>CM041786.1:21808996-26608996 GCA_023375725.1 Nephotettix cincticeps | reverse complement strand
GAGATTAATCCACTATTTCATATCACATCATCACGAATGTAGTTACCTATTCTTTATCAAACGCTATTTGCTGAGCATTGTTAAATTATTGTTTTGCACTCGAACCCTTGTTAGTGTGGCTGGGGAGATCGGACACTTAAAGATTTGTGTTTCAACTTAAATTATATAATTTTTGTTCATGGTTAAGTAATTTAACGAATAAACCCCTAAAATTAAAGTAATAGTAGCACAATGTTAGATTGTAACTAAGCTAAGTCAAGAAGGTATAGTAAATAATTATTTCTTAATATGAAGTTTCAAAAAGGTTTGAGTACGCGTTTAATTTTTTCGAGGTAAAGTAAGGTCACTCTGTGTAAGGTGAGGATATAGCCAAAGGATTAAAGTTAAGCCAGTTATTTTTATAAGGAGTTACGATACCGCAGCAACTTGAGACATGGCCACAGGAACATGGACTCTGAAGATGCACTCGTTTGCACCCCAAGACCTCTTGAGATGTGTAAGCGTATCCTGAACAAACGCATGCAACCCCAATAATTTTTGAATTATTTCAGTAGATAGGGTTTTCTTAAGAGTCTTCCTCATCCCTACAGAAAACACGAAAAACATGACCCTACTAGCCGTTTACAAAATGTTTTTGTAGAGTTTTCGGGACGCCCACCAGCAAAATGTGACTGCCAACCTGACTGAATGTTTTCAGAAAAACATATTATTGACCCCGCACTGACCCCCGTCCACCCCTCTCCCATTGATCGGCCCATCGCAACCAACCCAATAAGGTGAAGAAGACTCAGCACGTCCAACACTTGAATACGTTGTCCGTTAAATCCAGACGATTCTTCTGCCCATTTTATTGGATTAAAAATGGATTGGAGTAAGATTGTATTGATTTTTACCTTAGAGTTACCAACATATGTTCTTCTGGTGGTATGGACTTTCTTCACGACCAATCATCCGAAGCAATTTGTCAAAACATACTTTAAGACATTCTGTAATACTGGAAAAAACTTTTCAGGGTACTCTCATAAGTCTTGAAATAACTTGTAAAACTGTCCTTTCAAGAATCTCTGACTTGTTATAGGAATAACGGTGTTTGCGTCGTTTACTTTTTGCTCGAAGCAAAAGAACGATCATATATGTGGTTTAAACTACATCCATTGTAAAACTACCTACAATGGATGGATGTACTCTATACGGCCGAGTATCTGAGAGTTAGGGCGATCCACTGCCCACGTACGAAGAGATATGTGGCTTTAAGAGCAGGCCTGTTACGGTTACTAGTATTCGCCGGTTATGATAAGAACGTGTGACAAACCCGACTCAACAACGCTTTGCAACATTACAAGATAATCGAATTAATGAACTCTTGCGTTCTACGTCGCATCAGATTTACATTAGTCTTATGTGCTTTCAATTCTCCAAATATGCTTAAGTGCTTGTTTTGTTAGAAAGATATAAATAATGATTTAACAAATTGTTTTCGTGGCTTAATCAAGAACCGTAGTTTATTGGTACTTATTCAAATATTTTTTCTAAAATACATCTTTAAAAGGTACGTTATTCCACTTCTTGTTTTATAGTCATAGTGTTTAGCCTCCAAAACTGGTTGTACAAACCTTTAAAAAGGGTAAAATAGCTTTATCTTTTAATTTTTACGTAATCTAAACTGCTATTTAGATTTCAGTATTGAAACTTCCATCTGTCAGGTCGAGTTTAACCATAAAGATCAAACCTAAAATCTTTCTTATGAAGTTAAAAAACTGTTATCAAAATAAAATATTGACCAGCTGCTAAGTGGAGATCTGGACTGCTAAATCATGGACGTCTTTGAGATTAATTAAAAATACGTAAAATTAATTAATAATAAAAATAATATATAAAATTAATTAAAAATTAAAAATAATTAAAAATAGGAAAATAGGTGGACGAAGGTATTGTAACATCACTTTCCACCCAGCTGCCTATGCATTGGCTGTATTTTTTACATTTACATGAGTACTGCCATAAATATAGGTTTACATTTTTTTCTAAAAAATTTTTCGTAAAACTTGAGGTAAAAGTGTGCGAATTGCAACAAATCATCAGAGTACATTTTCAAATGTTTATAAACAAATTATTACAGTAGTACAGTACTTTGATATCCTAAATTGTGGTTTCATCTGAACCTACATGAAGCGTCCAAAGATCTTGAACGAACGGAACTAATCCATCATCATATTATTGAACCTCGAAAATTCACTTACGTAAAGATTTACTTACACAAATGTTCAAAATTTATTCAGAAATAAAACAGGCCATTTAAGCAAAAAGGCACTGGTTACAAATCAAACTACCGTATTACTTACGGTACTAGTACTTGTAATTAACAGTTATACAATATAGTCCCATAGAACAAAAGCTGATACTCTATAACGATATACCCGGAATACATATTACCTCTACATAAGTTACATCCAAAACAAAACAAATCAATGGCTGTAGAAATTCTAAAGAGGAGTTCCACGAAGCGGAGTTTGAGTGTTCTCATAGGGATCACTATTTCAGTTAGAATGTACAACGTCCCAATACAAGGAAGCCTTTGACGATGAAACCCCTCAACATTTCGAGGGATTAGATTTGTCTGTTATTAAGTGCACTATTTACCTTGATGAAACTGTTTTGCAATGTTTTATTCACAGGATACAACCAATTTTATGCAGAGCGTCAAGTTGGCGCAACAGCTACAATACTTCACGGGATGTAAATAGAATGTATTGGCTAAGGGCAAATACATTCTTTGGTCTGATATATACACTCTGAAAACAAATTATAATATGTTTATCCTGCCGAACTTACGTACCTGTCATAGAGATTTGTTTTGGTATGTAACGCCAATGGCATTTTACACGAGAATATATTCGTACAAACACTCATAAGTGTAAGCAGTCCAAACACATCTAATTTGTGGACATCCAACAAAATTGTATTGTATTAAGAGGCATGTTTAATTTACATTGAGTTTAATTTTAGCTGCTTTGGAGTAAGACTAAAACTGAAACCTGAATAATAGTGGCATGTACTACTGCATAATACGAGGTTTCGTAAATGTACATCACATAGTTTGTGAATAATTGTTAATTTTCAAGCAATTTTTGATGGATATTTTTCAACAGCTTTTGCATTTGAACTCCCAAACATAAAAATATTTAGGCTGCTGCAGTAGTATAAGTTGTGTAATAAAACTTTAAATAAAATAACTAAATATAAAACTATGTATAAAAATAAATTAGCTATGGGTAGTTCATTAAACTGCTTACTTCAAGGTATATTTGAAATGTTTTCCTATAATATTTCTAAACACTGTGAAATTTTGGATATTGTGTCATAAATTTAATTTTTCACATTATTAAAAAACCCTTGAAGAGGCTACTAAGTACAGTATATAAACAAATCATATCCTTAGCAATAATTAAATAATTTTTACTAACGTTTCATAATGCAAAAACATATTAGTTTAAGCTTGAAGAGTAGATAAGTTGAAACCCAAAACCAAACTATTAAAAATGGATTTTGGATGACGTTAAACGCATTTAGAGGTTAATTGATAATTCTTAAGTTATAAAGATAGAAAAGGGCTTTATCACTCAGCAATTTTATTATTAATTAGTGTAATTAACAGGTTTAAACAAGGACTACGTTTAAACAGTTACAGAAAACCTACTATTGTCATTATTAAATTTTCCCTAATCCTTTCCACTGCTACGTGAATGGTTTATGTGTTTTTTATTATAACTGTTGAACATACAAAGTACCCCCGTTGCAGCAGACCTGCTTACTCACCGATTTTCCAAATTGATAATATAATAATAATATATGACAAGTTTTATCAATATCTGTAGATAAAATATGCAAGTTATTTGCCTATTCTCCATAAGATTATCATGGGAAAGAGTGTGCAGGTTTGCTGCTGTGAAGAACTTTGAAAGTAGGCATTTCTAGAATAAACAATTTTTATGTTGACCATTTATACCGAGTTTCATTAACATCTGTCCATAAATATACCTATTCCTAGTTTGCCTATTCCCTATATGATTAACATGGTAAAAGAGTATGCAGGTTAGCTGTTATGATAAACACATAAACTATGATTTTGAGCCTAAATTGATAGATCTCAACCACATGAAGGTAAATATTAAATAACCATTGAAGGTTTCATCAAATATTGATTGACAAGTGAAATATTCGTTTTCTTTATCCTCCATAAGATTAGAGCTAACATTGGAGTCCCAAAATACAACGTACTGTGTTAAGATTTTTTTAATATCTGGGTAACCGTTAAAGATAGAAAAAAACTTAAAGAAACTAAATTGAGTAGTTTTTTAGCTGATTCCTATGGCGAAAGATAAAATTTAAAAAATTAAACTACATGTGAAATACTAAAAAAAACACAATTTTGAGTACAAACCCCCTCCAAATTACTCGTTCCGGTTGACCGATATGTCTGGATTAGGTCTAGATCGGACCATTTTTACGAGAGTTATCGCGTTTACACGCACACACATACACACACACTCATATATATATATATATATTGTTTTTGGCCTCTGGGCACCTCAAAACAAAAAATAACATGGTCCTGGGCTTGCCACGAGACCTACAGTAATAGCTTCTTCCCTATGGGAAATTTGCTAATATACACATAGTACTTAGTTATTCTACTTTGCTATTTAGTAATAACCTAAAATACAAAAACTCTGCAAGACATATTTTGGTTAATTTCAGTTTGGTATTCGAAGTATTTAATTTGCAATCGTAGGACGTTTAGTGCATTCACCGCTCTATCATAGCCTCTGGTTGATTTGAATGCAAATTTTCTACTCATTAGTAAGATATTATCTCAATTAGGTAGTCAATTAGGAAAACACATTAAAGAGGAAAACTGCAGAAACTGACAGTTCATTTCGAGTAAAATACAGTAGTGTTAAATATATGAAGCGTATGTGATATTATTGAAATTAGATAAAAACTTGAACAGTATATAGATAGAAATATAAAATTATAGTTTAAATGCACTATTATTTTATACAGTGAAGACATTTGTTACATATATCACAATTAATTTTCAATCGGTATGGATTTTTTACTGAAACATGTTACATCGCACATTCATTGACAGAAGATTGAAAGGTACGAGTTATTTAGCAGATTTCCAGAAACACGGTGACACTTAAAAATTTCTGGACGATTAGATCTCGTCCAAGCTATGAACGAAGTAAAAAACTTTTAAACTGAAATCAAAGGTGGCTAGTTTTATTGATGTTTCCATGAATTTCTTTCTCAATAAAGAGCTTCATCCGCTTTTTGTTTTTTATCTGTTTCGGTATTGAGTGGCGTTCATTAAACGATTTGAAAACTCTTTTTAGTGTTCTTGAAGGGACGTTGTGCCAGGTTGTACAATTTGTACGTTTAGGTTGTTTTGTAAAAATTGGACAAAGTTAGAGAGACTTTGTATGATAATCTCATGTAAAGTTTGCTCAAAATCATGTGAAATTTCAACTAATTACCATCACATGAATAATTTACAACAACGTTATTAATTCAAATGCAGTCACATTCATATTCATAAAACGTTGATTCACTCTGATAGATATTTTAAAGTATTGTATTCGTTAGAATGTTTGAATTTGAGTTTCTAGTGGATATATCCATTATAGTGCCCCTAAATTGAAAAAGTGGTTTTTAGAATTATGTCTATCTGTTTATCTGTCCGTGTGTGTGGGAAGTGCAGAAGCCTAGACGAGACAAGACTATTGGTACGATTTTCATGAAATTTGTATGTAGAAACCGATCCACGGTCTCTAGAACTGTTTTTTTATTTTCCATTTTAAGGCTATTTTACCCCAAAACCCCCAAAAATTATCGCAGTGCGTTGTCTGAGAGCGCCCAATGTTATTCTTATGGAAAATATTAAAAACTATATTTCTTCCTTTTTGCCCAACCGTTTTCTATGAAAATTGGAATATAGCGTAAGGTCAAATCACCTAACAAACCCCACTCAAAAAAGCTTGGTATTACTGATGGGGGTATTTCCCTCCCATAAAATTCTAACAAATAATTTAACGTTTTTATATTTTTATTTTCAGAAATTGAATGATTAATTTTGAAACAATAAATTATTAAATTATGTTTCGATGAACTCTAAAGAATATAATAGTTTTATTGCAGATCGTCGTTTTAAAATTCAATTAAGGGAGAAATTGTTTTGGTGGCTAAACGCACTTTGCAACGTACATGTAACTCATCAAAGCTTGTTGTGAACATTGTAAAATAATTAAAAAAATTCTCCTCGTCACTTCGAAATCACTTCGTACATCGTATGGAAAATCCCAGCCTCTGATCTTCTTTAGTTAACAGGATGGACCCACTGATTTCTGGTTTTATGCTTTTGTCGGTGACTCAACAAAATAGCAACAACACGAGTCTTGAAAGGGTTCCTGCTGACAAGTAAATGAAAGGAATTATTAAAAATGCACTTTCACGATATAAAATCGTCAGATCTGAACGCTACTTTAATATTTGGACGTGAAAGATTGTACAATTTTTTATCGTACGTCCAAAATCGATGTTTGCGTGCAACTGGCATTAAATGTTATTTAGATAAATTTTAAAAAATATTATAGTTTTATTAAAGATTGTCGTTTTAAAATTTACTTAGAAAGTATTTGTCAGTCCACTGATATCGTTTATATGTCATGTGTAGATTTTTACCGACAAAAAACAGCTTCTTAATTTGCTAGCATTCTTAATGTATTGTTTCCGTTATACGTATACCATTTTTTAAATGTCGGTTTAATTGTTGTCTGGTGAAACAGATCCAGTGGTTTATTGGTTTTCAGGTGGTAGCTTTATGTATAAAAATGCTATTAACGTCAACGATATAAAAATATCAATAACCAAGACCTAACTTAAGTCCACAGAGCGTTGTTTGTCGGCGACCAATTTACGTTGCATAATATTCGTGATATCATATAATACATGCGATATTGCCGACCATATCGTAAAGTTTAGTTAAGTAAGTTGTATATGTTATATTTGTATAAGGTTAATAATCAATTTAGACTGTCAATAATCTCTAGAAACTCACTGGTTTTCCTTAACAACTACTTAAACAGTGGCACACGTATAACGGAAAAGATCCTTATTAGTTAATAGCCCAATGAACGAAAGGCAGCTGGATACAGTTTCAGATCATTTCCCACTACCAACTCTTGTCATTGAATGTTTACTGCAGGAATTGTAACCGCTAAACTGCTCTACATTGTATTCAACCAATAGGTATCGTACAGTTTAAATTAAATTCATTATAACGTATGTAGTTTTATTTTTGATAGAGTAAGGAAAATGCAATTTAGTGAGGTAGAATATTAATTGAATAAACTAGGTAGAATAATTGACAGAATTGGTTTGTATCTCATTCGTTCACAGACGAACCTCGCTGATTCTAAATTCAAGTGAAAACCTTTACAAATTCAATTAGGTAAATACAGTTTTAACCATCGGGAGTTTTAGTTATAGAGGTTAGCGTTATTAAAATTTGAATTTTAGATGTTCAATTTGAAAGATTCAATTGAAGAGGTTAGCAGGAATAAAATTGTACAGGAATTTTAATTGTAAATAATTAAATAATAAATAATTGTAAATAAAGAGTAAAACAACTAATTCAGTAGTACACAAAAAACGAACTGTTTACAATACGATTACTGTAACAATTGGTATGTATACTGTATTATAAGTATTATATACATTATGCTGTAAGTGTAACGAAGCAAAGAACACAAGGCCAATGACGATACAGACCTTGAGGAATTACGGAAACTCACTGTTTCAACTGGATTGTTTTTTAAAAATTACTTGGAATTACAGAAGCTTATAGGAACCGACTTCAAACTATGTAAAACTTCGAATTTTAGAGGTAGTGTTTCGAATTAAATTATCATAATTCGAATCATAGAGACTGGAGTACAAACAAATTCGAATTTAGAGGCTAAATAATGCATCAAACATACTTCTGACTATTTGAATATAATTTTCGAATATTAGAGGTTGGAATTAACTCCATTCTACTGTATTTTATAGCCAATCGCAAGACTAAATAGTAAAACAACGCATCCTAATGATAAACTCCGAGGGGAATGTTGTTAAGTGCTAGTTGTTATTGTTTGTGAGTGTTTCAGAATACAAGAGAAACTCGGATTAAGATAACCAGAACTTTTGCCAGTTTAGGACGTGATTGGTCCGATGGATGGGTGGGTTGATGAATATAAAACCCTGGAATGATTCCCAGAATAATTATTAAGCATTCCCAAACCAGGAAATTGGCAGAAGAAACACAACACTGCATATATAGCCTGTAACCAATAGTGTATAAAAGAGTCGGCCGATTCAAAATAATAATTTTTTTATGAAACCTCAAGCACGATATCTATTTTCACCAACTACAGAAGAATATGGAGCATAATATTTTTTTAACATTTCCTAACATCCAAAATGCATAAATATACAAGAGTTAATAGGGATTTAAATACATGAACGAGATTTTTATATTAATTTAAAATAGATAAATAAAACCAATGATGTATTTGAAGGTAGATGTGGATGAATGAGACTTGTCACATATTTGTTAACAATTATTGTAGTGTTTTACAATCAAAGGCTAGCTGATCCCTTTGTTACTTACTACTCGATTGATTGGTAACCAAATGAACACAGACAGTTTGCTCACATATCCATCACAAAATCTATTTTCAGATTTTGATAAATAATGGAAAATCGCTAGCATTAGTTTACGAGAAAATGTCTTGATAATGTCTGTTTATCATATGTAATTTTTTTTAAGGGGCGGATTACTCACAAGGCACTTCAGCCTTGCTTTGGCTTTTCGCGCACTCCTGTGTGGGTTGCGGCATTATCACATAGCGAAAAGCCATTGGTGATTGGCGGGATTTGAACCCGGGACCTTGGGCACCAAAACGCCGCGCTCTACCCCTAGACCACCGTGCTCCCCATCATATATAATTACATAGTAATCAGGTTTACTGCGGTTCACTTAAAATATTTAACTTAAAAATTTTACTTATACTAGTTGGTCGGTACCTTCGATATTAGAAAACTGCCTTATCAGCGTATGTTATTACATATTCGGGTCGTGTTTGCGTTTTGTTTGCCCGGAAACACATGAGGGAATATTCATATGAAGTTGAGACTGAAGCTTTTTCTGTGTGACACACACACACACACAGACGCTTGTCCATATGTTATACAAACATTAAACCATTCACTGATACAACACTCGGTGCCAACAAAGATGCTTTCATCGTATAGACAAATATTTACAAGTCAGTTATCAGATAATGGATGTGAGTCGTGGATTAATCTGTGAACATTGATGCTGCACCGGTTTAGATAGTTGGTTGTAGTTAACGTTGCAGTACTTAAGTTTTAGTGAAATAGTATTATATGCAAGATTGATAAGTTGTCAAAATGGGTTCTCTATATCCAACGACTATACCGTGGGTGTGGCTACATTATTTAATAAATTTTATCTTAATGTGCTGAAAGTGAAACATTAGTTGTCCATGTTTACACTTCGCATAAGGAAAGAAGTTTTCGATTTTATCAAAGACTGTCTCTAAGGATTTGTTACACATCCTAATGATTATATTTTAATAATTTTTCACTGAGTCAAATGAGCTAACCGTTGGCGGAGGCAAATAATTCTATTAAAAGTGCTAAATTTTAAAGAGTAAAAAAACTAACTCTTTATCAAAGAGACGAAACCTTTTATTTTAAAATTTTATTTTTAATCAGAGAAACTTAACTTTTATGTTTGCCTTTAATAATATAGCTGTTAAAACACCATTGTGAAACACACATTAAAATTACATACATCTTATTTAAAGAGACACGAGACAACGAGTTTTGTAAAGTCGCCACCAGTACATTTGAGTAATAGATATATGCTTATTGAACAAACCATGTGGAAACAAAAGTTGCGAAGGAAGAGCCGCGATACGTTTTGAGTTCGCTACATAAATATTTGTGTGTTTGGATTGCTTTAATGGATTGGTGAACCGCGGTCGGGCTGTTCCACCCCACGCTCACGTGCACTCGGATAATTGAACTCTTATGTTTTTCTGGGGATATACAGTACCTTACATTTCTGGACGATTCCGATGTTATATCGACTTGGTTCATATTAGGATTAAGAGTAGGAACATTAAAAAATGAGTTGTATTCCAAACTTTGCAGTTCGATTCCGAACCCAGTCACTATAGCCACTTTTTTATATTTTGGCAATTTATTTATTGACTATCCAACTGCAGGTATACAAGCTAAGTAATAATAAAACAAGGGTTTAGACCGGTTCCTATAAAAAATGTGAAGTTGCCCAATCTATCACGTTTTAAGTAAAGTTTTAATTTTGTTAAAAAAAAGTCATCTCCTCCAAAGATCGGAAATAAATCCACAACTTGCTCAACAAATCCCGTATGCAGTTCTCTTTACAAAATAAATTTTCACATACAAATCTGGAAAATGCACTGGTATTGAAAATACGCAACAATGCACTGTGGAGCGTGTGTTGAACTTGAATGAATATATGTGGCTGGTCCAGCGATAGCGTAAAAAAGGTTTTGAAAAATCCTGTTGCAGAACGCAGTAATTACACTATTTTTAAAACACCAGACCTTTTTAATATATTACGCCATGTTTCTTTCTGATATTATAGACGAATTGTTTCAAAATACAAACAAATTACTCAGTTGTAATTTACGATAAAGTAGTTATTTATTCTAACTTGTAAGACTAACTAAAATTTCTTATTGAATTTAGTCAGAATAAGTACAATTTTCTATCCTATCAATACCGTGTATTGATAACAATTATTTCTTTCCAAAACAGGATAATTAGTTTAATGAGTTTAAGTAACGGAGTGATTAAATTTACAAACGATAGATTACCTTTGACATAAGGAATCGTGTGGAATACAGACGGAAATATGCGGATTTTACCATTTCCTTAAAGGTAAATAATGGCATAAATAGCATTGAATATCCACCAATATTCCGTGTTATTTTGTGAAATTATCATCCTCTTTTACAGAGAAGAACAAGATGTGGGTTATGTTGAAATACAACTAAAATACACTGTAAATATAACTAAGACTCAAATTAAGAAATAGAAACAACGTAAGGGATTGCATAAACATTTATGTAAGAATAAGGGCAAAATGCTGATTTAGTGGGAAATGTTTATCTTTTCAGTATACAATCTATATTTCTGACATTCAAAAATAAATTAGATTAAATAATAAATTGCCTACCATTATTAAACTCGTTATAAGTAAAATAAAATTTAATATATTATAAATTTTAAATATATTAAAACCAATGATGAAAGATCACAAACCAAAAAGATTTTAATTTTACAGGTGATGGTTATTTCCTTCTATTAAATGGAAAATGGAAAAATATGTCTAATATTGCTCAAAAGTTGATTTTAATGTTGATATTTGATTTATCTGGATATATTTATGCTATGTTTATTCTACATAATAAAATAATAAATCCCATATTCGCGGTCAGGAATATGTATACAAAACTTAATCATGATCAGCCCAGTAGTTTTTGTATGGAAAGGTGTCAAAAATCCCTATTTTCACATTTATAATATTAGTCAACGATAAACAAAAACGCTTGAAGAGTGATTTTTACACAGCACAGTTTTTTTATGTATATGTATGTTATTCATTGTTTTATATCGTCTGGTTACAAGATTGTTCTTCTTCAATCCGTCAAATAGGATACAGTTCCACGTATGCGGGTTTAATACCTTTTCCACGTGTAACCCACGAGGTGTTCTCCGAAATGCGCGCAGCCTGTAGCACTGTAGCACTGTAGCAGGCGCATGTTTACCGCGCTCGCAGCTGCCTGCGCCAAGGAGATTAAAAAGGAGAAGGCTTCATAAATCAAAGGGCATTTACCAGAGCCGACCCTCAGCTTCGGGGAAACGGCCAGGAAGGTTATTGTAAACATTTGGGCATTAGAATAAGCTTTTGCTCAAAGTGAAAATCACCAGGAATTGTGATAGAATAATATCTTACGCAAACTGCAGTGGGGTGCAGGGCGTACTGCAAACTGTGTATCGTGCATTGTGTAGAGATTAGGATATCTGGAATATAAAATAGTTGTACTACGTCGGGGATGATGCAACTGCGCAACATGGTAAAAAATGTCCTATTATCCCCTGTTGCGACTGCGCCTCAAAATGGACCCTCGTCTTCGACTGCTCCTCGCGGTCGAAACGATGCCTGCGCCTTGTGTTTAACTTTTTCAATTCAGTAGTATTTTTTTACTAACAGTGAATAAGGTATTATGAATTAGTCAAGGCAACAAAACTACTTGTTCATTAATTAAATTAGAAGTAAAAATTTACTCAAGTTCTAATGTTATAAGTAATAGTGTATAATAAAGTAGCTGACTAGCCCGGTTTCACGCAGGATGAAAAGTATTCATAGGAGCAAACTTAACTATTGTGATATTCATTTCTCAATCAAAGCACACGATGATACTTATTCTCTCCCACCCGGCCCTTACTCTTAAACTCGTTGCAACTTTGGAACAGTCATGTGTTAGTTTTGAAACTATAGGCTAATTATTGTTTCAATATTGCGTATTCAAAACATTATGCGATATTAACCGTTGGCCGGCGAGTGTTTATGTGTTACGAGGGAAGTTATGTGGAAGGGAAGGAAAGTTGTTCAGGCACTGACCAGGCGCAGTCGAAGACACCCTTTTTGAGCATTACGGATCGAGCCCCGGATTTCAATGGATGCAATGTGCAGTTGTATAGCTACACCCACTTCGTCAAAATGAAACAAAAGTAGTTTTGAAAACCTCAATTTCTGGTTCAGAAGGCGAAATTTACCAGGGTACGAATTCCTCATTAATTTATTTAGTCTATCAACAACTTTCAAATTTCAACCAGTGAATCTAAAACTCAAAATTCAACAGCAAGATTTGTATAAGTCATTTCAAACCAAAATATAAATAAAGTAGGTAAAATAATATCTAAAAGATAATCTCATAGCTGTTGTTTGTCATTTATCAATCGTTAAATGAATATAAAATTGTTTAAGCTTAAATTTAATAACTAGGCCTACTATATCATACTCAATAGGACAACCAGCAACAATTTTTTGTGGCAACTTCTGTCTATTAGTTAGTAGGCTAGTAGGTAATACAAGTCCATGTCCTCTTAACCTAAAACACATTGTTACGCCGTTGACACATGTTTACAGTGATAAAGCGAATGTTAGTGCTGATAAGCGGGCACGGCATGGCTCTGCAAGTCGTGGGAGAATAGGTCGACAGTTCCCAGTAAGCCTTATCATCGCTGTCCCCTGCCTTATCACTGGGTAGCGCACGCAGCGCCTCGACGCCAACGAGGATGCTCAATGCTCAATACTCAGCACTTGTAACCCGTCGGAACATGACATGCTAAGTAGGCCTATACGAGTACATTGTCAGTTGATAGCTTTCCCCACTAGTCCTGGGCTGCTTACTTGCCATGCATAAAATAAATAGCCATTCCTTAATGCTTACACACACTTAATTGACACATAATTGCTTATGTGCTAATATCCTGTTCATAGGTGGCTTCAGTTTGAAAAATACGCAGTCGGACCCGTACCTAATAGAGATTAGACAATAAAGAACAATAAACTGTATCAGTGGACTAACATGTCCCTTAATAAAATATACAAAAATGGAACATTTAATAAAACGACATATTCTTACATGTTTATTCATTTAAATATCCTTTAAAAAATCATTATTTCAAAAATAATCATCCAACTTCTTAAAATAATAACAAAAGAAAACAAGTTAAAATAATTGTAGATTTTTTAGTGTACGTGGGCCGTCCCCCCCCTACACACGCGCGCGGACAGACACACAGACAGATATCACTTTAAAAACCACTTTTTTCGATTCAGTGGGCACTAAAATGTTTCCATTTTGGATCCACCAAATAATCAAATCTGAAAATTCTGACAAAAACAATAATTTCTCCTTTTATTATCATATAGGGGGGAGGAAGTAAAAACGGCGTTACTTGCGTATTTTTCGAGTTTTAATAAAAAGATTAAAGATTCTAAAGAGATTCAAGGTGAAAAAGATTCAAATGGCTTACTCATAGATTTAATTGGACATTAAACTCAGTACCTTTTTTTACTCACTCCACGAACATCTCAGTGTTAGTTCACTTAACAGTTTATTCAAGTTCAGTTTAGGGCTGGATCAAGACTGTGTTGGCCATCCAAAGTTGGTAACAAAACTGTTGACGGATTTGACGGTGCGAGAGATCTCTACTCGGTTCTTGTGAAACTAGTTGATGCTGAAAGGCTTCAGAAAGCATTAGGAAACTGATTGTTCATAAAGGCAATCTTTTGTATAACCTAGTTTCGGCTGGGAACTTATATTATTGTAATATTTATATTGATAACATGTAACATTTTAATTACCATTACATTCATTTATTTGAACAAAATCAAAATCTATGTTACGATGAAGTGAGGTAAAACAATAGGGCCTACTGAACTATTTACACGGAATCGATAATCGAACCGTTTCGCATTGCTTATCGAATTTTATCGCTAGAGACTAAAGGTTTTTTTGTCGATAAAGAGTGGCAATCTTTGTGAATTTCTAAAGAAAAGAATGGGTAGACTCTATAACCCATTCGGGTTATTTGAATAAACCATTAAAATATTCTTTTCAAAATATGGTTACGGAATTTTTTTCTTTTTGGTGAATGTTTACTCATACAGTATTTAAATGTAAACCCGTAAACGGCCATAACACCTGTTCCCTTCTAAATAGGTGTTAAGTGAGAGTGCGTATCTGAGATATTGTATCGTATGAAACAGTTTTTTTTGTAATCTAAGCTAAGATAGTTTTATTTAGTTAAATCTAGGTTCCTTGCAATTCAAAATAAGCTCTTTAGCATTTACTAATCTGAGAATAGCCCACCCGTTTAGTAAAACAATATTTCTCAATGAAACAAAATAAAAGATGTTATTTAGATTAGCAACATAGCACAATTAACATATAGTGCTATGTTTTAGATATTAGTTAGCTTGAGGACGGGATCAGATTCCAGAAACGTCGTGAAATTTTGTTTTACATAAAATCGTGATGGAAAATGTCCGCAATAAAAATCTAAATAACATCAATCCACCATAATCAATAATGAATTTCAAAAATAATATATGCTGTTGATATTTCAGGTCAATAATTGTACTGCAATTAATTGATAGTGATCCTACAAGGACAATCGGTCCGAACAGCCTAAAATAAACGGTTGGTAATACTGGGTGTCAATAAAGAATCTGCGCAATGCAGTTGGCAACGCGTGAGGCGAATGATAAATTTGCCGGTGCGGGGTCATCGAGGACGATTTGTCGAATCAAAATATTCTGCTCTGGTATTTACTGTAACAAATTAATTTTTTAAGATGTAATGATTGGAACTTTATCATTTATTACGGGAATAAACAGTATTATTAACAGATATTAAACCATTTTGTGGGACTTGTATAGTAGTAGAGGCCTCTATATTCTGACACCAAAATCATCCTACGCGGTTTTAAATTGCCGCTAAGTACATAATGTCACTTCTTTGAAAACGGTCGTGGTTTTGAAATTGTTACTTTCCTGTGTATTTGGTTTCGTTTTATAAAAACATCGTTTAGTTATTTAATTACAAATCACCAATAACAAATGTTTACCAAACACACGAAAAGTCTAAGTGT
Source organism: Nephotettix cincticeps (assembly GCA_023375725.1). Taxonomy (NCBI): domain Eukaryota; kingdom Metazoa; phylum Arthropoda; class Insecta; order Hemiptera; family Cicadellidae; genus Nephotettix; species Nephotettix cincticeps. Next base: position 26,593,150 of record CM041786.1, on the reverse strand, counting down.
GTACGGAAATAAATACTGAAATATAATTTGATAGCATCTTTTTTATTTATGAAAATTCCAATATCCAAGATATCTAAGGTGGTTCCATAGATATATGGCCTTTCTGGACCGCTATATTTGAATTGGCCCTTTATCTCTCCGATTATCAGTGATCTTTGTACATTTAATTGGGAGTTTTATGGATGATTCTGGTAAAGGTGTAAGTTTATCATTGTCAGTAACAAAGTTAAATAGTATGTGCTTTCTAAGATTTATTGTATCAATGTGTTTTTGTTATTTTATGTACTAGCCAATCTTCGGTTTGTGAAGAATCTGACTTTTATGATATTTTCAGCTACATTTATATTGCCACGCTTTTATGAATGTATAAACTCTGTGTTAAAATTTGACATACTTTAGTAGTATTTAAGGAAAATAATATAAAGTCAAAACCAGATATTTAACCAGTTTTCCGCATCAGAATTACCTCTATTGCCATTTTTTACATAGTAAAAATATGTAAAATCAGTACTATATCCCGCTACTCCGACCCCAATAAACCGAGGGGTAGCGGGCGGGTCTCAGGGGTGTGAAAAAGGGCGGAATATTTCACACCTCGAGGCTCTTCAAGTACCATAAAAGTTGGGGTTCGCGAGTTGTGAAAACTTTCTATCTCAAAAAAATCCAGGGTTCGCAGAAGTGATTTTACTGCGGAGTTAAAAACAGATTTCAACACCCAAATACAGGCCAACAATGACGCCAATACCGACTCTTAGGGTTTACAACAATTGGAATTATTAACACCTGTGACTCTCTGATTAATCTGAAAGAAATCAATTGTCAACGCATTTCTATTACACAATAGACAATACTACAGTTGATGGAATCAGATGGAATGTTTCGCGAGATCCAAAGTAATACGATCAAATACTGGTGGTTTTGAAATTGTTACTTTCCTGTGTATTTGGTTTCGTTTTATAAAAACATCGTTTAGTTATTTAATTACATCACTAATAATGTCACTAATAATCACTAATAACAAATGTTGTTTACCAAACACACGAAAAGTCTAAGTGTGTATGGAAATAAGTACTGAAATATAATTTCGTAGCATATTTTTATATATGAAAAATCCAATATCCAAGATATCTAAGGTGGTTCCATATGGCCTTTCGAAACCGCCATATTTGAATTGGTCCTTTAACTATCCGATTATCAGTGTGATCTTTGTACATTTAATTGGGAGTTTTATGGATGATTCTGGTAAACTTGTAAGTTTATCATTGTCAGAAACAAAGTTAAATAGTATGTGCTTGCTAAGATTTATTGTATCAATTTGTTTTTTGTTATTTTATGTACTAGCCAATCTTCGGTTAGTGAAGGACCTGACTTTTATGATATTTTCAGCTACATTTATATCGCCACGCTTTTATGAATGTATAAACTCTGTGTTAAAATTTGACATACTTTAGTAGTATTTAAGGAAAATAATATAAAGTCAAAACCAGATATTTAACCAGTTTTCCGCATCAGAATTACCTCTATTGCCATTTTTTACATAGTAAAAATATGTAAAATCAGTACTATATCCCGCTACTCCGACCCCAATAAACCGAGGGGTAGCGGGCGGGTCTCAGGGGTGTGAAAAAGGGCGGAATATTTCACACCTCGAGGCTCTTCAAGTACCATAAAAGTTGGGGTTCGCGAGTTGTGAAAACTTTCTATCTCAAAAAAATCCAGGGTTCGCAGAAGTGATTTTACTGCGGAGTTAAAAACAGATTTCAACACCCAAATACAGGCCAACAATGACGCCAATACCGACTCTTAGGGTTTACAACAATTGGAATTATTAACACCTGTGACTCTCTGATTAATCTGAAAGAAATCAATTGTCAACGCATTTCTATTACACAATAGACAATACTACAGTTGATGGAATCAGATGGAATGTTTCGCGAGATCCAAAGTAATACGATCAAATACTGAAAATAGAAATTTCATTTCTGGTTCAGGAGATAAATTAATTTCATAATAAAGAAATTCAGACAGTTTAGTAAGTACAGGTTAGGATTGTTTTAAAAGAGTGATATTTTGAGTCTTGTAAAAGGGTGATATGAAATACGAAATACAAATTAATTTTATTAGTTTCATAAAAACCGCATTATGATAATGGTTTAAGTCACAATATTGAAATATAGAATATATTTGCATGAGTAAAATCAAAAGAGTAACGTACGAATTTCCAAATAAATAACTCTACTATGTATAATATAACAAAATTAGCGTTACCCGTCGCACGATACTGTGATGTACAAAATAGATTAATTATGTTTAGATTCGCTGGCAAACATGAATCAAATTTATTTTTCAATTATTATTACCTTCCTGAAATGGTGGCCTATCCAGGTACTTTAAGCCAAATTATGTATGATAAATTAGTGTACTCATGTGGACTTGAAACATTAAAACATAAATGAAAAATTGAGAAAAACTATATCATCTGACACCAAGATACTTTTGATCAATTTACTACCTGGTAAATACACAAACTCGCACGTGCACGCACACACACGCACGAAATCAAATATCCGTTAAATAATACACAATATAAACCTGTTATACATTTCAGATACCGAACGGATAATATGAAAATATACAAGAGCTGATTATTATAATACACGTAATATGTGTAAATGTTGTAATTATTTTTTACCTGGCCAACATAAAAACAAATGATTTTTAATCATAACACATAATTCTCAAAACTGTAAAATATTAACAAGGTGAATTTGTATTTTAATTTGTACAGTACATATTTACTTTATAGTTTTACGTTAATTATTCAGATGGCATTAGATAGTAAAGCAAATGTCTGATTGTTTGCATTTGATGAAATGGCAGTTGAAAGCACTTTCAAATTATTTAATCACAGCTGTTAGTTTTGTAAACACTAAATTTATAAAACTTGACACTTTACCCTTTTATGCCCTCTGGGGGGAGCCCTTTGGACGGATTAGCACCATTTGTTAATACAAACCATTCCCAAACCCCCTTGAGTACACACACAATTTCATAAAAATAAAATTTCACTAGAATCGCTCCCGCCGTTTAGAAAGAGGTCACTTAAAAACACACGTATAGAATATTTTTACATATTAAGATACTATACTGAATAATGAAAACCCCAAATAATTCTAGGCTATATTTAAAAATATGAATAATTTTATATTCCAAATTTATTACGTAACTCAAATTAGAAACACTTGTTTAGGTTAGGTTAGGAACTTGGGGCAAGATTTACCTGAACTACCGGGATGGGAGCTCAGGGTAAACGCTCTGGCCCAGTAAGACAAAGGTTGCTGGATCGAAACCAGTTGCCTAAGCCTACGACTCCTGTCAGATCATGAGCGTGACCGCTATGGCGCGTCTTTAATTCACCGCACAGGTCCTAGGCCTATGGTGATGGGCAGGCAGTTGAAGTTAAAAAATCGTTGAAATTTTAAAGTGCGTTTGGGTTTCAGTAATGTAAGACCAATCACAGATGGAACCTTGTGACTGGCATGTAATGAAAGTACTGTTAAAAAAACCTTTTTATATTTCATGTATAATAAGATCCATAAGTACAGTCTGGTTAATAAATACAGCACAGTTTTGGTTTTGAAACTGAGTGTACCTTGTCGTGAGATATTTTATCAAAATAAACTCTAGTAACATTGTATTCTACCGTTTTGGGTCTTATGATTTTTGGTCCGAATTAGAGATAAACTAATACTTTTCTATATACAGAGTGTCTCACCTAAAGTGAACCAATAATGAACCTAAAGTGAACCAATTTCCTTTATTATTTTAGAGAATTTTAAAATAATTTAAAAAAATATAGCCGCCATATTTTTTGGATTTGGAATTCATTTTGAAATCCTTTAAAAAAATAAAGCGGAGTCCCCCATAAGAATTTCGCTGTCATATGCATAGTATAAAAGGTTCAGTTTAGGTGAGACATTCGGTATATGCATATACTGTATTTGATTTTAATAATTCATGATTTAATCTTACTACCTTTCTTATTCTTTAATGTGCCTTTTTCGTTGAAGTTAAAAGTCTCAAAGTATAATCTACTGGGACGGTTCATACTAATTTCATCTGTAATGGCCATCCTGATAATTAGACCACTTCGTAATTTAGAGCCATGATTCGATTTCCACGTTAAACTGTCCCTTAGACGCCCTTGACTGTTGGTCTATTAATTAAAAGGAAGGAAGATGTCAGCCTTAGTCAGAAACAAAACTAAAAGATTTTGCCACAGTAAGTTAACACTTATTCCTCATTATTGGGCTACTTGGCTTAAAATACCTACCTAGGTAGGTCGCAGTTTCGGAGAGGTAATAGGTTATTAAAAGTAACATATTTTCAATGTAATATAAACATTAATATCAGTATCAATTCTTTTCCATGTTGTGGTTTTTACTCTGGTCGGACATTTCGAGGGAATGATTTTGTTCTGTTTCGTACTTAATGAAAACCGCGGGACTGATTCCCCAAAACGGTTGTACTCCAAAAAATTTAAGACGGACTTTGGTTACTTTAATACGTCTTACTTGACTAACCCTATAATTGTTTTGAAATTAATATCAATGACATTGATATTGTGTATGAAGAGTCTTAATGTCACACTTTTCATTATTAATATTGTTTTTTAAAGTTGATTGATAACAAAAATAAAAAATAAATAAATAATTATTCCGTATAGCTTGAAAAAACCTTACATTGGTTCTTTTACTTTACGTGATTTTAATATTTCGCGAAAGAGTATGTACACTTTGTGTAGTATAAAAGTATAAAGGGTTGACAATAGGTTCTCAGAAACGTTTAACCCTACTTTCACCCTTATTTATGAAGAGGGCGCCCCACTGACTGATACATATTGCCCATAAAAATCGACCTCCCTTGGGCCACACTCGGCCTTACCCCCGTCACCAGGGGTTGATTGATACGCCTAGTCAACCCTTCCAAAGAGAACACACTTTGATTTATTGCCCTTAAAAAGTCAAGAGTTCTTTTATACAGTTTATTTGTTCCGTGTTATCTCAAAATAAACACTGACATAGTTTATACTGACCTCTTCTACGAAAATATAACAAACATTTTCAGAATGTATTATTGTTTATTGATGTGGTACAATGTCCTATATGGGCGGCGGTATACTAATTTACTATCTATTGTTTTATCAGAATAATCAAATTTATGAAGTAAATAATTTACAAAAATAAAGAAAAATTTGAGACTGATGTAAAAAAATGCCGGTACAATAACATTCATAAACTAAAACATTATTTAATTTGGCCATTAGTTTTCTTATTGGAAGAATTTTAGAAGATATTTAATTATTTAAATTGTATATGGGACGATATGTATAGATACTAATATATAAAATACAGTATTAATAGTATATTTAATCTCTACGAGCACAAATATAGGACTAGCATCCGAGGCTGTTAAATGTGCGAGTATATGAAGAAGCCAATTTTGGCCAACATATAAAAAAAACAAAAAAAACAAATTTAAACATATATAATTAAACATATAAAATTAAAATTAAATTAAAATGTATAAAGTTAAACAAAGTTGTTAAACATAATAACCTGATTACCCGATTTAGTATCAATAGTGACCATTTTTGTTGCTTTATATTAATCAGCTGTTATGTTACTTACGTTGTAGCAGGTCTTTATTGATTCCTGAATGAATGTTTAGATTATGTGTCAGTTATTATTATGATTTAATAATCGATTACCAGTTTCACAATTTATATTTGGAACGTCCAAAATACAAAAAATGATAGTGGTTCAAGAAATTGTTTCAGTTACTTTTTCATAATTTACAATCGAATGAGCCTCGAATCAAAGTATCATCAACAATGATCTTTTGCGGCATAGGACCCAAAAATCATAACATGTTTAGTCCTAGAAAGAAAAAGAACAACTTTTGCTCTTCAACAAATGTATCTAAAAATCTCTTTTTTAAGCAATATGACGAAAAGAGTTTTTCATAACTGATTAACATTTTAGTTAAACAAATTATATTTAAAAATATATATTTGATCTAAGTCTGTTGTCAAGTGGTGTTGATATTGAAAACTAGAACATAGCCTTTTTTGTAATTAAAATTTATATTGAATCATACGGTGATTCATATGGTGATTTATGAAATCACCATATGATTTGTGAAATTATCATATGATTTATGAAGTTATGTACTAACCATAATACATACACGTGATTATCTTCTTGTTTTCAATACCAACACCACTAGATAATGAATTTAGTTATGAAACATGTCTTGTATAATTAAAATACATTTTTTTTAAATAAAGAGACTAGTCAGCTGTGAGAAATTGTTTGGTATTAGTAGTAGCCCTAATTTACCAACTCGGTATACAGTATACATGTGTCTGGGCAATTAAACGTGACCTTTTTAGTGCAACGTTTTTCTATAGTATACCTAGAGTTAATGGGGAAAACTCTAACATTTACCAATTACTGTATAATATCCAGTGCCGTAAATTTACCGGGTTAATTTCCTGTTCTCTTTCTAATCACTAATCATCTACCTTAAACCAGTTATTTCCAGTAGCTCCCATTGCTCTGATATTTGCTCTTCAAGTAATGAATGGATTTGCAGGTTGTGCCATTGAATTGGTCTTTTGACTAATTTAAATTACTTGAATAATTTTGTAGTTAAAACGGATTGCAAGGAAGAAATCAATAATTGATGCCAGGACCAGGATAAAAACATAATGAGGCACTGGTGGCTCCTATGCCATAATTTAATGATCTCTAAATGCTAATTGTGTCTGGACCATCGGCTTGAATTCCACTTCTCAATGGTACTCAAACATGATTGGAGTGTTTTGAAAATATCCACAATACGCCCTCATAATGTTAATATTTTTATAATGACGTCTAAATAATGAGCATTAACTGTTTTATCAAATTCTCTTACTTTTAGATTTAGTGTTATCTCTCAAATCACGTGTTTATTGTCTGGGTGTAGTAAAATAAATAAACATTGCTTGCATTAATTCACGAATATAGTGAAGTACGAATAAAATATTAAGAATAATAAGAAATTTAATTCTTTAATGTAGGCTTAATATAAATATTTCTGTAATGTCTAAAACAGATGCGAACCAAAGTTGCACTCCTAAAGGAGTATTATTATATTTTTTGTTTTGGCTCTAAAAACCGGTCTAAGAATCCTATAGTCATTGAAAAGAAAGTATTCATAAGCAGGGACGTGTTTTTATTTGCAGTCAAGCACGCGAAATTATAAGAATGGGCGAAGTTAGAGGGCATTTGTTGGGAGTGGGTATAACATCCGGGGTGGGGTCTGGTGGGGATAGAAGCCCCCTCTTGTTGGACGGGGTCTGGGACCCTCTCCCGAGAAATGTTAGAAAATACAAGAAAACCCCTGTTTTTGTGTTATTGCAAGCACATTTATCTTCAAGAGGAGACGAAGAAAATTTAAGATTTAGAAAATTACGATTTAGGGTCCTAGATCGATGTCATAATATAATGTGTACTTAGTTTGTAATCTGGGCGTTCCCATACGAATTACAAAGCGCAATTTTTGACAACTAACGATAAAGATATAAATATTTACCATAATGTTTGGGGGGGCAATGCCCCTTATTCACCGTGCCCTTGCCCATGCTTTTAGGGTGTTTCATGATGTGATAACGTATGATGTGGTTTGCTAAAACAAATACACTTGCTGCAACCAGTCTCAACCACGTAACTGGTATGGATGTGAAAAAATATCCTAGGTCAATGTTTAGGTTTACTCTTTAGGAGTTCAAGCTTCGAGACAAATGCGAAGGCAGTAGAAGACTCAACAGTGGTCTACCAGATCGTCTAATCTTCAAATAGCATCAACATTGCTAACGGTACTAGTTATACAGTAATATAACAATATATGAATATACACATACATTATATACGGGTTGTAGGATTCTGGTTGTGTATTCTGAAAAAGGATTTACATACAAACAAAATACTGGTAATAATTGTTTTATATAAGTTCTGTACTGAATCGGCGTTGTTTTTGACAACCGATTTTAATAATTTTTATTTTATTGGTTAGGGAATTAAATTCGACATGATGCTTATGCTTAGTACTCTTTTAAACAAATAGCCCTTTTTACCGCCATTTTGAAATCAAATATATAATTGTATTGATATTTTTGTCTGAGTTGTGCCTTTACTATTTAAAGACACATGCCACACATCGATAACCGATTGAAAAATGGCTGAAATATAAAATATTTAATTAAAAATACAAAATGAAGGATATGTAGCTAAGTATCCATTTCAAGACATACCCCTGTAGGACCTTCTTGACTTATTTAGACCCAATGAACCACATTATGAATTTTGGTGACAGACTTAACATAACTTAACTTAACATTCTGTATGTCTAATATAGCTCAAAAATGGGTTTTTGAGAGCTTATTATTTTATTTTCATAATGCGTGGGTCAGTTTGATGCACCGGTTAACAAGCGCCTTCTCCAAATGGTATGGAATAGAAAAAAAGTTTCATAACTATGGGTGTTGTCGTTTCACAGAGAAGACGAACACAAATGCCTGTTTTAGCGTTTCAAACAGGCACCAATTGAGTTAATACTCATTTCGGCTTTTTTTATGAAACATAAAAATATAACGAAAAATATTATAATTCCAAGCAATGTACAGACAAAGTATAATTTTATTTATACATATTACTGTCCGTTTCAACTTGTAACTGTGAGCCCAGAGCCCAGAGCGGATATAACAATCCCTGCGCGGTTTCCGGTGTGACGTCATCAACAGTCCACGATTACGGATCACTCAGACTCTCTGTTTGGAACATCCTCTCCGGGAATAATCCCCTCGCTGATTGTTTACCGGGCAACGGGAAGGACGACATTCCGACGTCGACCTGGGAAATGCGCTTCCGTCTTCAGGGCTCTAGAGTTTAGCAGACGACAAAATAATACCTTGTAATAGACATTGTTATTGAGAAGACTCTTATATTCCGCCACACATCTTAGATTTCCTGAACCTACAGTTCTCCGGAAACGTAGCCTGATTTGTAAAAAATATTCTGAGACATTATCTAAGTTCATTATTTCACAATTAATATCGGAATGTGAAATATTCCCAAATCAATTATTCAAAAGTAACTTGCAAGTAGAACAATAATTATAAACTGTTTAGTTGGATTTTTTTAATCAATCAAAATAAAATTTTAATGTGGTATAATTTTGAAATTGGTTGAAATAGGTAAACCAATGACCGATTTAACCAAATTAATATTGATTCTAACCTGAAAGCTGATGAATACATATTTAAATAAACCAATTTAATAAACTTATGTTCTGTAAAACTTAATTTAGAAAAAAATATTATAATATAATATTGCTAAAAATCTAAGATTTGAGAGTTAATTTTTTTAAATTCATTAATTGTAGGCTAGTTTAATGTAAGCAAAAAACTTCTCCAAAAGGTCCAATAATGGATAATAATAATTTCCAATAATGGAAATAAGTTTCATTACTGAAGATCCTCTTGTTTTCAAGGAGAAATACTACAAAAGGACCTTCTTTAGCGTTAGAGAAAGACAAATGGAGATTTTCAAACCAGAAATATTTTAATGTTATCACCGGTATGTCTTGTAATATGGATTCTCATGACGTTATTCCGGCATCGACAAGATCTCTGTGATGGCTGTCAGCGTGGATGTGGAACGAAGATACACAGAAGCCTACGATTTGTCAACTGTTAAGCAGGGGATGCCAATTTGTAGAAGGAATTAATGGCATTAACAGGCTGCTGACCGGGTTGATGCAGGCTATGCACACGTTTCGCAGAACAGCACTTCAGAATTGAACAATACAATCGATTAGTACGTTGAGTTCTGAGTGCAAGTTAGAATGTTAGAACATATTTACGGTTTAAAATGTGCTCTAAATCTCGTTACAGAATTTATAAACTATTTTAGTGTTAGTGAAATAGCCACCTACACAGGTAGGGATTTTTGGACAAGTATGAATGAAAAGTGAGTATGAGTAGGAAGAGAAATGAGTATGATTGTGGCGCGATCTTGATATTTATATTTTAATCTAAATATTTCTTACGAAACACCTTCAAGGCTTTCGGAACTTTAAACCTACTTGGAGGTATACAATTTAGGGAATAATATACATATGTATGCGTGTGAGTGGGTGTGTGCGTATGTATGACTCATAAAAATTCGAATATCAATGAAATTTGGCACAGGCGTATAATGTTAACTATTTTATCAAGTTTTAAATCCACGATAATCGGTCTATCTGAAGAAGGATTTAAGGGGGGTTTGTACCCCAAAATGGGGTTTTGGGGGCTATTAAACATCATTCATCGAAACCCCAATTTTTACGCATTATTAGAATCTGCTCAAAAACAATTTGAGTATTTTGAATTATCGCTCTGTCAGTTGTCTATTGAGATATAGAAACTGATAAACACAGTACATCGTCTTTTGAGGCTCAAATATTAGTCTTATGGGGAAAAGGTTCAAATTATTGATATCTCTCTTTTTATTTCAAATATTATTATACAACTTGTCATATAGCTTCACATTGTTAAAATAAAAAAATGTAAGAAAACCTATGTACTCATTTCCCATGTTATTCTTGTGGAGTATAGGCTACGTAAATCGATATTACTAAATACGATATTCGTAGGTGTGAATAAGGATATTTATGAACATGCAGTGATAACATTTGGTATGTTGTTTAACCTGATCAAGTTTAGTTTCTATCATATTAAATAATTTGAAAATTAATGGAAATTCGCCGAGTACCACCCAGATCTGCTGCTACGGGGGCATTTAAACAAATCTAATTATTTTATGGCGGTAAGACGATCTTTATGAATATTTAAAAAATGATAATAATTGTTATCTTCATAAATAGAAAATGAAGGACATAATCCCTGAATAAAATATACCGGAATAGCCTAAAATAGCCTATCTATATATTTTATTCTAAAATTAATAAAAAAATATTCCAAATGAATGAGCGTGTAAACATAGAAACTAAAGAATCTTTAGGTATTCTAAATATTTTAAATCACTTACCGTAATCTCTAAAAAAAGATTTAACATAGTTCCTCCTTTAGTTATACTATTTTATTGAGTTTCGCAGTAAATTTTAATTTATTTAGGTGTTTCGAAATTGTTCGAGAAAAGTTAAATTTATTGTCCATGGTAACCACATTACGTAGTCTGGTAAGACTGGTTCCATTCTTATGGAGAATATTAAACAAATCTAGTTTATTATTATTTCTCAACTTGAGGGTTATGTTCCCCCCAAGTGTGGTTAAGTTGGGGATATAACCCCAGCCCCCAAAAAATTCTATCAGTTATTTTAATTATTAGTTTTGATACAAGAATCTGTTACTAAACTTTAAATGAACATTAAAGAATATTATAGTTTTATTAAAGGTTTTAGATTTGTATATGTGTAAGGGAGTACGTATACGTATATTTGTATATACGTACGTGTCAGTCCACTGCTACCGCTTATTTTTGTTATTTATCTGTATGGATTATCAGCTGATTTTAAAATATTAGACTTTTAATACATAATTGCATCAAAATAACTACCACATAATATCTAAAAGTCCTATTTATAATTAATTACTGTTTTGTTATAGAAAGTTTACCGGGCAGCTGAATAAAGAAGTTGTTAATACTTTGTTCATCCGATCTATTTCTAAGTATTAAGAAGTATTCATTTAAAACTCTGGAAGGCTTATCATTATTGCTTTTGCGTCTTTGTATAAAATAAAGAGGGTTAAAGGAAAACTTTATTTTTTCAAAAGAAACGAATAAATAAAACTATCTTTGAGACGGTATTATTAATTTTGAGAGTGTAGGAGTTTCCTCTCAGCTCTGTTTCGTAATTTTCCCACAGGAAAAAGATTGTAAAGGGTTTTAAATCAGTTCATCGCACTTGGCGTAAAAGGCGTATAGTATAAGATAGAAAATGAATGACACTATGCATATATTTGTTTACATTAATCTCATGAAAATATATTTTCGGCTTTAGTTTTGTTTATTTGAGTCTCAAAAGTTAAATTTTCCAAGTTGAGATTGTAATTTTTACCTTCATTAGTTTTTAAAAGATATATTGGATGTTATAATCAGTGTTGGTGTTTTCACCTGTAAAGTATATTTAATCAATTGGATTATTGGATTATGGTTGGTAAAAAATAACTAAACGGTATTTAGCGTCAACAGGAATTGTCTCTGAAACTGGTTTATAATATAACCATCAATATGACAATGATAAATGTTAATACTTCGATGTCGATTTCCAAGCTAAATTTAATTATAGTTTTTTTCGTTCATTCTTGGTCAGTAGGTTACTCCAATCACTCCATAAAAAATATAAAGAGATGTAAACGCTAGATTTATAAAAAAGAAAAATCCATTAATGGTATTCAGTTTGTACGTAAAAAATAAAATAAAAACTTATTTAAGAGTCTTCTTCACGTTTTTTGCAGTAAGGTTAGTAGCGCAGTAGCCTCCCGTCAGCCAGCCGGTTTTTCAGACGAAACATGTTATTTTTGTGTCCCACTACGGACGCCGTTTTTTATCAGATTTTATTGAAAGTTGGAGACAATGTAGTTGAATAGTTATCTTAGAGCCTTCATTCCTCAAACAATTGAAAATAAGAGAACAATCAGGTACCTCAAATTTCATTACTTTTAAGATTTATTTGTACTCACACAAATGAGTTTTTGGATATATCAGGTATGAGGGCTCTAGAACCAACATTTATCCGTAAGACAAAAAAGGTTTTAACATTACATCTTTACTCCCGAAGCAAGGGACAGCCAAGGCATGTTTTTCGTGTTTCTGCAGGGATGAAAAAGACTCTTAAGACGTAAAATCAGGACTATAGTAAATATCCTGCAGTACAGTATCTGTAGAAATAATTTATAATCCCCTACAAAAGTCATCATTTGACGAATTTTTGATTGATAACTAATGGAAACAAGGTATAATTTTTAGTATTGATTCAGCTCAAGAGAAAACGATCATGAACGTTCTATATGAACTGACTTATATGAACTTATCGATATACTTATATGAACTTATCCTATATATCTATCTTATATGAACTGTCATCCTACAGCTAATTCAAGGGAGAAACATATTAAAATTTAAAACCAAATGTGAATAGTGAGTTTGTAGCAAATATGAACTAAATATAAGTTACCAATATGCCATTAGATATCGATTGCTCGTTCATAAATCCAAGCACAGCACTAAGATCCCTTCCAGATTAAAGCACATCCCCCTGTTTGCACTAGAGCCTATCCTTTGCTCCCCTATGATGTATTGCCGTGTTTCCTGACAAAATCTTGAGAATACTTCTCTCTCCACGAAACAATATTAATTCAATGCAGTTCACCACAGAACCATTTGAAGTATAATGCTATTGTACTTTTTAGTGATGAACCCAATATAAATACCATACCATCACCATTCACAATCACGATAGAAACAACCAAAAACAGTAGTTAGAATTATTGGGTTTCTATTGGAATATATTAACATCTAAAACTGAACGATTAAAAATATATTTGTGATTAATAATTTTCTGAATTTAAAAGGATTATTTTAGGGTATGGAATATCCACCCCTCTAGTTGGTTCTATTGGTCAAGGATCTTATTAAACCCAACTACACCAGACACAAACCTCGATCTCTTACCTTCTATACCTTAACATATATTTTTACAGTAGTAGTTAAAAGGATTTAACTACTAAATGTTTGTTGCCATCGTAGGATGAAGAGAGTGTCGAACTATAAAACGCAAATGTTTTCAAAAGTACAGTACGTAAAATGCACTATAAATAAATTCTTGATACAATAAAAAAAGTATGGTTCATAAAATTTCATACTAATTAAAATTACATTCTACACGCAAACTATTTAAACCATTACTCTAGTTTCGTTGTTGCATTTTTTTACAATGACAATAATTATAGTCTGATAATAACTGCGGTCTATGCACATATTACAGGCATCTGTTGATGTAGAGTTTCCTCATTGAATTGTGGCAAAATAAATGCGAGTTGTTAATATCGCTGTATATTTTACAATGGAAATAAACCTTATCATTTATTTAATTTTAATTCCAAGGCTATTGTTTAAACGTTGAAGTGGCAAAAACAAATTGTTTGATTTTATTTTATTTTAAGATAATTTCTTCTTAAAAATAGTATAAATTGTCTCCTTTGTTGAAACTATACTTTATCAACCCGTATATTATTGATAATATTACTACTAAGCATTGTTTCATCCCCCGATTTCGTTTCTAAACTATAAACACAGGAAATTACGGTAAAAATACGAAGGGACTATCAATATAGGGGGCGATAAATACAGTACAATGTAGGTGTGACAAGTACCGTATAAATATATTATACGTACAGTATGTATTGGGAATGTAAAAATAGGCCTACTGTATGACATCTAGAAACTTACTTGTATGACCAAATACAATGATTCAGTCCTTTAAACTCCAGGTGAAAATTAATCATATGGTGATTAGGCCTTAAAACCAATAAGAGAATTCTTGTATTTGAAAGCTCTTGTTAATACCAGTGTAGCTACTTAAGTCGTAAGTAACTTGTAAGTCTTAAGTTACCGAATTAAAATACACCACGATAAATGAACACAGCCTCTACTTAGGCTACAACAGAGATGAATAGGAATGGTTTTAAGGCTTATTAAAACTCAAGAGTTGTATAAAAATTTATTTTTTTATTCAAATACTATTGTATTGTATTGCATACAGACATGTATTACATGTTTAACATGGTAGGCTATTAGTAGGCCTAATAGAATGTTAGAGGTTTGTAGCACTGTTAATTCAAATAATGTATAGTTGTGTTAATAAATCATTTTCCTATTATGGAGCTGTAAGAATGAAGCATTATTTGTGTACCTGCCTCTGATGGTTTTAAATGTTTCATGAATATATATATATATATATATATATATATATATATATATATATATATATATATATATGATGTAAAGTTCACGTTGTATGTGAAATATGCAACAACTACAGTTCTTGAAACCTAGTTACATTATACCTCTCTTATTACTAAGGTTGGTTATTTAACTTGACAGCTCAAAAATGCTAGGTTAACCTTACTAATAGTTTCATTAACCTTTATTATTACATATTTACTGGTTAAGTCTATTGCACTCTGAACACATTTAAAAATTTATATTAAAATATTATTTCATATACTCTTCCATGATTTTTTTACATTCCCATATGATTCTTTTAAATGCAATCTGTTTTTGCAAACTATAGCTCTAAATTTTCTAAAGTATATGCCTATTTTTCATATATTCCATTACCTAGTATCAGGTTCATTCAGTACTAACGAGTGCGCAGGTCTATGAGGTGGCTCTTCTTGTGTTATCAATAGGCAAAAACAATTGCACAATTTTCAGAGTATTCAGAAAATTTGTGACAATCTTTCAGTTACGTGTTATTTGAGTTTATAAAAGTCTCGTCAAATAATTAAATGCATCTTTCAGTGCAGTATATGGTAATTGAAAGAAGACTAACAGCTGATTAGGTGTGTTTACAGTGTCGTTAACTAAGTCAAATATTACGCTAGTTTACAGTTTCCTGGATGAAGACCCCCTGCTGAGCCCCAAACTATTCCTGTCCACATCGCTCTATTTACATCCCGACTCTGAAATAGACACTGTTCATTCTTAAGTAAATAGGGTTACAGGGTAAATGTAATAGGTCAAAAAGTAAAACTGTTAAAGTTGTAAAGTTTAATTTAGTGGTGTCTCAATTCCAATTGTGCTTATGTAATATGAAACTACTAACTTGTTCTATAAATGGCACCAATATTGATCGGTGGTAAAGTGTAGGAAGTATAGCATCTTTAGCTTATCAAAAAAATATATTACATTATTGGTCACAAGTCGTAGATGAATAATCAATATTAATGGAAATAGTATACAAATAACTGTTACTATATTTAGTTGTGGCCAACGACAACGATAATGAAACAGTTACACATAACAAGAGCTAGTTTAAATTAGTGAAGTACTTTAAGTACTAAATAATAGATTGTTATGTAAGTAGTTTTAGATGTTGAGTAACAAGTTTTTTGTTGTAGGGTTATTCAATTTAGTTTCAGTATTTTTCAACTAGAGTAATGCAGAATGGTTCCATTGTGTTTTAAAGCTTATCTTTGAAGTCTAAATATAATCATTATCAATTTAATCGATAAAGGTAGACTAAACTAAAGAGATTTAGATCACGTTTACTTAGTATTTAAAAAATATAGAGAAGAGTGGGGAAACACTGTTCGCCTCCAACGAGGCAATGAGTACACCTTGGTTTTACCATGTTTTTGAGGGTGTTGTGGGTTTGAGTGGTTGTGGAAGCTGAGATGCTGCTTTGTACCAGAAGGGAAATGCGATATTAAAGATGTAGACGCAGTCTGGAAGCTTCCACTCCGATAAACGTTTTGACGGTAATTTGCATAGATTAATCAAATTGATATAGTGGTCTAATTTTGGATCAGGATTGAAAATGCTGCATGAAATATTTAAAAATGCTGCACTATGTTGTTTTGGAGCAATGCTATACTGACTGCATAGTGCAATACCGTGCAAGACACATGATTGATGATTTTTTTGTGGAGGGCTTGCCTCGTGCTGGGGGGATATGCCACGTTTCATCATTCCAAGCTAAGAAACGGACCCAAAATTGGCATTTACACTGAATTTGACTCAGGAATAATTTTTAATAATTTTTTTCTCATTTTTGTTTTTGTATAGTTTATTTTTAGATCCCTATTACCATTTCAGAATTGCATTTAACGATGATTTTTATTGTTCCTCACTATAAGCAAATTCTTATTACATTAAATCTAACTTCAAAGTAAAACAAACTTTTACACAATTTTCAATGCTTTTCCACCCAGTGTGACGTATCATACATTGTGCAGTACATCCCAGCATGGTATTGCCTAATCATGGTGTGTGGTACTCGTAGTAGCCTTGGGGAAATAGTGTAATGTAACAGTGTAAGGGTTTTGTAAAAGAGACTTGTCACGCAAAGTAGGTTAAATATTCCAAATGCAAAGCGGAGAGTTGGTGGGATATTAATTGTCTTCATAATGAGACTATCTTTCAGTATGTGAACATCACCACTCTCCCTCCATATCCATATAATACTCCATGCGTCAGACAATAGTTATTTTATATACATTCAAGAAAAAACTACGTGCATGAATTTTGCAAACCTTATTTTATTACAAGCTCGACGTGAATCGTAGACATCTAAGCTAGCCTTCACTGGAAGCCGACAATTTGGAAAGCGTTAGTTAAAGCATTTCGTTATTTGAATGGATAATTAAAGTGAAAACAACAAACAGAAAAAAAACTATCTATATAAATGTAGTGGTTTCTGTACAGTGCCTAGAACTGTGGTATTTTTGCATATTATAACCTAGAAAAGCCGAAATGGGTCGTATCTCAACAACAAAATATGTCAATAGCATAGAATACATTGTTTATATTGCTTTGATACCACAAAACCCTATTTTGGGATTTTTTATTTTCAATTTGTGTATAACGAATTTTAATAATGATACACAGTTTCAAATTCATCTATTGATAAACTAATGACAAACAATTGAGCCAAGAATTTTTATTTGTAATGATTTATTTAAGTTTTAAGACTTATATTTTGTCACGATAATAATTATCTCGCTTCTCTAACACTGCCAGTAGAAATAAATCAATTAAATTAAAAGGCTGACTGGAAAATTACTTAAACAACAACATTGTCCGCGTACGTCCGACACATCGCGTCGCGTTGGAGTCATTTTAGTTTGTCGAAATCGTTTCAATTTTATTGAGGTACAGAACAACTGTATTGTTGAAATGAATGTAATCTATAACATATATACAGTGAATAATAAACAATGAAATAATTATAGAAAATTATATTTTCCAACTAGCCATCTTTTTATCTTAGAACGCAAAAATATCAGGTCAAAATTTAACATAGGGATTGTATTGCGTAGCAATAATTCATACTTGTATATTTCAGTGATTGAACATTTTTATAAATAGATACGTCGGTATTATTTATATCGAACTTGAACTTTTTATATTGAAACATACCTTAAATATTTGAAGAACAATAATTGGTGTTTGAACATAAATAATTGTATTTGGAATGTTAGACATAGAAAAAATAGAGGAAGAACACATTAAATCCGGTTTATCAGAAGGGCTTATGCGATAATTGTGGCTCTAATTGAGAGATAAGACTATGTGAGACAGTCGTGGGGAGGAAGAAGACATGTGGTTAGGTTGGGCCGGGGGTGGCGGGGGGTGGGGGAGGAATCCAAACAGTTTGTGTTAACTGTTTGTCCATCAGTGGGAAGTTCTGTTCGGTTTTGGAGATGGAGAACCAGTTTGAATCGATATAAGATCATGCGTTTCAAATTGGTTCTATTTCTCTAATTACTGGGAACTATGGTAATTAAAAGTATAATAGACAAAACTAATTTTATTTAAAACATTTGTAAGGTCTCTAACTTCCTAAAAATAATAAGATAACTGTATTCAATATAAAAATTAGCTTAAGTTACATACCACTGCGTGTTTTATAATAGTTTTTTGTTTTCATTCACGAATTGCATAATGATAAGTTACAATATCACAGTTTATTAGTCATTAGAATATAAATAAATTTTAGTAAAGCATATTTTTGGATCTCAATATAACATGAATATTTAACCACATTACGATGAGGTTAAGTTTTGGTTCAAATACTGCAAGTGTCTAATTTTGAAACTAAAAATTTTAAAATAGTGTAAATTAAGTATTATTATCTGCGGTATGCTGGCTTAAAATGTATTAAATACGTTTGAGAAAAACATCAGGAACCAATAATGTTACACCAAGACGAGTATTATCAGATGGAAAACATAAAGAGTTTAATTAAGGGAAGTGAAGGGTTATCTGCTGCCAATGCCATGAGACTAAGATGGGATTGATTTGGCGGTCTTCAGTCAATTTCATTAGAGTAATACTTTGGTGGGATTTTATCAACACAGTGACATTTTATTATACATCATATTAAACATCTTGTAAATTTTAATATTTTAAAAAATCAAGTGATTATCTCAAGAATTTTTAAAAATAATCAATACACAATACTGATGTGTATGATCCTCAGAGTTACAAAATAAATCAAGTAAAATTAGCTTTTATTATGTAGCGTATCTCTGTCACAACTGCTTCACAGAACAACTCCCGCCATATTTAATGACAAGATTTATTATGCACATTGAGTTAATTACTGTGCGTGTTGGTGATCTCAACATCGAGACGGAGCCTGCGGCAAAGTATTCGAGTTGATTCAATTTAATTAACCACAAGCTGTAAATTATAGGTACAAGCAATCTTCGGATACTCTTGTCTTAAGATAACTTTAACTTATTGTACGAGTTGATGTTTAGTATTATGTCCTTAGTTAGAAGTATTACATAAACTAACTGTTATGTATTCGGTGAACTTTAGATCAGAGAGACCTCTTTGTCCCACTGTCTCAGATCCAACTGGTTTTGTGATTGCCTTTGTGATTCGGTCATAGTAAGGGCCTAGCTTTTTGTAGATCATATAACGCTATGAAGAGAGCTTGAAAGTATTATGTTAGTAATTTATTTTGGAATTAATCATGTTTGATGAATCACTCTGAAGAGTAAGAGTACCCACCCGGTGGCTGGTAGGTATTAGAATTGGGTAGGGCCCCACACTCCCGGTGGCTGGTAGGTATTAGAATTGGGTAGGGCCCCACACTCCCGGTGGCTGGTAGGTATTAGAATTGGGTAGGGCCCCACACTCCCGGTGGCTGGTAGGTATTAGAATTGGGTAGGGCCCCACACTCCCGGTGGCTGGTAGGTATTAGAATTGGGTAGGGCCCCACACTCCCGGTGGCTGGTAGGTATTAGAATTGGGTAGGGCCCCACACTCCCGGTGGCTGGTAGGTATTAGAATTGGGTAGGGCCCCACACTCCCGGTGGCTGGTAGGTATTAGAATTGGGTAGGGCCCCACACTCCCGGTGGCTGGTAGGTATTTGAATTGGGTAGTGCCCCACACTCCCGGTGGCTGGTAGGTATTTGAATCCTTTAAAATTTTAATTACATAGTTAGTTAAACACGTGCCCACGGGAGCGTAATTCATTATATTGTAAAATATGTATCTGCATCTTTTTATGGTGTTAATAAATCTGATCCGTACATAGTAAACTGTTTAGAAGCATATTTTAAAATGGGAATAAAAGTTTGAAGGAATATATTCTTTCTCATCTTTATAAACGATCTTCTTGAGCTCCCTTTCCATGGACAAATATGCGCATTTGCTGACGACATAGCGTTATTTTATTCCGAAAAAGACAGCTTAACTCTTTATAATAAAATTCAAGATGACCTTAAATTACTAAACGATTGGTGTGAATCTAATAGAATGCAAGTAAATGTGGATAAAACGAAATATATAAATTTTAGTATAGTAAACAGTTTTAATTTTCCGCAAGACATTCTTTACCACACTTTAGACTGTACTTTAAATTCATGCAATTGTAATATTATTGAAAAGGTCAAACATTTTCGATACCTTGGAGTTGTATTGGATGAGAATCTTAATTGGGAAAAACATGTTTTCACACTACACTCAAAAATTAAATTTTCTATAAGAATTTTTTACTTTTTAAGGAACATTTGTGATAAAACGTTACTCAGAACGCTCTATTTTGCTCTTGTTCATTCAAGACTTCAATATGCTCTCCAATGTTGGGGTGGAACATTCAAAAGCCATATAAAAAAATTAAGAACAACACAAAATCATTTTTTAAGAATAATAAAAAGTAGCCATATACGAGATAGTTCATTTCCAATTTTCCTTGAGCTTAAAATACTTCCAATACAGCATTTATATGTTTTCAAAGTTTTAAAACTTTTTTATGTCCGTAGTGGAAATAGTGGAACAAGTAATCTATTTTACAGCACAAGGCATAATAAACAAGGAATATTTCGCTTACCTAAAGTAAATAAAACATTATTCAGACATTCTTATCAGTATAGGGGTCCCAAATATTTCAACCAAATTCCTGAGGAAATCAGAAATTGTTTGACCTTAAATCTGTTCTCTTCTAAATAAAAAAATTGGCTTTTTAGTAAACCAGACATAAATTTCCTTGATAATATTCTATGTTAATTTACCAAATTGGTCATCAAATTTCAGTCTTTTTTCAAAATTTCACTTTCACCAAATTTCATTTTTCATCAAAGTTCTTTTTTTTACAAGTAGCATTTTCCAATTCCAAATAAAAAATCTGTTATTTTCGTTGTTTAGTTATAGATTTTTACTTTGTTTAGTTATTTATTAATAAGAGTAAATGTTTATTTTCTTTCTATTTATACATTTTATTTTTTAAGACGTCATAGTGAGCGGCAACATGAGAGACTTTAAATTGTTGAACTGGACTCATCATATAATAAATAATAGTATTTTTAATTTTGTTAAACGTTTGTCACACATACTGGACAATGTGGCAACGTAGTTCCAAGATTTTATTTTATTTTGTAAATTTGTATTTATTGATGGAATAAACTTATTATTATTGTATACAAAACATGTCAAAGAATCAAATATAAGATTTGTATGTTACAGATTATTTTACAGATTATTTCTATAGTTATCTACAAGTTTGAGAATGCTATTCGTTTATCTTTTGCTGTCATAAATTCACTCAATGGGGGGCTCGACCTCTAGGCTCATTTTATTACTGGTGTCTGACAGTATTTAAAATAATAAATTATACATTGACTGATTTTGGATATTTAGGTTTAAAATTTTTCATGTGGCTATCAATTTTTGAAGCTCTCGCAGCCAATATTATTTCATACCACCAAAATATCATAGAGTTATTTTATTTTATAAAGATCTATTTTTAATTTACGTAATCAGGGAGTGAATCTTGAAAAATCTTTTTATAAATTTTAGCTTTGAAATTTTGCTGAAATTTTTGCTGTTGAAATTTTAGCTTTGAAGTAGTAAAAATAGTATAATCAAGCATTGCAATGTTTTGAAAAATGTTAAAAGGTATCGGTGACATAAAGTGTAAACAAAATACTGTATGATTTTGTTTTGAAATAATGTTATAATATTATTCAAGGAAACCTTATCTCATTTATTGAACTCACTGAAACCACGTACCCAGCGTACGTATTCGAACGCAATCCGAAGGCGCATCTACTTACGGTATTGCCACTTCCTGGTAGTCCGGTAGTCGGCTGGTGGTTGTGATACCCATGAACACAGCCGTGAGGCGGCTCTGCTAGCACCTACTGCATCTCTCTTTCCTCATTTCCAACTCTTAAATAATACAGAAGTATTAATACTCTCAGCGGCCACTCGCTTATGCACTCAAATCAAAATTTCTTGACACTTTACGAATATACACTATGCTGCATTGAAATTGGAGCTGAAGAGGTACTGCGAAACCAGTTATTTCTGATAGCTTCTATTCGATTGGTTTTATGCAGCAGATATGAAATTGATAAACTTCAATTGGTTGATAATACCAGGATACTTAAACTAAACTGATACGTGCATCATAATGGTTCATGGGAGCTAACTTAGTATTTGATTTCATATAATGTTTTAAGTAATACAAAACAAGCAAAAGTTGTACAAATTTATATAGAAATTCATATTTAAGCTAAAATTATGCAATTAATGGCGGTTTAGTCGTTTGGCTCTAGCCTGGCCATGGAACGTGTTAATTCTTTAAATCACCCCAAGAAAGATAATTCGCTTTTATTTCTTAAATGCTTATAAGTATTTAACTATATAGGAACATATTTATCCATGATTTTATTTATATGTATTTTCTAGCACAAAATATATTCTTCGGCAATTTCTCTGGTATATCAGAAAGTAAAACTTTATGATTGAGAGAGAAAGATAAGTTGTAGTTTATTGGATAACTTTATACTTACAAAAACTAATATATGTTATAATATTAGTAAAAAATATTTTTTTTACTTTACCCTGCGGAAAATATGTTACCTCATGGATGTGTCTTAAAGGGAATGATTCCATGTTAAAGGGAATGTTTATCTAAACAGCTATTCTTATTCTTTTATATTAAAAATTCAGTACAATATCTCTGTTAGTTTCTATGGAAACCTGTTACATATTTGATATCTTAAAAATCACCAAGACCCTAAGACATATACAGAGCTAAGAACATGTCAAAAATTAAACATAATAATTATTTAGGCTTTTATTTAGGAACTGTAGTTTACTGACTTTAAACTAACCAGCGTAAAAATAATTTTTTTTTAAGTTTAATACAACTTACACAAGCTATGTACAATTTAGTGTGTGCACTATGACAAGCAAACCCAGTTAGTTGAACTATCAATTAAAACAGGACAACTACGAAGGCAAATGTATCTGTGGTGCAAATTGTTTCACCCCCGGTCCCTCGTGCCGCCCCATATTTAGGGGTTGTTTGACTGTTGACAAACCACCCTCCGTATTATTTGTGTCCTAATGGAACCTTTGTTATGTATGTTTGCTACTGCATTGTCTATCCGTGCATGACATACTCTCCTCTCTCATCCGTACCTCTGCAATACGGTAGTCCACCATACGGTTGAGCATTAGCGAGTGTGTTGAAGTTACAACGGCCGCGGGAGCACTGCTATCACAGTTATTTTAATCAAAGGTATACAATGAGGTCGTAGGTATGACAACTGAGATCGATGAACTTGGAAATTTTTATATGAACTGAGGTGAAATGGAAAAAACTGTCAAATATTATGTTTTGTTATGTATTTATCAATATATAAACATCTTCTGTACGTATGTTTGTAAGTGAACTCCTTCTAAACGGCTGGACTGATTCTGATGACATTTTTTGTGTATATTCAAGGGGATTTGGGAATGGTTTAGACTCACAATCTGTGCAAATCCGTCCAAAAGGGCTCTGCCCCAGAGGATATAAAATGGCGCAGTGTCAAGTTTTATAAATTTAATGTTTACAAAATTAACAGCTGTGATAAAATAATTAGAAAGTTTCTTTAATTTGTCATTAACTGTTCAGCTGTAAACAAAACAATGTAAAAAAACTAATTTATTGTTGTGTGATATTACTATAGTTGATTTAGGCTACAAGAATTGAATTGAAATGAATATACCAAAGGGATCCGACACAGAGGCCATAAAACATAAACAGGAGTGATTAGAATAGCTTTATTTGTCTTAAAAACTCAGTTTGGGTGCAGCAACGTGCGCCCGGTAACGCTATACGACTTTCGTCCTAACTTCTTTTTCTCGTTTCCAGGTCGTATGGCCTAAACAGTGTTGGCTTCAAACATATCTGCTCATGCGTTGTTTCTACTTTCTGGACATAAATTGATGAAATACAAATTTGCACACAAGTTACTCAACTCATACAGTGGTTTATATTTAGGACCTTCACTAATTCGCATGGAGAAATCTAGTGAGGGGTGGTGGATACTGTGTTGTATGTTTCAGATCAATCAGTGAGAAATGAGTGATTCTCAGCTGGCTACGTTGAAAGCTCTTATCTTCCTTCCTATGTTAACAGCTGTGGGCCAGAACTAACCGGAGAGTCCTTCAATAACACCAACTTATCAATTCATATTGGTTTTCCTTGGTTCTGAAGATAAATAAACTGTTTAAAGTATATTTTTGTACCATTGGGGATTCATATAGTACAGATTACAGAGTTTAAGGTGAAATATAAAAATTTTTTTAAGAGATAAACCTGAAAACTATTAAAATACATCACGCACTAAAAATTATGCCTATCTTATTGCCTAGAATTGAGTTAAAACAAATCTCTAAAGACTTTTGAATTACATTTGCTATGTTTATTTATCTTCTATGTTGTTTTTTCCTT
Organism: Nephotettix cincticeps; assembly: GCA_023375725.1. Taxonomy (NCBI): domain Eukaryota; kingdom Metazoa; phylum Arthropoda; class Insecta; order Hemiptera; family Cicadellidae; genus Nephotettix; species Nephotettix cincticeps. The sequence continues at coordinate 26,568,075 of CM041786.1, read as the reverse complement.
TTAATTAGTTATGCTTTTTTATGTTTCTTTTCATTGTTTTAACAGTAATTATTCAATAAATACTTTGAAATAACTACCAGTCCAGTCCAATGACGTCTTCACGTAGTCCACACACAGCTCGCTTTTGGTGTTGGGAAAGGTTAGTTCCTTAAAAAAAACATGTATCTAAAATTTCGAAAATAAAAAGTAAAAAATATCACATATAAATACAAAAAAACAACATAAGACGACATTTATAAAAAAATGTCTTAAAATAAAATAAATAAATACATTCTTTATTCATAAAAATTTTCACAATTACACAAAATACAAGTTATACATTATAAAACAACAATTTCATCAAACTGAAAATTTTACATTATTTTGAAAAGTATACACATGTTTGTAAGCAAAATTAAACAAGTCATAATGTGAAGAAAGGTAAAATTTGATGAATCGGGTAGCCTCAAGGATAAGCCCGAATCGGGGTCCCTTCAGTGAGTAACAATTTTAAAACAAAAAAGAAAGAAGGTAGTATTACGCTCTAATACTAAATAAATATTGCAAAGAAAATTAAAGTAAAAGCTTTGTATGTGCTAAAACAAAAAACCTATGAGCTGGTAATGTAAAAAGGAATAAAATATAATTACTGTACCTTAATGAATGCTAGAAAAAATACATGTCAGAACCAAGTTTAAACATATATATTACCAAGAAGTAAGAAACAGATGTCAATAAAAAAATTCAGCAGCTGCAAAAGTGCTGAGTTCTATCTCAAAAACTAAATTAGAGGTCTAAGCACCCCTTCAACATATTCAAAACTGATAATCCAACTCTTAAGGTTACTCAAATAATTGCGAGTCCTGTTCTGTGTGATTAATTAACATGTTAAACGATACAACCTCGGTGCTTTGAAAGTGTAAAAATGTTAAAAATGGTTAAGTTAGCTTTCGGAATTTCAAAACTGTTGGCTGAACGGAAATTTAAAACTCTCATATTAGATTGTTATTGCTGAATTAATTGATAAAATAACCTAAATATCCTTTAAACATAAAAGGTGGTTTAAGAGTGTCGTCTGTCCGTTTGTCTGTGTATGTGTGTGTAGGGATGTGCAGAAGCCTAGAGGGGTTTTAGTGATGTCTGTGTGTGTATGTGTGTGGGGGTGTATAGAAGCATAGAAACGAAACTATTGGTTCCGATTAATCTACGGTATCTCTGGACGTTTTTTTAAATTTTGGATTTTTAAGGGTATTTTACCCCTAAAATCCCCCCCAAAAAACGTAAAAATGTAGATTTCTCAAAAAAGGCTACAACAATTTCGATTCAAGTTATGTGCTTTATAAATTAAACAAAATAACACCACCCGCATTTCTCAAATAATCGATTTTTTTAAGTTATGGGCTTTAAATTTCAAAAAACTTTTCTTTCACGAAAACAATAAAGTTAAGGTATAATTTGACTAAAATGATTAAAACCAGCTTAAAAACAAAAACTAATTAATATTTTGAACCATTTAGTCTACCACTAATAGTTCCAGAGAAAGGTCAAATTTCAGAGAAATCAAAATCAAAGTCAGAGAGCGCCCAATGTTATTCTTATAGAAAATATAAAAAATCAATTTCCTCCTTATTTACCAACCGCTCTCCATACCGTGGGGGGGTGGTAGGGTAGTCCCACCCCATGAAATTTTAACAATCAATTTAATTTTGTTTCTCTTGTTATTAGAAATTTGATGATTATGTTTGAAACAAAAAAATAATAAAATTGAAATTATTAAAAATATTACAAATATTTAGATCAACATTTAACAATATGTTTATTTTATTGGAGATTCTCGTTTAAATTGACTTAAGGAAGAAAGTATGTGTCAGTCCTCTGATACCGTTTTAACATTCGTTTCAAAAATAACATAACAACAAAAATAATGTAGTAATAATTGATAGCATGCGAGTTCGATTTTAAGAGTTTAAAACCTTAATTTTATTCCAGTACTGTTGTTGGGCGTCGCAGTTACTTCCTGTACCACAGGTATTGCAGGGGCTGATGTATGAGGCCCAGTATGAATAGGAACCCAACCCACGCTTTCAGGAATGCTGGCTGAAAATACCTTGCACTGATGACTAATGTTTTGGAATATTTTGTGCCCTTTAGCCCGTCAAACCCCGCTTTTAGTTGATGTATATGTTTTTGTACCATTTTAATCAAGGTTGTCAGTGATTTTCCACAACCTTTTCCTAAAAAACTCATAAATTGAATTGATATATTTTAAATAATCATTATAGTACATTAAATTTTAAATAAAGTGACAAAGAATTATTCAGAATATTTATCTACACAAATTTAATATTCGAAATAGACTACTCTTCAAATTAAATTTAAAATTAAAAACTTTTATAAAATCGATTGTTTTTACTTCCCTATGGGAAATAGGTTAAATCGTGGATATGTCTAAAGGGATTGGTTTCAGTTCATCTAAACAGCTATTCTTATAACCATATGACGGCACTTCCGTTAAACAATTCCGCTGCACTTTTTGTGTTCCACAAATCTGCTAACCCCCCAAAGCTTGGACATACCCATGTCAAAAAAGTATGTAAAATAAAAATTAGAGTTTGTATACATTTACTACTTTCACTATTGTAATAGCTTCATCAAACTCTGACTATAGTATAGTCTCACTGAACGAAAATTTCCACCCTCAAATTAAATATAAAAATTTAACGGAATCAATTTTATTTTTTATACTGCAGGGAGAGGGTAAAAATACGTTCGTTATTCAGAGACAGTGGTTCGGACTCCACGTTTAACTGTTAGTTCCTTATATATGCCATTTACTGTTGGGATATTAATTAACGGGAACATGTCAGCCTTTGTCATTGTAACAATACACCCACACCGTGGTTTTCGCAAGAGGCCACGTTGGCTGGCCTATTCTGCTTCGCCCTAGGACAAGACACCACTTTGGCGATGATGTAGCGTTTGCCAACACCCGCAACGGATGACACTAGCGACTACACCCACCGGATCGTTATCTAGTAACCGACCCTGATGGCTTTCGATGCCACCCCGATCGGGGAAGCCCCCCACTAGCATTCTCCACCACCTGCACCCCCAGTTCACCGGTTACGAGAATCGGCTATCCGCCTAGCGACACATTTCCAACGGCAAACCTCACTCTGGAAGGGGGCAGGGGCTCGACCCGTGCATTTCAGCACCAACCACTGCCACTACGAAACCAAACCCAGGAGGAAGTGAAGCTCCCCCCGCCCATAGTACCTTCACCTTTTAAAGCCAGAATGATGTTAGGCCGAGACGAATCTCTCCCCAATTCGGAGACTCAAGCTACCGTCATCTCTGGGTCAAGGAATTCGGGCCGAGGCGCTAGAGCTTCGAGGTTTACACCTCCTATGGACCCCTACAGGGAGGGGCATGACCACCAACGTATAAAGGTCACGCGCGAGAGGCGCACGAATAAATGAAGTAGGAGAATTATTATAAAACGGCAATGGTAAATTTTGAGTACACGAAGCACGTTTAAAAAATAAGTGTATACAATATAATTTATATTTAAATCAGGCTACAAACTATTATTGAGCAAACTTTCATAAATGGTTTAGTTTCAGCTATAGAGCAAAAACTACTTTGGATAAACAAAGTGTAGTGTGAATCAGGGTGTTTACAACCTTAATTTCTTAAGAGTCTACAGTAACGTCACCATCTTGGATCTTTGTCTCGTTAGAGCGATAAAAAAATCTGAACTATTCCTCCCTTCAAAAACATATTTTAAAATCAATTATAGCATAGCTTTGAAATCGGAATATAGTTATCGTAAATATATTCATCAGATTAACTTCAGGTTAAAATATATTATATATATTTGATTTATTAAAATGTAATAACCCTTTTAAACCTAGGAGACTCTAGTACCTACGTTTTTACTCACTCCACAAAACTATTGTTGACACGTTTTAAAAACTTGTGTTACAATTTTAATTACAAAGAATAATAAACATATTCTGATTTGAAAATAATTCCATGTGAGATAATTTTAAAGTTCATATTTGAAGAGAGACATGTTCCAGAGTTTGTATCTCTTACCATTTACCATCGAAGTCTTCACCGCCGTCCTCAAAGACAGGGGAATCGCCAAATCTCGATCTTGATGTTGTGTTAGTGTAGGTGTATGTTGAGCATTGCCTAACTATTTAAATTGTTATATTTATGTCCATCTATGAATACAATTAATTTATAATTAGGCCGTTCTATCAAATATCTGAGTTGTTTTTAAAAGCTTTTATTTGATTATTTTTTTAGTTTATTTGGCAAAAGGTTAAACATTTTTATACCCATAGTGTTTTGGATTGTGCTGGTTTTATTGTGTTTATGTTGGCCTAAGTCAAAATTTGTTCTGTTCCTAATGTTGTAATTGTGACACTGGATTCTGAGTTGGGATTGGTTTTAATTAAAATTATTATTTCAAGAAGGTAAAGGGAAATTGCGGTTAGGGTCTGGTTTTCGATGAAAAGAGGGAGTGGGCCGGAGGTGCAGATTGTTCAATTATTCGGATTGATTTTTTTGTATGATCACCATTTGCTGTGTGTGGATTTCATTGGCAGAGCCCCAGGCTCAAATTCCATACCTTTTGAATTTTGATTGGGTTTGTGTATTTTTAAAGCGACTTACCGCAAGACCTCACATATAACAAATGTTAACTTCTTGATTATTTAGTTATTAAATTAAGCTATTATAATTTGTAATACACAATACTTTTCATCATAGTCGTTGGATTAGTGTTGGGGACTTTAATAAAGAATATTCGTTATGAGTAAACCTGAAATACCTAGTATATAACGTAACAAGAGTCGAAAGTGATGATTATAGTACGAGCTCAAGAGCGAAGATGTAATGTGCGTAACGTAGACACTTTAGACCAGTGTTATGAACTAAATTTTTTGCCAGAATGCTTGAATATTAAACTAACCACTGTATAAACAAAAAATTTTGATCAGACGAAAAGGTTTCTTCCATCTTGATCTTGCAAATTGCAAACATTCAGATGATTGTCTTCTCTAATGATTGATAGTGATAATCGATTATAGATTTCGATACCATCGATAACTGACCCTTGACATGCATGTATTTTAATCTGTTCAACGTCATAATAAGGAATATCTGACGACCTTGACATCAGCTGACTCTTTTCCTCCCTAGGGCAATAAGTTACTTTCAACCCGTTAAGCATAAATTAAAGCGCTGGTTTTCACAGCAGCATGATGAAAAACGGATTTCCTTAGATTATTAGATTAGATTAGATTAGATTATTTGAAATGGCGACCATACCACAAGGTAGGTATTTTAAGCCAAGTATGAATGAGGATTGGATGTAAGATGATTGTGGCGCGATCTTGTAGTCTTGTTACTGACTAAGGCTGACATGTTCCTTAGACAGGACTGTTAATTAATAGCCCAACAGCCGATGGCAACTAAGGGACCTACAGTTTAACGTGGAATCCGAACCACGACCTCTGAATTACGAATTGGTCTAATTATGATGATGGTCTTTGAGGATTAACGTAGTATTCAATATTGCGGACGTTAATCCACACAACAGAACACCACACCCACCGACTATCGCTCACAACTATCCACAATTCGTGACCTCCAAGTAGCTGGATTACAGGATGACGCCACCATTTATTACGTGCAATAGTATTACATTAGCCTGGGTGCTTAAAAGCTAAAATGTAATTTATTACAATCATGAGGAAAAATTATAATTCCGGGTAGCGGTTTTCTGCTATTATCAAGTTGTATTTCGAACAAAACAAAGATTTTGAGTTGGAAAAAAATTGTAAAGAATTGCTTCTACCTTAGTTTATGCAAGCTCAGTTCAAGGTGAAGTTATGTGTTCAGCAAACAAAGTTTGCGTTGACAAGTACAGTGCAAGAGCTCTCAAAATCGTCTTTCACATTTAAAATCTGTTTTTATGAGCTCTTTCATGTTCATATTATCTAGAAAAGTACTTTTTGAATGAGATTTGATCGGTACGATGTAATATATATGATATAAACATAATAATAAATCAATTTATGCCTGTTCAATACGGACAAACTTCCTTTACGCAGTTTTACGCCTCTTCCACGTTACAACTACGAATCAGGAAGTACATTGATATCACGAACTTGATGTGTGAAATACTGTAAGAGAAAGTAACATATGTTAAGGGCACCCCGGGTCCCATTTAACGGTAATGTTAACGCAATTCACAAATCTCAGGAACCAGACTACATAAAGATCTGAAATTTGTTTTATTTCAAACATTGGTTTATTATCAGTATATGTAGGGATAAACTGTATATTTTCATTAAACTTTAGTATTTTGTAAGAATTTTATGTTTTAAAAAGTTAAAAAAGTTCTAAGTTTTTAATTTTTTAATTTTTAATTTTTTAATTTTTTATTTTAAGTTATTTTAGTATAACTCTCTTAGGAACTTTATATGTGCACTGTAAGTATGTCATAAAAATGTAGTAGTTGTAACTAATGGTTCTTGAGTTATGTGTCTTCAAACTTTAAAAAATAAATTTACGGAAAATTGATAAAAACTAAAGTAAATTCTTAAAGGTTCTAGTAAGAGTTGGAAGAATGATTGTTTTGCAGAATAAGCCAAACTTGATATCAAATTAACGGTCTATTTAAATGGAATAAAAATACTGTAGTTGGATTTCAAGAGGTTGATCCATAACAAAATGGCAGAGGTTTTAAATCTCCCAAAATACATCTAAAATACTGTTATAGATGTTACATAATTTTTTTAGTGACTTTTAGCGAATTTCACATAGAGAAGAAGACCTACCACCGTAGGTCTTATGGCAAGGCTTAAGCCCGGGTCCATGTTATTTTTTGATTTTAGGTACCCAGAGGCCAAAAACAATAGTCGTTAAAATTTATGTTTATGTATGTGTGTTTTTCTATGAACACGATAACTCTCTTAAAAATGGTCCGATCAAGACCAAATTTGGTTGAGACGTGTATTCCTACATTTGCTCGGACAATTTCGTAATCCAGGCAAACCAATTAATCCGTTAGGCATTGTAATGTCTCTTCAAAACACATACCAAGTATAATGTTTTTGGTATCGTATAAAAAATTGTTTCAATTTTAAGTTGTTGTTATTGAAAATGAGTAAAAAAGACATAGGCATAGGAGACTCTTAAATATAGTCTCTAAAATCTAAATGTAAATCTCTATGTTTCAGAAAACGCTATATTTCATACTTCGATACATCAACACAATGTTTATTTATAGTTCATTTAAATAAAATAATTAAACAATTAGCTCTTTTATCTAGTCATTGATCATGTTTAGTTGTTAATAAAAGTATTACACCCATTCCAATGACTCCACAATTTTATTTTCATACTGATTGAAGAATGAAACTAAAAACCTAGACGTATCTCAAGTAGAGGACATTTGAGAGTAATTGAAGGTATTGCATTTTAAGGGTGTCGTGTCTATCCGTCATTCGACAGTTGAGGCAAGTATTGAAATGATCGGTGCCTAGTTGACGTTTAATTGACATTTACCTTGTTTTAGATTGTATGGTCAACTATCTAGTCCGCTTCAAACTTCTACATGGACCTGGCACCAAAACTACTCGACCTATCTAACTTTACGGCTTTTCAATAAATTCAATTTAACTTTAGATTAGTTTATTGTTCAAAGATATATAAGATATAATTAAGATATAGACTGGATGGAACACATTTGATTTGAAAAAATTTTATTCACTCGTCATTAACTCGTTATACACTCGTCATAAACCCTAAAAAGTTATAAAAATCAAGACGAAACAACCTTTTGTTTTCTGTTCTAATACTTGGTTTTGTATTGGTTTCAAATATTTTCATATAACTTAGTTAGTATTAGTTATTCTATGTTTTATGCTGTATGGAACTAAATGGAAAGTTTATAGAATATTGTTTGCTGTATAAATAATTTACATTTCTCCACATATAGACGTTTAGACAATTAAATAGCGCCATTTGTATGGTCAATACTATTCAAAACACAGAAATGTGTTGCAGGTAACCGATTTCATTTGAAGGCGCTTGAAAGTCTCCCTCATTGAAATAGCTTATGTTATTTATGGAACTTCTTGATAAGCCATTAAAGGAACTTCTTTATTCCAAATACATTAAATTCTGCTCAAATTAAATTCTATAAAAATGACAGTGAATGAAAGGCTCACGGTTTTCCTACTTAGAGTACCGTCACAATCTATATAATACAAATAATATATAATCTAATATTGTATGTTAATCTTAAAGTATTATTATTATCTATATAACACGTTGAGTTAATCTATCTATAAATGATGAGCTTTATAATGTATCAAGGTCACTGAGGCAACAACTAAATGGGTTGTTTTTCATTATAAAAGTACTATTTGCAGAAACATTTCCGTATCTACTGTGAAATCATTAAAATGTACGTGACATTATTGATTCGTAATGAATGAAAGAATTTTCTAAGAACCCCATATTATTTAAACTTCAAATAATATTTGTCTTTTTTTAAATTCGTATTGTGTAATTTCGCAAATTATATACATAAATAAAACAATAAGAAATATCATTTAATAACACAAAATATCAGATTGGTATACAACGCATTCAACTTGACATAACAATTACATAACCAATATATTATCAAATGTTTAGACTGACAAGTTTTATATAGGCCTGGGCGTTCAATAAATTACTTTTCAAAGTACATATTCAAGCTATTAAAAGTAAATCACGGTTTTAAAGGTGTATATAATATAAATAAAACACTATTATTATTTTTTTTAATATAAATATACTGAAAATCATAAGCAGAGGAATAATATAATGGACTTTACTGAATAATACCTAATTTACAAAGAACATAAAGGGCACCTACAAAATATTTTAAATAATTATGGTTCATATGATTATTATGATTACACAACAATTAATAAATTTTTTAAAGTAGTTATATGTATTTTTTATTTAAAGATATATAAATGTATATATATATATATATATATATATATATATATATATATATACATTCTGTACTATAAACGTTGAAATGTTGCCATCAATCACCCAATATTCTTTCTGATCAATCCCTTTTCAGATAGGACGTGTTAATATGTAGTAACAATATGTTTAAACGTTACTATTAATTCACTTGTATATACTCTCACGATCAATAAATAAGCAGAGCAAACAAACAAAACTTATAGTCACTGCAGGGTAAAAAAACTTATCTTGATTACAGTAAATACATTTTAACCAAAATAGTCGGCAGTTTTCTTCTGTTTTTGCCTTTAATTGCCATTTTGCAATTTTTTAACTCCCAAATATTGGCTAAATACTATATATTTACTAAAATTGTGGAAATCAAAACAAGCCCTACATTAATTAAGGTTTGTATTCCTAAAATGTTTTAAAAAAGGGATTCAAACCGTAATAGTACAAAAATATATTTCTATATAAATACATTTTGTATTAGCTCCCAATGGCACTGCGTCCAAATACTCACTCTGAGTTGTTTCCCCACCAAGTGTTGACAATAACCTTAATTTTTATTTCATGTGCTGATGATATGGCCGAACAGAAGCGGTTTTTAAAATGCCGCCGAGTCTAAATGCGTTTTGATATCTCATCGTCACGGTATCTATTAAACGCCAATCTTCATTCTTTTTAAATCATTTTTCATTGGAGTTCCCTTTTAAGTAATGAAATAACGATGGAAAAACTCCTGGAAATTACTAAGCTAATAAGTGAACATTGTACATATTATCATCTTTGTAAGTAATTAATGTTTCTTTAAAAAAATATATAGTTGCGTATTGCTTACCTTTTTACGCCCCCTTCCCAGAAAACCTTACTCTTAATTACCGTCTCGTGAAATTGAAAAAAGCATTAAAATCGTCTTGTATAATTATTTTGGATTTGAGGACAGAATCTCGTTGAAACTATTATTATTATACTTTGACTAAACGTATCACGATAGGAAGAATAGAGTTTCTCTGAGGAATACCTTTAGACCTTTTATTTCTGCCTAAACGCATTACCAATTTTAAACACAGGACGTTCTATTTTAAAGAATTTTCCTGCAAAGCGTTGTAAAACAATCACAGAAATTAATATGATATAAGCATGGTTTTGGTATAGTATCACCTGTTTGTACGTTTGATTAAAAAACCCATTGGGTAAATATTTGAAGCGACTTGTTTGTAAGGACCGTAGAAGAACCACTCCAATTATTAAAATGTCAGTTGCGGAATGGTGAACGATCAATACGGAAGATAAATCAAGAGAGAGGTGAGAATAAAAAACCTCTCATCTAAAGAAGGTTATCAGATGGAAAATAAAAGCAGGCTATAATTAAGAGAAGAGCGGAAGTTTTGACTTTATCGCACGCGCTTCTCCGCGTTGAAGACAATGGTCATTGTCGCATGGATGCTGTTCCCCTTCAGGAAAATGTCATATAAATATATCGTTATTTAAATAAAAAGATTTGTTTTCACGGCAGATGCGAACAAGAATTCATATAAAACTGAGTTCATACAGATAAAAAACCATTACTTTCACAAGAACATGTGAAATGATTTGTAAGAAAATTAACTGAAAAAAATTAAAAGAATTAGGTATTAAAAAGAAACTACTCGTAAAAGATTAAGAATAATTGTTTAACAAGACGTGTGTTTTTATAAAAGTTGTTATAATATCAATCGTTTTATGTTAAGAGGAATTACAAAAATGATGAAGAATTTTATTTAAACTAAATATATCTGTTGACAATTTATGCTTGTAAGCTGCTGAGCAATGGGAAATAAACGTTTTATAATTTTATAAATATATTAAAATTCTATATTTTGATAGTTTTATAATACAAAAAATAGTAAACATATAAACTATATGGTTTTTTTAAATTACACAATGTTATACCTTAATGTCGAATGAGACGAAAGTGTATTTTATAAAAATGTTGAAATATGGAAATATCTACGTTTGATTATTAGATATTCTCGTAAAATTCAAAAGTACCATAACAATGATATTTTGCGGCCTAGGACTAAAAAAATTATCATAATAATAAGTTTAGTCCTAGAAATAAAAAAAAACAAATTTTGCTCTTCAACACATGCATCTCAAACGGCTGTTTTTGAAGCCGTACGACAAAATATATTTTGTACAATACTGAATTGAAATCTAATTACATATACATTTATTGATAATATTTGAATTAATAATTATTTATTTTCGTAATTAATAACTGAAATGTTAATTATTAATGAAAAGTTCAGGTTTTCTAAATGTTTGGGACGTGTTCATTTGGACTTTTCAACTAATTTTTTTTTAATCTACAAAGTACATTGTTCACATACTTGTACTTTGAACGAATTATGTTACTAGTCTTGAAACGTGATATGTACATAGCAAAAACAATTGTTTAGCATATTTCTTAAGACGATATAATATGTACATAATGTGCATATGCAATATTTGAATATTGTTTATATGTTATCATGAAGGTATTTAAAAAATAAATGGTTTATGAGAACAGTGTTCGGGGAAAGCGTGTAGCATTATTTTTTGCATCAAATGTAAATTTAATCAAGAACATAAGATTTAAAAAACCCTGATAAACGTCAAGTTTGATTTCTAAAACTCTTAAATCGATCCCCTTTTCAACGAATACTCGTATAATCGTATGTTACAAGGTACCGACTGAGTAAAAGATTGAGTTAATTTTAAAATCAATATTCAACAATGAATACCTTAACCTTGATAGTAGTTAGTCGTGCAATCTACGTCAAAGGGATGGAGACGCCTTTAATCTAAATACCAATAATTAGAATAGACGCCTTCGTTACTTGAACTCAAGTGCACCGTGTGTCTGGGATATCTTTGATTCAACGTTAACGCTTATTCGTTGTTTGAAAATTGTTTATAAACTGTTGAAAATTCCTTTTTTACTCGTTCAATATGGCATTCAGTAAATGTAGTTAATATTTGAAGAATTAACTCTTTTAGCGAGTTTTCCATAGGAAAGTTATTTTTTCGTTTTGAGGTGGCCAGAGGCCAAAAACAATAGCAGTTAAAATTGTATATATGTATGTGTATGTAGTATATATGTTTATATATGTATATATGTGTCTGTTAACACGATAATGTTAACAAAAATGGTCTGATCAAGACCAGATTTGGGACTCGTGTATTCCTAGATTTACTCGGACGACTTCGTAATCCAGGCATATCGGAAGATCGGAACGGGTAGTATGGGGTGGTTTGGCTTCATATGGTGAGATTCATCTAGTTATGCTTAAAAATCATAGTTTATATGTTTATAATGGCAGCTAACCTGCATACTCTTTTTCCATGTTAATCATGTAGAGAATAGGTAACTCCTTTATTTAAAACTCCGTACAGATGGTTATGAAATTTGGTATACATGGTCAAAAGAAAACCTGTTTATGCTTGAAATGCCTACTTTGAGTGTTTCTCACAGCAGCAAACCTTCATACTCTTTCCAATTTTGATCTTATGGAGAGGCAAATAATTTTCATATTTATCAGCAGGATAAAATTTGTCATATTAATATAATTAAATTATTGATTATGAAATTCGCTGAGTACACAGGTTTTCTGCGACGGGGGTATTTCAATTTTTTTTAGATTAATCTATACTAACAGAAAATAAAACTTGAATGATGAGAGTTTTAATTAAATATTTAGTTTCTGTCGATATGCCTACGGTACCTAAAATAAATTACTACAATTATAGGCTATTTATGTGAGCCGATTACTGGGGTCATTTCAACTAGACACTCACTCGTCGCTCAGTCACTCAAATCACTAACTCACTCAATTAGTGCTCATAAACTTATAATTTTAAATACAGTAGTAATTTATCGTTTGGTAAGTACTGTTTTCAATACCACATGTTCAATTATAACTATAACTATGTCATTTGATTTTAGTGGTACATTTTTATATTGACTTAACAGTGAAAATATAAACGGTTAAATTGTTCTACTTGTCCTTCTCCATATTATAAAATGAAATGTATAACAATGCATTTTTGTTGCTTTTTAGTACACATGGAATGTAAATGTGACACCTATTTGATTATATTGATATGTTTAAATTCAGGAAAACAAGTGAGTGGTTTGTTTTTTGGAAATTAAAAAGCTTTTGATACTGCTGACCATAACATCCTTTTGTAAATTTGTTTGTCAATTACATCAAAACGGAATTACAGGAGTAGTGTGCAATTGGTTTAAAAGCTATCTTCTTGGAAGGCAACAATGTGTAAAAATTGAAGATAATTATAGTGAGATGAGTAAAATTATTTAAATCATTTATATAAATGGCATTTTAGTGCTAAACTTAAAGGAACATTAACATCCTTCGCTGATAACACAGCTTTCTATATTCAGAGTGTGATAGAGAACTATTCAATAGTTCTTGAAATCAGATCTAGATGCTTTGCAATAATGTTTTGTTTGTAATCATATGTTATTAAGTCCAGAAAGATAAAATTTATTAATTTTAGTTTGAGTATATTTTTTTATAGAAATCAAGAATCGGCTTTTTAGTACGGACAGTATTAACAATTTGTTAAATATTTTAATTTAAATTTGTAGCTGCACAGCAGTTAGTTATATTTGAAGAATCACACATCTATTCTAATCCGACGAATATAAACAATTTGTTAAGTTACTTTTGTACAAGGCGAATTTGTAATAAAACGAATTCAAAATAAATCCACTGGATGTTAGTATTCTTGAAACGGAAAGAAGTAAATTAGAACCTCGGGTTTTCCCAACGTAATTAAATTGCTAACAAGTCCAAGGCGGCTAAATTGCATTTCTTTTTCTATACGGTTTGTACACAAAGTATATATTACCAGTTTGACCTGTCTCGTTAGGGTGAACACAGTAATAAACATAGAATTATTTATTCTGTGATTAATTTAATGTTAAGGAGTTTTTACTTTTCGTCTTTTAGTTATATCTTATCTCTTTATCTCTATCCTTAAAAGGTCACTGTTCACGTAAGTGGTTATTTACGTGAAAAAATAAATCAATAATAAGTCTTGTGGTTGGTCTCCACACGAGAACTATTAACTATTTCCCGAAATTCCATATTATTTATTTTCTCGGGGATTGCCTGCACACTCGACAGCAATATATCCAATCTCATCTTAATCGACAATTGTTTCATAATATTATGACCTAAGGGCTGCATTTAAAAAGTTAAAATAAAAAGTTTTACGACTATTTTGAATAATTAAATTAATTGAACTCTTGAAATGTCTTAGGATAAACTCTGTATAACACGAACGATGGTAACCATGGTTTCCAGCATGCAAAGCTATTTTATAAAATCCCTTCGGTTGGTTCTCCGACCACTTTCCATTCCCCTGCAATGTAGTTGTATATAAAACCATAACAAAAAAATAAATGAAAAATTGTTAATATTTATATATTTAAATATTATAAAATTTTTTAAATATTTTACATTTTCTGTATACGAATTGATAATTTATTTTGATTTTACTTTATAAAGTATTCTGAGAAAATTTCTTTCAATCTATATCGTATTTTACCAATCAAAATAGTAAAAGCTTTATGAGTTTCACAACATCATAAGTTGTAAGGAGGATGACCTCTTGAGAGTATAACTTGACTTGTCAATGCGGAAGGAGTGTCAGCTCATTCAGACACATCAAGTCGTCTTGAGACCTCTCCATGAATACTAATATCCGACTGATATGTAACAAGATATCAATTTATAATTTGTGTAGATTATACTACTGTAATTAACTTTCGCCACTTTGACTGATTATTCTAACCGAAAGTATCGCTTAAAATCATCAAGTGGTAAGGTTTGTGTACATCTCTGTTCTCGTAACTGCAAAAACTAGTTTCCAGGATATTAATTTTATGATTTTTTTACATTTTTAATCCTTAAAGAGTATGATAAATTTGTTTTACAAACGGAGCTAAATAATAGGTTCTTTTCTTTCATATACAGAATGTCCCATAAATAAAGTGCCAAACCTTAGGAAAGGATTGTATGGATCAAAATATAGAGAAAATCAAGATTATTTTTTTCTAATAACAATTTTTTAACCAAATATCCGATATTTTGTAATTTTTACAAAATAATATTGATATCTTTGAAAATTTTCAACCGATCTTTATAATTCCAGTATGTATGTTTAAATAAAAGAGAACTACTGTAGAAACAAAATTAAACCTTGGTCCAATTTGACTTCAAAATGGCAGCCATTTTAAACTTTTACCGTTTTCCCACCATTGTAGATGAAAAGTATAAAATGGCCGCCACTTTTAAATATTAAAATTGACCAAGTCAAATAGTTTTTATACAGTAGGTCTCTTATATTTAAACATAAAATAAATGAGAGCTTTCTATTGGTAGAAAACGTTTGAAGATAACAGTTATTTGAAAAGTACAAAATGGCCTATAGATGGAAAACAAGGAGTTAAAACTTGTTGATTTTCTCTTTGTTTGACCCACAAAATCTTTTCACAGAGTTAGAAATTTTATGGGTCACTGTTTATAATTCACAATATTATGAGTATAAAAATAACCGACATAAAACATAATGATCTTAACATGTCACTTTTAGGGATAAGTTCCTATTTTTAATTGAGTTTAGTATTTAAGTTGAAATAAAAATACTGGATGCAAGCTTATACTGTAAGCATTAAACTTAGATAACCGGCGCTACTGTGCTAACCAACTCTGGTATAAGTTAGTGATATAAATCTTTAAGTGAATGCGTATATGGCTGCTAACAAACTTTTCAAACACGTCAGCATCTGTGGGCTGTAATTAAACTAGCCAGTCTACCTTGTAGTAGGCTACATGTCACAAGTGCAATATTGCTAGGGTATGAACTATTACGGTGATACATGTTACGGTTATGAGTAGATGAATTGATAAAAACTGTAAATTATTAAGATATGACAAATGTCTATATAGATTTTAGAATATCCCCTTTCTATATATAAATTATCAATAGGTGTTTATGTTTTTTTCAGTAGCAAAACATTTTCAAATTATTGAAAACTACAAAAATAATCCGACAACAAATGTATAATGTTATTATTATTTCAAGCTGTAGCCTAATTACTTTAGTTTGAATGGTTATTATAGTAAATTTTGAACTACTTATTTTAAAAACCAACACCCACCGGAACTATTATTTATTTTTGTATGAATGTATTTATTATAAATTTATCTGTTATTATCTGAATTATTCTTGAATTATCTTATTATTATTATGAATGTATTTTTAAATTTATAGAATTATGAACAATTTGTTAAAACCATATCAGTCCAATTTATCAAAATACAGTACAAACACAAATATGCCAAAAATAATCAACTATAATGTTAATAACAGCTGTACCATAATTTTGTTTTCTATATTTTAAAAAAACAAAAACATTAGTATTTTTGTTGGTATTTTATTATAAATTTATTGTAGTTTTGTAGTTAAAACAATTATTATAGTATTTTTATTTTATAGCAAAACTTTGTAAAAGTTACAGTCAATTTACAACTGACTGCTGCTCAGAGTAACTGTTGACAACATGTGGTCATTTTGTTCTATATGAAAAGAAATCATAAAGCATTAGGTCTGACTGCCGTAGTTTTGGTAGTAAAATAATTGATGGAAACTTTGTACACAATTACAATCATACACACGCTGAGATCTGATGAATACTCTGTCCTTCTGAAACTTCGATAAAAATGACGAATGTGGTTTGTTATTCTTTATCCATACACGCTGAATCAGATGTATGTCACCGAAATACTATTTCTTAATGGAAATCTAACATAGTAATCCATCAACACACAGGGCATGAATGATTGATAATTAAAAGCAAAGAAATGTGTTTGTGTATTCCCTTTTCTGGATTAACACTCAGGTGCTCGCGTGGTGCGGTAATGAAACACGAGCGGTCGCGTAGAGTTCCACTGCACTTCACTTGTTTTTGTTGGGTTTCTTAACTAGTATGAATTATCTTTACGATGTATTCGCATTTTAGGTTAAATAGACACATAAAAACATAATTGATGTGGTTGGTGATGTTATAAAACACATTATTTAGACAAAAATGCAAATTTTACAGTAGAATAAATAAATATTGGTGTATGGAAAAAATATTTAAGAAAATGGTTAGGAATAATTATTTAAACAACGTAATTGAACCCATAACTAGCTATGACGACAAATGTTGACAAATACACCCAGTCAGCACATTCTACACACACACTTGTCAAATGATCAAGGTAGACCCACTTGTTACACTTGAAAGTTTTGCAAATTTTACAATAAAATAAATAAATATTGCTGCATGGAAAAACTATTTTAAAAATGGTTAGGAATAATTATTTAAACAGCACAATATTATCAATATTATCTACTCTAAGTTCATCAGGGTCTTCATCACTGGTGACACTCATTATCATCATCCGTTTCAGCTAGCCAACGCCGTAACTGTTCTTGGTTGTCAATTGTTCATTAATTAGTTAATACCCACACACACACACACACACACACACACACACACACACACACGACACACACACTAAAAATTTTTCACATACAAATAATGTTAACTACGTGAACTAAAATCCACAGCATACGTCACTCAGTGGAAAAAAAACACAGATACTATCGTGGAGGGCACCTGCACTCCAATGCTGCAGCACCCAGTATTTATGTATTTATATATTTATTTTTTTATTATGTAGGTTCAAATTTGATTGTACCAAATAGTAGAAGGCCAAGTTAGGATTTTCCCTGGGAGTCACTTGCGGCTGGAGCATCCATCTACGAGTCATCTGTGCCTCTGATCTACGTGGCTGGCAACACCCTCTTCCAACTACTGGAACAGCGGGCCGTGCCTGCGCCACCGAGTCCAATTTAGGAATTTCAGCCAAGACACCTGGAGGCTGTATCACTGGAGTTTGACCAACCACTACATAAAAGACCTGTTGAAGAGGGGGCTCGGCGTCACGAATTGGTCCCCGACATCTTTCGCTGCTACTGCCTGCTAATTAACGTCATAGTAAAGGAAATTACATTTTATTATTTGAGGGATTGTTATGCGTTTCATATTGATGGGTGTATATTTATTGTTTTATACATTTTAATATCGCTTATGGTAGCTATATGTACCCCAGAGAATAAGTATACTTATATATGTTTTGATTGTCCTTGATTTTGTGAATTGTAATATTGAGTCTTTTTAGAGTATAAATAAACTGTAAATCAGTCTTTTAGTCTAATTGAACAATTTTTTTCCTTAAAGTTACGTCCCCATTGTATTCGAGCAGGAGTCTCTGGTTTTTGGGAAGACCAATTTTGAGATTCCTGTTCGTTACACTACGTTCAATCAAAAACGCATCCTCATAATTAGACAAATTCGTTATTCAGAGGCAAACTTTTGGTTCAGAACCCACATTAAACTGTAGATCCTTTAGATGTCATTGACTGTTGGAATATAAATTAACAGTTTTGTCTAAGAAACATGTCAATATTGGTCAATAACAAGATCACAAGATTGCGCCACCATAATCTAACACTAATTTCTCATTCATACTTGGCATAAAATACCTACCCGAGTAAGGTCACCAGTTTAGTTAAAAGTATAAAAATGTGTATGGGGGAAAATCAATTTTGAGAGACTTACGCCCATCTGTAAAATATAAATTCTAATAGCCCATAGGCTTCATAGCCCATTATCAAGCCGAGGTTATTTCAGTGATATATAAAATAATACCTTAAAATTGTTAAGATGGGAAGAAGAAATGATGTTTACGAAAATGGCTTCATCTTTTATATATACTATACGGGTTTGAATACAAGAATTTTCGTGTCAATGTGTCTATAATCATAATACGAAAATCTACAATAATTGTTACTACATTAATCTGTGGGGAGTATATTGATGTATTATCTATTTACGCCATACTCGTGCGCAGCCACCCTTAGGCGGAGCGACATCCCTTCTTTTCGTGTTTATTCTAGACTCGCTGCTCCTGAGCCTAAACCTAATATTAGCCCTGTTAAAGCCCACCTGAGACCATCTTGTTTGCCTTGAGCTGAATCCACTTCTTGGATCAGGGGTTAAATATTATAACTATTTTATGAAATACAACATAATTTACCTCCTTATTTTTAGAATACATGTAACAATTAATAAGACCATTAAACATTTATAATTATCAAGGTACAGTGTTTATAAAATAATTAGCATATCGTAGTTTTTACCTTAATATTCATTTCTTAAAACTGTAATAATATATATTCGTACTTACACAAACTAATCATTACTTTTATAAAATAACGTTGAAAGCTACACAAAGGTGTTAAAATATTTTATAATTTAACACTTATATTTTACGCTCTTCATCAACCTCAGAAAATTGTAATTGTATGTTACTTGGAATGATTGTGGATTTTATATTCTCCCAATCATTAATCAAACTTCCTGTGATACATTCAAATATAACAAATACACACCGTTGTAGAAATTTTTCAGAAAAAAGCTTGCAGCTAATATATGTGCATATACAATTTTCAGTTTATATTTAAGCTAAAGATTGTTCATTATTGTTTCATTTTATAACCATTTATAAAAGAATGATAACCACCCCTTTTGCAACAGGGCTGTGTAATATGCGAATTTCCTTTTCATTATTAATTTTCGTAGCACAATTATAATTATAGTAATATATGCTAGAATATTTTCATAATAAATTCAGAATTTAGATTGGAAATGCAGGTTTCTACAGTAAGAATGATAGAACTGATAATTTTTATATTATTTATAATTGACCATGAGACGTGGTAAAGAATTACATTCCACATTTCATAAAAGTATTTCACTACATGTTAAGACAAATAAGCAGGTTTCTATTCATGAAGTGAAACTTATGAATTTAAACATAGCTTACTTGTTAAGTCTTTTGTTTATTATTAAATTCGTAAACTTTATAAAATTTTCTCTTAGACGCAGCTTTAAAAAGGTTTATATTTACTTTCCTGTGGAAAATATGTTAGATCGTGGATATGCCAAAACGGAATGTTTTCGGTTCATCTAAACCTTTTCCTCATAACCACATAACGTCACTAACCAAATGACGTCACTGTTTCAAATTTCGTCTCGCAAATTGCCAACACCCTACACTACCCGACATACACACTACAACGACAAATATTTTACAAACAACTTCAAGAAGTTCATTCCTTACAAAGAACACGACACGGATCATGCACCCAAAATTGGGAGAATTATTATAAATTAGCAACAAAACTTTTTAGGAATTCAGATTATACTTTGTTTCTAACATAAAAAAATTCTAATCTATAAAAAGAACAGTCTAGATATAAGAAAATTAATGGTGCTATAATGATTAATAAACTTTAAAAAAATAATAAAAGGTTTCTATTGTTTCTTATTAATTACAGTAAATCATATGTGTTTTCTCTATAAGAAAAAATGCGTTTGGACAATGATTTTATTCAGCCACACTAACCAGTGGCACCGGCCACTAATTTGAGGTTAAAAGGGAATTCACCAATTTGTCAATAACTAACTTCCTCTTCGGTAGGTGATTGACGTGGAAGGTATATGTTGAATTTTCAGTGCATTTCCATTATATTACCGATCAGATCACAGCGTGTGAAGCTGAAATATATATTAGAGATAATAGAAAAGTATCCTGTTATGTATGATAAGTAGTAACTGGTATATTAGGCAGAGGTAAAAGCAAAAATAACTTCGTCTTCTGCAAAGTTTTTGTTGCCATATAACACAAACTTGGTAAGATAGTAAAACGAGTTATAGCAGAGAGCAGTAGACACACAAATGTACACTGGACGATACGGATAGCTTTCTGAACAATGTTTTCAGACTAATTTTTTCATCTTTCATAATTTTGTTTCTCAATTATAATGTTACAAATATATTACATTGTATTGCTAATAAAATGATTATGAATATTAGGATATAGTTTGAAATGTTTAATTTTGTGAACTGAACATGCACATTAGTAAATATGTGTAAAATATTTCATACATACCAGTCACATAACATGCTGTTAGTTGTAAGAATGTACGGTCTCATGGGTAACCTGCGACAGGAAGCGGTTTATACATAAAATACAAATTCTGACTAAGGAGTGAATATTTTATGGTACGCTTCATTTTGTATCAATACACCTGAGGTTACATTATTAATATTGGTATGTCTTAGCTTTGGTGGGGGGGTAGCAATTTGCGCCACCAAAATTCAAATTTTGAAGGACAGTGACGTAATTTGATTAGTGAAGTCATATGATTAGTGACGTCATAAAACTGCTGTTTGGATGAACTGTAAAACATTCCCTTAAGGTGTATCCATGATTTAACCAATTTACCACAGGGAAGTAAATACAAATTTTTCAGAAAATGTAAACATTTAAACCTAGGACGTTCACGGCAGCTCTTTCTTCTTCTTCCCGAACTGTCAAATTTTATCACTAAAATATAAATGTTAAAATACGGGGTTTGCCCCTACTAGTGCAGTATGATAAAAACTGTTCGCTACTTTCCTCTGGTTTATTTCTCAGCGATACGGCGTTACGGCCTGAAGCCATGACTTTAGTTGGTAATCTCTTCCCACGAACCCGGTGCTTTTATTGTTTCTCGTTAAACCACTCCTTGTTTCACGGGATCTCTGCATCCCAACAAGAGGCAATGAGCGCCGTCTGTATTTTCTATTAACTAAAAAAAGTAGTGTATAGAAAACAGTCGAGTTAGGCGCTAGCTAGGTAAATACCAAAAATATATATACATGCTTGAAACTAAAGATATAATTTGAATATTTTACAACATTTTATTTTTCTTGTTTTAGATTGTTATTATAAAATTTTTACAGATTTTGAATCCATAATACTGAAAAATAGTTTCCTTCCTTAGATATTTATAAATAAATTGTCAAACCTACATTTCAGGCTGCATGTCAAACCCACATTATTAAAATATTTTGGTAAAACAATTCCAACAAAACCAATTGCGTCAGGCACGTAATAAAATGTGGTTATGTTAATTCATTTTACCATCATAATAGGGTTTCATAAAATATTAAAACATCAATCTTGATGTAAGTACATTTTTACCTACAGAGATTCCTCTGCAAGCCAGGACCTGATATTTATTACATGAGCCGTGATATATTGCCCTGGCCAAATATTAGCAAACTAAGCACAGCCGTCTTGCTTTGGGCCTCGGTGATATATGTGGATGTGGAATTAAATATTATCCTTATGATGCATTCGTTGACAGGATTGAAATGCAAGTACTGTAAATAAAAACTGACTTTACCCGTTGAGACATTAATATGTGACAAAATGTATGCACGAAATTTCTTACCTTTTCTCTTATGTACGCTTATAGTATCACATTAAAAACCGTAATAAATAGATGTAATAAATAGTTACATCTGTTTTTTTTAATATATAGCTTTATTAATGTAAAATTTACATAAGAATTTTTGTTGAAGGACGTGTCACTCAATGCAGAAGTTTGCTCAGACAAGCGTTAGCCAATTTGTCACCAGGCATCTTTCTGAGTCTGATGTTCCAGAGGGTAAGT
Source organism: Nephotettix cincticeps (assembly GCA_023375725.1). Lineage (NCBI taxonomy): Eukaryota > Metazoa > Arthropoda > Insecta > Hemiptera > Cicadellidae > Nephotettix > Nephotettix cincticeps. The sequence goes on along the minus strand of CM041786.1, from coordinate 26,545,374 downwards.
TTGTAATTACACTCTTCGTATGAATGGCTCTTTAGAAAATTTAGAGAAGGAATGTTTAGGTGACCTAAATGTATCCCAAAATTGAGGTCATGAGGCGTAGACACCCTCCTAACTGTGAAAAATACAATACATGATGCGGCTGTATCTTCGTAGTTTCATAGAAGTAACATCCGCTCAAAGTTTTATGTGTAAAGTCAAACATGATTATATATTAGGTAAAATTTATTCCACATACACATACGTAAAAATTAAAACTTTTCAATGCAGTTATACTACATACTTCTTGAAATTAGTTTTGTACTTTCTTATTTTATTTCTCATATATTGCATCAACACATGAGGATATAAGTTTTTTATTTACAACTGGCAAATCGTGAATCAAATAAATATCAGAGACTATATAATTGCAGTTTAAATTTGATAAAATAGCTTGAGATACGGCCGAAGTACATCATAAGACATTGAGTGCAACTAAAACATAGTTTTTAATAAACTAAATAAATAATCAATGATATTTTTCGTGTGTAAATACATAAAAAGAGAGGAACAGATTAAATAAAAGGCAAGGTTGTTGACTAAAGGGTAGGTCTATTATTTAAGATGAAAGCCATTACACTACAACTAAAACTATCATGTTAAATATAAAAAAATTAAGGGTGGATGAACTCTCCTAATAGTAAATATATTTTTAGGTTAAGACTATTTTTTAAAGATAATTTGTTTTTAAATTTGATTTTTGCTAACCTTGACAATGTAAAGTAACAGTTTTTCATAATCACTTGGATGTATAGGAAAAAATTATTTTTCATCTTTTGTTGATCATATTTGAAAATATTTTGCGCTATTGATTGGTTCAGAACAAATATGACCTACATTTCGAAAATCAAACTTTAAATTAAAGTGACTATTTTAATCAGTCCAGAATAAATTCAATGCATTGTGCATACAAACCCAGATAAAGATTTTTCCCATCTGTTTCTTGAAAACTAGAGTCAAAAGAACGGCCAGAGATAATCATGGTGGTATTCAAAGTTGTTTCTCCGGGCTAGTTGTGAATGGGCACCAGTATCCGGCACAAAGGACCAGTGTAATGAAGGGGACCGAGCTGTTGTCAACGGAACGTGGATCACAATACTGTTACAACTAGTACATGAAGATCTCACAAGTAGGCCTACACATTAATAGCACCTTCACCTTGGCTAGACTAGCAGAGGACTGCTCACAACGAGACGATTGTTCTTTGAAACGATTCAGAAATAGATGTCCGAAAAAATATCAAGGGAATCATAAACCTTCTATAGCCTTCGACATGAGAGAAAGTCTTGGATACGAAAACGACGAAGGAGCAGACGCCCGTGAACCAGCCTATGAGACAAGGACAAGGAATGTTTAAGCTTTTTGCTGCATAAAAAACACCAGCTGTAGTTAAATATATTACTTAATTGAAAATGATATTTTTAAACCAGAATTATTTAGAATAATTGACAAAATTTGCTAATGTAATAAACAAGTTTATAAAAAAAAATTGATTGTGATACTATCAGAAGAGAATTATTGTATTAAAAAATAATTATATTTACTTCCATGTGGGAAATAGGTTAGATCATCTATATGTCTAAAGGTAATGTTTTCTGTTAATCTAAAACAGCTGTTCTTATGTTTCAAATTTTCATCTTACAAATTGCCAACACCCCTATCTTAGTGCTAAGATATATGCATGTCAATAATTCCATTTTGATCTTCATGATAGGATAGTAGGGAAATATTAATCGTAAATCAAACTACAGCAACATCAAGAATATCTAGTCGTATTATTTTTGAGAGGAGAGAAAAAATAGCTTTAGGTGTTTAAAGAAATGCAATAGATTCATCTGGTGTATTTTACTAAACAATAATATTTCAACATCCAGTATGTATTATTTTTACTTCAAAAATATTAATAATTGAATACAAATAATGGAATAATAATTTATGTCTGTCAAGTAAGGTGCTTTATGGTTTGCAACGATATTACCTTTAAAAATTCCAACGTAAAAAAATTAAATTAAAAGTTCAACCCATTAATACCTTGTTGTATGTTTTTATCATGAAAATATATATTTTTCGCCATTAATAGTTTGAATCTTCTTAGTAGAAAGTATCGAAGAAAATAATTATTTCATTATTATTATTAGCACTAAGAACCACCACTACTAAACTACTTTAAACTATAAAAAATGTTCTTTTAATTAAACCACGTTTTTCAATTTAAACATTTCAAAAACAAAATCAAAATATACATTTTAAAGTATAATTGTATTTCCAAGAATTCTTAATTAATATTTTTTATTTAAAATTAAATTTCTGTATTTTGTAATTTTTATTTAATTCAAACTCATTTTTATTTGTCTGAAACGAAAATAATTTGGTTTCTCCAAGTCGCGAGACGTAAAGAATGATAAAACGTGAGTAGAAATTGTTTAAAAATGATAGTAAAATAGCCTACGACAGAAATAAAAAAATGATAGCCTCTTTAATATAATAATTAGTACAATTTTGCTATCTTATTTTTCGTACTAAAAATTTACAACAGATCTCAATTTTGCCGTAAAAGTTAAATAGTTATTAGTCTTTTACTATAACAGTTTGTATGTTTTTTGGCATACTAGTGATATATTGGCACATGTTAGTATATTAAGTGTTATATTGGCATTTTGTGGTATGGGCTACCTTTACACAGACTGAGTTACTCATATATTAGTGGATTAAGAAAATCTATGCTTTATTAGAAGTTTTATAAAACCAAAGCTATGACACGAATCTCATTCACGCTACCCGAGTTAGAAACAAATCCAATTCTCTTTATTTTGTCTCTCGTATAAAACTAAGTTGGCTCTTATTATTTTCTTGAACAATTTCTAGACAGTTGTTTCCAACATAAATATTTCCAACACAGAACCTTTTATTGTGAGACGTAGTTTTGACATTTTAACAAAAAAAACTTTCTGTTGTATTTAAAATATAATAGTTTTTTCAAAGTAAGCTCCTCTAGTGTAATTATTCTGAGTAAAGTTTGTTTATAAATTATTTTCTGGTGCCATTGTTTTAAGAAGAATCGTAGTCGGAAATATTTTTGGTTAATTTTAGGTTACTAATTAAATTGTATCATATAAACAAGCAACATATCATATATGTTGAGTCTTTATATACACAATTTAACTTATATGTATGTTTTACATTTTAAATAACGTTAAAATAGCTGTATACTAGCTTTACATACGTGATCTTATTACTCAAAAGCTATGTCAGGACCCAACGGCTAGTAAGTTTGTGAAGTCACTGCACTTCTTTGACTATAATTTTCACAAAATCAAATATTTATTGATATATTGATTGATTTTACGAAATTAATGAAACGTTTTATATGTGAACTATGTAGGAAGTATAACTAAGTAAAGTAAGGAAATATAAGTAAAAGTAAACGTAAGACTCTTTTAAGACGACTTTTTATACCATAATGAATCGTAATTGGTTTTATAATCTTGGCCACCACGGTGCAATTTCTGTCTTTGAATCTTATCTCTTGAGGCTATTTTCCGGAGCATTTAATTTCTTGTTAGCTATCATGCAAATAGTAATGCGCTACCATTTCTTCTAAACAAATAAGAAAAATACATAGTTTTCTTTTTTTTATACATAATTAATGTATTATCATAATTAACAGCAAATCAAGTCAGCGAGTTAATGCATATACCTCACTAATTAAATAGGTATACAAATTAAGAATATTTTTCAATTCAAAATTATTGTGTATTTTTTGTTCTTGGATGGGCTATGAGAGGTCACTGGATAGGGTGTTGAAAGCCGAAATATCAAAACTCAACCTAAAAAGGGCCTATCATCAAGTTCCTGAGTGTCCCTTTGGCCCAGTGGAAATTATTGTGTATTTTTGTTCTTGGATGGGCTATGAGAGGTCACTGGATAGGGTGTTGAAAGCCTAAATATCAAAACTCAACCTAAAAAGGGCCTATCATCAAGTTCCTGAGTGTCCCTTTGGCCCAGTGGTCGTGCAGGAGGTCCGGTAGTCAACGTCGTAGAGCTACGTGCAGGAGGTCCGGTGGTCAGCGTCGTAGGGTTACGTGCAGGAGGTCCGGTGGTCAACGTCTTAGAGCTACGTGCAGGAGGTCCGGTGGTCAACGTCTTAGAGCTACGTGCAGGAGGTCCGGTGGTCAACGTCTTAGAGCTACGTGCAGGAGGTCCGGTGGTCAATGTCGTAATACGTGCAGGAGGTCTGTGGTCAGTCATGTACGTGCAGGAGGTCCGGTGGTCAGTGTCGTAGGGTTACGTGCAGGAGGCCCGGTGGTCAGTGTCGTAGGGTTACGTGCAGGAGGTCCGGTGGTCAGCGTCGTAGGGTTACGTGCAGGAGGTCCGGTGGTCAGCGTCGTAGGGTTACGTGCAGGAGGTCCGGTGGTCAGCGTCGTAGGGTTACGTGCAGGAGGTCCGGTGGTCAGCGTCGTAGGGTTACGTGCAGGAGGTCCGGTGGTCAACGTCTTAGAGCTACGTGCAGGAGGTCCGGTGGTCAGCGTCGTAGGGTTACGTGCAGGAGGTCCGGTGGTCAACGTCTTAGAGCTACGTGCAGGAGGTCCGGTGGTCAGCGTCGTAGGGTTACGTGCAGGTGGTCCGGTGGTCAGCGTCGTAGGGTTACGTGCAGGTGGTCCGGTGGTCAGCATCGTAGGGTTACATGCAGGAGGTCCGGTGGTCAGCGTCGTAGGGTTACGTGCAGGAGGTCCGGTGGTCAGCGTCGTAGGGTTACGTGCAGGAGGTCCGGTGGTCAGCGTCGTAGGGTTACGTGCAGGAGGTCCGGTGGTCAGCATCGTAGGGGTACATGCAGGAGGTCCGGTGGTCAGCATCGTAGGGGTACATGCAGGAGGTCCGGTGGTCAGCGTCGTAGGGTTACGTGCAGGAGGTCCGGTGGTCAGCGTCGTAGGGTTACGTGCAGGAGGTCCGGTGGTCAGCGTCGTAGGGTTACGTGCAGGAGGTCCGGTGGTCAGCGTCGTAGGGTTACGTGCAGGAGGTCCGGTGGTCAGCGTCGTAGGGTTACGTGCAGGAGGTCCGGTGGTCAGCGTCGTAGGGTTACGTGCAGGAGGTCCGGTGGTCAGCGTCGTAGGGATACGTGCAGGAGGTCCGGTGGTCAGCGTCGTAGGGTTACGTGCAGGAGGTCCGGTGGTCAGCGTCGTAGGGTTACGTGCAGGAGGTCCGGTGGTCAGCGTCGTAGGGTTACGTGCAGGAGGTCCGGTGGTCAGCGTCGTAGGGTTACGTGCAGGAGGTCCGGTGGTCAGCGTCGTAGGGTTACGTGCAGGAGGTCCGGTGGTCAGCGTCGTAGGGTTACGTGCAGGAGGTCCGGTGGTCAGCGTCGTAGGGTTACGTGCAGGAGGTCCGGTGGTCAGCGTCGTAGGGTTACGTGCAGGAGGTCCGGTGGTCAGCGTCGTAGGGTTACGTGCAGGAGGTCCGGTGGTCAGCGTCGTAGGGTTACGTGCAGGAGGTCCGGTGGTCAGCGTCGTAGGGTTACGTGCAGGAGGTCCGGTGGTCAGCGTCGTAGGGTTACGTGCAGGAGGTCCGGTGGTGAGCGTCGTCGTAGGGTTACGTGCAGGAGGTCCGGTGGTCAGCAGCGTCGTAGGGTTACGTGCAGGAGGTCCGGTGGTCAGCGTCGTAGGGTTACGTGCAGGAGGTCCGGTGGTCAGCGTCGTAGGGTTACGTGCAGGAGGTCCGGTGGTCAGCGTCGTAGGGTTACGTGCAGGAGGTCCGGTGGTCAGCGTCGTAGGGTTACGTGCAGGAGGTCCGGTGGTCAGCGTCGTAGGGTTACGTGCAGGAGGTCCGGTGGTCAGCGTCGTAGGGTTACGTGCAGGAGGTCCGGTGGTCAGCGTCGTAGGGTTACGTGCAGGAGGTCCGGTGGTCAGCGTCGTAGGGTTACGTGCAGGAGGTCCGGTGGTCAGCGTCGTAGGGTTACGTGCAGGAGGTCCGGTGGTCAGCGTCGTAGGGTTACGTGCAGGAGGTCCGGTGGTCAGCGTCGTAGGGTTACGTGCAGGAGGTCCGGTGGTCAGCGTCGTAGGGTTACGTGCAGGAGGTCCGGTGGTCAGCGTCGTAGGGTTACGTGCAGGAGGTCCGGTGGTCAGCGTCGTAGGGTTACGTGCAGGAGGTCCGGTGGTCAGCGTCGTAGGGTTACGTGCAGGAGGTCCGGTGGTCAGCGTCGTAGGGTTACGTGCAGGAGGTCCGGTGGTCAGCGTCGTAGGGTTACGTGCAGGAGGTCCGGTGGTCAGCGTCGTAGGGTTACGTGCAGGAGGTCCGGTGGTCAGCGTCGTAGGGTTACGTGCAGGAGGTCCGGTGGTCAGCGTCGTAGGGTTACGTGCAGGAGGTCCGGTGGTCAGCGTCGTAGGGTTACGTGCAGGAGGTCCGGTGGTCAGCGTCGTAGGGTTACGTGCAGGAGGTCCGGTGGTCAGCGTCGTAGGGTTACGTGCAGGAGGTCCGGTGGTCAGCGTCGTAGGGTTACGTGCAGGAGGTCCGGTGGTCAGCGTCGTAGGGTTACATGCAGGAGGTCCGGTGGTCAGCGTCGTAGGGTTACGTGCAGGAGGTCCGGTGGTCAGCGTCGTAGGGTTACGTGCAGGAGGTCCGGTGGTCAGCGTCGTAGGGTTACGTGCAGGAGGTCCGGTGGTCAGCGTCGTAGGGTTACGTGCAGGAGGTCCGGTGGTCAGCGTCGTAGGGTTACGTGCAGGAGGTCCGGTGGTCAGCGTCGTAGGGTTACGTGCAGGAGGTCCGGTGGTCAGCGTCGTAGGGTTACGTGCAGGAGGTCCGGTGGTCAGCGTCGTAGGGTTACGTGCAGGAGGTCCGGTGGTCAGCGTCGTAGGGTTACGTGCAGGAGGTCCGGTGGTCAGCGTCGTAGGGTTACGTGCAGGAGGTCCGGTGGTCAGCGTCGTAGGGTTACGTGCAGGAGGTCCGGTGGTCAGCGTCGTAGGGTTACGTGCAGGAGGTCCGGTGGTCAGCGTCGTAGGGTTACGTGCAGGAGGTCCGGTGGTCAGCGTCGTAGGGTTACGTGCAGGAGGTCCGGTGGTCAGCGTCGTAGGGTTACGTGCAGGAGGTCCGGTGGTCAGCGTCGTAGGGTTACGTGCAGGAGGTCCGGTGGTCAGCGTCGTAGGGTTACGTGCAGGAGGTCCGGTGGTCAGCGTCGTAGGGTTACGTGCAGGAGGTCCGGTGGTCAGCGTCGTAGGGTTACGTGCAGGAGGTCCGGTGGTCAACGTCGTAGGGTTACGTGCAGGAGGTCCGGTGGTCAGCGTCGTAGGGTTACGTGCAGGAGGTCCGGTGGTCAGCGTCGTAGGGTTACGTGCAGGAGGTCCGGTGGTCAGCGTCGTAGGGTTACGTGCAGGAGGTCCGGTGGTCAGCGTCGTAGGGTTACGTGCAGGAGGTCCGGTGGTCAGCGTCGTAGGGTTACGTGCAGGAGGTCCGGTGGTCAGCGTCGTAGGGTTACGTGCAGGAGGTCCGGTGGTCAGCGTCGTAGGGTTACGTGCAGGAGGTCCGGTGGTCAGCGTCGTAGGGTTACGTGCAGGAGGTCCGGTGGTCAGCGTCGTAGGGTTACGTGCAGGAGGTCCGGTGGTCAGCGTCGTAGGGTTACGTGCAGGAGGTCCGGTGGTCAGCGTCGTAGGGTTACGTGCAGGAGGTCCGGTGGTCAGCGTCGTAGGGTTACGTGCAGGAGGTCCGGTGGTCAGCGTCGTAGGGTTACGTGCAGGAGGTCCGGTGGTCAGCATCGTAGGGTTACATGCAGGAGGTCCGGTGGTCAACGTCGTAGGGCTACGAGCAGAAGGTGGTTGGAGTGAAGGCCCATTCGATCCCCTCAGAACCAGTACAATGGCTACAGTTATTTTGTTTTACAGCTAATTTTTTTAAACCTTCACTGGCAGTTTTTTAAAGCTACTAGCACTGAGCGCTCCTAGTGTCAGAAATCGAAACTAAATGCTAGTGTGGGTAAAATTTCCAGCTAATTTTTCCTGCCTAGGCCGGGAACTAATGTTGAAAGCACCTGGTTTCGGTACAGTGTAATGAAAAATGATTTATAATGTCAATATATGAAGGGTGGTTGATAAGAAAATCCCCGAGAAGCGATATGAAGTGTTATCAACAACAAAGGAGCATTGAAGTGAGAGGCCTCTCCAGTCTCCAGCCTCGGTGGTGGCGCTGTCTGGTGCCGCGCCGGGGAAACGCGCTCTTCTATGCTTGTCACAGATAAGCGGAACAAACATCTGTCTCTGTCCGTACTGCGCATGTTCATAGTTATTTTTTAATATTTTTTTTAGATAATAGCTAACTTATTTTTCTTCCTTTTCACATTCACAATAAAAACACATTTTCTCTGCTGAAAAGGTAACATTATCTAAACGAAATAAATTTAAAGAAACTGTATAGATAACAAACATCTATAAATTGTGAACATCTATAATGTATTTTCATACAATTTTACTCTACAAAGGGTCAAATAATTATTTTACGAGATTAAATTTCGTAAAATATTATTAAAGCTTACAGAACTACAAACTTTATAGTTCTGTAAAGTTCCCTTACAGAGAATATGTAAACGATTTTTATGCCAAAAAATACCATCTATAGTTTTACATTGATAGAACCACCATCTACCGTGTTTGGTAATTTTAACGATCTATAGTATTTCCATGGTTGCCATTCTTTTGGTATTCATAGAAACTCTTTTATTTTAGACTACCAGTAATCCCGTCCTTTGTACGGGTTGTAGGATTCAGTTTAATGAAGAAAGATTATCATACCAAAATGTAAACCTGAAATCCTAAACAAATCAATACAAAGAAAATAAATCAATACACAGCTTTATTATTTAGCATCACTTTACAAATATATAGATTAGAACATTTATACGATTATTATAATTAGTTATACGTTAAAAAACTTTGAATAAAGTATGATTTCGAAATGGGTTTAAAATCAATGACCAATGAATCAAAATGTGAGTAATATCGCTTAAAAGTGGGGTTTTAAATGCTCGTTATTTACTTTTCAAGGAGTGGCGAACCATTTCAAGTTTTTATAAATCTTATCTGGAATGTAGAGAATACATGAAATAAGTTTCATTATAATCGGTTCTGCCGTTTTTCGGAGAAGACGGCGTAAAATGCCTCCTGGAGCGTCACAGACAAACAGACAAACCGACAAACAGACGAAAATTGGGATAAGACCGGTTTAGGCTTCTCTAACGCACGAAAAGTGAAAATAACTAAAAAATGAATAATTCTGAGCAATGTACAGACAAAATTCTAATTTTATTTATATAGATTTTAATGTTTTTGGTTGGTTTATACTTTTAACTTACTTTTTAATATCTCAAGATATAAAACTAAAATCACAAAATCACTAAAATCTTGGGTTTATTCAGGAACCAACCAAGAAAATACATAATAGAGAGCGAAAGATTTTACTCTAAAATTCATTCGTCATTTATTAGCAGTGAAACATTGTAAGGTATTGATAGATTTGTTTGAAAATCAAACCAACATAAATGCGAACTAGCTATACTGAACTAGCTACTGAACTAGCTATAAGCATAACATTTATTTGCAATACATATTTATAATGCATCGAATTTATAAATGGATTGAAAAAAATAATGACACAAACCAATCAACACTAACGGAACTGAGAAAAAATCAGTGAATATGTTATAAAGTAGAGAGTCGATTATCCGAAACAATAGGTTATTATGTGCGTTCGGATAACTGAATTTTCGGATAGTCGGTCACAGACGGGAAAATGATTTTCAAAGCACATAATGAAAAATAATACCATGTTTTAAATTTACTTTTTATAACATTACACTCAAAAAATATACAAAGAACTCTTTATAAAAAAACATTCTGAGCTTTAAAAAATTCCAAAAGAAAAAGCTTAAAAAGTTCGATGAACTTGAATTCGGCACGCAAACGCGAGTTTAGTCGCGTCGGCGCTGGGCAGCTACAAACGTCAACGTTAAACTCAAGTTCGGCGCACGGTTTATTTTTCGATGTTTGACGGTGTTTCGGTTAATCGGCGTTTCGGATAACCGGGCTTCAGATAATCGACGCTCTACTGTAATACATTAAAAAATCAATATTTAAATAAAAAAAACTTGTAAAAAATATTAAACGTTGGTATAAAAAATAGTCTAAAGCACCGGACACTAGTTAGAATTCTTTATGAATCAAATTTTAAATATTAGTTAAATAATGCTAACCAAATATTTTTAATCGTTTATGTCAAATCTTACCTAAAAGGTATACATTATCTTGTGTTTTAAATATTACTAAGGTATATTATTCATTGTATACATTCATCATCATTGTATACATATTCATTTAAAAAGTCAAGTTGTTAGATTAAAAAATCCTTAGTTTTATGATTTTCTATTTTTTAAATTTAAAATAACCACACTAAATATATCCTTTGTTTGGTTACTAATATTATTTGGAAGGGAAATATTAGTTATCATTATTAATTTAGCACTTTAATTAGTACTTCGTTAATAGTAAAGTAAAAGTTTTAAAGAAAACAGGATAAAAATATCTAACCTTTTACATTATACGTTTTATTTTAATCTTTGAACTTAATTAATAATCTTAAAGTTGAATAAACGTTACGTAAAATAATAGATTTTTATTTTAAAAATATAGTACGTAATCAAAGTATTAATGATGGCCAAATGATAAATGATGCGATAAAATAACATCTTGGTAACTAATGACCCCGCCAGATGTGTTCCCTGAAGCTGTGTTAGAATACAGGACCCTTTTCATTAATCAAGATTTTTATCAATTAATCATTGCACTCAATACTGATACTATATGATAATCAACTGATACTATATGATATTATATTATGTCTTGACGAATGATATTTTATTAAAAAAACTATAAACAATATTTAGTTTTGTATTCTAAAAAAGCAAATGTGAGTATTGCCACTATATGATACAGAAGAATGTTGCTCAAAACATGGTAAAGAAATTGAAATTCGTACTCAGGCTACATACGATTTAAAAACTGTATATAGAGTAATCTACTCGTAGATAGAAAATCTAGGCTATGATTTTCTTCCATAGAATTAACAGTTAATATGAGACCTAAAATATTTATTGTAGTTATCTTATATTTATTGTACTTAGTTTATCGTTACACCTGGGTTCTTCGTTAGAGACTTATGTGTTACGTATCTTTTTTAGAAGTTTACCATATTTCGTAATATTTTTAGATTCTTAAAGATGTATTCATTTACTGAGATATTTTTTCAAGAATTCTGTTCTTTTTCACTTATAACCAATATGAAATGAACATGATCTGACTATTGATAAAAGAAAACTGAGAGTTTATAACTAACTTTGAAACTTATCACAAAATTCAGTTCGTTAAAATATTAAACATCCACTTCTTAAACGAATTGCTTGTTTAAGGGCCAATATCTGTAAGACAAACTCTTTGATGTTTTAATTTTTCGCTACCTGTCATTTCATAATATTAGTCAATATTTTACTGCTTAATCAATCACTTAAGTTCAAGATGGTTCAACCGCTCAATTTGTACGATTTATATAGATATTTCTACAGTTTACAATGCCATCAACTTTTTAATTTCGTATCTCTTTATTTTTATAATTTCTATTACGTAAATATGATTACAAATATATTTTTCGACAATGTACGTTGGTAATAATTTTATATATTTACCAGGAAGAAAAGTGAAAACCCCCATTCATGTTGATACAAACTTTATAAAATGATATACGGTAATTTTGTTCCATCAAAGCCTCTATTGGTAGCACAAAGTGCATTACGCAGGTCACCGGATACACCGACCACAACAGAAGCGACTTCCGGTGATAGGGCAGCTGTCCACGTGACAAATAGATTCTCGACAACGCATTACGGTGGCGTCCGATCAATTTATGCGCCCTTTTGATGCACAGAATATCATACGTGATGTTAAATAACCAAGAGTGTTCCCAAATTAGTTTCATCCCACCTTGCTGAACTCCATCCTTTCTAAGGAACCGAGATTACATCGGAATTATTTTTAATAAGCTCTAAAAATTTAATTTGTTAAACTATTTGGAACAATATTTAAACCACCGTATTGGTAGAACTGGTACCCAGTTGCGAATAATAAATTTATGGATTTTTGTGCATAAAATTTAGGTCTAGTATTAGTAGCTTGACCAGTTTTTAATATAAAGAAGTAGTTTTTGCAAGTGAGTTTTTACGTTCAACTTCAAATTAAAAGTTTTTTATTGTGGTTAATTATTTATTGGAATTACATGTATAAGTTCTGTAACACTATTATGTGTAAACTGAAATGTGTTTCGTTCAAAATTAAGGTGTAAAAACACTCGTAACACCTTATATTATCATAATGATGTTTTAAGTAGGCATTTTGTTGCATGAAAAATAATAATAAACAGGGTGTTAAAAAGTCATGGAATGGTTTATAAATGTCTTACTATTAAAACAGTATAGATTTGTACATAAATAAGAATGATAAAATCGCATTTGTCAACAACAGTCGTCATTTTATGTCATAATGGCAGCTAATAAGGACTAACTTCAAATTTAAAGGTAAGCACAGAGTAGCAAAAATGTAAGCATTAGTGGAAAAATCCCACTAATCCAACCTCCAAAGATTGACACAAAACAAAATGGTGGTGGTTTAAAAATTGAAGGCTATGAATTTCCGCCGCCATTTTGTTTTACATCAACCCTTTCCGACATTTTAACTAAAAATGCCAACAATATGAAACGAAGTTCTTCCCATACTGTTACTTACATATTTCCTCTAACTCCTTAAAGACCGACCCTTAAGGAGTTACAGGCAATTCTTAAGAAGCATCATATGTCAATTTGGTTTAAAATTAGAGGCTTTTTAATTCATTAATTTATTTATTTACACGCCACCGTCTGTGACCGAATACATCATAGAATGAGGATACAAAAAATATATCCATGCTATGACTAGAACATAAAACATAATTATTTAAAATGTAATTAATTACTGGAAAAATGACAAATGACAAATTGTCAAAATTAACGAAAAAAGTGTTACAACATATCATATCATAAAATTACGGTTGTTTATTATTAAAGTAAAAAATTTTAATTCTCATCTATGTAAACGATTTTATTGGTTTATGTATAATATTTAAAAATTAATTAAACATATCCTGGATTTTCTAAAACACTGTATGCGCTAACATCCGTCTAAAACCCGTGAAGCATTCCACAAAAGAAAGTATGAGCAAATGTAAGCTTCGCCCATATAGTAAATGATAAAATATATCTCATAAATATTTGAAAATATGGTTAAACAATTTTAATTGAAAAATGTTTTTATAATGTTAAGGATATTATTGGTTATAATGACAAATCCTAGTTAAAGAAAGTTAGTAGTTATAGAAAGAAATACGTTGCTTCATTATTATACATAGTTTATTATGACTACTTACTAATTTTATTGACACTATTATGCAGTTTTTGTTAACAACTGTCAAAATAAAGCAATTTGAATCTGAATCTGAATCTCACCAAGTGATTAAACAAACTATTGAAATGACGATTATGACACGGTCATAAAAAACTTAAATTGTTATATATTCATTTATGACAACAATCTTAACATTTTATAATAATACATTTTAACGCAAATTACTATATTTATTTCTGGGCTGCTTTGTAAGTAGTTGAACTACAAAAACATTTTTAATTAGTAGCTTTTATTTATTTTTATACATTTCGCTTTGTAACCCAGGGAATACTATTTATGAATTTCTCTCTTGGAATTGTAAACAAATGTATATCTTAAAACAGTAAGTTTATTCGTTAATTTATTAAGAATTATAGAATCGTACTAATATGCATAACACGATGGAGAAAATAAAAAGGAAAGAGTAGAGCGTTAGTGTCTTGAACTCGACGCTGCAAATTAAGTCTTTCCTCTGGAGGGCAGCGAGGGAAAACATCGTTAACTTGATTAGAACAACGGCGATCCTAGGTCGCACCCCTGAGGGACGCCACGCCGTCGCCTCGAGAAGCCGGCGCGCCGTGCTTAGCGTGTAAACTAGAGCAGCTGTGTCCTTCGAGAGTAATTCATATATATCATTTTACTTTACCATAGTCGAAAAATGACATTATTTTGGGTCTTTAAAAATTTCTCTTTGGAATACTAACTTGCCCCTACAGAACACCAAATTACCTCTATATAGCACTGCATTCCTAAACACAGCTCTCTGTGGAGATGAGTTTGGTTGGTAATTAATGGCGTACAAAATTCTCAATAACAAACGCTCCAAATATTTTTTTAATGGGGTGATATTCTGAAAAGACTTATTTATTTTTACGATTGGTTTATTCTGTATAACATATTAATGAACTCATTTATTTTGATTAGAAAAACTTATACCGTCTATACATATACCTTAACAAACTAAATATAATTCTAAATTATTTATTGAAGTTTAAAATCTTTTAGCTCACCCTCTAATCACCATAGGATACGTCCTTTGTGACGAATTGAATACACAGTCTACTCATTTCTTGTCCTTCAATTTATTTTTACCAAAAACACTTTATACTTACACTTCCAATACATTTCCGTCAAAGTGTTCAATGTCCTTCTGCCTTGACTAGATGCAAAAATAAAATTTGGCAAAATTAAGGAGAGGGACGAAGTCCATGTTGATAAACGGAACTTCTACAGCGTGCGTACCTCAGTGATTAATTGCAATGACTCAAATGCTGCGGTAGGCTGTTAATTATTCTTAATACGAAGTATGTTTTAGTTTTTACTTGGCTAGAGAAAATTGTTTAATCCGGCCCAACATATGACTTATAACCATAGCGGCGAGAGCCACAAAGTCTAGTTAGAGGCGACTCATAAACTTACGGAGACTCCCATCATGCAACGGCCATGAATCAGCAACGGTTAACTTACTGGGCCAGTGCTGTCTAAGTTTTAATCTAACTTCTATGCATACCCACTATTACACCATCTAATTGGGACGGTGGTGACGTCCTGTAGTTCGAGGAATTGTGGGTAGTTATGACAGATAGTCGGTGGATGTATTGTTCTCTTGTGTGGATTAACGTCCGCACTATTGAATACCACGTTAATCCGCAAAGACAACCGTCATAATCAGACCAATTCGTAAATCAGAGGCCGTGGTTCGGATTCCACGTTAAACTGTAGGTCCATTAGTTGCCATTTGCTCTTGGGCTATCAATTAACAGTCCTGTCTAAGGAACATGTCAGCCTTAGTCAGTAACAAGACTACATCACAATCATCTTGCATTCAATCCTCATTCATACTTGGCTTAAAATACCTACATTGTAGTATGTTTGTCATTTCAATGATCCAATCTAATCTAATTTGCAATCTATAAGAGTAAAATTTATTTTTTTACCATTTTGGGTGTCAATAGCAAAGTGGGAAAACATTTAAAAATTTGTTTATAAAACTATACTATTAATTAAAAGTACTCTTTTGGAAATGAGCCAAGCGATGGTCGAGAATTCTTTATCTCGTACAGGCTCTAGTGTCGGGTAATTCAATGTTTACCCGAGCCGGGCACGAAGTGGATTTGGATTGGGCCAATCTGACCATAACACTTTATTTTTTCTAGAGATTTGCCCTCAGTGTTAATTTAACTCCTATTCAAGATAACGCATGATCAATCTTCAATGGCATTTTCAATTAAATTCAAACAATTTAAAATTTATCAATTTTTACAATCAATTATATCCTTCCTGTTGACATGTTTTTTCTTAGCGACTGTATAGATATACATATTTTAATTTGTCGTTCCCTTTCTTTATAATAGTAAGCAAACGAGATGTTTAAAAATATCATTTTCCATACTTTATGAAGTTTATATATTGAAATTAATACGATTTTTACACTCTCTTTCTAAAAAGAAACGTAAGGGACTAATTGTTTAGAAAAATGTCTTGCTGTGATATTTATTAAGTTTACATTTGTCATGAATGCTGCGAGTATTTTATCCAAGCGAGGAATGGTTAAATTGGATTTGGTAAAATGATTAAATTTATGTGTTTGTTGATTATCAGAATGGCTGGTTCAAAAATATTAGACTATTTATTTGATATTATTTATGTATTTATAAGCTTGTAAAAATACAATGTTAAATATTATATTTTAAGTATTGTAAAATGTTATGCAATTCATATAAAATACAATGAATGTATAATTTTATCACACATAGAAAATCTTAATGTTAACTAATGATTCCAAGCTTTTTTAAACATAATATTAATTTTTGTGGGTAGTCCATTGTCCAAACAAATTAGTTTGATATCAAAGTAGTAGCAGTTCCTTTATCGATGTACGATTGACATTTCGTGATTTCTTGATTTCCTTAACACTGAATTCGAGTCATTTTTAAATTTTGTTCCAAACTAATGATAAATTGATAATTTTGAATGAATACTAAATATGACAATTATTTCAACCAGCTTTACCGTAGGTCTATTGGCAAGACGTAAGCCCGGGACCATGTTATTTTTAAATTTTAAGGTGCCTCAAGTCAAAAAACAATACTCATTAAAATTTGTATATGTATGTGTGTGCGTGTTCGTGCGTGTGTGTGTGTGTGTGTGTGTGTGTGTGTGTGTCACACATGATACTCCTCGTAAAACGGTCCGATCGATAAACAATTTTATAGAGATGTGCATTCCTACATTCATTTGGTCGAGTTCGTAATCCAGATATATTTTTTATACTCCAAAAATAGGTCTTCCTGTTTTTATATAGAGTTTAAAAAAATCTTTACTATTAGAATTGGCTCAACGAACTACACAATTTAGTATTTAAAATTTTTATTTACCTCCAATGTCTACCAAAATATTATAAAATGTATATTAGTATGTTATATTTTAGGGCTCAAATTTAATGGAGGATAAGGTAAAAACTTATTATTTAACGTAATATTTCACTTATTAACCTATATTTTTGGATAAAATATAGTATTTCGCGTCATGTGCTTAAGATCCATCGATTTAGGCTTAAAATCATTGTTAATGCATATATCATGGCAGTTAAACTGAGTTCTTATTTCCCGTGTCACTCATTTACAGTAGATAACAGGCAAACTCCTTTATATGTAGACAAATGTTGATAAAATTTGTTTTCATTACTCTACACACGAAAGTAACACTTTCGAAACGTAAAATGAGCAATGAAAATAGGCCATTCCTGCTACTGCACCGCAGAATTACATAACGTGTACTTTTCCGTGCATTTCATGTAATTTTGCAGTGCAGTCCAATCAGCACGAAAACTCAACGTTATGAGTTCAGTTTTTTTAAGTTGAATACATAAAAATATTCGATATCATTATGAAAAATAATGTTCAATACTCGTTTCAAAAGTGTCATTCCACGCTGGGCTTCGCCTCGCGCGTAATAATGCAATCTCTCCTCGGTATAGGTCATTTTCGAGACTAGTTATGATAAATACTATTTTCTAATACGAAACCAAGTTACATATTTAACATTTAAGTAAGCAGTAAGCATATGCCAAAGATTAAGGCAACTAAACATCTCAGGTTAAACTAAAACCTTACTTGGTCTTGTTGATGAAGGGCGAGAAAACGTGTTCTACTACTTGAGTCATGAAGCCTACGTGTCACAGGACGCGTCGTACTGCGACATCCCGTCGGGGCTTTGCGGAAACTGACTCAAAGTGAACAACTTTGCAATTAATGTGTGAACATTACGATTTTTGCAGATTTACTTTGAGCTTTGTCTTTAAGTCTTATATTGTATAAAAGATCCTACGGTAAAATGCACAAGATGTTTAAAAAATATATTTTTTAACATTATGATTAACTCGATTTCTTTGTAGCTAGGCATAACGTAACAGGTAGCTTTTGAGTTTCGTTTACAAAGCAATTAGTTTGTTTTTAAACACTTGGTTTAAATTTACAAATAGCTCAAATAGCTTGTGGTTTCGACAAGGATATGTCTTAGCTCTAGGGGGGGTGTTGGCAATTTGTAAGATGAAAATTTGAAACAAATTTCCATAGAAACTACTAGAACTATTGAGTTGAATTTTTAGAATATAAGAATAAAAACAGAAGAACTGAAAACATCCCCTTTAGACGTACCTATGATCTAACCTATTTCCCTCAGAAGTAAAAACAAATTTTTTAATCTATAGTGGCTTGTAATAATTTATAAATTATAGTTGGTTTTGGTCAAAAAGTATCTGAGTCAAGAGTTTGGTAAGAAACCGGATGTAATCAAATATTTCTATTGATATTTAAATGACTTGAAGATTAGTTAAATGACGAGTTCAGTTAAACAGATTATTTTTGTTATAAATGCTTTCATTTTATAAGTAGTCATTGTTCTTTTATGTTCAGAAATCCCTGAATCTATTTATTTCTGTTTGCTGTATCATTTAAATACAGCTGTAGCCTATACAGAAAAAACATAGAATAAGATTTATAGAATAGTGGATGGATGAAAAGCCACAATTTAAAAAAACACAACACACATACACGCACATCACTCGCCAGACTTATGTGCGTGAGTGTGTGTATGGCGTGTCTTTGCCGGCCCACACTAGCATGGAGGCAACGTTGCTAGTGTAAAGTGTACAGGTATATGTTTTTTAACTAGTTTTGTTTCGTTTCTTATCTTGGATGAATTCTTACCATGTTTTTTTAGATTCGTAATAAGTATATGTAACGGTGTGATTTTTTGTACACATGTTCCACATGTATGAATGTATGAATGGATGATGTTTATCAAAAATAATAATAAAAAATAGAACCCCGAAAAATGTAGGTTAAGTGGAGTAATATAGATTCTAATTAAGCTCACTTAAAACGGGAGAGGTTGCCTTTCCTCCCGAAACGTAGTGTATTTAAACACTTGGAAAGGTAAAAAAATAATAATAATTACAAATCCTCCGTTATTATGAGTTTTAAAAATACAGTACATGTATACGTTGCTTGACAAAGTTTTTAGAAGAACAGAACCATAACTCTCTGGAATTAGTAAAAATGTTAAATGTGTTATGAAAACATGTAGAGTAATATTTATGTATATTGTTTATTATTAAGATGAAAGAACATAGCAAGGAACATAACAGAGGGAGCTAAATGAGTTAGAAATGAGGCTGCATTGTTGCATGCCCCCGCCCCGAGGGCGGTTAAAAGATAAAGAGCCCATCTGGCAGTTGTGTCTTGTTACGGGAATAGAAAATTGCCCACTTCAGTGGAGAATCATCTGCACAAATGGTTTCAAAGAATTAGTTTATTATTTTGTGACCTATTGAGAAAGAATTACATATCAAACTAATGACTTTGGTGCACTTTTAGGGTAGTAGCATTTTTAATTACTCAGAAGAAATCATTTATCCGCATCTAAAATGTGTTACCAAGCGTTATCCAGATGGTAATATATTTAAAAAACATGGAATTTCGATTGTATGAAATGATAAGAGAATTATGGTCAAAAAACAACATTGGCAGTACCGAAGCTTCTGTACGTAATTATTTTAGCAATACAATATTTTAAATTTCTTACTTACAATTTATCCATTTGCTATTGTTTTTACTTTGAACTAAAGTGGAAAGAACTGTTCATTAAATGAATTTTTTGCTATATTATATTTTTGATCTGTAAAAATATCATAAAACATAAAATAAAAATCTTTTATTTAACAGGAAATATATTGTTTATATGAGGAGAGGATTACATAATACTATGCGTTGAATCCAATTTTGAGTTATACGAGTATATTAGAGTTATATATTTTGAGGTTACTACTTACATACTACATAACTGGTTGCATTACGTGTTACATTGACATTAGCTTACAGGCTATATATACCACTACGGGTTATACACATTTGCTGGTTACATACCACTACGGGTCACACACCACTACGGGGTACATACTTACAATCTCCCTGAAGTATAAATAAAAAAAAAACTTAATAACTTAAATAAAACGATTCAATGTTCTTCAATGAAATATTTTTTAATGTTTGTTTGAATACCATTTAAAAAAATAATGTTTTAAATATAAGCACCCGAAATCTTAAACCAACAACAACGGAAAACAGGTTTACATATTCACTAGATTTTTTTTAGGGTCATAACACCCATCTCCCAGGTAATACAAAACTTTTTAAGTGGGGTTTTGGGTGATGTGACTCTACACTGCATTATAAGTGTCATGGAAGATGGCTGAAAAATTTGGAAGAATTTGATTTTTAAATTTTTAACTTTTAACATTGAGCGCTCTCAGACAACGTACAGCGTACTATGGATAGTACATTAAAATTTTTTCTGGAAGCTTTGGTCGTAGATTAATGTTTCAAGATACTGATTTGTTAAACTTTTTTATTTGGGTTTATTATAGATGGTCAAACATTTAAAAACATTTTTGTCTTGCCCGAAAAATTATAATGATTTTTTTTGTATTTAAAAGCCCATAAATTTTAAACCATTAGTTTATAGACATACAAGTGGTGTCATGTTATGTGGGATCATAAGACGTATGAGCCACTAAATTTTAATCTAAATCGTTATAGTATATTTTAAGAAATTCATATTTTTCAAAAATTTTTAAGAGTGAGCGATCTTAAAAATAAAAATGATCTTGAGATATACCCAAGTTGCACCCGTGTTCCTATCTCGTAAAAACCGGGCGATCAGTGTAGTCTCGGGGTTTGTACAAAGACAGACTGATAGACTGACAGATTAATAGGCAGAATGATAAACTGACAGACAGACATTAGTCCATAAATTACTTTTTTAGATTCAGTGCGTCTCGAAACATATATATCCACTCTCAAATCAAATTGTAAAATTTCGACAAAACAATATTTTCTATAAAATGTATAAGACAAGAAAGTAAAAAGTACAAAAATTTGGTTGTAAACTAAAATTTATTGCTTTGAATTAGGGGTCGGGGAAAAATGTGAAATTAAATTTCAATTATTCATTATATTTTAACCATACAAATAGACAAATCATATAATGAATAAAAATTAATTAGTTATTACAAAACTGTGATACCAATATGACCACAAATCAGTTATTTATTTGTGAAACACACTCAAGTGACATTTTAAATGAAAAACATATTTCTTTTAAAAATTAGGTTTCCTAAGAACAAATTTACGTAACATTTATTGATCAAGTAAAATCGTTTAGTTTCTACCTGTCAAATTGTTTGCTGCTTATCATTTTAGACGCTGATAAAACGTTTTTGCAAATAGAATAATTGAAAAACTATTAAATTATTCGTCAATCTTGATCTGACCCCACATTGAGTAATCAGACATTCAAAGTTTCCATTCAATTTCCAGGTTAGAACCATGTGTTTCATTTAATATGTGGCAATAAATTCATTATTCATTATTCAGTTATCTGATAGAAATTTGTTAATATATGAATCGCACTCGAAATGCCTGGTTCCTTAACAATATATAGAATTTGTCTATTCACTTTGGGTAGCAGTTATTATTACAATAACTAAACAGCATTTAAAAATAACTTATTTTACTTTAGTTTCGAATGATATAAATATTTCAAATTATACATTTATAAGCAGATAAGACGGAAAAACTAAGTTGTTGATATCCAGTTGACAAACTTTGCGTATTATAGCATATGGATTTTTCACAAATCTTATTTACCGGCTCGATTCACCATTGGTCAATGTTACCTCCAACTATTGCCTGTTATGTCATAGCTTGGCAGGCTAGGTTAACTGTGTTCATAAAAATACCGAGATTAAGCTTGTACGTTGTCAATGGTAGTATCGTAAATCATTTTGCGTATAAAATATAAGGAATCAAGAGGCATTTTGTTGTAATTCATATGACGAGCATCTTTCAAAACCATAAAAAATGCGTAAAAAATTTAATTTTGTGTATTTTTAAATCCCTCACCTATCCGTAAAATTGTGCTTAAATTGTAGGAGAATGAAAAAATCAAGAGAAGATCCATAAGGGGCTTTTTTGTTCTGACATGGCATTTATAGTAAAATATGATCAGACGAATAGTTGGAAAATCAGTGAAAAAATGTATTTACTACCCTTTGGGAAGTAGCTTAAATCATGGATGTGAATAAAAACAATGTTTTCAGTTTCTTGATACAGTTGTCCTTATAACCATATGACTTCCGTTTCAAATTTTGGTCTGATGGATTGCCAATACCCCACACCCCCCGGAGCTATGACATATCCATGCCAATAAGGAGCGGCATTAATCATGTATATTCAATAAAATATATATTGTGAATATTGCGCAGTGTAATGCATCAGCCGTTTGTTCTTATAGAGATAAAAATAATACTCTCAATAGCTCTTAAAACTATAAAGCATGCAAAAATATTGATTTTATTTGTGTATAAAATATAAAATTGATTGATACATAAATTTTGCTAGTTTTCCTTTAGTTTAGTAAAAAAGATACTCATGAAAGTTTTGTTCGGAAATGCAAAAACAAAACCCTACATTTACAACAGAACTCATATTTGAATAACGCGTAAAGTATTCGCAGACATATAAAACACAATCGCACATGGGTTCTAAATCTAATTAACGACTAATAATTATAAAACCAAACGAAAATTTTGAGAAAAGTGAAGGTTAGTAGTTATATTTTAAGAAAATATACATAGTACACATTTTTTACTTTTCCCGTATAGCCATAATAATGTAACTGAAAATGCATGCAACTACAGTAATATTCCGTCTAATGTATTACTGATACTGAGTTGTTCACTTTTATGACATTGTGGTTAAACTATTGGTCAAACACATTCCCACTGATAATTTTGATCCAAAATTTTAGGGTTATAAATAATGATAAATAACAATTCTAAGAAACCAAAGGTCAACTCTCTTGCACGCCAAACAAAATATATTTGAAAGACAAAAATCTTTGCCTCGGAAGTAACATCTTTGATGTACCTTACTGAGGGTTATATATAAAAGTTATAAGTTGGTTATAGAGGTTCAATATTTTTGTGAGACATGTTTTAATCCAATATTTAAGTTCCAATTCAAATTAAATCATAACAGAGAGAGGGGGAGAGTGAAAGGCGATGGAGAACTGTCAGATAAGAGGATTACGTCTGACCCGAGGCCACGGATCTGCATATGTTTGCATCCTAACTTCTATTTATCTCACAAATTAACGTATTATTTCGTTAGTAAACTTGGTCAGGGGGGAAACTCAGCCCTGCTTCTTCCCTCTATCTCTAAAAGCTGTAAGGGTAAACATACCTACACATATGATTTTTAATACGCTAAACCATAATACATATAACATTTTTTTTCGTTTCCAGGTATTACCAATAAAACATGCATTCAAATTTTCTATTTCTAGGTAAATCAAAAACTTATTCCCCACAAAATAGCTCAGAACATAAAACCGATTCTAATTAATAAAGGATAATTATTGATTTTATTGGATTTCCTATAGGGAAGAAGCTATTACCGTAGGTCTCATGGCAAGATCAAGTCCTTGGACCATGTTTTTTTTCGTTTTGAGGTGCCTAAAGACCAAAAGCAATAGTCGCTCAAAATTAAGGAGTACATAAACTGGGTCTTAAAGGGCTCTGGTAAGACCTTGAGCGACATCTTTACAGATGGTTTGACAGTTACATTTGTTCATTGATATGGTGATTAGTCATTAATTGTCCTATCGTCAAGGATTTATTTAATGACCCTGGCAAAGGACATACACCTGGCAACAGCTGATCAATCATATTTGAAATCATATCCTAAGATACTTTATCATTTTTCGCGAATATATTGTGATTTGTGTAAAATAAGTAACACACAATGCCAAACAGTTTTCAGATAAAACTCTATAAATTATTCAGCTAGTTAAATAATTGAAACACAATTCAGGCACTCCATTTATTCAACAGGATCCAATTATAATTTAAAATTGTTTTCAATCTATCTTGAATATTTGACCCACATGGTATGGATATAATATCAAAATTGTCCGTAAACATATTTTTTAATGGGGGGGGAGTTTCAAAATAATTTGGGGCCAAAACCGTGCACGCTTAAAATGAAAAATCCTGGACGAGCCCATACTCATTTTTCTCTTTAACTAAAACAGACAATACAGAAAAAGTTAATCAGGCTCTAAGACTACAGGATTGGCTCTGTAGTCCACATTCATTGGGCTCACAAAAGACTGTATTCAAGGCCTGTAAGGCAGTGTTACAGAACCATTCTAAAAAATACAGTTCTTTCCCTAATAATAAAATATGCATAAAAATAATTAATTGACCTATTTTAATGAATTAGATGAAGAATCAATAACTTTATTTACCATTGAATAACATAAATGTTATTAAAATTTCCTTTTAGGGGATGGAATAAACCGGATGCACTTCATTTTCATCCGTAATGTTTTATAAAGTAACTGATACTTACAACAAAATGTGTCTGTGAACTAGTAAATCTTAACTGTTCTACTTAAATATTTTTAATGTTTCTGTTTTATATTTATTTTCAACCTATACCTTGAAAAATAAAAGATTTAGGTTTTGAAATTTGAACCATAAACCATTGATTTGGTTTCTTAAATTACCACCTTAAATAAAAATAAACAGCTCATAATTACATATAGGGTGGTGAATTTCTAACGAAATATTTCACTACCCCTAACACGCCAACAACCTTTGCAAATACGTATCTATATCTATGTAAATATAAATATTTATTTATATAACGATGTTTATCGGCTCCAGAGTGTTTTTGTACATTTTTGGATTTTTCAATTTTACACCATGCATCTCATGGACTCTGATGTACCGTGCCTTAATAATAAATGGTTGACCGTTGCCTGAATCAGGGAGCGAGAGAAGATATTAAATATTGTCCATTCAAAATTATGTAAATCTGTAAACAATTGCGATGTGTGAGGGGAGACGGATCGAAATATAATCCTCTCAGCAAGGCCTTCACTACGTTGAACCGACACCGTTGCTGCGAGTACAGAACAGGGTCAAACTATCTTATTTTATAAAAGTATTTTGCGATCTGTAAAGTTTATTTTAAATGCATAATAGTGTTGATTTTTAATTATTAAATTTCTTTTATTGGACTTTTCCAACGCGTCTGTGTTTTTAACAACACAGCATTTCTGGAGATGGAGAAACTCCTCCTTTTTCATGTGATAACCTAATAATTTACATTAAAAATTTAAAAATTAAGGTACATATATTTGTTATATCATGTATGGCATTATTGACAACATGGTATAATTAATCATATGTATCAGGATCATATGTAGCATGAAATTTCAATTTTTAATGTAAATTAGGTATCTCTTGAAAACGTGGAGTTCCTCCACCTCCAGAAACATTGTGTAATTAAAAACACAGACGCGTTGGGAAAAACCAATAAGTTGGTATTGCACTTATTCATTTTATTTCATGGACCCTTCCCTGTATATAAAATTATGACGTATTTAAAGACTCTTGGATAGTTAGTAATTTAGGCTATAGTAACTTTCAGGCCCAGGATCGTGTTAGAAAGTGAAGCTTTTTTTTCTTTTTACTTAAACACATTATCCACGCAGCTGTTGGCATTGCGTCGGTAATAGGGCCTTATTAAATAGAGATATGAGAAACATTTATAGTTGATTTGTGTATGTTTGTATGAAATATATGTTATAATTTGTGCAATATTTATATATTATTTTGTTTATAATGCTATTGTTAAAATTTGTACTGAACTATCAAATTTTAAGTATGTTTATACATTATTTATATTAATTTAATTTTTATTTATTTCACATGGTGTTCTCCCATCTTACTTATTATCTTGTTTTTTATTCACCTTGTTTTTGCCAATATTTATTTTCATTCTGTTTCAAGTATACACAACAATATAATTTGTCTAGTTTAGAGTTGTCCTCTCAACTAGGGACTACTATGCAAAACTAAGCAGACTATTATGCAAAACTAAGCATGTGTTGGTATATACCGAAAATGAAATTGAGATTGACAATGTAAAAGTATATTAATAATCATTACGTATAAAAATTAAAAGGACTTTTATTTACGGATAAAAAATCAATCCAGTTACGTAAAAATATACATTTTTATAATTTGTATAGTTTCAAATGTAGTATGAAACATTAAGACATACTAACCACATAACTTGACACATTTTGTATTCAAGAGGTGATTCGGGCTAAGAGACAATAAAGTTAGCTGGTTTTGCCCAAGCCGTCGTGCGGAATAGTGACTGTCGCAGCTGAGAAACATTCCGCCATGAGCAGTCCACACTATTGTAGGCATTAGATACGAGATAAGGACTTATAAGGACTAATGGCTGAAATGTCTTATTTCATTCCGGGGGCCCTATCGGTAAATACATTCAAAATATTAACGAAAATGTCACTTTCTTCTTTTACTGTTTTATATGAGGTAGAACGTAGGTAAAAGGATAAAATGTGCCATTTTTCTGTTCTTGTATTGTATAGTGCATTGATAATATATTCAATTAACATTCTGTTTTCTCCTGTCATGAAATATATTTGACGTTACACGGACAAAGGCATCATTAATTTGATATGCTATTCATAATAGTTACCAATCGTAATACCAATTGATTAGTCAACTTAAGCTATCGAATGCTAATTATGAATGGAAACTAATATCACTAACTTTACTGTTCATAGATTGGATGTTAATTGTATATTGAAAAGCCTTTGTTGAAAACTTAGCTTTGTAGAAACAATAAAGTGAATTTTCTTTGAACAGCCGGACAGGTATATCAAAATCCATGCATTAAGGTTGACAGCCTTAATATAGGTCCTAAGACATGTTTCTGAAAGAGCTCTCCTAAAATAGCTCTATTAAGAATACTTTAAAATCCTGTAAAATAACCCTATAGTGTAATATCCAGTGCAGTACAGTAAACCTTTTATATTGTGAGTAAACATAATATAGTTTAAGTTTTTGGAATATGAAACATTGAATATTCGTCGCCTCTGTTTTGAAACAGTTATTATTATAGACATTTCAGATAAATATTAAACAATTATTAGTTTATAAATTTTCATAATTGCTTATTACATTCTGGTAAACATGATGTATAAAGATAACCAATATTCTTTAAAAATGTAAGTATTTGAAGCGTTTTAAACATTTATCGTTGAACCAAGTACTACTTAATAGTTAAAATTGCACTAGGCTAAATATTTGAAAGTACAATAAAAGTGTAGCTCATATAATTAAAAAAATAATATTTTTAATTTATTAAAGCGAAAGAGTGTATTTTTAGCAGTAAATTTAGTTTTAAAAACTCTATAAAAGATTATAGAGGTGTAATTTGTTGAGTGCGAATTCGCGACCTTGAACCACCGAGTTAAAATACTTACGCAAAAATACTTAATATTAATTGATTATTAATATGTTCCCTTTGAAAAGGTGAAATAATTTCTCTCTAACAAAGACAGAAAAAGACTTATTCTGTCTTTTTCATAATTAAATAAACTCTGTTTATTTTGGAGTCATAATAACTTTCATCACACTACTTATTAAAGTACTCAGTGTTTGAGTGATTTGTGAATATAGTCAAAACAATGACCTAGAAAATTGAACATCTTTGAGGTATGAAATAAACAAACTAATTGAATAAAATTTAGAAACAGACAAATTCCAAAAAGGAAAACACTATTATAAATTATATTGTCAACGATTTTATTTAGCTAAGCTTTATAATTGGAAATATTGGCTTTTGGAAAGGTCAGAGTATCATCATTGTTAGCTTATCCTTTATAGGAATGAAATAAAGTTTTTTTCAATCTTCTGCTCGAGAGGGGAAGCTTGTAGTAGTTACAAAACATTGAATGTAAAAGTTACATAGACATTTTCTTTCTAAATCTTCCAGTAATTGAATATTCTATGCGTATCAGATTATTATAATTCATTGGTTTATAGTTTTAAATTCCTATACCTTGGAAATATATGTTTGTATCTACGGTCAAATAAGAAATATGATAAACAAATTCCTCAAAGCAATTACTATTGGAAATTTAGTTATAAATAAGAAGTAAACTTCCTAGAAGTGAGTGTTAGTGGCTAGAACATAACTTGTTTCATCTTGGTCAGACATACCGGTGAAGTAGCTGAGACCACAACAAGACCGCGGGCTAGTGTGGAGAGCAATCTCTAATTTGTACAGAACGGTGTTGATACAAAACCCACCCGGCGTTACAAGTAACTAAGCAACTCTGTAATGATTTCTTGTTTTGGTAAAAAAAACGCTTAATAAAGATTAAGATATTTCCTCTAAAACTATGAAAAAATGCTGAATTATATTAATACGAGTAAAAAAGTTCTGAATTTAATTACTAATTCTTTGTTCTAAAAAAATTTACCGAATAAAGAAATATATGATGTTCATTTACATGATAAGCTTGTAGAGAATACCTGCCACGTGAGGTCATCATTCCCAGTGTGACGTTAAGTGTTACATATACCTGAAATGTCTAATGACTGTCTGAGTAACTATAAATAAATATTGCTGTCAATAGCTGCATTATAAATTACTGTCACTAGCTGTACTGCAGTCAGGACAGACCGTAATCATTCCTGTCTGCTATAACGACGTCACAAGCATTTGGAGGATCCCCACCACATGAGGTGGTACATTTCCTACTTTGTACCATGTAAATTATCACATACAAGGTCTAGGCACTGTCTGGGTAACTAGTAATTTATATTACTGTCACTAGCTGTACTGCAGTCAGGACAGACCGTAATCATTCCTGTCTGCTATAACGACGTCACAAGCGTATGTGGAATCCTTAACCCGTCAGCTGGACAATTTTCACTTAAGTATATTATTAATGACCATATGCAATGGTTGTAGATTAATGTAGTTCCAGATAAAATATATTACTGTACATAAACTTTGTCAATTTGTGATAAAAAGGTTTTCCTCCATGTACCCGTATTTAAAATAAACATTTTTAACATTCAATGTTGAATTTTGTATTGTTATATAATTAAATTAGTCACCCTAGTATTTCCAAAACTAAATAGGTGAAAACAGCTCAAGACAAGATTGTGCTATAAAATGTCACTTTAGTATTTTTCACAAAAATAGTAAATTGACCAATTACTTATTGCCAAAAAGTTAGTAAAATGAAACGTTCACAAACAAAATGTTCTTTAGACAGCCAGTCGAACCAAGTTATACCCAGGCACTTTTCTAAATTAGAACTTAACTCTATTCATCCTCTGATAAGAGCATCTGAAAAACAAGTCTTAACTACGCTTCACTTCACGAGGGAACGTCTTTCTTTTGAAGTGAGTTTTGTGCTCGGAATAACTTGTTTGTTTGTTATGAATTAAATCCTTTAAATGTTGGGCTAAAAACCAACTGAATACAATAACTATTGCTAAGTTTAAGTTTTTAGCATTTATAAGAAGCTTTCTAACCTAAATATTTTTTTACAAGATCTTTTCAGTAATTATATGACGATTCATATACATGAAATACTGCGTAGTATACAGTATGTAATGTAAATCTATATAGTAAATATTTCTCGGCTAAGATTGCCAGATAATACTCCGGTCGTAGCAGATCTGAGTACCCAGCAAAATTCAAAATAAATAATATGACTACAATAATATTAAATGTTTTATTAAATATTCATCGATAAATAGGAGAGTTTGCCTATTTTTCTTAAGATTATAATTTGAAACAGTATGCAAGTTTTCCGCTGTAAGGAACACTGAAATTAAGCAGTCCTACCATAAAACATTTATTTGGACCATATGCCAAGTTTCACTGATATCTGTCTATAAATAAAGGAATTTACCGATTCTTTATATTATTGCCATTGTAATCGACTATAAGCTCAATGGTTTTTGAGCTATAGGCTCAATTAATCTCAACCACATGAAGCTAAATACCAAAGCATAAATAAAACTATATAGTTCCATCCAAAAATATTGGTTGGTAAGTAAAATATTAAATTTTCCTCGTACTCCGTAAGATTAAAATTGGAGCCCCAAAACACAATGATTATGCTTAGAGATTTTAATATCTCTATAACTATTGAAGTTAGAGCAAAGCTTTCAAATACAAAATTGTTAGTTTTTCAGCTGATTATAAAAAAGCTGATGCTAAAAAATAAAATTTAGAAGTTTTAAAAATTACATATAGAAGTAGAAAAAATATTTGGGGCACAAACCCCCCTCCATTTCCTGTTTGAATAGACAAATACACATGGATTACGAACTCATCCGAGTAAATAAAAAAATACACATATCTACCATGTATTACAATCGGTTTCATAAAATCGTATGTCTGGCCACTTATATTTATTTATCATCCATTAAGTTTATATTTATTCTATAAAACCATATGTTCAATATTGAAAATCTACTGCCATAAAATCGCATTCAGAATATTTTAAGTCACTGCTTTTTATTCAACTCTGATATCTCTTTATTGAAAACTTTTACTAGTATTAAATGAAAATTCGCAAAACATTTTATTTTCATTTTTATTTCTTCCTAACAAATTAATTCTTATATATACTATATATACAGTGTGTTCATTAAAGTCGGAGACAGACTTCGAGTACGCATCAAAATAAACAAAGATTTCATATAAACATATGTCGAAAAATCCTTCGTTTAGCTACTAGCCACCATTTTGTATTCTATACAAAAAACGTTATATCTCAAGAACATTTAAAAATACAGAAACCAAACTTTGCACACATCTTTATTGGCTAGCGAGTAAAATATTCACAAAGTATCATCTAAATTCCTTTTGTGTTTCGCAAATGGCAGTGGTTAAAATCTTTTAATTTAAATAACAACAAAACCTTTCACTCTATAACATTTTTACAGTGGTGCACGAGTTGTGTAGTCTACCATTAAAAGTGCATTTTCTCGCTTATCCATGGACGGATTTCGTTCAACAAAGTATCGTTCGATTTGAAATTGAAATTGAAACTTTTTTTATACCTTTTAAAAATGTACAAGATATAATATGACATTACTTATGGAGAGTGATAGTTTGCAAGTTAGTAAGGCAAAAAGATAAGGTTGTACACTTTTTGAATACTCTTTATAAATAAAAAACAATTTTAATGACATTTTTAAAATTTTTGTAAAATAAATTGTTTTAAACAACCTTCATTTTCCTTTCACTTCAATTCTTCTATCTGTTAAAAAAATATTTAAACTACTAATTTGTTATTAGAAAATATATTTATACTTAGCTGTACCATGCGAAAACTTTAATTTACATATAAAAAATCCCTTAAGATAATATGGGTCAAAAATGACCGACAATAATGTAATCGTGGCCAAAATTCAGGATAACAGAAAAGGTTGATAAACGTTCCTGAATATACAGTAAATTGGTGCGAACGACTTCTGTCAGATCACAAGCGGGCACATCTGGTTAGGGTTAGGCTATGTGGCTTACAACGGCACCTTGTGACTAATTATTAACTTAGTTGTAAACATCAGACTGAACCTGATGGGAAAGTTTAGAGCCGTTTGCTCAATTTAAAAATTTGAATATTTTTTTCACATGCATATGTCCTAACTCTGAGAGGCTTAAGCAATTTATGGGACGCAAAAGTGTAAGGCATGACGTCATAAGGTTGTGAGAACAGCTGTTTAGAGAAACTGAAAACATTCCCTTCAGACATATCCATGTCAACCTATTTCCAACATGTAAGTGTATAAAATATATATTTCATTCGAAGATAAATTTCTTACTGAAATAAAAACATTTCTTTCATTTTTTTCATTATACTGGATTATCCCATTGGGAAAAATTTCGGACGATTTAAATCTTTTGATATCCAAAACTATTTCCGATCCATCTTATCTAAATTTATAATAAGTTTACTTTTTTTGAATCTTTTCTATTTTTTTTTGTTTCTTTCGGCTATTGTGTCTAGGTGAGCGTTTTCTCCTCCCTTCTTTTTTTTGTATTGTTTTCAATTGATGTTTTTTTTGTTTTGATTTTATTTACCGCTTTTATTTATTATCCTCTTATTTTTTGCTCTCGCCCCACTTGTCAACTGTCACTGGATTATCCCAATGTGAACTACGGACGTTAAAATTATGAAACCAAAACAATTCCGACCATCTTATCAATTAAAAGTATACTTTTTTTGAATGTGTCGTCAGCCCCCTAACCCCCTGTCTGACGCGACGGCGACGTAGCCAAGGGTCTGGTCCTGGAGAGTGGAGAGGTCTCCAGTGCAGAACATCCTTTGTTGTCGATAACTCTTCATATCTGTTGTCCTGGGATCGACCCTTCAGTTGTTCCAAGTGAAGCCATCATACCAACACAATTGTGTCTGGCAAAGCAGCAGTCGCTCATCGCTAGCCCGTATTTTTAACTTTTTTATGCTTTGGATCTTAATACTAAGTCCCTGATTCGAACATATATTTTAAACAAACTCAAACTATCTTTTATATATTCCTTAGGTTAAAAAACTTAGTTAAATTAGTCTAAATTATTTTTTTATTTTTAACTTCTAGGCATGAGGGTTATGTATTTTATGTGTTGTATAGAATCTAAATATCTAGATACTATATATATATATATAGATATCATAATGAAAGCCTCCTACGTAAATGTGTAAATAATATCTACTATTATTATGGTTAAATTCTAATGGTCAAATCAATTAATCAAATTATACAAATATAATATTGATAGTGATAAAGTTTAATTGATTACTTACAGGTTTTAGTTGTCCATTCATATGTTTGGGCAGGGATATACGTAATTG
This sequence comes from Nephotettix cincticeps, assembly GCA_023375725.1. Taxonomy (NCBI): domain Eukaryota; kingdom Metazoa; phylum Arthropoda; class Insecta; order Hemiptera; family Cicadellidae; genus Nephotettix; species Nephotettix cincticeps. The sequence goes on along the minus strand of CM041786.1, from coordinate 26,512,504 downwards.
ATTTTAATTAAAACCAAATGTATTGTTTCGAACAATTATTACCAACCTATGTAATAAAGTATTTATATGCTTTAACTATATAAGTATGTACTTTATATAATTTTAAGTTAACCGTATGCTTAACAATCGTGATATTTTTAGAAATTGTCACATCGTTTTGGAATTGATTTACTCAAAGTTTGTAGATCTACTACAAAAATGCATTCCGCTTCTGAAAATAAAGAATATTTAATATTTAATTTATCTGTAGAACTTTTATTTCACAGCTTTACTTCTAGAGTCTCAGTTTTCTAAAACGAGAGTGTGCCTTGTTACAGTATAATTCCCTTATCTTGATAAACCGTAATTAGATATTAAATGTCCTGGAAATAAGAGCCCGAAAGATTGAGAGTAAATAAGAAACCGGGCCGGTGCCAGAGGTTTCAAAATAAATTGGGGAGCAGGGAGGACGACTAGTCTCCTGTTGCAAATTAGAAAACTCCTTTGTAACGGTTGCATTCATAGTCTAAACAAAATAACCAACAAAAATAAATTCCCTACTATATGTGCGACTAATGATACACTTATTTCACATTCCATGGGTAACTTTATTAATTATTTAGAATATTAAAAAAACCGTATGCGGGATAGAAAAAGTCTGTTAATTTTGTTTATATTTTATACCATTCTTAAAACATTGCTTAAAATCCAGTAAAAACCTTAAGGTAACAGATTGAACCTGCCAAACTAGTCATAATGACTCAGTTCATGGTTAGATATTTAACGTAGGGCTATTGTGTTATGTTAGGTAATGGTTACTATTAAATATGACTACCACGATATGTATTATTTTTAACTAACTGACAATTTGTTTGTATATTTTAAATATAAGTGGATTAATTTCTAACAACATTTTAAATATAGACTAATTACTGTTGTAGGATATAATTGACTCTACCACGAATTAATCGGTAAAGATAGCACCTCAAAACTGTCATGCTTTTGTATATGAGATAAATCTAAGATTTCTACCAATTTAGGAAAGGAGAAAGCATGTACACTGAAGAGACATGCCAAAAACACGGAAAGTGTAACAATTTAAACGATTAGAACTCATCAAATCTTACGTTATTTTAGTGATTTTTTTACTTGTTAAGTTATTTCATATTTATAAACATAAATGCTCAATAAATACATATCTTCAACAATTTTCACTTTAAATTATTTTCAAGATGGTCAGCATATTATGGAAGTAGTTATGGTAGCTGTTTATGACAGATGTATCAATATTTCTTGAACATGATTACACAATGTGTTTTACCTAAATACGTCTAACAACTTTGGTTGATATTGCGTTTAGCGTCGTTGCAAATATAGGTTTAAAAACGTAAAGTTTATTAGAAAATCTCTCATCTACCTGCACGGTTTTATAAAATTGTACTTATCATGTTTTCAATATCTCTTATTAGCTAAAATATATGTTTGTTGCCACTAAATATGTAATATCGTAAAATTACCTATTATTTTACTGCATAAATGTAAAAATTCAGTTCAGAATTATATAGATGGACAAGCCACAGAGCACTTTTAGTTCTATTTAGTTACTATCGAGTACCTTGTATGACTATTTGAGCATAGAAATACAGGTTTTATTATTTATTTAATTTTTGCTTTATACGAATGAACTCATTTTTCCGGATCCAATAATATCAATGTATGTTTATATGCGAACGATATTTCGCTAAGCGTTTAAGCTGAAGATTTTCTAAATATTTTTGTTTGATTGATGCTGTTGTACATATATTTCTGTGTGTTAATAAACTTTGGTTTGATTTAAGTTTATATAAGCTAATTCGTCCTTGCTAGGCGTGAGAGGACGACGGAGGACAAGCAGGATCATAGTGATAAAGTTTAATTGATTACTACATTTTAGTTGTCCATTCATATGTTTAAACATACGTAATTGATTTTAATTAAAACCAAAATGTATTTGTTTTGAAACAATTATTACCAATATGTATAAAGTATGTTATATGCTTTAACATATAAGTATGACTTTATATAATTTTAAGTTAACCATCTAACAATCGTGATATTTTTAAATGTAATCGTTTTGGAAGATTTACTCAAATTTTGTAGATCTACTACAAAAATGCATTCACTTTAAAATAAAGAATATTTAATATTTAATTTATCTGTAGAACTTTATTTCACAGCTTACTTCTAGAGTCTCATTTTCTAAAACGAGAGTGTGCCTTGTTACAGTATAATTCTTAATTGATAAACCGTAATGTTTATGTCCTGGAAATAAGATCAAAGATTGAGAGTAAATAAGATGCCATAGGTTTCAAAATAAATAAGACGACTAGTCTCCTGTTGCAAATTAGAAAACTCCTTTGTAGTTGCATTCATAGTCTAAACAAAATAACCAACAAAAATAAATTACTATATGTGCGACTAATGATACACTTATTTAATTCCATGGGTAATTTATTAATTTTTTAGAATATTAAAAAAATATATAGAAAAAGTCTGTTAATTTTGTTTATATTTTATACCATTCTTAAAACATTGCTTAAAATAGTAAAATTAAGGTAACAGATTAATAAACTAGTCATAATGACTCAGTTCATGGTTAGATATTTTAACGTACTATGTGTTATGTAGGTAATGGTTACTATTAATATGACTACACGATATGTATTATTTTTAACTAACTGACAATTTGTTTGTATATTTTAAATATAAGTATAATTTCTAACGAACAACATTTTAAATATAGACTAATTACTGTTGTAGGATATAATTGACTCTATGAATTAATCGGTAAAGATAATATAAACTGTCATGCTCTGTATATGAGATGAATCTAAGTTTCTACAATTTAGGAAAGGAGAAAGCATATTCACTGAAGAGACATGCCAAAAACACGGAAAGTGTAACAATTTAAACGATTAGAATCATCAAATCTTACGTTATTTTAGTGATTTTTTTATTGTTAAGTTATTTCATATTTATAAACATAAATGCTCAATAAATACATATCTTCAACAATTTCACTTTAAATTTATTTTCAAGATGGTCAGCATATTATGGAAGTAGTTATGGTAGCTGTTTATGACAGATGCATCAATATTTCTTGAACATGATTACACAATGTGTTTTTTAAATACGTCTAACAACTTTGGTTGATATTGCGTTTAGCGTCGTTGACAATATAGTTTAAAAAACGTAAAGTTTATTAGAAAATCTCTCATCTACCTCACGGTTTATAAAAATGTACTTATGTTTTCAATATCTCTTATTAGCTAAAATATATGTTTTATTGCCATAAATATGTAAAATCGTAAAATTACCTATTATTTTACTGCATAAATGTAAAAATTCAGTTCAGAATTAATAGTGGACAAAACAGAGCACTTTAGTTCTATTTAGTAATAGAGTACCTTGTATGACTATTTTAACATAGAAATACAGGTTTTATTATTTATAAATTTTGCTTTATACGAATTAACTCATTTTTGATAAAATCAATGTATGTTTATATGCGAACGATATTTCGCTAAGCGTTTAAGCTGAAGATTTTCTAAATATTTTTGTTTGATTGATGCTGTTGTACATATATTTCTGTGTGTTAATAAACTTTGGTTTGATTTAAGTTTATATAAGCTAATTCGTCCTTGCTAGGCGTGAGAGGACGACGGAGGACAAGCAGGATCGTCTCCTGATCGTCCTGACAAGGCTCATTGTTACAGCTCGATTTGTTTTTAGTCAACAATATATATTGTTCTGTATATGTATAAACAGTATGTTTCTGTGTCGTTACGGACATTTTATGCTAAATCTCATTGCCGAGTTAGGCCTAGCTTTGAGAGTAAATACGGTTGCGCACTACAAAAAACACATTTTGTTCCTTGTATAATAAATTCTAGTACATCTTTTATTTTAAGATAAAGTAGTTAGTTTTTTTACTGGGATATATAGCGACAAAAGAAAACCATGACGTAAAACTTGATTAATTTTAAATCATACACAAGGCTAATGCTCCATATCCATTTACAAATAGTATAAATCAGATAAACAAAACCCAACTGATTAATATAATAAATCAATAGGCAAATAAAACTAAAGCTCCCTCGAAAACCATTTGATATAATGTCGTGCCGTTTGATGATATCATAATGAATTTACAGTGATGACTGCATATTTGGGTAAATAGATTAAGCCAAGTCGATAAATAAAATATACATATTTACAAGTGTCATCTATATTTGTATTTTTCTGAGTCGGCTGCCAACGCTGATGCCTATTCTCCGCATCTTACCTCCGGTCTCAAGTTGCATAACATTTGTGAAAAAATATTCGCCAGAATTTAAAAAAAGTAAGACATTAAACAAATGTCAACTAAATAAAGTTAACATAAACTTGTGATATAATATAGTATTAATTGTAGTAATATATAAATAATTAAAAAAGTCAGCCATTTTTAATTTTTATAAAATTAACGAAGTGATAAATCCAGTGAAGATTTAATGGATGGTAAGACATAAATATAAAGTGGGCTGGGGTCACGTATAGTCTAGCAATTTGTCGACTGTCTCAGAGGGAATGTGAGTAGGCCGCAATCAACCTTTGGCCAATTAGTATTCTGAACATATCTCGTTCATTATTGCTCCTGCTGAATGTTATTAACTGTCCATAAGGCGTTACAACTACTTTGGGATTTGGAAAGTACATTTGATTGCCGAAAATGTTGGATTTGGGTCCCTTAATGGGCTTTATGATACAACATCATTTTATATTATTATTAACACAGTATGTCTGAATTAACTGTAATAGGCATTATTGACATTTTGGATTGTTATTATTCAATATAATAGCTTAGTTTTAGTGATTCAAAGCCATACCGTAAAACAACTGTATGAGGATAATTTATTCATTGTATATTAATTGACCAATATGCATTACATTAGAAGCGATGGAGTAAAACATATTCTGTCAAAATATATCTTCATAATGTAAAACTAAACCTCAAGTAAAGTTCACACTGACAAATTATAATATTGGCATATTCTCAATAGGTTTGTGTGTATGCTAACAGCAATAAAATAGATCGTATAAAATGGTCAATAGTTTTGCAACATAACATATTAGTTTGACAAAAATCGATTCAAAAAGATATGGTTAGAGGACAAATACCCAAAAGAATATAAGAAGGGTATGGTCTTTAAACTCCCTAAGAAAGGTAAAGAAATGATTTTTATCAACTGGCGTGGATGGAACCCAGAATGACACTCTCGGTTCCAAGTACGATAGTGTTAAGACATTCTGAGTCGAATTAAATATGAGGTGAAAAGGAGACTCCGTCAACATGAAGGAGGTATTAGAGGTTATCGCAGTTGTTTTGACCAATCACTACTCTTCCAATATAGGTCTTTGGGGTTTCCTAAATGGATATACTTTTTTGGCATACTTTAAAAAAATCAATCTTAAGGGACATGTATGATGTCTTTCAGTGCCAAGTACTGCACATTTAGTCCCATCTCCGTTCAATGAAAGAACTGTTGTTGCCATTTGAAATGGCTATGTATTTTCTTATTTGTACTTTAATATCGTTATTTCCTTGGTTCATAGGTATGCTTACTGTTATACAAAACTAATTATAATCTATTAATATCAACTATTATTATTACTATAGTAAAACTATTATTATTAATAAAAGTATACCTGAATAATGAAGATTATAATGATGAAGTACAAATAATGAAATACATAGCCGTTCAAATGGTTATAGAACGTTTTTTGAGTAGCTTTCTCTCAATTGACTTATAAGATCTAAACTAAAATTATTATAATTTAAATAAGTTACATAACATAGGTAATCAGTGTATGATTATCTGTAAATTGTATTTGAGAAACGTAAAAATGTATGGTTGAAGAATCTTGAATGGTTTGAAAAAAAAACTTAGTGATTTAATACAACGAATCAGATAACACGATCACTACACACATTTATTTGAAGCATTTAGCTTGAAATAAATGTTTAGTGATTGTGTCATCTGATTCGTTGTATTAAATCACTAAGTTTTTTCCCAAACTTGTTTCTGTTATTTCATTCCTCAATAATATAATTGGTAAACAAGAGGTTTAGGTGATTATTAAGACTGTTTGGTCTTTACTTCACTCTTTTCAGGGTAAGAGCGCCTATAAATTAGCGATTGCAGATCAAAGGCATCCAAACATTGTTGAACAATTAAAGCTTTGTTATTTGATTACCTTGTTTAATCAACCTTTGATCTTTACTTTGCTCACTGTATCCTCATTTTCAAAAATTACAAATTTAAAGGGTTGATTTTAAATAAATTAATAGTGCATATAAAATCGGTTAAAGGAAAATATGTTTAGTTGTTGAACAAGGTAACGTATTACTAAATGTATTAATAGAACAATATTTATAGGAATTCAATATTTCCTGTATAGTCTGTGCGTTAATAAAGCCGATTATGTTAAAATAATCTTCTAAAACATAATTAATTTACACTAATACATTGATTAACCGAGCTTAAATGAACCAAAGATCAAACAGCTAGCAAATGATTGTAATATATGACGTAGTTATGATTAAAACATTACATTACTACATTTATTTTATTCATAATAATTTTTAATGTTCCTTTTTATTTTTATATAGGCGTATATTTCCAAAGTTGTTGTTTTGTGTTTCACCCCATGTTTTCACCCCATTATTATGTTATATCTCAAAAGTTATTGAAAATGTGGTTGAAACCCATCATATTTAGTTTTTATCGAATGTTGATTTTTTTTAACAATAAATTATGTTATACAGATTGTTATGTTGCGGGGGTTTTCCATTGGTAAAAAATCCATCGTTGTTGGTGAAACTTATTTTTGTTCTTAGAGATGGAATATGTCCGCAATAAAAAATTTAAAATCATAAATCTAACTCCAATTACAATGAATTTCATAAAAAAATGATCGATGGATTTAAAATGTTACCAACGTAATTTGTAATAACGAAAATATTTAATATGATATTCGTATGGTTTTTATTGAGTAGTTAAATGTAGTGAAACCCTGTATAAGGAGTACTAACAAAAGTACCAAAACATTAGTAGATATTTTATACCACCATTTCAACTTGTAACTTGATTTCTTGATTAGTTTGTTTGTACAAATATCTGTTTCAGCCAGTCAATTCCAAGGAACACTTTCTGTATGATAACCTCCTAAATCAAAACGACGAGACTCCTCCGTGATGTGGCAGAGGAGCTTAGCGAAGGCTGTTGGGACAATGAGTCACTAGATTATCTTGGGTTTGTCAGAACAAAAGATGCTATGCTTGCGGAAATTAACAGATAAATTATATAGATCGCCGCCCGTGTGTCGCACCCTTTGGACGACGGACTGACTGTTCTAAAGCACACTTAATTCTCACATCCATAGATTTTCTTCATTATTTTGTAACCATCGTTTTTTGTTGATTAGGAAAAGAGAATAGAAAAAATGGGTTTCCTCACATTATTTATGATAGTATAACTGTTATAAAACTATATAGTAAGTTATAACAATTCAAACTATATAGCAATTAATAGAGGATATTTTGAATTAACCATATCCAAACAAATTGTGATAAATACTGTGTAAAAAAATTATTGATTATTTAAATTTGCGTTGGTTTGCGAAATTGATCGGTATAACATAAAATATTATAAAGAAATTAAAAATGAAGAATTTTTTTAAAGGCGTTAAAGTTAGTAACAATTTTCATAAATTTTATATTTTAATAGTAGTTAAATAAATAATGTTGGGGAATTATGTTACGTTGGGGAGCGCGCTGGTCTAGGGGTAGAGCGCGGAGCTTTGGTGCCCAAGGTACCGGGTTCAAATCCCGCCAATCACCAATGGCTTTTCGCTATGTGATAATGCCGCAACCCAAACAGGGGTGAGCAAAAAGCCGCTACGGCTGAAGTGCCTTGGGAGTAATCCGCCCCTTAAAAAAATGTTACGTTATGATATTAAGTATCAATTTAAAACTCATTTTAAAATATGATCTTTTATTACTTTATTTCGGTTGGATGTAATACAGGATCTTTCTCTGAAAGTTAGTCCACTCTGTTTGACAGCTTGCAAGTTTGTACGTATCCTTGAAGTTTAGTTCAAGTTCATGTCAAAGTGTATTTACCCCGGTATTTAGTTTACCGTAAAGCGTATTACTCATAAAGCATGAAAATGATAACTAATGTTTCGGCGAGTTCTATGTTCGAATAAAATATTACAAATTACTCATCGAATATTAATTACACATCACCTATCCTGATTTGTCATGAACCTAACCTTTTTCTGTCTGTTATGATGTGCGTTATTAGCGAATTTCCTATGGACTATTAAGTATTCACTTGACCCCGCATGGTGACAGTTAAGCCCGGGACCATGATTATTCAAAATTATATACCTCGTTTGATTATTGACATAATTTGAAATCGATTGGTATTTGTTTTTACTTAGTTGACAGGCGTTATATATACCAAAACAACCCTTAACATAATTTTTATTGTTATTTATTGTATTCTAAGTTACTGAATGTACGTTTGCCTTTTTAAAGTAAGTTCAAAATACAGCTGAAATAAAAAATAATGAAAAATATTGAATACTTTCTAATAAGATATAAAACACTCAATGCATTTTCATATAAGTAAACTACTCATACATTAATACCATTTTAATACAATGTTTAAAAACATAACAATTCCATACGGATTATAGTACGATTTTAACCCCCACGACTACAGGATAAAAGGTTAATGTACAGTATGTCTATGAATCGTTGCGTCAGTATTGAAGCTGTTAACAGTTCGTATTTTAAATGGTTTCGAGCAGAATATTTTCGTTTCGAAATGTATCCAGTGGAAATTTTATCCAGTCGATGTCAAGGAACATGGGAGGGTGGGCCCCCTTGACTACCCGGACTAATATTAATTTCCCCACCAAGGGTCGGATATTCAATAATACCAAGAGGGCCGTGTCCATGTCAGCATCCCCCGTCTGTTCCAAAAGGTCGTTTACGTTTGTGTGGGATGTCAATGCTGGGATGTAAACTGTTCCAACAAGTTTAGCTCTTTTCATTTATACGTAGAAAGATTTAGAGTAGTTAGAAAAAAATATTCAAGGTAAACGTGGCCGTTACTATATAGTGTTCATAGGGGTTTGAAATTCTCTATTTACTAAGTATGTATTATTTCATTAATTTTCGTCAATATTTCAATATCATTTTCATTCCTAGGAAATAAACAAGGAACTAAACAGGTCATAAAAACAACATACAATTTAAACTGGTATTGAAGATTATAATCCGGTAGTTTCAATTAAGGAAAAGTTTATTGAATCAGGATTATGTTTATTTTATTATATTATAATTAGTTCAACCCGGTGCTACTAATAAAACTTACGGCAGGTGGAGTTAGGTATCGAATGGTAGAGGAGGATGCTTTTCCTCACTACTGCACCAATTTACCCTAGAAAAAAATTTTGTATTACACCAAATATTTTACGAAAATAATAATTCTAATTTAAGAAAATACTTGAAAAATATATAATACCTGAAAAACGAAAAAAACGCTTCGAAAAAACGAATATTTCATTAACGAAAGTGATTTTTATTCTGTTAAATATTTAATTTCAAATATTATTATCATTCATATTACTAGCTCCGAACTGTAATTAAATTTAAAAAATAATATATACTTCATTCTGCAATTCAATGTTCTATTTTTTCGAAGCACGTTTCGGCTTACTTTAATTTTTAACCGGATTAAAAAAAACTGAAATGGCGTAAGCTGAAACATGTTACGCAAAATAAAACATTGAACTTCATACTAAGGTATATATTTTCTTTTTAATTACAATATTATTCAGAATTTCTAAAAAAGACTACATGTTGACGAGGGCAGATATGAAATATCTGTGAGTGTAATTAATCCAAGGGTGTCAGACGGAGTGAGAACTTTAACAGGGGTGGACCATTTGTACTTGACAACCAACGCCGACTAGCGTCGCGGTCGCCCTTCAAATAATTTATCAACAGATAATTTATTGTCCAAACTTTATTCGCATACTTACTACCAGCGGGAAGGTATGCAACCAATTTATGGACACCGTAAATAAATTAATATGAATTTACACTATTAAACTGTGTACAGGATGATCCATTTTCAGTTTCCTATTGAGCTCCAGCACTGACAATAGAACAACTGTTAATTTTTGCACGTTTGTAATACATCAAACGTTATTTATAAGAACACATTTACAAAATGTTTGGTTTTTACACTGCTCAACGCGTTAGAATAATTCTAACGCGTTGAGCAGTGTGCAGAAACAGCAGAACAATTATTGTTTAATAGTTCTACACTTATAACAAAGCCATACGAACGGTGTATCGAAATTTAAGGGAACAATGTGGTCTATTTTCTATGGTCCTACTGTGCAATAAATTCGCAACATAGAGATAACATTTGAGGAAACTGAAAGCACACTAGGGTAAGAGATACGCATTATCATTGAGTATATCGAGGCTCAGTCAAGAATGTTGTTGAATGTTGCTGGAGGTTTTGTGTCAAAAGTTCAGAGGTCGCATAATCTCTCGACACAGTGATGTCAATTGGGTGCCATAATTTGTAATTTAACACTTAAGGATTTTTCAGTGCGTTTTTTAAACAATAATGTCTGAGCTAATAATCTAGCCTGGGAAAAGTTATTTCCCAGGCAACTTCCAAAATGTCAAAATGTTTTAAAAAATTACCTCGAAAGAATCAACTACCTTATTAACTACTTTAGGCGTTGATCATATTCATTACGACAACTTATCAGTCTATGGTCCAGAGGTGACTATTTGACTGATATCATTTCTACTGTTAATAAAACAATTTCAAGATTTTGTTTAAATTGAGAATAATGTAAAACTTGGTGTACTTAAAATAAAATTATAAATATAAACTGAAATTGGATCACCCTTTATTTTAATTATTTCAATTTATTACTCTTATATCCTGTCGAGCTACATACTGTCAAGGACCGAAGAGCACTACAACATATGTCATTGGAAAATAGGATTTATTTCAAAACACAAACAAAGTACGATAAAATAATAAAAACCTTCAAAACAAAATTATATAAGGTGTTTATAATCAAGCTATCCATGTCTGAAATGAGAGCGATGTTATGTAAAATTAATACAAAAAAGTCACTTCTCAAGAAGAATTAAGGTATCTATGCTCCACATCTTGGTCTAAAATAAAGGGGGGGCGAACTGATCTAGGGTTAGAGCGTATACCCAAGGTCATGAGTTCAATTCCGGCCAACCAATAATGGCTTTTCTTAATTAAGTGATTAAGTCACAACCCACTAGGTCTAGCCTGAAGTAATGTGAAAAACTGTTCCGGACGATGGCCTAGACAGTCCTGGCATGAGAAGGTGGGACATATTTAAAAAAAGTCAAAAATATACCCGTAAATAAATTTATTTTCAATTTTAAGAGATATGCTGTCTCTGTTTTACTATGATTGCCCGGGTTTGGTTGGTATAGTTTATGTGGGTACGTAAACTACAGACATTTATATTGGCGTATAAAGCAAAAATGGGGGTGAGCAAACAAAAGACTAAGTGGGAGGTAATGATACAACTGAAAGACGACTCCGGGTTCCGAATCAGCCTCATTGACATTGCTGACACAGGAAAGAATATGTTACCAAGAAATGTTAGAATTCGGGAAAATAAAAATTCAATCAAGTTCAAACGAAAATCAATCCAGTAGAAGGTAAAAATTACATATGAAAGAACATAATAAAAAATACTTTCATAAAATAAAATATCTACAAATTATTTTTTATCTTTACATAAGAAAAATAAACCCTTCATAAAATGTACGATACATAGATTAAATCTAAAAACACTTAAATATTCTTTTACAATGATTTCAGAATATCAGAAAGACTTTATCAGAAGGCAAAATGTAAAAATGGCTTGCTGTTTCAGTTTAAGTAAAAACGTAATTGCTTGTTTCCAGTTTTCTTGGCTTTCACGGCAGTCTTTCAAGACAGCGTTGTATAATAAAACAACAGCGCCTGTTGAATCGATAAACAATCAATAAGGCTTGGGTAACCTGTCTTCAAACAAACTAATTATATTGAAAATTGTCTTTCATTTTGTTGTAACGTCTCGACAAACAGAAATAATGTTCCTTTGTAAATCACTTTACTCTAAGAAAATCTTTTGACAAGTTTTCGTTAAAGCCAAACAAAGCTGGACAGGAAAAGCCAACACAATACTTTTTTTAACCGGCTGGGAAGCATCGGTCTAATTATTTAAATCAAACATTTGGTCTGTTAGTATTTAACTTTTTTAGTCCATGAAATAATCACCACTATAAAAAACGTTTTATGGCTTGTGAAAAGGTAAGGGTAGAACACAAATATTTTGACAACCTTGATGTTTATAAATCGGCTTAGTTAAAATGAGTTATTTTGACTAAACCGTATGGGCATAATTGATAAAACATATTTTTCCTCTATTAAAGAAATCTGTAGTTTTTGATATAATGAACGAATTAAGATAAAACTTGAAGGAATAAAATCGTTCATTTCCTCAGCGTTCTGTGCTGCATATGTATGCTATTTAGTCTTGTTACTGACTAAGGCTGACATGTCTAAGGAACTTGCCAGCCTTAGTCAGTAACAAGACTAAAAGATCGCACCGCAATAATCTTACACTAAACCCTCATTCGTACCGTCATCATTGTAACGTAACAGTCTTCCTACACTTATTTGTCATTCATACTTGGCTTAAAATACGTACCTTGTAGTGGGGTCGCAATTTCAAAAATTGAATAATAATGTAATATACATATATACTACAGACAGCATCGGCCACAGTCACAAACAAGTTCCTTAATGCTTTGCCTTAATTCCAGTAGATTTACAGTTTTCAAGATTATCACTTAAAAATAATTAGTTAAAAAATTAATTATAAATAGTAACAAAGAGGTAATAAAGGTGAAGGTATTTGTTGGAAGAGTGATAGTGTGGAATTAAAACCTTGAAACATGTACTGTACAATGTATAATAATGCATACATGTATGTGTAAATGTTATCAATAGCGTTGTCTTGGTATGAGCCTGGTATAACCAAGGACCGGATGTATAAATTCTCTTCTGTCTTCTACACTCGTACCCAACAGCGGGTACAATGTAACAGCACAATGAAAATTAGCGGTAAATAGGAATAGGAATACTTGAAGTTAAAATTGATTTTGTCTAATGTGGAAGGGAAAACTTCCAGATTAGACATAATGACTCGACAATAAGCTAACCGGCTTACATCGATTTAGAAATAAAATATTAAGCTACTATATACGGGTTCCAGAAATCAAACGAAGTATATTTACGTGTAGTATTTTTACATCAACTTTCCCTGAACACAATGTGAAACGAGAATGGCTCGTACTCACGTAATTTACAGAGCAAGTCCGTCGGTCCAGTTCGATGAATACATCATACTTTATACTCATATTTCTTGCTGTATATCAAATTATTTACTTTATCGTACTCACATCTCCTGTAAAACCACCTAAATAGTAATAGCAGTTTGTAACTTAGCTTTATAGAGACTACTGTGGATATTTTTGTTTTCTTCCAGTGATTCACTATTGCTACTGCGGTAAATCATCATCAACTATTTGACTGATGAACCTCAATGATACGCGTGTTACTGTCCAATTAAAAACGAACATAGCTTGAAACAATGACATTAGGAACAATGGCTTGGTAATAAAAGCCAACTGGCTTATATTGATTTGGCAAAAAATATCGAGCCACCAAATACGGTGGCTCGACCAAAAACTTTTCATAATCAACATCTGAAAATGTGATGGGTTCGTACTAAAAGTTTGATTTACAGAGCCAGTGCGTTTATATATTTTTCTAGTATATATTTCATGACTAACTGTTTTATTTCATAAAAAATTGGCCAAATGTTTCAATTTAAATACGTTTGGCTCAAAAATACTAATACTCTTTAACTAAAATGGCAACCTACCCACCCAGGTAGGTAGTTTAAACCAAGCATGAGTGAGAAATGGGTGTATGGTGATTGTGGCGCGCTCTTGTAGTCTTGTCGATAAGTAAGGCTGATATGTTTCTTAGACAGGACTGTTAATTAATAGCCCCATTAATAGTCAATGGCATATCTAAGGGATGTTTAGTGTTGAACGTATAGTTTAACGTAGAGTCCAAACCACTGCCCCTGAATTACGAACTGGTCTAATTATGAAGATGATCTTTGCGGATTAACTTTGTATTCAATTGTGCGGAAGTTAATCCACACAAGAGAACACTGCACCCACCGACCATCGCTCACAACTATGTACAGTACATGACTTCCAAGTAGCTGGATTATAGAACACAATACGGTCCCAGTCTTTACTATGCATATTATACTATACTATACAAACATTTTCTTTCGTAAGCTAGGGGGAATGTTGATTTAGACACACCTACTCTTGCGGGGGTATTGGGAGTGTACACCCACTACGTCTAAAAATACGTTTGTGGACTCAGTGTTGGACCTTTAAGACCAACAATTAAGGACTTTTAGGTCTCAAATACTGAAAATGAAGCAAAAGCTATAAAATATTGTTACATTTATATATTATGAATATTGTTATGGATTAATGGCATTTTGATGGTAGAAACTATCAGAGCAATTGTATTGAATTTTTTAGATGAACTGACAACATCCCCTTTAGCCATATCAACGGTCTAACCTATTTCCCACATGGAAGTAAATACAATAATCTTTAACATACCCCGGTATCTAGACTGACAAAAAATGAAATATTTATTGAAGATTAAAAAGTACCCAAATCTTAGACCCATACAAGGTTGTTTATAAAAAAACTTAGAAGTATTGTTGGAAAAATATCAGAAACTAACTTAATATAGTAGATCAAAAACAAAAGTAATGTATTACCGGTACCTGTATTTGACTATGAATATTTATACTTAAAACAAACAAAAGACTAACAAATTCATACTAAAGAGGTGTTAAGGAAATTTGTAGTTATTAAAAATGTAAATTACTAGTTCCGAAGCTTTATTTATTTAAAACTTAGAAGTTGACCAAAGTTCTGACAAGATGCAATTTTGAAGCTCTCACACACTGTAAGCAAAACAAACTGAGTTAGGGACGAAGTTTCCACACACTAATTAAGACAGCTAAAGAGACCAAGGAAAGCAAATTAGGTTTATTTTACAGCATCCTGAGCATACAAACCTGAAACTGGAACTTTATACATTACTATGTACGGTTTGACTGCGTAAATTGAAGTTTTAAAGTAATTAATATTAAATCTGTTATGTTTCACAAGTATTAAATTGTTAAAGGTTTTTAGTCAAAATGTGTTGATGTTTTCCGTGTATATACATTGTAAAATGTCCTCTATATTTGACTAAATTAAAATTATTTTCATACGAATATTTTGTATTATGTATGATTATTTAGTAAATATTAAATTCATAATAAATAAATCCACGAAGAAAAAATATATATAGAGAGAGATGAATAATTAACTGTATAAGTAAATCCACACATTGACTACTTTTTATCACTTTCAGTGGAAGGTAACTTTAAGAATTCATATTCATTAAAAAAATACCATATTTTCAGATGCTACGTCACTAAAGACAGCCACCAAATAATTTTAATTTTACTTTTAGATGATCCTATTTAAAATCTACATTATTATAGTTTATCATCAGATTCTTTACGCATGGTTACGGGAAAGAATTTTGAAACCGTTTAACGACTATGATTATTGGTGAATTATAGAAATTATTTAACTTATATTAATAACTATACACATATATTTATATTATTTATTTATAATGGCTGTTAAGTTTATGTATATAATTACGACATTGTTTCAAAAATACTTCTCACGTTTATCTACCTTTTTCTGAAAGTTTAAAGATTTTTGGGCGGTACCTCGCCCTAGGTGAGAATGATTGTGAAATAGTTATGGAGCATTAAGCTGTATACACTAAGTTTTAATGGACAACGATTAATAAATGATGAATAAAATTATTGATGGTTTTAGAATAATGTTGAATTTTGAATGATTATAAAATTAGCGGCCTTTAGAGAACGCCCTAGGTTCATTGTAGACTTAAATTAGTTTATCATAAACTGTTCCTCTGAACCAGGTAATCACTAACAATATTTTGTTCAGTTTTATATAACTTTGTTATATTAATAGACTTATCGGTTCAAAATCCAATTAATATTTTGTTGTCGAAAAAAATTCTGTTTTACTATAGTATAAGAAAAGTGAAAGGAAATTATAGTAATGCATGGATGGTTTAATAGAAATATTAAACACTTCAGTATTATATTCTTCACAATAACTTTGTTTCTTGATAGAAAATATACTTTTTATTATGTTTATTTTCTTTTATCGGAAATTAAACATTAAATTCCCTTTAAAATAATTATTTGCAACAACTGTATAAAACGATACATTGTTTCTAACTAGAACAAAACAAGTTTCATTCCAAAGTTCATTGATTCCAAGAAAATCCAGTAAATTTCTAAGCAAATTTAAAGGGAAGATTAATGTTGGTTTTTTGAATATATCGATAACTATAATGTAGTTTACTCGGGATAGGAGAAACTCAGGAGTTTATTTATCATATAACTCCTTATCTATAAAGTAAAAACAGAAATGCCTTCTAAAATTGGGAACTTACATACTTATTAAGTGACAATAATTTATTACGATAATTGGAACTATTACAATTATCACAGTCAGCAAAGTATAAGTTTTGATTATGTGGTATATTTTTATAAAACAATTTCTTTTTGATCTAGAAAGAACCTTTAGTTATATTCATGTTTTGGTGCTACAAAATTATATAACTAAAGTAAGCTATCCACACGGGTTATATCCTTTTTATAACACGACCTTCTGACACAGAAAATTAAGGTATATATATTTTTTCTATGTAGTTATATTTTATTTGAAGTCGTACAGATAAATAAAAAGTAAAAATCATTTTAAAATACAAATGTATGCTTTTAGAGTAATAAATGCAGTCCATTGTTATTCTCATTTGGTGATGGAAACCTACTTTCATTACTCTTTATATGTAGTAATCTCACTCCATGGAAGATTTAATCCACAAAGCCCTGGGGTTTTCTCGCTTTTCTTTGATGTTTTGTTTTATAATTAACTTATGAGTCTATATTTCTGAGTTCTACTTAAGTGTTGAATTACTGATACCTGTTTTCCTGTTTCAATATTGTTATGTGTTTTATCATCGTTATTGCATTTGATTATTTTACTACAGTACTTATTGTATAGTAGTAATTAAAAGTCACTAAATGATATCAAGAAAAAAATATATTCTTTAAAAAATTGCTACCAAAGGAAAGAAACGTAAATTACAAATAAAATATATAATATACCACAAATAGTAGGCCTATCCAGTTTATTCTACAACATGACGTATATCTACTGTTACAAGCATATAGCTAAGTCACATCATACTACAAGACAAAAATCACAATATTTAACATTTTGTAATCCTTAATAAGAATATTTAATCATCTGATCTTAATCTGAAAAAATATAGGATGTTATGGGAGAATGAAATAATAAATGACCCTAATTTAGTAATACGAGTTTTTCTAATCCTATGTTGCCAAAAACTAATGTTAAAACTCCAGTATCAAAATGTCATAATCTTAAAGCTAACGCAGAAGATCGTAACCGTCGATAAAGAACCTTATTGTTCAAGACGACAATAGATGCCGGGATACACAGTTTCAATACAAGGAGATCTACGTAATTTATCAGCTAATTTCTACAAACAGTGAGCCCTTTGTGTTCCTAACCAAAGATAATCAACTGTCTTATTGTCCGCGCTTCTTCCCCTCTTTCTTTTCTTTACGGTAGAAACCTTCTTGTTATAATTTCATCATTTCGTCTGGAATTTCCTGTTGTTAAAGCTTGAAAATTACTATTATTTGAGTGTAAAAATCCAATTGAGTAACGATAACAATAAATTACTAAAAGTAAACTAAAAAAACAATCGATTAAAAATAAATCACAAAACACACGTTAATTTAATATACTGATGGATTATTTAAATAGTTTATAAGAGATACTCTTTCATCTAGAGTATCTCGTCCTTATTGTAAGGCCTAGGCCGAAGACCAAATCTGTTATAATTTTGGAGTCCCCATATGTCCCAAACACTGACTGGGATGGTGGCGTCATCCTGTAATCCAGCTACTTGGAGGTCACGAATTGTGGATAGTTGTGAGCGATGGTTGGTGAGTGTGGTGTTCTCTAGTGTAAATTATAACGTCCGCACTATTGAATACTACGTTAATCCACAAAGACCATCATCATAGTTAGACCAATTCGTAATTCAGAGGCCGTGGTTCGGATTCCACGTTAAACTGTAGGTCCCTCAGTTGCCATCGGCTGTTGGGCTATTAATTAATAGTCCTGTCTAAGGAACATGTCAGCCTTAGTCAGTAACAAGATTACAAGATCGCGCCACAATCATCTTACATTCAATCCTTATTCATACTTGGCTTAAAATACCTACCTTGTGGTATGGTCGCCATTTCAAATAATCTAATCTAATCTAATCTTACACGATACCATTGAAATTACATGTACAAAGTGCTCATTAAAGTCGAGGGCAGACTTCAAGGGGTGATAGAATTCATCAAAATAAACAAAAAATTCCTATAAACATATGTCGAAAAATCCTTCTTTTAGCTGCTAGCCTCCATTTTATGTTGGAGCTGTGATTGTATCCATGAAAATCACATTTTCATCAGCTAATGTCAATGCTTATCTGACTTGCAGCTGTAGGATCGAGAAAACAGCTTTACCTTTATTGCTGAGATGGTAGAGCCATCATTGTATCCTTAAAGGACTCCTTTGCTTCAGCTAACGTCAATGCCTATCTGACTTGCAGCTGTAGCATCAGGAAAACAACTTTACCTTTATTGCTAAGATGGTAGAGCCATCATTGTATCCTTAAAGGACTCCTTTGCTTCAGCTAACGTCAATGCTTATCTGACTTGCAGCTGTAGCATTGGGAAAACAGCTTTACCTTTATTGCTGAGATGGTAGAGCCATCATTGTATCCTTAAAGGACTCCTTTGCTTCAGCTAACGTCAATGCTTAGCTGACTTGCAGCTGTAGCATCAGGAAAACAGCTTTACCTTTATTGCTGAGATGGTAGAGTCATCATTGTATCCTTAAAGGACTCCTTTGCTTCAGCTAACGTCAATGCTTATCTGACTTGCAGCTGTAGCATCAGGAAAACAACTTTACCTTTATTGCTAAGATGGTAGAGCCATCATTGTATCCTTAAAGGACTCCTTTGCTTCAGCTAACGTCAATGCTTAGCTGACTTGCAGCTGTAGCATCAGGAAAACAGCTTTACCTTTATTGCTGAGATGGTAGAGCCATCATTGTATCCCTGAAGGACTCCTTTGCTTTAGCTAACGGGCATGCTTAGCTGACTTAATGTAGCTGTAGCTGAAGAAATCAACATTAGCTTGAATGCTAAAATGGCAGGACCGTGATTGTATCCCTGAGGGACACCTTTGCTCTAACTAATGTCAATTCTTAGCTATTGTGTTGCAAGTAGAGAAAATGGTATATTTCGTTAGTTTGATTTAGTTTAAATTATTTTAGAGGCTTCATGACGACGATTAAATAATACTTTATACGTACTCAGACTAGACAGTTAAATTTAAATTTAGGTTCTATTATCGACTTATATCAAATCGAATCATTTATTCTGCCATTAGGTACAAATATTGAATACAATAGGTTACGTCCTAATACAAATAGTCCATGTTCGAGACAAAGAATGCTCATAACATGCTCACAAAGTCCATGCAGAGGCCCCTGAATACATTTGTATACATGCAGTATGCACCTTGTGCATGTTTACATGCTAGGTTTTCATGAGAAAAATATTCTAACATATAGAGGATTTTTCACTAGCCCTTATTACACTTATAAATTTTGACCTTGGCAGTGACCTAACCTCTACTGGTAGAAAATTGAAAAACTTAATACCTAAGACGAGAAAGCAGTTCAAAGCCTTTGAAAGCCTGCATCTAGTTAGGAATATATTTACTATTTCGATCTAGTAACATGGGTGTGAACATCGTCATTAGCTACAAATTGCTAACAAGCATTGATAAGTATATACATTATATACAGTTTGAATTTCATTGGCTATAAACAATAGGTGGCACTGTTCCAAGTACCCTACATTAGAAAGAGTTTTGATGTTATTTCTGGATCAACAGTACTTTATAAGTGTGTGTGGAGTGACCCCATAGCTTAGTGTCATAGCTTAACAGTGAATGAAAAACATAGTAGGCTGTCCTAACTGCTCAGATTTCAGTGAATCTGACAGTTTTCTGAGAATATACTTAATATAACTAGTGTGTGTAATATTCATAAGATGGCCATTCATTACTAGTCCGGAATAATGCCATATTTTCCAGAACATAATACCACTAGTGACTGTAATAATATTACGAGCCACCTAGCCATAAGTTAAACATTACATGTGGTGATTAACGCTACAATGGCTGGGAATGGTCCATTTCACATAGCGGGTATTGTTTAAAAGCTTGTGCCGTCGTTGTAGCCGACAGGAATGATAACGGCTTGTTCCGACTGCAACACGGTTAGTGACATTAATAATATTACCAGAGACCTAGCTATTAGTTAGACATTGCAGACATTACTAGTCCTGACTGCAGCGAGAACCGGTTATATACCTGGGTGTCTCACCTAAAGTGAAGCAATACCTTTTCTGCATAGTATAAAAGGTATACGACATATGACATATAAAAGGTATATGCATATAAGGCATATGCATTTATGACAGCAAACATCTTATGGGGCACTCCGCTTTATTTTTTATAGGATTTTAAAATTAACTTTGAATCCGAAAAAATATGTCCGCCATTTTCCAATATGGCCGAAAAATTGAAAATTCTAACAAAACACCCCATTTTTATGGTATTTTGAATAGAGCTTTTAATTTTAAGCTGTTTATATTTTTGATAATTTTGGCGTAAATCTAACCGTTTGCGAGCTACTGTTAATAATCTTCATGAAAACTTCTGATTATCAGATTTACATGCAATAAAAAATTAGTAAAAGAACAGCTGATCAACAATGCAACATAATTTTTAATTTCACAGCCCTTCTCATCTAAATGTGTCCTTGTGTGCATATTTATTGTTGTTAAAAATAGAATTCACTACTATTTGACTTGTTTTGTTATTTTGCGTTCAAAATATTTTACTTTTTTGATAGTGTTTACTATTTTTGCAAGTAGTAGTAGATATTTTGTTGCATCATGGACTTCAATGAAAAGCGGAAAAAAGGTTGTTTTGATGATCAGCAGTAGTTTTCATGATGATTATTGACAGTAGCTCGCAAGCGGTTACATTTACACCAAAACTATCAAGAGTAAAAACATCTTAAAGTTACCAGTTCTATCCATAAAATACAGGGTGTCCCCTAAGAAAATTTCAAGTTTTCGACCATATTGGAAAATGGTGGCCACATTTTTTTGGATTCAAAATTAATTTTAAAATACTCTAAAAATAAAGAGGAGCCCCCCATGAAAATTTTTCTGTCATCTGAATAGTATAAAATGTTGCTATTGGTTCACTTTAGGTGAGACACTCTGTATATAACTAGTTACTTACCCAGTGGTTATACTTTGTGTGTGGTAATTTACGTATTAAAAGGTGGGAATGGTCCACCTCACGGGGCGGGGATCCTCCAAATGCTTGTGACGTCGTTATAGCAGACAGGAATGATAACGGTCTGTCCTGACTGCAGTACAGCTAGTGACAGTAACATATATTACTAGTTAACCAGGCTAGACATTGTATGTTTCATTTACGCTACACGAGGTGGGAATGGTCCACATGATGTGGCGGGGATTCTCCGCAAGCCTATGACGTCGTTATACAGACACGGCAGAATTGTCACGTATTAAAAAATTCAAACCATGCAATTCTAGATTATTAACGTACGTCCTAATTTGTTTTTGTGAACTTTTAACTCGTACGTACGATATATGTATATATATATATATATATATATATATATTTATTTATTTAATTGTGATATGATTTGTCAATACAGAATAAAAATGTTGTGTACAACGTAACACCATTTCTTTAGTAATAAGTTATTGCTCATAACAGAATGAACCTAAATGATTTTTGAACTGTTTTGGAAGGAATTAATATATAACAAAACATCCATGTTATCTACTAATCTTAGGTAAAATATCAAAATCTTTTAATAAATGCCGATTAAACACGAGTTCTTACACTCCAGTAACTTGCCCTGATTCATTTTCTATGATATAATATTCTTACAAAAATACATTGAATTTTAAAAACAATAAGCTGTGACTATCTCTAAACATTTATATTTACTTAATAAAACATTTAATTTATACTATTTACACTTTATCAACTGCTCATATATAGCCTGAGCAATCTTTATTTATTATTATATTATTATTATTATTATATTATATTTTATTATTATTATAAAAACATTATTCATCTGTGCTTCCCTTCAGAATTTTGCTTGTGAACTGGGTTTATCTGGCAGATTAACGCTCATCCTCACAGAATATTTACTTATGTGCCATCATGCAGATTTGGAATATATGTCAAGTGAAAAATTGAAATGGGTGACATGTAAAAATTATCTCTTTCGGGAAGATTGATGAAAATGCGTGAGAAAGAAATATAAACTATCTTGACTTGACTCGAAAAATAGAGAGCTACTCTTCAAGTATATATTTTCCATATATATTTCCATTCAGGGATGGTAATAGGGATTATGTATTAATAATAATCAACTCAAGTCAAATCATATTTATTCAAAAAAGTTACACTTAAATGTCCACATTAGGAGTATACAAGAATTAATTTCCACAAAGACTACTCGTCTAAAAGTAGGAATGAGTTCTTTTAAACTATAAACTTGTTCAATCAACTTGACTTTATTTTATAAACTTTGTTCAAACTAATCTATATACATGACGAAACAAAGACACTTACGGGTTGGACCCTAGTGTAATCATGATAATGATTGTGTGCTTTTTAATTAGAGCTATAGAAATTGTGCGTGTTAAAGGTCGCTGTGAAGGGCTATGATGTATCTGTACATCCTCGGCATACTGGACTACGGGCACCCACCGCATACTGGTTATATATCTACGCATACTGAGTCATATAAATTATCCGTATACTAGGATGTGTAATGTAGGATGTAAGATGTGTAACTCCGCAAATTGTGCCATGTTTATCCTCCACATACTGGAATAGGCACACCCTCCACATAATGGGCCATGTATGTACTCTGCACTCTCATCGCTCGCAGGGAGCTTCGCCATCAGAACCCCGTAGTCGCAGTTGTCGGATGAGTTCTTAACTAAATTCTAGTGTAAGCAAAGTTCTGTCTACCCTTAAGCATTGATGAGGTTTAGGTTTTGTTTACCAGATATCGAAGTGTACAAGAATTCCTATTTTCAGAATTCCTATTTTCCCATTATTGGTATGGTAAATATCCCTATGTGATCCGAGAGAGTTTGTAATAATTGGTCCTTATTATTGTTTCGCGAGAACCATATTTTTGGCACTTGAGCTAAAAATCCATTTCGTGGCCCAGATTTTTGTAAGGCCACCAAACAGTATATTTAAGGTTAAAGAAGAAAAGATTGAAAAATGACTAATGAATAATGTTTTAAAAGTTAACACCTATTTTCCTATAAGTTAGTACTTTTTTCTTTTCTTCTAGGACCCTGGAGTTAAGTTATAGTTTATTAAATAATTTGTCTCTGTCCCCATGGTATGTATGGTAAAAGTCCTTAAGTCCTATATTTCCTGGTGCCTAAAAATTCATCTCGAAGTTGGTATCGTGGAATTCATAATGTTGAATAAGTTTTTAGAACTTTACTCGTAGATTACTTTCTTATAATTCATTGTACCTTGCATTGCACACTAAGCACGCGTTTTTATGTGATCGTAGAAGTCCGTATTTAATGTCAGTTATGATTTGGTTTATTTTAAGTTATACGGTCGTTTAAATTATATTCTATATCTACCAATTATTTATAAAACATTTAAATTCCTATGTTTCTCATGGCAGCAATCCTACTCACTTATCCCCTGTGTTATTGCTATTGAGAATAAGTAACTGCCGTGAGGCGGTGGTGTTTGGGTTTTGTAACCTAACATTAAAAGCGCAGTTTCTCGCTTATTCGTGGACGGATTTCGTTCAACAAAGTATCGTTAGATTTGAAATTAATAGTAAAATCTTTTGATATCCTGTAAAAAAGTTAATCATTTTGTTGTTATTGAAATTAAAAGGGTTTAACAGCCAGAATTTTTAGAAAATAAGAGCCAACGAAATTATACTTTGAGAATATTTTTTTCTTTAGCCAATAAAGATGTGTGCAAAGTTTTTTCTGAAGCTTAAATTGTTCTTGAGATATAACATTTTTTACAGATTAAAAAATGGCGTCTAGCGGCTAAAAGAATAATATTTTTGATATATGTTTATAGGATTTTTTGTTTATTTTGATGAGTACTATCATCCCTTGAAGTTTTTCTCCAACCTTAATGAACACACGATATATGCTTATTGTTTGATGGTCTTATAACAAACTGTAATATAAATAGGGTTTTCCTGTTTCTGACCTAAAATAGTCATGTCAAATATTGAATAAATGTACGGCTTATCCAAAAAGTTGTAGAAACTTTGATGTTAATAGTTTCTTTTAGATAATAAACATATACAAATCATAACAGAGAGAGAGGGAGAGTGAAAGGCGATGGAGAACTGTCAGATAAGAGGATTACGTCTGACCCGAGGCCACGGATCTGCATATGTTTGCATCCTAACTTCTATTTATCTCACAAATTAACGTACATCTCCTATATAAAATGTATGATGGTAAAGAGCAAACATTCCTTTGTATGTTCATCTCTCTTATACCCTTAATATTTAAGATGTTTAGCTGTAAACTTTAAACATTTCTGTAGTTTAGCATAACGGTTGATTTCAAGATACACAGTTGCATATGTCTTAAAACCGACTGCTGAAGTAATCAAGTATTTTATAACTTAGGTTCAGACGATTCCTTTACCTAGAAAACTGCAGCAACCTGTCGACGAGCTCGTCAGGAGGCAGAAAACTACCCCTTACCAGATTGCCCAGAGTGGAGGATCTTACCTCTGCCAGCCCTAATCAATGAAAAAGTAGACGATCCGCAGTTTCCTCCAACAGATAACATTTCCTACACAGAGGGTCGCCGTTGAAGACCCCCATGCGTAGTTGATGCTTCCTCAGATTACCGTGACCAGTGACGATACCTGTGACATGTTTGGCATCCTTCCTGCCAAGATTCAGGAACCTCTTTGCAACCTGACGAGATGGAGAAAAAAGATTAAGCTTACGTACTCTATTCATGGCAAGTTCAGCCCATCTTTTCTTATGACAATCCCTAGCCCAGGAACTGATAGTCTGAAAAGCCGCAGCGCGGGAAACACCACAAAAGGGTTGAGGACCACAAAGGGTCCTCAAGAGGATGTTTTCAGCTCCTCTATACACTTATTTTTATAACTATATGACGTCAACGTTTGAAATTTCGGTCTGTTGGATTGAAAATACATCATCAGAGCTAAGACATATCTATAAAAAAAACTCTTGAGATGTTATAGGTTCAAAATCAAGTAAATCTGTTTCTGGTCAGTCAAAAACTAGTAATTATGACAGCTCTTAAATTATTCCATTAGAGACTGAAGTAAACAATTACTTTTTAAGGGGGGGACCCTTCCCCTAGAAACCAAAATCTTTTAAAAATGTTTTGTGCTTATTAAATTATTATCTAACAGGTAAGAATACATTTAATGCTCTTTTTTTACCCCTACCCTCAAAAACCCCTAAATAGTTTTTACGAAAAAATCATCATTAACAGAAAATGTAAAAACTTAATTTCTAATAGTGATATCAACATAATAGTTTTTTTATTCTAAAGTTGTTATTTATACCAACAAACTGTAGTATTATTTTAGTCTTAGGACTTTAGGATTTTAGAATAAAAATATTACTTTAAATATATTAAAGTTCAAGTTTTCTTTTTTTAATTTTTAATTTTTATTTTTATGAATAGGTTTTTGTTTACATTTTACATACTACAGTTTGTAGGTCTATTCTTTGCCTAAAAATCAAGTCTCTAGGCTTTGTAGAACTGAAGTTATAAACATTCTTACAAATGAAAACACATAACATTTTTAACTTATGGAAAACAGCCAAAAAGAAGAAAAATGAACTTTCTATGAAAAAATTTGACTTCATTATTGAAAAAATAGTTTTCGTGGAAATTGTTTTTTAACAGTTTTGCGAGTCCTAAGAAGTACATCTTTAAAAAAAGTATAATATCACTATAAAAAATAGTGACGGTACTAGATAGAACACGCAATACACCGTTTTTGGAATTTGTTTTTTGATGGTAGGATACCCCCTTAATATAAAGGTGAAAAACCTATAAAAAATAATTTTACCCGTCATTTTAAAATTTAAAAATCTGAATTACGGTTAAGTATTGGAGCTCACTATTGACGACCTAAGAAATGATTTGTTAATGTCATATCTTAAAATATTCCAGCATACATTTGTAAAAATATATTTCATTGATAAAGTATTAACCAGTATGGACAGTATTTTTATTGGAATGTGTAAGCAACTGTGGTTTTTCAATTTCCTTTGTGATATGAATAAAAATGGAAAACACCTTATTCTAAAGATTGAACAAGAATGTAATAGCGGTGGAAGACGGATGACAGTGCATAAATGCTCTCATTCTATACAGTGTATTTAGAAACAGCCAATTCTACTTTCTCCAACCTAAACAGTCGTAAGAGAAAGTATAGTTTTATAAGTGTGTTTTACATATCTGTGTAGCAATGAAGGCTGAACAATTATAACCTTTTAAATGTCAAAAGGATTCTTTTTTTCTACAAATAAAAAAATTGACTGGCCATTAAAATTGACCATTCTACTTCTATTCCCCTCAAAAATGTGGTTAGTTAGTGTGTTAAATGATTAGTCTACGAATAAAAGTTTCAGATTAAAGTTAAATTTACTTTTCGTGTTTAACGCATTACGTTTTCTGAGAGCGTCTAAAGTTAAGACTAAGGAGAATATTAACAAATCAATATCTTCCTTATTTATCATCCATTTTAGTCGAACTTGGTATGAAGTATCAAGTCACATTATTTAATTACCCAGTTTGCTAATACCAAAGTTGAGTTGGATATAGTTCAAAAAATTTTGAACCTTAGAACAGGGGTGTACGAAAGAATTTTATTACATCTTTTAAACCGAAAATTTTTTAGCCGCGATTTTAATATGAATTTAAAAATACCATAGTTTCATGCAATGTATGTAGTTTCTTAATGTTTAATTTTAAAGGGAAGCCTATCTGTGCTCGTTTACTAATACCTTTTATTTGTCGTCTGTTTAAAAACGCGTACATAAAAACCACTACCAACTACTAAAACTACGTTTAGCAAACTATTGAAAGTATCATGCCGTGGCAGTTCAGTTTTGTTATGGAATATAGATTAGCAAATAAACGGTATCAATGGGCTGACAAATACCTTCTCCATTAATTCAATTTAAAACGACAATCTTTAATAACACAATCATATTATTTAACCTCTTTTTAAATATCAATAAATTGATTATTGTTTTAAACATAATCATCCAATTTTAGAAAATAACAATAGAAATAAAATTAAGTTATTTGTTAGGACTACATGGGGAGCAACCCCCCGACGTAATACCAAACGTTTTAATAGGTTTTGTGGGGTGATGTGACCTTATACTACGTACCAAGTTTCATGGAAAAGTTGGGAAATAAGCAAGAAATTGTTTATTTTCTTAAGAAAATTATTATTTATAAATAGTTATAAATATAGTTTTATTATTATACAAATTAAATTATTGGGAGCTCTCAGACAATTACTGAGTTTACCACGGACATTAAATTTAACTTTTATTTGGAACCGTTAGTCGTAGACTAATGATTCAAAATATTAATTTGTTTAGTTTTAAGCTGTTTTTAACGGTGGTAGTCAAATTATACTTTACCTTTATTGTTTTCACACAAAGATTAAAAAATATTTATTTTTACTTTTAAAAGCACATAACTTTTAACACTAGATGTTTTGGGAAATTAGGGTTATGTCGTTTTATTTCATATTGGACTATAAACCATATAATTTTTATCGAAATCTTATGAGGCGTTTTTGAGAAATGTTCACTTTACGTATTTTTAAAATGAGGTCAAATACCCTAAAAATTAAAAATTAAAAATTTTTCTGAGATACCGTGGATTATTACCTACATACCAAATTGCATTAAAAACGTGTTTAATTTTAAAGGGAAGCCTATCTGTGCTCGTTTACTAATACCTTTTATTTGTCGTCTGTTTAAAAACGCGTACATAAAAACCACTACCAACTACTAAAACTACGTTTAGCAAACTATTGAAAGTATCATGCCGTGGCAGTTCAGTTTTGTTATGGAATATAGATTATTAGCAAATAAACGGTGTCAATGGGCTGACAAATACCTTCTCCATTAATTCAATTTAAAACGACAATCTTTAATAACACAATCATATTATTTAACCTCTTTTTAAATATCAATGAATTGATTATTGTTTTAAACATAGTCATCCAATTTTAGAAAATAACAATAGAAATAAAATTAAATTATTTGTTAGGACTACATGGGGAGCAACCCCCCGACGTAATACCAAACGTTTTAATAGGTTTTGTGGGGTGATGTGACCTTATACTACGTACCAAGTTTCATGGAAAAGTTGGGAAATAAGCAAGAAATTGTTTATTTCTTAAGAAAATTATTATTTATAAATAGTTATAAATATAGTTTTATTATTATTATACAAATTAAATTATTGGGAGCTCTCAGACAATTACTGAGTTTACCACGGACATTAAATTTAACTTTTCTTTGGAACCGTTAGTCGTAGACTAATGATTCAAAATATTAATTTGTTTAGTTTTAAGCTGTTTTTAACGGTGGTAGTCAAATTATACTTTACCTTTATTGTTTTCACACAAAGATTAAAAAATATTTTTTACTTTTAAAAGCACATAACTTTTAACCCTAGATGTTTTGGGAAATTAGGGTTATGTCGTTTTATTTCATATTGGACTATAAACCATATAATTTTTATCGAAATCTTATGAGGCGTTTTTGAGAAATTTTCACTTTACGTATTTTTAAAATGAGGTAAAATACCCTAAAAATCCAAAATTAAAAATTTTTCTGAGATACCGTGGATTATTACCTACAAACCAAATTTCATGAAAAACGGACCAACAGTCTCGTCTCTAGGCTTCTGAACATCCTCACACACAGACATCACTCTTAAAACCACTTCAGGGGGCACTAATATCTAAGCCTCTCCACATCACCACACACACATACACGGGCACACAAACAGATATCACTTTAAACCCATTTTTTTATTGAGAGGGCACTAAAATGGATATATATCCACCAGAAACCGAAATTCGAAAATGTTGACATTAACAATACTTTGTCCTTATATTATCGTATATGGGAGAAAGTAAAATTTGGATTCCATTTCCATTAAAGCAAGTATTTAAACAACTTTTATGAATATACGCCAGGTAATTCAATTCTTGCCAAACCCATGGGCACAAAGGCAAATATAATTTTGACCTTATTCGTCTCCGAGCTCTGCAAAACAATTATTAATTTGCTTAACAGTTTGCTAGTCGAAATTTTCATTAGTTTCTGATATACTTTCAACTGCAACATTCCCCTGGTAAACGTGAATGTTTGTGACTCTAAATTAGCAGTGACAGTTAATTTCACAGTCGTGAGCAAATTGCGGATTTTACGGGTGTTTTGGGAGAGAAGGGAACATGATAGTATTTGTTGTTAAGTAGTATAATTGCCTTATAAAGCTAAATTGTACAGTACTACAAAGAAACCTTATGTACAAATAATACTAATAATACCCTAATACTAGACTAATACTATAATAGT
Source organism: Nephotettix cincticeps (assembly GCA_023375725.1). Lineage (NCBI taxonomy): Eukaryota > Metazoa > Arthropoda > Insecta > Hemiptera > Cicadellidae > Nephotettix > Nephotettix cincticeps. The sequence continues at coordinate 26,482,254 of CM041786.1, read as the reverse complement.
ACTAATACAAATAAGTACTAATAATAGCTCTTAATAAATTATACTGAAAATTATATTTTCTTGAAAATCTAATTTAAAATTAACCTTATAATTAAACTTATATTTTAAAGAAAAGAAAAGAAAAGATTTTAAAGAAAGAAAATTATATTTTCTTGAAAATTTAATTTAAAATTAACCTTATAATTAAACTAACCTCTAGTTAACTTTGCAGTAGATTCTAATTTTCTTCCATAAAATGAAGTCACATTTACATAGCTTTAAATATCCTATTACTAAAACATTGGAGCCAATGTGCGAACAAAACAAAAATTCAAAGCTCGGTAGAATGTGAACGGAGTTCTGTATATATATAAACGCATATACAAACAACTCAAAGATAAATTTTGCTTTGCCAAAGCTATCTAATTATAGACATAACTACAAGAAGAGTTACTACAACGATAGATAAGTGCTTTATTTGCATAGTTTGTCCGGTTAAAATATTCATATTAACTGTGTATCGTATTTTTTCTGATACAAACAATTTATAGATTACACTCAACGTTTTCTCTTCATCAATTCTTTTCAGAAATTAGTATAATACAAAACACAATAAGCTTAGTGCAATGTTATACAATACAATAATACAATAGTATAGTCATCAATTCAGCTAAAAGGTCGAATTTTTCTAAACAAATGACAGTACATGTTTTTTAAATCAATATTTTATTTTACCTAGACATTTTCTGAAATTAAAAAGCCACTTTATACTTTAATTCTAGACTTCAACTTAAGTACAACTAAACTGCTGTCACAATTCAATTTAAAATGATATATACGTTTTTTGGATTGTTTGTACGCAAGTCACTTTGATATTTGTGACAAAAAGTTAAAAACAAATTTGGTTAAAATATTATTACATATCATTATCATTTTGAACTATTCAACTAGTTGTTGTACTTGCAGGTAGCTTTGTATACTTGATGTAGAAGCCTAAGAGTACTTGATGTACACTTGGCAGTAATGTTGCCGAAAACAAGCTGATGAATAGACACAGAATGGAGCCCTGAGGTAGGTCCATCAAGATAGGTGGGATACGAGGGCTTCTTTCAACTTCCGTAGTGTTCAGTTTTCCGGGATTTTACCAAGGTCTCAAAAACGGTGCTAGATTTTCTTTTTTCGGCCATGGATGGCTCTCTTTGAGATTGCTCTATAGTTAGTTTGACAACGGTGATAGGGTCCCCAGCACTTGACCCCACACATAGCTGGTCAGAAGGGGTACCAACCCTTCAGATGGTTCCGCGCCTCCTGAACCCAGAAGGGCGAGTTTCCGGAGCACCGGGGGGATCAGGCAGTCTCGCAGATCCAGTGGAGTTGGAAAGAGACGGCACTCACTTGCTCCAGACATTTCGTGGCCTTGATTAAGGCTGTTTATCAAAAGAAATGTTTCTAAATATTTCAATAGCCTGGAGTAATCCGGGTCTTCATTGGAGTCCATGGGGAACCTCTTGGGTGATCTGAAGGCGAAGAGAAGATAGTATGTAGTTGGACCAGACGAGGAGAGAAGAGATGTTGTCAGCTCGCTGGTCGAACGCAAAATAAATAGATGTGTACAATACCATTCAACGTTGTATGGGCTTATATACGTTCCAAAAGTTAATTAAAATCGGAGGGTCTAAAGGATCTTTTCACTTTTCTAGAGATTACTTTAGATGCTACATAGGCTACACATATTTAATACCTTAAGCTAATAGCTGTAACTCATACAAATAATTCTAATTGTATGTATAAGGGAGAATGATTAATAAATAGATATGATTCTATTTATTTAAATCCGAACCAAATAAAATGGTTGAACATATTTCCTCCCCAAAAAAACTTTAAAAATGTTTTATTAGGGACAAATATTTATTTTCTTCGAAAATCCCGAAAACTTTTTTTATCGTGTATCGTTTTATCCTGTTCTCAATTTAAATGCTCACAGCTCTTCATAACAAATTCTATGAATTTCCTCTTTTTAAAACGCACCATATAACTAGTTGATTATAGGTAACATGTTAACCTATGCATTTTATTTGATTATCCTCTTTACGTGAGTGGTACTTGATATCACTTTGTAGTTTTACCGTACAAAATTAAATTCAACCAAAAAAACAACAATGCATCAGAAAAAGCCAACCGGAAAATGAAAATACTCAAGCTTAATACAATTACAATTTCTCAGAGTTCTTTAGTTCCGCTGTTACTATTCACCGCAAGCATTTTACGGATGGGAAATGTGCCTTGATATATGATAATACTTTTAAAGCAACTTAACTGTCTACTAAGTGGTAAATATATAAATTTACAAATTAATAGCCTAAATTATTTATTATAGCTGAATATACGAAGATGGTTTGAACGTAGATTGATCAAGATGGCGGATTGTTTGTTGACTTGTGGGTGCGACCCTTTTCTGGAAAATCTATATTAAATTACCTTAAGAAAAGAAATTTGCATTAATCAAATTCAGAGTAACCATGCCAATGTAACCTCAGACCAGAGTAACCTTACCCGACTCTTTAGTTTAACACAGCAAGCCGTTCAGAATCCTTAACTTAGTTAGGAAGCAGTAACACTTCAATCAACCAGACATTCTCAATAAGTCAACTTATTTTAATAATCGTGTAGTCGCATATTCCCATATAAATATTGGAAAATAAAATTGCAAGATTATTCCGCATGATAAATTATTCAAATAATTACTAAATATTTACACCCCAAACTGTGCTCAAAAGCAATAAGTAAGTGAAATGTGCAAAAGATATCGAGGCTCAGGAAAATTATCTCAAATACCACAAAAATAAATATTATAATCCTAAGATCTAGTGTAAAATTAGAGGAACTTGGTTGATGGTCACTACAGAACTTAATCTTAATACAGATTTAAGAATAGAGCAGTTACGAGTTGCGAGGAAACTCTACTGGCCCAGGACTCTAACAGCCCTCTTAGAAAGTCGATCAGTTTAATCAAAATCCAACTGATCAATTAGTAGATCTGTTATCAATAAAATGATCGATTAAAAACCTAGTGTTTACTATAGGTAATTAGACTTACCTCAAGATAAAATTACTAATATGTAATTCCACTTAGGAATCTAGTAGTTTTGTCATCACAAGTATTTAATCAACAGGTTGTATTACATCGTCAATATAATCAATAAAATCTTCTTGAGAAATGCACCACTCTGCACTTCAACAAGTCCAAGAATATCTGTATATTATCACTTATCAAGTGACGACAGCAACCCGCAGTACCACAGGTTACTCAGGTCTGCATATCGGGAACCACGTGAACGGTATGTGACAATTTGGGTCATCGATGGGATGGTAAAAGCCAGCCACCGAATTCCAAAAATTTCTCAAAAGTCCGATACAAAATCGTACAAAAATGACAGAGGGTGAAGAAAGTCACAAATTTTAAAATCCCTTTAGATCAAACCCCTTGATCAGGGCCACTGCAGGAAACACCGGCACGGCTGTTCGGTAAGACACGAGTACGTTATTCCAGATGCTTAGCCTTATCAACGTATCTGAAGGTACATGGGGTCTGAACAGTCATAGTCCGGACAGTAAAGGGTTGTGTTTTTGTAACTGACTACTCATTAATGTGGTGATCATTCCCACTTCCGCATAGTCATTGAGTCCAAAAACCACTCAATTTGCCTTTACTGGGGTGGAAACGAATACTACATTTCTTGGAGTTGATCCTACAGAGTGAATAACACTTTAAAGTGAGACATTTTTACACAGATGCTTAGGAATAAACCAAATGAACCATTGAACATAAATGTGGGTTGAATGACGTTATTGGAAAAGTAAGTTGTCCACCAGCAAGGAGTTGTATGGTGTTGAGTTTGGAAGCACTTGTCTAAGATGTTTGAAGAACCGTCTCTTGTGAAAAAGTGTTTGATAAAGTCATAAAAGAATAGCCTATGATTCAGGGTCCCAAATTGGTCGGGAGTAGTTTTGGAAAGCTGTTTTCAAATTATTGATAAAAATAATTGTTTCTTAGAACAAATTGCTGTTTTAGACTTAATGGGTCTGGTACAAAATAAGAAAAGAATTTAAAATCTTTCAAGTTTTAATTTTCATGGAACGACATATTCCACTTTTTACGTAAAAATAAAATTGAAGACACTTTATGTAACTAGATATGGTAAAATTTAAAAAATATAATTAATATTCCATTTTACTGTAGATGTAAAATAGCTTTACGGAAAGCTTTCATGAAGGTGGAACCATTTTAGAACTTTTTGAATGTTCAACATCAGTTTATAAGCAAGCACGCCACCCGTACTAATTTCGCACTACCGGATTGTTATAATATTTGTATTTAAACTAGTTTATAGCCACTAAATTAAATTCTTTAGTGCATGAGCTTGGTAGACCTTTGCGTGTTACAGGATTGATCAGAGTTACACAAGTAAACAGGGTGTTCGTGAGCCGTCTGGGCAGCTTGTTAGATCGAAGATGAAACCTAACCTGTAATAAGTGCAAGGTTTGCATGGTTGAACAGCCACATCGTATCAAAGTTAATGTATATTTTAGTAAAGAAGTCAATTTGATTGTTGACCTATGTTTGGCTTTTGTTTTGTTATCAAACGTGTTTTGTCCAATAATTATGTTATCAATGGTTTTAGACAACCGGGTTTAAAACTGGGGTTTTACCCGCACGGTAGCTCATGGATAACGCTATAGCCCACTAAAGTAAAGATTAAGCTAAGGTAACGTTGGATCGAATCAAACGGCCGATGACTCTTTTAATATCATTAATGATCAACTGTGGCTAGCCCATGTGATTTATACCACTACGGAACATCATTGACTTTAGTTCCTCGCACAGACCTTACGCTTAATGTAATGGGAAATTGAGGTGAAAAATAAAAAAGCACATTATTTTCCTGAAATTATTAATTGTAAAACAATTTCAAGATTGGCATTTCACTTATTGGTGCAGCTGTTCTCAATAACCATTTGGATATTTTGAGGGAAAGAGGAGGAAATGCTTATTTACGTCGGCAAGCCCTGGTAGTGTGGGACTCCACGCACTAAACTTTCCTCGTCTCATATGACTAGTCTGTGCTGTTTAGCACGTTACTTTTCCAGTTGATGGAGCAGTCATTAGTCTGACCTAGGTCACTGGACGTAATTGTTGCCTCGGAGGTTCGGCCCCAATCATAGGTTGTATCCTCAACTCTTCAAAAATTTTCGCTACTCCGGAGATTGAGTCGACGCGAGCGTTACACTGGTATGATTTAGAGAGAAAGAACTGGGTTGTCAAGATGCTGGATCCGTCGATGTAGATTGTGCAGCCATCTATTGAAATCTGAGAGAACTATGACCAGCTTTATTATAACGCAGTATCTATTTCTGTATGGGTCACTTGGAATTTTCCTGTTGGTTGATCTTAAACTACACAGGCCGCTCCGCTCGAGGAACGGGGGTTTTGTGCGCCACAACGAATGAGTTTCGGTGTGTTTTGCATATCTATAAAGTGTATATTGAACATGTACGATTGATAAAACATGTCCGATTGTGGCAAAATGTGGCAAATATGGGGATTTGAAGAGAATCGCGAGAAAATGGACAAGAGGCTTGCTCCTCCACTTTCACCGACAAGCAGGAGATATTGCAGTACACTCGTACTGGAACCTCACAGCTATACAGTTGGGTGTATTAATAAAGAAACTAAAAAAAACAAAAAAATGTCCCGTGATACCCTTGATTATTACCTATATGTCGAATTTCATGAAAATCGGACGAATAGTCTCGGCAATAGGCTTCACTACATCCCCCCCCACACACACACAAATACATCACTAAAAACCCCCTTTTTGAGTCAGGGGGTACTAATATCTAAGCTTCTGCATATCCCCACACAAACATGCATGGACACACGGACAGATATCACTCTAAAAAAATGTTTTGATCGAGGAGATCTATAATGGATTTATCCACCAAAACTTAAATTAAAAAACGCCGACGAAAACAATAATTATTCTTCCTTATACTATCGTATAGAGGGAGAAAGTAAAAAAATTAAAAACACGTATTGATTAAGGAGAAACTAATTATTTAACAGTGTACTGAGTGAATTGATGGGCAACCGATATCACTTCCAACGTTAAATAAACTTTAAAACCCCATCATTAATACTACCTTTTATATCAAATTTGCATTGGCGTGGTAACCTGTGGTAGAATTCAAGTCTTAATTTACAATACATATTAATGAAACAGTTTATTAGTACATTCGAATATGTATCAAATAATAGAGTGTTCATTGAAAATAAAACACGTCTGAGTGGGGATTTACGTTGGAGTGCCTAACGTACATTTCTTGTTTTATTAAACAAAAGTGCATTTTATAATAACTAAACACTGTAGGCTAACTTTACTTTAACTCCTATACGATGGGATATGGAGTAAGTATTGTTTTCGTCAGAGTTTTCGAATTTGAATTTCTGGTGTATATATCCATCTTAGTGCCCCATGAATCGAAAAAAGTGGTTTTTAGAATGATGTCTGTGTGTGTGTGTGTGTGTGTGTGTGTGTGTGTGTGTGTGTGTGTGTGTGTGTGTGTGTGTGTGTGTGTGTGTGTGTGTGTGTGTAGGGATGTGCAGAAGCCTAGAGACAAGATTATTTGTACGAATTTCATGGAATTCAGTATGTAAGTAACAATCCTAGGTATTTCGAACTTTTTTTATTGGTTTTAATTTTTATTTTGAAGGATAATTTACCCCTAAAACTCCTCCCCAAAACCCGTAAAATAAAAAATTTCTCAAAAACCACTTTAATAATTTAGATTGAAATTAATTAGATTGACATGAGTTCTAGTCCTTAGTGAGATCAACGAAATGGCACCCCACCGCTTTCTAAAAACATCAATGTTTAAAAGTAATGGGGTTTTTAATTAAAAAAAAAATTTTCTGGTGAAGCAGTAATTTTATAAAATAGTTTTACTAACACCATTAAACCAGCTTGAAAAAATATGGTTCCAGAGTAAAGTTAAATTTAATATCCATGATAAACACAGTATATAGTCTGAGAGCATCCAATGTTATTTTTTGAGAATATTAAAAATCTATTTCTTCCTTACTTCCCAAATTTTTTCCATGAATCTTGATATGCAGCGTAAGGTCACATCACCCAACAAACCCCACTCAAGAAAGCTTGGGGGGTTTCCCCCATAAAATTCTAAGGATTAATTTAAATATGTTGCTATTTTCAGAAATTTAATCATTATTTTTGAAACAATTAATTAATAAATGATATTTAGATAAACATTAAAGAATATTATAGTTTTAGTTAAGATTGTTGTTTAAACATTGACTTAAGGGAGAAAGTAAGTGTCAGTCCACTGATACCGTTTATTCCTTTCCGAATGCAACTGGGTACTCAAAGGCAATCAGTAGGGGTCCCAATATCGTGTCAAACCACGACACGGTTACATTATTTGGATCCGGGCCTCGTAGTGTAGGGCGACACCCCTACCAAAACTGCCCCTTCGTCCCGCAAACTTCTGATAATTAAACTACGAACCCTCCAAGTTTAGCAAGAGTTACAGTCGCATTTAGGGTGCGTGTGAAATGTTTCTAATTTAAAATGAAACGAGTATTTTTAATTACAAAAATTTAGTTGAGTGTTTCATGAGCTGAGTATATTTCTTAGACAGTATAACTGTTGGCTGATAATCTTAAAATGTTTATAGAGCAGCGTTCATTATCGTAGACTAAGCCAAAGTAATTTTGTACCTAGTCATGGACAAAACTTAAGACTAAAGCACGCTTTATATTTGGGATCAAAACAACCAAAAGTCCGAAAGTTCAAGAATATTTTGATTTGATGGAAATCATGTCACATTTGTTATTTGGAACCATAAATAAGTTTATTTGCAAAAAAAACTGGGAGTTATGAAATCAATCATGGATTCAAGGTAGGTTAACATTAATATCAATAAATATTGAAACGATCGCTTTTCAAAATCATTCCTCTGTAACTGGGTAAATAATGGGTAGTACAGTAATCCATAACCCAGTACTCTTATTCAGTGTCGATCTTTCATAGTCGAGCGATAATTATAAATTTTAGTTATAATTAATCTGTTAATGAAAACGGTGCTCATTTTCCAGTAATCCAGCTACTTAGAAGTCACGAATTGTGGATAGTTGGAGTTATGGTCGGTGGGTGTAGAGTTCTTTTGTGTGGATTAACGTCTGCACTATTGAATACTAGAGTAATTCGCAAAGACCATCCTCATAATTAGACAAGTTTGTAATTCAGAGGCAGTAGTTCAGATTCTGTACTACCCTCTGCACTATAGGTCCCTTATATATACCATTTACAGTTGGGTTATTAATTCCGTCTAAGGAACATGTCAGTAACAAGACTGCAAGATCGTGCCACAATCATCTTACACTCATCTCTCATTCATACTTGGCTTAAAATGCCTAACAGGTTGCGATTTAAGTAACTAACTCACTCCTACTGAATGGCTCTCTGCACGGATTTAAACTGGGACTATTCCTCGAGTACAAAATTTACAATAGGACTTTAAATTTCAGTGATGTAAAATATATATTTTTGAGAGGATTATAAGAAAGCTTACGTTATAACGTTAGAAAATCAGACTCACGTTATTTAGTTAACATTCATTTATTACCTTTATGTTATAGTCTTTATATTAAAAGATGTTATAGAATATTTTGTATCTTCCTTTACTCTCTATAGTTCGTTTAACGTTTTATTGTTACAATGATTTTTTATAGTTCATAAGTTAACTAGGTATGATGTATGAGGTTAAAATATATACTAACAATCAGACTGAAAACCAGGCTATGGAGACTACTACTCATAAAGTAGAATTAATTTTAGTGTTATTCTACCAAAAACGTGGTATAATCTTGTCTAAGGGATTGTGGGGCAATGTATATAGTGCGTTATTCTACACGGTAGTGTTTAAAAAACTAAACTACTGATGCTGATAAATTATACTACACTAGATAGTCAATTACATTGAAACAAGTAAAACATTACTTCACTTTTAGTCGTAATGCAATAACACAATAATTTCATAGGAAGTATTTAGATCAGTATAATTTAAGTTATCAAACTTTTACACAGCAGTAGGTCTGGTAAGAGTAAATGAATTATCTATTTGTTTTGCCTGCACTCTGAATACCTGACATGAGCCTAACCTTTGCGTGCTTTGGGATAATTAAAGGAAAACAGGGTAATGAGGTTGTCAGGAGGGGAACAAAGGAACAAGTGATTGATTGGTGGAATCGATTAAGTCGATAAAAGATTGATAAATTAACCACGAATCCAAAACAGTCTTAGGACAATAACATGTAAGACGTTTAATGCTACTAGTTACAAACAACTACCTATACTGCTAGGAGACAATATTTTGACATAAATACGTATCAGATATATAATAAACACCAAATAAAGCTATTCTACGATTTATATAGTAAATTTTAAAATATACTATACAGTAATTATACTATCCTAAAAAAATATATTTCATTTTTGATTATATTTTGATATATCGACAATTTTTTTAAATATCAAATTATATTATCATATAGATTAGATATTTTATAAATTTACACAATAGTATTTAAGAGTAATATATTTGTATTATCTATTAATAAACATGTTTTATTATTAATAAAAAAACTAATTTTTTAATCAAATCTCTGATATTTATGAGATCCATTATTCAATATGGAGGTAATGCATAGGAGGTCGCTATATTTTCTATTTTCAATGAAATCAATAAGTCAGAAGCCAATGCATAATACGACTCTACATTTCGTGAGCAAACAGACAATGCCTTTACACTTTACCCTAAAATTCTACGCCAGAGAGAATGGATAAACCGCGTATGACCTTCTCAGATGCAGAAAGCATCGTCTGGTACACTGAAGAGATAAGAGATCGATAAGTACAAATGATGAGGTACAAATTCCAAAAACTAAGCTTGAAGCCTACCTGGGACAATTTGCATCATATTTTCGGCAGACATCGGTGGTGTGTGCAAATCTTGTGTTGTCCAAACGATATTCATAATTGACACATTATGAAAATAAAGGTTTTAAAGAACTTAACTTCAATTAGGAATCACCTTCAAACCTGATAGGGATTGATTGATCGCTCTTTGCAGGCCAAACCGATACTACTGGCTTCTTGAATACGACCTAGCCATTTCAGCATTGTGGAAGACTGCCAAACACATTATCCGGGATTGCAATGCGAAAATTAGGGGGCAAGGAACCTTTTCTGTCTTGGGCAATTGGGTGAGGTTGCGATGCCAAGTATTAAGAAAACACTACTGAGCCTTTTAGGATGCACTAACATCATGGAAAACATCGTAATCTTAGGTCGATGTGTAAAAACTCACAAACCGATACCGATTTTACCCACCTATATAAAATCGACCATTTTTTAGCTGAGTATTATTTATAACAGGTATAACTGTGCCCATTTTTGATGACAGGTAGAACGGTGCACATTTTTCATCATAAAAAATGGACACCGTTCTACCTGTCATCAAAAATGTGCAACGTTCTACCTGTCATCACAAATGTGCAACGTTCTACCTGTCATCAAAAATGTGCACCGTTCTACCTGTCATCACAAATGTGCAACGTTCTACCTGTCATCAAAAATGTGCACCGTTCTACCTGTCATCACAAATGTGCACCGTTCTACCTGTCATCAAAAATGGACACCGTTCTACCTGTCATCAAAAATGTGCACCGTTCTACCTGTCATCACAAATGTGCAACGTTCTATCTGTCATCAAAACTGTGCACAGCTATTTATACCTGTCATCAAAAATGTGCACCATTCTACCTGTCATCAAAACTGTGCACAGTTATTTATACCTGTCATCAAAAATGTGCACCGTTCTACCTGTCATCAAAAATGGGCACCATTATACCTGTAATTTGCACATGTTTGATGACAGGTAGAACGGTACACATTTTCGATGACAGGTAGAACGGTGCATATTTTTGATGACAGGTAGAATGGTGCACATTTTTGATGATAAAAATGGGCACTATTCTACCTGTCATTTTCACATTTTTTATGACAGATAGAACGGTACACATTTTTGATGACAGGTAGAACTGTGCACATTTTATATGACAGGTAGAATGGTGCACATTTTTGATGACAGGTAGAACGGTACACATTTTTCATGACAGGTAGAACGGTGCACATCCATTATTTCAACTACTTTAAAGGAGATTACTACGTATTGGATCTTAAAATACAACCTGATCCCCCAAATCAGTCTCTACAATGGATCAAGAGTCGACTGCTCCGCAATATTGAAGGCTACCCGGCCCGGCTTATTTCCTAGATTAGTCTCAGTGAGATATTCTCTATTGACTGCCCTCTGTTCGTCATCATTGTAGACGATTTAGCTATATCAATAGCAATCAACCATTTCACTAAAGTTAATTAAACTTAACTTTTAACAATATAAATGTTACATAAAAATATTGTTTACACACAAATTTATGATAGATATTTTCATATAATATATTTATTTTTTCAGTATTAGCTGAGGTAGAGCCGGTTAAGGGATAGCTCAATGAAATGGAATTGAATATATAACAGGGGTTTCTATGGACCTATCGAAAAACACTAAATTTAGATGTATCAAAAAGTCTATAAAATGGTTTCAATAGTATATTCAACATAGTCAATTTTTATAAATAACATATATAATTGTGTTGACATTACTGTTTCAGATTTTTCCTCAGATATTGAATGCATTAAATTTGATAGTCTCCAAGGTTCAATTTTGGGTCCTCTATTATTTAAATTTTATATTAATTATGCAGGAAGCTCAATAAAATACTTAGCTTTAAAATAATCTTTGTTATATGCAGATGATGCAAATATAAAAGTATCAGCTAATACAGTTTAAGAAGTAGAAATTTTTTGATTTAATGAAACAATGCGAATATTTTTTTAATAAAAATGTATAGCTCAATGAAAATCGAGCCATGAGCCAAACTGAGAATATTTTTAATGTACCAAGTGTTGGTATCAACGGTGTCAAAAACCACCAAAAATCAGCTAGAATCCCAATGGCGATTATCAATTAATTGACTACATATAGGCACGTGGCAATATCTGAAGTTGGCAAGAGTTTTCGATTTGATTTAGCTACAAAATTTTAAAACGTCAGAACGATAGCCCTTTTGATACAATAATTGCTCTAACAAAAATATTATCGAAGTATATACATCATCCAAAGTGTTTTTCAATAAAAAAATAAATAGTAGTTTCTGTAACTAGGAGCGAAATTGACACTTTTTGGTACGCAATCGCGTTTTACAAGCGAGCTGCAACCGAGCTGCGTGTGATGAACAACTGTTTTCATACTGTAGAAATAACCCTTGAATCGCTACAAAACTAGGTCAAATAATTTGCAATTGTATAAATTTGTCATCAATATTTATGTCTGATGTTATCTTCACACGATGTTTGAAGGTAATCTTTTAACATAACCTAAAATATAGTATTATTAGCAGTGTTTTTATAATTTCCCAATAACATTGCGGAGTAATGGTTTTTTAATTAGGGAGCACGTCTGAAAGTTAGTGTAAATGATTAGAATTTGTATATTAAAAATGTGCATAGAAACTAAAGTTAAAAAACATATTACTTTAATAATTTATATATAAATAGCATTTTAACAAATAATAACAGTTCACTTATATGTTTCATTGGTAGTTTTAATTAGTATTATTACTTACAAATAAAGACGGTTAAAAGGGAATATATAAAATATGATTGACTTACATTTACTGCAAGATTTAATTCCTGGATGCCAGATCGAAAATAAAAATTTTAACAGTAATGGATTTGAACAACTGTAAAAAGGGTCTGACAGTGCTATAGAGCTTAAAGTGTCTGACTTATACGTCCATCTATCTTAAAAAATATATATGTATATGTATTTATGTATATATTTGCTAATGATCCAATACAATATAATACAAGAAAGGTTTGTATATTTGCACAAGGATCTCGATAACGGCTCTAACGAATTTCTTTATATTTTGGAAATAACTAATTTTCGAGTGTAAAATAAGTTCTAGATAGGCCTAATGTGCAGGTAAATTCCGGGGTTCTTGTTACATTAACTTTAAAATCTAAAAAAATTTACATTAAGCTTATAGCTTCAATGTAAACAATATGTAAACAAATGTAATCAAATGTAAACAATACACATTAAAACATCTGTTTATAACACTTTGAGTGAAGATGGCTAATAACATGTTTTTTGTAAGAATTAGTAAACAATTTGTAAAAACTAAAGCGTAAAATAACTGTGCGAAATAAAAGTAGAGAAAAGTATTTCAGAAATCTATCGTGTTTTGATAAAAAACTTATTCATTGTATTGCGTGAAGCCACTGTAACAACCCAATTGGTATAAATTAAATTTCTCTTTACTTTTTAATCCTTATACAGTATCTAAAACATCATAATTATTAATAGTAGCACGAATAATTATCCAACAATTGAGCCTGGCTAAACATTCTGAACCATGTCTCAATACTACTAAGCCTAAGCTCATTCTGAACAAAGTAAATAATTTAACCATAATTCAGTTTACAAATCCCATTTGTATAGTGTGGTTGGGACTTTACCTTTAACTGATTGGATTAAAAACTGTAGTATGTGATAAGTAGTATGCTATAATTCAAATATACAATTTGAAACATTATACCTTACATACTTATTCAGAGAAATCTTATTTATAACGTTATTACAATACTTCAATTATCATACTTTCTTAACATTCAAAAGTTCTTATAAGTATACGTGTCTAGACTGACAAAGGCCAGCTAAAATCCCACGGGGGATAAATAAATCTATCGATCTATACTGACAGCGTATCGTCAGTATAGTAACATTATTTTCATTACACTATCCGGTAAATAGTAGTTCTTAGTTTGGCCTATCTAAATAGTCCGCAAAGTGTTTGTTTTCACTTCAAATATGGAACAGAAATAACACACCGTAAATGTTTCGGTTCGCTTATCTCAAAGATTATTTATGGCACATTATAAATAATATTTAATATTTAAGACACATAAATTACATTTATAAGATAACATGTTTTGTTATTTCAAATCAATGAAAGATAATTAAAATACATTACTCGGTAATTGTATTAGTAAATCATGAAATCGCTGTTAATCACACGATTTTCAGGCGATTTTTAGCCATAGTCGTACGGCTCATAGGCACATAATCCAGATTGACCTTGAAGCTTTCCTTCTAATTTAAACTTCTTGAGCATTATACAGTATATAATAATTGATATGAAGATATTTTTATTATGATGGGAATTAGATACATTTATTATTTTGCGTTTAACTTAAATCTTTACATTTAAAAAAATCGGCAATATTTCAATATTTAAATCTCTACTTGTTAAATTGTTTTAGCTGATACTTTAGATTTTTATCATCTGCATAAAACAATTATTTTGAGGTAACCACTGAGTTTCCTTCATAACTAATATAATATTAAATTAATAGAGGATCCAAAATTTAACATTGGACACCATCACATTTTTAAAGAAGTCTTTTTCTGAGGAAAATACTGAAACAGTATTGTTAATTATATTGTATTATATGTATTATTTCGACAATTTAATAACATTTAAAAAGATAAGATTGGATCCATCTTATAGGCTTTTTTGATGAACCTTAATTTAGTAACTTTTTAGATGGGTATATGGAAACTCCTGTTGTATATTCACCTTGATCTGCCGTCTGATTCACTGAAAGAAATGGCAGAAGTAGTCACTGATTTACCAAGTTTGAAACCAGGCTGATAGTCTTTTAAAAATTTGGATTCCAATAAATAATTTTATAACAGAATGTTAATAGTTTTCTTATAGATTTTAGATATAACAAGAAGAATAAAAATGGGCTTATAGTTGGACACAGTTTTTAGATCGTCTTTATTGTGGATTTATTACAATTTTTAACGTTTTTAGATGCTTGGGGAAAATCCAGAAACTAAGAATGAATTTATTAGGTGATTTAAAATTTGACTCAAGTGTTATTTTTACTCATTGAATTACTTTTATAGGAATGTCATCATACAGAAAAAGATTTTTAAAGAGCTTATTAATTTTCTCACCTTTCCCGTGTAAAAATAAATCAAAACCACTTTTAATACTCTGATTATTTCATTGATACGTACGAACTTGAATATATATTTCTACAGTTTTTGTAAACACTATAACCTATTTCTCTATTCATAACAGACATTGACAAAACACTTAAAAACATGTTTGATATAATTCTGGAGTCACTAACATTACATTTTTCTATTTATTATTTTTATTCGCCGCTTTATTAATTTATATTATTTTATCAAGGCACAAGCTACGTATTGCTAACTGCAAATTAGTTAAAAATATTATTGCGTGAATTAAAAACTTAGTTTATTAATTAATTGAATTTTAAAATTTGCTTACGCTTACACAGTATTAAACAGATAATAAATATAATTTGCCTAACGTTAACAGTACTTGGTTTGACAGCCCCCTGACTGGATGTTAAACTACCACTAAGCACTGTTAGTGATGCATGAAATATTAATTAATTACTCAAGAATCGATATTTTACAAGCGGTTAGTGATTAAATGACAGGGAAGGGAGATTATTTTGTCAAGACAACAATGGAATTAAAAGGCGATGCAAAACACCTTTTGCGCTCGTTCATGTACTCTTCAAAACTCGGTGTAATAGAGAATTCACTGTTATTCTCCATTTAAGCGAATTATCCTTAGGGAAGAAAAAGAACCTATTACCATGGCCAGAAAAATTCGGGGACTATGATAATTTTTCGTTTTATTGCCTCAAGAGATCCTTAAATTTGGTTGACATCGTAACTTTATTCAGGTAAGTTCGAAAACATAGCAAAACTGTCCATGGGGATTTGTATCTCAAAATGGGGTTGAAACTGATACATACTTATTATTTTAACTATTGTGACAATACCTTGTATACAGCTTCATATTTTTTAAATGACCTTTAATGAATAATTACATTGCATTAGTAACGTATGCTGAAATACTACATTTTCTGTTCTCCACGGCATTAAACCTATTATTATATATCTCTTACTCTTACTCTAAGGAATGTAAGGAAATTAATATAATTTCCTTATTATTTCTTATATTAAATTATGATAAAAACTTGGAATAAAGCTTCATTATGTTAATTTCAACTACAGTATGTTCAAAAATCTAAAATCTTTTGTGTGTCTGAGCGGTAAACTTACTGACTTCTTTTCCCATGTCATTCCTAAGACGTCATATAACTTCCTTATTCAGCCTACGATTAAGCTTAGTTCGAATCATTTTAATTAATTCCTAAGCCAATGGTAATTTCCTTAGTACTGTTTGCAAGTCTACTGCTAGGAAGGTATTTCATAATTAATTATTTATTAAATTAAAATTATAGTATAAGTTTATTAATAAATGTTTTAATTAATTTTTATTTTTTCTTTGTAACTACGTAAGCCTGTTATCAAAACAATTTAGAGATGAAGTTCGTGAAATTATTTATAAATTGGCTACTTTTAGTTTCAAACAAACTCTCAGTCCTGCTTGTGGTATAATCATTCTATAAAGAGGTTTTGTGGAATGAAAGGGTTCGGTCAATAACAACACGGGGCTAAAACTTAGGCCAATACGGTTACCAAAACAATCATTAACTCAAACTAATATTAATCACAAAACGTGTTGGAAATTTTAATCATTTAAAAGTTATTACTATTAGTTTTTACATATGAGAAATGATTTACTTATTAACTCCGATCGTGTAGTAGCGAGATTTTCACTAAAGCTGCTGAAAAAACCTACATACTGCATATTAGGGTGGGTAAAAATCACTAACAAAATAAAACATTAAATATATCTAATCATACCTTCCGGTCGCCACGTAAACTTATAGTTTGATAAAATTAGTCAAAAAGTTAATTCTTTTGGAAATTTTGATTTTGACGGGAGTGCTCACTAGATACCAACGGCGTTGCAGGGAGGGAGGCCTACATTTTCACTTTGAATAGTCACCCACCTCATGTCCTCTACTTTATATCTATCTTTTGAGATGGTACCCTTAATATGGAGTATGTCAATAGCGGGAGTGCTAATTTTCTTTCGGGTGGTTCTCACAATAAGTCTAGATGACGAGCAATACAGTAATTCCCCCTGTAGGCTGAGAAAAGACATAATCCCCGGTCAACAAATCTCCCCAATCAACATTGCCTGGGACGGTGGCGACGTCCTGTAATCCTGCTACTTGGCCCCACTAATTGTGGATAGTTGTCAGTAATGGTCGGTGGATGTAGTGTTCTCTTGGGTTGATTAACGTCCTCACTATTAAATACTAATTTATTCCGCAAAGGCCATCTTCTTAATAATTAGACCAGTTCGTAATTCAGAGGCAGTGGCTCGGATTCCACGTTAAACAGTAGGTCCCTTAGTTGCCATCGGCTGTTGGGCTATTAATTAACAGTTCTGTCCAAGGAACATGTGAGACTTAGTCAGTAACAAGACTACAAGATCGCGCAACAATGACCTTACACTCAATCCTCATTCATACTTGGCTTAAAATACCTACCTTGTAGTAGGTTCGCTATTTTAATCATCTAATCTAATCTAATATAATTTAATCTAATCTAATCTACGAGGAACATGACTCATTCCCTGGCGGAAACTACACTTAGGTGATCTTACATGTTCTTTTTCATATGCAACGTATTTCCCCAGAAGGCTTACGTCATCCGTCTGAAACTAATAAATAAATTAACTTTACTGCAATCACGGCAAACGGTAGGTTTAACATGAGATGAAAATGTCCTTCTACATCACTTTTCAAATCCTGTGATGATCGTCTTTACCACCGAAGCTACTTACTTATTAAATAATAAATCTAAAGAAACAAACCAGGTTGAGTACACATTTAAATGTGGGATGTGTGATGATGATTACTACCTGGGATCGACTGATTGTTGTACCTTAGGCTAAATAAATGTGCATTAGTCGTATTTTTAAGATATCGACTTCACAAGATAATGAGTGGTCTTCGGCCCAACACGACACGACATGACGCGACATGACACGACGTGACCAGACGCAATGCGATGCGACATATCGCGACGCGACATGACCAGACGCAATGCGATGCGACATAAGCGACGCGACACGTCACGTCGTAACACGACACGATGCGACGCGACGTGACACGATGCAACGCGTCTCGACGCGTGTACGATGACCCTCTACCAGCAGCGTAGGCGTCATCATATAGGTATGATTTTGATTTGTTTCGTTATAATTTTAATTTATTTGTGAATCAATTACATTGATTTATTACTTTCTAGATTATTAGCATTATAACCATAGTAGTTTTAATATTTGAAATTGTTTTTATTTTGTTAAACAGACACGTTACTCTTTCTTTTGTATTTGCATACACACACATAATTTAACTGTACAAGTAGTATGCACGAAAAAAGTATAATTCAACGTTTATATTTCAAAAATCAGTCTTAAAGCTAAGCCTATCCTATTGCCAAATAAAGCTAAGAAAAAAATGATTTCACCACAAAGTTGAAGGAGGTAGTGGGAGAAGATATGTTGACACTTAGATCCTAGATACACAGACTTCATGTCCGAAACACCATTCCAAAAAAATGCGGACTATCACTCCACGACGCGTGTGTACTGGAGAGTTTATATCAAATCCTTAAAATTTCAGAAATATATTTAAAAAGTTTTAAATAATTAATATGTACTTACGTGAAAGACATTGATAATTCCTGGTACCATAGACACAATTTCTTAATTAATTAATTCCATTTCATTAAATAATTAAAGCCATAATTAATTAATTACTGGTACATCACATTATTATTAAAGACTCTAAAAAAGTGAGTCGTTAGAATAGTAGGTAGGTAGGGCGATGTTCTCCAAATCTGAATCATTGTTGCCCTGGTTCACATCCTAGAGTTGCCAATCAGTTTTCATCTGTGGGTTCACCGTGTGCCATGTATATCATTCTCTTTGTTCGATACATCCAAAGCACAGATCTGCAGTCTATGACGAAGGTAAAACGGTACATGTAAAAGGGGTTGCCACCCTCATTGTTTAAAATAAACTGCACCAGGGAACTAAAATATACTTTCTTCTATTAAAGAAAATGCTAATTAAGAAGTTACACACACACACACACCCACACACACATATATATATAATTACCCTAGAAATAATGCATTCTTAAATTCTTATTGCAGTATCATTAAAGAAATTAGTTTCAAAAGAAGTAAGAACATTTTTTCAAACATCCCTTTTTTTATAAGTTCAAAGATTTCGAGGGAGATACTCAACTCTTACCCATCCCCACTCACATCACAGTGTAAAAAGAAACGTTTTCGAGCAGGTTTTAATTTAAGTTATCTGAACTTAAACTGTATACCAAGTTTTAGGTAAACGGGTGAGAAATAGATTTTTTAGTATTCTCTGTTTATTACAGACAGTAAATTTAACTTTTCTCTGAATGAAGCCTTTAGTTGTAGATTAATAACTCAAAAAGAAGTTTATCAGTTTTTTGCTGGTTTCAACAGTGTTACTTGAGCTATTTTATAAATTCATTATGTTGTCGGAAAATCTATAATATTTATTATTTCAAAGGTTCATAACTTTTGAAATGTTATTTAAGAAACATGTGAGTGGTGTCTTGTTATTTAGGACCCCAAACACTAGAAACAGTTTAGTACATAAAATATTCTGAATATATGAAACCATTATTAAGAACATTAAGTTTTTAAGTGCAGAATGAAGAATAGAATGAAAAATATATCAAATTATGTATATCCACATAAAATGAAACTCTAAAACAATTGACTGTTTCAACAAAAATCATGGAACAAAAATATAAATTGAAATAAATAAATACAATCTCATTTAGGAATAGCTTTTATTAACTGATTATAGTACTTACTTCAATTTTATGATGTTCAGTGCAGCGTGGGTCATCTAGTTAAAAAATATTTTAAATATTATATAACACAATTTTTTTAGTTTAAGTGTTGACGTTTTTGATTTTTTTATTATTAATTGTAAATTATGTTCCCTATTGAATATAAAAACCTTACTTTTACTATACCTAAATAAATACATTTTGAAATAGTTTTAATATAGAAATGGATTATAATTCCTGCATTAAAAATCATATTTGAGCATCTTGTATCTCTGGAAAATTTAGTAATCAATGTTAATTATTATAATAAAACATTGGTCACTTTTAGGGAAATAGTCAGTAATGGTAAAAAAGTCAAC
This sequence comes from Nephotettix cincticeps, assembly GCA_023375725.1. NCBI lineage: Eukaryota > Metazoa > Arthropoda > Insecta > Hemiptera > Cicadellidae > Nephotettix > Nephotettix cincticeps. Next base: position 26,461,835 of record CM041786.1, on the reverse strand, counting down.
ATGTATCATACAATGACAATTTATTATACAACTTTGAGTTAGGCCTACGTTAAATCACAAAAGATAGATCTTTAGTAGGCCTAGAACTGTACATGAGTCTACAAAAATCTAACAAAGTCTCCATAGATAATGAACAATTACTGAGCATTAATTTTATAAAAATAGGATAACGTAATTTATTTATTTTAGGATTTACTGATACGATATGAAGTGTGAAGGACCAACGTGGTACACAATCTTACATCTACATAGGCTGGAACAATGCTTGAAAATTACATTAAACATTGTTAAAATTTCTAAGTGAAAACAAATTTAAATGATAAATTATATAAATTGTATTTTTAAAACTTTACGTAAAAATAAATTATTGTTAACTAATAAGTCCTCTGAAATTATTAATATAGAGAAAACACACAGTACACTAAATTATTTTTTCTATTAATCTCTGTTAAAAAAAGGTATTATGTTAAAAATGTTATCCTGGTATATTTTCAGAAACAAAATTTTTTGGTGGTGTATAAATTAACTCACGAAAATTTTATTTTTACAGATGGTGTCATTAGTTTGTGTGCACGGATCTGATGCTACAAGCTTTTCTATAAAAGTTGGGCTCACTCAGTCCATTATACTCGTCTACAAGATTTTAACTACAAGAAATAAACTAATTATGTGAAAAGTCTGAGAAAGTAAATGTTTATATTCATTAAAGTTAAATAACTAATAAATAACCAGTGCTCCAAGAGCACAGACTAATGGCACCATCTGTAACTAGTTTGCCAACAATAATTTTAGTTATTAATAATATTTTTCACAATGTGTTTAGATGAATCCCCAAACCTTAGGACCAATAAGTAGAAAAACATTACATGATATAGGACCATTATGATGAAAAAAGTTTGTATTTACTTCCCTGTGGGAAATTGGTTAGATCATGGATATGTCTAAAGGGAATGTTTTCAGTTCATATAAATAGCAGTTCTTATTACTTTATATTAAAAATTCAATACAATAGCTGTGGTAGTTTCAGATAACATATGTTCCATCGTACAAATCACCAACACCCATCCTCCGAGGTAAGACATATCCATGTCAAAATTACATGGGGGACCATAAAATTTCAGTGTATGTGACTAAAATAATAAAATTAGGACCAATAAGATGAAAAAATTAATGGGCGTCCAATGTATTTTAATTTATGAGACTAAAATAATCAAAGGATAACTTTTAGCAAGTATGATTTGTTTAAACATGACTCATTATGATTGCTTTAGACAATCTAATCATATTTACATTGTTTCACTGTTAAAGCTCTCAAATGTGGCTCATTAATTTTGGTTTATTTAGGTATATTATACGTAAGTCCCAATGTTAATCTTACAGAGAAACTTATAACTTTTGATAGGTCCATGCTCTTGTTCAACCTCAATAAAAAACATGATTACCAAAATCTTGGCAAAAATATCAAAATAGAACTAATTAACTATTTGGAATTTCATGAGAGACAAATACAAAGTATTTATCAATAATGTAGCTATGTTATGAATATAAATAAACTATTTTTTTAAAGTTTGTTAACATTCACCAATACGGGGTTGAACTTTTACAATAAGTATACAGCTTAATCAATTTTATTGCACATTTATAAGCCCATGAAAAAATATGTTTAAAAATATATATATTTACAAAATGAAAAATAAATCATTGATGATCTTTTTATTAGGCTAAATGAATATTCAATTTTAATATGGTTCTTTGGTAGAAATTTATTCATATTAAACTCCTTGTAAATTATTATAAATTAATATACTGATAGTGTATGAAAAAACATATACTTAGATTTACTCAATAAATTATGTGTTTAAACATTATATATAATTGAATGGACCTTTGTCAACCAATAGTTTGCTTTAGAATTATTACAAATTCTACTTGATGTCCATTTTTTGATAAAAATTGTTTTTTTACATATTTTATTAATTTAAAATGTAACGATTCATGGTAAGATTCTAAGCTACTCAGGTCCAATAAGGATGAACGCCCATGAAACAAGGTTCCAGCAATAAGGCTATATGTTTGGAAATAGTTCAAATACCACATTTAACATTAGCATTATTCCACTTTGAATAACACAAGATGAAGGGATTCTTTTGGATTAATCAAATATCTTTAGGCCTCATATAAAAATGAACTGTAAGTCATCTAATTTATATTCTTTTAAATCTAGATAATACAATTTCTAAACCTAAACTAGATAAATGAAGGTACAAACGGAAACTTAGAAAATAATCAATTTAATATATAAATGCAAAGAGTAGCAAACAACTGTACAATATCGACATTTTTATTTATAAGACTTTACATTATATCTATGACTTTACAAAAACTAATAACAGTAAAAATCACAGTTCTCACATTGGGAGGTATGAGGCAGGAATCGAATTTCACTTGATACACAAGTTCTGTGAGTAGGTGGCACTTGGACTGACTCACTCACTCACTCAAACACAACTAAAAAAAACACAGACTGCACATTTAATTGACACTTTGACAGTAAGCGATGTTTTAGAATGCATTCAGTAAGATTTGTTGAAGACATATAAGATGCAATTGAGAATGAACTGTGATGAAAGACCAGTGGTACCACTTAGTAGGACTACTTAATTTCATTTACAAATGGAATGTAGCGGTATATAAATTAAATACAATATAATAATAGTAAAACTTATTTCTCAGAAGTGACAAGTATCAACATTTACCAGAAATGTAATAGTTTTGTTTAAAGTAGCGGATCAATTGAGGAGACTGCAGACACTGATATAACATTGCTTAACTCTATGTACAGGCTGGAGATAGGGTTACTGCCAAGTACAAAACATATTTTACACCGATCAATTCTCTTATAAACAATTATACACAGAAAACATATAACAACAAAATACAATTATAACAAAATTATAAACATATAATTGATGTGATTTTTTGGAAGAATAGCTGTAATTTTCAAATATATGTATATCCATCTTTGGTTTATATTTTTGAGATCTCACCTTTTTGTATAAGGCCTCTCCTATTAACATTTTCTGTTAGCTATGTTAGAATTAATTGATATTAGCTACGCTAATACTAACAATAACTTTTACAGCTTAAATTACACCTGGAATTAAAACCTAGCTATGTCTCAAGAATTGTTACAAATTTAGTTAAACTTTTAGGTTTGAATTAAATGTAATAATAACTCCTACTTCATTAGATTAATAACCAGAAAAATTATTGTTAAAAACTAAAAGGTAATTATGAATTAAAAATAAAATAAAATTCATAAAGAATTCATTCATTCAAAATATTTTATTATTGTGACAATCTTTTTTTATGGTAAACAATATTTATTTATTGTAATGGAAAATCATAAACTTAATTATGACTCTGTTAAAAATTATAAATCTGTTAATGACTTAATTAAACTCTGTTAATTAGATATTTACAGATTCAGCAGAGAGTGTGCATATTTTACTGCAATTCCTAAGTTAATCTGCAGATAGAGTTTTTAAGAGCACTGAATTTTAAAGTTTATAAAATATGATACCTCATCTTCGAACGAATCCAAAATCACTCACCCACCACTGTTAATATGAAAGCAGAATCATTCAACAAACACACTCTAATGATTTGAAGAATTTGCGATGTTCGAACATCACAAACTCTTCAAGGTGAAACCTTAAGGCTAAAGTAATAATACCTGAATCAGTCTAAAAGTTCTATGAGCATTACAATGAAATCTCTTGATTCTCAAAGTTCACTTTGATCAATATTAGTAGATGTAAACATAAACATGACCATTACAGCAGGGATGAATCATACTTGACAATACATTTACCCTGACAAAAGGATGTATCTAAAAATAATACAATACAGTGAACATTTTCCATTGAATCGTGACATTTGGGAACACCCGACTGATCTTTTAAGGAATTCGTTTCAGTTTTCATAACTATTATATTACACTATAGTACACGATTTCACTCGTTACACTTGTGACATTGTTGAATGTTCACACAGGCTGTTAGTATTATACATGTGTCGCTAACGTCCCTCTCTTGATTGTGGCTTGTTGAGAGGTGATGTACTGTGATGTCGGAGATGATGGGAGCCTGGAGACCTGCGGGGCGGCTCCGTTACGCACCGCAGAGTATGGTGGGGGTGGTGGTGCGAGGGGAGGGCCCGAAGGTGGGGGCAGCTGTGGACTCACCGCATTACGCAGGTATGGGTTGCCATATACAGCTGAGTACCTAGGGTCTACTCCCACCCCTCCATTGACAGGCTGAACTGTTGGTAGTGTTGGTACACCTGACGTGGGAGGCGGTGGAGGGTTGTAGTCCCTCGCATAATCCACATAAGGAACGTAACCATTGTTGTTTTGGCCATCCTGAAACAATACAGAGAACAGTAGTTTTTATTTCATTATGTGGCTTAATACTTAAACACACTTTTCCAGGTGTGTTTGTTGAATAAAACATGCCTGAAGTGTAGAAGCAATTTCTTTTCTATATTATTGAGTTTTATACATCTAAAGTGCCATATGTTTAGAGAGCATATTATTCAATGTTGTATATAATATTAATCAATTTGGTCAACATTAAATAAACATTTATGCATCTACAAAATTAATTTATGTTAATTAAACATGACACAGTCAATAATAAACTAAAAGGTTTGTATATTTTAGTAACTGAAAACTTTTTTGTTTGGATTGCAAAATGGAAATCAATAAACCAGCAATTTTGGACAACACTGGTGATATTGAAAAAAATAATTCAAGGATAAAGTGAAAATATATTTAATTGCAACTGAAACTGTGAAGAAATCCTCTTGTTAATGATTTCCTATTTTCATAACACATTAGTAAGAGGAAATCCAGTTAACCCTTAAGTGTGCGGCCACCATTTGCAACGTGAGTGTGCGCGTGGGGTGCCCTAGAACCCCATGGTCAAAAACGTCCGTTTTTGTTTCATTTTGTCCACGGTTTTCAACATTATTATGTTTTATTCAACTGTTAAATAACCAAACAATGTTGTTATATAGAAATAATGATATACTTAAATGCGATTTTATGACGTAATCAATATTACTTAGTATTTCATATTGTTGTTAATTTTGCTTTTTATTATTGTCAAACTACTATTATTTGTAGTAGGCCTATTTATGTAAATTATATAATTTTTTATATTTTTGAATTTATTATATACTTAAAACCTTTTTATGTGAAGTAAGTGTGGTATAAATGTTATTGAGAATTCCAAGTCATAAACTTTATACAGGATATAAATATCAATCTCTCATTGTTCTAAATACTTTTGCGTTCATATATCTTTTATTTCAATAAAAAATAAATCAAGAAATTATCTCCAAAGTAATTATATTTACATGTATCCTGAATTACTAATTTTATATCCAATTTCTGATATATAAAGGTAAAACGGTATAAAGGTAAAACACACTCAGTTACACTCAGAAACACAAATTTTATTTACACTCTGAATATTTAGTACTGAACATTAGTAAACAAATACAAATTGATTTCAATCAGGTGTCCACATTTCTTGGTAGGATATGACTACTCATCTGCGTGCGCGGGGTATAGCGACACCCCAGACTGCAACGAACTACAAAGTCAATGTCAACCCGTCACACGCCAAGGTCAGTGGCAAACTAATGTGTGCCCGCGCTAACTAAGGGTCTAGCCGAAAGGTACCTAGAAGGGGTGCAGTTGTATCAACCTACTTCGAGAAATATTCCTAATTAAATTAGCCTGGGGTTCCCTGACACCCCACGCGCACACTTAAGGGTTAATGTTATTGCAACATTTGTTATACTTGAATATGTAAATGCAGCAGTTGGAAGTTCACTTATGGCAAAGGTATAGTGAGGGCAGCCAATAAAAATCAGATCACAGCAGTTTTTCAACATACTTCTAAAACCAGCTACTAGGACCACAACATGAAATATTTATATTAACCTAGGAACTTGTTCCGGTATAATGTAAATTACTACTCACAGTCTTAGGAGGGAAGACAGGATCAGGAAACTCTGTAGAGGAGAACCTCTGAGAGTAACGATGGTCGAGCGACACTGGCCCAGCGAGCGGCAGACCTATCCTGGTGACTACGCTCTCACTGCCTGTCTCGCTCTCATGCCCGGCGCTGTAGTCAAGCTCGCAGTGGACGTTGCTCACAGACGAGCCAGTTCTCAGTTCCAGCTTCATGTCTGATATGTTGGACGACCTATCACTCTCCTTGCATTGCTTCTCAGGATCAAGATTGTCTGCTGAAAAACAGGCGGTGTTAATAGCAACCACTATGTTACCACCTGTCCCTATGTTACCAAATATAGTTACTTAAGTAGTAAAGGGTATCCACAGGTAACAGCTCATGATCAAACAAGAGTTTCCGGCCATTAGTCTCGATCCTAAACAACCCTAGACTTATTGGGACAGCGTTTTACCCCTGAGTTACCATGCCAGAACCAAAGTTGCAACCAAGATTGATTAAATTTTCGATCAAAGTTTGATTTTGACTAATTGGCCAGCCCCAGAGCTTACTGGTTTAGTAGTTTTCAGCTGTTTTATTTCAGAAGATACATTGAAGAAAACCATTGTATGTAAAAAATAACAAAACTAAAAAGCCGAGGTTTAAGTAATAATTAAAACTTTTAAGAGGTCAGCATTTTAATTACAACTTATTTTTTTATAAATATTGTGTTATAAATATGTCTTGTCTCAATTTTAACGTAATTCAGTTTTGGTTAATCTTTAAAATGAGTGTGCAAATAACCATCGTGTCAGCATGCTTAGTTTGATGACACACGATTACTACAGGGAATAATGTTTTAATTAATAATTGACTTTAGTCAATTATCATACTTTACTTTTTAAACAAAAACTTTTTTGAACAAACAGCACAGCAAAACTTCTCGTCAGATATTACAACAAAATTTGCTCATTGTGAAAAATTCATATTTGTAAAACGGTTTACAATATTTTTCTACATGACAAAGGAAAGATATAGGGATTTAGATCCTAAACAAAATATTAAAATTAAATCCTCTTAGTAGATAATTTTAAGACAAAACCTCAGAAAAAATTAATAAAAATATGACAACATAATAAAGTGAATACTGAAATTACCTACATGTAAACACAAAAACGAAATTAAATTATCAAAGATGTTATATAAAAATATATAGCACTTTTTAGGACGGGATATGTCTGATCTAGGCAATATTTCTGGCAATATCCTCTACAAAAATTAAATAACCACCTAAATTGGAAATACTGCACCAGCCCCTCCGTCCCGATGCAGGATGTAAATTTGTTATGCATACAGTATGTTATGTTTTAATTTGTTTTTGACTAGTTAGTTTTATAGGTTACTCTTACTATTATTAGAATACTATCATTTTATATAACAATTGTTCTTGACCTATACCACTTTTATTTGTTACAAAAAACTTATTCATTGTTTTTGAATTTTCACTAAAAAGTCACATGCTTCAGAAACAGACGTTTTGTAGCTGTATCCTTATCAGATTACATGCAACATATGTTGAATGTTTTTCTTTCCCTACCTTAACATTCAACAGCCATATGTAACTCTTAAAAATAAACCAATTGCATACATGTAAAAAAAATACTTATTACTCTTGAAAATAAATAAAATTACCTGAGTATGGTTTTATTTGCAACTCCAAATGGTTTGCTGCATGCAAAAATTAATAAACATTAAGAAAATATATATGTTAAGGTAGAGGAATTGTATGAAGTGTCACATTTAGATGTAAGAAATTACTTTTTTTTCTTTAAAAATTAGAGAAAACTATTTATGATGGACTGTCAAGGTCAAGGGATACCCCAAGTATAAACAAAAATTGGTTTGGCTGCTAATTGGAGAGGTGGTGGAAAGGTATTCGCATGATGACAGGCACTGCTCAAACAGTTTTTCCAATAGAAAAAAACAAAAATCCCACAGGGCCTGTAAGACCAGGGGTTTTGGTATAAGTGTTAACTATGTTAAGAAAAAAAGTTAACTGCACATGTACATGTACTTAACAAAATAATCAAATGAATAGTTTATTTACAACTAGGAAATCGTATTACTATGGTCATTACAGGACTAAAAAAAACTATTAAAATAATATCAATTTACATGCTAAGTAATATGAATAAATCTTAACACTCCCCTGCCCATTACAAGGACCTTCTTGCACCAGTAATGAATGTTTGACAGTTGACCTTACCTTGAGGTTTTTTGACTTTTCTCTGACACAGAATCACAACCATTGTTATAGCCACGATCACCACCACGCCTCCTAGCACTGCTGTCAGGATCAAGAGCAAGGGGAAACTCTCTGGAACACACAGTTATTGCCAATCAGAGTCTATCATTCAATCAATCAACAGTATTTATTCTGAAGATGTTATAAAATTATCCTTTGAATCCGTATATAACTAAACGTCTTAGTTTTTTATCTGAGGAGTTAATTCTTATACTAAGAAATAAATAGCTAATAACACAGAAGGACCTACTCACTGCTAATAACTAATAAGTACCTGGTGACCGAGCTTTGCTCGTATAGAATAAGACATGTATTATAAAAAATTAATTAGAAAAATTAAAACACATTTATTACTCAATGATAACATTTATGTGGTTTAAATAAAACCGATTTAATACACCATAATTAATAAAGCACTGAACAAAAAGTATTGCATCTGGAGGGGATTGAACTCGCGACCATCGGTTTACGAAGCCAACACGCTACCGCTGGACCACGGCGTCTGCCTATTGAGCAATGCCGTTTAAGGTATTTTAGCCAACCTCAATTGTTTTAGCCGTTCATTTACTGTTTAAGTATCCATACAGTTATTATTAGCCTGTGATCAACTGATTTTGTTAGAAACGGAATGAAGATTGAAAAGCAAAATAGAAATTGAATTTAAACCAGTTAATTGGTTTGTTACAGTGGCTTCAAGCAATAGAATGAATACGTTTTCTTTCAAAACACGAAATATTTTGAAAATACTTTTCTCTGTTTTTATTTCGCACAGTTATTTTACCCTTTAGTTTTTAGTAATTTGATAATTTTTCATTTATTACATACATTAAATAAATATTTATGCAAAACCTCTATTCACATATTGTTCACTACCATCTTCAATCAACAACTGTCAAACAGTTACAAACAGATGTTTTGATTCGTATTGTTTACATTTTGATTCTCCATAAGCGCAATGTTAAATTTTTTGATTTTTAACTTAATATTACAAGAAAACCGGAATTTTCCTGGACATTAGACCTATCTGGAACTTATTTTCTACTCAGAAATTAGTTATTTCAAAATTTTTAAGAAAATCCTTAGTGCCGTTTTCGAGATCCGTGTGCATATATATATATATATACAAACCTTGCTCGTATTATAGTATTGGATACTTCTTCTAGTAATAACTCTTACATTTAATAAATTTGTATATTTATCTGAATTGTGACCCATAAAATATAACTTATTCAGAGTGGTTTGTGAAGTGTGAATAAACTATAATTTTCAGTATGGTTAAATATAGCGATTTAAATTTTTAAATTCCTTGAATAATCATTGTACACGGTTTGAGAACCTAAATTATGCAGTGATACCCCCCTAACAACTCTTATATTAACCTGTGCCTTACTTTCATATAAAACACAAAAAAAGATATCACTTGATGAAATTGTTCAATATCGTCTATCTTTTACAAGTTTAGTAGTATCTGAAATAATTTGTAAACATTCTCATATAATATTACTCACTCCTAAGAAATATTATCTCTAATATTCTCACAGAAATAACTAAACACACTCAAGTGAACTTAAGGATATCAGCTATTACACCATCCACGTTAAGAGGCTTTTAAATCTACCAGAGTGCACCTGAGGCCATTACAGCAGAGGTGTCAATAAACACATAAAGCTTACTTAAGTAATGAAACTTTAACCGTAAAACTGTTCCTTACTCTGAGCTTTGAGGGTGATCTCAACAACATCGCTACCATACGGATTGGACACTGTGCAGTTGTACACTCCGAAATGCCCCAGACTCGACTCTCGGATTATCAGCGTGCTTTTGATACCCTCCGTCAGGGGGTCCTCCAATACCTAAAATCATAGTGTTTTGCTATAAATGCAGCAGAAAAAATATCTTTAACTGTACTTATCCTTCAAAAGCTCCTCTTTTATTTCTTCAAAGATTTTTACAAAGCTTTAGTAGAAATGAAAATGGTAAGGTTAAAACAAACAAAAAATTATTACATCAAATGCCATTACATATTAATGATATATGAAAGATCGCAAAACATTTAACTGATCTATAATTTGGAAACAAGATCAAACAAAAGACATTTTTAAAGGACAATAATTTTAAACAAAAACTACTTAAACATTTTTAGTACATTTGAAATCACAACTTCCATTAATGTTCTGTGGATATAGTTTTATAATTAGTTGTTGAAATTTAACACATTTATTTGGGGAAGAAAAGCTCTATAGAAAAGCTCGATTATAATTTAAGATTAAACTGTAAATCAATTATTTTAAAGAATGTTGTAAAATAATTACAGAATAATCCTGGTCAGATGCAACATCTTCGCCTTTGAAGCTCCATACTACTTTTTGAGGAGCGGGTATTGAGAATGCAGAACATTCTAATCGGACGTTGTCTCCAGGAATACCAAACTGGGTGCGGTGAGATATGATCGTTGGGGGTCCTTTCATATAGATGGTCGCCTCAGCCCCGATGTCGGGGAACCCAGGGACAGTCGCGCGGCAGAAGTAGCGACCTGCAGTGTCGTGTGAGACGGTGACGGTGAGGTTGGAGGAAGTGCTCACCACCTGTTCCCACGTAAACGTTAGTACATTGCCTCGCTGTAGAAGAATAACAACGTCTTAGACAGAAAGAATTGGAGAAGTAGAGAAATAAAATAAAGAAAATGAAATATTTTGGTGTAAAAAAATAAGCAGGATAGATGAAGAGTTAAAAAATAAACAATGAAAATCAGAACAAATACATATTTTTTATACTATGGTTTCATGAATAAGGAAATACACGCAGTATAAGTAATTCCTGAAAACTGCTGTCCCATCTTTCACAGTATATTAATTTTCACCTGAAAAAAATATGAGAATCTAATAAATGAGGAATGTGTGAAATAATTTTGATGATATTACTTATAGTATTGTTACTGACAAAAACCAAATTATTTGTCAGGATCATTTTTATTAACAGTCTAATGATCCAACACAGCTGGACCCAGTCTGACACTGAACTGAAGAACTTCAAATTATTAAGTAAGTTTGGAAAGTAAGTTCAAGTTATCAAGTTTTAAACCTTATTGCATTGATAGTAGTTGATGCATTGATGCAACCAACATGTTAGCCTGGTTTCAACAGCTCATAAGTTCTGTGTGCCTTCACATTAAACTACACTCCCATAATATTAAAGTCGAATGAAGCCTTGGTTCAAAATAGTAACACTCATAATAAGTGCTGGCGTTTGAAGCAGAATTGGAACAAACATGATTCAATATTTACATTTATCTTAGTATTTTATTATATACATTTTACTATTTCAAACGATTCTCACCCTGTCAGAGTCCTCATGTATCCAGACTATGTCAGGAGGGGGGTTCCCATCCACATCACATATTAAAGTTACTGAGGTACCCAGGTCCGCTTGCATACTTCGGGGCTTTGCTCGAAATCTTGGCCCATCTGAAACAATAAATGACATTTTAACATTTCTGAACCTTAGGGTTAAAATATTTTCCTGTACTTGTTTGTTTCAAAACAAAGTGGTCTTTTGCCGCAAAGTGCACTACAAACCCACAGAGTTTACTTCTCAAACTATTGAGCTGAAGTATTTCAAGGGCATTGTTATTAAAAGAATGAGCTTGCGATGACAATCCAAACAGAAGTTTCTGATTTATTCAGTACATTAAAACAATTTTACATAATATTTGTCTTGGTATTGATCCTTTTTTATTGTCATCTTTGTTATCAAAATATAATTGTATTGTTACCTTCAAACATATGTTGATGTTCTTTTTAAGGTTCTTTTGTAAACAAGCAATAACGTTTTATGCTTAAATGTTTATTATTAGTAATATATATGCAAAACTTTTACTTAATCTTTAATCTGTTAATGTAACTACTTTTACTTAATCTTGAGATTGAAACAATAAAGTTAAAATGTTCAACAGAGATTTTGGCTCATAAACATTAAATTTTTGTTTAGATAGTTATTATACTAAGGCTGTTATACTTTTAACTGAAATATATAGTCAGATAAAAACTAAAACAGCGCAAGTAAGCGATCCGAAATGAAGCCCCTCACAAAACAGCTGGTCATTTACCCCTCACCTGCCTCCCAAAGTGGTCATCAGAACTCTCCCTCGCCCAATGGCTTCAGCAGGGTATAAAGGGCTGCAATGACTATCACTTTACAGGGATGTTCTCACTTACAGTCACAACAATACCCTTTGTCCCTTGTCCAACTTCTTTGCGATGTATTCAATTAAAACACATTGCTGACTGTGTATATTATTGTGTGAATTTGTTATTTTGTTTGCCTAACTTTAACTACATAAGGTGGGAGTTATTTTTATGAGCACAAAGAGAAAATATAACACGTTGTATTTTGTTTTATATATTTTTTTATTCATAGCATAATAAACATTTAAATTGTTCAACCTTGTGTAAATTGTTTATGCTGTACAGGTCATGGGAAAATATATGAATATTTATAATACTTCCATGAGGCATAAAAAGCAGATGGATTAAGGAAGAAAATATTGTCTATAAATCTCTGATGCCATTAAATGATACTACATAGGTTCTATCTAGGAGGTAGTTTGCTAGGATAGAACTCACAGCTGATGTCCAAAGCCTCTGACTCTTCACTCTTTCCAACTGCGTTGTGGACTTCACACTTAACAATGGAGTCATGGTTCTTTCTAGAGATATTGCTCAACACCAGTTCAGTAGTAGGGTCTCCCATCACCAGTTGGTCGTTGATGAACCATCTGTATGTTACATTCGGAGGGTTGGCATCTGCAGAACAAGACAATTTCACGTCTTGCCCTTCCACCAACCGGGCTCCACTTCCAACCACACTAACAGTCACCTGTTGCAACAAAACAAAATGAGACATAAGAAGATTTAGTGGGAGATTTATTCAACGGTCTTTAATAGAAGGGACGTTCCCTATTAACTAAAAAATTTCGCTTCTGAACAGACCAAACTCACTAGAGTGAAGTAATACCCACATATTCCCAAAGTGGACCTTCCCTAGGATATTATTCAGACATAATGTCTCTATAAAACACAGCTATCATTGCCTCAAGTGAACATGAAAAAGTTATTTCTCCAGTTGTTATTATTTTTTTAAGTAAATATGTAAGAGGGTACAGGATATTGGCAAAAAACTCCAACAATGAACAGTTGGTTCACCTAAATAATATTGAAGATGATAAAAGCCAGTAAATGAAAATCAGGTATAATTGGACCTACTCTTTCCTCTGCAAGCTTGTAGACCTATGTTTCCTGAGATATCTTAAACCACTGAACAGTAAAAATTCAACTATATTGTCAAAAGAATGTTTATGTTTATCCAAAGATAAATGTTTGATTATTTAGTAGTAAACACTCCTTAAGGTCTTATTTTAAATTTTCAGATGTATTGCTCACGCTAATATATACTTGTACATTTAAAGAATAAGTTCTCCATGAACTCTTGGTGCAAACATTTTCTGTTACTTGACACACAGAGCTGAATTTCTTCAATATCCTTTACATAACACTGAAAAAGTGAGATGTTCAAACCAACAAACTTGTTTTAATTCGTTGAGCTATTAATAGCCCTGGCCAATGAATAAGTGACAAAGCTTTGTGACATAAGGTTGATTACTGCTCATTATCACACTAATCCTAAACATATATTCACTTTGTTTTCAAGGTTACAAAGTAAGTTTTTGTAGCATTCAGTTCGAATAATTTAACAAAACTCATGTAAAATTCAATTCCATTTGTCTATTTTCTAGAATATGATTAACAAAGACAAGAGCAAAGTCTGAGAAATTGGAATATTGCATGACATTTAAGTAGTTTCCTTTGCATATATGTCGTGTTTGTACCTTTGCTAGAAAGCGGAACACTTGAGCAATGGGCGTACCCAAAACCTTTGTCCAGAGGAGGTATTTTAATATTTGAGTTTATGTATAACTATGTATCTATATATTTATGTACATTAAGATTTATTTTTAGGACTTTAGGGGGAAGATATATCATGATACCACCCTCTAGAGCATGCCTCTGCCTTTGAGTGAAGTATACTTCTAACATATTGCTCAGAAAACTTGGACAGTAAACAATATGGAATATTATACTATTTACTATTTCACCCTTTTATTGTCAATCATTAACTTGTTTTATGTAATTGAATAAGCATGTGCCATAACATTTTACGATCAAATAAAAACCCATGACACAAACTTAAAATAATACAAGAATAAAGAATAAAAACAATTTTCATAAAGTACCAACAACCTTTTATATTATTTAGATTCTTATTGCGGACCTTTTATACCGCAGAAGGCCTAACTAATTTTACATATTTTTAGCGCTTTAAAAAGGGATTGGGTTTGTTATTGAAATTTTTTTATGTGTGGGCAGACCTTCAAAACTTAATTTGGTAGCAAGGAATAAGAGTTATTTTAGTTAAAATATAATATATATGTATATAAATTAATGTAATTGCAAATTATAAATAATTATTTCATTTAATTCATAACAAATTATATACGATAATATATTTTTCCAATACCAGATAAAAAATCGTTTTATTTACTTCCCTGAGGGAAATGGCTTAAATCATGGATATGTCTAAAGGGAATGTTTTCAGTTCATCTAAACAGCTGTTTTTATTTTCTAAAAATTCTATATAATAGTTCTGGTAGTTTCTATTGAAAACTCTTACAAATTTTCCACCTTAAAAATCACCAAAACCTCCCTCGCCATAGCTAAGACATATCCGTGTCAATAGAGCATTGATTAGTTTTGAAAACGTAATATTACCATTTTAATAAACAAATTATAAACATTAAATTTAGTTACCTAAAATGTTTGCTAAATACTATCATTACTCAAAATAACAGATTTATTAATTAAATTTGCACCATTAATGTTTGAAACCACAACGGATGAAGTTGACTCGGATGAAGTTAATGAAGTTGACTATTTTAATAAAGAAAAACAAATTCAGCAACTATAGCAATGTGCCAGGATTACGGATATATCAAAATCTATTCCTTTTTTAGGGTAAGCACCTATGAGTGAGTATCTTATTTAATCTAATTGGTTTGCTATAGTATGCCTGGCGTGGTTACCTTGGGAGCGTATTTGACCTCGAGCCTGAGCCTGGCGCTCCTGTAGGTCCTGTCGGCGGTGTTCTGCGCCTGGCAGGTGAACGTTGTGTTGTGATGCTCCTTCTTGGGCGTCAGCTTCAGTATGGACTTGGCGGTGAACCTCCTCCCATCGGGTAGAGCCTCTACGATGTACTCGATCCCGTCCGTCAACACGTTGCCCAGCCCGTCGATCCATGTTATCTGTGAACACCGACACTGTTACACTCTGGGTCACGGATCATTGTAGTCACGTATTACGTAGTCACATATTATTGTAGTCACGGATTATTGTAGTTACGGTTTTTATTTATTACCAATCTTGAAATAGCTTTCTGATATGGAATGGAAAAAGTCTTGAGAAAGAATTTTAGCTTTTGAAAATTTAAAAACAATTATACAGTATATATTTTACGAAACTCTAAAACTGTAACTTATTTGATTCTATCCTTTACATAATATTACTGTATTCTTATATTTTGACACGGAAAAAAATTCTTAAAAATCTTTTATCTCGAAGACTGAAGAAAAACTAAAGAAGATCGATTTATATAAACAAACATAATTTACAATTAACTTAATTCATATAAAACATATTTTAACTATAAATAAACATAAATCCATTTCATTCAACTTCCCCACATGTTCCGTAATACCTACACAGCTGTAGTTAAAATATTTTTATGATGGCTGTGTTGAAATAATGAAGGATTCCAATAAATATTTACGGTAATCTTTACTTTTTTTTGCTAATATTTTTTACTTACAGTATTATTGATAGTGAATCTTTAAAAATTCCCTCCCAAAGTAGATTTAGATTAGATTAGATCATTGAAATGGCAACCATTAACAATGTAGGTATTTTAAGCCAAGTATGAATGAGGATTGAGTGTAGACGAATGTGTATGAATGATGATTGTGGCGTGATCTCGTAGTCTTGTTACTGACTAAGGTTGACATGTTCCTTAGACAGGACTGTTAATTAGTAGCCCAACAGCCGATGGCAACTAATGGACCTACAGTTTAACGTGGAATCCAAACCACGGCCTCTGAATTACGAATTGGTCTAATTATGAGGATGATATTTACGGATTAACGTAGTATTCAATAGAGCGGACGTTAATCCACACAAGAGAACACCGCATCCACCGACCATCACAATTCGTGACCTCCAAGTAGATGGATTACAGGACGTCCCTACCATCCCAGACCAAAGTACAACAAAAAATAGTCCAGTACTGAGAAAGGGGAGAATGTGCCCTATAAGCTCTTGATGAATGTTCAGAGTTTTTATAATACTACATATATCAATAACCAGAAGGAAAATCTTTTAATGAATCTTATTGTAAATAAAATATTAATGGAAAATATAGAATAGATGCGAACGATGGTTGTAGAAAACGTTAAGAATTTCATCCGGCAAGTATACCTCAGCTGCGGGCTTCCCTGCTGCGGATATGCACTCCAGCTCTATCTCCCGGTCCTCTGTGGTGAGCAGGTAGTCGCCCTGGATGATCCTGGGGGGCTCCGGCGGCGTGAGGACCGACAGGTGCGCCGCCCTGGAGCGGACGGCGGTCTCCCCGCTGGGGCCAGTCCCCACCTGACACTGGTAGCTGGCATCGTCGTCCAGCATCGCCGGGTAGATGTCCAGCGAGTAGTCACCTGCGACAAGGCCGAGTGTTGAGTAACAACTTTATCCAGCTATTTTTTTCATTAAGGTCTTATCGATCTTTCCAGCAAAAGAATCAGCTGATACTTTACACCCTGTTTGAATAATGTTAATGTATTATTAACTGGTATGAATATGTTAAATGTGATTGGTTATTCATTAATTTTATGAATAGTGTCATACGAAAAAAAGGCTTGCTCTTGTGAAGTGACATCCATTAAACCAATCCAGAGATCACCTTGGGAGGATCAGTCTCTAACAATACAACCTAGAGGACAAAGAAATCTTTCAACCTTCACCTAGTACAAGAATATCTAGTAACCATTAGCCTTTTAACCTTCTACCTCTACTAACCTCCACTAGATTAGAACCGGAAATTTAATAAGAAAGCTTTCAGTATTTCGTTTCAGATTACACCAACTTAAACGCGTAATAATGATCTTACTATGAAACTAAACGGTAAGTTTAAAAACCTTTTAGGCTTTTTACTAGTTGAATTTTTTTTCTGATGAACAATCGTTTTAGGATACTTTTATTTGGTTGGAAATGACATCTCATAGATATCGTTAAACATTTGAATGATCCAATTCAGAGCATTAAGACTGCGTCTTTCACTCACTTCCTACAAGAACAATTTAAAGTTTTAACAGTCTGCATAACTGTATTCATCACGGAACCTTTTACTTGGTATCATTATAAAGAGTGTTTTCGTGTCTACTGATCTATATAACTGCAACTAATGTCTCTCATTTACCATAGAATAGAATAGAATATATTTTTACTGCCGTAAATACATTAACTATATAATGTGTGGCAAAAGACAACAAGATGATAAACAACATACCAACCTAAAATCTGAAAATTTAAACATGGCATATAAAAAATATAGAAAAGATAAAATACCCCTTGGGAACAAATTTTTATAATTATTTTTATTTACCTTCATCCCCCAGTTGTAAGCCAAGAACTCCTCATCCGTGTAAAACCCAGAAAAAGGTCAACTCCCGCTTCAAAACTTTCTTAAACAAGAGTGGATTTTTCAAAATTTTCAGACGTTCAGGGAGAGCGTTAGGCCTGCCGCACACAGAGCCGGGCGGGTCGGGTCGGGGCAGGGCATTTTGCCCCTGGGCGTCTTGTGCGACGTGAAATGCACGGGCGCTTAAGCCTGATTCCCACATGAGAGGGGAGGCGTTCAAATGTCGCCGTTCTATGCTGCCCAACACGTAACACATCCCTGCCTCTAGGGGCGTAACTATACACAGCGTTTCCCTGACCAAGGTCGCACTAGAAGCGACAGTATGTTGTCTCCAGTATGTAGAGACAGGGCAGTGTCAGTATCCTGAGCTCCCTGAAAGCGTCTCTGCATGACTCTGTGTTGTAGGTTGGCAACAATTCGAATCGATTGAAGTCTGAACACCCTTTCGAATATTGTCTTTTCGCACAACCGACCCCCAACCGGATCCCGTAAGAGATATGTGGGTAAATAAGGCCTCAATAGGCCATGATCAATACTTGAGGTGTGCAAAATGATTTAAGGTTACGCAAGGTAAAAATACCTTTGACAACCCTTGATAAGACACTATCAACGTGTTTTCCAGTTTCAAACTTTATCAAGGTGCATACCCATAAACTTGGTAGAGTCTACCTCTTTTAGATTTATATCATCCACTATGAGAAATGGTACCAATTCAGCCTCAATGTCCCCCCGTAAAGTAAAAAGAATGTAGTTTGTTTTTGAATAATTTGTATTCAGATTTTCTGATTGAAATTTTTGAATTTAGGTGTTCAGATTTATAAATGATAAGACTTCAAGGTTTCTGATTCAAAGTAGAGAGTCGTGTCATCTGCATGCTGTATGAATCGTCCTCTCAAGACCGAAGAGCTGACGTCATTTACGTAAATTAAAAACAAAACTGGACTAAGTATTGATCCCTTTGGGACACCTTGTTGAATGATGACTGTCTGTGATCTCACATAGGAGACTTGAACAAATTGGTTTCTACCCTGCAGGTAAGATCTCAGCCATTGCAATGGAACTATACGAATTCCACAAGTTCTAGCTTTTGGATAATAATCCGATGATCTATGCAATCAAAGGCCAAGAAAAGGTCAAGGAAAACACCAAGCGTCCTCTTTCGCCTCTCAAGTCCGCTGAGAACATCATCAATAAGTACTCTTTTGATACATTATTATGTATCAAATGAGAAGTTAATAGTTTATTAACTATATTTGAAAAAGAGCTCTCATATATTAACACATCCCAAAAATGTTTATTAAAAATTTAATCTGAGGGATCATTAGTAAATATTTTAAAAGATGATTGTGATTTCAAAATTAATCTGACATGACTAAATTTCTAGTTTTAGGTGAGGTATATTTTAGCGTTTTTATTGTCCTTACGAGATGAAAAATACAAGATGGTGGAGGTACTTCAGATTCTTAGGCTGGCCACATGACTAAAGATGAAATAAGATGAATAACTTAATAGCCACTAACCTTCCTCGTCGCTGCCGATCATCTTGTACCTATCGAAGCCCGAGAGGTTGCGATGGGTGCCGAGCCCGAAGCCGTCCTTGGTCCACTGCAGCAGGCCGGACTTGTTGATGACTCTGCAGGGAAGTGTGACGCGGCTGCCCACCACCGCCGTCTGGTCCTGCGGCTCCATCGCGAACTTCTGCTCGCGCAGGGCGACGCACCCTCCAGCAACCCAGGCGAGCGCCGCGACCAGCCTCAGCAGCATCCTGCAGTCCTGCCTCTGCAGCACACCACCGACATGTGAAGGTCTCGTATATTGCAAAATATACGTAGTGCCGAGACGACTAATTGAGTTAAATAAATAGCAAATGTCATTAACCTGATCAAAAGAGGAGTTAACCGCTTCACGACAAATTACGAGTATTACGAGGAAACACTACACAACGGTACTTTTATATCAGCACATTTTTGCAATAAAGAGGAATACGTTTAGAAATCCAAGTATGGTTTTAGATATATTAATAAAATCCACTTTCTATAGGGTGTAAGAAATTTCATAATTTGTTATAAGTAAAATCATTTCATTAAATATCATAAAGAATTTTATTTTAAGAAAATATTTTCATGCGTTCATTAGGATGAGTAAAAATATGCAATTTTATAGGAATTGTACTTTTATTTATTTTCCACATAACCTCAACTTCTCATTACAATGAGTCTACCGCCTGAGGCACGATTAAGCACTACAAGGTGCCGTTGCGGCGTTATTCACACTGTTAAGAGGTCATCAGACTGGAGTCGTCCACCTCTGGAGTCAGTGGATAACCTTTGCATTGGTAGGCGTGAATGCTGATAAGTAAAAATACTGTAAACGGAGTATGAGATAACTTCTTTATCTACTGCTAAACTTGTCTATACCTACATTATTACTATTATAATTATAATGAAAACATTTTAATTGCAATAAACAAATGGAAACTAAAACTATAAGGAGATTGAATCAACCTCAGCTCTAGTTCAATCTAGATAGACGGGTGACGAGGAAAATGGTACCACTTAATTACTGTCTTAAACTTTAGCCTAGTCTGACTGCAAGTTTATCCACTCCACTTGCCATGTCGGTCGGGCTCCATTATAAATATCTGACCCGAGAAGTATCATAGTTTCGGATTTAACATTATTTGTTGGTGAAAGTCGTTACAAAGTAACTGTTACTACCTGAGTTTCCTGAGGGTAATAGGTTCACCGACTTTGATTATGATTTATTAGTATTAGTTAAGGTAACTTTTAATCTAATTCATTAAATGACCAACTCTTTCCATTTAGAAGGTTTTTATTCAAATTGGATGCTTTGAATGCTAAACATTTTATTCCGGATAATAATTTATACTGTGCCAAAAGAAAACAATGTATTCTTTGGTATTACTCTTTCTTTATGTCTACTAGCTTAAGTACCCGTTCTTTGCACGGGTAAAAGAGCTGAGAGTTAATTAATTTTTTGTTTACGAAATGACAAAACACGAGTGTCTACAAAATGACAAAGTAACACCTGTTAAGTAATATTGGAAAAGGTAAGGAGTAACGTAATGGAGACTGACATCGAAAAAACTTAAAATCTACAATTTTTGGCAATACTAATTTCGATCCAGCAGTTTGTCAGCAAAAATGAACCTTCTTTCTTCTTCTTCCCAAACTCCCAAAATGTACTTTTAACAGATGTTGACATTAGAAACTGTACACATTGAAACCTAGGACATTCACATAAACTGTATCTTCTCCTTTCTGAACTGTCAAATTTGTCCACAGCTGTCAAGTAATTATATGTTGATATCCTTTGAAAATGTAAACATTTAAACCAAGGACGTTCACGGAATGTAGTCCGAAGGGATTTTGAGGAAATTAATATGCCTAAGATTTGCATGAGTTTGAGATCTAACTTTGTGTAAAATTTCAAACCGGTCGGTTCAGTATTTTTAACGTTTACTTACCACAACAAAAAACCTACAATTATACATGCATAAACTACCTCTCCTTTATAATATTATAGATTTCATCAACAACTAAAACTATGAAAGTGATGAAAGTCTTTCATTGTATGAACACGAAACCCCCACACTTTTATCAAAACTACGAGCAGGTGGGGGTAGGTTCGTTGCATGATACCCGAGTCTTGGATCAACGCTTCAGAGGGATCAGAGCTTGGCAGAATGAATTGGGTCCACTATTTGTCAGAGCGTTACCCCTAACTGTGCCAGTGATTGAATAAGACAATGCCACACATAGTTGACGAAATAGTTTACAGTTTATTAGTTAAACACAAAAAGAGCATTTGTGTCTCAGTAAATAAATTACACAATGTTGATCCATCGGTAAATATTAACTGATTAATATTTGCTGAGCAAATAACAAAACGTAAATGTTGATTGTGCTATTTTGTGTAGTTGGGTTTCTGTTAATAGTAAATTCTCTATATATTTTAGGATTATAATTGCAGCATTTCAACGAAACAACTGCGAAACGTTTTATTAATATCATACAATATTAAACTTTTGTTCGACTCTTTCTTCATATGAGTCATAAAATAATGAACCAAAAACATGACACATTTCTTAAAATGTACTGTGTCTCGTAAAATTGTAAGTTTTTATAATCGATCAGATTATGTAAATATTGCATATAAATAAACATTTAGAAATCATAAGTGTTTAATGATTTCAATGTCAAATTCTCTTGAAAGAGTGTTTAAAATGAGGAAAGAAGCCACTTGAACGTCATCTCTAGTTTTCTATAGAACGATTCCTGGAAATCGTTTGATGCCGTGCAAACAATTTGTCACGTTGTGTGCTTTTGAAGTTGCAGTCAATCGACGATCAGTGAACATCAAAGATCAATTTACTATGAAACGTGTTTGAAAAGCAAATCAAGGGATGTGTTCAATAATTATAGAGTGATGCTTTCTTTTAGTATTAGTCAACTATTTTTTTTACTATCACAGTCAATTGAATGCTTTTATGGTGTAAAAATGGGAAACTAAATACAGTTTTTTGTGAAATCTATATATAATAAATATTCCTTAATAATTTCAATTTGATCGTTGAATATATAATTATATTTCATGATAAGGCATAAAGAAACGGAAAATTACCATACTAAACATTGCTCGATTACACTCCGAATAGCCGAAGAACAAGGTGAAAAAAGTAATAAACGAAAACATTTAACTGGTTTAGTGAAATGGAACAAAATAGGAATTATTTATATCCTTTCCTTGATAACTTCTACCTCCAGAAGTGAAGTTTGGCACATACAACATGTACTACATACTATATTTAGGCTCTTAGCATGAACGTGGATAAATAATATTCAATGATGTAAACAACTTAACAAACCAGACCACAACCTTATCTCACTGACCACCTAATGCCTTGTGACATCGAACCTGATCCCGAGTTTCACAGTTTAAGGACTAGCGCACTAAGGAGACAATTAAGAAATTTCAGCACTTTTTTGCATTTAATCCGCAGAGATAAATTAGGTTTTGTTAATATAAACTTTTAATACGATCATAAAATAATAATTAGTTCATTTCCAAAAATCGCATCCAAGTAATTTCCTGAAAGTTATTGGCTGTGTTCGTGAATGTGAAGAATCGTCCGGAGACCAATCCGTCAACACCATGTCCGACAATGTAGACAACTCTCAAGTCGCCAACTTGCCAACCCTCTTGTCGGCACCTGCCAAGTCCCGACGAGTCAGGGGTGCCAATTATTCGCAATCGATCGCAGGCAGGTTGGCAGCCTGAAGAGTCCGTCAAGAAGGTATTGTATACCTCACGCCACTATTGTTCCCTGCACGTTCCCCAGTGTTGGTAATATTTCCCCCACCTTGGAGTGCGTGCTCGTGCGCGTGGGGAGATTAGAAAATGAAAGACAGTCAATTTAGAAAACGCATTCCCGGTTGAGTGCACTTGGAAATGTGGAGTATCTCGAATCGGAACGATTCAATATGGATTTAAAATAGTATTTCCAGGAGAAAAAGAAACGTTTGATGAGAAAAATAAAATAAAGCCGTATCTTCTATTTGCGTCTTTATTCATACATAAATTTCGATTTAAATATTTAGATAAACACCTCCATCACTAATCTAAAGTTTTGAGTCACACAATTTACAATTTTGTAGTGGTTGGTATTTAGTTAAAAATTTTTTTGCTGATGAAACTTTATAGATTGTTTTTGAATTATTGGCACGCACGAACGATAAATCATTTAATAATTAAACTGACAGAAATGACAGTAAATTTAATCACATTATATTTACACATGAGACATACTGTTCGTCCTACGGTATTATCTGCAATGAAAACGGGATGTGTGCGATTCAATTATTACATAATATTATGATACTGTTTATATTATTCAGATTATATCATATCCTCGGAAAATATTGGGTCGTGTTTCGTTAGTTTATTAACCGACATTGTACGATAAGTCTTCAAAAAGTAATTATCAACTAAAATCAGATATCAAGGTGTACTTTTCATCTTATTTCTAAAATATTTTATTACTAGTACTTTTAAATTTACACACTTTTACACACCCATCCACCTTTACACTCTCTCAAACGTGTTATCGTGTAGGAGTGAGAGGGTGAAAAGTCTGTAGTAATTCCTACGACGTGGGAGAACTGACTCTTGACTGGCTTTGTAACGAGGGAGAGGGAAGAGCCCTCCAAAACACAAGCGCGGGGCGGCCCTGGGGCACTCGCCCTTTAAACTCGAAACTCACCTCCGCTAGGTGTCACCATCGCCGACGCTACGGGACTCCACCTTTTGTAAAACTGGTGAACATTGTTGATACAAATTACAATGTTATCTGGTATAGGTAAATGGGTCAAATAAGTACATTTAAATATTTGTAATTATAACGTGGCGTAAACAATAAAATACAAAGTATATTGAATTACACAGATATTGCACTTAAAATAAGCGTTCGGTTGGAGGGAAGAGATACAATAGAACAGATTCCAATAAACACTTAAGAGGCTGGGTGGATTGGTGAAACCGATACACTAGAATTGATTCAATATTATTCTAGGCCACGCCAAGCTACCTGGGATGAAAAACTATTCGGCTGTCTTTAAGTCTGCTATTCAATGAAGAATTTTTTTTAGTTATGTGAGTGAATAAAAGATAAATTAAATAATTTCTTATTTAATTAACTACTATAGTCAATTGTAAAAATGTTTGTATTTACTTCCCTGTTGAAAATAGGTTAGATCATGGATATGTCTAAAGTTCATCTCAAAAAAAGTTTTCAGTTCATCTGATAAGCTGTTCTTATAACCAAACTATGACGTCACTAACTAAATGACGTAACTGTTTCAAATTTTATCAAATTTCTAACCCCCCAAGAGCTTAGAAATATCCATGTCAATAAGTTGAGTGGTAAATTAATTGATGAGTGTAAAAACAATAAAAGAGTGCGATAATAATTCAAAAACTAAACTTAAGATTTGAGTAAAGATTTTAATGTTTTACTTGAGTTTAGCTAACATTAAACTAATTATTTATGGATTAAAGACATAATCTTAGTACAATTTAATGATTATACCTGTATTTAATTCCAGAAATCATTTTTGGGTATTGAAAGGTAATAGGCCCTATTTGTTTTTGAAAAATCTACCATTCCACGTTTATACATTCTCATTAGGAATAATAAAATAAACGGTATCAGTGGACTGACACATACTTTCTTCCTTAAATAAATTTAAAAAAGACAATCTGTAATTAAACTATCATGTTCTTCAAAGTTTATCTAAATATTATCTAAATTTCATCTAATAATTTATTGTTTCAAAAATGATCATCCCATTTCTGAAAATAAAATCAAGAGAGACGTACTGCGTTTATCATGGACAGTAAACTTAACTTTTCTCTGGAACCGTTAGTCGTAGAAAAATAATTCAAAATACTAATTTGTTTAGTTTTTAAGCTGGTTTCAGTGGTGTCAGTCAAGTTAGACTGTACTTTTATTGTTTTCGCTGAAAATTTAAAAATTTTATTGTTTTGACATTTAAAAGCCCATAACTTTTGAACCATCATTTTTACAGACATGCGGGTGGTGTCAAATTATTTAGTACTCTGTGAACTATAACCTATAAAATTTTAATCAAAATCGTTAGAGCTGTTTTTGAAAAATTTGGATTTTTCACGTTTTTAAGGGTTTTTAGGGATTAACTACCCTTAAAAATCAAAAATTCAAAAAAAATGAAAAAGCGCCTGGAGATACGGTGAATATACACATACATGCCAAATTTCATCTAATTTGGACCAACGGGGTAGGCTGTGGCTCTGTACACATCCACCCACACAAACACACGGACGGACAGACATCACGTCGAAACACACTTTTTTAGATTCAGGGGACCCCAAAACGGATATATCCACTCTCAACTCAAATTCGTAAATTTTGACAAAAACAATATGTTCTCCATATACAATAATAGGAGAAAGTAAAAACAGAGTGAAATAGATGAATCTTTTTTTAAAAGTCAGATAAAACGAATTTTACCGCAGATATTGGAATGAACCTATGAATGTATCGGATACGCGAGGATGAAGTGGTCTATCTGATAAGGCTTGTCATGTATCAACCCCTGCGGCTGACACTGCAACCACCCCTCGTCGACCAACCCCATCACCCTCCGTCGCCGCGCCGTGTTGGTGATGGATGCTGGGGGTGAAACCTCAGTCACATTCGCACGTACAGGGACGCAGGGAGGTATCTGTGCCCTTTCCTACACTTTTCATTATTTACTACCCTTTTTTCTCCATTCGTTTTATTGGGAAAAAATCACGACGAACATTTTTATAAATCTTTTGGTTGTAATTTTATACATAAATTTAAAATCAAACGAATAACGTAAATTAATACTAAAATTAGTTAATGTTTCCTTTTATAATTTATAGTAAATTTTATTTTTATTATATACAAAACGCCAAAATAATATAAAAAACTATATTCGTACAAAAATAACAGAGTAAATATGTGTGAAAGGGAATTCGATAATGAATATACGAGACCTCGACTTATTTTTTTTTAATTCATTAAAACTATGAATATATTTAAATAAAACATTTTATATCGTTCAATTTTTTTAGTTTACATCAGCTATTTAACATACAAGATGGCAAATACAGACAATCACATCATCCCATTGTCTAAAAAAATACTAAAGTAAATAAACTGCTCAGTGATTATACATTATTTTATTTAAGATTTAAGGAAGAGATTTTTTCATTTAACACCACTTTTGTAAAATGTAATTTTGTTAAACATTGTATTGTTAACAAAATTGACCAAAGTATTATAGGCTAATTTCAATTTAAATAACAGAATATTATAGCCTAATTTAAATTTAAATAAAAAACGCAACACTTAAAGCTATAAAAGCTTATGTTTGGATTTCAACCAGAAGATCATGAGATAACAATTTTAGAGCTGTAGCAGATTTAGTTAATCAGATGATGGGTAATTTATAAAAACCATCAGTTTTCGAAAAACGACAATTTAGATTTGGACAATATAACTATTAGCATTTTTACTACAGTACATAAAGTAGTGGGAGTGAATTTGAATTGATTTAGAAATATAAGGGAAAGTGAAGAAACTATTACAAAATTAAACGTTGCAAAAATTGTCCCTTTTTAGCCATCTTATCAAAAATAGATTTAAAAAGTTAAAGTATACGTTTCCAAATTAACTATTAAGGATTGGAATATATATTGTAATAATGAATGTGAAAAAGTTAAAATCTTTTAATAACTGTGCTTACCTAAAGAAAATAGTGCAGTTGTAGTGAACGATCTATCTCCTCTAAAAATCTTATTTAAATACATCTTTCATCAGTTAATTTAGTGAGGAACTGGAACGATAATGTTAAGTCACTTCCCCTTTCTATTTAGTAACGATTCATAATAATAACAAAAATCGCATTTACTTATCTGTGGGAAATGGCTTAGATCATTGATATTCCCGGAGGAAATGTTTTCAGTTAGCTGTTCTCATTACTATGTGACGTTACTTCCGTTACACTTTTTACGTCTCGCAGATTGCTAACTACCCCACCAAATATACTTATCCACATTTAAATTCTATATGGATCGATACTATCCTCAGTAGTAGGTATAATTTAAAATCCATACTAAGAGGTCGAAAAAAATCTGTTATAGGGTCCGTGAGAAATGTCTTTCCAAGAATCAGTTAATTTCTGGTTCGTCAGAGATGTGAAGGCCAAGTAAGAACAAGAGCTCTGTAGGCAGACGACGTGACGGAGGCCGATAATAGTCTTTATCTAGAGATATTCCAATATTATCGTCATCAGGAAATTTAGGAATCAGATGATTTAGGATTTAGATTTATTTAGACTAAATTATATTTTAGGATTAGTAAGATATCACCGATTCAATGTCCCTGGTATCGTATACGGCTGCAACGGTGTTAAAGTTTGATATTGTTATTGAAGATCATCAATATTGGAACATCTAATATCGAACATTGAAGATGTTGCAAGTAAGATGAACAATGCTTACCTTCGGACACAATGCTAGCAGAACATGCCCGGTCGTCGAACCAGAGCTCCTTCCATCCGATCCTGGAAACAGACAAACACCAACTATCACTTATGCAAATGAGCTACGTATGTCACAATATACAACTACAGGGTGTTTAAATAAAAGTAAATAAATAAAACAGAAGGAGAAGTACATTTTCTATAAATTGGTAACTTCTTTAGCAAACAAATGTTACTTGATTTGAGTTATTCGTAAAGTTAAACAACTTCACAAACCAATTTTATATTTCCTAGGTTTTTTAAATGATAATAAATTTAATACTGAGGTAATATATGTTACATTATAAGGGAAAAAAGTGACGATTTTCACACAAGCTTTTTAGGTTGTGATTTGTGCAAGTAACGAAAAAAACCTTTAACATATGTTATCAACTATATTTTTCATCAGCCTACATAAAATATTCAGCTAACTACTGCACAAATCAAAGATTTTACTGTTGAAAGTATTGCTTCCATATTGTTTTTGCAAATGCAAACAATCAGCAGATTGCCTGTCAATACTAATAATCGATCATCGCTTCCGATACTATCGATAACTTACGATTGGCACGCATGTATTTTCGTTTCTGTTCTATATTAAAATATCGAATAGGTAATGACCTCGCAATCAGCTGAATATTTTGCCTCTCTAGGGTGGGAAATTATTACTTTAGACCCGAAAGTATATAAAATTGTTTTTTCGATGCAGTTAGGCAAAAACAATGTATTTCAGAGTAAAAAAGAAAATATCTTCATTGATTTACTGTACTAAGCCTACCTAAAATGAAGAATATTGAATATTTATAATGATTTAAAAAAGTTAAATCGGTATTTAAATGTTCTAGAATACATCTTAGAATTTAATCCGTTTTGTGATTTCATACGTGAAACCTATTATAATTAATTTAAAACGATAGTACCAAGATTGTATTTACATAAATAACACCGGCAAATTTATGCAAATAATTTTAGCTTTTTATGCAGGATTGGTGAATACATAATTCTAGTTAGCATTTACTGTCGTTTGGCAACCGCAGTGGAAAATTAATACGAATTGGAATAATTTATAGCCTAATTATTGCCTTAAAGTATCGACTCAAATCATTAATTTGAATTATTGATGTGTTTTCACTAAGTTATAATAAGTAAGTAGTATGGAAAAATTTTAATATGATGTGATATTATTGATGGATTAGTATAATTAATTAATGTATATTAATACAAATATTTTAATAAATAATTAAATATAGCCTAGTCACCTCATTGATAATTATGACTGAAAGTTCGTAAAACATTATACACATTTAGAGATATGAAACCCTACTTTCAACTTTGAAAATTAAAAAAAAATATTGCTGGATGAGGCCGAAACGTCTTTACTTCTTAAAAACTAAAACTTGAATGTAGTAATAGTTAGAATAAACCAATTATGCGATGAATTAGAACAAATGGAGCACTAAATGATATTGCCATGTATGCGAGAAGATGAAGATGCTAGGGCCAAATGATCTTGTACGGTCATACATTAAGAAGCTTGGCTATTTCCCTTAGCCGCCGGGGAAAATGACTAACAGCCCCGTCCCTCCCCCCCCGCCCATGCCCCTGAGTTATGCCTTTCCGTGAAAATGTTCGCCCAAGTGCTTGCGATGATGCGGTGCTAAGTTCTACGGGACACATTTACGTAAATCATTACGTGTTTTAAAATTTAGTTAAACAATAAGCTTCCTTAGGTTTTATTAAAATGAAATACTATAAAGAATAATTTATAAATATATTAAACTTTCTTTAAACACTTATTTTATGCTAGAAAGTCTCAGTTAAGCTAATTTGTCGAATAATTAAATGCTTTATTAG
Organism: Nephotettix cincticeps; assembly: GCA_023375725.1. Classification (NCBI taxonomy): domain Eukaryota; kingdom Metazoa; phylum Arthropoda; class Insecta; order Hemiptera; family Cicadellidae; genus Nephotettix; species Nephotettix cincticeps. The sequence goes on along the minus strand of CM041786.1, from coordinate 26,431,749 downwards.
AAAATAAACGGTAACAGAGAACTAACACAAACTTTCCTAGTAAGCTAATGTTTTTAAAATAAGCTAAATAATAAATGAATAATTGCTTAATATAATAAAATAAAAAATACATTGTTTCAATAAGAAATCATCAAATTTGTTTAGTACACCCTCTTAATACAAGTTGAATAAATTTGAAAAACTGAGCTTCCCCTTCCAAACAAGCTTGTTTGTGTGTGGTTTATTGGTTTATATGACTTTACACTTCAAGTTTCATGTGGAACGGTTGAGAAAATAAGAAATAAATTGATTCTATAATATTGCCCATATGAATGAAGATGAGTACTCTTTGACAACGTAAGTGTTTGTCACGGACACTAAATTCACTTCATCTCTAGAACCATTAGCTGTAAACGAATAATTCGAAATACTACATTTTCAGCTAAATTTATAGCAGTAGTCAAAATGTTATTTTTTAATTTTCGGTTTTGCCGGATAATATTTTTTTACTCTAATTAAGTTAAAATGTCTGAACAGTGATGTTTACGGACATACGGGTGGTGTAATATTTTTTGGGACTTTAACCACTGTAAAACATGACATGTTAAATGGAACCGTTAGAGCCGTTTTTAAAACATGGACTGGCATACACACAGACACATTTCCCTTCGAAAACCTCTTGTTTTTTGGATTAAGGAGCCCGAAAACAACTCAAATTCTAAAATTTTATCGTGAACTATACTTATACTCATCTAGGGAGAATCTAAAAAAACTTAAAATATAGAGTGATAAACCTTTTTATATAAACTATGTATAATTTAAACTTTCTTCTTCTTGAAGAAGATACCTATCCTCTGTGGATGTAGGCTATAAAATTGGTCTACATTACTTTTATCCGCTACCGCTCTGAATAGGGAAGATTCATGTTATTTATGTCCTTAGCATCCAAGTTTCGCATACAATACCATACTCGTCTTCAACCTACTAACCTCCAATCCCTTTAGTTTCCCACGTAGAGTGAGTTGAAGAAGATGGTATTTTTCATTTCGCATAGTATGTCTGAAGTATTCCAATTTTCTACTTTTGGCTTGTTTCTGGCATTCTAATTGTTCATCGGTGCGTTGTAATGTCGTATCGATTGACACGTGCTGTATCCATGGGATTCTGGGTATGCGCCGATAACATTTCATTTCAAATACATCTATGCGTTTACATGATCAGTAAGGGTTCACGCTTCTGTGACTCCGTATAGAAGGGATAAACAAGAAGAAAAACGTTAAAAGGGTTAAGGGTGTACATAGTACATAATACATAGTACATAGTACATCCCACGATTTTCGAAACAATATTTTGTATTCAGAAATTGTGTTTAGTTTTATTTTTGTAATATTAGTATTTCACATAGCTAATTAAATGAGTTAATGAGTAAAATTCTCACTTCATATCAAACTATTTCATTATTAATGATGTATATGTTATTTATAATAATTAATATTAATTCAATATATTATTTTATAGCACCAACTTCACATTTTAACTTTTTTAACAAATTTTAACTTTTACATACTTTTTAAGTTAGAGATAAAAAATATCGATCTAGTTACGTGCATATATGTGGTGTTCAAATAATTGTACAAAATGGGAGTACGTAGATTGAAGTTAAGTCAAAATATATTTGAAATAATGTTAATCTAAATTTGAATTTTACACAGGTAAAAATTTGTAATGGAAAATAAAAACAATGTTTGTATTTACTTCTTGTGGAAAATAGGATGAATCATGGGTATTTCTAAAGGAAATGTTTTCAGTTTATCTAAACCGTTGTTCTTATGTTTCAAATTTTCGTCTTAAAAACTGGTAGCACACCACCTTCAGAGCTAGACTATGTCAAAATATATGAAAAATTCAAAGAAACGGCGGTAATTCTAAAGCAACCTTTTATTGAGATATTAATTGTATTGCAGAATTTAATGAGTATTTACGTTAATAAAATTGAACTTTATATTCAAGTTTAAGCTTAGATAAAAGTTTTCAGTAAAACAATTGATTGAAAATTATTTTAGTAAAATATACTGACCATAAAATGTTTAAATGCATAAATACAAAAGAATGAAATTTAAAATAACGTTAAAAAGCTTTACAAATGACCCTTATTATGTTTAAATAAATATCAAGAATACTGTAAATAAATTTATAAGTGAATATCTTACCTTCCATGTATTTAATTAGAAATTCATGCTTGTAAATTAAAAAAAATATGTCTATTAGATATTAGATACTGACGTATAAACCTTTCCCATGTTGAACTGTGGACGTATTATACGTGCAATACGACGAAGGCGGACACGTCGCTCGCCGGTAGCAATAAGCTTAGGGGTGTATTTGAGTTTAATAAAGATGTAAATTAATACCAGTGTGTATCAAACCCGGGTATAGGGCAGGGATGGATTATGGCAGGGGGGGTAGAGGGTATAAAGGCTCGGCCCACAACAAGATTATAGTCTGTACCGTGTGCAATAACCTTTGATTATATCCTCGGGACCGATATTCGTGCTTAAATAAACACGCGGCAAGTTTGTTACCTTGTTCTCATTTAATGTGGATATTAAACAGGTCAAATCCAAGTAATAAACAAACAGTTCAAGTTCACTTATGTGAAAGTGGTCCTAGATAGCAGTTATAACTTGCTACAATTCTAATGGAAACAACATTAGGCTGGTCTTGTCTCCTTTCTCAAGTTTGAAACTTTAGAGATTATTAAATCAGAAACAAAAAATGAATAGAACATAGAACAATCATCAATGTAGAAACTGAATCCTACAAACCGTAAAAAGGACGGGCTTACTGCTAGTTTCTATTAAATCTTTAAACTACAAGGACAGCTGATTATTACCAGTAGGTTATTCATTGAAAACTGGATCAAAATGCGACTAATATCGCGTAAAAGTGGGTTTTTAAATGCTCGTTATTTACTTTTCAAAGGGTGGCGAGCGATTTAAAGCATTTATAAACCTTCTTTGGAATGTAGAGAATACATGAAATAAGTTTCATTGTAATCAGTTCTTCGGGTTTTTTTCAGAGAAGACGGCGTAAAATGCCTCCTGGAGCGTCACAGACAAAAATTGAGATAATTCCGGTTTCGGCTTCTCTAACGCACGAAAAGTAAAAATAACTAAAAAATAAATAATTTGAGCAATTTACAGAAAAAACTCTAATTTTATTTATATTTATATCGATGTTCTTATCTTAAGGAAAAAAGATAATACATTCTACATGATATAGTTCCATCTTTTTAATGTCTCTGCCTAATGATATAAGCGGATTATATAAAGGTTTGTTTAACACATTCACAATCTGATGTATATTTTTTTCGAGGCAATTGTGAATTAAAATTTGCCAATTTTTCGTCATGTACAGTATGTGTCTTAGCTCTTGGGAAGGGGAGGGTGGTTGGCAATTTGCGAGTCCAAAATTTTAAATAGTGACATTTGGTTAGTGACGTCATATGGTTTGTGACGATCATAGTTTGGTTATAAGAACAGCTGTTTAGATGAACTGAAAACATTCCTCTTAGACATATCCATGGTTTAACCTATTTCCCACAGGGAAGTAAATGCAAACATTTTTTCGAGAGGAACCAGTATCAAAGATTTATGACCTTTTTTAAGGAATTTACTCAGAACCTCTACGGTTCGATAGTGTTTATGGAACGGTCGGCGGATACAAGTGTACATGAACTCCTTTACACGTGAGAAGCGTGGTCCAGCACTTCTGTTGACACTTCTTCACAACACCCCTGCCACCCCCTTCCAACCCCCCACGGCGCCATGACCGGTCCGACAAGGACATGATTTATTTACCACCAGTTAGTATACAGTTTATACGGTTAAACTGATCGATTGCTAGTGTGATTACTGAGCAACTATTTTTCACAATAATTATAGTAATCAATAATAATCAATAAATAATCAATAAAAATAGTCTACGATAGGCCAAGTATGATAGGGGATGACTATGTTGCCAAAATCATTAGTAGAATCACACTTGCCACACGCATCACATAGCAGAGTTGTTAGGTTTTTCTTCGTTTTTAGCAATTGAATCAATTATATTCACTATAAGTGAATCACTACTACTGAATCACTATATAATTATATCGGTTGATGCGGATTTATTGAACCAGAATACCGAAGATCCGTGCACTTGGGCTTTGGGACTCGGCTCGCCCACCACATTAATAATAATTATTTCTGATGTAAACTGTGGAAACATCCACTGAGATTCTGACTCTGGCATCACAGTCGGTTAGGCTTACTGATGTTTTCCCACACCATACTTAAACTCTGATGAATAACTTAGGTTTGGTAAATCTTACAGTTTTTTTAGAGTTTTAATAGGCCACCATGCATATGAACAAAATTGCAGAACAGTGGAAGTTTTTTTACCAATGGTTTAATAAACACTTTTCAATTAATTGTATACGATCCTTAGCTTTAAAAGCTATGTCAAAGAAAATGTACGGTATATAAAACTTAAATTATTGATACTTTACTACCAACAAAATAAAAATAAATTAGAAGCATAGGCCCTAGTTAAAGTAAGTTTGTTTTAGGTTTAACGTTTCAAAATATATCCAAATAAATTAACAACCTACACACGAAAAACTAGGTTTATCCATCTCGGTTCAACCCTTGATCTTTGCGATGAACGTCTATGGCCTTTTTACATGTATTATCAGTTTTGTCGGAAACCCAACATCCGGGGATGTGGTGACCCTGCTTCCACGTTACCATGGAAACAGACTTCTTAGTAAACATCAGTGTTCCTGACTCCGTCCCCTTCCCCCCCCCTGGTGGGGCATAATGGTGTTGACTTTGGGGTGATTGGGTTGTCTTGCAGTCCCCCCCATCCTCCACCCTTGCTGCACTTCAGTATTGAATTATGCACCGCCTACATTGATTGTCAACTTTTGAATAATACACTTGTATAGATACAGTTGCGCTTTTATTCTTTCCTTTGACATGTTTTCTCTTTCAGCCAAGTTTATATCGTTTTGAATCTGAATGTTTTATTCGCTTACCAAGGTGTGAAAACGAAAAGCTTAGTCTTACTTGTATTTCTTTGAATTATCACAAGTGCTATTACACTAATTAATCTTAATAATATTCAGACACGGTAATGAACCACAGAATGAATTACCATGTGCTGTTCCACCACTTCCACATCTCATAATTTAAATACAGGGAGTTAATTAAATCTGAAAACATTGAGGGCTGATCAAACTCATTAAACAAAAAACGTCCATCAAAATTGATGATTTAGCCACTAGATGCCATTTTGTATTTTTTAGAAAAAATCTCAAAAACTATTTAATTTACAGAAACAAAACAACGCATCAACTACATAGGAACCGACTTAACATGTACCCTTGTTGATTAAATAAGCAAATACCAAATGTAATATGTAAATTACTTTGATATTTTCAAAATGGCGGCCGATAATCTTTGAATTGATATAGCGAAAAAAGTTGTGATTAAACATTACATGATATAAAAAATTGTTGAATTTTTATTTCAAATGCGACGTTACTGATTTCGATGAAGACAGTTAAACGTATTGGTGAGAAAATGCACTTTTAATGTTAGCCCTCAAAAGTACCTATATAGCTTATTATGCTCCAGTCCCGCAGAAGGTTCGTCCATTGTTGTTCCAGGCTGAGCTGTTGCTCAGTCATAGCAGACATCGGCTTGGTCTTGGTATAAGTCTACTAATAACTAATTAAATATTAATAATTTACTAATAATACCTTAGTTAAAGTGTAATGCCTTTCCAGGCTTTTCTAACCGAAGAATTTATTTTTTTTTATTGTAGGTCTCTCTATTTAGTCCCAATGATATTAAACGAATCAAACATTATATTTCAGTTGATAATAAGCTGATGATTAACGAATTAAACGTATCTTAATATAGTGAAGAATTTAACTAATATGAAATACCGAAATTTTATATGCGGAAATTCAAAAAGTGTCTATTTCAAAATAATTGACTTTAAATTCATAAAAAATAATACTTTTTCTTAATTATAAAACCAATCATCAGGTTATAGATATTGCTAAATTAGTTAATGAGAATACGTACGTTACTAGAAAGAATTCACATTTTAAAAATATTTATTATTTATTTGTGTTAAAATATATATGTATTTAACTTTAATTTGAAATACAAAATGTCCAAGACTGAGTCAATGCATTTGCGTGGGAAGTAAAGTGCTTCAAGAATGTACCATTCGCGTAATGCGAGTGGGTGCCTCCCACACCTACTACCGGTTGGGAATAGAATATATTAACTTGTACGAAAAAACTAATGGCATTAAACATGATGGTAAACAGCTGACTCTGTAATGTGTCGTTTCGCATTGCGATATTCTTCACATGTTGCTTTTTTATGAATACCTTTTTAGTACTCTAATAACTTTAGTCACTTAATAAGGAGAAGTGAATACGAGAAAAGATTTTTTACTCTTGTACCTAACTGATCTTGTGAAAAATGAACAATCTATTTTAACGTTTTTAGTTGAAGTTAGATTTATGCTTAAATATTTAGTTTCCAAATATAAAAACCCCTGTCGCAGCACACCTGCACGTACTCAGCGAATTTCCAAATCAATAATAATGTATAACAAGTTTGATCTATATCCGTAAAAAATGAGTTTTCATATTCTCAATTAGATTAACATGAGAAAGAGTATGCATGTTTGCTGCTGTGAGGAACACTTGAAGTAGGCATTTTTACAATGAACTATTTTTATTTTGACCACATACCAAGTTATATATCAGTCCATAAATAACGGATTTGTCTATTCTCCTTAAGATTAACATGGGGAAGACTGTGCAGGTTTGCTGCTGTAAGTAACTCATAAACTTCGTTTTTAGCCTCTGGGCATCTCAAAACGAAAAAATATAGTATCGTTCCGGGCTTCAGTCTTGCCATGAGGCCTACGGTAATATCTTATCCCCTATGGAAAATTTGCTAAAAGGTACTTTCGCCTTTAGTAACTTGACAAATACAATTTAAGTAGGAAATCATTCCTCTAAAAACTTTAGATTTTGAAGTTCAAGTTTCAGGAAGAAATCACTCAATCGAGCGTCAAATCTGTCTGATAAAAATTAGAAAGTGTAAAACCTATCATACAGAGTGGAGTATTTTACATGATACTCAATAAAAAACTCTAATGAAAAAAGAGACTACAACGAAAATGGAGTTGGCGGTAAGAAATATGTTCCTGCATTGTGATGTTTTTACAAAGGTTAATTTCACGGGCCAAGCCGAACAAAAGGTACAATTGCGGGACACTTTGGCCCTTCTTTGTGGCTGTTCCAATCTTGCATGGTTGCGCGGGAGGGATGGGGGGGAGGTCCAGTATTAATTTCCACCCGGTCTTGTTTAGAATCCCTCGCGTAACATCATCCAGTTATCCCATTACCCCCTCCCCTCACTCTTTCTCTAACTCGCACTTTACACGCTCTTATAATTAGGACCGTTCTGTGCTACCTTGCTACAATGCACTTTATACTACTTTGATCATGTCACGCGTCTATGGCTTTGAAGTGATTAAGTAAAGATTAGAATAATTATAAATCTTGTTTGCTTTATGAAAGTGTTAAGTCAAATGAGGTAAATTGATAGATCGTTTGGCAATACGGAAATAACCGGGCGCAAAATATAAATTTAATATATAAATTTGATAATATGATATAAATAATCATTTCATTTGAAAAAAATATTAGTGTGATTTTATTTTTAAGATGGCGTTTAAATTGTTATTTAATTTTGATTTTTTTATCTACATTCATAATTAAATACATTATCTCATAAAATGTGTAATACTACATTCCTATTGAATACCATATTTATCTGAATGTGCTTTTGTCTAATACTAAAATGTGTTCGAAAATACCTAATTATCAGGATTATTAGAGAAAAAACTAGTTCAGACTCGTGAAATCGTGGATTACATTAAAATTCAGTATGCAACAAATATTTATAATGGTTTTCACAGATAAAATAGGTTATTTCGAAAAGAATATAAGACTGAATTGAAAACTACAAAGAAGTCGTGGATGACCTAGCCGTCCATCATTTGAAAACTCGATTAACCGACGGCGAGGCCGTTATCAAGCAATACAGTCAGCTCGCTTACTGCCATTAGGCGGGCTCAACTTAAATTGTCAGGTCGTTTAGCGAGTTGTTTTCTGCCCTAACTATTTGCTTTGTTTTGAGTTCGCGTGCAAAGGGACAGACACACCTGCCTGTCCTGCCAGACACAACCACCTTACCTGATAGACATACATACACCACCTACCAGACACACCTGCCTGTCCTGCCAGACACAACCACCTTACCTGATAGACATACATACACCACCTACCAGACTCACCTGCCTGTCCTGCCAGACGCAACCACCTTACCTGCCAGGCATACATACATCACCTACCAGACACACCTGCCTGTCTTGCCTGACACAACCACCTCACCTGCTAGACATACCTACATCACCTACCAGTCCTGCCAAACACAACCACCTCACCTGCAAATATACAATCATCACCTACTACACCCAACTGCCTCTGCCTATCCTATATATACCTATCCTATATATACATCACCTACCAGACAATCCTGCCTGTCCTGTCAGACACCATACTTACCTGGGAAACTCAAGTCACATGACAGTGCCTAACTCTCCTGAGAGACACACCTAACCCCCTTACAAGACAAATCTTCTGTGCTTACTAGGCTCATCGCACTTCATGACAGATATACGAGCACCTCGCCAACCATATACACTTGTCGTGTAGACACACTTAACTTGCCCACAATACGTTTCCAGGTTAACTGCCGACATAATAGCCAACTCTACGAGACGTAAGGTTGCCAGACGGACGTGTCTTTCTTCTGGGTAAATTTTATTTTTCTTGAACTGTCTAAATTGCTATATTTACTTACACAAACGCATGCCCCACGTTCCATAGTTCTGTTTGTCTTTCGACTTAACCTATCCTGTCAGCCAGATTTTTCCTAAACTTACCGAATTTGTTCATACCATAATTTTTTTTGGTTCACGTATATGTTTACGTATTTTTGCAGTATTATTAACCTACTCCATTCAACCCTACTAGTTACTGTACGGTTATCATGGCAATGTTTAGTTATGACAATCTGTCTGGCTTATAGGGAGTTATTGAAAAATATACGCAAGGAAAAAATGTGCAATTGCCATTTGATTAACCTAAATGAAGTATCTTAGTTTTATACAGAATTTTTGAGAAATTACTACCTTAAATCTAATACATAATCTCGTTGATGGAAAATAAATAAAAAAGGTTAAACGACTCAATGAATATAATTTATTCTGAACACACTCTGTCCTTTGTATTTCCGTCCAAACCTTCTAATTTAGTGACAAATGGTCGATACACAGAGGCATTGTGTATCAAAGGGAAATTGAGAGAGACCGAGCCAATAGCAGGCTGTGATTGGGCGGAGTGCAATGCAACTACAACATATCGAACGTTTAATTGGCAAAGACAATAGGAGAGCGCTGTCGCCATGTATGAGTCACACCAAGGCCTACGGTGGATATCGTGCACATGTTAGTTGCTATCTCAAAGATGGACGTTCATTTTATGTTATGAGATAACAGGTAACGTTATCACAGAAATTGATTGTATTTAAATTTAGTAACGACATTGATTGTATCGTCGTTAAAGATGGTGCGGAGAATTACAATTATTTAGTGTTGTTTTTATATGAAAAATATATTTAGGTGCCATGCATTTATATGATATTGGATTATGATTTTCCTTTTAAAGTTGCGAGTTTAGTAAACCTATAAGATAAAAGTATAAGGAATTGCAAAGATGTATAAAAAATCAACAAACAGAAAAGTTAAACTGTTAGAACATTTATTTACCTGTAAAAACAATATCTAAAAAATACGTGAATCTTTGAATATGGAAAATAATTTTATCTACCGATGCATAATGTTGATAATAGAGTACTCGTATTCTCATACATTACTTGCGTATCGGCTAGCTGTAGCAGCATTGCAGTTCCTGTAGAAATCTTTACTGATATCGTATGTGATTTCGGGTGAAGCTAAAAAATAAAAGGCTAAGAAATAAATACGTTGGTATATTTTCACGCTGAAAAATAACGAGTGCATCCTAAATCAATAAACTGAATGTCGTTGGACGAGGTACAATGGTGGTAGAACAATAGCCATTGTGGAACAGGTCGCACATTTTATCGCTGATACAACCGTCTGGAAAACTGATGATTGACGTTCCTAGTGGCCAGTAGTTGTGTATAGTCCAGTTACCATTTGTGATCAGGTTATTAATTAACTAACTATCTAACGTTAGGTATTCATGAGACTAGGGTTTAGACTGTTCCCTATCAAAACTATAAACAATGCTAACTGCCACAGGGACGGTGGTATGTCCTGTAATCCAGCTACATAGACGACACGAATTGTGGATAGTTATGAGCGATGTTTAATAAATACACGATACTCCATGGTGTGAATTAACGTCCGCAATATTGAATACTACGTCTATACATCAAGAAAATCCTTATAATGAGACCATTTCGTAAACTAGAAACAAAATTTTGGATTGGATCCCATGTTAAACTGTAGGTCCCCCAGACGCCATTGGCTGTTGGGCTAACGTAAGTCCTGTCTAAGGAACACGTCAACCTTAGTCAGCAACAAGACTATAAGATCACGCCATAATCATTTTACTCGTACACTCATTTCTCATTCGTACTTGGCATAAAATCCCTACATCTACACTGATGTAAAATTCTCTTATACAATGAACTGATGATAAATTGTATTTTCAAATTCTGCAAAATCTTCTTGGTAACACCTATTGTAACCGAAAGTTCCTTTCAGGTTGGGATTCCTTGACTGTAACAATAATCTAAAATTATACATTATTAAAATAATATTTATATATGGAAACCAATCAAATATTATTTAACACAATATATCAGATAATACTTATCATTGATGCACAATATATTCTAGCTTTTATGTCTCAAAGATCAAGGAGGATATGAGGAAATAGGAGCGAAAAATTACTACTAAAGACATAAATATAAAGGGTGAGAAGGATGGCCCATAGCCTAAGGGTCGGTTGAGGGTAGGGGGTGGAGTGTAAGGGTGAGGGTGTTTGGGGGATGTGGTGGTGTGTTGTCTCAGATAAGGAGATTGTAGAGAACCGGGGCTCGAGTACATGGCCAGAGTGTCTTTATGTGGCCTTCTTTGTGCCTGGGCGGGATTATGGATCTCGGTTATCCTCTGTTATTTTTTATTTATTAGATCGTAACAGCGTACAAGATTGTTTTCTTATTTTTTTATTTTTTAGATAAAAATATGTTAAAATTAAATTAACCTGAAAAGAGAAATATGTAGTAGTTTTTTTGTAGAAATATAACTTGCTTCAGACGCGTTAGTAGTTTAATAATTATTATTCTAATTACTTGATATTATTATGAATCACTTATATCGTATAAAATGGCTCTTGGATTAGCTTACACGTTTAGAACCACACCTTACGGCACCAGCGCAAGGCATCGGCGAAACAGAAGATATACACTATATTTCTCTAAAATCGTTCATTACAGATTACAGAATGCCAACCAGTATAAAGAAGTTTGGCTTAAACCGAGCTTATTACGTCAAGGGATGGAATCTACTGAGATAGCCTTCCGGAAGCCTGGTGCAAACAACATAATTTATGTAAAAAACCTCCGTTTGGAAAAAGTCTGTTAGATAAAGGAATTTATTGTTGAATCCGAATCAAAAAATTTGTTTACAGGGTGTTTGTAATGAATTAATTTAATTATATTTGTATACTATTGTAATTATGTAAAAAAATTGTTCCATATATTACATAAATTGAAAATACCTTGGTTTCAACAAGAATAAAAAGCATTACTTATTTGTTAGTCTTAAGAAATTATTGTGTAAGACAAGAATGTTGTTCTACTTGTCAGTTTTAGTAAAGATTTCATCAGTTGTTTGGTTTTCATTGAAACACACCTTTATTTACTCTCAATCCATGTGATTCTTAAGGATAACAAATTAAATCGGATCACTCACTACTATATGCACACCATTTAATATAATATAGTATGAACATTCGCATTGGATTCAATAATAATAAAAGGAGCAATAACATTAGCTTAAACCAATCGGTTTAAATAATAGGATTCTATAGAAAACAGCCACCGGAAAGGGACATAATTAGACTCCATTGTTATGCCGTGTCATATAATGGGCCGTGATCGTATCTGTAACATCTCGGGTCAGTCTGGCTCTCGTGTGATCTCTGGTCACGGTTAGAAACAACCATACGTCATAATTTTAAACACTACTAACAAAAGTAAAATGATTCAAGCGAATGGTGGAACTTCGTTGTTTATATCATAAGTGAACAATCAAGTGAATATCCTCGTCGCAGCAGACCTGCGTACTCAAAATCAATGACATTAAAATCATAATTTATGACAAGCTTGATCAATATCCGTCGATAAATAAGTGAGTTTATCTATTCTCCATAGTAATAACATTGGGAAAGAGTGTACAGGTTAGCTGCCGTGATAAACACAACTATGATATTTATGAATAAATGTGTGGATATCAACTGCAATTATCTGAATACCAAGTTTCTTTAAAAACTATAGTTTAATGAGTGAAATATTTACTTTTACTTATCCTCCATAAGATTAACATTGGAGCCCCAAAATACAACGTACTGTGTTTAGACTTTAAATATCTCTGTAATCATTGGAGATGAATAAAATATATTGTATAGATTTTTTGAGCTGATAATGGTAAAAGATAATTTTTTTTAATTACACAATGAAAACGCCAAAAATCCATTTAAGGGTACAAAACTCCCTCAAACTAACTGTTCTGATTGGCCGATATACAGATATATGGATTACGAACTTGTCTGTGTAAATTTAGGACTACATATAGGTCTATCTATCAAATTTTGTCTAGAGCGAGCAATTTGTTCTAGAGTTATCTAGTTCACAGACACATACATATAATTTTAAATATATTATTTTTGGTCTTCCTCAAAACGAACAATTAACGTGGTCCCGGGCTTAAGACTTGCTATGAGACCTACGGTAATAGCTTCTTACCCATGGGAAATTCGTTAAAAACAACTATAAGATTGATTCGATACAAGTTTGTGAGGGATTGGTTTACTGAAGTAAGAATATTATGGTCTCTCGGGTTTAGTGTCGTCTGAGTTTCTGAACGCCCTGTATTGAGCTCCGCAGTGTACAGCGTACGGCGTACAGAGGTCGGCGTACGGCCCCGATCGATATCTACAGTGAATGTTTCATTTGAGTGTGACCTGTTGCTAGCTTTGTGGCAGACTCTGCGCTTTCAACCGCTGAGTGTCCAAACAATATCGAATAATCTCAAGATTACTTTGGCTACGCCGATAATTTGTTGTGAGTTAAACAATATGGTGTTGTCAAAACCGTTATCAACAACTTCAATACAAGTACTGTAACTTATTAATCCTGCCTGCAGGACAATCAATCCCAGTAATTGAGTTTTCAGTGATACACAATACTGCGTTTGCAAGTCTTGCTTTGTAGAAAACTTGACTGAACATTGTTCACATAAGGATAATATTTTGTTTGATACACATCTTAAAAAAAAAAAAAAATAGTTGGCACAACGGAGAAATTTTAAAACACAGTGGCTCGGGCTAGGACGTTTAATTCTTCATATATATTTCAGCAAAAATACTGGACTAATGCTTTGATTATATATATATATATATATATATATATATATATATATATTATTTATTTATTTAGTAAATACAATATGTTACAGTTATCCTTGAAAATTGTATCAAAAAAATCTACAATGATCTAAATACTAAATACATATTACATCCCTCAGTATTTTTCTTGTTATAAAGGCATTCGTTAATTCTAAGTATCTTTTATCTTTTATAGCTTTTAATATTATAATACTTACAACTTTTAATGTTTTCTTTAACGTTACGTTTTTAAAGTTTAAAGTTTTTCCACATTGTTACTATATAGTGTTACAAAAGTGTATACAAAACTATGTAGTTAGACTAAATTGTAAAGAAATTACCATTTTTTGCGCTTATAAGACTTTTCGAAGCTTTAGGTCAATAGTTTTTTATGAAGCATCAATTCGCAGCGATTGAACAGACAAGCGGGAACGAAGGCAAAGGTCTGGTTCAAAGATGAAGCCTCCTTGCCTTCCTTCATTAGACTTTGAAAGGGTTCCTAGGTCCGGTTTCCTCGTCAAAGCACCCGTGCGGAAACCTCTCCGACTGCGATACCCTACATTGGGACCAGCCTAAATCAACTGACACTACAGTACGTTTTGAGGCTTTCTGAATAAAAAAAATGTTTTCAGGTTGATGTCTGTCTGTGTAGAAACCCCCCTGATTTGTATATAGTTTATTAAGTCCTAAATAATATCACATCACCCGTGTGTATGTAAGACTAGTGGGTCAGAAGTTTTAAAAGTTTAGTTTTTAGCGCTTTATAGAAAAATTTACATTTTCTGGCAAAGCGATAAATGTGTAAAATAGTTTGACTATCCTTATTAAAACCACCTTAACAGCTTTAACAGCTAAGTATTTTGAATTATTAGACAAGTGCAAACGGGTCAGTTAAATAGTGTCTATGGTAAACGCAGTACGTTGTCTGAGAGCGCTTGATTTTCTTATTCTTCAAACCTTTCCCATGAAACTTGGTATGTAGTGTAAGGTCACATCACCCAACAAAAACACTCAACAAATTTTGTATAACCTGGGGGGGGGGTTAAGCCCCCAAAAAGTTCTAACAATTATTTTAACCTATTTTGTCACCTTTATGTGTTTCACTATCTATTAATCTTTACATTATTAAATGGTTATTTTCTACTTCAATAAATGCATCTAAGAAACAAGAATAAAAATACGCTCTGGCAACAGTGAAATTGCACGCCAACTGAAATCTCAACTTATGCATATTGCCTTCTCATTCGTTCATAACGATGGAGCATCAAGATAGTCTCATAAAAATAATACCTCTATAAACATTAATATTTAATACTGTATGAAATATTATATTAACGGTCCATAAAACACGCCTGCTTGTCAAGCACTTGCTTCAATATGAATATAGTATTTGAATTGATTTCCTATAACTGAATGTGCGCAATTTAACTTACGTAATATCAAAATCGCATGCATTATATCGTTAATTAATTTATGTAGCAATGTTAATTATTAAGCTATTACGTAGTTTGTACCAAGAGATCGGTGACTTATTGACAAATAAATTTGTTTTACTGATGTTAATACCTTTCAAAAACATTATTATTTCTCTGACAATTTACAAGTTTTATTTCACTTTATATTATATGACCCAAGTTCTAGTGATTGGTGCTTTATTTTGAAGACGTTAATACTTATCTGAATGAGATCACCCAAACGCCCATAATGCGCACTGGTCCATGGGTGAAACGAGAAGAGTAATTATATCATCTCATCAAGGTAGTTTATAAAATCCCTCTTTACCCCTCGTGAGTTAATTTTAAAAATTTCTATCACAGGTTTCGAGTGTTGAACAGTTACTTTGTAACTTTATTTATACAAAGATAAACAGTATGGATAATAGTCTATGTGCTGAGAATCGATTGGATGGTTTTGACACTCATATAGGGTATATCATTTTATAATTAAACTTATTTAGCCCTACGCGTTTGACAATACGATAACCATAAAAGCTGTCCTGAAGTTAAATAGTTTTTACACTTAAGTACGAATGTTATTAACAACGAACACACTCGTATTCATACTTCATTCACACACATACATTCATAAATCTCCAGTAACACGCTATTATTGCAATATCTTTCTGGGTAAACGTTCTGTGCCTATAACACTTTTAGTAACATATACGTTTTATCAATGTTAACAAATTTGTTTTTTATAACATTAATTAACATTGTAATAACTTTTTGAGGGATCGTTTACCGGGGCGTGAAAACCCGTGAACGTTAAACCCGAATCAGCGAGATTCGACAAACCGGAAGGTAATTTTTAAGAGGAAGTTGATACTTTGATGTCGGGTAGTCGCACATGGGGGGATGATGGGGGGACAATTACTGGGTACCCACAAGTCTCACGCCGCGCGCGGAACTTTGCTTTGTTCACATTAGGTTCAGACTAACTTTGTGAGATATCGCGACTATAAATTGTGCTAAATGAAACTCCCCTCCCTCCATCCCTCCCTCCTCTCACCCTCCACCGTCGTCGACTACCTCTTACTATCTGTTCTCCTCCCTGTAAGCGGTTGAATTACAGTCAAACACTCCGCGTATTTCACCGTTAGTGGCTGTGTATTGCGATGATTAATGTTTTTCAATTACTTTGCCATTGTTTGCCCGAGTGTTATTCGGATTGTTTTTCATCCCTGATACATTGGGGGAGATAGTGTATTGTGTTTTGACAAATTTATACGTCCTTTTGTTATCTTGTGTTTACGTTTTATGAAATAAATTAAAGTTGTTTCAGCACATTTATATTACGTGTTTGGTTTCTGAATAGTTTATCTTTAGGAAATAGTTTATATTTTATGGTATGGTATACATTAGTACAAGTTTAAATGTATTATGTATATTTTTATACTAACGTTATATTTTTTATAACCGCTTCGTCAATTTAATGAAATAAAAGAAACACAAATTCAAACAAATTCGGAGTTACATAAAGGTTGGGTACTACTATGAAAAATATTTGTATTTTTTATACATTAAATATGGATTCACTATATTAATCTTAGGTTATTAACTTACTATGAACATTTTCAGAAGAGTCAAAGCTATAGCAATAGCTACGTAATTTTTCCAAGTTTTCCACCATCTTCAAGATATATTTATTTTTCTTGGTCATCTATTTGTGTATAAATAGCTCTTCCCTAAGTGTTTAAACATTACAGAAAAAAACTAGGCCTATATTTAGAGCACTAATAGTCAATGTGCCATGCTAGTGCATTTGTAATTTTCAATGTACAATTAGAGGGTGGTTCATATTTTATTTATTGTAGACCCATGCGGGCATACGGATAACATTTTTTTTCAAATACTACAATGTATTAAAAATTTTTAAAACTTTATTACGAGAATAAAGATCAACTGAGTTCATGTCTTTGGTGTTACGCTCTTACCTTTACTTGCTAGGGGATTAATACAAAATATAACATATTTTAAGGCTGTACAAAGCGTGATGTTTTATATAAATATGGGATCATTATTTTAAGTACGAAGACGTATGCAGCTACTTATATATTTTCTTACGAATGATTGAAAATGAATGATGTTTTATTTCAAGTAGAAAGTGAAATTACATGCAAGTGCCGAGTAAAACAAATATTTACTTGGAAATATTCCCCGCATAGGAAACCAGTGCGTGGGAAATTAGTTATTCAAGTTTTTCATACACGAATTCTTAATTTAACAAAAAATAACTTTTCACTTACAGTGATACAAAAATAAAGGGTATTATTGATCAAAATAAAGGATTACATTTTTGTTATTTATTTGGCATCCCAGTTGTTGGGTAGAGCTTAACTTCTGGTTGAAGCTGAAGACTCATTGTAACTGTTCTTAATCATCTAGGAATATTTTTCGAGGAAACATCCTTACTTAGTAGACTGATGAAGCTCTGATTTCGGGTTGAAATAAAATATTTTTTTTTTGCTATATAGTAGACCAACGTGAGATCAACTTGTAGTTTTTCAAATAAAGACAAATTACGAAATAACTTATTTGAATAATAATATCATTCTTTATGCTAGTTTTTGTAACGTGAGGGGTAGCGTAATACGTAGATGGCATTTTAGTATATATTTTATACAAATTGAATTTATTTTTAAAAATAAATTACATAAAAAAAAAAATACTGGTTATCTAAAATTTATTCAATTTTTCATACTTTTTTAACAAAATATATTTTATATTTTTAATCTTTCATTTTTTTTTTGATTTTTTTTATTATTTTTTTTTTACTTATTTCCTCTCAACTTTTTTCTTACCATTAATATTTCAGGATCTTCTTATTAGACTGATGAAGCTTTTTTATTTGGGTTGAACCCACTCGTTTTGGGGGGTGGTTTTGTAACTGTGGTTTTTTGGTTTTTAGTTTTTGTATTTTTTTGGTTACTCCGTAGAGGTGGGTGTAATGGTAGACAGCTGAGGGGTGTAACTTGAGTCACGTAGTGATGCAACCCCGGGTGGCGAATTAACCCTTGTAAACGTGAGGACGGTAACCGTAAACGTAGGCCATAGGAGACCGTACAACACCATGACATTCGACACCCGCCACCCGCCACCCACCACTGACCAATACAGAACACACCTCCGGATCACTGAACAATCCTATTAAAGCTGTTTATTCTTTTGAATACTTTCTCCAACATGGTGAAATGATCTCTACAAATGCTTGATGTTTGAGCTGGAAAATAAACTCAAAACAGTTTGAAACCCGAGACTGCTATTATAACTACAAGATCAACTGACGACACAAGTAATTTGGACCCTTTTGAGTAAAACACTTTAAAATCACCTTTAGAATTTAGTTAATACTGAACTAATTATATTATATATATGTTTACGGCTTTGATAGACCCTTCGCTCTGACTTGACATACGTTTTGTTTCTCTAAAATCGTTAATACAGTTTCATTTTCTTCAGATTAATTATAATCATGAACATTTATAATATTTCCATAGGTGATGGTATTATACACTATATATGTAGTAATTAGTAAGGATAATAATGCAGTAAGGTTGGTTTTTGTCGGTATTTAAGCTAAATTACATAAAGTGTATTACTCATATTTCACTCACCCTTCAGTCAAAGTGTTAATATGCTGGAGATAATTGTAGATAGTAATGATTTATAAAATGTGTTTATTTTTAATTAACTACGCATATTCATCAATTACCTATACTTCATTAGACTTCGAAAACTCCAATAAAATTTACATTAAAAAATTATTTAAATTTGTTCCTTTATTCCGAACAAATTTTTTACTTCGACTTACAAAGAATTGAACAAAAGTTATTACTCTTTAATCCAATGTAATTGCCAAATGCCACATTACATAAACCAATGCAAATTCTGAATTAAACATACTAAAACACCGCACACAAAATTAGAGAAACAATGCTTTTTATTCACAAAGGCAAATAATCCTGAAAATAAACATGGGAACAAGAAGGTCGCGCGGACTGCCCCTTCACTGGTGTGTTTATGTGGCCTGCAGTACACCGATGATGGCGGGTAGTGTGCCGGTAATGCAGGCGCTCCGTAATATCCGACCGCTACACCGTAACACTGGTTATTTGTAGACGAACCCACTTACTTTGTTTCCTACTATATTGCCTCTACCCAGCTCTCTATTCTGAGTTCAGCTGCAAACTTATTTCTCTGTTTTCTGATTACATTGTAACACCGATCTTTCCAACTATTGTAATTTGTTTACTGTTCAGTCTCTTTCTTTTAATATTTACTGTTCATGTTTATAGGTTTTACTTATTATTTTAAGTACTGGCGAAAAAGATTAATTCTGTTTTTCATTATGGGTTTTAGCATTTGAGTTGACGATTCAGTGTTAAAAAGAATATTTTTCAGATTTTGAGAGTCTTTTTCTAGTGCGAGGTAGTTTCTTAAATTAAAACCTTAAAAGAATATTTAAAATAAAAACGGTAAGAATAATAAATAAAAAGCCATCGTTGGATCACTGCAAACTCTTGTTTGTAAGATCTAAAAGTTTAACTTTCACAGGCTATTACATTAATTTATGAGCTTTGTAAATCGTACCATGAATATCTTAATTTCTTTACATTTAGATCTGACAATGAATTTGGTACAAGAAGAAATATTCATTACCAGCTCATTATACCTACAAATCTTTTAATAATCGCGTGATTATAAGACAATAAAGTAATAAACAGGATTTTTAAGTATAACCACATGTTTCTTTTGATATACTTTTTTTTAAATACCACAAAAATTCTTATTGAACATTCATTTTATTCAATAAAAGATTTTTTGAACAGATATTAAATTGCCGGCAGGTGCTCAAAATAATTAGGTATTCCATATTATTTGATTTTATCTGTTATTTATTGTTATTTTACTTTGGTTTTAGTTTTTTTAACATTTTTACATGTATTTTTAATAAATTAGGCTCACTATTACATCTTGTTAGTTTCGTTTAAGATCATGACATATTCTAAATGTACATTGATGAATAAAAAATGAAGATGACTGTTCTTGATTCTTGAAATGCATGCTTATAGGGTTACCGACTTGTTAAAAAACTACTATATGTGGATATGGTTCTCAATACAGTGTAATAAAATAAATAATTAATATTCGTAAGCATATTCAATATAGGTCGACGTTATATTTATATGATTCAGTTGTCTGTTTAGGGATGAGATTTGAATTTGTCTGATTAGGGACATCAAGGGTACCTTTCGGAAATATCACTGAATGATCGACTTGCAGCTATCAAGGAAGGCTTGTTTGCTTTTGGAATGTTGTAATTTTTAACGAATTTTTTCACTCCAGTATTACTTCAACCACTATCATTGGGAAATTCTATAAATAAAAGATGTTCCAGAGGCGAGTTCAATATGTCTGAGGATGGATTTACTCGTATTGAGAAATGTTATCTGTAACTAGCTCAATATGATCCAGCCGGCTCCAAAATCAATATTATCCACGCAATAAGCCAGGGTTTCATATTACAACGAACAATCTTCTTCGGGAAAATATCCCAATTTAAACAGTTTTAATACAAAGTTTCCCTCTTTTGATGTTAAGAAACATCTTCGCAATTTATAACAGCAGAAGAAGTTCATTACACTTTACTAATTAGATACCTTCCCTTTGACTTATGGTGCCAAAACCTGCCTTACTGCTTGTTCCAAAACTCACATTAAAGGTTTTAATATTCAGCTACAAGACTACAAAGGAAATTTTTGTAAAACATTGTGTGTTTTATTTACAACCGTGATAAACGTATGGAATCTACCTAACTGAAAAATGAATTCTAAAAAATGGTTTAAACATTTATTAAATTAATAGTCTATATGCTGAATGCGTTATGTAATATAGGAAACCAAATTAAATTAATCACCGACAGATATAAACCAAACGAACATTTTTCACAGAATATGCAAGGTACTCGTTGAAATCAGTAATAAATTTCGTTTTGTGACAGGTAATCTCACTGGATGAAATCTGTTAACGATATTTTAATGCGGACCTCGGAAATTAGCGAGCGTGGATGCAATATCCCAGTGAAGGAACCGTCAAACGTATGATTAGTTGCAGGAACACAACGACAGGTCGAGAACCAGTTACGGACGAGAAACGGTTGCATTAATAAAATAACTGAACGGCGCTTCCAGTGGAAATGAAACGGTGGATGATTCACGGAGCTTTGATTTGTATCCTCATATCCTCAGCAAGGGTTGCATTAGGCGATAGATTATACATGAACGAGTAATAAGATTTGTGTCGGCCTTCCCCAGATTTTTTTGTCTACACGTACATTTAAAAGACAAAGATAGATTACTGTATTAATTTATTCTCTATTATCATCTACAATCATTCATAAGCTAATCACCATTATTTGTATACAGTAAATGAAACCACATTCAATGCTTTCTCAACATACATTGACAGATAACACAAGTCTTTGTTTTGAAGGAAACTCATTACTTACTTTTTAAAAGTTATTAAATTTCATATATTAAAGAATATTATTGAAAAACACGGAATCAAAGTAGTGTTTTACTATCACTTGTAAATGGTTTTCTTAGTAGGTGACATATAGATTTATAAACATAATTCCTTACACAGATTTTACTTTCGGTATTACTTATTATTATTTTTCATTTACAAATGACACACCATTTCTTCATCATGGTGAAAAAAACTCTCTAGATAACGAGTTCGACCTTATAATGTGACTTCATGGGACTAAGAATAACATCAGCGGTACATCATTAAATCAAGAATGTGCATGAACATACAAGTTTATCTAACACTACGCATTTACATAGTGACTCTCAAACAAACCTGCTTAAATGCCATTTTAGATCAATTTATTTATACAATGTTCTATTTTTGGCTAAGATGAGCGTGCTCACCGAAATCTCACCTTAAAGGCATTATCTACAGTACTTATTTTGAATCTAGCCTTAAAGATGCAATTTAATGTAATGCAATTTTGTTAACTCCCTTCCCTCTGATTTGGAATTGAACATACACTTATTTTACATGAAAAATACGAAGAGAAAAGTCTGTATATTTACTGTGATAACAATTTAAATTTCAAATATACACAACGAATTTTGAAAAACATTATTGCTTAACGCAATAAGGGTAAAATAATCAATAATCTAGTTTATTAAACAATGATAGTGTAAAAGAGAGAAAGACATCAAAGCAAGCGCTTCGATATAATAAGAGCTTAAATCGTTGCAAACTTTGTAAACAATCCGCCTTCGCTCGAGATTCATTGTTAGTAGTAATACCAGTGAACAGTTTATTGTTAGTGAAAACACCAGTGAACAATTTATTGTGCTCATGAAATCTGTTACTGATACACAAATCAAATGTAAATGTTGAATGTTAAGTCGGTGCAAAACATGAGCTTTTTTGGAAACAAGTTAGCTATATAAATAGTTATAATAAAAGAGAGGTTATATCACCATAGCTTAGGAGGCTCATTCATTTCTAGATGATGATAAAATATTGATTAATTTTTAGGGTTTTATTTCTGAACATAATGTATAGTCAGAAAGACAGAATGATAAGAAAACGTTAACAAGTACTTTTAAAATAAAATAAATACATTTTCGCGCAGTATTCGTGCAAAATACCAATGTAAGTTAGATTTATAAAGATAACAGATTACGGTATATTGGAAAATAACAATAGAAAATTTAATTGATACAGAATTTGTTCTAAATAAAGGAAATGTTAACTCATAATGCAACGTTGCTTTTCCAAAGCTTTAGAATTCACATTCCGAGGGAGTCAAGTGAGTTATTACTCTAGAACAATCGAACAAAGAGAATGTGTGAGTGTGCACTTTCCTTTGGCCCTCACGAGGACATACGCCTTGTCTATTGTGTGCCCGATATACTGGAGGTTGCAATTAACACAATACTGTATCTATCGGCTACGTGACATACGCCTTGTCTATTGTGTGCCCGATATACTGGAGGTTGCAATTAACACAATACTGTATCTATCGGCTACGTGACATACGCCTTGTCTATTGTGTACCCGATATACTGGAGGTTGCAATTAACACAATACTGTATCTATCGGCTACGTGACATACGCCTTGTCTATTGTGTGCCCGATATACTGGAGGTTGCAATTGACACAATACTGTATCTATTGGCTACGTGACATACGCCTTATCTATGGTGTGCCCGATATACTGGACGTTGCAATTCACACTACTATATCTGCCGGCTACGTGACTCAAACATAGTCTAATATTTATCCGATATACTGGAGGTTGTCATTGACACGACTGAATTGAATCTACCTGCTATGTGAAATACGCATTGGCTTTTGTGTGTCCGATATTGACGGTTTCCGTTGATTAAATAGCGACATGGCCAGGCTGTGTTACATATGGCTTGGCTTCTGTGAGCCCAATAAACCTTCCGTTGATAAAATGAGGCATACGCAAAGGCAAGGAGATACTTTTTAAATATATACATTCTTGAATATATACACAAATAAATTTTCACATTTGAGTATGTTTTTAGAGTGGGTTTATTAATGCAATTTACGAGCAGTTTTTTAAATCTAATTATTATAAAAATGTGTATTAATTAATAACAATTTATTATGGCCTACCTAAACAGGACTGCTTGTCTATATTTTTAACGAATATTATTAAAAACTCTCTCAAGTTCACGTTATTTTCTATTTGTTTGAAATGGGTTCATTTCTTATTGACTATATAATTATAGCACTGGTTCAATCATACGTTCTAACCAGTATTATACATAACTGGCAAACTGTTTTCTCTTTAACTCTCCATTCCAAATATAGGAGTAGGAAGACGAGTCATTCCTACAATACATAAATCATTAGATAACGCATATCCACTGTGAACCTCAATACACAAGGTCCGAGATGTAGATTTCACCTCAGGAATCACAATGAAATAAGGGTGAGCAAAGTGAAAATAAAAAGCCAAAGGACCTTGCTGAAGGTTATCCATTCTCATCCACAATCAAAGAGGCTGACTGAAAGAGATTTATTGTGAACCGTAATATATAAGGTCCGAGCTGGAGATTTCACCACAGGACCATAGCACAGCACCCACAATAAAGAAGGGGTGAGTAATGTTGAAATACAAAACCAAAAGACTTTGCCGAAGGTTACACAATAGCATCCACAACATTATTGAGGGAGATTCATTGTGAACCGTAATAGGGAAGGTCAGAGGTGAGGATTTCACGATATGACCAAGGGGTGAGAATAAAGCTAAACCATCTGACCCGTAATACAATATGGCCTTGTTGATTAAGGCCCAATGTGGCCCACGTCACTGAAGAGGTCAGCTGAAGGCAATACACAAAGACCGGGGCGAGGGAGCCCCGCAGTACGCAGAACGTCGTAGCCGGGTCTAGCTCCAGCGGTATAATTACGCCGCCATCGCAGCCACCAGCCACTGCGGACCGGCTCCTGTTTTTTGTCCCCTCATTACCCGGGTATTATCCATCCGGCGGATGCGCCTCTATTCAATATTCCTCTTCACACGGCCTCCGCTGGTCGAAGTCGGAGGTGATGGTGTTTCGTACCGCAGATGCAGGTCGTTTAGCCGATGACAAACTGCCGTCGGTGTGTGGCTTGTATCATGATGACGACTGAAGACTGACGACCACGTAATCATCGGCTGGTTAACAGATATAATAATGACGGAACATTATCATTAAGAGACACGCTGTTATCATTAAGAGTAAACGGGGCCTGAGGGAATCACTTAACCATTATTGTTGGGAGAAATTTTAAGTTGTGGTGTAACAAATTTAGATTTTTAATACGAAGATCGAAATCACTAGCATTTGAACTTGGATTTGAAACGAACATAGTAAAACAGCAGCCAAATTACGAGTATTTTCCTCATTCCTGGATACTATTTACTTCGAAGGTTTGATAAATTATATTCTATTATAAGGGATTTATGGATTATAAAACTATTTCCTTTTGGAGATAAGGCATACTCAACATTTCATTTGGTTTTACGTAACCACCACGGTGTCTGGATTATGGATTCAATACTCCCCATTTTCACAAACCATGCTCAATCATGCCACCACTGTCCCCTAGAGAACGGTTAAATCTTAGAACTGTTTGGTAATTCCTAATTTAAAAGCTGACTTAATAAATTTAATAATACTAATTTAATAAAAAATACAATATCTTAGTTTACTTAGTGAAATGGATTATTGGAATTTTGAACAATAATAACACACAAATACCAATGTATCAATGATTGTAAACCGTTATTGATCAATGGTCGCTCTTTGAGAAATGAGCTAATGGTCCCAAAATTCGTGAAAACAATGTAACATAGGAAGATGTTATGACAGGAAGGAGTTTTTAAGAAAAAGAAGGTAAAATACAACAGGGAATGAATAAATAACAGAGTTTAAATATTAGAAATACAGAGGGAGTAGGGCAGGTGCGCGTGGTGCGGCTCGGGGCGGCCTCCGTCGATAACACGCTACCGATCCGTGGTCCCACTGCTTCTCTTATGCTAATTGATTTTTTATTGTATTCTGAATCAGGAAATGGGAAAAATTAAAATTGTGAACTATTTTAACCCTCCAAGTGCTATGACTATTTAAATTTTGTTATTATATTTATTTATTATTATATTATATTTATAATTTATTTAGTTAAAGTTATTAAGTAACGCACTAACCACCTAGCAAGACAGGACGTGGAGTATTGTGCGTCAGAGGATCCTGTGTCACCGTTTGTGCAGTAACGCACTAACCACCTAGCAAGACACGACGTGGAGTATTGTGCGTCAGAGGATCCTGTGTCACCGTTTGTGCAGTAACGCACTAACCACCTAGCAAGACACGACGTGGAGTATTGTGCGTCAGAGGATCCTGTGTCACCGTTTGTGCAGTAACGCACTAACCACCTAGCAAGACACGACGTGGAGTATTGTGCGTCAGAGGATCCTGTGTCACCGTTTGTGCAGTAACGCACTAACCACCTAGCAAGACAGGACGTGGAGTATTGTGCCGTCGGAGGATCCTGTGTCACCGTTTGTGCAGTAACGCACTAACCACCTAGCAAGACACGACGTGGAGTATTGTGCGTCAGAGGATCCTGTGTCACCGTTTGTGCAGTAACGCACTAACCACCTAGCAAGACAGGACGTGGAGTATTGTGCCGTCGGAGGATCCTGTGTCACCGTTTGTGCAGTAACGCACTAACCACCTAGCAAGACACGACGTGGAGTATTGTGCGTCAGAGGATCCTGTGTCACCGTTTGTGCAGTAACGCACTAACCACCTAGCAAGACACGACGTGGAGTATTGTGCGTCAGAGGATCCTGTGTCACCGTTTGTGCAGTAACGCACTATCCACCTAGCAAGACACGACGTGGAGTATTGTGCGTCAGAGGATCCTGTGTCACCGTTTGTGCAGTAACGCACTATCCACCTAGCAAGACACGACGTGGAGTATTGTGCGTCAGAGGATCCTGTGTCACTGTTTGTGCTGTAACGCACTATCCACCTAGCAAGACACGACGTGGAGTATTGTGCCGTCAGAGGATCCTGTGTCACTGTTTGTGCTGTAACGCACTAACCACCTAGCAAGACACGACGTGGAGTATTGTGCCGTCGGAGGATCCTGTGTCACCGTTTGTGCAGTAACGCACTAACCACCTAGCAAGACACGACGTGGAGTATTGTGCCGTCGGAGGATCCTGTGTCACCGTTTGTGCAGTAACGCACTAACCACCTAGCAAGACACGACGTGGAGTATTGTGCCGTCGGAGGATCCTGTGTCACTGTTAGTGCTGTAACGCACTAACAAGCTAGCAAGACACGACGTGGAGTATTGTGCGTCAGAGGATCCTGTGTCACTGTTTGTGCTGTAACGCACTAACAAGCTAGCAAGACACGACGTGGAGTATTGTGCGTCAGAGGATCCTGTGTCACTGTTTGTGCTGTAACGCACTAACAAGCTAGCAAGACACGACGTGGAGTATTGTGCCGTCAGAGGATCCTGTGTCACTGTTTGTGCTGTAACGCACTATCCACCTAGCAAGACACGACGTGGAGTATTGTGCGTCAGAGGATCCTGTGTCACTGTTTGTGCTGTAACGCACTATCCACCTAGCAAGACACGACGTGGAGTATTGTGCGTCAGAGGATCCTGTGTCACTGTTTGTGCTGTAACGCACTATCCACCTAGCAAGACACGACGTGGAGTATTGTGCCGTCGGAGGATCCTGTGTCACCGTTTGTCCTGTAACGCACTAACAAGCTAGCAAGACATGATGGCGACACAACTTGGCGTGCTGTGTCGTCGGAAGATCTGCTGTCGCCGTGTTGTGCAAGTGGCCCAGAACATGCAACGCTGTGCGACTCGTAAGATTTATGGTTATGATTGCGGTAAATTAGAGTTATTCTGACTCCACCTTTCCCAATACAAACAAAGCTAGATTAAGTTTGTTTGTGCGTTGTATCTCACTGCGACAATGCCATCAGGTTCGTAAAGTGTCCCTTATTTAAACTCAATAATAAAATTTTAATGGAATTATACCTTGGACAGTCTAATTTTCCTAATGTTAGATTATGAGCATTGTTCGTTTGAACATAAACATTATTTTGTATTAAAATTTATTAATCAAACTCAATTAATTTATTTACGTATACATTTTCTACAAATTAAAACGACTTAATATCGTATATGAGCAATGTGAAGTAATATTTTAAATATTCCTTTAAAACTGAAATGGGAATATATATTTTGATAGACAAATTAATTACCTATAAAACTCCCACATTTGCTCTAAGCCATGTTTGGAACAATATATATCGCAAAACATAAAACTACCAACTTTACTTATCATGCATCTAGCGTGTCGTTTCAACCATGAACAGAGTTAACAGTCAATCCCACGGTTTCCCTGTTCACGCTCAACTTTTCCCCACGCGGGTAAACATTCCCCGTAGAGACAGCGCGCATCCGCTAATAATTACAGTATACACTGTAAGCGTCGTCTCGTTTTTGTGCCCGTTCCGTCGTTCCTTTTCCGCTGGTTTTTGTTCCACCTCATCTGGAACGGGTCGGGTTCGACGCTCGCAGCCCCGGGCCTCAGAACCTGTCGGACCGCTCCGCGACCGGTCCGGATTCTCGTCAAATTGGAGCCCCCCTCCACCACTTTATCTCACCGACATTCCCAGATTCGAATTAAGGCTGCAGCCGCTGCCCTTGAGCCGGTGTTTGGCTACGTGAGTAATAGGTCGGGTCGAATCGGTTGTTACTCGGGGGCGAGAAATTAAGAACTAAACTCACCAGTTGGTACTCCTGAGGGCTCACCTGAAACACACACAGTCAGATTAATATGTGTATCTAAACTGTTACCTCTGTGAAGACGCACATACTGATCATGTATAAATATACAAGTTAAGACATACTGTATACCTACAGTTAATAATTATTGTATAATGTATGGTATAATGTGGAATATATGGTAACATATCGTTGCTATATTTTGTATGTTGGTACCACCA
Source organism: Nephotettix cincticeps (assembly GCA_023375725.1). Classification (NCBI taxonomy): domain Eukaryota; kingdom Metazoa; phylum Arthropoda; class Insecta; order Hemiptera; family Cicadellidae; genus Nephotettix; species Nephotettix cincticeps. The sequence goes on along the minus strand of CM041786.1, from coordinate 26,402,824 downwards.
GTAAAAGTTTAAACGTTTTTGATAGTAGGGACAAATATCTAGTCTTTATTCTCTTCATTCAATCTCAGTTAGATAATTAATTAATTAATATCAATTAATATTATTTAAATCATCAAAATGTCCTGAAAAAGTCACATTTCAAGCAGCATTTTCAGAATTAGTTTTTTTTGTATTTTAGAAAACTATTATCTCGTATTATATCATGAAACGTTTATATGATAAAGCGAGCCTAATATCCAAAGTGAAATGTTGTAGCAATGGTGACTATAGATAAACACCTGTTACTAATTAGAATACTGTATGTATCCAAAAGTTAAAGGATGTCAGTTCCTTAGAGATGTCTTAGGTAAAATTTGTCGAACACGTACATAAATAAACATGTGCTATTCCGACAATCTTACTCATGAACAGTTTGTAGAGTGGTTAACTTTTATTTTTAACTTTATTCGTTAACCTACTAAACAATATAAATTAATTCATGAATACACTTTTCCTTTCTTAGTTACAAGAGAGAAAGGATCTGAAAGGAAGTAAGAACACAAGTTTGAATAATGAATTGTTCTTTAATGTTCAAACAATAGACTGTTAATTTACAACGGAAATGCAACCTTGCTCCAGTACTGACTGTCGCTATCTGTCTTACTGACGTTCACAGAACGGTTTTGTGTACAATTATCATTTCCGTCATTAAATACGTCGATTGTAGTTTCATAATAAGTATTAAACTATTGAAAAGTACTTTGTTTAAATACAGTAATTACTTTACTCAACGGTATTGTATAAATAAATATATTTTATTTAAATCAAAAAAATTAAATATTTTACTTATTGATTGTCGTTTAACATTATAGTTAGAACTACAATTGTATGGAGTACCAGAATTCAAATTATGCGTAAGTGATGTGTAAACATGATGTGACAATAACGGAACAGTCTTAAAATAGAAACTGGATGAGGAGGAAAAAATATGTTATACGTGCAGTGTAAAAAGTGAAAGGAAATAGAAAGGAATGAGGAGTGAGAAGAAACGTGGAAATGAGTGGAAGAGGTAGAGGAAGTGCAAGAGAGTAGGCCTAACGTAGCACACGTGGCCAGGGTGTTTGCGCAAACTTTGTCACCTGTTCTCGTTACTAACTTGCTACATTTCCATTATCCCGTCCCTAAACCGCTTCCAGCCGTCCGTCCCTCGTTAGTCCGGACTTTCCTCTCGCTGTGGAATACCTAATGAGCAACTCCGCTTCCTCCGGATCCTCCTCGTTTTATCTTGGGTTCCAGTACGCTGCGATATATGAGCTCAAAACTACCAAAGCTATTTATACCTGTTCTACAGCCTTTGTAATATATCGTTCGATTCAATCTGAATCGAAAGATATACTACCCTGAATTAAATTTGTTTATTGCATATACGTTGTGGAATTTGTACCCTACCCTACATTCGCCAAACTTGATATATTTTGCATAACACCTGTCATTCTAAAGTGGATTGCAATTGCATATTTTCTGATACTGATGAAGTGATACGTATTCTATGTAGTTACAGTTTTGACATGGATATGTCAATGCTCCTGGGGTCGGTGGTGTTAGACGCAAAACGTGTCACAGAAGTGATGTCATTGATCACTTGTTGGAATATTTTTTGTTTATGGTAGTCATGTGTTTAATGTTTTGTTAGGAAATCCCTACTTAGCTTAGATTCATGATCTAACGAGGTATTTCTCATAGGGAAGTCGTTCGGTTTATACAGATGGAAGATCTACTGGTAAAAGTTGAATCTGGTGATTTAATGAAGTTAGTTTGTATCCATGCATTTACTGTGTAATAATTGACATTTCATATCGTTAATAGTACATTATATTGTAAATAGCAAATTTATTAAACAATATAGACATTTTTTGCAGACCAAAATTAAAGTTTTGTATATGACAAGAATAACGAAACAAAACCATTTACCAATCTGGTAGAGTCGTGATCGGCACCACCAAAATCGACTGTTTAATCACAGGGACACGTAGGGAGTTTTTACGTTCGTCGTGGGATAAACCTTTTATTTATGTTAATTTAAGTTTTAATGTACTGAGATATTTTCATTAGTTGAAGGTTGTTGAGGTTGAATCAAGACCTAAATAAAATGTTAAACTATTAATTTAAAATATAAGTAATAACACGTAAATGTGACATAAAAAATAAAATTGTAGAACAAAAACAAGTAGAACAAGTATTAAAAATCAAAAGAAATCACTTCTTTAGAAATTATGAAGGATTGTCATGGTGTTTATTCCAACTCTCCAAGATCTACTTGTTCAAAAGGAAAACTTTTAAATGTACTTTTCAGATCCTTTCAATTGGAGATAAAGATATTGAACTCGAATGCATGAAGTAATATGCTCTAAAAACTCTTATCTGTGACCTTTGTAATCCTTCTCTCTCGGTTAAGTTTCAATAAAACAGGTATTCACGTCAATTAATTTTGCATTATTGGGAAATCACTTGTCTCCGGAGCATTCGAACCAACTACTAACAGGCAAGGAGATCCGGTCTGTTAAAAGTAACAGTGTGACATTAAAGATAATTACAATTCACATGTGGTGAAAGTAGGGCGCCCAGTGCACCTAGGGACACGGGCAATAGCCCGATCGATTCTCACTTTCAAACTGCGTCACTCGACGACAAGGTTTCCAGATTTGAATAGAGTAGCGAACTTTAAATCGTGAAGTTCAGAAGTCTTTAATTGAGAACGGAAAGTCGCCGCTCTCCTGGGAGAATATCTCGATTGTAGCGTTTAATTGAAGCCTTCTTTGGAGTTTCGCAGGTCGTGTTTTGTCAATGGAGCGGCGCGGCGCGGCGCACTCAGGCACACCAGTTTAATGATATCGTACCGGTTTTTGTGCGCTACCGTGCGTCGGAGATCGTCGTCTGAGCTCCTCACAACTAGTTCGTGAGAAAACATCCTCTTATTAAGTGATCAGCCCGGGGGCCGAGCTCTGCACGAGGAATGGGTTAATCCCAACGCTCGACACATTACCGATTACACAGGCCATCAAGGTCTCCGTGTTTAACGTATTGCTTCATCCCGTTGATTCGGATCTGTGTGAAATTAGAGCTTGAAACAGATTTAACTAATGTGGAAGTGTTCGGTTCGGACCGAAGCAGATGTTCTCATTACGTGTTTCCGGGCCTGGGGGAAACATGGTTATTGTATGACGGCAATATCCCTCCATGGTGCAATCAGCAATGAAAAAACACACATATTCCAGATAACATTCTGTGTCTGTAACTTGAAAACTTTCATCAGTGCCGGAAAATTTAAGTCGAACCATCTCTTATTAATGTAAAATTGGCCATTTCGGATACCATCCAACCGTAAAATATATTACCTTGAAATGTTAACTTTTTATATTTTTGTTTATTTTATATCTATAACTTTTTGGTACGTTGTATATGGAAAATTAAATTTTATACTTTAGGCAAAAATTGTAATGTAAAAAATAACTTTTGTTTTAATTCATCAATACTGGTAAAATTAATGATTTTTATGTGATACTTGAGATACACCTACAAACAATACTTTCTCCATTTACCACGTATAAAAGGAGAAAGTAAAAATAGACTTAATAGCCTCTATAGTTTCTGAAAAACGGTACCAACGTTAAAACACAATTTGCATAAAACTTCTTAATGTTTTAAGAGTCTAAAGTCTTGTTGACATCGCTTTGGATAATCGACTATATTTTGTTCTGTAAATGTCAAATTTTGCTAGGATTTATTTTGTTTTAATCCTAAACACCTAGGGAAAAGTCGTAGAATAGGATTTTCGTGTTATATTTAAGTTTTAACTGTTTTAAATGTTATTAAAAAATCATTAAATTATCTTTTTATCAAGCAAGATAACTTTTAGTTAATTGACTTAACCCGCGTTATATTATGTAAAATAATAACATCTCTACTATATTTAAGACTAAGTAAGGTAAGCAGTATACTATCAATATTGCATTATTATTCAAATTATAAAGGTAGATATTATCCTGCACCCTATCTGAGCAGTTTCACATGCATTTACTAACACATACGTGGGTTATACCCTTATCTCTCTTGCAGTTTCTCTTCCACTGCAAGAAAAATGTTAGTATTTACGTTCCTGTGGGAAATAGAATAGATCATGGATATGTCTAAAAAGAACGTTTTCAGTTCATCTATACAGCTGACCATAGGCCGCAACTAACCTTTCTAATTTTGGTCGTTAAAATTGCCAATACCCCCCTTAGAGCTTAGACATATCCATGTCAAAACAGATTTGTAGAATAATCATTGAATATTATAGAGAGTAGTTCTTACATGATTGATGAGGATTTAAGTGAGCACCAAATACATCAGTGAATAATAAATCGCAAAAGGGGAGAAGATTGTAAAGTCCCCTATTCAAAATTAAAACCATACAGTTCAACAAAACCTTAGTTTTATTTCAAAAAATATTAGTGATGCAATACTATTATTAAAATTATATCATGAGTAGATTTATGATATAAAATCCCTTTTCAAAGGAACAAAAGAAATGTAAATAGAGGAGAGAGCCTTAGGCGACCTCAGCCTCAGCCTCAGCCTCAGCTACGTTTGGTAGACAGATGAACATTCTAATGCGCTTAGCCCAACGCAACTTGGCCACAATTCATCTTGAAGCTGACTATATATTCGCCGGCCCTAAGCGCTTTAGGCCCACATTACCAACTTGCGATGCATGGTCCGGATGCCTAAGCCATGTTGAGTCTTCCTAATGACGCTTCAGAACGGACCAGTCGAGTTTTGTCATCAGGATTACACTGTTAACAGTGGGCTTTGTGAATCTAGTTAGTACTTTCACAATTAGACTGTTTTAGTTACAAATGGCTTTATGTTACAGAGAGAATCAAATGCGTTTAATACTTACACTCCCTATGGTATTGCTCCGTGAATTTTTAAAATGAACCTTTGAAATCGACTGGCCAATATTACAGTTTCTAATTTGGAAGTGTTATTAGGTTTTGACTTCAATTTTAAAAATTTCAAGAGAGATATAGGTAATATTAAAGATGTATTTATTCACTCCTCGATGTCATAACTAAACTCAATATTTTATATAAATAATGCACTGCAGAAATATCTTCAGTTATGCTGTAAAATAAAATCATATATAATATATCATAATATTTACACACAATTTCAAACATCAATTTTTTTAAAGGTTAACATATGTAGCTAAAGAGAACAACACGGACATTTTCCACTCTTTTATGTCATCAGTTAAATTTATAAAAAACTCACGCAATCCAAAAACAATTAACTTTGGCAGTGACATGGTAAGTGCTAGTGATAGTGAGTGGTTTGAGATAGAACTTATGGGAAATACATGCCGTACACAAAGTGGCCGGAATGTTTCAGAATACGTCAGATGGTGGCCTGAGTGATGCAGCAGACGACAGAGGGTGGTAGGAGTGGTGCATCAGACGACATAGGGTGGCCGGGGAGATTCAGCATACTATAGAAGGTGACCAGAGAGATGCATTGTACTACAGAAGGTGATCGGAGCGATGCAGAAAACGACAGAAGATGGTCGGAGAGATACATAAAACGACAGAAGATGATCGGAGAGATGCAGAAAACGACACAAGGTGGTCGGAGTGGTGTAGCAGACGACAGAGGTGGGTAGAAAGGCGCAGCAGACGACAAGGTGGGTAAAGTGGCGCAGCAGACGACAGAAGATGATCGGAGTGGTGTAGCAGACGACAAGGTGGGTAGAGTGGCGCAGCAGACAACAGAAGATGGTCGGAGTGGTGTAGCAGACGACAAGGTGGGTAGAGTGGGGCAGCAGACGACAGAAGATGATCAGAGTGGTGTAGCAGACGACAAGGTGGGTAGAGTGGTGCAGCAGACGACAAGGTGGGTAGAGTGGCGCAGCAGACGACAAGGTGGGTAGAGTGGCGCAGCAGACGACAGAAGATGGTCGGAGTGGTGTAGCAGACGACAAGGTGGGTAGAGTGGCGCAGCAGACGACAGAAGATGGTCGGAGTGGTGCAGCAGACGACAAGGTGGGTAGAGTGGCGCAGCAGACGACAGAAGATGGTCGGAGTGGTGCAGCAGACGACAAGGTGGGTAGAGTGGCGCAGCAGACGACAGAAGATGGTCGGAGTGGTGTAGCAGACGACAAGGTGGGTAGAGTGGCGCAGCAGACGACAGAAGATGGTCGGAGTGGTGCAGCAGACGACAAAAGAGGGTCGGAGTGGTGCAGCAGACGACAGAAGATGGTCGGAGTGGTGCAGCAGACGACAAGGCAGGCGGAGTGGTGCAGCAGACGACAAGGTGGTCGGCGAGGCACAGATTAACCGGCCTGTTGGCGTGACCGGGCTTGGCGGCTCGCGTGAGCTCAGAAATTGTTTTGCATGTGGCCCTCTTCCCCTATCTCGCCGTTTACAAGATATATTAGCGGGCAACGTTTAAATTAGAGGAGCACAACGACGTTTATACGCGGAATGTTAGGATATCTGAGACTCGTAACTCCGTGACTATCGGACAAAAGAAAGGTTGTAATATTGAACAGACATGCGGGAGTCAGTGATGCTCCCGTCAACTGCTGCCTGCGGCTGGTTGTAATTACGTTATATGGTCAACGCCTGTGGTAATTCAATCATATTTGTTGACGAGTTTTTAAATCATTTTAATTTTTCTTGAAGTTGGAAGTGTTGCTGAGGCTGTTCAACAGTTTAATTACAATTCAATTCATATATGATGTCCACAAACTACATTAATATATGATTTTAATTATTCGTGCATAATTAATATCGTATAAATATGTGCATAGTAAAGTATCTAATTATATATTTATTTCCATGTCGCATATTAATAATATGTCGCATATAAACTTAGTAGAGGGAGTGGTTTACATTTTTTAATGTCTCTGTTTTGACTAAGCCCACATGTTCAAAATCCGTGTGAAACACATACAAAAAATAAATTTATACATCATGATTTAACTGTTTTGCAATAATTGAATAAAAAGTAGGTACGAAATTATTTTTCTAAGGAATCATAAACATCATTTTTTTAACATTAAATAAATAGTACGTATAGACCAATCTTTTCTGACCAAAGGATAAAGTGCACTTCTAATTAATTATAATAAACATAATTAAAGTTATAATGCACTTTACATGAGCATGTAGATCCTACATATAGATACAGACAAGTAAAAGGGTTTCTCTGTAATGAGCCCCGCCGTCGTTCGATCACTATTCTTTGTTCTGCCAAGGAGAGATGTTTTGTTTCTTTAAAACTGGCTGGGTGGTGTAGTGGTTATAATACCCGCCTTCAAAACTGAAGGTCGCCGGATCGAATCCCGCAAGGGTCGAATCTGGACCCAGTCGCCATTTGTCATTGGGCTACTAATTAATGATGCTTCCTAACAACAGGTCGACTTAGGTAGTAACAAGACCGGGGTTTGGACCGTTCCCCATCAAAACGTTAAAAATGCCACTGGCGTAGAAATACACAAAATAAAATAAAAATAAAAACCAATAATCATATGCTACTTTAACAAGTATTTTCATGGCGAATAGGGACCAATACTGTAACATAAGAGACAGAATGCATTCAATCATTATGAAAGGGATTAAAAAGGATTAAAAAGATTGCAAAATGTACACTATGAAAACATAAATTAATTTGAAGTTATAAATTTGAATTATACAATAAAAACTGGCAGAAGCACATTGTTGAACCGAGAAGCCTATTTTTATACTTATAACTAACTCAAATTTTATGTGTAGCCGAAAAAAATATATTTCTAAAAGTATACATATATAATTCTCAATAATATATCGAATTTTATCATAGCTAATTTATATATAGCATAATTACTCTGCTATTTAGTCTATTACACTAGAACTTATCGACATCAGATCTTAAATACCAAAATCAGGACTACGATACCAAAATCATTATAATGCTACAGGAAAACTATTCTGGGTGTATTCAACTATCTGCGTTTATTAAACTATCTGGGTAAACTATCTGGGTACTATCTGGGGTTTTTAAACAACAAACATTTACAGTATTTAAGTGGGGTCCATGTTGTAAGTGACATGTAGGTTTATATTACGCTTCATACTCAAGATAATTAATTCATTTTGAGTATAATATCCTGACGACTAAAATGTATTATTATATAATGAAGTGTATGTTCCTAAAATTACAAATTCTTTAAAAATATTATCACTTGAGATGTTAACATTTTAACATTTTAACCACTACTGTCACGCCTGACCGAAGGATTTACATAGGATTGCCGAGCTACCATTTCAATCTGCATCACATTAAGTCATACCATCCATATTCCACAGGAAAATATTTTTGTTATGTAATAGATCAGAATTTAAGGATATTTGAAAAATTCTTGGTTTGATAAATTCGATATAAATAATATTTCCATTCGATATTCCGATACCACGAGATAACTGAATACTTCGGTTAAAACGTTATTGAAAACCAAGGTTTCCAGAAAGCAAACAGTAATATTGTCTCTGATGTAATATCTGTGTCGAAGAATGTGGTAATATTGCCGTCATTTGTACACCAAGGACGCGACGCGCGACGCGCTAACCGCCTCGGGCGACGACTCGCCCGCGTCCCGCATCGCTTTGATTTGTGAATAAAAATCATTTTACGTATTTGTTACTGAATCTCGATACAATATAATAATTAACAATTGCTGATAAAGTATATACATTCAACTAAAATTTGTATAAAAGTTGAAGCATATTCTTTCTCCCGTGGCTATTACTGAACCATGGGTGGCTAAAGACTACCTCGTCTTAACACATTCGTACACAATTCAAATAGACCGGCTGGTTATTTCAGTGGTTCAGTGGTTGTGATACACGCTTCATATGCTGAAGTTTGGTGGATTAATCCTGAGCGAAATTTTGAAACAATTTTTTGATGGTTCGATATTGGAACGGGGTTGTCTTTGGGCTACTTATTACTGATATTGAAAAATAAATCAGTAAGACTTTGTTAGCAACAAAGTCACAGGTCATCAAAACCGATACTAACCGTACTCACCCTTTACTTGTAAGCGAACATGGTCCACATGGTGACAGTTAAGCCCAAGACCATGGTAGAAGTTCACAACTCAACCCCCTGAACACGTTTTGGGGTCTCGTTCAAAACTTTATATATATATATATATATATATATGTGTGTGTGTGTGTGTGTGTGTGTGTGTGTGTGTGTGTGTGTGTCGACACGATAATGGCCGCAATTATAGTCTGAATATTATAAAATTCGGTGGAGTAGTTTTTCTGTAGAATTTTAAACGAATTCGTTGGGCAACACTATCAGAATACATTAACAACACTTTTTGGGGGGGGGCTTGCACCCCAAAAGGTGCAATTTTCCCTTTTGCCATTTGATTCAGCTAAACAAAACACACAATTTTGTACTTTGAAACATACTCTTGGTCAATCAGTTACTGAGATATTCAAAATGGTAAACAAAGTACATTATGTAATGTTTATCTTATGGAGAATAGCTAATAACCAATAACTCACTTATTTACTTGAACATTATGCAAAATTTGGTATGCAAGTCCATCTAGTTAAGTTTTATCAATACATCCATAAAAATCCCAAATTTAATTTTTCTTGTGGTGGCAAACCTACGTATTCATTGCCCATGAAATTCTTACGGAGAATAGATAAATTTGTATAACTCGCTTAGTTATTGACATAATTTAATAAAAATGTTGTATCCGTTTTTGCTTAGTAAGCAGCCGTAATATAAGCACATTATCATCTAAGACAACCCTTATCGTAACAAACCTGCATTCTCAGTACTATTCGGTTGCTATGATTGGAATAATATAAGTTCTATAAAATTCGCTCTAATCACCCAAAATGCTGCCTGCGATCTCGTAATCAACTTAAATAACCACTTAGTGTATAAGTTGGTGTCTCCCAAACATGAATACATTTCAATAGCTCTGGATTTAGAGATTTCAGAGCTATAACATGGATAATTTTGTCAAACATTTCAAACGTCCAAAGAACAATATGATACTGTTACTATATATTGTAGTATTGGGTAAACTATCTAAAAAAGTTGAACACTTGATTTTAGTAGAAATTTGTTTTAATTAATATTCTGTTATTAGTTTTGTTTCATATTGGCGCTTACATAAAAAATACGCCACTTAGTAGTAAGCGGTCTTTAATCCATTCCATAGTGACCACTGCGGTGGTGCGGTCGCCTAGTTTGCTCGTTTACAACTGTTTATCCGATCTGGCAATTTACGGTGATGGAACCCAAGTGCTGTTTACATCCATCACAAAACAATCCGCAGTCGGGTTGGGGCCCGACCGCAGCTGCTGTGGTGGCGAGCGCATCTTGTGGCTTGCATAGTTGCACCCCGGTGCACTATGGGCTAATGGCAGGCTCGGGGAATTGTTGGGCCACCCGAGTGCAGGTTCCCTACTTTAATCAAGTTGTGATTACCAACAGGCTAGTATTGTTTGTATCATCACACTGCACTTTTCAAAATTCGTTTATAAATTGAAAAACATAATTAAGGAGTAATGTTTATAAAGTTTATACGGATGTTTAAAATTTTACAATTTGCTACGTTACAACGATAAATACCCCCGTCGCAACAGATCTGCGTACTCAGCGAAATTCCAAATCAACAATATAATAATAATAATATATGACAAGTTTTATAAAAATCTGTCCATAAACATGAGAATTATTTGCCTATTCTCCATAATTTTAACATGGGAAGAGTGTGCCGGTTTTCTGCTGTGAGGAATACTGAAAATAGGCATTTCTACGATAAACAATTTTTATTTTAAACAATTATACCAACTTTCATCAACATCTGTCCATAAATAAAGGAGTTTGCCTATTCTCCATATGATTAACATGGGAAAAGAGTATGCAGGTTTGCTGCCATGATAAACACATAAACTATGACTTAAGCATAAACGGGTGGATATCAACAAAATGAAGGTAAATACCAAACTTAATCCAGAAATATTGAGTGATATGGGAAATATTAATTTTTCCTTATCCTCCATAAGATTAACATTGGAGCCCCAAAATACAACGTACTGTGTTTAGATTTTTTCATATCTCGGTAACCGTTGGAGATACAGAAAAACTTTAAAAAACTTAATTGTGTAGCTTTTTAATCTGATTCTAATGGTGAAAAATAAAATTCAAAGTTTTTTAAAATTACATATTAAAGCGCAAAAAACCCAATTTTTGAGTACAAAACCCCCCAAACTACCCGTTCCCATTGACCGATATGTCTGGTTTACGATCTCGTCCGAGCAAATACAGGAAAACACGTCTCTACCAAATTTAGTCTTGATTGGACCATTTTTACAAGAGTTATCGTGTTCACAGACACACATATATATATATTTATTTATATATATATATATATATATATATATATATATATATTTATTTATTTATTTATATATTTATATATATATATATATATACATATAAATTTTAACGACTATTGTTTTTGGTCTCTGGGCAACTAAAGAAGAAAAAAATAACATGGTCCCGGGCTTAAGTCTCGCCATGAGACCTACGGTAATAGCTCCTTCCCTATGGGAAATTCGCTAAAACGTTTCTAAGCATATTTAAACTCCAGATATGACGTTTTTTCAAATTCTGCTTAACAATATGAGTGAATTACATCATGTAGATGTGATTCGCTTTGTGTGTTTAACGACTTTGTAATTATTTGTTATGGATGTTTACCCATAATATAAACCGGTAAAATATACACCTATAAATGTTCCTTTACGGAAAAAATAGGGAAAAATATAACTTTAGGAAAATAAAACTGTAATAGTTTCAATTATTATAATCATGCACTGAAAACATACCTGTATTACTATGAGTTAAAAAAGTACATTTTTTAACTTTAATACAAAGCTTTGTCATCCATCACTTCCTTTAATCTGGGCAAGGTAGCCGAGGGTAACGCGTTGGCTAAGACAAAGGTTGCTGAATCTAAACCAGTAACTCCTGTCAGATCATGAACAGTTAGTCACCTCTGGCTTGGATATGTGACTCGCTACTATGGTGCCCTAGGTCTAACTTCAAACGTACGATGTATCCTGTGTATTCAAGACTGAAAATACTGGAAATTTAGTTTTGTAACGAAATATAAAATGAGAATCAAACCCCTTGTTAAGTTTATTTTCAGAAGTGGTAGACTCCTTGGCTCTGATGGGCCTGAAAAACTAATCACCATCCATTTTTTGTTATAATAAAGTTTAATGTATCATATAAGTCATATAAATATAAAAATATGTACGTTTTAATATTTCTAAACATAAAAATACACAATTTGGGATAAAGTATTTTAATATTAAAGTTGGGCTCTGATAACATGAAGGTGGGATGAGATAAACGTTACGTTGTCTGAATATAATACATCAAAGAGCTCGGCGTGGCAGCCACAAAGAACTGTCAATACAATGTGAAGGTAGAATACACGCCCTGTCATAATACTGACACGATATCGACCTGGCATGCTCCTTGTGGCCAAGTCAACGATTCTCCACAACTAGATTCTCCTGCTTGTAATATAATCTACATTTACTTATCGTCTTGAAATGTATTGGGGTTTATCTAAAGAAATATAAAGAATCCCACATACACAGACACATGTTTACCTATTTTAGAATAATTTATATTTTCGCAAGGATCTTCAGAAATATATTTACCATCAGGTAGTATGACTAAACGTTTACTGCTGCACGTTATTCTTATTTGTACCAAATTTACAAGTGAGGCTATCGACAATCGAACCGTAGCTGCACAGCTACGCGATCAATGATTTGAAACGTGACGATTTTATAGACCAATCAACGACGGTTGGTTGGCTGTGATTGGTCGATTAATCAGTGAACAAGTAATTTGAACACTTCGTACAATCAATCTATGAAATACTTCTTCTGAAATCGGCTGTGTTCCCAATACCACATATCTCGTTTATGAAGCAAATTTTCAATTGTATAACGCATTCCAGTGGTTAGTTCGATAGACCTGCCTGAAGATGTTAAACAAAGACTGATCCAAATTGATGAGTTTGGTGGTTATAAGATGAGATTCACTATCCATCTTTTATGTCATTTTAGAAAGATTGCCCATTTCAATAATATTATAATTTCTGATTGTTTTATGATTAAGAAAATAAATAAATCAAAAATGATACGTTTAACGCATTGTAAATGTGATACATAAGCAATGTAAGACACTTAGTGAGTAATGAAATAAGAATGTAGTTTCTACTGTACAGCGATTTCCTCGAAGAGAGGTTTTATAATAGCACTGAAAATTCTAATCTACAGTGAAGGGTAAAGAGCGTAAAATAATAAAAATTAATAAAAAAAAATGGGGAGAACTGATTTTTATATGGAGAGTAACACTTAGAGGTGGGAGGATAACCAATACAAGGGTACAAAACCATGGGATGGGGCGGGTGTAAGCCCGTAAAGGGAATATAAACCCTAGGGAGGGATTTATCCCCCTGTGGAAGGGGGAACAACGCCTGCACGCAGCAATTCTTCCAATTACAGTGTTTTCTAACGAGGGAGGTTATTGGGCGGGAAGCGGTTTGTATACGGGGAAACGCATGGCGGGAAATGAATGGGGTGATTAGAGAATATTTACCCCGGAGATTAGACCACGGTAGAGTCACACGATTGATCCCATACAAGCGGCCTTTGATGCGACTAGGGGTGGCGACTTGGAGGGATGACGTCCCTGTATCGGAGTGTTTCAACACCCAACACCCATTACTCTAATTGGGCGGCCGTGCCGGCTGAGTAGTGAGTAGGGCCTAGGCGAAGGTGTTGTGCGGTGATATTGTACCGGTATACGATACTTCGTAAGAGAAACTCTACTCTATGCACCAATAAGGCTTAGCACAGAACCTGAATCAGATTGGTTTGATCTTTCCCATGTGGTTACGGTACAGCTACCCTTCGCCAACTCGGATATCAGATATTTCCCAATATAATTTTGAAGCTGGAATAATTAAGTATTTGCACTGTAGTTAAAAATCTTGAAATATTATGTAGTAAGTTTTTTTTTATTTCTCTGTTATGATTTTGCTATCATTTATTTAATTTTTACTATTTACATACATTTTCTAATTTGATTATTTTTATTGTTTTGTTTGGTTTTACTCGTTTTAATAGTATATTTTACAATTTTTAGTGTATGTATTTGTTTAATTAGGTAATTTTTTAGAATGACAATATTTATATTTAAAATGGTTATTCCTGTGCCAACATTCCTTAGCATATATTTCAGCACATATGACACTTTAAATGTATCAACTTTTGAGCAACCTATTACTTTATATTTTTATTAAACCAATAGCGATCCAATACCAATACCAAAACCAATACCTATAGTTATTTTAATATTAGTTTGGAAAGTAAAATAGTAAGAGATAAATTGAATAATTTTTAATTTTCCCTATTAGTCTCATTTTTCTTTCTCTCTTTTTTTAATTTTATTTTTCTTAGTGGCAGAGTAAAAATACAGTACATACGTACTCACTATTATACGTATTTAACGCAGTATAAATATTCAGTTAACGCAAACACTGAATAGTTAACAAATATCATAAAATAAAATAGTTATATATAATGTATTATTTTATAGTTTATAAACTGATATATAAACGTAATAAGTTAAATATAATAAAAGAAGTGCTTTGATCAAATCAGAAGCTGTGTGTTATTTCTGACGTCTTCGCGTATTTGATCCTATTGTTGAGAAAAATAAGATCAAATTATCTTCTCTATCTTCTATTTTTACTCAACCGCCGTTGTCTGGTATATAACGTTCAATGTATAAGGCATTTGAAAAATCAGATTCTAATATTGAAGTAGTGGTGTTACTCAAACATATGAATTAAATTTAAAAGATTTCCTTAAAAAACATAATAATGAAAAATGATGGAATGTAGGAAGTTCCGTCCTTTTTTAATTTTTCCGGGAAGGTATAAATTTTAACTATTATAGTATGTACATATTTATTTGTCGGGGTCAAGTTAGATACAGTAAATAGCATCTATTTGTACGTGTAGTACAAATAGGTAAATAAAAAACTTTTGCTACACAATATTTCATAAAATTACCTAATACTAACTGCTTAAGCCTTCATAAGATTTAAATGACCATTGTAAATTGTAAAATATATCAATATGGCTTGTGCAGCTACTAGAATGTTATATAGGTGTCCTAGAATATGAATAAAACAATATACAGTCGTATGTAAGAATTGTTATGATAGTTATAACCCAGAGTAATACGTAAGGAAATGAGTGTGTGCATGTATAGAGTGTATAATGGTATTACAGCCCCCTAGAGGGCTCCACTGGAGTTGAAACTGCCGGCGCGCCGCGCAGCACAACTCCCTCTGTCGTCCACTTGGACAAACACTCGTGCATGTCGTATAGCGCGAGCTTTCCAAAGCTATTTGCAGTATCTTTTAATATTTACAGACGCAGATCTCCTTTCATGTTCGTTCCCTTCTCAAGCATTTACTCCTGGTTTTACAATTATTATTTTTATATTCATCGAATCGGTGTAAATTACTCACTGATTCGATATAAAGTACATTTTTCTATTTTTTGATAATGTGGAATAGAAAACATTAGAATTTTTCTGAGCAGCAACTATGGAATTTTAGGTTGTTAAATAAAAATATCAGTTAAGAGTGTTATTAAATTAGAAAATTAAGTACACACTCTTACAGGTAACAGCACGACAGCAGTTACCTAATACTGCATATAACAGCGGAAGTAAAATTATGTAGTTTATTTCAAAAGGATATTATATCGCATAATTTATATGCTGTGAGTATAGTTTGTTGTTAAAACACATATAGTAAAAAATAGTTAGAAATATAATTATGCTATCAGATACTTAAACTGACTGGTGAAGAAACGGTTTTAAAAAGACTAAAAAAGAGGAGGTGAGAAAAGGCGGTTCTTGATTAGAGGATATTTACAGAGAAGATTAACATCAAAAGTCAACATGATCAGGGCGGCTGGAAGCGTACCTTTCAGCGTGTGATCAGAGGAAAACACACTCTCAGACACGCCAGACCTGTGTATGTTATAAGCTAACCCAATCTGTATATTGTCATAGACGTATAACGAGCTATCGTTGATTTATTTTTTTATGTTTAATTTCACTGTGGTGTATATTCAATACTAACATTTGAACATAACTTATAGATGAAAAACATGTAATTAAAATTATTTACGGTTTTAGTTATAAGAAATAGGTAAAATATGTTTTCAAACTGTAGAAGGTTTGCTTTTGTTTCTTTGTAAATTTGAAATATTCATCAATCACTAGCACCAAATGCAGCCACATATTTCACCATAGATTGAGGCTATAATTCCATTAAACACAAATCAAATACAAATTTTAAATGAAACGTAAAATCGTCTACTTTTCTAATCTAATACTTTATATTAGGTTAATAGATGATTATTACAGATTAGACACAGGAAATATTAGATATTATTTTTTTATCATTAATCTTATTAACTTTTCAACAAATTTATACAGAACGGACCAAAATGTACTAGGATAACACAAAAGCTTTTCCACCTGGTTTGAAACATAAAAAAATTAATATGAACAAAATTACGAATAATATTCCAAAAAAGGATGCTAAATGTAAATTTAATAAAGTCCCGAAGGAACGGGGGGACGGGGGGCAATGCAGCAATATATTGGGGTCTGTTTTCATGGCTTTGCCGCGATATTTCCGCGTTGTTAGCCCCTAACAGCCATGTAACCTGCAGATCGCTCGCTCTCAGATACCACTTAGCTCCTACCTGTAGTCTGTAGTCTGTAGTCTGTAGTACCTCCACACGAACATTGTGTCTGTGCGGTCCTCATATCTAAATTAGTACTTTTACTTACAACACAAGATATTTTGGTCTATACTTGTAGGTCGTGGCTGTTTGTAATTTAGTAAATGTATCTCATATCTGTTATCTTATAATAAAATACATCAAACATATACTTGTTTACTGTAAATAAATTTTAATTACTTTATCCATATATTGCACCACTTACTTATTTAATGGACTAAGAGTTAAGCTGTTTTCTATTAGTAATATGCATTTAAAATGTACAATACTTAGCTTATTTTTTAATTAAGTTTTAAATTAACAAATAGAAATCACAATAAAAAGTTTTAGAAAAATATTTTTACAATGAGTAAGTATTTAGTTCATTGTTATTTTTAATCGTTTTGTTTTTTATGTAAAGCCTAATTTTGTAAAATAGGGTTAGGTTATTTAATTACGAATCATTGTATGTATTTATTTTATTTTTTTACTTATATTTCACACCTAGGTTCAAATGGATTCGTATGTTTCTGTGCCTGTGCCATTAAGGATAGTCTGAATTAGCTCTGGCTATTGACTGATAAAACACATTTTCCTGTCAATTTCTGAAACCTATAAAAATAAAAAATAAATTAAATATTATTATTTAATTATGTATAATTTAACTGGTGTAGTCAAATAGTAAGAGACACTGCGAGTTCAACCATTCCAGTTATATTCGTCGTATAAATTTAACCTGTGCATATTTAACAAAATAAACAATGCAATATGCAGCCCAACGATATACGGGCGTCCAGGTTTCCAAGTTAATACGCATTCCTGTGGCACAATACACGTGATTTAAGCCCTTTATTTGTTTCAAAGGTACAACGCGGCGTTCGTAATTCAGCGAGAATCACCTGAACCGTCAAAATGTGTCTTCATAAATGTAACAAACGAGAGCCAGAGTCGGAGTAAACACTGGCTGGTTTATATCTGCAATAAATACCTCCATGAACGAGAATCCCAGCCAAAGTGAAATAAACGATTGCGAAAGACGTTTAGGCCGATGAAAAATAGTTTTGTTTGTTGGGAAAGACGAGCTTTCTGAGGCGGCGGAACGCAGCTAACAAGCACTGGACACTGGACAGCCCCTCCTTGGCCAGTACGATAATGTATTACATTTATTTCTCCAAAAATAAATAAGATAATAGATCACATCAGATTCCGTGTGATTTTGAATAATTTTAGCACTAGCCTCGAATATTTCCAAACTTAGTTTTTAGGAAAAACAGAACGTTTAAATATGATTTTGCGGTTGAATATTGAACAAAAATTTTCATTATTGTGAAAAATTATAATTATTTTTAAGATTAAAACTAATTAAAATGTTGACAAAAATTGTATAAAATGCGTAAGAACAATGAATGTTTGAAAACATAAACAAATTGCCGTAAAAGTAAAATAAATACTGTACTCATCAGAACTTTAACGTTCGAAAAACAAATATTTCACTATATTTACACTTTTAAACATATTAAATATTTACCAAATGGCATTATAACAATGAGTGAGATTCCTAGTACAATAATTACATTTATTGTTTGCGTTTGAAGAGACACAATCTGTGGTGGAATAAATGAAAGGTCGTTTCAATTTCATAAATATCACATTACGTTTATTTTATACAAATTTCATTTTTAATTTCTCACATATATGTGACTAACTAGTTTTTTTATGTTTTGAACGTATTTTTATAAGTTTTTACGGTTTCATACTGTAAAAAATAAACCACAATGTAATAATCAATTGATAAAGAAATTTATGAACAGTATGAATTCTGTCTTCAATGCACATAAGTTTACTGGGTCAATAGAATATCACATTTTTAATCAATAATATTTAATTATTGGATAAATTTAAAAAATATTAAAATTTAAGTTATGAACAAAAATTAATAAAATTATATCTGATTTAAGTTAAATGTTATATAAATTTTACTACCTTAAAATTAAAACTAAATCAAAAGCCGTTTTAATTTTCTTCTCACACGGTTCTAATAGAAATTCACAAATTAAAGAAAAAAATTGATTAAATGCGTCCTACGTGTGCATTTTCCAGAAATGAATAACCTAAAAAGATTTAATTCAATGTTAACGATTTATAACTCGTGGAATGCGGTATTGATAATTTATTACTTCTCCACTCATTCATAAAATCCAACGGAGTTGAAACGGCTACAAAAAGTCGAGTTTACAAATAAATACAAAGTTCACGGAGGGTCCACAAAGAGCTTAAGATATATCTTGCCGTCAGCAAAGATACGCCGCGGCCACCTCCACTGAATGGCTACCGTTTTGCAATTGAATGGAATCGATTTTTTCCCCACGTAAGAACAGGTTTCGATTGTCGCCAGACAAAACGATGATTTCTCACGTCACGGGAAAACCAGACTTGGAGAATTGTGATTCGGAACATAACCTGGACCTGGGCCACGAGTCCCACGCCGAGCTAACGAACTGGAACTCCGACACCTCCTGATAAGGAGATAAGGTTCTTCTGTCAGTAAATTAAAGATGACCATTGTTGTCTAACGTGGCCTGACTTACAAAACATCTGGACAGTTTCATCCCAGGCGATCGCTCTAAGAGAAAAGGTAATTAGTTTTAATCGCCAATAGGGCCCGGACTGTTTTTCGAGATGCCTTAAAGAGACAATCCATAACTAGTTTATTACTATTTACAAATAGTAAAGTATAAACGAAGAAGTATAAGAATATCATTGTGAATACAGTTGTCTTTGAGTCTCCGTGACGAGTGGACGTGTTTGGTTTTTTATGTGTGTAATGTTTAGTGAATGGTTTGTTTGTAAGTTTTTTGACTGCTTTAAACTTTTATATTTTCAGCTTTATACTGGTTTGTTCCGGATTATGTTTTAATTGTGTTATATTTTTAGATATTGGTTCACCTGAGGACAGGATCAGATTCCATAAAATCGTGATGGAAAAAATGTCCGCAATAAAAATCTAAATAATATAAGAATATATTCGGATATTTTTTAGATCAAAACGTTTTTCAATATTTGTTATAAATAGATAAACAACTCTTTACCCGGTTTATGTAAGGACTAAGCCACCATTTCTAACTGGGCTATTAATTAATTACATTTGTAACAGCTGGTCACCGTTGCGTAGTAAGTCTAGGGTACGGGCCTAGGGGGTTCCCTATCCTAACCTACAAAAATCCCCCAGGGGTTTAAATGCAAATACATCAAACATTTTATACGAATTTGTTAAGCCTTTTAACATCTACGAGTGCTAATCCGATCTTTTAAGTACAATTAATACATTTTTGGTTTTTCCTGAATCCTGGTTCCTGAAGTGGTTTTCCACGTGATGTCTGTCTGTCAATCCGTGTGTGTGTGTGTGTGTGTGTGTGTGTGTGTGTGTGTGTGTGTGTGTGTGTGTGTGTGTGTGTGTGTGTGTGTGTCTGGAAGCGTACAGAGTGTGTGTGCCTGTGTGTGTGTGGTCTGTGTGTGTGTGTGTGTGTGAAGTGTTGTGTGTCGGAAGGTTATTTAATTTGGTATGCCTACCCGTTGGAGATTTTTATTTAATTTGTGAGAACCGAGACCACCCCGCTCGCGCCCAATAACCATGCATTTTTTCAATTTTCAATTTTTGATTTTACGCGTAGTTCACCCCTAAAACCCCTTAAAAACGTAAAAATCCAAATGGCTCAAGAATCGATTTAACGATTTTGATTAAAATTTAACTATACATAGTGCATAGAGTATTAAATGATATAACATCACCCGTATTTCTATAAAAATTATGGTTCAAAAGTTATGGAATTTTAAATGTAAAAAAAACATTTTGAAGTTTTTCTGCGAAAAACTAAAAGTAAATAATAGTTTGACTACCACCACTAAAGCTAGCTAACTAAACAAATTATTATTTTGAATAATTTCCAACTATCCAGAGAAATGTTAAATTTACTGTCCGTGGTAACCGAGTACGTTGTCGGAGAGCGCTCATTGTTATTCTAATGGAGGGTATTAAAACATCAATTTCTTCCTTATTTTCCGACCGTTTTCCATGAAACTTGTATAAAGTTATCTTACATTAACAATTCTTGCAACTAAATATTTTAGCGCATTGATTGTCTCATTCAGTTTACATAATGTTAACTATTATTTTGCTAGGCTGTTCAAAGCTTGTTTGACAGGTAAGAAGGATAGACGGGCGTTGGTATTCGAGCACACCGGAGCGCCGTGTTAAAGCATGCAGACTGTAACGAAGTGTAACTTTGAAAGTTGGAGCAAAGATCGATAGAATGGCGCGTGTTGGCGGCAGGTCGCCCGACCCGACCCTCTTACTCAACTTGCTACAATCATACACACTTCTATTGTTTACTACTCTTTGGACTTTTATGAATTATGTTTCAGTTTAAGTTCTGTGTAGGGCATTGATTTGTAAGGTAAGGCATGCTATATAGAGATTGTACGATCCACAATCTTCCCTGTCATCCAACATGCTCTCCAAGTGTTTGTTTTTTTCTATCACGAGAAAACGAGACAGTTCTCACTAGACCGCAAAATAAAGCTCTGAAATTTGTATATACTGTAGTTTAATGAAACTTGACCATATCACTGAGTTTAGGCTGAGCTCTAAGGTGTCCTCCATAGCTGTCCTTTCTCAGCTGCAAACGGCCACACTGGTTCATAAGATTCTGTGGTATGAAAAACCTGAGTATCTCCGGAACAAAGCTTGTCTTGAGACACGAAGACGGTAAGAGGAGTACCCGACAGGACACCTTGCTCCACCTTCCAAAGGCTAGATTGGAAACTGGGAAAAAGCATTTACATACTTTGGACGAAAAAATATATACTGATTTGCCTTTTAATTTGAATTTCTTAGTATAACTTAGGCTATACTCGTTTTCAAAAACGTGTAAAAGAAATGTTCACTTTATTTTGTATATAAATGTTTGACAAGAGTTTTCATGTTAACCAGAGATGTATATTTGATGAACGCTTGCTCAATAAAGTCATAATAATAATAATAATAATTATTATTATTATTATTATACTTTTCAACGCTGTATCACATATTCCATGATGTGAACTAACCTATAAATACTGCACGATATTTGGCAAATATTTATATGTCTTGGAGTTTTTATTAATTGCAATTTGTATTGCCTAGCTCCGTGTTGGATGTACTCGTAAGAACGTACAAGACAATGTATGTTTACCTTTTTGCTTATTCAAGAATGTATGTACAGTAAAGGCAAATGATTTATTTTCAGAGTTTTCTTTTAAACCCATACTCTATCTTACAATTACTCTACGAATTGTTGCATTGTAAAATATAATAGGCCTACTGGGTGTTTATAAAGACCATTACACTTTTTTGCATAGTTTATGCACACTATCCAGCAGTTTAAAAATGTAGACATTGAATCCTAGGACGTTCACGGGGCGTAGCCTGAGGGGATATTAAGGAAGTGAAAATACCTATGAATTGCAAGAGTTTTATTTCTACCTTTGTGTAAAATTTCAAACCGGTCGGTTCAGTATTTCTCGCGTTTACATTCAACCATAAACCCACAAACAAAACAAGAAAAATAAAGAAACCACCTCTTGTTTTTAATTTAGTTTTAATCATAATACTTAAATTTGTGACAATAACAGACCTAGATAGGTTTGATCAGCGTTTGTGGAAGTTGTTGGAGGGGGGGTTGGAGGAAAAGTCACGATGCGAGCGCTGTGGCGGAAGAAGAGAGAGACTAGACGGGTTACACGGCGTGTTGAGGCAATGAGCCGACATGTCTGTCTCTGTCAGGTTGGCAACCCTGGTGTAGACGTCAATTCGGTTCTCACGCCGTCCCTATCGCCCAATTCCCCTGTCAATATCTTTAAAATTTTTTAAATTCATCAATTTCAATATATTTTCTCACATCATAAACTACTGCCTTTATTTACCTCTCAATATTTCAGAGAAACTGAAAAACTAAAACATTATTTACAGGCGTACTAAAATGAAATTGCTAAATTAAATTTAACATAACATAACCAAAAATTTGGGGACAAACACTTATATATAAAATAAGAGTACAACGAAAATTTAATAAATTAACATACTATTTTATGTAGACTATGAACAAGCTATTCATTTCGAGATATGTATTACTATAATCACATATCACAAATAAACGATATCTTTCATTAAAACTCTATACAAGATTCAGCTGAAATTACCAATAACAAAGGGGGAAAATATATACAGTAATAACAACCGTATTTAATAATTGAGCTTGTCTTATATTAAATTTCATCTTATTTGTTTAATGCAGTTGTTATACAATGCACCTCTGAAAAATATTGTAAAATGGAAGGGAATTATGAAACATGCCTGTTTAAAGGAAGATAAGACAATAGTTCTGATTCAAGGTTGGTCAATAAAGGACATATCAAATGTGTTTCTCTCATTTTAGGTATCATTGCCTCCCAATACACAGAAGGTACTAACCTAATTTTTTTATTTAATTGGTTCAGTCAGAATATTTACATTTTTTTAAATTATTATCATTATATACGATGGAGTTTTAAAATGTTGATATCATCTACTACATATTAATGACAGGAAATTAAAAAAAATTAAATAACATACCTTATATAAGATTTATATTAGACTCAAGCTTACTTTTGTTTGCAAATTAATTTTAAAATGATTATTTGCATATACTGAATAACTGCACTTTTGAAGGGTTATATCAAATTAAACTTCATTGTTATTGTCTAAAGAACAAGAAAACAGTCTACCCAAGCGTGAAGTATTAAACAAATTATGTATTTCGCACAATGTATTTCTTGAATAATGAAACAGACGTACAAAGCCCTATCTGGAGTAATCTTCTTATCGAGTCGTTGATATGAATGCACTGTTTGTTTAACATTCATAATATCCGACGTGAAACGTTCACTTAAATAAACAAACATCAAGTATGTAATATTCTTACACAAAGGTTTCCTTCTTTCTCGGTTTGAAATATGATAAAATAATCCTTCTTAGTCATGAGTGTTCTATATCTATTTATTTTTATTTTCATGATAAGCGCAACATTATATCTGCTATATCAAGTTTATTTTATTTATTATATCTGAAAAAAGAAACGTTTAATTTTAAATAGAGAAATAAAGGCAAATACTAGTTGTCATAAAAAGGTTTAAAAGTGTAGAGTAGTGAAGACTGAAAGACGAGAACCTTTATAGATTAATAAAAACGAATGAACGATAACTATGAACCAAAAATACTTCGGTTGTATACATTAAAAAGCAGCAAATTTAGTGACAACCATAAAAAAATAAAATGTGTGAATATAAGCTCTTAACTTTATACATTAGACGACTAGGCTTTTTATTCGTGTGCTCTTTTCGGAATGCGGAGGATCGATCCAAGGCCTTGTTATCACTTATTATTGGGTAACTGATCAAATATCAATGCAAACTCGATATAATTTTTTAACCTCGACTATCCATCACCTTAGGCAGAGCCTGTGCGGTGAATTAAAGACATCAGGGTACCGTAGTGGAGTGAGCCACATGGGCTAACTAGACGTTTTTGCGCATGTCACTAGCCTCCGGTTTCGATCCTGCAATCTTTGACTTGCTGGGCCAAAGCGTAACAACTGAGCTACTCTGTGAAACGAGCTAACGTCTATCTGTAGTATAAAAAAAACGTCAAAGGCATAAAAAATGAAAAATTAATTTTTAACTTTTTTAGTTTTACAACATATGAAAATTACCGATACGTCGAATGCCTCTTAAAATTAAAAATATTTTATACAGACAATTAACCTATGACAAAGTATACGATCGGCTAGCTGACAAAGAAAAGCGCACAAATTTGTTGTTTGTTGTGTATGAACAAGTGGTATAAATTTTGTAACTATTTAGCACTGAAGGAAAGTCGAGGGTCAATAGGGACAGACACAGGCCATTACTACTAATGAACATACCAGTGCAAATATTTGACCGGAACGTTCGTTTGTATCCAAGGTATCCATCCCCCTTCCAGTCAACAGCTGGCCTCACAATGCGAGGAAAGTGGATGCTTTAGAAACAAGACCGTCACACTTACGTGGTTTTATATTACACATTGATTTTTTTAATTATGATACTTAAAAGTAAAGTTATTTAAATTTCTACTTTTCATATATTATTTCGTATTCAATTAAAAAGGCTAGGGGATATCGCATGAATCGGGGGTGGATATTGAAGGATAGAAATCAGTTAAAAAAATAATTGTTTGTTAAAGTATTATACAAAAAATTAAAAAATAGTTAAAAATCAAAATGTTATAAACAATTAAACGAGTATGACAGTCTTGTTTCTAATAGGAATACAAAAGAGCATACATTAATAATTCGTTTGTTTATAGGTAAAATAAAATACTTATATAGTAATGACTTACGTCTCGTAATGAATTTACGTATTTAATGAAACAAATTTATTTAAGAGTTGATACATTGTACAAAATTGAACAATAGCTCAAAACTCATTTTACAATCTGAAAAGCAAACACTATTTTAATTTGAATCGTTTGTATTTTGAGGTACCAAATATTGAACAATCGTTAGTTGGCCTAGACATACAACGAGAGTTGTATTAGTCATACGTGTTCTACGGTTATTTAAAACCAAAATGCAGTTTTTCAATGATTTTAAAATAGTATAAGAAAAATTCTAATAAATATAATTCAATAATTAAAATATATTATCGAAATAATAATTAACATTTAAATAATGCGTAAGAATATTTTTTCACAATGTAAAACAAATATAGTTGTATTATTTAGTTTTTTAGAAGATAATGAATGCCTAGTTGAAACTTCTCACACTGATTGATCGTGTTTATTTTACGATATGTCAAATCCAAATATCGTCTATGTTTCGGTGGATTATAAAATATATTTAACGAATAATAATTTTCACAAAATATTTTCAGACGAGAAAATCCTTCTGAACTAAAAACCTTTGACTTTTTTTACAGTAGAATTTATTTTTATTATTAAACAATCTGTAGGATGAAACGCTATAATTCTACCTAGAACCTACCATGCTATCTTGTGGATGCTAAACGGCAGCAATAAAATAATCTTATCTGGCTCCGGTCCCGGCCCGGGCTGGCTAACGGTGATCCAGGATGACGCCGCATAAATTGCCGGGTTGGCGGGAAACCACCTGTCCCATGATCACCCGCATGCTCCTGCAGAGGTATTCGGCAACTCCACAGTCAACAGTACACATACCACATCCGTTGACAATTACCTGATTTTTTTTACACACCACTATCATTTTCTTAATTTTTTTATAAAAACAACTTGTTCGTCATAATGCTTCAAACAGCTGTTTTTGATACATGCATTGAAGAGTAATGGTTATTATTTTTCTTCCTAAAACCGAACCTATTACTATGATGATTTTTGAGTCCTAGGCCAAAAATGCTTGTATTTACTTCCCTGTGGGAAATAGGTTAGATCATGGATATGTCTAAAGGGAATGCTTTCAGTTCATCTAAACCGCTGTTCTTATCCTTTTATATTTAAAATTCAATACAATAGTTCTAGTAGTTTCTATGTAAACCTGTTACATGTTTTCCATCTTAAAAATCATCAACACCCCCCCCAGAGCTAAGACATATCCATGTCAAAAAAGTCATTGTTGATGATACTTTTCATTCGAGGTCAGTCAGCACTGACATAACCTAAACAACCAATCAGGGATCAAGATAGAACTGCTCAACGTCAGTAATATAACAGCTGATTCGTCTAAAGCGTCAAAAATGATCGACAACTATTAATACGAAATCACTAATAACTAATAATTCATTTTTACGAGTTTTTAAATTTTTTTTAGTAAAAATTAATATCACAAGGGTAAAATTGGCTTTTTTATATATACTCGCACATCGAACAGCCTCGGCTGTTAAACTTGTGCTCGTATCAAAAACGCCTGTTTTTGATCCTTGTGATTAAATATACTATTTTTTCATGGTAAACTGTGTATGCACTCAAGAATTAATTTTATCGATCTTTATTTATATTTGTTAAGTTTCAGAAACATTAAGAATGAAATAAGTTTTTTCATATTTACCGTATTAATTTCTAACACGACTGAAGATTTTTTGTATGTGATTGTATATGTTCCATAAACTCTTCAACCGCTGTGCCCTAAATGAACGCCTTTGTATCAATGTGCAAATATTACGCAAAAGATAAGGTTTGTATGAACAAAATACTAAGGTTAAACCGTAAATATTCTTACAGAAAGTTATTTCAAATCGAATTCAAGTGATAACTGAGACAGAACTGATTACATTGCCGGCGTCACGAAGTTACATAGAAACTAGATAATGAAGCAATTGCTGCACTAAGCCCATCGATTTGTTTCAGTGACTCAACTTGCAAGTTCTGAAGCTGTTCCGTTGATTAAGACCAAACTGTTTACAGTTTCACGAGGATTGCTCTTCAAACGTTCCACTACAAGTAATAACAGTGCTGCCACCCACCCTGGCCAATTGCAATTATTTATGGGGAGTAAATTTATGAAACATCTTCCATTGTGATTGTAGAGCACGGAAATATCATTACATTAACTATTTATTAGCCTTGAAGAATCTTCACCGGATTTACGGTTTCTTTTCAGAATTTCATTACCAAAAACTACAGAATTTTTCAGTGTTAATATTGATTGCCTCCTAATACTCTCAAGCTACTTCAAAGAGTTGTGCTCACCTTGTGCTGTATCACTCTCCACTTGACTTTCATCAATATTATTTTCAAATTTATAGCTTAAAAATTAGAGGCAAAAAACTTTGTTTCCAATCGTATTTTAGTTGCAAAAAAGTAATTCATTTCCCTGATAAACAATACAGTAACGTAAACATTCGGATTTTATACATTAATAAACAAAGTATTTCTTAAAATAATATGTTTCATTAAAAAAAATACAAAAACATTCGCTAAATAAATAACCACAAAAAGGTTTACAAGCTTAATTTGTTACAACTTTATTTCAAAATCTAGTATTCTCGTTCTAAGCGTAATTTACAATAAATAAAAGTAGTTGTAGCTTCCATCGTTAAATGAGGCCAAAGTGCGTTCAAAGTTTTCAAACCTGATAGCAGGTAATGGCACATAATATTTGGACAAACATACTTCCCATCTAGTAGAAACTACTGAGAGTTTTCTATACACTCTTCACAACAGCAAACGTTTCACGAGCTAAATATATCTTAAGGAACAGAAACCTTTTAACAAAAACCACTTCAATATGATATGACAGAAAGTTTTAGCAAATACAAACCATTACTTAAGTTTTCAACACGCCTATTTTCAACTATAAAGAAGTAAAAATAACCAAGGCGTGTACTAGTTCTTGCAGCGGCCCACCCAGCACTTAGTTGAAGTGATCAAGTTCTAATAGTAAGGAATTAAGTTTGAGATGTGTCAGATCCAATGGTTTTAAAGGGAGGAGCCACTTTTCTACCGAAACAACATTGAAAAGTACTGACAGTTATGAAGTCGATAAAGGTATTGACTTCTCCTTGTGTATCTTAGTCCATGTTGAAATGATATACTTACATAAAAAATATATTTGCCACGAAGGCCGGCAGTATAGTTTTGATAACAAAACAATATAACATCATCTGGAAATAAGTGACAAAGCATGGATGGCTTTATGTACACGACCAAATATTCAATTTAATAAAGTATTAAAACACTGAAATCCCGTAATGTGTAACATTCAATGATTCAATTTATTGGTAAACGGTTATAGCATTAAGTCTATCAGATTCTAATAGCTTAAATTACTATATTTACAAATTTACCTAAAACTAACTTTATCAAATACAAAACCAAGCACGAAAAAACCATTTAAATGAGTTCATTATGAGTTTAATATCTGGTTCAGTTAATTAGTGTAGGCCTAAATTAAAAACAATGCATTGGGTGTTGAAGTAGAATAGTTCATGCAGTTTAAAATATAATATTGTTTTTATATCAGTAAACCACCCATGCATTCTCTACCTAATTTTTTCATAATTCTTACTTTCAGTTATGTTATAATCCTCTTCAATAAAGTTAGTGTTTAATTCTTTAAACAATTTTTGTTTTATTACAGTATTACAAAAGTGTTATGGTGGAACTATTATAGAAGGAGAGAAATCGTTTTGTTGTGAAGTGACTTCAAAATGAGAAACAGGATAGTTGTCCAACAGGCTTGAGTCGTCCCCCCTTCACCGTAATCCGATATACCTTGAACCTATTTGGGATTCAATCCGGATTTATCTAGGATTTATTGAGTGCCGTGTTAACTGACGTACTAAGACATAAATTTATATATTCGAAGGGGTTTATTTATGAAACACTGCTCTCTCCGATGCAGACTATGTGTTGAAAACTAAAATCCACTTTTCTCTAGCGCGTGTGAAAACCACTAGGGTTGTCGTTAAACTGTGATTGAATTTTGTAATTTTCCCAACAACAGTAAAACAAGCTATTTTTTATTTTGTGGCTATTAGAACGTAGTTTCGTTCTAAACGTTTATTTGCAGAAAAAACTGGTATTCAAACTACTTAATTTTAACTAGTTAATAATAATAATAATACTGTTACAGGTATACAAAATTTTATCATATTAAATAATTTATTCAATTACTTAATAGTTTTTATTACTTAAGAGTTAAGTAAACAGAAAATTATTTTTATTTGTCGTCTTTTCATCTGAAAATAGAAAGAAAATTGATATTATTAAATATCTATTATGTATTATTTATTATTCGGTTGACCCTAACTTTACATAGCCATATGAAATATTTTTGATGTTCTTAAAATATTAAGTAAATGTTTTCAAACCCCTAAACACGGCCAGGAAATAATTTCAGGGAAACTAATGGAAGCTCCTATTGTCAATATCAGATTTAATGCACACAATGGCATTGTGGCATGGGGTTATGCATGTTCATGGATTGCTATAATGTGTCAGGGTGACAGATTGACAATGGTGGCTCATTGTGTGGTGTGGAAGCGCTGGACGCGTGTCGCCAACTCCAACCCCCAACCCCCAACCCCAGACCATCAACCCATCCCTTCCCTCTTTCCAACACCATTGTCTTAGCAACACAATAATGATCAATTAAAGTCGCCTTACTAGAACTATCTGTAGCCTATCCTACGCGGAAGCTCTAACCAGTCAGTTTTAAAAAGGTACGAAAAAAATACTTTTTCAGGGGCAATCCACCAAAATATGTTTTTTTATTCACAATAAAATGGTTTAACTAATTTTATAGCGTATAGTAGGTTAACAAAAAATACCGAAATATGAAATGGCCAAAACGTTGTTACAAAGAATAATAACAGAATTTTCACTTTTTTTCAAGCCATATTTCAAAATTTATATATCTAAGAAACTACCCAACATATTGCAATGATCATGGTCTCATTCTGATGATAAGTACTGTATTTAATGTGAAGAATTACTTAGTTTTTCTGTGGTAGGATTAGTGGTTTTAAAAAATCATAGAGCAAAACTTAGACTTTAAAAACATGCATGTATAGTTCATCTGTTTTCATCTGACCCCTGAGTTTTGGATGCGCAGTAGACTAGGACGCAAATATGGTGGTGGAGATGAATGGCTGATGTGTTGTTTACTAATCGGCTGACAAATAAATAAAATAAATTTAAATATAAGTAAATATGCAAATAATAAAATATACAAAATCTCGTGCATCTCAGGGCTCAGATGAAACCTGACGAACTGTACTTCAAGTTACCTTACTAAGCAACGTAACCTAAACATCTAATTCTACCGGAATATTTAGTAAAAGAAATACTAAATATGTGGTGAAAGTATCAACTCTCCATATCAAATGGCTGTCAAGATATATCTATGTTTGTATCAAATTTGTCTAAATCCAACCCTCGCCAATTCTGGTTCGAAAGTAAATGTGTGTTCAACGCTAAAACTTTGAAGATTTTTTTAAGGTTTTGAATTAAGTTAACACAGTATATTAGATCAATGGTTTGTAGTATACATAAATAATAATTTTAAATTTTAATATTGTAAAATTACATTTTATTAAAGAGAGTAACGTAATTAGTTTTATAAGCAATACCGAAAGATATTTATTAAGATCAAACGATAAAGGGGTAGAATATAATTAATTCAGTTCATTTAATCAAACTAAATAAGACAGTTCAAGGTCTTTTGAACAGTTTATTGAACTACCTTCAAAGGTTCTAATAGTTTCTTTTATTCCTAATATAGCTTTCAACTTGAACACTGAGAAGAGTTCTTTCTGAGTAAGGTAATCTCAATACATTTTATTTTTGCGTTTGGTGTTAAAAATTGTATACCGTATTTTATTGTAACAAGTATTTTTGTCTATAACCTGAATAGTACATATTTAATTATGTTAACTTAAGTTAGTTTAATTTATGTTTAAGTTATGTTAACTGTTTGAATTATTATGAATAAAATTTAATGAAAAATTAAAATTAATTTATAGAAAAATATCTAGTTATTTAACATTTTGGTGGAACGTGTGGCAAATGGAGAACAAGAATTTATTTGGTTACATATCAAACGGAAAAAAGAAGAATCCAAAAAGTTTTGGCTTTTTAAATTTGGTTTTTTGGAATTTTTGAAATTGTTTTACTTACATTAAGAATAAGCAGTACTGACGCCTTATTCACTCACTTTCCATAACAGTAGTGTTGAGGTTAAGCAATTAGAGTGATGTTATTTTCTATGAAAATCTACTTGGTGTCATTTAGAAGGCTATTAAAATATCTAGCCATCCATCTAACTATTTTTTTAAACTTTTTTATACATTCTACACAGTTGTAAAGCATATCAATTAATACAGCTTGTAGCCTATGCGCTAGCTTTTCCTTGTGTTATAACGTTGTATATATTGATTTTTTCAATAAATTATGTTTGAATTTGAACTTGAATTTAGTTTACATACGATAGACTATTTGATCTACTAAAAATCAGCTTTGAAAAATATTAACGACAATATTTCAAAAAGGTTTGTGAACGTTATCGTACAGAGCGCTAATTAATATTTTAGTGATAAAAATATTCTTATTTCAACCTATTCTGAGACGACTTTTTTAATTCGTGTTTGAAGCGAGGTGTGTTTCAGAATGATTAGCATGGGCCTTACAGGGGTAAAATCAAAGACGTTGGAACTACTGACGACTCTGTTAGAATTAACACTCAAGTGCATCTAGCACGAAAAACCAACCCATGTTATCAAATGAGAGTTAACACACTGCTGGTCTGACACGATGCTAGTTGTACGTGTATCTGGCACACAGATCAGTTGGTGTTTTGTGCTGTAAACCATATGGCATCGGAGTCCGCAAATGATAATGATTGATAATCCGCCTTTTATTGAGCTGGACGGTTTCAGAAATGTTTCTGATTTAATTCCAAACAATGCTTTGAAACGTTTCTGGCCGTTCACACAATAAGCTAAATCGATTCTTTGTAATAACATACTAGCTACTATCAAGGTTTCTTTCCAATATTGGTGGACCCTATATTCCCGTTGTTCATGTACCCTTCCTTCTTCGACAACGCCTTCTATTAAATATTACCTTAATTGAAAACAAAATTTCATCCTCATTCGATGCCACGTCACTTCCGTGTGTCTAGAACATGCCAGACGGGTGCCACACGCCTTGACACACTGGTGAATTTAGCACATATGACTAGCACGTGCTAGATGCACAAGTGTGTAAGCAGTATAAAGAGCAGTCTACGTTTTTAAATTTAATACAAGCCCTTCGTGGTTTTTTAGGCGCGAGGTCAATAAATGACTACATTTACCAGCACTGATTTAAAGTCCTAGTTTAGCGAAAGCCCACAGCCAATAGCATTTCAGTGATGAGAATCGGGGAGGTTTCCGCTTTGAAATATGACCTGGAATGAGGAATCTAATTTCCCGATAAGCTGCGGTTGCGGCCCAAATGTTGGGTGGGGTAAAGAGGGATGAGAGGGGGGAGAGGGGGAAGAGGGATACACTGATGACCACACTGCGATTAATAGCACACAGTGAGTGGGCCGAGGTCAATGCATCGCCTGTTGGCGCACCGCGCTCTGGTTGCAATGTTATACTGTATACCCAACTCGATGATGCTGACACCTGGTTACAGAATAATTAACTAGGTAACATGAAAACATCTCAATTTAACATAATCAATTTTTTCATTTTCTTAAGACCGTTAGTAATGAAAAATGGTCTGATAGAAAAAAGGTGGAATGTACGTATTAATTACGAATTTCGTATGTTACGGTAAGATGATTTTTTGTTGTTGTTAGGTTAAAGTTAACATTTAGTTTATATAGTACCATTTCGAGTATTAGGTATTATGAACATAGCTATGTCTAAGCTCTGGGGGTATTAGCAGATGTTTGTGGAAGTATTTAAAGAAAGTGCTGTCATATGGTTATGTGAGAGCAGCAGTTTAGATAAACTGAAAACATTCCCTTCAGTTATATCCTTCATCAAACCTATTTCCCTGTAGGAAATAGGTTTTTTTAATATTATCCGTTAATTAAAATGCATTATTAGTATTAAATTATATCGTTCAGAATAATTATTAAATTAGAAAAAGATAACTGGATTATTTCATAGCTAATCATTTACGCAATATTTATCCTGCATTATTATGCAGTCTTGTCATTGATACTACAGTATGATACTGTCCAAATGTGTCATAGATCCTGCAGTATTATATAGTCTAAATGGTAATGCATATTTATCCTACAGAATTATATAGTTTAAAAATGGTAATATGTTACTTGACTAAAAACCCGTTTAGGGACGGTTTGGATATATACACAATAAAGCTTTATTTATTTATGTAATGATTTAGGGACTCTCATTTTGATTTAACAATTTCAATGAAAACTCAAAATATTTCAGCAATATAATGTAATTAAATCATTATTATTTTTATGTTGTTAATTTCCAACTTAGAATGAATGATCTGCTTTAACTGTTTCCGTTGAAAATCTCGACGTAAGGTTATAATAGCATTAACTGATGATTTACAAATCAGTTAAGAACGTCTTCTTTTCGTCTGAGGTTTGTCAAAGTTTGGCTCCGCAGGGAAACTGATGACTCAGCAGATTTTCCTATTTTATCATCGTATCGTAAGGGAAGGTCTTCGCACACGTGGCTTCCAATCGTAAGGGAAACTTTTGATTTCACGAAATAAAATCTACCTCAGCTGGCATATCATCCCCGCTGCCTTTTCCTCCAGTATTTTATTATTCCTTTTGTTTGATAGATATATCCCGCTGAAATAGTATTTTACCTCACTATTATACGCATTCCCTCAATTTCAAATTATTTAACAAAATTATTCTGCTTCGTTAAATTTAAATACATTATATGAATAAAAAATATCGTAAAAACTAAAAGTTGAACATCTATATGTGGGGACTGTTAAAAAAATTAAATAACGAGAACTTCTTCTTTCTTACCTAAGAAAAAATCCTGATAACCCATTTCGCACAGAGTTTGTTCAACTTCACTTCTTATATATTACAACATGTATTACTAAATATTCCCAGTTTAAAGACCAAACCCTCAACCTAGCTATGAGATATACTCATATTTACTATCTACTCGTCATAATATTAATAACATTTATATTTAATGTCATACTTTAAAGTCATGCGTGATAAGGATTATAAATATTATAAAGCTACAATTGTCGATCAAGAACAATATTTTAAGCTTTATATATTTGTGCCAGTAATAATTCCCAATCGTTAAACAATACCATAACTAGACTGTATATACTGTATTATTGTATACATGTATGCATCTTATACGTTCACCTCAGTACTGACTGTTAAATAAATTGGTGGTTTCTAATTGTTTTATTATTGTAGGACAAGGTCTCTGGATTGTCTTTGGTTGTTAAATAATTACATTTATTTAGTATGTAGAGAAGTTGTCTTAATTAAAGTACAAGAAAATAGTATTGCGTTTTAAAGATATTTCAATAAAACTCGTGTGCAATGCAATATACCTATATGACGTAATAAATCAAAATAATTGACATAGACTAACTATTTGTAGATATTTTATATTTGTAAAACGTTATTCGGAAACCTATAATCAAATAAACAGTTACGTACTCATGTAAAACTTTAAGCCATGCGAATCACTGAAAGTTACTCAACATTGTAGCAATTGTTTCAACACAATAAAGAGAGTTCAAAACAATGTTTTCCTGCGCTCACGACTGTTTTATCGAATCTTTTGGATAAAAGTCCTTTGTGTCTCAATACAGAGCTGGAACTCTTTTGAATGTATTCGAACTTGCCTTTTCGATTGGACTGCTATTTACATATTTATACAGACTCGTAAAATAAATAACCTTTCATCCTTTAACCGTTGTAGTAACAACGCTGAAACTTTATTAAGTATAAAAGTGTTATAAACATCCATTAAAGTTTACATAAGTATTGTAGTTTTAAAAGTTTGTTTCATAAACCAAGATAGTACATTTATCATACGACTTCCCGAAACAACAGGTATAAGTAATTTTATAACACGAGTGTTTCGTATTATTAAAAAAAATTGAAAAAATAATTAACATAATTGAAAGCAATTCTTTTCACGATGAAATTAGGGAATAAAACGGGAATTGCCGGTGTGAAAAATGCGGGTGGCGTGATGTGAAGTGGGAATGGTGGTTAATGTGTGGATGCTCTGGGAGGCGGGAGAAACTCTGTACGAGAGATACTAAAAAACCTTTCAGTGAGCATTAACTAATTTTGTATATTTTTAATTTAGACAAATTACCGGAATCATGTCTCTTTCTTGCATGACAAATACGGAAGTAAGTATACAATTTCGTAGAAAGAAAAGTTAAAAATTTTACAAAATTTAGGTTGAATCCTAATGATAATCATATGAACATAATGAATTCAGTATGATCAAAGCTACGCCAATAGTTTAAATGACGATTGATTGAAATAATTTAGTCTCTTAGCAACATTTCTAGTAACAACGCAAGTTCCAAGGAACTTTAATGTATTGAGAAATTCTAGATATATTTATCTCGTGTAACTAACACAACTTTTGATAGATAATAAAAATGTATCAATCAATATGCAATAGTATGGAATTTATTAACATATAACATTTTATTAGACATAAAATAAAAAATAAGTACATAAACCCTGAAAAATCTGAAGTATCAACGTGAGAAGTAAAACTGTTCATTTTGCACAGTATTTATTTACTTGATAGTTTTAACTTCCCATAAGGTTAACCTTGGGATTTTGACCCTCTGTAGGGCAGAGCCCTTCGGGATTTCAGAAATATCCTTTCTTAGTACACATCCAAACCTTAAAAACAATCTGTGTACCAAATTTAAAAGTCCAAGGCTTGTAGTTTTTGAGAAACTGTGATCAGTCAGTCAGTGAGTGCGTCAGATTTGGGTTAGAAGTGGTGAAATTTAACATTATAAAACGTAATCTACAGTTACCACTTTTTCATTATCCCTTTCTGAGATTGGAATCAGAATGTTTTACGGTAATACATAACAGTGACAGTATTCAATGGGTTCGCGGTGAATGGCGTCCTTAGAGACTTGGCTTGAGATTAAACCAGCCAAGATGTTCATCTCCGGGGTCACCTCCCTTTGGCAACGCCCTACCACGTTGCCGTGGAATACTCAGGCCTGCTACACAAGTAAATAACCCTTCACCTAAGTACTCGTAGCTAGTGAGATGTATGAATCGACGATCTTAGTTTCTTTGTTTGAAATTCATTATTGGTGATGGTGGATTGATATTATTTAGATTCTTATTGCGGACATTTTCCATCACGATATTATGTAAAACCAAGTTTCACGACGTTTCGGGATCTGGAATCTGATCCCGTCCTCAGGTGGACTAATATCTAAAACATAGCACAATTAATTAACATATAATCCGGACCAAACCGGTATAAAGCTGAAAAAATAAAAGTTTAAAGCAGGCAAAAAAAACTTAAAAACGAACCATACACTAACCATAACACACAAAAGAAATCAAACACGTCCGCTCGTCACGGAGACTCAAAGACAACTGGTTAGTGTATGGGTCGTTTGTAAGTTTTTTTGACTGTTTTAACTTTTATGTTTTCAGCTTTATACCGGTTTGGTCCGGATTATATGTTAATTAATTGTGCTATGTTGTAGATATTAGTCCACCTGAGGACGGGATCAGATTCCAGATCCCGAAACGTCGTGAAACATTGTTTTACATAATATCGTGATGGAAAATGTCCGCAATAAGAATCTAAATAAGATCTTAGTTTGTTCGAAAATGAAAATAGAAACGTGTTATGCTTGTAAGTGATTCAAAATATAAGCTTATGCTTTATTCGTTTCAATTTTTTTTATTCCTAACTTTATTATTACATGTGAAAATGTACACGTTAATTGAGTTGTAGTTTTTAGGCGTAAATGATTTACCTGGTTTTAATTTTAATTTAACATGAAAATATCTGGGATTCAAAACTTGTTTTAGTTCAATTATTTGTTACTAACCACAAGTAATAGGATTTATAGAAACTTTTAACTCACATTAATTCAAACGTAAAAAACATTTTAAAAATATAAATTCATAATTTTTTTATATTAAATGTTTAAGTTTAAAACCAATTTCAAAACTTTTAAAACAAAAAGGAAACTTACCATTAAAACATTCAGATGTATTAATGAAATAAAGTATTACAAAAAAATTGAATCCCAACAGCAAAGTTTAATTTAATTATTATGATACTGGAATGAAAAACTACTGACGAAGTGATTTATTCAAATACATTTGAACAATAAACAACATAAGTCAACAAAGACTAGTCGACATTGACATATTTTTCGTCGGGAGTGGCAGAGATGTTCACATATCTTTGAAAGGTCAGAGGTCGTAATTAAATATTTACAATAGCAGCTCCGAAATCACATCGCTTCTCTGATGAATCGCTACACAGGTTTCTGTTCCAACTTCAACGTATTTCCATCCTCGATTTTCTTTTCATTGGAACGTTCAATTTTAACTAAACAATAATCAAAAATACAACATTATTTACTTTTAAAAATACGTTGTAAAACATATTCTCAATTAAGTGATTACGGTTTATTTAGAAATATAAGGAATAAATAAGGAAAGCATTAAAATAAAGATTTTATGCACAAATTTGTCATATTTACTATAAATTACACACACTTGATGTATTTTTTATTTAGGGCCAATTGAAGGTAGTTGACATACGCAGCAATAGCTTTCCTTTCTAATTTTAATCCTCATATCTTATACCTATTTAAATATGTTAGTATTCATGTAATCCCTTTGAATTCAATTTAACTATCATTTCATAGGACAAAAAGATTACAAAATAAAAAAATATGACATACAAATATGAATGTCTGCAAGGTAATATTACCAATTTTTTATGTTCTAAATTCTGTTTATAGCTGGAAATAAAATACCTTTATAAATATCTATTTGATGCTCCATACACCTTAAATTAATATAGAAATAAATATTTTACACTCGGACAATGTTTTATGATAAATAATGTTTCTCAAGTTTCCAAAACTATTCTTAAATCTCCTTACCTTTTAAATGTAGATCTAGAATCCGCTCTGCACCTAAAAAAAGAAATACACACTTAAGAAAATATTTTTAAAATTATAAAAGATACACAATTATGGAAGATTAATGAAGAACTGTTCAGTGTTAACTGTCAATTACTGGTGGTACAAGCTTAAAAATATTTTGAAATTTAGGTCTAATCATATTTTAAAATAGTATGTACACGTATTTATTGTAAAGTAAGTATTATGAAGATTGTGGATACGTTTGTAGTGAAGAAAGAGGAGCGAGCCTAGTCTGCTCCCCACGGTGTTCCAGAGATATTCCCTCTAACAGATTAAAGTGGCTGAGTTTCATTTCGTCTCTTCATCCCCTAGGCTTGAGTCACATCCCCTAGCACATAAAACGGACCCCACATCGCCACCCTCTCCATGCAATCTATCGCTGCGACAACCCGAAACGGAACAACATTCCGTTAAGAAAAATCTGTACGAGGGAGTAAAATACTAACTATAAGTAATATACTAATTTACTTAATGTTGGTAAATTTAATATTTTTAAAGCAGTTTTATGATGTAAACTTCGAAAACCGTTTGCGAGAACGTTTTAGGCGATTATTTGAAGATATCGTGCCTAATTAATCAAAATATTTTTTCACATTATACTATAATTTAAACACTTGGATGACACTGCAACACCTATAAATTAATAAAACTATATCAGGGCTACGAACAAACTATATTACGCTGTTCAAAAGTAAAATGCATCCGAATCTTGACTCTAAAATGTTACATTTACGTTAACAACTTTTTTTTAGTTTACTCTATATTTTAACAATTTATGTTGTTTATGAGTTGTATGAAAAATTTGTGTTGATTGTTTGTTTAGGCCTAAACCAATGGAAATTGTATATAGCCTACTACAAAACTTCGTTACGCTTAATAAAAAAATATCTTAAGAGGAAACGGACTGTTTCAGTTTTGTCTTAATAGAGAGTTATTTTATTTTTGTTTTAAAAGATAATTTGCTTTTTATACAGTTCAGGGGCAAAGTAAATTTCAATTTATTAAAAAAACTGGTAGAAAAACGAATAAAATTTAAAAAAGCTGACCGTTCTTTCCAAGGTTTTATCAATTGTTACGTGACTATTTACTGAATTCTAATAACAGGTTATTATAATTGTTTAGTAGTATACATATCGAGCTGGTCCAACCGTGTTGGAATGGCACCATGGCGAGGTAAAACGCAACATCACTCAGTTTCTGACATGCCACGATTATTTCAAGTCGTACCTGTATCGGATGGGCAAAAATATTTCACCGGATTGCATTTACTGCCTGGGTGTTCCCGACGATGCAGAGCACACTTTCTTCCGCTGCCCCAGTTGGGAAAGGCCCCGCCTGGAGGCTGCACGAAAACTTGGTGTTTTCTCGGTGGACACGGTCT
This sequence comes from Nephotettix cincticeps, assembly GCA_023375725.1. NCBI lineage: Eukaryota > Metazoa > Arthropoda > Insecta > Hemiptera > Cicadellidae > Nephotettix > Nephotettix cincticeps. Next base: position 26,362,786 of record CM041786.1, on the reverse strand, counting down.
GCCACAAGATCATTGAGGACGAGGGAAACTTGGATTGTTTGCCACAGTTCGTCCAGGGCGTCCTTTTTAGAGAAGAAAAGCGATCTGGACCGTGAAGAGGCCCAGATCAACCAAACAAGTGCGTGTTCATGAGTGAGCCTCAAGGGTGTAAGCCAAATTTAGGCCTAGCCTGTTGTAATGTGACAATCGGTTCCAGGTTAGAATCCTGAAGAATAGAGGAAGTTTTTTTTAGTGGGTAACCCCGTTTTTAAGGGGAGTTCCACACTGCAGGCTGGCCACTTGCGTGTATAAAGCATTTTTTCCGCCTCTCCCTCAAAAAGAAAAAAAAGTAGTATTCATATAAATATATGTAAAAATATAAAATATGACTGAAAATGACGATACCATTGTAGAATTATGTATGGGGCCACGTAAAGATTAAAATGAAAGAGGAGTATCGTGTGTGAGGATATACATATATCGCGTTATTTTTAACATATACCAACTTTTAATCAACAGTCCATAAATAAAGGTTTGCCTAATCTCCATACATTAACGAAAAGAGTACGGCGCTGATAAACACTCTGACGGCGACTGTCCCACCTAAATCATACATAGTAGTACCACCCCTCGGAGCTCCACGACTGGGTCCGGTACCGGCACGACACGACAAGGCTAGAGCGTCCGGCGGACGGCGACATGTCGCCCGCTCTAGCGGCTCATACCCCCCAAACTACCCCCATTGACCGATATGTCGGTACGTCGTCCGGCGGTACACGGCACGACACGGTACCATATTTGGTCCGTGGCTGACGAGAGTTATCGGTCACCCACACACTATATATATATTCTATATATATGTTGCCAGTATTGTTTTTGCGTCTGGACACCACATGGTCTCGGCTTAACTCTTGCCATGAACCTACGGTTAGCTTCTTCCCATGGGCGCTGTATATACGGGGTACGGTAAAGCTGAAATATGACGATACCATTGTAGCGTGTACTGGCGACGGGTAAAATGTATGGAGAGGGTCGATCATATTCGCTCTGGCAGACAAGTCGCCAGTACGGTTGCGTCCCGGCGGTACACGGCACGACACGGTAGCACGAACATCGGCGCTCCGTGGCTGACGGCGACTGTCGCCCGCTCTAGCGGCTCATACCTAGTACCACCCCGCAATGTTCGCCAGTACGGTTGCGTCCCGGCGGTACACGGCACGACACGGTAGCACGAACATCGGCGCTCCGTGGCTGACGGCGACTGTCGCCCGCTCTAGCGGCTCATACCTAGTACCACCCCGCAATGTTCGCCAGTACGGTTGCGTCCCGGCGGTACACGGCACGACACGGTAGCACGAACATCGGCGCTCCGTGGCTGACGGCGACTGTCGCCCGCTCTAGCGGCTCATACCAAGTACCGCAACGCAAGGTTCGCCAGTACGGTGGCGTCCCGGCGGTACACGGCACGACACGGTAGCACGAACATCGGCGCTCCGTGGCTGACGGCGACTGTCGCCCGCTCTAGCGGCTCATACCAAGTACCGCCCCGCAATGTTCGCCAGTACGGTTGCGTCCCGGCGGTACACGGCACGACACGGTAGCACGAACATCGGCGCTCCGTGGCTGACGGCGACTGTCGCCCGCTCTAGCGGCTCATACCAAGTACCAACCCGCAATGTTCGCCAGTACGGTTGCGTCCCGGCGGTACACGGCACGACACGGTAGCACGAACATCGGCGCTCCGTGGCTGACGGCGACTGTCGCCCGCTCTAGCGGCTCGTACCAACTACCCTCACACCCTTAAATGAAAAGTTGAGGGTTCTTGAGGCCATTCCTTGTTCAATGGAATATATATGGTTGTTGAGTTTGAGCAAAGATACTATGGAATATTCTGTGGCCTGTGTCTGCATATGGATAGACTTGAGGGTATTCCACCTTTTTTATCCTTACGGATTTCCATCTGTCCGGTGCTGTTTAGTATTTCGCTTGAGTCTTTGCTAGGGCCTCCAAGTCCACCAATATCTAAGGCCTGACGTGTTTTCCTTCATGTTTAACCGTCACCATGTTTAACCATGTTCATGTTTAACCTGAAACACTCAATAACCTCCGCAACATAATACTTTTTCTATGACGATTTATAAAATTAACGTTCTTTTCAAGATCTCTCTCTCTCTCTCTCTCTCTCTCTTATATATATATATATATATATATATATATATATAATATAAATGAATAAATGAATGTATGTATGTCCTTTATGTATTGCCAAACTACTCATCCAATCGCCATGAAATTTTAGGAAGCTGATCAGGGTGTCAGGGAAGGTTTTAGTAAAAAACAATTTTCTAAGACTCCATAAAGTTTCCCAAGTTCCCATTTTATGGCGTTTTAAATTTCTAATGTTATCCTTATGGAGAATAAGTTTGTTTCCATATGTTCAAAACATTTTATTCATTAAGCTACAGCTGTTGGTTTACTGTCCATTAGCAATAATGTTTTACTATCCAATGCCATCTGAATCATTCATTAATGTAAAACTATGAAGTAGATATTGTGATTTACAAAATGAACAGCTTTAGTCGCCATATTAATAGTTTACAGATTTGGGGGATTTGTATTTATATTTTCTATTTTCTGTCTGATTAAAGGTCGCGTGTATATATGATGGCCAAATAACAAAATATAATGTTTATACATACATGTACATATATGTTTGTACATATAAATCTTTCCCAGCGAATCCGTAATGCTATTCGACCTCAGAACATGACCAATCTTAAAGTTAACATGTATTTACTGTTCAGCAGGTCAGCTAGTATATGTTTAAAATAAAGGATTCCTTCAATGTCGTTTGTAACTTGTGATTAATATTGATGGAATATTTTGCAACAAATAAAAGTGTAAAAATGAACTATGAAAAATTAAAATATTTTATCCTTCGGTATAAAAGAAATAGAAGGCATTAAGGTAAATAAAGTTGTAAAGAATTCTCCACACAAAATTGATTTAAATAAACGGATTTCTGACGTTTCTTTGTAATCGGACTCTTTCAGAGGTCTTAATCTCGTCAACAGTATCGCTTTATTCTTCTGAACGAATCTGACTCTTAAAATAATATTTTTACAGAACTATACTCTAAGTAAAATAAAAAAAATCATAAACAAGTAATTTTATTATGTTTTCTCTAGAATTTCTTAAACCGCTGCAAGAAAGTTATTTACTGTCGATAGTTTTCTGAAACAACAGAATACACTAAACTTCAGCAGTACATATGTATTTCAAATGATTGCATTTTTAAATCTCTTTTCATTGAGCTTACCACATAATTATTAATTATTCTTATGTAGAACAGTAATAACATAGAGAATTTATTAATTTAAAATTTATTAGGAAATTCAGTAGTTCTGTAGTATTTAAAAATATATGAAAATATATTTAAAATACCTATTATAAACGTATTTGAAATAACATAATATACATACCAAATAAATAATTAGTAGATTTAATTTTTTTGTATAACAGATTTAATAAAATCAACTAGAAAAATTAAATCATTAAACCCTACAACACAAAATATTTCTCTAAATTTTAGTCCAATTTGTTTAGTATAAATAGTTTGCTAATTGTTAAATCTGATAAAAATTATCTTGAAACATTTCAATTGTTTAAATCGTAGTATTTTTTTATCTATAGTTAAACATCAGCTACATCATATCTGTGTCGTCGGAAATGATTGACTAGCAGAGCACTCTGGAGGGCTTGTTCTAATTTATGATGCCGTAATTGTAACCTTGTTCAAGACATCGACCTTGTTTAATGGGAAGATATTAATACAGTTTCGCAAAGCAACTTCGTCGTATCATCGTTTCCGCATTATCAATGTAAACGTGTTGAACAAGAAACGGTTTCCGTGACAACATTGATAATCATAATATTAATAAGACTAATTTATAAATAATAAGCTGTATTAGTATCTGGTTACAGTCAAGTAACAAAGTAACGGCATCAGTATAACTGAACATACTTTCACCCGCTAAAGAAAAGCTGAACAATTAATTGCATTTCGTACAAATATCGTTTTTCTGGACGTTTATTCACATATTAGGTTTCTTACCCACACCCTTTCTACAGATATAAAAATTTTGGGGTTTTGGAATTTTTGCTCTAACCCGAGCTGCTTACCAAGTTTCATGGAAAAAAGTTGAGAACATTAGGTGCTCTTAGACTCTGTACTGCGTCTAGCACTGACAGTAAATTAAACATATATAGTATATATATATATATGTATATATATATATATATATATATATATATATATATAACATGTATTTTGTAACATGTGTTTTGTATTTTCATAGTATTTTGAATCATTAATCTACGACTGGTTTTATATATATATATATTTTATATATATATATATATATATATATATATATATATATATATAAAACCAGTCGTAGATTAATGATTCAAAATACTATTTGCTTACCATTGGAACTGGCTTTAATGGCGATAATCAAATTAGTTTATAACATTTTGGTTTTACGGGAAAATTAATAAAAACACATGTTTGACATTAAAAGGTGAATAACTTTTGAACTGTTATGTTTATAGCCATGAAGATGATGTCATATTATTTTAAAGCTCAATTATTATGTATCATGACATTTTAATCAAAATTATTCAAACCGTTGTTGAGAAATGGAGCTCGACCGCGACTGTTTTGTGAGCTGGCGGCAGCGCCGCGCCGTCGCCGCTCTGTCTAGTTTAAGGTTTTTAGGTTTCAGGTTTTACAGGTTTAGAGGTTTCAAAATTACCCTTGGAAAGTAAAAAAACCGCCTGGAGATACCTAGGATATGCATGTAAATACGTTATACCCAAATGAGATCAACGGTGTAGACAGAGGCGTCGTACACATCCATCATAATACGCGCAAATCAGTTAGTGGGTTGAGACTACATGTACCTTCGTACATGTAGGAGAAAGTAAAAATATTAATTTGTACTCTAGAAAACACACTTTTATCCATGATGAGTTTTAGAGTAGTTGTTTTAAAGGTAAAGGTTTTCATGGCCAGTATATTTATGAGGCCACAACATAAAAACACCACCAAACGACTGTTTAAAACGAAAGTGTGAACGGTGAGGTTGCGACAAACCACATGGAGCTCGACCGCGACTGTTTTGTGAGCTGGCGCAGCGCCGCCGCCGCGCCGCTCTGCAGCCGACGTACGTCGTCCCTAAGGCCCTAGGGACAGGCCTACAGCCCCTCACCGCTAACTGAGCCATTTTGTTTTAATGAGATCTCGAATTTTTCCTCATAAATATTTGCCAAATCATTGACACCGTTGTCACGAGTGAGCTACCACCACCGTTACCATGGACTAACTGCTACGTTAATATTTTATTCAAAATTGTGTTTATGGCACACAAGAAAATATTGCCTCAATATAAAATATTTAAATTTAGTATAAAATGTTTACTAGTGCTAAGAAACAATGTAAAAACCAACACTAGTTCTACGAAAAACACTCTCGCGTGGAATTTTAATATTAATAAAAACGACGCTCAAGAGTTATTTTTGGTCTGGTGTACTTGTTTGTTTGTAGTTTAGTAAAACGGGACGTATAATTGTACTGGAATAAAAATTACTTTTAGGAGTAAGGTATAGATAAGGCTTGTTATAAAATAAATGTTATTAGACGATCGAACTATTTATTTACCACATCAGATTTATGTAAGGTAAATAGCCTATTTATTGACATGGATATGTCTTAGCTCGGGGAGGGGGGTGGTGTTGGCGATTTTTAAGATGGAAAGTATGTAACAGTTTTCCATAGAAACCACTGTACTTCTACTACTACTACTGTACTACTACTGTATTGCATTTTTAATACAAATGAATAAGAACACCTGTTTAGATGAAGTAAAAAACATTACCTTTAGACATATCCATGATATATCCTATTTCCCACAGGGAAGTAAATATAAATTTTTTTTACCATATTTATTTGCATATTTGCATATTATACATACAATTTAACACAAATTCGAGTTAGCTTATCTCCATAATCATTACCAATACAATTTTTTATCGTTCCAATTAAATGAATTTGATTGTTATAACACGAGTGCATTATTAGTTACAACAAAAACTAAAGAGGTAAACTTGACTCCGTAACACTAGAGCAGTTCCGGTTGTTAAAATTAACAGTGCGGAACGAACGGGTCGGTCGATATGGTAATAGATACATTAAATCTTCCGTCTTGTCCACCAGTGCATTACTGCATTACTGTACTGGGTCGAGAGGCGGCTCTTGGAGACAGATGACACAAGGGAATCAGAATCATATATATTTAGAAATGTGTTCTTGATGAGTCTTTAAACACTAAGTACTGAGTACATGTCTTTCAACACTAAAAACATATTTCCACCTAACCATTAGTTACATAATATCCTGAAAATATAAATAATAAATTCAATATAGCCCTTCCTTTTTACTCAGCGACCCAGTGTTAAGAAGTAAAATACTTACTAATATGTCAAAATATAGACCTGAAATCTTAATTACAGTAAATAAAAAAAATATTCTCAAATTAATTGTTTGGCATAACGCCCCTTTCACACAGTACGGTTTAGACCGTATGTGAAAAACCATACGATGGACATTCCAATAGTGCTAAGATGAACCGTCACAGTGTCTGTGCGGAAGGTCTCATTGTGATTGTTCGTGTTAATATTGGAATATCCGCCGTACGGGAAACCGCAGAGTGTAAAAGGGGTTAATTTACAACTAAATTAATAAGATTAGAATACACAGTTTTTATCTTTAAAGCCAACATTTCAATATACAGTAGTATAATTTTGAAATAAATTTAAAATCAATAATAAATGTAGGCAAACTAGTGTGGATTTTAATATGAATGCTATTGGTTATATATATCTTATCTTCTTTTTTTCTAAACTTATGTAAAAAATTATCTCGTATACTATCGCTTGAAATTGTTTTAGAATAGAACTTCAAATTCAAAATTCAATTCAAAAGTTTATAATGCAAAATTGTATAGGGTCAGTTGAAAGCACACCTTAAAATGCTATGGAATAATAAAATAAGTTTAATAAGTTAGGGTACTCTATATTACCAGGGAACAAAAAGGTTTTTTATAGTTATAAAGTTTGTTTATAGTTACAGAAATAAAGGCAGACAGCTGAAGAAAGCAAGACATTATTTGTAACTTTAAGGAAACTAATAAGCAAACAAGGTGCAAGGATCAAAATATTTCATTTGTTGTATCATGTCGATTAACTTCGGTTAGACTTATGTAAAATAAATTTATAAACATGTGGTTCACAGGGACCCAACCAATGAGGAGCGTGATCGAAAATGCCAAAGGTAGCAAGGAATGTTTTACAGTATCGGTGTAAGATGATGGAAAAATATTTCCGCGATACGCGTGGTACAAGGGGTCCTTCGAGAACCTACACAAAGTAGCTAATGTTACATTTAATCTTTTACCAAAACACTTAATTTGCTTTTCTCCGTCCGTGATACATTTTTAAGTCTAAAAAACATATACTAAATTGAATGTTTTAACGTCAAAGCTCAGAAATAATTAACTCATATAATAACACAACTTCCGCTGGGGAATTTGGTAAAATAATAGATAATATAAGAAGCAAATGAAGAATGTTTTAAATAAATGAATTCATTTTAATATTTTCGGAAACCTTAATTTAGTACCAACCTTTGTAATTAGTACATCTCTGTTCAATAATTTTTCAGGTTAAAGTTTATTATTGAATATCTTATACTCAGCTATAAAAATATGATGCACCGTTGACTGGGACGGTGGTGTGTCCTGAAATCCAGCTACTTTGAGGTCACCAATTGTGGATATTTATGAACGATGGTCAGTGGATGAGATATTATCTGGTCCGTACTATTGAAGATTAGGTTCATCCGTAAATACCATCGTCATAATTAGACCAGTTCGTAATTCAGAGACAGTGGTTCTGACTCCTTGATTTAAACTGTAGAACACTTATATATGCCATTGACTGTTGGACTATTAATTAACAGTTCTGTCTAAGGAACATGTCAGCTTAAGTTAGAACAAGACTACAAGATCTCGCCACAATACTTTTACTCTCATTTCTCATACATACTTGGCTTACAGATCAATGAGTTGGACGTAAGGAGCAAATATATGGGCAAACATTTGGGGGCATTGTGCTGGGTAGACAATTGTAACACAACTGCTGTGCCCGGGCGGTCTCTGACTCAGGCTCGGAGTCCGTTATGATACCAACTAAGCCCCTAGCTCGTCATCTATAAGCACAAACAGAGGCTTACTCAAAGGTTAGAGCACTCCAAAATGACTATTAGAACATAAGGATAGATGACAAGCTTTATACCGGCTTAATCCGGATTATGTATTAATTGTTTAATGTTTTAGATATTAGTTCGCCTGAGGACGGTCAGATTCCAGATCACGAAACGTCGTGAAACTTTGTTTTAATTAAAATTGTGATGGAAAATGTCCGCAAAAAAAACTAAGCAAGATAAATCCACCATTACCAACAGTGATTTTTAAACAAAGGACAAGCGTAATGTTACCGTTTAACCGTATAAATTGTTGTTATTTAAGCCAAACAAAACTAATTGAAATCGGAACCAATGAAATCATAATAATCACTCAAGTATGTCTAAGTTTATTTTTCACCTGTACCTAATGAATTATTCATAGTTTTATTTGGGTTATTATTTCGGTATAAATATAACAAAAGAATATTAGAAAATACATAAGAATGAAGCAGTTCTAATATTGTTGAGTGTGTACTTTAGCTTGTACATTTACAACAAAGTACAACAAATCTACTGCTTTTTCTTTAATAAAAAATAGTGGTGGGGCCAGAGTCTGGCGGCTTAGCTCTGTCATCCTTCTTTGTCAACTTTGGATAAACGGTTTAAGCCCAGGATTCTCGCCGTGGGCTATCAGGGCTTTTAAACGAATGACTAAGATTGATTCGATCATTTTACGGATAAGGAAGTTGGGACTTTTTAAGCGTACTTGGGAATTCTTTTGTGATACAAGTATTTGGAAGTAGATTACCACCAATGTTATCCAATTGTTTATACTACAGAGTAGCTTTAACGTTAGATATAAAACACTCAATTCGATATTTGAATCAAATTTAATATCTACTCAAAATTTATTTAATTTTTTTAATTGTTAATACAGAAAAAATGATAATTTTAGCGAGTTTGCCAGAATAAGGTTAGCGAAATCAGTAAAAATATAAAAACTTTTTAAAAAAGTGTGTAAAATACCAGTAGGTTCAATTTTTAAAAACGTTCGTGTCATAATTTTTACATTATGCAAAACCATGTGTATTAAAATAATGTACACTTAATGACAGTGCTACTACATATCCAATGTAATAAAATAAAGTTTTCATATGTGTAAGGGTGGATAGTAAAGCAAATAGCAGAAATTTATTTAAAATAAAATGAATTCATCGTGACTTCTGACTTTTTTATTTTATACATGTCTCCGAAGGATCTATTATAATGTTTTAATACAGATCCTATGAATTCTTTTGATCAAATACCATTATAAATATTCGCCACGATAGTGTTAACTGATCATCAATATTCAGTAACAGAAATTTAGTTTAATTAAACGAAAAATATAATTAGACACCTCAGAGAGAAGTTATGAAATTCTAGAACGTTACTCTAAAAAATGAGTCGTTATAGAAAAAATCAAACAAAAACTAAATAAAGGAAGAAGAAGAAGAAGGGGGAGGCACGTGGCGAGAGACAACAATAACTGAACAACAATGAGGTATTGTCAAAGTGTGACGGATGCGTGGCTACACGTGTCTTGCTGACACTCGCCTTCCAGCACAACATTAACCACAGTGCCATCCGAGGTAATATTTACATTACCGGTACAAAAAATAACTACAACTACAACGTGTTAATGTTGTTATAAAACAACTAAGATTACGTTACAAATTTAGAGTTTTAATTTTATTTAAAACACCAGTTTTTCATTGTAATTTGAAATTTTCATTGTCTTAGTTTGTGTACTGAAACTGGTACTTTTCGTAGCACTTATGAGAGTGTATTTATGTATATAATACGACCGTAAAATTAATGTTGTTAATATCAAAATATAAAGTTTTTTACTGTACACTACGATAGTTTAAATTAAAAGCATTCCCTATTTATTATTCAGACAGTTAATCATAAAAAATAATTAGGTATTGTTACAATATGTAAATACATTACTCACCTATTATTATTTTTACGTTAAATTTCTTATTACAGATAAAGTCTAAAATTTCAAATCGAGATTGTTAACAAAAATTCTAGATTATTAGTAAACTTGTTCTACATCGTTTTACAAAGCAATGAAAAAAATATGGACTAATATATAAAATTTAAAAAAATATTGTTATTTATTAAACACTTATTATTAATTACTTAAAATCCAAATTGCTCTAGAGGCTTCCTTTGATGTAAGTTTATACAGATGTTTAACTACTTCAATGGATCTTGCAGTTTGTCGACGAATTTAATTAAACTATGTGATAAACGAAGGAAGCCCAGCTAAAGGATTTCTTAGTATATTGTCGTTCGCTACTTCTTTGTTTATATTCTATTAGCTGTTATCAGTTACATTCTTAGTTATGCGTTGAATACGCGAGGTACTTTATATATGTAACTGTTTGTGAATCGTATATATTCAAATTTTGACAAACTTGCATGACCTGGTTTTAATAACCTTCAAAGACTGTCTGAGGTTAAGTTTACCGTTATAAGACTGTTGTCCTGTAGTCAACGGTGTTAATGTGGATAGCAATACGATACTTGCTATCCGCAAAGAGACCTTTACCAATCCCGATGGACGGATACAAATTTTCGTTGGCTGATTATGTAATATAAACATCTTCTCACCTTAAAAGAAGTAAATAAACTAGAAAATACCCAGATTTTACGTTGTATTGCTTTTATAATCAATGACAAAATGATTCTAATAAAAACCACCAAACCTCGTCAACCCTTCGGTATGAAGAAGATCCCTTCATTATTTATTGAAGATCTTTATTGATATATTTAATTAAGAAATATGGAACTTATTTATTTGTTATCTGGAACTAGAGTTATTGACTGTAGTTCCTACGTCGAGTCTTCAAAGAGGTTGAACACCGTGATGAGAAATGAGGTTAAACTAGTCTATTGGATTTTCAGTCTATGGCAAGTAAAATTAAACGGGAATATGTAGGTTGTTTTCTCAGATATACCGGGTATTTTTTAAAGTGATCCAATAGCTAACTTTTTAATCACACACTTTGAATTTGGGACTTGCTCAATTTTACGTTTCAGTCAGGAATACAATTTCAGATTTTTTTTTAATATGCCATTTTGCGAAATGGCGGCTAACATAAAAAATGTCTTATGGAAAACCCTGTATTGTAATTTGTTTTTGGTTGTATTGAGTTTTGATTTCTTTCATATGAGAGTTTTACCTAATCCAGTTAAAAACTTGAAGTCCTCGTAGCTTCTTAACCGTTAGAAATATTGTAAAACTCCCATTTATAAAAAAAAAATTACTTTAGAGAGTAGAATCCAAAAACAAAATAAAATACAGGGTGTTCCATAACACATATTTTAAGTGTTAAAAATTTAGCTATTGGATCACTTTTAAAAACTCACTGGATTTTATTGTATTAAACATGTAATCTATAACTTACCTTTACGTGTGTCGTAAACATATAACTAGTTGACCTGAGTGCAAAGACATTTCTGTTTAGAAACAATACGGAAAGAAAGTAGCTAATAAGTAAGAAACAATTTGGAGGAGAGTTATCTGCGATGCCGAACTATGGCAGGAATGTGCAATAGCAGTTGTGGATGCCAGCAGCGGGCAGACCCTTGCCACTATAACAGACGCGGGCCACTCCTTCCGGCCTCGTTTGTAATGTCATATTCTGCCGGCAGATTGCATGGATGTAATTAATCGAAGCTATAGCGCAACAGGGAACTCGGTGATAGTACGGTGTTATTTTGCATCTCATGCTATTTAAATTTCATTAAAATTTCTATGTCAACATGTTTTGCTATATTTAAAAACTAGCTGACCCGGCGAACTTCTTACCGCCTAACAGTAATGCATGTCTTGGTAACTTTAATACTAACCTAATAGGATTTTATTTAATCGATAATTTTAATTTAATAATGTTTTAACGAAGTCGCGTCATGCCAATACAGTTCTGTGCTGTTCTCGTGTAAATTACTCGTTCTTCATTAGAGGATTTTTTTCGCAATGTTCCGATGTCGAATAGAATTAAGAGTATGACGTGAAAGATTAGATCTTCTGGGTTGTGGCACTGTTTATAATAATTATTTCTTAATCTAGCATTCATTAATTACTTTTATTTTCAAATATGTTCAGTTAAATTCAATCGAAAACTCACAAAAACAACTCATAATTACTGGAACAAACTAATTAACCAGTTATCTATAAATGCTTAATTTCAAAACAATAAAAAACATTCACCGGAAATGACGCACAATGACGTTAGCTGTCGACTGGTGAAAATAAAGCAACACAAAATCAGCGAGCACATAATACAATAATACATAATACGAGCGCATAATCTGTTATGTGTTCGCTGCACAAAATAAGCTGTTAATAAAATATTCAAAATATTGATGTATGCATATGATCAATTTCTCATAGGCTTAACACAAACAAACTTTACAGGCCGGTGGGGCTTTGACCTATGGTTTAATACAATACTGAACCTGACTGTAGCCTACTCGGAGTTGAGACGAATCTAAAAAATCAAAGTTCATTAAAATCGGTAATTATAAATGGTGTAACTAACACTATATAATTTTCGTGTCGATTTATATATCAATGGTATAGTGTTATAATTCTGTTACTTTACGACTAAGATATATAATTATAACTTGGTAACTATTCAGGAAAGATCGACCTTTGGATAATCATTGGTGCACTGCCAATACATAGGAAGTAAAAAAGGAGTTGACTAACCTTACGGAGTTGGAGGTTTTTTACAATAACTAGTTTATTTTATTTTTAAATTATTGTCTGTCATGGGTACGTGTGTGTAGCAATATTTCACGATTTAACAAGATTCGCGATGTGGTGGTTAAGGGAAAACTGAGCGAAAAACTCTCCCCTGCTTTATGATGGTTCTGCGTAAAAAGAAAATTACACAAACCTGTCTGCATTGATGACCAATCAGCTGGTCTCACATCGAATAGAGCGAACACAGTTCAAATTATCACGACCAACTGATTAAACTATCGTATCCAACCAAACGATCTGTATCAATTTATCCTTGTAATATAAATACTATTTTTTAGCATAGCGGTTATGTAAATCTAATAGGTTAGGTTAAAAGTGAATGTATTTTCATTCTTGTGCAGTATAAATATCCAGCGGAGCGATAGATAAAATATCTGAACTGTATCGTATGACACTGACAGGATTATAGCGTGATCTGCAATGTTAGGGGCTCCTCTGCTGCTGAATTGATTTAGCGTCATATCTCCCACACGAAAGCAGTTCACTTTCATCCTTGATTTTTAAGGCATGGTCTATTAATATTCTCATAAAATGTTAAAAGAGATACAATTTAATTATACCAACCAACTTACAAATTGAGATTTTCGAGACACATGATAAATGATATAATAATGTATAAATCAAAAATATTTTGACAGTTTGAGTAGATAAAGTACTCTGTGGTTTGTCGTAAATTTAGAGTTATATAGTTTCACAGAAAACAATCTGCCAAGACTATTTTATATAAGAAAGAAACTATACAAAACATAAATTTAACTTAGAATATCCACCATACTGGAAATATTCTAGAGGAAGGGAAATACAAAACAACGATCAATTAGTAAGATTAAAGTAACATAAAATTGTGAGTCAACAAGATAAACATACGGTCAATTTGACCGCCACTGTGCTTTATTGGTGTTTAGTGTGTTTATTATTGTTTTTATGTATCATTTGGCAATCACATGAGTAACAAATGATGTTTTACAACATTTTATGACAATTCATATTTATTACGCATAGATCATGTGACAGAAAAAAATGAAACTCCAAACTCCACGCTTCAAGACGACCAGCTCTGACCTCGGGAAAAAATCCGAATAGGATTGTTGCCCAAGGCCATATTTGTGGTCTTATAGTGGGTAATATAGCTGTTATTTTACTTCTAGCAGGTGTTTTTTTGTTTGTTGCGTTTTACTACAGCCTTTTACCGCTTATACAAGGTATATTCGACCGACGATTGCCAGCCGGTAAGCGAAACATGCGGTAAATCTGACCGACCGTATTCACACAATTCGTCCAATATGAACGACAACGTCGCACCAACTAGTTGGAAATGACCAAATATTACGGAGAGGGGTTTGGGGGGAAGGTACTGGGGTTGACAGCCGTCAAGGTCAAGCAGTTTAGCCACTATTACGTAGTAAAATTACCGATCGTCAATTTGATACGTAGCGTTTATTCTTTAATTAACCTAAGCGAAAGCAGAAGAATGTGAATCCAACCACTACAAATGTACTATAATGAATATATAAGTGTAGAATAATTGAAGTAAGGATAATTAAAGTAGTAGAATTTTAGAGTATAACTAGGAGATCAGAGTAGGTAGAGTAAACTGAGCGGTCGCTAAGGGATGGTTCTCCTCAAGCGTGACGTCTCAGGATCCCCTGTGATCCCTGCTAGGCTAGGCTTACCTTGAACCTGGCGAGCAAACAACCCTAAAATATCATGGAGGGAGCTTTCGACTATAAAATGTATCTAAAAACTCATATTGTATTACCAAATAAATAATATTTATTTATTTGTTTTATTACCAAATAAACCCCACAAAAATTTATAACCTTTGGTGAAGGGAGGGGGTTATATTTCTCATAAACCTTACAACCTGTGGTAAGAGAATGTCAGCAAGAAGTTTGATAATAGATTACTTAAGTATTATTTTAGTAAGATTATAATAATGTTACGAATTTAATTAAGATATGTACATGTACTGTTTACTGATACCGTAGCGTTTATTTCTTAACATAACCTAAGCGAACAGCAATGAAGAGCGAACATTTGAATATAAATATTGCTAAGTGTTTAAGATATTCTAAGTAACAAATAATGTAGAATTTTAAAAGTAATATGTTTTCAAAAATTAGGGTAGGTAAAATTTGTATAAAATTCCGGATTTGTCGGTAGGCCTATTATGTTACCATTGTCCCGTCGTTGGTCGTTGGTCGTGAATCGTCGTTACTACCCGGTGCTTTGCGTCCACTTGGCTGGCTTCTGATTACAGTGCCACCTAAATTACATTCACTTTGTTGAGAGTGTGGTGGGTAAATACACGTTAACAATACTTCAGTGTCATAACATCCTTGTTATTATCTAGTGAGCAAAAATACGACTAAAGAAATCTTTACAGGCAGTATCATTTATGTACGCATTACTGTATGATAATTTTAAATCCTATGATTTACTGATGAAAATGCATAAAATTCATGTATTCATTTCTTTACAGCTATAGAATAAGATTGTGAAACATTCGTAATTCCTATAGAACATTAATTTGCATTACTCTATTTTTTAAATTAACAATGAACAATAAGGTTTTGCTATATGTAATCTACGTAAAATTTGTATTCAGGTTTGTATAGTGATAAGTAAAGATTGAGAAATAAGCTGAAATAATTTCATTGATATTGAAAAGAGGTTGTGTAGATTATCCATTCAAACAAAAACTTTACAGCAAGAATACGGAAAATTCGTATACTATGAAAAATGACTAAGGATTACATTATACGACTAAAGTTTTGATATGACGATACAAATTTGATGTCAAACATTGATTTACAAGGGAAAGTTTCAAACACGACTTAAGTCAGTTTAATCTTGTGTCGCAGTCCCCTTCGTGATCGACCCTCGCTGGTTCCCTACGGGGGGGGGGGGGGGGGGGGGGGGGGGGGGGGGGGGGGGGGGGGGGGGGGGGGAGGGGGTGGGGGGGGTGGGTGGTGGGAGTGGGGGGGGGGGGGGGGGGGGGGGGTGGGGGTGGGGGTGGGGGGGGGGTGGTGGGCGGGGGGCGGGGGGGGGGGGGGGGGGGGGGGATTTGGGGGGGGGGGGGTGGGGGGTGGGGGGGGGGGGGGGGGGGGGGTGTGGGGGGGGGGGGGGGGGGGGGGGGGGGGGGGGGGGGGGGGGGGGGTGGGGGGTGGGGGGGGGGGGGGGGGGGGGGGGGGTGGGGGGGGGGGGGGGGGGGGGGGGGGGGGGTCCGGGACTCGCCAAGTCGGGAGAGAGGAGTGAGTCATTCATGTCTTACGTTTTATCTGCGTTAAGAAACAAATGGAAATCATAAAAAATGAGTAGATCCTGAAAATCAGTTTCCTAATACAGTTTAAAATACAAACGAAAGTTATTTCAATAAAAATATATAAGTTATATTAAAAAAATGTTGAACACTTTTTTTCATAAGACACATTGTTCAAACAATTATTCTACGATTGTAAATCTCCTATTAAAACACATTATTGTGTTTGCGTTGTTGATAAATGAGTGCAAGAGGTGTTTAGGTAATTGAATTTTAAGGTAAATATGAGTACCTACTACTTTTTTCAGTAAACAAGGTGGCGTCAGGGAGATGTACACTAAGGGTTGATATGTGACCTGCAACGCCGCACCAGCTGATGGCGCACGTTCTGAATTTCCAGGAATCATCCCATGCTGACACGTGTCCTCAACGTTGAAAACATACTACGATACCCTCTCGGGGTAAAATCAATTTACTAAAAACTGTTTTACCAACGTAAAAAGGAACACTACTGTGTTTGTTTATCCCTAATTTTACTACATCTAGAACATTTTAAATTACGGGTTTTAAAGTTTTGTATTACTTAAAATGTATAATATTTGGAATTTAAATTACTAATTATACCAAGGTAATACTGAGTTTTATTTCAGTTGTATTTTGAACATACTGTTCGTCCAATAGTTATGGACTTTAGTCTGTGACTTTTAACCGCCGCCATTTTGAAAATATAAAAGCAAAGTTCATGATACTTTGAGAAAGTTATTCTCCTTGGCCCATAAACATGTATGCAAAGTTAGGTTTCTGTATCTTAAATAGTTCTTGATAAATAACGTGTTTGGTATAAAATTCAAAATGGCGGCTAGCGGCTACACAAAGGATTTTTCGACATATGTTTATAGGCGACATATGTTTTGTTTATTTTGATGAGTACTATCACCCCTTGAAGTTTTTCCCCGACTTTAATGAACACCCTGTATATATATTTTTTTCATGAACATAACATTGTTCATGAATACCAATATTAAAATTGTACTGACAGACAAACATATTATACATAATTCGTAATAATAATTTTTAGCAAATTATTTTATAATTATATAAAAAAATCAAGATCCTCCCTGTCGATGATTTAGTAAATGTTTCACGTATTACATTTTACGCTACTCTCTGAAATAGCTACGTAATTACCAGATTTACATTCAACAGTTGTGCATTTGACAAGCGCAGTTTCGTCACTTGACGGGTAAAGCTCGTCACGCCCGCGCTAGGTTACCGAGTGAGCCTAATTCTATTTACCCCGTCTCGCTAGGGCTTCTTATGTTTGGCCTTTGCCCCTCTCCTAGCGCTTTGTAAACTTGTTTACCAAGTTTACTCTTATAAGATCAAACTAAATTGCATTTACAGTTTGAATGTTCGATGGATGCTGAAGGACTTAAATTACTAAAAAGAAATTAGGTTTCAGAAACGTCCCAATTAAAATTAATTTGTTAATACAGTGTCATTTTCATTATGTTTTAAAATAATTAAGTACGTTTTGTATACATTTCTTAACAATATCTTAAAAAATATGACCATTGAAAATTGCTTTTATAGTTGATAGTTTCCCAAATATTGATCTCTAAATATGAATATATTTAACTATATATTATTTTTAACTTCTTCAGGTAACAAGGTGTGTTTTGATAGCTTCGTCGTCTTAGAAAGTATAATTTTTACTTGAAATTAATTTAATACTTCATATTTGCTATTCGTTGTATATACTTTAACAACATTTTAAATGCATATTCATTTTTTTATATTTTTACTTAATTCCAAATTATTTGATTACACTAATGTTATAAGGACCGTGCATTCAGGTACGGCAGGTCTGGATTTGTCCAGATGTTGGGAGGGGGGGTCAGGACGCCCTCGGAATACAGAAGCAGGACTAATGGTTTTATAAGTGGACCCTGTGTTATTGGGACTTGGGACTGTACTGGAAATCAATTGGCTGGGCAGACGAAAATTTGGGAACATTGTACAATTTTTTGCTTTTATTATATATATTATTTTGTGGTTAATATGTCTAGTTTAAAGTTCATTATGGTTTCACAAAAAGTATTGGTAGGTTAGTCCATAATAACAATGAATAGGCCGTACTAACCAGTTCTTAGCAGATATTAATCCGCATAAAGCTTTAACAATTCAACATACCTTATCTAAACCACAAAAACCTAAATTAATAACTAACTCTCTAACTATGCAGTATGGGGTATTATAATACAATTTGGTGAATTAACTCATTAACCAACTCATTTACGGTACTCGATTAGTTTGAAAAGTTAATTTTGAAATTTGCACTCGTAAAAAATCCATCAGTTTACGGTTTGCTAAGTGAAGTACAACAGCATAAAGTGTTCTTAATAATCATAGTCATATTTATTTGCTGAATATAATATATACATAAAGTATTTTAGTGGTCAATATTAAAATTCTTTACAATAAAATTAATAAAAAACATGAAATCATGTATTGAAGTTTAAAAAGCTTGGTAGGGGCCTACAAGAAATATTAATACGATATTTGGAAAGTCGAGACTCAGTTTACTTATGCTATAATACTCCTTCTCAATCAAAAATTCCTTGACTAATTTAAGGAAGTGGGTCCTTAACTTATTTCATTTTATCACTGAAGAGAGAATGTTAAAATAGAAGGTCTAGGAAAACTTGCACACCACTCAAACAGAGCCAAACGATGTTTTAGTGTGCGGCGATCTTCATCATGTCTTGTTGGATAACTGTTAGAGATACCTACAGCTGGTATGTCCTTTAAAATTTGCACGATTGACTTTATGTATTTCAAAATATAGTACAGAGACGGTAAAGTGAAGATTTTTAAACTTTTAAAAACACCACTACTTTAGATACTGCAGATCCTGCATAATTCTGACGGCACGATTTTGTGCTAAGAAAATATTCGATGTACACGATGATCCACCCCACAATTGAATCTCATGTGCCATGACGGAGGAGAAACAACCATAGTAAACCATGAGCATAGTTTCTAAATCCAAAAGAGGCTTTAGTGTACTGAGTGTGTAGCTTATTCGATTAGGAGCAGGGTAGTATATAGAAGCCACGATAATCTATTGTTAACTGTGATTCCCAAGAATTTGATTGATGCAACTCTTCTTTTTTAAATTGTCTAGAGAAACTACAGAAGGCTCTTTGTTGTCAGAAATTGCATCTATCCTGATTTTTTTAGTTAAGAAGCAGATTGTTCTCCGATAACCATCCTTGTATGGTACAAAGAGATCCTTAAACTCTAGTCAGGAGATAACAATTAGAACCTCCGAACAGCGTAGATGAGTCATCAGCATAAAATACAGACTTTGCCAGAGTTTAGGTATACTATAAAAAGAAGCGAGCCCAAAATACTGCCCTGATGTACACCATACCTACAATAAACTGATTGACTTATGGCTATCTCTATGTGAACTGTGAACGGTTCAAAAAGTATGACCAAAACCACGCCAGAGCAACACCACAAGCCTCCAATTTCCAATAGCTCTTACAACCATATGCATGAAGAACGAAAAATAGTTTTTAATTATACAAGCTTTTTATGTACTTTCCCTTAAACACATAGATTCGTTCCTCCATTTACGTGTGAGACTGTAAGTTAATCGTAATACAAAATATTGGTATATAATGAATAGGCCAATCTACGTTTACTGTGTGGTTAATATCGGAGAAATTAAAAAGAAGTTAGGCAAAAGTAATCTAATGTATAGAATTTTTAAAACGACCCGATTATGAAGATTAATTAAGCCTCTTTGTCAGCAAATTTTGGGTAAAGTTTAGGGATCATAATCCATTTTGAACATGTTTTAAGCATCTACTTATTTTTATAGAAATATAAACTTTGTTGACTTCCAAAATAAACTCACTACATTATCTACATAGCTATCAATAAAATTTACCAATTGAGTGAAAACATTTGATGATTAACAGGATCACAGGACATACTTCCCTGATAAAAATATACTTTCAAATTTTAAAAGTTCAATTTGACGCTTCGATAAATCCAAACTAGCAGGATACAGTGAACAGTGCAAGGGTGTTTAAGAGCGGAAATTGTCCCGGGAGAGCGCTAAAATGATGACAAATGAAATTGCGTCATGCTACCACGAATGCTGGCGAATATTTGGCGGAAACTTTGGCTATGGAGGACTTTAGTTTATTCAACGGGTAAATATATTCAGGGTTAAAACATAAACATTTTGAGAAGTTTCTACGTTATATGAATAATGAAAAAATTAGGTGAAAAATGAATTACTATTTTCATTGGAAGAATCATTCTTAAAACATTATACGTATTCCGTAACAAATAAAACTATCTGTTCCATCTGCACTCACTGTTTACAGCCCATCGCGAGAACAACAATGCACTAAGGTTGTGTTAGTTATGTACATAATCCTCCAGATGTCGCGTCTAAATGTCGCTTATTGTTGTCGGATATAATACCGCCATTTCAGCCTGCCAATCAGCTGTCGTGTGACGTATTCTCAAGTTCGGGCGATATTTTATTCGGTAACAATTGTGACAACGTCAAGAGACTGTATTTATTGGAATTCCGATACAAACTGGAAATTTATTAAATAACGACACTTCAGTTTCTGACACTGTTTTCCAATCGAGAATTCTATCGCTGAAGCATAATATAAATAAATGGATCGAACAGTTTATTAGCGTGAGTAAAGTATTTCTGTGTAATGATTATAACAATAGTAAGATACAAGGTAGTAAGAATTTCCCATTTTAGGGTTAGTTTTTTACTTTCTCCCCTTATTATGTACAAATGGAGCCAGTAAAAGGGAGTAAGAAGTAAGGGAGATTTAATATAAAGAGACTATTGTTTTCATGAATATTTTTAATTTGATTTGAAAGAGAATATATCCGTTTGAGGCTCCCTGAATAAAAAAAAAGATTTTCAGACTAACGTCTGTCTGTTTATCTGTGTAAAGACTCCCAGGACTATGGTGATTATCCGGTTTTACGAAATTTAGTACAGTAAATGGGTGGACTTTGGTGAAATATTTACTAAAATTTTTATTTTCATGAGAAGTTTACTCCTAAATATCCTTAAAAAAGTGAAAAATGCAAATTTCCCAAAACTCACTTAAATGATTTTGTTTAAACCTTTCATGGTCCATAGTTAATAATATCCCTAATAACAGGACCCGTACGTCTGTAAAACTAATTATTCACAAGCTATGGGGTTTTAAATGTCAAAATATATAATTGACTACCACCATTGAATCCAGCCTTAAACAGCTAAAAATTAGTCATTATTTTCCGTCTAATGATTTGAGAGAAAAGTTAAATTTACAGTCTACGGTTAACGCAATACGATGTAAGCATACTATGCAGTTCTTATGGAGAATATTAATGAACAATTCGTTCTTAATTTTTCAGCCGTTTTCCTTGAAACTTGGTCTGTAGTGGAGAATCGCAACAAAGCTCACTCAAGAAGGTTAGTGTTACCTGTTGCGGGGTATGTCCCGAACAATTAACAGTTATTTTGACTTGTTTTCAATTAATTTAAAAAACGGAATTTAATTGTGGAACAATAACTTCATAAATAAAGGCATTGAAAAAACTTTAAAGACGTTTAACTAACTCTCATGTGATTATTATTAGCAAATTATTAATTATTGTCATTTCTAATATTTATTTATGTTTACTCTTTTGATTTTGTTAAAATACAATTTAGCTTGAAATTTACTACACAGTGAATTATCTCTTCGAAATAGTATAAATACAAACATATTTGATTAGCATTTTTACATAAGTTTGTAAATTTAATTATAGATTATGCATCCTGTAATAATTATAGTAGACTTGTATTATCTGTTATCACAACCACCTACAATGACACCGCGTCTAACATAACATTCCCTCTTCCTCATGACCATAAAATTCGCTTAAATAATATTTTTGTTTGCATTTCATTCATTTTAGTGATTTTTTATGGGCTGTTATTTCTCTCAGTATATCACTCAGTATTTTTCAACAGACTTTTTTCTCGTAAATTTCAACATGTAACTAATTTTTCCTTCTGTTTTTTAACAAAATATTTGTCGACAATTTTAAATGTAATTAGTGTTAGAACTCAGGCCTACTACGTAGTAACTTAATTTATTTAAAATATTTAGGCACGAAATTACTTTAAAATTTACTATTTTCATTGAAAATTAATTTTCACTCGTTGATTTTTTTCTCATTTTGATAACAATTTGCCAGTGATGAAATAGATGTAAATTTCCATTAGAGCCCTTGAGGGAGATAGCGCTTTGCCGCGGTTCCTCCAGTAATGTAGTGATAACAATTCCCCAGTCGGCGTGGGGCGGCGCGGCACCCCCATGAATCATCCCCTCCTAGCTACTTTGTTCTTCCAGATTATCAGCCGATGGGAAACACTTTCATGTTTTATTTTTCAAATTCCTAACATTCTTTTACCTGGCAACCGTTGAATTTTCATGTCCTGTTGAAAACAACTGCATTTATATTTTAATATTATTTAACCTATTACTAAAGATATGACATTTATAAAAAAACTAGCAGTAAGCCCGTCCATTTTACAGGTTGTAGGATTCAGTTTAAAGAAGAAAGATTATCATACCAAAATGTAAACCTGAAATCCTAAACAAATCAATACAAAGAAAATAAATCAATACCCAGCTTTATTATTTAGCATTACTTTACAATTAAATAGATTAGAACATTTATACCACTATTATAATTAGTTATACGTTAAAATAACTTTTAATATAGTATGATTTCGAAATGGGTTTAAAATCAATGACCAATATAAACTAACTAATATTGATTTGACAGCTGTTTGTTTTTATTTCTATTAAATGTTTAAACTACAAAGACAGCTGATTATTAGCAGTAGGTTATTCATTGAAAACTGGATAAAAATGCGAGTAATATCGCGTAAAAGTGGGTTTTAAATGCTCGTTATTTACTTTTCTAGGGGCGTCAGGCAATTTCAAGCATTTATAAACCTTCTCTAGAATGTAGAGAATACGTGAAATAGGTTTCATTGTAATCAGTTCTCCCGTTCAATCGGAGAAGACGGCGTAAAATGCCTCCTGGAGCGTCACAAACAAACAGACAAAAAATAAGATAAGACCGGTTTCGGCTTCTCTAACGCACGAAAAGTAAGAATAACTAAAAAATGAATAGTTCTGAGCAATGTACAGACACAACTCTAATTTTATTTATATAGATTAGTAATTTTCATTTTATCATTGACTTTCAAGACTGACAAGTTGTGGAACGACTGTACAAATAAGGAGGGTGTTTCGAGTATGTTCGTACAAATGAATATATCTCGTTTGTAGAATAAAGTAAATTTCAATATTATTTTTCGATTTTGAAGTTAAATATCGAATATCGTTCGCTATTCGATATTTCGAATAGCGATATTTCGATATTTAGGCGGTATCATTTACAACGATGCAACGTGGTTTACCAACATCCAAATGAATCTTTGCGCCACTAGCGCAGCTCGTCTGCGTTATGTTTCGTACCCACATTACCTTGTGTCTCTCAACATTCCGTAACACTAACCAGCGTGGTTTACTATTAGCTAGATGCATCTTTGTTTCGGTCGACACAGAACAAAGCAGCCACTGACGTAGTTTGTAGGTGACCGTTACACAATAATTTAGGATATTGTGTAATACAAAGTATAGGTTTATAATGATGTTAGTTAATATTATTTTACTGTAAGTTCTAATTAATTATGCAGTGATATTGGATATTTAGGAGTAATGACCGATAAACAAAGAAACTTAGACTAGTTTTGATCTCATGAAAAAATAAAGGTATTTTCTCAGCACCTAACATGCATCCTTTTTACAATGACGTAGAATGTTGATTATGGAATGTATGACTGGGACGGTGACGACGTTCTGTAATCCAGCTACTTGGAGGTCACGAATTGTGGATAGTTATGAGAGATGGTCGGTGGATGTAGTGTTCTCTTGTGTGGATTAACGTCCGCACAATTGAATACTACATTAATCCACAAAGACCATCCTCATAATTAGACCAATTCGTAATTCAGAGGCCGTGGTTCGGATTCCACGTTAAACTGTAGGTCCATTAGATGCCATCGGCTGTTGGGCTATTAATTAACAGTCCTGTCTAAGGAACATATCAGCATTAGTCAGTAACAAGACTACAAGATTGCGCCACAATCATCCTACATTGATTCCTCATTCATACTTGGCTTAAAATACCTACCTGGGTAGGTCGCCATTTCAGTTAAAAGTATAAAGTATCTGTTTGTTAATGTAGCAAATATTTATTTACTTTTGTTTTAGAACAAAGCTCCTAATTTACCTTGTAGATAACAGACAATTGTTTTCTAAATATTACAAAATAAATATTATTTAGTTTTTTTTCAAATACCTCTCGAACTAAGTGAGAGAGTCGTAAATAAACATAACAAACAAACCTACCCCAGCCTCCCTCCATTATAATTGTACACCACCAGTGCGCCTGTACAAGATATAGATACATTTGCATTAATACACCCACCGAGTGGTACGTGTTCGACATGTGTTGATAATCAGCCGTTGTTATATTATGGTAATGATATTCATGAGGGATGTGGCGAAGGTCTTGGTGTCGGCTGTATTGACATCGCAGGTCCAGGGCCGCATATAAAATGCCGGAGCGTCCCTTGCGCCTGCGCAGGACCGATCCATATCTCCGTAGTAAACGTGTTGTGCGTGCGTACGTGGTGGTCAATCGATTAACATACGCGCACTCGCATCATTCATGTTTTCAACTGTCGTTGATGTTGGGGACTTGAGTTGTCATTACTATAATGTTATGTGACCTTTTTCACTCGTATGTTTTCTGAAAATCTAATGAAGACAATTTTTCATAAAGCTATGTCATAAAATACTATAGGGGTTTCAACCTAAAATATAAATATTTAAAATTAAGTTGAAGTTAATGTACTTTGTATTAAAATTGAATTTGAAGGGTTTTGATCGATAAAATTAATAATCAAAAATTGTCATTTGTAATATGGTTACTAACCAATTACCTATTCAAAAAGAGGTGTTTAAGTATTAAGAATAGTCTACTAAGGTTTGCACGGTTCCCTATCAAACGTTAAAAATTGTCATTTCTGTTGATAAGCCCTGACAGTTAGTTATTTTTTACTGCCAAAACACTTCCAGTCGTTGTTACGCCGGTAAACAGACATACGCTCACGTTATTAATAAATTTATTCACACTAGGCTATTCCCATCAAAGTGAAAGAACATTATATTATTGTTATTTATATATTATATATTTATTATTGTTACACTCTATTATTGTTATTTTTAAAATTAAGTAAACAATCTGAGATGTCTCTCAAATAGCTACTTGAGCTAGAGAGACAAAACAATGAGCTCTGTTGTGAAATACTTTGCGCTTATGAGAATAAATAAATTGAAATCAAAACCTCTGTCAATAATAATATGCTACATATTTAGGTATAACTATAACCGAAACACGAAACTAAAAAATAAGATATTCTCGTGTGCCATTTGTTTTCATAAAAACCTAAGTAAGACACATTCATATCAAAATATTTATCGAAAACCTAATGATTGGCTCATATACTAAAACCATGATAAAAATGTTTATCAAATAGTAAAAAACTATTATAAAAACCTTAAAAAATAATTCATATCGTCCGTGTGACTCTATACAAGCTATACTATGCTCATGGACGATTAATATAATACTCCCATCATAGAAATATATATACTGTATATGAACCTTTAAGTATCCTGTGACCAAAAACTTACCGTAAGCTGGTTATTGGTTTTCAGTTTTTCTGAAACAAAACATAAATAATATAATGTGGTGCACTTTTGAAACATACAGTTTATTATAAGTTAGAGTCACTTTGATGGCATTAAATTCTCCACCTCTTGAAAGTTGGCCTGTTTCAAAGCACTTGACACGGTATTAGAGTTAATAAATAAGTAAAATATCACATGTTATCAGTTAGATGTTGGCTTGGCATAAAATCCAACAAGTAGATAAGTTGTAGTGTATTAGTAAAATACCCATTCAATATTAAATCAAATCAAATATCTTTAAGTTGGAAACTCAAAAAGCGATGCTTAAAATAAAGTTTGTAGTTGGATAATAGTCGGCAACCCCTACTTTAGTTCAGTATCGAGCCAAGGCACAGAAGTTCCAGCGCTTCTCTTATTACAAAAATACCAAGGCAAACACAGAGGTGGGCGTTTATTAAAATTAGGTTGAGACTCAATTTACTTTAAATTATCTCTAATGTAAACAGC
This sequence comes from Nephotettix cincticeps, assembly GCA_023375725.1. Taxonomy (NCBI): domain Eukaryota; kingdom Metazoa; phylum Arthropoda; class Insecta; order Hemiptera; family Cicadellidae; genus Nephotettix; species Nephotettix cincticeps. The sequence goes on along the minus strand of CM041786.1, from coordinate 26,336,048 downwards.
TCCGAGCGAAGGCTTTGTGAGGCGCTGCGACCCCTTGTCTCGCCCTTAACAGCCCTCAGACCAAAATTCGGCGGAATAATCAGCCCTTCCATCATTAATCTCTTACATATTTATATCCTTTGTACGATTTGCAGACATCACGACTAAAACGTTGTAAATTAAAACATGAACATAAAAAGTAAAAAAGTTTGGTAGCTTCATTGACAGTTGGTAGTTCTACAACATGAGCCCAATTAAATACTTATATATATCAATAATATATTTAGCTAATTAACTAAAACCATTGAAATTTTAGAATACCTTGACCACACACGATCAGAATTTACTATATCGGTATTTAATACATTAGTAGACTAATCACCAAAAAGCACGACCAGACTAAGAGTTATCTCTCATAAGATCACTGATGTATCTCAAGGTGGCCTTAACTATTGGCAGGGGTCATTTGTTTTATTCACTTACCGTGGATACAAAATTATTTTTGGAATTGTATTACTAACTTGTCAAAATTAACCATGTGCCTGGTTCAAAATGAAAAATGCATATTCAAATTATTTGGCCGTTTCTAAATTATATATATATGTCTCTACATTATTATACCACCTCAGTATACAATAAGTATCATCATAACGAAATTTCCGAATCGAATTTTACTTCGAAACACAACAAACTATTTTTTACGCTTTCCTACGATGTGTTAAAAAGGGAATCCAGACAAAACCCCTGTTGGTACGTCAAGACATGCTTAGGCCTTAGTATGTGTTAAATTATACTTTTTGTTTTTTAAAAACGTATTTACCTGGAAAATAACAAAATAACAAAAAAGCTGCACCGGTGAATTTTACCCAAACAAATTATAAAACTATGGAACTCGTTTCAAACGAGTTATACATCTACAACTTTAATACAAACCCTACTGTATCAAAAAATACTTTGACTGTCCAGTGTGAATGACTTCCCTAAGTGCCCTCCAATGTACTACTGATCTCTCGTACACAGATACACTTGTGAGTGTTCTACTTGTCGATTCGGGAAATGTTCTTTAATTGTTATCTTTAGTACTGTACTATTCTTCCACTGTACTGAGTTCAGTACTACCCTATTGGACATCTCTCTCAAATAACTAACATTTCCAACCTATTTCACCCAAAGTTGTCTTCAAACCCCTTGTCACAAAAATCGGGATATTGTGTCTCACTTTCTGCAACCCCTCTCAAGCCCAATGGCATGGCAGGTGGAGAGGGGGCACGGAGCTGGAGGCCACGAATGGCGTGTTGAAAGTTCTGGGAACATTCGCTTTAGCTCTGGTGGTCCAACACGTTCCTCAATTACAAACATCCTTGATCCAACGAATACTAATCTTCTTCGACAGTTTCTCTTCTTTGTGTTTTTTATAACTTAAATTGAAGAATGAGTATTATATCTGGTAAAACACAGTTTTTAACTGTTTTTAAAATTGAAGCTAATGATGTGAGAGGAAGTGTGGTGTGTGTCTATCTATAAATAATATTTTCGCAAGAAATTGTTTTAGATTTGCTTTTATTTGAAACAATTATACCATAATAATTCCTTAAGATACGATTGCTTTCTGTCTGTTTCAGAGGTAGTATTTATACTCAGTTGATAAAATATTTTTTCATACTGTAGGATTACGGAGTAACTTTTAAGCACACATGATTTATACGAGTAACATTTATGATACCCCGCGTGATATGAAGGATTTAAATTTATGATGCACTTTCAGTTAAAAATACCTTTTAGGGAAAGAATAATTTTGGTGTAATATAGTTAGATGAATAAGACTTTTGTGATGTAAGAGAAACAATCAAGAAAAATCCCAAAGAGAGAAAATAAATAAAATATACGACTTAAGATTTAGCTTGTTTAAGGTGAACGCCCAAACATTTTGAGGCAATAAATCTTGCAGGACGAATATGCCACGATCCTGGACTACTCCCAAATCCTTTGGCATTAGCAAACCTTCAAATGTACATGCCTTTTCTTATACTAACTGCAGTATACTGTGCTAAAATCAATAAAAATTAACAGCTATTGTATATACTGCAACTTTAAACATATTTCATACAACTACATTGGTGAAAGCTATTTATACCTAGGCTTAAGTGTACCTACCGTATGAAACAAAGTTACGAGTTACGAGTTAATTTGAAAATAATACTTTGAAATTTTAAGGAATGGCATATTTCACTTATTAATAACATTCTCTTTCTTTAATTTTATGTCAAGAGCAAAATCTAGGTGACTGATGGAGGATATAAATCTTTTACATATTTTACACAACTATAGATCTATCTATAGTTGTGTAAAATATGTAAAAGATTTATATTCTTAATCAGTCACCTAGACTTTGCTACCTACCTATGTAGGTAACCTATATCTACAGTCCAAAAGAAAATAACTTGAGAAATACTAAGTAAAATTTCAACATTGCACTGTTTTAAGGCTTTATTTTTTTCGAACAAACCATTAAGCACTACGCGAACAACGTTGCTACACCATTATTTTACTGTCATTATTACCAATGCCGTTTTTACAACTAAAACTATTTCCTCGAGTATCCCACAGAGTCAACTTTCTCTCTTGTCGTCGTAAAGATAATAGCTCGAGTTATTGTTTAACGACACTGGAACAACGGAAAGTAAGACATTACACATTTCTGGCGTTGATTGCTAAAGCTAACGGTACTGTTGCAATACAGTGTGCCATGGTAACGTACGCGCAATGCGCCAATGCGGAAGTCGTCTTGTAGGAGGTTGTTGAGATGTAATTGTTGAAAAGTGCTGCAGTCTTAGTCGGCAATAACACGCTCCTTGACTGCTCCGACCACACAGGTAGATCCTAGTACAACGAGTTTTACAACTAGTTTCGTACCAGATTGTAAATTTTTATTACGTCGGTTAATTGGAAGCGATTTGAAAGATGAAGTGAAGCGTATTTAAATTGTTCTTAACTGTATATAGTAAATTAGACAAATACGGAATTTTGTAACAATTTGGGCACCGACACAAATGATAAACATATCTGTTCTACTAATAACTACCGTATTAAAATGCCAATACTATAGAATTCTGAGGATAGATTGGACTCCTAACTAGAATAATTAAAATACTTCCTAAAACCTAATTTATATCATAGATCTAGTATTTTACTTCAGTACGATAGGATTACTGATATTGTGCTTGTATCCAGTACAAAGTTCGATATTGAAATATAGGGACGCGGCGGGAAAAAGGAAATTAGCAACCGGAGTGCATCGTGTGATTGTGGTGTATGTACACTCTGTGGTGCAGTGTGTAGTCCGATATAGAGGAAGCAACGTGACGTGGGGGTATTAGCGATTGTGGTGTATGTACACTCTGTGGTGCAGTGTGTAGTCCGATATAGAGGAAGCAACGTGACGTGGGGGTATTAGCGACTGGAGTGCATCGTGTGATTGTGGTATATGTACACTCTGTGGTGCAGTGTGTAGTCCGATATAGAGGAAGCAACGTGACGTGGGGGTATTAGCGACTGGAGTGCATCGTGTGATTGTGGTATATGTACACTCTGTGGTGCAGTGTGTAGTCCGATATAGAGGAAGCAACGTGACGTGGGGGTATTAGCGACTGGAGTGCATCGTGTGATTGTGGTATATGTACACTCTGTGGTGCAGTGTGTAGTCCGATATAGAGGAAGCAACGTGACGTGGGGGTATTAGCGACCGGAGTGCATCGTGTGATTGTGGTATATGTACACTCTGTGGTGCAGTGTGTAGTCCGATATAGAGGAAGCAACGTGACGTGGGGGTATTAGCGACCGGAGTGCATCGTGTGATTGTGGTGTCTGAACAGCCTGTGGTGCAGTGTGTAGTCCGATATAGAGGAAACAATATGACGTGGGGGTATTAGCGACTGGAGTCATCGTGTGATTGTGGTATATTTACACCCAGTAGTGCAGTGTACAGTGCGATATAGAGGAAGCGGCGTGACATGGAGGTATTAGCCATAGCCGTTGGAGTGCATCGTGTGACCGTCTATGTACACTGTACATCCTGTGGTTCACTCGATATGTGACCGATCACAACCTCTGTCGTCATCAACATCTGATCTTTCAAGTTGAAAGATAGAAGCGTATTCTATCTTTAAACCCATACCTTGGAAAATAATACCCCTCCCCCACAAAGAATAAATGATGTATACAATCCTCCAACAAATAATCAGAGTTAATCGAAATTGATGATTTTCTGACGTATAGATTATGAATGTTACAAAGAGAGTCAATATCAGTGAGTCTCATTATATTTGGGCCCTGCCTTCATTATACGTAGTTGGATGAATAATTATTTGGAAACAATGATACAATAATGTATTAAAGTGCATGCGGACAAATACATATAGAGTATTTTTTTAGTAAAATACATTTAACTAATGTTACTGTTTTTCAAATCTGTTGATACTCAATAATATCACTTACGTGTATGAAAGTACTAGTAATTTGTTTCTGCTCGGTAAGTAGTTATTTGATTTGAACCTGTACTACTATACCACAATACCCATTTTGAAGAACTATAAACAATAAAACAAATTAATATCAGTTTACATCGGGACGATTTATAAACTTGATCGATTATTTTTCAGGCTATTGTTGAAGTGTTAAGAGTTTGGGTACTCGAGGTGTTCTTTTTTGTTCAAAAGGATATGAAAAGAAGAAGGGAAGCGTATATGTAAAAAGCGATCGATTGAGCGAAGCCGTAACAATAATTGTGACGAGGTTGCCGCCATTGTGTATGACACCGGCGTCAAATGCCAGACCGCCGTCGCCAATATTGCCGGTTCGAAATGTCGCTGTCTTTACTGCGCGTCAAATCAGCATCCCCCTTTACCCTGCCAATTCGCCCACGTGCGTGGTTTTTATCATTTTTAATCAAATCTCCCTCAGATTCAGTTATTTTACGATTTTTCGAAGCGTATAAGTCAGATGTTTTAAGACGTTTTTATTATTTGAAAGTAAAATGGAATGTTCCACGGAACTGTAAAGATTTCGTAAATTTCTTTATACGCCCACCTAAAATTAAAATTTACCAGTATAGTTGATTAAATGACGTGTGTAATTAATTCATTGAAGATGTGTACAAACAAAACCCCAACCAACTTAAAAAAATGTTTTAGGCTTTTATATAGTTGAGCTAATCTATGTTTATTGGCAATACATATAATTAATTTCAAAAGTACTGTAGTTTTAGTTGTCTTCAGCAAACATTTTGATAGTAAAAGTGGATTAAATTTCTGTTGCAATTATTAATGAAAAATCCAAGCAATAGAAATATTATAAATGTGTGTTTATATATTATTAATGTAGCCGAGATTAAGTACGAGGTATATAGTCTTCAACCTGTTAATAATAAAAACTTTATCTGTTTTTAACATAATGAAATGCAATGACATTGTCATCGGTAACGTGTATTACAAACTAAGCTATTTTCAAAAAATATGGGGTTTTAGCTTTAATTTTTCTCTTTCCAAAATATTTATTCGTCAAGTTGTTTTACGAAAATAATTAATTCCGTGGAGAAAAAGTTTAATTCCAATACAGTTTTTGGGATTATGTATTTTGCATTTTTTTAAGAATTTACCATTGCAAAGCTAGGACCAACTGACTCCCCATAAATACCTGAATAGTATTAAATATCAGTAAAAAGTATAAAAATATAAAGAGTATACTTGGAACAAAATATAAAAACTGTTTAATTTTTATGTATTTCTAAAAACTTTTTCAAATCAATTTTTTTTCGTTCCGTATCACAATTTCAGGCCGGCTACATATTTCAATAGTAACTTTAAATAGTGTTAAATAGTAACTTTTAAATAAATTTAAAATTCACCGAGTACGCAAGACTGCTTCTGACAGGGTTTTATTCGTAAGTGAAAATCACAAAAATGGCAGGACCAAATATATGACAACAGCAGTGTTTTTGTCTTTGCTAACAAAACCCCTTTCAAGTTCGCCCGGTGTATGCAGATTGGGCAACTGTCTGGCGAACTCATAATAAATGCAAATGGCGATAATCAACAGACCCGAGTTGAGCAGACGCAGCCTGCGAACAATTAGTCCTTATATACAGTTAATATTTCCCGCTTGAATTCGGTGGCTGGTAAATTAATTTACTTTGACACGAACGGTTAATTCCACGAATTCATCACGGGCTACCGACAACTAATCTAGTTTAATGGATGATTCGTCACGATTAAGTAAGTGGACGCAATGAGCTTATAAAGAGCAAACTTGCCGTATTAATTATATCGCACTATAGGTGTCAGTTCATTTTCAGTTGAGGGCATCGTTTTGGAAATCGATTAGCCACTCCAAAGCCCAATATGTTTATCATTTAGGTCTTTATCTTAGTAAGGCTAATGGTTACGGTATTCAAAAGCCCAATATTGTACATGTTGATAATCAATATTTTTTTTATTTTTGTTCTTATTTTATAGTTGGGCCTATTTTTGTTTTTAATTGATATGGTTATTAATCACTAAAAAGTAAAAAAAAATCGTCATATTTTATGATAGTTTTTATATTCATCTTGGAATGGTTGCTTAGTCACTGAAAAGCCAAATATTTTTGTCTATTTCATTAATGGTCTCGGAATTTTCTCATACTCCCAACGATACCTACAATACTATTGAGGAGGTAATAGACTTTTTTAAAAAACCTTGATAAAATGATAAAAATGTGACAATTTTATTTATACATTTAGTTGTTTATTTTAGTATTATATACACTCTAAAAATATCTCTCATATGATTCCTTCTTTCATATTTACAAAAATGACAATAATTTATGCGAAAATTAAAAAAAGTCTAAAATATGCCACACAAATTATTAAAGTCAAAGACTGTGGCTGCTTGCCTTTGAGTTTTATCTTATGTCTTAAGCACCTAGATTTGCTGGCTGGTTCAGAGTTTCTAGTACCTACGATATAATCTATAGGACACCAATACTACCCTAAGAAAATTCTAAATAAACTTTAGTTAGTTTGCTAGTGGACGCAGTTTGCTCATTGCACACTGGACTATTCAATAATTACTCCTGGCTATTGTATAAGATGATATTGCCAGTAACAATGCTACATGACTTGTCTCATCAAATATATTACACTAGTTATACTTCACTTACTTTATACCTTTCACTTATATCCATCTTCCAATTACCACAAGAAGGGTTAAGTGTCTTATGAACGAACAAATATCAAATTGTTAATATTAATATTTTATATATTTTTCCTTCAAAGAATTAATATAAAAGGACCCTTAAAAGTTTAATGTATCGTACATAGAAACAAAACTAAAAATGTTACTGAAGCAGTTAATTATATGTAGAATATAATGCATTTGTTCTGAGCCAAACAATCTCTTTAGAGTAAATCTTACAAGTAATAATCAGTATGCAATGTGTGTATGAAATAGACTCTTGTCTATATGCAGAACTAACCAGTGTACCAACCACTAACAAACACACGGAGTACACACGGTTTGGTTGGCAAAACTGTGCCAATCTCATCTCACCCAGTGTTACCACCCTAAATTTACCACCACAAGGATATTAATCTACCAACAAGAAAAAATTCAAAAAAAAATTAAAGAAAGTCTTAAAAAAAGAAACAACTCTTTCTTCTTCCCGTAAAACCGAACCAAGTTATCTAATTATCTATAATATATTTAGAATAAAAACATTGCATCAACAACATATAGAGAAAAGTGCAATTTCATTAGACCCTGTAAGCAACCAACCAAAATCAAAATCAAAAAAAGTCAGTAGCAGATCAAGGTAATGTTAGCAAAGTGAACGTGTCGGCAGGAAATCAGATCCGCATGCCAGCCCCCCGCCGCGCGACGATGATACACTTTAACACAGCCACCTCCTCAAGTACAAAGGGCAGATCTAAAACAAAACCCAAGTTCCGGTGTTCGCAACCTGCTAAAAACATTAAAAACCAAAAAACAGCCCCAGCCAAGACACAAGCCAAGATCAAAACACAAATCCACTCATAACAAAAAATACCTACCTTGCGCCATTCACAGAACATTTCACAAGAAGTAAAATCAAAAAATACCACTAAAATAAACTAACTAACAAAAAGAACATACAGCTCTAGCAAAAAAAGAGTATTTGTTAAACTGCCTTAAGATAGTTTAAAAATTTACCACCACAAGTATTAAAAATTATTATCAATTCATGAGATTTTATAACATTAAAGAGCTTTTTTAAGTCTTAAATTTTTAATTATTTTAATATACGTTTATATTGAGAAAAAGTTTTTTTCTTTCTTTCTTCTTTTCTTCCCGTAAAACCGAACCAAGTTATCTAATTATCTATAATATATTTAGAATAAAAACATTGCATCAACAGTAGTTTTCTTACATAGAGATTTAAATAGTGCAATTTAATTAAAAGACCAAAGCAACTGTACTTAGACCAAAATCAAAACCAATGTATGTGTCTAGCAGTAGATGTGTGCAGTCAGTATGCAGATGAATGTCAAGGTAATGTTAGCAAAGTGAACGTGTCGGAGGAGTAGGAGTGCAGATCTGTGGGTGGACCGCATGCCAGGGCGGAGCCCCCCCGACCGCTGGTAACGGGATCGCGACGATGATACACTTTAGCGCTCAGCGGCTGATGACCTCAAGTAGGGCAGATCTAAAAGGGAGTACCTATAGTTCCGGTGTTTGGTTCGCCATGATTCTGCGGTTAAAAACCTGTCTATAATGGATTTAGACTGTTGGGCTATTAATTAACAGCCCTGTCTAAGGAACACGTCAGCCAAGTAACAAGACTACAAGATCGCGCTTCTATCATTTTACACTCATTTTTCATTCATAATTGGCTTAAAATACCTACCTGGGTAGGTCGCCATTTCACAGGGTAACTTATTGTAGGAAAAGTTCAGTTTATCGAATGAATACCACTATAATTCTAAACTAGATTATACATCACGCTAGCAAAAGACGAGCTAGTTTTTATTTTCGTTAGAATATGCCTTAAGATAGCTCGTTTTAAATTCCATTGTAGTATTAAACACCACAAATTAGGGTTTTTAGCATAAATTATTAAATATTATAGGTAAAAAATATGGGACTGTATACAAAGTTGTATATTTTAATTGATGACGAGATATCAATTTCTATCTTTTCCTCATAAAACTCATTGGAGCACCTATGGACAACGTGCAATGTTTACCAGATTCTATATTTCAGTAACCAATTGATGTAGAGCAAACTGCTCAAAATACTTAAGTGTTTTTATATATTTTTTCAATGGTGCTATACAAATTAACTTTTCTAATGAATGATCAGTAAAAATGCACAAAACCTCTATTTTGGGATAAAAGCACATTTTAAATCAAGGCAATTTTTAAATTTTTAATCATTTTTTAATTTTTTTATGTCAAGGCATGTCAAGTCAAGGAAAGTTTGTATCCAAGGGAGCACTTGACTTTTCATTTGAGGACACCCGGCCTTGAACAGTATAACCCCCTATCTGAGAAACTACGAGGGCTTCCAAGCAAGTATCTCCAGGGCATCCTCACAAGTCTGGTCAGACCGGGTGATCCCAAGCCAGGAGAAATAAGAGGGAACCAAGGCGATGTGGAAGCTCTCACACTGGATAGCTAACAGGAATCACAGTAATTTAAAAGCTTATAATTACTGGTAAGCCGGTAATAACATCAGCGTGAATAAATCAGTGAAATGTACTCAACTTCGATCTCTAAACTAGTTGAACTAATCAGAGATCTAACTAAGGTCAACCATACAACTGATAAAAACGTAAAAGAAAATGTTATTTGAATATATTGAAACTATTACATTTAGGATTACAATTTTATAAAAATAAAAACTTCCTTTTTAACTCCACCTTTACCTTTATTTACTACGAATACACGTCCTAGCTAACCTCAAATATCATATCATTAATATTAGTTATTGTTTAAATTTAAAAAAAACCTAAAGTATACACCAATGACCCTCTAATATTCTAACCTCTAATTGACACAACCAGTTCAAATTACAACGTAAGGATCAGAGAGTTGAAACGACGTGAAAGCGTTGTTACAAACGTTATATCAAATGGGCAATTGGCAAGAAATTGGCAGCAATGAAAAGTGTTGTTTGCAAGAACAATCGTCTGATATCCCGTTAGTCTGCAACTGAGTCGTCTTTCATTTGATGTTTTGAATAAGGTATTGACAAGCGCACAGCAAGTGGTCAACCATTTTCGATTATACTTCCTTTTAACCTTTTGAGTGTTCCAATAATTAAATTATGCCAGTTCTGGTAAAACTTATTAATCGCATATACTTCTTATTTACTTCTCTTTATGCAATTATTTCTTTAAATTTATCATAATTGTTAGGCTAATTGATTGATAATTAATAATCGTTTATGTGTAAAGCATACAAACTATTTTATACTAAACATCATTGGTCAATCGCCATGGACAACCTAAACCATTGACTTACAAAAAAGACATCTGGTACGGACTCTACCTAGATTTATTTTTAATAAAAAGTTTTTACAATATTTTAAAGTAGGCCTAATGAAATAAATAATATCCCAACGTGTTACCTAATCCATTTTTTCTCACTTTGTGTCAACACCAAGTGTAGAGACTTGCACTGTAGAGGAGGTGGGAGGCTGTCGTAACTCAGACCCTTCCTGCGTATCTCGGCTTGTCACAGACGTTTTGCAAATCTCTGTATTTCCTGTTTCAAGATCCATCTTTATACTCCGTTGCTGCTCCTCTTCCTATACATATATTCATTCGATCTCGGAAAACAGCGTCACTTTTTGTAGTAAATGTTCATATCGTCTATAAAAGCTGTTTCATTCAAATATGTTCTCAAAACACGCGCAGTTTACGAAAATATGCGAGCGTTATGTGGTAACTTTTAAAAATAACTTTGTTGAATTGTACTACTTACTACCAATAGTATTTTTATTCTATTTAATTTTATATAATTGTTACGTGTAGTACTTTTAGTTATGTATAATACTATATTGCAGTATTATTTTATCTAGGTAAAACTAAAAACCAGTGATCTTTTTTAATATAAAACCTAATTAAAAAATATACGGGAAAAATATCGCACAACAGGAATGATTCTGCGTAAGCACTTTACATTACTCTTATCATGCGTTTTAATTGTTTACAGAGTGATTATTCATAAGCGTGAGGTATTCGTCCCAGGAGCAACACATCTACTTATTTAATCCTGATGTTATTGTTATGCAGAACAATAGTTCATAAATGAATAGAAATACACTGAGTACGCAAGCCCACTGCTACGGAGGTATATATTTCTCTGATCATTAGGTAGACTGACTATGTTTAAACTTTTTCATAAGTATCCATCTTTCTGGTAGTTATATAAAATCCGGCTATGATAGCGCCTCCAAATCATATAAAATCTAACGCCTCTAAAATCTAGTTGTAAGGTTTCACCTAGGGTGCTGATATATGTAACGTGTTTTGATTTATTCTCCATATCAAAACCTGCATTCATGGCTAATACATAGTTTTATCAAACAATCTATAATATTAATAATCAATGTCGATATACCTATGGTTATAAGTATAATGATTGCCATAAATATATATGATTTATAATATACAGAGATATAAATAGAGTAGTAGAGGCTACGTTATTAATTGTACGAGTATAATTTATAAGAATCGTAAAAGTAATGGAAACTAGATTAAATTCTAATTAATTTCAGTTCATGCACCACGTTTTAGCTACCAGGTCAGTTTGTATTTTCCTCTTAAAATAAAAAAAGTGTTAATTTTATAAACAATGACTAAAATCTAATAAAAAAACCTAACCTGAACCTAATTTTCATTAATTTATTATGATGAATTTCGAAGTTATTTGAGTAAACAAACACAGCTAGTCTTAAGGTGTGGTTTCGACTCGGCTGACTTCATTCATTCCTTATTTGAATACACGCCGCTCCTCACTGGCTTCTTTTTCAATTTTGGCTGGCATACATTACAATACTTGATTAAATTCAAGACAGTCTCAAGAAAACTTAGTGCTCCGGAGTGAACTGTGTTTTGCATGTCATCTGACTTTTAATATAGTTTTTATCTGGTTTGATTTTACTTTCACATGGTCCATGGGTTTATAAATACAGATATTGAACATGGAAAAATATCATACTGATATAGAGATATACTGCAATCAAAGTAACCTTTAAAAAGTTTATAAATGCTTTTATGTAACAGACTAGGTTAATGTTTTACCACAGTAAATAAAAATATATTCCAAATAAATAATAATTTGATTTATTTTATAAAAATAAGTGAAACGTAAATATCTTGATAAATATCGAATAATTAATCAAAACTGAACCATAAATAAGTTAAATATTTCCATGCTTTCCTACTAAGGAATTTTCAAAACAAAAATGTTTGTATTTACATTCACTGTGGGAAGTAGGATAGACCATGGATATGTCTAAAATGAATGTTTTCACTTCATCTAAACAGCTGTTCTTATTCTTTTATATTAAAAATTCAATTCAATAGCTCTGATGGTTTCTATAAAAATCCATGTAAAAAACACTGTATGCATTTTTAATAATATTGATAAAATAATATTGCTATAAATAGTGATAATAATATTCGAATTGATAATAATATTCTAATATTGATATATGTAAGAAAATCGTTATTGGCTGATTTTCACTTAAGGCACTAAAAGGTAATTAAAACACTAAGCAACACGGAAAAACAACTACTGTTGCAAAATTAAATTACCCTTTTGATGACACTTTTTTAAAAGACATTTTTAACAACCAAAAATTTTTTCAAACTAAATTTAATTTTAGCTTTGCTTCACTTTCGAGCTATCAGAGGTCAACAGGATTATCAGTACTTACAAATTCATAAGGAGAAGTGACGGGTTAAACTTATCATTTTCAAGAACTTTACGTGACACATAACACTCATTACAACATTTTGTCATCCGTTGATTTACGGTCGACGAATCTGAACAATAATATTGTTTACTAACATAATTTAAAAGATAGTAAACTAATTGCTTGTAATTTATTTATTTTTTTAACAGTAAATTGTTATTTAGAAAAGTCGAATTTGACAAATACACTCAATTGAGTATTTTCAATTTAAATAGTTTCTCAAAAGATTAATCATGAAAAAACTATTTTTATTACATTTTTTAGATTGTGGGACAGCACTGTTTGTTTTTAAACATTTCTCAACCCCTACCAAATTTCCAGTGGCATTTCAAAGTTATACTTTCCCCTTCCTATTAATGAAGCGTTGTCAGTTTAATTAAGAAGTTTAATTCACCAATTAGTTAAGTCGGACTGAAACTTGTTTCTAGAAGTAATTTTTATAAGGGGTGAGATAGAGATTCAAAGTTGAACAAACGCAAGTTAAAACCTCCCCAGTGGGGTCTTCCTTATTATGAGATCCGAGCTGGAAGTGTATTATTGGAAAACAGTTAAATGAAGTGTTTGCTTTACATTTCATACCAATACATGGTTCGATCTGGTATGATAATGCAAAGGTTTATCAAATTTATGGAATATCACATGTGTTTCTATCAATGGTTAAGAAATTCAGTATCAAGACTTAATTCACATTAAAATGGTTAGGTAAATGTAAAACTACTCGTATTTATTTAGCTTAACCAGAATAAATAAGAATTTTGATAGACACAGGGTAAGTGATAATGTTATATTCAAGAGTAATACATTACCATTACTATGACTAAAATATGCTTTATTTTTTTTAAGATATTTCCCTATTTTATATTGAGATGGTGAGATACTTCAAAATCATCACAGTCAGATTAGCTGCCTTATTGTGACAGTCTTTAAGGTAGTGACTTTGCGTGTCAGTGAATAAAGTAATATAATTTTTCTTTAAAAAAATACTGTTACTGTAAATTTATAAGTTTTATTTGAACCGAAAAAATATTTTAAAGCCCTTACAAAAGTAATAGTGTATTAGTCTGTTAACTCAGGTTTATATAATAGTTCTGATATTCATTATATGATATTCAAAACGTAATATTCCTGCCTTATAATCAAACTAAACTAAATAACACGTATTTATTTATATGTAAATATATTATACAGATCGAACACAATTTAATTAAATTCTTAACAACATATCGTGTCTGCTCAAAGTGTTAAGATTATGCTAGATAACGATAAACATTACATATAATGTTTGTTCAACCCACCTTACAAGAACTTCGGTGTTGTTTTTTTACAAGGATTTATACTTAATTACGTAGTAGATTTTAAGTTACCGTATAGCTAAATAATAATTTTAACTATGACTCCTATACGGCCTGAAGAGTCTACGACAGTGTTAATTTATAAATCAATTAATTTTTAGAGATATTGGTTAGAGAAGGTTGCACAAGATTACTTGATTTAAATTATGAAAATAATAAATAAACATTATTAAGATTCAGTTTATCTTTTTTAGATTATTCCACCGATACCGTTAACAATTATTATTAAATAACAGCTTTATCGTGCTATTAATAATTTGAATTTTATATCAAATGCGAATAACAATTCCTTTAATTGTATATAAAGGTACTTTCCACCCTTCGCAAGATGATTCCTCGCTATATTACAGCATTATACATTATTCATCTACTTGTTACACCTGTCATGCTTTATACATGAACGTGTCAAGCAAATGCCACACAGAGTACGTTAAACTTCAACCCACATACTCTGCCTCTCGTAAGTTCATCCATCTACTAGTTATACAGTCTCAATAATATATTAAGTACTTCATATATTTTTTTGGAGGGAAGGAGGCAATACTAATGCACCCCGGAGAACCCCCATAGTGTGGGACTTGCATCCCCTAAACCCCGCTCCCCCTCATCACCTATTACTGACATGGAACTGTTTAGCACATTACTTAGGGGAAGACTTTTAATTATTAAGTCACGAGCGCTTTCCTTGGGATGATAACAGTTTAAAACCTAATTGAGGTCGACTATCTTCACCCAAAATATGGATTGAGCCTCGTACTCAATTTAGTTCCAGATGTCCTCCCTCTGTAACACTCGCTACGAATTTCATCTTTCTCACTCTAGAAAAAAACAACAAGCATTATGATTTTATACACAGTTATTGCTTTACCGACACCTGTGAGTTTAAGAGAACATTATTTTGAGTGAATGGTTCTACAAGTAGAAGAGTACTTTGTAGATATGTAAACAGGTTTTAGTAATAGAAAAGTATTTATTGTAGTTTTTGAATACAGTACCAGCGACAAACTTATTCAATTCATGGCTTCGCTAAACCAAACAAAATTAATGAACAAACATATTAAAGAAAATCGCTGTTGACCGTAGAAGTGGGTTGCATGTGTGTAACTGCTGCAATTACGTATTTTCTGTACGACATGAAAAATGCTTAGGTCGCAATGTTAACGGTAATTCACTACGTGTTAATCTACGAGTAGATATCAGATAACAAGTTGTGATTTATTATTGCCAACAGATCTGAGTTGTTTGCATTCATTCGTTACTCGTCAAAAGTGTGTTGAGATATGTAAAATATTTCACGACTTTATTTTTGTGATACAATTTATTAAAGGTGTTTATTAAAATAAAATAGAATTATTTCATCCTCAGCGCAATAAAGTGCATTATTTAAAAAAAGGAGGATTTATGTTAAATCTAACGGATATGTTTATAGTGGTCTAATATTAACGACAAAATGCATCAACGAAATACATTAAACATGTTTTACGTTTCAAATAAAGAATCACCAAATTATAAATAAATATTAACATAAAAGTAAAACATTCCTGAATAATTCTAAGCAATACTGAAAACAGACTGTCACTGCAGAGAGCCTTTATTGCTCCCAATTTCTTTTTGATGGCCTGTTTAATTTTAACTGCTCCTATCGTCTCAAAGACCTGATCAAAGTATATTGCTTCTTCTCAATCCAACATCAATGTTACGCTTTAATACCCTTACCAATTTCACTCTTTTAATTCTTATTCCTTTTTGATTGGTTAGTGGAATAAAAGAAAGGTAGGGAATTGGTTTTTATATAAATGTTAAAAAGGGTTTATTGCTTAAATGGAACTTATAGCTAATGACCTTTAGCTTTTATATCTATCTATAAAATTTTTTTAAAAATAATAAGTTATAGCTTTGATCTATAACAATGATGTTTGTCATAGATAATCGTACGTAATTTTTTCAGCATACTATGTAAAATTAGAAAAACCCTCGAAAAACAACTAATTCGACAGCAAATATTTTTATTGTTTACTCAAAAAGACGATTTAGTGATAAGTTAATACTTTTAAATAGTGCATAACTATTAGTGCATCAAACGAATAGTTACATTCTATAAGCTCGAAATGAACGATAGTGTGTGTATATTATATAAAACACGTGTTCTTAAGTTCATTTTCATTTCTGCTAGTTTACATTTTCACTGTGTTAATAATTATGTATGAAATACTCTAAAATCTATGTATTTTAGTCATTTCTATTGTCAAACCGTTAACATAGTGACTTACAAACATTTGCTCCTTTCCTGTTTGACATGAACAAAGGAACAAGTTGACAAGAGGTTTAAGAGAGATTGGATGTATCCTGTTCGTGGAATTCTCGCACACATTTGAGGGCAACTGAGCGTATTTAAAGAGCGGATTAGCTTTCTTCCTTCACGGCGCCTTTAGACGTCGTGACGACATCGGCACCAACGGTGTTGTGACTTCATGACGAGAGGCAGGCGGCTTTACTACCCTTACATAAAGCTAGACATCCTCAATAGCCGACTAACTGCCACAAGCCGTTAGGTATTTCACACAATCATGTTTTCGTAAATCTCCTACTCTTATTAATGATTTCGATGAGGAACTCTCAATCGGTTAAGTATTGCCTAATACACGTTGTGTGAATTCCTTACTAAATACATTCTCTATTGACGCATCGATTTTAAGCGGAGAACTACATAGATTACTCGAAGCACTGAATGCAACGTTATCTGTTATAGATGTCCTAATGGCTTCCACATAAACTGTAATTTATTACTGCAATGGAATTAGTTCATTACGATCCAAATGGTCTGTCGTTATTGAGCTCATTTCTATGAGTTTTATTATTATTGCAATCAACGACATTAACTTTTATGTTTCGAGTGTTATCATTTGTATAACGAAAGATGTTTACAAAACCAACTCAATTTAAAGGAAGAACAGTATTTATTCAATTATTATTAGACTTCATTCAAAATAAATCATTTAATAATAAGTAGATTGGATTAAAAAGCTTACACTACAGCATGTTAGACTTAGACTATAAAACAGACGCCACCGATTGATTCAGGATGATTATTATGTAATTATTTTCTAGTTTGAACGATCTGTAAAATATATATTTTATTTTAATATTACTGATAATACGTTAATCTGGTGACAGGAACTTAAGGCATAAGCCACATTTTATAAAACGTATTAAGTGACTTTTAAGCTAAGCATTTTACAATAAAACATTTTGTATTTGATCTTTAAACATATTCATTCTATGCTTGTAAATATTCATTTACAACACATCTATACAAATTTTATAATCGATCAAAAAATACTAGAAAAATACTAGACGTCAAATATAGTATTACCATAGGTAATGTCTACGTGTGCTGAAGTGTGATGCACATGCATATATTAGGGTAGTATGTAAACCGCATAGATAACAAGCATTTTCTGGCTGACAGGTTTGGGGGGATTACATATCGATACATTATTCATGTTACACGTTTTATACATACCGATATGACTCATGTGCCATAACGTCAACCCAATTTGATTATACGGTACTAATTTATTGCCAGACAAATGGATTTATTCTGTTAAATTATTGGCATTCAACTCGATTACAAACTAACTTTTTTGAACAGTTATAAACAATTCAGTGGTACATTAAATATGTTGCCTGAATGATTAGTTGTAAACGTAAAAGTGTGTTTTGATTACAGAAATGTATCTTGTACATTGTGTTAAAATCATACATCGAAAAATGTAGCCTAGTTGAAACCAAATATAACCATAGATTTAAATACAAAAAACAATTCAAAAAACCATTTTAATTAGGCTTAAAAATTCTTTAGAAATATAATTTAATATTTTTTTATAGTGATGATTAATTAATTAATAAACAAAGATTTCAAAAATATACTACTACATAATTGATAGACAAACTAATACCTTAGATTGTCATGAGCATAGTCTAAACGACGCCAAGTAACACTGAAGTAAGTAATCGTTTTTAAATTTTAAAACAACATTTTTTCACTTAATCTGTTTCATAGAACCTTTTGATTGAACGCAATCCATATCACAAATCTTTAATATTAACATAATACCTGCTAAAATAACTTAAACATATTTTCCGTAAATTTATCACAACACTTTCTGAATTCAATCATGTCTATAGTTGTTCTTAAATTTCAGAAATTGAGCTTTCGAATTACAATTGCATAAGATAGCGCACGTTGGATTAGGTCGGTTGCATGTTAGGCTTGCGAAATTACATCGTGGGAGTCACATGCAGACGTCACAATCGCTTTGTAACCGTGCGAGACCTCAGCTTAATCAGCACGCGCACTCTTGATAAGGGTAATTGAAAATTCACACTAACTAGCAAGTGTTGAGAACGTCAGTTCTTCTCGGACAACGTCTGTACGTGATGTCCTGACTATATGAATGATGTCTATATGGTAAATATCATACAATACATTCTTATAAATTCTGTTCGACTGGGACGGTGGTGTAGTACTGTAATCCAGCTACTTTGAGGTAACGAATTGTAGATAGATTAGATATTTGAAATGGCGACCATACCACAAGGTAGGTAATTTAAGCCAAGTATGAATGAGGGTTGATAGTAAGATGATTGTGGCGCGATCTTGTAGTCTGTTAATTAAAACAGCCGATGGCAACTAAGGTACCTACAGTTTAACGTGGAATCCGAATCACGGCCTCTGAATTACGAATTGGTCTAATTATGAGGATGGTCTTTGCGGATTAATGTAGTTTTCAATAGTGCGGACGTTAATCCACACAAGAGAACACTACACCCACCGACCATCTCTCACAACTATCCACAATTCGTGAGTAGTATCCACAATTCCAAGTAGCTGGATTACAGGATGACGCCACCGTCCCAGGTAGTTGTATGCGATGGTAGGAGGGTGAAGTATCTCTTGTGTAGATTAACATCCGTACTATTGAATACTACGTTAATACGCAAAGACCATCATCATAATTAGACCAGTTTATAAATCAGAGGTAGTGGTTCGGATTCCAGGTTAAACTGTAGGCTTAGATTGTCCCTTAGATATTGACTGTTGGGCTATTAATTAACAGTCCTGTCTAAGGAACATGTCAGCCTTAGCCAGTAACAAGACTAAAAGATCGCGCCACAATCATCCTATTCTCGTTTCTCATCCATACTTCCCTACCTTGTGGTACGGTCACAATTTCAATAATCTAATCTAATGTAGTTTGGTTTCTCTTTCAGGTTTGTGTAGTAACGTAAAAGCTGTATTTTTTATTTGTAAACTCATTTAAATTACTACTATTAGTTAAGCTAATAAGTAAGTTAACTTTACGCAATGAAGCTATGGGAGGAATTAAATTTATCTGGTATTATAAGTTTTAACGAGTCCACACAATTTTCAGTGAAAGAATATAAAATTAAAATCCAATAAGGAAATTCTGTTATGTTATCCTATTTTTTTATGATCTGAAGCATGCATTTTAAATTTAATTTATAATTAAATCATTTAAATAGTAAATTAATGATTTCAAGCGAATTATTTATCAACGTGCCAAAAATGTATCTAGAGTTTATTATTTAACTGTAATAGAGTTTGTACTATGTTTATTGATTTTATTGTTAACTATCTGCATTACGTAAACCCATTGGTTCCATTTTGATTTAAAACATAACGAACTCATATATCATCCAAACACGTCTTGTTACCGATCATTTACCGGTTAGTTATCTATATTCAATAATACAATATAATAATGTAGGATATTATTTGAAACGCTATAGATATAGGACAATCCACTCAGTTGAACCGAATCCCGACTGGAGAGGATGAGTAAGCTTCGACTGACTGGGTCCAATAATCCTGGAATACCTTGATTGGTAGGGGCTTAAAAGCATGTTAAACCACCATTAAAATACAATCAATGGATGCACTACAATCAGCCCGGGACCAGACAGATCACTACGGGGATATTCCGCGACGAAGCCGCCCTCTCTAGTAATCCCTAAAATATTTCAACTTTAAATCCTGGAACTTTTTTATCCCTTTGCAATGAACTCTACATGAAAACAGCTGTGGGTTTGAATAGTAAACACACACAAACATGAATGTAAATCCTAGAACGTGTAGTTTTGATATTTACTATGGGTTTAGTTTAATGTTAATTCCAAATCTTCACATTATAACGAAAAAGTTATTTTATTTGTAAGAAAAATTATGTTATTCAATCAGTAAAAGTTAGGATTAATATGCATGAAAATGGAGAAGAATCGCAAATCATTTTTCCGTTCGAATAAATTGTGTTGTTAAAATTAATTTCCTTCCTAAAATTTACATCCAGAAAAGGCTTTTATTCATTAATAATTAATAACTAAACAATGGAATATTCCATCTTGTGAGAGAAAGAGGCCATCTATTAAAAGTTGAATAAACAAGAGGAAGCCGAAGGGTAAAGCTGGGTTTGAATACACTTCATTACAATTATGATTTGCCACAAAACGAGTTATCGGGGAAACGCGTCGCTGCCGAGCTTCTCTTACACATAACATACTCATACATTACACACCGAGCCATCGATTACTTTTATGTTCGTATACGTTGTAAAATATAATTTACGACTGAATTGAAATTGGTTCATTATGTCCGAAACGGGAGTTCGGTATAGGCTGGCCCGACGTGGGTGTTTAAAAGTGGAGAGTTAACAGTAATTGTCCAGGCAGCCTAGCCATGCAAATGGCTTACTTAGGGGATTAATTGGTGGGATATTGATGGCCCAGTCATATAATAAATGAAATGAGATTTTAAGATTTTGTCGTCTAAACTTAATTGTGGGTTTATAAAAGCTAAGTGATTAAAACTACTATCTTCCTTATTCCTTAGTTTTTTCATTAATATTGTCACAATGTTTTAAAAACCAAGTTTAGTCAGAAAATTATTGTTTTCACTAATAATATATTAATGAAAGCAATAAGTTTACTACGTCTTGGATTTTAAACGAGTTAGTACTTGGTAACTGTAATATCGCATTATTTTTCTAATGTTTAGCCTTCTAGAGTTCAAAATTTTAAATTTTAAAAATGTTAACTTTAGTTATTTAGTTTTTTTTATTTGTATTACTATTATTATTAGCATTAAATGTATATCGAGCTAGTATATTTTAATTCTAATAACGTATTGATTCTCATTGATTAATTGACGTATTGATTCAATGAAATACTATGGACAAACAAATAAATAAACTGTAGTTTTCTAAACGATTAATCTGTGTTGAAATTAACCAATTATAACAGTAGGAGTAATAAATAACCAAACGTGCATTAGAAAATATGAGAGGAAGTATTTATGTATGGAAATAATTAAAGGATATCATTAAATAGCTCGTATAATATTGGAAATCAAATAAAACAGTATCTTGTTATAAAATACCTAAATTTGTAATTAATTTTGGGAAAAAGAAGTAGGATCTCTCATTGTTTTAATTACAGTATGTCCAAAATCGTTTGAACATTATAATTTTACTTGTTTTCAATAAAACTGTTTCACTGGAAATTTCTATTCTAGTAGTAAAATGTTTGGAAAAAATAAAACGATAAAATGTTTCTACATACAAGGTTAACGTATCTGTCGGAGTAATTGCATGAATCCACCGTCCAATGGCTGTTATTGGGGTCGGCATCCCAATTTGGAGACAATAAACCAATTAGTTCAAACCGTCCGAATCCCGGCAAACCTGAGTGGACCAATTTGGTTTTCAGATGCTCCTGAAATGCATATATAACAAGCGTTTTCCAGGCCGTGGCCCAGGACCCGACTGGATTACATCACGATACATTATTCATATCTCTGATACATGGGCCATGTTTTATACATGGATGTGTCTAACATGTGTCATACGAAATTTGAAATCAGGCGATGAAAGAATTAGAGTGACGTTTGCAGTATTATTACGACGTCTTACTCTCTAAGGTGGTGTGCAAATGGCGTAATTACACAAATAAGTCCAGTCGAGAAGAAAACTGAACAGAACAATATTCCAAAACAAGATAGGAAACTCGCTTTTCACTAGAAAATAGCAACCCCCAAAAGAGCATTAAAGAGCTGGCGAAAAAACAAGTAAAATCTAAAATGTCATTAATAACCATTAATCGATCCGATAGTTATTATAATGATTTTTATTCATATCTGTTGCCCAGTACGTTCCATATAGAGTGGAGGTCTTGTATTGTGATTAAAAAACCCCCTTCTTCCAGGATCAGCTCGGCAAGGTGGAGTACGTTCTGTCTACCGCACAGTTCTCAACTCCCGAGCCTGCAGCTCTACATTGACAACCGATTCTATCGCCGTTCACCGGCATTTGGCAGATATCGCTGTCACTGAGTTGCTTCAGCGCGATCTGGACTGATTAATGAATCCTGCCTACTACGGAAAGATCAGGGGGAGGAGAGGACTGTTAGAGCAAAACAATTAAAATGGGGTTTTCAAGATATTTATACTTTTAAATCTCAACTGGCCATCACAATAGGTTTTGAGAAACGTATTACCTACGCGGTGAATTGAAGAAGCGCAGTAGCATAGCGGTTTATTCACTTTAACTATTCACTTAATGAGTAAGGTACTAGTCACATAGAGCCAATCACGCTGGAGGTGACCGCACATGATCTGACAGGAGTCGCCGGCTGCCGGTTTTGATCCAGCAACCGAGTCAGAGCGTTACCCGAACTACCGTGCCGAAATTACTCTACTATATTTTTCAGTATTACTTCTGCATTTTGTTTATTGTGAATAGATTTTTAGATTTTGAACCATCGCAACGGTTTCATCTTTTTCACTTTCTCTACCTACACAATAGATGAAGAAAGTATAGTTTTCAACAACAATTTTCAATTATAACTAACAGTATAAATGTCCATATTGAGACTACTTTCAGACAAATCTAGCTTCCTGGTGTACCATATCATGGCGTTTAGTGTAAGGGTTGCATTAGCAATATGTCAATACATTGGTAAACTTGTTATTTAAAAAGGTTCACCCCCAGATACCAATATTACTTGGATGATGACAATTTCTCAACCTCGATTAGAAATTAACTCTACAATAATAATAACTCTGGAATTTTTATTTAGCCATATCTTTATTATTATTTTTATTTTAAATCCATATGGGAGTGGAACAGAAGCGGCAAGGGCTAAAGAGAAAATCGCCAAAGAGTTATGGTTTGAATCGGAAAACACTTAGAGGTTTAACCAACTAATTAATGCGATCTCGTAAAATTTCTCAAGTGTTTCGCCCCCACACATTGCTATTGATTCATGTGTAGCAGCTGGAATGATAATTACTGCGTGGGCTGACTCACGGATGGCGTGCGCGCGCGCGTGTGTGTGTGTGCGTGCGTCTCGTGTGCGACCCCTCTCATTAACATACCATTTGACAAGTGACTTTGCGCTTGTTACGGTAATGGCAATTGTGTCGCTGGAATCACAAGTTGAAGGAACGATGGAATCGGATAGTTGGAACTGATAGCAATCTGTAATAGTAGTACATAGTAAAGTAGTAATAGTAATAGAGGAAAGTTGAGAACTTGTCACGTGTCAGATTGTATTGAGTACAAAGTATTATACTATCATGAAGTTATAAACTATCGAAGGAATCTGAAGTTGTTTACTTTCATGAAAGCAATTTTTATTTCAGACTCAAATTTAAGTTTCTATTTTCTGTGTGCTAAATGGGTAACCGTTTTGATAAAATACTTAAATTGTATGTTGAAAACTCTCGTCCGGGGTTGTTAGGAGGCTGCAAAATATATAAAAATAAAATAGCCTTAGATTATTATGAATATGATTTATTGTAACACTTTCAGGGTATGAAATTTGTTGTGTAAGCATTATAAGTAAACAAGTAACAAAGAGGTATCTTAGTTTAGGCGTTAAACACATACACGCTTACCCCCTTGAAAACCTAGTCGAGCACACTTGAGTGAAGATGCATAGCAAACTAATATATATTATGGAACATTTAAAGAGACTGCAATATGACTAAATATTGTTTAATAGTGGTTAGACACATTCATATCAGTAATTTTACATTTCATCTTGATAAAAGTGTAATATAAGTCTTCTAATTAAATACGTAAATAGTAATTATAAAATATATTTTCCAAATAAACTTTGACATTTTTAATTTAGTTTTTATATTTACATTTATGTATTCTTTGTTTTCGCCAACTTTGTAATAATAAACTGAGTAAACGTTTTAAATTATGAGAATCGTTGTTACAAATTAATCCTATAAATTGGCCTTTATTCAAAGATGATAAACGTGCAATAATGCATTTAAAAATTCAACAGTTAATTTACCACCTTTAAGGGCCAAACTCACTTTAAAGACTTACCTAGCATAAAAAGTGTGCAAAAATGTAGATATTATTTCTTGGCGAAACACAAAATATGAACCTTGCAAGTCAAACAAACAAATCGTTTGCAATAACCATCCTAATCTACTCAGAACGTGGTTTAGTCGTACGTGAACGAAACAAAAAATTGTAAAAATAAAATAAAACTAATTAAAATTAAATTTATTTTTATGAAATTTTATAAAAGTCAACATATATAATATGTAAGACTAAAATGAACTAAACCAACCAAAACTTACCAAGTGGTACTTTTAATAAGGTAAACATAATGGCAGCCACATAACCTCGGTGATAGTAAATAGACCGTCATAACGGCTGTTGTTAGACGCGCCGGAGTGTGTAATATGACAAAGAGAGATTTATGTCAAACGTTTTCCGATATATTACAAAATCTGGCTTCTTCGACTCACGTGGCACTCAGAAAGCCCACAGACGGTAATTATCCTTTTGTAACAATGGGTTCTCCAGTTTTACCTTACTTAGCTGTAACCCTTGGGTCAAGTCTGTGTTCGGGTTTCTCGGAAAATTAATTAACTGATATAAGTGTGACGACGGCGCTGCGCTGTGTGTTTCTTTGTTATTTATTTACTCTCCCAGAAAAAACCTTCATTCTGAACGTAAAATGGGTTTTTAACGGGTGATTTTAGAAATTTAACTAACCCTCTTGAAAGTTTCTGATATGGAACTGAACACGGTTAGTCTTTCAAACCTAAACTATAATACGAACCAAACATAGCTACACATAACATTTTATTTTCGTCTGGGTGTAAAAATAGTGTAGCTTAAATTACTGTAGCTACTATTATTTACTACTATTAGCTACTATTATTGTAGTAACTATTTCTTACCTACCTTTATGAAACGTTTAATTATTTTTAAACCTTGCATATTGCTGGTGTCTTTAAATTAATGTATAGATGGGACAAAAGATGAAAATTTCACGGAAATATCCTTTTTGAAACATTTAATTCAGACACCGTGAATTAAGTTTCAAAGTAAAAACTAGTAGGATTTGATGAACATTATGTGAATAAAATTATACTATACACGTTTTTATTGAGCCCTGAGGGTCATATAAGATTTGATTTGATTATTAAAATGGCGACCGTACCACAAGGTATTTTAAGCCGGGTATGAATGAGCAACGAGTGTAAGATGATTGTAGTGCGATCACGTAGTCTTGTTACTGACTAAGGCTGACTGAATGCTGAATGTTCCTTAAACAGAACTATTAATTAATAGCCCAACTGTCAATGACATATCTAATGGATCTACAACAGTTTAACGTGGAATCCGAACCACCACCTCTGAATTAAGAACTGGTCTAATTATGAGGATGGTCTTTGCAGATTAACGTAGTATTCAATGGCGCAGACGTTACTACACACAAGATAAAACTACTACACCCATCAATCATCACTCACAACTATCCACAATTCGTGACCTCCAAGGTGCTGAATTACAGGACGACGCCAAAACTCAAAACTTTGCTCATAACTTCATGAAATTCACAATTCATGAAAATGGGCTAGTTTGTAGCGTTGGGGATAGACACAAACTAAACTGGACTTCAACCTGGATACAGTCATTGGACTAGGAGGTCCCAAAAAGTAGCCACTTTTTTAACTTTTTTAAATGACTAACAAACTATTATGAAATTATATTACAACTAATGAAGATTACTATGAATCTAGATCAATTGCGGAGGAAATTTACTAAACAGACGCATTATGAACACTCCGTTTTACCAATAGAGTCTAGGACTAGGTATTCACTTCTAACTTCGGGTCAATATAACAAAACTTATAGATTAATTAATTACATGAAGTGTTATCTACCAACAATTGTGCCAGCAACAGTATTGTACAAGCAACAATAGCCTCAGTTAAGTGCGATCGCTAGAGTTTTGCGGTTATTCGCATCAATTCAACAACTTGCACCAACTTTGCCGTATTAATGCTGTTATCCTTCCATCCCTTTTCAAACTTGGGTTATTTTACGCTTTCTCTTCACCGATTCTTTTGTGCAGCCGCCCTTTAGACTCGAGATTTCTGGTTTTATTTCTCTCCGCTTTACGAATTTAAAATTCAATTTTACAACAATAATGTGTTGTAATATTTTTCCTTATCCGTCAGTTATATTTATCTTTTGCTTTGTGCTTTGTATCATACAATTGGGATATCATTTGAAAACAAAGTATGGCATGGCTTTGTGGAAGTGTTGATCGAAGCTAAGTTATTACTTCGGTTCAATAAATAGAAGCGAAGGTCCATCGACGGGAGTGCCCTTCCAAATCACTTTACAGATTCAACGATTTGTTAATTTTACTAAACTAAAAATGCAATTAACACAGCGATTATATTTAACTTGACTCGTGTTAAAATTTATAAAAAATTGTTGAAACATGTCAGATTCTGATGAAAGGAGTCCGATTTGTATAATGCAACAATCTTGAGGCGTCATATCAAATGTTCGCTGTCGTTTACAGAGCAAGATACGGTGCGGTGTTTGCCCGGCTGTTTGTTGGGCTAATTCAGCTGGCCAACACGCAAGTCGGCCGGCCATGTTCGGTGATAACTGGACATTTATGGCCACCATTCACGCCGCCGATCGCTGATAACCATGTCTTGTGTATGATAAATATCGAGCGCATTGTCGAAATATCTTAATGACGACCGTTAATATTCAATGCTAATAAAAACACACCTTCTAGGAACCATATAGTGTTTTTTCACCTTTACATAATATGACTTGAAATAAAAATGTGCAGGTTTGTAGCTTATTTATCTTTTAAATATAAGTCTTAATTTACACTGTTGGCATTAAAGATAAATTCAGTCAATAATCTGTATTATAGAATAGTTTATTTAATTTGACATGTGCCTTAATGTTTTTAAAAACTAATTTATGTAAAATCAATTTCTAATTACTTAATATGTTCCTCAAACTATTCGTTTAAAGCAATTATGAATATATTTTTTACTAATGGTATGTTCAAAAAGCTTATATTGTTTCCATATACATTGTTCTAGAGGAAAATAAAATAAGTTGAAAATTAACCGTTAGTGTGCTGCAAAGAATAGCTCTTTAATTAAATCATGTTATCTCCAAACGCTTTTAATTTAGGAAAACAGCGTTCTACTCACGCATTAATCCATAAACAGTAAATGATCTTTGGCGCAACTATTAAATTTCATGACACAGTTTATATATTTTATCATAAGGTTGATCAAATAAAATTGGATTTAATTTTACCTTTAATCTATGTATATATTTTCACTGTATAATCATTAAGTGTAAAATCACAGAGATGTTTTATTTCAAAAGGGAAGTAAGAACGTTGAGGTAAAATCAAACAACGATTTAGATACACTTTTATATTTAAATTAAATTCAACAGAGCGATGCAAATCGTCACGGGACGATAAACCAGGAGTGTTCAATAAGCCACGAACCAATCACTTCAAAGTCAAAACTGTCGGCGTTTTGATCGCAAGAAGTTTGTTGAGCCGGTAAAACTGAGTCGAGATGGCCAGAGGTAATAAAGTTAAACAATCACTTCTCGTTCCTTCCTTTTATGTTTCTGTTAACCCTTTGTGTTCCGGTGTGCACAGTATGCAAGGAGTATAGAAAGAAAAGTATTGATAAAAACTATGTGAGTATACATGAAATGAAAACGTGAGCATATAAAATGAGTTAAAACAAAATGAACATATTGAACATGTTTCAAATTTATTTTTGTTTTTCCTTTTTCTAGAAATTCTGGTAATAATTGAAATTTTTTATGTTATTTCTTCAAATACATATATTTAATTTTTGTAAATATTTAAATTGGACGTAGTAGTGTAGTAATGAACCCTAGGAATATCCTAACATAGCCGTCACGGTAGCATGGGTACGGCAGCACGTCGTGGTGATATGATATGGTGAAAGTTCAGATCTCTGTCTAATCAAGATACTTTACCAGTACTGTCAGCTTAGCTCTATTTCTTTACAAATATAGTTAATTTTGAAAGGGATTTGGAAAGAAGCTTATTCCCTTCTAATTTAATTATTTTAGTAGGAACATGGCCAACGCGTTGGCCCAGTAGGGAATGCTCACCACAGGCTGTCTGACTCCTCGCCTCATTGTATTCGATTGCGCAGCACGGTCCGTGGTGACAATCGGTTATGGTGTCAAAACTCGATATTCTCTGCTATAAAATAAATCGAACCCGAGTTTCGGATACCAGTCGGTCGCCACGAAGACCGCAAGGCCGGGAGCCTGTGGTCGTCCTCCCCACGGTCGGCTAGGATTTCCACCATCTGCGATTGGGCAACCCTGGACGGAGGCTCGGGTTTCCACTGGTCACTGGGCAACAAATGAGGTCGTCCTACGAGTAGGGGACTATGTGGTCGCCAGGGGTGTCAACTAGGCCGGTTATCTCAGTACTCTCCGCATAATCTCACTACATTTCTAACATCAATATCTAAGAGATTTCTCTTTAAAAAACTTATCTTGTATGCATATATTTAGTATTCATCACCCACTTAACTTTATTATTATATAATGTATCTTTTAATGTTTAACTAAATTTCAGGAAGTGTTTTTAGTTAGTAGCGAACATTATTAAGCCTCTTAATTTAACCGCCACTAAAATACATTAGAGGTAATATAACTTTGTGAAGCTGATTTGCCAATGTAACGTGTAATCAAGCAAATCACAGCCTCCTTAGACATAGAAAAGTAATAAATAAATAAATAAAACTATGAAATTTAATTAAGAGATGATGTATAAGTGTGTGGAAAGATTTTGATACGAATAAATCACTTTTTTACACATTCAAATTTTAGTTTTGCGCCTCTTTTTCATCAATTTTTATAAATAACAAAAATATAAATGTAACTTATAATAGCGTAAAAACTATTAATATTGAGACAGTAATATTTATCAATTCCACAAACAAACATTCATCTATATTTAATACATGCATGTAGTAGTTTAAGATAGATAAATAGTTTAGTTAAATAGTTTAGATAAATGTTTTCTTATGCAAAAAGGTGAAAAAACTTTTCGAGAGTGAAAAAAGCAATACCATGATTAAAATCCACCAAATCTGACTGCAACTGGCGTAGCGGGCTGGCCTTAATTAAAATACGCGCTCTGTATAAAATATGCAAGCGCTGCGAACGATTGAAAATTGAACGTTGGAGAGAGTTTGGCTATCGTACCAATGGAAGGGGATGTTAAAGGCAACTCCCTATATTTGTGACTGCTAAAAGTAAAACACAGTGTTCAAAAAAGTTGACGATATTACCTCAGCTGATTAAGACTATTTTAAATTACAAATAAAAACACGTTTTCAATAACAATATTCATCATGAGTTATGTTAATATTGCACTATCATAGTTGTATGTTACTAAACTGTAAGTTTACCTTTCATTTTTGAGATATTCACTTGTTTAAATTCTATAAAATATATTTCATGACTTACTTGGTTGTTTATGATAGCTTAAATTTAAGTATTTAGACTCTATAATGCTACCAATTTGATTTTTTATTTGGTTATATAGACTTAACTTTACGAACGTTTTGGTCCGAGTGGTCTTTAGCATAAAATTTCAATCCATTCTCAAGGTTTCATTCAAAATTAGTTGATAAATTGTGTTAAACGTATCAGAAGAAACAATTTTCTATTCCGCAACATGGATATAAAAGCAAAAATTCAGTTGAAAAAAATAGATTTCTTACAAATGTATTCACAAATTAAACTATCTAAAACTAATTCTCTAACCTCTCTAGCTGTTCGGGTAAAAAGATGATATGTATACTTACTATGCACGATCTACCGGAATTTGTAAGTTTACCTAAAAAAGAGAACAAACATTAACTTTGTTTCTGTTTACTTGTAAACACCTTACCTGAAATACCTTAAAGAAGGATGGTTTAAACTTAAGGTTCAATTAGTAGCAAGTATGTATATTTATAACATATCCCTATAATTTACCTTTTGTACATAAAACAAACTATCATTACTTTACTTGTGACCTTTCCTCATTTCCCAGTAATAACCATTTTTTACTTTGTTGCTTATTTCATTTTGTTGTTTTTTGTAGACTGTTAAAAATATGAGGTCTGTTAGCCAAAGCGTTTTTGCAGTCCTCACATACATAAAACATATTTCACCTGATTTGTAAAATGATATTAAATTTATCGACCGACTATAAAACATAAATGAACTATCAATGAGTGTATACGTGTAGAACGAAATTGAAATAAGAATAAGAGTTGGTTTTATTTTCTTAGACAAAAAATACATACAAATAAATCAAATAAAATCTTGCCAGGTTTAGACTAGAATAAAAAAATAACTTTACAGCAAAAAAACATCAAGATACTAGAATACAACAAAATTTACAACATATAGATCCTGGTTTAACTCATTAAAACAAGAATAATATCACTAAACTAAACTACAAAACTAAAATTAAATAAAACTGTAGCCTGTTTTTAACAGCGAACTATTTTTAATTATAAGAAATGTTTAGCTACTGTATCCTATACTAATACTAATACTGTATACTATTACTATACCAGAGGTAATGTACAAACAAGGTAGTGGATGGAAAAGGAAGCAGCCACTAACGTTTACTACGGTAAATGGAACAACTTGATGTTGAGATTACCATAATGTGTATGGCAACCTGTCCTCCCCACAGACGTCCACCCTGCGCCATTTCCTTTGAAATCAGCATTTGCTCTGTGTTTCGCTATGTTTGAGGGTAATTAGGGACATGTTATATGCATAACTATGAAAATAAAACTCGTCAGTGGGTTGAACAAGTTGGCAGCCCTGGAGGAATAACTACCTCGTTTTCAAATTTACAAACTACACACATTCATCAATGTGCTCTGTGAAGTGGGCGCAAAGGCAAACAGAAAAGTGATCAATTGACTTGCAAGTAAAATAAGGGTTGAAAAAGCTATTTCAGCTCAAAACGGTTCTCTTTCTCAGAAACTGCAAACTTCATAGAGCCAAAACCAATTGTTGGTTTTGGTAAAGAGTTGGTGGAAGTAAAAACTAACTATTATATTGTATTTTATTTAAATATACAATTTATTAAAACGTCAATTATAGTGGCCAATATGTGTAATATGATTCATTTGATGAAGTGAAGTTGTGTACATTTGTTTAAACGAAATTCCTCAACGAACACGATTGTGGGCAAAATATATCCACCTCAAATAATCTACATGTATGTTGCGTATGTATGTATGATGCGATCAAAGCATTAATCGAATATCGTTATCAAAATGTGCATAAAAAACAACCGAATTAACCTGATCGCAATAACGACTGAGAGTACTTTCTCCAGATTGGACGTGTTTGTGGAAACAACACACACATAAAGATAAAACTTAGAGATAAACTGTCTCCGTGATATAATTTTGAGGGCTTTATTTCATGAATAAGGCAGCGTAAAAGATAATATAGCTGTAAACCTGGCCGGGCTAATGTTTGGATTACCATAATTTGAATATACGACGCCGCAGCCCGCTTCTTATTTAGCATGCTCCGCTTGCCCGGGAAATCTCTTAGACCCTGGCTTGCCAACGAAAACAATTTCATTTTTACATAGCTTATAAGCACCGAGTCGCGCATTTCAGCACAAGCTTTATTCATGTTTAATGTGTTCTCCGTCTCTTTCCAAAGATGAAATAAAAAAAATATTAGTTTTTAGTCACTTATCGATTGTACTTAATCGATAATCAAATCGAAAAAATAAGTGAAAATGTAATGTCCGGGGATTTATGAATATTCTCTTATTCTCTGTTAGAGAACTAGGAGCTGATGCTGGAAGAGCAAGGCAGGATATGGAGAAAAATCATTAAGACACTGACCATTGAATGTGTACAAGCTCTGAGAGAGAGGAATGTTTAGACTACTGACTGACGAGTGTTAAACTGTTTATCGTCCAATAAATGTCCTGCTAAGCTAAAGTCTAGTAAGGTCCAAAGCCTAAAAGACCATAAAGAGATAATGGTAAACTAAACTATAAATATTTATTTATTATCATAGTGCCAGTATAAATAATCTATAAATAACTTTCATCACCTATAGCGATGTGTTATTACCATGACAAATAGTCAAGAATATCAGGACAGTCTCAGGTCGTTTGCCGTCCTGATCAGAACACATGACGGAGCTGGCCAAGATACTTGTCTTCATTAAATATAAAATATTATTAAAATATAAAGCAGGGAAATAGTATGACACGAAATAAGTGGATAAAATAGGCCGTTTTACCAACCGAATCGACACGTTTTCCCCATGTTATTCTTATGGGGATTATTTTTGCACAGATTGAACAATTTGTAAAACTCCCGCCCTTATTCATATCCAATCTACTGTCTGATGCTATACAACATCATTTTCATTAAAAATAAACAAAAATTTCACAAAGCACACACCTTACAGGGTCCGAAATCCTAGACCCCGCGCAGCGGTTCATAACACTGACACACACTACAAGAGCAAACAATTTGTAAAACTCCCGTCCTTATTCATATCCAATCCACTACCTGCTACTATACAACATCATTTTTCACAAAGTAAGGAAGAATTATTAAAGAGTGATTAAACAGAAAGGAGAGTTGTGTGTTAGTGGTAAGGATTTTTAAGTAGGTCATGGATTAATGCTAGTGATGTATTGAGATAGATGGACACTATAGTAAAAAATAATAATTATACTAGGTGCAGGTGTTGATGCTGGTGTGAGTCTTGTGATATTATTATTATGGGCAGCAGCGCGCATTATGCGGTACAGTCCATTTAAGAATAGTAAATCTTAGATATCTCGGAAACTAAGAATCTTTTGGCATCAACACTTCCTAATAATTATGCCCGATCTCACAGAGGCGCATCGATTGGCACATTTTTTTCTGAAAAATAGTAACCCAAAACCCAATATTTTGGAAAAAAACCTGGCTATTTTATAACAGTGGGACTTGGCAAACGGGAGCCTAGGTCTCGTGCATGTGGTTTTATTTTTCATAAAAATGATGTTGTATAATATCAGACAGTAGATTGGATGTGAATAAGGGCGGGAGTTTTACAAATTGTTTGCTCTTTTAGTGTGTGTCAGTGTTATGAAACATTGGATCCTGTAAGGTGTGTATTTTGTGAAATTTGGTTTTATTTTCATAAAAATGATGTATTGTAGCAGGTAGCAGATTGGATATGAATAAGGACGGGAGTTTTACAAATTGTTTGCTCTTGTAGTGTGTGTCAGTGTTATGAACCGCTGCGCGGGGATCTAGGATTTCGGACCCTGTAAGGTGTGTCCTTTGTGAAGTTGTTGTTTATTTTTAATGAAAATGATGTTGTATAGCATCAGACAGTAGATTGGATATGAATAAAGGCGGGAGTTTTACAAATTGTTCAATCCATGCAAAAACAATCCCCATAAGAATAACATGGAGAAAAAGTGTCGATTCGGTTGGTAAAACGGCCTATTTTATCTACTGAAATATATTGTTTCATATGGTCGAAGCTTTCACGCCATTCAAACAATGCATGTATTCATTGAACCCCTCCTTTTATATGAATCTGGTTGGAGGATATCCTTGAATGAGGAAAATGAGTTCAATGGAGAAAATAATATATGACTACGATGTGACAGTGTAAAAAGTTAAATGAACTTAAAGAAACGATAAATCTATATCCTGAGTTGTTATATTATATTGAAGTAGTTATAATTATTTAATAATTTAACTTATATAATAATAAATTTAAAACACAAGAAATAGATTAACTTATTCATTAATACGCACCTTAATGTAACAGAACGTATGACGTTTTGTGGATGGATATGGAATTGATATATAATTTTCAAGTCCTTATCCCATCTGAATGTAACATGATACATAAAATTCCAAGGATTTTAATTTTAAAATATTAAATTTCTTCATATCGTAGCCAGTAAAACAATCGGATGTATTAGATAATACCATTTTTGGAGCAGAATACCAGATGAATCACATAGAACAAAGTTGACATTAATTGAAAGACGAAATGTCAGATTGCGAAGCCAAGAGGATTAGGTAAATTGTTGTCGACGCATTGCGGATTTGAAAGACAATCAACGATTGTTGTGATGAAATGAGGAATATCATTCCGTCTAGTGTAATCTGTTTAGAGATAGATTGTCAAATCTAACTCATAATGCATTTTGTTCATTATTATACAGGAAATAGAACAATCTCCTCTAGATAGGTTGACTTCTAATTCAATTTATTCATATATATTTCAAACGCTTTTATTTAACTGAGTTTTATTGTTTCACTCAGACAGTATTTTGATAATTTTAAATCAGTTTTAGAAGATTATTTTCTAATTGCTCTTCTATACGAATTTTTAATCAGGGTAAATTACAAAGAAAATAAAACACGTTATATTTTTTCACAAAATTTTATATGCTACAAGAATATATGTGAAGAAAAATCCTTTAGACTAAACATAATGAGAAAAGTATAATCACGATGTTCGATAAAAATTAATAAAACACATACATTTCCATTAAAAACTAGAAGGTTTTATGCCCTATACAGGGCTTGAAGTAATATTACCTGTCTTTAAATTTCTTTAAACGAACCAAATATAATCCAAGCAACAAGTGTTAATTAGTTAACAAGTGTTAACTATTGAAGTAATTAATAATTAGTGTAGGATCAGTATTAAATTAAATTTTTTGGTGACTGATGTGGTAATAAGTGCTAAAAACCAATGTATATTATGTACAGAAAATACAAATACTATTGAAAACTAATTACTTGTATTAACATTTATGGATTGTTCTGTTTGTTAAAAACAAACACTTTATTGTCACATACAAAATATTTCAGAAAATCAAACGTGTCATTCATAAAATATCAGATATAAAATGGTAGGCCTCCTTTATTATATGCTATACTTTAATGTATTTTTTTAAATGTATTTATTCCGTAAATATGGAGCGTGCATACAAAACACAACACAATCATTAACCTGGCTCAGTTTATGACTTTATTATCTTTTATGAGTCGGGTAAAATACGAGTTGGGGTCACCACCTTGGTTTGCCATTCCAGTTGATTACCTAGTTTTATTGCCTCCCCTGATTATCCCCCTCACTGACACAACTAAACGTAATACACCCTTGTTAGGAGGGGGTGACTATATTCAGTAGATATTTACTGTTTAGAGTGTTTTTAATTGGCAACAAAAATTTATTAGCTACGATTTAAATTTTACAACATAAAATATCTGAAACTATTAATATAGTGTAAAACAATAGTTCTTGTCACGAATTTAATAAATTTTCAAAATGAATTACATAATATTTACTTTTAATTCTGAACCTGGTTCATGCTTCATTTATATAACTCGTTACAAGTGTGCGTCCGTTTAGTACGAATATTTTTGTGTCTCTTAAGACTTCTAGAATTATATTAAGTTCGAATATTTATTTTGAAATTAATACTTTCATTATTGGATGATTTTACATTAAGTTTAATACTTTATTCGCTCACACTCGGCGCACAATCAGCAGATAAATTGTTATAATCCAGTAATCTTAGTCTTTAATTAAATGAATAAATCTTTACTAAGTTGTAGCTGATGGACATGTATGAATCTATAGAAATATAGCATAAACATGCACCTTAAAACCAAAGAACTCTGTTCTTAAAGTCAGTTTATTATTCTTTATAAAATATTTCTCATACATTATATTTACATTTAATTTTAGTATACAAATTACTCCCCTAAAAACATTTAGCGAATACAAATATATTTTCCGCTTCTAAAAAAGTAGTATGAAGTCTTGGAGGAAGTTTTACAGCATATTACAATAAAAGAAGCTATCTCACAAGGTTTTCAGGAAAAATCAGGGAAGAAGAAGCGGACAAGGGAAGAAGCCCTGGGGGCGATTATAACTCAGTATCATGTTACATCTACTGTTCTGCCAGTTAAAAAACATTCTTGACTTTTTTATCGTATAAATCAATAAATTCAAACAGCAAGTGAATTTTCCTTTTCTACTTTAAATATATATTCAAAGGTACGGATGAAGAGGCACTATAATACTCCTAATGAGACGATCCTTTCAAGAAGATAAAAATGTGATACACAAATAAACGACTTTATTTGTAAAATATGCACCTGGACATAGATTTATCAATTTTAAACTCATTTCAACGACATTTTCGCCAAATTTATCCTGTTATTTCACTTAGTTAATATTCATTCATCGCCTCCCAATAAAGAAAATTACACTGTTCTTGTCTATATCTTTCTCTCATTTAAATGGTAATTTCCCTCACAATTATAATTCTAAAGCTATCGTATTATATTTATAAGTCGAAAATTCTGCTTATATTAAGACTCAAACCATATTCAGGATAACAAAACTACATACAAATATTTTGTTATAAAAGGTAGAAAAAATCTACAAAAATAAAAACGTTTTTGTTAGTTTAGTCAATAAGTGTTCATAAACTTAGTGGGTGGGTAGTAAATTACGCAAGAAAACATAATGAACGTCTAAAATAATAGTTGGGCAAAGTGACATCTAAACGTCGACGCGTATAAAAAACCGAACGGCTACAGTTTGACATCACGACGATAATGATCGCTTGGCTACGGGTGACGTCACGGCAATGACCACACGCTTTGACAGAATATACTCTTAGTTAGGTATTTCAAGGTTTGGAGCCGAAATCCATCATTTTATCCCTGAACTCTATCCCTGTATTTAGTATAATTTAATAATAATTTAAATTTATATGTACGTTTGGTGTAACCTTTTGGCAAAATTCTTGTGTGACAGTTTTCAGGCCACATTAGCGCCTCTAACGTGACCTAACGACTACTTATGAAGCTAGGACCATAGCTCCTGAATAGCGTGCTTCGGAAGACTTAACGCGCCTTCCGAAGCACGGTGGCGATTTGAGATACTAATTTCATATGCGTCTTGACCGGGAATTAAACCCGGTCAGCTGTGCCTGTCACGTGGCTTAAGTAATGAGTTGTTAAAATCATTTGCTTGTAATTGGTTTCGTCTCTTGGAAATCTATCTGCCTTCTGTATTCACAAGCACAACTTACAACTGATTATTAACTTGAAACTATATAAACGGTTTCCTGTGATTTGGTCTTATGGATCCAATTACGTCATTCGAAAACTAATATTATATATATTTAAGATGTAATATAATGATTCATAGTAAAAAAGAGATTTCTTTTGGATACTTCGTGGAGACCTTTAATCGTTAATAATATTGTGATTCGGTATGTACTCAATTTTGTTCATTTATATTTAGTTAATGTCTCTGGTGAATTCTGTTCTCTACGCAGTGGATTTAATTTATAATACGTTTTGGCGTTTCTATTCGAACCTAACTAGCCCATAAAATATGGAGCTATGCCCATAAACCTATTATGACAGACCGTGTTATGTAAGGCCATAATAGTGTCCCTAATTGTATTCCGCTTGTACGGTGGCCCACAGAATAGCGCTCCGCACAAAACTACGGTCATATACCACCACGTATAATATTCACATAACTACAATTTTTAAAATTGTGTAAAGTGATAAACGTCAATTGAGCTTATTTTGTAAAAAAT
Organism: Nephotettix cincticeps; assembly: GCA_023375725.1. Lineage (NCBI taxonomy): Eukaryota > Metazoa > Arthropoda > Insecta > Hemiptera > Cicadellidae > Nephotettix > Nephotettix cincticeps. Next base: position 26,297,638 of record CM041786.1, on the reverse strand, counting down.
ACATAAATTTTCTCTGATATAACTATATAATTGCTGAAAGTTATCTGAAAAAATTTTTAGTAACTTTTTGAGATGAGCAACTTTTAATTTCAGTCTTGAACGTAGTTTGAAAAAAATCTTAAGTCGAAGTTACGTTTTCATTTAATAGAAAATTTCAGTAAAGAAAGAATATCTTGGTTGAAGTCACAGGTTATTTGAAAACTTTTGCAATTAGAAATACACTTCCTTTTGAAATAACTTTGCTACAATGCAGACGTAATCCGATCATTTCCACGTGGGAAAACAAAGCGGAAAGATAAAAAATCATGTCAGTCAAAGAGATGGAAGGAAAATGTGTGTGGGTGGTGTTATCTGTGGGAAGAGGGGAGGGGCGACTATCCCTCCACAGAAATTACATTTATCCCGACCAAGGCTGTGCACCGACCTCAAATGTTGTATTCAAATTTGTATGCGAGTATGTGATGTTCAGTACACAATAATATAGTGTACATATATATATTATGTGTATTGTTTATTTAGACAGTTGTAGCTCAGTAATATCTTTAGTGATGAATATATAAACCAGTATTGTTATATGCAATGTTGATACGCTTGTAACGAATAAGGAAATACTTTTCCTCAACCTAAGAAGAATTTCGTTAAATATAATTTATTAAACTAACTTACCTTCGGCCTGAATAAATATAAACAAATTAAATTACGCAAAAATGGGGATATGCTCGATATGTTATTTTGAAGTACAGTGAAAGGTGATTGTATTCATATTTTTTATAAAAAAAATACATTAGAATGAAAAAAAACATAAAACTTATAAAAATACCTGGATTAAAAGGAAAGTTATTTGATTGAAAATGCTGTTAGAATTAAACCGAAACGACTTATTTATACTAAAAACACTCAACATGTAAAAAATAAACATTTAATATTGATATTAGATACTGTTCAAACAAAATTTACTTTGAAAAGTTAAACCAAACCGTAAAAGTAATTTAATGGGGTGAATATTATTAAAAATAGCCTTTAAATTGTGGTAATATTGATTCATAAAATGTGAATCCTTTGAATCTTAAACCCTTGAAACATCGTCTTTATAGGTGATTTCGTATTTTTTAAGTAAAACTCATTTAAACACTATTCATTCCGAATTGAATAAACTGAATTAGTTCAGTGGGTTGGATCAGATTAACGAGATCCAGGAAATTAAACCGAGCCTAGCAAGGAGCAAATGTGTAAAACAAGAAGGCTTAGAGCTAGCAACTCTATCAAAGTAAATTTATTCAGGAAAGATGTAAATCTGTGAAGGCTACCAAGCATGAATTGTAAAGTAGCGAATAACTCATCAGAATGCGAGCGAATCGACCAATGGCGTGGCCGGAGCTCGGTGATTAGCAGACATGCGTCTTGTCCACCTGCTTATATAATTGCTATCGCATAAACGCCATGTATTATCATTTTCATCCTAAAACAGATTCCTCCCAATTTCCTCGGTTCGTCACAATATTAATGGTACAGTACTTTTTTTAGGATGGGGATAAAGGTTACTTACGTAAAGGTTGAGGCAATGAAGTAAGTTTAAAAAGCCAAAAGGACTCATCACAATGGATCTAAGCAAATGAATGAAAGCGAGGTACCGCGAGGTAGCAGCTACTTGTTACTTGTATGCCTACTGTCACGTTGTGTAAGATAAAAATGGCTTGAATTTGTTCAGTTAATCAGAGAAATAATATACTCTATTACAATTTAGTTTCTCTTTTTTCTGCAATTTAAAAACACCAAAAATCTTTGGTTTGATTAATATTCTATTACCGCCAAACTAAAAATTTCTAAAAATACTTGATCAAAACTTACATGGTTTTAAAATATACTACAGTATGTCTAATATCATAAAATAATACTTCTTCTCATTATCAAATCAGCTAAGCAATCTCGATAAAATATTAGGAAGCTCCAACCATCTTAATTAATTTGGTTTTCTCAAACAGGTATTTACATTTTATTTTTAATGAGAAATAGATTAAAGTAATTAATGAAATGTCGTATTTGAATTTCATATTTCCTTTTTTATATCTAAATAGAGTCGTTAATAGATTACATAAATCGCCACTAAATTACACTAAAGCACTAAAGCTACTGCAATCGTCAATTTTCATACTGCAATTTTCAGGAAGCTGCATTTTTTTATATGGGTAAATATAAACATTTTATAATGGGTTTAAATGTTCCAACAAACATATTAATTGATGTAATTATGTAGTAAATTACTTGGTGAAAATTTTATAGTTCTAAAATGAGTCACTAAAGCATGACCAATTTTGCGAATAGTAAATATTTTTAATTGATATTTCGTGTTGGGCTTTCCTGAAAATTCTAACAATACTTGTATTGGAAGTGTATTTTAAGACACAGCTAATCTGATACGCTAGCATGCAACTTTACAAACACGTCAGTTTTATTTTATACCGTTTCCTACTAAAAATTTGCATTTCAAGAAATGGTTGATTCATTTATTCAGCACGGTAAAACAAGTAATATTAGAGTTTTTAGGTTAATTATTCGTCGGCGTGTTGTTTTAATTTTCCATGCTATCCCCTGCCACCACTGATTTACCTAATTCAGTACAATTACAATGAGTGTAATGGGTAACGATTTAACATTGGCAATATTATTTTTAACGACACACCTTGTCGTTTTGAATTATTATTAATAAATAAGTAAGCAAATTAAATTTATGATTTTTTACAAACTAGACCCAATGTATTTATAACCTTAGCGATTCCTTTATTAATGTGTAAAAGCTACCTATGAGAGTTTAATTTATGAAGTAGATATGCTTTATTATTAGAATGGAAATAGTTGAGTTGTCATTAAGCTTTCCGGAAATATATATGTACATGAACTTCGTTAATTTGCTTAATTGTGCTTTATTTTCCATTCCAGGATGTAGTAAAATATTATTTGCTATATTTATATTAAATCTTTATTGATTTATCAGTCATTACATAATAACTAGATTAGGGTATTTACCATTCCTACTTATTATAAAAAAAAACTATAGTTAATAAAACACACAATATCACATTCATCTACCTACACATAATGAGATGAGAAATTCATGGAAATTACTTCAATGATGTAATTGATCCTGAAGGCTAGATGTTGTTTCCCATCCGTGACTCACCTAACGTTATACAATAATTTACAATTTACATAAAACATATTTTTCACGTATCATATAATACTTAGGAATTATTTGTCCCCGTTCTATAAACTTTATAATAAGAAATTTACGAATACGAAACGGACCAAGATGATGGGCTTAAAATCATGACTCGGGGAGGATTTACGTCGGAAACATGAAGACGGTAAATTGATATCTGAGATTCTCGGGGAAGGATTGTGGAAACTGGACGGGATGAAGTGAATGTAGCGTAGCTTGACTCGAATCCCTTCAATAGAAACACGCTGTTGTTTGCGCTCCTTATTGTTACCATTTTAGAAAGAGTTCCTTGTTAAAATATTAATAGTAGAAGGATATTTCACGTTCAAACATTATTTCAGTATTTTTTGCTTAAAAACTTAAGCTCGATATGATAACTAACTTATATAACCCCTTGAGTTACCTAATGCCGTATTTTTGTCCACCTCGTAATGAACACTCTAAGTTTTTATTGCTTCATTTGCTTGCACTCCAGATTTTTTTTGTATTCGTTCATTTAATAAATTCCTTATTCGTTTCTTACATAAAGTACATAAAATAGAAAACTATTATTGAAAACTTATTAACTTACAAAACTAAAATGTTATTACTGTGTTCAATGCCCTTTATAAGCTGTTACTAGAACACCCTCTATGAAAATGGTGCGACATATAGAACTGAACCCCCTTTCATTCTTTCCCAGTGTTGCCAATCCGTTTTGTGGCAACTGGAAGTATTTTTAATTGATCTTAGATTTATGTATCACTGTTTACTCTGTGTATAAGTAAACCTAAGAGTATATGCTAAAATTTGACCTCACAACACTGTCGTCCAGCAACCCTTTTTACTCCAAAACTGAAACCTATTTATATATCATTTATTAAAAATTGTAATACAATTTATAGCGTGTGATATAAACCAGTTTATTTGCATGTATACAAAATAAAACAAGTGTAGAAATGCAGTTAGTAAAAAAAGCGAGCTGAGTGAGGGAAGTTGGGACGTTAGTGTTGAGAGAGAGAGAGAGAGATACAGGGAGAGGGGTTACCACAGCTAAACGCAACCAGAACTTACACCAACTCCATCGCCCACATAAACAACACAGTTACGTCCTTGGAGTTGGTTCTTGTGCCCTCTATCAGTATGATACGTCAAATTAACTTTCTTACTTTTATGGGATAAAATTTTATTTAATTTACATCAGTTTAGTTACCCTAATCATATTATCTTTTATGCATAAAAGCTACTGTAATCGTAAGTACGAGTTTTCTGTATATTAGAAGAGTTTTGATTGTTTCGTGTCGTTAGTATGTTATAATATATTTATGTATCAGTACAAATGTTTATTTATTTAGACTTACCTATACAGTAGAGTTTTTTAACTATTTATGATTTAGCTAAAGCAACGTCTTAATGAGATTTTTGTTGTATAAACATATCGCTACATAGCTCTAGAGGAAAACTTTACAAAACTAAATAATGTATCTAAACAGTAATACCAGGCTCTACTTCCCCTCCTTCCACCCAATTCTCTACTACATACCTTAGACTTGTGGATTTTCCACAGTCATGGCCCTTGTCTTCTTCCATTGTTAACCATCAGAGCAAAATAATTGGCCATTCCTTGTGACTAACTTGAACAGCAAGTCATTTTTCCATCTCTAGCCCGTAATAAATACATTTACTCTACAATAAATTTTTAAATTATTCACAAATTTCCAAAAAATCACGTTCCTTTGTATGCACCTTAAAAAGCCTTACCTCAATGTCTCAACAAATATATAGTACTATAGAAGAAAGCGAAAGCTGTCAGACAATTGGTACTAAAAAGATTTGGGTTTTTTTCTAAATTCTTCCATTAAGAGGTGTATGATTTCTTGTATATGTAAATTTTAAAACTTTTTATAGGAAGGGGTAGTTCAGTTCACTAACATTATTTACTTTTTCTTTGGCATTAAAAAGCTATTTTATCTTTGACATTTTCCTAAAACAGGTTCTGAACAGAAATAATAAATCCTGATGAAGATATGTGAGGTGGACGGATGAGGGATTGGGAGCCACTTCGCTGCGTGCTGACTGTAATATCTCATCACCAGAGTGCGTGTTTGCTCGTTCTCTTATTACGAGAATTTCAAAAACCACACCTTGCATTCTCGGTAAATCTTCGATCGTATTTTATTTCGTTAATTAATATAGTACAATATGGGGAATTCAATTTATGTAAGTTTAAAATGTTTAATGGGATAATGGTTGAAACAATAATGAGTTTAGTTTTATTTAAATACTTAATCGTGTTTAAATACAGTAAGGCTATTAAGTTTTGATATATCATACCACATTTTTTATCCATCAACTTTTTACGCAAAAAAATCTTCTTTGATTTAAAGTGATTAATAGCAATGTCTAATAACTTTAAAATAAAAGTACATTTTAAAAGCCGTTTCTATTAAAAGTAGGTTCAAACAACAAAATCACTTTACAATTTATGTTTGAACTTCTTACAAAATGTGTGAACAATTATTTTTCATTTAATCCCTCTATAAATTATTATAAATTATTAATATAGAACAATCCAGTTATAGTTATTTTATCATACGTATATTAGTAAATAATGATTGTATTCTCTTCCCTGTGGAAAATACATTAGATCATGGATTAGATTGGTCAATGGAAGGGAATGTTTTCAGTTCCTCTAAACAGCTTTACGTCAATAGGCATTATGACGTCACTGTTTTATTTTTTTCTGACAAATTTCCAACATCCTACCCAGAGCTAAGACATATCCATGTCAAAATGGTATTCACAACACTAATATATATACTAAGTTTCGTCAATAAGTCTTGAGGTTTATATAAATTGAGGTTTATTAAGTCTTTTTATTTAAATGTTTGTATTACTTGAGTGACTGTTACCAGGGTAAGGAAAATATATATTTTAAGAAAATATCAATTTCATTAGGTAGGAGTTTGATAATTAGAGCTATTTAAAAAAAAGTTTATGTTAAAGCCTATAAATTATCAAACTGTAATGCCATTTTCTATAAGTAACAAAGATAATATATCTGCATAGACTTTTTTAAGTAAAATACGGACTATAAGAGAACTGACACACATTTTCTCCCTTTAAAAGTAAACAAAATAATACATACATTTAAAAAACTGTAGCATTAATACATACTTATTAAGAAAAGATTTCACAGATCTAACATATGAAATACAACGTTCATTTTACATTATTTCATGCCATCAACTCTATTTAGGGCACCATCTTACTACAAGCTCAATATTTTTGGGGGAGTCATCCCTTCCATCGCAACAACAAAAATGTTTTTGACTAAGTTTTATCGCGAGTTGTGGCCTTACTTTATACCAATTTTCATTTAATGTGATTAGGATAGATATAAGGAAGATATAGGTTTTTTGAATGATCTTCGACTAGGTAATGTGTTTACCGCAGCTAGTACCATTAGTTCTATGGGACCATTAGTTGTATACTAATAAATCAAAATAGTAATTTGGTTACTTTTTTACTTGTTTAATGGGGATAATTGGTTTTCAATCTATTGCTTTGCCAATAGATTCAAAACTGTTTTTTCTAGCTGAAACGTTTATAACTTTTAAACAGTCATTTTTACATTCATGCGGGTAAAATCATATTATTATTTGAAACCTTAATGGCTAAACACTATAAATTCACAATAAAGATCGTGTGAGCCATTTTTGAGAAATTTTGGTTTTTAAATTTTACCAGAGATCTATCCTTAAAAATTAAATAAACATGTTAGATTCTTTCCAAAGTGTACATTTGTACAACATTTCATAAAAATTAAACCATCAGTGTGGTATCAGAGTTTATACGAAGACAGATAGACATATGTCAAAAAAGTTGTGTTTAGATTCAGGATGCCTCAAATTGGATATTCCCACTTCAGCTAAAATTCGAAAACTTTTACGGAAACAATGCTTGTTCCATATAATATTTCTGGGAAGAAAGTAACTAAACAAGGTATTTAATATTTATATTTTTACCGGGGGTTTCTGGTATTTTAAATAACCTTCCAAACATTTCAATTAGTAAAAATTGTAGATCGTAACATGTAGGTTAAGTATTTCAACAAACCTACACACTCTCAGAAGTCAATTCCAATAATGTTTCTTGACTTTTTAAACTTAAATCCATACCATACAATAACATTAGCGGTAACATTGTATTTATGACGTGTTGTCGGTTCCCCACCGCGCCGCCAGCGGCGCTAGTGTCGACTGCTGATACCATAAACAACGTTCCCTGCAACGGTTTATCTCACTGCAGTCTATAAAGTACGATATTCGATACTGACATCAAACTAATACTGTTTATGACATCTAATTTACAAATGTCCTTTAAACCTGTGATTAGTGTAACCACTTTATAAAATTTAACTACCAAAATTATTTCATAGTTAAAAAATGAAGTGAAACATATGTAGATATAATGTCAAACATTAGGACATTAAATGAATACTTCATGTAAACAATGAATTATGAAAATATAACTACTGAAAAGTAGGTTATAGAAAAATTATATCTTTGAATTAATATTGCTCAAAATAAAAAGTAATGCTATTAGTGTTAACAAAACCACAGTGTGATTTTTATTTTATATTATTTATTTTTTACATTTTCTATCAACATATGACCCCACCAAGTTTGAAAAACTAGTCAGTGAGAAGAGAGAAGAGTTGTGAAAGTATTTACACAATTTTACTTTAAATAATATTTTATTTTTTATTTTTCTTTGAACAATTCAAATCACTCCTTGCCGTAATGTCGTGTATTTTAAAATCTACCTTTATTTAGAAAATGAGTTCTATTATTACTCATTTTTATGGAATATTATACCCTATCACTATTGTTGCAAATCTTTGAATCTTTTCTTGATAATGGTTAACTCTACACTGTTATGAAGTTACATAGCAAGTATTCCATAGAATATTCTGGAAGGACTATAAAGATGATTAGTTTATACAAACGTAATAGTGTTTTTATGCTTCACATAAAATCTGTTGATGTGTATCTGTTTACTGTTTAATGTCATGTTAAGATCAGCTGATAGTTCAGTAATAAAAGTTTCTTGAATTAATCTATTTGTGAATACACAAAATCTATAAATGGATTTAATCTAGTCCACCAAAGGACTATCATCGGGAGATCAGCAAGGTTTATATTACCAAGCACTCACGCAATGAACTCTTGAAAAAGAATTCCAAGAAATTAATTTATATAAAACCCACCATAAAATAAAACCTTAACCCTCTAAACTGGTATTTGTTCTCAAGTGTTTAAATAGAGGAAGCATTAAACTAATCATGTTTATTTATCATATTATGGTATCCTTAATACAGTATTATACATAAAATTATATAAATGTATATAATTATTAGTTTATTGTATTTACAAATAAAGTTATTTACGTGAGTTCTTTAAATATATCTTAAATAAAAAGAATTATATTTTTAAATGGGCTTTGGGTTTGAAATTTGCTCCAAGTAAAATAGGGATGCATGATAGTGGATAAATGACAGTTTTAGAAAAATGAAATTGTATTAATTGAACGAAACTATAATCGAACTATAACACAAATATGATAACTATGATGTATTAGTAATATTTGGTTCTCTTGTACAAAAATAAAGAAAACTAAAATATTAACATTGTAATTTTGTCCACTATCAACAATGTAGATTATTTACTATATGGATTCAAATATATATACACCTGAAAACTTAAAAAAATATAACAAATTAATTTTAATATGAGCAAAAAATCGTTCAAAATGATATTTTTATTATTTATAACTTATTAATGCAGAGAAATGATTTTTCTATGGCTTATACCATTTTGCGTACACCTCTTATAAACTTCAAATTTCAATGAAACTTTCCATTAAAAAAGAAATATCAATATTTTAAAACCCAATTTAACGAAACGCAAGCTACAAATCACAAACACAACGTCAAATTAAATGACTTACAGTTATACATTGAAATAAAGAATTTTAATCAACAAATAATAATAGTAAATATTATAAATAATAGTACTACTGTATATAGTAAATTACTATACTTAAATAGTTACTTAGTATCTAAGTAGTATTACTTATGAACTATATAGGTCAAGCTCAAAAATATGACAAATTACTTGAAATACCAGTTTCAAGTTATTGTCATTTGATCATGTGCATTTAACATAATGTTATTTTGTATACATATGCAAACCTTGCACATGTAAATTCACATGGTCATTAATGCCACTAAAGGGGGTTTTAATAAAAAAATAAATGAAACTGAGATAACCAGAACGGCACGTACACTACTAATATCCTCTCACGGTATGCCATTTATAGCTCAACTTATTCTTGAAAAAGAAAATGATTCAACAGATTTTTTATATCGACCAATAATTAAGGTTCTAGGTCGTTGACTGGGGCGGTGGCGTCAAATTGTAGGTAGTTGTGAGCGATGGTCGGGGGGTGTAGTGTTCTCTGTGTAGGTTAATTAACGTGTAGACTATTGAGCACTACGTCAATCCGCAAAGACGATCTTCATAATTAGACCAGTTCGTAGTTCAGAGACAGTGGTTCTGAGTCCACGTTAAACTGTAGGTCCCTTAGATATGCCAGTGACAGTGTTAATGGTATATCAGCTTACATGTCAGCCTTAGTCAGAAACAAGACAACAAGATCGCGCTACAATCATCCTACACACATGTTTCTCATCAATACTTGGCTAAAAATACCTAATTTGTGGTAGGTCACCATTTCTATAATCTAATCTAATCTACTTGATAATAAAAAATAAATAATAAGTATCCATTGATGTGTAAAAAATGTAAAACAAACGAAAATGTGTTTTTACAGGGTACGGAGCACAGAAGAGGACGTCGTTTATTAGCTGAAGGGCCAAGTTGGTGTTAATATACAGCGGGGACTGCCTCGCTCCTGCTGGGTTTTATGTCGTGATACGGGTAACCTTGCTAATTGTACATTCAACACACACGACAATGGTGATATTGTCATAAACCAGAGTAAACATCGAATACTCGTGTTTAATTTAGTATTTAGTTCTGTTTTGTTAAATAGTTCACAGTTTCATTTTTATAATATCCAAATATTTAATACCAATGTATATTTAAATATACTATTTATTACTTTTATTAGTGTATTATTTCTCACGTAATTATATATCTCATCTCCCAAACAAAAATATATTTTTACATAACAAAGAAGTTACATGATCAAAGCACGGTTTCGTAATTTCTTGTTAGTTCGCAATTCGTTTTTCACAGCTACAATTTTGTTCTGAAACATTAAAAATAAAAAGCAAATTTAAAGTAGTATGAGATCTTAGACTGTGTTCACTTTCATTATCATTTTGAAAACTCATAAACCATGTTTTTATTATAGCTTGAATTTCAATTCCAGAACCCGAACTAAAAGGACTTACCGTTTTGATAGGTCTGCGAAGAAAGATTGTCATCCAACAAAGGCGTGGAGAAATAGAAAATTCGTTGGCGATGTGCTACTTGAAACTACATTTAACTCGTCTTGGGATGACCCCTCACCTTCGCCAACCCTTCATCGAACCTCCCTATAATACGACCCTCCGCAAACCTCGGATAACAATTTGCCTGCTCCTACCCTCACGTAATCCTATCCTTACGTCATATCCACATTACCAAATCTTTATTCAACAGCTTCAACCCTCAAGGGCAGCAAATATAAATTTTGATCATAATAGGGTTCTATGATAGGTGTGATTTACTACACTAACTTAGTAAAACGTTTCTATTAGATCGGTCTCGTTGCATATGGGTGGTTTAAATTTAGACACACTATCTTGAACGTGGAGAAAATATAAATATTTACCCAGAAAATTACATTAAAGTGTAAAAATATATTATGTCTTTGGTAAATAATGTTCGGTGGGTGATAAATATTGCCCTGTTTGTATATGTGGAATAACACATGAACCATACTTGTTTAGCTTGGAGATGAGTTCTCAATATCTTCTACGAACTTGCCACAAAATACTTAAACAATAAATTTATAGATTATTTTAAGGATTACACTAAACTGTTGTTTTGATTTACAACACCTTTATTTGTAAATATGACAAAATTTTCATGAGAACTTCATCTTTATTGAACGAATATCTTTTTTCTGAAATGTTAATTTGGTATGGAAATTTTTTGGGAGGCGTATAATGGCTAAACAATGTGAGGGTCATCAGCAGCCATATAGGAGTGAGTGTCAGCTGTTGGCCCGTAACCACAGTGTTAAGCTATCCTTTATTTTGGTAATGGAAAGGTAAACATCTGTGGACATATGTTGATAAAAATTCAATCGGAAATCTCATACTTTACCATTATATATTGAGCATAATGCTCATAGCTGTAGAGCTCATAGAGCTGTATATATATATATATACATATATATATACATACATATATATATATATATATACATATATATATATACATATATATATATATATATATATATAAATTTTAACGACTATTGTTTTTGGACTCTGGGCACCTAAAGAAGAAAAAATATCATGCTCCCGGGCTTAAGTCTCGCCATGAGACCTACGGTAATAGCTTCTTCCCTATGGGAAATTCGCTAAAACTAGTGTTGTGATTAAAGCAAACCTATAAACTGGTTATGGGCGTATATATTTTACCGTAGTCTTTAAGAAACAACACTTTCGATGTAATACCTTTTTATTACACATCAAAAAGACAAAAAGGCTGAGGAGGCTATATGGCCTCCTCAGCCGTCCACTTGTCAATTTTCAGCGGTTACAAACAGCCCGTACGACCCACGAAGACGTCAGCCTCCCTGAAGGGAATAATACATTACAAAGAAGGCAAGGATGCGCTGAAATGTCAACCCATTATTTTAGGAGAGTCAACTACCGCTCTTCTGTAACTATAGTGTTTGAAATTCGATAGTCAGCGCTTCTCTGGTTTCCAACTGGCTAACTACGTAATAATTCATGTTCCTTTGTTGAGAAATATGAATCATCTTTATTTTAGCTGCCTTTTTACTTGACAGTGAAATGGGGAGACATTTTAAAATTACAGAACAAGAAAAAATTTGGAACTGTAAGATAAACAGTACAAACATAAAACTGAGATGTGACAGAATTAGCATTGATGTTGACTCAATGTTCCTGGCTTTTCTATCACTGACTAACTTCAAAAGGAATAGCGTAAACTATCCCATAAACTTGACAAATGATCCTAGGAGTAAAGGTTCTAAGCCTCTGAAGAGTAACGAGACTTCAGCTAGATCATCATGTGGATTAATGCTACTAGGGGGTATTACAGTATCCGAGGTCTTCATGGAGACACTCCACTGGGTTAGTATTTTCTCGGAAACACTAATAACACCAAGCTAACCAAAACAAAAGACTGATTACTCCACACGACATTTATTGTATAATTGTGTGAAATTCTGCCTAAACATGTATTTAGCGGTAAACACATTTTTACGTGTAGTGCTCATTACAGTGTAGATGGCTTTTAAATTGCCGATCATGAATTACTTTTAGAATATTAGAGATTTAGAGATTCACGAGAAAACTTTTAGAAGTTCTTTTAGATTGTTTAAATTTCCACTATTGCGTAGTGCATGAATAAAGTTAATTATGTTATGTATTATATTGTGTTTTCACGCATTGAGACAAGTTTAAAATAGTTCAACCCGAATAAAAGCAACGAGCACGTAACTGACTGATAAATAATTCCAGCTTACATGATAAGTAAAATAAAGTTTATTACAAACTAAATGTATTCATCAATTTATTTATTTCATTATGACTAACTATAACTTCTAAAAATGTATGACTCAAAGTGAGTAATAGAAGAATAAATGAACACGCACTTTCGACTGATGAAAAAATAGCCTCGAGCACGCACTGCGAGGGGTGAAACTGGTGTAATTTGTTATTCTGGACGAATGTAACACTGATAGACATCTGTGAGAAAAAAGGACAACACAGATTAAATATTTGACAACGAGTTACATGCTAAAACGCCAATAGACGTCTCTTAGCTTCCGGTTGCTGCCTTGATGAAAATTGACTTGAAGGGAATATTGGAGGAGACGAACTGTAATAAATATATAACTGTCTTTAACACAATTAGCTGAATCTATAGTTCTCGTGATGAAAATAATATTTATATGTTGAATCTTGTATTACATTTTGGTGTTGATATCTCTTTTGGTATCTTATTCATACCTATCGTAAATTTAAATGTTTAAAGTTCGTGTATTATAGGTTTGTGAAAAAATCGTAAAGTAACTAAATCGGTTGATGCTTTTATTCTTTTAAATATTTTACTCATTCAGAAACATTTTATATGAGATACAGCACAATTTTACGTAAAATAAACATTCTTCAAAAAAAGGAGCTCAATATGAATCTGAATATATAGTCCCAGTTAAAGTGATCTGAAGAAAACACTTACTTCGATAGAGTTTTATTGAGGGGGAATATAAAATTGAGGAGAACAGCCTCAGTTATTTTATCTGATTGGATAAAAATGGAGAAGACATTGTTCAGGACGGCGGAAAATACATAAGCTAGGGGAGGAGATAAGAATAATAACTTGGGCTTAGCTGGGCAGAGGATAAACAAGCCCTCTCTAAGGGCAGCGTATATTAGCGTTCTTGGATAAAAACAAACTGTGTGGATTTAACAGAGTAAACTTGACAAGGAAATAGTAAAATGTACGGTCATAGCACGGAGGGATTTTTTATAACTAAATTAATTATTATTCCTTATTCATAAAAATGTTACAGATTAAAAAAAAATAAAATAATTGCTTTAGAGCTAATCGAATAAAACATCTTCAGAATACCTGAATAATATTTTACGTCAATTTAATTGTAGTTAGGTGAATACTATTCCCAATATAATACTAATAATGCATGTATAGATGTTTGCAAATAAGACGTATTTTAGTACTTTTTTGTAATAGGCTTATGTTGTATGTTGTAATGTGATTTAATTTATATAGTATTGAGGATGCTTCCAATAACTAATAAAATATGATCGCTGGTATTAATTGTAAAAAATACTCTAAGTACTTACGATTCTCTTCATGAAAATCACATACCTAAAACAAAAGTATTAGATCAGTAAAACATAATCATGTAATAGAGAAATATTTATCTAACAATAAATACCTACTAAAAGGTACTCAATCAACTACTTTCCCTGCCTCTTAAGCGGTTTTTAAAATAATAATAGTAATATAATAAAAAAATATTAGAACTCATACAGTTGTCCTTGTAACAGAACAATATAGAACATTTTCAAAAGAAGATATGTTTTGGTTTTGAACTCAAGGCAATTCAGTAAAACAGTTCTAATAGATTAAGCACGAAGTGTATCCTACAATGACGAGTATCTGAGAATTATTCTTGACGGGTCGGTCCAGCAAGACCGCCCGAGCCTGCTTTGAGATGGTAATCGCCAATGTCGTCATCGTTGTACACTCAGATTGCGAGCTCCTTTGAATTCATCCTTTTGAAATAAATTCTTTATAATTTGCAGAGACGAATGCAAACCGAACCGTCTCCCCTGCTCCACCTAACGTAGGTTGGTTCTCGCTTATATTTCCCTAGCAGAGGTTTCTGAAAGCCTTTCCCCTAATGATTATAATGTGCAATCTTTTGTGTTTCGGAGACTTTGAAAATATTTTCGCCCGGAGATTTGACGTTAATGATGGGTTCTTTGATAGATATACTTTGTGTTTGTAGCATCCCAACAAGACGCTTTATGTTATGTATTTTACTGGTGGTTAAATAATCTCTATACCAAAATGCCCGATCGTATGTGTTTTGGTAAAAAGGTTAGAATTAGAAGCCTTATAGTGGGTTTTAATTGATTTAGTTTAGCATGCATTAACAGTTACATAAATGTTTTTTTACTCTCGTACGACAGCTTCAAATAAAATAAGCTATAATAAAATGTTATAGTATAATAATAAAATTATAAAAAGTAAATAAGTTAAATTAATAACGTAATTAAGTTAATTTATTTGACTTTTAAGGAATATTAGTTGAATTATATTTCAAATCAAAGGGGTTTCACAAAATATCGTTTATACATTTAACTTTTACAAAAATAACTTAATAATCTGTACGCAAATCTCCAAATATTTATTTAGCAATACATTTTAGTCAAAATATTTTCTTATTTTACTAACTCTCAACAACAATCATAAATGTAAGGTACTTGTAAAAACGCTGAACTGGATGTTTTACAAGAATACGTTGTTTATTTAATCTCAAGCTCATTCATATTTTCAGGTTAACTCTACCTAAAAGTTTAATCAGTTTAAAATATTGTATTATTGTAGCCTCCAGAGTTGGTTATGTGTTATAATCTAAATAATGTGTGTGTTTTTAAGAGTTTATCTGTCAACACTGTTTTTTGCATTTTGAATAGAAAACCATTTTGATCGCCTCGGCAAAGCCAGGGACTGCGGTAACTTTAACCCGGACCCCGCCCCCCCCGTCGTATACCCTCATCTCTCTCCCACTCCCTCCCTAATGTGCCTTTTAATGGCTCGCTGAATTTACATGTTTAATGGACTAATTTGCAACCACTAATAGGACGCCTGTTGTACTAATCTATGGGAGCCGTATTGCAAACGCGAAAACTATCCTACTATAACCATTGGAAATGTAGTAAAGCCGCCAACGGCATGGAAATTTGTGGACAATTGAAAATTATTGGAATCAGTCGTTTTAGTAATATGAATAAGCACGGGGAAAGTGGAAATATGTTTATTAAATGAAATTTGGGTAACCACGATTCATTCTGCATACTTATTTATTACTGTATCTTACTATTTTTTATTTTTGTTCAATTAAGTCAAATTGTCATCTACTATAATTACTAGAACCGCATGTACGCAGTATTTATCAATGTCAAAACTTAATGATACTCAATTTAGGAAGGAGATTTTCGTAAGGTAAAAGTTATAAATAGTTTAAAAGGAAATTAAATTAAATTTTTAGTAGCATCATGTTATTTTTACTGTTGTTTACAGTTACCAAACAGTGGTAAAAAAAGGTGCCAGTCATCTACCCAAACCATTATAATTTTAAAGCACGTTATTTAATAAGTTAAATATTTAAAACTGTTAAAGAATTATTAATAAAAATTTTAAGTGCGTTGCAATTTTTACGCATATGTACCCACCGACGGATTTTGTAAATCAGTGAAGCTTTTATTAACTTAAAAAAATCATTCAATATGATTATTTAGGAATATTACTTTACAATATTATGGTTTTATTTATTCACCGGGTTCCAACAGGTCACCTCGTCTCTACCCTCCCAGTTTCCACGCCCTCCTGTCAAATGATTCTCCAACTTATAGCTTCCTCACCGCCTCACCCTCCTCCACTGGAGACGCCAATCGCGTCTAGGTCCTCCCTTCACCGCATACCGTATTCCTTATAACGATAATAAATCGTAAAACAATAATAAACTCTAGAACAGCCTTGCACCGACTCCTTTCACGGCAACGATACTACCACCACACTCATTATACCGTACTTCGGTTTTTCAGCTATGGCGATATCGAGCCGAATCGTTAATAGAAACAACAGAAACACAGGTTCGTAAACATTTTAGGATGTATATAAATCAGTGCTACAGCAGTCCAGCTAATAACGCCGTTCGAACAATAGTAGCCGAGTCGTTACATTCCGACGGCCTATAAACATCGCAAAAATTACTCCTCAAAAAAGTAGACGTTCGGTTTTTACACCGTATTGTAAACACGTAGGGCAGTGAATCTTCTGGAGAGGTCGGTGTTGAAAGAACCCTCGATGGAACGACCGATTTGGGAACTTAATGAAAGAGTAGTTTATCAGTTTGATCTCGATCTCGATCAAACCTCATTAATCAGTTGGTAAAACACGGGGGTTTCCGGTCGAGACGTCAAGCCCATCAATACTTCTATGTTGGTGTTTTTGCCACGCAATCATCTGGATTTATAGTCATCTACGGCGTTTCGGGGCCGCTGTTGCGCCGAAAGTAAATTATAGAGTTTGTAATGACGTGAATCGACACCGGAATCTTGGTTTAATGACAGCGGCGGCGGCGGCGGCGGTGGACGTCTGGTGGCCGTTGTAGGCACGTAACATACACGTAGCACACAACTGTTGTTACGTGCCGCTATTGAAATTATACACGGGGAACCGGCTATCAGCTGTTATTTTGGATATGGTAGGCTATAACAAAAGAATGTAATCAATATGTAGAATGTATATACGCTATGTAAATATTTTGACTATGTTGAAACATTTCACCGCAGAGAAACATATTACATTACAACAACACCACGCTGAGAAAATCGTTCTTTGTCTATTTGGTGAGACCAAAAGTAGATGCAGGCGTGGAGAATGTCTCGAATATCCGGCTGTGTTTGTTTGTTTTATTGAGCAATAACTGACAGGGGGATATGTAAGAATTATTTGAACTAAGTGTCAAGTTAAAAACGTAGGTTAAACATTGGGTTAAGAACTCAAAGCTAATCCGGATACATGGATGTTAGGAATATGTGGTGGCTACACGTTATTACATCCTGGTATAATTTAGGTCAAGAAGTTAATATAAAGCAACTACTGCAAGAAGTCCGAGATTCCAGAAGGAATAAGCTACCGTGTATATTATCATTATTTTTGTAACCCATCACCATAGGCCTAGGGCCAATGTGATGAATTAAAGACAGCGAGGTGCCGTAGCTGCATTAGTCACATGGGCTGACCAGAAGTGACCGTTCATGATCTGACCAAAATCGCCGGCCTCTAGTTTCGATCCAGCAACGTTTAACCACTGGACCAGAGCGTTAACCTTGAGCCACTATGCTGGTAGGTCATATTGTATGAGCTATTATCATATCATATTATCATATTATATTAGTCTGATAATACTAAAATAATCCATCAGTAAACAAAAAAAACTTAACGTTAAACGTAAGCTATTCGTTTAACGTTTAACGAGGAGTCAAAATATTGGTAGAGAAAAATCATTTTAACTATTTAAGCGTTGAAACTATTGAAATAACCTTCTTAGAAATACATGTGTACAATAATAAACATAAATCTCAATATACAAGACAAATAAGCTATAACAGTAGAATAATTAGATATATCTTAAATGTATGCGATCTATCTATAGAAAATGCGTTTTGTTTAACCATTACAGTTCCTTACGTCAAAATCTCTTCGTAGACAAAGAAATTAAGATATTACATAAAAAATGTTGAAGCAATCCAGAGCTATGACAATATTTGAGGAAACGTAATATGTTTCGCGGAGTGACATTTTGTCAAGGGTGATGTTCAGTTTCAATTACACAGTCACTATTGTCGTTGAGGACTCTTGTGTCACAAGTGCCAGAGATGCGCATTAAATCTAACATGAATAGTGGTATTATCATGTCGCTGGATGTAAAGAAGGTGAATACATCAATAAACCTTTACACACGAAGAGGATGGTTCATGCCCAATTATATTATATAGGTTTTTGCTGAATATTGGGAATGCCTTTCCCCGAGTATAAATTTGTATAACAGTCACACTGAGTCCAGGTATATTAATATTTAGCTATGTATTATATTTAACTGTGTGATAAGATATTTTAAAGTAATTTCAATACCACAAGGACAGAGGTTTTTTGTTCAAAACGGTATAATCTATCTTATAGTTAAAGGAATGGAAAACTATATAAGGAAAGACAATTAAATGAGTAAATATGTGTTTTTAATCTCATATTTAAGTTCGTTAATAACATATCGATGGTTATTTTGGTTTATTATGTAAGAAACTATCATATAAACAAGATTTTTTATAATATTATTTTTTTTGTATTCTTTCTTAAAAATTAAAAGTTTACTTTCTGCGAGATATTATAAAAGTTACTCTTTATCCTGAACCAGACGATACAAAAGAAGAAGAAATTACCAAGCTTTGTTTCGGCGAGTCTATGAAGCGAGACTCAAGTTCACACCTGTTAAAACTTTGTCGGAGCGAGGGAGAACATTCCGCATTGACCGCCCCTCGCATGCATTGGTCGACATTGTAACAGAATCAAGCAGTTTTATATAATACACAATGTCTTTTGGTTGTAGAAAGGTCACATCTCGTTATAATATTTCGATGGTTTTGCATCAATTCTAAAATTATTCAAATACAGTACTCACCCTCATATGACCCTGAAATGAAATCTGTTTAAATAGGCCCTAAAAGTTAATTGTAAAACGTAGAAATGCATTTAAAAATTAATTAACTAATGAAAAAGGGAACTTAGTTCAAAAGACTGAAACGAAATGACTAATATAATGATTACAAAACAATATGGAATACATTCAATGCAACATTTAAAAACGTTTTTCTTCTTATAACGTATTTAACTTAAAAGAATCGTCAAAACTGAAAGAGCCTGACTTAAGAGGCCCATCAGAACGGAGGGGGGGGCTGTTGCCTGAGGGGAATTCCGTACAAAATGGCTGATCGAGTTTCAAGTTTTTATTTGTAGCGAATATAAAGTGGCGAGCACATTCAATAATTACAGGCCGGACTGGAAATCTTTTAATCGCAGCCCAGCTTCCGCGCAGGGCGCTGCTTATTTTAGGAAATGCTCAATCCAGATATAATGGAAGGTCTCGTATGCTCATTAAATAATAACGCTATAGAGTTACTGAGGTGGTTTTCGGAGTAAAAATAGTACATGGCTAATCTGATATTGAACGAAATACAAGAATCTAATCTAATCAAGATATTTATTAATTACGAAATTGTTTAACTCATTGCTAAACTAATCCCTTTTGTATGGATTCAGTAATAATGATTCGAATATTGATAGAACTGTTGGGTTAGGGAAACAATAATTAACTTTAGCGAATTATAAGGGTGAAAATCAAAATATACATTTTATTTGAGAATTTCACTTCAATTAAGAAACAAGAGCTGTTCAGGATGTCTTATCTGCATCCTGTAAACTTTATAGAGATGTAATTTTGCTTTGCGGAAGAGAATACTTACTTCTCCGCTAAAACTTAAAACTGTATACGAGTAGAACTGTCTATAAAATTATAATTGTCTTCGTCTTTGATTAGAGTTTTTTTATATTAAAAACGTGTATGATGTTAAAAGGATCACATTGTCATAGTTTGAAGTTTAATAATTTTATTTAAAATCAAATTAATACAGCTGGGTATCTCAGAGGTAACGTGCTTGCCTCGTAAACCTCGGGTCACTGGTTCGATTCTGGACCTAGTCGCAATTTGTACTCGGGCTAAAAACGATCCTAAAGTACTATTTTAGGGTTTTCACCATTCCCTAACCAAACAGGTTGACGTAAATAGTAACAAGACCAGGGGTTTGACCATTCCTTATCACAACAGGTTGACGTAAGTAGTAACAAGACAAGGGGTTTCACCATTCCTTATCACAACAGGTTGACGTAAGTAGTAACAAGACAAGGGGTTTCACCATTCCTTATCACAACAGGTTGACGTAAGTAGTAACAAGACAAGGGGTTTCACCATTCCTTATCACAACAGGTTGACGTAAGTAGTAACAAGACAAGGGGTTTGACCATTCCTTATCACAACAGGTTGACGTAAGTAGTAACAAGACAAGGGGTTTGACCATTCCTTATCACAACAGGTTGACGTAAGTAGTAACAAGACAAGGGGTTTCACCATTCCTTATCACAACAGGTTGACGTAAGTAGTAACAAGACCAGGGTTTAGACCATTTCATATCTAAAAGTTAAAAATGTCTCTGGTGATGATAAAATAAATATAAAAAATAGTTCATAAAAGCCAGAAGTTTGGTAAAATATGCAATAGTTCATTCTGTACCGGAATAATTTGATAAAAATTAAATCGAACAGAACACTTAAAATTGACTGCACAATACTACCCGCTGCTTTATTGTAAAACTCACCAATATAATAAGTGGGCCAATTTGAAACTTTAGGGTTTAAAAGTGTCAAACGCTATTTTTCTTGAAAAGAAAAAATGTGAAGTAGAAATAACCCGTGATAAAGGTAGATGTCCGACGTCAAACCGCTCTCCGCTCTCCGCTCGGGGCGGCACCCAATAATGCTCCGCTAATGATCACAATATTTCACACCGCCTGAGGTTTTCTGATAAACAACTCCAATGAATATCTTGAACAGACCATTCAAATTAAACGTTGGAATCTGTTTTCCACTTACCTTTAACTTACGGGATAGTTTCGAATACCACATTAGTTTCATTATTGACTATGACGACTTGTAGTAACTAATGGATTACGTAAAATATGAAAGAATTCTGTTGAAATAATAGTTTTGGAATATTATTGGACTCTGAATCTTAGATGGATTTACATTTTTTCTGTATATTAGTAAGCCTAATACAACACCTTTGAAAGCTTGTAAACACCTTTAAAGCTGACTTTACCTTGAAAGCTAACTGTACACGCTAATAGAATTTAGGTTTGGATAAAAATATATTTAATCACACTGTCTCAAAAATTACTAGTTCCTATATCAGTGGAGGCTTGTAAGTAATAATTCTTCAGCTAAAAAACAAAAACGTTTCCGGCATATGAGTGATAATAACGAGCTAAGTTTCATTCAATATGAATTTGAAATATCATCAATCATCATCAGTGAGAATCAGTTATGAATCCTGACACTACTAGCATGAACTGCCCCAACAGTTTATAACTGCAAACTACATACAGTAATTTTGTTTCAATTGTTTACAGGAAATATGTTTGGACTGATGCGTATAGCTGGGTGTCAATAAATCGTTTTGACACACTTTGTTTGATTCAATATAATTTTATTATTCACAGTGTTGAAAATATAGCTCTGATTTTGGACTGAAAGGCTTTTGCGATGCATCGAAAATCAGGCTTTCTCACATTCACGCATCGCCACAAATGCTTCCGCTCTCTGCTAAGATTTATACGATTTTAATTCATAGCTAGTACATTAGAATTTAACAAATAATGCTACTTGTCCAAAGTAACTATTTTTAGGTCACATGTATTAAGCATTCTTAATTAGATTGGTCACTAAATCTGTACCACTGAATAAATTACTGTGTTCTATTCATTAAAAATACAAAGTTGTCATTTTTCCATAGTATGATTATATTGTCAACATTTTCATTTTTGCTTTGATGTATCACTATTAGAACTGTTGTGGTAGTACTTATTGTATTTCGCGACAAAGAATGATTTTAAGTGGCAACATGTGTCAGATTGTAGTAATAGTAGACAAAAATAATTAACTTCAGAGATATCAGTTGGTTTGGTGATAATATTATATAACTCTAAAGCTGTAGGCTCATCAGGAACCAGGAGGATCGTATGAAAAGCCAGCGGTCCGGAAAGACTGCCCTGCGGTCTCCAGGCTTAGTCAGCAGTCCGAGAACTGAGTTCTATTAATTATCGACCCAGGGCTGTGGTTATCCTGAACCTTGCCGTGCGCGTGGAGTCAAATTTCATTAACACGTCAACTGTATTGCCTACGGTGTACATTTATCCGAATGTTCGATGTATGATTTATTTTACAAATAAATCGTTGGAATTTATGTAAACCTTTTAGGAAACATTAGTATTTTCTACTCATATGTGGCTGCATGTTTACCGAATTTCCGTTAAGTATTAAAATAATATATTATAAAATATATTTTTACGAA
Source organism: Nephotettix cincticeps (assembly GCA_023375725.1). Taxonomy (NCBI): domain Eukaryota; kingdom Metazoa; phylum Arthropoda; class Insecta; order Hemiptera; family Cicadellidae; genus Nephotettix; species Nephotettix cincticeps. Next base: position 26,274,669 of record CM041786.1, on the reverse strand, counting down.
ACACAAACGCGGAAGGGTATAATTTAAAATTTATTTCCTGCACGTGATAAATAAAGATCAACTTATTATTATTTTTATTTAATAAATTAAATTAAAAATACTGAGCTTGTTTACAAAATTCAACAGAATTTAATAACAAGAGAGAAGCAGAGAAGATTAGACTATAAATAACGAGGCGTGTTTAAGGAATGACGTAAACAGTGAAATTATCAACATACTTTCAGGATTAAATGGGTAATAAGCTCTTTTAACAAGGAGACTGAGTTTATTGGAGTTGTCTTATTATTCTCTGAACCAAGAGTAAATTAAGAATGACCTTTTGGTCTTTAATAATAAAATAATCTCAAAATAAAGTACATAAAACATTTTATACAACAAGGTCCACTTTGTTGAAGTAAAATTTGCCACGCCTTCAATCATTTACCAGCGTAGAGATGGTTTTGCGTGCGGTAATAACTTAATACCTTCTATGGCGAGGAAGTCGTTACTTTGGAAAGTTGTATAAAGATGGTAATGGTCAGCCCCTTACACTGTAGGGCGGCAGCTCACGCCAGCCAGCCCCATTACTGCTGGCACCGGCACGCGTCTTAACAATTATGCCGCCAGATTATATATGAGTATCGACGGTTAAGTGTCTAAGTGTAGATGTTATGGTCGTTTCATATAAAAAATATAAAATATGAGTAAATAAATGGGTTTAGCTATGACTAATGGGATAAGATTGGCATTGGTAATTGTGTAATCTATGGATCATCTGATCTCTAACTACTCTAACGGTTAAAGGAGTCCCTCTAATTCTGTTCTATCAACGGTTTTTTAAACAGTGAAGTTTGAAGAAATACTAGAAATTGTAGAACATAGCCCAACCCTTTTGCGAGTGGGCTTTGAATGGGTGATTTGTTCATAAACTACATACTAGAAGTCAAGGGGAACGGTTGATATATATAAGGGAGAAATTGATATCTCAATATACTCAATAAGAGTAACATTGGTCGCTCTCAGAAAACGTAGGGTACTGCGTTTTCCATGAACTGACATGTAAAGTATATTTTTTCTAGAACCGTTTGATGCAAAAAAATGATTCAAAATAATTTTTTGTTAAGTTTTTTGAGCTTGCTTTAATGGAGACGAAAAACTATTTTAAAAGTTCAGTTTTTTACGAACATTTAAAAAAGGTTATTTCACTTACATTTACGCTCATAACTTTTAAAATCTAGTTTTTAGATGAATACGGGTGGTGTCATTATTTGAAAACCCAATAACTTAAATTCATAAATTTGTAATCAATATCAGTGGAGCAGATATTTTTTATATTTTCCCGTATGCATAGGTTTTTGGAGTGACTTACCCTTAAGGTCGGAATAACGTATTTTGCAAGTATTTAAACCCGTTACACGGGTTTCAAACACGCTGTGAGATGGTTACTGGCATTAATTCCCGACATTCATTTTAGGCACACTAAGAATTCAGTTTTGACGTGCAAAATATAATAATTCAGTGAAGATAGTCAATTGATTTGTCAGGAAGAGATGATATTTTAAATTAGAAGTTGTGGCGCGATCTTGTAGTCTTGTTACTGAAAAAGGCTGACGTTACTTCTGTTAATTATTAGTCCAACGGTTAATTGCATATTTAAAGGACCTACGGTTTAACATAAAAAATTTGAACCACTGCCTCTGAATTACAAACTGGTCTAATTAATTATAAGGATAGGTCTTTGTGGATTAACGTAGTATTCAATAGTGTGGTCGTTAATCCACGCAAGAGAACACTACACCCACCGACCATCACTCACAACTATCCACGTGTCCTCCAAGTAGTTGGATTACAGGACGACGCCACCGTCCCAGTCAATGCCACCGTTTAAACGACCGGGAGGGAAGGAAATCTGAGATCAAATCATACCTTTATGTTCACTTCAAACCAACGTCATGGGCCTACCACCTGTCTTTGGATCTTCTTATTTGAGGGAGAATTTATTGTTCATCTGACAAAACTTCAGTGATATACACTGATATCCACATTTAATGAAATGTTTATTTGAAACCCGTCCTGTTAAATTAAGGATGATTGTTTATTGAGTAATAACTTGTCTTATCTGGTTTGGGAAATTGAATATTCAGATTTATTATATAAATTCCAGGGTTCGTACGTAGCTTTAATGCCATAAAGAAAATTTAAATAGAAAACTGTCATGACTTGAGTGAGCATATTTCTTCACTTACTTGATATTGGAACATGTTCGTGTCCCCTGTACTGGATTTTGTCCGATCATTTTCTCTATTTGCTTACTTGTGATTATTAGATTGTTACTTTTAATTAAGAAACATAATCTCCTTATAGTAATTTTAAAAACTGAGTTACACACATCATCTATTCGAGTGTAATTTTTCGATGTTGTATGCTAAACTAATAATTTTCCTTGTGTTTCAACATTCGTAGGACCGACAAAGCAGTTTTTTGGCGAACTATGATGAAGGGGGTTATTCGTCCACTGCGTCAATGTACGTAGTTTCACTTCATCATCTCATGATCATGTGTGTGATGTCAGCGTCGTCACGGTTTCAAACTCAACTTAAAATAATAACGTAATAAGAATTTGTATGAAAATAACATTGTTAATGCTCTATAACACTATCCCCTGAATATGTTGACTTCTGCAGCTTTGGCTGATGACCAGTTAGTAACATTTTTTCCTTAGAGTGATCAAGATCTCTATGCATTTGTAAGGGTATTCACAGGGACTGAGACCGAGTACGCATGAGGGCATTGCATCGCGTGTTGCAACACCGTCGTGTGTACAGATGTAGCGTTGTCGCTGCATTTATCTTGGCTGAAATGACAGCAGTTTCACTATGGTGCTTGAAGAGGTACAATTTCTTTGGATAATATACCGTAGGCATAAGGCACTAAGACGAAGGCAAAGGAAATTCTGGGTACTTAAGATTTTAAGTGACAGAATAACTCAAGATTCATTTGTAACTTTGGGCTAATCTAGGAAAATATTAGCCAAAGTTTTTTAACTACTTATAACCGTTGTATGAAAAGAGGTAGAATGAAACGAATTCAAATTGTCTTCCATGATGCTTGGAATAACTGGTATACACAACTCAATAGCACGCGCTGTACAGTCATCTGTTCTATCTAACTGTACAGTTGTATTTCAATCATGATAATTTGAACCGTGTGACCTGTGTGTGTATACACAACCATTGCTATTCTGTATTTTAATAATGCTCGTTGGATCGTCGCGCAATCTAACGCTCTCATGTATACAGGCCCTGTGCGGAAGTGTCGAACTATTTCACAGCAATTTTACTGAGCTAAGACTCTACCGTGAGAGTCGGATTGGACACATAATGAATAAATTTGTTTGCAAGGAGATGAATAATATATCCATCTGAAACATGCCTAAATTTTCACCAGTTAGGCATGTTTTACTTTGATTTGTTCAAAACTAGCTCGAGTAAAAGTTACTGAGTTATTATTTTTAGGTATTACAATTAATGTGAATGAAAACCCGCTTTAACTGATAAAAATTAACAAATCATTGATTTGCGTCCTATTATTGACAGTGGTAACGCGTGTAACCAAAAGAGCTTTGCCCTAATATGGCATCACCCACACTTAGGCCAGAACACACATTCGAGTCACTAACCTAATAACAAAACAACCAGTAGCTTTGAGCCTTAGGTTTTAAAATGAATTACATAATTAATAATTTGAAGAATTTGAATAAAATTTAAAAACCAATACTTAATTTTTAATAATTCCAAGCTATTACTACTTTGAATTGTCATAAAAGGTGGGAAATAATTCAAAACCATAAAGGAAAAATGAAAGGTAGAGATGACAAAAGTAAGGGGACAAAAGCCCCGGTCGGATAATTGTACGAGATAATTAATTTAAATATTACGTCACGCTCATAAAACAGTTAGGAGTCGCGCCGCTTAATTGGGTTGCTTCATTCTAGAGGCCAACTCCGACTAGACTCGTTTCCTGGGGATCTCCTTCTAATTTATATTTTAATATCGGACTTCCAATAGATTACTTGGATATTTGAATTGTTATAAAAAGTACAACAATGTACATTCCGGGTTTGTTTGACTCTTAATAAAAACAGTTCGGATCAAGGTTTTATAACTGATTTTAATTAGAATTCATTTTTCTTGTTCTTTTTAAAGATTTTCGTTCAATATTTGAGAGGTTACTCCAATCACGAAGTAGATACAGCTGCATCTGTATTAGTAGGAATGTAACTAATATTCAGTAATAGCTTTAAGTGTATAAATATTTTGGTCTAACAATGATAAGTTGTTGAATTTGAAAAAACTATGACCGCTATGTGCCAATATATCCCTGTAAAACCGTCACTAATCTATATCACTCATCAAATCTTCCTCATTAAGAGTATACTCAAGGAAAGTCATTATTCTATGAAAATATATATTTCAGATACATTGAACGACCTCACGGAATCACCACTTGACGGTTTCAAAACCGCAGTCAATGATGGGGAAAGTAAACCCGATCTTTGCGTGTTTTGTTGTTAAGTTACAATTAACTATTAAAACAATTAAAGATATTCACTTCAAATAATAGGAGTAAATTCTATCTTCAATATTCTGAAATAGATGTAATAATAAGCTACGTTAATCTCAGTTCGCTTCCAATATTTTTTTCTGATAGACGATTATAGTCAATATACCAACAATACCTATTTATTAAAATATTTACTTTTCTCGTGGAAGTATTTCCATTTGAATAAAGTATTTTATGTAAGAAACGTCAAAGAATATTGTTATCGTTAGAAAAATTATAATTAGTATACACTATATTTGGCACAAATTGGATAACTGCAGTACAATATTTTAATAGAAAATATAAACTATTTTTCAGTTTGTAAATACAATTTAATAACAGGAGCCTATGATAACAATAGGAGTCGAGCAATGTATGCACCACTGTCCTCAGAGAAATCACGCATATGTATCCAGGTAACGCTTTTGTCAAGACAGATATCTGATAAAAACAAAACTAATTTCCTCCAAATCAACATAAGCTTAAAGAGAACAAATATATGGAAAGTAAATAATTATCATTATATTTCTTATTCATTGTATGCGTACGCCGCTTTCTAAAACATGAATTGTCAGCTACGTAATTTAGTATTAGTTAATAGTATAGAGCTTAGTTATGCATAATTTCTCAGTTAATTAATTAAATTTTTTTTCGAAAGTTATAATTTTATCACTTATGTACCTTTAATCTAATAACACTAAAGTATCTTTATGATTTTTTTATAAAAAATGAAAAATCAATTGTTTTATCCAAATATATAAAAATAAAATTTTTGATCAAATAAAAAAATCTTTTATAATAATTATTGGATTTTTTAAAAAAAAATATAAAATTATTATTAAATAAAAAATAAATGTCAAGGAATCAATAAAATACAAAAAAAAGATTATGATTATATCTTGTATATTTGTAAAAAAAAATACCAAACATACATAATTTAACATATATAAATCCGATTTAAAAGAACAAATATTGGAAAGTATAATTATATTTCAAATATTTTCGATCAGTATTAAGCTTTCTAAAACAAATGTCATTCGTTATTAGTATTAGTTACATAGTGCAATAGGGTATTATTTAAATTTTTATCGTATTAAAAACCTTTTAATAAATACTTATTATAATAACACAAAAATATAGTATAATTTTCAAATCTGTTTAAAATCAGTGATAAATGTAAGCATTGACTTAATCTGTTAAACTCTTAGTTATTTCATTCTATTAAAATCCATTATCGCAATAAAATATAAAACTGAAATCTCAAACAAATAAGAAAAAATTATAAACTATATTACCACCTTAATTAATTATAATTGAATTAATATTAGATAAATTAAAATGAATTACAAAAATAAGTATCACTATTGAAATTCGTTAGATGTCAATATAAAATTTAATATAATAAAGGTTTGAAATGTATATAAAGTCAATGATCAGTGTAAACAAACAAATATTGATAGTTTGACAGCACTGTTGGTTATTTATTTCCAACACTTCGATAGATATAGAGAGACCGTGTTAAATCCACCAACACAGGTAATAACCTAAGGTGGTTATTGTTTCTATAAGTTTCTATTGTATTTATGTACTTAAATAGATCACATTTTCTTCAAAACTTAGAAAAATCTAATATTCCGTAGCTCAAAACTGGGTTTTTAAAAGCCTAATATTTTATTTTCATTGTGTGTGGGCTAGTTTTAAGTTTTTTAAGGAAAATAAGCATTATAACTATGGGTGCTATCGAATCCACGGAGAAGAAGAACACGAATGCCTTACAGTGTTACAGACAGACAGGCAGAGAGAGAGAGAGATAGACAAATATTGAGATAAGAGCCATTTTGGATTTTCTAGGTTATGAAACGTATAAAACTAAAGATATCATTATTTCAAGCAATGTTTTGTCAAAACTCTAATTGTATTTATATAGATACGTTTATTGAATTTTCATTTGGATATAAATCCATTCTAGCATTAACCTACTAATTGTGATTAGAATACTATGTAATTTATTTTAATATAATCAACATTATATAAATGAATGTTTTCGTAATGTTAATGTTACATATTTACAATATTCTTTAGCTTGAAGAATCTTGCTTACAATAAGAATTCATCAACGAAACAAATAAAAAATAAAGTTCGTTAGAGACGAATACTACAAAACAATATTTAAATCTTTTTCAAATGAACTGAAAGTATAAAACTTTACACGGGTAAAATGTATTTTGCGGTCAACCTCAGAGGGAATAAAAACATATTGTTGGGAGGTTATTCCTCTACGCTGAAGTGGAGAAGTTTTTAACAAGTGTAAAGTTGGTACCACTGCCTCGGCGAAACAAAGCTTGGTAATTTCTTCATTCTTTTCTCACTAAGGTGCAGCTTTCATAACGGCTTAGGAAATGAGTTTTTAAAATATAAGGTTCAAATTATATATAAGAGGATATAGGGAAGACATTTTCTTTGCGAAACCAACAAGATAATTTTGTTTCAATCCTTCATCATCTTTTTAATATGTTTTTATCATTTTACTACCCAAATACAACAATTATTGATTGATATTTACAACCGGAAAGCATATGAACACTACTGGTCCAATAACTCTATATTTTATGTTTAACGTTTTCATAGATCCTAGTAAATATTATTATAAAATGGTAATTAGTTTTTGCAAATGCGTTGCTATATGGTGATAAAAAAATCAGTTATCAACTAACTGTCTTAAATTATAACTTTGACAGTTTATGAAGCGACACATGGAATGTAGTTTCTTTAGTTTAGCTTGATTTATTCATATTTTATAATTGCATTTTTCACTTACTAAACTCTTTAGTAATCATGAAGTTGTGCAGATTCTCGTGTATTTACTTACAATAACTAGTTTTAAAGAGCTTTATTTACTCATAATACAAGGATTTCCTGCAAGCATATCTAACACTAGATTCACAGTATATTTAAATGTTTAATCATGTCCAATACCCTACTTAAATATGTACTGAGGTTGGATTAAAGGACCATCTCTGACGGATTAGAACCTTTTTGCAGATTAGGACACGCGGCGCGGTGACAGTGGCTGCACCACAGTGTGGTTCAACGGGAAATATCACTACACTTCACTGTGGAAACGTGATTTGAAAAACGTTTCTACTTTTACTACAGTGAAACCCTATCCAGTCTTTAAGTTTATGAACCAACAATCTCCCAAAGTTTTCAGAACAAAAGGAAAATTTAAAATTTAAAATTTTTGTCCCACCCGGAGGTTCTTTAGAATTCGTATCTTCACTGAGTGAACTAAAAATAGAGATGTATATATTATAAAATCTTCACATTGCTTTTTAATAGAATTGAAATTTTTATACTTTTAAAATGTCTGCCTTGAAATACATAAATCAGTTAATTTTATAATATGCTGAATGCTGATCCTTTATGTATCACATGAAATCATATATTTTTAGATACATATTACATACTGAATATGAATACGAATCTTCTATGACGTAACAATACGAGAATGAAAAATTTGTTATACTTCATTTATTTATTTATTTTTTAAACCTCAACAGCTTATCAACTGCGTGGTGAATTAAATACAATGAGGTACCGCAGCGGCATCAGTCATATGGGCAAGCCAGAGGTGACCGCTCATGATCTGACAGGAGTCGCTGGCCGCTGGATTTGATCCAGTAACCTTTGACTTATTGGACCAGAGCATTTCCCTGAGCAACTGTGTCGGTGAGACATGCTTTTAGGGACATATACATCAACATAATGAAATAATTGACAATCGGAATTACCAAACCTGCAGGTATTTTTTGAACACAACTCCTCTATAGCAATATGAATGGATAGACAAATATTTTTAAAAATCAATTGGTTAAGATTATAATATTCTATCTTTGCTTTAAATGTATTTAATTTTTTTCATTCCTGGTTCTGACTATGAGTTATTGTATGACTGCGATTCCACTATAAGAAAGACTTTCCCGGAATTGTTCTTTAGTTTTTTTCTTTCTCTGTTTTTTTCTTTCTAGCTCGAAATAAAAAACACAGACTATTTCTTCTTAGCCATTACCACCTAACTTACCAATAATTTAGTTCAAACTATACAAAACTACAGCTAGAAACGTCAATGATTATAAAAATACAAGCTTTCATTTAATAAAATGTTAACATTCATCACGTTTTGATTTCACGTTTGCCTCAGTAAAGCTATCAAGTGCTAGAGGCCTTCGCTAACCATGAATAACATTTTAATTGAACGCGTTACCACAGAGGACGAAGCATGTTATACTGTCATTGGCTATTCGTACAATTACCCTTGGTCGATGTTTACGTGCTATCAAAACATTTCAAACAATGTCAAACTATTAGGCTTTTATTTAAAATACCTGTTAGTTGTATTGTGGGATTGGAAATGTTTTAAGACGGACCAATGTAACTTTAAAAAATAATTAGTTATACTAAACCAACCATTCACTGGCAATTAAACTTCTAGCGAAAATTGTATTTTGAAAGTAAAGTTTATGATCATATCTTTGATGTACTTTAACATTTTCTGTTGTGCTACTAACATATTATGCTATACATATTATGGCGATTAAATTAAAATATATTATAATATCTATAATGTATAACAAAACAAAAAACACAGTAGCCTAAATTCTATTATTCTAAACTTTCATAAAGGCACGTTAATATTCGTGTACATTTTAGCTCAGTGATGAAGTAGTGTAATATAATGATCAAATGATAGATTCTTAAATATTTTTGAGGGCCGCAACATATATATTTGATTAAATGAATATGGTGATATTTTGAATTTTTAATCAGTTCCCTCAATAATATTATTTATATCTATTTAAAAAACCTTCAAAATCGAATTTCACTGAATTATCCATAAAACTTAACAAAGTAGAACTTTTAGTTAACATTTATAGCCATTCAGTACCGTAATGGAAAATAAAAATAAATTATACTATGTAAAATTAAATTCACGCCATCAAACGAAACAAGCGCTTTAACCGCTTAAGAGCTAAACCAAGACTGGTTTTATAGGTTTTAACCGGTTTCAAAACAAGAAAATATTAAAGGGGATGGTCTCTTTGTTAATTAATGCGCTATAATGAGCGCTGAGAGCCCGGTTATTGGCCGTTACGACGATGAGGGTGCTGCGTTATTGTTCAATATTCAAGTTATTTTAGTCACGTCCCAGGTAAGACCACCTGTCTTCGCGAAACCTCTTGCTTATTCGACGGTTTTTGCCACTGAGACATAAACAAGTCATTCCATTTAGCTTTCGTATGATTTGAACATTTCATCTAGTCATTTCTATGCACCGAAATTCCCAGAAGGTGTTGAAGACAAAATTCTGAAACATTGTGGAATTTTCATTTCATTGCTAAGTAATGAGAAATTTCTAAGGAATCTCTGAAACAATGTGAACATATCTGAATGAACATTTAATTTCATGCAGTACAATTATGATTTCATTCTACGCTTTTTTATCACTTACTTATTACAATTTACTTTCCCTACAATCGGCTGTTTCGTTGCCATACGGTAGTTTATTTTTTAGGAAAAATCCACGCACAACGGATTCGTTCAAAGGTGAATACACAGATTGTTCATTAGTATGTACAATAAGTTCAATTGTTCAATTATATTGAACAAAAAGTGTACACACGTTTATCTGTACTCTCTACTACATACAAGCAGTATCTAAGTATAGAAGATACTCTATTCTATTCATTAAATCAAAAGGTATTTATCTCCTACTCCGTATTTAGAGGGTGCAAAAGTCTTTTTTACTATAAACATGAGTAAAACTTCTTTTTTAACCTTGTTTACACTTTTAACTACAACAAACCTACAAAACGTATGTAAAAAAATACAATTACTTGGCTTTCTGTTCAACATGGTGTTAGTTTTCTCACAATCCTGTTAGTGTGATATTGTTTAATATTGCCGTCTGATGTTACGGTAGGCAGTTTAAAATTATGATAAATATATTAATGCTAGGCTTAGAAGTTTGTGTTTAGTAATTTACTTTTTTTGTTGCGGCTGGCCACATTAATAAGTTGGTCAGTTAAATTTCCAAATTTCTTGCATGTATTTTAATGAGTTTAGTAATGAGACTTAAATTCATTTATTCGTAACACTTTATTAATATGTCCAAGTTTTTATTTTTAAACACCAGCAGCTTTAGATAAACTGATGATGAAATATGTTTGGTAGTCTACGGTAAATAACAAACATACGTACCTATTTGTTGGGCAGTTTTGGCCCATGTGGGAAATATATCATCAAATTTTAGCCTAAAAACACATTTTTCTCACAAAAGAACCAACCAAAGGAACCCACACGCCGCGCCGAGCGCCGGAGATTTCATTTCGAGGATCCAATCACTACCGGGATTTTAGAGCGATTTTAATGAAACTCCCGGCTGCGTTGATAAGATTTTTCACGCTTGGTTGATATTCCGATATATTTTCATTTTTTACTCTCTAAAGCCAGCTTAAATGGAACGCATAAAGCGTAAAACTACATTATCAGCGGTTAGTTACTGGTCAATGTTTGTTGATCGGTTTTACCTCATGAACAGAGACGACTTATGTTATAGCATATATCAAACTTTGTTAAACTAATTTGTTAATACGTTAGTTTTGCATGTCAATGAAAGAAATAAAGGATATTGTTGAAATTAAATTTTATTTTAATCTGTATAGGTATTTAATATCTTTTACTGTCCACGACCTAAAAGCCTTCAAGAGTAATGGGAGTTAGAAATATTTCCTTAAATTTAACAAATATGTTTTTTCAGTCGACATATAAAGCTACTGCAACACTTTTATTAATACTACAATAGTTTTTTTATAAACGGTATCTGAATTTAAAGAGTTTTTAACAATTATTAATGTTTTAAATAATGTTTTATAAAAACTGGAAGCTGTATTAACCGTTTGAATTTTTAGTTAAATTTTACAGGTAGAAAGTGTACACATATGTGTGTGAGGAATCATCTAAATATATAAAACAAAGTCGTGTTAGTTACACGCATTATAACTCGAGAACGGCTGGACCGATTTTAATAATCTTTGATTTTTTGGATTCGTCTCTGCTCCGGTCATGCTTTAGGCATATTCAGTTTCCGTAAATTCAATTAGTTTCCATTTTATAGCGTGTTAAATTTCTAATGTTAACCTTATGGGGACTAAGTTTGTTTACAAATGTTCTACAATAAAACATTTGATTTCTTAAGCTACAGCTGTTGTATTACTTTCCATTAGCATAATGCTTTACTATCCAATGCCATCTGAATCATTCAATAGTGTAAAACTATGAAGTAAATGTGTACTGTACAAAATGAACCGATTTATTCACCACGTTAATAGTTAATGTTCTGTCTGATTAAAAGTCCCGTGTTTATAATTATGTCGGCAAAATAAAAAATAATTTCGGTGTTTATACAATACATATTACGTTTGTTATAATATAATCAGCTGTTTTATATCTTTCCTATAAAAGCCGTATTACAGTTAGGTTTTGTTTGGTTTTTGGTTGGATTAGAAAAATTGTGAATCAATCCACTCAGATTTACTTGTTTTGTGGGAATGTTATTAATATGTCTTATCTTTCAGTATTGTTATTAACTATGCCGCGACCCAGAATATCTAATTTTTCACAACGAAGTCGTATTGCTATTTGACTTCAGAACATGGCCAATCTGAAAAATAACAAGATTTTCAAATTAGTATTTATTTAGGTAAAAAAGTTGTAGTTTAAGTGTTAGTAATGTTTCGCAGCTAAAATGAAAACTTATGATTACGAAAGTTCCGTTAGTAAAAAATCAACATGTTAAATAAATCTCAAGACCTTTCTAGAACGTAGTAGTACTATACTTTCAATCTAAATTTGATATTTTTGTTTTGCCATTTTAAATTTTGAGAATAAATTATATAAAATTAACATAGAACTTAGAATGTCTTCTATTTGGTGTTAAATATAAAGTAGGGACCGCGACACATTGGGGAATCTTAAAATTATGATTCGCCAATCAATTATGCAAATACTCCGAAAAGGGTGTATGAAAACGAAAGGGTGAAGCTATCTTTCTCTTCCGGGCGAGTAATTATCCCGAGTAGTCCCATAGGCCATAACTTACTCGGCCGACTGGCCCTGACGCCACCGCCGCCATACACGGCTTTTTGCTCCTTCTGAATTAATATCAAAAGCATATTAAATTAAGTGTGTAACATTCTCACCTTTAAATATTCCCAAAGGTTTTCCAAATATTTTATTAAATTTGCATTCACTTCGGTAAAATATTGTGGAACATTACGATGCACAATTGCTTTCATCAGATAAAGTTCATGATTTATTATTTTTATTTTAATAATCCATATTGTTTTAAATATCACAAATAACAAAATAAGTTTAATATATCTGACCAAACCATGAAATTTGATTTTTGATCAAGTTGACATATATTTTAGGTTTTTGTACTAAAAAATAGTTTGCCAACACTAGTTTAAAGTCCTAAACAACGAAGAAATCAAACATACCAAAACTCTTTGTTTGAAATTCATTATTGGTGATGGTGGATTGATATTATTTAGATTCTTATTGCGGACATTTTCCATCACGATATTATGTAAAACAAAGTTTCACGACGTTTCGGGATCTGGAATCTGATCCCGTCCTCAGGTGAACTAATATCTAAAACATAGCACAATTAATTAACATATAACCCGGACCAAACCGGTATAAAGCTGAAAACATAAAAAGTTTTCTTTTTAAGGAGTTGTCTTTGAGTCTCCGTGACGAGCGGACGTGTTTGGTTTCTTTTGTGTGTAATGGTTAGTGTATGGTTCGTTTGTAAGGTTTTTTGACTGCTTTAAACTTTTATGTTTTCAGCTTTATACCGGTTTGGTCCGGGTTATATGTTAATTAATTGTGATATGTTTTAGATATTAGTTCACCTGAGGACGGGATCAGATTCCAGATCCCGAAACGTCGTGAAACTTTGTTTTACATAATATCGTGATGGAAAATGTCCGCAATAAGAATCTAAATAATAAATATACCAAAACTGTTTATTTCCATAAATACAACTGAAAAAGAAATTCAATTTGGAAAAAAGACGTTTGAAGAAAGGATTTCGTAAACCGTAATGGGGTTCAATGGGCTCGTTGAGGGGGGAGGGGTGGCGCACAAAAACGCACACATCCAGCCAACCGACCTGCCAGCTCGTCTCGACACGGCCGGCTGTCTTCGGGTCTCTCCCTCTTTCTCCCTCTCTCTCACGATCTCTCTCTCTCTATTGATTCCCCTTGATATTTTTCGTGTATATTAATCTATTACTACTTCTATACCAATTATTTTGTTTTTATAAGATATGAAAACTCTACAAAAATCCAAAAAGTATATCAAAACACTGTTTAACGTAAAAATATCTTAAATCTAGAATGTTGTTTTTATTAGATTGTTTGTATCTAAGAGTTAATATTTAAGTCCTATTATTTAATGCACCAGTTTCAAAAACGTTTATAATAGGTGTACTACATTTATTTAAGGCCTGTTTTTTATTAGAACTGTAAAGTAGTTTTTAAAGGGGACGAATATCATTGATTTAAATAGTCATTTAACGTTTCTAAATGATTCAAATTGTTGATGATGATAAAGAAATTACTCTAAAACCCAATGTAAAAATGGTAAATGGATGTTTTATGGTGTTTACATTATCACTATTATCATTAATGTGCACACTTACATTACAAATATTCGTATATTATGCTCTTTAAAAAGTGTAAATTTAGGCAAATATTTTTGGTAAAACTTAAATTACCAACAGCACAATACGCTGATATAAATATTGTTTTCACGATAAAATCAGAAATGAAAATAGCATTTTTGAACTAAATATTGTATGCACCACCTAAACAACCGTATTGCCTAATTCCGGAGAGCAATCAATAGCTGCTTGTGACTAATTAGTTAGACGCCACAGAACCTTTCATTAACTGATCCAACAGAACCAGCCAAGCTCAGACCCGGTGTCTGCTCATGGTCGATGAATTTGGATATAAGTCGAGTTTGGCTCGTCTTGTAGTATTTTGAGTAAAATTTACTAATATTTTTTTTAATAAATGGTTAAATTAATTTATTCATTGCTCAGGGCAGTGTATTTTCATTGTTGGCATTCTAATAAGTTAGATTTTGAAAATAGTTCTTCAAATCCATTAATACTTATCTCTACTAGTAGTATTATAGTGACTAAAACCTGGTAATCGCTGTTTGTGTTCATAGTTATTGTAAATTAGTGTGTAAAAATTAGTAAACAATACGACTGCAATATCAATTTTGTAATATGCTTTCTCTATACTCCTAATCCCTATAATTAGAAAATAGAAATAATGACAGCAAAGTGCAAGTAGAATAAGGATTAATATTCCATGATTAACACTGCTCATAAAAGGTACAAAAATAATTAACATATATATTAGTATTTACTTTACATTACATAAATAGGATTTACATTTTACTTCGTAACCTAAAACTCACTGGCTTTTTAAATTTAACATTCGTGAAAACAATGTTAAATTGATTAAATACGAAATTTGCTGGTTAATTTCAGTTTCTACTTTTGAATTTATCATCAGCTATAAGTATAACTAATAATAATTAGTAAGTCAGTAACCCTCGTTTCAATAATCTTAACCTGATAACCCTAATTATTATTTGGGAAATTAAAATAATATTTCCCAAAGACTGCATATGTACATTCGTACTCACGGTAATACTCTTTCGTTTCATTGTAATAAAGCTATTGAAAATACCTGTATTGGATATCCTTCAAATTACCTGGGTTATGTTCTGAAACAAAAAGAATATAATTAAAAAATTGCAGCTTTAAACCACGTGTAGGTCTTACACATTATAGTTAAGAGCTAAAAACATAACTGCTCACTATTACAAATACTAGTCAACAGATAATCAATAAAGAATATTAATTAATGATTCACAATAACAAACAGTAACTGAGATAAAATAATATCAAGAAAAATGTTATAGACGCTAATACGTTCTGACTATAGTTATAACCTTTAAATATTGTCTTATTTGTATTGAAAGAGTAAATAGCTTTCTTTTTTATGATAGATATGCACCTATTTTAAAGATAGAGATAAAACGTGCAACCTCATTTTATAGATGGATTGGGACCGCGGCGTCTCCTGTAATTCAACTACTTGGAGGTCACGAATAGTGAATAATTGTGAGAGAAGGTCAGTGGATTTAGTGTTCTCTTGTGTGGATTTACATCCGCACTATTGAGTACTGCGTTAATCCGTAAAGACTATCCCCATGATTAGACCAGTTCGTAATTCGGGGGCAGTGGTTTGGACTACACGTTAAATTGTTGGGCCTTTAGATATACCATTGATTGTTGAGCATAATTAACAGTTCTGTCTAAAGAACATTTCAGCATTAGTCAGTAACAAGACTACAAGATTGCGCCACAATCGTCTTACTTCTCATTCATACTTGGCTTAAAATATCTACCGGAGTAGGTTATCATTATTCAGTAACCAACTTACATAATATTCCCAAAAGTCTGAAAACTAATTTAAATAGCTCAAAATAGTGTTCACTCCCCCACTCTAAGAATGGCTTGTTCTGCTTTCCAGTTATTACATCAAAAGAGCCCACTTTGAAGGTGTCGGGAAGGATGGCGACAACTATTATGTTAAAGAGCTGAAAGGACTCAACAAGTGTGAAGAGAGAAAGCTCTGCAGTCCGGGCGCTGGGGCGCATAATAGCCCATTGTAATTAAACTGATTTAAGCCAGGATAACCCACCTATATATCTAAACAACTATTTGATTTAATACGTTATACATTTACGATAAATGTATACGTAACGGTCTAATAGTGATATTTAATCGTGCGGGTGAGGTGAACCAATTTGTTCACGCTTTCAGCACATTTTTATTGACGATTTATATTATCACATTAGGCCCTAACAGTCTCTTCTCCTGCACTTTTCTTACTTTCATAATACTGTTAAATTCAAAAAATCTCTGTATCAGAAAAACTTGAACTCAGTGACATTTATAGGACATTATAATTTTTAGTGGTCTATCTAATAAACCATATACTTCTTTTTTAATTTACTCAGAGGATACATGATAAACTATAGCTATCTAATAAATTAGCTCTACAAAAAGTGATATTATCTCATTCCAAAAAGGTATACCAACACCAAAATAGTAGTTTTTCATCACATAGATCGCCGATTCATGCCGTATCTTTATGGGGAACTTATTCGAACTTAAAGATAATCCAAATATGTTTCTGATCTACATACAATTCGTGATTGACTTGAGGCATGTTTTAGAGTTTTTTAATTGCTGTTACCCGACTAAAAAACACGATGGCAGATGTAGGTAGACTCTTAAAAGCGTGTTTTCGAACAAAAATGTTTAATGTCTAAACAAATGTTTTAGAAAAAGTAGTTTCTTTAAAACTAATGATGTCTTCAATATATATTAGCTACCAGCAGCGAATTTCTGAAATTCGAAATGTTTAAATGTAAATTTTAAAATACAATCAAAGATTATAAAATTACATTTCACATTTATTTACGAAAAAGATACCTGAACTTATTAGGACAGTCTTAAATTATAATCTAAAACCGAAAAAAATGATGTTAAAAAACCTTTATAGGCCGATTATCGATTAAAAGCCTCAAGATAAGGAAAGGTAATTGCGAGAAATGTATTTCAAATAATAGTATCAGTAAATATTGAATCTTTAAATTCTTCTATCTAAATACGAGTACAATATCATATAGGCTGCATGGCTAAATTAACTACATGTATTTACTTTCGGGATTTGACTAACTGTAATATTTTTCAGTCGTCCAGATTAAAAGGACTACGAAGACCTAAGATGCTTATTACGAATTGTAGGTAGTTTTTACAACTTCATAAATTGGTTAATTTATTTTGTTTCATGTTAAGTAACCGAAGCGATAAGAGATCAATAAAAGTAATCACGACAATGAAACAATTAGTGATAACATTAATTACAATGAAGAGACTCTTTAGTTATATCCCCCGAGGAAATCAATTATAAAGTTATTACTGTTTTTTAGCTTTGCACGAAGCTAAAATAATTTAAAAGTTTAACGAAAACTAAAATTTTATTGCAATGTAATAAACATTTACGCATTGAATCACTATTTGCGATTTTCATATTTTAAATATTTTTTCACCACGTGTATATATCTCAATATGTTAATAATATAAAACATTAGTTCATATCATAAGTATTTTAATAAAGGGTTAAAACTTCTTAAAATATATCGCAATTATAATAAACCTGATTCTAAATATGACTAGTGTGACTTGTGATTACAGTTTATAAAATAGAAATCTGTTTAATGAGAATACATTTTAGTTGTAGAAGAAATACAGTACTAGGGGACCGAGCATCGTTTGGATGAAATATCCAATGTGTACTAAAAACAACTGAAAGGAAAGGGTACTTTTAAATAATTCGGTTTGTTTTAGATCTAACAAGTAATTCAGTTGAAAGGAAACGCCGCAAATCTACTTATAAACACATGCTTGAGGCGGTGGTAACAATGCAGACTCCGCACTGCAGCTGGTATCGGTTTAGTCTGGTTATTTCTAACAAAGGCATATTTACATTTAAATGAATAGCGCACTGCCTCAATATTGTCACCATATCGTACTCGATAAACAACATAAGGGGAGCAATTACATTCTGAAATGATCAGCTGTTTGGTTTTCATATGTAAAATTAATCTAGACCAAAAACATATGGACAAGGTGTATTTTTTCTTTGTGGGGTTGGTGGCCATTCTATCAATTTCTGGTATATAAGTATTTTAAGTGAGTCGAAACTGTCTGATACAACTGAAATAACTACTTGTATTTAATTCAATCTGTGATTCATGATTAAAATTAGCAGTTGTGACAATAAAAAAATTATTTAAATATCGGTTTGCAGTAAAATGGCTCTGTGCATATTTTAATTAGAAATTCATGAAAGAACCTACGCGATACGCAAATACTTAGAGATTTTTGTCGTAATTTTATTAATGCTATTAATTCATATAATGCTTTCATTGACATTTATATCGGTATCGTTTGACTATGTTTGCAATGCAGAATCAAACATCTAATTAGCCATCGGAAGTAATTACACATCATTATATGGATCATTAGTGGAAGTCTAGAGTATTTGTGGGAGATGAAACTATACAAATGGATATAGAGACATAATACCGTAATATGTAACTAAAAATTCTAAAAGAACTACTTTAAAAAACTCTTATTTTTACGGATAGTTTTTTTCGTCAACCAAAAACTGAGACCAAAAGCTTTTATTCAACTTCAAACATTATATTCATCTACAATTTTTCTATTTTGTATTGACAAAAAAAATTATTTCGCCAATCAACTTTATTAAACATTTGAATTTTTCGAAAAAATTACCTAGCATGAAAAAGTCCTATTAGCTTAAGGTATCCGGTAAAAATGGTGGCGCTACCAAGGTTTATACGCGATGTCTACTAACACTTTGATATTGAAATCGAAAGTTGTGGGCCAGAAATGATAGCTTGGCCAGCCTCCAGGGGGTAGACCCGTTTTGAGGAGAAACCCCAATAGATCACCCCAGTGTTTTGGATCTCCTACAATGATCGTTCTCACTCAATTGGTAATGCGTTATAAATATGAGACTTAACTATATCGGTTCAAAATAAACATAAATTTATAGTAACATACGTCCTGAAAAGCATTATGCTATTGATCTCCAAACGTTTCCCCGTTAATTTTTGTCCAGTTTTACTCGCCTTAAGAAAGTATATACACACTATTTCGTCTTGATATATGTCACTGAAAACCTTTTTAATCATAATGTTATTTACATTTTATTATTTTAACAATTTGTATTATATGGGTATACAATTACGAGCTGTTAGCAAAATTTCAATATTATTGTGGCCATAAATAATCTATAAACTCATATGCAGAGTATGTAAGACGAAGCAATTAAATTTAATTCAACACTTGAGTAGGTTTCACTCATAACTTACAGACTGATGAAATATTTTGAAGAAATTGTAATAACAATTTTTTAAAAACACAAAGTATACCATATAAAATTTTCTTTATAGTGACATTTTAAAATTTTTGATACTCGTACTTCGGTGATAAATACAGTATTTAAACATTTGTTTTATGCACTTACGTTTGACTATCAACCAATATCATACTCGTATCTTTAGAAAAATTCCCTGTAACGTCAAATAAATATTATAAAGTGTCAAAATTTCAGGACTTTTGCCCAAGCAACAATTTACATTATTAACATTTGGACGAGACGAACACTGCTGCAGTGACCGGGATTTTAGAGAGGACAACGTTAAAATATTACAACATAAGCCATTAACGCTGAGTCCCGTTGGGCCTGAAAGGCAGTTCAGCTTTTTAGCGAATTATTGCATCGCTAATGTGTTAAATCATTAGCTACAAATCCACATTGTAAACAAACAGTTCGAATTTGCTTCTTTATTTTTTACTTAAAAAATGTGACATTTTTTATGATAGTAAAAACATGACAAAGTAATTTAAGTTTAAAGTTAAACACTAAGGGGTTTTCTATTTCATGAATCAGTAATTTTTACATGTTGACGGCGTACTAAGTTTGCTAACTTCACATGGTTTTGTTAACTCACTGTGGTGATTTATTGTGACTGTTCTGGTTTAAAGTATTTTCTGTGGAGTTCAAGACACAAAAGTATTTAAAAAATGTTAAGTGTTGTGCCTGTATATTAAGGGTTAATATTGAGGTGCCTGCCCTCAATCGCAGGTAATTATCTAGTTGATTAAGAGAAATTTTGAATTGTGAAATATGAATCTCAGACGCCACTAACAAGTTGTAAACTTGGTGCGACCATAAACATGTCAAAAGTTTACGTGTTCAATAAATAAATAAGCTTAATTTTAAAACCATTTTAAGAACAGCTTTCCTAACATACAAGTAATTTTATGATCCAATTTTGTCCCACCACGCAAAACAAAATAGTTTAATCCAAGATATGAATACAAATTTAAATGGCCGTCACATGGTTTTAGCTCAAAGTACGGTTAAAAAGCGCATCGATCGGAACCACTGAAATCAACACAAAGCAGAATGTCATTAGTCACAACAACACAGCACAATGGCTGACAAACCCTCGTATTGGCCGCAACAACATTCGCGCCCTTTAAACTGAAATCCGCGGCGTCCATGCGTTCCATCGGATCCGGTCGATTGACAAACGTGCGGCGTTCCTCAGGGGCGAACCATAGGCCCTACAAATTTCACCCACCTTATTAGATTTTTTGAATACTTATTACCATATTTTGCGCATGAATTCGATTTATTAAGTTGTACCAACCAAATAAAAACATTAAGTTAGAATAAAATAACTGTACTATAAAAAATCTTATTAATTTTTTAGTGAAAAATCAAAAATAAATTGCATATATTTAGTAAATTATATAGTTTATGTATCGATAATTTTTGACTGTTAATAGGTCTCATAGCATTTAACAAATCGATCGGAATGTAATCAGTAGAACATATCAGTGCAGCTGAACGATCGAACCTCCGGGTGGATTCACGCTACGAGAAAACTCCGATTAGAATCTGGGATAAGCGGTATTTTCAATTATGTAGCGCAGATTATATTAGCGCCGCTGCGGGATATGGTTAGGGCAGTAATTATGCGACATGACTGGTCGCGAGCGCATTAGGCATTGTTTGTGTACTTTCGGTTATTAGTGTCACATTTAATTTTAGCCTCGGGCCATTTATCATGATAAACACCCTGGCGTGTGGGAATTACTTGGCTGTATTGTGTCTAGAAATGTGTTTTGTGTGGAAAAATAAGTCTTGAGTTTTTATTTATTTAGAAAAAACCTAATGTTCTAAAAGTATACGACAGACATTTGATTACTATTTTAGAGAGGTTTAAGCTAATAGATTTCATAAAATAAAGACTTGAATTAAAAAACCCTTAAAGGTTTCGGTCTAATCGTGTTTTGTGATTCTAATTTATACAATTTAAAAATTTAAAACCCAGTAAATACGGTCACAAAATGTTGTAAGATGAAAACTGGTTATTTATGTAATATACTTTACATTTGGGTAGTAATATGTGCATCAGAAATATTATTTTGATTGTAATGTATGATCGTCATATGGTTATGACGTCACTTCCGGTCCAAATTTTTATCTGACGGATTGCCAATACTCCCACCGCTATCCTATAGCGAAGACTTGTCCATATCAATTACATTTTGGATAAACGCATTACCAATGTTAGCCTTTCCTGAAATTTAAAATAAACGGTACCATTGGACTGACACATACTTTCTCCCTTAAGTAAATTTAAAAAAGACAATCTGTAATAAAAACATCATGTTCTACAAAGTTATTCTAAATATCATTTAATAATTAATTGTTCAAATTGTATGGGGGAAACCTCCCCCCCCCGGTAGTACCAAGCTTTTTTTGAGCTGGTTTTGTTCGGTGATTTGACCGTACACTTCATACCAAGTTTTATGGAAAACGGTTGGAAAGTAAGCAAGAAATTGATTTTTTTTATATTCTCCATAAGAATAACATTGGGCGCTTTCAGACAACGTACTGCGTTTATCGTGGACAGTAAATTTAACTATTCTCTGGAACCGTTAGTCGTAGACAAATAATTCAAAATACTAATTTGTTTATTTTTTAAGCTGGTTTCAATGGTACCAGTCAAGTTACACTTTACTTTGATTTTTTTCGCTGAAAATTTAAAAATTTTATTTTTTTGACATTCAAAAGCCCATAACTTTTGAACCGTCATTTTTACAGATATGCGGGTGGTGTCAAATTATTTAGTAGTCTGTGCACTATAAACTATCAAATTTTAATCAAAATTGTTAGAGCAGTTTTTCAGAAAATTGGATTTTTCACGTTTTTTAAGGGTTTTTAGGGGTGAACTACCCTTAAAAATAAAAAAATTAAAAAAATGAAAAAACGCCTAGAGATACGGTGAATATACACATACATGCCAAATTTCATCTAAATCGGACCAACGGGGTAGGCTGTGGCACTGTACACATCCAGACACACACACACACACACACACACACACAGACAGACACACGGACGGACAGACATCACGTCAAAACCCACTTTTTTGGATTCAGGGGACCCCAAAACGGATATATCCACCCTCAACTCAAATTCGAAAATTTTGACGAAAACAATACTTTCTCCATATACTATGTAAAAGGGGAGAAAGTCAAAATGGATCAGTGACAACACTGTTGCTTTTGAAATACAACATACCAATTCTTTAAGTAACTGCTGCTACTAATGTGAGTTGGCTGTTGTAACAGTTGGCTGTTACCTAGTGACGGGTTATTTGTAAGGTTTATGGCTATTGGCTACGCTCACGACGATGTCTCGGCAACAGGGCCCACTGTGTGTTATACCGACCATTTCACACTTCGTCGAGCCATGGATTACGTATAATACTACAGACAAAAGACCGTATACAAATGTCTAACTGAGACAGTCAAATAGTTGCAGCCCTTGTCTATGCTAATACTAAATCAAAAACTCATTAATCGTTTAGTTAACTGCCTGCGATTATTTATGTAGCAGGTAAAACATTTTAAAAGGATTGTAATATTTGATATTTAGCTGTGTAAGTTTTACGATGAAAATTCCTAATTTAATAATGATCTAAAACACACTTTTTAATATGTTTTTTACATTCTTTTCTTGATTTCATGTGAACATGATAGAACGTACTGTTTCGTCAGAATTTTTGATTTTGAGTTTTTTGTGGATACATCTATTTTAGTACCCCTAAATCGAAAAACGCGGTTTTTAGAGTGATGTCTGTCTGTGTGTGTGTGGCGATGTGTAGAAGCCTACATACGAGACGTTTGGTCTGATTTTCATAAAGTTCGGCATTTATTTAACAATCCACAGTATTTCTAAACATTTTATAATTTTTTTAAGAATAATTTTACCCTAAAAAACACGTAAAATTTAAAGTTTATCTAAAACGGCTCGAACAATTTTGATGAAAATTGTACGTTTCATATTTATTTATAAGTAAAACTATGTGACACCACCCGCATTTCTCAAATTATCGGGGTTTAAAAGTTATGGGCTTTTAAAAATCAATTTTTTTAATTTTCTGGCATACCAATAATTTTGAATGCAATTTGACTATCTTCTTGCAGGCTCTTAGGCACTTATTGGCATTTGATAACTTAGTTAGTATCTCTTCGTCTTCTGAATATCTACTATTTACGGTTACTTCTAAATACTTAGAACTGTCTGTACAATTGATTTATAACTCATTTATCTTTATGTTTTGTATTCTATTAATTGCTTGTGCTCCAAAGTACATGATGTTAGTTTTTTTCACTTACTTCCACACAGAACTAGGATACAGTTATTTATGACCATAATTCAACCTGCACGGTTCTAGAATCTACAGCTTTTATATGGAAGTTAAACATGGGTATTGCTCGGGAGAAATTAAAAAAAACTCATGGTTTTCGAGAACAAAGTTTGAAGAAATGTTTGGAATTTTTAGACGAGTGTAAGAGGAAGAAGTATGGAGAATAAGAAAAATCAGAGAATTGAGATTATTGTACATTGACCCGGATATCACCGCAATAATTAAAGCAAGAAGGTTAAGCAGGATAGGACATACACGAAGAAGGTAGAAAGGAAGCAGTAAATTAATGTCTTCCTCATTTCTGAAACATTTTGTAAAAAAACTTAGTATGCAGGATAGAGACACATCACCTAACAAAACTCATAAAAAACTTTAGAGGGGGATACGTCCCCAAAAATACTAACAATTATATTAACTTGTTTTCATTTGTTGTTAATTTAAGAAATTATTGGAGATTATTTAAAAAATGAATCTATGAAGTAATTAAAAAATAGTAAAGCGTTTGTGGTTAGATTAAATGCTGTATTTTTTATATTTGAATTAACGGAGACAGTATAGGCAAGTGCACTCATACCGTTTATTTTTATATAGCCTTTCAATTAAGTTGGAATATCTTAGTTTATTGGGAAAGAAGAATAGCGACCATAAAAATTGAAACGGGACCACGAGGTGCTTAACGCAAGGGTAAAAAGACGAGCGCTAGTTTGGCGTCCGTCCAGCAGAGCTGGTAGTTGGATCTGTCCAATCAGCTGAAAAAGTACCGACCTACCGACAATGGAGCAGACAAGGAAAAATAAACGGTATCCGAGGACTGACACATACTTTCTCCCGTAAGTAAATCTAAAAACGACTATCTTTAACAAAGCTATCATATTCTTTTAATTTTACCTAAATATTTTTTTAATAATTTACTGTATAAAAAATTAGGTAAAGGTGATAAGGTAAAAAATAAGGAGGTAAATAAATTGATTATTTTGGCTTCAATGCAGAAATAATCAATTTAATCAACCACATAACTATTTTGAGACATCACTTTTATAGACATGCGGTTGGTGTCATACTATTAAGTGCTCTGTGCAAAATAAACTACTGAATTTTAATCAAAATCGTTAGAGCTATTTTTAAGAAATTTGTATTTTCACGTTTTTAAAGGTGAACTGTTCTTAAAAATCTAAATTTAAAAAATAGCCTGGAAATACTGTGAATTATTGAACATAAATACCATAGTTCATCTAAATCGAACTAACGGGGTAGGCTGAGGCTCTGTACACATCCAAACACACTCACAGACAGACAGAAATCATCGAAAACCACTTTTTCGCTTCAGTGGACCCAAAAACGAAAGTACCCACTCCCAACTTTAATTCGAAAATGTTTACGAAAACAATACTTTCTCTATATACTATCGTATAAGTAGGAGAAAGTAAAACGTCCTGCCTTCAATAAACATTTATTTATATAACTATCAAACTATGTATTTATATTATTTATTATTAAACTATTTATTTGTTTGTATAACTATTAAATTGTTTAGACATTTCATAGGTTATGAAAAATTATGTAATATTAAAATGTTAAGATCTTGAGAATGACCTGTTTTTATACTAAAAACCAATAAAAGAAAATTTATAAATGCAGCTAAAAGAAAGGGTGAAGTTAACCGTGGATGAGCTTGAATGGCCTCATTTGGACGGGATGAGCGGGACAAAAAGTCGCCACATCGCCTCCCTAATCTATTTTCTCCCCAAAGTAGAATTTTTACTTCCTTCCCCGCGTTGATGTAAAACAAACGAGTAAAACCTCATCCCGGTTGTCAATGTTACTCTTGTTTTACAGCTACGTGGTTGTTCAAATGGCCGATTAAGATCAAAGACAAAACGTAATTTAAGTGCGAGAGTGATAAAAGTTTAACTATAGTTTAAGTAAATAATTTTGTAGAGGAAATTTAAATTTGTTCAGTAAAATGTTTTTTATTACTTTTTAAAAATATGTTTACTAGGCCAATCACGATGGGAAGAATTATGTGTAACATTTAATTATTTTTAAACTGATGTGGTATGTGATGCTTATTGTTTTAAAAGTCGTAGACGAAAATATATTTTTATACTGACGTCAGTAATAATAGTTTACTCAATCATTATTGTTCAGTAAATTTTTAATAACACTGCAAAAGATAAAACTATCATCATTAAGGATACACAGAACTGGAATAGAAGGTGTCACACATAGGAACTGTCGTATCTTATTTTTAAAGTATAAACTCAAAGACTGATTGTTAAACGATAAAAGTTTATTTCTACCTGGTAGCACAGAACCTAAAGTTCGGACTTATTTCTTAAAATGAGCAATAGCGATTGATGGTTTCTGACACAAAATTGCTGAAAAGTTCGTAACTTTCTGATTTTATGGAAGGTAAGAAATGAGAAGTGCAAAACTGAGTTTTGGTGTTCTCCTAAGTCAATCTTACTTGGAACTTCAACTTTTAGAGATATACCATACGTCATTTTTATCCGAGATTTTTGCTTTTTTACTATAATTAATATAGCTTATACGTATCGTTTACGCCAGAAGTAGGTAAGATAGAAAACACAGAACTAAAATTACCCCCTGGTTAGAGTGGTTATATTTACACACATTATTTCATAAAATAGAAAAAATTTTAATTTTTTAACAGGAGTTCAATGCAGTCACAAACACCAAATGTTAAAAGGTCATTATTTCTATCAAGATGGTCCACTAAGATTACACTAAGCCATGACAGTTTGTGTTTTCTTTAACAACTCAATTTGATACTGATGAATTAATGTAATATCGTATTTTTTGCTGCAATATTATTAGAATAAATAATTTAATTCATTCATTCATTGTATGAAAATCGTGTTCGTTTTATCTTTTTAAAAAAATTGTTACAATCACAGAAATACACACATAATGAAAAATTTAAATATTTTTATTTACTACGAGTATACGGTAGTAAAAACTGTATAGCCCTTCGTGACCTTATATTCCCTAAGTGATGAAAATTAATTTTCATAAAATTAATTTTTAACATCAACGAAAATAAATATGTCGGTAAAAATATTTTGAAATACAACAAAAACAAAGTTTTCTTTCCAGAATAGTGCAAACTACAATACTTACCATTCAAGAAGCGAGTCTAGGGAGTGAGTGACTAAGTATGTGAGAATCCTAGAGTATCATTCTGGAGTTAGGGACAGGTGCGGTTTACGTGACCGCCTTGTCAATACATTTCCAGGTGTATTACATACATAACCTCCCTTGACCTATAACTAAACTCGTAATTGCGAGATATTGACATGAATATGTCTAAGCTCTGAAGGGGAACGAGGTGGGTTGCATTAATTTTCGAGATGCATAAGTGTAAAAGAAGCGACCTCAAATGGTTATGAAAACAGCTGTTTAGGAGCTTAAAACTTTCCCTCTAATATATCCATGACCTAAGCTACTTCGTACAGGGAAGAAAATACAATATTTTGATGTTATCATGGTTATGTTAGCTCTGCGGGGTATTAACAATCTGTCAGACCTAAATTTTAAACGGTGACGTCATATAGTTATAAGTACAACTGTTTAGAGGAACTAAAAGCATTCCCTTTAGACATATCCAGGATCAAAGCTATTATTTCCCAAAGGTAAGCAAATACATATCAAATTATATTGTCTATATGATTTTTCTTCCTAACCGTTTTAGAATATTATGCTATGTAATATAAAAAAACATTCAAATGCATAGCCTATATAACTCTATATCCAGCATGTTTAGGAGAAACAAACTAAATTTCAGATTACGTGAAATCCTTAAAATATACTTGTAAGTTAAATAATAAGTTAAAAGTTGTACTTTCCAATTTAGATTAACTTTGCTTCATTAAGTTTCAAACATAATAATAATAATAATTAAAACTGGTTATTATGTATTTTATGATGAAAAACTATTAATTTAGCTATTCATTTACTTAATATTTTTTTATTTAGTGTGTTATATATGACTGATGAGAGCAATCTCAGCTTCGTATAAGGTTTTACGTTCACAGAACAAAGCAATGCGCAACATCACGTACAGCAATGCAAGTTATGGGTGCGATAAGCTTCCCTTAGAAGACAACAACGGTTGGTGGAGACTCGGGCTGAGGTGTCAGCTTGAGTTTCCACGTATGAAGTTTAATCAATTTGAGTGCCTCAGCGAAAATAAATGTACCTGAACATTATTATAAACAAATACACTTATATTAAACCTTACCTTGAATCCATTTATTTCAAACGATGTTTTACTTTCAAAAGTAAACCAATTTTAACGTCAACAAAGTCGTCTTGGATTGTGGATTTAAAATTGTGTTTTTTATTTACAACATGTTTATTCTATTATTCGTGAGTGTAGAGAAGGGAATAGTTAATTGTCCCCCATTAGCTGAATATTATACTTAGATTTAAAAATGAGGTTAACAGGAATTAACTTTGGTGGTAGTAAGTATTGCTACAAGGAGTAAGCACGATCAGGCATCAAAAACACGCACCTTTACTATGCATATATTTTTAGTGTTTTGATCGATGGATGGCATATTGTGTTCAAAGTGCAATACACTATCGGAATATGATTTATGTCAAAAATGAAAAATATTACTTTGTACAATAAACAATATAAATATAGGTTATAACTCGAAACTATTTCAATTGCAACGAATCAGAGGATAGAATAGATTAAAAACAGTTTCTCGTAGGCAATATAAAACGTGACTAAAAAAGTGGTGATAGTTTGGCGAGCAGCCAAGCCTAGGGCGTCGGTGAACTGCCGTTTCGGCCGATCAGCTGGAAATGTACATCTACCCTACAACCACGCACCCTTTTATTTATTACTCTTTTGATTTTTGAAAGTTATGAAAAAAACCAATTCAGTAGAAAGTATTAAAATCTACAAATCACTTAATTATCGATAACTAAATCGTGGCATTTCATTACAAACCTGTATATATACTACTTTTACATAAGATTACAGTATAGTATATTTCATCACTAGAACTAAAAACGGGCGTTTTTTTAAGAGCACAAATTCAACAGCCGAGGTTGTTAAATGTGCGAGTATATATCAAAAAGACAATTTTGACAGTGCGACGATACTGCAAATAAAATGAAACAAACTTGTAAAACATCAATCGTTACCTGATCTAGTCTATAAATAGATGTCGCCATTTTTGTCGCTTAAGACTAATCGGCTGTTATATTACTTACGTTGTAGCAGATCTTTCTTGATTTCTGATTAGTTGTTTATGTTCGATCTCAACTATTCGATAGTTCGATGTAATAATCGATTACCAGTTTCACAATCTATATCCAGAACGTTCGAAATGCACAAAAATCTATAGTAATTGTTGAAGTTACTTTATCGATTATTTACAATTGAATGCTGACCTTGAATCAAAAGTATCATCAACAATGATATTTTGCAACCTATGATTTAAAACCCATCATAATAGTAGGTTTAGTCCTAGGAAGAAAAAAAAACTTTTTCTCTTCAACAAATGTATGTAAAACAGGCCTTTTAAAGCAGTATAACGAAAAATAGTTTATTTTAAACCCAGTGAAATGAACGAAATCCTAGCAATGGGATTGCGGTGTCCAGCAAATAAATTAGCAGCAGAAATGCAACAAGGGCATTTTCAAATCCGTGTGATGTGTGTGAATGCGACCCTGCATTTGTTCTCATTAGAACTACTTGTTATTGGCGTTTCAATAGTTTCATGACCTATCACTAACAACAGCTAGTATAGTGCAAACATGGTATTATAATCAATTGGTAATCTCTCAGAGGATAGTATTTACTTTTGAATACAACAATTAAAATTCTTATTCGATTAATTGAATTGAAGTTAATTATTGTTTTACAAAAAAAATATGTGATCATATTATCACACTTAAGGAGACTATGAAAATGACATATTTTAAATGTAATTATTTGAAATCATATTCATTTTAAACTTGAAAAACGTTTAACCTAAAAAAAATCATGTTTAAAATACCTAACTAACAAGAAAAATATATTTTACATTCATAACTGTACTATTATTTAGTCAAATAGTACAGAGGCGATACAAAAAACTGAAGCATTGTAAATCAAATGTTGCCGAGTAGTAATTGAAACATACATTCTTTAACTATAATGTTAAAAATTTATTTGCAATACTTCACAACATTTTTATAACTCTATCTTCAACGGCACTTAAATAAACACTAATGCACCCTTTGTTTGATAATTTCCACAGGAGAAGCAATTAAGTTTAGTAAAATACAGTGGAGGCGAGGCGAGGGGCCTATTCATCATGAGAGCGTATTTGTCACAAATCAGACTCGGCGAGAGCTCTGTCTAAACAATACAACACCAGGAAATTGAGTTTCGGGTCGAGTAGGTGTCTTCTGATTTTTATAACCTTCATCTAGTGCTCTTTCGTTACCTTCGTTTATTTAATTTTAAACACGCCTCAGTAACGGTCACATTGAATCTTGAAAGTATTTTAACTTGTATCCTCTACTCTAGTATCTTTGTACAGTCTTTTCATGAATATTATAACGAAATATATTGATTTTTTTTAAACTAGTATTGATGTTATGTTCGATTGATTTCTAATGATTGTTTGACATTTCAAACTACACCTAGATTGTTTCCGTGTAACTTATTAAAACATTTCACGTTTTTACAACATTTTTTTAATAATGTTTACGTAATTTTTTCTCACAACTGTAATGAAATAAACAAAAAATGTCATTAAATGTATATTTCGTTATATTTACATAGGTATTAGTATCTGTGGACTTAAGATTCTACAAAACAATAAAAACAGGAAGTGAATACCAGATTAATTTGTGGAAATTTTCAAACGAAATTGAAAACGTCTAAGTATAAACTAGGTTGTATTTCAGAGGAATCTCCGAGTATAATGTAATTTGTACAAATTAAATGTCAGTATGTGAGTGGAGTAACCACCTAGTGCATAAGACCAATTCCTTTACAGTTCTTTGCCACCAGAATAGTACTTGCCTATAGTAAAACAAATATGTCTGGGATTATGTCCTAGTTTAGTTGAGACTACAAGGAGTGAGATGGGATTAGGTAAAACGGATAATATTGGCTTGATCAACAGTGACAGTTGTTAAAAGGAGGGGTTAGTAGGTGTAGGGGATGAAGTGTAGGGAGTATAGGGAGTGTTAGGGGTGGGGGCAATTATACGGAATGAGTCACACTCTCAAGCCCCAGTGGGATTGATTAGATGTTCATTATTGCTTTCCTGGTACCTCGGCAATCGAAGCTAACAGAGCCATTGAACCTGAAGCGATACCACTTGCCAAACCGATCACCCACTAAGCAAAGTGCCTGATTATCTGGGTTATAAAGTTAATCGAATTTATCCTTGTCCAAGGATGAACAATTTCTGTAAAACGTAAACCAGCAGAATTGTAACAATAGATATACCAAGAAAACGCACCCATGGAATTGTGAAAGTAAGGCACACAAGATGAAATGTCCATCGAATTGAGACAGTGAAGATACTCAAGACAAGGTCCTCATGGAATATATGGTATCCATAACAATCCAAAGTGCTTATTAAAACAAGATGCAATTTAGTACATTTACTTATACACTTCCTTTATACTACAACTCTGTGTTTACAACAAACTTGATAATTACCACGAAAGATGGCAAGTTCAAAAAGTCTACAAAAAATGTATTTCGTATTTTAAGCAATTTATATCAATTATAGACAAATATCCACAGAAAATTCTTAAAAATATTAATTTACCTTGAATTTAATAAATAATATTTTTAATTTTTTCCTAGTGCGTATATATGATTATTGTAGATCACTTCAGGTTCCACATCACTTTTCCACTAAAAACGGACATATAAATGAAGTTGAATACATGATGATGAATAGGCCAAAAATACTCTGACATTTTACTCATCAGGTGTTTTTTATAAGTAAATATCTCAAAGTATTAGTACAATCCAGCATTCTACATTCAGTTTTATTATACCCTTGGCGTAATAAAATCGATTCATATACTATTCTATTTTAAAAAAACTACTATTCCTATTTAAAAATATATCATTAAATTTTTAGAGGGCTCCACACGTTGTATACGCTACCTTTAAAAGGTAAATATTGGTAGGGGTGGTTTATGATGGAGTAGTGGAAGCCGGGGTTAGGTTGATTGTCGAAACCCATCCGGACCACTTTAAGCCACAATACACTAAAAGCATCCGAGCATTCCGAGGCAAAATATTGGAAACCATGTTTCTATACTGGAATTGAACATGTGTGCCTAGGTGTGCGTCA
Organism: Nephotettix cincticeps; assembly: GCA_023375725.1. Lineage (NCBI taxonomy): Eukaryota > Metazoa > Arthropoda > Insecta > Hemiptera > Cicadellidae > Nephotettix > Nephotettix cincticeps. The sequence goes on along the minus strand of CM041786.1, from coordinate 26,242,198 downwards.
TATCTTCAGGTTGAGTATAAGTACAAAATATCTCACAATGTGTAAGTATATTACTTATACTTATTAGGTATAACTATTGAAAACATTGGTTTAGTGTAAGGATGTATTTAACTCTTACCTCGAAATTATCTCCTCCCAAAATGTCCTGAAAAAGTATATATTTTTTATAAATGTATTGTTTCAATAGTCAAAGTTAGATATCTTTACTACTACATACTAAACTATAAACTAATAAATAAGGGGTAAATAAATAAGTTAGCGAAGAGTTTTGTAAGTTACTGTAACTAAACATTTCATTTATATACTCTAAAACCGAATCCAAACAAACTTTAACTCCCATCACCGTAGCATTTATCACATGCCCTACAATTTGACTACTCATGTTTATAATTATACTTACAATCGAGATTCAAATTAAACCGTGTAACTGGTGATATTTGGAACGGAATAAATCAGGATTAAGGCAATAAGTATTTACATTCAAAATAAGCAGTGGTTATTCAGCATTTGTTTAACCACATTGTATGAGAAAATTTACTGACGGCATTTTTCAGATACGAAATAATAGTAAGATAAATTTATTTTAAAATCAAGATCAAAGATATCTCAAAGAAGATAGCAAAAATCAATTTTCAAAGTTGTTGGACTGTGTTAATGGATTCTCAATACTTCTACACGAAAGGGCCACCAATTTAAGAAATCCACAGTAGTTAACAGTATATCTCGTATATTCGTTGTCAATAACCTATAACCCATCTATGAGGAAATTTCTATACCTTACCTTTTCGTTGGATAATACTGTAATACTAAATCTCAAGAGAGGTAATAATCACTGAAAGCGATCTCTCCCGGCTACCAATTAAACTAACACGTTCTTTGTCTTCATTTATAAGATTAGCATAAATTATGAACCCTGTTCAAAGTTTTTTAAGTACCGCTCGTTGCTGAGTTAGAAGTTGAAGGATTTTTTTTATGTGCATTTAACGTGTTTTATCGACAGAGACACTTTTTTGTCATCATAACATGTAATTTGGACGCAATTTTTAAGAATAATGAGTTGGTCAGTTGAGACGGACCTGTGTGTATTTACCTTTGTTATTCCAAGGAACAGCTGATCAATGTGTCAGGATCGTTAATTTATAACATAACTAGCTGACCCGGCGAACTTCGTAACGCCTAACAGAAAATACATGTTAACTTTAAGATCGGCCATGTTCTGAAATCAAATAGCATTGCGGCTTCGTTGTGAAAGCTTTAAATATTCAACAGCTGATTATTATAATAAACCTAATATGTATAAACACTGTAATTATTTTATTTGGCAAACATATTAACACGTGACTTTTAATCATACAGAAAATAAAAAATATATAAATACAGTACATAATTCCCAAAAACCGTAACTTATTAACGTGGCGAATAATGAATGCCATTCATTTTGTACAGCACCTATTTATTTCATAGTTTTACATTAATGAATGATTCATATGGCTTTGGATAGTAAAGCACATTGCTAACGGAGAGTAAACCAACAGCTGTTTTAAGAAATCGAATGTTTTTATTGTAGAACATTTGTAAACAAACTTAGTCCCCATACGGTTAACATAAGAAATTTAACACGCTATAAAATGGAAACTAATTGAATTTATGGAAACTGAATATATGCCTAAAACATGACCGGAGCAGAGACGAATCCAAAATATCAAAGATCATTAAAATCGGTCCAGCCGTTCTCGAGTTATAATGCGTGTAACTAACACGACTTTGTTTTATATATTTAGATACTCTGTGGCATTGAAGTCCGGTATAGAATCCATCATATATAAAGGGTTCCTAATTTCGTTCAGGATGAAATTGTGATTTTACCTTTATATAGTTTCACCTGGTACAAAAATCTTTAATTGAGACGAGGCAGAATAATTAGATAATTAATATAGTTAAATACTTTTAAATCTTTATTTTTGTACACAATAAATGACACGTAGTTGTATACACAGTACACGCCATGCATTCAACTATATTAAAATTCAACACCATGATTAAATATGATTTTTATCGATTGTTATCTATATTACCAATCAATTTTGAGCTTATAAATGAGGAATATTAAAAAATATACCCAAATAAAGCACTGTACTTTTGGAACCCAATAAGGTAATGGTAATAGGAACATTCTTCCTAATTCTGGAATAATGAACCCAAAAAGTAGTTGAAAGCAGTAAAGTTAGATTTAAAGTGTGTATTTAATTTTTAAACCCGTGTAGCTAGTTTGACTAAACACGGAAGTGGTGTAAAAACGAGTATTCCAGCGAAATGGAGTAATCCCATCGTCACACGGGCACACAGCACAGTACGCCCCATCAAAGCCGTTCTACGTGCTGGCTACACTGTGTAATATTTCATTTGTTGCGTCATAAACGTTTTTATACGTTAGTGTTGTCAATGTCAGACCGAGGCTGCAACTTCCGAACTGCCATTTCTTACACAGTGATATTCGTAAAATAATTTAAACAGTTTTTTTTCTAATATTACAATTTAATTTTCTTTGTCAGTGTGACGTAATCTGAGAAAATTCTCTTACTATGTATTTGGATTAAACTCGAAACAATTTTAAAACTTTCACCCGAAAAAAATACTGGTAAAACACAAACAAATACATAATCATTTTTTTATATTTGCAATATCGATAGTATATAGCAATCTGACATCGACACATAAACATTTTATAGGAAATATGTATGATGTAAATCTTAATTTTACACTTCAAGAAATGTAATATTATATAAAAATAATTGATAATTCATCAATAATCAATGTTTTGGAAGGGATTCAGTAAATAATGTTTCATTTCAGTCGCAGCAAACACTAATGGAATATTATCGAAACAGGTTTTGAGTGGGAAGTAATTGAATGCTTTATGCTGTAAATTGAACGTTTTATCTCCTTACGTGAATCGTTTCAGGTTGGTTTTGAACGTTTCCCGTTACTGGAATGCTTAAATTTATACATTGAAGCTCTAGTGTGAAACGTGACAACTGTGCGCGAATGCTCGAATGATTTTTTTCTATGCATTTTATTTTTATTTTGGTTCTAGACCAGGAAGCGGGAAAGATACACCTAAACAAAATGAGTTATCTGGAAAAATATATAAAATAGAATTTTAAACAACGTTTAAAATGAATGGAAGAACAATATAGTTATGATTTGTTTGTTCTGTTCACAGTATCACCATTTACAATTACAAAACATACTACATTGGCTAACTGCATGCGTTTAATCTATAACAATCGAGCAAACGCACTTGGAAGAAACATAACAGAAGATTGACGATACTACAAAGAGACTGTTTACTGTTTAGCCTTCAAATATAGGGTTACGGTTATGATTCAATTGTTCTCTAAAACTCAATGGAAAATTAATTAGAAAAAATTGATTAATTATCTGACGTTCACGTCTTCCCCTGTAAAACGTTATACTCTTGTACAGGGTACTATGGATTATAATATAGGAAATAGGGAACAGGAAATAGATATAGATTTTTAAGACAGCTATTTCAGCTTTAAGAACAAATTTATATTTCTAGCTTCATAAATCGAAAGATATTTTAAAAGGATTCTGTGAAATATGATGGGCATAGTGAAAAAAATATGGTGTCAAATTATCACGTATGGAGAATTGCAATTTTTATGTTTACGTACGTTAAAAATTCATTGTAAATGGTATTGTGTGGAAACTCTTAGTTGAATATAACATATGAGGAGATGAGTGTCGGCTGAAGTGTGTGTTAAGCTGTAGTGAGCAGTGCTACAGTTCAACAACAGTTCATGAACAGAACGGGAAACACTTTACAGCAATCATCGTTCTTTTAAAAATGCTGAGAAACTAATTTTCTTTTCTGTTTACAATATTACGTTTGTTTGCAAATAACATCTACAGGGTTTACAAGTTTAATTCTTTCCCTGCTTTTTTAATATGTACGTCACATTAGTGTTTTTTAAATAATATATTTTTAACAAAAAATTTATATTCAATAATTTAAAAAAGTGTTATGTTGGTGTTTAACATAAACATAAGAATAAAATGGGTACATCCGTGTATATACTTACTATTTTTTAATAATTAAATTAGCTCAATCTATTAAATTAAGACATTGAACAAGGATATGAAATCAAAATAATAGAATAATAATTCAGTATTCCGTTTGTGGATAGTAATAAATGAAATTTCCAACATTTCATTGTTAATCTAAATTACGAATGAAATATACTTTCCTACTGATTATTATGTAAAAGTGGATTTAAAAATTAAAATGTAATTTATATAAAAACGAAAGCATAATTTAAAAATATTTACTTTTTATTGGCTTTGAGTAATAAATGGTTGTATTGTACTTTTCAAAAACTAGGCTGACGTTTTCTTCGTTCATCAAGACAACAATCAACTATAACGGTACGATTCCTCTTCCATTCTTCCCCTTTAACCCCCCTCCCCGCCTCCCCCCAGCACCGGCACCCCCCAACCCCCTGCCATTCATGCCTCATTAACCCACATCACAGTTTTCTGAAACAAAACAATATTGCGTATATTTCCATGTCCAATTAATTTGGCGTGAAGCGATTATGAAGCTTATTACCGATGTTTAAAAAAGGTTTGTAGTATTGGGACAAATATGATGTAAGGAAATTTAAAAGAAAATATAAAGGTTGATCATTTTATGCTAGTAATCGTCCAGGTTTTATTTTATGATTTGAAACTAAAAAAACAACATTAAAAGTATCCCAATGACGATCTCAAAAAATGTAACAATAACGTTATAAAATAACTTACAAATTTACTATACACTTCAGTCACTCCACGATCATCATTATGGTAAACTCAGGGAACTTATCACTTTGACCGATAAGCCACAAGAAACTGGATAGTGTACTTCATTTAGAGGCGCGAAGGGTTTGTGTAAGAGCTATAAATAGAGGCTCCGTCTGAAGCGGTGATTATTTCTTTATCTACCCCCGGCGGGGGTGCGTCAACCACTTATCTGGAAAGATTAACGAACCGAGTAGACATATGGCACTGTACAGTCCATGTAGGGACCCGCCCCTGGTCCCTGGGCCACATTACGTGCATTTACTGATTACATTCTAGTGGAATATAGGCTTGTCTGACTTAAACTGTAAAACGTGTTGGTTTCTATGTCAACAGTGGGCATTTTTTTGCTCATGCAAAGCTTCCTTTTTAGTTTTCTAAGTTTTGGAAAACAAGAGCCACCTCAAATTGTCAGGAATGTAAAATAATCATATCAGACATCTGCATCATTGGCTTAAAACTTGATTTGAATATTCGTACCATCACACAAAAAGTTATAATAAACTGACGAACGTTTATTATTTATAACCACAGAAACGGAAAATAAATAATTCTAAACGGAAAATAGCGTTAGTCACAACCTCCGCATTTTAGCAAATATGTGTGAGCTGATCCAAGACTTCAATAAATATACCGTAACGTGGTCAAGAGAGTAAAGCATCTTCTAAATTTTTTCTAGTGGGAAATCATCTAAGAGGCTCCGGGATGCCAAGATAAGATATTCTCACCAGAGGAACCGTGCACTATAGCAGTTTATTGAGTAATAAAATGTACTGGATGTGTTTATAAATCGATCATTTTCATTTCTTATTTTACCTTACATTTTATTAGCCTATGAGGACAAGATAAATCATTTAAAAGTATTGTTATGGTCACAAGACAATATTAATACAGAGGGTAAAAAATTCCAAAAAGTCTAGAGCCCTATTAAATAATCACTTAGGCATGTCTATATCTCACAAAATGAGGCTTTCATTAATTTACAAGATACTTAGTAAATTAATTTTCATGTTTAAAAATACTGTTGATATTAGATAGTGAGTTCTAAAACTATACTTGCTTTAATTTTAACGGTTTAACTATATTTAGTTTTTATCATAAAGTTTTCTACCTTAAACAATTATGTTTTATATCACTAGTTTATTATTTTTATTCAGAATTCAAGAGAAAATGCGTATGAGTGCGCTATAATTGAGGAGTAAAAATTATTTTTTGCCGCGGAGCGGAGTTTTCACGTTCCGACGGATTCATTGTCTACCACACAACGACGAAACGCGGGCGTGCGGTGACGGATGATGACGTAATACGCGACAGTGACGTAATTTGGTAATTGTTACCACACATAGATCCAAACGTGTTCTTTCAAACTGAATCCCTCAAATTAATGCAACGTTCTCATTGTTGGTTTGTCGACTTCGTATCTCTAACTGGCATATTAAATGGAATGTGCGTGTTTAATTAGGATTTAAATATCTGTGAGGTACGAATTATACTTAATATGATACTGAATGTATTTTTGGCGACGTGTTAGCTTGAAAGAAAGGTGTTTTATATTTTAAAATACATATAAAAGGATATTAAGTATATTTTTGGTGACGTATTATATTGATAGAAAGTTGTTTTATATTTTAACTTCTAACTGGTGCAGTGGATTTTTGGAACCGTTACTTACCAGTAACATGAGTTACTACATGAGTAATACATGAGTTTTAGATGACATTTATTTACCGACTAGGCTGGAGCTACCATATATAAAACATCGTTTTAACGATTTTGTCCATAAGCTAGAAAATTAGTTGAATTGTACTCAAAAAGAATAAAACACATTTCAGATAGTAGACCCTAGCTATTTTCACGTAACAAATATCATTTCGTGCGCTTTCTCTCACTGTCTGTGTTGTTAAGTAGGACATTTACATTTAGTAAATAAACATAGTTGAGAAACGTCAAGACACACCTTGGAAACTTATTTAAAAGAAATGGATCCCAGAAAATAGGAAACGTCAAAAGGCTTACAACATAGTTTATTTGTGCCTTAAGCTTTATAAGAAGTCAACCTAATTGCCCATTGAATATATTTTACCCATTCCAAAACCTAAAGCTATAACGAAAAGTGTGTGTATATAAACATCATATGGTATATTGCGAAATAAAAATAACCTTTCATTGACTGACGGTTATTTGGATTTTATTATTGATTGTTTAAAAAACAAACAAATGTTATACACATCTGATATGAAGATAAAGAACAAAGATTGAACAAACCCTGTTTATTTAGTGTCAGAAGTATTGATTAGTTCAACAGTCGGATATCATTCATACAATCGCGGCTGTCTCTATGAATCATAAAGGAGTACAATCAATGTTAACATGTCCCCTCCCCATTACTTCCCCCCTCCACACCCCGTCGCTTCATGCGTCATTACCCTGTGCCAGACGTTGCAAAAACAAAACCAGCTTGTTTGGGATTTTCCATTTTTATGTTTCCGTTCTGAAGTAAAAGTCATAAATAATGGTAGGCTGACCACAAACAACAGTTTTCTTTTATATTAAAAGCCACAATAATGATTGTATTTCCAACCCCGGCGGCGTTATGGTTTTAATCTTAACGCATCGGTGTTTGGCTATTTTTAAAGAGGGGATACTTTACATCTCATCAAAAGTATTTTTCTAACCACATTTTGAAAAAAAAATATAAACATCAAGCTATGTGGGACACATCTCCGGGCGAGTAACGACGAGTGTATATAAAGATTTGCCTTTTCTATATCACTCAATTAGAGTTTAACTAAATTTTACGACGTATTTACATTGACATAAAATTCAAACATTGCAAAACAATAGTGGCAATCTGATAATCTTGACAACATATTGACAATCTGGGAAAAATATCCATATTCAAATCAAATAATATATCGTGTCTAAACAGATAGTTTTCAATGACGTTAGTTAAGTTTTATTTCTGATTGTTTCCAATCATTCTACGTATCGTAATCATCATGATACATACCATTCTAGTAGCCTAGAATTCTTACATTATTGACGGAGTAGTTGCTATGTAATAGTTCATAAATATAACGTTGGGTAATTTCATTTTGGCACTTGGAAAAACTATAAAATATATATTACTACTACATTATGTTATGTGTAGTGACAAGTAACATATGATGATAAGTACTGTATTACAACCATGGACCAAATATAAAATATTTGTATTTACTTCCCTGTGGGAAATAGGTTAGGTCGTGGATATGTCTAAAGGGAATGTTTTCAATTGATCTAGACAGCTTTTCATATAACCAAACTATGCCGTTACTATTAAACGACGTCTCAAATTTTGGTCGCGCAAATTGCCAACACCCCCCCCAAGAGCTAAGCCATGTCAAAAATACTTACAAACGAACACACAAGAGTAGTGATCTCTTCGTATATAAAAAAAATGTGCGGTTATCATTTCGAACTCGGACTGTCTGTATTTTTGGTATTACGTACCATGTTACATTTCGATCATAATACTATGTCGCACAACTAATGCTGTGGCTGTAATGCTGTAATATAACATAAGATAAATGATTTGGTCTCTTAAAAAATAACCTCACTGGAGTTTGAATTAGACAAAAGCAAAGTGGAACTTACATTAACCCTTGTTCATTGGTTACCGGGCTTGATACAAAAAATACAAATATAAATAAATAATTTTCAAAAATCTTACTGAGTCATGGCCCCTTTGAGTTTACAAAACTTGTAGCGGGGTCTAATTGTATTTTACACAGTTTTCATCATTTACAATTACTTTATTTTCTAGTTTTTGTCTAAGGCGGTCGGTTTAAGGCAGGTACTTAATTATCTCAAAGTCAATAAGCTGACCAAATTTTTCTATACAGTATTTTCCTTTTCATTTTCTTTTTATTTATTTTTTTATTACTAATACACAATATAATTTTCTTTGTCGAAAGACTATGCTCGTTAACCATTGAATAGATAGATATTTATATACGAGCAATAAAAATATTATATTTCTGAGACAACATCATTAATATAGCTAAATACCTAATATGTAAATACGAACATAGTTAGGTATTTTTTATTAATGAAAAATTATCATTATGCAGAAATATTAAATAAATACGGCAAGTTCGGCAACGTAATCAATTGTATTCAACTCTAATGTGGTTTCTTATGCTTATGGTTTGCTTTTGAGCACACCAGAAAGTGGAGTAAGAAAGGATGAAGGTTAAGACAGGTTCAGAGTGATTTAGTGATTATTCCCTAACCGGATCCACCCCAGGCGGGTGACGCGGACGGGGACATTACCCTCCCGGGATTCAGCCCTCCGTCGCATAGGATCGATCCCGGCTTCACGCATAATTATTTCCCCACTCGCCGTAACTTTTCAAGAGGTCTGAAACAAAACTGAAGAAGGGAACGTGTTCTCCCTCGTCGTCGAGGCTTTGAAAGAGAGCTCACTCGGTGATTAAAGTGGGTTTTGAATGCAGTTCGGCGCCTAATCAGCACAGCAATCCGCTACTTTCAGTGATCATTCCAACCTCACGAATCTTCAAGTGCTATCGACCTCTGTGCTGACGTGGAAATTTGACATTAATATAATTCTGTTTTGACATCTCTATATTCGTTGCAATATTTCATTACTTATATTTTCTCATTATTCTTGATCATCAAAACACTATAAGTTTGCGATAAAAGTGAACTAGGCCTAACATTTTGAAATTTAATTACTCGAAAGAATATATCTATATATATCTCAAATCAGACTTTTATTTCAAATCTCATTACGAATCTAAATAAATTTAGTGTTAAGGTAGCAAGCGAATAGAGGATTCTTGCATATTACTAGATATTATTGTATGCCATCATAAAATCACAACAGGTGATACAAATTCTATTTTTAATAATTGTTATTCCCCAGTCATAGCGATGATAATCAAATGTTGAGATAAGTAGTCATAAAATAAATACATTACAATATACAAATAATGTTTATAGCGTAATGTCAGTTGAGAGCAGTAAAAGGAATATTCTATTCCTTGCCCCAATTCGTTTATATTATCAATGTTTTTATATTTCCAGAATACGTGTTTTAGCAAATTTCCCATAAGAAACAGTTTATGTGTTTATCATGGCAGCTGGCCTTCATACTCTTTTCCCATGTTAATCGTAATATAGAGAATAGGCAAACCCATTTGTTTATGGACAGATGTTGATAAAACATGGTATAAATGATCAAAATAAATTTTTTTTATGCTCGAAATGCCTACTTTAAATGTTCCTCACAGCAGCAATCCTGCATACTCATTCCCATGTTAATATTATGGAGAACAAGCAAATATTTCTCATATTTATCGACAGATATTGATAAAACTTCATGTATTATTGTTTTATTATATTATTGATTTAGGAATTCGATGAGTACGCAGGTCTGCTGCGATGGGATATTTATTAGATAAGTTGTTACTTTCCTTTAAATATTAATTAATGTTACCCTTTATAAAGGCAACAATTTTTTTATGACTACGGAAATTCTCAATTTCTGAAAACTCATTGTAACAAACTCACTACAATATTAGTGTTTATTCTCATGAGTGAATATAAAAAGAATTTTTTACTTGCGGGTTCTATAAAGAACTTAACGAGAACTTAACTTAAGAACTTAACTTATTTTAACTCTTAACTAAAAAATTAAAGGAGCTGAAATCAAAAGTTTAGTTAGCCTTCATTCTATCTGCAAAGGTCTCCGTTTTCTACATTGAAAATTAAATCTTCAGTTTCGAATGAAATTCAATATCTGGGATCAGCAACGCGGCCTGCGGTACTCGGTACTCAGGAGGAGGGTTTCTCAGATATTCTTCGGATATTTTTAATCAAGTCCCTCCCAGTAACTATAGAGGCTAATGAAATTTTACCGCAGCCCCGTCAGCGTTTGAGAGACCGAATCGATAAAAATAATTTGCAATTCTATTCCGTTTCCCGATACTTTCTCATTAGGTTCGGATTCCTACAGATCGGTCGCGCTCGTAACTCAATTAGTTGTGATTATTGAGCCTACTTTGATGTTCAATCAGAACCCGGTGGATCAGTTTAATTAAAATATGATCGACCAGTGACATTCAAAATCTACTCACGCTTCGTTCTTTTACGAACTATTTTCAATTAATTTAGTTTCAATCGTCAAAAAAAGGATCATAAAAAATCACAAACCGTGATTGAAGTCTTCATCAGAGCTACTATATCATATTTTAATGTAAAGTTTGATTGGCATTTCGTCAAAGTATTACTGATCGTCATAACAATGTTACTGATGTGTCATATTAACCCAGTAGTCATCTAGTAAATGATTAAAATTTTATTTTACTATTCAGTTGTATAAAGTTACGACACAGTTATAATTAACATAAAATAACAGGTTAGTTAACAGGATAATTAACAGGTTTTTAAAAGTAATTTTATTTTCCCTACATAACCAATTTAACTTTAATAAACACAACAACCATATATTTACGAAAACTATATAGCCAGTCATGCTTTCACGAAATTAATATTTCTTAAATTTGTTTTTGTTAGCTTCTGTCTATTTACAACAAATTTTTTCTTTAACTAACAATATAATGGCAAAATTTATGGAAATATAATGGCACCTAATTTATGCATGGTTAAATTTCTACCTATAATACTTTCCATTTTTTTAATTTTTTGCAACGTTGTATACAATTCTTATTTACCCAAAGATTTGTTACCTGGAGAGAAAACGAGAGAGTAAATATGTGTTTGTTCTGTATAAACAATACATCTGCAGTTAATAAAGTTATTTTAACAAGTAGCTGCAATAAATATTAAAAAGAAAAAACAATGCGTATACAACGTAAATAGATATAAACTAAAAAAACCAACAATGTAACACAACAATCAACGTACCAGCAACAAAAACAGTATGCAAAAACAGATCGTTTTAACTAGGAGGGGTCAGTTAACAATTCAACAGTCTTTGACGGAAAGCGCTTCTGAGGTCTGAGGCTTGGTAATATATCAAACTGTAGAAAGATTCAGAAATGCAGGGGTACAGATGAATAGATCTAATGAAATGCTTAAAACCTTCTGCAAATTAGATAATGTTTGAATTTGAATGATTTTTTGTGAAAAAAACCTTTAAGTACTGTAAGTTAAGTATTTTTGACAGTACAGTTTGTTCAACCATTACGAAATTAATTTTCAATGGTGCAATCGGTCTCAGAAATTTTTAGTTTACATATCTGCCTGCGGTGGATACAAATAAAATACTATTATATATAACATTAAATAAAGGTTATTAGGTTCATCGTGATTAAATGGTTTGTCGCATTGTGAGGTTAGGCTACCAGACCGGTGGCGCGGTGGCCGTAAGAGCGGGGGTCCCGAGAACTATAATCACGCTGCGTAACACAGCCCGGTTCGCATCGTTTAATGTTGATATAAACGTTCTAATTACACCTTTTCCTCCACGTTTCAATCCCAAACGAAATAACAGTTCGGGGGCGGGGGCGGGGGCGGGGTTGGGACCGGTAAGATGGAGGCGCCCTCCATGTGGTCCTATCCACACCACTAATATATAGATCACGACCGAAGGTAATGAGGACCCTGGTTTAATTACCGGAATAAAACCTCATTAACTCGTCCATTGTGGACAGCCCGTGATGGGAGCATTGTTGGCGAGATTGAAACTTGGAAATTTCGGCAGTTCTAGATCGAATGGGAGATGTGATCGAAATCGGGTAATTAACAGAGGCAGTTGGGAGGAAACTGGTACAAAAATCGATTATTAAAGAGGGTTTGGTTATTCATGTAATGGTTAAACACGAACTTAAGTTGATTAAGGTTCGTGCTCATTAAAAAAGTTCAACATTTTCGTTTTAATAATATATGTAATGCCAAACTGAAAAATAATGCTGCCAAGCAAATCATGGCGCACAAAGTAGATGAACTTGAAATGAATGTATCCATTGAAAACTTTGGACATAAAACACGTAACATCGTTGCCGAGTTTTAATTTACCGAGGCTAAAGGGACTAAACGCTCTCATTACTAGTAAAGTCCCGGCGCCTGCAGAGAGATTACGTAATTACACCATTAATAACTTCACACGCTGCGGACACTTTTTGATCGCAACATTAGACGCGAGTTTTTCACTTCCTGTTCAACCACATGGGATTCGTTCTTTGAGGCATAAAAACGAACACGATGAGAAACAAGTCCGCGTTCGAGCTGTAAGCAAAAACTGAGGATGATCCCCTCTCGAGTCTCCACTGCCGTCACTTCCACGTAAATCTACAGATTTCAACAGTCCTCTTTAGTCATACTGTATTCAGTTCTCTTTCTCATAATTAAATCTCTGCCTCCATTAACGTTGAGGCCGCTAATGGGTCCAGAGAATAATTCTTTGTCCAGGGAATCCTGTTGGAGTGGCACTTTTATATCTCCATGCCTCGCAAATGTTAGGTCTACAGGTGACACGACAAGCTTTGTGCGAGTTTTGGTCTTTACGAGTGTTTAGTCAATTTATAAACTTTATAAATTTGTTACAAAAAAAATTAAATAGATATTAAGTTCAATGAATGTAACAGTCATTTCTTTAAAATACGTCTTATTTCGTATTACTTTCTAAAATTTAGTTATCCAAATTGCAAAAATTTTATTAACTGAATGCATCTAACATAAACTTTACGAGCGTATATTCATAGCATACATAGTCTCAGTTACGGGGTATTCCGAAAGCAGATGCCATATGTCAAGGTTTCATTCTACATCTTATTCGTGCTGTTAAAAATTTCATAAATAAAATTTAGCTTATATTTTAAGATATGTCTATGATTGAATATTAAAATATGTTTATTAATATTTACAAATAGGAAATTTTGTTTGAGTAAATAAATAATAAAAATGTTAGTATACAATACGATAAATAATCAAATACATAATTTATACATTGCCAATTAATTGTTAAATTTATATAGCAATATAAATTTTGATTTAGATTGTTTTTCCTCTTCATAAGTTTTAAGCTAATTTCATAGATTTTATTGAAAATTGTTTAGGGTGGTCGTGGTGTAGGGTGTGGTTTATTTTTATTTAAGGAAGTTGTTTGACAGTTGAATGTACACTAATATACAATCAATACACTTTTGGCCGAATAAATATGTCAAATAATGAAATGATTAAAAATTTGAAAACTAATCCTCAAGAAGAATGTTAATTCCATCTGGCGACACTTTCTTCATTTAAATATAAGTTATAAGTATAAAATATTATAACTTATTATTTGTATAGGCACCTGATTTTTATTGCATGAATGCATGCGTGTACGTATATGCGTGTGCGTGTGTGCGCGAGCGAATGCATGAATACACGTCACAAACACTTCACCTGCCAACATCCTCTCTATGTCACATCACTTACCTATCTTTTTGAAAGATTAACATCCTCTCTTCCACCATCCCGGCACAAAATAATCAATAAATTGATTGTTTTGCATAGTTGAAAGATTTCCAGAAAATTGGAAACAAAGCGTAAAACTACTAATATTACTCAACTAAACTAGCACTAGTAAAACATATTAAACTAACCATATGATACATAATTTATTGACATTTTATGTACAATTAATTTATGTAAATTTATTAGTTATTATAATGCCATACAAGATGTAATTACTTAATTAGCGTTAATGAATACTCAATTAATCTCAAACAGCTGAAATACTAGAATGACTCGAGTAATATGAAACCAGATTATGATTTTTTTGTTTTATAAATAAAATTATAGTTTAGACTTAACATTGCTCAGAGTTATAAATTTTTAGCAATTTTTACGTACGAAACTAGAAGTCGAAACAAGTCTTATCTCAATTCTCAATTTGTGTATGTCTGTCTACCTGTCTGTCTGTCTGTGACGATCCAGGAGGCATTCTACACAGTTTTCTCCAAATAAACGAGAGAACTGGTAACAGTGTAACTTATTTCCATGCATTCTCTACATCCCACAGAAGGTTTTTCAGTGCTTGAAATTGTCCGCTGCCTCTTCAAAAGTAAATTAAAAGAGCATTAAAAACCCCACTTTCTATGCTATAATAGTCGCATATTGCATTTTGCTGCTAGTTGTAGTGTAAAACTATGAAATTGCTATTTTAAAACAGTAAGTAGAACATTGGAATATTTTTTGGAAGGTTTTTTATTAAAGGCAGGCTTGTTTGAAATCCTCATTAGGTTTATTATTCTGAATGATAAAATATGGCATACCGAGAAAAGTATAATTTTTAAATTAATATTAAATTCCGTGATGATTTTGTAAAATTATATTACAATCCAGGATATAGATTACTCGTTACCAATAAACAGTTTTGTCGCCGCAACAAAAACAAAAATAAAGTACGTGATTAATTGTTCAGGGCTAACGCATTGGGTTTATGGTCGATTAAACTAATTATGCATCGGCTTTGCAAAGGTGCTTTGAGTGTTTCAGCCCGTGTGTAAGCTATCAGTTATGCTCTACCAATTCTACTGAGCTCAGCTGACACTATATCTGGAAATTAAACTGGTCGTACAAAGGTGCCTCGAGTGACTCAGCTCGTCTTTGATGCGATCAGTTATGCTCTACCTCTAATAATATGCTGAGCTGACATTATATCTGAACACTAAGCTGGTAGTATGAAAGTTTGTAAGATGGTTATAGGTGGATTTTAATGACGTATTAGTCATGGATACTTAAATAAACTTTATTTGCAAAAACTTTAATCAGATATGACGTCTATAATTGTGTTAATCTTAAAACCACTATTTTTATGCAAATAATCAATGTACTTTAAATTTTATCTTAAGTAATACTAAGTTACTACCATTATTACGTTACCAAGATATTTACCCGAAAAATTTTAAATCTTTAATCTGAACATGTTTATGTTAACCTTTAGTGAGTGTTTTAAATGTTTAAATGTGTTCCTAGTTTTATTTTTTTTATATGGAAAGGCTTGATAACTTCCCAAAACTACTCAATTGCCAACAGCTAAAGAATTGAAGGATTGAAGACGTCAGGTATTGTGACCTATTGATAAGCGTTTATCAATTCTGGAGACAAGAATGTTAAAATGATTTTTCCTGTGTATGCATGTGTATTGAATGTTGAATTGTTTTTTAATACATCTAATTTGACCTATTAGTTCAATCTAAATTGAGCGTTGTTCTGTATCCTGAATAGTCTCTAGAGTGTCTTGCTAGGAAAATCCATTGTTCACGAACATTGGACGGGATTCAATACCGGTGACCGCTAACATAATAAATAGCCAGGGGAGGTTTTAAACAGGTGAGGGGGTGAGTGGGGGGGCAGGGGTAGCCAGCCTTGACGTCGTCGGGCTTTTTGCGCTGCTCTACAATGCAAATATAATTTCACGCCTAAGATCAGCCGTGTATCACTGTCGGCGCTCAGCCCCCCCACACCCCTAAACCGCATCCCTCCGAAAATTCACCCTCTCTGAACAAACCCCGTGGGTAATGAAACTAACATGAATGTGCAAGAAAAATTTTGAATGGGGGTTTCGTCCGTATGTTACTCAAGTAGTGATTGATGTCAATGTTGGGTAGAACAATCTATTCAAAGAATAATCAATAGATATGTGGGTGGACATCGGTATTGGGTACATATATTCTTAGTATCTCAACTGTAGCATATATTAATAAAAATAAAGATAGGATAAACTTTTAATGCACCCAAAGTTAAATCGTAAACAAGTATAAAACGAAATCGAAACAAATTAATTAAAAAATCATAAATTATTATGAAACCGTATGCGGTTCATAACAGGTGGGGTTCAACCTCTAGTTAAAAACATGGAAACCATGCATTGCAAAGACGAATAATTATTGAAGTATTTTTGACGAATCAAATCCTTTTACTTTCAAATTCCAAGAGAAAACTTGTTTTGAAAACAAGCAAACAATATTCGACAAACAAATTAAATAGGGAAAAAGGTATGACACTCTCTCATTGGATTCTTTATTTAAATTAATATTAACAATATAAAATATCTGTATACAACAGTTTTGAAATGAAATAAATTGTTCGTTAAAATACCACACCATAACTAAACATAACTGTTGGTGGGAAAATTGTCACAGATTTGTAAGTCGTTATTTTCCAGTTTGTCGTTTGAGGATAAAATTGAGGTCTAAAACACTACTCAAAATTAAGGGTTTATTTCTTATTTTCCTTTCTGAAATAGTAAAAAATTGTCAAAAGACAGCATAGCTATAAATTAATATCACCTTAAATAAATAAAAAAGCATACCACTTTTTCAGCTGAATCCACTACATTCAGTAAGATATTGTGAAACAATGAATGTAAGAGTTGTCCACAACTGTGTGCATGTACACAACAATTAATTGTAAAAAAATTTTTAATAATGATGTGACTATTTGCATAGGGTAATGGTTATTTCATAAGTCACTAAACAGTCTAAAATCACCAATAAATTGTCCCATGTCCAGCTTCGAAATGAAAAAGGAAATCTTATGTTTAAAATACTCACCAAACAAATGGATTTGACTTGTTGTAAAAATATTCTAAAAGACTCCGTTCTGTTAACATTAGCCACATTTTCTAGTCCTTTCTGTAATGAATAAGAATCTCTATTTGATATGAAAAAAACAAATAAAAAAATGTTACGCGTCTTCACATCAAACTCGATAAATTCAAGCAGGAAAGATGAATGGGTAATGCAATGTATAAGGCGAGGTTGAAGGGTAGATTTAGGTGTTTTGTAAACATTCCTAACACCGACTTAAACGTATTTGGTGAATATTGGATGCCTCTATCCGAGCTGCATTGTTGTACGTCAGGCCCCCAGAGAAGGGCTTCTTTCATATTTCTTTCATGCTGTTTCTCTTCGAAGAGTTTGATAAAGTTGAGTGTACATCAGTATCGATAAATGCTTTATTTAATTTCTATATCAGCTAATTTTAATACTTTTTAAATATGTTCCTAATTTTACATAGTAAAAACAGTTCAAGCGTACTCTGTAGCTCAGATTTCCCCTTAGAAATAATAAGAGATATCATAGTTTTCTTGCTTCAAAACATTTATTATATTAAACGAAAGTTAGAACAGAAAGCCAATATCTATTACTAGACTAAAGTTGATTTTTCGCGTATAAAATGGTATCAATAAACTTTAAATATTTTCTAAATCATCTTAAAAGTCCCAAATGATCCTCCCAAGTTTAAAAATAATTATTAAATGGGAAAAGTATGAATTCTAGATATAACTTACCTCATTTAAATATCCTCTAAATGTTCTATAGAACAATTGAAGGTTTAAAAATAACAATAAATTCAAACAGATTAAATAAAAGTAATAGAATATTGCAACAGTTGTTAATAAACTATATGAAAACAGGTTGGTATGATATATACTAAATTAGCATATATATAGATTATTTTTACGCATACAAATACTCTAAATAAACTAGTTTTCATCAAAATAATCCTTCTGAGTTGAAAGTTAGTGTCAATATTTCCTACCTTGCAAAGCTTGATTTTCCGATACTTTGCACAATATAAGATGCCACGAGTCATGGTTACGCTGTCGGTTGCTGGTCACGAGTTTGGTTTACACCCCCAGTCCCGAAACGTTAACCGATAAGCTTGTGTTTTACAAATATTTAAAGACATAGAACCACCTTGTCAAACGTTATAACTTTACTACATTTCACTGACACAAAGATGAAAAATAAACAATATTTTATCTTGTGTCTAAAAGATTAGGACTGAAAACTAATGGAAACTGAAATAAATGGTTTTGATTTATTTCTTCAATCTGCTCGTGAAAGCAAATTACTGCTCTTAAGTGTTTAAAAGCCCTGCGAAGAATAAGAATCCAAACTATCAATCACAAGTGCCGCGATAATTGGAATTTTCGGAGAAAGAAAAGTAAATCAAATAAAAGCGACAATAAGTGGACCTAGCGGTAACAGGTCCATTCATTACGGAAAACTTTCAAACAAAACTTAATTTCCTCGCCGAGTTGTGGCGTTGGCCGCTAGGTGCCGCTGGATGCAAGACGCGTAGCTCCGAGTCGCTAATTATTTCTGTATGCTGCTCACTCCCTGGACTTCTTAGATTCACTTAACTAACGAATGGGTCGAGATACTCTTACAGTAATTCTCGGAGTTTTCAACTTTTCTCAATTAGTTGGCTAAGTTAAAGAGTTTTTGTTAGTCTAATCCCCGGAAGGGTGGAATACTAAGATTTGTTTTACTTATACTGTATTTTACCGAGAGTAAATTAAAAAGTATATTTAGTTATGTAACTACTTTATAATTGATAATGTTCACTGTTTAGAAGTATTTAAATGCCTGTCATTTAATAAATTCACCAAATATTCATAATTGTACGAATGCACTAAATGGCATTTAACAAATCTGCAAAATGACTATGATTCAAAAATAAGCCAAATTTTCACTGAACACGAATACCATAAATATTCAGCTTAAAACACGAAAGGTATTCACTACTTTTAAGCAATTTATGTTCACCGCTCTTCAACTCTACAAATGTGATTCATATTCACTTCTCAACGAAAGAGAGATACATATTTACTTCTCAACTAAGACAAATATTCACCGCTCAAAAAATTTATAGTTATTCACTATTCAACTAAAGTGATGAATATCCAGTACTGAACTGCGATAAATGTTCACCGCTTCACACGTTCAATAAATATTCACCGCTTTACAAATACGATTAATGTTCACCGGCCGACGAACTTCACACTCACTGGCAGCTCACGCGCTTAAACCCTCCTTTGTGGAAAATACATTTACGGAATGGGCTAAAATGTAAAGCGGTGATTTAGTATATGGGAACCCGGCCGTTCTCGGAGAATCGTGATGGGAATTCTTATTGCCTGTAAACTTTGCCCGCTTTAACTTAAACTTGGGTCGCGGAAATCGCTCTCCAGACGACTGCATAAAACATTAAATTACCAGGATTTAAAACCGACTTTCAACTTGGAGGATTTCGCCGAGTTTAGAAAAGAGCGATATTAAACTTGTGTATCCTGAGTAGGTAGGCCTCTACTCACATGTAATATCGAAGTATTACAAGGGATTTACACGAAATAAGTGTTTAAACCTTCACGTTTCACGCTAATTTTCTCACAACAATGGATAATGGATAGTGATAGTGTAACACAATAACTGGTCAAGTGGATTTTTGTATGGTTAACTTTAAATATATTGTTAAAGTGTTTTATAGTAATTGTGAATGACATGTTTTATCAATATACACTAATTACTAGACCATAATAAGTTAAAATTTAACTATTTCACAAACAATTTTAAAATAAATATCAGTGAAGGAAATTTGGATTACTTTGAGTTACGTGCAAGAACCATTTTACAGACGATTACCCCTCATAAGCAGAATAATTAGTTAATTACCTGATATTAATTACAAACACGATCCAAACACATCCACCTCTTACGTATCATCAAGCAACAATCTTTTACCACAAAGACCCACGATAAGCGATATTATTAATTAACGTTGCTTTTGTTGTGGCAAGCGCCTTCACCGGCAGGCGAGCAGCCCGCCACACAGAACTGCGTGCTGGTTGCATATCGGTACATCAAAGGCGCACCCGTACGGCAGACGGGCTGTTCTCACGATTGTTCTACTCAGATCATCTCTCGCTTCTCGCTTTACTATCCAGATATCTTTTGCCACGTTGCTAATTAATATTCAGATCAAACGGTGTTATAATTGTTGAAGTAAAGTAACAGTAAGGTTATCAATCATCCAACGTCACAACGTAAAATGACTCTTAACAGACTACCTGTATGGTTATTTCGCTGTATGAATACTTAACGGTACATTATATCTCTAATATACTTGCTTTTTTCATTGACAGTACAAGATGTGTTGTGAAGACGTAGCTCATCTCATTACGTATAGCAGCAAAAGCACCTAATTACTCTGATTTATAATTTACTCTCAAAAATTTGTACAGAAAAAATATACTAATCGTTATATTTCACTAAATAAAATCAAACTATAACTGCTAACCAATCTCAATGCTATTTTTTATTATTTTGGTATTTTAAATCGCATTAAGTTTATTTTTCAACGATTGGGTTAACAATATATGTAGCCTATCTAACTCAACTTACTGTGTTTCATTTAGGACTACAAGAGACAAAAGGAATAATTTATTATAAAACGCACGATTAATAGAACGAATTATTTGTCTGGACCCATTCAAAGTTCGAGGTGTGTGCAGTAATCATGTGTCTCAGTGTATTACTGGAACGACATGTCACATAGGCCGTGTGAAACCTCCCTTTCATTAACAGATCTAACGAATCCTTAATAACACGGACGGTCCAAATGCTCTCAAAGCGGGAATATATTGGATTTTACGGTCGGAATCGTCCATGAACGCTCGCCACGCGGCGCGCGGCGGCGAGGAGAACTACTCCGAGCGAAAAATATATGCGGTAAAACCGCTCGCGGAATTAATATTACATTTTTGCTTTGAAACCGATTCCTAGCCAACTGTACCGGTTATAATTGTATACAACTTTTAATTTTCAGACATTCTACAAATTTGTTTCTATTCGATTCTCCAATTAATTGTCTCCTATAAACTCCGTAATATATCCACAATAAACAAAATAGTTAAAATTGTAAAATTATATTGTGAAATAAAATATGATATTGTGACAATATTTAAAATTTTCAGAGACAATATAAAACTTGTTCACGCTAACGAAGTGAGCATAGACATTACAATTACATACTTAATTTCTAAATCAATCACGTGTTCAGTGTTAAAAATCTGAGTTTTAACATCAAAAATATAAATCTCATAAACAAAAGAATCTGCGAAGTGTAATGTGCGTAGCAAGAACGCTCTCATATGTTAATTAATTATCTTATTCTTGAATTAATTTACTATAATTATTTGTCTCTTGAAACAAAAAGTTGATACCGGTAGTAGAGGTTCTTAACTACCTGTAATAAGTAATTGTAACTGTGTGTCCTTCCCAAAGTCCACCGTGACGTAGCTGAGTGGTGACATCATAGAGAGGGGTTGGCTCTACGTTTTTCACATTTGATGAAGGTTTAAAAAGCATAAAGGGAAATTAAATACATATAATATCACCTTGTTGAACATCATGCGTCGAAAGCTTAACGATTGTAAATTCAGATTTTTCAAAATATTTTTATAATACCCTAATTTGTGGATACAAAATATAAAGACGAAATTTTAAGTTTGAAAGAAATCAGAATACA
This sequence comes from Nephotettix cincticeps, assembly GCA_023375725.1. NCBI lineage: Eukaryota > Metazoa > Arthropoda > Insecta > Hemiptera > Cicadellidae > Nephotettix > Nephotettix cincticeps. The sequence goes on along the minus strand of CM041786.1, from coordinate 26,220,004 downwards.
GATGCTAGAACGCCGGCGGTGTGTATAGGAGGCGGGAGAAAGCTTATATTGGTACCTGTATGAATACGACAAAAATGTAGGAACCTCGCACTACCAAATGACGAATAGGTTATATATAGTGATTAGATCGAGGTGTGGAAGCTATCCACGTCTTCGGTGGCGAGTCAGTCACCTGGCCGGAAACGGAGGTAAAGATCCTCTACTTCCGGCGATCACAGCAGCTTCCTCCCCGTAATTGGCGGGAATTGCCCCGACTCGGGGGCGGAAACTTTTTCGACACTCGAAGCTTGTTCAAAGCGAACTTTAATTAAAACGATCGTTTCACAACAAAAAGGTGGAGAAGCTCAAACGGAACTGACTCGTTCGGCTTCCTTATTTGATCAGTCCATTCACGATTGTTGGAATATTTCGATCATCGCCAACACGATAACGTTCGTTTTCATTTAAAAATCGCTAGTAATTAAAACTGTGTTTACCTCTAGATGCAATCAAACTGCTGTGTTGAAAAGTAGTTTTCGTTCATTATGTAATAATGCAACCATATTTGAATTGTACTTAGTGAACCGGATTCACTTTTCATATTCTCTAAGTGTGCGTAAAATCGAAACTATTGTTTCGATTATGTAAGCTATTTATTTAACACATTTAGTGGAAATAATTTACAAATAGTCTACATGTGAAACATAATAATATTACTTTATTGATGTACAATGGAATAATTTAAACAATGACAATGTGACGAATGAAAAACCAATCTGACGTATTACTTATTTACTCTTAACTCCTGTGGCCTTTAGAAACCTAGTTGGTTTTTGACCCAGCCAACCATATGTCTTCACGCTCTTCTGTCTTCTGCCAGTTCCAAGTCTCCGCCGATTCTTCTTAGATCCTTCATCACCTCATCCACACATCGTATTCTTGGCTCTCCTAATGGTATCCTGCCCTCTGGTGTATCTCTTAGCACCATCTTCACCATCTCCGTCTCACTTCTTCGGTTAATATGGCCCAGTCATCTTAACCTTATACTGTTAATTATTCCCACAATATCTGTGTCTCACGTAATATAATAAAAATGATGATTATATACATCCTACAAGAGTTTCGTGCAATATGAGCATCCAACAATATCCCCGTGTTTGGGGATAAGTGTTACTTCCGGGAAGAACCACCAATTCCTGTAGGATCCGGGCAAGGAACCCCGCAGGTCTGCATCATATCCGTGATCTCTGAACGTTGGCGCCAGTCGGCCAGTAGGCCTACAGTGCTTCTTACGATAGATATTATTTTGGAAATCGTCAGATAGGCTAATATTTTAGTTTAGTTTAGTTATTTTAGTTAGTGGATGTATAGTGTACCTATAACAATATTATTTTTATCTCACTAGGTTATAGATACAATCTTAGACCTAATCAAAGAGAATAAATTAGAGACAGGTAACATTTCTTTCAGTGTTGCTCTGATTGTGAGTCGAACGAGGTGCCATGTAGTGGGAATATAAAAAATATTTATGATACAAAATGGTTACTTACAAACATGCAACCTAATTTTTCCGTGGTTCGAAATGAGTGAGGTGAGCGTTTTAGATTTCACTACAACATAAGAAAGATACATAAGCTTTCTTCTTTGGCCTACAAAGATGAGATTTTTTATGACCAACGGTATGAAGCAACGGTATCTATGCAAAATGTCTACTAAATTTTTAAATTTAGGTACAAAATTCATAACAGACGTAAATTGTAATGTTTTGAGGGTATAAAGTATATTAATTATAAAATTACAGAAATATAGCCTACTAAATATATTAAGTTAAGCCATATAAGTGTAAGTGTTGGATTAAATTATAATATTACAACGATCTCACAAAACACAGTGGAAAGCAATGTCAACTGCTAGGACCAAGCATACTACATTTCATAATGGATGCATTCAAATGTGTTTACAACTACCATAGGGAAATAATGGAAAATCCGAATTGACAATGTAATTTTAAGTAATTAAGTTTGGTGGCTAGTGGAAAGAGAGCGAGAGATAGAGAGAGAGAGTCTAAAGCAAGTCAACCCATGATGATTCGAAACCGTAAGAAATGCGTCAGTCAAGGGTAAGATCGTCCTGTAAATAATGATCCTTCTCCACAATTACATCTGGAGGACTTCCGAGGGGAAGTCCTGGCTTAGGACTCGTAATGTCTTACATAATTATAGGTGTTAAGTATCTATCTAGTGCCATATTTTGGTTTTAAATCAACTTTGTTAAAATAGTAAAATTAAGAAATTAAAGCTGCACATTAATATTATACTTTTGCATATAATAATGGAGAATAATTAATTGTCGGAAAACAGTTAAATCGAAATGCTTTCAATAAATTGTAATTAATATGGATTTAAAGAGTAAACAGTTTTAGCGGGTTTTATTAAATTAGACAGTAATTGGCATTTTAAAGCAGTTAATTTTGTGAGGACAAAAATATGTTAAATTAAAATAAATTAACGAACGACCAGTAGCTAGGATTTTAATGATTCATTAAATATAAAAACCTTTCAGTTCATTGTTAATATTTAACCTTTTGAGGAAATTTAAACAGTCAATAAGGCTTTATGTTAAATAAGACAAACTTAATGCCCCATTTATTCAGAAGTAAAAAGATACAACGTTTAAATTTGTATTACTTATTCAGTAGTATTTTATAAATCAGCTGATATGCTTTTATGTCTTCATCCTAAAAAGAAAAAATATGATTGTTACTACTAAACCCTTATAAAAATAACAATTATTTTATTTATATTTTGATATGATTCAGTTGGATGTCAACAAAACAGCTCTTCATTGTAGATCAGTGGCATCTAATTTGTTTACTTAGTCTTTTGTGAGTACTTACAAGCTTAAACTTTTACTGTGTAGTAAAAGTTTAAGCTTGTTAGCTTGAATATATTTTGAGAAAACGTCTTATATGAAATAATTCCACTTTTCGGAATACCGCCAAAAACTAAGTACCTAGTTCTACATGAAGTTCTGATGCCCGTAGGATGGAAATGTGAGTGAAGAGGTAACTTTAAAAAAATATTTTAGTATGTTGGAGTACGTTTTTTTCTAAGTTTTCCATTTTATTTTATAAAATACCAAAAAATAATAATACAACAAATAAATTAAAAAACATTTTTGTCGGTGTTCAAGTCACCTTAATACACAAGTTCTAATAACAACTTTTAATTTTTAGTCAATATTTTATGGCTGAATATACATATATAAAGCAATCTACTATGGAGATATACTAATTAGGATTTAATTATCTATGTTATGGTGCTTAAAATATTTTACCACCAAACAGTACCAATGCAAACATAGTTTAACCTTTTTTATTGTAATATTTAAAATATCATTTACAAAATGTACGTTTTTGATCGATACCAAATGTAGTAGATAATTCAAAGTAAGTTTATAAACTAAAAGAGTCAATGAATATTTTAAGCCAGAATAAAGCGATGGTGTGAATAATGAATATTCCCGCCCAAGACGGCCGCGAGATAACGTCCGACGCCCGACGTGTTACTTTGCTCTCGAGTTATCTTTTTACGAGGATGTTTCCTGAATAAACTTGACTACCCGTTGTACTTAGTTTCTCTTTGGTGAGATAATATTTTAATTATACTGTCTCAAAACCGTGTATAACATCATAATAAGCCCTGTTTTAGGAACATTTCAATTTTAAAAAAATAATTGCACTAAAGCTATAAGAAAATTACTGTGTAAGAACACATAATTTTTTCATAATAATATATCCTTAGATCCTATTTATACCAAATACAGAGCTATATATTTACACAAGTTATTCCTTTAGGGGATTTGCTACTCGTAGATGGAAAAGAATTGAAAAATCGAAAAATATTCTAAATACAAAGTCTATACTTTATTTAATTCTAAATAAGAAAATATACACTCTATAGTGATCAATTTTTGTGGCATAATTTAGGGTTTTTCAAAACCTTTATATATCACATCCACCTAGTCTCACAGTGCGAAGTTTCTATTATACGAAAGTTGATATTTTTCTGTTTACCAGACTTGATATTCCAAGAGATCCGTTGAAGTTACGTGGATGAAACTTTTGGTGATTATTAAGAGTTTAGTATTTTGAATGTCATTGGACAGTTCGCTTTCTGCAAATTAAATAATAAAAATAAATTTATTTAATTTTTCATTATAGTTTTTTTTACTTTCTTTAAAAACAGAAGGACGAAAATACAACAATTTCAGTTTACCTAAATACCTATAATTTGACACCAAATGTTTTACAATATATCAATTTTAATATTAAGATTTTTTGAGAAAAATATCTAAATGAGTTTTTGTACGCTTATTAGGTCTCTGGGGATACACAGCTGTGAAAGATTCACAAATTAAAAGAAACTAAAAAATTGATTTACGGTAGTGAACCTCTTTAAACTTATAATTATTTCATTGTTCATATTTAGTGTATTTGAAGAATCGTTGTTATTATAAGTGTTGTATATTAAATTCTGTCCGCCGTCTCCTTAAGCTCGTTGAAAAGTTATTTTACAATTTTTATTAAACGTGTATCGTTCAATTTCACAATTAATTAACATTAATTACTTCTACAAATCCAACAATAACAGATGTTTCATATTAATATTCTTACCTAAAGTTTTATACTTTAATATTCAATAACATTCTTTATTATAACGAGTACTTGCATTGTAACTGTATTTGGTTTGACTTTTTCATACATTGCTTACTTCATCCTATTTTTCATTCAATATACAAACCCAATTCCGATATAATGAATGCTTATTTATATTAAAATTCCTTTTATTGTCAATAATTTATAACTGAATAATCGTTTAAGTATCGTTACAGCATTAAAACTCAGTTATTTTATTTATCTACGCCATCCTTTGATGCTACGCGTTCGGATGATTTTAGTATCTGATGGAAATACAGTATGTTATAATAAGCCATATAGAATTTGCCTGATATAAAGACAAGCAGGCCAAGTTTTGACTCGCATCGATGTAGCACATGTCGCGGCGCGGCACGGCGCGATACACAGTGTAGTACAGTGTACACTGTACAGTACAGCACTTCCATTACCCCACGGTAAATATTGGAACACGACCGGATCCAGGACAAGCCCGCGCTCCGGTCTCGAATAATGCGCTATATTTATTTAACAACGCAAACAACTACTACACTGGCCTAGCCATTTGTAAATGAGTATTTGCCCGTCCGTGTTTGCCAGCATGTTTGCCCATTGAAAACATTAATGCGATGCATGTGGTCAATTGCTCGGCACATTTATGGATTTATAATCATAATAGTCGGAAAGATTGAAACTCTTTATGTTTCCTCAACAAAACAATTCAATTTTTGTAACTATTTTTTAATAAATAAAACCCAACAGAAAAAATCCAGTGTATGATCAATCATATTTAGCTTCCTTAAAATACCCGTAATAATAAAGAATATAAGAATAAAATACAATGAACTAAAGTTTTTTAAACTCTGTACTTCAACTCTAGAAATAATTAGGACATTATTAATCAAATAAACTAAACTATAGTAAATGTAGTTTCCAATAAGCTTCCTAATTAATTCCAATTATTATTCGGGTTAATCAACAGATTTAGATTTATAGGTGAAGGTATAATAAGATAATTTGGTACATGAATATTATTTTTAAACATTTTAATTTTTTTATTAATGTGATTTTTGTAAAATAGTAGTTTCAATTACTATGTCCTCATTTTACCATTCGTTGATATTTTATTACCTTAAAATATGATAGAACGCTTTTACTTCACACATATCAACAAAATATACCAAACAAAATCTTTTCTCTCATAAAGACTAATTATTAAAAAAATTTAAAACAAAAGATAAATAAAAACTTGTTTCAGCCAGGTTAACAGAGAAAAAAGTCATTACATTAATTAATTCTGTTTATAATGAAAATTTATTTACTTGGGCTGCAAAACTAATCCAAACAGTTGGACTTTTCCATTAAATACTTCAAAAGGTGATAAAACGTGTAAAGCCGTATTTTACAACGAGTTTATTCCAGTCTCGAAGCCGAAAGCGGCGCCGCCGCCGGATCATCCGTACGTTTCACTTTAATGGCATAGAATTTATGGCCCCGAGCAAGTTATGCCCCTTCCTCGAAACTAAGGGCTCAACAGTTTAGTAGTCTGTAGCCGTATAAATCCTCTCGCAATGGTAATTCTATGTAGGCCCAATGTATGGTAAACCTAACGCTTCTTACGCGATACAATTTCGAATTGGCCTTAACTAGTATAAAATTAATCTTCGTCATGTATATGTACCTAAAACGCATCTATTGTTTAATTTTATAATACATCCCTTTAAGTATTAATGCTAAACTATACCTTTGTCTAGTTATTCGAATGAAATTACTGTATGTACTAGTACTGTAAACTCTTTACAAGAAGATCTCAATGACTCTAATATAATTATTGTTATCGACAGTGCACGGTTTATAATAATTTACAGAATTATATTTGCATGTAGACGGTTGTTTTCAAACTTGTTATGATTGTATTGTAATATATTTTGATTTGAGAGTGCATATAATAGTGATAGAAGGATAAATTCTTCGAAATTCACTGTTTATAAATAATCAGAATCTCTTAAAATGTTGCCTTATAGAATGAATATAAACATTATAAGGAGTTTTCAAAAGGCTCTACAGCATAGTATAAAGTGTTTATATTTGTCGTTTTATTTATTTATTATCCCTTAGTTATGAATCAGATAAACCCCAGGATTTAAGTATAAATTATTATTTTACATTTAAGGTTTGCAGGTTTCACGTAAGTAAAGATGAATATCTTAACTGCATCTAAAAGGCAGGAGTTTTGTTATACTGTATCTCTGGAAACCTCAACTTAACGCAAATTTCTCGAAATGCATAACGAAAACAACCTTAACAGCGTAGCGTAATTGACATGACCAGGATAGTAATTAATTACACTGATTATCCTAGAATCTCACCTGGAGGGTAATCCAAGTTTAATCCATATAGCACTAACTAGAGGCAGAGTTCAGCATCGATCCGAGGGCAACAGACCGTGTCGTGGGGATGAAACGTTGTCAAACAACAGTAGCAGAGTAGTCCTGCCCTGTGACCGGCAGTAAGGTGACACAACACTCGCGACACTAGCTGGTAGCTACTCAGCTACTGACACTCACTCACTCACACATACATGTCGCTGTGCGGCGCGGCGCGGAGACGGTGTGTACTGCTAGGGCCTGGGAGCACGACTGGCGCGCGACCCGCGTGCGCCTGGACCCCCCACCACCGCTCTCCACATTACCCCTCACACCACATTACCCCTCCGCCACCCGCACCGCCGAGCCGCGCGCTCTCCCGTATATCAATGAAACATTCCCCAGTCTTGTATTCCTCCCTGAGAAATATGTATCGGCGAATTCCGCCTCGTTTTCATATAAAACGTCGGTAATGGAATCTTATGTTTCCTTTTCCAAATAACAGTTTTTCATTTTTTGACTTTGAAAAATACTATCTGTAGTGTATAGCTAATTTAAATGCTATAAAGTTCAGCTATCATGTAACACTAAAATACTCAGTGTTTTATCCTTAAACCCCTAGAAGCTGTTTTTTCAGAACCGAAACTGGATACAGATATGTTTTTCATAACTTTAAGAATCCTATTTTAGTATTTGGTACTGTAGCATTTCCCCATTGGGGTCCCCTTGGGACCTTTCCTTATCTCTCTTAAGATCTCAATTCTCATTACCTTAATAACACCAATACTATCGAAAAAATGTCAATTATTCACAGTTTGATACTTGACAAGAGGAAAATTAAAACACTACAATGATGTTACTGCCCCAAACACATTTTATTTTTCACACAAGGATTATTCTGTTCAGATGATCGTACCGCTGTGCATATTAGCATAATAGCCTATATTAGACTATTAGACACTGACCCACTCGGGATTTGACATATGGATTTGATTACTATAACCTTGTTACAGTAGTAAAAAAACATCTGACTTATTGCCAGAACTAATAAAGAGGCCGATGAACAGATGAAAGTATTGAACGATTACAAAATGTCGTAAATATTTGCTCACGATTGAAGAAGCTATCTTTAGATTGTGAGATGAACACTACAACACCTGCACAACGCAGCAGGAAAGTCTTGTTATCGAAGTTCTTCTCGTGGCATTGTTGAATTCCTATTAACACCTTATTACAAATCCTTCATTAGTCTTTGACAATCTCCTCATCGCGGCTCTACGCATATTCTTATTCTTCTTGTTCCGCTTTTCTGTCTTGTAGTCGTAAAATTGTCTTATTCCACTTCTCCCAATGAGACCACTGGCCTCGAGCACGTTCCTCGGCCACAGCACGTAGCACGTAGCCGCGACGCGACGGTATGAGCGCTACCACGTCCCGGCGACAGGCGTCTGTCTCTCTCTCCAGTTAACTCGTGTGTTTAGTCACACGGGAGTCAATAATTTGTTTATACAAATAAAGTGAATACTCGATTTGCAACACCAACCGTCCTGACAACTGAATGATTTTTTTTGTTTGCCGTTTGCTCCAACACTCTCTTTGTTTCTCTATGTTTTAATTTGTTTCTATTTCGAACCTTGCTTTAATTCAGCCCTAACAAATTAGATGGTTTTACCATATAGAGAACAACAGTAAACGTTTTAACTTAATTATAAAAGTTAACAACAGTTTTATAAGTTACACTAGTGATCCTAACCCAATTCGTTTCTGTGGCACTTAACTACTTCGAACATGTATTAATATTGAATGCAATCAGGAATGTTTATAACTAAAAATAATTCCATGAACCATATGAAAAAGTTTATGATAATATTATACAAATGACCATAATGGGACGGATATGAGTATCTATCATGTGGTGATGTTATACAAATGACCATAATGCAACGGATGTGAATATCTATCATGTGGTGATGTTATACAAATTATCATAATGTGACGGATGTAAGTATCTAACTTGAGTTCAACCTACTTACAATAACCTTTTTTGGAAAGTTAAGTGAAGGTAATAACTAAGTAAGATGTAGACGCGTCTTAAGCGGTTTACAGTAATCCACCCTGATGATGTTGTTGCTCAAGCCTGGCTGCAAACCCTCTTGTAATAAGCCATCTGAGCTGAATTCAGTCAATCACTGCTTCCTCAACAAAACTGCTTCACTTCTAAGGAATCTTCCTGGGCTTCTTGGTATGTAGATCTGTAGAGTTAATTTCCCTCGATATATTATTATATTATTAAATGTTGATCGTCCTTGGGGCATTTACTTCAAATTTCTCTCTTATCTGTATATTTAATTATCAATACCTGAATTGTAAGAAGGAAAGTGCTTCAGTTTACGTCATTAATTATTCGCACGAAGACATATCTTTTTAAAACAAACATGTAACAGGATAATAATTTGAGGCTCGTTCGGCTTGTTCAACCTTACTGCAAAACACAAATATTTAGAAATAACTAATGAAAAACACGAAAGATTAATTGTATATCATAAAAACGAACGAGTTTGCCATTTACTGAATCCCAAGTACGTATTCATCCCAAAATGTAATGAATTAAAGGCTAAAGAAATATTTTCTTTCATCTTACCCACCTAACCCTATCACACTCCTATTATCATAGGTCTTCTGAAAGAAAGTCAATAATAGGAGTGCACATTTTCCTTCCATAGGACAGCACAATATGCCTCAGTTGACGTGTAACCATTTTTCTTAGGATTGAAATATGATCATTGTCTCTAAATCCTTCTAAAAAATATCAACAAGAGAGCATGTAAAACGTACATTGAAATAAGAAGCCAGAGTGCATAGTCGCAAGGTACAGGGTGCAGGTTGCAGCGCCGGCGGCGGCGCGTGGCCTCGTGACGTCATCGCGGTCGTGCGCGCTCCGGGCTTATCAGCCAGCAATATATATGAGTCCAGACTCCGTGGGTGTTAATCAATCCTGGTGGACACTTCGGTTCACTTCTGATTCGTCCTCGATAAATCCTAGGGGTTGAGTTATGATAGTGTTAATTGCTGGATAGTAACGCTCTCATGCGGAGAACATGTTAACTAGATATCAGGGTGAAGGTAAGTGATAGAGACTCGCATGCTTACCGAGGATACAGACCCTGCATTAAAAATCATAGGCAGTCCTGGGTTTGATTTTGGATGATAATTTTCCCTTTGATTTGACTGACCAACATTTTTGTTTGAATCCTCTGTTAACTTATGTTACTTAAGTAGCCTAGGAAGAAGGTAACTAGAAGACATAAGTTGACCTAAATGGTAACCTGGTGGTGAGGAACGTAGAATGGTAAGTGCTTTCCCATTCCCAAAGAGGTGGCATGGACATGAAGCTTAGACTCCCTAGGGAATAAACCACTGATAAGGAAAAGTCATCAACCATCAGCTAAGTCTATACGTCTAACACTACTACATTTAGGAAGCCTAATCATGCTGATATTTCTATTTATAAAATGTATGTATGTATGTCCTTTATGCGATGCCAAACTACTCATCTGATTGCCATGAAATCTTAGCAAGTTGCTCTATATATCCGGGAAGGTTTTAGTGAAAAAGATTGTTCGAAATCTCCATAAGTTTCCATTTTATAGTGTTTAAGAGCCAGTCCACACCAAAATTACCGCTACCGCACGGTAGCGGTAGTATTTTGGTGTCCAGCTTCTGATCACTTCAAATATGGTCATAGTGATTAAATACGATGTATTGGTTATTGTATATTGTTCTGGTAAGTGTGGTGACAAATAATCAGTGGTTTAAAAACAAGTGTTAATAATTTGAGTTTTTTGTGGGTTGGTGGCAAGTAAAAAAAATACTGAACGGTTTGTAGTGTGTCACTAGTGCTTTGTGACAAACTGGTTTGACCACCATTTGTGTAATTTTGGATAGATAGAAGGTTCAGGTGACTACTTTACTTTCCCCAGTTTGAGAAGATTGTGGTCACTGTTGTTTAGAACATGTATACTACAGGACTACGCCATAACTGCTGAGAGATTTGTTTGCTTATAAGCAATAGAGTCAGAACTTCTTCTTTTGCGCATGCCAGACCAACGCCCGCAGCGGTATCTGAAAAATTCGCTCAGCAAGCGGTATGACACACCATTGTGGCTTTTTTGATAACATGGTGAGCGATTTTTAAAAGTTCGCGTCCGCCGCGGTAGCGAGCTCGGTGTGGTGTTTAAAATTTATCATGTTAACCTCATGGGGACTAAGTTTGTTTACAAATTTTCTACAATCAAAACATTTTATTCCTTAAGCTGTTTACTTTCTACTGGCAACATGCTATCTGAATTAACGTTAAACTATGAAGTAAATATGTGTTGTACATAATGAACAGGTTTATTCGCCACGTTAATAGTTTACGGTTTTTGGGAATTAGGTATTTATATTTATTATTTTATATCTGATTAAAAGTTAGTGTATATATGTTGGACGAATAAAAAATAATTACAATGTTTAAACATATAACATTTATTACCGTATATTAATCAACTGTTGTATATATCTATAATATTATAAAGAAGAGGTGGTGTCTGTATGTTTGTTTGTGGGTTTGTGGGTTTGTTTGTGGGTTTGTTGTGGCAAGTAAATGCGAAAAATACTGAACCGACCGGTTTGAAATTTTACACAAAGGTAGATCTTAAACTCATGCAACACATAGGCATACTCATTTCCTAAAAATCCTCTCGGGCTACGCCCTGTGAACGTCCTAAGTTTCAATGTTTACATTTTTAGAGAATGAAAACATAAAATTACTTGAATGTCAACAGCTGTGAACACTAAAATTTGACAGTTCGAGAAGAAGAAGAAGAAGAAGAAGAAGAAGAAGAAGAAGAAGAAGAAGAAAGAGCTGCCGTGACCGTCCTAGGTTTCAATGTTTACATTTTCTAATGACAACATCCGTTTGCACTATATTTTGACAGTTCGGGAAGAAGAAGAAATAAAGTTGATTTTTCAGATAAACTGCTGGATCGAAATTAGTGAATTATTTGAAATAGCGGAATGGTAGATTTTAAGTTTTTTTCCGACGACTGTCTCTATTACATTAATCCTTATCCTCTCCCAATATTTGACATATGTTACTTTGAAATGTTGTAGACACTCGTGTTTTGTCATTTTGTAAACAATGAAGAATTAATTAACAATAACTTAAATGTATCAGTAGAGCCCACACCTTTCAGCCTTTTTAACCCGTGCGAAGAACGGGTACTTTGGCTAGTTTCCTATAAAAGATAGTAAAAGTTAGGTTTGGTTTGGGTTTAGGTAGGATTAGAAAATTGTGAATCAAACCACTAAGATCTATTTGTTTTGTGGAAATTTTATTAAAATGTCTTATCGTTTCAGTATTGCTATTCACTCTATCTACACAACGAAGCCGTAATGCTATTCGACTTCAGAACATAGCCAATGTTAAAGTTAACGTGTGTGTATTGTTAGGCGTTACTAAGTTCGCCGGTCAGAGAGTTTATAATACACATTAGGCTTGCCTGTGCGACTATTGCCGTTATGTTATCTCGTTTTAAATTAAGGTATACAGCTTAGAGAAAAAGGTGATGTAAACGATTGAACAGCAGCAAATAATCTAGTGAGGATATCCGTCTCGAGGTTTACCTGCAAGATTACCTGTGCAATGCAAGTGTTCTGCCCTGAGCCACTGGAGCAGCTTTCTCGAGCCCCCCACCACGCGGACGGCAGGTGCACGTCGAGACACTTGTTATGGAGGCTGGGTCCAAGGCCGGTCTGTACCTCGCTCCTACCTGGCCCACAAAACACCGACCACCGATCACTGCACTGCTTTGCGTTACACATTCATTTGTACTCGTTATTGTTATGTCATTTAGCTCTATGACACATTAGATAAATGGTATTAATGGACTGATATTACTTTCCCCCTTAGATAAATGAAAAAACTACAATCTTTGATTAAACTATCATACGTTCTTTAGACTAGTATTTACAAATGTAATAAGGTAAACATTATCCAAAAAAAATAATGAGCATTGACATTTTGCAAACAAATTATTAAATTAGAATAATATTTGTATAAAAATATCCATAAAGTATATCAATCTGCATTAACGTTCGTGAGGATCTAATTTGAATTAAATGCATTTGTAATTGCAGTTAATCTGGATAAATCTGTGACATTTATACCTAAATGCTTATCGATAAAGAAAGAGATTATATAACAACAATTCGTTGCTCGCGTTGCCAGCGACAGCCATAGTGACCAAGCAGACGCGACGATCACGCAGCACCGCAAAGTGACGCAGCTCTGAAGACATAAACAAAACGTCACTATCACACTTAATTATCTCCTTCATTTTCTCAAAAATGGAGTATTAAGCCAAAGCATATGCGCTTCCTCCTACAAAATAGACTAATCAGTTAATGTTAGTGCAGTGCAGGCATAGTTAGTAAAATCACGTCGTTTTTTAGTTTGATAAACTCTAGTCATATTTTAGTCACTTTGTGTTTGAATTTTATAACAAGAAACAAAGGAAATCACCAAATATGTGGCTACCTATAAACTACCTATAAACTGGCATCACCAGAATACAGGGCTTAACTAGGAAAGAGGTGTAATGAAATAAATGGCATTACGAAGACAGAGTTATTACCGAACAAGAGACATTACCGAGAAAGTGGCGTTTGGAAAAAGGTGGGATCAAAAAAGTGGCATTACCGAGAGAGCGGCATTACTATAAAACAGTCACAAAACAATTTTGAAGTATCACGATTAGAATTTTGGCGAATGCGAGATCACTCTGACGCTGTAAAGGATCATGCTACGAGAGAGTGACACACAGAACACTTTGAAGCTGTACAGGATCATGCTATTAGAGTGACACATAGAACACATTGAAGGTGTGAAGAATCATGCTCTTAGAGAAACACACAGAACACTTTGAAGCTGTACAGGATCATGCTATTAGAGTGACACATAGAACACATTGAAGGTGTGAAGAATCATGCTCTTAGAGAAACACACAGAACACTTTGAAGCTGTACAGGATCATGATTTTAGAGGAATACATAGAAAACTTTGAAGGAGTGCAGGATCATGATCTTAGAGAAACACAACAGAACACTTTGAAGCTGTACAGGATCATGTTATTAGAGGAACACATAGAACATTCCGATGCTGCGCAGGATCATGCTATTAGAGGAACACGTAGAACACTCCGATGCTGGGCTGGATCATGCTCTTATACACACACGCAACACGCACAACACACGCACAGTAAAAAAATTGTTTTAGATTTACTCCGCTGTTATAAGGTGGATTTAACACTGGTGAAAGCAAACAACGAAGAGTTTTTGAGGTTTGTAAAAACACGGCTCTGTGCTTGGTCAAATATTATCACTCCGCCGACGTGATTCCACGCTACCCACCAACTATTTATCGGTGGCCTTTGTGCAGTGGAGTATCACTAATTGTTTTGCTGTACTTTTATTGATATTGAGATCTCAGAAAGAAATAATGAGAACAATCTTATTCATTTAATGATTTATTTGGTCGGTTTTATATTTTTGCTATAAACTAACATGCGTAATTGGTTTATCCAATATTATTTTGGATTATAATTGGTTTATTGGTTAATTTGAAAATATAGGTACGTCCTAAGTATAAAAACGTTTTATATGTTGTTATGGTTATTTTCTTTGTCTTGTACGGGAACAAAAACAATCGTTTATAAATACTTATACAGGCCTAATACAGTTTAGGAAACTATTTTGCAAAACAAACTTACATCAAATTTTTCTTATTGTCTTATTTTTTATAATTAGAGGTATGATTTGATATTCGTCTAAAGGAATGTTTAAACTAAGAAGAGATCCTTGCTCTCTGTCAACCGGCAGAGATATAGTTCTGGTGTTTTATTTTTGTCCTAGCTTGTAAAGTCCTTGTCCCACTTACGTTGTGTGTCATGTTACCTCGGGTCCCCGTTGTTGGTGGGCTAACGTCGTCTTGTCTTTTAATTCACCCTAGGCCTCCGTTTTGGTATGGTAAAGGTCCTGGAGTTGATTCTAGTATCTTAGATGTCGTCGTCTGTAAAGACGTGGTGTTGTTTCAGTTCTGGTTTCTTAGACGTCGTGGCGTCATGTGAGCTATAGTGTATCAGATGTATTGTTGTCATAGAAGTCTAGTTTCTTAGAAGTTCTAGAGTTTAAGTTATGACACAGAAGTACTTGCTTCCCTTAATGGCAATACCTTATATTGGTAGTCGTATATTTAATTGTTGGTGTTGTAAAACTTCTAATGAAAAAGAATAAATCTTGTAATTTTTAAACATGTAATTTATAAATGAAATTTGAAGTAACATTTATGTTTTTTTTACTTAAACAAGTAAATAAATGGCCAAGTATTAGCTATATATGTACCGTATCGACGTAATATATCAACTAACATAAACTACATAAAAGTCAGTTTAAAATATATGACACTATCCATGGGCCAAGATACGAGATTATAATACATGACTAAAGTCACACGTGATGCAGAAACTTCTCAAGTTTACATAAAAAAAATTGAAATTGAGCATGACACACCAAAAATATACAACAAAACTTACATCCAATTATATTGTATTGTATTGTAATGGTTACAACAACAAAAATGGTAAAATAGGGGCCGATTCAATCCGGTAACTCAGGCCTGTAAGGAGAGGTGAATACTCACCAATCGACTACACAATTGATAAAAATGAAAATTGTTAAACGTTTAAAGGTTTATTAAAGAGAATTATTTCTTATGCTAATTATGAAGACCGTTTCCAGTGACAAAAAAGCTCATAAATAAATGTATTGGAGCCAAGGTGAAAACAAAACAAACCCGAATAATCCCAATCAGACATTCTTTGTTTGGAAACGTCGCTCATTTCAAGTGTTCGTTAAAAGCGGATTTACTCGGGACTGTCGTCACTAATTTGCCTCTTTGCCGACTCTCCTTTCACAAGCTGCAACGTGTGTTTGGCGACACAACAGTTTAAACAGTTCTGCTATTTATTGAGCAGGAGGTTTCAACTGAAGTGGCATACAGCAGGGATGAATTACTCTGATAAAATAAAACGAAAATAAATTAATAAAAATGCTTGAACACATTTTTAATCCTTTTTGGCATGGATATGCCTTAGCTCTGAGGGGAGGGGTGTTGGTGATTTTTAAGATGGAAAATATGTAACAGGTTTCCATAGAAACAACCAGAGCTTTTGTATATAATTTTTAATATAAAAGAATAAGGACAGCTGTTCAGATGAACTGAAAAAATTCCTTTTAGACATATCCATGATCCAACCTGTTTCCCACAGGGAAGTAAATACAAAATTTTTTTATGTATTTAATATTTTAAGGAAACCAATCTAAGTACAATCGTTATCACGTATTTGCTGCTAAAAATTGCTAAACTTTACGAAATTTTATTTTTTTCCATTTTTCCATTTCATAATGCAGAAACATTTTGCAAAAAAGGTTTCCCCAAAAATAAATCCCTAATTTTAAAATTATAAAAGTGGGGAATATTACCATCCCTGTCTCCCAGTGGAATAAAGGATATAGATGATTTTACAATTTGGGGGGGGTAGGAGGCTGGATAGGCACAACTTCCTGATTCATGGATTAATTTTATATGATTGGATCGGTAGAACAAGTATAGTCTACTCAGTTCGTGGAAAAAACACGCCGAAACCAATAAAGGTCATGACTTGGTCAAACAGCACCACGGTTACACTAGA
This sequence comes from Nephotettix cincticeps, assembly GCA_023375725.1. NCBI lineage: Eukaryota > Metazoa > Arthropoda > Insecta > Hemiptera > Cicadellidae > Nephotettix > Nephotettix cincticeps. The sequence goes on along the minus strand of CM041786.1, from coordinate 26,203,193 downwards.
ATATACCGACTGCACCACGCCGTATGTGACATCCGAGGCTTGACATGTAATCCTCAAAAATGGTGTCTCCGACTGAGCCTGGTCAGTGCCAGAATCACTTAGAGACCTGCCCGGCTAATGGTTAAAATTAGGTGGATTACATTTATATATGTTTTGAGTACGGCTAGATAGTAAATGAGAACACAAATTTCATTGTAATAATGGGATTAAATTATAATATAACAGGACTGAAGAAAACAATTAAAGATTGTCTCCCCAACAACTCAACGATCTCCGAGTCAAAGGACAATACAGAATTCCTCCATCCTGCTCAGGCAAGTGAGTACCGTTATTAGATAGAACACAATATAGATGCAACACATGGACAAAAAATTAGATCAGTCTGGGTAGAACACCATTCTGGCTGCCAGGAAAGTCCAGAAGGAGTCAAGGTGGTGATGAAGCCAGGTGACAGTTTCATCAAGTCGAAAACTAGCGAAAATCAGAGTTAGAGCCGGCTTGGGAAAGATAGAATCAGAGTTATGTGTTACAATTGGGTATTTCCATTATGAAGTTACTGAGAAAAAGATTAAGTTAAAGTGTAGAGGTGCAGTGCAATGAAACAATGATACAATGAGTTTACTTGGCAAATCAACACCACATTGTTACACGCTATGTCAATCAGTGTGCAAGCAAAAATAAATATCAATTCTTAAAATAATGAAACCATGCAAAAATCAGTTAATAAACCATACAAAAATAATACAATGGCAATCCATGCAGTTCACGCTAAAATTCCATGCACTTTGTAGAATCAGAAAAACAAACTATTGTGCAAAACTAACTAAAAATCATAAAATTTGTACAGAGGATTTTCAACCAGTCAGTCTAGGATTGTGGTTTAGAAGCTTTTCCTTTCCAGATTTCTTACATGACCAGGAAGGTGATAACATAGTTTTATAACTGAATATGACGTAGCTCTTTTAACAATCCTGGACTTAAGAATAATACGCTTAGCATTAAACATTGTGATGTGATTGTTTACTAAACTAGTTACAAGAAAATCATCAATGCTGACAAAATCATTGTGCACCTGACATGGTAAGTTCAAACTTTTCGTAGGGCCATATATCACTCGTGTATTCTCCGGAAGTCTATTCTAAGTGTAATTAAATCTGAAGAAGCGGATCGGAGGGGCTAGAATGCTGCAATCAGTGTTGGGTAGGGGAAGGGGCCAGATGGCGAGCGTGGCTAGCAGAGGGTGACCCGGGATCCAGCCACCTGACCACCTGACGACTGACAGGCAAGGGGATCAGGTGGACCAACACACACGAAGCGAAACCAAATCCAAGGGTAAGACTATACTGAGACTGACCTACTCGTGTATCACTACTGTTGGTCACAGGTTCGTCGTTGTTTGAGATGGGGGTTTGTTAGTTTCATAATTACAAAATTATTACATCATAGCTATATCAGATCCCTACAAGAGTTATGAACTGTAATTTACTTATGAGAAAAGCCCCTCGGTGGTGTCTAGGTACCCCTCTAGACCTCTACGACCACAAGGTCGAAGAACCTAGTATGACCCTCAACGATGCCAGTATGAGAATATTTAGTATTTTAGAAATCTGTCAAAAACCTAATCAACAGTCTAGAACGTCAATAAAACGAAATACAAATTCTAATTACTCTCTTCAATTTAGATAAATCGATCTAAAAATGAATGAACTCTAGAAGTTGTAGTAACCAATAAAAACGAATAATATCACTCAACCAAATATAATTGTTGAAATGGAACATGTTTAGCAACCAAACAAAAGAAAATTTATGTTATTAGAAGACATGTATAAGTTGTAATTGAAGCCTCAGTAATTACATTTATACAGCTTCACCGTTGCTATTAAATAACTTCAAAATCAGAAAAAACAGGATAGTTTTAATTATTGATACTTAAACTAACAAAACATGACACCTATATCCTTAAAACCACTTAATACATAAAAAATACGCGAAGGACGGGTACATAAGCTAGTATTATTAATGATTAAGACAATGATTTAACATAGTCCTAACTAAGTTAAATGTTAAACACCCTTTAATTTTCTCCAAAGCAACCTACGTTTTCCTAAAAAGCCCAACCTGTGTATGTGACTATGAAGGCATAGTATATGGACTCTTCGCACATACAAAGAACAAACGAGTGACGTCGTAATGTATCATAACCATTAACCAATATAAGTATAGTAATTATTTGAAACTTTATTAAATCAGAATATCGCACAGATAGATAAAAAATACATAATGATTAAAGAATTTTTAATTAATTTATCTAAACTATTGTAGTTTAAAATTAATATACAGTTTTTAAATGTTTGTGACACTCGCAAGATGTTCTGCCAGGGATCGAAACCAAATGACCTGAGTGACCTACTTAACTCCTAGTGGGGTTATTATCAGCGTTTAATATAAGTTTTGAAAAGTCTCAGGAAACTTGGGCGGTTACTTTGCTTGCATGAACGATTTAAAGTCAAGGTTGATTTGTTCAATAAGTTCCACTACGTAAGCTTCAGACTGATTTTTAGTTTGCTAGTTTGCATAACTTCTGTCTTTTTATTCCTTCTCTTATTATTCACTAACTAGGTTACAACTTTACATCAGTTGTCAATGTTTACTTAGAGTATGAAATGAGGAACGGTTCTTATTTATTTATAATTTAACACACAAAAAGTTCAAGTTTTGAATTTAAAACAATGTTTAAATATTAGGTTCGTAAAAAACAACGCATAATTGATGATATTATAACTAACAATGCTAAATAAAAAATATATAACTATAACAATCAACAAGTACAAGTTTATGTTGTGTAGTTTGATCCTGCATCATAAATGGAATATGTCATGTTTTATTTTTAAATAGATTAAGCTATACCCACACTCGTTTAAACCACTCATAGTTAATTTACTTTCAAAAAATATTTGTATTTACTTTCTTGTGGGAAATAAGTTAGATCATGGATTTGTCTAAAGAGAATGTGTTCAGTTATTCTAGTTTCTCTACTAGTTTCTATATAGAAACCTGTTTCAAATTTTCATCTTGCAAATTGTAAGTACCCCCCACCAGAGCGAAGACATATACGTGTTAGTAATCAGACAGCTGCGCCCTGGTCTAATGACATAACCCAATCCATTCACTGGACCAGTAAAATACATATCTGAAAACGTGAAAGTGGGCCCAAGTGGGACAGGGACGAGATTTTAGCGAGATTGAAAATGTCCGGGCAGGTGGCTGGCGCTGCAGGTGCCGGACCCGGGCTGCGCCCCACTGGCCTGTCGTGATTATACCCCCACACAAATAGCACCTCCAGCATGCATACAAAAACTAACAACCCAACTCGGTGTATTATCTCTCCGCCCGAGCTTAACCACGAAATAGCTTTGAATTACTGCCTATATTTCTTCTTTATACGTGTCTCTCTCCCATATTTTTAACCGTGTGTTGAATTTGAATTTTAACACTCGCACCAATAAACCGTTTGAACCCGCAGGCTGTGCGAAGAAAGGTTACTATAGACTTTATTTCAAGGAACATGTCATCTATTGAAAAGATAATTTTTCAATTGGGAACTATATTTTAATCTATACCTGTGCAAATAGTTTAACTAATTGTCCAATAAACAAGGAATAAGCAATGGGAGTATTATATTAAGTGTAAAATAGATATTTTAATGTCTATGAGCTTCATTACTACTTTTTTATTTTTTGTGTAACCTGCGTTTTGATACTGAATGGTCTAGTTGAACTAATGGTTAAACTATCATTACACTACTTAATGAGTTTACCATTATTGCTACCAGAGCGTTTGAAAATTCCCACAAAATCTAATATCAAAATGCGTTGTAAACCTACCTGACAAGGTGGCTCAGTTGATAGCTTTACAGACTTCAATCCTTGGCCAATGGTGGCCTTGGTTGGACCATTACTGTGCATCTAGTGCTATGTCAGATCCCCCCTATCTTAGCTTAGCTTAACACACGATCTCACGCACAGATCTGTAGTCAAAGTGCAGGTTGTGGTGAGGTGGATAGGTAGTATAAGTAGATTAGATTAGATTATAATTTTTTTTAAATAAACTATTTGAAATTACGACATACCCAGGTAGGTATTTGAAACCAGGTATATATGAAAAATGAGTGTAAGATTAATGTGGCGCGATCTTGTAGACTTGTTACTGACTAAGGCTGACAAGTTCACTAAACAGAACCGTTAATTAATAGCCCAACATTCAATATATCTCATGGACCTAGAGCTTAACGTGGAGTCCGAACCACCGCCTCTAAATTACAAACTGGTCTAATTATGAGAATGTTCTTTGCAGATTATACCACGTTAATCCGGATTAATTTAGTAATTAATAGTGTGGATGTTATTCCATACAAAAGAACACTACACCCGTCGACTATCGCTCACAACTATCCACAATTCGTGACCTCCAAGTAGCTGGATTACATGACACTTCACAGTCCCAGTTTGGTATAAGAAGGTAAAATATGCAGATATTTTCTTAAACTAAATAAATATACCTTAATCCACCACTAAAATTGTAAGAAGGAAATTATTTATAACTGCGTCAAAAATAAAACAGATCCCCTAAGAATAAAATCCAGAGTGCGTTTAAGAGAGTAACTTGAATTAACGAAATTGCTTAAAATTACAGGTAAAACTATTTATAGTGAGTAATGAAATGAAAACATATTAATATTTTATTTCTGATAAATAATGTTCTTACATAATTTGAATAATTTATTTAATATTTTTATCAGGAAAAACTCGGTATTGAAATGACAGATTTTACGCTTATCTTGAGAACACAGTTTTGTTTCATAACAAATCCTCTTTTGAAGAGTAGCATATTTGCTGACAAACAATTCACTTGAACTGGTACACGTTTTGTACACTTTACAGCAGTACACATCACATCCCCGGTCCGTGTCAGTGTTATCGCGCTGGAACGTGTGATGGACAGAACATTATTTAAAACATTAAACAGATTATTTTATGGGAGGAAGTTGAAATGTTGAAACATAAAAGTATTAAATTCAATTCAACCAAATGAATGAAATAGCTTAAGTTTAAGCTTAAACAATCCATATTATTAATATTGTGATAAATGAAATACTGTAAATGGATTCTGGGCTTATACACTCAATATTATTAATATTGTAATGAATTAAAGAAGTGAATTCTATTAACCTACACATACTTATATAGGTAAAATAATATGAATGTTAAAACAGCCAAAAATATTTGACTTTTTACTAACTTTCGACTTATGGATGATTATTATATTAATTTAAATTCATTTATTAAAATTATTTTATTTATAATTTTTAAATTTGTATCTTCGAGTTTATGACAAAACATTTTTAAAAGGGGCGATTTAATTAAGGGGGATTATGGTTTATTTAATTTGTGATAAATATAAGGTTTTATGGGAATGGTTAATAATGAAATAGTTTATTGTAGCTTATGGAAAAAATGAAGAATAAAAAGTTATATCCATCGTTGTAAGTGGAGGGGAACACTATTAAGAGCGTATTTAGCGAACGTTGGTCCTCGTAGAGTTTCTCGGTACAGGGCGATTACAAACATTAAACACAACACTGATTTCAGTTTAATCACACGAAATAATTGAATAACTCTCCAAATCCGTTTAATGCTCAGTCGCGGCACGATATTATCTCTAATTCCTTAACGTCTTAAGTTGTTGTGCTTTACAGTGTATGCACAACTGTAGTAAAGCAGGAAATTAAATTTTGATATAATTAATCAACTAATTTAGTTAATATCGCTTGCTTTATATACTAGCTTGGCTTCCCCTTTTCGTAACGTATCTTTTGACTTTGGTTCGATTTAGCATTGTTTCTATAAACTAATGCGAAATCATATAATTAAAACAAACGGTATCAGTGGACTGACATATACTTTATCCCTAATGTAAATTTAAAAACGTCAATCTGTAATAAAACTATAATGTTCTTAAAGTTTGTCTAAATATAGTTTATTGATTCAAAAATAATCATCTGATTTCTGAAAATAACAAAAATAGATATATAGTTAAATTAATTGTTATAATTAATGAGGACAACCGCACCCAGGTGCTATCAAGCTTTTTTGAGTGATTTTGTTGGGTGATGTACCCTCACGCTGCACATCACGTTTCATGGAAAACGGGTGGATATTAGAAAGCAATTGATTTTTAATATCCTCCATTAGAATAACATTGGACGCTCTCAGACAGCGTACTGTAAATTTAACTTTTATTTGGAACCGTTCGTTAGTCGTAGACAAATAATTTAAAATACCAATTTGTTTAGTTTGTAATCTGATTATAATGGTGGTGGTGAAATTATTCTATACCTTTAGTTTTTTTCGCATAAAACTTGAAAAAATAGACTTCTTAGCATTTAAAAGCCAATAACTTTTGAACCGTCATTTTTATAGACATCCTTGTGATGTCATATTATTTAGTACTCTATGCACTATGAACTATCAAATTTTAAACAAATTCTTTAGAGCCGTTTTTAAGAGATTCGTATTTTCACGTTTTTAAGGCTTTTTCGAGGTGAACAACCATTTAAAATAAAAAATTCAAAAATATAAAAATCCCGGAGATATGGCGAGTATATACATATATACAAAATATCATCTAAAACAGTCCAACGGGGTAGTCTGTGGCTCCGTACACATCCAGACACACACGCATCCCCCCCAACACACATTCGGACGGACAGACATCGCGTCGAAAACCACTTTTTCTGGATTCAGGGAACCACAAAATGAATATATCCACTCGAAACCAAAATTCGAAAATTTTGACGAAAACAGTACTTTCTCCATATACTATCGAATAAGTGGGAGAAAGTAAAAGGTGACGCGGTCCTACTAAAATTATATGAAATTAATTTCCAATATTAATAAGGGAAAGGATAATAATTTTATTATTGAAAATAACCATTCTATGTTCAGAACCATGATAGTAGCTAAATCAGAACCACGTTCTAATTACTGTATTCTGAAAAATAATTAATTTCGTTTAAATTTAAAGATATTTATATAATTTTCTTGTATCTTACAATGATACAAGTAAAGCACAAAACAACAAATAAAATAACAGCTGACCAGTGAGACATCTCGGGTGCAACTGAGGTGGAAAACAGGGTTCTCAGCTCATGACTGGCACCATTGTGTGTCAATTACTGATACATCAGGCTGCCACCCTCGTCATCTAGAATGGTGGCAACACTGGGCGGTCGGTGTTCGTAGAATTGTATGAGTAGAGAATTGATTTCGTTTGAATTGAAAAAAGCAATAATTTCTCTACCGGTGAAAACGCGCAAATTTAGCTGAAAACTCATTTAATCTCGTCTAAACTGGATGTGGATGTGTCTGTAGAAGAGGATCTAGATATGATGTATATAATTGTAGTTTGTGGAGGAATTTCGTTATTGAATTTGATGTGGAAATAAAAACGTCTAGTAAATAAATGGTATTAGTGGAGTGACACATAATATTTCCCTTAAGTAAATAAAAATGGCAATATTTAATAATACTATAATTTTCTTAATTGTCTATTTAAATATTATTTAAACATTACTATTGCGATAGCTATTTGTGCAACAAGAGTGCAAACGATGACATATCACACGAGGAGTTCATGTGGCAGCACGAAGCGTCAGCTGAGCGCTGCCAGAACTTCGAGGGCGGACATGACAGTTAGCACTTGTATTCTACACAAAATTCCTACAGTTAAAAAAGTCATCTAGGTTTTGCTTCATTTTACAGTTTGGAAAAATGTAATGTAAACATAACATTTAGGTTTCCGGTAACCTCAATTTCATCGTGCAAAACCAGAAGTTAGTGTTGTAGGAACGGCCACCGTCTATCAGCTGAATGAAGGCATGCTATTGGTTAGTTTCATATAGATTTGGAGCGTTCTGCGCATGTGCTTGGCCGGTTACATATCCGCCATTGGGTGGAACCATCATTAGCAATAACAAAATTAAAAAATTGTATGGATATATGGATATGGTAAAGTCAACCTGTGTACCAAATTTCATAAAAATCGCACGATCAGTGTTGTATTGGGTTTCGTACACGGACTGACAAATAGAAGACAGACAGATAGAGAGACAAACAGACGCCAGTTTGAAACCCATTTTTTTGGATCCAGGGAGCCTCAAAACGGATATATCCACTCAATCAAATTCTAAAATTTTGACGAAAACAATACTTTCTCCATAAAAGGAGGAAAAGTAAAAATGGTATGTCCTTGAAAATTGACCAAAATCTTTCTTTTAAAACTATTTATAGTAATTTTTTGATTTGTTAGTCTTAACTATTGAGTTCCTTAATGGTCAGAGATAGAGGAAAAGCTGTTTAATTTTATTTGTTGCTGAATGACAATCAAATAAAAATGTTATGAAGAAACATTACTTTTTTATATTTAAAGAAATAAATGAAGTTTCAGTTTACTGAACAGTTTATTTCAACTTAAGAAAGCAATAATCATAGATATAATTCGAGGCAAAAAATTTTCCTAGATTGCCTTATAATTGCATTTAGTGAATAAAGTTTCATCAATATCAAATTCGAGTATTAAAAAAATAATTGGAATATTTGTACTGTATTATAAAAAAACCACATGAATCTACTGTTTTTCAGTTATCAGGTTTATATTATTGTATTTTTCGTCATATATTCTGTAACTTGGAAGAGTTTTTATTGTACATTTTCCAATTGAGTTTGATTGTTTTCTAAATTGAATACAAAAAAAAGCCGGCAGTCAGGTGAAATGTTTTGTCACAGTTAGCGACTACGACACAGATCTGCTCTGGCAATCTGCAGGAGCGGTGTTAAATACATACTACACTGATTTCCAGTTTTATTGGTGACGTAACTGCATTTGACGACCGTAACTAGTTTACCCCCTTCCACCCTCTCCCCCTGAAACTCATACTCGGTACGCGTTGCAGCTACCGAGTCACAATAGAGGTGGAATGACACTATCACTATGACACTGACAAGAACAAGGCTATAAACTATAAACTATCGAGTGTCTACAACATGACAAAGTAACGCCTGTCAAGTATTGGGAAAGGATTAACGTACTAGAGTCAGGCATCGAGTGAAAACTTAAAATCTACCATTCCATTATTTCAAACTAATGATTCGATGCCTAATTTTAATCTGTAAAAATTAACTTGTTTCTTCTTCTTCCCAAACTGTCAAAATGCAGTATAAACTGATGTTGACATATAAACAAAATGTAAACATTGAAACCTAGGACGGTCACGGCAGCTCTTTCTTCTTATTCTCGAACTGTCAAATTTTTGTGGTCACAACTGTTGGCGTTCAAGTAATTTCATATTTTCATTCTTTGAAAATGTAAACATTGAAACCCAGGACGTTCACGGGACGTAGCCCGAGGGGATTTTAAAGGAATGAACATGCCCAAGAGTTGCATGAGTTTAAGATCTACCTTTGTGTAAAATTTTCAAACCGGTCGGTTCAGTATATTTCGCGTTTACTTGCCACAACACACAAACCCACAAACAAACAAACAGAAACCACATCTGCCGGCGTCTCGCTCCGAGACTCTCAGAAAATCACTGTTTATAGTATGTAGCAGCTATTGTAAATGGCAAATTACACCAAAAGCTTTAGAAAGAAATGGGCTTTATTTTCATGCATCTTACTCTATGGCGGAATGCTTTCTGAGATTGTGATCGATCATAAACAATTCCACGACAGCTACGACGACAAATAACAAAAGACGGATCATTTATATAACAATATTTTAGCATTTTAATGTGTATTATTAACTAGCAGTAGCCCGTTCTTTGAACAGGTTGTAGGGTTCAGTATAAAGAAAAAAATATTATCAAACCAAAATGTAAACCTGAAATCCTAAACAAATCAATACCCAGCTTTATTATTAAGCATTACTTGAAAGTCAGACCATTATTATAATTAGTTATACATTAAAATAACTTTTTAATATAGTATGATTTCGAAATGGGTTTTAAATCATTCAATATAAACGAACTAATATTGATTTGACAACTGTTTGTTTTCCTTTCTATTAAATCTTTAAACTACAGAGACAGCTGATTATTACCAGTAGGTGGTTATGATTGGAATAAAAATGCGACCAATATCACGTAAAAAGTTGGGTTTTAAATGCTCTTGATTTACTTTTAAGGAGCGGCGAACAATTTCAGGCTTTGAAAAACCTTATGTAGAGAATGCATGAAATAGGTTTCATTGTTATCAGTTTTCTCTTTTTTCGGAGAAGACGGCGTAAAATGCCTCCTGGAACGTCACGGACAAACAGACCCAAATTGACATAGGACTGCACGAAAAGTAAAAATAACTAAAAAATGAATAACTCTGAACAGTGTACAGACAAAACTCTAATTTTATTTACATGGATTTGTTGTCGTTTCTAACACATTATAAAATAGAATAATATTATAATCTATATTGTACAATGGACGTGGTTGCTATGTAACGCTAAAAACGGCCAAAAACGCAATTTTTGTCAGTTTTGCTTATTTGCTAATTTTGTTCTTAGTTAAAAAAATGAAGAAGAATATGTTTTACACATGATTTCTACTCAATTTTTATTGCTGTTCAAGATTATAATGCAGCTATGAAGCAAATGTTAGAAAAAAATGTTTAATACTTCAAACGTTTATTTTTTTTAGATATGTCCATTAAAAAAGTTAACCCTTTTTTCTTTTTTACTTCAAATTATTGTACTAAAAATACGTTGGTTGATGCACAATTTTATCCAAAGTAAAACAGACAAAAAAACAGAACAAAAATGTAATAAATAAAAATGGGGATCCATGAGATTGTGTGACCGTGCGATTGTACTAAATTATTGAACGGTTATTTTGGTTCCTGTCATAGCATTGTCAAATATGGTATTGTCTTCTGGGGGAACAACCCCATGGCGCAACGCATCATCCTGTTACAAAAAAAGGATAGTTAGGCTAAGGTTTAATGAACCATTCTTACCCATTGGAAACCATTATTTGTCGAAGCTTAAATTCTTACAGTACCAGCCCTCTTCATACTGGAAGCAGCTAACAAGCAGGTAACAAGAAATATTTTTAAGAAACCAAGCAATACATAATTATTCAACACGGCAGACAGAAAATGTCTACATGCCCCAAATAATTTTCAACCTGGCAAAAAATGGCCAGAAATATTTGTGTAGAGAAATCTTCAACTCTGCACAACCTGAAGTTAAAAAATAGAATAACTGGATGAATTCAAAGAGAAGTTTATAAAACATCTGCTGAAGAGGCCATATTATTCTATACAGGAATATCTACAAGAAAAATAGGCTAAAGAAACCGATGACGACAACGACGTAGTAGTGCTGCTAGTGGGAGATCTACAAAGGTAACAAGTAATAGGTAATATCGGGAAGAATGAACCAAAACCCTGGATCTTTGTTCAATGGTTTCATACTATTCTATTGTGCAGAGCAGTTGTGCCAACCATCTCTCACACAACAAAACATTTCCCGCATGCGAACTTTTTCCCCAGCCTACAATAATTTTTTAAGGATGTCACATATTCAATGGGACGCTCATCGGGATTCTCGATTTCGATCTGATTTCCTAATAGTGTTCTTATCATTTATATACTCAGTAACATTGTCTGCGGTAAATACGTGATCCAAAGAGTTTCAGTATTATTTTAAAGGGAAATACAACAATTATCATTTAGTCCTTACCAGCAGTTGTTCTTGAAACTTTGTGGTTATGTAAAAGCAAGTGGTTATGCAACCTACCGGATAAATTTGTTTAACTCTCGAACCTTTTTTCAAAAAATATTTATTCTTATAAAAAGAGCATGGGTGAAAGAAATTGATTGTTATTGGGAATATAAAAGAATACATTACTGTGAAGAGTAAATTATTTTTAAAATATTAAATAGAATATGATTTCATTACTTCCTAATATGCTTGTAGATTGATCAATTTAAGTTATTTTTAAGCAAGAAATATGTTTAAGTTTACTAATAATATTCATTTATACTTATCATTTTATCATCAAAAAAGGATATTTGAACATTTAGAATCGCAATGATTATTTGTGATATAATTAGATAATTTGACTTTATTGTTGTGTTGTGGTAAATTTATAACACAATATGACTTCTTTAAACTTGATGTTGTAACTATAATAATAATATTAATTTGAATAACATTCAAGTGTAATGTAACAGAAAAAAATCCTGAACTGTGAGAGGTTATATTTTTATGAAACTAATTAGTTTAATAACGTTAATTTAAAACAACGTAGCGTTTTTAGTCTGCTCTATTCACTCTATTTACACTCACATTGAGTAATTAAAATTCCTAAGAATCCTATCGTGTAGTTAAATATAATTAAAATTTTGTTTAAATGTCTCTTCAAGAGTAAGATTTCCAGGTAAAAGAATTTCGCATCTGAATAGTTAATTATAAATACTCGTATAGGCATTGTAAGCCGAGACGGGCTATCTTTGGTAATAAATAAAAACCTAGAATCTAGAAACCTGAGTGTAGTAACCATAACATGTTGGACTGTCAGGTGACAGGTAGGCGCACCAGTCAGTAGCGCCAATCAGCTGATTGTAAAGTACGCAAGGTCACAGCCCAGCTGGCGCCTTCCGCAATACTACCTTCCCCCACTCATGACTGCAAAGAGTGTAAACTATTTAAACATTTTCATTTTCAATTTTATACAGCGAAATGTTCACTGATTATTTAAACCGAATTGACGTGTTAAATAGCTAAGGAAACCAAACCATAGAACAGAAACAAACAGTAGGTTCAAAAATTTAATGTTAAGTTCCTATAGTACATCTGAATAGTTGATGGCCTGCTGGGTACTTAATGCTTTGTAAAAAATGGTCTGAGAAATCCTAGAGAGTTAAAGTGTGTTCCTACTGTCGTTACATTAGCTACAGATATTCATAACCTAACTCCTAGCTCATCATTATCTCATTCCAACCCAAAACGTTGAATCCGACCTAAATTTTCAAGGAGTGGGTCTGTTTAGATACTAACTCACCTATGGGGATTTTGGCAGGAAGGATGCTACCAATGATTATGAGGACTTTTTATATGGGACTGGTAATGTTCTAAGACATTTAATCTTAAACGAGGGATTAAGGACCTAACTGTAGTGATAGACATGATAGGAGGTTTATATTTATAGTGCTTGCTTGAGCCCGAGCTCGTGTGAGCATTTGTGACGTTTGTTTCATATCTTCCTCAAGAGTCCCTTATATTGTCGCCAAATGTGATTGCCCATATCCCCAAATGCTATTGTCCATGAGTGTCAACTCTTTTATTTCCCATCTGCATGAATCCCTGCTTTATTACCTTATTACATATCTGAAACGGCGACTTACCAGGTGGTTTAAAACAATGAATGAGAAATGAGTGCGAGACGATTGTTGTGCTATCTTGTAGTCTTGTTACTAACTACAGCAGACGTGTTCCATAGATAGACCAACAGCCAATGACGTCTAAGGGACCTACAGTTTAACGTGGGATGTAGTTTAAGATTAGTATACAACTAATTAAACTATTTTAGCTTGATTTAGCTTGCCGAAAAGTAAACTAAAATTCAACTAAAAGCTCCCACCCATACATTCACACAAGATAGACCACAGCCACATCAAGAGCTCACATTAGCAGCTCTTATAGTCAAGCAAATTAAGTGTCACGATTTTCAGCAGGTTTTCAACTTGACGGTTTTTCTTGTTTATACTTCCCGTTGAAAATGGCTGAGATCATTTAAAACACCACTTTAGGCATTATTTGCTGAATAAATTCTATAATATAAAATATATACCATTATGAATAGTATATTTATTGATATTATATAGCAGTACAGGGCTTTACGAGATTTGTCATGTGGAAAAAATTCGACAGCTAGATTGTTAAATGTGAACATTTAGGTTTCATTGATTTTATCAAGTGATGTCAAAGTATTAATGGAAGTCAAAATTAAAATGAAACTAAAACTTTTGATTCCAATTACAAAAAGAAAAAATTAAAACATCCTTGTATGTAATAATATTTGTTATGTACTTCAGATATAAAACAGAAATAATATATTTTAAGTCTAGAAAAACGCCAGAACTTAACTGTGGGCGTCGAACAAGGTAGCTTATTAGAAAACGTCAAGATTTTTCCAAGAAACTGCAGCTGATATTAAAAATCAATATCAAGAAAAGGGAGCTACGATGGAGCTCATATTTTTTTAAATCCACCAAGACATATTTTATATTCATCATTAAATTATTATTTTTACTTTCTTCCCTTATACATAGTTTTAGGAGATAGTACTGTTTTCGAAACAAAGTTCTAATTTAAGTTGAGCGTGGTATACGTCTTGAGGACTGATTTTTGTCTGTCTGTGTAAATATCCCTAGACCACACTAATCGACCGATTGTTATAACAGTTGATACACGGGTGCACTTTGGCTACATCTCCTGACCTTTTATCGGGAATTTTTGTTTTCAAGGAAGTTTATGCCTAAAAATCTTTAACAATTATTGAGATTACAATTTTTTCATAATTTGCTCCAACGATTTTGTCTGAAATTTCATCTCTATATATAAAATTGAATGTATGTATGTCTGTATGTCCTTTATGCGTTGCCAAACTACTCATCCGATCGCCATGAAATTTTAGAAAGTTGCTCTACATGTGTCCGGGAAGGTTATAGTGAAAAAATATTTTCGAAAACCCCATAAGTTTCCATTTTATGGCGTTTTAAATTTCTAATGTTAACCTTATGGAGAGTAAGTTTGTTTACAAATTGTCTACAATGAAAACATTTGATTTCTTAGCTACAGCTGATTGGTTTACTTTCCATTAGCAATATGCTTTACTATCCAATGCCATCTGAATCATTCATTTAATGTAAAACTATGAAGTAAACGTGTACTGTAAAAAATCAACAGCTTTATTCACCACGTTAATAGTTTACGGTTTTGGGGGATTATGTATTTATATTTTCATTTTCTGTCTGATTAAAATCACGTGTTTATATGATAATTAAAATGTTTATATTATTACGTTCATTATAATAATCAGCTGTTGTATATCTTACCTATAAAAGCAGTATTACAGTTACGTTTGGTTTGGGTTTGGATTCGATTTGAAAATTGTGAATTAATCCACTCAGATTTATTTGTGTTATAGGAATGTTATTAATACGTCTTATCGTTTTAGTATTGTTATTCTCTATGCCGCGACCCAGGATATATAACCTTTCACAATAAAGCCGTATTGCTATTCGAATTGCTATTCGACTTCAGAACGTGGCCAAACTTAAAGTTAACATGTATTTACTGTCAGGCGTTACAAAGTCAGCTAGTATCTTATAATTATTAAGGTATAAGTTATTAAGATGTTGTTATGACACCACTCGTATGTCTGCAAACTATTTGGTTAAAAGATATGTGTTTTTAAATTACAAACAAATAATTATTTAAAAATTATTTTATCAAAATTGTAAATGTAAACATACGAGGTAGTTTTACTATATCCATTGAAACAAGCTAAAAACCCTAAGAAAATAAGTATTTTTAATCATTAGTCTATTACTAAGGGTTCCCGGAAAAGGTTTAATTTTTTGTCTGTTGTAAACGCAGTTTAAGGGGTGGGTTTGTACGTCTATGCCGTTTCTTGAAATCATTTAGAGTAATACATGTTTCAGAACTCAACTCTCGTGAATTGTTATACTAGTGTAACAGCCGTAGGTTCAACTCAAATCCATCGCTATCAATGTCAGTGTACAAACTACAAGAGCGGTGATTGACTGAACTCAGCTCAGATGGCTTATTACAAGAGGGTTTGCAGCCAGGCTTGAGCAACAACATCATCAGGGTGGATTACTGTAAACCGCTTAAGACGCGTCTACATCTTACTTTGTCATTCATCACCTTCATTCAAATAAAAATATAAAAATTCTTATCTAACTTTATAATAAAATAAAATAATATGTATATTTTTTAATGGAAACTATACTGTTGTAAAAAACTAACATAAGCTTTGTTAATTCTATTATTAACGGAAAAAACCTTTTTGTATTTATACCCAAGTTTTTGGGAATAATTTTTCTTTGCTCTGCCCCCCCATAGATAGCTTCCTAATTTTAAAATGTTCTTAAGTAATTGTATTGACATGGATGTGTCTTACCTCTATTTGGGGGGGGGGTATTGGCAATCCGTTAAACTAAAATTTGAAACGGAAGTGACGTCATATGGATATAAGGACAGTTGTTTAGAGGAACTGAACTCGTTCACTTTCGACGTATCCATGACCTAAGCTATTTCCCGAAGGGAAGTAAATACATAGTTTTGCTAGGGAATTACCAAGACCTGCCTTGTTAACATTAAACAACAAAATTTTGTTAGCTCGATGTTCTTAGCCAATGGAATAATCATATTGACGGCTACTTAGTAAGGATCTTAGAGTTGATGTTGTAGTAGTTTTATTTAATATAATTGATGTAGTAACTATTTGAGTTCATCATGATTTAGATGGGGTTGGTGCTGTAACGTTAGACCTAAGTCAATTTCGAGAGGTGGGAAGAGCAATGCAGCATGTTTTCCTAAACGAATTAATTTACCAAATAACATAAAATAAGAACTAAAGTATAGTAGTAGTTATAAGCTCAATCAAATATAAGTTACTTTACGCAAAATTATGAATAATAAAAAAAAACTCGCCAAAGTTTTGCAGGATTTTAAAGTTAAAATGAAAACTTTAAAAGTTAAAACAGTATTGTAAAGTACATTATTTTTCATTTTTAACATTATAAAATTTAAATTCACCCATAAAGTTACAAAGGGTCTAAAAGAACTTTAAGTACTTTAAAAGCGGGGAAAGGAGAAATGCCGGTATGTTAAGCTGATAGATTTACAGTTAAGGTGCAATTTTTCTTTTTTCAAACAGTGTTTTTGCTATAAGAATTTTAGGGGTTGTTATATAAATAAATTCACAACAAATATTGCTTGTTGCTTTTAACAAACAAAATAAATATTTTAAAAATTAATAAATAAAATCAACTGCCAGTATTTTCACACCCCGTGGGAAAGGTGGTGTGGGACTTCTCTTGTAGTTTTAATGGAAAAAGTTTACAAAAAACTATAACGTAACAAAAACTATAAAACAATTAACCTAGTTAAGGCTGTACATGGAGAAACCAATCAGAATGCATTAACGTAAAAATCATGTATATTATGTTTATTTATAGTTAAAACCGTACTTATAGACAGATTGAAATGAAAATATTCATAAGGTTTACGTTAAAAAAGTACTTTAAGGAATATAATGACATTAAGGATTATAACAAACAAAAATCAGTCTTCTTGTACATGTAGCCTACAGCCTTATACACTGGTGAAGTCCTCCTTCAAAGGCTGAGTGTCCTCCCTATCACAGAACTTTTCAGCTAAACCTCTGACCAGCTCCCTCTTCTCATATTTATTTTCCATTTTCTTAGCATCTAAACAAAATCCGTTGTTAGTAGGATTAAGTCTATGAAAATCACACTCTAACTTGTTTAAAACAATTATTAGACATAGTGTCGGGGAGCGGCACTATGTCTAATGGTCTAATGTCTATCTCACTGAGACCAGAGCTACCCAAAATGCTTGGTTAGCTAAAACACTAAAAATCTTTGTTGTTGAATATCCTCGTTATTTTGGCAGAAATTCCAGCTGAAATTACAATATATAATGTCCTTGTTCAATTCCAGTTCATCAGTTTAAGTCTTTACTTAAACTGAATAAAACTAACAAGACTAAAATAAACATCGTGCAGTAGGCCTATGTGCAACAAACTCTAAAAATAAAAATTGAATATTCTTACTTACAATTTTGTGTAAAACAAATTGATTAATCATGCACTTACTTAAATATTTAATAGGCAAAAAACATGAAAATTCAGTACTTTAGGAATTGGAAATATCAAATTGGTAGTTATTGAGTTTCACAGTTTTAAGAATCAGACTAATTATTAAAAATGTAATTTCCACGCTCCTATTTGCTAATACATTATTCCCGGTCAATTTTATTATTTTGCCTAAATAGGTTTTTTTACGCTACTGATACAATAAATCAACACAGTTCACGGGCAACGTACTAACTGAGTCAAAAACACCTGACTTGGGTGAAACCTGTGATCGGCGATTTCTATTAGATCAAAGTCCCAAAGTACTCGCGCGGGAATTTTAAATACCCCAGGGAAGATTAATTTAGTGTTCTTTCACCGTGGGGTTGGGCTACCCTGTCATCGGTTTCAGTACCTTCAAACTACAGTATGTTTAGAGACTCAACCAGGTTTTTGCTAGGATGCAGTGAGTTAGTGTTCTATCACGAGCTTTGAAAGTGGCCTGCCATGTCCACGACATACCGCGCGAGTACGTGTACACTGAAAGTGGCCTGCCATGTCCACGACATACCGCGCGAGTACGTGTACACTGAAAGTGGCCTGCCATGTCCACGACATACCGCGCGAGTACGTGTACACTGAAAGTGGCCTGCCATGTCCACGACATACCGCGCGAGTACGTGTACACTGAAAGTGGCCTGCCATGTCCACGACATACCGCGCGAGTACGTGTACACTGAAAGTGGCCTGCCATGTCCACGACATACCGCGCGAGTACGTGTACACTGAAAGTGGCCTGCCATGTCCACGACATACCGCGCGAGTACGTGTACACTGAAAGTGGCCTGCCATGTCCACGACATACCGCGCGAGTACGTGTACACTGAAAGTGGCCTGCCATGTCCACGACATACCGCGCGAGTACGTGTACACTGAAAGTGGCCTGCCATGTCCACGACATACCGCGCCAGTACGTGTACACTGAAAGTGGCCTGCCATGTCCACGACATACCGCGCCAGTACGTGTACACTGAAAGTGGCCTGCCATGTCCACGACATACCGCGCGAGTACGTGTACACTGAAAGTGGCCTGCCATGTCCACGACATACCGCGCCAGTACGTGTACACTGAAAGTGGCCTGCCATGTCCACGACATACCGCGCCAGTACGTGTACACTGAAAGTGGCCTGCCATGTCCACGACATACCGCGCGAGTACGTGTACACTGAAAGTGGCCTGCCATGTCCACGACATACCGCGCCAGTACGTGTACACTGAAAGTGGCCTGCCATGTCCACGACATACCGCGCCAGTACGTGTACACTGAAAGTGGCCTGCCATGTCCACGACATACCGCGCGAGTACGTGTACACTGAAAGTGGCCTGCCATGTCCACGACATACCGCGCGAGTACGTGTACACTGAAAGTGGCCTGCCATGTCCACGACATACCGCGAGTACGTGCACACTGAAAGTGGCCTGCCATGTCCACGACATACTGCGCCAGTACGTGTACACTGAAAGTGGCCTGCCATGTCCACGACATACCGCGCGAGTATGTACACTGAAAGTGGCCTGCCATACGACATATTTTACGAACGTGCCATGAAGTGGCCTGCATATCATATCAGACAAAGCAATTTTTAGAAATTTATTATGATGAATTTTTTTAAATACACTATATAATGAAAAACTGTAAGGGTATAAAACTAAATCTTATGAGGTTATAAGTACAAAAACTTTTGGGGCGTTTCAAATACCCCACGCGAGTACTTACGGAAGAAAGGAGACATCTCACTAGTCTTGATGACCTACACCGCAATGGTCCCTCACTGTTTATTATTTACAAATATTGTTCAACGAAAATACATGTCACAAAATTATTATAAAGGTAAATTTGAAATGTATAAAACGCAGGTGTCGTGTTACCGTGACGACCGCATGCGGGTGGCTTGTGGCGACTGAGGTGTAACGATAGAAGTTGTGGTGACATCGGAATGCACACCTCGTGTCACAGCTCCACAGCTCCACAGCTCCACCCACAGTGTGACCACAGTCGACAACGATACTGAGTAAATAAGATATTTCATAATTATGTAACTTGAGAAACCAACGGATTAATCAGAATTTGTAGGTCGCCTTACATTTATTCCGAGCTACAATGATGTAAAAAGGACAATTTTTTTGCTGTTTTTCATCAACAATATAGTTTTGGTTGAAGGAAATTGTATTCAATAAGCTAGCATTTAAAGACCACGAGAGACTTTGATGTTAAGTTTTTAAAGGTAGCTTAATTTATAAATATAGAGGGAAAATAATAGACGATTATTTTTCCCAACTAATACGCATAATGCAAGGGATAATAAGTTCTAACAATAGGTTTTAAAGTGTTTTTAGTTACAGTAGGTTTAAACATAAAACGAAACATGTTAATGACCGTTTGCCAGGACTGCTTTGAGTAAAGTTTATATCTATCTATAATATTATAAAGAAGAGGTGGTTTCTGTATGTTTGTTTGTGGGTTTGTTTGTGGGTTTTTTGTGGCAAGTAAATGCAAGAAATACTGAACCAAACGGTTTGAAACTTTATACAAAGGTAGATCTTAAACTCATGCAACACATAGGCATACTCATTTCCTTAAAATCCTCTCGGGCTACGCCCTGTGAACGTCATAAGTTTCAATTTTTACATTTTTAGAGAATAAAAACATAAAATTACTTGAATGTCAACAGCTGTGAACACTAAAATTTGACAGTTCGGGAAGAAGAAGAAGAAAGAGCTGCCGTGACCGTCCTAGGTTTCAATGTTTACTTTTTTCAAATGACAACATCCGTTTGCACTATATTTTGACAGTTCGGGAAGAAGAAGAAATAAAGTTGATTTTTCTGATAAACTGCTGGATGAAATTTTCGAATTATTTGAAATAGTGGAATGGTAGATATTAAGTTTTTTCCGAAGACTGTCTCTATTACATTAATCCTTATCCTCTCCCAATATTTGACAGATGTTACTTTGAAATATTGTAGACACTCGTGTTTTGTCATTTTGTAAACAATGAAGAATTAAATAACAATAACTTAAATGTATCAGTAGAGCCCACACCTTTCAGCCTTTTTTAACCCGTGCGAAGAACGGGTACTTTGGCTAGTACTATGATAAATAACTAGTTATTTTTAATTTTATGTTTTTCAGGATATGAAGATATGTGTCTTTTTAGTGGTTGTATGTCCTTGAAGGCTCATTTATTTAAAATGAGTTAACTATGTTTCGTTATAAAATTGATTGGTAAATTTATATTGTTCCTCCAGTTAGTTATTATTAATCTACGTTAAAAATAACAATTAATTTACATGAAACATTTAGAGGGGATGCCTTTATCCCTCAAAAAAGTTGAACGCTTACATGGTGCAAAACAGCAGAGTTAAAAAAACCCAGGAATAGTATTAAGCATCTCTTATTTACAGTTTTAAATATTAAATACACCATTTAAACTTAATTTCTGAATAGTTCTTCCACGAATATATTCGCCACTTTTACTCTTATTTGATTATTATATTTATAATGTTTGTACCCAAATAATTTAATTAAATAAATAAACAATTAAATGTATAAAAAGTTATAATCAAATACTTTTTTGCTTGTGTTTATATGTTCAACAGAAAACAATTTATTGGTGGCCGTAAAATTCTTCCGGGCTCTGCCTTGCTATTAGAGTGAACTTCCCTCGTAAACCCAAGTCTTTACGATCCTAATGGCTAATCACTGGATCCTAAACAACGATTTCACTTCCATTATTCTTATCATTATCTTATAAAATGGCTTCATCTTGGTTACTAAAATTTCACATTTACCGAGCTACAGAATTATGCGTAGTTCTGAATTTTAATTAGCATTTATATTGAATAACTGTTTGTTTAGATCTAAGTTAAATTTAAATCAGTAAATTATTAGTTTTACTGAGTAATAGGATGTAAAGGTGTTACTTAAAGTTTACTTCAGTTCTTTATTTTAAAATCAACTATGTTTTATTTTATTTTGTGTATTTCTTCGCCAGAGGCATTTTTAACGTTTTGATGGGAAACAGTCCAAACCCCGATCTCGTTTTGACCTAACATCGATCTTTTGTTTGGAAGCGTCATTAATTAACAACACAATGTCAAATGGCGACTGGGTCCAGATCTGACCCTGACGGGATTCGATCCGGCAACCTTCAGTTTTGAAGGCGGTAATACCCGCCTTCAAAACTACTACACCACCCAGCCAGTATGTTATATCATTCTTAATTGTATGCTATAGTATTCTTTTTTAGTCAATAGATGTAAGTGTTGAGTTATCGCAACCGTTAACTAAAGAAAATGAGCTAAACATTAAAAGTAAATGATAATGTGTCTTAATATGAAACTACTATAGAACCCAATGGGAAATAAACTGTCTTTTATCAGCCTTCAAATTGGTTTTTTAATCATCATACAACTGTATTCAGAAGTGTTTTGTCTGAGGATAAGGCTTATTTGTACAATAATATTGTAAACTAGGGAGTCCGAAGATAAGGTACTAGAGAAAAGCTATACTCATAGAAATTAATAGGCAGTCTAATTCAAATGAAACAATTACAGAAAAAAATAAGCAAACATTCGGTACTATGACGTCGCTTACTGCATAAACAGTTTATACTCTTTATGCTCGTTCAGTAATTGAAAGATTTTCTTGAAAAAAATAGAAAAAAATACTATTTTAACTTAGTCCTGAAAAATATTACTGTACGTAAGTTCAATTAAAGAAATGCACAGTTCATCAGATTATAGGCTTAAGTTGTTATTTTTAGTTGCCTTCGTAAATCTATGATTATTACATTCAATGAAATATATTAATGTATTTTGTTGTTATAAAAATGTTATGAAATGTTTAATCTAAATGCATATTACTTTTGAAATTCCGAATGAAAACCAAGCAAGTGTTTTTTTTAAATTTAAGCATTCTGTTCTAAAAACACTCTTATTCTTGTGCAATAGATAAAGAGAATATAACCTTGTTATGTACTAGACAAGCTATCAAATTTAAAGAATAATAGATTTGTAAGTGGGAGAGGATACATTTTTAAGGTTTTATTCCTGGTTCCTGGGGTCTGTGTAATGGGGAAACTTTACATGTTTTCAACAACAGCGATTACTCATGTACTTATTCAGTTGTAAGCTCTAATACAGTAACCAGTCAAAACTATTTTTAACTTTGAGGCTGTTTTGCTTTTTTGTTAAATAAATTTATTGCAGTTACCTATGTTAAAGGTGAAAAGGTATAAAGTATGAATAAATATGTAATGGATTGTATTTTGAAAAATTATATATTGGTGTATAGTTAGACAATTTGATTTTAAATAAAAGTAGTTTAAGTTTGTAATTTTCAAACAAATTTTTAAAAACATGTGTACTCTTTATTTGCATTCCAAAACCCCTCGTACTCATTAGATAATTGTTTAAACCAAATATAGTGTTAAGTTAAATCATGAAATGTACATATAAAATGTAAAATATACAACGCTAAATTAATTAATAAAACTACTTAAAATAGCTGATTAACTTATTTATGACGCATAAAACACAGAATACATTAAAACATATACATTTTCGTAAATCATTTATGTTCAATATTATTTGTATTACTCAATGTGGTACATTCACGCTATTCTTCAAGCAGGTAATAACTATTATAATCAATTATAATTTAATTTTCATTATTTATATTTCATCTCACCAAAAAAAAACTCATAATACAAACTGTTTTCATTCCTAAATAACATAATTAGAAGCCTTTGAAAATGTATCATATAATATGGTGTATAAAATGATGGTGTAGTTCTATAATTTGTCAGTTAACATTATTAAGTAATGAATTTTCTCAATAGCTAAGGATATTATTTAATGAATTTAGCCTATTCATTTGAACGCTTAAACGTAGTTATACTAAAAGCAATAAAATATCATATCTACAACAGCTTGACATCAAAGCTTGGAAAGATTGCAAACTTTGCGGGGAGTGGTGGAATCTCAACATAACTCTTGAATACAATCTATTATTTTGTAGCTACAACACTCTATAAATAATTAATATCTAAATAGCAATTTAATAGTGTAATATTGATACAGAGCAGTTAATTATACGTTAAATAAATATTTTTTAGAAGAATAAAGATATAAAGACACTTTTAGATACAATTGTTGTAAGATCTTGTTTAAAAGAAAGGAGTTAGTGATATTATTTATAAGAGATTTTCATCTTAAAAATCAACCATAGATTTTAATATTCTTGTTTCAAGTGATATTTTGAATGTATTGAAACTGCTCTATAACCGTTAGTCACTTTCCCTGTTATACTTCAAGTCAAGTAAACATACCTGCTTTGGAACCGGTGGTGAGACACCTGTCTGATCATGAAATTTTCAGGTTTATGATTTTTTACGTAGGGGGACTGCTAATGCACAAACCCGACAACAGTGTGGGACTCCCACACACTAAACCCCCAATCGGATGACTTCATGCCTGGACGGAACACAAATCTAACTTCAGGAAAACTTATATGTCACCCAAGCATCCTCCTTCTCTCTTGGTGCGGAGTCCCAGATGAACGTAGGAAACATCTGCCCCCCACTCATACTCGCCTCAGAGCATTACCTCTACAATATTGTCTGCAGTTATAAATCGCACTACAGAGGCAAACTGTCGCCTTTCTTCTACAAAATGCGCTTATTCGAAGACTGTGTAAAGACAATCATAATCCCTCTCTAGGCAGAACAAACACCGGGTGACTCCAACCTCCCCATCTGATAGAGATGTTTCCTAGAGTAGCCATGGCCCATCAGGAGCTGACATAGGTAGAAGTCAATCCACCCCTGGCTACGAGCCAACCAAGTGCTCAAGTCTCGGATGAGGCGATACGTCCAACGCACCATCACGCCACTGTCCCACCGATCCTGCCAGGTTTGCAGATATTCCACTCTAACGACTATAGTAGCCTGCTTTCTGTCAATTTCCTGTGCAAAGCGGAAGATGGTTTGACTCTCAATAGCAAGCAAGTCTAGGGGAATAACTCCAGCCACAGGCAACCCTGAGTACAGCTCTGCACTGAACTAAGAGAATCCTCGTGCTATGCTCCTTAACTTTCATGGCACCAGCCCAAACCTCTGCACCATACACAAGAATAGCATTATCAGTGGACTTAAAAAGTCTTTTACTGTTCTTTTACATACAATTTTAATTTTTTCAGGTTTATGTTACCTTACTTACTTAGAGACTAACTCACTAAGATACTTAAAACTGTTACTTTTACTTTCATGCTATTTTAAGAAAGGTATTTCACCAATTACGTTTGGCACTTTACTGTGATTTAAGCCTGTGGTTTTTGTGAGTTGAAACTCGAAAAATGAAACAGCAAAAGTACAATTCTGTCATATGACGTAAAATTGTTTATTAAGGGTTTAAATTTTTTTTAACGGCATGAATCAGCCAAAATTTGTTGAAACGTTTCAAAAACCACACCAATTACTTTACTATAGTATTATAACATATAAATAATGCTAAATACTCTTGTAAGAATAAAAATAATAAATAATGGATCGAAAAGCGAACAACAACCAGTAATCAGTAATTTTAGTATTGGATTAGAAGAGAAAGTGTTCGAAATTTTGTGGTCATAACACTAAACATGACCGTGTACAGGTGGTTATCTGAACGGGCAGAGATAAGCAGCCCCATCTCTATATTTTTGAAATGTTGTGCCGTTGACAGTTTTTCCCTCTCCACTGACCAATATTTAACCACAAATCATTTGCTTTGGCTCAACGATTTTCGTTTTGTTTCATAATTATATTAAAATAATAATTTTTTAAATAAATTTTTTAAAGCTACATGACAGCATTACTGTGCATTTATAAAAAAAGGAACGACTCATTCTAAATTTTCTTGGATTATTTCAAAGACAAATTATTATGTGTGTAAACAAAAAAAGTAGAAAAGAAATTTATATTTTTATGAAAAAACTGAATATATATTATTTTATATCATAACCTATTTATCTATAATAAACGTAAATACTTTACACAACAGAAATAAATACATTAATTAACTCTATAAATTGAGGAAATGATTGCAACTAGACGTCGCGCTTAAAATTTTCAACAAAAGTTTAAAAGAAAAGATAATCATTAATGAGGGCCAGATCAAGGTTTCGGTACAATACGGGGTAAAATAATTTGTTTAAGTTACAGTAATATATTTACACATCATAAATAAAGATTAAAGTAACGTTTATAAAATAAAGATGTTACTAAAACCAGGTAAGGTAATTTCATAAGTTTTACAGTCAAGTTAGAACAAGCAAAACTACATCAAGGAAACCATAACATTAACATTAATAGAAGCATCAAAACTAATTAATTAGTAGTCATGTTATTTTCACAGTTTAACCACGTTCTCCCGTTCACTTAGTTGCAAAAAAACATTGTAAGTTGAGATAGAGCACCTCAACTTACCTTACCTTATCAACTTACTTACTACAACTTACCTTACTTACCAACTCACCTTGGATTTTTAAGAGGTTATTTTTACTTCTGTAAAAACTAGGTAGACCGTTCATGTCCTAACTTTCCGATTCTATAAACCTTTTCTGGTTATACAGTATTACGCAGTATTGAGAGCCAACTTTGACGGACTCTAAATTTTCCAGAATATTTTAAAAGTATTCATAAGCTAACTAAGCGTGACAATTGCATCAATTAAGCTTTTACTGAAAACAAGTTTAATAAATTTGAACTAACCATATAGCTCAGGCACTATTCTTATTATACTGGATTGCACATTTCCAGGCTACATCATAGCTATATTGAATGTTGGCCCCAATACATACTGACTTGCATAAGCTGATTTAAATCTTTTTTTATTATCAGTCGGAATAGACTCTTTTTGGATTATATAATTTAACTCGGTATTTTCAATGTATTACAATTTTGTATTTAGTTAAATTTAGGCTCAACTTATTATTATAAAACTTTTGGTTCATTTTACCTGTATATAAAATATTACATCCACGAATTCTGAAAAAAACTGGCATTACGTAAGTAAATATTTTTTTAAGATTGCTCAGAGAGGAAATGTGCTATGGGTTAAGTAAGTAAGTAAGCTACATTCTTATAAAAGCATAAATTTAACATTAATAATTTTATACTGCTGTACGAAACATTTACCTTGAGAATTCTTCATATGAAGGGCTAAATGTTCACTGAACAAGGCAAAACGTTGAGATTGATGGGATGTATCCTGCATTGTTGTTCCGGCGCTTAAAACTTCGAAAGACAACTTTTCTATCAAAGTTGGCCGTCGAGAAAAAAATAATTAAAGGTTATTATATTTATTAAATATTTAATTTTATTTAAAGTTTTTTCAATAACACAAAATTAGCAATATTACCAAATAAAAATGTTTAGGATTCTATAGTAAAAACGGCTTATAATATATATTAATAATAATAATATTTTATTCTTGTCGTAGACAATGTACATTGCATTAAAAACGTAAACTTATTGAATTAATATACACATGGCCACATAAACGTATTTTAGGAACGACACTAAACAGTTTTTCACCATTGCCTAAATAATTTTTCGCGATTACACCTATAATTTAGATTACTTAGCCGGCCCAACACGAACTCGTCTGCTGAATACATAGCTTTGGACACCAAAAGTTGCTCAAATATATATATATTTTTTTATTGAAAGGGGTGGATTACTCTCAAGGCACTTCAGCCGTAGCGGCTTTTTTGCGCACCCCTGTGTGGGTTGCAGCATTATCACATAGCGAAAAGCCATTGGTGATTGGCGGGATTTGAACCCGGGACCTTGGGCACCAAAGCCCCGTGCTCTACCCCTAGACCAGCGCGCTCCCCAAAATATATATGTATTTGTATGTGTGTGCCAATCTTTTTTTTACAATAATCCCTATCAGTGATTGTGTTCTAAGCTTTTTGACGACATATATTAGTATGAAACTAAAATTTGTTTATCAGAGTTTTATCAAATATAAATATCTTGTAATATTTTATATATGTAAAATATGTCGTGAATAAACTGTAACGCTACGTACTTATTACATAATCAAAAAATGTTTTTAAAGTTAATCATACAAGTGATAGTACAGACAAATTAAACGTT
This sequence comes from Nephotettix cincticeps, assembly GCA_023375725.1. Classification (NCBI taxonomy): domain Eukaryota; kingdom Metazoa; phylum Arthropoda; class Insecta; order Hemiptera; family Cicadellidae; genus Nephotettix; species Nephotettix cincticeps. The sequence goes on along the minus strand of CM041786.1, from coordinate 26,175,035 downwards.
TAAATTTACAAATGCCAAAAAGCTTGATTGTTTTATGTTGGAAAAACTTTAGGTCATCAAAAGAACGTATCAGTAGTTTTAATATTATTTTCTGTTACATCAAAGTTATTTGCTTTCGACGGTTCAAATCAAATACTTACAGTAAATCTAATAAAAGTACAATTGAGTATAGTACATTCCATATATGTGTAAAGACCTTGGAAACACCATAGCGTAACAGTCTTAGAAATTAATAAATGGTCTGAGTGGACTAACTCTCTTTCAAAACATTAATAGTATATGTTACAAACAAAAAACTATAATCCAATGTTTGTCTGAATAAATAAAAGAAATAATATTTAATCAATATATCTTATCTCAGAATATCCACCATATTTTTACACACGACTTTTTGGGATAAATAACTTGATACCATTATCCAAAGGGTAGGTACTCTTTGGATAGTTTATGATTGAAGCTAATTACTAGTTTATTTAAAATTTAGTACTTATTTTAGTATCTTTTAGGTGTAAATAGTACAAAACCAATTACCATTTAAAAAAGGTAAATTTCGTAGTATTGTTTAACGAAGAATAGTATTTTGAATTAAAATATTCGTTGCAAACCAGACAGTAATTATAAAAATTGTATGGAATCTATTTATTTATTTTTTATTTTAAATTTTTTATTTACACACCGTTACTAATTTGATTCGACTACGTATTTGCTTAATGGATCTGGTTTGCGGCGAAACTTTTACTTTGGAGGTTTACAACAGCTGTCATTACTTAGCACTTAAGATTTTAGGTAAAGTTCGTTTTCGCAGAAACTAAGTAAAGCTCCACAAGCACGTATTTTAAGCAATATCTTATTTGTCATTGTATGTTTATATAGTGTTTATATGTGAATTAATTTAACGGATACTTTTAAAATATAAGCCTATAGGCTTACCTAAACATTTTTCAGTCATTATAAAAACATCTTAATTGAATATATAATTATTAAGGAGTAACAATATTGTATATGTAGTTTGGGGAAAATAATAAATATATTCTTAAGGTCAAACATAAATGAGCTACACTTGTTAATGATTTTCGTAAAATTAACTATAAAAGTTATTCTGCATTTGACAAGAGCACAACTAATTGTTCTGTCTATTGCAGTTTTGTGGCCAATTCTAGTTTCCATTGCAGCCAAACTACTAGTAAAATGGGATTTTGTGTTTAAATTTAAGATAAAAATACGTATTTTAATCTTTATCTTATGTATTATTTTTGATTTGCCAAAAATACAATGCAAACTCAACATTGCTGTAGCAGATTTTTTGTCCTTGCTGACAAAAAATATTTTTTTTACGAATTGTGTTAGTTTTACTTACTTAACGTTTCAATACTACAAGTATCCTAAATTAAACACTTAAAAACTTACGTGACATTTTCAAACTTCAATCGTAAACTCATAGCGAGTGTATAGATTTCATTGAAGGAAATCTGAATTTAAAAGCCTCCAAACCATTTATTGTTTATTCACTTATCCTACCTATGGTTGATTATTTAACATTTATTTTAGGGCAAATAACACTAAATTTATCCCCGCAAACAGCACCACATTTAGGAATTCATATGTTAACCATTAGGGAACCTGTTTAACCATCTTAGTTACGCTTGATAACCACTAACTGAAATTGGTATCAGTAATTATACTAGGTCTACTACTAATAATAATAAATCATAAAAATACTCATAGCAACAGTAGAATATGTTTAAAAAAATTAAATAAAACATATAACAACTAACAACAACAAAAATCTTAAGTAACTACCGAGCTAACTTATAACTATAAATAGCTATATAAATAAATAAAACTTATAACATGTACCAGTTGGATAACAACTTTTACGTAATTTTAAAATAAATAATTGGTTTTTTTCTAAGAAATAAAATAGATAACACTATTACAAACATTCATATAGAACAAAGACAAAACAGAGAGACAAGACATTAAATTGTGAGATTACAATTTGGCTTCAAGGCTTACCTTTTAATTGAATGACGTATATTTCCCTCGTGGATTCAGAATTAATTAAACTTAAAACGTGCATATCATACGCTTTTTATAATTACTTTTACTCACATTATTATTCTTGAACCATTTTTATAAAAACCTACTGGATGTGGAAATTTTGTTGAATATTGTTAAACATAAACATAGTATGTTGTTTAATGTTAAACTAATAAAGGATAGCTAAAATTAAAAAAATCACTTACTTACTTAAATATTCTTCTTCCAAAATTCTGTATGCAAGTCCATTTAGTTTAAAGTTTCTTAAAGCAGCAATTACTTGCGAAAACCCGTTTAGTTATTGACATAATTTGGTAAAATGTTGTATGTTTTTAGTTAGTGAACAGCACATTACCATGTAAATCAATCCTTTTGCTATCATGGGAATAATATAAGTTCTATGAAATACGCTCTTCTCACGCCAGCGTGCTGCGTACAATCTCGTTTAACTTTACACTATTGACCTTATCCACAAGTTAGAGTGGCTGAATATCACCATTAATGGTAAGCTTTTAGAACCTTTTCTCTCAGTAAATAACAACGTTTATTCAACAACAATAACCATTAATAATAACAATTTCTATCAATAACAACGATAACTAACGTATATTCAAAATATAATTGAAAATTACAGTGTTTGAGTGACCTGTGCACAGTTTGAGTGCACTGATGTAATTGCTGTAGCTAAAAGTTGGATCAGGTATAGTGAAACCAATTTTGTAGCCATATCAGGTTTTATAACACGTTCTATTCATGGTAGACAACATAGAATAAATGGAGGCTCTGTACTTTTTATCAGGGATCAAATTAACTGGAGAGAAATTAGTTGTGTTAGAGACATGACAATTGAAATGGTGTGTGAAGCGGCAGCCTTTGAAATCCCTAAGAAAAATAAATCATAATTTTAAATGTTTATAGGCATTATAATAATTAAATTGTGTTTTACATTTTTTATCTTGTCTATATAACATGTTATAAAACTTTCAATCCTAATAGGACTAAAACATGTTAAAAACATGTTATAAAACTAGTCTCATTTATAGGAGTTTTTTTATGACAAATCCTATGTGAAACCTATGACAACTTTGTCAAAGCTTTTTTGAACGTACTGGAATCAATCAATTTGAAAATTAGTGTAACAGATATAATACATGGTTCAGACATCAGATACATGGTTCATTCTTGGACAATATTTTCACTGATATTCATGTCATCATATGGTCCTTTCATGTCATACATATACTTTTATCTGATAATTTCCCCTTTTATTTAAACTTAAGCTAGAAAACGGGTTAGGGTGATAACATCGAAAACCTCTACCTATAAATTCATTTCTAGCTATTAGCTATGACAATGTCAAGTTGTTTGCCAAATTATTGTATAGTATAAATTGGCTACAGGTGTGCTCGCAAAGGGATATTGATAGTAAACCTCACGATGATAATTTTGACAAATATTTTTTGAATAGAGGCCAACTCCGAGCAGTATCTGGGCTTTTGTTTACTGCCAAACGATAGACAGCATTAACCCCTATATTTTTCAAATTGTGGTGCTGATGACACTTTTTCCCTCTATCCTCAGCCACAAATCATTTGCTTCTGGCTATGCTTGTAATATTTTGTCCTTCCTATTTTAGGGTTTGTGAAAATTGTAATAAAACTTCAGTTTTTAGAAAGCTATAAAGCGAAATTTTAAAATTAAAATACGGAGGTATTATTTTCTGATATTGTCGAAATTTTTGTAAAAAGTCTAAAAAAATTAATTTAAGTTAATCTGATTTGTCTGTTCATTGCCTTTTCTTAAGTAATACAAGATGGATACAATTTAATATTATCCATACTAAAATAAAATAAACCGTATCAGTTAACTGAGACACACCTCTAAAGGAAACATGACTTACGTTTCATATTATTTATATATTCCTGAATGCTTATCAGGATGTAACATGTATTGGTTTAAAATATTCATTAAGTTTCATTTTCAAAATCTCTTGAAATAAATTTCAAAGATATAAAAACAAATGTTTTGTGGGGATTTTATCGATGTTTTATGATGTGACTGTAACTTACATTCTAAGTTTCATTAAAAACGGTTGAGAAACATGAAGGAAAGTAATTTTTAATATTGTATATAGGGACAACACTGGGCAGATAACAGTATGCATTTATCACGAACAATAAATTTAAACTTAGTCGTTAGTCGTAGACTAATGATTCCAGATACTATTTTGTTCATCTTTCTGAGCTGGTTTTAATGTTGATAGTCAAATAAAAAATTTTAACTTTGCCAGCACAAAAATTTAATTATTTTAACTTTTTAAAGACCATAGCTTTTGAACCGTAACCCTACAAACATGTGGTTAAAGTCATACTATTCGGAACCTCAAGCATTATTTAAACATAAAATTGTAATGAAAATTTAATGTTGATTATTCATTTGTATAATGTTTTTAAATAGCTTATCTAAGTTCTGGAGTAGGATATATATTTTGCTGGTGTACAAAAATCTGATAAATACTGTAAGAGTCTGTTTAATTTTAAAGTATGGAATTAAAATTCTGTATATAGGTGTTTTAATAAGTGGAACACTTGGTTCGTAATGTCTAAACATTACACAGAATACCACTGGCGTTTATATATTGGGAGACAAACAAAGTAGTCGTGGGAGATAATTAAACCACGAGCATGTGAGGGCGAATAATTCAAACAGAAATATTAGAGGAGGATCCAACCAACCAGCACACGAGGCAACGTCGACAGTGCGCCTAATGTTTCTGGTATAATGGAGCAGCGTACCAACGCTTCTCTCATACGCTTCGAACAATTTTAAATATTGTTCCTATTGGTTTTGATCCCAAAATGTTTTACTCCAATAAAAATCTTGAGGAAAACGCACCTGATGTTATTTACATTTTTCATTACGGATATTTTCGTGATTTTAAATAAAACAAAGTTCCAGGTTTCGGGATCTGAAATCTGGTCCCGAAAGCTCATGTGTCTAAAGCCTGATGCTTTTATGTCTAATAATAACTAAAAAATAAATCTCAATCTAAGATTTTCTTTATATTAGAGTAGGGGAGAGCTTCTTAAAACATTGAAGTGGCTTGGACTGACATAAGAAACAAATCAGAAAGAACTATTTATCGATACCGGAAAAATTGTTGTAATATTAAAGGAAATAAAGGTCATCATTATGTACTTTTAGTGCACGGTGCGTCAGAGCGTAGACCATGAAACGTTAAGTTATAAGTTAGTGTAACATTTTTATCACTTTAAACTCCACAAGCGCTTTTTTAAAAGTTTGAATTTACGAGGGCATAGATAAAAGTTGTTTCTCTTTAAGAAAGATGTAAGTGATAAAACTGAAATGGATCGCACTCCAAAAAATATTATTCAAATTAGAAATATTAAGGATAAAATTAAGGAAAAACAGTTTGTTTCACGAGGACATAAAGTGGGAGACTGATAAGCATTCATGGTGCACGTACTTGTTTACTGCCCAGAACAACTAAACTTGAGTTGAATCTATTACAACTTTGTTAGTAAACTACGAGAGAATCTTCAGCGTTGTGTTTTTTGGAAATCTATGTAATAATATTTTTTGTTTAACAATATAGATATCAGGGTTACTAAGGTAACTTAAATGTAGTAGTATAAATAAATAGATTAAAATAAGCATACAAAAACCCTTCTCATATCTTATACAGCTTATTAAAGATTTAATTTGGTCTAAAAGTATATTGAAAAAATATTTTAGTGCTTTCAAATTGCATACTTATTAAGTAAATATAAGTATTTTATTAACAGTTGTTTGGAAACAACGTTATACTAATATAGCTGCAGATTAAACATTACATTTTTCAATAGCAATAATTAGCAGTTTTTAAGGGCGTTTTTAGGGGGTTTTTAAGGGGGATTTTAGTAGCGTAGGGGTTTATTTAAACGCTATGCTATTAACTAATAACGTATTTATACATTATTTTTTACGTTAAATAAAGTGTTTTTTTGTTTAAAACTTACTAATAGCATAAATATATATGAGTAACTGTGCTCGGTCATCAAAATCTTGCGCTGACAATGGTGATGACTGATGTTTTAAAATATTGTTTTTAAAACGTATTTAATCTATTTATAATTTATATAATCGTTTATTTTGTTTGTCATAGTATAACTAATTAAAATTTTAAATTTGCTGCATGTATATGATTCCCCAATATTACTTATATTACATTCATATTTTGAACATACATTTTAGTATGTTCAAAATAAGAGTGCGAAATTGTAAAAAATGGTACGGATGACAATTGTTATTGAAAACGGCCTATGCAACGGCGCATCGCTGTGATTTGTTGTAATTTTTTAATTTACGAAAATCAATCCTTTTGGCTGGAGTAAAATTGTTAATAGTTTGGTATATATTCCTTTTTCCATTTATAATATTTTGTATTTATTTCCATTTGTTTCATTTGTGATATTTAAGCAGATAGTCAAATAGTAGCTTTACTTATAAATTAAAATATTTGAAAGGTAATATCCTTGTTGAGCGCGTGTGACACGCAATAGCGTAAACATTGCGGCTTCCGAGTTTAATGGGAAAAGTTTTATAGTATATATTTGCCCAAGTCGCTAATTACCTGTGGACAGACGAAGCAGACGTAAATAATTGTGACGCTGGTACAATGAACAATCCTTGCAGAGCTGCAGTAGCAATGGTGAACATGGAACTAGTACTTAAAAGAAATTCTTAGTTCTATTTAACCCAACATATTTTTAAATCTCTTTCCTATATTTTTAACTTATTTTTTAATCAATAAACTTATATAAACAAATTTTGGTCGAGCAAATTGCCAACATCCCCTCCCTACAGAGCTAAGACATATCCACGTCAATAATACTACTACTGTGGTTGTATGAATCCAAAATTACTGTAATTGAGGTTGAGAGTAAAATTATCAGTGACTAACGTACCAAAAGTACTTCAATAAATAGTATATTACAAATACATAGAAAACAAATTTGTAGCCCATTTACCTTTCTGTGAGAAATAGGCTATATCAGAGATATGTCTAAAGTGAATGTTTTCGGTTCCTTTAAACAGCTCTTCATTTAGTCATTTTACGTTACTAAGCATATAACGTTATCGTTTCAAATTTGGGTCTGACAGATTGCCAATCCCCCCAGAGCTAAGACATATTCATGTCAGTACAGTTACTTAACACAATTTTAATATTTAGGAAGCTATCTTAAAATGTGCTTTTAATTCGGATTGAAATAATAGCACAAACACACTCAACTTCACTCTGTGCTATATGAATGTGTGTAGAGAAAGGCGTATCAATCTATCCTGATAACATCATATGAGCTAAACTACAGGGAGAGGACACATGCAACTGTGTTAAGAAATATGTCAAATTTATACTTTGGGAGAAAAAGGTTGACCTCAATTGGCTTTACACCGTCGAGAAAAGCCCCAGAAGCGAAATACTCAGAGGTCTAGCCGGAAGTAATGTGCATACAGTTCCAGGCTAGTCCTAGCACTTGAGAGGAAGGGCTTAGTGGGTGCAAGTCCCACACTACCGGGATTCTCCAATATTCATTAGCATTACTTCCTTTTCCCCACAAAAAATAACCAAACAAAACAGTATTTAATCACACATTTTGTTTTTACCATTACGTTTTTAGCTATTTAATCCCATTACGTTCCCTTTGATACCGTTTCTATATCGTAAACGTAACAGTTTCTATATCTTAGGTAAACGTTTTGTTTTATTTTGTTATCTATTCCAACCCTGGTGATTTTACTACTTAATTTAAACATAATGTTAGACAGGTAATTATTAATGGCAGGTAAATATTGGTAGGTAATTATTAATGTATTTGTTACAATAATTACAGATGAACCATTCACAGTTTGGGTCGAGAATCGAACCGGTAACTTTCGGTTAGCAAAAAGAGCACGTTAACTCTCAGCTACTCAGCTGTTACATTGATCCAAAGTTTCTCACTACTTTCATATCATATTTTTCACAAGAATCAATACAAGTGTAAAGGTGAGAGAGGTTAAGGAATTTTTATAAATTTCTTCTTGTGAGTTAATAATAATCCAGTTTAAAAATAGACGGTATCAGTGAGCTGACACATAATTTCTCCCTTGAGTAAAATTTAAAATGACAATCTGTAATAGAACCATCATATTCTTTAAAGTTTGTATGGATGTCATTTAATAATTTATTGTTTCAAACATAATCACCCAATTTCTTAAAATAACAACAAGAGAAAAAAAAGTTAAATTAATTGTTAAAATTTTATGGGGGAACCCCCCTTTGATAAATACCAAGTGTGTTGAGTCGTTTTGTTGCGTGAAGTGACCTTAGGAAGAATAACAAGTTTCATGAAAAACAATTAGTAAATAAGGAAGAAATGGATTTTTTAGTATTCTCCATAAGAGTAGCATTGGGCACTCTCAGACAACGTATTGCGTTGTCATGTACAGTAAAATTAACTTTTTCTCTGGAACCGTTACTTATAGACAAATAATTCTAAATACTTATTTTTAAGCTGGTTCAATGGTGATGGTCAAATTACAATATACCATAAATGTTTTCGCTGAAATTAAAATAATCGAAATTTAAAAGCCCATAGCTTTTGAACTGTAATTTTTACAGACATGCGGTGGGTGTCATATTATTTAGTACTCTGTGCACTGTAAAGAATCAAATTTTATTCAAAATAGTTATGCCCATTTTAGAAAAATTTAGATTTTTTATGTTTTTAGAGGGGAACTATCCTTAAAAATAAAAATTCAAAAATATAAAAAAATTATTGGATATAAGGTGAATATATACACACATGCCAAAAATAATCTAAATCAGACCAACTGGGTAGGCTCTGGCTTTGTACACGTCTAGACCCACACACACCACACACATACACACACACACACACACACACACACACACACACACACACACACACACACACACACACACACACACACACACACACACACACACACACACACACACACACACACACACACACACACACGGACGGACAGACATCACGCATCACGTCGAAACCCACTTTTTTGGATTCAGGGAACCCCATAACGGATATATCCACTCTCAACTAAAATTCTAAAATTTTGACGAAAACAACACTTTCTCCATAAGTATAAGGGGATAAATATTCACATAGACAGTTCCTCATCAAAATTTAAATTTAAATTAAATTTATTTATATTCAGTCATAAATCATCCCATATTATAATACAGTAGTTATAAGTACATGACCACGAGGCCTACACATTTATGCATGGAGCAAATGAGTGTTGGCATCGAACATCGTATCGCGGGCAGCCCTGCATGGTTGGCAACCCTGCTACGCCGATTGTTCCCTGACGTCACGGACCTCTATATTTTCCACGATGGTGTCGATGACAGTTTTTCCACTGTTTTCAACCACAAATCATGTTTGGCCAGTTCTGTGTGCACGGGACTTTTTATTATCAGTCTAGTGTTCAGTTTTATTTACGACTTTAATGCTACTGATAGGAAATTTATTTATGGGAAGTAGGCGAATAAAATTATTGTTAAAAGATCTATCTTGAACTTAATTTAATTAATTTTTAACTAATGCATTTCTTAATCATGTTAATGAAATATTGTTATTTTGACCACATTTATCGTTTATAAGTTGAAATTACGTATGTTAGATAGTGGATAAGAATATTGAAATTTATTTTAAATGTTTTATCAGAAAAAAACTTTAACAATTAAGTAAAGCTGGAAAAAATAGTTTTTTAACTTATTTTTTTACCAAAAGAATTATACGAAATCTAAGGTTATACTGAAAATGTGTAGACTACGTGAAAATGAGCAGTCAATACAATTCCTTTATTATAAAGGAATTGTAATGTCGAAGGTATTATATCCTATTATTATTCTATATTATAACAACTCAGAAGACAATAAGGTTTGAATAACTGAAAATTTGTTTTTCAAAAAATTTTACTTCGTAGAATCAATGATACATGAAAGTTTTTTTTATAATAGCTTAATATGACAGTGAAATAAATAATCACACTTCTCTTGTAACAAGTTAATATAATTTGTATTTCAAACTGCATTAATGTTTTAGAGAAACGAATAAATAAACTGAGCTATATATACCTATCTTCCATAAAAATACTAAAGAAATTAAATTTGTTGACTAAAAGAATAATTCAACAGTACCTCCCTGTTTGAAGATTGAAATGTGATAAAATTAACGCTGCATATTAAACAATTTAGTATATGCTTTTTATTTTTTAGTTTTTAAACTTCTACCATTTTTCAAAATATAATATGTTCAACAGTAATGCGTTATCATTTTAATTAATGTTAGATGGGTATAACTGATGGTCCCTGTATTGACCAGACAGCTTTTGCAGCCCCGGTCCTCATATCGACTCCTGTCCGTCAGTGATTTACGGGCCAAATGTAATTTCCTATATGCAACCTGCATTCACATTCGGCCTTCAAAACTCAGAAGTATAAGTAGAAAAGATTATAATCGAGTTAAAAGAAACACTATATAGTTATCTGTGTTCATATAGATTAGATATTTGTGGACTGGTTTATCGATCTAAATCTTTTTGACAAAACAAAAAAGATGTAATTAATCTCCAAAATGTATCATGTAATTAAATGTATTTAGCTTATAATGTTTATTTGTGATTACGTACATTACTTATATTATAATTTTGATTTTTTATTACACTCCACTTTGATCGATTAATATTTTCATTGCAACATTTCTTATTACATTAATAAGAAAACCCTTTTTACCAATAGGCATTTCAAGACAAAAAATTTACCATGTTGTAACATCCTGCAATACACACATTATCTAGTCTGGCATTAAGCGTTTCAACATTTTTATTGGCATATTAAATTATTCTTATAACACTTAGTAGGCAATTCCTTTGTACTTAAATTATAAAAGAAATAAAACAAATATTATTTTCTTCCATTATTAATGGAAATAAAACTAAACGATTAAATCATATTAAACACTAAATTCAAGTTTATATTTTAAATGAAGTAATTTAGGGTTCTACGGACGTAAATCAATTTTATTATTGGCCAATTTCGAAGCAATATTTATTTCAATTTTCAAATTAACTAATGTAAAGAAATAGAATGTAAAGTATCGCTAAGAAAGATATCTATAAGAAAGAAGAAATTACAAGAAATTTTAAATCCAAACAACCTACCAGGTTTGAAATAAAAAAACCCAACTTACAATAATGTGTACAATTGAACCTGTTCAAAACTAATTTGACATGATCGAAGCCAAAAAGACTAATATAGTAAACCTTTGCGTATACATAGTTTTTAACATAGATATAAGCCTTAGCTCGGTGGGTGGTTGGAAATTCGTGCTACCAAGGTTTGAAACAGCAACTTCATTTGGATAGTGACGTCATAGTGACGTAATATGGTTATAAGGGCAGCTGTTTAGAGGAACTGAAAACATTCCCTTTAGACATATCCATGATCTAACCTATTTCTCACAGGGAAGTAAATACAATGATTTTTTATACCATTTTCTATAAATTTATTTGGTATCAATCCCGCCTATTAATTGAATTCTGAATGTCGTAAGATGGTAAAGCTAAAAGAGTAAAGTCCAACATTGTAAAGCCAACAAATTCTAAGTGTAACTGACAAGAAAAAAGTTATTGTATTACAATTAGCCTGTGTTAAAATTTGAAATGAATACAGATGTGCAAACTATAAAACAACACTAAAACAGACTTGAAAATTACAATAATCTTTTTTGATACAGAACTGGGACGGTGGCGACGTCCTGTAATCCAGCTACTTAGAGGTCACGAATTGTGGATAGTTGTGAGAGATGGTCGGTGGATGTAGTGTTCTCTTGTGTGGATTAACGTCCGCACTATTGAATACTGCGTTAATCCACAAAGAACATCCTCATAATTAGACCAATTCGTAATTCAGAGGTCGTGGTTCGGATTCCACGTTAAACTGTATGTCCATTAGATGCCATCGGCTGTTGGGCTATTAATTAACAGTCCTGTCTAAGAAACATGTCAGCCTTAGTCATTAACAAGACTACAAGATCGCACCACAATCATCCTACATTCATTACTCATTCATATCTGGCTACCTGGGTAGGTCGCCATTTCAGTTATAAGTTTAAAAGTATAAAGTATAAAGTTTAAATTTAAATTATAGTTTACCAGTTATGTTTTATTCAAGATTTTCAGAATAAACGTACTAATTTATGTAATTGAGTTTGTCGTTCATAGTAAGTCTTTATTGTTTTATATGTTTTCACCAAAAACTTGACAGTCTAAAATATATAATAATGTCAATTACTAAAGATTATTTATAGATTTTTCGTGTTAAGGGATTTATAGATTCAAAAGTATCGATTCAAGTATCGAATCCCTCATGATAAATGTTATTTTTCGTATTTGTTTATATTTACCTGCTTACCTTTTTAACACTTTTCAATATAATAGTATATAGTGTTATTCTCAAATATTACTATTTATTTTCCTCTATCATAAATAATCCATGAGCAGATGTAATCGTGTAACTTTATATTATCATAAATTACCACTGCGCTTATGCCATAGCCGCAGCTGTACTAGTTTGTGAAGTGAACTATACTATCGTTTGTTGAAATTTCCTCTATTCTTGCATATTAACAATTTATTCCTTTCTCAAAATAAATTTACATTTTTTCATTTCATTAGCCTTTCTACCGTGTACACAATGATCTCGAGTGAACTGTCTAGGGAAGTAAACAGTGTTTGTAAAACCAACAATTTCCCTCACTCAGTCTCCTGACAATCATTTCCGATTTGTCAGGGTAGCAAGAATGATTTGGGAGATCTATGGTCCCGTCTTTATCTTGCTGTCAACCAGTGGCGTACCCCGTTTGTAGAGTTTTCGAAAGCTGGTAGTATGTTGTTATTTATTTTCAACACTGAATGTGTTGAAGTAGAAACATTAGTGTTTTATTTTTTCCAAATTCAAGATTTTCATAGTTTTAATAAAGTTCTTTAAGTATTCTACTGTTTAAAACTATAAATGCTATTATATATTTTTTGTTATAAATAATTGGGTATTGAAAACATTTCACGGAATTTCGTTATCACTGAATATTTTTCGTGAATCAATCGGAATTTGTTTATGGTTATAGGTTTAAGGAACTAGCACATATAACTATCCTACTTAATAACCTTTTTAAATTGTTTTAAGACAGAATATTCCTTTATAATATAATAATAGAATTCATCATAGGAAAGTGTTAATTTGTAAATTTACTATTGATATTTAACCACGCTAATCACCACAAATTAATGTTATTGGCCTTCAAGTGTATTACAAAGTTTGTTTCCTCTCCAAGGAAATACAAATAGTCCATTTAAGTTGGTGATATTCTGTAACATCCATGCTGTGGCTGACTTTATAACTCGAGTTAACCCCTAATGAATAAAGTTACCCACAAAATGTGAAACAGCTAAACTTCCTGTCAGTGTTTTATGGAACAATATGGCCAATGTTAAAGCAAAGAGGAACTTTAACTTAAACATTAGTAATCCAGATTTTTCTTATTTCAATACGTTTTGAAAAATAGTGGTTAAGTTTGAAGTATAGTAGCATATATACCGATAACGGTAAAATGACAAATAACTTCTAAAAGGAACCAAAATATGATACTTATTTAAGAAAACCACTACAATCTATTCATATTTAAATCATTTTAATATTTGTTTAGTAAAAATTATGTAATCAAAGTTATATCTTTTATGCATCTAGTAAAAAATAAATTAAAATATATTTTGAGGGATGACTATATCCCACCCAGGGTAAAAATAAAATACACAGTGTATATTTTACCACATGATTCATCCATAAGCTGTTTTAGTTTAAAGAAACTGAATTGAGAAATAAGACAAATAATAGTTTATTCCTCACCTAAATAAGATTATGTGTTTTATAGAAGTACTGTTTTTACCGTGTACAGTAAATTTAATCTAATTTTTCTCTGCAATGAATTATCATAGATAGTTCTAAATACTAATATAGATAGTTTTTGGCTGGTTCTAGAATGATATTCAAAAGGATTTAAAAATATTTCTGTAAAGCATAAGGTTTTGTAGATGCCATAAAACAAGCGGACCGATGGTAAAAGCCTAACTTTTGAAATATAGTTTTTACAGGAATGTGGGTGGTGTCATGTCGGGATCTTGGATCTTAATCATATGAAAAACTTTAATGATATAAATCATCACATGAGTGGTTGTTGGAAAAATGGAATAGGCAATTGACAATCAATTATTCTATGCCTGAAGACATTGGCAACTCCGTCAGACTTTAGGATCCCTGACATGACACCACCCACATTGCAAAAAAAAACTTAACCATTTCTACAACAGCTATCATTTCAGTGTAACACCAGTTTAAAAGTTTCTTCGTACTGAAGTCATGTATATCTTAGGTCTGCAAAGGTCCATTAGTGTGCTTAACACACCAGTCCAAAAAAGTTATAAATAGAAAGCATAGTGAATTCTTCATCATTAATTCCATTGAGTTGAAGACAAACTTGTGTTTCTCTAGTGTTTCTGGATCAAACAATTCACATTTAAATTTATAAATGGGGTTTCGATAGTGTTAGGATAACAGTGAACGATTACACAGTCTATAACCACTGATGATACGTCAGCCGGATCATTTTGGTGTCGTCGTGGCAATAAAATAATTAAAACTTAAACGATTTCTTAAAATATACTTATTCTATATTCTATTTGTCTATTTAAGCATAGGAAGAACTAAGTAAATACAAAAAAACAATTTTTTGTTATTATATAACATGTGGTATTAAATGCAGACTAGAAGCACGATGCTTCCTATAACGTGATCAGAGGCTATAACAACCTTGCTTGTAGCTTTAATCCTACAAAAGGTATATGTAAAAATGCAGTCTCCTCAACCTCCCCTCCCCTTATATTTATAAAAATCCTAGAGTACTATTACTTTAAGTAACATTATAAGTATAAAACACACTGATAATAATTCCACCGAAACGTAAGAGTTATTTGATATTTAGAATGTGAAAGCATTAATTATCAGCAAACTTGGTCCGCAGTATATCTGCACATTCCCCACCTACCAGCCATTAGGGCGCGTCCACCCCTAACAGCCGTTAACGTCGCCCGGACGGATATATATCCGGACACCCCACTGGGACTAATTTCCACACAGTTCGTTCCCTCTACACCTGTTTTTGATCAGGAAACGCCTCGGAGGGCTCATAAGATCTTTAGCGTGCTTCTTGGCAAACGTATGGTCCTAAATTTTTATCCAGTTAATTATGGAACAAAAACCTGTTTCACTGTTCGATAGTGTCAAATATCCCAAGATATCAGTTCTCAGAAACAATCCTTCGTGATATGTTTCTTAGTGGGATGTTGTAAATATACAACTTAAGAGAGGTAAAATTTATTCGCGGTACTATTTTTTTTAAGTGGCAGGACCCTAAATAAATTCCATAACGGGAACCATTTCACAACGGGATTTAAAAATGGACTCAATTTTCAGCACAATCATTTTACCAAAATACCTGACTACGTTTGTTAACACACTTACGTCATTACAAAAAATTTATTCAGGTTAGTTTGTCAGTATTTTTTAATTTTTCCAGTAAGTGAAAGGAATTCAATCCAAAACTTTTGCTTTGGTTTAAATTTATCATTCCCTTAGTATATTTTCAAACCCATGTATTATCGAGTATTTATCTTTTCTTTTATAATACTAAACACAATTTTTACAGTAAAAATATTTCTTAAACAGTAACTATCCGATCCTCCAATCACAATAGAAACGTAATATATTATAATCCATAAAGTGTCATAGTCCACACCATTCGGTATTTTGAAAAACCTTTTACTAGCAGACGACATTGATAAGCAAAAACAGTCTATGAATATATTCTGTTCCACAATCGTTGCTCAAGGTGTACTAGAGAGGTCAAGGACGAAGGTGCAGCTGTTCCATTAACTACCTTAAGCGCATGCAGGAAGTTATTATGATTCCAAATCCACGTACAACACCGTGACATTGTCTCAGACTATACATGGCGAGGTCTTCTATTGTTTACGCTATTATGGAATAAAACCGTGAGTAATGCTTCAGGATATTCATTCGCTAACCCGTTTTCCTTTCCTGGCTCTCATAATTCTCAACAACACATACCGTAAGTGTAGAATTTCTTTTATATTTCTTAAATATTTCTTTTGCCTGAAATTAACGAAATAAAAAGTATATTGCTATAATAAAGTACCGTATTTTTCCAGTTGAGATTTTACTAATATAATTTTATGATACTCTAACTAATTAATGAACCTCATAGGGATACAATGCTAAATAAAAAAAAATAAATCAAACAATCTGATTTATCCTTTTAAACTTGCTTCGGGCTTACAAACAGCTACAAACCATGTTTTATTTTCGTTCAGTAAATATAATTGTATATTGTTGTCAATATGAATATAATTAATAGTTGTAGGAGCTTAAATTGTTAATATTTGTTAAATAGAATAATAACAAATATTGACAAACGGTTCCTGTTTAAAAATCGTGAAGACTGGACTAATCGTTGCTGCAAGCTTCCCTTGTTAGCTCATGGTTAATAATTCGCTGTAGTAGATCACCATTGGCAACGCCAAGGCAAGATTTTTCTTCTATCTAACCCTTGGCACTTATTTATTCGTAGAAAATGAATATCAAACTTGTATAAAAAGCTTTAATCATACAAAGGCGTGCTGTATGTCGCTTTGTTTTATAGACAATTAAATACATTTTTGATATCATCAATATTATGTATATAATATCTGTATTTTAATTTAGGTACATGTATATTTTTTATACGATGTAAAACCCATAATCATAGGTTTGTCTACAAAATAACTGAAGATTTCATTTGTTGGATTATATAATTTTAGTTTTGGTTTTTGAAAACCCATTCTCAATTGGAAATCTTAATCATACAGCAGAAGCTTGAAAACTGAATTGTGAGTTATTTACATTTTGCCAACTCGATTTCTTTCCTCCAAAATGTATACTGTTTCAATGTAAAATAATCAAAATTTACAATGTCATAAAGGATTAGGGTTTACCTGATACATAGTATTTTAACTCTATGAATATTGATAAAAACCTTTTGCTTCTTGACGAAATACAAGAAAGAACCATCCCTGTGTTTAATTAAATCGTATTTTGTACTGTAATAAAATGACGTCTTTATAAATAAAAGTACATGACGATATCATATTGAAGAGCAATTTTGAATTGTTTTTCAAATGAGTGGAATGATAACAGCATATAAATACTAAGTGATATAATGTATCACCTCAAAGATTAGGTTACTATTTTAAGAAACCCTGAATAGTTAACTAACCAAGCGATTACCACTAAATAAAGACACGTAGCATGTGCTAAGATGTCAAAATGTCGTTAGAATGCTACACTTAAACTATGTATGAAATATAAGTTCGTCCTAAGATTTATAAAATATTTTTTAAGCTTAACAATTTTATTTAATGATTAACTCCGAAAAAGTAATTTTCATAACAAAACCTTTCCTGCTAGCAGAGAAATGATTTCAACAACTCAATGGCAATAAAGAGATTGGCTTTTGTGATGTTTTTCTTATTGAAAGTGTTTGTTGATTGTTTGCCAGGCCGCTCTGCATAGTGACCACATTGTAGCCTACATGACTGCATTGCATTTCCAATGATGACGGAGTGCTGTGATGTGCATTGTAGTCGAGAGCCCACTCCGTCCATTATCATGGTCCATTACAACATGTGACAAGTTTAAAGCCGTCTTTGATTTGTGGATGAATGCTCTTACAGGCGTTGAAACATTGTCAGCGCTACATTAACAATGACAAAACATCATAAAACTAAATGCCACATCATTGATAAACAGATACATATAATTAATTATAGCTTTAATGGATGCCTCCTTCTCTTAAGTTATAGCAGTACGGAAGTAAAAACCAAAAAGAATACTACAAAAATTGACTAAAGAGGACAAAGTAAACGATTAAATCTATTGTTAAAAGTTAAAATTGATTTAACATTAGATATCATTGAACTTCCAACTAATTGAATCTTATGATTCCAAACACAATTAGTCAAACACAATAGGTCGTTTAATAATTTGAAATTTTGCACAGGATGCTTTATTGTACAATTTTAAGTAATATACCCTATATTTGAGCTTTTTTGTAGACAAGTATGAGAAGTAATTGAAGGAAAGCAACAAGTGGCTCGGTGTAGGTTATCACCACATTTGAGAGACTTTGTATTAAAACATTTTACTCTTATTTTTACACATTTCACTTTACGGTACATTTATAGAACTATTCATCTATGTCTTGATTGAATATACTGTATTTATAGAAATCTAGGTTTTGTACCACATAAAACATATTTAGTTATTAAAAAAGAAACCTTTTGACAAAAGATCCACTCATTATCAGGACACTCATAAATATTTTAACTAACCGACGTATATATCTTACGTGGAAGACTTAGTAAGGAACACGATCATAAACCTAACTCTTTAAATGTAGTTTTGCTGATTCTAATCATGAACACATTTGTTAAATAAACATTATATTTTACTGTTAAATTTCAGGTGGTAATAAATAAGTTAAAACATAGCTAAGCAACTATCAACTTATAAAAAATAATTTCTTGTGAAGGAAAATCATGACAATTTTAAGATAGTATTGAAATAAACGGTATAAATGAACTGAAGAATACTTTTTCCCTCAAGTAAATTAAAAAAGACAATCTGTAATAAAATTATTATATTCTTTGCAGTTAATCTAAATATCGTGTAATAATTTATTGTTTCAAAAATAATCATCCAATTTCTGAAAACATCACCAAGAGAAACAAAAGTAAATTAATTGTTAGAATTTCATGGGAGGGAACCCCCACCACGGAATGCAAAGCATTTTAAGGTGGTTTTGTTGGGTGATTTTCCCTTACACTTCATACCAAGTTTCATGGAAAACGGTTGCGAAATAAGGAAGAAATTAATTTTTTAATATTCTCCGTAAGAATAACATTGGGAACTTTCAGACAACGTACGGATCACGGACTATCAAATTGTAATCAAAATCGTTAGAGCCATTTTTTAGAAATTTTTAACTTTTATTAAGAGTTTTTAGGGGTGAACTACCCTTAAAAAGAAAAATTCAAAAAAATGAAAAAAACGCCTGGATATACGGTGAATACATACATACATGCACAGTTTCATCTAAATCGGACCAACAGGGTAGGCTGTGGCTCTGTACACATCCAGACACACACACAGGAAGACACACGGATGGACAGACATCGCGTCTAAACCCACATTTTTGGATTCAGGGAACCCCAAAACGGATATACCCACTCTCAATTCAAATTCGAAAATGTTAACGAAAACAATACTTTCTTCATTACTATGTATAAGGGGAGAAAGTAAAAGAAAGTATTTTTCTCAACAGTTAGTCATAGTTATCGTAGAGAGATAAGTCATAGAGATATTACAATTTCACGTATGAGTATCTTTACCCTCAAGTTGTCAGCCATCAAACTGGAACGGTAGAACGGGCTGGATTATTATCAAAAGTTAGCAGTGTTTTAGATGTTAGCGGTAACTTGATGACTAGGCCTTGTGAAACAACCCCTTTGTTGGAATATTGTTTCCAATACTGCTCTCTTGTATTTCTACTGTAACATCAAAGGTAACTTTACTTACGTGTATTTTAAATCATATTCCTTTACTTGAGAACTTAAGTCAAACTTGAGTCGAATAATCATAATTTCAGATGCATTTGAATATCATCTAACTACTGTAATAGCGACATAAAAATTTTAAATTTTAAAACGCACACATATGAATTTTTTACTAAAGACATTTTAACGATATGATTATATATTTTATCTATTAAAAAGAAAATATATAAAAAGACAATCTTACCTTCAATGTTCTATAGAATATCTCAACTGATTTTAAATATTACTTTTGGTACTAGTTGGCTCTGGCTGATTTTTACTATCCCTGACATCGATATCGAATTGGGTACATTGTAAAAAGCTGTCTAATTATTTACTCCTTTGGATATTCAGTGTGACGCCCTCCTAGCACTTTTATAATTTATACTTTTAACTGGAATGGCAACCTACTAGATAGGTATTTTAAACCAAGTATGAATGAGAAATGAGTACAGGATAATCACGGCGCTATTTGGTATTCTTGTTACTGACTAAGACTGACAAGTCACCTACAGTTTAACTTGGAGTCCGAACCAAGTCTGAATTACGAGTCTGCCTCTGAATTACGAACTGGTCTAATTATGAGGATTGTCTTTGTATATTAACGTACGGACGTTAATCCACACAAGAGAACACTACATCCACCGACCATCGCTCACAACTATCCTTCATTCCTGACCTCCAAGTAGTTGGATTACAGGATACGACCATAGTCTCAGTCTATTCTGTCTGGTTTCTTCTCGTCTCCCGACTAAGCCTGAAAATATAGTCTATCCAGAATTCTCAGAGAGTCAACCTAGGAGGACCTAGGAAGAGTCCTAGAGGAAGGATACATTGGTTGTTGAATTAAAATAAATCCCCTTATAATTTTGCTTAGCCAAAGTCGTAATCTGGATTTGTTTAAATTACATTAGATTAGATTATTGAAACGGCGACCATACTACAAGGTAGGTATTTTAAGCCAAGTATGAATGAGGATTGAGTGTAAGATGATTGTGGCGCGATCTTGTAGTCTTGTTACTGGCTAAGGCTGACATGTTCCTTAAACAGGACTGTTAATTAATAGCCCAAAAGCCGATGGCAACTAAAGGACCTACAGTCTACCAAGGACCACGGCCTCTGAATTACAAATTGGTCTAATTATTAGGATGGTCTTTGCGGATTAACGTAGTATTCAATAGTGCGGACGTTAATCCACACCAGAGAATTCTACACCGCCGACCATCGCTCACAACTATCCACAATTTGTGACCTCCAAGTAGCTGGATTACAGGATGACGCCACCATCCCAGTCTTTCTTTTAGAGTTTCTTTTTCTTTCTTATTGAATTATCTATTTTATTCATAACCTACCTTTCACATCCTAATGAATATCTTCCTCCCGGTGTCATTGTTTTCCATAACAATTACAAGTAAATGGTATATTTTCAGTTTTTAACATTAGTTACTTGTAACATGTTTCTTTATGTGCAGATATGTTATTATAAATAAGCCTTATTAAAACCTTTTTTAAATAAGTGTATGAAAAAGGTTATTGATGACGAGAAAACCCTTATTTTGGAATATAGTACTGTGCTTATCTGTTTTACAGATTATAATTCAATTGTTAAAATGTTTTGTTTGTTGATACTATTCAAATGTATTATTACACATATTATAAAATATTGAAGTTTAATTGGATGCAGTTTTAGTATGAATACGATATGCATTCCGTTTCTTAAACCTTTTTTAGAAAGACATAATTTCTTCCTGTGGTAGAAAGACTGTTATAATTTGTCGATCTTCATTAAGATAAATTTTCGTACCGGGAACTTTGAGATCATGTAATATTGAAGACACTAACACATGCTAATTTTCTCGTTTGATTAAGGTTGTATTTTTAGTTTTATTTGTTTAGAAAAAAATGAAAAAATAAAAAAATCATGAAACCAAAGAAATTTGCATTTTGCAAAATATATACTTTACTTTTTACAAAAAAAAAATAGTTGCAGTTGAATCCATTGGAGGTTTACTAAGAGCTTTTGCTTGTTCAGTATATTAGAGATCCCCCGAGTATAGCTGAGAAAGCTCCAAAGATAGCCTTGCTTAAGACGAGAACTTAATGAAGTCTAAAACTGCATACATAAATACGAAAATAATTGATTGTGACTCAAATTAAAGTTAAGTGGAAAACTGTTTAGTCAAAACGCATTATTTTTTCCTTTGATAATAAAGACTTCTATTTTCATAAAACTTCATTTTAGCTATAAATAACAAAGTATAACGTCTTCCTTAACTCAGTATAAAATCTTTCAGGTATAGTTTAGGTAATCGCCAAGATTTAACACTTATAATGAGTATAAATAATTCTGCTTCTGTAGTGCACTGTTGTATTTTTCTTTTAAAACAACAGTAGGAAAAAAAGTATAAAGTAAAATGGTGTAAAAGGAATAAGGTAAAAAGAGGTATGAGGTAAGTAAAAGTAAAAACAAAAATAAGGTATCAGATATTCTCGATATCTGATACCTTGATGCAGGTGATGAGTATGGGATTTGAATCTATATCCCAACACTTCCACCAAAATTTATTATGTTACCAATGTAGATGTAGATGGGAAGCCGACGGTTATATTTTCGAGACTAAACGTGCTTTCTAGTCTCTTAGGGGCTCTTGAAAAGCCTGCTTTCTTGATTATTCGAACTGATCAAAATGACGTAAGATTAAATTAAAAAGGTATATGTATAAGTTGAAGCTGAAAGCTGTAAGCTGAACTATAAGTTGAAGCTTAATGTTATAAGAGAATAGTTAATATGGGATATTTCAAACATGGTAACTGGAAGAGAGAATGCCACAAAGATGTAGAATTGTTTAAAGGTTGCCCTAGCCCCGCACCGTCATTACGGGTCTCTTTGATCAATCAGGGTACAAGGACTGTTTAAAATCAGACGATTCAGTTTAATACGGCAAATATAACTCGACTATTTCTCAGTCAGTGTAGAAGTGTCAAAGTATACATTTACAAGGAAAAGTCATCTTTAACATTTAAATTGGTGTGGTGAAACATTCTTTGTCTCCAATGTTTTTAATGCCCATGTTTATAGCAAAAATTTTAAATATTTGTACGTCACCTCAGCTCTATTAAAAGTATTACTGTAAATTAACAATATCTTTAAATAAATGAGATAAATACATATAATAAGACTTTATTCATGTATAAGGGAGTAAAAGGTCAAATTTATTTACCAGGTGAATTTCAACATAACTGTTCATTGGTTTTAAATGGTTTTGACAAAATATTGTTAGTTACGATAAAAGGTTTCAACTTTATTTGTTTTTTAACCTGTCCTTTAAAAAAAGTGTAACGTGTTCAAAGAATCAATACTAGCATAACAAATCATAAAGAGTTTAATCCAACATTTTTGTTCACCGTTACTTCCTATTCCAATAATTTGGGAAGGTATAATAGTAGAACACAAAACAAATTTCAACATAAATTAAAGATATATTTATGTTCGCTTTATAAAATATATTTAATACAGTATTGTTATAACCTAAACAATATAAATAATTCATTTAGTTAAAAATTAGTCAGGTCTAAATCAAACTGGTAATCAAAAATGATAACTTTTCGTAACGGAAAAAACTCTACATATCTTGTAGCTTTGAAGTTTATAATTACTTTTCGATATCCCTCCAGTTCACCTTTTACATCAGTGTATCATAATCGCATGTATTCAGAAAATATAGAAATATCGGTGAGGTGTCTTATTACAATAAGAAAATAGGAGTTAATTAAATTTTTAAATTAGTTTCGTCGAATTAATTTCAATAGCAAATTCAATCTTATATTTCGTATGTGACTAATCCATTTTCATTTAGAGAGGTAAACCGGGGCGTCTGTTCAAACGGAAGACCGGGATCAGCTAATTAAACCACAAACAACCAAGGTTTAATAATACAAGGAGAAATATTACGGTGTGAAGGTAATCGTCATAGCAATAACTAACTCCGTTGTTTCACACACTCTGCGCGTGTTGTCTTGATTACTTTGTGATATTTGATTAGATAAATTTGCCAACACCTCCAGCACCTGGAAATTAAACTTAAGCTCATTACCAATAAGTGTATAGTAAATCTTATGACTATAAAAATAAAATCAGAGTTAACTGCACATTGCTTGGAGTTATGCAATTTTTGGTAAGTTTACGTTTTATATTCAAGACAATCCGAAATATATCCTACTTTAATAATGTATATCACTTTGGCTTCTGGATTTCGCAACCCCAGTTTTGAGTGATATTTGCCTTTTCCAAAATTTGACAAAAACCGTAATCAGCTGTCATGATAATTTAGGTATCATATTTTTTTATTAAAAATTTGTTTTAAACGTATTTAAAAACCTTTCGTATTTAAAACGTATTTATTTCTAAACGTATTTAAAAAAATTGAACCTCCTTTTTACTATGAAATTTTCCATTGGGAGAAGCTATTACCTTATGTCTCATGGCAAGATCTAAGATTGGATGAATTCTCCTCTTATTTTTCGTTTTGAGGTGCCTAGAAACCAAATAAGGATAAGAAAAAGTAATAGTACTCATTAACCAATATTTTTATGTGAAACTTTCTATTTAGCCTTTTGTAGTTGGGATCCATCCATTTATTGTTAAAATAATAGTTTATGTGTTTATCATTGTAGCTAACCTGCATACTATTTTCCCATGTTAATCATATAGAAAATAGGCAAACTCATTTTCTTTACAGATATTGATGAAACTTGGTTTATGGTACAAATAAAAATAGTTTATGATAAAAATGTTAATTCTCAGGGTTCCTAAAAGGAGAAAACCAGTATAATCCTTCCTATGTTAATCTTATGGAGAATCGGAAACCTCCCCTAATTATTATGGGTATTGATTAAACGTGTTATATATTATTATTGTTTTGGAGATTCGCTCAGTACGCAGGTCTGATGCGAATGGTTTTTTTGTTTTTACTATAGACTCTTTCAAATCAAATTGTTATTTAAACGTAGAAATTTTACAATTGGTAAAACATATAATTTATAAATAATTAAAATTATAATTAAAAACACTATTTTAAATATAGTTTAGTTAAGCTCTGATGTTTTGTTTTC
This sequence comes from Nephotettix cincticeps, assembly GCA_023375725.1. Classification (NCBI taxonomy): domain Eukaryota; kingdom Metazoa; phylum Arthropoda; class Insecta; order Hemiptera; family Cicadellidae; genus Nephotettix; species Nephotettix cincticeps. The sequence goes on along the minus strand of CM041786.1, from coordinate 26,150,027 downwards.
ATTTATTTGTGTAAGCCTCTAAATTTAGGTTCATAACTTTATGATTATGTGATTATGTTTCCTTGAACTTCCTTCCTTGCTTCATTTTTCTTAAGTCTATCGCAATCGGTTAGGTGAGCGTGGGTTTGTGTTTTTAAATGACGTTTTCCTGCATTCCACTTCTTTCGAATGGACTCTCGGAAATTGAACGTCCTAATTTTCGTATCCAGAGCCACCGCTAGTTTGACAGCGAGATATTTCATCAGCCCAAAATCACAGAGCGGAACGCAGCTATCATTACCACACTCTATATGCCAATTTTGCGCGGGTAGAAAGAACATGGGCCTCACGGTAGCAGATTGCATGCCTTCAATGACCCTGAATAATTACCAGTTTTCCAGAAACGGCTACAATCACGTTTGGTCCCATGGATTAAACACGTCTAGTGAATTTAAATTTTACGACGATGATTCTCCAAATAACTCAATTCATCTTCTGAATTGACTAGCGTTGGTTCCAGTACAAAGGAAGTTGGTTAAATGTATAACAGAGAGAAAATCTGTCAAAGCAATGCATTATTCCGAATAATAAAACACCAGATGAAAAATCTTGGAATACAAAAACTAAATATTTCAAAGACGTGTAGAACTTTCTACTAAAAGTAATAAGTAGCAAGTGTTGTTAAGTTGTTGTAAATATATAAAAATATTACTGTTATCTTTTACATAATCGATCTATTACTTCAGTTTTAACATCGTGATCTTTGAAGCAAGTTTCATGTTCAAGTAGATGTTCATTATTCTCTCCAGCTTCAATGGGACTGTAATCTAAGTCCGACGTAGTACAGTGGCAACTAGAATGTGCCATTTATCTGTAACTGATAAGACGAAACAACTTTTAACCAGCCACTCACTAGGCATTTGATAATACACTTGCGGGGTGATACCACATTACCTTAGGTGTACGCGTCGGGGGCAGAGAGAGATAGACTGGGGAACATCTTGACTGGGGAAACTGAAAAGTGGACATTTCAGCATTTCCTCAGTTTCCTCTGAATGTTTTCAGCATTTTCTTCTGTTTTTTCTACTCATTGCAGTTCAGTCTAAGTTGAAAGATACTATTCTTACCTCAGCTTCATCAAAAGGTGAGCGACCCAACACGTCTCGAGCTAAGGGAGTGAGGGCACCAACCCTGCTGCTTAGTGTAAACCACCTTACGAAAGCTTGGGTGACAGTAAGACCAGATGGTTTACTAAGTGCGTTTTTGATATTGTTTCGTTTCACCAGTTACTATAGATAGCAGATTTCAGCTGTCACTACACTACAGCGGAATGAGATAAAAGCCTCATTGAAGCAGGAGAGAAGGATAAACTTCTACTTTTTACTTTATGTTTAATTGATTATAGCTATATAAGCATATTTTCACTAAGGATATTTAGCCCCAACCACGTAAAATTAAACTATTTTCCATTTCATAAAATAGCTAATTTGAAATACAATGAATGCACTCCTGGAAATAATTAATAACGAAACAAAAGTCTGGGTTGTTGAAGATCCACCGCAAACCCCCCAAACCCACTGAACTTTGATTACCGTTACCAATTATTATTATATTGGATAGTTTTTTGGTTTGTAGTTAATGAGAAATATATAAAATAGTTTTTGTTTTAAAGAGGTGTATTGGTGAATTGATATTCTCTATGCCTAAACCACAAACTATTCATAATTTGTTTACACTCACGTCAACCAATCCAATTAGTATTGTATAGAACGCGTTCCGGCACCAGGCCGTCATTAGCTACGAGGTAATTACTATGAGTATCATGTTGTATGATGGTATAGCACCAAAAATATCACCCCAATAGTAGTTGAACTGATCAGAATTAGCACAAAGAATTTATAACTCAATATGTACTACAAAAGATGTAACAAAGTATATTTTCATAATAACACTTGGTTGGTTCAGTCGCAGGATCGACACGCCTCTATCCAAGACCTGGATCTGTCAGCTTGGTTACGCTTAGACAATGGACATCCGTTAGTACCGATTGGACCCGGTCTTGGCGTTGGTTACACAGCACAACCAAGCGTGACTGTGGCTAAGGCGTGGAACATCGTGGCGATCCTCCCCACACATCGATTAGTTCCTCCGCCATCGATATCCTGAGAAACCAACGACGATATCAGTAGAAACTGCTAGACAGCTACATATATATAGCTACATATATAGCTATACATATATAGCTACATGGACAATACTACAGGCCGAGTTCATGCAGGTCCTTAGGGAAATTTCCAATAGGTTGAATCCTACCTACAAAGAAATCATTTACTCTGCCATCGATATCATCAGAAACTAACGACAATAGTAGTAGCAACTGCTAGATAACTACATGGCTTAGGACAATACTACAGGCCGAGTTCATGCTAGTCCTTTGCAATATTTCTATTAGGTTGGATACTACCTGTAGATCAATTATTTACATTAAATTATCCAGAAAATATCAGGGGAAATAGCTGAAAAATACTTAGATTCGATTTGGACAAAATATCGAGATGAACTAGTAAACATAAAATAAAAAATACAGCATTAGTTTACTCTTAAGCATATGGATAATGCAGGAATCGAACAAAATCATGCAAATTCATAATAGTTTAAAACAGTAGTGAGGTTTAGAAATTTATCTTTTATTTATAAGACTAAAAAATATATAAATATGGTAATTTGTTTAGTTTTGTTCGACAACCGTTCTTGCTGTCTTTGTTCTGGGATTCATTGTTCAGATATAAAATGATCGACATGGCAAAAATATTTAGAACGTATTATTAAACCAAAAATAAAAATTATAATATTAGTTTACTCATATACAGTATCTATTGCTAAGCAAAATTATTAAGGATTATGCGGGAATCGAAACAATCATGGAAATCGATAATATTTCAAAACAGTAGCGAAGTTTAAAAATTTGTTATTTTTATTTATGAGGCTAAACGTATGTTTTTGAAGCATCTGTAAGAGGATTTGTGTTTAACGTTGTGGTTGCTATATAAATAAATAGATATACGTTTTTTATTTACATGTAGGCTACACATAAACAATTTATAATTTTCAAAATACATTAAATAAAATATGCTATATGTTTACAATACTAGATCTTGTATTATCTTAATGGCAAGAGTAAGTGTTGGTTGCGGGTCACCGATAGGCGTCCGGTAGACGTAGGCAACAATTAACCTTACTCTGTGGGCGGCAGCGTACAAATCACCTCTCACCGGAGCAGACCCCAAGGTTCCCGGTGATCGATGGACCCTTGGCACATGCATGAGCATTGAGCACAGTCGCCGAGTGAGCCGACCCCCTTATAAGGATATATTAGTGCTACTTTATTTTCTTCTATCTGTATGTTTTAGACGGACTTGTATATCTTAAAATAAATCAGTGATATGACACATACTTCTCCCTTAAACAATTAAAAATACCACAATTCTAAATTACACAACCTTTTTAATAGTTTATATTTATTTATTTAAGTTTATTATTTAAAATTTATTGTTTCAAAAACTATAATCCTACTTCATAAATTAACAACAAAAGAAAATAGGTAACAGAAACTGTTAGAACCTTTTTTGGGTCATTACACACTCCCTAAATCACACAGGTACTACCAAACATTTTTGAGTGGAATTTTTTGGGTGATGCGACCTTACGCTTCGTAAAAAAACAATTGAGAAAAATAATAAAGAAATCAATTTTTAATATTCTTATTAAGAATTACATTGGCCGCTCTAAGACAAGGCACTACATTTGTAAAAGTTTTGCTTTATCTCCAACGTTTACCGAGATATTAAAAAAGCTAAACATAGTACGTTGTATTTTGGAGTTCCAATTTTAATCTTGTTTATCAATCTATATTTATTGATCGAACTTAATATTTAGCTTTATGTGGTTGAGATGCATCCATTTATGCTCTAAAATCATAATTTATGTTTTTATCACGGCAGCTAACCTGTATACTCTTTTTCCCATATTGATCAAATAGAGAATGGGGAAACTTCTGTATTCGTGGACAGATGTTAAAGAAACTTGGTAGAAATGGTCAAAATAAAAATTGTTTACGCTAGAAACACCTACTTACAGTTTTCCTCTCAGCAGCAAACCTGCATACTCTCTTTCGAGTAATCTTGTGGAAAATAGACAAATAACTCTTACATATTTTAACAGATATTGATAAAACTTTTCATATATTATTGATTTGGAAATTCACTGGGTATGCACGTCTGTTGCTACGGGGGTATTTAATTGTTGTTTTGCCAAAAATTAAATAAATATTTAAAAGCCCTCAACCTTTCATTCATTAGTTTTACAGACATTCAAATCCTGTCATATTATTTAGAACCTTAAACCATGAACCGTGAAAATTTAATCAAAAGCCTTGCAGCGGTTTTTTAGAAGTTTATATATTTCACATATTATAAATGTTTTTAAGAGTAAACCACCCTTAGAAATGTAAAACAACTATGTCTGGAGATATAGACAAAGTACACCCGTGTACCGAATTCCATTCAACGGACAAAATTTCGGACGAACGGTTTGATCCCTGTGTTTGTACAAGACAGACAGGCTGATAAACAGATAGACAGACAGACATCAGTCCTGAAACCAGGGATTCAGATTTAGGGAGCCTGAAAACGGACATTCAGTCTTCATTTAAATTCGAAAACTTTGACGTAAACAATACTTTCTCCATGTACTATATATAATGGGAGAAAGTAAAATATGGTTATTGAAAGTACGAGTATTTTTATAAGTCTAACTTTCAGAGTAGTCTATAGCAAGTTGCATGTGTGCTCTGCATTTACGAACGAGATAATTACGAAAAACAAAATTTTGTAGATACATTTTAAATGCTTACAGTATAGAAGTAAACACTTGTAATATCTTAGCAATTTATTTTTTTATTTAAAATATTTTTAAGTAAGCTTTTAACGAAATGATGTCACTTATACGTTGTTAAAAAGGAGCTCAATTCTGGGAGGTTTGTAGGAAAGAACTCTCCAATTACAGATAAACATTGCAAATAAGCAGGTCCTCAATATTTAAGCTCTGCATTTTGTTATGTATAAATTACGTAGCTTAGATTGTAAGCTCGTAGCTTATTTATTTCTATTTTATTTATTTCTTAATGCTTCTTCGTGTGTTTATTTATAACCTACGTATTTTAGTGGACCATAATAAATTATTATTATAAATAACACTTATTTTTAAAATTAGGAGGTATAATAGGAATATATTGCAGGTGATTCACACTTTTACTGCATACACACTTAATTTGTTTCAATTAAATCTAAAATAAATTTAATGTTTAACAAACTAAAAAAAATAAATTCTTTTGAAATTGTTTGGCTTACCTTCAGTTATATTCAACCTTTAAGATCAATATTTGGATGGTGATTTATAAAAGTGCCAGTTTAAGCATGTAATATAATCTCGTTACTTTTTACATTGAAACCTCGATGTGTCTTATACTGTACCTAAATGTGATATTAACAAATTTATACGATACGTATTTTTAGTATCTACTTTTTAACAAATATTATTTCGTGATGAATGTTTAGCGTATTTCCCTATAACGAAATAAAATACTTCTATAGGTGGCAGTGTCTGGATTTTTTAAAGTTTAAAATAGGCTTTAAGTTAAAGTACCTTCTTCTTGCCTTAAGATGTAGATAAAATACTATTACAAAATATTAAATTTAATTTTTTACTAGTAAGACCTAGCCAGCCATAAATCCATAGAAATTCCTCTTCTGTAATGATCTCTGCAGAAAACCTGTATTTCCATCCTCAAGTTTGAATTTCAATTAATATAGCTAGTTTGGTTATGGCTATAATTATGTATATAGGATTAAGTACATAAAAAATAAAATGCACTGAGTATGTAGGATCACTCAGTAATTTCAATATGGTAAATATTTAATTGAAAGTCGCTTTGAATAAAAACGCTGAACAGAAAGGTGCTTATATAAAATGTTCATGCTGTATCATCAGCAAAACAGCCACAACCACGTGCCCATCCGCCTGGCAAACGCGTCGCTGTGTCACCCGTATGACGTAACTGCTTGTTTAATTCATTAGGTAATGACCACCGCAGCTGTCTGGCTGCAGCAATTTACCGGATACGGAAGTTGAATCAGGAACAGCTGACTCCGGCTCATTTAATTGTTGCTGGGAGACGTGCCTTGTCCGGGATTGTTCGTGTCGGTTAAAACAGCTCTCAATGTTGTTTACTCAGAGGATTTTAACTTGTAATAATTGATTGGTAAAATTAATTATTTAGACAGAAAATTAGAAATCATGTTTCCGTTAACTGTATTTATTTTACTCCTAAACTAAATAAACATACCGGTTTCATCCAACAAAAACAGTTTGAAACAGACTTAAACATTGTGCAGTTACAAAAATTCTATCAGTTATGTCTTATTAATATTTTAGATTTTCTTCCTAGGGATGGCTAATATATCTAAACAACAAAACCTTTGTACACATACATGTTATAAAGAAAATATAGATTACGAAATTAAATTAACTTGCATTTATTAATTGAATTTTATTAGAGTCTTCAATATTTAAGATCTCTCAAGATTGTGATCTATAGGACCTATCTATCTTTACGATCTCAAGAGAATTTAGTATTATGATTACAATTAAGTTATTTTTTACAAGACTACGTAATGTTTGTTTTTTACCAATAACTACTGTATATTTTAAATAGTAATATATTAATAACTATTAAATTGCTATCCTGTGCTGCCGGAATCTGAAGATAATTCCTAAGATGTCATCAAATAAATCAGGGTCTATTTATTTAGAAATTGTACAGGACATTATTTAAGCAACGCCTTTAACCTGACCTGCAGCGTCAAAATATATTCTAAACTTACTAGGTTTTGGGTTAATTTTTTCAAGATGCGGTAACCAAACCATTTCGAAATCCTGCTTTGTTCAGATTCTTCCAAAGTTATCTTTGAAGTATAAATATTGTACGTATTTCACTCTAAGGTCACTGACTTTATCCACCTGTCTTTCTAAGGTGAGTAAACGTTGTTTTGTCATACTTAAGTTATTTGGTAGATCAAAGTTGCCCTTCTGGTTTCCCACCAGCCGTCCACTTTTTTGTCTTTTGTAGAAAACCCATCATCAGCCCTCTTCACTTCAACTAAATGCATCTTTTCTCTGCTATGTTGTCATTCCAATTTTCTCCCAAAGACATGCCTACTGTTTCGGACTTCGTTACAACAAACCCTCGAGGTATTTACATTGAGCGAATGTACTTCAACGATATTTTTATGGTACACACATGCTGTTGATTAGGACCTTTCTTCCGTTGTTTTTTGTCAAACATACGAGGTGTTATGTGCCTAAATTATTCTAGTACCAAAAACCCAAATTGAGATTTTAATACAGCTGGAATCTGTTAGAGTTTATTTACGTTGCAATAGTAGTCTAAGTGGCTGGAAAAAGCGGGAAATTTTATGTTTTGAAAAATTTACTTTGGCACAAATGTGTTTACTTTCATTTCATTAGTGCCAGTCTGACTCAAGTGCCCGGATTGTGGGTTTTTCATAGCGACAGACAATTTCTGTAATGCCAAAGTGACCTATCCACCTGATTATATTGCTCCAAGTGCCGTACAAATGGGCCCAGATTGTGTGATGAATGCCAATGGATGTCAACAAACAACCATTGGAACAGTGAATACAGCTGGTCGTAGTGGCGCGATATTTTTCTCGTCAAAAGCAGTACGGGAGCGCTGGAATACAGGCCAAAGGCATAACATCTAATTTCAGTCACTAGGAATTCCAACAAAGCCGCCATATTGGTTGTGTGAGTTCATAGAGGTTAAAGCAATATCACCATGCACTCTATTGGTTGTTTCGCGAACTACAGCGCAGTAAATATGACGAAATAGCTGAAAGTGAAAAAACTCCGCGTCGTTCCGCACCATGGGACCCTACTGTGCCGCGAAAAATCTCGTCAGCCGCCCGGTAAGGGTTGAGTTTCTGTTCTAGTTCCTTTGTCTTTGCTGTCTTTCTAATTCTTGAAGTCTAAACTCTTTTTTCAGCTTTTCTCTCTCCCTTTTAAGTTCTTGGGGTGGAATCAATTCTTCCAGTTCGTTTCCGGCTTCCGTTCTTTTTGACAAATTTGTTGATTCTTTTTTCCTCCAGCTTTGTTTCCATACAGTCGTCTTGTTTAGAACTTTTAAGACATTCCTTTCTGTCAGACTCAACGTACGAAAATTATTCTTAGGTCATGGTTCGGCGTCTCTCGAAAGACCATTTTCCCGCTATACCCATTACCTCACACATCCATAGGTGATGACCGTCCTGCACCACTTTCACGCCAGTTCAGGATATATTTACTAACCATATCTTGAACAATAACGAAGAAGAGACGAAATATCCAAATTATTAAGCTTACTAATTGACAATACAAAATACATTTCCAGTGAGTACAAAAACGTAAACAAGATAAGTTAAAACTGCAATATCTACAATAATCATAGAAATTCATTTGAAATAGTTGTAACAACTTCGTTGTCAAAAGACACTAAATAAAAAATTTAAAAATATTTATTCCTTTCATTTTAGGCGAAACATGACATTAATAATGTTACTTGGTTTAAAAATATGAAAGTTCTTAGGTGGAATGTTCTCTAATCAAGAATCTCGGTGCACTACTGAGTATAAGCCATGGTGGTCCCTGGGTTGGGAGCTTCCCTCTAAAAGCTTTTGCTGGTCTCAGATCTTAAAACAACTTTGGTGCCCCGAGTGGCCCGCCACAGCCCCTGGTAGTTCTCCTTACTATCTAAACCTCATTTATTATTTGCCATTCAATTTTTCATATCGTCTCTTGTACAGTTTATAAAATTGCCTATAAAAGAGCTAATAGCTCAGACATAAGATGAGATGTAAATCGATGTGTTGACCACATACTCAAATTTAAATGTGTAGTTACTAGGCTCGAAACCAGGCAAAGTGGTATATTTGTAAAGGGGGTTTATGATAAGAGTCAGTACCTTAAACTGGGTTTTTGATATTTTTATGTATGGTTTATTAAAATCAAAAAATAAAAACCTAGTTTTATATTTTAAAACAGTTAATGGCATGTAAATAAATTAAGAATGCAAACAATTTATTAAAAAATAAAACTTCGATCTATGTCAGTTGGTCAATAGTACATGAAAATTTTAAAACAAATACGTTGTCTTTATGAGACCGCAAAACTAATTATTAAGGTAAAAACTACATTTCACTTATTATTTAAAGTATTATGAAAAAACCTTTTTTACATCTTGATATACAACTTTATATATAGTTAAGTTCAAAGTATGATACAAATTAAAATTGTTAAGAGAATAAGGAAATTGATGAACTATAATATTACTTGAAAAATGTAATATCATTTTTATATATCTTCATCTAATTATACAAATAATTATTATTTGTAGTGGTCGTTGTTGTATAGGTTGACCAGTATTAAGCTTAATTATTTACATAACTGGATGGAACCCAGCGTGACCATTAACTCATATTTCATTTAAAAAACATCAAAACTAACAGAAATGGATAAGGAATACCGTGGTTTAGATCCCATGAGCAGATCTGCAAGACGTAGCAGCATGAGAGCCGCTCGCATTATCTACTACACCGTGACGACATCATCGTCATCCATACAGATATCTAAAAATAAAGAAGAATATTTGAGGTGAATTTTTGGTTTAGTGATATTTATCGTTCATTTTAAACTAAACTTGTGCAAAACGGTTCGGTGTAAACTAATGTATGAACGTTCGAAACAATTTACATACACACACACACACACACACACACACACACACACACACACACACACACACACACACACATTAATATTGACTAAGATTGACTCGGCTAACAACATCCAACGCAATACATAAGTTTACACACTTCGTTCACCCATCCACAAATTGTTATTACAAAATAAAAATGGTTTTTATTCTTGCAGCAGAAAACCCAATTACTAATTTTACATTTTATTCTTGTTAATGATCAAAACTAAGTTATTTTACTGATAAACTTTCTAATAAAAAATACATGAAGTTTAAATTATGTTGAACCTCAGCGCACATCATAAAAAAACTATTGAAAGCCATTAAATTTCACTTAGTTACATAACTACCAATAGAGAGATTTAAAAAAATTCTCAATAAAGAGTAGCCCATTCCCTTGTCTTATATCGTCATGTATCATATACTGTCATTATATCGTCATATATCGTCAGCTTGTTACTTCGTTGGTTTTTAATAGTCTAGTTTGCAGGTTAATGGTTTTTAAAGCAAATTATGTAATTTTAGTTATTACAGAATATGTTATTGTAATTAAAAGTAGAATCGTGAAATATTTTCAATGCATAACTGTTCTTACATAAACTGCTTAATCCACATTATTAAAAACATGCACAGTTTAATTAAACCTGATCCATACTGAAATAGATTATCAGATATATTTTCATCGGCTGCTGTAAAAACTATAAGGAACTATATACAACAACTCTTTTAAACTTCCAATGATAAACAAAGTATATAAGACGAAAACTGAAAATTTAAATACATCTTAAACATTTCTAAATATTGGAGGTCATGTGTATATTTTTTTATAACGTTTTCATGTCCAAATTTTTAAACTGTACACAAATGTTTTTAGTTTTTTTTTTGGGTGGTAATAAAGGCTTATGACTAGTTCTCGTGATCTGTATCCTTCAATTACCCTCAGTTTGATTTTGCTTTCATAAAATATTTGTATTATTCATAAATCCACTATTTCTCTGCCATCGCTGGTTTGAAATGTCCCCAAGACTTATGGTGAGAGATGCAGACGGAGCCCTGTGATTAGACCGAGTGTGAAGTATCGTTCCCACTTATCGCTTTGCTCAGTGTTCCCCACACACTGCTGGAGGAATATCCGCCCTTTAATTAAACCATGTACTCAGTCAAAGGCTTCTTTCACAACCTTATGTACCAGTTCAGCTAAAATTAACATTCCTTTGATCTTTTCCACATCAACTGCGATGTGTGAGAAGTTGGCTTAGTGGTTAATGCGTTGGTGAATGACTGGCTTAAGGCCCGTTAACAGCATTTGCTGTTCTTATAGCGATCTTCTCAAATAAATATGTGTATTATGTTTTTGATAAACCTAAAATTTAAATATAGTATACCAAGCAGGCTTACATTCCAAGCAAATATACCTTTAGAACCTATCTAAATCATTCAATGCTTATTTTTTTATATTTAATTAACGTGAAAAAACTCAATAGCATATTGAAAATGCTACCTTTTGGTACCGGGTTTTCATAATAGTTAATGTAATTTTAACCAGGTTTTTAAAAAACAATTAGGGGGCATGTTCAAAACATTGATTCAGGACATTTTCTTTACTTTGTGGGTTTGCTATTTTCGGATATCCTCACCCATACAATAGTTATGTTAAGTATCTACACTTTTGACAAGAAATGTCTCAGTATCAGTTTGATAAAGAGCAGACAATCTAACTACTACCAAATTGTTTTGAGCAGATTCGAATGGTTCAAAAGAGCATGTATAAAAACCCAAAAATTACAAAAGCAACTGATTCTCCATTTTCTATTTAAGTTAACATTTACATTAATTGATATGCGATGTCTCTTATATCTCAGTCATACATTTGTTTAAGATAAAGAGAACGTTTTTTTAATTTTATTATAGTATTAATTTTTATTACAGTATTTAATTTCCTACACGATCACAACCTTTGTTTGAAAATACAACAGTTCAAAACCCTCTAGATATTCAAATCCTAGACCGAATCACTGTCCATCTCACAAGCGTACGATTCTGATGTCTCTCAGGCTCGATCGTAACGTCTTACATTCCGAGCGTGCAAAGTGTTACTACTTTTAATTTAGATAATAACACATCCGCCACAATAATCTCACTATCTTAATTAACATCAGCACGGAGAAGAATAGATATCAGTGGGGAAATCAGATCTGGGTCTGATTTAGAGGAGGGGCGCCCGGAGTGGACCTCCTTGGCTCGCAACCTCACTTTGCTCACAACCTACTCAGAAGAAACAGAAATAAAAATATAGTGATTACATATTCAGAGTGTTTTAGTTACTTTTAAAACTATTTTGAGACACTTCCTGTGAAAAAATGTTATTCAACCATAGAATTTCATCTTTCTATACGTCATTTGAGTTTCTGATACTAATTTTACGTTATATGCTTTGATGAGTAAAACTTTAGTCAAAGTGAAATAACCGCATCACCTAACATAAAAAAAATCTGCTGCAGAAACAAAGTATTTATTTTTACCAAATCAAGAAACTCGAAAAATGTTCATTGACTTAACAAATTTTCGTCGTGGTTTTAAAGAGTTCTATTAGAGTTACAATGATAACAACACGAGCTAATAACTGCTAAAAAAATCAAACCAAATACATAATTGAGGTTATCAATTTTTAAAACACTGTTCCAAAATAAGGGTTGAGATTTGTTTACATTAATCAGTAATGTAAAACTTATTGTTTCTATGACCAACAGGAGAAACATGAGCCCACGTTGCCACTTCTCAAATATGTCTTAAGAATATAGTTTCAAGAATCTAACTCTCCAATCATTATGCTAAGTTTTACCTATAAATAGGTAAAACTTAGCATAATTGTTTGTGCCAGACACAACAACGTGTATACGATTTTATTACTCAAACTAGGGTTTGTTTTTCCATAGCAGCAATTTAAAAAATATGTTTTACAGGAGTCCCACTGTGATCCATTTGAATGCCTTGAATAAATCCAAAAATGAAGGATATATGTCAAATTTTAATTAAAGTGAATACCTATTAGTTACAAAATCTGAACAAAATCTGCATAAAAGAAATATAAGAAACCAAAGTGATTGGTTACAAAAAGTGCTGCGTTATATTAGTTGGTAATTCGGTTGGAATTAATAACTCAGAATGTTAAGTGTGATTAATTAAAAAGATATATGCTATTTCAAATATTATTGTAACATGATTAGGATAAAAGCTCTGGCCAAAGCAATCAATCGCTTTTTCTGAAGTGTGTTTTAACGGTAATATTAATGGAAAATTCGTATAAAAAAATTTGAAGGATTCATCAAATATTCAAAGATAATTAATTTAATATACGATGAAATATAACCTGGCTAGCTGAAGCTCAAACAAAATGGATAGCATGGTTTCCCTCGCAGATATAAATACAAGTTAACTGTTTTCTAGTATAACTAGTAAACTGGTTATGTTTTTTAATCAATTAATCCAATTTAAAGGGAAATGAAAACACACAATTTCAATGTACTCTAATGGTATTGAATAAAATCGATCAGCAGTTAATTAAAAACTTCAAAATAGTCATCAACTAAAATTAGTGTCTACAAAATAAGGGATTATAAGGTAAAAGCAAGGGGTTTCCATTAGTCAAATCCTACAATTTTAATTATTTAAAGGTACGGACGACGATGCATGGTTCTGTGTAAATGTAAAGAGTAAACGGTCTTTCTGGTCTTCTGGATGTTATTCACTTTAGCCAGAAACTTTAAATAACAAGTGCCTCACTAAGTAAGTATAGTATCCACTACATTATTTCATTAGTCCGTTTTAGCACGGTTCCAAAAGTATAAATTGTTAAAATTTACCTCTCAGTAATTACTAGTTACACCATGATAATTTTGGATAATTGAAAAGCAAAAACTCCTTGTTAAAATAACAGGGCCTTCATGATTTACAAAAGTTCCGTATATTACTATAATTAGTGGAACAGGACGGGTGCGAACCTAAAAAGAGGGCTGTTATTAAGGGGCAAAGAACAGGCGATGAAGTGTGGAATATATAACGGTCAATTACCAACCTTCTGAATCACACGACATTTCCTTCTCATTCCAAACCAACCTACTCCTTTGTGTGTTTGTCACAGTTGTTTTTGCAATTTCACACTACACATGTTCTCACCGATGGACCTGATGTATACGTACATTTTCTTGCACTGTTTTATATTAGGCTTTATCTTAGTATGTTAGGTAATTTTGTCACAAATTTGTTAACAGTCTGTACTCGTCTAGGTGATGTTAGAGTCCAATTTGTAATCTGAATATTGCAGACTCAATCCCAGTCTGAGTCATGCCGCCTTCGATAATCGGCAAAAAAATACTGAAAAATGGAATTCCACAATTTTTAATTGAAGATTGTCTCTCAAACCCTACTACGTTTGCGAGGAATACATGCATTCCTTTGAATTCCGTAGTAAATATCCTTTTAATCCAGTCTTCATTAGTCTTGGTTTTAGCTTTGGCCTGTCAAAGCATTACGTTTTAATAGGTTTTTTGTGTTAAATTCCCTGCTGTGGACTTTATTTTCCCTTTTAATTTTTATTTTATTTTCCTTTATTTTAATATCCTAATGAAATTAAATGAGTGACATTAAGGAGCGACCACGTATTTTTACTCTGTTACTTAAATCTAAAAACTCCATATATTAATAAAGATATTGCATTTTTAAATATTTATTCAAATACAATTTTTCAAAAGTTAATAATATGTCATCAATGTTAGAATTCCTCATTTGTTTTTTTCGAGGATAATCAATACATTTATTTATCTCGTCCCCTTCAGGGGTGAGATGGATCCCTTCTCAAGAAATTACAATCATTTTAGAAGGGTTCATTGGGTGATGTGAGCTCACTAAATACTTTTAAAGTTTTTATAAAATGATTATAAGTTTAAATAAAATGGTTGATAAATAAGGAAGAATTTTTTGTGATCAAGTACGTATTACACTCCGTGGTCTAAAACACCCGCTTGTGACACTAAATTTGACTTTTCTCTGGAAGAAAAAATATCACATTATATATAGTTTTAGTTATTTGATCTAGTTTTATTGGTGATGGCTACAAAATAATAAAAAAATATATTGTGTGTGCCGGAAACAAATATTTACACGAATAACCTTTTAACGGTTTACAGGCATGAAGTTAATGTCACATTATTTAGGACATTAAGTGCTATGAGATATTAAATTGTAATCAAAACCATTCGTGTCATTTTAATCAATTTACTTTTTTTAACGAACTACCTTTCAAAACCAATGCGTCTACCATATCAAACAAATCCCCAGACTAAAAGAGATAAGGATGCATGCAGCCTGTGTTTTTGTAATATTTATAATAAATACTAGCTGACCCGGCGAACTTTGTAAGGTCTAAGAGTAAATACGTGTTAACTTTAATATTAAGCATGTTATGAAATAGAATAGCATTACGGTTTCGTTGTGAAAGATTAGATATTTTGGGTTGCAGCATAGTTAATGGCAATACTGAAACAATAAAACATATTAATAACATTTCTACAAAAACGATCCAGCTGTTTCTCGAGTTATAAATGGTGTAACTAACATGACTTTGTTTTATGGAATTTATTAACATATGCCATTTAATTGGAAACGAAAAAAATAAGTATAAACACCCCCAAAACTGTAAAGTATCAACGTGGCAAGTAAAACTATTCATTTTGTACAGAATACTTACAAATGTATATACTTCATACTCGTATTTTTAAATTGACGACTGATACAGAAGGCATTGAATAACAAATCACATTGCTAATGGAAAGTAAACAAACAGCTGTAGCTTTAAAAATCAAATGTTTTGATTGTAGAAAATTTGTAAACAAACTTATTACCCATAAGGTTAATATTAGAAATTTAAAATGCCATAACACTACTTATAAAAATTATGGAAACGGAATATACCTAAAGCATAATTGGAGCGAAGACTATTCCAAAAAATCAAAGATCTTTAAATTAGAGTTATAAGTGTTGTAACTAACACGACTTTGTTTTAAATATTTACATTACCTAAATCTGACCAATGGAGTGAGATCTGCGTTTGAAAACATTCATATACAGATAAGGAGACAGATATCACTTGTAGACCACTTTTTTGGATTTCGGTAATCCAAACCAGATATAGAATATCAAATTTAAAAAAATATGAAAACGATACTTCCTTATCATACTATCCCCATATTAAGTAGTGTATAGGT
Source organism: Nephotettix cincticeps (assembly GCA_023375725.1). Taxonomy (NCBI): domain Eukaryota; kingdom Metazoa; phylum Arthropoda; class Insecta; order Hemiptera; family Cicadellidae; genus Nephotettix; species Nephotettix cincticeps. The sequence goes on along the minus strand of CM041786.1, from coordinate 26,133,917 downwards.
AAGAGAAAGTAGAATGAAGTAATTTTCAAAGATTCAATCCGTTGTGGATATTTTTGACTTCATACCAGGAAATATCGAAAGGCAGAAGAGTGTTACTATGGTAGTATTTACGAAATATTCAGCAGGGTTGCCGTCGAGCAGGAAGGGAAAGATTTAATCCAGCCAAGCCGGAAGGGTTTAGGTCCCGTGTTCGGCCAGGGAACACCAACTTTCGACGATATTGTAACAATAATCTATTATGAAAAACCACCACAGAATAGTAAAAGATTATAAATTAGTTACCAAAATCCTTGTTTTTACACTAACATTTTGACATGGATATATCTTGGCTCTGGGTAGGGGGGGTATTGGCAATACGTCAGACCAAAATTTAAAAACGGAAGTGACCTCATAAGGTTATAAGGTTTAGATAAACTTAAAACATTTCCTTTAGACATATGCATGATTTAAGCTATTTTTAAAGGGAAGTTAATACATTTCCCTGTAACTCATGGCTAGAGTACCAAAACGCTCACGCTACATTTTCATGGGTACATTATTTGAATAATTCATGGATTCCTCTGCAAAGGATAATCTCATTGTCTGCGGTGACCTCAATATTAATCTAAAGAAGGGATCGAGAGATAGGGATTTGTGTTTGTGAGTTGGTATATCCTTTTTACAGACTGGCATTCCTAGAAATGTGTATATCTACCACTCTGACAAGCGGTTGTATAATGTCCTCCCTCTATACCGGAAAAATATTCAAACTCGAGTATTTAAGAAAAAAATACATCTTAGTTGAAAAGTGTTACCACCCGGATAAGGAATTCAAGTCTGACTGTGCCAATGTTTAGTGTAAAATTGTGGCTAGTATTTTATTAAATTTTTTTAACATTGTAAATAGTTGTTATAACTGTGATAATTGTAATTGTATTAAATGTAATAAATCTCATTGTATGTAATATTTGTTGATTATTTGACGGAATAAATTATTCTGATTCTGATTTACAGGAGCTGAGTTTCTAATGTTGAACATAACCAGTCTTCTTTTGCACTGTTATGACTTATTGTAATAATTATATTTAGATATAACTATTTTGAAACAATGTTAACGCTATAGTTAAAAGTAATTTATACCTTTAGTCATCACCTCGGCTGTCACATAGGCTAGCCAGAGATGACCGTACATGATCTGATAGGAGTTGCCTGCATCTGGTTTCGAACCGGGAACGTTTGATTTACTGGGCCCAGTCTGTTAAAATATCCACAACTAGTCGTGATCTTCAAATGTTAGTTCATGATGTTCTAATGACACACATTTTGGGGCATATACAGGTCATTTTAAAGCTATATCTTATCAACAAAGAATAAAATATTGATTATTCATAAAATCAAGAGTCCAAAAATCAACTGGTGTTTTTATTATTGACGTAGCTTAAATAGTCTTTAGACAGCATCGGGAGAGCTGGCCCGGTCCCCAGGTTATTCAGCCCAGATTTGCATACATTTCAATACATCAAGCGGTCCAACGATTCTTTTCCACTTAGGCTTTTGTAACTATAAACAATATTTTTAAAGTTGCAGAATTAGGTTTAAAGTAAAAATCTCTGCTAATAAATATATAATAAATTAAATGATTTAAATGTATACCATATTGTAAGAACACTGATAGAATACTGTCAGTGCTCTTACATGGTTTGGACTCCACGTTAAACTGTAGGTCCCGTAGATATGCCTTTGACTGTTAGGCTATTAATTAACAGTTCTGTCTAAGGAACATATCAACCGTACCCAGTAACAAGATTACATGAACGCACCACAATCATCTTACACTCGTTATTCATACTTGGCTTAAAATACCAACCTAGGTAGGTTGCCATTTCGCTAATAACTAACAAAATAATACAGGATAAATATTGGAAATTACCAAAACGTATTTTCTGAGATATCCGCCATTTTGTATTTTTCACAAAATATTTTTTGATTCAAACATTTTTACGGATTATTTTGAAATTTCGTATGTGTTTTACACTTGTAGATTAGTATTATTAAAAAATAGCTAGCATGATCCAAGCTCAAAATCCAAATTGGCGGTCAGTTAAAATTTTAAAACAAAAAATACTTTGTTAATGGTAAAATTCAAAATGGCCGCCATTTCAGATTTTGAGCTTGTATCGTGCAAGTAATTTTTAACAATACTAATCTAATAGTTTAAAAACATAACAAATTAAAAAAACCGTTAAAAATGTAAGTAAACAATATTTTGTGAAAAATACAAAATGGTGAATATCTGAGAAAAAAAGCGTTTTAGACCATTCCTCTATTGGAACCTTTTTCTTCCTTTTAATGTACCCAAATACTCACCAAAGTCCTGAAACGATTGTCATGGACACTCTGTAAATTCGCAAAAGGATATCGATAACGGCTCTAACGAATTTCTTTAAATTTTGGAAATAACTAATTTCCGAGGAGAACATAAGTTCTAGATAGATCTAATGTCCAGGAAAATCCCGGTTTTCTTGTAACATTAAGTTTAAAATTTAAAATAACTAGCATTAAGCTTATTGAGAATCAAATGTAAACAATATAAATCTGAACATCTGTTTATAATTGTTTAACATTTTTTGATTGAAGATGGTAGTGAACAACATGTTCAATGTTTGATGTGAATAAAGGTTTTTGCATAAATACTTATTTTATGTATGTAATAAATGACTAAAATGATCAAATTATTTAAAAAATGTTGTAAAAATCAAAAGGTAAAATAACCGTGCGAAATAAAAGCAGAGAAAACTATTTTCAAAGTCTTGTCTGTTTTGATAGAAAACCTATTCATTGTATTGTTTGAAGCTACTGTCACTAAACAATTGATATAAATTATATTACCCTTTTGTAATTCAATCCTCATTCTGTATCTAACACTTTCAGTTGACCACAGGCTAATAATAGGCGTACAAATAATTATGATAGCTCCAACAATTTATGTTTGCTAAAACACTAAACCACAACATAATACAACTGTGCCGTAGCTCATGCCATGGAGGCGGATCAATGCGTAAAGTTTATGAAGTCGATCCCCGATCGAGGCGGCAAGTTTTTGTAAGTTGTAAAAAAAGTTCAATAAAAACTCATTTTTTTCATCATTTTAGTTTTTAATCCAAGATAACATCACGTTCTGTCGCCACGTGCGGAAGGTAATGAGATACCCGACCGGGGTCTTTTATTTTTATTTAGTGCAAAGTAAACTTTTTATTTCAACCATATATATTTGGTTAACATTGAGTACATAACATTATGTGTTTTATTTTACCTAACTAACTTAAACAATGGATGTCTTATTCTATCCGAGCAAAGCTGGATCTCCTGGTACTTATAATTAAATATTAACCTGAAATAACAAAAATAAAAACACGAATATATAAAAAAGAACAGCTCAATTATTTGTTATTCATATTAAATTAGAAAATATATTGTACTAAATTTTATTCACGCTGAAATAACATTTTAAGATGGTGAATTTTTAAAGTAGGTTTAAAACCATCATTTTGAACATTAAATTTTTAATACTTGAAATTTTATTGTATATAAATGTATTTACTTATTACAAAGTTTTGTAAGAATTAACTGACTTTTTGTTTTGTTTTGTATTTTTATTATATGTATGTTTTGTTAAAATCTATTTTATTCTTTAATGTTTTAATTTTTTCTGTAGATTTTGTTATTATTGTAATATGCTTTTTGATTTCATGATTTTTAAATGAATTAATCTAAAAAAGATATAAATAAAAAAAAAAATATAAGCTACCTCTTAATTTTTTTGAATTGTATTAAAATTAGTATATTTACTTAAATGAATCTATTATGAATGTAATTAGTATTATTTTGTTAAGATTTGTTGTATTTTGTATTGTTTTACAATAACATAATTTTATGAATCTGAATATTAAAAATAATATATTCTGATATTATGTATTGTATTTAGTAAGTACACTATTATTATCAAAATATAAAATTTTTTATTATTAATTTTTTAAGAGCTTAAACTGTAAATTTATTATATTTTATTTTTTTTTATAAAATAATTATAAATTGAACTTTTTCACAGGCGTAGCCCGAGAGGATTAAGGAAATGAGTATGCCTATGTGTTGCATGTATTTTGTGTAAAAAATGGGTATGTTTGTTTAAAACAAAACAGTAAAACAAACAACAGTAACACAAAAACAAAAAACAAAGAAAACACATAAATTACACATAAGAAAACACATATATATAACATATTATTATATTTTTATGGGTTTATTTCTTTTTTATAAACATCATCAAATAACATTTATTTTTTACATAATATATTTTTATTTTGATATTTTTTTCCGTTTAATTTTAATGAAAACTTTCTACTAAACGTAATTTTTTTAAGTTCTAATGTTTTTTTGATAATCAAAACAGAAAACTTGTTTAAGAGACAATGAGTTAAATTGTTACGGATAGGATAAGATAACTTAATGTATAAAAGTTTACTAAAATAGAATAGTAAATTCATATCTTAGTGGGTATTTTTATTCCATGCTACTGATAATTATATCTCAGATCTTTATTCTTTAGTTTTTGTATTATTATTTTTGTTTTTTTTGTATTAGTTTTTTGTTTGTTTTTAGTTTTTTTATCTTGTTTTCTTTTTTTTCTGTTTTTTTCTGTTTTTTTATCCCCTCTATGTTTCTGTTTTCAGCCTATCACACACCTCACAATATCACAAACATTTCTGTAATAACATTCCCTAGTTATCCCACTCGCCTTTTCAGCCTATCACACACCTCACAATATCACAAATATTTATGTTTTAACATTCCCTAGTTTTTTAAGGGTACGATGGATTAGTGGGTATTTATTTGAAGTGAAAAAAGGTTATCATAATAATTTATTATATCAGTATTAAGGCAATCTAGCTGGTAGGCTATTCCACCAGTGGTAGTTCCTAAAACTGCCACGCGCGCCGCTAGGAATCTAGGAGGCTCCCCTTAACTATATTAAGTCATATTTTTAAACTGTGAATAAATTTATTCATTCCTATTTTAATCGTATATTCAGAAATAAAATACATTATCCAATGTAATATATTTGTATAGTAGGATTTTTAACCTGAACTTGTACATTAGTAGCAAAGTAGTCAACTTTGCTACTCCAACAGCTTCTAACTCTGTTATCGTTTACTGAAACCATAATTGTATCCTTTGGTGAGATTCAAATTGAAAGAAAAAAAATTAGCAGACACCTATAGTTTTTTTACTTGATAGCTTTTACTAATGTATTAGTTTGCAATTGTAAAATTCGTTTTATAGATAATTTAGATTTTACCCAAATTTAACTTTTTTAATGAAAAGTCGATAATCTGAGTTTTTGGTGTAAATACAAGGGTATTTAATATAAGAATGGATATTCACAGTCAAAAACATTAAAAAAATGTTAATCATAAAAAACTACGTCAAACCAAAGAAAGTATAAAATCTTACCGAAAATGATAAAATAATCTGATAGCAAAAGTATTTTAAACAAAGTAAAACTTATACAAAAGCTTTCAATTTCAAAATGAACAATACGAAATCTATTCATAATAAACTACTATGATCTAGCTTATTGTGTGTATTTAGGGTGCTATTTATATGATGCTATATTATAGACGTTATTTTGCTCACTCCAGTAAATAAATCGATAGTCATCAACAAGGATATCGACTGGCCAATTCGGTTTGTTATTTACTGAAGTCTTCATTTATATTCTGAAAGCAACCGCGTCTGATTAAAGCCCTCTGTTTGTTTATAGAAGTGAGGCCGAGTCCGACCTTTGATGTGGACCGATTGGATTAGACACCACTTTATTTTTCACTTAATCCATTACCCTCTGTTTCGATTATTAAGGCTTTAAATTAACCATAATTATTCATTCTCAAGTTGTTGCGAATATTTCTTAAAATAAACCTGTTGAAGAAGATCTTCGTCCTTAAGAATTTCCGTTGAAGAAAATTCCATACAAACGGCGTTTTGGCATTTGGGGACCAAAACTGTAAACATGGCTACTTCTTGGTTCTTAACATAAACCTTAATGTTTACTTTCCCCTCTTATACGTAGTATATGGAGAACGTATTGTTTTCGTTAAAATTTTTGAATTTGAGTTGATAGTAGGTATATCGGTTTTGGGGTCCCCTGAATCCAAAAAATTAGGTTTCGACGTCTGTTAGGTTCGACGAAATTAGGTTCTGTCCGTCCGTGTGTGTGTATGTGTGTACAATGTACAGAGCCACACCCTACCCGACTGATTAGATTTGGATGAAATTCATTATGCATGTATATTCACCGGATCTCTTTATTCATTTTTAGAATTTTTTTTATTTTTAAGGGTAGTTTACCCATAAAAACTTGAAACCCCAAAATTTTTCAAAAACGGCTTTAACGATTTTTATTTAAATTTTACGGTTTATAGTGCATAGAGTACGAAAAAAATATGACATACGCATGTCTGTAAAAATTACGGGCTTTTAAATGTAAAGAAATTCAATTTTAAAAATTTTCCGAAAACAATAAAAGTAAAATATAATTTGAATACCACCATTGAAACCAGCTTAAAAATTTAAACAAATTATTACTTTGAATATTTTTTCTGCGACTCCAGAGAAAAGTGAAATTTACTGTGCATGATAAACGCAGTATGTTTTCTGAGAGCGCGCAATGGAGAATATTAAAAAATCAATTTCTCCTTCATTTACCAACCGTTTTCCTTGTATGCAGCGTAAGGTCATATTACTCATCACACTCCACTCAAACAGCTTGGTATTATGGAGGGGGGGAGTGGCCCCATAAAGTTCTAACAATTTACTTTGTTTCTCTTGTTGTTTTTTCTGAAATTGGACGATTATTATTAAACAATAAATTATCAAATGGTATTTAGATAAACTTTAATGAATATTATAGTTTTATTACGGATTGTCATTTAAATTACCTTAAGGGAGAAAGTATGTGTCAGTCCACTTATACCGCTAACTACTAAGAGTAAATTCGTTCAAAGCATATATTTGAGTAATAATTATTATGCTTAAAAAGTTAAATATATATTATTTGTGATATTTTAAAATAAAAAACTAAATTTTTAGACAAGTGATACTGATTGAGGATATTTTAAAAGACAATTTTATATGATTTTTATAATAACTGATGGGTACAAAGTTGTAAAGTAATTAACTACAGGTTATATTAATTCTTTTAAAATATTGACTGTAGTAATCTTTATATAACGTTGTAATTTTCCCCTTAAAGTGATTAGTAACATTCATATATAAAAAAAACTTATGTATGACTCAAGGAACACAACGGGTGAGGTATTTTAAATTAATTATTTAAATATTTTTACCTACAACAATGCAATTGTTATTTTACTCATTTATTTCCTCTTATTATATTCCTTATAAGTCAAAACATTCAGATTTATGCCCTTATTTACTTTTGAATCAAGAGGGAAATAAGCCTCTTTAAAATACGATATCGTAAGACCAGTTCCCTCGCTGAATAAGAAACTGTTTAACGAAATATTCTAGAGAAAAATTACCAATTTCGTCAAAATTCAAACAAAAAAACTATTTACGTTAGATAAGTAGACAATTCTATGAAATCATTAAGTATTAAAAGTATTATTCTTCCATAAGGGTAAAAACTCATACTCTTGCTAATAAATTAAGTCTAAATGATTATTTTTAAACACTTATATTTCACTTCACACTTTCACATAAAACTTTATTACAAGAAGAAACTTAGAGTATACTATTATAGGTTTAAAAAGTAGAAATAACAATAAATAATATTAAATGGTGTGGAATACAAATTGGCATTATAGTACATTTCGGTATAGTAATATTTACAGTATATAATACTATATAAAAATCTTCCATTCTAATTATTATTGCTTGGACCATGTACCGTGGCTCCTGACAGTGTGACAAAGCCACTAATTCTGTATTGAGCTGACGATATTTGTTTCGTTTCAAATGTCACATACGACATACATATAACACATTGGATATAGAATTGGATATTACAATTGAACATAACATTGGAAATAAAAGCTGCTTCAGAGAACTGTATTTATAATGTTTTTACATCGCTAGGAAACCCTACCACGATTACAGATAGCTGGGATACCTTAGATAGGATTTATATTTCAATTATTTAAATAAAATTAAGGAGCTAAGCTTACAAATAGTTTTACTTCACTTTGGGACATAGCTTAGGTCATGAATATGACTTAAGGAAATGTATTCAGTTCTCTAAACATCCTTAAAACCGTTACAAATTTTAGTCTGACGGATATTCTATTTATTTCCGGAAATAGTCACAAATACAAAAATATTTCTTACTTAACACATGGTAACACATAAAAATGAACAAATTTCATAAATGAACTATGATATAATTAGTGATTTGACTGAGCTTTAGTTTTATAATTACAATTAGATTAGATTATTTAAATGGCGACCATACTACAAGGTAGGTATTTTAAGCCAAATATGAATGAGAATTGAATGTAAGATGATTGTGGCGCGATCTTGTAGCCTTGTTACTGACTAAGGCTGACATGTTCCTTAGACAGGACTGTTAATTAATAGCCCAACAGCCGATGGCAACTAAGGGACCTACAGTTTAACGTGGAATCCAAACCACAGCCTCTGAATTACGAATTGGTCTAATTATGTGGATGGCCTTTGCGGATTAACGTAGTATTCAATAGTGCGGACGTTAATCCACACAAGAGAACACCACACCCACCGACCATCACTCACAACTATCCACAATTCGTGACCTCCGAGTAGCTAGATTATAGGATGTCACCACCATCCCAGTCAATTAATTTTTTAACTAATGAAAATTTTTCCGAATATCAAATTAGATTCTCGCGTATCATTTGAATCAATTTGACTAGAAAAAAATGATTTTGACAAATAGAAAATTTTGCATATTCAACAATACCCTAGTATAAAAATTTCCCTAGGGAGTAGAAACTAATATCTGGATCGCCCAATATAATGGTACGAATTCCAGAGGCAGGCACAACGCGCATCCATGCAGACTGCGTGATCCGCTGTTGGTTTACAAACAGAGGCAAACATGAAGACAAACTTGGCCGTGAGAGAGGCCAGTCTAGACTGCTTGTCCTCTAGTTAGCCTCATTAGAAATGTTAGGATCGATTAGCGAGTGTCTGGGTAACGTGGGAATCACACGTCAGGGCATCTGACACTCCGTTGAGTTGATACAAACGAGTTTCACATCCAATACTATAATACGAGCAAGTTTTGTATATATATTTGCACACGGATCTCGAAAACGGCACTAAGGATTTTCTTTAAATTTTGGAAATAACTAATTTCTGAGTAGAAAATAAGTTCTAGATAGGTCTAATGTCCAGGAAAATTTTTATTTTCTTGCAATATTAAGTTTCAAATCTAAAAATGTAACATTACCCTTATACAGAATCAAATGTAAACAATACAAACCAAAACATCTGTTTATAACCGTTTGACAGTTGTTGATTGAAGATGGTGGGGAGCAATATGTGAATAGAGGTTTTGCATAAATATTTATTTTATGTATGTAATAAAGGAAAAATTATCAAATTACTAAACAATTTGTAAAACCTAAAGGGTAAAATAACTGTGCGAAATAAAAGCAGAGAAAAGTATTTCCAAAATCTTTCGTGTTTTGAAAGAAAACGTATTCATTCTATTGCTTGAAGCCACTGTAACAAACCAGTTAAGTTAACTGGTGTAAATTAAATTTCTCTTCCGCTTTTCAATCCTCATTCCTTTTCTAACAAAATCATTTGATCATAGGATAATAATAACAACTGTATAGACAATTAAATTCAGTATAAGATTAGCTAAAACAATTGAGGTTGGCCAAAAACTCTTAAACGACAATTTGAACTTGGCTGACGCCGTAGCATAGTGGCTAGCGATCAGGACTCGCGTGCTGGTGGTCGTAAGGTCGATCCCCGTACGGAGAAATACATTTTTGTTCAGTGTTTATGCCATATTAATTAAGGTGTAAGAAAACGGTTTTATTTAAACCACATAAATGTTTTCATTGAGCAATACATTTGTTTTGATTTTGCTAATTAATTTCTATAATACATGTCTTATTCTATACGAGTAAAGCTCGGTCACCAGGTACTAGTTTTGTAAAACGAACAAAAATATACCTGTATGTCACAGAATCGACTACTTTGGACAAAAGACATTTTTGGAGATAATATATATAGTGTGTGTTTTTAATCATCTTAATATTAGGAACATGGTATTATAAACCATAAATACGACAGTAAACTTTAAATTGGGAATATTTCTTTGCTTTTTAAAATGCTGAAAAGAATAACAGTTTTTGTAAATGGGCGTTATTTGTCCAATATTCTGATCAACTTTCAATATTGCCTTTGCCAACAGAAAATAATGTAGGCCCTATTTTTCGTAACAATTTTTAAAATTTACCAAACTTAAATACAAGAACAGAAATAGAGTTAAATAAAGTCGTTTTGTGGACTGATACAAGTGTATATGTTGACCATCTGCGAGCTCAACTACACAACAGTTGAGTGTGGACAGTTTAGTTGACAGTAAAGTTAGCAAATAGCATTAGAAGAGTCGCCACAACTCAAGTCACCCGGAGACCGTTCAACTTGGACCTGTAATAGGCGATTCAATCAGTAACTTTCAACCTACTCCTGTAATGGACATTGCACCAACTTTCTAAAGAATATGCACCTCGATTATTATGGTATGAATACAAGATTTTATATTATTATGCATTTTTTTTAAGTGTTTACTAATACATATGTTTCAGTTTAAATCATGTTTTGAAATGAATATATCTTAGCTCTGGGTGGTGTTGGCAATTTGTATGACGAAAGTTTGAAACTTACAGGTTTCCATATAAACTACCACAGATATTGTATTGAATTTTTAATATATAAGAACAGCTGTTTAGAATGAACTAGAAACTTCCCTTTAAACATATCTATGACCTAACCTATTTCTCACAGGGAAGTAAACACAAACATTATTCAATTGTATTTTTCAACTTAGTAACTCAGCAACCTAGAAACAAGACTACATGATTATGCCACAGTCATTTTACACTCATTTCTCATTCATACTTGGCTTAAAGTTCGTGGTTCTAGACAGGTTGACATTTCATTAACTAATTAACTATTCTGTTTTCTAAATGAATTAATTAAATTCATGCATAAGAAAGATATTCTGAAATCACACTATACATGCTTCGGTCACTTTTTTCGTACTGCTAGTGGAAATATAGGTTTCTATAAAATAAATTTATTTATTCACTTTCATAACCTCATCTAAAATAATTCACAGTTAAATGTTACATGAATAAGAATAAGGCTGTCCGATATTTCCAGAAAAGTAATAATTATCTATTATTGTTTTGATTGTTAAATTAAATCATTTATACTTACCATTAAGTAGTCACTGATCATTTTTCAAGGTCATACAAGTTTTGAAATATTTTCCTACGCTAATTATTTTTATTGATTTTAACATGCACATTTTAACAAAGCATTTAATCTTGTAAACAATTTTCACTAGTTATAATTTCATACTAGTTTGCTAAGTGATTGGTTTTATAAAATACTGCATTTAAGATCCTTTTTTGGTTTTAAATATAAAAATGAGAGCAAATGTCACTAAAATATTACAAAACAACGAAAAATCAAAGGAGGTAAATTGTCCAATATTTTACTGAACATGCTCTGGGTGGGCTAAAAATGTGCAGACTCTTTTGTGCTGTTACTGTCCATTATAGTAAAGGATTTTAGTGTTTTCTCTGTACTACACCTTTCACTCAAGAAAACTAATTAATGAAATTAATTTATGTTTTGAATGTACACTAACCAGATCAGTATTCTATTTTACTTTTAAAAATTGTAATACAGATATAGGAAAACCCTATTTATCCGTACTGTATTTCTAATTTATGTTTTTTATACAAAGCTTTTTACAATAATGTTATATAAATACAATTAATTGTAGGTTTTAAATAATAGGTTTACAAAATCTTGTAGGCTTTGAAATAATTATAAACTTAATATGGAGATGGCTGAAAGTAAACGGTTTGAGGAAGTGGTTTAGGTTGGCTCAGTCGGAGCGAACAGCTGATCTGGAATGATTTGATTAGTTGTTCAAGTTAGTGATCCGACTTGTTCGACATTGTGGTCACTGATCATTGAAGTAATATACAGGTATTAAAAACAACCTTTAATAAAAAAATCCCATTGCGTACTTGCGTACTAAGGGAATATCTATTATTTTAAGAATTATTTGCCATAATACAAAATAATCTTAAACATAGATTAAGCCTCATATGGCTGCTATACCAATTTAATAATTCACCATAAGAATAATACAGGAAAATAGTAGGTGGGTGTGCTACCATGATGAAAAAAAACTTTTACATATTTAAACATACAGCATGGAACTTCAGTACAAAAATATCAACTGTATACCAAGTTTAATCATACTATTTCAAGTAATAAAGGAGTTTTATTGATTCGCTTATTCTCTAAAGGAGTAACATGAGGAATCATTACGTAGATTTGCTTCCACGAGGAGCAACCACATTATTTTCAGTATACATATTCTGCAAACACCCATATTCCCCAAGATTCCTAGATATTTTGGTAGGATCGGGGTGCCCTATATAATAGAATATCTATGACCGGCTGGGTGTCTGGGTGATTATGTAATTATAGTGAACGCCTTCGAAACGGATGGTCTCCGGATCGAATCAGGACCCAGTTGCCATTTCGTCATTGTGCTATTAATTAAAGATGCTTGCTAATGAAAGTTCGGCGTTAGGTAGTGACAAGACCAAGATTTGGAATTCCCCATCAAAACATCAACAAATTTCGAAAGCACAGATCACAAAAAAAACAATAAAATAAAACAAGGGCACATACCTTTTAGTCAACATTTCTAAAATAATTGTAAGTGTTTTTTATCCTACTTGTTTCAGATTTGATACATCATCAGTCACCGTTTTAGTCAGTGTCCATTGCTGGCCAGCAGAACATGTGTGTAATGTGATTGTTTTAGTGCACATCTTTAAATGTTAATATTTGTGTGCCTAATTTCTACTGACAATTTTAACTATGATGATGGAGTATCAGCTCCTATGTAGGATAAATAATACTTAAAATTATTTTAGAGCTTTTCTCTGAAAGGTATGTAAATTGTTTTATTTTATTTATTAAAAACGGTTCTGGAGGCATCATAATAGTAAAAAAGTAAGACTCGTGGCCAGACTCAAGTACACGCGTCTCAGCAGTACTTCGATAACTGAATGGCTGAGTGGTTATCAATAATGTCTGTATTAATAATTCTTTCATCGATTCTGAGTTCTCGTTACGGAACATCCGAGAAGGTTTGACCCGAGGCATTCATTAAAGCATGTAGCCAATACTCCCCAGTATCAAAGCTCCACAAGTCTCGAGACCCATTCCACAATCGCACTTCGGATTACAATCCCCCTGCAGTGTCGCTACTTCAAACGTATCTACTGTACTACTTGATCTCTGTATGTGTGAGAGGCGAGCTGTCAGCATGAGGTGTGACTGTGTTGCTGATACAGGACATCTCCTTCTGAATACAAATACACGCCATCTAGCTTCCTCGCCTTTTACTGCTATAACTTGAAATAAATTTATTTGATTGTGTCGTCAGGAATATTTTTGATTGTAAAAATTATATATAGGTGTTAAAAATTGTATTAGCTTTCCTAATAGGAAAAGCTTTACATTGAATAATAATACTAAACAATAAAACATATACTAGTATATTTTTTATTGTAAGAACAACGCTAGAATTGATCATCTCTACTAGTATCAAAACCGCAGGTAACTTATTCTGATACCTATTATTATTTGAATTTAACAAAACCTTAAGTATTACATAAATAAAGAGCTTGAACTCATTCCTAGGGTTCTAGAATTATACACGATAAATATCAAGTATTTAATATCAATTATGACGCAAGTAGAATGTTTATTCAATATATTTTATTGGACCTTTTCAACGCGTTTGTGTTTTTAACTAAATAATGTTTCTGGTGGTGGAGAAACGGCTACCGTTTTCAAGTGATTACCAAGTAATTTAAATTAAAAATTGGAAGTTTAAGCTATAGCACTACGTGGTGCTCCAGCTCCTGTTTTGAGTGTACGCTATCTTGTGTCGCCCCACAAGATCAGACGTGGAGTGTTTTTGTTGAGTTATCAATATAGATTTTGTATTGTGCATGATAGATATGCATAGTATTATTGACAACATCAATAGATGTTAATCCAGAAAGGTCGTGTAGTTAAAAACACAGATTTGTTGTAAACGTCCAATTAAATATATCGAATAATTAATAACATTATAAATTTCACAGATTGTGAAGTTTTTTTAGTTACACAGCGAACTTAACTACTAACTAACGTAGAGTACAGTTTTAAAATCACATTTAAGGTTTTTCGATTTTTTTGGGGGGAGAACTTTAAGCACGTTTTGTTTATGGGAAACATAAACTTTAACATAAACATAAACTCCTGGCCACTGGAAAGAAGCTAACGTGATCACTATGTTTTTAGTGCACAAACAATAACACTGTATTCTAATATAGGAAAGACTTGGTGGTAGGGGAGGTACTCGTTCCGCCAACCATGCAAAGGCAAGATCTGACGTCACCCAGAAAATATCAAGTCTAATCATTCAAACTTTGAACGTTTGCACGAACCCACCCTAGTAAGGGGCAATTATTGATGTTCAATTTAATATGATAAATGTTTTAACCCATATTGGTGTCTAGACTACGAATGCCATTGTGAGAGTAAAAACAATCCACAAATATAAGAAAGGCAACTTAAAAAAATACACCATAATATTGAAGCAAATTGTGCTTTAAAAAAGACCAGTTTATTATAGTAAATAATTTAATGCATTTTATACTATACTACATTTATTTAAAATAAAATATTCAATTTAAATCACAGATTTAAAGTTAACATACATAAAACATACATCACATCTAATTTTAATGATATAAGTTAATAACGAACGTATGTTCTTTAACTACTTTAGAATACGATAAAAACTCAATATGTGGTCGTACACTGCACGACGGCTGGTTATATTTACATTACTGATTCGTTCTTTAGAGCGCAACACAAGAGCGCTACACTTGTTTTGGTAGAGGGGTAAACAGTATTTATGGCTTACCCCTGAGTCCTCTCATAAGTTCTCAGCACATTTCTGACTCATTTCCTGCTCTAAACAGCTTCTTACAACTACAAGAGTCCCAAACTGCTTGTTTTTCTTTCCGAAACAGAGAATTCTTTGATGTTAACACTTCAAATAGGGATATCATCGAGAAAAAATATAAAGCGTAGAAATAATTCTTAACTAAAATGGTGTGTTATTTACCTAATATTTCTTAAATTAAATCAAAATTAAACTTTTAGTTCCAGGATGAATTCACACAGGGAGTATGTAAAATTAAAAAAAATAATTAAAGAAAATCTTTTAAAACTCAACCTGTGGGAATTACTAATAATATATAATGAACTTACTTCCCTTTTGGTAACAGATTAGATTATGGATATGTCCAAAAGGAATGTTTCCAGTTCATTTTAAACAGCTGTATTTGAATAATGTCACTAATCATATGTCACCGTTTCAAATTTTGATCTGACGGATTTCCAATACCCCTTAATGTGGATTGCTTTGGTATAACCATGTCAAAGCAATTATTTATGCACATATAAGAATTTGTTCAACAACAATGAATGATTATTGATTAGTTTTTCAGTGTTAACCTTTCTGAAGATTTTATTCGATGTCCTGGCCAAATATGTAGACATTTATTAAAATTAATCTAAAAACTAAAGGTAAAAAACTATGCTACCTATAAACCTGCTGATGGTAAAATACTAATAACGCACGCTAAGACTAAATCACACTTAATGGAAAATTTGGATGAGTAAAAAGGTAGTACCTTTCACTTACCCGAACCGCTGGTCTAGGGTAGAGTGCAGGACATTGGTGCCTAAGGTGCTGGGTTTAAATTTCGATAAAAATCTCCAAAGGATTTTTGCTAAGTGATAATCTCGCAACTCACCAGGCTTTTTTGTTGTTTAGAAGGACGATGGCGAAAACTGAGATTCATGTAAAAACAAATAATGTGTTATTTTTATCAAATAACTTCAAATTCATAGATTGATCATAATAATTTTAACACTTATATTTATTTCTAATTTCATTCAAGACTAACGTAAGAATGTTCAAGTCTGAAATAATTTGAGAAACGTAAAACATTGAAAGTGGCTTCGAAGAAACATAATGGACACATCTATCACCAGTTGGGTGGAAAGAAGTAAATCGAGTCATGGAAGACTGCGGCTCGCACCTCAGCCGTTAATCTAGCGGCAAATAAACGGAAACAATTAAAGTGATTTCTGGTGGTGGCGAAAAGACTGAGATGGTCTATTGCTGAACGCTTGTTTAGAGACAAGCTTGCGTCAAATTTACTGTTGCCAGATCAAACACAGCTATAAATACAAATTACGTTTAGCATAAATTGACTTTTGTAAATCACAAATAATTTTTTGACATGGATAGTCTTAGCTTTGGGGAGGGGGGGTTTGGTGATTTTTAAGATGACAAATATGTAACAGGTTTCCATAGAAATCATCAGAGGTATTGAACTGAATTTTTAACATAAAAGAATAAGAACAGCTGTTTAGATGAAGTGAAAACATTCCATTTAGACATATACATGATCTAAACTATTTCCCACAGGGAAGTAAATACAAACATTTTTTTTACTTTTGATTATTTTTAGAGTAACTCAATAATAATACTAATTAATTTAAATATGTGTCAATGAAGGAAAATATTTTGGCAAATGTGAGATAATTATATAAAATATTCATGAAATATCACTATTAGTAATTATTAAAAAAATATAGGAGCCTTTTACTCTAATATAGTTTTTGTGTATAATATACATGGAGTAATTTTAAATTAAGGACACTTAGTACGAACAGGTAATATGTGACTGGATATAAACAAAATAAAGCAAATGTTCTTCACCAATCTTGTTGAACAACTAAAATAGAGCATCGACACATTTTTCCCTGTACTTTCTAAATAGTGATCAAATAAACTATGTAATAGGTGTAAATTAATTACGAGTAAACATTACTTATTATATCGAAAGCAATCCAAAATAATCAATATAGTTTACATACTAAATATAATTTTGGAAGCAATAGTAGTCTTAGTCATTTCATTTAATAGTCTAACATTATAGAAGTTAAATTGTAATAATGAGTAAGTAGTTTATATTACAACAAAGGTGGAGTTGCTGCTTAAATTAAGTGTGGTACAAAGTCTATTTTCAGCTGACTGTCAGTGCCTGCAGTACTAGTGCTTCTCAGGAGACGGCACCTTACCGTGCGGCACTGACCTGTAATCGATATGACCAAAATTACAGTTTACTCTATTTTGTATCTTTCATAACTCATTGTTCATCGTTATATGTGCCCTGATGCTACCATAAGTTCGCATTGACGAATGGACATTACCATGTAACGATTGTGCGGATATGACGCCGTGTCGAGCATCTACAGAATGTCTTCCATAGTACCACTGCGTTCTCAGGGACTCCTGTCATCACGTCCTCCTCATCCTATAGTCTGATGGGTCTCCCTCCGTCTCATCATAAATAAAGAAAGAAGATATGGTGTCCGTAAGTGAAAGCCAATATATTTAGATATTAAAACTATTTATGAACACATTGCAGTTTCAGGTTCTGCCGCCATTGCAACGAATAAAATCATACAGTTTGTTGCTCCAATAATAGTACAAAAATTGGTCCATTAAATGGCAAAACTGCACAAATAAAAATGCTACGTATTGTTGTTGACCTGCATTGAACGTCATAGAGTAAATGAACATCACAATATTTATATGATGAAATTTGTTATAAAAATAACATTATATATATCATATATACATTTACTTTAATGTAATCAATTGGAAAAATTAACTCAATGTCAAACAATTAACATGTGTTTCTTATGAGAGAAACAATTTCTTGTTGAAAATTCGAAAACAAAAATAGATATGGATAAGGTTTAAATGTGAAAGATGCTTGGATTTGCAATACCTTTAAAATGATATGCCATTTGACATATGACGATGTTTGAAACTTTTGAGTTTTGGCTATGTACATATTTAAAAAAATATTTTTTTAAAATTTTAGTTTTCAAGATAGTATTGTAGTGTTACATATCAGAATAAAGCTCAGCTCATAAAGAATGTAATCGTTTAACCAGAGCAGAGTAATCTGCATTTTTAATAAAAATACTGGGTTTAAATAAAATAGAATTTTTGTCACTAAAAGGGCCACCATTTTGTAACGATTAAATGAATCAAGATATTCCAAATCTGATTGCACCAAAATTTTTGTATTAGCTAGAGCTTTAATATGATGCATAAAATGCGTGTATTCTTGTATTTGATATTTCCGAGATTCGAACTAGTGACCCTCATTTTTTGTGGCATCCTGAATAAAAAAATATTTTACGTTATTTCTTCGGCTTGGTTTAGTGGGAAATAATTTCATTTCATCATTGTAGGACCAACGGTTTGCCTGGAATCAATATTGGGCACCTTACCTGAATCACCCTGTACATGAATTAGGCGTATATCGAGAATAAAAAAACCTAATTATAGTAATTTACATAAGTATAGTAGATCAATGGAATTAGACTTAGAGTTAGTGTAAAAACATAAAAAACTTAGATGACAAGGTTTTTGGTCGACTTATCATAATCCTGGGACATATAGTATGTTTATCTTTAATTTCATGCATGGTAAAATCCTAGATAATAACTCTTAGACTATTGTATAATTATTTAAAAATGTATAAAGTTCACTAATAATTATACCTCTATCCTGTAAGCTTGATCCTATAAACATGCTTTAATGGTTCTTTGGCTCAGTTCTTGACACAAATATTTACAAAGAATGGAATGAAAGATTAAAAATCGTAAATGGGATAAATGGAATAAATGCAATTAAATATTTTAATAAGAAAATTTTAAGTAAACGTAAGTATAAAACAAAGTATTTTTGAAGAGTTGGGCGTGGTTTTCACCCTTGAGTACATAAATCGT
Organism: Nephotettix cincticeps; assembly: GCA_023375725.1. Lineage (NCBI taxonomy): Eukaryota > Metazoa > Arthropoda > Insecta > Hemiptera > Cicadellidae > Nephotettix > Nephotettix cincticeps. Next base: position 26,114,666 of record CM041786.1, on the reverse strand, counting down.
GGCTCAGTTCCGGCTCATTTCCGAGCCCCGCCACTTACGTCGTTTTCCGCCAGATACTACGACTCATATTACATTCGCGCTCTCCTCACAATCCTTTGTCTTATATTATTGAGGAACCCGCATGTCTAATAACGGTGAACTGACAATGAATGAAATGCAATAACTCAAAGCACTATTGTTTGTATTTTTGTGCCATAACAATAACTCAATGTACTTAAATAACTGTGTGATGACGATACATCAATTACCTTTTATATCTATAGATATAATAGATAAATATGCATATGAATCCCCGTCACCGGACATTGTACTGTTCGAGAGATCGTCCAAAAATTACAAGAGCACCTGCCGACTCCATACCTCTACTCGTTCCTACATAATTCGCAGAGCAATTTTGTAGAAGTTTATTTTCCACTTTTTTTGACACAAACAGTGTGCTTGGACATACAATGGATATCCATAACCTTACCAGTGTGTGCCGAGGTTAGTGAAACAATTCCATTCAATGATTGATGACTTCGCCTCTGCCAGGAGCCGTCCAATGCCATGCAGAGATCTCTGGGGTTTTCTGTGTTGCTGTTAACAGCCACTGCCTCTTCAACAGCTTGTTTCAGTTGTTTGGCATATAACCTTCCTATATTTTGAAAACACAGTTGGTGGAGTTGGTAGGTTAAATGCTACAAAGGGTTCGTGCAGAAGTGGTTCCTTTCCCGGTTAGCCGCATACCGTAAACCCATCTGACATTTAAATCATACAACTTGGTTACCGCCTAACACTCAGGGCTGTTACTAGTTTTAACAGTTATGTGATCACAATTGTTGAATGATCTGTGTTCATCACAGTTCCGACAAATAATAGTGAGTTCTGTGGCTAGACCTACTTGTGACTTTTTGTTTGTTACCTTTAGACAGTGTATACATTTTTTACAGACAGCTACATCATCAAGGGCACTTTCTAAGATCTGAATATTAACTATTTTATATTTAAAATATTCTGATTCTAATAGTATCCAAAATTAGGGGTAAGTTTTACTTTTGCACTAGATAGAGGCCTAGGCCTAGGTTAAGAGTCAAGACATTGAGGTTGTTGATTATTTTTGCCCAATCGTTTAGGTCCATTCTTTTTACATATGTATCTATTTGTATCTGCTTCCTACCTTCTTTTTATCGCCTATTTTAAAGGAATTCACTGCACTTCGCATTTACAAAACATAACCACACTAACACGAATTTTGGTTTAGAGTCACCAAGCAATAACAAATATAAAAATATAAAAAATATTAGCTGAGAGGAAAACAGACTGGTTCTAGACTCAAGACCAATTCCACCAACCACAAAAATATAAATAACACTGAATATCAAAGCCGTATCATAAAAAGTGAAAGGGATGGAGTTAGAGTCGTAGGAGTCGGTGGAATAGCTGAAACGTTGCTTGTATACATATATATAAATTTAAAAATGTATATATATCAACCCACTTGGTACTATATATTCTATACGAACGTAAAGAGGAAACTTCAAAAACATTTTGCAAGTAAACTCTAAACATTGAGAAAAAAATTTTCACGTCATGGCTGCTCTTAATAAAAAGCTATAAAAATTGCATAAAACTTTTAAAAGTAAATAAGTCTAATATAAATTATAATTGCTTCAAACATAATGAGCTATATACCTTGTGACAGATAAAATCAGACTAATTAGAAACTAGAAATTGATTAGATTAGAAACTCAATACAAGCATCAATCTGTCCTTATGTTATACGACAATATCTTGCAGCGTTATCAATTATACGAGTATATCGGTCAAAGCCTGGCTTAGAGACTGATCCTCTGTCTCTCCTCCATGCAAATTGCGGCTGGTATTACACAATGGATATAAACTTTGATTCTAGCTTAAATTCTATATACAAGTACATATTATCTATAATAGGCTTAACAAACTGCAACATACTGACGAGTATTTTACAAAACTTATATTGAATAATGTATTTATTTTATTTTAGTACAGACAATTTTGAGAAATTTTACATTTTAATACATTTCCTTCTAAAATTTTAAATGTAAGGGGAAATTCTCTCTAGTCTTAAAAACTATTAGTGAGTTTCTTTTCTGTTTTTGTTATATTTATAATATGTAATATATTAATATATGTAATATGTAATATATTAACGCGTTATCAGTTTCTCCTCAAATACATATTGGCAACCGATACCGGATAAACAAGCAATTCTGCGGAAAATAGCTTTATGATTGGAAAATCGACAAAATCACACGGTAATTATAAGATAAACGAAATTTGAGAGGGTTATTCATTGTGTTCTTTATTGCCAGTTATAAACAGTTTTTAAAATATTTTAAAATCAATTTTAAAACTGATCGCATACTGATCAAATAATGTTCTTAGAGAGTCTTTTAACGTTTTTTACCAGGCTACGTCTGCTTATCTGACCAAATAAGATAGCTATTTATATTTATATACTTTCATTTCTTTAAACATACTGAGTAATGAGGTTCTTTAGATTCTGTTGCTCTCCCTAAAACTAAAATAATGACACTTTTTTAACGCTTTTCCTTTAGAAAAAAGCAAGTTTTAATTTTGAAAAAGTCTGTATACTTGATGTTATATAATGTAGCATATCCAGATTTGTAATATTATTCGTAATAGGCAATCTCACTCATCTGACTTAAATAGTGTCTTAGACGATGTTGAAATCCAATCTTCTTCAAGTGTTAAGTTTCTTGGTGTAACGCTTGATAATAGGTTTAGTTTTCATCTTCACACTAAACATTTATTCAATAAAGTAAGCTCTGGAATTTTTATTTCGCACAGACTTCAAGGCACTTTCGATAAAGAAGTTATTTTAATGGCTTACCATGGAGTCATCGTTCAATATAAAACGTAATATGTAATTTTTTTCAATATGGGGTGCTGATTGCTCAAATACTACGCAAATTATTATCCTTCAAAAGAAAGCCATCAGATTGATACATTATGTTCCAAAAGGACAAACTTGCCGTACTTCATTCATCAACAATAACATTTTAACCTTCCCATCCATATACATTCTTAATAGGCAACTTTTTTCCAAGCAGAATCCACCATATTTTGATTGCTTTCAACAAAACCATCAGTATAATACTAGACAAAAGTTTTCCTTACAATTATTAACTCACAATTCAGCAATTTAATTACTAAACCATCTTCCATTAAAACTGCAAACACAATCAAGCATTGCAATATTTAAACGTAATTTTAGGAGTGCTCTTGTAAAAAAGCCTGTTACAGTGTCGATGAGTATATGCGTAATCCTATGGGGAATGTTTAAACAATAAATTAATTAGAAGTAGATTATTATATACGTATTATCGTACTCTCATTACGATGGATGATCATGTTATTGATTTTGTTAGTATAAGTGGACTCATTCAATACATGTATAAAGTTGCTGAATAAAAAGTTTGTCATTCGTCATTTTTACGTGTTTCTACCATTCTACACCTGCTTAGCTGACGAAATAAGATGGTAATTTATATTTATAATCTTTCATTTATTTAAACATACTGAGTACTGAGGTTTTATAGATTCTGTTGTTTGGACTAAAATTAGGATAATTAAACTTTTTTATGTATTTTGTTAGGAAAAGAAAATTTTAATTTTGAAGACGTTTGGATGCTTAATGTTATTTAATTTAGCCTATCCAGATCCGTTTTCCAAAACAAGTTAGCTGTTGGCAGGGAGCTTATCTCGGCGACAGAGGGGCCAGATGAGTTGTCATCTTCGAGTGTGACTGACATCCAGACGAGGACTCGCTCACCTTCGCATGCTAATGCCTTCTATTTATCCTTAAGAAAGGAGAAAAAATTGTTTAATATACTTTGTCATGTCATCTTATCTTTCTCTAAACGTATTTTGTTAAATATACACGTTGACATTTTACGCAATACAAAAACCAGTTATTACCTAGTACATGTTATGATTTTACTTAAAAAATTGGAATAACAAAGAACAATATAATTTTTATATTTCTTGTTCATTAATAAAAAGATGAGTAAAAATATTGAAACAAAACTAATAATTTGTTAGTTATAATTATTGAACTGGTTTGATAGGATAAATGAAATATTAAAATGAAAAGTTTTGCGAATTTTCGTAAACAAAATTTTCATTTGTTAATAAAATTAACAAAAAAATTTATTTTATAATTATTTATTTATTTTATATTTTATTATTTTATTTTTCTTAAAATTTTCATTTGTTAATATATAAACGTTTCAAGCAATTGAGAGAATAGAAACAAAAGAATAAGAAAAAATAACAATACCCCCGTCGCAGCAGACCTGCGTACTCAGAGAATTTCCAAACCAATAACGTAATAATAATAATAATATATGACAAGTTGTATCATTATCTGTCAATAAATATGAGTATTATTTGCCTACTCTCCATAAGATTAACATGGGAAAGAGTATGCAGATTTGCTGCAATGAGGAACGCTGATAGTAGGTGTTTCTAGCATAAACAATTTATATTTTGACAATTTATATCAAGTTTCATCAACATCTGTCCACAAATAAAGGAGTTAACCCAAACTCTATATGATTAACATGGGAAAAGAGTATGCAGGTTATCTGCCATGATAAACATAGAAACTATTATTTTTAAGCATAAATGTATGGATCTCATCCACATGAAGCTAAATACTAAGCTTCTTTCAAAAATATTAGATAATAAGTGAAACATTAATTTTTCCTTATCCTTCATAAGATTAACATTGGAGCCCCAAAATACAAGGGACTGTGTTTAGATTTTTTAATATCTCGGTAACCGTTGGAGGTAGAGAAAAACTTTAAGGAACTAAACTGTGTTGTTTTTTAAGATGATTCTAATAGTGAAAGATAAAATTTGAAATTTTTAAAAATTACATGGGAAAAACGCAAAAACCCATTTTTTGGGGTACAAAACCCCCCCAAACTACCCGTTCCGATTGTCCGATATGTCTGTTTTACAAACTCGTCCGAGAAAATGCAGGAACACATATCTCTACCAAATTTGGTCTCTATCGGACCATTTTTACGAGAGTTATCGTGTTCACAGACACACACACAAACACACACACACACACACACACACACACACACACACACGCACACACACACACACACACACACACATATATATATATATATATATATAAATGTCTATTGTTTTTGGTCTCTAGGCACCTAAAGAAGAAAAAATAACATGGTCCCGGGCTTAAGTCTTACCATGAGACCTACGGTAATAGCTTCTTCCCTATGGGAAATTCGCTAAAAAGTAACTATAATTTTATAAGTAACTATAATTAATTATTAACTTATCATTAATGATTAGTAACTATAATTACATGTGATTGTATTGACAGAAATATTGAACTAAAAATATTTTAAATATTGAACATATGATAAGGTACATTTTATAATTATTATAAAGGTTTTTACATTTAATTTTTAAATGTTATTTTCAATTAAGTTGAATCGTTTTATAACTAATTAATTATATTACAGTTAACTACAATACGTTATTGAGTTGTAAATGGAATTTTGAAAAGGAATTGAAATATTTTTTTAATCCATAGACATTTGAAAAATCTTAGATTTATTCTATTTTATTTTACCGTATATTATTTTATAATATAGATGACATATCTAATCTAAAAATAATTGCAGTTAATAAAACATTCAATTTATTTATTTATGTTGTGATAAAACTTTGAATGAAAATTTATTTCAGTTAAGTAAATACATTTTACTCAATTAGTTTAAATTCAATATCAAATAGTTAAAATATAAATAAAATTATAATTATTGAAGTATGCTTCGTTTTCATTTTTATTTTAGATAATTCATTTATTTTAGCTTTATTTATCTTAGATTTTTAATGGTACTTTTTCGTTTTCTTTCAAGTTCGCCTGAAGTATATACGTAAATTTCGCTAAAACTTATATGGAATAATGTTTAATACATAACTCCATTACCAACCATGGCCATGTTTTATTTAAATAAATATCAAAGTCATATTTTACTTTTATTTGCATTTGGATTGATAAGTTCATGTCGGTTCTCAACAGAACTGAAGTTTTTTTGAAATATAACAAGATTAACATAATCAAAACCCTGCTGACCCAGTTATAAATTAATTATACTGTTTAAGTTTAATTTGGAATAAGGCGGAATTTTGAATAATGTAGAATAGTTGGCACTATTTTCAAGTGCAAAAATGAACTATCCAACGGAGTATACCATTCATGAATATTAAATCAAGTATACACTATTACTTCATGCATTATTCTACCAGTCAAAACTTATTGCATTTGATATTATTCGTTTGTATTATCTTAGTTTCTAGTCTAAGTTTTCTTCTTATAATATGTTTTTTAGAATTTATTTTTGGAAAAATTACGTTTCAAAATAAGAATCATGTTGAAAAATGAATATGTTTTTAAATACGTTCATAAGCTATCATGTTTGTAAATTACTAATAAACGTAAACTAAAATCTACCATTTATTTTGTCTGCAAAAGAAAATTTCCAATTTTTATAAATAAAACATATTTAAACATGTTTTGCAAATGTTTATAAAATTATTTTATATTAATATATTTAGGTAAATGTGTTCATTTATGGATTTTTACCGTAAGGGTGTCACAAAAATACACATAAAAAGCGTTCATTAAAAACAAATAATAATTAGTATTTTTACCTTCTCACCCTTTAGGATTAGTATGAGGAGAAAGTATTGTTTTCGTTAGAACTATTGAATTTTATTTTTGGTGCATTTATCCATTTCAGAGCTCCCTGAATCGAACGAGAGGTTTTAGAGTGAGTCTGTGTGGCAAAAGCATGTGCAAAAGCATAGAGACGATACTATTGGTCCGTTTTCATGAAATTCTGTATGTAGGTAACAATATCAACAGTATCTTGGAGCATTTCGTTGATTTTTAAAGGGTATTTTACCCCTAAGGCCCCAAAAAATCATGTAAATAGAAATTTATCAACGGCTCCAACGATTTTTATGAAAATTATACCATTTATAAGTCATTTTTGAGATAACCCAAATGAAGTATCATTTTTAAAGAAATCGAGTAGTAACCCGAATGTCTCAAAACATCGGGCTTTAATAGCTATGGGCTTTCAAATATATGAAAAAGCAATGAGTCAGATCACCAAACAAAAGGCACTCAAAAAAAGCTTGGTATTTCCTGATTTAACCCCCCCCCCCGGGTTAAGTCACCAAAAATGCTAAAATTATTGTAACTTATTTTCTCTTTTAGCAAATTTACCATAGGAAAGAAGCTATTACCGTAGGTCTTATGGCAAAACGTAAGGCCGAGACCATGTTTGATAATTTAAGAAACTGGATGAATATTTTCGAAATACTGAATTTATAAAGGACATTTTGTTCACAGGATATTTTGTTGTTTAAATAAACAACAAAACATGTCTCATATTATTAGTATATGTATATTATTTATTAAGTTTTGTATTTTTATATCTTGGTTAAGGGAGAAAGTATGGGTATTTCCACCGGTACCCTTTCTTTTTATTTAATGTTCTTCTTGTATCGTGTAGTTATCAGACCATTCTTCAATCAGCACATCCATTTAATTGGGACATTTCAGTTAGTAATCACCCTTCCTAATGTATTATGAACAAACTGATGAGGATAGACGTCATTTATTACTATCTCTTGAGTTAAAACAATCTCATGCTATGTGAAATTATTTCTTGTAAAATACAAAATTACCTTAACTTACAAAAACAATGAAGAAACAGTAATTCAATAGTTGATTAAGGAAACAACTAGCTTTTATGAGGAACAAAGTCCACTAAATTGAACAAGGTTTTGTTATTCTAAATATATAGGTCTTGAAATAATAACATATATTGTACCTTTATCAGTAAAACATTTTTTCTAAGTAAGTAGTATTGAAATTTATAAATAATTAATTTTACATAATCGGAAACTTACGTTATAAAGCTTTGTCATATATTTAAGCTAAACCATCAGTTCGTTATGGAATGAAAATGTTATATCTAAGCAAAAAAAATTACGGGCGTTGTTAAATGATGATATAAGCAAAACAATTTAGATTATTTTAGAATCAATTTTACTTTTAGAAATTGTCTAAGTACAGTATAACCAATCGCTGATTTTTACAATACTGTCTAAACTTTTATACTTTATACTTCTAATTGAAATGGCGACCTACCAAGGTAGGTATTTTAAGCCAAGTATGAATGAGGAATAAATGTAGGATGATTGTGTCGCGATCTTGTAGTCTTGTTACTGACTAAGGCTGAAGTGTTCCTTAGACAGGACTGCTAATTAATATCCCAACAGCCAACTGCAACTGATGGACCTACAGTTTAACGTGGAATCCGAACCACGGCCTTTGAATTACGAATTGGTCTAACTATGAGGGTGGTCTTTGTGGATTAACGTAGTATTCAATAGTGCGGACGTTAATCCACACGAGAGAACACTACATCCACCTACCATCTCTTACAACTATCCACTATTCGTGACCTCCAAGTAGCTGGATTACAGGACGTCGCCACCGTCCCAGTCAAAACTGTATCAAAATTAAATTACCTATGATAATATTAATTTTAAAAATACTTTGAGTATATCTACTACTTTATAAACATAGTATTCAAGAAAAGATTTAGATTTTTGAATTTTAAATACGTCATCCTTATATAGTAATTAAGATAATGTATCACATATTTTAAGGTACATATTATACGAGTGTCCATGGTTGCCAGCACAAGAGCATGGTTGCATCAGTGGTTGTGGTCGGTGGTTGGTGCCCTTCGATCGTCTAATGCATCCTTGATGTCATAATTAAGTAACAAGCCTCCTCATCGAAGCACACCCGTCGTTCTCAACCAGGTGATTCCAATAAATACAGTACTACAGTACATTTTACTACTAGATGAGATATTTTATTCTTAATATTAATAACTGTAAAATTGTTGTGTCTTAAGTAAATGCACTAAGTATTACTATGAAAAACTTTTCAGTTAATTTAAAATAAATAAATATATCTTTGTGAAATTTACTTTAAAGTATTTAAAAACTTATGATGATGAGTTAGTTTATTTAATATATTATATTATATATTAATATATATTAATATATATTTTTCCCTTTTGAAAAGAATATTATTTTACTAGTATATGGATCAAAAGTTGTGCAGGAGCTAGTATAGGATCGTATCCATAACAGCGGAGGAACTATATCCAAGACACCGAAGGAATAGTATCCAGAACAGCGGAGGAATTGTATCCAGGAAAGCGGAGGAATTGTATCCAGGACAGCGGAGGAATTGTATCCAGGACAGCGGAGGAATTGTATCCAGGACAGCGGAGGAATTGTATCCAGGACAGCGGAGGAATTGTATCCAGGACAGCGGAGGAATTGTATCCAGGACAGCGGAGGAATTGTATCCAGGACAGCGGAGGAATTGTATCCAGGACAGCGGAGGAATTGTATCCAGGACTGCGGAGGAATTGTATCCAGGACAGCGGAGGAAAATTTTATCCAGGACAGCGGAGGAATTGTATCCAGGACAGCGGAGGAATTGTATCCAGGGCAAAAGAGGAATTATATTCAGTTGTGAAGGACACAGTACAGCATGACTTTTCAAACACGTATGGCTGGCTAACTAATACGGTGGTATAGGACTAATTCCTGCTTTAAAAGCTTAAAAATATCTCACCTTGTTTTCCTCTGATTACACGATTATTTCAGAACCACTCTATTTTAACTAAAATAGGATGGGGGTTCTATTGTCAATATTTCCTCCAATCATTACTTTTACTAAAGTTCATAGTTAGTTTTGTTATGAATGTTTATTTTTCGGAGTAATTTAATTAGTATGATGAGAGTGATGAAATCAAATTGAAAATGTTCGGAAAAAATCCTTATAAGAGAAAACAGTATGAACTACTAAAGCCTGTTAGTAAGACTAATTTTCAGCTTTTGTTTAATTTAATGTTTAATTTATGTTTATTTTCTTATTTTTTTATGTAATTAATGTTTTATTTATGTTTATTTTATTATTTAACATTAATGTTTAATGTTTATTTGTTTTTTTAACTCGTATTCATACTTATTACATAAGATACCGACATACTTTGGCATGAGAGGGTATGTGTGATGAATGTGATGGTGTTTATGACATGTAGATTTGTATCGACAAAAATCAACTAATTCGTTTGTTAATCATGAATTAATAATTTCTAAGTGAACCAAGGTGTTCAGTATAATGAACCATTACACAATTTTATCAGGATTAAACCGGCTCAGGTATGAAACTGGCACCATAACTATTCACCTAGCCATTTTACAGATAGCCTATTCTCAGTTTACTCTGCATTCAAAAATACATACACACAACTGCATGCGCGCTCAACTACATATATAATTTATATTTATTTCTAAATTTATACGTATTAAATGTATACATCAAATCTTTTGGTAATTATTCACTTAGATATTTGATCATAATGGTTAAGTGTGTATGAGTTTATTCTTTTTAAAATTTAATTTTATATTATATAGTAATACTCTACAGAAATAAAATTCCCATTTATGAAAATAAATTATTCAAAAATACCATAAAGTTTAATTTACAATAGCATATTATTAAATAAATATTCTATCAATCCATTTTTTTAACTAATCAACAGACATTTGCAATTATGACAGTCTTTTCTTCCTTAAATGCCACTGAAAACCCCCCTTTTTGAGTTTCAGTACCCAAAAAGTGCTTTAATCTTTAAAGAAAAAAATATTTGAAAAACCTAGATTTTATGCTTTAAGTAAGTTTATAGGCTAGAAAGAGTTTTACTTGTCTAGAGTTTATTTATTTCACACATTTTACAACCAATCCAATGTTCATGTCATTAGGCATCGCTCATGAAGGTGTTTTTCTGTGCATGTTCGGTGATGCATCCACAATACAAGGGATTATTTGGAATTGCAACCCTGATTGTATGCATTTAGGTACTTAGCAAACAATACGGTTTATGTCGCTAGTTCCCTCTAAGCCTGAATACTGTGCTCTACTGGTCCTGAATGCAAAACATAGGTTGATAAACAAGCAGATTATCAAAGAGATTAAACTCATAAAAAAGAGAGATCGGAGTTAAATTATGACCTTCAATTCTTTTTGCTATGTTCAGTATGTTAGACTGAAGACGCTCGCTAACGGATTTTCTGCGGCTTCTTTTTTTCAATATTAACCAGCCAGTTGATGTCGTGAAAACTCAAAACACTCCAGGTGAGTCCATAGTGATTAAACGTAGCTAGAACTAGATATGAGAGGTTGGAAAGTCCATTTTGTCATAATACGATGAAAAACAATAGCGGAAAGCTCTCGTCATGTGTCTTGTTTTATTTTCAGGTTTTGTTGAAATTGAAACAAGAAGACTAACGGTATAATTATACTAGACTACAAAAATATTTGTAGTCTTGTCAGGCAGGTGGTTAGAAGATAAAGCAGTTTTAATTTTTCGATATTGAAATATATGGTATAATTGGAAATTGCACGGATATGTAGTAAGATGATATTTACTTCAGGTAGTAAATTTATAGGCTATAAAGAGTTTTACTTGTCTGGAGTTTATTTATTTCACACATTTTACAACCAATCCAATGTTCATGTCATTAGGCATCGCTCATGAAGGTGTTTTTCTGTGCATGTTCGGTGATGCATCCACAATACAAGGGATTATTTGGAATTGCAACCCTGATTGTATGCATTTAGGTACTTAGCAAACAATACGGTTTATGTCGCTAGTTCCCTCTAAGCCTGAATACTGTGCTCTACTGGTCCTGAATGCAAAACATAGGTTGATAAACAAGCAGATTATCAAAGAGAGTAATACAGGCTAACTTATCCCAAATAATATATTAATATAAACCTATTAAACGTTTCAGAGACGCATATTTTATGTCTTCTATTTCTGAGGACTCGCTAATTTACTCATTGGAAGTAAACTTCCAATGAGTAAATGAGTTTGAAGCCAATGTCTCTTTAAAAACCATATAATCGCATAGAGCTGATTAATAACGAGCCTACAGTTAAAATTACTTTGCGGCATTTAAATCAATCTCCTTTACAAATAATTTCATAAGTTTAAATAATTAATTATCTGATATGTATTTTGATTTAATTTTTTCATAAGCAAAAAATAATTAATAAGTAACTTGGGGTAAGGAATGTTTAATTGTAACTTGTAACAGAAAATATAATTTCTCTCTTTTATATCACTTCTAGAACCAAGAGATAGAGATAGATTTAACGGTGTATTTACCTTAAAATTTTTATGCGATTCAAATACCTATCCCATAACGGCTACCGATATTATACATTGCACACACTAAGAAGGAATAGCTTGAAGCATTCAAATTGCGTTTCCTACTTTAAAATAGCGGCTAAGGTTTTTTTAGGCAGGTGGTAACTCTTTATGAGTACCCCCGCTCCTACGAGGGTTATATGGTGACTCCACCGTTAGGTGGTGTATACCCAAACTAAACCCACCTTCCCCATCCGTCCAGTCGTGTATGAGAAACTTACATACGGGTGAAAGTACTTCATTTGGGTGAATCGCATGTTTAGCTTTTCAGCTGAAGGTGCTGGATTACCTCTTGGAGTTGCTAGAATAATCAAATCAGAACAGGGCGGAAAAAGTGAAATACCAGATGTCAATCAAAATATATTACACATAAACTTAAATTAGAAAGTGTCGACGCATTGCTGTGTCAGGTTAAATTAAGTTAAGTTAAGTTAAATATTTGAACTAACGCTGGCAAAATAGTATTGCCAATCAGCTGAATTATCTCTGTTGTCAACACCTGATTATCAACGCCTGGGTATATTGAGGAGTTTGGAAAAAGTAATAAGTATGAGAGAAAACTTTGATTCAGCTACAAAATATAACTAAATTACCTGACATAATAGCCTTACCCCATATCTAGATTCTATCACTAAACCCCCGGAAAGTATTATAAAAACCACCATTCATTCGCTTATTTAGAAAAAAACTAACTATTTAAGCACAAAGCGGTTTAAATTTTTGTCCGTTAAAAGTACAGAGGGTGATTTAATTATTAAAGTATTAGGTTATTAAAGATCTCGAATGGTCTCAATCATAAACAAGCGTTGGCGGAACATAAACGTTGTTTTATATATAGGCTTACAAATATTGTGTTGACCATGAAATATTATTAAATAAATTATAATAAGCGTATGTTAGTTGTTTCCGCACTCAAAACGTGACGAAAATTGGGGTGATTTACACATTCATTTAACCTTCCAGTGTTTTAGATTTAGACCACTATATATATTAATAAAACAGTATGCACACTAGATTTTTTCAGTTGGATAAACGTTTTTAACGGAATAAAATTGGCAACAACCTTGGATGTGAACGTCTGACCCTGTGTGCGTAGTTCCCGATTGACATAGACAAACACTGTACTGTAATAGTAAAAAATTGATGCTATAAAGCACCAATAATTTTTGTTTTTATAGTTATTTATTGTAGCTCAATATAATGTGTAAACATAAAAGTTATCTTAGTTGGAAAAGTTGTCTTGTAAATTATTGTCAGATATATAAACACGGCTAACTACGATATACTTCTTAAATTATAAACACAAACCGAGTCACGATTGTATTTGAAACTGTAAGCAGGAAGATCATCTGTGAATCTATAAGACATTTGTGTTTTGTGGATATCAAAAAACTCCATGGTAACAGAAGAAAGAAAAAAAGGGGGAGTTAACAGTAAAATCTCAAAGAAGATAATGAGTTTTCAAAATATTAAAACACAACAGTTTTATTATAGACTAATCTACTAACTACAATTTTATAAAATACTGTTTCATATTGGACCCGGGTTAGGAGTGTGTGAGATGACTAATTCCTTATCAGATAACAAAGGAAACAAACCAATGATTTTATACCAACTTGCTTTTATCCAGCGAAAAGACAAACTTGAATATTTATACCCCTCACCCACATTAGACACAAAAAGATGATTATAAGGACTACTACAAATCCATCTCATTTAGATGAACAGTGTCAATGGACGTGACTAAATAAACACATCCATAATTTTCAACACTTTTAATAAATTGCATTTGAACTAAATTATTCATTTTTTTAAGATTCTTAAACGGACAAACTAGTTATATAGTAATCTAATATTATAATATCCACATGTAGAAGTTAAGTTTATAATTCCGTACAAAAAATTTGCAAATTAGTTTGTTGGTAACACTGTATGACTACAATTAAACAAGTGGCTTGCGTACTGGATGTATGCTAGTAGTACGGTTTTATAGAACTGAATAAAAATACAAAACGTACTCTTTTTTCTGTTATGTCAGCCATCATTAATATGATAAGTTGATACTGTAGCATATTTAATGAATATTTGGTAGATTTTGAAAATTGTAGCATACATTCAAGCGTAACAAAAAAAACTATTCCGACCGTACTCAAAATAAACAAAGCAAAGTGGCACTTTGAGCACTTGGTACACGAATAACTCTTTCTTCACTTGCCAAAATATTTTTATATATCCTTAGAATTTTACGTAGTTGCCAGATCTGTTTTGGTGTGAAGTTATTCTGAGAAAACATAAAGCCACAAACAACCGACCATTCACACATGTAAGTCAATAATCCGACTCTGCCATCGCGTTACGTCAGTCTCGAAGGTATTGGGCCTTTTATATTTATAACATACTTGAATCATATTGTACATAGTGTTCCATTAATGCCCGATCTTTATAAATGGTATACATTTATAAATCATTATCAGACATAATAAAGTAGTACCTGGTGACCGAGCTTTGCTCGTATAGAATAAGACATGTATTATAAAAATTAAAAATTAAAACACATGTATTACTCAATGAAAACATGTATGTGGTTTAAATAAACCCGATTTAATACACCATAATTAATATAGCACTGAACAAAAAGTATCGCGCCTATTGGTGGGGATGGAACTCGCGTCCTTTCTTAAGGCCGACACCCTACCACTCGGCTACGGCGTCTGTCAAATGAGCAATGTCGTTTAACGTCTTTTAGCCAACCTCAATTGTTTTAGCAGATCATTTACTGTTTAATTATCCATACAGTTATTATTAGCCTGTGATCAACTGATTTTGTTAGAAACGGAGGATTGAAAAGCAAAAGAGAAATTTAATTTACACCAATTATTTGGTTTGTTACAGTGGCTTCAAGCAATACAACGAATACGTTTTCTATCAAAACACGGAAGATTTTGGAAATACTCTTTCCTGCTTTTATTTCGCACAGTTATGTTACCCTTAAGTTTTTACAAATTGTTTAGTAACCTGATAATTTTACATTTATTTCATACATAAAATAAATATTTATGAAAAAACTCTATTCACATATTGTTCCCCGCCGTCTTCAATCAAGAACTGTCAAACGGTTATAAACAGCTGTTTTGGTTTGTATTGTTTACATTTTATTCTCCATAAGCGTAATGTTAAATTTTTAGATTTTAAACTTAATATTATAAGAAAACACGAATTTTCCTGGACATTAGACCTATCTAGAACTTATTTTCTACTCGGAAATTAGTTATTTCCAAAATTTAAAGAAATTCCTTAGTGCCGTTTTCGAGATCCGTGTGCAAATATATATATACAAACCTTGCTCGTATTATAGTATTGGATAAAAAAAAATTATTTGAAATCGTAAAACCTACAAATTTGCTAAACGCATACATCGAAATTTATATTAAATCCATAATAGTGTGTTGATGATATGGACTCTGGTGAGAGTCAGGAATCAGGTAAACGCTTGACATATCCAACATTAATTAATTGCCACACGTCTCGTGGGAGGATATTGTATTATTTGGCTGCGAGACAGACTGCCATAATTTCAGTATCATGAATTCTCATCATGAAATGAATGTAGGAGTAAATGATACGAATATAATACATTTTCTAATTATAATAGCATACTTTCTAAACAACATAACTAATAAAATGGTTAACAACTTAAAATAATTGTTTTAAACGTCAATAATATTCTATACAATATCATTGAAGCACATTTAGCATGAACCATTCAATGTTGTTACTATTGGGTAGGAGAATTATAATTATAAACTATTATTTGGTAGGGGATTGCATCAGTTAATGGTGTTGTAAAAGTCCTATTGTTGAAAAAGGGTATATTAGTTGAAATTTTAGGGGAACATTATTTCAAGGTATGTTTATTGTTTATCCCTAACGAACTATTTCTCCAATCAGTTGAAGGACATGGTTTTAAAGTTTTTAGTTAAATAACGAATAAGTTACCTGTCCTTAACCTTCAGTGGAATAATTCTAACTGTCCTTTAACAGTTTAGGCACCAGTACTGGGATATTGCATGGATTTTTTCACGAAAAGAGTCAATCATATAACTGTACTCCAAGTGAATATAATTTGTACCCCACTAGAAGAAGGTAGTGTATCAGGTTCTGTTGGTTAGGGCTTGAAGCCTAGCTGAAGACTCCTAGAAGATTCTCTTGCCGTCAAGGGCCACGCCACCATAGACGGGGGCACCTATAATATGGTCGTCAGATTGAACCCGCATCCACCTAACTTCCTTTTCTTCATATACTCACATGTATCCTACTAGAGGCACAGCCATTGGACTTCTCACATTTCTTCCCAAGGCAGCCTCTGATCAATCAGCCTCTGATCACGTGCACCTACAGGATTTTCCCATCGGATCGGAGTAATACTCTGGCCTCAAAATTTCCTAATTAAAAGTAAAAAATATATATTAGAAATATTACCTTATAATAACAAAGTATTATGCTTAACTATTTCGCTTACCTTCTGAAAAATAGGTCAATGAGTACCTATCAGACAGTAGGCTAGATTACCATTTCTAAATGGCGACCTACCCAGGTCGTTAAATTAAGTTGACTTAAATAAGTGCAACATGATATGGCGCTATGTTGTTGTCTTTGTACTGACTAAGGCCTACATGTTCCTTAGACAGAACTGTTAATTAATAGCCCCACAGTCGATTGCATATCTAAGGGACCTACAGTTTAACGTGGAATCTGAACCACCGCCTCTGAATTACGAACTGGTCTAATTATGAAGGTAGTCCTTGCTGATCAAAGTAGTATATCAAAGTAATGACTATACATAGTCAAAGGTAGTATTCAATAGTGCTAACGTTAACCTACAAAAGAGGACTCTAAACCCACCGACATTCTCTCAAAACTAGTCGCAATTCGTGACCTCCAAGTAGCTGGATTACAGCCACACTCCATTGTGCTGCTCTATGATTGAAACGAGGGACAACAAAGGGAAAACCAGAGAAGCAGAGATTCATTTACTTTCAATCCAGCACAGAAGATATAAATTTTGGGACCTGATTTGTAGAATGTATCGTAAGGGTGCTCTTCTGAGACTGGATTTGCTGGACAAGACAATCCTCTAGTTGGATACACACCACGCAAACGAAAGCGAAAAGCATCGGTCGATCTTGTCGAGTTCAAGCTAGGACCTTACAAACATTATGTAAGCCTAATAACTTCTATATTTACATACAGTATATAAGTATAGTGCTTCTTTTATATACTGTTTACACGACTAACCCTACAGAATAATGTATACATTGACAGCCAACACAGGTATAGGTACATATTCACAGACCGCTATCTCAACTGATCTCACTGATGACGTATGTGATGGATCCACGTCTCCTGACAGGAGATTACCCTCTGACAACCCATCAATGCCGGCTTTGATTCCGTTATACTACCATGTATACCACTATTGTTTATTCTATATACGAGTATATGACCCAGTTTTAATTAGACGTATCATATTACATTGTAATTGGGTATTTGTTAATCAACGTGTATCGTTGGTATTGCATCATTTCGTGTCTATAAAATATATATAATGTACTTGAAGATCCACTTTATCTGGTTGATTTATTTTTACTATCAAGTTTAATATTTTATACTATGCAAAAAAATAATTTTGTTCAACTTAAATCTACTTTAATCAAAAATATATTAGGCCTACGCCTAGTATACAATAATTATAATCTAGTCGTGCTTTACTGCTAAAAACATACTATGGGCTCAAAGATGTCTAGCTAAAACAAAAAGTATTCTAATTTTATGAAATTGTTTTTTCAACATAGTTCATTTGAAATCATCTCGCTCCTGAAGTATGGACATTTTTTTCACAGTATGTTTATCTTATAGGAAAACTTCGATCTGTTATATTTAATAAACTACCTAAACACAACCCCCTAATTGTGGAGGGTCCTTTTTATTTTATTCTATAGTTGAAAATAGAGGAAGAATAGTTTTAATTGACATATATTTAGGTAGTGAACTGCATAATTAAAAACTTAATAGATTAATTAAATACATATTTGTGTTGATTTCATATAAAGTATGTATATAGGGTGTCCTAGATCGCTCTGGAACTCTTAATTTTCTGCCTCTGGTGTCGGTTTCTGGCATACCCCACTCAACGGACCTGGCGTTGAAATCACCAGCAACAATGAACTTGCCACCAGCGCTCACCAGAAGGTCTTCCAGGGCATCCAGCTTTGCCTGAAATTCCAGCATAGGGTCGTTCGGAGTCAGGTAGACGCTCACAACAGTGAAGCCCCCACTCTTCACCCAAACAAAACCTCGACCGGCCCCGCTGTCAAGAACATGGAAGTTCCGGGGGTCTGGAATCCAGATGGCCGCCATACCTAGGGCGTCCCGAAACCAACCATAACCATCTCTCTCGCAGTACTGCTCAGAAATAATGAGTAAGTCCACTTTCCACTCTCTCGAGTGTTGGGATAGCAGGTCGTTTCCCAGGATGCTCCTATGGAGGTTCCCTTCTAAAATTTTCATTTTTTTCTATGGCCTCTTAAGGGATTTTTCCAGCTCCTCTCGGAAGACCCGACAGTTTCTGGTACCAGGAACGTGATTCAGAGACTGAAAATTTCGTTCCTGGCAGAGGAAAGACCTAGATGGAGCGGTGCAGGTGGACTTTACGTGACCACTCTCCCCACAGTTGATGCACAAGCCGGCCGCCCTGCGATCAGGTCCAGAACAAGAAGCCTGGTGATGGCCATACCCGAAGCACCTGAAACACCTGACTACCATAGTGCGAAGTCGGAACCGACCGAGCACCCACCCAACCTTTAGCCTCCCACGCCGAAGCAGGTCTGTAGCACCATGACAACCCAACTCAACAACGGCGAGCTTCTGTCCCCGCCCGTTCTCTGCTCCAACGAACACTTTAGCGCCCTGGGCCAAATCCCCTAATGTCGACTTCAAGGCCTCGGTGACCTCTTCCGCAGTGGTGAAGCAGTCCAGATCTCGAACCTCGATGGACATACGGTGCTCCAGGTTCTGCACCACCGCACCCTCGCCTACCGCGGATCTGACCGCGTCTTCAAAGGCCGCCTTGTCCTTGGTTCCACTACCTAGTTCCAGCAGGATGCCACCAGTTCTTGTTTTCCTCACCGAACGGACAACAGTACCCGTCTGTTCAGGATTTACTTTTTGTCGAATCCCCGTGAGTACCTCGCTGAAAGAGCGTCCCTGAGCTGGCTTAATAAGAACAGCGTCAGGTTTCCTCGACGGATACTTGGACGGTCTAGGAGTTTTGGGCTTAATCCTACTTGGAGTCTGACCAGTAGGAGGAACGGCTGGGTAGGCCTGAGAAAGTTCCAGGCGTTTCTCATCTCGGCTCCTTCTGCATTTCTCTCTCCTGGTGAGGACAGTTCGAAAGCCTGAATCGCCCCGATTTTCCACCCTTGCTTCCTGGATCCCTAGTGGCTGTGGGGACACCTCCAGCGGTGCAGGGGGAGGATTGTTGGCCACACCGACAGCTGGGGAGGTTTGGGTGGATTTCCCCACACAGATAGGCTCCCTACCAAGCTCGGGGCTACCAGATGGCGAGTTCCGGGCCCTCTTTCTCCCTGGAAGAACGCTGTCTTTAGCAGAAAAAGAGCGGTCCGCCATCGCTCGCTCTCGCCTCTTTGCCTTCTCCCTGACCTGCCGGCATTGCATGACCGTATTCAGGAGGCCCATCGCTTCTGGAATGCCATCTTTGATGCGGGTGTTTACATTCCTCTGCACCTTGACCGATTTCTCCATCTCCTTGAGGATCGCATGGATTCTCTGCAATGCTTGACTCTCCTCTTCCTCGGCGTCGTCCTGTTGATGGCGCAGAATCGAAAGCTCGAAGATTGGACGCATGGGACTTGACTTTGGAGGAATTCCCCCAATGAATTTGGAACTCTGAGGAGGATTGCCCCGGGAGATCCGCATTAGCCGCACCTTCTGGCTTTTCCTCCTGGTTTCGGGATGGAGCTGGAGGAGGGATGGTCTTCACGACCCCGACTGGTTTCCTTTCACCCGAAGGTGGAGTTCTTTGAATCTTGGAGCTACGACGAAACGAATTTCACTACAGGTCCAACTCCATCGTTTCTACGCCCCTTCCAGTCGCATTCTCGGACACCGTGGCCTGGTTGCCTACCACACGAGCCCCAGAAGAAAATGTCTGGTTGCCCCCCCCCCCCAGAATCCTTGGGGCAGCCCGGTTGAAAGGGGGGGAATTTAGGAGAAATCTCCAGACCCACCTGGGGTAGTTTGTTTTTTGACGCAGACATCCCATGTTTTTTCCCTTGTAGCTGGCTTTTACGGCAAGCAGGGAATACTACTGGAACATTCTTATCCGGCCCAGTACGGAAAGGAGGAGGAAACAGGAAAACACCAAAAGATTTTGGATCGAAGAAAAGAAGAGTTGGTCAAGAAGGACCGAAAGAAAAGAAGAAAGATTGTAAGGCCAAGCCAGAAAGGAAGGAAACTTGGACCTTAGAAAGATGAGAGCTTGAAGATTAGGAACTCTCATTTGGCTAGGGCACCTCGGGGTTGCCAGCCTCTCCAAAGAGAGACCTCCCGTGTAGTCAAAGACGACTACCCCTTGAGGGAAGTCCCTTTTTTCAGAAATGGGATGATTATTTTTGGAATAATAAATTAATAAATGATATTTAGATAAACTTTGAAGAACATGACAGATTGTGTTACAGATTGTGTTTTTTTTAATTTTCTGAAGTTAGAAAGTTTGTTTCAGTCCACCAATACCGTTTATTTTAATTTTTATCTCATTTGGCTTCGTTTCTTAGAAATGATGGTTTTTTGTGATATTTGACATTACACACACACACAAATATATATATATATATATATATATATATATAATGACGACCACTTTGAAACAGATTTAGATAAAGAAACGAAATTTACAAACCAATTTTACGTATTTATATTTAGATGCATACAAAATTTGAAGTTTTTGCCTTAAATAAATCTTGAGATATAAAATAATTTGCAAAAGCACAACCAGACCGACAGATGTAAAACTAGACATCGGAGACCCATGTTTACTATTTAAAATGTGTATGTCTCAACAAAAGGAACGATTTTCAATTTAACTCTCCAGAGTTCTGAGGCTCTATGTATATTAGAATTAAATTATTTCTAATAGGTTTTTAAACTAATGATCTAATTTTACAAAAGCCTCTTGCAAGAGGAAGGAAGTAATTTGACGCAATTCTCAAGGGTTGTTGCCCGTCGTCCGTTGCCACTACCTGACTCGACTAAGGAAGGAGCCTTATAGGTAACTAACTCTTTTGTTTGATTAAGCAGGCAAATTTGACCGTGAAAAACTTTAATCCTCCTTACTTGGCTTACTTATATATTTAATACTTAAGATCTTGTGAATTTTAAATTGACGCATGATACTTATCTCCCTTACGATTATTTTCATTGGATATTATATTTTTCTATCTTTATAAAATGATGAAATCTCTCTAACAACCTTTCTAAGTATTACTTCTGGGTTTATATAAAATCTTAATATCACGTTTCAACTGCCCAAATGTCCTCAGTTTCTCACAGAGCCGACTTTTTTTTAAATTTCAACGAATACTTTGAAACGTTAAAATTTTTAATTTGGTGAATATATAAACAATAATGGGCATAAATTATGAAAAAAGTTATATTTTGACAATATGAAAATTAAAAATGGTGGCTACTTAAATATTTGAACGAAAATACCTTTCATTCTGATGTTCTAATATATCTTACTGATTTTAGACATATCTGACTATGCTTTGTTAATGAAGATCGAATAAATTAAATTAAAAGAATATGACAGTTTTTGCAACATGGGGGTCCAATTCAGGCCGTAGTTCAATCATTTTTGTAGAGGAAATTGGCTTAATATACAGCTGAAATAATCTGCTCTAACGGCATCGTACCACAAAAAATGGCGTGTCATGTTTATTCTTTATTTTATCTTCAATCATGACATTTTACTACATTTTTCTTATGATTGTCAAAGGAAATTGTTCTTTTAAATCTTTCATCTACGACCATTGCAAAATACAGGTTCTAGACGAATGAGAGCTCAGCATTTGACGAAAGTAATATCATTATGAATGTAAGGGATAGTTACTACTCTAAAGATAGTGCTTTTTAGTGGATAACCTCAAATGTGAGTTCTGAACCATTTAAAGAATAGGAAAAAAATAAATTCTCACATTAGCTGATTACTCCAAGAATGAAATTAACACCAATTATTTTTCGATAACCTGAATATTGCAATGGTCTTAGATAAAATAGTGTAAGAAGCGATTGTATTTTGCCATAAAGCTACTCCTGAGATATTTAGAACACTCGCTTCGCTCCTGTTCTAGCTTGCATCTCACTCCTGGCTTTAAGGCGTTCATAATATAACCATTGCATAAACTACTATTATAGGAGTATTAATTTAAAAATTATTTTTAGTGAATCTTTTTATATCTGTCATTTTAAGTTTGTTTGCTAGAAAAATCAATTAATGTCTTCGTGCATCCTCAATATTATTAATATGTGTACCAAATTTGAGATTTTGAAGTTTCATCGTTTTTAAGTTAAAAACCCCTTAATAATAAAAAAAGAATTATGTTAATGTAATGGATTAGGTTATGTTTTAAATATAAATATGGATTAAGCACAGTTTTAAGACATTTTGATTGTCTTTCAATGAACTTTTCATGTGAAAAAAGGGTTTCTGTAGTTTTGTTACATCGTTATTAATAATCTACACACGAATTTCATATTAGTCATAAAATAAATGAAATAAGTTATTAATATGAATGAAATATTGAATTTGTTTATCCCATATCGCTTTAAGAATTAGCACTAACGGAGGTGAATGCTTGAATGTACACAAAACCAAAGAAACACTCGAAATCTGTAGTATTGAAATCAATAATCTTTTATAAATATTTCTGCATTCATACTTTTTTGGATTTTCCCTGATACGAAAATTTAATGAAATCAGGGAAACTGATATCATGTTAAAAACTGTTTATGAAAACTTTTGACAGCCTAAACAAATTTGTGATGAATATTTGTCATTTGTCATATTTGTCATTTACTAGCTTTTAATAAGGGCCATGTTTAAACTCTGGGGAAAGAGGGTGTTAACAATTTTCATGACGCAAAAATGTCAGCGGAAGTGACGTCTTTAATCATGTGACCAGATTTTTTATGTATGGTAGTTACATATGTCAATATGTTTAGTATTTTCTAAGCAAATCCCAAAAATAATAAATGTTACGATTTATTCCATAAGTAGTGAAGTTACTAGAGAAATAACAATGCTTATCGGAAACTTTTCTTACTTATTTAAATTTGTTTATATAGATTTTGTAAACTTCAAGTGATTTTTAGTAAACTAGTCTGTGCGTAGTCCAATAACCCCTAAGCCATATCCATGCTAGTTCTAAGAATCAAGTCCTACAGGAATGTCATCTTAACCTCTTCTCTTAAATTTCCCAAAATAGTTTTAAAAGATGACTTTAATCTAAAAATAAAATATATTTCGAATCATCTAAAGAACATATCTGTATACTAAGTGTAGTTCAAAGGTATTTTTTTCAAGAAGCATGTAATTTTATACCTTATACGGTTCTAAAGGTTTGTCCGCTGTACACGTTCTGAGCCTACCTGACTTGACTAGACAACACGAAGCTTCTTCCACGGTTACCTTCGTCCACGTATTATGTTCTATTATCACTAAAACTTTAGTTCATTTGTATGTAGCTTAATGTATAATCACGCCTTTAATTAGATTTCAATGACATATCATAGAATATAAAATCACTTTTATGAAGCTAAATATCTTTATATAGCAAAGTTTTAAAATCCATGTGTGCAGCCATTATTAGTTTTCAAATATTGCGTTTAACAATAATGAGCTATTTTGGCAATAACAATTACTATTTCCAATTATTGGAAGGGTTATTAAGTAAGAATTCTGAAACTATTGTTATATTACTTGTATCCACACAATCTAATATATTCTAATCAGAATATTGTGGAAATTAGTTTTATTTAAAATTATGATTGATCTATGTTTGTAGGTTTATAGTCAAATTTTTAATTTAACTACATATTTCATCAATGCTCCTGTTAATAGTAGGCCTATATGGATGAATACATGAACAGCTAAAATGACGGCGTACCAGTTCTCAACATGGAAGTTTTGTCATTAGCTGGAAAAAGTAGTTTTACCAACTAAAAAATTGGATTTTTCGTGCGCCAAATTATTATATAAAGCAGTCTCTTAGAAAATAAAAATAAAATATTCCACCCCAGGAGGGAGGACAGGTCTTAAACGACTCACGTTTTATCGATATTCATAACCGAGTTGATATAATCACTCTGAGCCAAATTTAAGTTCCTCCCAACGAAGAGACGTCCACATCATCCCGCACGTCCACAGTAATCCAGCAGACCGGACTGTGCACTGTGTAATCCGCACGTCATCAGTTTGGATGGCGATCACGATCACGCCCTCTGTCGGTATACGGCAATAATCAATCCCACCAACCGCCGCGAGATGAGCCACTAGCAATATTTAGTTGAATATTCCACACGTTCAGCAACTCTGTAGCGTAGCTTAACCACAATAAACCTATGTGTTTCACTCATAATTTTAAATCAATACATACAGATTACAATAAAAAAATAAATGAAAATTGTAGCATAAGCTAATGATACGATGATAATCATCAGATAAGTATAATTTAGTTACTGAAATGCTGACCTTTAAAGGTAGGCATTTTAAGCCAAGTATGAACGAGAAATGTGTCTAAGATGATTGTGGCACGTTCTTGTAGTCTAGTTACTGGCAGTTCGTTCCAAGTGTTAAAAACTTATGAGGATGCTGTTACCAATATGGGGCCGGCATATATTAAGCTTTGTTAATCTACAGAATTACATCCCGTTCAACTGATCTAGGCGCCCCGGTGCAAATGCTAATATCCAGAAGGACGCAGACTCTCGTTTCAACCTGTAATAAGCTTCTGTTGCCCTCGGTCATAGATCTAAGCTTTAAAAATAAACATTAAAACAAAACATGAACGTAGATCGAAATGCAAAAGAGAAGCCAGGATTTTATGGTCATAGATCTAAGCTTTAAAAATAAACATTTAAACAAAACATGAACGTAGATCGAAATGCAAAAGAGAAGCCAGGATTTTATGAGGGAGTTAAGAAAGAGTCACAGAAAATGGGCTCTAGACGGATTATGAAAGAAAAGGCAAATCCAAGATAGATGTTTGATAGCGGTGGAAAGCTAAATAGGTGGAATTCAAATCATATTGCTCAGTATGTCAAAACAATCACCTCAAGACAACTTCTTGCTTGTAACTACTTTAAGACTGAGGAGAATTATCAACACTTATCTAAAGGATTATACCTCCTTAGTCCTGAAAAAGGAGGATTCGACATAGTCAGCTGACTAATGTTTTTGTTTAAATTTTTGTAATATTGAAATAGATATGTCTTAGCTCTGTGGTTGGGGGGTATTGACAAACCGTATGATCAAAATTTGTAACACAAGTACGTTTATATGTACAGCTATACAATTATTTTTAAATGTAATTTTTCAATATTAATAAATACAATATTGTTTCAAGTTTTTATAATTTAAATCAATTATCTTAGTGTTCGTATTTTCGTCATATTCATAGTAAAGTTTATGGAAAATAATTTTTCACTGTCATAAGACTACTGAAGACATGTAACTATATTAGTTTCCAGCTTTTATATCCCAGTATGATAAATTTACTTTACACATCCATTTCTAAAGTCATTTTGACATGGATATGTCTTATCTCTGTGGGGGTGTTGGTGATTTTTAAGATGGAAAACATGTAACAGGTTTCTATAGAAACTACTAGATCTATTGTATTGAATTTAAAAAATAAAAGAATAAGAACAGCTGTTTAGATAAACTGAAAGCATTCCCTTTTGACATTTCCATGATCTATCCTATTTCCCACAGTGAAGTAAGTACAAACATTTTGACACGTAGACGTTATCGTCGTCTCAATACTATTACTCATTACATTGTTTTTATCGTGTAACCTTCTTAAATACATTACGCTGTATCATTTGATACCAGATTTAAAAAGCTTTAAATATGAGTACTAAGGTGAATATTTGAAATATCACTATACTATAAAGTGTTATTATTTCTGGAGGCTGTGAGCCCTAATCACGAGAGGGGTTGCGTGGCAACCGGCGTGCATTACTTATGTAAACACTCCTTTCCCTCTCTGCCGAGCACACCTATCATGTAAGCCACTCCTCGGGACCATCACTTTCACCTCCTGCTAAACATTTTTTCGTACTTTTAATTTTTACGTCAAAAATTCCTAAGGTGAAATAACAAAAATTGTTACAGTCATTAACGTACCATAGACTCATTTTCTTTACAATTTAATGCAATAATGGTTAGTCTGAAGAGTTACTTAATGCGTTGGCAAAGACATAAAATTGCATTTTTATTTATGATAAATACATACATTATATCTTTTCCTTCGGTTTTATACAAAAACATCAAAATTACTTTTTTTAAATTTATTTAAAGAGAAAAGCAAAAAAACATTGAGCTATACTAAATTTTTTCTAACAAAATCTTTTCAATGTAAAAATATTTCATCCATTAGACCGAAAAAATCATTTGAATCCGAAACAATTCACACGGTTCACGTAGTAAGGCTCGTAGGGGGCATTAGGTTATCTTTAAGTAAAAAAAATCTGTTAGACAAACTTCACCTGGGATCCAGGTTTTTGCACGGACGTTTTGTTTTCGGGTCCAAAGAACACGCTCATTCCTTTTCAATTTATGTTTGAGTCTTTGTGATGAGTGGAAGTGTTTTGTTTCTTGAGTGCGT
This sequence comes from Nephotettix cincticeps, assembly GCA_023375725.1. Taxonomy (NCBI): domain Eukaryota; kingdom Metazoa; phylum Arthropoda; class Insecta; order Hemiptera; family Cicadellidae; genus Nephotettix; species Nephotettix cincticeps. The sequence goes on along the minus strand of CM041786.1, from coordinate 26,087,299 downwards.
AACTGTTTGTGGATGGTATTGTTTGTAAGTTTTTTGACTGCCTTAAACTTTTTTGTTTTCAGCTTTATACTGGCTCAGTTTGGATTACGTTCTAATCGTGTTATGTTTTAAGTTCTAGCTTGCCTAAGGATGGTTTGAGATTCCAGATCCCAAAACGTCGTTAAAATTTTTTTAATTTTAAATGTTGGTGAAAAATTTCCGCAATAAAATCTGAATAACATTAAGGCAATCTATATGAAGGTATAAGCATGTATGCTTGGGGTTTAAGATTAACATAGAATCATCGGCCGATGTATGTTGAGCTAGCCACCATAAGGAGAGTGAGCACTTATATTATCATTATTATCATAATTTATTAGACTGGGACCGTGGCGTGTCCTGTAATCCAGCTACTTGGAGGTCACGAATTGTGGACAGTTTGAGCGATGGTCGGTGGATGTAGTGTTCACTAGTGTGGATTAACGTCTGCACTTTTGAATACTACGTAAATCAGCAAATACCGTCATCATAATTAGACCAGTTCGTAATTCAGAGAGAGAGGTTCGGACGCCACGTTAGTAGGTCCCTGAGTTATGCCAATTACTGTTGGGCTATTAATTAACAACTCTGTCTAAGTCACAAGACACAAGACTACAGCATACGGCCACAATCATCAGACACTCATTTCTCATTCATACTAGGCATACCTACCTGGGTAGTTTTCCATTTCAGTTAAAAAAAGTATAAGTATCGACTTGCCTCCAGTAGACTTTCGGTAACAAGAGTGATTTGAAGACAAGGTTTTGAAAGGTGGGTGAGGGCGGCATTGGTTTGCCGACTAATGCAAGTCCAAAGGTAGGTTCTTGCCCTGCCAAGCCCCTGATTTCTACGAAATCCGTGGTCTCCAACTAGACCGAGCCCTAACCATATCTGGACCATCTATTAGTACACAAGAGATATTGCTACACTAACCTCTTCTGGTACGGTAATCGCTTCTAATTTTAGCCAAATGTTACCAACTTACCACAGTATTGGTATCCAAACTGGCCAAGAGCAGCTGGAACCCCACCAGAGGCATGTCTATTTTAAATTCCCTTTGATTTTAGGTTGTACTTGTTTAGCAAATTGTTGGCAAAATGTTTAGCAGTTTAGCAATCGGATGCACCATAACAAAAAATCTTTTAAACGAAATTTTCTTGACCTATTACAATTTGCTAGCTTTTAAAGGTCCTAAATACATATACATTGCCTTTTCCACGCTGTATTTTATTTCAAATAAATATGCAAACTTTTTCTGGAATTTTCAGCTCCCATTACATAAACATTGTGTCTAGATATTTTTTGTATAAAACTATCACACACTTATATCTATCTAATTATTATTAAAACTAACACTCTGATTGTATTCATTTATATAACCACTCGGTTTCCTTAGAGGTGGTGACCACATGAATCACAAAGGATTAGCCGGGATGAATCCAATCATTGGGTAGACACTGTGTGTCAGGTTACTACAGTAACGATTTTATGTCCAATCAACACTATGTGTGTTATCTGCAGTTACGTGGAAACGGTCTAGTTACCAATTTGTATTTAAACACCTTACCGAGTTTAGTGGTTGCTGTTTACTAAATATATATTTAAATTATCGATTTAAATACGATTCGTGTTTTACACCAATATGAACTAACACCATTTTAGGTGATCCTAAAATTATACACATTCCTTAACGTTCAACCTGTGATGTGTAATATCAAATCAAATGAAAAAATATTATCAAAATTATTATTAACAATATTATTATTTTTTATTAATTAAAAATTCTATGAATAATATTTTTATACGCACATTAATCTTAAATATCCCCATCACAACAGACCTGCGTACTCATCGAATTTCCAAATAAAAAATATAATAATAATAATATATGACAAGTTTTATCAATATCTGTCGATAAATATGAGAGTTATTTGCATATTCTTTCGATTAACATGGGAAAGAGTATGCTGGTTTGCTGCTGTGAGGAAAATTGAGAGTAGGCATTATTAGCATATAATTTTTTTTTATTTTGACCATTTATACCAAGTTGTATAAACATCTGTCCATGAATAAAAAGTATAAAGTTACATGGGAAAAGAGTATGCAGGTTATCTGCCATGATAAACACAAAACTATGAGTTTTAAGCATTTGAAGCTTAAGATCTCAACCACATATTGGTAAATACCAAGTTTGATCCAAAAATATTAATTTATAAATGAAATAATAGTTTTTTCTTTATCTTCCATAAGATTAACATTGGATATACTCACATACATACACACATATATACATACATAAAATAACATGGTCCCGGGATTAAGTCTTGCCACGAGACCTCCGGTAATAGCTTCCCTAAGGCAAATTCGCTTAAAACAGTTCATATAAAATAAAATCAAACTTTTTGAGATTGGCCACACACGCTAAAATCAACAACAACTAAAACTGCTGTTAGATTTATTTTCATTATTTTTTCGGATAAAATTTTGCGTGGCTTATTAATGTAATTTTCCCTTCTATTCGTAGTTTTACATTAATATATATATACATATACACAAGACTCACATAAACCCGTCTGTTCCATTGTCTTATAAAACACAATTGTTTATAATTAATTAATTTGTCAGTAACGTGAATTTTATCGAAAGAAATATAATATTTTCTTACATGAATGTACGAACGAGTATTAGTAATAATGTGGTGAACTGCCTTACAATAATTTCCAAAATAAACGAAACTCTTTTCAAATAATACAGTAGACCGTATAAGTTTAATAGTATTTTGTTGTAAGCATTTTAACAAACTATTTATTACTTACTAGCAATAATCCCGTCCTTTGTAGGCTACGGGTTGTAGGATTCAGTTTAAAGAAGAAAGATATCATACCAAAAGTAAACCTGAAATCCTAAACAAATCAATACAAAGAAAATAAATGAATAAACCAGCCTTATTGTTTAGCATTACTTTACAATTAAATAGATTAGAACATTTATACCATTATTATTATTGGTTATACGTTAAAATAACTTTTAATATAGTATGATTTCGAAATGGGTTTAGATCAATAACTAATGTAAACGAACTAATATTGCTTAGACAGCTGTTTGTTTTTATTTCTATTAAATATTTAAACTACAAAGACAGCTGATTATTAGCAGTAGGCTATTCATTGAAAACTGAATCAAAATACGAGTAATATCGCGTAAAAGTGGGTTTTTAAATGTTCGTTATTTACTTTTCAAGGGGCGGCGGGCATTTTCAAGCATTTACAAACCTTCTGTGAAATGTAGAGAATTCATAAAATAAGATTTATTGTAATCAGTTCTCCCGTTTTTTTTCGGAGAAGACGGTGTAAAATTATTTTATTTATATAGATTCATATAATATAATGTACACAAGACTCGCATAAACCCGTCTGTTCCATTGTCTTATAAAACACAATTGTTTATAATAAATTAATTTGTCAGTAACGTGAATTTTGTTCGAAAGAAATATAATATTTTCTTACATGAATATACGAGTATTAGTAATAATGTGGTGAACTGCCTTACAATAATTTCCAATATAAACGAAACTCTTTTCAAATAATACAGTAGACCGTATAAGTTTAATAGTATTTTGTTGTAAGCATTTTAACAAACTATTTATTAATTTATTACTTACTAGCAATAATCCCGTCCTTTGTAGGCTACGGGTTGTAGGATTCAGTTTAAAGAAGAAAGATATCATACCAAAAGTAAACCTGAAATCCTAAACAAATCAATACAAAGAAAATAAATGAATAAACCAGCCTTATTGTTTAGCATTACTTTACAATTAAATAGATTAGAACATTTATACCATTATTATTATTGGTTATACGTTAAAATAACTTTTAATATAGTATGATTTCGAAATGGGTTTAGATCAATAACTAATGTAAACGAACTAATATTGCTTAGACAGCTGTTTGTTTTTATTTCTATTAAATATTTAAACTACAAAGACAGCTGATTATTAGCAGTAGGCTATTCATTGAAAACTGAATCAAAATACGAGTAATATCGCGTAAAAGTGGGGTTTTAAATGTTCGTTATTTACTTTTCAAGGGGCGGCGGGCATTTTCAAGCATTTACAAACCTTCTGTGAAATGTAGAGAATTCATAAAATAAGATTTATTGTAATCAGTTCTCCCGTTTTTTTTCGGAGAAGACGGTGTAAAATGCCTCCTGGAGCGTCACAACACACAAACAGACAAAAATTGAGATAAGACCGGTTTCGACTTCTCTAACGCACATAAACTAAAAATAACTAAAAAATGAATAATTCTGAGCAATGCACAGACAAAACTCTTATTTTATTTATATAGATTCACAGCTTATTAACAACTTTATCTCAGTACATTAAATTTCATAAAAAACTAATTGGTTCTAATTGGTTTAAACGAATTTATTTTATTTAATATAAGTTTCAATGCCAAATTGATGGTCGCTAGGATAACGTTAGAACTTTAAATGAAGAAGCTACGAGAATTCTAGAGTTTTCACTATTTTTTCACTTTAAAGTGTTTGTGTAGTTTCTTATTAAAAAAAACTAACTGTAAGCAGAGAACGACCCTACATTCGTAATAATTCTTCACAGATATTTTTGGGCTTCAACATTAAATACATTTTAACTTGTTGAATTTGACATCTACTTTTACAATACTATAAATGTATTCACGTCAAATCTTTATAACAGAAACAATAAGTTTATATACGGATCTATAAATCAAGTTTTATAATTCTACAAACCTGACCTACTACTGATTTACTTTGAATGAGAAATGCTTGTGATATTGTTCAGTATATTCTTGAATATTTATCAAACCAAGATGGCTAAAAAATTACGTTATCTATATACAAAAATTGAACCCATGGAACAAATTAATTTTTTGTTAAAAAAAGGCTTGGCCCGAGCTTTTATTTATCAATCATTAAATAACCCTAAGTTATTATTTGCAATTATTTTCCAACGGCTAAAGATGTCATATTAGTGTAATATATAAATTTGTTAAATGACTGTGATTTACGATTTTTTTAGTGTTATAGCGTTGTATGAATATTAACTTGATTCTTAATATTTTCAGACGTGAATGACGTTTTTAGAATTGTATTAGAAGATTTTACTTTACATTCAGCAGAATTGAATGAGGTAGTTTAGGTTTTTATTAAGGTAAGTGTACTTTTAGAGTATACATCCTGTAGGTATGACATTATTTTACGCCTGTAGGTAAAAAGCTGTTACTGTAGGTTTCATGGCAAGACCTAAACCATGACCATGTTACTTTTTTGTTTTAAGATTCCTAGAGACAAAAAAGTCGTTAAAAATTTTACTATTCATATTTTTATATATGTGTGTGTCCATAAACACGATAACTCTAGTTAAGTTGAGTTTGATTGTTTTTATATTAATCGCAACCTGAGACGTTTTTAATCCACCTTAATTCTAATCTTGCGTATTGGTAGAACGTAATAAAAGTCGTATCATAGAATAGAAAACAAGTATAATCAACCTAATTTGTTTCAATCACCTTGAGGTCTGTTGTAAAAAACAAAACAAGTGGCGTCGTTAGGTGAAAGGTGGTCCGCTGCAAATATAATTAGAGGAATTCGTCTGTCAAGGGCTGTAAGTACGTAGTCGCGTGTGACTGCGCGGAAGGGTGTATCCACCAGCTGATCAGGACTCAGAATTGGACCACGTGACCCTCTACGAACCAATAGAAAAGAAAATATAGTAATTCACACTATGAAATTGTAATTTTAAAATAAAATTAATCCTAAATCTAAAATTTATTTATAATATGGCTCCATAATTGATTAATTGACTAGAATAGAAAATATGCTACAAACCTGTCGTCAGTCAATCCTTGATTAGTTTTAGGATGACTATAGTTTCGGGGTTATGGCCCAATTTTTGAATCCTCTTTGTCAAACGTACTTATTTATCCAGCACTGCCACTTCCGTCGTCATTATTGAAAAAATACACTAACATTCACACAACCACATCCACTGTGGCACTATTAATATTTTTTTATTTTAATAAAAAAGGTTGGGGGGAGGTGTAATGCTAAATCATAATTTTTGTTAATCAATTTTTATTGTTTACAAAATCACAAAACACGAAGTTCTACAACATGGCAAAGTAACACTTGCCAAATTATTTATTTTGCATTTAATTGGACCTTTCCTATCACTCTCGTGTTTAAACTATACGACGTTTCTGGAAGTGGAGAAACTCCCCCCGTTTTCAAGTGATTACCTAATAATTTACATTAAAATAATTGAATTTTCAAGTTACAGATATGAATTATGTCATGTTGTCAATAATACTATACTTACCTATCATGCACAACACAAAAACTAAATTGATCAATTAACAAATAACACAACACACCGCCTCCGGTGTTACCTATTTTTACCTGTGTTACCTATTTATATGTTACCTATTTTTTCATATTAAGAAATTATACGTGTAGGAGTACTTTTTGAGAAAAATACATTTTATTGTTTAGACGAATTAAAATTATTATTTACCTTTTTGGTAGTCTGAGGCGCCAATAATTGGTTTCTCCTGCGAGACGCGTTTCGCATCAGTTACGATGCATCAACAGTTGCGTACAAGTTCAACTTCGTCCACGGTAGTGGATGTCTACATATATAAAACACACGAAAACATAGACGAAACACACACATATATATACAGTTTTAGGACCATGGTCACACACATCCGCGAAATGACACATTAGGCGAGCGGGAGATGACACACGATACCGCAAAAGGTTGTAGGCCTACTGGTAAATCTATCCTCTTCCTGTCTTAAGTACGCATATTAAGGCGTATACAACAGCTGATTGCAACCATTATGTTATCTATTACTGGTGACGTCATCCCCCTCCAGTCTACTGTCCAGGCGATAGGTGGCCCTATCGGAAAAATCCTCATTAACATTCAATAGATTATGTTTTCCCAATGGTGCGAAACGCATCTCGCAGGAGAAAACAATGATTGACGCTTTAGTCTACAAAAAAGGTAAATAATAATTTTAATTAGTTAAATAGGTGTCAAGGCTAATGTCTACAAAAATGTTTAGACGAGACAAAAAATAAAATATTTTTTCCTTCACATATTTTATAAAATGTATTAATGATTGAGTTAAATTGTTAGGAAATTATCGCCAATATTATAAAAAAATTGATAAATTATTATGACACTATTAACTAATATTGATCCAGGCATAGGTACCCCGTACAGGGCCATTAGATGTTCAATCGCATCAATTAATTAACTAATCAATTTCCCTGTCACTCATGACGATGAAAGCTGCTTTAATCATAAAAGCTTTATTAATCAATTACCGTTTACATGTTTTATCTTAAAAAATATATTTTGTTGACAGTTAGGCTTCATCGCATACAAATAAAACAACAAAAACGATTGTGATTTTGAGTAATTTTACACAAAAGAATTATATATTTTAGAAAAATATCGACTTACAAATGTCGTATAATTTTTTTTCTTAATGAGAAGTTTTCCTAGATCAGCTTGAAATTTTAGATTTATTAGTACAAACTATGTTAAATGAATAATTTTAATCAAACATACATGATTTCATGTTATTTTGCATACATCATCCAAACCAACACAGGCGGTCAGCGCAATTGTCAGCACTAAGATAAACTACAACAAACTTGATATATCGTTGAATGTATTCTATTTAAATGGAAATTAAGCCCATCCATCTCAGCAAGGAAATTCTATCCCATGCCATGCATGTGCCTTATATGACGGATTAAGTTTTACTTTAGATAAATTTTATTTCTCTTTAAGAATATTTCCCCATACGTTACTTTAAAAAAAATCTTGTCCAATTTTTTGTGATATAAGTATCAGATGAAGTAAACAATCATTCTATGCAAATATAATATACTGTGAGCAGTATTTGTGTAATGAGACGGGTGTTCTCGTTTAGTTAACTCAGAGGAATCCATGTGTTTGGGAATTAGAGCGGCGAAATCGGTCATAATCAATTATTCGCTCTATTTTAAACACATAACGACAAGCAATACCTTGCAGTCATAGAGTTATTTGTAAATCTATATAAATAAAATTAGAGTTTTGTCTGTACATTGCTCAGAGTTATTCATTTTTTAGTTGTTTATACGTTTCGTACGTTTCCGAAAGAAGTCTTATCTCAATTTTGGTCTGTTTGTGTGTGACGCTTCAAGAGGCATTTTACGCCATCTTTTCCGGAAAAAACGGGATAACTGACAACAATAAAACCTATTTCGTGCACTCTACATTCCAGAGAAGGTTTTTTAATGCTTGAAACTTTTCGCCATCCCTTAAAAAGCAATTAAAACCCACTTTTTACCGCATTTTTCTTTTAATTATCAATTAACCACTTACTGGTAATAATCAGCTGTCTTTGTAGCTTAAGAATTTAATACAAAGAAAAAGAAACAGCTGTCAAATCAATATTGGTTAATTTATATTGGTAATTTTTTAACCCATTTACAAATCATACTATATTAAAACTTTATTTAAACATATAGCTAATTATAATAATGGTTTAATTGTCAAGTAATGCTAAATAATAAAGCTGGATATTGATTCACTTTCTTCGTACTGATTTGTTTAGGATGTCACGTTTACATTTTACTATGATAATCTTTTTTCTATAAACTGAATCCTACAAACCGTACAAAGGACGGGCTTACTGCTAGTAAACATATAAGTTATACATATGTTCTACGTATCTAATATACTTCACATAGGAATAGACAAATCCTTAACATTTCAAATTTAAAACATTTTTAGGAATATCCTCTTAACGATCCTTGTAGGTAATTAACTACTAGGTAATAGTATAGGTAGCCTTATTCTAAAGGGTTTACGGTAATAAGTAAGCGTGTAATATGGCAATAAAGTATAAAATATTAAATCATTTTTTCAAGTACAATGAACCTATCTGGTTACTATATCTGTTTTGACAGATAAACAAATACAATACGAGTATTTCCAGGAACGCCCTTTGAGTTTTGCAGGCTACGGGATTTCATTCCTTCGATATCCCAATCAATGAGCTGTCAGAAAACTATAACCTTCACACTATAAAGTGTAGAATAATTATTAGAATTTTATCCCCCAACACAAACCAGACGCAACATCAGTTTGAGCTTGGCTTTGATGGCATGTGTTATGCCCAATACAGAAACATTCCTCGACTCTTGTCTTGTGACTCTGGTTTTTTGGATACCAGATCTACTTAATTCTTGACTTCTTTTCGACCAGTCTTGGCTCAATTAATTATTAATGATCCTGGTGAAAGGTCCAGCTGATCTTAGTCAGTAACAGAGCTACATTTCTTCACACTATAATTTACCGTAATATACCCACACAGTTGAGTCGTATCACAAATGAAAATACGAATAATGATTCAGCTGCTTGGCTTGATCCCCATAAATCTTAAAAGCCATATAGAAAAAGCATTTCTGTTGTTAGGCCGTTTTTCTATGAATTCGTATCGAATGTTACCTGAAATGCCTCATGGCGGTTAATATGAGTTAACAACTTAAAATTATGATTCTTAAGGACGTTAACTTGAGACTTACGCCGAAGGTTTTGTGCGAAATTGGTTTTAAATGAAAGATAAATATCTCTGTATTTCTACAATTTGTTTACATGGTAGGATAATATTCGATTTTAGACTGTAAAGAAGTAGTTTTTAAAACTAACTTTTCGTTTGTTTTAGCACTTTCAGTAGTCTGTTTTACTTTCTCCCCGTATATGGAGAAAGTATTGTTTTCGTCAAAATTTTCCAATTTCAGTTAGGAGTGTATATATCCGTTTTGGGGTCCCCTGAATCCAAAGAAGTGAGTTTTGACGTGATGTCTGTCCTTCCGTATGTGTGTCTGTCTGTCTGTGTATCTGGATGTGTACAGAGCCTCAGCCTAAACCGTTGATCTGATTTCAATGAAATTTGGCATGCATGTGTATATTCACCGTATATCCATTTTTAAGGGTAGTTCACCCCTAAAAACCATTAACACACTTGAAAAATCCTAATTTCTCAAAAGTCTCTAACGATTTTGATTTAAATTTGATAGTTTATAGTGCACAGAGTACTAAATAATTTGACACCACCCGAATGTCTGTAAAAATGACGGTTTAAAGGTTATGGGCTTCTTAACGTCAAACAAATCAAATTTTTAAACTGTCAGCTAAAACGATAAAAGGATAGTATAACTTGGCCTGCACCATTGAAACCAACTTAAAAAACTAAACAAATTAGTATTTTGAATTATTTGTCTACGACTAGCCTCCAGAGAGAAGTTAAATTTACTGTCCATGATAAACGCAGTACGTTGTCTGAATGCGCCCAATGTTATTCTTATGGAGAATATTAAAAAATCAATTTCATCCTTATTTTCCAACCGTTTTCATGAAACTTGGTATGAAGCGTAAGGTCAAATCACCCAACAAATCCAACTCAAAAAACCTTAGTATTACCTTTTCGTCCCATACAATTCGAACAATTAATTTAACTTTGTCTCTCTTGTTTTTATTTTCAGAAATGGGATGATTATTTTTTGAACAATAAATTATTAAATTATATTTAGATAAACTTAGAAGAACATGATAGTTTTATTACAGGTTGTCTTTTTTAGATTTACTTACGGGAGAAAGTATGTGTCAGTCCACTGATACCGTTTATTTCAAATGATGACGATAAGTTGCAACTTATCAGCTGGTTTATGTTTAATTAAAGTAAAATTGGTAGTTTATTGGTAGTTGTTTTACATATGTATGATAAGTACCCCGATGTTGATTTACTAAAAGCTTTACATCTAAAATAGGCCTACTATTTAAAAAAATAAACTTGATTTAGTAAGTTAGTAAAAAGGTGACCTTCCCAGGTAGGTATTTTAAGGGCAGCCGGTTTACCATATCTCGCCTATGTTAAATAACATGGCTTTAGGAACACTTTTAACGAAAACTACTAGATATATTTTAGTGAATCTTTTATTATTTTAATTTGGAAGTCTTTTTGAACATTTAGTCACAATATGTTTAAAAAAAAGTTTTAATATTTTTTTAATTTATCAAAAAATCCTTTAAAAATAAATTGTTGTCCTTTGTAGTTTTAATAAAATCATTTGAAAAAAATCCTGTGCTTTAATCATTCCTCTTGAAATTTTTAACAAAAAAAAACCAAAATCACAGCAATATCTCTAACGGTCTATTCTCTGGAAATTCCATCAAACTGATTGATAGTGAGCCCCTCAGCGCTACAAAACTTTTTAAAATGACTTTACAAAAGTTAAGAATTTAATTATTTAGGTAGGGATGAAGTTGTCAGATTCAATGAATCATAAATCAAATTATTCGTAAAATTCCAAGGACCCAAATGAACCGGCTGCCCTAAGCCAAGTTTGAATGAGAAATGAATGTAAGATGATTGTGGCATATTCTTGTAGTCCTATTACTGACTAAGACGGACCATTGTGAGTAATATTAATTAATAGCCCAAAAGTAAATGGCATATCTAAGGGACCTACAGTTTGACGAGTCCAAACCACTGCCTCTGAATTACAAACTGATCTAACTATGTGGATGGTATTTGCGGATTAGTATTCGATAGTGTGAACGTTAATCCTTACAAGAAAACACTACACCCACCGAACAACTGTTTATAATTCGTGACCTCCAAGTGTGTTTATATTGTGCTACTTTGATTATTTAAAACTTTTAAGGTAGGTAGTAGCTAGGGCATCATATACCTAAATGAGGGCCGGTGTATTTTCGTTGGAATATTATTCACAAATAATGGTTACGTACGGAAGTGCTCAGCGGCGAGGCCTAGGGCAAGTCAAGTCGAGGAACTGGGTCTACGAGAAGTGTTTTAGTGGCTGGGAAGACTGATGTGGGCACCCTTGATTGATGGCATGTTGTTTTGCTGATGAGCTCCGGTCGCTTACCGGCATCTCGGCCTACAGACTATTAATTTATACTTTTTGGTCAATTGCAGGTAATAAAGCTTCATTAAGCCCTTTATATTATGCAGGGTGTTAGAAATCAGTCTTGTAACGTTTTAGGATACGTTTTATTTGCCTTATTTGAGTGATATGTCTTCCTCTGTTTACTTTGTGAATCTTAAAACATTTAATATTTTAATATAAATGAATTTAACGTTTACAGACTTTTTTCAGTTTTTATTATAATATTTTTATGTGCAAGCTAAAACATTCTAAATATCCTATTTTAGCATGATCCTAAAAAACTCTATTGCTAAAACAGTATCGCTGTATACTGTAAAAATAACTGAATGAGTATAGAGCTAGAATACTACGCAACAGGCCTGGGTTCGATTCCCGTTTATGAAGAAAATAAAGTTTTTCATTATTTGATATAACCTAACTTATTTATTAAATATAAAACAAATAAATTATTATACAGGAAATAGAGTGGTACATACTACTTTGAGAAGTTAGGACTTCTCATAATAAGGGAAATGAAAAATATTTATTTAATTTGATGAGATTATTTGTATCGGAATACTTAAATACAACATACAAAACCCGTAGTTCTGGATTAGGAACACCATATTTACTGGAGTTATCATGTTGACAGACAGACACTCACACACACATAAATAGATAATATATACCGTAATTTTCAACGACTTTTCGTGTCCAAGTACATCAAATCCCCGGACTTAAGTCTCACCCTGAGACCTACAATAATAGCTCCTTCCCTATGGGAAATTCGCTAAAACCAACTTTTCAGCTCTAGGAAGTCTCTAAAATGCAACATATGTTTTCATTCATAATCGTATGTTAAATAACTCAATCACATGATTATAATTATAATTAAATGCCTAATTATAATTAAATGTTTTTAATTATCCTATTACGATACCAAAATTAGTGAAATGAAATATTCCTATCTTTACTCCACAGCACTGTGAAGCAATTAGTGATTAATATTCATTGGTATTTAATCTAAACATAAACACAGATTAAATATTATGCTGCGTATAGTTAAATGTAAACATTTTCTTAGGATGTTATTGGTTTTATTGTTTTACCAGTTAGATTAAATTATGATCTGGTCAAACTATTAATATTTTCTTGCCTTTATAGGACTGATTAAAATGCACTTTCTTTGTAAACATACCCTCATAACTGTACATGACATAGATGTGTTCAGTTAAACCACAAATCGAGTAAAACGTTTCGTATAATATCCGGTAGGTGGCGACTGACTCTCACCCGAGCTGATATGGTGCTCGCTCGTCACATTTAAATGGAAATCAACACATCCATCTTCGTGTCAAGAAACATACCTGTAACTCTTCATATGTGAAAGAATATGAAAACTGTAGCTGCAGCTGATATTCATCAGCACCTATGCAGAAACCTATTTAGGGTTTTCAATAATTATGAATGAATTTTAAAATTTAACCTAATAGAGAAGTGTATTAGATTTACATGAAATTAAATTAAATGAATAAATTGTTCTATCCTTTGTAATTGCAATGCCAATGAAGATTATATATTTTTCTTGAATTTATCCTGTACATTTTATCGTCGGTGATAATGTATTTATGTGTTTCAATAAATCTTCAGCTACTATTAATACTGTAGATACTTGATACTTTCCCTTTAAGAGATTGCATAAGTAGAGATACGTCAATAAATAGAGATTATTTTAAAAGGGTTTCAGAAAATTACAATATATTCTAAATTTATCAACTCAGTAACACCTATAACTACAAAATTTAAATAGTTATATTTAATTTTTGAATTTTGACTTAGCAATACCTTATTTTAATTTAACATGAGCCATGCACATTTTTTACAGCATTTTAATTATTGATTATAACTACGTGTAATGTTAAATGTAAATTTAAAAATATCATATCAGTTAGGAGTCTAATTAAATATTAATATTAAATAGTAATTTTTCAAATATAACCTTAAAATATCTTACAATTATACAATCTTAATTGAAATAATTACTTAAACATTTACATTTCCCATTAAGAATTCATATATGATTATTTATATTATACATTTACCTTCTAGACTGCTTAAAACTTACTATATAAATTACTATACTATATAAATTACTGCTTATTATCATGTTCAACTTTCCTTAACTTAATACAGGTGCAAATATATATTTACATCGAGACAGATGTCTACAGTACGTTAAATTATTCAATGTCTTCAACTAGATCTCTACAGCATATAGAGTATGTATACAAACATACTACGAGGAGATTCTTGATTTTATACTCATAGTTCATTCATTATACCGAAGTCTACAAAGTTTGTAGAAAGTTGACTGATTATACTAAAAAGTGAATAAGGCCATCTAAAAATGTTTTATATCAACTGAATTACGAACTGTTATGCTTATAACACATAGAACGAAAATAGAGAATGAAAAATAGTGCAACAGAACAAAAAAACACCCCCTTTATAAATAAGGTATTAAAATAGTTTACCTAAATTAGTTCAATATAATCTCTAACACTATGATTTAGATACCGTATTAAATTAGTTTTTAATAAATGAGTAAATATAGTTTTGCAATACAGTTAAGCTTTATGCAAGGGTCTACCAGCTTGTTAAATAACGGACTTGTAGAAGCCATTGTGACCAGTTTGTGAACCCTAGTAAATTTAGCCCTTCAGAAGTTGCCAGCCCCGACTTAAGTGAATATATTTTCCAGTTAGCTCGGTCGTAAATGCATGTTTAAACAATCCGCAGCAAGCCCGGGCTGTCCCTGAGCCAAGTGGGGGGGAGAGATAGCCGGTGTGGGGGGAGGGGTGTTTATGTAAACATACGCGGGGAAAGAAAATACAGCTAGTCATATTAGATAAAGAATAAATTGCCTTGTATAATAAAATGAAATATCATCGGAGTTTCATTTCGTTATCGATGATTTGTCTTTACTTTTAATTATCTATAGTTATAATAGGCAAATATCATTGATTGACTGAATGATCAAGGTGTGTGAAAAACCTTGATGATTTGTATCACATAAATTTGTACAAATTATATTGATAGGCTATTGATAAGTGTTAAGATAAGGGTTAAAATAATTTTTTCTCAAAATTTTAAACTTAAATCATTAATTAAAACCTCAAAACCCGTGCGTGACAAAGTAGTTTGATTTAGAAGCAGAGCATGTGTATGATTTAAAAGTCAATATATATATATTAGCTATTTTAATTTTATTTATCTACATATGTATATGTACATATCAATTATAAATTAATTTCTAGAAGCATACAAAATAAGGAATTTGTTTGAACTGAGCTTTTTTCTACATAATGACCTTTTAGTTTTAACGAAATCATTACAATCATTAGCTAGTAAGTTTTATACCAAAGTAACTAAACTAAATAAAAGAATTTCTTTTATAGTGTTATTCATTTGTTATTACTGTAGTTTAAGTGGTATTTTACAAAGAATTGTATCATTGTACCTATTACATGCAATACCTCTGATATGTTATCAATGCAGGGCATATCCATTCCTAATATACTATGTAGAGAATTATTTATTTTCCAATTGAGTATCATCATTCTAGAAAGAACGTGATAAGAAAGCGCGGTATTTACGTCTAGAAAATAAAATACTCTTTCCTATATGATAGATTTGCAAGGTTGCAGAGGTTCAAGCAACGCTGACAAACTCTGCCTCTTTTTAGTGAAATTTCGCTCGCCAACTGTAAAAAATAAAGTCAAATAGGTTATGATGTGCAAGATTTCACATAGTTTTTTAAACCTCAACTGTTCGTCATTATTTTGGACCTACGGTGGTGAATTAAAGACAGCGAGGTACCATAGCGGCATGGTAACATAGCTTAGCCAAAGGTGACCATCCACTTATTTGTTTCGATCCAGCAACCTTTGATTTACCTAGCCAGCGCGTCATCTATGAGCGACCACGCCAATTAACCATGAATAGTTACCCCCTAACAGCCAAAACCTATTTTAATAATTCTCTAAATAAGTTTCAAACACTTCTTATATCGTTCTAAGTTCGCCTAAAGCCATATAAGTCATTATTATTTGAAAAAATAAATTATGTATTTTAAATATTTTTAACCTTTATATTATTAAAGCTTAATAATTTGAACTGTAGAACCGATCCCTTTCAAATAAGATCAAATCAGTATGAAAAAAGATTCAGAAAATATCATATAGATAAATAAGAAATTGAGGTGAACCATTTCAATGTGACATGGCTATTAACTGAAGAAGATTAACTTATTCCTGGTGGAAATCAGGATTATTTCACAATAATTACATCTATGTCAAGTATAAAAGTAGCTCTAATAAATGAGATCAGATATATAAGATAATAAGGAATAATATTTATAAATTTTCATACAAATATTATTCCCAATTATTTCAATTCCCCACTTAACCCATTCAACTCACGACTGCTGATCAAAGATCAAGATTGAAAAATGTTTCATGACAGGTCTTAATTTATTATTTTGCAGTATGTTTAATGTGGTATGGAATGTCCATACTTTCTTTACAGTTCTCTCAGTATTTTAGAAACAGAAAAATAATCATGTACGAAACTTAATTGATTTACTACAAATTCATATGAAAATTAAATAATAAACAATGTGGTCTCACGGAAACGAACCGCGCGTCCTCTGCCAACGAGTGTTTCAAGCTCTCTGGGGAGTTGTCTAGGTTCAGTGATGGCAGCTTGTCACTATTTGTCACCCTTTGTTTACTTTAAAGAAAAAGGAACATTTCCAACGAGCAAGCACCGAGTATTCTTGTCTCCAGTCCGGTCAGGTAGAGGGCAGGACGTGCCCGCCAGAACTGAGATAAGCATTTCGTGTTGCTGTCTTGTATGCCCTACGTATTAAAAATCTTAAAACTATCTTAAAACTACGAAAAGCAAATTGAATTTTCAATGACTGTTATTTTATTTTGACGTATATCTGGCATTTTTTATATGTGTAAAAATTCTATTTCTGATAAATCAACCGATTCTTTCCATAAAAATACTTTCCTATGATTTTATCTTAGGAAGCAATTTTTATAAAAAAATTCAAGCTTCTATAGGATGGAATAAATCTCTATTAGGTTTTTATTCTTACATTGGAAAATGTGTTTCTCTCCCAAGCGTAGCATTTTTTAAGAATTATTCTCATAAAAGTTTTTAATATACGTTTTGAGGCTAATAATCCCTTAAATATGGTTTTTATTCTATAATCTGCCTAATTTGTGCATTGCCTGGTTGTTAAAAACGTGAGTTTTAGTACCACATATTAGATTGTTATATGTTTTATCAATGCTTAAGAGTAGTGTCCAAGAAGGGAGAAAACGTTCTAGAATATAAATTAAAAATTTATCTAAAATTGTTTAAACGACTTTTTATAAAAGTGTTCTGCAAGGTCACAAGTTGCGGATAGTTGTGAGCGATAGTCACAACCGTCCCTCACAACCCATCCATCCGACCATCGCTAGTTGGTTGTGGGGTGTGACATCCTCCTGTGTGGATTAATGTCCGCACTATCGTAAACTACGTTAATCCGCAAAGACCATCCTCATAATTAGACCAGTTCTTAATTCAGAGGCATTGGTTCGGACTCAACGTTAAACTGTTATTCACTTAGATATGCCATTAAATATTAATTAATGTCAATGTTAAATTATTAACATATTATTAATGTCATACAAATTAACAGTCCTGTGCAACGAAAATAGTACCTTAATCAATATCAAGACCAAAATCTTAGCACAATCATCTTACACTCACTTCTCATTTATACTTGGCTTAAAATACCTACCTGGGTAGTTTACTATTTAAATTAAAACCATTAAGTATAAAAAAGTATAAACATTGCGTAATCCTCACAATTATTTCACAACATTCGAGGCTAATTTAGAATACTATTTGCTTTTCCACTATTACAGTTTTTATTTTTAAAGCTATATATTTTATTTCAAATTTTTATAGTGTAGTATTATTATTTTTGTCTTCTTAAAGCTTAAATTTAACTTACCTTCATTTAAAACTATTTTCAGTTCCGTTTTATTAATATTTGTAATAACTATCGTGTCTAAACGGAAATTTATAAATATCTGCAGTTACAAATGTAGAAATTAGTGACTTTATACTAAGCTCTGAGAACTGGTCAGCATTATAAGTACCCGGTGTAACTGGTTCCCATGACAAGGAATATCTTTTAAACTGACCCTCTGGAATAAACATCAGATAAAAAACCTGCTGGATTGAATCTTTATACATCCATCCTTTATAACCTTTTATAATACTAACATTAATTTAATACACCAATCTTTCAAAGATAAATAAAAATTTGTTTATAAAAAAACTGAATTTCACCAATGGTGAATAAAAAGAAATGATGTAACGCCCAATTGTGTCAAATTGTGTCAAACTGGACAAACACTCGTTGGGATCACCTAGCTGCAGGAAAACAACTCTTTAGGAATCTTATCAATTAAAATTCCTTGGAAAATCTATTTTAATGCCCTCTCTTATTTTGGTATTTCTAATAATTATGTTGGGATTTACAACCCAATTGATATATATATACACGGTATTTAAAAAAATATTAATATACGCGTTAAATTATTTAAATTTTGACATGGTTGGTTATGTCTTAGCTCTGGGGAGGGGGTCAATTCGTGAGACTAACATTTGAAACGGAAGTGACGTTATATGGTCAGAAGAACAGTTGTTTAGAGGAACTGAAAACATGCCTTTTAGACAGATCCATGATCAAATTATTTCCCAATGGGAATTAAATAGTGTACATATTTTTCAATCATTGTTAGGTAAACATTAGGCAATATCTTATTTTTATAGGCCATGATGTCAAATTTTAACGCAATACAAACCTAAATATTAAAACTATTCCCAGTACTAAACATTTTAGATACAGACCATAAATAACAGTTTCTCTTATTTATCCTAAGGTTTTGCAAATAACATTACTTGCCCATGATGTAAAATTTTAATATGAATTTTATAATTTTTTTCAGAAATATAGCATTGCGTAGCTAGTCCACATAACATATAAACCTGTCTATGCTTGTTAATACCCAATGGGAGGTTCTGAGTCAGGTTTTTGCTCAATGCAAATCTTAACGGGCCCTAATTGATTGAGAGAAACGGTACCTTGATTAAAGACTTGATCACACAATTATCGTCAGCTACGAGATGCTTCCTTTACAAGGTTCGTGTACACACCTCCTCCACCTCCTCCGACTCCATCATTTCCCGGGTGATCCGAAGGCTGGTGCGCTAAACTTTCACAATAACACAAGCAGACTCAATATTCTTATGGTATTTTTAAGTTCTGAAAGTTATTGATAAAAGTAAATCATTTTCGAAATCCTCTACCAATCGTATAATGATGTCGTCATGGATTCTCAAACTGTAATAATTATTTTATGTATTACTTTATTACTAGCAGTATGCTATCCTCTCTATGGCTTGTAGGATCCTGTGTTAAGAAACACGATTCACATACATATACAATCCTAGTAAAAGTACTGAATCATAGTTGTTTATTGACTGATTTTCGTATTTGTATTCAAGCGGAATAGGGAATCAAATATGACATAACTTATATTCTGAATAATTTAAAAACTATAACCCTTTTTAAGTTATTTTAGTTTAAAACTTTAAATGACCGCCATTTTGAAATTAAAAATTAAATAACATAGATTTTTTTGTCTGAATTGAGTCTTCACATTCCACAAAATCAAAATTCAAAACGATTGCTAGGAAAATGACAGATATAAAATAATTAAAAATTTTTTAAAATTGACGGATATCTGGCTATGCATTTTAAGAAATATCACATAGGACGTTTTTGCTTATTCTGATCCAATGAATCACATCTTAAAGTTTGGAAACGGACTTCACTTGAATGTGTAAAATAGCTCAAAACAGGGATTTTGAGAGCTTATTATTTTATTTTCATAATTCTTGCATCAATTTAAAGAGAACAAAATCTTCTCCAAAAGATATAGTAAGGAAAATAATTTTCATAACTGGGGATGCTCTCGTATTCATTGATAAGGCAGACACGGATGCCCAAGTTAGGGCTACGGACAGACAGGTAAAACAATAATTAATTGAGATAAGACCCTCTTCAGATTATCGTGGTTATAAAACACAGAAATAACCAAAAGATAATTCCAAGCAATGTACAGTCTAAACTACAATTTTATTTACAAATATTAATTTCAATATATTAGTGTTTAACATTAATTAAACGATTTTAATGATATTATTTTATTTACTTCAATGATATAGTTTAGTGGTTTTAGAAGTTATTCAGAATATCTATAATACATTATTAAGAGTTATTCAGTTCATTATTCAGTTACGAATATTAGAGTGTTTTTTAAAATTGTATGAATAAATGTTTTTTTTGGGGGTAAGACAGGAAAAATACATTACCAACACAGGTGGCTAGTCTTTAGTGTGGGACCCCCTGGATAAAATAGAAATTGTAACGGGTCTACCCACTAAATAGCCTCGTATACTCTTTATTATGTGTACATAGCGTGAGTAGATATTGAGTGAGAGTTAGAGTATGAGTTAGAGTGAGAGTGCATTATGCGTGAGTAGAATTTTTGTAAACATTTTTAGTAACTTGCCTCAAATTTTCATTTGTTGAAAAAAAACTTAACTAGACAGCCTTTTTAATAATTTAAATTCATTGTTGAATGTTGAATCATATCTGGTACTAGGTAGTTAGTTAGAAGGTCGTAGTTCAGTCATGCTGAACTACGATGCAAGGGGAAGTCATGTCTCTTGTACTTAACAGTTTGTTGCAATCCTCGAATCATGACAAAATCTAAGAAACAAATTACTCAAAGTGTCTACTTTTTTGGTTATAGGAATTTTTACAACAATTAGAGAAACTTGTAAGGAACTCTACCAAAATAAACATTTTAATTTGTTGTAGTTTTGTGACATATTTATTTACTGTAAACTAAACTTTTATATTGTATAATAAATATTTAACGATTTAATTGGAAAAAAACTATGTTTGAACACTCTTCCAATCAGTTTATAGTGTAGCTGAATGGTAAGTAACTAGTTTCATAAAAGTTCTCACTGATATTTCCAATTTTATACATATTTATAGCATTAGGAACATGAAGAATTTTTTATAAATATGGTTGTGACTTTACTGTGCGTAGTATATTTATATTCCGGCAGGGAGAGCAGCATCGCGCAAATTCGCACATTTGAACGGATCAGTGAAAGGGAGCAAATTGCAACGTCTCAGGGGGTTGACGTCTACCTGACCGGACTCACGCGATATATTCGTTCCATTTAAAATTATTCAGACTTTTTTATATAAAAAACTAATTTTTAATCTTAATAAATTTAAGCACAATTTATCCTCTGCAAACATTTTGAAAATTATAATAGGATTTTACTACTCCATCACTTATTTTTGTTTAACTCAAAAACAAATATAAATTTTAAAATCATTACGATTCATCGTTGTTTGAGTACTTGTAAGAGTTATTTCTGTGCTGTTTTCCAATTTTTTTCAATTTCAAGCTGGTTCATTTTCATCTAATAAATAGATGATTTACACAGTAGTGTCATTGTTATTTAACTTACCTCTCTGGCTGAAAGTTATTTTAGAGGAAAATTCTAAATTATTAGATTATTTTTATTGACCAATAATTAAGTCACATGAAAAAAGTAATAATATAGATATTAATGGCAATAAGTAACCATAATCATCTTTAATGCGGGAGAACACAATTGTCAATACTGTATACAACAAAGTAAACAAATATAGGTAGTGGATAGTATAAACATAAAAATATACATGTCAACAATGGCACATTTAAAAGTTAAAATATTTAAGTCAACTAACCAACATTTTTCTTATTAATTGCCCCCACCACCAACCCAATCCCAACAGCTGGGCGGATAGTTTGGTATGATTTTTTTCTAGAGTCTAATTTACTGTTTCATAGAGGATAGTTATAAAAACTTATTCTCCTTAATATTTGTAAAACGATTTTGTGTGTGTTCTGTTATTACTATTTATTTAAATTGTTTCAAAACCACAAAAGAGAACTTGACATTTTTCTATTGAATGTTTATTAATCGTTTTTTAACTAAGAAAGTTATAAATATGTTTTAAGTATTTAAAATAATAGTAAGTTATTGCGTTAAATTTACTTTTAAATGATGATAATTAAGTTTAACTTAGGTTAAAAAAGTTGGTGAATATTCAACTATATGTCCTCCCCAAAAACATAAATATTCAACAATAGTTTGTTTCAACACTACAATCATAAATATGTTGTGAGCAACGTAGCCAAGGTAAAAAAAATAAATTATAAAAAACTAGTAGCGTAATATATTTTCTATCATAATTCATATTGTGTTAAGCTCATAACTATAATAAAAACTAAAGATTTTGCTGTACTTATGCATTTACGTTAAAACTTTACTGAGACAAAAAAAATGGAAAAAACGTCTTTATGACCTCATCGCAAATGTAGAAAACCACTTTTCCCAAGCTGCATGACGAAAAATGATTTCTACTCAAAGTTATAGATTATATGAATCAAAACCTGTGACATTATTTCATGAAAATCAACATATTTTAAACATTATTTGGCTATTAAGTAATCAAGATAAGTTAATGAGACAAATTAGAAGATAACACCGTATTACCATAACTAGGCAAAACTAAAATTTAAATCTTTGTGGTAGTCTTAAGAGTTAAGTAAGAGTTACTTAAAGATGTAATGTTAAAGTCTTTTTGTCTTACAGATAAATGTTGTTTCTAGGGTCCTAATTCCTGATATGTCCGAAAAAATCAATTGTGTAAGTAGAAATAGATCTTAAAAGTAACAAAAATTGAGTTACATGAGAATTTTGAATTGAGTTAATTCAAAATTGAGAAACATCGCTGGAACTATTGTTTTTTAATTTTCATTTTTTAGGTATGAGGGATCTAATAAAACTGTTCAATTAAATTGCTACTTAGTTTCAAGAAAATCTGATGAAAAATGGCGTCCAAAGACGGGGACAAAAATAAGATGTTTCGTCTCAAAAGACGGCCGGCTGACGGGCGGCTACTGCACTATTGGCCTTTTTTACAAAAAAGGTGAAGAAGGCTCTTAAAGAAAAATTACCTCTTCCACTTTAAACTCCTATCTTTACTTCATCCTTACTCTTTAAACTATTTACTGTATCACACATCAATGTACTTTACAATAACTGTAATATGAATATAACTTAAATAATACCTATTATACAATTTAATAAAATCACCATTATATATACTAATATTGACATTACTCTGTGAGCTATGCCAGGAGTACCGGAGGTACGACGCTACTAGGGAACCGCAATGTCACAGGCAGAGCCAAGTAGCTAGGTTTTCAAGCCTGTACTCTTTACATGCGTACAAAATCACCAGTCAGAGACGAGCTTCAAGCTATATTCTTTGAAAATAGTAAAAGGTTACGTAGAAACGGTTTAATCGTTAGTTTAGTATGATTTACTGGGGATTTCAGGCTACTGAAAAGCAGTAGTGAATAGTTACTGACTACAAAGAAGGTGTAAAGCACTACTTACATTTTAAATTCTGTGAACACTTGAGGTGTTCGACAAGAGATGTTAAGTGGACACGATTGTTGCCCATCGCATTCTGAAGGACCCTCTACGGCTATCCACAGTCACTCAAGGGGTCCTCCATCAAGCTTGCGGGCAAACCCCTCTAGAGGCAGACCAAATCTGAACAGGAAATGCATTGACCTTAGTTTTGAACTATGACCATAAGGGTTTTTAGGGTAATCTACAATAATACCAACTAAAACTATTGTTATTAGCATGCAAAGTCAAGTTAGATGTTTCAATTCAACTACTGCAGATGATTTTACTAACTAGAATATATATCTTAGAATCCTATAAGTTTAAAATGCAAACATTTTTTTGTATTATTTAAATAGAGATGATTTTTAAAATACGAAAATAATTCATTACAAGATGCATCGTTTAAGGGGTCATGTGCTCTATCCCTGCACATGTTAACTTATGTTCCTTTAAAAAATAATAAAGTACCAATAGTTCATATAAATGTTTTCCCAGATTTGGGATTAAATCAGGTTTAATTGTTTTATATCGTTGGAAAGGGGAGATTTACAGCTTAGCTATAATTCTGTCCAAAAAAACTTTTTTTCAATAGAAATTATTTTGCCGCACTGACCCCCTTAACCTTAATAATATTTTATATTCTATCATAGGGGAGAGACATTATAAAAAACTAATCATTTGGACTGAAGTAAAACTAAAACATACTATTCATAGTTAAATGTGAGAGGTAATATTTTATGTATTTAAAATTTCTAATGAACCAGTTTTTTGCATAAGCAAATTACAAATAAGTTTTCAACTAGGAACAAGAAGACATTTCAATCATTTTCTCTCAGTTAACCCTTATTTCAACTCCACTATGTCAGTAGGAAAATCAACCAAAAATATATCTGATCATTTTGCATACATTTAAATTTCATATTTGTAGTGATAATATTTAATTTCAATTTTTTCCGTTTCAATATACGAAACTGTTGTCAAATATAATAAATTATTTTCAAAACATGTAAACTTAAAAAAGGTGACTGTGAGCAGGAATTATAATCACTCAAACTTGAATAAAGTAAAATATTCTCTTTCACAACGTCCTTAAAAGAAACAATTACAGTCTATTCTGTTGGTCGACAACATTACTTTCTTTGTGATGCTCAAAGCCAAAAAGATAAGATATAATCGGAGCGTAAATTGCCGGAAATGGTTGGTGAAATTAGGGGTCTATGAGCGACAAGCGGGTGGGCGTTTTTGTCAACAATTATGCGTCATTGACCTAACAAAAGTGTCCTGGTCACTGCAAAACACGAAGGAATACAGTTATTAATACCCCCTACTAATAAATGTATTTTGTGATTAGTTTAAATTATATTAACTCTTCAAGGACATCAACACATTTGTGTACATTAACTTTTTCATATATAATGATTTATTTTTGTGTGGTAAAATGTTAAAAGGACACAAACTAGTTCTGTTCTATTGGTACCACTGGTTTATACCATCAGGTGATGGGTTTTTGTTGTTGTTGTTCTTTAGTTTTGTTTCCATGTCAGACCTGTTTGCTTGGATACGCCAACCTCTACTTTGACGAGTGGAAACTAAGTTTATGAGAGTACAACAACCATAATTATTTTATATTTTGAAAGTCTAATCGTTTCTGGACTAAATAATATATGGGCAATCAGATAATTATATTTCTATTGCATTTAAATGTAGTAAAATCATTTTTACACATCCGTGTTAGTACCTCATTTGTGGATGTGCAAATTTTTTCAAATTCAGATCCTTAAGTGATGTGGAAACACATATTTGTGTAAATTAACATTAAAACGAGAGCGCCCGCAGTTATGAAACTGTTTTCCTTATTCTATACATTTTGGAGAAGATTATTGTTTACTTTAAATTGACCCACGCATTATAAAAATAAAGTATGAAGCTCTTAAACCCAAGTTTCAAGCTATATTAGACACATATTTTCAATTTACATAAGTGTTTACAATGTTTTTTATTTTTGATGTATTACGAAATAAAGGTTATAGCTTTAAATATTAAACAATCGTATTTTAATACATTTCTTACATTTTACTTACCAACTTTCCGTGTTATTCTTAAATATTAGGCTGGTACATCAAAAAATTAAAATTCCTTATTTATAAACATACTATAGTAAAATGTTGTACATGGCTTATTAACCTAGAATAAGCTCTTTTGTAGATTAGATTATATTATTAAAATGGCGACCATACTACAAGGTAGGTATTTTAAGCCAAGTATGAATGAGGATTGAATGTAAGATGATTGTGGTGCGATCTTGTAGTCTTGTTACTGACTAAGGCTGACATGTTCCTTAGACAGGACTGTTAATTAATAGCCCAACAGACAACTAAGGGACCTACAGTTTAACGTGGAATCTGAACCACGGCCCCTGAATTACGAATTGGTCTAATTATGTGGATGGTCTTTGCGGATTAACGCAGTATTCAATAGTGCGGACGTTAATCCACACACTACACCCACTGACCATCGCTCACAACTATCCACAATTCGTGACCTCCAAGTAGCTGGATTACAGGATGTCGCCACCATCCCAGTCAATCACATCAAGTAATTGTAGAGCTGCTGCTACGGAAGTTAGTATTTTATAATGCACCAAACCAGTGGGTGAATATTAAAGCAATGCGAAAAATTGTTTCAGGTAATTAGATATGTAAATGCAGTCCCATTATCAGAAAGAAGAAGTTAAAAACTAAAGATAATCTATATTGATACTGTCAACAATAAGTGTTCATAATGAATCAAATTGGCTGCTGAGTAAAAGCTGCAAAGTCGCCCACTAACTCCCCCCTCGCAACACCGCTGCCCACTCGACCAGGTACATTATCGATAATGAACTCGGCCAAACAAAAAATAAACACTACGAATTTAGAAGTATGTTGACCTTTACCGGTGCCGATCGCCGCTATTAAATCTAAAGCATTACCCGGATAATATTGTATGGCCATAATCACGACTGGATTACACAGCCTTTCAGGGCCTAATTATGCAGGTGAGAGCGCCGGACTAGTTTTTAATTGAGGGTCTAGCCGCTTATAGCGCTGTTGTAGCAAGGAGGCTGGGGCACGCAACGGCACACGAGATGCGTGTAACATGTGCTTCGTTATCATTGTTGGAAGGCTATGAATGTTAGAGTCAGCATGTTTTCGTGATTGCTGCTTCAACTTTAATCATCGTTTTACCATCGTCTTCAGGCTGATAGACAGACCCAAATTCTGAAACTCCTTTATGAAGGCTAAACAAAGTGCTCAATTTTGCTGACTTTTATTTCTTGCTGGGTTCCTCTAAAAAGTTACCTTAGTATTTTTATAACCACTGAGTACCTTGTTGATTCATGAATCAATAAGGTACTAAAAAAATAGCTAGCTTTATACAAATATCCAGACTTTAAATCGGTACAAAATTGTTTAAAGAATCTTAGTTGTACTCCTTGATTTATGTGTTGATTTTATACGTTGATATGAATACATATTGTTTTATAAGAATACTAACTGACTAGGTCGAACTTCGTTACTCCTAACAGTAAATACGTGTTATTTTTAAAATCTTGCTATGTTCTGAAACTGAACAGCATGATGGTTTCGTTGTGAAAGATTAGATATTCTGGGTCACGGCACAGTTAATAACAATACTGAAACCATGTATTAATAGCATTCCCACAAAAAAATAAATCTAATTGGATTAATTCACAATCATCCAATCCAATTTAATCTAAACCTAAACCAAATTTCAATACGGTTTTTATATAAAAAAATTAAATTTTCTGAATCGCGGCTTTGTTTTTAATAATACTCGCGTAATCTAACACTAATTCCAGTCTCATACACACATTCTAGTCACATCACTGGAACCAAATACACTAATAAGTAATCTATAAATTTTTTAAAACAACACACAACAACAAATCACAAACGTTCGCTGAAAGTGATGCACAATTTTTTTACAATGACGTTAGACGTCGACTGATGAAAATAAAGTAACAAAAATCAGCTGTTAATAGAATATTCACATTATTTATGCACATATATGATCAAGATGCATCACGTTTTTCCTCATAAGCTTAAGATTTTATAAAAACTTTACATACCAATGGGATGTATGTAAAAACTTTACATGTAAACTGTAGGATATGTTGTAAAATAAAATCCAAGATTCGTATTTTGGAGACAACCCTATAAAATCAATGTTTCCATTCGAAAGACTCTAAAATTGGCTTTAAGGGCCCTATTCCAATGATCCCCAGAAATGTAAGATGATAATTTATTTAAAAGATAAATTAATCAGGACCATATTTAACCAGCTGTGGTGGTCCACTATACTAAAAATACATCAGTTTCCCTAAACAGAACTGAACTTTTTCATTTTTTTGAATTTTTTATTTTGAAGGGTAGTTCACCCCTAAAAACCCTCAAAAATCGTGAAAACCCCAATTTTCTGAAAAATAGCTCTAACGATTTTGATTAAAATTTGATAGTTTATAGTGCACAGAGTACTAAATAATTTGACACCACCCGCATGTCTGTAAAAATGACGGTTCAAAAGTTGTGGGCTTTAAAATGTCAAAAAAATCCAATTTTAAAATTTTCAGCGAAAACAATAAAAGTAAAGTATAACTTGACTGCCACCATTGAAACCAGCTTCAAAAACTAAACAAAAATAGTATTTTGAATTATTTGTCTACGACTAACGGGTCCAGAGAAAAGTTAAATTTACTGTCCACGATAAACGCAGTACGTTGTCTGAAAGCGCCCAATGTTATTCTGATGGAGAATATAAAAAAATCAATTTCTTCCTTACTTTTCATCCGTTTTCCATGAAACTTGGTATGAAGCGTAAGGTCAAATCACCGAACAAAACCAGCTCAAAAAAGCTTGGTATTACCGGTGGGGGGTTCCCCCCCATACAATTTGAGCAATTAATTTAACTTTGTCTCTCTTGTATTAATTTTTAGAAATTGAGAAATTGAATGATTATTTTTGAAACAATAAAATTATTAAATGATATTTAGATCAACTTTGTAGAACATGATAGTTTTATTACAGATTGTATTTTTTAAATTTACTTAAGGGAGAAAGTATGTGTCAGTCCACTGGTACCGTTTATTTATTCTCAGGACTGTGTTCAATGACTGTCATAATATGTCTGAGAGAGTTATTTGTTAGGAACCCCTTTGGTATGTACATTGATCGTACAATATCGTCTTTTATGTCTGCGGAAATTATGCAATTTCTCGTATCTAATGGAGTAGCTACAAGCAGAACAATAACCTACAACCCCTACGGGAGTGATGAAACAGAGTGGTAGAACAGAGTGATCTGGATAGCTTTCAAGCCTAAATATCTACAGATGGACCAATGGTAATCTGTAGTAGGCCAACATGCAATCTGGAAAACGGCACAGACGCGCATGTTCGTGCAAAACAAAGAAGTGCCTATGGCCCTTCACTGACGACCGAGTTATCAAATTCTGGAAAATTGCGACGTCAAATCCGTATAATATCTCGGTTAAAGCAGCTTCTCATGTCAGGATGTGCAATGACGACAAAATCATAGTTTCATTTTGAAAATTGGCACCAGGATAGAGAAAATAAAAGTATAGCAAAAGCTGATTGACGACATTTCATCAACATAGCAAGCTTGAATTTCTCAACTCTATCAACACAATTGATTATCCATCACAATAAAACAGCCGACATTGGAACCATGAAAATGCCTCAGAACTTGGCTTGACCACCCCAGAGAACAACCAAATTGTATTACATCCTTTACATCATATATTTATTTTATTGACAGTATATATTACCAGATTATTTTTTCTTCCTTCCCTTAGTGTTTTTTAACAGATCGTATGATATCAATATTACATAATGTATTAACAGTGTATTGACTATTTCTGTGTCTGCAATATTCCGCGTCATATAACGTTTAACGATACTGCAATAACTAACACGGAAAATCCAAGGTTGAATAACTACCCTGCTATATGTAGAGAAGATTTGTATAGGAGATTTTAAGGAAAACTTTGAAAACTACTAATAAAATTTCCCATCAACATGGACCAACTTCTTGTAGCTGCGTGGGTTGCAGAGGCCAGCAAGAATCAGATGCAAGTTTCCCCCCACTATTTCCAGACGAGAAAATTTCAAATTTTACTCACTGCTGGCCCATCGCCTCTGAAATATCATAATAGTACACTTGATATGAAGTGGGCACAGAATATTAAGCCTTAAATGTTACCACTGGTATTTATTTAGTGTACATTATTTATCTTTGATAATTATTTTAAGATTTAAACATTATTATTATCCCTGTACTGTTATGACTAATACACTGATTTTAAATTACCTGCCTTAATCATAATAATACGCCAATTGGGACTTATTAAGTCAGGTAATATACTCATAAAACTACTGTATTAATTATTTTATTATTACCTGTCTAAGGAACATGTCAGCCTTAGTCAGAAACAAGACTAGAAGTTCGCGCCACTATCATCTTTTACTCATGTCTCCTTCATACTTAGCTAGGTTTGTCATCAATTCAAAAGGTAATCTAATCTAATCTATTTAACTGGTTGAATTATTTAATTGGTTGAAATTTACAACAAATTATTTTAATTGAGCGGAAAAAATACTTTCTGTGCCTTTAAGGTTTGTAATTGAATCATCCCAACACTTTAAAGTAACATTAATAATATAATGACAAATACAGTGTGGATAGCGGTGAATAGCCTGTATTTAACTGGATCTTGAAACGTTCCTCACAGTGTAGCACTCTTACCTCGCCCCATCCTTGTCTAACTGAGCGATGTGTGCCATGTATTTTAATATTTTATACAGCCACCAATCACTCTAATTTTGCCTATCACTACTCTGACAACCAACAAGACAGAATATTTAAATACTCAACGATTCACGTTGTTCAGCTGAACTAATTATAACGTATAGACGTTCTGTCAGTGTATTTTTATTGATACCCAAATTATTACTATAAGTTTCAAATGAAACAAATTTTTTAATAATGTTCGTTTATAATTTAGATTTTTACTAGTTATAATTAGTAGATAAAATATAGGAAAGAGGCGACAGAATCGGCACGTCTATCCCATAAGAATAACATGGTGAGCAATTTTTGCGCATTTCCTTTTTTTACGGTAAAAAATTACCCTTATTCATATCAAATCTACTACTTGATATTGTACAACAACATAAAACCAAATACACTGCACAGGGGTAGGAAAAGTTGGCGCGCAGCGACACATGACACCGCGCCGAAGACATCGCTAAAGACCGACCGCTATGTCCATCCCTCTCACTACATCACTAGCATTAATCCATGATCTACTTGGAAATCCATGCCACTTCACATACAACTTATCTCCTTTGTGTTTAATTAACTTTTCTAATAAATAAATGTCCTTATATTTTATCTTTAACAATTTTTACTTATAAAATCCACCTATAATTATATTAGTCATCCTATAATCCAGCTACTTGGAGGTCACGAACTGTGGATAGTTGTGAGCGATGGACGGTGGGTGTGGTGTTCAGTTGTGTGGATTAACGTCCGCACTATTGAATACTACTCAAAGACCAGTTCGTATAGCCCATATTGAACATATGTTTACATTTTTAAATCCTGTTAACATCTCCCGCTTTAAATTTTGGGTTTTCAAATTTTTTCGTACACATAAAGAAAGAGAACAAGAGATTTTTCAAATATAAACGTCATATTTGCATAAAAAATCTAAGAGGGAAACAATACGTTATTTGAAAAAATAAAATAAAAGAAGGGTCCTCTGTGAAATAAATCCAAAAACCAGGTGTCAAGATAACCACTGTATTTAAATTACAGCTAATATACAGTATGAAACGTAAAGTAGTAAAGTGGAGAAGGCAGAACTATATACAACTATTACTATATTCAAACATTAAAACTTACAGTTGAAATGATTGTAAAAACAGGTCTTTAAAAATTTAGTACAAATAATTAAAAAAAATGCATTCGTAAAATTGGTATAGTGCATTAAGAGGTAATTAAGAATTGA
Organism: Nephotettix cincticeps; assembly: GCA_023375725.1. Classification (NCBI taxonomy): domain Eukaryota; kingdom Metazoa; phylum Arthropoda; class Insecta; order Hemiptera; family Cicadellidae; genus Nephotettix; species Nephotettix cincticeps. The sequence continues at coordinate 26,055,505 of CM041786.1, read as the reverse complement.
TAGGGATGAATGATTAAGGAAACATTTTATTAGTAGTCTCGATCGAAAAACTGCACTAATTATTAGTTCAAGACTTTTGTTCTAACCTTATATAATGTAATGTAATATAATTAATTTGAACAATATACACGAATCTTTTTGATAACCTATAACAATATCAATATTTTCTCTTCATAGAAGATTTACTATACTGATATGAATATAACATTATTGTAAAGTTTTTTAATTATTAGTAATTAGTGCTTAATGCAGGTCACCATAAATAACAACATATTGTTTAATATATTACACACACACTATAAAAGTATATTACAAGGTAACATTTCTGGCCACAAGTTTGTTTCGGAGGGCAATGCGGTGTCTCAACTGGCAATTTCTCGGAGGCGGTTCAAAAGTTATGTCTCGCCCAAGTAGTGTACACGCAAGTGGTTGTAAACTTTGCGGTTGCTGTAATAGAGCTACGGGGTTCCCAAACAAACTCACTCGCATATGTCGATCGGTGACGTCATTTATAATATACTGTATTGGGTAAAATCTATTTTTAAACTTTACCTACCTTGATTATTCATCAAAATAAGATAATTATAAGTATGTATGGAGCAAGGAGCAGTATTCAGTAATTTCTTATTTTTGTAACTAAATAATACAAGTATATTATTCAAATGTTTCTTAAGGGGGGATATTTACAAGGCTACTTAAATGTATATGCACAAAGACTGCACAATGTAAATTGTGTAATCGTACTATCTCTCAGCATATAGGCTCATAAGCAGGTTTCACACTTTTCAGCAACTAAATTGTTCAATTCATAGTCCGTCTAGGTCTCTTTTTCATGACTATATTAATTTTTATCAGTTGAACCGATGCTTCTAGGTATCAAATGAGGTAATTCTCTATTTTTCTAAGTGGTTGTTCACCATGGGAGACATAGAAATATTGAGTTGCCGATCGTGAGCGCTGTACATGATATAATTTGTATTCACCCTTACTGTTTATATTATAATTGTGTTGTTTTTTTTAATTCAATGAAAATTTCGTTAAATAATATTTTTGTAAACGTAAAATATTTGCATATGATTTTAACTCATAGTTTCGAACCTAATATTTAGTTTCCATTTGTATATTGAAAGAATATTAGTGTTTTGGTAATGCATTGAATAACGTGATTTTCATATATTGTATATTTTCTCTTAATATATTTATTTATAATATTTTTTTAATTATATAATGTACCCAAGTATTATTTATAGGCACTAAATGTCATAAATTATATTACTGTGTTACATGTTATTTATTACATATTACAATCAATGTGATTCACTGTATTAATCGTCATGCATCCATTGTCGCCACATATATACAGCAATTATTGGTAAAGAGGTGGCCAATATGTAAACCTATTTTATATATTCCTTTTTCTCATGCGTCTCAGTATTAGAAAATAACGTACTTTCAAAGTTATTTACAAGTGCTTGAATCAGAATACTGTTAGTAAAGTGTGAACAATACTATTAGTGCAGTATTTTAAATATTCACTTTGCTCGTGGGACAAAGTAAAATGCCGAAAGCATTATCTTTGAGAGCGATTTGACGCTCGCGCAGTCTGCTGGGATGACTAGTTATTATAATAATTACGGTACTATTTATAACTGGCTTGATTCGACATTAGTATGTCCCAATAATGTTAACTAAACATAATAGAATAATAAACCACAGTAAATAAAATACTTGTTGTATATTCTAAAGGGTCTGCGGAATGACACTATGTAGTGAAAAGTTAATAATAATTAGTTTTAGCTTTTAACATCATTTGGTTGAGAACGATACATTTTATATTTAGAGGTATTCCTTGATATAGTTAGGCACAACACAAATCACAAGGAAGGATGGTTTTAAATACATTTGGTCAAATGCACGTATTTATTCACCGTTGTCCGTCTCTAACAGATGTTTATAATTGCCCAATGTATTTAAAAATGGTCATTTTTTATCGTCATTTAGAAAAAGAATGCATGAAAGGGCTTTATTATGTTTAATTAACCACTTATAACAATATATGATATGGTAGGCCCACATAAAACCTAATTGTATTCATTTTTAATCGACACTTTTTTAAGTTTGAATAACTCAGGCCAGTAACAAGTTTCTTTCTCAGTAGAAAAATTGACTGTGAACATCACGTAGCTTAGAGTATCATCAATCTTATGAATCAATAGCTTTACTATAAACCAATTAGTATTAACTATTTCACTGGTGTTACCTATTGGTAGAGTGCATATGTCCCCAAAAGTTCCGGGTTCAAATTCGAGCAATCAACAATTGCTTTATTAATTTCGCAAACCACAGTTACGGGGCCCCTTAACATACCGGCGACTCCTGTCAGAACATGAGTCGTCACCCCTGGCTAGCCTAATTATTATTCTATAACTGTCTGGAAACATGCAGTGGGAAATTGTTTAAACCCCCTGAATAAAAGTGTGGATAGTTGTGAGAGATGGTCGGTGGATGTAGTGTTCTCTTGTGTGGAGTGTATTTGCCTCAATTGGTAGGAGTGAACGAGAGGGTTACGCTACAGGTTGGACCTCCCGCGTAGCTCCTTGCAACAGCTATAAACGTCATTTCAATGCTGGCATAATGACGTGCTGAGAATGGATAACCCCGGCTATCAGCCTCTTCGTTTGTTAATGGTGTAATGTTCCCGCCCTACAAAGTAATCTATGCTACTTTATTCTGGTCAATCAAATTGTAGGCATGAAAAGATATCCTACTTATAATTTATTTTGTATTAGAAAATCATTGTCAGTTAAATGTATTTTAACGATATACTACTGTATATATTTGTAGTTTTCTTGAAATAAAACTTATCCAATACTATAATACGAGCAAGGTTTGTAAACGTTAGTCACACTCGAAAGTATGTATTATTATTTAAAATTTATGTAACTAATTTCCGAGTAGAAAATAAGTTCTAGATAGGTCTAATGTCCAGGAAAATTCGTGTTTTCTTGTAATATTAAGTTTAAAATCTAAATATTTAACATTACGCTTATGGAGAATAAAATGTAAACAATACAAACCAAAACAGCTGTTTATAACCGTTTGACAGTTCTTGATTGAAGACTGCGGGGAACAATATAGAGGTTATGCATTAATATTTATTTTATGAATTAAATAAATGCAAAATTATCAGGTTACTAAACAATTTGTAAAAACTTAAGGGTTTAAGGAACTTAAGGATAGCTGTGCGAAATAAAAGCAGAAAAAAGTATTTCCAAAATCTTCCGTGTTTTGATAGAAAACGTATTCGTTGTATTGCTTGAAGCCACTGTAACAAACCAATTAATTTATGTAAATTAAATTTCTCTTTTGCTTTTCAATCCTCATTCCGTTTATAACAAAATCAGTTGATCACAGGCTAATAATAACGGTATGGATAATTAGACAGTAAATGATCGGCTTTGGCTAAAAGACGTTAAACGGCATCGCTCAATTGACTAACGTCGTAGCCGAGTTGTAGCGTGTCGGCCTCAAGAACTATAGGCCGCGAGTTCCATTCCCACCAGGGGCGATACTTTTTCTTCAGTGCTATATTAATTATGGTGTATTAAATCGGTTTTATTTCAACCACATAAATGTTTTCATTGGGCAGTAAATTTGTTTTAATTTTGCTAATTAACTTGTAAAAACATGTCTTATTCTATCCGAGCAAAGCTCGGTCACCAGGTACTAACCTAGTAAAGAGAACAGTAAACGTTAGTACACAAAGTATTATGTGATATTAAAATATTTATGTACAACTAATATTAATTCTAAAATGATACTTTATTCCAAGATCTAAAAGTTTTTCTTTTCTTTTACCAATCATAATTTGAGCTCATTCGCTTACCCAATCCCTAAAAGTGATAGAAGCAGACGTAGATGCTTCTCATTGGAACACATATGAACTGTACATTTGGACTTGGTTGAGCTAATTAGTCGAAGTGTAAACCTCTAAAGTACCAAAACTATAATGTGATCTTAACGTTCTATCACTATGCTATTGCAAATAGTAAAGATTTTCACAAAGATAAAGTTGGTTAAAAACTTTGGATGAGCTTTCGTCTGAAGCGCTGGTTAACCTGTGTCGGGAAAAAGCGTCAAAGATTTTGGGATTTACTTCTCTGTGGGAAATATGTTATATCATGGATATGTTTAAAAGGAATGTTTCAGTTCATCTAAACAGCCATTCTTATAGCTAAACTATGACGTTACTGTTTCAAATTTTGGTGGCGCAAATTGCCAATAACCCTTCCCCCAGAGGTAAGCCATATCCATGTCGAAATGTTTGTATTTACTTCCCTGTGGGAAATATGTTATATCATGGATATGTCAAAAGGGAAAGTCCTCAATTCATCTAGACAGCTGTTCTTATAACCAAACTATGACGTCACTAACCAAATGACGTCACCTTTTAAAATTTTGGTCGCTGGCCGCACAAATTGCCAACAACCCCCACTCCTTCCCCCCAGAGCTAAGATACATCCATGTCAGTAACACGGGAGGAATAAGTAGCACCTTTATGATGATTAGTGATGCCAAATGTGTTCTTTGTGGCAAAACTGAGTAGCTAGATCTCCAGTGTTTCACTTGGGGGATTGGGGTTTACTAGAGGGGTTTAATTCAACCTCTTCTTGTGGGGGAACTGGAAATTTGAGACAAATTTATTTTTTTTAAGCAGATATATAGTTATGGATATGACAATGTGTCTAAAGTTCCGAACGGAATTCCATTTCATTACTTATTCTTGTCCCACCGAGGGGAAGGCCTCAGAGCAGACTGACCACTGGCAACGAGACACTCAAGGCGACTCATCCTATTAAATATTCAAAACAGTCATAATAAGGCTCGTGTAATGGTCGAGATGGTTATCAGAAGTGTGAGTGATACCAGGACCGTAATCACCGGTGACAATGAGTAATTAGAAGGCAACATGTAGTCCGGACTGCATAAATCACATTTCTTGTTTGTAAATCTGGGAGATTAACGAGGAGTGTTGATTTGCGTTCACACCTTGTGATTAATGATGGCTACTTCTGAACTTGAAAGGAACTTTTACAATGGTTCTAGTGCAGTTTTGTAGGATTGATGAACGATTGGAAATATTCTTCGAGTGTTGTGATTTAGCTAACGAAAATCGCTTCCTGATTGTGGAACCATTGAAATTGTAATTCCTTAAAACACATTTTGGAATGGTTTAAAAACAAAGATTTTTGAGGTTGGAACCGTTGTATAATTTGTTATAAGGTGTTGGTTGGCATTTCAACGACGCAAGTTTGCAACGATGTTCTGGTTTTCATGTTTTAAACGATTTTCAACGATGTTAGTAGTTCTGTGGATGTGATTTCTACTCATAAACCGTTATTATTGGTCATCACGAACAATTTTGCTGCTGACTGGTAGAATATTTATAATCCTTACCATCAGCACGTTGATGTTTTGTTGTATTTTTTCAAAATTAATGTAATTTTGCTTCAATTATTATTCATACCACACAAAAATTAAGACAAAAAAGGTTTTAATTATAAATTCACGTGTAGTTGATGTAAATTAAGTATGTTTTTACTTCAACATGATATATCATTAAAATAATACACTAATTGTATATGAAAAAAATTATATTAGGCTAAACGAATACCATTGAATAAAAATACCGTGGTAATCTATAATATTATAAAGAAGAGGTGGTTTCTGTATGTTTGTGGGTTTGTGGGGTTGTGGCAAGTAAACGCGAAAAATACTGAACCGGTTATTGAAATTTTACACGAAGGTAAATCTTGCACAAAAGTAGAAAGGTAGAACTAAAATTTCCTTAAAATCCCCTCAGGCTACGCCCCATGAATGCCCCAAGTGTCAATGAATACATTATTTTAAAGAATAAAAACATAAAATTACTTGAATGTCAACAGTTGTGAACACTAAAACTCGACAATTCGGGAAGAAGAAGAAAGAGCTGCCGTAAACGTTCTAGGTTTTAATTTTTACATTTTCTAATGTTAACATCTGTTTACACTAAACTTTATTCATGGGAAGTTTTTAATGACCTTTACGTTATTATTAACTGGAATGAACCCAAAAATAACATATTCCTCATATTTTATTGTAGAACATGAAAACTGAGCCACCCACAAAACTCACTAAACCAATCATCTTTTCCATTACTTCGAAGCAAACTGGTAAGTATAGCTCACATATCTGAATTTCTTGAAAGTGAGAAATTTAAAATATCAGAATGAGGATTCATCACAAAATTTTAAGAAGAACTTTTAATTATTCTATGTAGCTTACCTTGAAAACCAGGCTTTACAAAATATTTTTGCTGAAAGCCCGTCTGATATATCTTTAAAAGTTAAGATGAACTATTTAACGTTGTAATTATAACATAGGTCTTCATCACGAAATTAATAACTAGAATTAATAATACCCGGGGATTAATAGCAGTAAATAATTAACAAGAAGCTTGCCTTGAGCTATTGTCTTGTTAAGATTCGTGGAATATTCCTCTTTGTCATAATTAATCAAGGATCAGGATTAAAAGCATTCGTGGAATTGCAACACACAGGTCAGGAAAGTAAAATTATACCTATACATATTATATCTTATTGACTTATTACGGAAAATTTAAATATTATGTTTATAAAAACAACATTACTTAGATTACATAGAGTGAATTATCTCTTTACCACAATTTTTGCCTGTTTTGCCGTAGTAATATGATGCATTATGTATTATGATAGTATATTCGTTGAATGTATTAGGTTAGATTACCTTTTCAAATGGTGACCTACTCAGAATGACATTTTAAGCCAAGTATAAATAATAAATGATTGTAAGATGATTGTGGCACGATCTTGTAGTCTTGTTACTGACTAAGGCTGACATGTTCCTTAAACAGGACTGTTATTTAATAGCCCAACAGCCAATGACACAGATATTATTGACATTACATTTATTAGCAAATTTATATAAATCGATAAAATTTCTTTTTGAGAAAAACATTTACTACAGCTAAGTACAATGATACCATACAAATAGTCCCACATGAGTCACAAAGGACCTGTGCGTGTGACCCGTTCCAATCTGCCTACATAAAGTAAAAGTAAAATAAATAATAAATTATATATAAATTAAGGGTATTTCATTAAAAGAAAACAAAAAAATAGTGGTTTGAATGAAAAATACCCCCGTCGCAGCAGACCTGCACACTCGGCGAATTTCCAAATAAATAATATAATAATAATAATAATAATAATAATAATAATAATATAGGTCAAGTTTTATAAAAATATGTCCATAAACATGAGAATTATTTGCCTATTCTCCATAAGATTACCATTGGAAAGAGGGTGCAGGTTTGCCTGGAACCAAAATGCAACGTACTGTATTTAGATTTTTTAATATCTCGGTAACCGTTGGAGATAGAGAAAAACTTTAAGAAACTTAATTGTGCAGTTTTTTAAGCTGATTCTAATGGTGAAAGATAAAATTTGAAATTTTTAAAAATTACATTGAAAAAATGTAAAAACCCTTTTTTCGGGTACAAAACGCCCCCAAACTACCACTTTTGATTGACCGAAATGTCTGGATTACGAACTCGTCTGAGTAAATGTAGGAATACACGTTTCTGAAAAATTTGGTCAACCAGACAGCGACGATCCTCTTATAAGTACCAGGAGAGACCCGCAGGTCCCGGATCTCGGGCGGGATCTTACGTAATAAATAATTTGCTATGTAGTAACCATTCGTTATATTGATCGTCTTTAAAACTTAAGGAAACTGTAGCCCGACACCCAGCGCATTAGCGAGAAAAATCCATGGTTTCTTAAAGGCAGTTTTAATAATTATAGATTTTTTTGGTTACAAATAATGGATCACTTAAAGATGAAAAAGCCCCTCCCCATGCAATCAATCCGTACTGTAGTTAAGATTGTACCAATGCAAAATAAATCGTTTTAATGGTGCTGAGCGCTATTGGTAAACATTTCGTTTTACTAATATTGATTGTTAATATATTATTTTAAAACCACTTTCACAAAATCTCTAATTCTGCTGAAGCGATATTAAAACCATCATCCCAGCTAAGCGCTCTAAAAATTACCACAGTGTCATCAGCAAAAAATAATTTACCAGAAATATTTATTTTATCAATATTATTTATGTAAATCAAGAATAAAAGAGGCCCAAGTGTACTGCCTTGAACAATTTCAAAGTTAACTCCCAACTAGATGTACCATTTATTGATACCACTTGGGTTCTGTCACCTTAGTAGCTTTTAAACCAATTGAGCGCTACGCCCATAACCCCCAGATAAGAAAACATTTAGAAAACAAGACTTCTCTATCAATTGAATCGATCACTTTTGCATCAAACGATAAAATACTAATTAAATTTATAGATCTCTATAAATGTAATTAGTATTTTATCGTTGTTATTTACCGAGTTCATTATTACCTTGTTCATTGAGAAGAGAGCGTCACTAGTGTTTTTGTCTCTTCTGATGCCTAACTGTCGTTCAGATAGAATATTGCGCTGTTCTATATAACTCTGCAAATGAATTTTCATGCACTTCTCCGGTACCCTAGAAACACACTCAGCAAATAGATCGGTCTGAAATTATTCATATCATTTTTTTGCCCTGATTTAAAAATAGGAATTACCTTTGCGACTTTAATTTATCTGGAAATACCCCTTGTGATATACTAAGATTATCACTAAGATTGATGATTAAGATTATCATCAGCTGTGTCAAAGGTAACAAATTATTTTGATGATGACCTTCTAGAATTTTGACAGTAAACCCGTCCAGTCCAGGGGCGGAGCCACCACACATTGTCATCATATAATCCGCCACCTTATCACCAGACACCGGCCCCAGATGCAGCTCGTGCTTAACCCTGTATAGCGCGTCATCCACCAGCGGCATTAGAAATCCTCCCTACATAAAAAAATTATTAACCAAGTTAGCCACCGTCCTAACACTCCCCCCACTGGCGTCCGACTGCCGCAGGAAATGGGAAATCTTCCATCTCACAGCCATCTCCATTACTAGCTGACGAGGTGATTTTCCCCCTGTAATAAATTTGTTTAGTGACCTTAATTTTGCAGTGTACCTTAATAATAGTGTTTCTTAAACTTATGAAATCAGCTCTTGATGAATGTCGATGTATCCCATAAAAATGTGTGTGTTTATTGTTGTTTATGATGTTCGAATAGTGTGAGTCAAGATCTTTAAGAAATAAATTAATATTCATAGACGGACTGAGATTTATTGTCAAAACGATGTAATGTCTGGAGTGGAAAGTAAAGTCCAGTTGGAGTCCTGTCGCTTCACCCATTCTTATCTGCTTCATTGTTCCGCATAGTTCAGTCTTCAAGTACACAGCAACTCCGTCATTTCTATTCCAGTTACTGTGTGTGGTGAAAACATTGTAACTGTTTAAGTAAGTGTTTTGTTTTCATCAGTCCATGTTTCAGTAAAAGAAATACAGTTAAAATGAATGTTTAAACTTTGCAGCAGTATTAATTTGGAATCAATATTTTGAAAATAACTATGTTTAAATGTAAAATTACCAGCTGAGTTAGTATTAATATGGTTAAAAACTTTAGTATGGTTTTCAAAAAAACTTGCATTGGATGCTATTGTAAAGGTCAAAGTGTTAAGTTCTGTATCGCAGTGATTCATGTCGATTGTCCTACCGTGACCTCCCCCCATTTTATAAATTGAAGAGAAAAGAGGAAAAAAATATTAAGTACATTTTTAAAATCGATAGCTATTAAATTATGTAGTAAATATAATCATCAGTCTGACATGCTTTTAAATAATTGAAAAAAATGTTTTGGTAAATAAATCAGTATTCTGTATATAAAATAAAAAAACGTTCAAATTTCCTCTATAGCATTTTAGATTTTGTTAGCTTCTTTTCCAACAATAATACTAATGAATACCTAATCGTCAGTCCCATACACTTGTATTTAAATAAATAAAAATTAAATAGATTAAAATAAAAGTGCATAGGCGCTATATAAAATAAATCGTATATACTGTACAAAAAGCTCTGTTTAACACATTGGTTCTACAAATTACGTCAAACTGATAATTTATTCTGTTCTAAATTAAATGGTTACATATATTTATTTACTGCATGGTTAATTAAATGTATATTTGGATGCATGTTTTTTTAAAGCTATTATCTTTTCTGGCAAAGTAAACTAGCCAACGGAAAACAAAATATAACGACTCTATCAGCTAATTCATGATTGTAAGTTTAAAATACACATTAATTAGCGAATATGGAAGCTGTAAACCTGGGTAAGGACAGTGTCTTCCACTGTAAGTAGTTGGTCCAGATCTTTCAGTGCTCTCAAGAGTGTCGACCGGCATCCCGGGTCGGAGCTTTTCCTCGCGAACACCTTGCAGTCACGTGACCAGGCGGAGACCAACTTCTTCTCCCGAATAGCTCTTCTTGCCTTCCCGAGGATCGCCAGGTTGTAGGTTGTAATGTGGTCGTTTATGTATAAGTTGTTGGACGGCCACGAATCCCTTAGTGCGGCTAAGGACGCTGAATGGAACTTCCTTCGGTGAAGGAAGGCTGCATTCATCCACGCCGCTCTGCACTCACGAGGGATGAATTTGATGATGGCGGGGTTGGCGATGCTCGGTGGTCACAGTCTGTCGGCAATTGACACAACCCACGCGTTGAATTTCATTTGAATGACAGAAGCTATTTTAGTGAGAAGTGTGTACACATTTTCATCCTTCGTGTGCGGAACACCAACAATTTCTAAGTTATCTCTTCGAGAATACTGTTCAATTTGTTCAATTTCACGCAGCTGCACTTTTTTAAGTCCCGTGTTTTCTTTAACTAAGTTATTGTAGTCAGTCTTCCTTGCTTCATTTTCAAATACTAAATTATTAAGTGTAACTTGCATTGCAGAAATAGTTTCATTGACACCCTGTAGCTGACCTCTCACAGCTTCGATGTTCTTGTTGACCTGTTTGATCTGGCCGCTGAGGTTGGACTCCAGGCCATCATTAACGAAATGATGTCCTGATTGCTTCCTTCAGATGACTGTTTCACTTCACACATGTCGCACAACCACTCAGATTTCTGATTCTAAATATTCTTATTATCATACCCTTTTACGTTATGGTCTGACTAGGATGAATTAATAAAAAAAATATTGCTACCGACTTGAAAAAAAATAGCACTATACTTGGAGTGACCGTATTAGAATTATAAATTTAAAGAGTTTCGCAAAATATAATAATCAATTAATGTGTTGCGGTAGTCCATACTGACTGTATCATCTACCTCTAAATGACTTGACAATTATGCATATTTTTTGCGATTGGGGACGAATCCAAATCCACAAGCGTTTTGAGATTTTTGAAAATGTATAATTTTTTTAAAATTTCGCTTGAAACAAAGTCTTGATGTAATAAAAATTGAAAAGTGATTAATGAGTAACTACAAGTACAAATAAACCATGGTAAAAGGAACATACCCTTAATTATATTAACAATTACTCGGCTTTAATTAGATACCACTTTAAATTAAGTGTCTCTAACTTATGGGATAAAATTAATGTAAGCAGCGTATAACATTATAGACTATTAAACAAAAAAATCTGACTTTTAAACAATACAATCCAATATAAAGTAAACGGAAAATTAAGCTATTACTATACATTAATTGTAAAAAGAAAGCGAGTTATATACAAAGGTTTAAAAGGATATTTTTTGCCCTTATAGACAAGAGACAATACTGTATTTATTCTTTTTAAATGGGCATTTTATTAGTCGAATAAAATCTTATAAATCTATGACCAATTTGTATGAATAACGACCACATCATATGACCTTGCATTGTATTATTATTTTTATAGACCTTTTATCATAACCTTGAAATTTCGTCACGTTGAAATATAAAAATAAAATGACCAAGAAATTATTCAAGAGATATGAATAATTTTAATATGTGAAGAGCTTTTGGACAGGTTTAATTTTTAATTTTCAGTAAATAAATTTCAAGCTAGGAGGTTTTGTACCAAAAAGCATAAGCATGTTAAATGTCGAATGCTTTGAAGGGTTGATTTCTAAAATTAAAAAAGCCGACCATAATTTAACGGTTGGGAATACAATTTACAAAATTATTTCTACACGTTTCTCAAAGTGAACAAAACTTTATTTTTTTTTCTTAAAGTGCATTAAAGTTTAAGTTCAAAAATTATTAATTTACACATAAAACCTAATAATTCACTGTGCTCCAGGTGTCTAAATAAATGGATTAAGTACACAAATGTATATGGATAAATACATTACTTACTAGACTACTTTAATAAAATAGAATAAATAAATAAATAGACCACTTTAACCATGCAAAGTTTTATTAATTCTATAACATTTTAAACTAATAAATTTTCTGAAGTGTATTTATGGTAGTGTAAATATGCATGATAGTTAATTTTTATTTAACATAATAACTGAAATGAGATAATTTAAACTTCAGTTTACAAAGGTAGATTTATCTTTATTAGCTGTAATTTTTCATTTTTGAACCAAAAAATATGGACTCCAAAGATTGAAGCGATATGACTAAAATTAATTCATAAAGCTAGTATATTTTATCCATAAATCATAAAATATTTCCAATATACTTACTTCAGTCTGTATTATGTATGACACTATTAAAATGGATTTCTCAATATTAACTGATGATATTAGTTTTCTTATTTATAATTGTAGCTTAAAACACACATGCATATAACAAATGCATGCGGATAAGATTAAATTTTAATCGTCGTCAAAATTTCTAAAAGAAACATTTTCAATCATATGTCTGAATTTTCAACCCAAGAGATGAAATATGAATTATAGATACATATTAATATTCATTTTCCTATTCACTATAAATGAAAAGAATCTTAATTGTTAACTTTGATTTTAGTGTACTGAATGTCTTTTTTAGGTTCTGTACTATAAATTGAACATTTACTATCTGACCACCATAACAACTAGTCATGTATCTTGATTCTCTCTTGCCAATAAACTGATATTAATGGTTGGCAAAGCAACACGACGCTTCGCTTCTATCAGAGTATCATGTGTACAAAGCTTTGTTCTACGAAAGGTTATTTCAGTGGCACCGCAATGCAATTTTCACTTCATTAACTGTGTCAACAAACGTTCATACATCTAAAATACTTTTATTTTATTTCCCTCCTCGCCAACCAAGTAGGCTACACTTATAATTAAAATGATATATTTTCTTTGAGCTAGTGATCATATAACAAATGAATAAAGAGATCAAAGATGGTATATAACATATATTGACGTGTAGAGCAATTTCCACATTTCATATATTCAAACTAGATGCAATACAAGTCGATCGTCTCTTCAAGATACGTTATTGCCACTTGCAAAGGTTTCTGTTCTTCTTCCAATGAACATATGAGTCTTATATCTAATACCTATTGCTGCTAAGGTATGATATTGGCTCCAGAGAATATTCAAAATCAATATCATTCCAAAGGCTGAATCCTAGAATCATTATTCCCAGACTATATGAGTTGAGGAGTAACCATTTGCATAAACAATGTTGAAATAGTATATTTCATCACTAGGACCAAAAACGTGCGTTTTTTATACAAGCACAAGTTTGCATTTAGCTATGAATGTGCAAATATATATAAAAAAGCCAATTTCAGTACGTGTTATGAACTATATTTTTCGTCATACTGCAAATAAAATAAAACAATCTCGTAAAACGTTATTACCTGATTTAGTATCAATATTTATCGACTATTTTTGCCACTTTGGACTAATCAGCTGTTATGTTACTTACGTTGTAGAATTTCTTTCTTGATTCCTGATTAGTTGTTTAGGTCATGGCATTGTTAGTTATTATTATCGATAGTTCGATCTCAACCATTCAATATTTCGATTCAATAGTTTATAACTAGTTTCAACCAATATCTGGATTGCCAGAATCGTACAAATATCTATAGGGATTGTTGCAGTTACTTTATCGATTATTTACAATCGAATGCTGAACTCGAATCAAAAGTGTCATCAACAATGATCTTTTGTGGCCTAGGACTAAATAAATCGTCATAATTATAGGTTAAGTCCTAGAAAGGAAAACGCAACTTTGCACTTCAATACATACATCTAAAATAACTGTTTATGAAGCAGTGTGACGAAATAATAAATTATAGTCACGTTTAGTAACCAAATGTCTTTAAAGGTCACTCGGTAGTTTAAGTGATTAATTACTGACTAATGTTGCACCGTGGAGACTGTACAATAGCTCGAGACGTATGTCCCACGGTAATGGATTAGAGTGAGAGTCATATACAGGGTGGTACGAAAATACGGAAATGACCAAACCATTTATAATTCTACATACAACAGAAACACTAAACTTGTTTGTTTTTGGCTATTATTTATTGCAGTCTATATACATGCTGTTTCAATTTTCATTTTAAAATAGTACACGTGTATGTTAGTATTATTTTTGACCCCATTGATTATGTATGATCCCTTAAAACTCAAATATTTCAGTACTAGTTGATTTATTACGTATTAAGACAATAAATATTAAAATGAAATTACGAAAAAACTTAACAAAACGTCAAGAAAGCTATTTACCAGTTTTAAGTGAATCTGATTCTTTTGATGTATCAGAAGATACTCTGTGGTTGATTCTAATAATTACTAAACAACAGTTACTCAATTGTTTGCAAAACTTATTTATGTAGGCTAAGCGGAAATGAATCATGTTCTGATGCTGCAGGGTGGGCTTAAACAGTGTGGTTTGTTATAAAAATTTCGATTGTTATTTTAAGTTAAATTTACGAGTACATAATTGTATTTTTTACTTAAGGTTAAGTGGTAGTAAGGACTTGCTAGTCCTAATTTTCGCCTCTATAAATAAAGCCAATATTCATTTGATTTATATTTCAACCTAATTTTTTTCAATTAAAGTATTTTATAATATATCATGAACTAAGCACAGAAGGCAAACTATGATGTGAAATGACTCTTAAGAACACCTTAAGTACGATATACCCTAGGTAATGAACCCAATAAGGTAAAATATATAACTATATGTGACTGATAATGAATATTAAACTCATAATAACTGTATTTCAACCTTTGATAATATGAGAAAGACAATGCACAGTCAACATGGAACACGAAATAATATTACATACGAATATAGTTATAACTAATATGAAAATGTGTGTTTAAAATTTCTTATCTTTTAATATGTCAACGAATGATTATTAAGAGTTAACTAGCAATCAAAACTCTAACTCTAACTCTAACTCTAGCTCTAACTCTAACTCTAACTCTAACTCTAACTCTAACTCTAACTCTAACTCTAACTCTAGCTCTAGCTCTAGCTCTAGCTCTAGCTCTAGCTCTAGCTCTAGCTCTAACTCTAACTCTAGCTCTAGCTCTAGCTCTAGCTCTAGCTCTAACTCTAGCTCTAACTCTAGCTCTAACTCTAACTCTAGCTATGCCAAAAGTTATTAAAATAATGCTTTCTTGCCATAACTTTTGTTAAAAATACGAAACATATTAGGTGCCTACTAATTTGTATATTTATTTTAATTTTATAAATTAATAAGTTTTTTGGCTATGTCCATCGTAAACTTTTTCAAGCAATTTAAAGTTAACAAACCTTTTTAAATAACATTTGTAGTTTTTATATTACACTATGAAGAATATAGACTCATTCAATATGTCTAATGTAACCTTAGAATCATATCACTAGCTAAGGTGCTATGATTAATTATTAAAAATAATCACAGTAAGTTTCGGTTTTTTACTGTGGATTATTGTAGCTTATATAAGTTATTAGGTTTCTACGTATAATTTTTAGTACACTGTAACGGCGAAATAAACTACATCTATATTATAAAGATATTTATTTTTTTGAAATATACAAATTAGCATTTTGGATGAAGCTGCCAAAGCACCAAATTTACTGAAACAGAACAGATATATTTAGATATCACTGTAATACCACCAACTGACCGAAATTGAATTTCGTTGACACTAACAATTATCTAAGCATTCTGAAGTAGTTCAATGTTATGTCCGTGGATTATATTCAATACTAGTTGTCCCGACGAACTTCGTAACACCCTACAGTAAATATGTGTTAACTTTAGATTACCATGTTTTAAAAATGAATGATTCAGATGGCATTGTTATTATTTTGGAAAGATTAGATATTCTGTTATAAGTTTTGATTGTAGAGAATTTGTAAACAAACTTACTCCCCATAAGGTTAACATTACACTTTTAAAACGCCATAAAATCTAAACTTATTAAGTTTTCCAACAATTTTTTCGCTAAAACCTTCCCGGACACATGTAGAGCAACTTCCTAAAATTTCATGGCGATCAGATGAGTAGTTAGCCAACACAAAAATGACATACATACATATACACATACATTGATTTTTATATAGAAAGATAATAAAGCTCGTAGACAGCTTATTATAACAGTATACAGAAGAAACCCCTTGACTATCTATGCATTTGGTTATCTCAAATTCAATGTAAGGCAGATTGCGACGATTAATTTCGAGTAATTTATATTAAGTAATTTTTACTTGTACTTGTATAGTTCGACCATAGAGCAAAAGTTATACATGAATAATTACTATAGTAACTATTAATATGGTAACTATGTGAACATTTTTATTGTGCTAATAATAAATGAACTAGGATATTATTTAGGTGGTATTGATAAATATCAAAGATAAAATCATCAATTCCGTAATGGAATTTATAAGAAATTATGGGGTTTTCGAGAGTAATGCTCAATATACTAATCGAAAATAAAAAAAAATTAAGTAAAACTTAGAGCAGTGTCATTTTATGTGTAGTGTAGAAAGATTATTGTATTGACTTCCCTGAGGGAAATAGGCTACATACGCGAAGCAATAAAATTACTTTATTCCCCAATATGTCTAAAGGGGTTTCAGTTCCTCTAAACAGATGTACTTCCAACCATATAGCGTCACCAATTATATGACGTCATCGATTCAAATTTTGGTCCAACGGATTGCCATAACCCCCTCCCCCATAAGATGTAATCATGTCAAAATTCATTTCACATTCAAACCTCACAAATTTCAGGAAATAACCTCGATATGGAACTCAGAATAGCACCGACGTTATACAACGGATGCTCACTAAGTGATCAAGTTATGAATTGAGGTACACCAATAATATGAAGAATCCGCTGTACTTGATTTCAAGCAATTAATAGCTCAACTCAATCGTCAACTTTAAATAGCATATTACTGAAAAGGAAATGATGAATCGAAAACTACATAGTATATATAGTATAAATATATGGGTTAAACTGTATTACATATGATATACAGTAGTATTCATGGCAAAAGGATATTTGAGCATTTAATTCAATGAAAATTAAAGTCTCATAGATGTGAAAACTATAATAAAATATAAAAAATTTGAAGAACTTTGAAAAAATTACTTTTGGGAGAGTAAATGGGTTGGTATGAACATATATAATTTACTGAAATTTTTACTAACATTTTGAAATGCAATCAATTCACTGATTCACGTTAGTTAATATAATCTATGTACATTTAAGGCAAGGAGAGCCAATCTTTCTACGAGTATATACAAATCTTATATATCAATTATAAATAATAATTATATAATCTAGTATATTTCTTTGACCCTAAAAATGGAATGGAAATGGATAATGGTTCTCCGTGAAAACGAGATCATACACAATCAACATTTTATTTTTTGGAAACTATATACCAGAAATGTCGTATACCTTTATTTGACCCACATTCTATTAAAATAGAATAATTGTCCCCAAAACCAGCTCTTTTGAGTTTTAGACACAATTTTTCTAGGTTTTACAGAGCTTGTGATCTATAAAAGTGATGGGTTGAACCTTATACGTGTTCCAAATGGAAAATACCCATAAATGAATAATGCCACAATCGTTTTTATCACATTTTAATTTTTACTCAGTAAAAGTGGAAAATCCAGTTCCTCAAATGACAATTACAGTTGGGATACAAATCAAATGGTTCAAAACTCAACAGGATAAGCACATTGTATGAAAGGTCCAATTAGCACCAATCAAGCCCCTCGAAACACCCTACTGTATCTCTGTTTGGCTACATTGTTTGACACAAACGTTTCCATACTTTTATATCCAATCACAACCACTTTAATCCAATATTGTTTCTTCAATATCTTTTTACTAATTTAATTTTTGAAATTCCCCTAATCAACCTGTTACTTAAGTTTTATGGGTAGAGTTAATGAAAATTACAAAAGTTCGGTATACTTTATTACAAATCAAGCATATCATGTACCAAAATTATTACAAAATTCCCTGATTGAAGTATATGCATTATATTAATATCAACCTTTAAGGGATTCCATATTAGTTCGAAAGTTTATACCGCAAAATCCTAAAAGTGTAAATGTCCCAAAGTCCTTTCAGTGAATGAAATTCTTTATTGTTTCCCTTACATATTATTTCAAAAAAGGCCAACTGTAAACTTCTGAAAAGACCTAACAGCAGTTTGGTATCTATATACTATACATCCAGTTGAACTTGTATTTTATTATTTCTTCAGAATTTTCGAATTTGGTTTATGGTGGATACATCCATTTTTGTGCTCCCTGAATCTGAAAATAGTTTTTTGAGCGGAGTCTGTCTGTGTGTGTGTAAGACGAGACTACTGGTCCGCTTTTCATGAAATTCGTCATGTAGGCAACAATCTACTGTATGTTTGACATTTATTTTATATTTTTAATTTTTAACTGTATTTTACCCCCAAAAACACGTAAAATGTAAATTCGCTCTAATGGTTTTGATAAAAATTATATTATTTATATAGTCCATTATGAGATAAACAAAATGATACTACCCAGATTTTTCAAAACATTGTGCTTTAAAAATTAAGGCTTTAAAAGTAAAAAAATATTTTTTTTAATTTTCTATGTAAACAAAAAAGCTATAATTTGTAAAAAGTCTAAACAAATTATTATTTTGAATTATTTGTCTATGACTAACCGTTCCAGAAAAAATTAAATTTACTGTCCATGATTAACGCAGTACGTTTTCTGAAAGCGCGCAACGTTATTCTTATGGAGAATATTAATAAATCAATTTCTTCCTTATTTTCCAATCGTTTTCCATGAAACCTGGTATGTAGCGTAAGATCATAACACCCAACAAAGCCCACTCAAAAATACTTGGTATTATCGGGACGGGGGTTCCCTCCATAAAATTTTAACTTTGTTTCTCTTGCTGTTATTTCCAGAAAGTGGATAAAAACTATTAAATTATATTTATTTTGACTTTAAAGAATATGATATTTATATTACGGATAGTTTTTTTTTTAATTTGCTTAAGAGTTCTCTTCACCTTTGGTAGCAGTGCAATGGCCTCCCGTCAACCGAATCTTGTTAACACGAAACTTGTTATTTTTGTCGCCCGCTTCGGACGCCGTTTTTCATCAGATATTCTTAAAACTTGGCACCAATGTAGTCAAATAGTTATAATAAAGCACTCATACTTCCAAAATTTAAAATTAGGAAAACAATAGTTTCAGAAATTTTTAAAGGTAACTCAATTTTTGTTAATTTTTTTATTTATTTGTACTTACACAATTTATTATTTCGGATACACAAGTCTGTTCTTATAATTAAACTATGACTATCACTTTTTGTCTCGGAAAATACCGACACTCAAAGAGCTAAGACATAGCCATGTCAAAAATGTTTCTATTTACTTCCCTGTAGGAAATAGGTTAGATCATGGATATGTTAAAGAGAATGTTGTTTCAGATGAACTCAAAACGGACATTACACTCTTAACTCATATTCCAAAATTCTGACGAAACCAATACTTACTACTTATTTATTAATAATATTATTACTTATTCTTCTCATATCCTTATTATTATTCTTCTATATGTCTGAACATATTTTGTAAACTGCCACAAGAAAGAAAAGCTATATAAATTCAACATATATACAATGGTTTTGTGTATTGAATTCTACTTAAGCCTACTATATTTCATAAAATTATTTCAATTGGGAAAGCATAATTTTAATGGAAAGTAATGGATAAATTGAAAGTTTGTGAACTTTTCATACATGATCAAAATTAAAGTTAAATTTTTTAAAGCGGTTTCACGATCCTTCCACTTATTACTTTGTGCCCCGACCAAATTATTGCCTTGATCAAAATTTCTAACCCCGTAGCAAATAGGTCCGCCGGAGAGACCTCAAACCTATTCAAAAGAAACAATTTTTTAGAGAAACAAACTTTCCCACAAGTCAGCTTTATGATTATTTTACCAACTTAATTTGGCTCAGGTGGGTGTAAGCCACTATTAATCTAAATCGAGTAAAATTTATATTTTGTTTGATTGAAATAAAATTAAGCTTGACGAATAATTGGCATCCACTTCGTTGACGATGATAAAGGATTTGAAGGGTCACAATTAAGTATTGATTCGTTTACACATTAACGTCTGAGTCAACGTAGACCAAAACTTAAATAAATCCCATACCCTGGAACGAACCAACCCTCAGAACTGAAGCTATCCCTAAAACAAATGTCTTCTTTATGACGTGTTGTGGTCGAGCCTAGCGAAAGTTTACACCATTCAACACAGTACGTCATACAGTAGAAGATGTTAGTAATTCGATATATTAACGACTTTCAACGCCTTAAGTATCAATGGGTCAAACCATTTAAGATTACAATCATCAATTAGTACCAAAATAATCATAATTATTCGTATTGCAATCATTTTAGTCTCTTAGCAACCAACGTCAAAACATAATACTCGTTATTTCTTTCACATCGAAATAATATATTTGAAAGCTTTAATAGCATCTTCAGTTTATTTATCAGGAAGTCCACCTAGTAACGTTTATGAAACTAGTTTAGTTTTGAGTCTTGTTCTGGTTTCAGTAGTATTCGGAAATGGAAATTAACTTTGGATCATTCGAGAGTTTGTTGCGATTGAACTCTTTGTTTGGAACAAATGTTAGGTCATTAAAAACACTAAACGTTAGCGTTGGACAGTTGCTGTACACCATTACAATTGGGTTAATATACATATTAGAGTTATCCATTTACACATGGAACGAATATATAAACAGCAATGAGAAAGTGGAGTCAAAAATTGTGAGATATCTCCATGTTGCTTCTTTAGAACATACATTAGTATCGGAAGTTCTGAACAGTAAAACAAACATATCACTAGCCTTAACCCTGGAAGCTCTCAAACGGGAGTTAGTGTCGGACAATATTTTGAGTCGAGGGATGGTTGATTCGAAGGTGTTCCAATTTTCACTCTGGGTTGCAATTTTATTTAATTCTTTTTCGGCTGTATTCGTAAATTTAATGTATCTGCAAACTAGTTTACCTTTTACAACGTACCTGACAAGTTTCCACTTTGCGAGTTTCTGGTATTTGCAGTTCCTTACGGTAATTATATTCCTATACAATATCGAGGTAATACAACGAGCAATTATAGCAGCAATGGCAGGGCTGGCTGATGACTCAAACTGTTCTGCCTCGCACCGAAGGTGGGTTCACCCACGAGGAGTGACGTCTCACAAAACGCTGAAGATTCGTCTCATCCATGAAGGACGTTTCAAGATCCTGAAAGCCCTGCAAGGTGAGTTGTCTGCCGCGGAGTTGAAGTTCAAACATCGGTACCGCACCACCGTCCTCTGGTTGGCGGCTCTCTTGGTCAACGGGTACACCCACCTCACAAGCCAGGAGGACATTCCACTTCAAGTCATCGTGATATCCACATTTCCGTTATCTGTGTTGTTCCTGGTGATGATCGGAGTGATGACGAGGCTCCAGCAGGTGAAGCAGCAGTCAGGGTCACAGATCCTCCACTCCCTGCACATCTGCCGGAGTGAACCTCTCAGGAAGCTCGTCAGACATCAGCTGTTGGCCAACATCCACAGGTCATCTCCGTTCTCTTGCCACATCTTTGATGTCGATTTATCCCTCGTAGGTCCACTTGCTGAGGTCTTGTTGATGATTACGATTACCAATTTAGTTAATTAAAACTTGCACGATTTAGAATACAATAAACTTTTATGGTAAAATTATTTATTTGCATATTCATTTGTATATAAAAACACTGGTAAGAAGTATACTGTATCAGTATTTGTCACATGCAAATGGTATATAATAGCAAAGATACCACACATAAGTATAAGTTAAATAATAACAGATATTTATTTGCAATATAATTGTCCCCATAAAAAGATCTGGTACACATGCAGCATAAGCATGTAAATACATAAAAAATAATAATAGTTGCTTGCATTATAATGAAATTAAAAACTCCCTTGGAAAACCAAATTTTAACCTCTGATCTTGAGTTATTTAAAAATTTAAAATTGGAAAAACATCTGTTTCAGAAATGTTTAAAGGTAGCTCAATTTTCGTTGATTTTTTTATTTATTTGTACTTACACCGTTTATTATTTCGGATACACAGGTATGAGGACCGTAGAACTAACATTTATCCATAAGACAAAAAATGTTTTAACATTACATCTTTACTCATTTAATCCGGAGTAAGGGAATACTGAGGCATGTTTTCGTGTTTCTGCAAGGGCGAAGAAGAGTGTTAAGGGAGAAGGAATGAGTCAGTCCACTCATAACGAATATTTCTTGGGCCTGCGAGTACAGCAGCGGCGAGGCATTGTTGCGTATTGTTATAGCTAAACTAGAGGCGAGTCGATCAGCTTGTGGTTGTTCTTATGCACAATGTAAAATTGCAAGCCCAATAAAATTAGACGCAAGTTTTTAAAAATAGAATGAAAGTGTGACCGTGACACTGTGAAAGTCGATAGCTGCTGTGGACATCAATTCAGGTAAACCGACAATGCAGGTGTAAAGCGACGTGATGGTCATTACCTCTATACCCTGATAGCGGGGGGGGGAGGTAATGTGGCCGTGGGATAATGCCAGCTTTGTCCGACAGCGTGACGACGCCGGAGACGGTGAATAGCTAATCAGGAGGAACCTTTGTGCTGGGACCCGAGACTCCCCAGGACCCAGGACCCAGGTCCCAGGCGAAGCCTGGCGCACGTCATCCGAGGCTAGACGTCAACACTGATAGCGGGAGAAAAACGTTGTGTTCAGTAACCTTAAAAATTAATAATTAAATGTAGTACAGTACAATAAAACAGAAATATTTAAATACTACTCAAATTAACGTAGGGTGAAGAGAAGAATAGATTATTCCATGTAGTATTATGATTGATCAATTCATCAAAATATCGACGCATGTGTTCAAACAATATCGAATCGATATGCTATTGATCAACTTGATTGTTTTGTCATCGATATGCTTTTTGTTGATTTATCTTTTTGTTGGTACGTTCTAGTCAAGACTAGCAATAGGTATTTGTACGTATTTTAGGATTCAATGCAAAGAAGAAAGATTGGCATAACAATATTTAAAACCTGAAATTCCAACTCCTAATAGATAGGCTACATTTTACAAGAAAAAAAGTTCTCAGCTAAAATGTTTAGGATTAATTTATGTTTGAAAAATTAGAACATTTTTATTTTTATTAATATTATAAATTAGCTATACGTTAAGATTATATTTAAATATGGAATAGTCCTTAAATGGGTTTAAAGTCAATAATTAATGTAAACAAACTAAAATTGATTTTAATTTGACTTTTTTTTTCTTATTCTTGATAGTTTTCTTTCTATTAAATCACTTATGGATTACATATTCTATAAACTAAAGCTCAATGTTTTATATAGCGCTAAACTGGTTTTTAATTTATTATTTTTTTATTTTTATAGTGTTAGGGTCATTTAAAGTAAACAAACCCCTTTTCCAAAAGGCATAGAATAAAGAATATAAGTTTCATAGCCATCATGGGTGCTGTCGTTTTTACGGAGAAGACAAATGCCTTATTTAGCGTTACAGACAAATGTTTAGATTTTCTGGTTTATAAAACAAAAATATAAAAGAAAATATCATATTTCCAAACAATGTAAATACAAAATTCTAATTTCATTTATATAGATTGTATAATATATGTTATTGGTCGTAATATCTTATTGAGGTTTATAATAATTATTGAATGGAAGCAATATAGGCGTCAAATATATTATTCAATTTCTGAACGTGTTCCACAACTAATCATAATTTACCCTAATATAATAATAACAAAAATAATTTTATATGATTTTTTATCGTCAAAAAAATTAAAAATTCAATGTTCCAAAGAATCATTGGAATCCAAAATAGAAATGTAAAAAACGTCCCCGTTACCCAAAGATACAGAAATTGCATACTATAGTAAAGTCTTTAGCAAAACTGAAATTTCTATTGCAATTATTTTCATATTTTAATGATTATGTCACAGTAATTGAAAACTATATTGAACCAACTATATAAAACTTTTTTAGATAGGTATTATACATAAAATGTTGACATGGTGTAATGAAATTTCAATTACTTGATATTTTCCACTATTTCCATCAAGATGGAATAATAAATTGAATTACGACCTTGAAAAGGTACGAAAGTTATACATGAAATTTATTTTTCGTCTAAAACGCTTATGAGACAGATTTAAGTGAACTGATTTCGTTTATAAATAATGCCAGATTAAGAAATTTAATTAATGTTATTAGATTCAGAACATTTTGCTAGTGGATTATTAGACCTACAAATCAACATCGCCCGGCAGAATATGCTAACTTCATATTAAAAGAATAAATCAATTCAGAATAAAAACAATTGATGGATTTAAAAGATATTTTATTTATTTATTAAATGACCCCATGTATGTGTATATAGTTTAAAGTAGGTTTTTAAAAGAAAGTAGGGCCTTACACAAGCATCGTACCTAAGTAACCATGATGTAAATAATGTTTTTTGTTCAACGCAATCACCCTGCTCCTGTAAAGATCATAAACCGTCACGTACACGTTTCATTAATAATAAATATTCTGTGTTGAACATGTCTTGACTCGTAATTAACTGTTAACAATACATGTCCCTTCCCTGAAATCAAAACATGAAAAACCGGTTCTTCAATAGAATTACCGACACAATTGACCATGTATTTGCTCGTTAGTTGTCCGGGAGACGTTGGCTGCTGGTAAATACAAGAGGTGAAATAAAGTTAGTGACAAGTCTATTCTTAAGGCGGACAGAACTATGGCAATAATTGACGTGCGTAGCCGCGGTGATGCGCCGCGCCGGCCAGAGATCAGTAATGAGTCTGGGAACTCGTTCACCCTTAAGTCGTTCCTTAGTGTTAGCCTTAGGCGTCGCGTCGGGCCGCGTCCTTCACTCATTTTTTCGTTTTACCACTAGAAATTAATCTTTTATAAATTATTTTATTAAAGGTGTTCCCAAAAAAAACCTCCGCTTTCGACCTACCTGAAGTTGAAATACATAATTTAAGCGATGTATGAATCACATTGGAATTGCATGAAACACGCCTCTGCTAAAAGCCTCACCGAAAAGCAACCGATTTTCATTAACAATTTGGTATCGTCGGTCCAACAAAACTAAATTTCTGTTTATAAAATATAACGAAAATAATTTAATAAATTACTTTTACGCTACTAAATTTCTACAATTTTTAAACTTGTTCTGCAGCTTGTGTTTTTGTTTTTGTTAAGGTTTCTCAAAATATATATTTTTTAATAAAATATATAATTGTAAACTAATTGCAAAGTGTAATAAGTCGACTATTTTAACTGTAGCCTACATAAAAAACTGTTGGGAGCACTGGAACCAGTTTACTCACAAAAATAGTTTTGAATTAATATTCTTCTTAAACTTAATGCTTAAATAATTTAACCATAAAGTATTTCTTACTCTTTATAAATACAACTCTAAATAAAAACCAATTAGATATCACTGCGTTCATCACTTATAGGTAAGCGTTTCCTGATTAATTCATGGCAAATTCAATAACGGTAGCCGTTTTAATCGTAGAACTCGGTTGATTGCGGCTCTCGTGTAATGATCACAATTCTACTTTGACGTCATTACAAGTTTGCAGACGCCAAAGAATTACGAGCGTAGGCATTTTGGCAAACTGCATCGTATACCATGACTGTAGAATCCAATGGAAGAAGAATACACTTGAAGTTATTGCAGGATCATACCTGTATGTGTTTAATTGGACTAAATAGCCACCCCGATGTGTGTTGAGCGGTGAGTAATGATGAGTGAGGAGGAGGGATGAGGGATTAGGAGTGGCTGATGAGGACTAAAGATGAGGGGTGGTTTGTGAATGATTTAGGTGTAAGTGATGGGAGGTGATGTAGTGAGTGATGAGATGTGAGGAACGAATGGTGAATGGTGAATGGGGTGGGTGTAAGGTGATGGGAAATAGTGACTAAGGGGGTGGTAGAAATATTGGGGTGAGTTGTCTGGTGTAAATGGTGAATGAAGAGTTAAGAGAGGTGAATGATTAGGGGTAAGTGATAAACAGTGTAGTGGGGAATGATACTGGGTGAATAATTATGGGTAAGAGGCGAGTTTAGCTTCGTGAGTGATATGTGGTGAGGGTTGAGAGGTGTATGAGATAATAAGGGGTAGTTGTCAGGGTTGAAGTATCTGTTTTATTTGGAAAAGTTAATTTCTCTAACATCCCGGCTTTTAAGTATTACATTTTGCAGTACCGAAAACTGTGGTTTATAAAATGTGATTTAGTCCAAGCCCGTTGTCGCCGCGGGCCCGGTCTGATGATTGGTCTCGGCGTGTTGACGTTGCGCCGATCACTCCTGAATAAATTACCTCGGTTCGTCACGCATCCTCTCCCCAGCTGGAGCTTTGTTGGTGAGAGGAAGAAGAACCTGCGAGTTGGACACACCGTTTCTTCAATAGAGTCAAAGAGATTCTAGATCAAACCTACGTTTCGTTCTCCAGAGATGTGAATAATCTATCGTATACGTACGTGATCGACCGGTATGTGCATCTATATAGGCCTTAAGCCGTTTTTATGTTTACTTTAGTCTGTTTACTCTATACTTGATTACTTCGCTGAAATACGCTATAAAATGCACCATAGGCATTGGAACATCTATTTAATGTGTTTATGTCGGTGAAATATACTTATATTTAGGATTAAAATTGCATATTATGTAATTTCAGGTAATAATGAATCGTAAGGAAAATGTACCAAAGATCTTTAAAATACATAACACTCGTCATGTTAAAAAATTTATCCTCGATCAACTGAGAAAAGTTAATAGAGGAAGTATATTCTATGGGTATTATTTTGATACAAGGATTATGAGTTACATGTAAAGCTAAATAAAGCTGTGTTACCTAGATAATCGATAAAATCAAATAATGATTATGCACCAACCGATATTTTTTCTACGCTTGATTATTGTGTTTGTGCACAATATTACATTATAAATAAATACGAATAGCCTTTTAACTAGCACTGTAAGGTTTTATATCATACTATATTTTTATATGATATAACCCATCAAAGCTTATTAATTATGTAATATTATTTTCATCGACTCTCTTTAAGACAATATAACAATATAAAAGGATTTTTAATAATTCTAAATCTTGGTGGATTATTCAATATATGACAATAATTAATAAATGAAGTACGAAAAAAGAAGATAACATTAATCTCTCACATCTTTACTAAAGGAACTAATGAAGCTATGTCTGCGAGTTTATTATTTGTTACTTTAACACCGTCAATGTTCACTTCATCTAGGATCTTGCCACAATGATTCCTTGTCAATGTCACTTGTGATTCTGACCTCTTCAACTTGGCCTAACTGTAACAGTAAGTTGTAACTGACACACCACTTGGATGCCGTCTTTTGTCATTTGTCTCTATGACGTCACTTGCCTCGTGTCAATCATCACTTTGACACAATCACTTGTTACACTCACGTCATTTCATGTTGCCATATACCACTATAGCGCCTTCACTTAGCAGTCTTCATTGCTGCGTTTGCTTCAGAGTGACAAGAGCCATTTTCATTAGAGTATTCCCAGGGGTTTATCTGTCCTAACAGTGCAAACTGCTCTTCTGGACACTCAGCTGAAGTTAATTTAACTTTGTTTACCATGTGCTCCGATTTTTCCTCTCGGTTTGAATGACTTGGATGTATTGACGGTTTGTTTTAAATTTGTTATGCAAGTCTGGTTTAAAAATAAATAGTAAATTTCTGAAATATTTCTGAAATCTTTAGTTTCATTTCTTTGTAAATTCATGGTCAATAATACTAATTATTGACACCATATTGTATAGTTATTTTTACGTTAAAATTTAACGTTTTAATAGACTATTGTATTATGTTTTATTTTATTTTAATTATATATTTATTAGAATTAAACTACTATGGTAAAACAATTTTAAATTTCTAGGAGAATTTTAAAAATCTGATAAAGCCAGGTATGCAGATTCTTTGCAAAATGCCAAAATTTATTTTTGATGAAATTAATTTACTCATCGTTGATAAAGTCGCTGACGTATGACATTGTACTCTGGGGCTCCGCTTCCGGCAGGCTGTTTTTCCGCGTATTCAAAATTCAAAAAAGGGCTGTCCGAATAATGACGGTAGTAAATAGGCGAACCTCCTGTCGGAGTATTTTCCCTTCTTTAAATATATTAACTCTAGCATTTCACTATATTTTCCATATTATACGGGTTTATAAATTTAAATTAAATTCTATTCAAACCGGTGCAGACATTCTTAATTATAATACGCGCAATAAATTCCAACACAGGCAAACCGCACATAGAATAGAAATAACAACTTTCCTTCCTCAAAATTTAGGTCCACAACTGTTCAATAAACTCCCCACACATTTAAAACAATTTGAAACCCGCTCAGTGTTTGAAAATCATTTAAGGCATTTCTTGGTGGAGGGGGTTTTTTATTCTGTCAATAAGTTCTTGGAATGAAATAATTGTTGTATTTGTAAGTTTTTATTATAATTTGCATTTGTATTTTGTCAATTTTAATTTTTATGGAAGACTCTTTTTATTTTATTATGATGTTGCAATACAATTGTAAAAAAATTTCAATCTGTAAATAAACGAATTACAAATTCTAATATTCCATAAAATACCTAAATTTCATACTCCCTATTGAGTCGTTTCAGGTGAAATTTGAAATTTAGTTGTTAGTGAAACTTAATATTTTATACTGACTATTTTGTTACTATGGTAATTATTAGAAACAGGTTCATCAATACCTTAAAAATCCAGATAATAAAAATCAATATTTTTTCCAAATTTACTGTGATAATAAGAAATTATCAATAAATCTATGTAAATAAAATTAGAGGTCTGTTTATATATTGCTCAGAATTATTCATTTTTTAGCTATTTTTACTTTTAGTGCTTTAGCGAAGCCGAAACCGGTCTTATCTCATTTTTTGTCTGTTTGTTTGTGACGCTCCAGACAAACCTAGAGAAGGTTTGTAAATGCTTGAAATCGCCGCCGCCCCTTGAAAAGTAAATAACGAGCATTTAAAACCCACATTTACGCGATATTACTCGCATTTTGATTCAGTTTTCAATGAATAACCTACAGGTAATAATCAGCTGTCTTTGTAGTTCAAAGGTTTAACAGAAATAAAAATAAACAGCTGTTGAATCAATATTAGTAAGTTTATATTGGTAATTTATTTTAAACCCATTTCGAAATCTTACTATATTTAAAATGTATTTTAACGTATAAATAATTATAATAACGGTATAAATGTTCTAATCTACTTAATTGTAAGGTAATGCTAAATAATAAAGCTAGGTATTGATTTATTTTCTTTGTGTTGATTTGTTTAGGATTTCAGGTTTACATTTTAGTGTGATAATCTTTCTTCTTTAAACTGAATCCTAAAACTCGTACAAAGGACGGGCTTACTGCTTGTTAGATATATTTTAGTAATACAGTATTTAGAATCCGGAACACTATCTGGAATCCGGAAAGCACTATCTGTAGTCTAATATTGATCAAATAACATGTGCTATTTATATCTTTTTTATTTTTCAAACGCATTATTGAATTACAATAAATGAATTATATTAGCTTTTTAAGTTGTATAGCTTTATTGTTTTTGGCACAATACATATTTTCATGAAACGGCTATTACTAGTTTTTTCTTCCATTTTCTCATTTAAAATAAAAAAAGGAGTCGAGTGATGGATTGGTAGTAAAATTACGTTTTCCTAAACAATGTATGCAATGACACATAACCATATATCATAAAAATTTCATCTTTCGTCGATGAATGCAGAGTGCTCGCTCGTAAGTTATCTGGTATTAAATCAACTAAGAAACATAACTGTCGCCAATATACAAGACAGCGGATGATGACAGGTAGTATTCTATTGTCTTGCAGCAGCCTCATTCATCATGCTTCGCCGTCTTCCTACATGTTTTAGGATAGCGAAGAACCCACCCTAATGGACGAAGGTGGGTTGTGAAAGATGTTCAGAATTCTTGCGTCAAGAAAATTAATTCTATTACAATCAGCAAAAAATATAATAAGTATGATAAATAATTTTTAACATACATATATTAGAAAATAAATAAATTGAACATAATCCTTTCGAATCCTTTGTTACCTGTGAAATACCAATAGTATTCTCATTCCTTTCATTATTGCATCGTTTTTATGTATCGTCCTTCCCTACAAATTATAATATTTAATACATATTAATAACCTATAATTCATTAATGTCAGTCGCATCGACCAACAAACCTCGTTCAAAAACGATAGGTTTCACCTAGGAGTGGATGTTTTCCCCAAAAGAATTTTTAAAAATATTTTAAATTGTTTTCTCTTGTTGTTAGTTTAAGATATTGGATGATTATGTTAGAAATAATAAATCTATACATCTATTAAATAAATAAGAAAGTAAATATGTAGTTTTATTGAATGTTTTTTTTGTGTTTGATCTAAGGGAGGAAGAATATGTCAGTCCACTGATTCTGCTTATTTCAGTTTTGAAGTCCCAAATTACCTAAACGCCATTAGTTTTAGACCATGTGCAGCTAGTGGATTAATTTCAAAAACATCGCAGATCGGTCTATCCTAAGGTGGTTTCGGAGAATTTTGTCCTCCAAAAAAGGTAATTGGAGAGGGGTATTGGAAATTGGAAATACTAACACCATATCGGTTATATGTCAATCAGTTTTGAGATGTAAAAATTTGTGAAAACAGTACATCGAGTTCGTAAACCAGACATATCGGTCAATCGGAACGGGTAGTTTTGGGGGTATTTTACTCAAAAATTGGGTTTTTTGCGTTTTTCATATGTAATTTAAAAAGTTTTTAAATTTTATCTTCAACCATTAAAATAGCTTAAAAAATACACAATGTAGCTCCTTAAAGTTTTTCTCTATCTCCAACGGTTACCGAGATATTAAAAAATCTGAACATAGTACGTTGTATTTTGGGGCTCCAATGTTAATCTTATAAAGGATGGGGAAAAATTAATATTTCACTTATTAATCAATATTTTTTGATAAAACTTGATATTTAGCTTCATGTGGTTGAGATTCATTCATTTATACTTAAAAATCATAATTTATTTATTTATCATGGCAGATAACCTGCATACTCTTTTACTATGTTAATCATAAAGGGAATAGGTAAACTCGTTTATTTATGGACAGATGTTGATGAAAATTTGTACAAATTGTCAAAATAAAATTTTTGATGCTATAAATGCCTACTTTCAGTGTTCCTCACAGCGGTTAACCTACATACTCATTCCCATGTTAATCTTAGGAAGAATAGGCAAATAACTAACTCATATATTTATCAAAAGATATTGATAAAACTTGACATATAATATTATTATTACATCAATTGTTGGGAAATTAGGTGAATAAGCAGGCCTGCTGCAACGGGGGTAATTATTTTGTTTGCATTTTTGTGTTAAGGTAATGCGAGTGACTAAACAGGTTACAATTTAACTGTTTCCATTTTTACTTGATCAGTTGATCTGTATTTATTATTATTGGTGCTAACCTGTTGACACGTCTTAGCTCTTTGGTGGGGGGGGGGTGGTAATTTGTTAGATGAAAATTTGAAACAGGTTTCTGTAGAAACTACCAGAGCTATTGTATTGAATTTTTTATATGTAAGAATAAGAACAGCTGTTTAGATAAACTGGAAACATCCACTTTAGATATATCCATAATCTAACGAATTTCTTACAGGGAACTAAATACAAACATTTTTGCCTCGGTAGTTAAAACATGTGGTGAAACGTGAATATAAAAATTATTACAAAATTAATAGGAATTACTAATGGTTTACTAATCCAATAATTAATAATTACTAATCCAATAGTTTAATGTCTGAATATCAAAAATATAAATGCACCAATGTGACAAACATCCACAGCAGTAAAGGATTGGATGAAGCAATTTTCTCGTAATATAATATGAATACTTTCTACGTGTGTTTGTAATTGTACTCCTTTTAAATGGCTCGACCGACGTTGATGAAATATTTTATGTGTATTAAACGTGATTTGAGGACATTTTCTGTAAAGTTTAGTGCAAATCCGTCAACAGGGCTCCACCCCAGAGGGCATAAAAGGATTCCTGTCAGGTGTTATGAATGTTATGTTTACAAAACTATTAGATGTGTTTAAATAGTTTGAAAGTTTATTCAAACCGTATACATTACTGTTCGATGGAACGATGTTCGCCGGGTAACGCTAGTATTGTATAATTCAACTGTATAAAATATCAGAATTTTACGTATGGTCAATAATAGCATTTAAAACATTTCATACTTAAGAAGTTGTTTCACGTTAAAGTATACAGTTTTAAATAATGTAGAAAACGTATGATAACTCAACATATTTAAACTCATAAGGTACAGTATTAACAATTTTAAATCAATGAGAGGAGTTTCGGGGGAAAATCTAAACCAGAGGCGAATTATGGACTAAGCGAGAGGGGATTAAACCTGTCTTTGTGTTTGTTGACGTAGAAATCACTTTGGGATAACGTTAATTAATGGGACTGTTGTGCGGCTGGGACAAACGAGTGTATGAAGGCGGCCAAGTGACGACGTCAAAGTGACAAGTGACATCACATGGCATCACTTTAATAAACACACCTGCACGGTACGCGAGTGCACAGGATCAGTTGCACCTCGGTAAACCCTAAGTTGTTGCATGTTTTACATTCAATTTAATTTAAAAACTATTCAAAACATTGCTTTAACTACCAAATATTTATACTGTCATTACGTATCATGTAAACGTGATTAAAAACTTTATTTTTACTTTATAGGTCAATGGATCGCTTTACTAACTGGTAGTATCTATAGAAAATGGATAGAGAGACCATACCATACTTATAGTACCGATAGATACTGGGTCGGTAGACCTGTAAACTACCTGGTAGTACCAATAAACACTGGGGGAGGTTAGACCTTAGAACTAATAGGGGGCTAGGGGGAAAACCTGTAAACTAACTGGTAGTACCGATAGATACTGGGGGAGGTCAGACCTGTGAACTAAATTAAGGTCTGGGGGTAAACCTGTATACTTGTAGTACCGAAATATAACGCAGGAGGTCAGACCTATGAACTAATTGGGGTCTGGTGGTTGACCTGTGAACTAATTGGTAGTACCAGGGAAGTCAGACCTGTAAATTAATGGACACTAGAACTATTAATTTTTTTGGAATAATTTAAAAGTTACGAAGATACTATTTTTAAATCTGTAATTTTATCCCCTTTTATAATAGGCCTACTTATAATAATTATCATAACTTCTTACTTTTTGAAGAAAATTTTTCAATATAATTTAACTAATTCAATTTTATTTAGTGATTATTTTGGTTTGTAATAATGGTATTAAATACACGTTTAACATACAAAACATACAACATACATAACATACAAACAGTTGTACATACATAGTTGTTGTACATAGTTGTACAAACAGTTTAACATACAAAAGGATATACTCACATTAGAAATACATGGATAATTTCAATAGTGAGGCCAGTCAGTTAAACGACTTTAACAACAAAATTTTAAATTATTGTACTCGGATGTGAGAACAAACATGAAATATGAATATGTCTCGTTTTTTATAAGAAGACAGTTTTTGTTTCTCTTAATATAATTAACTATAAGCTAATTACAAGCCAGACATTCGCAAATTCGCGTCATGTTTGTTTGCACATACGACACGTATAGGTTGTCGATTTGGCCGCCAGATTGCGTTACATATCAATTCACCAACATGACAATGTAACGTATGACTCAATTACCGGAAGATGCGGCGATCAGCTGTGCGTCTGATTACTGATTGTTGCAGTAGCGGCCGCAGCTGATGGTCGCATTAATATCCGTCTGATGACGCATCATCAGTTGCGGGTAGCTTCATTAGGGATGTTCACTTCGACATTAGTCCAGTTGTTCGATAAAACAAAGAATTATACAAACATTTATTCTTTGTTGTTTATGTATTTTTTACTTTATATAATTTTCATTGATTGTAAACCTGTATAAGTTTATTAAGTAAGAACTTATGCATTTTTATAGTTTCATATTTGTTGGAATAAATATTTGTTCAACAATGAATTAGATATCAAGTAGTCTACTGACATTGTAGACTAAGGTACACAATCCTTAGCTTCGTAGAGCTAAAACGTCTATCGGAAATAACACAGCAGTACACGGGTTGGTGTTTCTATCGATTGATTCCAGTTAGATCATGATCGGTCGCCTCTGGCTAGCCAATATGTCCAACGTCAGGATTTCCACATCTATAACGACCATCATTGCAAGTGAGGAAATTGCGTGGATAGTTCCAGGTAGAACTAAAACTTGTTTTAAGCCTCAACGGACTTCTGCGATGAATGAAGCAAGCTACCGTAGCGGTGTGGGTCACACAGACCTGGAGGTTAACCGCTCCTGATCTCGCTTACCAATGGTTTCGATTCAGCAAAATTACATTTACTGAGCCAGTAAGTTACCACTAAACTACCGTTACATTCCACTAGTAACATCAAGATAACTGTTATTGACATTTAGCAAGTACTTTTAACATTTCTAATTCAAATTGAGCTATTATAAAATAGATTTTTTGTAGGTACTCATTGTGCAATGTGTTTCCGACGCTTAAATTTATCTCACCATTATTCTGATTATTTATCCTGCACACTAATGATCATGGTCATTACATGAAAGAACCTAGAATACTCACACTGAGAATACCGCCAGCTTCAACTGTGTACCACAAATACTCGTTAATCTTTACTAGTTAATCAGCTCGTATTCAGTTCATGATTGAACAATAACTGAGATAAAACAAAGCTCACCTTGTTTAAAAGACCGGGAGGTTGATTCTTAGATGTCTTAGATGACATTTAAAATAATATCAAGTGGAACTAAAAGTATACCTCCTGTAGTTGGAAATTATTTATAAAATACGTTTATCATTTCAACATAAGCACATAATGTCACTTAATATATTCTGAAGTGTATCCACAGCAAACGACATGGTATTAAACATTCAAATAACTAGAAATCTTGTCCTAGTTTCGCTATATTTGCATTCAGTCATGCAGGTTTTCATCTCATATATGTGCAATGCTAGGGAATTGAGCTTGAGATTCCAACGTTTATACTAAATATTTTTCGAAATAAATTATATATATAGCTCCATATAACCTATTTAACCACGTTCTTATGAACATTACAGCTGAATTACATCTATCCTTTGTACATCTCGGTAAGATGTCAATTCAAATGCGTTTGCATGCCAAGTATGGAATGATAGGTAACAGGCCTACTCTAATAATAATAAATTCGATTTTTAACATAATTTGAGAATAAAATCATATTATAAATTTAAAAAATATTGTCACCATTTCTTCGATCCTCGTATCCATGTCAGACCGTAAAGTATCTCAAGTCAAGTCAAAGGTCAGGGAATACATTTGTCTTCCTTGTGAACCTCTTCGCCTCCGGTATTGTGTTATAACCCATAAGAGACGTGAAGACTTCTCCTGCGCCTAGTGAAAGTTCCATGTGACATCTGACGGATCCAGAGGTGATGACCAGTAGCGAGACAACTCAGGCTGAGGAACGTGCTTGTCAACATGCAGTCACGCCCGCCGTCCTCAACCAATGCCAATACACTTGACTTCCTTTCACCGTTAAGTGGATTGCATACATTCGACGGCCTGCCAATGATGAAATGGCTTTATGATGTTAAATCAGGGAGTGTTTGGCAGTATTTTAAGTATATATTTTTTATTATTTTTGTATGTTGATGTAATTCTAATAAATAAAAATATTTAATCACTTAGGTAATATTTAATCTATTGTGAGGTAGTGAAAGCCTTCGTATTAGGGTTTAGTACAGAAAGAATGTTATTAATTTTGTTTGTTCAATAAACAAACGAAATTTCGATCTATTAAACAAATATGTAAATGAAAACATTGTAGTATAATCTTTAATGACATATAAGGTAATACTGTTTGGGTTAAAAGTTGAACTTTATAATATAAACTCGACTACAATTACAAGGATCTTTTAATGTTTGGCTAGGTTAATCCCCAAGAGTACGTGGTTAGGTAAAATTCTGTAGATAAAATGATTCAAACATCCATTTACACCACCAGCTATTATATTTCATTTAGATGTCCCACTTCAAATAGTCTCCTCCCTAACTTATCATCTCCTTCAGTTATCACCACCATTAAAGACAATATAGTGGGCATAAAGGGGGCAAAAACTTATAAAAAAGTGGGAGATCACACGGACTGCAGGGTTTTATTACCTACATCAAGAGTGAAACCGGAGTCGGGCCCAAAAAAACAAACCAGAAGGGCTCGAGGCAGCTGAGGCCGCGGTTTTGTAATTACAGACTAGTTTTGAGAAGAAGGGGCACAGGGTCAGGTGTCCGAGGATTTCATATCTGTGGTCTCGAGGACTGAGCGATATTTCGTTATCGCGCACTTAGGCTACGTTGACTGTTAGATGAGGCCGGATTAGAGGTCTTCGTTTAAGCCGGTTAAGTTTATTTTTATTTTTAAACTGTACAGCCATGGGAACACATTGGATTAGGATATTACACACAATTTCAAGGTCTATAAAAATGAGCCCAAATGAATTCAAATCTGGCTTGTGTCCAATTTGACAAGTGTGTAATCAGAAAATCATTCTGGTGACCAAAGAAACAGTATTTAATAATTATGATATTTTAATTCACACCAGTACAAAATTATCTTTCGATAAAACATAGGCCATGTTCGAGAAGAACGAATAGTTTCCTCAACAACAGGAACTGACACCAACATAGAGTAATAATTAATTTTAAAATATTTCAATTGATACTATAAGCAATATCTCCCTCTTTATAAAAAAAAACAAAATTATATGAACCTTCAATGTATGACAGACTAATTAATTTTCTAAAGTACATCAATAAGAATAACAAGTTAAACTGGACACTGACAAGATTTGGTAAACATAGGTAATTTTTTTAAATTAGAAATTTAAGATAGCAAATTTTATCAACCTAATTCACAATTAGTGAACATTTATTATATAATTTCTAAAAATACGATGGCTAGAATTGACATAACCAGTTATTGTTTGTCATAAGTCATCTCCTAGGACTTTTTCAACCTGTGTCTGTTAGTTATGTATGTAACCATATATATTAACAAATTTGCTCTATTACATCACCTACTATTACCTATCAAAGGACTGATAGGTTGGATTACATTGGGTAATAGGCTAGGAGAAGCTGGGTTAGAGTTATTAATAGTGCTGGGACTTTTAGGTTGTGGAGACTTGGTAGGCTCAACAGGAGTAGGAGAGAGAATAAAATACTTGCGGTTTTACGTCTATACAACCTTCCACTTTCATCCTCTATAATATATGACCGAGGCACGTCATCTTTTACCAATTAGACATCTGCTGACCAATTAGACACAATTGGATTTCTCTTGAAAACATTATCATTTACATTCAATTCAGTCAGAGGTTTTTCATTTTTGCTCTGTTATTTACTAGCCTAGGGTTGGGTTTAGTCACTTTAGGCTCAAGCCTTTTATTAGTACAAGGCAACAAAGGTCTTAAATTTCTAGAAAATAATAACTGAGGAGGTGAAGGAGGAGGTAAATGGCCTTTGAGGGGGTTCCTATAATTTAACAAAAGGATCAGTGTTTGAAAATGCACAGTTTTTCAAATTGCCTTCAGCAATCTTTACACCCGATTCAACCTGAATATTGGATTGGATGTGTTTAGGTGAAGTCATAGCATGATTAAATTCATAGTTAGATACAGATTCTTTGAATTCCCTACAGTCAAACTGAGTACCAGAATCAGTAACAATTACATTAAGAATACAATGCATAGAGTGTCCTTAAGTTTATTTATTACAGTTCTGGAAGCTAATTCTGACAGTGGAACTAATTGAATGAACTTAGATTAATAGACAATTACAATCAAATAATTCAGAGATTTAAATTCAAACAAGTCGGAAGATACTTTTGCCCATGGTGTAAGAGGAATGACATGGAACAAAATAGGCTCTTTTTGATTACTAGATGATTACCTAGCACACGTCATAGAATTATTTATCAATTGTTTTATATCTTCTTTTATACAAGGCCAATACGACGGATTATTAGCTTTAATTCCACATATACTAGCGCCAACATGACCATCATACAGTTTTACAAGAATTTGCTTTTCCAAACTACGAGGTACTGCTAAACAGTCATTTTTAAACAACAATTCATCAATTACACGTAACTGTTCCCTTATTATTCCAATAGAGTTTGACATTATCATCTAAATTATTATAATTTTTGGCCAACCACTTATAACCAAACTTTTAACCTTAACAAGAGTATAATCTTTATCAGTTTTTGATTTGTCGATTTATTCCACTAACCAGCTGCTCGCTACATGAAAAATGTTCAAAACTTACCCATTCAGGTTTATTTTACAAATTATTTTATCATTAGTTTGTTCAATTTCCTCCAAAGAGGTGAGAGGCAGAATCAATTTATCGATTTTTCCACTAACCATCTGCTCGCTACAATTAACATTTTCAACACTTAAAAAATTCCAAAGAACGTACTTGTTTTATATTTGGTTAAGGAATATTATTTTTAAGATGTTTAGTTTTTGTAGCTAAAGTTTAATATTTTCTGAGAAAACGTAGATTGAAGTTTTTTAATGTGAATAAATTACGGTCTTAGTTACCAATAGGTTAACGACCACAACGACCATGAGAGTTCTGGCGAAGGAGAACATGTTGAAGTAGTTGCAGAACTGGAAGATCCCCTGTGTTCAAGTCAGGCAAACCACCTTTTATATACTCTCCTTGGGGGAAGATTATTGCCATATGGGTTCAATTATTGAAAAATAAGCTACGTTAAAAAAATTACCTAACCGATATCATGATGCAACATTCGCGAGGATTTCGTTTTTATAAAAACAAACTTAACAGACCAGAACTCTAACAGGCAATTCAAAATATTACGTTTCAATTTACGTGTACAATGTTGCTAGACATTTATGGTAAAACTTTTACTTCATTTACTGTTTTACGCTTATTAATCAACTTTCAGGACTTAAGCTTAACATTAGTAGTAGGCCCACTTGATTTAAGTTAATTTTAAAAGTAATTCTTTCGCTTACATGAAAAGCTCACAACACCGTAGTCTGGACCCTGGTACGATGACTTTTAGCACAATTTGTACAGTCATATATATCATAAGGGGAGCGTGCTGGTCTAGGGGTAGAGCGCAGGGCTTTGGTGCCCAAGGCCCTGGGTTTAAATCCCGCCTATCACCAATGGCTTTTCGCTATGTGATAATGCCGCAACCCACACAGGGGTGCGCAAAAAGCCGCTACGGCTGAAGTGCCTTGGGAGTAATCCACCCCTTCCAATAAAAAAACAGTCATATATAATTTTATACTAACTCGATTTTACCTGTCATTAAACGTTATTAGGATTTGCTAGAACACCCACTTTCCCGATTTCAAGTTTGTTCTCCAACTCTCTAGCTTGGATCAATGATAATTCTTCCATTTTGCAGATATCCACTGTCTTATTTACGGTTAAGTCAGTTTCCCTAAGTAGTCTTTCTTTAAGATGTGTGTTACTTGAGTTTAAGCCACAAACTATTAGATCATGGACTATATCCTCACGGATATTTCCGAACTCACAGTTCAGACTTTTATTGATTAGGTCTGTATAAAACACTTCAAAGGACTCGTTTAAGTTTTGTTTTCTAATCAGGAATTTATGTCTTTCCACAGTTACGTTTGGTGAGAAGTAACCTTCAAACTTACACTAGCAGACTTTTTAGCATCTACAGAACTCAAATTAAAGTAGTTAAAAATCTAAACATTTGTTTCCAAGATTGTGAAGCAAAATTGCTATTTTTCTAACCTTCCCCTTTGGCTGTGAGAAAAATTTGAAATCTTTGATAGCATTGTATCCAATTTTGAGACAAATTCTTATCTAACCTTAAGGAGTCAATTGATGAAGTTTTGGAGAACTCAGATTTTGTGGACATTTTGAATTTTCTTTATTAGAATTGAGTTGGGGTACTTACGCTTCAAATGCTTTAAAACATGGCTTGCCTTAACATTTAACAATTTACATAGTTTTCACACTCTAAACTTAATGTTAACATTTCTGACACAATGTTGTACCAAATAAACAGTATAACAATTGTGACATTGTTAAGAATTTTTTGCACCAGTACAAAATCGAGCTTTCGTTAAGA
This sequence comes from Nephotettix cincticeps, assembly GCA_023375725.1. Classification (NCBI taxonomy): domain Eukaryota; kingdom Metazoa; phylum Arthropoda; class Insecta; order Hemiptera; family Cicadellidae; genus Nephotettix; species Nephotettix cincticeps. The sequence goes on along the minus strand of CM041786.1, from coordinate 26,014,623 downwards.
AAGAGGCCATGATGGCTCGATAAGAATGAATAGCTTCCTCTACAAGAGGAACTGACTCCAACATAGAGTAATAATTAATTTAATAATAACTAAATCGATACTTTAAGCAAAACATGTAAGGAGATACACAGCCTTCTCCACGTGTAGATCACACTGGATCGACAGGCTCGGCCAGAGGCAAAATCTCACATCACAGTGGCCAATGGTTTACACTAGACTGCAGACCTGTAGCGTAGACTAACCATGGTTAAGTAATGCCTGTACTTACTTATCACTGTTATTACAGTCGCATTTGGAACCTAACTAGTGATAGATTGTCAGGGAGTTTATCGAAAATTAATGATTGTTTGTGTCCTTTATGCGTTGCCAAACTACTCATTCGTTCGCCATGACATTTTAGGAAGTTGCTCTTTATGTGACCAGAAAGGTTTTGGTGAAAAATAATCGAAACCATGTTTCCATTTTATGGTGTTTTGAATTTCTAATGTTAACCTTACGTTTGTTTCACAAATTTTCTACAGTCAAAACATTTGATTTTATAGAAATCAAATGTTTTGACCTGCTTTAGCTATAGGCTAAAGCAGGTTTACTTTCCATTATCAATGTGATCTGCTATTCAATGCCTTCTGTATCAATTGTCAATTTAAAACTATAAAGTAAATAAATACTATAGAAAATGAATGGTTTTACTTGTATTTTATATGAGATACTAGCCAAAGTACCCATTCTTCGCACGAGTTAAAAAGGCTGAAAGGTGTAGGCTATACTGATACATTTAAGTTATTGTTAATTAATTCTTCATTGTTTACAAAATGACAAAACACGAGTGTCTACAACATTTCAAAGTAACATCTGTCAAATATCGGGAGAGGATAAGGATTAATGTAATAGAGACAGTCGCCGGAAAAACTTAAAATCTACCATTCCACTATTTCAAATAATTCACTAATTTCGATCCAGCAGTTTATCTGAAAAATCAACTTTATTTCTTCTTCTTCCCGAAATGTCAAAATATAGTGCAAACGGATGTTGTCATTAGAAAATGTAAACATTGAAACCTAGGACGGTCACGGCAGCTCTTTCTTCTTCTACTTCCCGAACTGTCAAATTTTAGTGTTCACAGCTGTTGACATTCAAGTAATTTTATGTTTTCATTCTTTGAAAATGTAAACATTAAAATTTAGGACGTTCATGGAGCGTAGCCCGAGGGGATTTTAAGGGAACTAATATGCCTATGTGTTGCATGAGTTTAAGATCTACCTTTCTGTAAAATTTCAAAACGGTCGGTTAAGCATTTTTCGCATTTACTTGCCACTATGTGTTGCATGAGTTTAAGATCTACCTTTCTGTAAAATTTCAAAACGGTCGGTTAAGCATTTTTCGCATTTACTTGCCACAACAAACCCACAAACAAACATACAGAAACCACCTCTTTTTTATAATATTATAGATATCTTTTACTAAATTACCTAAAATAAACGTCAGTTTATATCATACTAAAAAAAGTCCAAAGGGCAAAGGTTTTGATCTCTTTTTAGAAGAGAAGAACATGTAAATTTATTTCTATCATAACGTGAATTTTTCAACAAATGATTATATTTCTGTAACGACAGGTCCTGTATATTCACCTGTGGACGCAAACGGTGTTTATTTTAAAAATAAATATCCAATAAGTAATTAAGGTATTAAACTTTATACGATTTTCCCTAATACAGCTAAACCTGTACCTTCAGTTTTTCAGAGCCCAGTATTTACTTGAGAATATAAACACCATCTTACATAAATAAACCTGTCCAAGATAGCAGCGGTATCCGAACGTGTAACGAAAGAATCAATAAACTAACACCCCCGAGGCATGACGGCCCATCCGCTCACGACTTGCCGGCAGGAGGCATGATGGCATGATCCAGATGCGTGAGCGTGAACCCTTGGACCCGAGACTCGGGGCACGATTAGAGATAGAGCTTCCGTCCCGGGGCCCGGCCGGTTTAACAAGGCTCCTCGTGTGATCTGACCCCACCTGAAAATGTCTAGCAAGCATGCATTCTCGAACGTCCAAAACTACGAATTGTGGATAGTTATGATCCATTGTAGATGCATTTGATATTCCCTGGTATAGATTAGAGTCTGCACTATTGATTGTATCTCAGAGGACAAACTGCCGTTCAGATCCCACGTTAAACTGTAGGTCCTTCTTATGTTATCGGTTCATATGCAATTAATAAACAATTCTGTCTAAGGAACATGTCACCCTTATGCTCATTTCTCATTCATCCTTGGCTTAAAATATCTACCAAAGTAGGCTTGTATTTCAGTGAAAGTGTCAAAAAATAAATTTCCTGTATTGAAGTGACTTTAAGTGTCTTGAAGCAGTAAACTTACTGAATAAGTAATATGTATCTATATATACCTATATATTAATTTCAATTTTGTTTTGGATTGAAAAGTTGATAAGACTACTAAATATAAAATACATTTTTTGAAATACACAAATTTTGATACATGCAACATCTCATTCGAAGCTGAAACTATTCGTTAAATATTATTTACACATCATTGACTGACGCCAAATCCAGTATCTAATGTTCAATGAAATGGTGATAGTAAATACAGAAGCTGTGCTGTAATTGTATGCGGTGGAGTGTTTTCAACGTAAAATCAAAGCAAACACTTGAAGTGCAACAACGCTGCACTGCTACACTTGACGGATACAGAGAAACAATCGAAAGGTCAACATAGAAGGCATTATATTGAATCATTAATTGTTTATTCAAATGTGTTTATTCAAGTTTTCTTGTTACCTTAAGTGCATCACTTTTCATTTCATTAATTGTGTGAACCTTCAACTTTGAGATTAGTCGGATTCCCGTTAAACAGTCATAAATATATTACAGTTTCTCAGTGGGATGAAACGTTTTACAGTTGATAACTGCTTTGGTAGTGCGGCAGAGCAGAGAAAACTATGTACTGAGATTACCTTATTTTCCACCAAAACTCATTATGTAACACTTAATTTATTTGATTATTTTTTTTGTAGATCTAGTACAACACTAGTAAATTTACATACTAGTAAACAAGCACAATATATAAGTGGTAAAGTTTCTATGGTAAAGAATATCTATTGCCATGGAGACTGTGATATTTATTTGTTGATTTACAAAATGTTTACAAGTTAAGAATTTTAATGCAGTTATGTGCTGATAAGTTGCTCAGTCATGACCTGATGAAAAAACACCCTCATGCTGCTTAATATTTTGGAGGATCTAAACTCACACTATACATTTGCAGTTTGATTCCAACTAATGTTGTTTCTCCTAATTTAATCGGTAATTCACCTCCTAATTAAACATAAAGCCACAAAGTCTTCAAGGTTTTCAGAATGGGATTATTGATTTTTTTCAAAACAATTAATAGTTAGAAGAAAGTGCTTTTCCCTGATATGTTTGATCACAAGAGATCCAACAAATCCACAAAATTCATAATTATTTTCTTCGTAGAATAGATTAAATTGTAAGCAAAGTAGCTAAGTACACAGTTTTCAGAACTATTGATTTATAGATCGTCTATTTCGATAGAAGAAAAGCCTTAAACGGTTTTAGAAGCAAATGGAAAGTTTTACTAGTTCACAAGAATCCTTTTAGGAGTCACCACTGGACTTTAGTAGTTTGTTTTTAAAGAGTTATATCAAAATGAAAAAAAAACTGAGAGGTCTTGTGACTTATAACGAAATGGGTGGTACATCGCAAACAGAGCGTGGCCGGGACTTGTAAAGAGATTTTGATGTAATCTCTATATATAAAATTGAATGTATGTATGTATGTATGTATGTCCTTTATGCGTTGCCAAACTACTCATCCGATCGCCATGAAATTTTAGGAAGTTGCTCTATATGTGTCCGGGAAGGTTTTAGTGAAAAAATATTTTCGAAAACCCCATAAGTTTCCATTTTATGGCGTTTTAAATTTCTAATGTTAACCTTATGGAGAGTAAGTTTGTTTACAAATTGTCTACAATGAAAAAATTTGATTTCTTAGCTACAGCTGATTGGTTTACTTTCTATTAGCAATATGCTTTACTATCCAATGCCATCTGAATCATTCATTAATGAAAAACTATGAATTAAATGTGTACTGTAAAAAATGAACAGCTTTATTCACCACGTTAATATAGTTTACGGTTTTGGGGGATTATGTATTTATGTTTTCATTTTCCGTCTGATTAAAATCACGTGTTTATATGATAATTAAAATGTTTATATTATCACGTTTATTATAATAATCAGCTGTTGTATATCTTCTTTCCTATAAAAGCCGTATTACAGTTAGGTTTGGTTTGGGTTTGGATTCGATTTGAAAATTGTGAATTAATCCACTCAGATTTATTTGTTTTATGGGAATGTTATTAATATGTCTTATCGTTTCAGTATTGTTATTATCTATGCCGCGACCCAGGATATATAACCTTTCACAATGAAGCCGTATTGCTATTCGACTTCAGAACATGGCCAATCTTAAAGTTAACATGTATTTACTGTCAGGCGTTACGAAGTTCGCCGGGTCAGCTAGTTACTAATAAAACCTCACTTTTGAAAATGAAAATACTCTATAATTTCGATAAATTGTCTAGGACATTTGGTAAGTAACAAAACGATATGCCGGAACCCTACCAAACTAATGTTACAAAAATAATAGTCTACATATCTGTAAAAGGTCATTAAAATTTTACTGGACTGAAGTATTTCCATTCTGATTATTAATCCTTTTGTAAAGAATGGGCAGACACATCAATATCGTGCGGAACAAAAGGCGGTCAGCGAGCTGTGGCCAGCCACGCGGCTCGCGGCTCGCGGCGTCGCGTGGACTCCTCCCATCGTACACCCGCTACACGAGGTCCACGATTTATGGAGCAACAGATATCTCATAAACGTGGCTCACTTCCTCGCGTCCGTCTGCAGCGCAGAGTTACCACCCAACCCAACGGCCCACACTCATTCCGTTTGGTACAGAATTGAACTAGCTAATTAAGTATACATATCGTGGAATATAGTTTTTGTGTATAAACACTATATAGGCAATGCTAGTAAGAAAAAAACGTAAATAATGTAAATTTAACATTTGTAGTTTTATTTTTGGTTGGAAAGGTGTTTTATCCAACAATAATGGATTATAATATATTTTGTTAGGGATGGTAAAAACTCCGGTCCTGTGTTTTTTTTAATTAATTGGAATATTAATTAATTAATATTCCAATTAAAAATGGCGGCTGGGTTCATAATAAAACTGTTGCCCTCAGACTGTAATAGCATAGTGAGTATGTAGCCGCTTAACTACCGAGCTGTTAAATTTGAAGTATGATAAAGTTTCACTGGCAAATGTAATCAAAAACCAGTGAAAACGATGATACGAAAAAATTTGTATTAGGAATACAATATTTTCTTTTTATAATACTTACCGTAATTTTATCAGTGATATTTAATTCACCCTCACACTAAAGTTAGCAAGCAGAAGTAATGTACGTAGAATATTGTACTTAAATCCCCTAATGGGCATGATATTATTGTTTTATGTTAGTCGTTTTGACATGGATATGTCCTAGCTCTGGTAGTGGTGGGGGGGTGTTTGTGATTTGTAAGATGGATTTAACAGGTTTCCATAGAAACTACCAGAGCTATTGTATTGAATTTTTAGTATAAAAGCTGTATAACAGCTGTTTATATGAACTGAAAACATTCCCTTTAGACATAATATGCAAGATCTAACCTTTTTCCCACAGGAAAGTAAATACGAACATTTTGTATGAAAAAAACCTCTACAAATGTTTTCGCAGTAAAATTATCTCAGTAAAAATATTTTTTTACCCGTCTACCTTTCAGATAAAAAACTGACACTTTGTTTAACTTAATGGTTTATCATATTGAAGTTGTAAGCAAATATAATATAAATTTGTATAATAAAATAAGACACTTTTTAATTTAAGTTTATTTTTTTAAACACGATAGGACATCTTTGTAAGGATATGAATGCTCTTTTAAAGCGATGGCTGCGCTCCCCGTGGAGATTGTCGGAGCTCTGCCATCCTGTAGTCGTAACTACCCCATATCCGCCGGACACGGGCTTGCAGGCAGTGACGGAAATTAGCAATGGTGAAAGTGTGAGGTTACAAATAGACTAGACGTGTAATGTGATACTCATACAGAAGGCTGCTTACAAATATTTTCTACAGAGTTATTACACTTACAAGGCATGATACTTTTATAAATTAACTAGCGTTGCCCGTCGTGTTTTTTGCGATGTATGAAAAAGCAGACAAATTAGATTTAGATTCGATGGAAAATACCGTTAATTTTGTAAACACTAAATCTCTTAACACTGACACTGAACCCTTTAATGCCGTTGAAGCCCTTTAGTATATTCATAATTCAATTCTAGTGTCTTAAATAAACTAAAGTAACACTACACCACAATAAATTTGTTTGTTTTAATTTGAGCAAATGACAGTTTAAAGAACCTTTCAAATTATTTAATCACAGCTGTGATTTATAAAACCTGACACTGCACAATTTTATGTCCTTTAGGTCGAAGCTTATTTTACATATTTGCACCAAACTTCACAGAAACCATACGCGAAACATGCTTAATAATACCTGAATGTTGCATTACAATCTTTTAAGTGGTTTCGGAGTCTATAGGCGACATGCTTACAAACATATATACTTCCTCTCTTATATGTTAATATTGTAATCGTTTGAGTGTAATGATTCAGACAAACAGTTCAACTCCACATACTATTAAGGTAAAAGTAGATTGGATGGAAATAGTAGGCTGTAATAGCTGTCTTATTGAAGTTTTAGCTCCCCAACAGAATACGAGGTCTTTTACGAAATAGCAACATTTATTGATTTTACGTGAGAGTTTAAAGAGAGCCAAAACCAAAAGGTATATCTACCGGTGTTAATCAACCGTACATTTACGGTTTGATGTACATTGCTTTTTTTGCGGTTTGATGCGACCCAAACCAGTACAAAACTCATAGAAGTATAACTTTTAACTAATTCAAAACGTATTTAGTTTTCCCTTAAGGTACTTAATGAGGAACCTACGGCCTTACTATATCCTTCAAAATCACTACTTGATGGCGTTGGATTTCACAGATAATTTTTAACTGTGTGTTTATTCTACAGAATAAAACCATCAGTGTAGTAGCATAACACAGATTTAGAGTCGTGTCGAAATGCTTTCAGAGATTTTGGGCTGCTAAACACTGGCTGGGTTGTACATGCTAGAGGAGTACATGAATGAACTCTTTTCTATAAATTTAAAACCAATGTCAGGGACGAGACATACATAATTATTATGACACAAGGTCTAGAGAACGACACAGCACAGATTGGTGGTCATGGAACGCCTTCCCTCATTGGCGGGTATTTCCATATTGAATAGAATCCCGGAGAGTATCAGATTTGAAAATTTGGAACAAAAACTTAAATCTTAATTAAGATACTCTTTTGTGGCAAACGTGTTCAACTCTTAGACCACACGTGGTAGGAAACAAGGGCTGTAGGTCAGAGCTATTCTAGCTCCTTGAACTTTTGACTTTTTGTGTGATCTGGTTGGTTCTTTCATAACTAATTTGACTCATTGCTTACTATAATTTTGTTTTCAATATTTATGTTTGTTATACTGCTGACGTGTGCTATGCAAATATTGTAGTTGTCCGACGGCAATAAAGATGAAAGATGAATCACAGTCAGTACATGTCAAGTCCAATGCCATCTCCACTATATAAAACTCACAACAACAAATGTCATGCCATCACAGACATCAGAAACATTAGATTTACGTTGCATGTAAATGAGAAACAAATAGAAGCACGCGTGTTCAACTTGGTTTCTTCCTTGTTTATAGAACCAAGACATATGAGAGAGCAGTCAAGTGGGTCCCAAGAGCTCCATAAAGCGCGCAAGGTTCTCACTTGCTCGTACGCACACACGCACACACGCACGCATACACACGCACACGCCCGCGCCGCTCATCTCCTAATGTCTCGGTGCCCGGGTTCAGGTTTCTTATTCCGAATTCATACACATTGAAACGCACTCAAGCGTAGCCCACCCATATGTTTACGATGTCTGGCCTTTCTCCTTTGAATGTTTGATTGAAAATATACCCCGAATAAGGAAAAAGTGAAACCTAATCTGAATAAACTGTTGGTTCAACATTATTATACGATGAGAATGTTTCAATGGTATATCAGTTTAATGTTCAGAGTTATATTACTCTTTCGTCTTTCTTAAATTCTTTCGTAGTAGGAGAGTTTCTTTTATAATTTTTTTCGGATGTATAGTAAAATTAAATTTAATAAAAAAATATGAATAGTTTTCATCTTTGATACACTTATGATACATGTACTCATTTGTACATAACACAATTTTAAATATATATTTATACATAACAAATATTTTTGAATAAACTTTGAAAATTGACTCCTATGTTGAATAGGGAATTACTGTATGATTTGGTTTGGCGTTTACATAAATGTATTACAAATACAAAACAGAATCCCAACAAAAAATCTACTTGTATTTATCTTTCAAGTACAAAATGACATGATCAGAGGTACCACTATACTGTTGACTAGAGGAAGAAAAAACACAATTAAATAAACTGAGATTAATTATAATGTTATGAAAATTATATATAAATGTTGACATTAAACAATGATCCATTCCGTTAAAGGTGTTTAAACGTAATTTAAATGGTTACAAAGTAAATTTCATTTTTATTGCTACTTATGAAAGCGAAAAATCATTTTTATTATATCTTAATGAATATCCTGACATCAAAATACAGTATTGACAAAAACGCATGGCTGACATACGCTACAAGCAGTGTTATCGCTAATGTCTGGGAAATAAGCTAATACCAATGCACTGTGAGAAAAGTCAGTTGAGTAAGAGTTCAATGGAGAGTGACGCCAACGCCACCTGTTGGTGGACTACGGAGGTGCCGCCTGACACATACCAGCTGGCCAACCTTGCATGGAACCGAGGACCGACCACATTGTTGTACTTGAAGTACAAGAAGTCGTCTGCATCTACATACCGACATCTGTCGCTCCTCCTCATATTTATATCTGCTGCAAGCGCATCCATTGTATTGTGGAACAATGAAAAATCCATTCAGCTTCAAATGTCCTTTAAATCGTTCAATTATTCCTTATAGGTTAGAATTACGGATCTAATTGAATGAATGTAGTTTTTAACATCAAACAGTGACCTGCATATATCAATTGTATTCATACAATTGATTTAAAAACAACCAATATTTTACGTTAATTTGAACAATAAACCATGTACAGTTTAACTTTACCATAAATAATTCATATTCGCTATTCATCTGAAATGCAAGTATATTTTTTCTAAACATAGTGAATTATAAACCTTGAATAAGTATAAATTATAAATCAAATAAACGATTCCAAGATGGTGTAGATAAATGATACAAAAGAATAACCAGATGCTTGTGTGTTAACATGTCTATCCTAAAAAGCAACGAAGTTAAAACATTATTCGTCACTTGAACATTTAAACTTTCAATATGCAAAGACTTCTTTTCAGTCACACACAAGTGAGCGACGCTAACATTATCCGCACCGGGCATAATCTCCAAATGGAGGAAGAGGGAACATTTATCTTCGCTGTGAAGAATAAAAATGATGCCTACTAGTCCAACAAAGGGGACGAGTCCAGATGAGTGTTACAGATTAAACAGCTGGAGGACAGTGACAGATGGACAGGGACGTAGACACAGGAGGTGGCGCTGGCTCAAGCACATAGCAGGAAACAGAGGTCTTAACAGCTTATCGTTGTTTTATTATTAGTGAGATTGTATTTTAATGTTTGCTCATGATTGAAACAAGCTGAGCTACTTTAGTAAATTTAACAGATCATCTCTTGGTTATTAATTATTCAAATAAATAATGCAAAAGCTATGCTCGCCAGTAGAAATGACAAGCTTTCAGAGCTTGTCTAAAACGCACAGGTTTTTCGTTAGTATTGCATTGGACAACTCAGTTAATATTGAACAAAATAAAAATGCATACTGTAATTCATTTCCAAAGACTTGTCATTATATTTTAAACATTGTATAAGGTTACGAGTAGCCTAAACTGGTTTTCAATTATTGAGCAAATTTTAGGGACATAGTTTCTAAAATCTTGGACTCTTGTTATTTCTGGACTGGTCGAAATAATGGAACAAAGAGGATGCTCATTCACAATAACATTAATTTAATTATGAATTAGAATTAGAATTATGTAGAAGTAACACGTTCTTTTAAGAATATTAGAGATTTAAAAAATATACAATAGCCCAGTATATAGAATTTAGAATATTTATGAATATATTTATTATTTTAAAACTTATATTAGTTTCATTACTTTTATTGTAATATACGTATTACTCAATAGAGTAAAAGCAATTTTTAAACAGTTAAATCGATATACCAGTATAAATCGATCCCCATATATCGATATATTGGGATCACATTAGAGGTGAGTCCAAAAATGGTATACTATTTTGTACATCCCAAATTCGGTTTTATTTTAAAAAGGTATCCAAATTTGTCCTAGTATTCGTTCGAACGTAGTGTAAATCAAGTAGAAAAAAACTAAATAAATATGTTGCTTCACTGTTGTGTCTCCGGTTTTATTTTATGATATGCTGAATTGTTTTAAATCGAAAGTTATGTATAAACGTTTTAATTATAAAAACTTTTTTTGGTTTCAACTTTTATATCTGGCAACAAATGGAAAATTATAAGTTATCCGATGTGTTCTCGTTGTTTATAATGATAACAGTGAGAGTTTTTCCATAGTATGAAAACGAGATATATCTCCGGCCTCCGGAGAATAGATTGGTCCGGTATCTGGATCCAGTGCAGCGCCCGTGGCGGTCGCCTGGGAACCGGACGGTGGACCGGTTTGGGTAACCGGTGTCCCCCCCCCATCGCACGCCGGTCGCGTGGCTCCACGCGCCCCCTCCCCCCCACTCCGCGTCGTGATACACAGCTTACTGCTTTGATTTAGACGCGACTTCCATTGTTTCGTGTTCCCGACGCCCATCATTTTATATTTCAAACCATTAGCGGTCAAAATATTTGGACTAGAATGTGCAGTAACACATGAAACGTGGTTAATACTTAATTTATTTATCAAATTCTAATTTGTTAATAAAACAAATTATTATGATGCATAAAAATGTGAGGTGGCTGTTAGGCTGGCCCAGAAAGCTCCTATCAGGGGTTGGACACACGTATTTAAGACACAAGATTGGGGTCTCAGCTAATATTTGTTTTACATAACTTCTTAAAGGCACCCTAGTCCCATTTAACGGTAATGTTACCTTTATTCTTTACTTTATAATTTAGCTTTATTCATATCTCTGGAACTAGACTACATAGATTCTGAAATTTGTTTTATTTTTAATATTGTTAAATTATAAATTTTGGTATTTCTATTAAATATAACAATTTTTTAGGAATTTTTAAAATTGTATGTTTTAAAACGTTATAGTTTTTAAATTTTTATGATAAAGGTATTGAGTAAACGCTCTAAGGAACTAGATATGAGCACTGTTTGTATAATTTTTTCATCCTAAATCTAATGGTTCGTGAGTAATACATCTTCGAACTTTGAAAAACTAAAATTTCGGAAAATTAAAAACTAAAATAACTGGGAGTTCTTAAAGATGAATATTAAGTTGCAGAATAAGTCAAATTTGATATAAAGTCGTATGACTATTCAATTGGAATACTAATACTGTAACTGGATCTCAAGAGGTCGATCCAAAACAAAATGGCGACGGTTTTAAATCTCCCAAAATCCATCTGAAATAAGGTTAAAAATGTTACATATTTTGTTCAGTGACTATGTACCATTTTAGTATTATGTGTTACATATAATTGAAAAGAGGGAACTCGGAAGAATGTAAATATAAAAAAGCTTAAAAACACATAATATTTTGGCCGATTTAGGTTGACCTTAATGAGCTAAGCTACCAAAACAGGCTTTTTACAGAAGTGTAAGTCCTTTAGTTATACATTACCATCCCATATTAGATTTAAAAACAAGAGTGATGAATAATTAGTCAATAATAAACTAAAATTAAATATATTTTAGAAACATAAATTATATTTATATTGAATAAATATGATTTATGTATTTTTTATATTTATATTATGTATTTTTACACCCAAATTTATATTTTTTATATTTGATATTTTAAATAAAGCACTAACAGTGAAATATGACAGACTAACAATTTGAGAAGAATAAAGCGATCATCGATTTGAAGACTAAAGTAAACGAAACTGTTTAGCTTATAGTTATGTAAAACTTTATGTAACACCTATTTTAAGTTGGACTTAACACTGCATTTCTCATTATATTGAGTGCTTGGATATTTTCACTTACCAATGTATTTATAGAAATGATTCAGGTTCATAGGTGTTTTTTTCTTGTGGAGCATATTTTAAAAGACATCGTGAAACATTTAAAGTCCCACTTAAATTTCATTTTACTTCATAAATTTCAAAAATATTAAAATGTAAAATGCAATTGTTCAAGTCGCCTAACCTGTGTGACCCGTGACCAGGCGTTAAGTTAACCGGAGTTTATATTTCTTCTAAGATTCTCAGTTGCATTTACATAAACGTAGTGTCTCCAATCCGTGTCTAACGTTATTCGACGACGGGACGTTGATGCGGCGGGTATGTGGGCAGGATGGCAGGATGGCAGGATGCCGAGTCACTGACCTAACTGGTCTCCAGCTGGATCTGGAATACCCAGCTCAGCTTCTACATAATAACCGCTTTTCCTCTCGATAAATTATAATCCTGTAATCGTTCCATTTTTGTGTCTCATTGGCGTATATAATATGTTGATATTATATACATATACGGAGTGTATCTAAAATACACCGAAAAGCTTTGGCATTTTGTTTATGAGGTCAAAACAAACAAAAAATATTTCGTGAACATATGGCCTAACTCGCTCCTTTAGATGACTTGCTATAACTTTGGAACCAATTGGTGCCACCTTCAAACGTGGTGAGTGTATGTGTACTGATAGGACCTATTACTGTGCATAGTAATAAAATTTCTATTTTTTACTATTTCAAAATAGTGGCCATTTCAATAAGCAAAAAGTTGCGGAATTAAACTTTCTCTAGGAAAATAAAAAAAATTGAATAGGGTCATCACACAAATAATGGATAAAATAACATTTTTCTAAAGCTACAACAATCAATTTAGGCTTTGTTTAGCAATTTGGGCAAAACAAGAAAAGAATTTATACAATATTAATCATGAAAAACCTCTAAATTTTCTTATACAGTATTTGCTTGATTAATTAGTATGTTACACATGATAATTAATTTATAAATAATCAAAAGTGTAAAGAGTAACTATACATATTGCTAGATATTTTAATAGTATTTTATCAGTTTTCAAGCCTTTACATTGGAACATCAATCAATATTCAACGATATTATAACAATTACGGTATTTACTGGTAAAAGCTGTACTATTTCGTCCTTACCTTTTTTAAAACTTCATTTTGTGATGTGATAAATTTATAAGATATAATCAGTCATATTAACAGTATATTAATATCAGTTCCATTATAAATATTTTAAGTTAATTAATAATGAAAACTCATTACGCAGAGTACCGTGAACACACGATCACCGCTTCGCGTCCAACAGTACACGTCGTCCCATCTGGTGGCAGTCACGGGAACTAATAAAGCGAAATGGCCTGATTTGTTATTCTGGTACAATTTCACTATGTTCACTTTTAATTTTTTTTATTAAATAGACAATCCCTGTCACATGCTATTAATTTTAGTACGTCTATATTTATTAATTTCTTTCTTTTACTAATCATCGAAATACTTTATTTCATTAGAAATCATATATTTAATTATTGTTTTTCTGCTTTAAGTATTTTGGTAGAGGAGAATTATTTCAATCATTCATAAAAAATTCAAAAACACCCCAACAACTAAACTGAACTATTTTTTGTAATAAGCCCTACGGTACGAGTTCTTGAAAATGTGCACACGGTGTTGTTTCACCAGTAAATAGCACTGATATAATCGTTCTACATTATAAATGGTTAGATAAATTGTTAGTTTCGATAAGAAAACATACTTTTACAAAATTTGCATAGGCCAAATAGTCAAGGACCAAATAGTCTGTATTTCGTAAAAGATAAATTGAACACAGTATGATCATGTTATTGGTAAAAATAGTCTAATTAACTAACCTGATACAATTTGATGTCCTTGCGTAAATTGATAACGGATGTCCCTATGAATTATTTGTTTCATCAGGGCTTTGAACATAAAAATGTGAATAGTGAAAAACATATATACAACTAATTCTTTACAGTAAAATAAAAGTTGCATTTTTAGTAATATACGGACACAATACTTACGTAAACAATATAAATATATACCTTCGTTTCTAAGGTATTTTTCCCATTTATCCGGCGTAACAATACTGGGAAAAGTGAAATTTAACAAAACACAACTGCATCCCCCAACACACCAAGTTTAACCTAACCTCAAAAATTTCCCGCCGAAATGAGCGGTCGACAAATTCCTGGTTGTCAGAGTTGCCAACTGGGCAGAAAGTAGCGAGCTGCGGCGCCGCTGCGGTGTTGCCGATAATGCACGGTATCGGGCCTCTGATAAATAATATAGGAGCAGTCAATAATTACCGCTATCAGGGCTGGGGGCGAATTTACTGCTTCATTAGCCCCCAATTGGCCACCGATATCTCTATTAGTTATGTCCGAATGTCTGAATAAATACGAACCTTCGACTTTGTCGGTTTATCAGCTAAACGAATCGCGGAGATTTATTTCCAATGAAGATATATTGTCCGCGACTATCTCGCCCCATTAGGGCGCGTTTACACTCGGGATCGCTCGGTTTATAAATGTTGTCGTGTCTGTGTTGAACGTGCACATTGGTAACTTAAATTTAGAAAAAAACATTAAAATTCATTTTATAAATCACGAAAATAAGAAACTTAAGTTTGGAAACAATCGTCTTGTACCTTTTATAGTTATTATGAAACCTTCTTATTGAATAAGAAATGAATTTCTTTGATGAAGTTTTCACCTGATGTTACTTATATACATTGTATACCATTTTTCATATTATTCTGCAGTATCTATGCCTTTTTCATCCACTTCCTATAAGAAAAAATGGTTAATTCAAACGATTGTCATAACGATGTTTGTACCAGAAAACCTTGTACGTGGTGTGGTTTAAATTCATATGATTATATTTTTTCATTTACCAAGTGGATGCCTACATAAAAAACGAAATATTTCAATAAATATTTTACCGATTTGGCATCCATCCCAGCCACTGATGGCGGCCCCTCCCAATACTGTTTTTCACACACCACTCCAATTGCACGCAGCATCTTTTTGTCTGAAGTGACAGTCTCGGAGGTGGAGGGAAAAGTGAGGGGACTAAAGGTGCTAGAGCTGCCGGCATTGACGAAATTACGTGTTTTCTTTTGAAAAAAATGTTTTCATGCCGTAAGCAGAGTTTTTACCCATATTTGCAACACTATCAAGACTGCCACATTCCCACATATTTTCAAAATTAGTAAAGTTCTTCCAATATTCAAGTCTGGTAATGCGAGCCTCCCTGGAAATTATACCAATTTCAATTCTTCCATCCTTTTCAAAGATTATTGAGGTCATACTTAAAATTAGCCCCACAAATTTATTAACGACACTTTTCAAAAACGTTTAATCAAACATACGTATGTCTGTCACTTATTTTTTAGTTTTTCCTTTGTTTAAATGGTTGTGGTTTTTATATAGTCATTTATCCTCACCATTGTTAACTTTTAATAGTAATATTTATTGTTTATTTATATATTTGTTTATTTCATTGCTAAACTTAAAGTTAAATGTTTATAGTTATTTTTGTGATTGTATGTGATTAAATTATACTGTCAAACTAATCCGTTGTATCTTTGTTTTATTATTTGTATTTGCAGTAAGGCATGTTTCAAGGTTTTAACATTTCTCTCACGGGATTAAAAATCCTTGATAAAAGCGGAGATGCTTTTATATTTTATGTTAAATTGTTAGCCACATTTTATCAATAGGCTTGTAAAATTGTTCCCTCAAGGTTTGAATCTGTACCCAGTTGACAAACAACAAATTTAACAACAGGTTGGCGGTAGGTATTTATAATACGACGTATTATAATACGACCGGGGTTTGACTGTCAAACACGTAAAAAAACACCAAAATGGATAGACACATTTGAGACTGTTTATATTATGCTATTACACAATAATTTTCACTACGTCTTTTGTTTCTGTCATAATTAGCCTACTCGGTTCAAAGTTATTATTACTGTGTGTCTAAAGAAACACGTGTTTTTTCAATCTTCTTAAACACGAACAATGTTTAGAGACGTTCTTACCGTTGAATAAATACAAATCCAAAATAAATTGTTATTGACATGTAGTAATTAGAATACTTGAATTATTATTCAATTCTAAGTAGTAAATTACCTATTCACTACTTGTTAACCATTTTCTTATCATTTATGAGACTTAAATAAATAATGGATGACCATAATTATTAGGTGACGTCCAACCTTACGGTGGACTGTGCCACACTATTGACATTGATAAAGTACATTTTGTCACAGCTCATGTGTTGCATCAACCTTGATGTAATTTTATTACAGTCATATTTACCTTTTCTTACGTATTTTGTTTCATTATAAAAGTGAAGTGTGGTGAGATTATTCCATCCTTTTCAATAAACGAACATTATTCGGTGCCGTATAATAGGCTATTGCTGCATCACATTCAATACATTGACTATTAGTAAATGGCACCACGTATGTGGGCATAGCTGTGATGCTACATTTCAATGCTACAGCCAACGCTGTTTTTATTCATAGTGAGTTATTCAATATTATTATTTATATTATTAAACATGATCAAACTTGGTAATTATTCAAACATTTAACTACAAGTGTTAATTACAAACATTAAAAGTAATAGTTTTTTAATATAGATATTTCTTTATATGGCATTCACGTTTCATTAAAGGAATTTTACCTGCTTATATTATATATTATGTTACATTAAATTATATTACCTTATAGTTGACAATACTATAGACTGGGACGGTGGCGACGTCCTGTAATCCAGCTACTTGGAGGTCACGAATTGTGGATAGTTTTGAGAGATGGTCGGTGGATGTAGTGTTCTCTTGTGTGGATTAACGTGCGCACTAATGAATAACTTACTGCGTTAATCCGCAAGGACCATCCTCATAATTAGACCAATTCGTAATTCAGAGGCCGTGGTTCGGATTCGACGTTAAACTGTAGGTCCATTAGCTACCATCAGCTGTTGGGCTATTAATTAACAGTCCTGTCTAAGGAACATGTCAGTCTTAGTCAGTAACAAGACTACAAGATCGCGCCACAATCATCCTACATTCATTTCTCATTCATACTCGGCTTAAAATACCTACGCGGGTAGGTCGCTATATTAGTTAAAAGTATGAAGTATAAAAGTATAAATATATTTTAGTACAATGAACGGCATTTGGTCATCGCATTCTTCACTGTGTTAGTGCTAGCTTTCTGAACTAGTATGCGCTACTGCAGTAGTAGATTCCCAAATTGCCTCACCGGGCTGGGTTAGCTCTGGATAATTAGAATAGTACAAAATGTATCATAATACAGTTATTCTAAACTTGTTTGCATTCCAATTTGTTAAAACAGGCAAGTTAAAATTTATTCTGCCTTCAATTTTACACATTAGGAATATTGTTTAAGAGTTTAAATAAATAAAGTTGCTGTTTGTCATGTAAAGTTACACCTTTTAATGAGTACTAATTTGAATAGCCTATAGTGATGAAAAAACTATAATCTGTATTTTTCTAAAATGATTATAGGTCACGTTGTATATTTATGATGATTAGTAAAAAGCTCAGAAGTGTAAGAAAAGTTTCTCTCGTTAATTAATTTTGTGAACGATATTCATTTTAAATCCCATACCAACCAAATAAAGTACCCTTTCATTTTGTTTTATTTTAAGACTAATGAGTTAGTTGATGGGTAAAGCTCCTTCTTTGAACTGTAATGTGATTAAAATTAAAACGTGACAATACAGTAATACCACACACTGACAATATGTAATTCATACCGGGTCTAAAAACCAGGTATGAATTACATATTTATTCAACACCATTGAAAGACAGACGTGGCAGGGTGCCCACATTCGACGATCTGTGAGTTTTTGCAAAAACGGGTTTTTAAGAGAGACTGGAATTTGCCCTTGAAAGAGGAAAAAACTACCAGACCAACGGCCCATTATGTCAGGTTATTTGATTTGCATCTTGTCACAAGTGTGTTACTCTGTTTGCAACTTGAACCAATCAGTTTACTACTGACGTGTATCTACTGCATCGTGCATTCTTCACAATTCATATTAGTGTTTCAGCAAAAGTATATTAAATTAACATTGGTTTATAACTGTCAGTTTGTATACTGAAAATACAAAATATTGGATGGTATTGACTATGAAGGTTTCATTTATGAGTAAACAAACTGTAAAATGAACTTTTAATTTTTAATTTACTACATAAACAATCAGATTTTTAAAGGATATGTAAAATGTAATAGGGTGTTAATGTTTGATGGTTAATGGTGTTAGGCTTGTTCTTTCATCTCTTGGTTCTTTCTACAAAAGGGGATTTTTTAGAGCACAGAGCAATTACACACAAACGCTTTTTATGAAAGCTGTACAAACCCAACCAATTTATATCACATAACCTGCGAGGTCAAAGCCGGTAAGCTGACGTCTGTTTGACATGTCAATCAATTGGTTACCGCCACAACTAGACTACCACTGGCATGATTTGTGATTGTTCCACATCAACCTATCTATGTATGGACCTCTATGTGTACATTATACATATGGAGCTATGGCTATATTATGTATAAGGCGTCTCGCGCTATAAGTATCAATAACAAACGAGGTACCTTGAAAACTAAAATTCTTTATTTACAACGTGTGAACAACTAACTTAAATATTGTCAACACATAATTAATTATTAAAACAAATGGTTATCTGACCGTTTAAATAATAATTAAGAGTCTGTCAGCTACACAAACCCCTCGACAGAGACTGGAAGACACGGTTTGAAGTGACTCGTCTTGACCTGGTAGTTTTTCTTCCGTCTTCTGAATGATTCTGGACTTCTGTCTTCTAAATCCTATTCACTTAAATCTCCACGGCATACTTCGTGTCGAGCTACGATACGACGTAACGGAAACGCGTGTCATCACCTTTGATGTTGGAGATGGCGAATCGTCTACTTGGGCCAACCATAGGCTAAGGCGTTAGGCCCAGAAAGGAGACAATTCCAATGCCACACGGTTGGTCTCCGGGAATAAATGGGATACGTTGACGTTTGAGCATCCTGTTTCCTGCATCCTCTGACGTCGGGGGTCACCAAATAAAGTGTGTTGGGCTTTGTAATGTCAATAACAAACGTGGTAACTTGAAAAATGAAACTGTTTATTTGCAACATCTGAACTACTAAAGGTAAATATTGTCACATAATTATTAAAACAGCTGATCAGCTGACCGCCATAAAATAATAGTTTAGCGTCTGTCAGCTACAGGTACATGTAATATATGTACCTAGATCATGCACCTAGATCATATACCTAGACACGATAATATGTCTAGCTACTGTGTTGGTACCTATGTGGTCCACGACAAAGCCGATAAACTGACATTTGTTTGACATGTCAATTAATTGGTTACGGCCACAACCAGACTACCACTGGCAATGATTTGTGATTGTAACTTCATCAATCTGTCTCTGTATGTATCTTAAAAGTGACATTGTACAATGTACATATGTTTTTATAACACCCAGGTATATTTTATACACGCATTACCTATGTACTCAAAGAATTAATGTCATTATTTGCTAATAGACCAAAAGTGGTTGCACTAGCAATCTATTTTCTTATAATGCACGTTAGATATACGTTGATTTCAGAATTATTTACAAACTAACTTGATTGATCTTCATTTAATCCAGTTAAATACTAATTAAAATTAACCTTAATTATCTTAAAATTACTATATCACAGGAAATACTAATCTGTTTGCTTCTAGTAAACGTCACAACCTCAATATACAAACTTCTGCCTGAACTCGTGTAACTTAACAAAGCATAATTAAATGTCCAATAAAAGTTATTATAATAATGTTATTTACATTAAGACGTAAAACGAACTCACTTTGTATGCAATATAGTAGATCTCATCAATAATTATTTGAAGTAATAATAGCCTAAAGCATTGGTGAATGTCCTTACAGAATTAGTGGTGTTAAATTATTACATCCATAACGTTGGTCGTTTTCTGTAAACTGTTTTTACATAAGAGTATTCTATTTCGGTGGATATTTATATACATAATTAAGTTTCATCAGTTCGTCAGGGATTGTTATTGTAGTAGACAAGGGGGAAAATGCATAAACTTTCCATACCGTCTAAAAATACACCTCGCTCGTAATTTTCCTATTCAACCCCCTAAACTAATATGAGAGTATCAATGTACAAAAATGTATGTAATTTTAATTCCGGAAACGTTTTACAACTTTTAGAGTCCATTTAGGTTTTCTTTTCATAAATAGTTTTTATTTATGAGGTTTTGTATTACAATAGATTTTATACTAGATGCTGGATTGATAATTCTTACACGTTTACCCAACCAATTTTATTCCTATTAGTATCCATTCTTTCTTTTATACATAAACTAGATGCTGAAAATACACAGAAACACTAGCAAATTAGGGAAACAGAACCCAAAATAATTTTTCCTTTGGACTGGAAATAGTTATTAGTACATTTAAGAACTAAAGGAAAACCTTTAGGATGGTCTTTGTGGATTAACGTAGTATTCAATAGTGCGGACGTTAATCCACACAAGAGAACACTACACCCACTGACCATCTCTCACAACTATCCACAATTCGTGACCTCCAAGTAGCTGGATTACAGGACGTCGCCACCGTCCCAGTCTATAGTATTGTCAACTATAAGGTAATATAATTTAATGTAACATAATATATAATATAAGCAGTTTTCGCATCACATAATTAATAAGCACAAAGTAGGTCACGAAAAAATGTATTATATTCACTATTTTAAAATAATTCACTGTTCACAAACTCATACAGCCCTACCATTTTTTTACGTAAAACAAACTCTAGCCCACCCCTAATATTCACTTTAATAGTCTCACTTAATGGGCTTAAAACAAAGCAATAAAATCGAGCCTAGACCCTACTACTGATAATAATTGTTTACAATTATAGATCACCTGGTATATGTTACTGAAAATGTTGCACTGTCTACTGGTACATAACGAGTTTCCACGTTATTTAATGCATTTCTTACATGTAAACGTACACGATGTACACGTATTTATTTCCAAGTTATCCTATAGCTAAAGTTATCCTGTAAACCAAGTTATCCTAACTAAGCAAGAATTAATATAATCTTAAATATCCCGAGCGAAATAAGGAATCTAAGATCTCACTCGGGGGACTACGAGAGTAAGTCTGAAAACCTACGGGATATAAAATAGTACTTAAGTATTCTATTCCATAGAGTAAAATACAGATTTGTATAGTGCTAGGAGAGAAAAATTTATCCTTATCTTTAATTTAAGTAAACGACATCTTCTAATCTTATTTTACCTGTAACATGAAATATAGTTTAAAACTTATTTGTGAAACATACGTATAAAATTATGTTTCCTAATATCAAAAGAATATTTAAAAAAATTATTTTTTATATTCAGGATATATAAAGTCTATAAAACATAACAATGTAATGGTTTCTCCGACTGACTATTACGCGCTTTTAAGAGACATTGTGGAATATTAATACGAATAGAAAGAGGCCGGTGTAGTTTAATTATAATAAAGTTTAAAAAGTGAGGTGAAGTGACAGTTTCAGCTGCGGCGGAGGGGCTCCCGTTTGAATTGCAAATTCGCCAGGAAATCACGGCTAATTTAACAGCATCAATTCAATTCTTTAGTTACAAAGTCAACCATAACCGATCAGCTGTTTAGACAGCGACCAGTGTTAGATATCGGCTCCCGTGTAAAAAATATATCCTAAGGGTGTCGCGTCATTTACCTGATTTATTAGTTGATTTATAAGTGCAAAACTAAATATATTTTTTCATCTTACTGTCCAGAAAACAGCCGTTTTCTGTTCTCTAAATCATCCGCAATATCACCGGTTTTGGTCACTTCAAAATAAGGAAAAGAACAAACATATGGTAAATCGTTCGTTTCACTAACTAAAAAATTTGTTTATGGCACGTAAAAATTGTATATTTCAAAAACGTTCGTTTTTATACGGGAACAAGTTTAAGGTGTGCCGAGACAAGTAAATGTGTGAGTGTATATCAAAAGGCCAATTTTAAGCCGTGTGATGAACTATATGTTTCGTCATACTGCAAAAAAATAAAGCAAACTCGTTAAATATAAATTATTACCTGATTTAGTATCAAGTGTTTTCAACGAATTTTGTCGCTTTAGACTAATCAGCTGTTATGTTACTTACGTTGTAGCAGTTCTTTTTTCATTACTGATTGGTTGTTTAGGTTATGTCAGTGTTCGTTCGTTTCGTTCTAAAATTATCAACAGTTCGATCTCAACCATTTGATAGTTCCATTAAATA
Organism: Nephotettix cincticeps; assembly: GCA_023375725.1. Lineage (NCBI taxonomy): Eukaryota > Metazoa > Arthropoda > Insecta > Hemiptera > Cicadellidae > Nephotettix > Nephotettix cincticeps. The sequence goes on along the minus strand of CM041786.1, from coordinate 25,991,784 downwards.
GTTGATTACCAGTATTACAATCGATATCCGGAACTTTCAAAAACACATAAAATCGATAGTGATTGCTACAGTTACTTTTTAAATTATTTACAATCGACCTGGAATCAAAAGTATCATCAACAATGATCTTTTGCGGCCTAGGGCTCAAAAAATCATAATAATAATAGTATTAGTCCTAGGAAGGAAAAGAACAACTTTTGCTCTTCCACACATATATAAAACAGCTGATTTTGAGCAGTATGACAACAATGTTGTTTAATATATGTAGGTTATCTTAAAGATAACCTAAAATATCGTATAAAGATGACAAAAGAAATGTAAAAATTGATCATGATTTATTTATTATAGCTTAAAACTTTATCGTTTGAAATAAATAAATGAAATAAAATTTTGAAACGATTAACGAACAGAGATTCTTTGCATAAAAGAGACATTTTTGTTGGGATGTAAGCTTTCTACAGCGAAAACCACAATAATGGAGCTATTGAATGTGTATAATAAATTGTTAATGTTACTAAAATAGCATGGTCAGCTATACATGTCTATTGAAACTATCTGTGTGAACTATTTTACAAAATTCAGAATTTACATAGTAATGTACCCTTACGTCCAGGTACAATTCATTGCTTCTTTCAGTGTTTTATACGTATTTATTTTCTCTATCTTATTGATACGTAATCAAGACACGTATACCTTTTGGTCGATTTTAAACGAAACCTGGTATTATTTTATGAATAAACTTGTGTTAATCTAAAAAAATTATTTAGAATCTATCATACTTAAGTAAATGACGGCAGGTACAGGTATTTTGTGTCATTTTCCATATTATTTGGATTATAATATTTACCCAAGCTATTTGTTAATTAATCCACATCATTAATTATTTAAAAAGCTATTACAAATAAAACAGTTCTACGGTTCAATATAAAGTTCATAACCAACTAATAACTTTATACGGCTATCATAAAAACGATCGATTGGTAATTAAGGAAGGGATTCACAGTTAGTTTCAGGTGAGGGTTTATATTAAACTTTAACTTCGTCTCCGAGGGTAAAACTCTTGGCTGTATATTTTGCTTGGTTTTATATCAAGGGTTTATATTTGTGTTTTTTTGGTGGTTCCTGTGTATAAGTGTATGTGCCACAAAAATAGATTTAAAATGACTTAATAGCATAATAATTCAAAAAAATAAAACATTATACTTGAACAATTGATAATCGTAACTTATCAATTACTCAATCTTTACCTTATTAAACAGGGTGACAATTAAGTCTGGAACGCCTTTTTTAATATTTAAACCACATTAGAAAAAAATACCAAAGTTCACACGTGCTTACTGGTGATAGTAAAGCACACATCGGCCCAATTACAGACGGATAACCCCTCTGGGGAACTCCTACAATGAGTCAGACGAAATCATAAATAGTAGCGTATCAAATTAAAGGTCTCACTTAGCAGAGTACAATGCCGCAAGCTGGACTTCAAAAGGCGCATTCACTCAGTAGTTACAGCTGTTTGAACTTCAACCTATCGAACAATGTAAATTTATTAAGTATCACAAGTAAACACTAATTTTTAAGTACCTATGATCAAGTAAGTGTTCAAAATGTACCACTCCCATCTGCATAACTAAACTTGCGGAAAGCTTCACTATTACCAAACTGTTACCTTCCTAACATAATTACAGATAACAACTGGTGCAGTCAAATTCAATTTGTGGAAAGTCCAAAGAGCCACTCTCACATTCTAACAGTACTTTTTTTGGCAATAATTATTGATGAGGAGTTATTCCTGGGTCTGATTAACACATTGACAGAAGATGGGAGAGGTACATTTTGAACACTTACTTTTATCACAGGTACTTAAAAATTAGTGCTTACTTGTAATACATCTATATTATTCTATATTTTTAAAACTCAAACAGCTATAACTACTGAACGAAAGCACCTTTTTAAGTTCTTCTTCCATTTTCTTTACCTCATTTTTTAAATCATCATTAATTTTTAAGGCTGCGTCTAATTTACTAAACACATTTGTTAATTCCGGAACAAGGTCAACAATTGCGTCGCTTAAGTATTTATTTGTTATGACTGTCAGAGCGCTGTAAACGTTAACTGCTAAATTTGATACCTCTTCATGCAGAAGATCGTCGGTCATAGTGACAAAGTCTTTGTTAACAGTTTTTTTTAGGTGACGAGTAATCATTGTCGCACAGAATTAATTGTTTATTCTGTTTACGTCATTGTACTCTACCAAATGAGACCTTTAATGTGATACCAAACTCGACCTATGCTGCTATTTAAGAATTTTGTCTGACTCCTTGTAGACCGTCCCCCAAAGGGGGCAATAGGGCAGATGTGTGAATTACTATTATCAGTACGCACGTATGAACTTTGGTATTTTTCTATTTTGGTTTAAAAATCAGAAGAGGTTATGAAAAATAAAATGTTGTTTCTTAAAAACAATTCTATATTTAGATTTCAGAAGAATATTCGTATTTCGACGTATACAGTAAACGAAACCAAACAAAAGGTCTACGATTGATACAAGCGTTCGTTAGAGCTGGTATCAAATTTCTAGAAAAAACAAACGAAACATCAAAACAAACAAAATATGTTCTTCAAAGACCTTTAACTATCGTGTGTTGTGAAAAAAACATTTATTTTAGTGCCAGACACCATTTTGTATTTTTCACTAAATATTATAAACCTTAAGAACTAAGACCTTAAGGACCTTAAGAATGGAAGCTATATAAACAAAACTTTGCATAAGCCATCACTAAGCAAAGAAACAAATATGGAAAAAAATTATTAGAATTACTTTAACATTATTAAAATGATGGCCGTTTAATATCGTTAAAGTCAAATACCAAAAAACTAATGCAATGATTTTATAGAATCCTACTTGATATAAATTAAATAAATAATTTTACCACAATTCCAACGGTACTGTTTTCAATGAAGTCCGTTAAAAGAATAAGTGAGAAAATCCATTTTTAATGTTGGCCGCATAAGTCTACGACTGTACGGCGTCTAGGCCTGGAATAACAATGGAAAATCAACCCTACGGAGACCATTAGACTTTTATGGTATAACATTAAATGTACATTTTCTTGTCTTTAAATGTATTTCATTTTATTTAGTAAGTAGGATTTGTAATAAACGTTAATTTATTTTTATATTGTAAAGGTTTATTAATTTACTTTATCCGTTAATTGTCTTTTAAAATTTTTAGCCCAGATTAAAACTAACATACTTCAAATAAGTAAGTTGAATTGTATTTTTTGTTTTTTACTTAAACAATTCCATGCAAATTTTTGTTTCTGTGGCTTAAATAGACCTCGAATTACTATTGATATATAAATAGTTTGTGAAAAATGCAAAAATTCTCTAGTAGCTAAATTATGGATGTTTAAAGTTTATAGAAAGTTTGTTTATTTTAATGATTATTATTAGCCCCCAAAGTTTTTATCAATTTGATGAAGACTTTGTATCTTGTCTCTCGTCTGTTTTGGTATATCTTATCACTATATAGATTAAGCGTTGCCCGAACGGACAATAGGTGTTGTAAGCCAGAATGTTCCAATTATGTCTTAAATAAAAACTACTAAGCCTATTATAATGATAGGCACTAATTACTTATTATTTTTATTACAGTTTGGATGGATATGAAGCAGCTCCTGATTCCTGATGAATTACATGAACCACGATGATAAATGACGTATCAGATTTTAAAATAATCATCCCATGTCTGTTGTTCTACCACACACTCATTATTTTGAATGGAGGCGAATGAATTTTTTGATGGGTGCTAATATATTAATCCATCAAATAGTGTTAGAGTGTTGCTACAAGAAAATTAATTATTGGTGGGTGTACAAAAGTAAAATAATTTTTATGTAACAATAAGGAATCAATTTTCAGGTATCTTAAACAAAATCTTTTTTTGATCGAGTAATAATTAATTGATCAACAATGATTCTGCGCGCAACAAATCCTGAGAGGACCATGCGATCGGTTCAAAGTGCGATCAATCAAACGTCTTTTGATGTTATTCCATCTTGCTTTATTTTTATAAATACCGCCCTTTATTTATACTACTAATAACCAATCTAACTGAACTTCGCAGAGCACTGTCTGGGGTCGACTCCCCTTACCCTCAACCATCAGACAAAAGTGAGGCACATTGAACCGGACGCACTTTAGACTAAATGAGATCCTCCCAAATCCTGCATAGGCTACCTCAGGGTGGCAGATTTTGACCGGTTACTTTCCTAGTCCCGAACTTCAAGCCGAGTTCCCAGTTTTAGCGAAGGGAACTGAGAGATTACATCTGGCCAGCCACCCAGGTCAGGTCTGCCTGCGGAACATTAAACTGCCGTCTCGTTACTCGTTAATGACATGTGCTGCATGGCTGATGGGCTGCCAACCGGGCAAGGATTCATCACATCATCAGCCCACCGACCTGGTTGCTCTTGGCGACGAGATACGTTCATTACCGACCACATGGAGTATTTTTCACGCCTAATTACTGTAGACAGTTCTCATTTTCATTTATTTCTTTCCCAGTGATACAATTCCTTTTTTGATACGACTTGAAATGGCTTAATGCTGACGTTTACAAATAAGTCGTCTTGCATTAGCCAGACAGGTCAAACGTTCACAAGGAACAGCGGCATAAGAAACAAAGTTCTGTACCAAATATTTTGAATTTTTCCAAGATTTCATGGATGTAAATCATATTTTGTTTGTGCTATCACATGATTAAAAATTGTACATTGCTATCGTAAAAGAAAAAAAGGACTTCCCCAAACAGTATGGCATATATTTACGTACACCACACGAAACAGAGCAGAGATGTAATGAACATAGTTTAATGGTGAGTTAAATTGTTAATCCCACTCCATTAATAAATTGACAAGCAATACAAAAGATAGCCTATTCTGATAACATAGGACGAGTAAAATGACTAAATTAAAACACTAATCTTTTTCTAATCCCAGTGTTGCATTACTTTAAATAACAAAATTTCTGAATAAGAAATTCAACTCATAATAATAAGATACATTTTCTATTTATAAACACAATGGTAGTTGCCAAATTATGTCAATATAATTTTATTGAAGAACCTTAGATTCGTCATATCATGTTTTTGAGATTTCTCTAAGAAGAAGCTGAGGAAGAACATTAGTAGGTTTTGAATAACTGGTTATTTAATTGAATTATTGCTTATTTAAACTGTTATTGCATAAATTTTCCAACATGGTAAGTAAAACAAACTAAATAATATTGACACAATTTTACAAAAACTTCTATGGTAAGTTTTAGAAATCTGAGCATATGATGTCAAGGCTTTGATAAATTATAATATCAAAATAAAAAAATGTTGAATCATAATGTTGGACGTGACAGCAGGGTTGATAATCATTTTTAAATTGAAATATATAAATTAATATGATATTCAATTATTTATTTAAAGTTGCCCCCCAAAAGCCATGAAAGAAAGAGACAAAATTATACAATTATATCATATTGGGAGATCAATGATGAAAGGGTTTAAATTGGTTCATTAGCCAACACTGGAGTTTCAAGTATCCAACGAAACAGGTCAATTAGTTGAGTTTTATCTCAAAGATCGATATCTGAGCTGCGCAATAAACCGGGGCAAATTAGTCCATGGTTTTAGAAATACCGGACCAGAGCCTCTTTGATATCTCTAAGAGGTGTTCAACTTTGTAAAGTAGGCCCTGTCTTCTCCGCATTTGTGTTGGGTCTCTGCTCAGTATCAGTTTACTTCTTTTATTTACATTTATATCAGATATGGCTTAATAATACAAAGGATTTAAAATACTCTTTCCCAAATCCAGGTGGTTTAACATCTAAGTCAACTTTTTTTCTACTTCCGCTTTCAAACATAATTCACTTAAGCTGAACTCCGTTGCGAATTATTACTTGGCAACGTATTATTCCTTACATATTATATAGCTTTTACATGTAATTGAATCTTAAAGCTGTTTGAAGATTTCGTACCACGTTAAGGACATTAATCAAATATATTAAGGAAATACAGTGCGTTTAGGAGTGATATATGATTCGTATTATTTCTTTGTATATTGTTTAAAAACATAGATACATGTGTTTATGACTATGGATTTTGCTGTGGATAAAATTCACAAAAAGTCTGTCCATGGAACGGGATGACAGGATGGCAACCAACGTTGTCTGCTGCTACGCCAGTTCAGTCGGATGATATACATGTTTGTTCTAATTGAAGTATTTATGACTATGGATCTTGCAGTGGTTACATTACGCATACAGGTTGTCCCCGTGGTGTTGCAGCCTAAGAGACGTATGATGGGGTGCCAACCAACGTCGTCTGCTGCAACGCCAGTTCAGTCAGATGACATACATGTTTCTTCTGATTCAAGTATTTATGGCTATGTATCGTGCAATTGCTGCAATGTGAATACAGCTTGTCCAGCTTGGGTTGCAGCCGAGGACGCCATCAGACTGAAATGTCAGATGAGATGCATGTTTGTTCTGGATGAAATGTTATTGCGTATCCTACTCACATCGATACTCCAGGCGTCCACAGCCCCGCAGCTGGCGATGTAAATCAAACGGTTATCGAACCTCGATAGAGCGCCACTCGATCCATTCGCTGTCCGAATTATGCAAACACCTTATTAAATTATCAGCAGCTCCAATACGAGCTTGCCGTTCTCTTTTTGCCCAATCCCTAAACATTGCCAACCCTGCGGCTCGCGTAGGACCTAACATTATTTCCCGTTTGCCAGAATTACATACTAAATGATTATATGTAGATTTTTAAGATTTTCAATCCTTTTGCCACCTTAAAGAGTGGTTCCAACGGCAGGCGTGTTATTTTTGGTATTAAAAGACCGTTGAGATGTAGATTGGCAGATGGACAGATCCAGATACGAGGGGATGGTGGTCAAGCGTGATTCGCACTCTTGTTGTACAGTAATTTATACGTCATTAGTTGTAATTGAATAAATTAATTTGGCTTACGTGTTAAAAAATAGCTTTTAGTCTCCAGTGTATGCATCACTTTATCGTTTTAAATATCAATCGGTGAAAGATACCAGTATAGGTGTTAGAAATACTGTTGTGGTTGGTTTGAACATTTTCACCTTTCCATTCACTTATATTTAATTTTACCAGATTTAATATTTAGAATCCCTATATGCATTATCATAGCCAGACATATGTTGCAAATAAATTTTTGACATGGCTACATCTTAGCTGTGGGGGAGGCAAACTTTTGAAAGTGACGTCATTTGATTAGTGCCGTCATATGGTTTGTAATGTCATAGATTTTTATAGGAACAGCTGTTTAGATGAACTGAAATAATTCCCTTTAGACATATCCATTATCTAACCTATTTCTCACAGAGAAGTAAATACAAACCTTTTCCTTTTATTGTAAGTATCGCAATAAAAAGTTAATAGATCTGATATTCAACGAAAATCCCTTATTATGTACCATAAAATGAACCTTATCGAGCGCATTATTCGCCAATATTATAGGTTATGGAATTATTCAGGTTACTGGCTAATGATATATTATCGTTATTCATTTAGTAATGGTCCGTATTTAAAATAATTGAGAGCTTTAGCGACTATGGTATGTTATATTAACTGCACTATTAGTCGTGTAATAGGCACCTATATCACTGCAAGTGTCTTGGTTACAAGTACACCTGCCGTCTTCGTTTGAATACATTACTGACTGCTTGCCGCCCGAAATGGTTATTTTAATCCGCGGCATAAACCATAAATGGAAATTTAAACTTACTTTACAGCGAGTGAAAAATAGCCTTATTTTGCCTGTTTAAAAACAACAATTTAAAAACCAGTTATACATTAATTTTTTCATAGTTCCTTGAGTTTAGAATAATTATTTGTGACATTTATAATGTTAGAATAAAATATAATTTCAAGAATTGTAATAAGTTTTATCACTATATGGTTTCAACACCGGTAAAAGTAGAGTATCAATAAAAATTACAAATTACCTGTGGTCTGAAAAAATAGTTAAATATTCCATATATATAGGTAATTATAAAACCACGTAAGTATATACTAATTGATAAAAACTGCACATTGAAAGGCTCTATTGCGTTGTAATGGTTGTCGATACCTGACTGTACCCTTCAATCGCTTGCTCCAGTCCGCTCCACGCGCCTGGAGTCACGTTCGCGAACAGACATGAATAAGTCAACAGGATGCGATTAATAACACAACAATGAATGAACTGTTTTTGCTGGAAGCAATGTGAAACGCACGGCTCAGATCGAGTAGGTTTCATTAATATGCCGGGCTTCGTGCTCCGTTTCGGAGTATCTGATGTGATTGTTACACCGCTCAGCACCTCGGCCGTGGCTCTTGCGAGTTACCTGTATTGTTACCTGTTCTCCACCACAGCTGCCACTTCTGCGAATAATTGTTACCTCCTCACCACTACAGCAACAACTTCTGCGTTTCAATATTAAATGTTATCCACCACAGCTACTACTTCTGGGAATCACTGTTACCTGCTCTCCCCCACAACTACATGATCTGCGGATCCTTGTTGCCTGATCTCCACCACAGCTACCTCTTCTGCGAGTCCTTGTTACCTGATCTCCACCACAGCTACCTCTTCTGCGTGTCCTTGGTACCTGCTCTCCACCACAGCTACCTCTTATGCATGTCCTTGTTACCTGCTATCCACCACAGCTACCTCTTCTGCGTGTCCTTGTTACCTGCTCTCCACCACAGCTACCTCTTCTGCGTGTCCTTGGTACCTGCTCTCCACCACAGCTACCTCTTCTGCGAGTCCTTGTTACCTGCTCTCCACCACAGCTACCTCTTCTGCGAGTCCTTGTTACCTGCTCTCCACCACAGCTACCTCTTCTGCGAGTCCTTGTTACCTGCTCTCTACCACAGCTACCTCTTCTGCGTGGCTTTGTTACCTGCTCTCCACCACAGCTACCTCTTCTGCATGCCCTTGGTACCTGCTCTCCACCACAGCTACCTCTTCTGCGAGTCCTTGTTACCTGCTCTCCACCACAGCTACCTCTTCTGCGAGTCCTTGTTACCTGCTCTCCACCACAGCTACCTCTTCTGCGAGTCCTTGTTACCTGCTCTCCACCTCAGCTACCTCTTCTGCGTGCCCTTGTTACCTGCTCTCCACCTCAGCTACCTCTTCCGCGTGCCCTTGTTACCCGCTCTCCACCACATCTACCTCTTCTGCGAGTCCTTGTTACCCGTTCTCCACCACAGCTACCTCTTCTGCGAGTCCTTGTTACCTGCTCTCCACCTCAGCTACCTCTTCTGCGTGCCCTTGTTACCTGCTCTCCAAAACAACACTTCTGCGGGTCATTATTACCTACTTACCACCGCTTACTTGCTGCCACTTATGGGAGTCGTTTTTACCTAATAACTACAACGTCGCTTTAATGTTGTCCTAAACTCCACAAAAGCCGTCACTGATCTGAGTAATTTGGAGCCAATTATCATCAGATCCTTTGTTTCTGGGTCATTTTTCCCACTCGTCATAATATCTATCACCTATATGGGTCACTGTTACAAACAATATCACAACGGTTATAATCGATGTTATTAGTTTCGTTCATAAAAATATGTTTGCAAATACGTTTTTATTTGTAAGGAACACTAATGTTACTTGTGCATTCTTAACCTGTATTCTGAAGTTTACAAGGTATTTATATCTGAATCTGTCAAAGGCCTGTATTATGACAAAATTACCCAACATATATTTTTGTACTGCAGTAATTATGAAAATTAAGAGGTACATTGAAAGTTATTGCTTAAGAAATTTTTATATCATTACAAAATGTTAATAAGCTAGTCAAAATAACTTTAATAAACTCATTTTATATATACAAGGTTGTATTTATAAATCATTTTTTACATAAAACCGCTTTGTTTACATAGTTCCTCTATAAGTAGCTCGTCCCTAGTTTAAAACCCAGTCAAATTTCAAAATAGATGGTGTAATGTTGATTGTATGTAATGATTGCGTTCCAAAATTTAACTTAATTTCAGACCACTTAGAAGCCTTTTATATTATATCTATAATATATAATTAAAAAGCAATTAATAATTTTTTAATAGGTGACTTACTTGAATTAGCCTAAGAACACCTTTTTTCGTTGAAAAATGTTTACTGTCGAAAGAATTGAAACATTATATTATAAGCTATCTTATTTGTGTATCATATTTAAAAGAAATACTCTTCCAATTAAACTTAGTAGGTCAAGCTTAGAAATAAATTGACTCAACCACAGTTGACACTTGAACCTTCGATGTGGCTATCGATTATTTAATACAGTTGAAGTGGAGTATGCCTTGACGTATCATATTTATATAGCTGTTATTATAACTAACCATTAAGGATAATAACGCTTAATTGTTTATTTGTAGCACATAAGATGATAAAAGGCTTTATCAGTAATATCTCATTAATTGGGACCTATCAATCACTAGGTCCCGTGTTTGATTTTTGGGCAGTCGTGCACTTTTTATTATGCATTGACGGTTAGCTTCCTGGATTTCAATGCAAAAGTCCACGAGCCCAATCCTAGGACGTCCGCGAAATTTATGGGATTTGAACTAGTTTCTCTTTAAAACAGTTTTTGAGCCTTAAGATATTGTCGGTGATATAAAAAAAATATACATATAGCTATTTCTACTTCCTATCCCCGTCACCAATAATGTGCTGATTTCTCGTATAATTCGCCTCAATAATTCATATCCAACACATATATAAGCTTGTCATATTTACTTGTTGTTTTAAGAAATAATTTTTATGCTATTTGTTCTTATGATACAACCCTTGGCTAAGGCCAAGGTTATTAAAATACTGTGAAATACACAGCATTTGAAAAATTATGCAGGAAATATAACAATGGCACTAGTTGCATAGATTAAAAAAACGTAGGTAAAATGTAATTATTCCTTGCTTAATACCAATAACATCGTTCAGCTCCTTGAGAAACAAAGTATGTCACTTTTACTCAATTTTAAGAAAATTAAGTCAAAGTTTGCATACATTTACTCAAAAACCTGATCAAATTATGGTGTGGGCAAGTTGACTTTAGAGGGGTGAGACTTTTGCCGTTGATAGATGCTCCAGGAGATTGATGGGGTGGGAAGATGGATAGAGTGCGGACCGTCCCTTGAATGTCTGTGCTCCGCGCGGCAGGTTACAAGTCATTCGCCTCCCTTGACATATGTTTTGCCTGAGAAAGCTCCTGTTACGTCACTGTTGAGCTGTATCAAACTAACCTGTTGAGCCTAACATTTAAGTAAAATTTTATTCCTTCATTGTCTCAATTGAATATAATATATAGAATTATTAAACATCTCAAGGTGTGTATGTTTTAAAAGAAAAGAAAATATGGCTTAAACAAAAAATAATAACATTACGGTTGCAAGATACTCAGAAAATTTAAAAGTTTAACTATTTTGCCATGTTCAAGAAAAATAATATCCCGTCCACAAATTGAAAATATAATAAGGTATAAACGTTTCAAAATTTATTACAGGTTTAATTCATAAACTGACTCCACGATTTAATATATTATGAAAAGTTTTTTTTTTAATATTGGACTCTTGTAAATTTGAAAAATATAACCCATCAGTTAGATATCAAATAATAACTCCACACGTCGATCAATTTTTATTGACTATAAGACTAATTGACACATAACATAAAAAAATAAAACTCTCAAATGTTCAAAAGTTATATCTGAAAACCCAAATTTATCCCATTATCAAAGACGATGTTGCCAGTTTTAACGTAATGTTTTCTACTTAAAGCGCGATATTTTTGTCAAAACACCGGATTGCAAAAACCTAGTAAGAATGAGCCAGCCAATCAATGATTCTTCAATTTGTTGAAGTCGAGAAATAATATAGGCAAGAATTGGCAACTTTAAACAATTTACGTATTGTATTACTATCCGAAAACACATAAGTTTAGTCAACCTTTGTATAATTGACGGGACGAAACGAATTATTTCCTGAGGCGACTCGTATTTTGGATCAACACTATCTGAACACATCTAGCAACCCAATTATCTCTGAATAATTTTAAAATAACAGTTATCGAACGTTGCTTGACAGAATGGAGCGAGTGATCAGTGTTCATAATGCACGTTCTCTTATTAGACCAACCTAAACATATTAGGCAAACGTAGGGTGTAAGTAATTGACAGGGTTGACTTATGCGACCACCTTCGTCGGTTCACTTCGGGGACTCTTGGCAATTAGTCGAGTTGAATATGGGGTGTGTTTGTCACAATATCCATTAGACCAGATCCATCTTAATTATGGAAATTGCTTCAATGTTTGTTTCTTGGTTAAATTACAAACTAAAAGTGTTCAACTATTGAGGTTTGTTATGTATTATAGACAATGCAAGCCTTACTACGCAGTTATTAATTATTATCAATATTTTGGGGTTTGCCTTTACCGAATTGGGGTATGCTTATATTGAATTCAGTCTAATATTTTTAGTATTATTAATTTTTTTAATTACGACCTTCAGGTTTTCGAATCAATTTATATATTTACTTATATTTTAGTCGAAGCTGGAAGGGCCACGTTTTTTATCAACAGTAATATAATTTACAGAGGGTTTTCAAGACATAACGTGACAAAGAGTGTATTACATTAGAAATAGATTCTACAGACGTTAAAATGGTTTTCATGTTTGCTATCGATTAAATGGATAAAATATCACACATTCAACATTTACCGGTAATGATTTTTTTAAGACGATGTAAAAATAGGTTTATCTTAAACTCATAGGAGCGGCTCGTCATTCTACTAAACATTTTCAATTTTTGCAGGAAATGTTTTTAAAACCAAGAATAAAGTTTAAAAAGCGAACAAACTAGGGTCATAAAAGTAAATTCGTTGCTGCGATGGCGATGGCGTGGGCTTCAGGAAAGACAACAGTTATAAATTGTTGGCTCGTCGGAACTTGCGTGGGAGAAGATAAATCCAGCAGTCAAGACCCTAGTGGAGACTAATATACTGTGCTAGCACGCCGGCAGAACAACTAGGGGCGACGTCTGCTTTCACTGATTCATTATTACTCTCAATTAAACAGCTAAAAACGTACTATTGTATTGTTTTCGTCAAAATATGTGTGTTTGAGCGTGCGTGCTCACGGGTCTGCCTGTTTGTGTGTGTGTTTTAAATATTAAACACTCAATAAATCCTTTATGTTTTATGGTGTCTTCCTCATGTTTCTTCCCTTTCTTTAATTTAAAAATTTCAATACAGGGTATTTGGTAGTTAGTGTCAAAAATTGCAAGTCGTTATTTTGAATGCAAAATGTTATAAAAATACGCAATTCGGATAGTTCTATCTCTCTCCACCTTCCAGAAGCAGCCATTTTTATTTTTTCCAAATTTATTGACACTACCCTTAAAAATCTAATTTGTTTAATTTCAAACTTTACGAAACTTAGTGCAACATTTTACGTCCTTTTTGGAATGTACAAACATTTTTACAGGAATAAGTATAGTTTGACAAAGTCAAACCCTCTTAACGACCTATATTATTTACTCGGATTTTTTTAATGAAGAAAAAGGACAATACAACTTGCTTAAGTAATTTTTCTTACTCGTCAAACTAGAAACTGTCAAATATGCAGAAAAGCTTCCTCACATTTCAACCTTTAAAACGGTACAGTAGAAGTGACCTCTCATATTCTCTAAAGGGACAGAAATGGCCGTTAAACATAAGATATACATAAGATACCTGTGTGTGACGAAAACCCAATCCTAATAATACAGCTTACCTAATAATACTAATAATATAGCAGTCGGAGTCAAAGTTTGATAGCGACGGGCAGCTTCAGTTAAAAAATAATAAAAATAAAAAAGCAACTATTTTTAGTGCGAACTAATTTTATTTGAGGTTATAATGAATTTTTAAGTATTTATTTCAACGAAGAATACAGAAAAATCAGACGTGGAGGCAGGCAGTTTAAACAAGACTTTAAGTTAAGAAAGGAAAAGTTTGTTTTACCGATTAGTGACTACATTTTTTATGAAAATTAGGTACACGGGTGTACTCTAGTTTTATGGCTACACGATTTTTTCTAATGTTACTACTAAAAACTAAAAATTGACAAATATAAATTTCGACTTTTAGGATTGTATTTCAATAATCCAACAATTTTAATCACAACATCGTGGTTAAGATTCCAAAGAATACGAAATCAACCGTAAGCCTGCAAACTAATAGTTTAAAAGTTATGGGATTTTAATTTTCAAATACATTTTCTGGTTAAGTAATAATTTTATAAACTAATTTGACTATCCCTATTACTACCAGCTTAAAAACTTAACAAATCAGCGTTTAGCATTATTTGACGTATGGGTTTAAATTGAATTACACAAATTACAATTTAAATTATGCAAATCACGGAAATTACAATTATTGTCTGCGGTAAGTGCAGTACATTGTCTAAGAACACTCAATATGTTTATGGAGTGTACAAAATAATCAATTGCTTCTTTATTTATCAATCTTTTTCATGAAGAAATTGGTATGCAGTTTAAGGTCACATAATTCCAAAAAAACACGCAAAATTTTGTTTTACATTAGATGATATAGGGAGAGAGAGTGACTTTGCTATTACTCTAAACACTTTTAACTGATTTAAGTTTACTTAAGGGAGAATGTATGTGTCAGTCTACTGACACCGTTTATCTTTTGATTGTTTGATTGTTGCGCGTCCTATCATAGAGTTTTCAACCATTATACGAATCCAAAACTGTCACTAGGTATTAATTCTTGGAAGATGGTGTGTAATAAAATTGAACAAATAACCTAAACTAGATATTTCCTATGAAATATACTTTTAAACTATATTATTGAATTTATTTTTAAAATAACAATCTTTGATATACTTTAATGTTAAAAACAAACATTATGATACAATCTTTTATAAACAAACTAATAATGTATACACGAATCACTTTGTAGACTTATGAATGGCTTGTAATACATTTTCGTAAGAACATATATCAATAGAATGTAATATATTTTTGTAAGAACACTGGGTAAAATATATTTTGATGCTTTATTTGAAACTACAGTAAATTATTTTCATATTTCTTTGATTACCCATTTGTGTAAATATCCCCACATAGTAACTTAGGTTTTATTTTTTGTAAAACAAGTTTATTTATCAACCAACTTATTATGTCCTATTTATAAATTAGGTATCAGAAAAATTATTTCGTGTTACAAAAAGCAAAATTATAAAATTTGTATTTTAAACTACAATAACCTGATCTTTAAACATCCCTCTATTATTGTATACCAACTGAGTTATTTACGCACATGAAAACCTAATATATTTATAAATTTGTGATTAATGAACAGAATTCATACTAGTCTAGAAAGTATTGAAGTATGAAGTATTCAAACAAAATGCATTACAGCATTCATTAATACATTAAGTAAACTAATTTTATCATTAATTATATAGTTTTTACTTATGTTATATTTACACAGGATCTAAGTATTTTGTTTACATCAAAATTATTAACCACTGAAATATTTACACGCTTAAAAAGGAATACAAAATATGACACGTAAATGTTGAGTCATAAGTTTACCCACTTCCTCATAAGATTGGAAAACTTAGTGATGTATGGATTCAAAGTTCTTACACCTTACCCAGCGATACCATATCTCGGGTGTAACATACTTTGACTGATGCGAGGGTACTTTTTGCTAAAATCATTCTAAGAAAATATTTATTATAAGAGCTTAAATATCTTTTTAACAATTCGTTGTTAATAAATAGTTATTTTTCAACTGGTCCTCTTTGTGTATTTAATACGATGATTGGTGTTTCAATACAATACACCTAATAATTTTCAGATCTTGTAGGGAATATCATTACATGGTATTTTAAACATTATAAGTTTAGTAACGAGGAATGCATTAATGAGGACTATGCCAACACTTAGAGACAATAACAGACAATACCTGGAATTGAAGACTACAGTTCAACGGACACCTTAACAGAATGAAACCACACAGGGTACCACGACTGGGTTAATACAAGGAAAGACAATAAGTGGATAAACCGAGTAAGATACGATATAGAACAACTCAGCATTACACAATAAATACCACGAAATAAACACTTTCCAGTAATTTGATCAACAAGAACAAACTTCAATCGTTGCCACACAAAAAATTAAACATAATGGACCGATAAAAGACGACAAAGGACAGTCATAGGATGAAAGCTAACCAGGTGAACAAGAAGAAAAAGACAGAAGGAAAGAGAAACTTGAAAACGGACAGAAGAAGAAAAACATGGACATGGCACGCGCATGAGTGAAGTTTGGGTTGCACGTAGAGAGAAAACAACAGAAAATAGACATTAAGTTTATTCAAAATGCGCTCTTCAAGGGACATAACAAAAATGATAAGAATAAGTTGAGTAACATCTGAAATAACATAATTTAACATTGAATGTAAACTCATATATTAGGGAAATTATAAGATATCTTTATAAGGTTAACAAGGGTTAAGCCACTAACTTATCGATTTTATAATGAAACTAGCGTTACCCGTCGCACGTTTCTGAGATGTACAAAACAGTGTGATGTGCAAAAAGATTAATTAGGTTTAGATTCATTAGCAAATATGTAATGATTGGTGGTCTACTCAGGCATTTTAAGACAAATTATGTATAAGAAATTAATTTATTCAAGTGGAACTTAAAACATTAAAACATAAAAAATATATGAAAAATTTAGACGGACTATAATATCATCTTACACAAGGGAACGTTTAATCATTTTAAAACCTGGTAGATACACACACTCGCATACATAAAATCAAATATTCTTTAATAACAGTATCAACCTTTTAAACATTTCAGATAGCGAAAGGATGTAAAAATATACATCAGCCGATTATTATAATAAACGTAATAGGTAAAAATATTTTCATTATTTTTTGTTTGGCCTACATATTAACACGTAATTTTTAATCATAATATATAATCCTTGAAAACTGTAAAATATTAAAATGCAGAATACAACTTTTCATTTAGCACAGTTCTTACTTTCTGGTTATACGTTAATAGGTCCAGCCGTTTGGAAGGAGCCAAATTACTAAGACACGTACAGAATATGTTTATATATTATATAAGATCAATTATACGATGCAGTTACTTGGTCAAACTAATTATTTATATTTCATAGAAGGTCTTGTTTATGATTTTGTTAATAGTTGTGAAAACCACCAAATTATACGATTTTGTCATAATCATGTATGGGTTTATCCGGCAAGAGTGTATACAAGAAGATAAGCGACAAGTTGGATTAACTTGGAATTAAAGTTTCCTCGCTACAAAACACTTTATATAAGTTTAGGCAGTGATTAGAGCTTAGAAGGTTGAAGCAATTACCACACCAGGGTTAATTTCTATAGTTGCACATTGAATGGAAATTCGCCTTGACGCTATACATACAATAAGAGCACACGTGGTTAAAAGATAATATTACAGGAGGATTTAGCTTCGAAATAACATTATACTCCTCGCACTATTCACTGACACAGGTTTTTTAAAATGTTATTTATATGATATAAAGAAGACTTACAGAAATTTTAGACGGAGATAAAGTATTTAATACTTATTAAATAAGTCAAAAGTGTTCCACAAACCTTTTTCTGATAAACACACTGTACGAGTATGAATACGTTTATGTTAATATATGTATGGAATAGAATAAAATATAAAACCTTTTTATTGCAAGATATTACAAAGATATGAACAAAAACTATTTTTACATTATTGCCACACTAAAGTGAATTAATGCGTGTAAAGCTGACAAAACAAAACATCTCAACCGAGATACAAACTTCAGAAATACTAAAAAATTTAGCCTTTGCAGGCACGAAGCACCATAAAGAAGCTAATTTTTGCCTCAGTGAAAAGATATGAAAACTTTAAAACATTTACAATCGATCTGGCCAAAGGGCTATGATTTATTATAATGTAAAATCATAAGCCAATAATAATTTAGGAAAACACTATCTGATATATATTTAAAAGTACATAATTATAGTACTTATTAAATTACTATTTGAGCTGAATAGTAACACGACATGAAATAAACAATATACAAATCCTAAAATAAATCCTGTGAAACCATTTTGAAGTATATATTCATAGATTGATTTAAACAAGATGATCGATCTACATAATATGCAACTGTGTCCTCGGCTTCCCTACAGGTGCCGAGGCAGACACTCTAGCATGCCGTAAAGGCCACGGATCCAGATATGAGTCCCTTCATAAATAACAAGACTCAAGGATATCCTTCTAACACTTAAGGGATGGAAACCAAAAATCTAGAACCTCTTCATATGTAATAGAATAAACAGGATAAATATTAAATCCAAAAGCCTTGAAGTACAAATCTTTGAAAAATTGTTCTGAGCTCGTTTAACCTATTATTATTTAAATTAGAATGAGGGTACCAAATATTCTTGTAACCCCAAATTTTAATGAGTATAAATCCCTGTAAGTAGTTAAACAAGGATGCGGAACTCAAACAAACTAAAAATTCTAGTTATAAATCCAAGTGTGTAAAGTGATCTTTTAACCATATCCATAATATGTTCATTAAACAGTACTTCTGATGTCATTATGACTCCAAGATCTCAGAATGTTTTCTTTAAATGCTACAGAATTGATAATGTATAGAAAAAAACTGGATTTTACGTTCTGTAGATTCACATTGTACATCACTTTGATAAGTTCAGACAGCTATTTGTGCACCACCGATAGAAGTAAGTTTTACCCATTTTATACGACTGCGTAATCAGAATATGACCAATAAGGGTATAGGCAAGATCATTAAATAATATTAAAACGCAAAGGATCTAAATAGCTGCCTTGAGTAACACCACAGGAAACTGGAAAGAAATCGCACTTCGGCACATGTGCTGTCACCTATTTTGGAGAAGAGATTAAAAGTTTTATCATGTCAGCTGAAATCCCACAAAAATTCAATTTCTTAAAAGAAGAACGTGAGCAACCTTATCAAGTGATTTGGACATTTCAGTATAATTAACATGAACTTAACCCATATTTGAGGAAGTGAAATGAACTAAATTCCCAAGATAATTATTTATGTAACGTAAACGCATAAGGCCATGCTATCTAGTTGTGATATATTATTTAGTTAAACGAGAGGCGAAATGTTTAAAAATTATCAAGTCAAATATTGTTGCCTGTGTACTCATAATGGCCACTGGTGTGCGATAAGGAATTGCTGTGATCGACCAACGGTGAACGTGAGCTGTTGTTGGCATGACGTGGATAATTGCACTAACTGTGTACACGGACAATGGCCATGAAGTGTCACTTAGCTACATGAAAATAAGTGTAGCTGGATACAGTGTGGTAGATACTACAGGAGTGTCTCTCCTTTTGATTATCTGCACCATTTCTGTTATTCGGCCATTTTATAATTTTGACACTTCCAGTCCTTAACTGGTAATAAAGTAAAATGAATGTAGGAAAAATCATGAATAAAGCTTTCTATAATCCAAAATGTATAACTAGGAATCTAAGGTTAAAGTGTTACAGGTAAATAATCCAATAAGGAATTAACACGTAGTTTACACAAATTAACACAATACGATACTATTGTGCCAGCCAGCTAGGACCAACTTGTGTTCATGGGTTTTCAAATGTTTATTAGACTAGTATTCTCCAGCAGCAGTGCGGATTAGTATTTCCAAAGTGCCTCTACTTGGGGAAAGCATTGATGATTGAAATATCTAAAGCTATCCTGTAAAATAGAAACCGTGGAGATGATTACACGCATAACTCACTCAATACGACTAATGTAATGTCTTGCGATCCGAGAATGCTACACAATGTTACCATTGTTGCCCAAGGACTCAAAAAAGATAAGAACCGATGATTAAGATAACCACTAGTCTTTTTATTTCTATAGCCTGAACATTTATGTCAGTTGCTAAACACGTCAGCTTACAACGGTTTTAAATCGTGGTTAAGCTTTTTTATACGGACTTAGTTTCAATACAAAAAATATATTTACTTATGATTTATTTACTGACCAACAAGTATCACTGGATACTAAATGTTTTTAAGAAAAAATATTTTAGTTTTATTACGTTGTTTGGCATGTTTTCAAAGTGAATAGACGATATATTGTTAGTAAACAGTGTTTATGACGAATACTTTATAGGACAGAAAAAAATTTTACAGAAATTAAAATAAATATTACCTATGTTACTAATTCTTACCAGAACAATAGTAAAAGTTTTCATTTGGAAGAAAAATATAAACATAAACGAAACATTTTGAAAAATATATTAAACCTTTTATCAATAATTTACAAACAATTCATAACTTTTCACCTTTATGATATTATAAACGTGATTTTATTTTTAACATTGTTGATCAAAATTTATTGTCTCTTTGGTTCTTTCCATTTTCCCAATCAATAAGAGATTAAGCGAGAGGCCGGTCACGCAAAGGCCAGACACACCTAAACGGTGAATATTGAGATAAATGGAACAGTCAGAACAAGCTGATTAAAAATGGTATCCTAGCAAGTATTCCCTGAATCATAGATTTCACTTTGATGCCAATTGCTTTTGTTTTATTATATAATATGTTATGAAAAAACATTTCTTATTATACTTTTTTTATTATTTTACTAACCATATTGAAATAAATAGGGTCATACCAGTGATATAGGAGTATGTGTGTTCTATGTAATTTCAAAGGAGAAACTGTGTACTCCGTACTCGTACTGTGCTCGTTCGAAACGACGTACTCCGTACTGGTACTATGATCGTCCAAAACTAAGTACTCCGTACCGGTACTAAGCTCGTTACAAACTACGTACTCCATACTTGTACTATGCTCGTTCGTAACTAAGTACTCCGTATCGTTACTATGCTCGTTCGAAACTACGTACTCCGTACTGGTACTATGCTCGTTCGAAACTAAGTACTCCGTACTGGTACTATGATCGTTCGAAACTAAGTACTCCGTACCGGTACTATGCTCGTTAAAAACTACGTACTCCGTACTCGTACTATGTTTGTTCGAAACGACGTACTCCGTACTGGTACTATGTTTGTTCGAAACTACGTACTCCGTACTGGTACTATGCTCGTTACAAACTACGTACTCCGTACTGGTACTATGCTCGTTACAAACTAAGTACTCCGTGCTGGTACTATGCTCGTTACAAACTACGTACTCCGTACTGGTACTATGCTCGTTACAAACTAAGTACTCCGTACTGGTACTATGCTCGTTCGAAACTAAGTACTCCGTACCGGTACTATGCTCGTTCGAAACTAAGTACTCCGTACCGGTACTATGCTCGTTCGAAACTAAGTACTCCGTACTGGTACTATGCTCGTTCGAAACTAAGTACTCCGTACTCGTACTATGCTCGTTCGAAACTACGTACTCCGTACTCGTACTATGCTCGTTCGAAACTAAGTACTCCGTACCGGTACTATGCTCGTTCGAAACTACGTACTCCGTACTCGTACTATGCTCGTTCGAAACTACGTACTCCGTACTCGTACTATGCTCGTTCGAAACTACGTACTCCGTACTGGTACTATGATCGTTCGAAACTAAGTACTCCGTACCGGTACTAAGCTCGTTAAAAACTACGTACTCCGTACTCGTACTATGTTTGTTCGAAACTACGTAATCCGTACTGGTACTATGCTTGTTCGAAACTACGTACTCCGTACTGGTACTATGATCGTTCAAAACTAAGTACTCCGTACCGGTACTAAGCTCGTTACAAACTACGTACTCCATACTGGTACTATGCTCGTTCAAAACTAAGTACTCCGTACTGGTACTAAGCTCGTTACAAACTACGTACTCCGTACTGGTACTATGATCGTTCAAAACTAAGTACTCCGTACTGGTACTAAGCTCGTTACAAACTACGTACTCCATACTTGTACTATGCTCGTTCGTAACTAAGTACTCCGTACCGGTACTATGCTCGTTCGAAACTACGTACTCCGTACTCGTACTATGCTCGTTCGAAACTAAGTACTCCGTACCGGTACTAAGCTCGTTACAAACTACGTACTCCATACTTGTACTATGCTCGTTCGAAACTAAGTACTCCGTACCGGTACTAAGTTCGTTACAAACTACGTACTCCATACTTGTACTATGCTCGTTCGAAACTAAGTACTCCGTACCGGTACTATGCTCGTTCGAAACTACGTACTCCGTACTCGTACTATGCTCGTTCGAAACTAAGTACTCCGTACTGGTACTATGCTCGTTACAAACTAAGTACTCCGTACTGGTACTATGCTCGTTGCAAACCACGTAATCCGTACTGGTACTATGCTCGTTGCAAACCACGTAATCCGTACTAGTACTATGTTCGTTCTAAACTACGTAATAATTATGTCGTCATGAAATTTGAGTTAAAATGGGGAAAAACTTGACTTACATTTCGCAAAAATATTGTTATAAAAGTTATTTTTAAATATATCTGTAAATATATGTAAATGTGTCCGTAAATCTGTAAAGGTACATATGTTTAAAGTATTATTTACAGCATGACGTATTAAACCATATTATTGGGAAATAATTTGAAAAACCCATTGAAACTACGGAGAAAATCAAAGACGATGTATTTCTAAAATGCCTTCTGAAATTATTACGAGCTAAAAGTTTACTATAATATTTTATTTAAAAGTTTCTAGGATATACCTTTTAAAATAGTTATTATGGTTGAATTTCTATGAAACCAAAATATTTTAAAGTTTTCTCCAAGTTCAGCTCAATCAACATTAAAATTTAATTGCAAAGTACCAGTAGGTAAATAATTTGCACTTTGACTTTGCAGCCTGCAAAGCTCAAAGCGCGAATTATGTCATGGTTCGAGAAGTTTCATTAAATAAATTGCTCCAAATGTCAAAGAAGATCATTCTAAAATTATTATCTTGGCACA
Organism: Nephotettix cincticeps; assembly: GCA_023375725.1. Taxonomy (NCBI): domain Eukaryota; kingdom Metazoa; phylum Arthropoda; class Insecta; order Hemiptera; family Cicadellidae; genus Nephotettix; species Nephotettix cincticeps. The sequence continues at coordinate 25,968,709 of CM041786.1, read as the reverse complement.
AGATATGCGTGCATTCAATATGGAAAATACAACAGGCTGTCTTGCCTTGGTCATTTATATTTTAACTAAATTACATCCTTTTCTCTTTAACAAATTATAGAATAACCAACAAGTGGTTTGGCTTTAACAAATAAAATAATTTTAAACTTATTTAACTTATTTCAAAATATTTAATGTGGCTTCATTTTTTTAAATTGTTCTATTTGCACTTCTTTATATATTGTAATATAATGTGCAGATGGTTTTATTAAGAATATATAAGTTTGTTGTCAACATGAAATTGTTGTCTTATTTAATGATCTAATTTTTATTTAACTTTTGTTGTATTTTATAAAGTCCTGGTCCTTCGAGATAAAAAAGTTTTTTTCCTTTCTATTGAACAAGCGTGGATATGTTTAAGACGAGTTACTCAGTAAAACAGATGAGAGACGTTCTTAATTAAAGGGATTTTTTAGATTTATTTATTTAAAATATAACAGCACCACCATAGTACAATATATTAACATTTAAATATTATTGTAGCCTAAACAGTTATTACATACCTGTATAAAATTGCAGGTTTTAAATACAGCTGTTACGTTTTTCTAATAGTCTAGGTATTTCAGTATTATATTATACCTTGATTACTCTGGGGATCATATAAAGTTGGATACATAAAATATTAATCATCATAAATAGCTTTAAATTATATTTTTCATTTAAAAATACATCAAATACTGGATGTTCTCTAAAAAGAAAAATAATTTAAAAGTAAATAAGCTCCGCCATCTTGGAATATGAGAGTGTGTTAAAAATATTACCTGCATAATATTTTTAACATCACCAAAAGAAGTAATGTTCCTAGTTTCAGAATTACTGTCAGATGCATAGTTTGAAAGATACCAATGGTGACAGATAACAAAAAATTAAAACTTTTTTTAACTTTAGTTCCATATGTGCTCTTCGTAGTTTATAAAACATTGGGTATATAAAAAAAATACTCAAAAAAGTCTTAAAATTATGTTTTTCAATCTAAATACATTAAATCAGGGTGTTCGTAAGGAAAAATAAAGTACGGTAAAGCGAATTGGATGTGTTTGTTACAGGGGTTAAAGGGCCACTGAGTAGTTTATGTATTACTAACATTAGAAGAGTAAAATACTCTTTTACTCTTCTAATATACATAATTAGTCTTCATACATACAGTACATAAGTCTTCTAAACATTTTTTATAAGTTCAGTTGTGATAATGGATGTGACAACAACACATCCATCCGAGCGGTATATGAGCGGTTGATCTCAAAAATTAAGTTTTATTCGCCTACAAAAATAAGTGTGTGTGCGTGTGTGTGTGTGTGTGTGTGTGTGTGTGTGTGTGTGTGTGTGTGTGTGTGTGTGTGTGTGTGTGTGTGTGCGCGCACGCTCGTGCGTGTGTGTGTGTGTGTGTGTGTGTGTGTGTGTGTGTGGGTGGGTGGGTGTGTGAACACGATAACTCTAAAAAAACGATCTGATCGAGACCAAATTTGGTAGAGACGTGTATTCCTACATTTGCTTGGACGAGTTCGTATTCCAGACATATCGCTCAATCGGAACGGGGAGTTTGGGGAAGTTTTTAACTAAAAAATTGGGGTTTTTCGTTTTCATGTATAGTTAAAAAGAATGAATTTTTTCTTTCATCAGAAAAAACTACACAATTTATTTCCATAAAGTTTCGATCTATCTCCAACTTTTACCGAGATATTAAAAAATCTAAACACAGTAGGTTGTATTTTGGGGCTCCAATGTTAATCTTATGTAAGATATGGAAAAATTAATATTTCACCTATCAAACTATATTTTTAGATGAAACTTGATATTTAGCTTCATGTTGCTGAGTTCCATTCGTTTATGCTTAAAAATCATAGTTAACGATCATGTTTTTATAATGGCAGCTAACCTGCATACTCTTTTCTCATGTTAATCATATGGAGAATAAGTAAATTCCTTTATTTATGAACAGATGTTGAAACTTGGTATAAATGATCAAAATAAAAATTGTTTATGCTGGAAATGCCTACTTTCAATGATCCTCACAGCGGCAAACCTGCTTACTCTTTCTTATGTTAATCTTACGAAGAATAGGCAAAGAACTGACTCATATGTTTATCGACTGATATTGATTAAACTTGACATGTTATCATTATAATATTATCGATTTGGGAATTTTCTGAGTACGCAGGTCTGCTGTAACGGGGGTTTTTATGTTTGCCTTGGTTGAGAGACATTAATTTTCACAGTAACAAAAAAGCATCTATGATTATAAGACAAACTTAGGGCTCTTACACCCTTTATAAGTCATAAACTCTGTTTTATTAAGTCCACAATATTTTCTCTCCGTTCAAAATATTCACAAAACATGTTTACCAAACAAACTTTCTATATTTGTTCTATTTTATTGCGAATTGAATCTACTTGCGATTATACTTTTAAAGTGAGGTATTAGTATTCTTAATGATTTTATTTTAACTACTTCATTTACAGTATTTTTGTTCAATGAAACAACCACATTCACTATATTCTATTATTGAGATCAACCACTCATATACCGCTTGGATGGATCTGTGGTTGTGATATCCATTATCACAGCTGAACTTAGAGTATTTTATTCTTCAGTTAGTAATACTTAAACTTTCCAAACAAGCCTTTACTCCGTGGCCCCTTAACCCCTGTAATAAACACACCCAATACGCTTTATCGTAGCTATGTATTGAATACATACTTAATTTACACCTCAGTACTCTCTAGGACTTCAGCAGTTAGAGGTCTGATTGAAGTTTACGTTCTAATTGTTGAGTTGGTATGCCTGCTCTTTAATCCGGCGCTTTGCACACATGCTCTTTGAAGTCATTGCTACCAACCGTTATCAAGCTAAACGAAGCGTTCCAGATATTTGGATTATTTCAAGAAAACTGGAGAAGTGATTTGTAAAATATTTCCTACTATCATAGCTAAAGGTAACCAGTTTGACATCAAAATAAGTTCTTCTTTTCTATCCTAGCTCAACATTTTAAAACAGAATTATGATTTAACCATGAAAAGTAATAACTATAAAAACACAGAATATATTTCAAACCATGTATGTTAGCTACTTAGTCAAGAAACATTTTAATCCATCGTCTAACAAAATTATCGAACCCCCAAAACCTTACCTCTGAACAGATCTTACCGTGCACCAGATACGTTTTATTGTTAATTTTTTCTAACTTCTATATTTTTTTCTCATAATTATTAAAATCTCTTACATTTTTGCACATAAGAACATAACATTAAATTTTAAGAGCAGACGGGAGTGGACGATAAAATGTTCACCTGTTGGATGGAGTAGTAAACCTCGCAGCTGATGCGTACTCAGCGAATTTCCAATACAACAATTATAATATTTTTATTTGACAGTTTATCGGTCCATAATTTTTTTTTTTTACATTTAACAACTCATACATCTCCATTTGAAGTATTTTGCATCCCTATATGATTAACATGAATTAGTGGTTTGCTCATGATACAAATAAACTTGTTTTTTAAGTAAATTATCACACTTGAAGGTAAATACCAAGTTTAATCAAAAATATTGATTGATTAAACATTAATTTTTCCTTATCCTCCATAGATTAACATTGGAGCTAAAATACAAGTACTGTTTTAATTGTTTTAATAATGTTAACCGTTTAAGATAGAGAAAAACTTTAAGGAAAATTGTCATTTTTTAAGCTAATAATTGTAAAAGATAATTTTTAAATTTAAAAAAATTACATGTGAACGCAAAAAATTTACAAAACAAACTTACCGTTCCAGACAGATACGTTTTATGTATGAGCATTTGTAGGAATACCATTCTACCAAATTTCTCAATCATTTTTACGAGAGTTATCGTGCACAGACACATATACATATATACATATACATATATATATAATTTTAACGAAATTGTTTTTTTTGCACATAAGACAAAATAACATTATTAAGTTGCAGAGAGTGTAATAGTTCTTCCCTATGGGAAAGTGTAAAAACTGTCAACTGATTCCATAAGGCAGCAACCTTCCTAATAGAAGACAACACTTAAATATTTTTATTATTATATTATATTGTTATAGATTCGGCCGACGTCCTGGAAAGACGTCTTTCTCGATTTCAGGAGCGGGTCGCTTCTGTCTGCCGCACGGTCTCCGAACCAGCAGTGATGGTTTTTGCGGTGTCCTGGGTTTTCTACTATCTTGCAATGGGAAGATAGACGATCAGTCGTTGCAGTACCGAGGCAGGAAGAGAAATTATCGCCAGGGAAGAGAGTGACCATAGCTTTTACCTTCAGTAGTGCAAATGGGAGGTCAAATCGAAGGGTTGTTGGACCCACAAACTGATCCTAAACATTAGAACATTCCTATGGTCTAATGTCTGCAGTCTATAGCTGCCTTTCTTCCTAGAAAGGCAGCTCAACAAGGTTAATATCTTTGTCACCCAATTTATATCGGGTCACGAATGAAGGGTTCACAAAAAGGGTTATCACAAAAATAAAGCTAAAAACATGTATGCTAAAACTATGAGAAATTATGATGGTTAAATAATTATTACTAAATATCATGTAAACAGCATTGCAAATAATAGGGTTTGAAATCATATCTAATTAACTAATAAAAAGCGGTTAGTAATTTTTTAACTATCAGGAAATAAATTACAGAAATAATTCAGTTGTATAGTCCTATTCTTTGAACATAAGGACTTTGCTTGAGTATTTGCACATTCAGTGAACAGCTTACGATCACACAGTGACGGATCGACGAGGGAACTTAACTACCCCGGCATCCCACAAACAATTACTTCATGAATGTCTGGATTAACAAGCTCAGACCTTGTATGACAGCTGTTTGGATAATCATGGCTGCCAACGCAACGACATTCGCCACCTGGTTTTGAATGCAGAGCTGAATTATTGTTAGTATTCACTCGTGTATTCAGTGTTTCCTTTATACTTCAAAACTAAAAACCAACGTTCGTTTTGTTAGAATCTTACAGAATATTCAGTAATAATAATGAAAGAATATATTGGTTTTGTTTCCAACCACCATTTTGTTCATAAATAAAAATTTTATTCCGGAATGTTGAAAGTTTTAAATGATTTATTTAATTAATATTATAGGATAAAGTGAAAACACACGTCTTCCAACACTATTTAATATATTTACACTTATATTGTAATTATATACAACGGTAAATACAAAAGTTTTAAATTAGCGATCGATTTCGTCCAGTTACACCGAACATCATCAGGCCCAAATGGAGACTGAAAGAAACAAAATGGCGTCTCTGCTTGAATACTACTGGTTACCCTAAGTTCCTATCATGGCGTCATAGGTAGCATTTATTGGCTGGCTGAGTTCCGGAAATAGTTTTTTATACGTCCTTGCCGAATCAAAATGTATTTGTTCATTTACTAATTTTGTTTTATCTTTACATTTTTCTTTATAAATAAATAACTCTTCCCACTCTTCTTGGTCTTCATTGATTGTTGTTAGTTAGGTTATGTCCTTTTTCTAGTAAGTGTTTTGCGATGTTTAATCTCTCCGGTTTCCCTTTCTTCCATGCTGATATATGATTTTTATATATTTTTATAAAATTGACGGTCTGGCCTATGTATATGTTATCGCAGTCTCTACATCCAATTCTTTATATTCCTTGTTGATTGAATTTATCGGTGTTTTCAGTTTTTGTGTGTAGTATTATATCCATTATGTTCTGTGTCCTAAATGCTGTTTAAACTCCCTATTTATTCAATTTATTTGCAGTTGTTGAGTGTTTTCCCCTGTGTAATTAAAAACTGCAAATTTATTGACTGCCTTACGTTCGTTTTGTAGTGTTGTCTGACTTTAAACCGGTCTCAATTTTTTATTTTTCTTAATACTTTTTTACCTAATTCATCTATTAATGAGGGGCGATATCCGTTAGATTATGCTATCTTTTTGCTCGATGTTATCGGCAATTTAACAACTTTTGTATATATTTACCGTTGTATATAATTACAATATAAGTGTAAATTTATTAAATAGTGTTGGAAGACGTGAGTTTTTACTTTATACTATAGTAAAACCAACACGTATAATGCTAATCAAGAAGTTATTCAATTAATATTAATCTTCATATCAAATATAACTAATGTTAGTTCTGTGCTGCTGCCGAGTATATTTATTTATTAATATATCTCAATCGACATTTTTAGAAGAAGGGTGATGGAATGAGTTCAAACAAATGAACATCGTCATTCATTATTTGTTATCCCTAATGCATGCCAACTAAAGTTGTTTACTTAATACGTGATCTATTTAGTATTTTATGTACATTACTAAATATTACCTTAGCTTTTTTGTACCATAATTTTTATTAGCAATTTGAGGACAGTATTGGGAATTTGAATTTCTATAGTCAACCTATTTTCATTTTAGTTTAATAAATAAAGTACTGTACAATTTTGTATACTATGTACAATTTTTTTCGGATATTTAAACTATTTTTCTTGGACTAAGTGTTCTTACAATCGGTACTCAATAATGCTTAAACGAGTATAATGTAATCGAATAAGTAATTTATTCATTCAACGTATTTCATCACTTTTTTCGTAATAAGTAAACTATTTTAAGTATTTTTTTAATACCAAACATTGCACTGTGCAACACTTACACTAAACAAAAAGGCACATTGTATTCGTAAAACACTCTTCTGAAAAATAAACTATGTTTTATAATTATCCAGTGTCACTTTTGGCACGGAACCGTAAGTTAGAAAAGTGCTAGTCGCATTGCTGCCACTGATTTTGTTGATTTATGTCTATATAATGTTGAATTATCTATAAAGGATAAATTGGTACACCAATCCATTGATTAGCTAATGTGGATTAACAATATATGAAGCTTTAAATTGGAACAGTGCGAAACATTATGTAAATTTAAAAAAATAATTAAAACCCAAAAAATATAGCCAATTTTTTTATTCAATTCAAAGAAATGAACGACAATTTTAAGTTATACTGAGAAACTTTTGGAATACTGGTATAGTTTGAAATCTCAAATCCTTCCTTGGTGGAAGAATTGCCTTTTACGGAGGCTAGCATCACGGTAACTTCCGTGACTAACAGTTTTATAAACAGCTCTTCTTCGTTAATCAGCCAAGTTCGGTCGGCCAAACAGTAAAAACGAGCTCGCTAACTAAAATTGTTTGTTTAAGAAGTTTCATGAAGCTCTAAAGTACTAAGAAGCATTTCATAGTCATAAAAAGTATAGACATTCATTGAAAACCTGACTTGTTAATCAGTTTAGCCTCTACCGGAAGTTGTGAGTTAGTTGTGATTAGCTTCGTAATCATTATCTTATCTTATCATTAAAATAATCAAATTCATATACAAGATAAAAATTATAAATTCAATAATACTTTTATTAAACTTTAACCTAGTATGGATCGATACCAATAAAACGTGGGGGTTTCTGCGTTTTATCAGTTACTCAAAATAAATATATTTATCTTACTAACATACCTTTTACAAAAAAGACCCCAATGATGGCTGGGATCCACAACTTAATAAGCTCTGTTTATTTTAATGTCAATGTTAATGACGGTGGTAAGTTTTTAACATTCAAACTTAGTTAAACAAGTTTTACATGCATATTTCGAAACGTTTAAAACTTGTGTAGAGATATTTCAATAGAGGAAGTCCCAACTATAAAGCCATATGGTTTAGCAGATATTATAGTCATACATAAATTATCTCTCAATGTATTTATTATTTATATTACAACTTTCTAGTCTCCTTTGTGTTAATATCTTAAATTTTAGTGTAGTAATATCAGTGTAAAAAAATGCAAGTATTCATTTATTTTCCTTAGCACATATGTGTGTGTTTATTGAAACAATTTCTACTTTTTTGGTGCTTCTAGTTGTTTGGAATCATTAAAAACCTTACATACATACATACATTAACTAAATACTTTTTGTTACTTTCAATTACATTATTAATGTAACTAATGAAGATAATACATTTTAGATAATACATTATTATTGTATTAATGAAGAACCAAATGATATTTCATTTGGTTCTTCATAGCATCCTTGAGTCATTATACACATCAATAGTTACTAATATGTGACTAATAACTTAAATTTGTTATTAGAATATCTATTAAATTTTGCTATACTACTATATATAGATCAGATTTGTTTAAGTAGAGGTGATCTAAAACGTAATAGAGTGTATTTAAGCTAGTATGAAAGCTTTTTTTCTTAAATATAACACAAAATGTGTAAAACTAATTGGACATATCGTGAGTTAAAAGTGCTATTTATTTTTATCATTTTTGTGAGGATTCATACCCTAAAATGACATTAACTTTCTACGAAATAGAAGCACTTATAATGATGACGAGAGGCGCATTTCTGGCAGCCCTTAACTGGTTGATGGAGTGATAAGAGCCACTTACTGATAACAGAGGTCACGCAACCCTCCAACTAACCATGCCACTAACTTATTGATTGACGAAAATGATGGGATCAAAACTATATTATTGTTTCATGATATTACTCTAACATTAACACGAAATCAAATATTTTTTCATGATTTACTCTCCATGTTATTCCATGTTTCATGTTATTTTTTTATTGCAAATCGTGTATTTAATTTTTAATAATTATTATAGAAAAATGTATTATTCTTGTTGAGTTATCATTGCTATCAAATTTTGTTTCAATTATGTTACTGAAATGTTTGCACTAAGAATAAATTGATATCTATACTGGAGTATTACAGTAATATAACTGAATAGCTCTAAATAACTCCCTTCCAAATCCGTTATTGTTTCCGTGTTTCTATTTCGTGTATACTTTTCTTACAAGTCAGAAAACTTATATATAACACATAACATATAGTAAATTAATATATGTTCAAGTAATTTGAAGTGGCATGATGTTCAAGGCAAAAATATCCTTTTCCCGTTAATTTTCTTGAAAGAGCCGGAAAAGCAATAATAGGAAACATTACACTCTACAGCACTTCCTTGTACTGGGGTCTCCTTTTATGATGTTCCCTCATTCTGTACGTAGTTTCTTTAGCCTCGATACGTATAAATTACATAGACTAACAACTAATAAACGTATCATAAGTGTCTGCACTAATTTTATGGTATTCATAATATGGATTGAATTTCATAGAACTTAATGGATGATATATAAATTTATTAAACGAAATTAATATTTTACTTTTGTTATTTAAGAATTTAAACTAAGTAATGAATATGAAGAGTACATCGATTATTATCAAGTAACAAGATCATTGACAAGTCTAATATTATACATACATACATACATTATACATTATAATTAAAGTATTTTAATTATTTTTCAAGGACTTAATTCTAAAATTCCATGTCGTTGTTGCGAATAAAATTGTTAAGGAAATTGAACTATAAAATATAGTTTTCACAAATCACAACTGTACGTCTACAGTAGATTTTTCATCAGACTCCAGTTAAAACTAATTTCCAGTCAGCAAAGGAATTAATTACAATTGAATTAACTATTGCATTCCTTGAACTACTGCAAATTGATTACAATATTTATTTTTATTAAAAATTAAATCTATCAATCTCTCAATGGACCATCACTACAGACCTAGGGCATGTGAAAAGCAGGATTGTAGTCAGTGGTTTTCAGTATTCACAGAAATTGTCAATTGTAACCAATTACCAAGCACATTGTAATATAAAAATATACTTTTAAGCCCTTAAATATGCAAACCTTACATTTAAAAAAATTGTATTTATGTTCAAGGTTCCGTCAAAAATGTGGAAAAAATAAAATTGTCTGTATAGTGCCCCCCTTACAGTTGTTTAAGGTAATTAAGACAAGAGATATCCACGATTAAAAAAAATTATATATGAAATAGAATAGGACTTTTGATTACCAGTTCTTATTTCATGGATGGCAATTAGTTTTTGATGTGTTTTATGAACAAACATTTTAATTAGTTTAGAACAAAAATTCTTAATATCGGTATGCGATGGGGCAGATATAAACTTAATAACTTTAATATTTAATATTCCTGTAGTTCGAATTCACTCAAAGAGCATATTTTATTTTTACATTTATATCAATGTTCAGTGAAGCATTAAAGGTTTACGAGTACATCTTGGGTGTTATAAACTGTAAAGTCTGTTGAGTCTTTAGTTCTTTTGAACATAAAATTCCAGAGAGGGTAATAGTGATTAAGGCGCGTTAACATTAATTCGAGCTCAAATGCGAGCTCGACCTAATGTTTGTCATGACTTTTCTCGCAGTGGCCAAGAGCTCGAAGGCGAGCTGGAATAATTGTAAACGCAGCTTTACATTAGTTAGTAAATGAGTTAGTAAATGACATTTAACGAGCTCCACGGCTCGCGATTTGCGCTGCTTCATAATATGTTATCACAGAGTAAGGACTTTGAAATATAAATCCATAGATCAAAAAGTTTTCTCATCTTGCACGGCTTTCGTGTCTTTTACTTCGTGTCTCATAAAACTGCAGTAAAATCGATTCAAACTTTTAATAATGCTATATAGTTACCTTTGTAACACAATAGCATATTAAGTATATATTACAGTCCTATAAAACTAGATATCCGATTAGTTTTTTCAACTGTTTTGATTAGATATGCGTATTTTACATAGCTGTGTTGCGCAGGTCGTTATACTTGTACTTTTTCTGTATTTATTCTTATAGCCTATTTTTATGATTTTATATTGATATTATACTTTTTTCTTTTTTTATATACTTTTATACTTTTAACTGAAATGTTGACCTACCCAGGTAGGTATTTTAAGCTAAGTATCAATGATAAATGAATGTAGGATGATTGTGGCGCGATCTTGTAGTCTTGTTACTGACTAAGGCTGACATGTTCCTTAGACAGGACTGTTAATTAATAGCTCAACAGCCGATGGCAACTAATGGACCTACAGTTTAACGTGGAATCCGAACCACGGACTCTGAATTACGAATTGGTCTAGTTATGAGGATGGTCTTTGCGGATTAACGCAGTATTCAATAGTGCGAACGTTAATCTACAATCTACATCCACCGTCCATTTCTCACAACTATCCACATTTCGTGACCTCAAAGTAGCTGGATTACAGAACGTCGCCACCGTCCCAGTCAGTAATGATTTGCCGTACTAATACATCGTTATGTCGAGACGAACTACGATCAAAGTGAATGCATAGCACCCATGACCGTTAAGGGATTGAAGAAGAGGAGAGAGATAATTGACACAGTTCCCCAACTCAATATTCAAGATTTTTATTTCCAAAAAATATTTCCAGTATAACAAATATAACATAAAATAAACTCATAACATAGAAGTAACAACTAACAATAAAGACTATTCCAACAAGACACAACATTAGAGATTAATTTAAAACAATTATCAAATTATTAAAACAATTAAAAATGTGTAAATATCTGTGGGTAGGTGTCTCATTTGTAAAAATGTGTTGAGATACCACTTAATTGACGCCAGTGGCCGAGCGACCTCATAGGAAAAATTCTAGACAGTCTGAAGATATTGTGGTCCACAGAAACATAATTTTTTACATCTCTGTCATCTTTTGTTGCAAACTAACACTGATATAGAAAAGTGGGGCAAGAGTGTGGACTTAGGGTTTAAATAGTAATAGTGAAAAAAATAGTATACGTAAACTTGGCTTTTTCTCAGAACCACTACTGGACAGCGTGTAAAGCTAAATTTTTATTTTTAGCTAAATTGATGGCGCAAATAAAAAAGTAATTTTTTGAAAATTATATAAGTTAATAAAATGGAAAATCCCTTTCTGTGAACCCTGATCAAAGAGCCAAAAATAAATTTTCTCAATGAATTTTTATAGTAGTATAAGAATAAAGATGTTAGTTTCAATGTTATAAGTAATTTATCCTTTTATTAGTGTTTTAATTAGAATTACTTTCACACTTCAAATCATCATATCGTACATAATTTCTTCTGCTTGATTAGTTTTACTATATAACTCATTTTTATTTACCATAAAGTATTATCTGGTCAATAATAAACTGGAATTCCTAGTACAAAAGTCATAAATGCCTCTACTTACATCTCAAAAATACATTTTGCACTGTTAAATAGACGAAAATATAAATGGAAAAGAAACTAAACGTAGTGAATAATAAATTAAGATTACTCTCTGTAAAAATGGAAGTTATAAAGTGACAAATGGTGGCGAAAACTGGAGATAAAAAGTTTTGAAGGGGTTAATTACAAGAGATATCAGTAGCAGCTGTTGCATCACTGGCCTGTCGTTTGACTTCGTTACAGTGGTTATTAAATATTATAATAATAAACTAATCTAAACTAATCGACTACTGGTAAAATAACTAATGAAATATAGTAAACTGTTCATTCTAAAGTTTGTCTTTCACTAAAGTCTTTGTTGATTTTAAATTAGTAAATAATAGTTGAATTTAATAACATTAACTGTATAGGTTGAGTTTATGACTTGTAAAGGTTAACCTCTTTAATTTAACAAATTCCATGATCAATTTGAACATAGATTAAATTTCTTAAGAAGAAAACTTTAGGGAATGTAATACACGTAAGTTTTATTTAAAATATCAAACCGTTCACATTTTTACCGATAAATATGTTCACATTCTATGCCTTCTGGTTAAAGTAATTTATTACTGTTCAAAAACTAAAATCATTAACGACATTTTTAAGGACACGCGTTAAACACTATTAGAGGCGTTATACCGAGTCACCGTAATGTATTTCTCCTTCCCACGCGTTATAATATAAATGATGAACAGTTGGCCAATTCTTAATTTAAAGTTGACTAATTTGTGTGTGTTTGTGTTAATATATATTTGTAATCCTTGATACAAAATTTTAAATACATAGTGCTATAGCAATTTCAATTAAGTGTTTATATGTTCTTGAACAAATTTTAGGACAATATACTAATTTTCTTTTCTTTATTACACTTTAATTCTGAATACCAATAGTTGCAAATCAAAGTTGCTATTATATTGTGCAAGCATGAAGTGAATCTCTCTATATTATATCCTGATACCATTACCTTTTGACTATCAGTTTAAAGGGGTGAGCTTATAAGCTAATTTATGATAAAAATTTTAATTTTTTTTTAATAAGTCATCTAACAATACCTCATTTTTTAGGAACTTATATGAAATATAAATGTCGCTTTAGGTGGTGTGAGGCCTCTGAATACGTCCTATGTAGGAGATATTCCATGTCGAGGTTATTGCCAGAAAATCGTCTACATTTGACGTACTCCAACGCAAAATTGCCATATATTTCAAATTCTTATTTAATTTTGGAAAGTTAAATGTCGTTAGATTCGTCTCAAAATGATCCTTGTGAAATTAATTATAATAATTCCAGTTTCAAAGTTATTCTTTTTAGAAATTTTAATTTACAGACATTTTAAAATTTTACGTTGGAAATTTTTCCGTTTTTCATAATTTTTCCTAAATATGGTATAGAAACGTTTTACGAGTAATTTTCTATGACGGGGTTTTTATTAACTGGGGACTAACCAGTGGTATTGAAATTTTATACTGACCCAAATACTTTAGAAGATGTGTAGAGAGTTCTGGAACACCCTGTATATAGATACCATCCCACTCACCCTAGTGAGTATTTTAAAGAGAATATCTTGGTGAATGACTATGAGCAATGAATTTTGCAGACATATATTGACATAATTGTTGATTGCAGAGACCAACCGGTCTATTCACTTTTGTTGGGATTTTGTTCAGGGTCTAACTGGCGTCATATACTCATATAGATTATAAATTATTTAAAAAATTAAAATTAAGAAATCTAAAAAAAATTGAAAACTATTAAAAACTAAAAACTTAAAAATCTGTATACTATGAGAAACGAACACGACCATCCAGCCAGACATTTAATATATTTGTTAGGACAAAATAATAAGCTTATGTTCCCTTAATAGGCTTTCTTCACCTTGCCTATTCTAGTGACATTTCGACTTCCAATTCCAAACAATAGCTGTAAATGTTTTACAGTTATCCTACTACCATGTTAAACGTTCCCTTTGTGTAGGGCCTTGTTCGCTGTTGGCTCTCACGCAATATCTGAGCTTTACGATCACTGTACATCTGCAAAACATAAGTGTATCGAGTGGAGTGGGCAGACAATGTTCCAGCAAAAAGGGAATGTTAACAACACAATAGCTTGGTACTGGATGGTAACGTGTGCTAGCAATAACTGTTATTGTATACAACAGGCCCCCATGATACTTACTCGTAGTAACCAAACACTAATGAAATATAATGAAACCATAAACTTATTGTCACCATTAACAAATATATTATCTTATAATAAAATATAATTCATTATTGATACTTTAAAATAATTATCATAAGTTCTATTCCACCATTTTCATGAGTCAAATATTTAAAACCATGTACATTAAAAATCAAATGACATTGTAAGAAGTTATTTTAAAAATAGATAGTTTGGAATTGTCTTGTTATATAAAATTAATCAAGGGAGGTTGTAGAAAAATATTATTGGGAATATACTAATGATAAATTTTAGAACAGTTTCATAGCTTAAACAGTATTAATAGACTATAGAATAGTCACGATTACAAAATTGTTTGAACATGTATCTTTGCTTGAATAACAGTGTGCTTGGTTTGCGATATGATCTACAGACTACATGTGTTTGCAGCGGTAAACGTGGATGTTTGCTGGAGGAGACGCAATCTTCTCTACATATTCAGTCCGATTATTTCTCTAGAATAATTAATTTCCGTTGTTTTGAGAGTGCATCCAGCGGCCCCCCACGCACTGACCCTCCCCCTCCTGCCTACCCACGGGCTCTTCTTGGCACACTGACTAGTCAGTAGTTACACAACTAACTAAGATACAACAGAGAAACTGCATCAAATTAAATTTTTGAATTGAAGTCACAAAACCAACACTGAAATTCACCTAATTTATGTACCGAAAATAGTTTGATGTAACAGTCAATTTATGTTTAAAACACAGTTATACATATCCAAATAATACAACGCTACTGTAATTAAACTTGATTAACTTAAACAGTAGAAATAAACTTTTTTATTTAAGTTTAATTTGAAAATTAAAACCTTATAAAATATTCAACTAATTCTTTAAAGATTTTTTATATTGATCAATTACTTATTTTAATCTAGTAAATTCGATAGTGTACTATGGTAACAATAAATATGCGTCGTGTATTGAGTTATGAGGCACGAGTACTTTACTCATTATTGACTATGATAATTAATTGAAATGACTAAATTAAATGATGTACCAAGGATATTTTATCATTTTAATCAGTATTATTTTATCTATAATAATTATATCTTTCTTTATTATTAGTAGTAGTTATATTTAGAAATACTAAACTGTTACCTGTCACCAATTTATTTCTAACTAATTTATTTCTAAATTAAAGTACTCGTATAATTACTTAACCAACGTATCTTTGACAAACAAGAAATCCTTTCTAGTCTTGATTTGTTTTTGATTGAATTCTCTGAGACACACATCGCTAATTTGAAAATGATTAGAAATTGATAATTGTGGTGCAATAATTAACTAAGATAATTTATTCTTAATCAACTAATAATGTTGATTAAGTCATACAGTATTACTGTCTTCAACGATCCGGTTTAAGTATTTTGTGGCGGTCCAATGAATGAACCTGGCTTATTTAAATAAATAAGAATGCTATTTGGGACAGTAACCGACAAATAAACCGTTATATTTGTGTGATCAATTGCTCATGTTCATGCGGTTTATAGAAATAAATTACATCAAACTCTTATGTTATAGGTAGTTAATACGATAGTTTTAGATCAAAAGAATGTGTTTCTTTTTCAATCATACTTAGGTTATCCTTTTACTTTTTTAGCTTATGTTTACCATCATTACGAACGTTCATGTTTCTTTCAAAATAAATGCTTACTGTCTTCAATTAAGAATGTGTATACTTATACGTATTCATAATTAGTTATTAATTCTAAAATGAACTTGGAACAAAATTTAAATATCATTATCTAAAATTAATTTAACAATTCGTTCAAATAAAACTGTATATTGAAATATGTTATAAGGACATTATAATTAATGTACAGTTGATGTAACAGTCAATTTATGTTTAAAACACAGTTATACATATCCAAATAATACAACGCTACTGTAATTAAACTTGATTAACTTAAACAGTAGAAATAATCTTTTTTATTTCAGTTTCATTTGAAAATTAAAACCTTATAAAATATTCAACTAATTCTTTAAAGATTTTTTATATTGATCAATTACTTATTTTAATCTAGTACATTCGATAGTGTAAGCTACTATGGTAACAATAAATATGCGTCATGTATTGAGTTATGAGATACGAGTACTTTACTCATTATTGACTATGATAATTAATTGAAATGAATCAATTAAATGATGTACCAAGGATATTTTATCATTTTAATCAGTATTATTTTATCTATAATAATTATATCTTTCTTTATTATTAGTAGTAGTTATATTTAGAAATACTAAACTGTTACCTGTCACCAATTTATTTCTAACTAATTTATTTCTAAATTAAAGTACTCGTATAATTACTTAACCAACGTATCTTTGACAAACAAGAAATCCTTTCTAGTCTTAATTTGTTTTTGATTGAATTCTCTGAGACACACATCGCTAATTTGAAAATGATTAGAAATTGATAATTGTGGTGCAATAATTAACTAAGATAATTTATTCTTAATCAACTAATAATGTTGATTAAGTCATACAGTATTACTGTCTTCAACGATCCGGTTTAAGTATTTTGTGGCGGTCCAATGAATGAACCTGGCTTATTTAAATAAATAAGAATGCTATTTGGGACAGTGATCAATTGCTCATGTTCATGCGGTTTATAGAAATAAATTACAATAAACTCTTATGTTATAGGTAGTTAATACGATAGTTTTAGATCAAAAGAATGTGTTTCTTTTTCAATCATACTTAGGTTATCCTTTTACTTTTTTAGCTTATGTTTACCATCATTACGAACGTTCATGTTTCTTTCAAAATAAATGCTTACTGTCTTCAATTAAGAATGTGTATACTTATACGTATTCATAATTAGTTATTAATTCTAAAATGAACTTGGAACAAAATTTAAATATCATTATCTAAAATTAATTTTACAATTCGTTCAAATAAAACTGTATATTGAAATATGTTATAAGGACATTATAATTAATGTACAGGTAAAATATTCAAAGCCTGTTCAGTTTTAACCATCTCTCCATACGAGTTTCGAAATTTTAAGTTGAGAGCACCCGATTAAATGAAACCAAACACCTAAGGTTAATATATTATGTGAAGATTGATAAACCTTTATATAAAACCAACGATTACTAATCTCATGCATTTTTATATTATTAAGATTACACAATTATTAGAGACACATTATTTTAATCTATTAACGGTTTATTCATACTAAAATATTGACATGATAGTTTATCCAAATATATATCCATCTTATAAATCACGGTTACAAGTTTTCTCAAGTTCGTTCAAAGGTTTTTTAAAAAGTTTTGAACAATTTTTTCTAAAATAAACTCCACAATTTACTTCTTTATACCAATGATTATCTCTTCATATTAACTCAAGGAATAATCAAGATATACGAAACTTCCACAACTGTCACTGACTGGTACATACACTAACGGTGACAGTGATGGGACTTTGGAACTTCCTCTCTTCTAATGATTCATTATGAAGTTACATATTAATTAGGATTTCTAACTTTGAATAAGCCAGTTGAAATATGTTTATACCTTTGAGAGAACGGATTTCACTTCCTCTCCATTTATGACCTAACTGGTTTCTCTCTCCAATGGTTTGAATTTAAATATAAATAAGTGTAAACCTATACTTATGGGATATTCTCGACTATTAAATAGTTTGAGTCTCAATGATATAACGTCAGTCAAAATTACGTCAGTCACTAAAGTATGAATAGAGTGTTGTGAACCTAGGCTTAAGAGTCAGCATCAGTGGTAGCCATCTTGAATTTTAGTCCCGTAAGAGCAATGTTAAATTCTGGCGGAACATACCTTCACTTATATGTTACACATAAATATATATGTACCAGCGTTATTTATGTTTAAGTATACAGGTTGTCCCATAAGTAAAGTTCCAAACGCTGGGAAAAGGTTAGGTCAAAATAAAGAGAAAATCTAAAATAATTTGATTTTGCATTAACGTTTACCAGATATCCGCCATTTCGTGTATTTTACAAAATAATTGATACCTTTGAAATATTTCAACTAATCTTTATAAGTATGTTTCAACCGACTCAATAAGTATGTTAAAAAATATATAGTAGACAAAAATCAACTTGGTCCAATTTGAAATTACAAAGTGGATGCCATTTTAAACTTTTAATCTACAATGATGGGAAAATGGTAAAAGTTTTAAATGGCCGCCATTTGAAGATTTAAAATTGGATCAAGTTTAGTTTTTCCTACAGTAGGACTACTTGCCTTTTATTTAAACATGCATACTGATTTTTGTAAAGATTGGTTGAAAATTTTCAAAGGTAACAATTATTTAAATGAAGCGGATGTCTGATAAACGAAGTGTTTACGCAAAAAACTATTCTTGATATTCTATTTATTTTGACCTTTACAACCTTTTTACAGAGTTTGGCACTTTAATTATAGCACATTCTGTATACCAGAATCCAACAGAACTAATTATAAATGATTTATATTCAATTTAATTGTACCTTATTTTGACAAAGTGTTACGTTTTGGGACGTAAGCGAAACTGATTATTAAGTTACAAAGAGCGCGAAACGCTTGCATTATGTGTACATTTATATTTATATTGGATGATCACATGATAGCAGATTAGACTGGTTAAAATTAAAGAAATAATTAAATATGTTATATTGGTTGTGATTTTTTATTTATTTAAGAACGGAGATCCAGAATAACAATATTAAAGGATAACGATAAAAGATAATATTTAAGAGAAACGCACAAATTTTAATTAGCAATAAGTCATTTCAAGAATAGTAAGTCATATATAAGAATTATACCGTGTGATAATGACTAAACAATAAACCGGTATTGCAAAACTAAGCTGTAAATTGTTGGTAGGTAGTTATGACAGTGGAAGAGTGTACGTTGGTCCAAACTATAGCAGGGTACAAATAAACGACGTCATTAACTATTAGGAATCATTATATGAATTAACTTAACTTGTGTAAGATCTACTATTATGTCAATTTTAAAACAAATGACTGTAATAAGCTATAACTATCTACATTGTAAAAGTTTACAATGGACAAAGTAATTATTTACAGTAGGAAACGTATCCAAAACCTACATTGCGAGGGAGAGCTAGCATTTAATTAGAAAGACAAACGTCTTCTACTTGTCTCTTTTATTGGGCAAAACATTTTACCTGGGGAGTTTTATAACATTAGATCAGTCACTCTTCTTTTAAAGTTTAATTAAATATAGTGACCATTTCAATCACAGTATTTATTTGAAATATCTTAAAATATATATAACGCTTGAAATGCCGAGTAAAGTTATTGCATTTAAATGAAGATATTTTTAAATGTTTTTATACAATATGACAAACAATTGAATTTTTATGTAGGCAACTTAAAAAAACTGACTATAAAAATTAGTTAAGGTTATTTTCGATAGCTTTAAAAATGTGGTATTTCTTTTCTCCGGATTCGAAATCAGGAATAAACGCTAAACTGTCTATAGTAGGTGAATAGGCTTTTTTAAGTTTCTATTAAACAATATTAAAGTAAATTGAATAGCATTTAAACACTATTCTAAATTTGAGCCTTACTACATATAGTTGTTTAAAATTCAATAATTAAGATATAAATACATTATAAATAACATAGTATTTAAGAAAGATAATTCTTACTTGCATTATTTTCTTACTGTTTTAATTAAAAAGTCAATAAATAACGTTTAAAATTTAACAATAATATATAAAAACTTACGATTATATGAACCCACAGAATCATATTATATTTATAACAATACATGTAAAATATAATGTATTTTACATGTATTGATTATTTGATTATTTTTACATGTAATAGATTATCTATTTTAGCTTTATTACCAAAGAAGAAAATTGTTTGAAACCAATAGTTTTCATAGTTGAAGCGAGTTTCTTAACTCGTTAAAACAATGTAGTCAATTAATTGAATGATTAAACAAGGGTGTAATAAAAAAACTTCAAGCAAAATAGGTAATGAAATAATGTGATTAAAACCGATACTTCTGAAAGTTTCCTAACTCATAAACCTTGATTAACTTGGCAAAAATTAGACTTGATCCTATTTTGAAAAACTATTGAACTAATATTGATATGAACTGACTATAAAAATTAGTTAAGGTTATTTTCGATAGCTTTAAAAATGTGGTATTTCTTTTCTCCGGATTCGAAATCAGGAATAAACGCTAAACTGTCTATAGTATGTGAATAGGCTTTTTTAAGTTTCTATTAAACAATATTATAGTAAATTTAATAGCATTTAAACACTATTCTAAATTTGAGCCTTACTACATATAGTTGTTGAAAAGTCAATAATTAAGATATAAATACATTATAAAAAACATAGTATTTAAGAAAGATAATTCTTACTTGCATTATTTTCTTACTGTTTTAATTAAAAAGTCAATAAAAATAACGTTTAAAATTTAACAATAATATATAAAAACTTACGATTATATGAACCCACAGAATCATATTATATTTATAACAATACATGTAAAATATAATGTATTTTACATGTATTGATTATTTGATTATTTTTACATGTAATAGATTATCTATTTTAGCTTTATTACCAAAGAAGAAAATTGTTTGAAACCAATAGTTTTCATAGTTGAAGCGAGTTTCTTAACTCGTTAAAACAATGTAGTCAATTAATTGAATGATTAAACAAGGGTGTAATAAAAAAACTTCAAGCAAAATAGGTAATGAAATAATGTGATTAAAACCGATACTTCTGAAAGTTTCCTAACTCATAAACCTTGATTAACTTGGCAAAAATTAGACTTGATCCTATTTTGAAAAACTATTGAACTAATATTGATGTTACTGCTACATATTAGCACTTTGATCAACAGCAATAACAATCAAATTTTATTAAATTCAATAGCAGGTATTTAAACCATTTTTTAATGTTACAAAAAACCGGAGGCTTGCATATCAAAAAATTGAAATTAAAAGCTGAGCAAGCAAAATCAGCCTATGAGTACAAAGATGTTAATCTAAAATTATGGAAAGCTATTGAGTGAGAACATAGTATTCAATAAAGCTTGAATATTAAGTGGATAATAAGTTTACATAATAAAGTAGTGCCTAATTACATTATAGTCAATGTTAGTTTGAAATCTAGGCCTGCTTTAAAAGCAAGAAAATTAGCTGAAACACAATGAATGATAATTGAAATAAAGGACCTATACAACAAGAAAAGTATTTTGAATAAACTATTATTCTACAGGGTGTTCATTAAAGTCGGGGACAAACTTCTAGGGGTGATAGTACTCATCAAAATAAACAAAAAATTACCTATAAACATATGTCGAAAAATTCTTCGTTTAGCCGCTAGCCGCCATTTTGTATTTTATACAATACACGTTATATATCAAGAATCAAGAATTTTATATATCAAGAAATTTTTAAAAATTACATGTGGAAAACGCAAAAACCCCCATTTTGGGGTACAAAACCCCCCCAAACTACCCGTTCCCAAAGACCGATATGTCTGGTTTACGAACTCGTCCGAGCATTTGTAGGAATACACGTCTCTACCAAATTTGGTCTTGATCGGGCTATTCTTACGAGAGTTATCATGTTCATAGACACACACACACACACACACACACACACACACACACATATATATATATATATATATATATATATATGTATATATATATATATATATAAATTTTAACGACTATTGTTTTTGGACTCTGGGTTTCAAAGACGAAAAAATAACACGGTCCCGGGCTTAAGTCTTTAAATGAAAACTACGGTAATAGCTTCTTCCCTATGGTAAATTCGCTAAAACAACATTTTCTTTACTGTTTAATGATAATCCAACGGCTAGAATGTAAAAAATAAAAAAATATTGAACTTGATTACGGTTCCCAGGTAAGTTTCATAGTGAGAATGGATTAGTGAGATGGGATTATAGTAAGGAAGTTACATTACTTTTTTGACGGAATCACGTATTATAATTGTAGTAACCAAGTAAGTTTTATTTTATAAATAATTACATATTGGGATTATACGGGTCGCGGCAAAGTGAATAACAATACTGAAACGATAAGTATTATTAATAACATTCCCATAAAACGAATAAATCTGAGGATTAATTCACTATTTTCAAATCCAATCCAAACTCAAACTAAACCTAACTGTAATACAGATTTTATAGAAAAGATATTCAACAGCTGATTGTTATAATAAACGTAATATGTATAAACATTGTACTTATTTTATTATTTGGCCAACATATAAACACGTGATTTTAATCAGACAGAAAATAAAAATATAAATACACAATCCCCCAAAACCGTAAACTATTAACGTGGTGAATAAAGCTGTTCATTTTTTACAGTACACATTTAATTCATAGTTTTACATTAATGAATGATTCAGATGGCATCGGATAGTAAAGCATGTTGCTAATGGAAAGTAAACCAATCAGCTGTAGCTAAGAAATCAAATGTTTTCATTATAACAATTTGTAAACAAACTTACTCTCCATAAGGTTAACATTAGAAATTTAAAACGCCATAAAATGAAAGCTTATGGGGTTTTTGAAAATATTTTTTCACTAAAACCTTCCCGGACACATATAGAGCAACTTCCTAAAATTTCATGGCGATCGGATGAGTAGTTTGGCAACGCATAAAAGTCATGTTTACATCGAGTCAGGAAATTATCAACAATTATGTCCGAGATTGCAGGGTTTAAACGGTCTGCTCCAGAGACCTCTTTGTTGGGTGATAATTGTGCCGTCTTACCGGACACCCTGTACCGTCTCAGTGTTTGCTTTGTGCACTTCGAGTTACAGTTTTTACGACTCTTGGTTTACCCAACCTCGTTTACGACATATTTATGCCGAAATATTGTAAAATGTTAGAGAGTAAAAACTTATTAGCTTACAGTTGGGTGTGATTGGAGTGTTTATGAACAAGTTTCAAGAACAATTTCCTTTCATTTCTTACGAAAGATTGACGACGACCAAAAAATTTCTAAATCACAAGTTAAAGTTAGTATTCACAAACATACGCTTAGACTTATTGTGTTCAGAGAAAGTCAAAATTACCACTCTATTGTATTTAAGTGCATAACCTACAGCAGAGCACCCTTAGCCCCAGATCATCAACCATTAAGGAAAATGATACGATTCGTAAATAGGAACATTTCTGGGGTTTGGACTAAATTGTAATTCCAGCTTTGATAGTATATTTAGATATCATGAGACACTCTTATTATATACACAAAACTACAGCTTGGATGTTTATCATGTATATGATGTTTAGATAAAAAATGTTTGTACTTACCTTTAAGAAATATGTTATACCATGGATATGTCTAGAGGATATGTTTTCAGTTCATCTAAATTGCTGTTATTATACTCAAACTATGACGTCACCAACCATATGACGTCACAAAACAAATGAGTTCACTGTTAAAAATTTTGATCTCGTAAATAGCCAACACCCCCCTCCCCCCCAGAGCTAAGACATACCTATGTCAAAAAACTACACAGTGAATTATTTGTTTGAAATTCGATATTGGTGATCTTGAATAAAAATGTATATTACAAAGTCAAATTTAATAGCAAGAGTTGAAGGTGATAGAGATTTTTAGTGTTGATTTTGTTTCCGTTTATAAATATTTATATTCAAAGTATACTTTAACCAAACTCACTGAAGATGTTATTTACTAATAAAACACGAACACATTAGCATTAAAGAATCTTTAATCTTAAACTGAATCAAATAACTAATATAACTTATAATCTTAATTGAACTATTAACCACAAAACATTTAAGGATTTCGTTCATGGGGTTGATTAAGTTTTTTTTTTGTTTTGGGGTTTCTAGGAACCAGGAATAGATCAGCTGAATGGTGGATATGATAGCTTTTATGGATATCAGTTGCTTGAAACTACAGCGGAACTGGTTGGATGAGTGCAGTAAATAACGGACCACGCAGAGTTTCGCTGCTAATGGCCGGAGGTCTTGAGATCAATTACCGACTACTTCACAAGCCGTCTGATATACTACATTTTAAATATACGCCCAGTTATAAAGGTGTAATCTACGAAATTATTAGAACCCCATTAATCTTGGTTGATAAAAATTGAATGAGCATAAATTACGAAGACATGAATTTCGGTTCAAAATGGTCAAGATATCGATACTACCGTCTTCCTCACAAGCTTCTATTTCCAAAATCTTTGAAGCCCATAACGGCAGGGTCACTGAAAATGGTCTTAAAAATGTAATATAATTTTGTAGGTTAACCTTTCTCAATGGTTTTTATAGGTTTAAACGAGAAACGAGAAATATGGAACAGCGTTTGTTATCCTGGTTTGTTGGAGCGTAAAGCAGGTTTGTGTTTTTATGAGAAATGTTGCATTATGTATAGTAGCTACTTATTCTGGATCAAATACATGTAATAATTATACTACAATAATCGTACATTAAATATTCTAAGACAGTCTGTTGTGAATGAGAACACTATAATTTGCTTCAATAAAACTTTCTTATTACGATTATAAGCTTTGGTTTTTATCAACATTACTTCATTCAACCTTTACCAATAATGCAATATGAAATTTGAATTCACATAAATTGATTACAGAATGTATATACTCGTATTTTGAATTCGTTTCATCATAAACTGTTCCATTTCAATATTAGTTAGTATTGCATTGTTCTATACCCAGACTTTATCTATTATAATTTGTTTTAGAGGTACTAATAATGTGTTATTTTTTGTGTCCGGAAGATAGAAAGAGCAAAGTCACTTTAACCTTTTTGTGCTACTAGTTAACAACACCCTTCACATAATCATTGCCGTTTCCCACACTTCCTCCCCAATCAACCCCCCCTACCACCACGGTACAGGGCTGATTGGTTATAGACAGTGTCTAGAAGCAATCGACCACCATTTGCCCCTGTTAGAGAAGATTATTACCACTCTATTGTATTTAAGTGCATAACCTACAGCAGAGCACCCTTAGCCCCAGATCATCAACCATTAAGGAAAATGATACGATTCGTAAATAGGAACATTTCTGGGGTTTGGACTAAATTGTAATTCCAGCTTTGATAGTATATTTAGATATCATGAGACACTCTTATTATATACACAAAACTACAGCTTGGATGTTTATCATGTATATGATGTTTAGATAAAAAATGTTTGTACTTACCTTTAAGAAATATGTTATACCATGGATATGTCTAGAGGGTATGTTTTCAGTTCATCTAAATTGCTGTTATTATACTCAAACTATGACGTCACCAACCATATGACGTCACAAAACAAATGAGTTCACTGTTAAAAATTTTGATCTCGTAAATAGCCAACACCCCCCTCCCCCCCAGAGCTAAGACATACCTATGTCAAAAAACTACACAGTGAATTATTTGTTTGAAATTCGATATTGGTGATCTTGAATAAAAATGTATATTACAAAGTCAAATTTAATAGCAAGAGTTGAAGGTGATAGAGATTTTTAGTGTTGATTTTGTTTCCGTTTATAAATATTTATATTCAAAGTATACTTTAACCAAACTCACTGAAGATGTTATTTACTAATAAAACACGAACACATTAGCATTAAAGAATCTTTAATCTTAAACTGAATCAAATAACTAATATAACTTATAATCTTAATTGAACTATTAACCACAAAACATTTAAGGATTTCGTTCATGGGGTTGATTAAGTTTTTTTTTTTGTTTTGGGGTTTCTAGGAACCAGGAATAGATCAGCTGAATGGTGGATATGATAGCTTTTATGGATATCAGTTGCTTGAAACTGCAGCGGAACTGGTTGGATGAGTGCAGTAAATAACGGACCACGCAGAGTTTCGCTGCTAATGGCCGGAGGTCTTGAGATCAATTACCGACTACTTCACAAGCCGTCTGATATACTACATTTTAAATATACGCCCAGTTATAAAGGTGTAATCTACGAAATTATTAGAACCCCATTAATCTTGGTTGATAAAAATTGAATGAGCATAAATTACGAAGACATGAATTTCGGTTCAAAATGGTCAAGATATCGATACTACCGTCTTCCTCACAAGCTTCTATTTCCAAAATCTTTGAAGCCCATAACGGCAGGGTCACTGAAAATGGTCTTAAAAATGTAATATAATTTTGTAGGTTAACCTTTCTCAATGGTTTTTATAGGTTTAAACGAGAAACGAGAAATATGGAACAGCGTTTGTTATCCTGGTTTGTTGGAGCGTAAAGCAGGTTTGTGTTTTTATGAGAAATGTTGCATTATGTATAGTAGCTACTTATTCTGGATCAAATACATGTAATAATTATACTACAATAATCGTACATTAAATATTCTAAGACAGTCTGTTGTGAATGAGAACACTATAATTTGCTTCAATAAAACTTTCTTATTACGATTATAAGCTTTGGTTTTTATCAACATTACTTCATTCAACCTTTACCAATAATGCAATATGAAATTTGAATTCACATAAATTGATTACAGAATGTATATACTCGTATTTTGAGTTCGTTTCATCATAAACAGTTCCATTTCAATATTAGTTAGTATTGCATTGTTCTATACCCAAACTTTATCTATTATAATTTGTTTTAGAGGTACTAATAATGTGTTATTTTTTGTGTCCGGAAGATGGAAAGAGCAAAGTCACTTTAACCTTTTTGTGCTACTAGTTAACAACACCCTTCACATAATCATTGCCGTTTCCCACACTTCCTCCCCAATCAACCCCCCCCCCACCACCACGGTACAGGGCTGATTGGTTATAGACAGTGTCTAGAAGCAATCGACCACCATTTGCCCCTGTTAGAGAAGATTGAAAAAGCCAAGTTTTTGTCCGGACGCAGTTGATCGATGACCCAATTTGACCGGTCCTTTATTATTTCCATGTCGGGACAAACGAGCAGAGGGGCGGCTTTGGGGGGGGGCTTGTTTGTTAGGCCCCGTAATGAATTGACTGCACAACTATTAATTATCGTCTGTATTTGTTTGTTGAAAACGGCTCAATAAGTGCGCTGTGGCGCTTTCCTCATCGAATAGGCTATTTAAGTTATGGAAATTGATTTTCCACAACAGTTACGTCGTGCGACTGGTGAATAGTAAATGTGTTAATTTTTAGGATAAACTCACAAAATGGTGTTCGGTTTATTTTCTAGGTAGTTTATCAATAATTATCATTGAAACCACATCAAGTCTATTTTGGTATCTAAATTATTTTAAATATAAACTTTTAAATATAAGTGTAAACTTGCTTCATGGTTTTAGGTAAGTATAGTACCCCCGTTACAGTGGACCTGCGTACTCAGTGAATTTCCAAATCAATAATATATGACAAGTTAATATCTGTCGATAAATATAAGAGTTATTTGCTTGTTCTCCATAAGATTAACTTGGAAGAAAGTATGAATTTCTAGCATAAATATTTTTATTTTGACAATTTATACCAAGGTCCATCAACATCTGTCCATAAATAAAGGAGTTCGCCATTACTCTGTATGATTAACATGGATAAATAGTATTCAGGTTAGCTCCGATGATAAACTATGGTTTTTTAGCATAAATGGATGGATAAAAAAACACATGAAGCTAAATATAAAGTTGTATCCAATAATGTAGATTTATAAGTGAAATAATAATTTGTCCTTATCCTCCATAAGATCAACATTGAAGCCCCAAAATACAACGTACTGTGCTTAGATTTTTTAATATTTTAGTAAGGAACCATTGGAGATTGAAGAACTTAATTGGGTAGTTTGTTAAGCGGATTTTAATGGTGAAAGATAAAAATTTTTTTTAATTACATAAGAAAATTGCAAAAACCCCAATTTTTTAGTACAAACCCCCCTCAAACTACCCGTTCCGATTAACCGATATGTCTGGATTACGAACACGTCCGAGAAAACGAAGGAATACACGTCTCTGCCAAATTTGGTATCGATCGGACCATTTTTACGAATTATCGTGTCCACGGACACACGCACGCGCGCGCGTGTATATATATACAGTATATATATATATATATATATATACAGTGTGTGTGTGTATTTTTACAACTATTGTTTTAGGTGCCTCTAGGCACCTAAAAATGAAAAATAGCATAGTCCCCGGACTTAAGTCTTGCCATGAGACCTAATATAAATAAGTATTTTATATTATACTGTATCATATTTCCTAATACAGGTAAATACTCGTAAATAAATAATGGTAAAACACAAAAACCCCACTTGAACAATGATTTACAAACATGTTCAAAATTATAGTACAGTAATTTACTTTTGAGAAAGCTGACTCGTAAAACCAAAAAAACTCTGGCTGGGTGGCTGAGTGGTTATACTGCACAGTTTCCAGCCTCAAGGTCACCGAATTGAATCCTGCAAGAGTCGAAACTGAACCTCCTAGATTGCATATTTCCATCGGTCTATGAATCAATAAAGATTCTCAGCATTAGATTCGACATTAGGTAGTAATCGAGACCTGCGTTTTAATGGGAAAATAGTCCACCATGAAAACGTTTAAAAAATTTCGAAGGGCGTATATCAACGTGAAATAAAAGAAAACTATACTCCTCAGCATAGTTAAAATGTGATAATAAATTATACAATTTATTATTAAATAAATTATAAAATGTATTAAGATGTTTAGAACATTTTAAGTACCTCATACTACAACTATCAGTATCAAAATTACTACGAATATAATTTAATGTTATTGATAGTTTTTCAACTTAAGAGCAAATAACGTGATCCGAAACTGAAACATAAAATATTGCTTCTAAAAACTATGAATTACCTATTTTGGTCACAACATATTGTAAAATTAGAGCACTAATTTGTAAAACATTGTTAGAATAGTTTTACTTCAAAACTACAAGTTATGAATTATTTTTCGACAATTATTTACTATATACCACTATTAAACGTATTAGGGATCAAATCATCAATCTATCATTTGGAATATTCACATTTAGGTAATTTCTGATAAACTACATAAAATTAAACGTAAAATATAATATTTTAGTAAGTCATAAACTGACTGAGAAATAAACCGTTTAGTTTTGAAGTGTTACAATTGGTTTAGAGACCACAAAATAGGTAACTAACGTTTCACATATTTATATATTGTATAACTTGCAGGTTTTATAAGAAATGTTTTCGCAATTATGTAACTTTATGCATATTCTTGGACATCGCACCTAAGAATGTGTTCAAAAAATATTAGTTATTGCTATGCTGAATCTTAGGCTCCCGAAAATAGTCTAGTATAAAAACTGATTTTATCCTTACCGATACCTGTTTTCATTACGATAGTATATAGAGATGAATATTTTTGATTGTATCTTACCCTAGAGCTTTTGCTGGGTGTGTAGACTGTCCCACGCAATATGTTTCTGGGTAAGTCGTTATTACTATGAATGCACTATAAACCGGATTAACTATAATGAATATAATCCGAGGTGGTTACTGATAGACTAATCCGAGCTTACTATTGTAAATAATCCGGTACGATCGCAATTTAAGCTTTGTGTACTTGACGTTAAATTGAGAGGAGATTGAAGTCTGATTAATCTTAATGGGTGAAAATGAATTCACAAATATAAATCCAGTCCTCGGAATCAACTCTATAAGTTAAAGTTACAGGAACGCAATATAAATATTTTAACTTTTAAAGTAAAATAGTTATCGATGGTTATAACTTCTTTCATTTAATTTCTTACATCGCTTGACTTAACACCATTTATAAAGTTTTTAATTACTTTTTATTAGCTTGAAAGAATCAAAAGATAAATCGATCCTAACTTAACCTAACTAAACATAGCGCCCTCTCTTGGTGTGACCGTTCGACTTGTTCACTCGAGACGTGGACAAGGTCCAATATCTCGCAATTCTGTCGATGTCGCCGCCTGATCCAATTACAGTCCGTGTAGCAGGCGTTTTATCACTGGGAGACCTAGCTCAATAAACTTGTCAGCTCTGTAATCCTATAACCCAAGTCCGAGTCCCTGTGTGGTCCTAGTTAACAGACCTTTCGCGCTGCCTGTTCCATCATCTTCCGTACCTACTCGATCATCTCACCACAACCATCTTTTACCCAGTTAGTCATCTTACCACACTACTGTATAGAACACCACTACAATCACCCTCCAATACTATTTGCTTAACCATCATACCACTACCACCTCGTGTCTCTTGCAACAACAACACATTAATTCTCCAAAGCGATCTTCGTGTTCACTGAAATCATCTTTGCTCGATCATCTTTACATGAGACTTTACTTTCTTGGTAATGCAAATGAAAAGAACATTAAAATGCTATTGGTGTTGATATACACATAAATGAATATGAAAGAAAGAAAGAAGTAGAGACGGACAGTAGAGGCAGTACTAGTTGCGAGAATGAACTGCTTGAACAGAAGATATAAGGGAGCCACAAACCAATAGAAGCAGAGGACAGTAGAGGCAGTACTAGTCCGTTTTCTCAGTATTTTTCAGTACTAGACTGGGACGGTGGCGTCGTACTGTAATCCAGCTACTTGGAGGTCACGAATTGTAGACAGTTGTGGGCGATGGTCGGTGGATGTATTGAATACTACGTTAATCCGCAAAAAACATCCTCATAATTAGACTAATTCGTAATTCAGAGGCTGTGGTTCGGATTCCAAGTTAAACTATAGGTCCCTTAGATGTTGTCATCGGTTGGTGCACTATTAATTAACAGTCCTGTATAAAGAACATGTCAGCCTTAGTCAGTAACAAGACTAGAAGATCGCACCACAATCATCCTATACTCATTTCTCATTCATACTTGGTTTAAAATACCTACCTGGGTAGGTTGCAATTTCAATAATGTAATCTAGTTGTGGGAATGAGCAGCTTAAACAGAAGATAAAAGGGACCACGAACTAGCAGAAGCAGATACGGACAGAAAAGGCAATATGAGCAGAATACAGAAGCATATGAGACAGAATGTGCAGCTTAAATGGAAGAGAAATTGGATCCACGTACCATCCGAATCAGAGGCGTGCAGTAGCGGCAGTACTAGTTGTGAGAATGGACAGCTTAACCGGAAGAGAAAATGAAGCCACGAACCAGCAGAAGCAGAGTCGGGCAGTAGAGTCAGTACTAGGTGTCAGAATGGACATGCTTAAACGGAAGAGAAAATGGAGTAATCAACCATTAGACGTAGAGACGGACAGTAGTGACAGTACTAGTTGTGAGAAGGACAGCTTAAACGGAAGGGACAATGGAGCCACGCACCATCAGAAGCAGAGACGGACAGTAGTGACAGTACTAGTTGTGAGAAGGACAGCTTAAACGGAAGGGACAATGGAGCCACGCACCATCAGAAGCAGAGACGGACAGTAGTGACAGTACTAGTTGTGAGAAGGACAGCTTAAACGGAAGGGACAATGGAGCCACGAACCAGCAGAAGTAGAGACGGACAGTAGTGACAGTACTAGTTGTGAGAAGGACAGCTTAAACGGAAGGGACAATGGAGCCACGCACCATCAGAAGCAGAGACGGACAGTAGTGACAGTTCTAGTTGTGAGAAGGACAGCTTAAACGGAAGGGACAATGGAGCCACGCACCATCAGAAGCAGAGACGGACAGTAGTGACAGTTCTAGTTGTGAGAAGGACAGCTTAAACGGAAGGGACAATGGAGCCACGCACCATCAGAAGCAGAGACGGACAGTAGTGACAGTTCTAGTTGTGAGAAGGACAGCTTAAACGGAAGGGACAATGGAGCCACGCACCATCAGAAGCAGAGACGGACAGTAGTTACAAAGCTATCGAGAGCAGGTGGCGGTTACCTGGTCGAGCCAGTTCTGATACATTTTTTCCCTAGCCGCGGCTTCGGGCTGGAAATCTCGGTCTTATTACTTCTTGCACCTGCCGCCCCCCGCCCCGTCCGACAAACTTCCTAGAACTTTTTGCAACACACTTTCATCGTAAGAGATTCATAAATGGATTTACAACGTAACAAGTTACCAACAAATCTTTGTTTGTCCGGTCCCACGTGGGTACTTCTCCGAAACGACTTTTTCAACACCCCTTCTTCATATTTATTTACTTTGCTTGTTTTGAAACAGTATGAGTTGTCAAGAAGAATAAATTGAATGGGGTTGAAGTTTGCAAGAGTTAACTTCCGTTACACTCACTTGTATTTTCAGAGTCAATACGTTTGATATTATGTTAAGTGTACTCTGTAGTTTTGATATTCAGTCTAATATTATACCATTAGTAACTTATTTCAAAATAGTTTTATTTTAATTATTAATTCCTTTATTTTTAACTCACATTATAAACGTAAAAAATATAAATTCATCCATTCATATAAAAACATAAGTGAGCTAACTCGTTATAAATGCAAACTTTAATTAATCGAAATTACAATAACCTGTTACGTTTTTCTAAACACCACGTAAACACTTTGGCGTTGACAAATTACAGGGATCATTTGACAAAATAGATTATGGCGATTAAATATCACTGCATCGATTAATTATCGTCGGTAGTGAATCGACCGACGTGTTCGCATAGCAGGCAGATCGATTGGTTAATTAAATATAGCTGCGATAATATTCTGTTAAAACCCGAGCCCAGTGTAGATTGTTATCTGGAGTGATTAGTACGAGCCCGTGGACGTGTCGGAGATGGTATCACCGGAGCGAATCAGTCATGGTTTACTACCCGAGAAAACAGTAGGCCAAGCTGCGAGCTTCGTAAACAAGCTCACTTTCACGCCTCGTGTGGCGCGGCTCTGTGAATGGGCTGTGGAGGTGTTCGAGTAGTTCTTGTACAGTGCCAGGATATAGGCCTCATTATGGGATTATTTAAACTGTGAAAAAATCTTTACAAGATTCCAAAGTTTAGTTTAGGGGATATAGAATTTGTTTGGGGCTTAGGGATCTGATATCGCTAAGATCCCTTTACAACGTGTGATAAATGGGTAAAAATTCATAGTGCAAAAATAGTTTTTATTTTAAATGAGAAGCAAATAACACAAGCCTATTACGCTAAAGAAAACATATTCTTCCCTAAAACTTACAAAAACTACAACCCTGGCACGGCAGTTCAGTGGTAACACGTTGGCCCAGCAAGTCAAGGACTCCTGTCATATGACCGGTCACCTCTGGCTAGCCGTATGACTCACGCCGCTACGGCGCCTCGTCTTCAATTCGCTGCACATGCCCTAGAGACCTATGGTGTTGGTAGTGGAGAGTTAAATAAGAAAATAATTTGAAAACATAAAAACAAATTGAATTAGTATCATACAATCTTAAACCTAAAAGATCGTACACGATTTTATTTTAACGAAATTACATAGATCTGTTTTTAATTCTTTTTATAAACTGAATGTCACTAAAAACCTTGTTATATAAAGTACAGTATAACTGGGACAGTGGTGTGTCCTGTAATATAACAATTTGAAGGTTACGAATTTCAATAGTTATGAGCGATGGTCGGTGGATGTCTTCGTTCGTCCGCTAAGACCATCCTCATAATAAGGCCAGTTCGTAATTCAGAAGCAAGAGTGGTTTGGAACCCACGTAAAACTGCAGGTCCCTTAGATTCCATAGACTGTTAGGCTATTAATTAACAGTTCTGTCTAAGGAACATGTCTGCCTTAGTCAGTA
Organism: Nephotettix cincticeps; assembly: GCA_023375725.1. Taxonomy (NCBI): domain Eukaryota; kingdom Metazoa; phylum Arthropoda; class Insecta; order Hemiptera; family Cicadellidae; genus Nephotettix; species Nephotettix cincticeps. Next base: position 25,934,686 of record CM041786.1, on the reverse strand, counting down.
ACAAGACTACAAGATCGCGCTACACTTATCTTACTCTCATTTCCCATTCATACTTGGCTTGAAACATCTACCTGGATAGATTGTCATTTCAAAAGGTAACGGTAACTACTACTATTCTATTCTGACCATAAACCATTAAAAATGTAACCGACCATACTACCTGATAACTTCCTTCAACATTATTTCTGACCTGATCGAGACACCTTAGGACAGTGGAAAAGAAAAGCAGAATAGAATAGAATAGATTAGAAAGATAAGCAATCATTTAGCAGAATTGGTTTACTCTAAAAAACAGATATTATATATATATATATATATGTGTGTGTGTGTGTGCGTGTGTGTGTGTGTGTGTGTGTGTGTGTGTGTGTGTGTGTGTGTGTGTGTGTGTGTGTCTTTTCCGTCTTTTACAAGCAAAAACATGTAAAACATCATGCAAAATAGCTAATTTGAACTTATTTTCTTCTGCCAATGTAGATTGTCTTATACAACCATTAATCAAAAGTTAATGTCATCTTCTGGCAATACTAAGTCTAAATTAAAATTAATAACAAGGGATAGCTTAAGTGAACTACTAAAGATTTCTTTTAAGTATACACAGCTTGTACTCAAATTATTACTGATACCGGGTAAACATTTAGAGGTAGCCATTATTGCAAATAAGCTTAATACATTTTAACTGCCTACATTATGTATGGCTTGGTTATTAAGTTCAACAAAAGGTCATGCAAGTTACCTTTGGTGCTTAAAGTGTGAATGATGGCAATCCACCGCACCGAGCTCTGTATCCATTATACCCATTAGTTACGTCGAATTGGTTCGATAAACATTTGCTTTATGGATGGCAAACAAACCCTGTTAATGAAATGAGGGGCAGTCGTGCTCTGGGTGATTATTTTCAACTCCGGCTTGATGAACAACATGCGTTCATTTGACCTGTCATTACTCCATTTTAATTATTAATAACTTAATAGATTACCGTGGTGGCCTAACTATGACACTAAAGACTGTTATTCCTCTTTTAAGGATTAAATCAGAACTGTATACATTTTTGACATAGATATGTCTTAGCTCTCTCTTTTTGGCAATTTGTAAGATAAAAATTTGAAACAGGTTCCATAGAAACTACTAGAGCTATTGAATTTAATTTTAAATGTGTAAATGTATAAGAACAGCTGTTTAAATGAACTGAAACCCTTTCCTTTAGACATATCCATGATTTAACCTATTTCCCACAGGGCAGTAAATACAAACATTTTTTTTATTTTGATTACGCTATTTTAACATTTACTGATGTACTTCTTTGTCAATAATTTGAAGTAACCTTTCTGAGTGAGATGTCACATTATACCCATAATACTCAAATTGAGAACAGCTCACGGCTTTCGGACCACTTTGTTTGATAATTGAGAAAAAATAATGTAAACTTCTACTTTGTTACTTAAATCCTAAATATTTAAGGTTTTTTAACAATAAATATCTAATGAAATATCAAAATAATCAGTCATTTAAATTAAAACCCTCCAACAAGTTGTTTACACTAACCTAGTTAAAAACTATTCATCAAAATTGATGTCAATTTGTATTGAGCCAGTTATGGAAACTAGTCAAACTAGTAGTAAGCTTACCTACTTATAGTACCGGTGCTACAAAATAGACAAATACGTACCTCGGTATATGTTATAATAGCAATATAAGTATTGTCAAACCAAAATCATAACGTATAAAGTTCTTATTTAATTCTTAGAAAGATAAATAACAGTATTTAGCCCAATAATTTGGCCACCACTATACTAATTCAATTATTACTCGCATATCTTCCTAACCATATTATAGTGTAATAAATCGTTCACTAGTTTATGTTCATTTAAATAATTATGACATTATTGCTGTCTATTTACACTAACGCTGGTTTGTGTTATCCCTCAAGTATGGCATAAGTTTTGTTACTTGACACAATAATTATAAACAGAATTAAGAAATTTAAGGAAAGTTCTGTGGCATAAAAAAGACCTGTACAATTTGTAAAAAACTATTCTGTGTATTTTTCATACGTATTTTATTCCTATACCTAATATATAAAAACTAAAAATAATTCTGGTTATTTTAGTGGGATAATGCATCAAACATTATACATACTATCGATAGATCTAAGAATGAACGATATAAGAAATTAAGTTTTAAATGCGTATTTGTGAGAACGGGTATAACCATTTATATTTTATTACAAATAATCCCTTCTCCCATGTTTTATGTCATCATATACACAAACTGTTTCAGAACATTTAAACCATCCGAGGTTCTTAGTAACTCACTGAGCCACCATTTGGTTTTTCCAAAAATATTTTTTCTCAAATAGTGTTAAACTTGTTTTTATCTGGTATATATTTTAATGATAGTAAGGATAATAATAAAATCAATTTTAAAATTTTACAACGAACGAATTTAAAACGGCAGTCATTAAAAAATTCCTGTAAGAATAACTTTAAATAGGATTCTAATACGAATCTTATATTCTAATAAATCTTCTAAAATGAATTTTGAAGATGGTATTGTCTACATCACCTACGTCTAGTTTAGATGACATTCGAGTAGATGCCAATACCCAAAAACCACAAAAGGTGTCATATATTATTTATTTTTTATCTAGGCTAAAAATATGAGGTATTTTCGGACTTATTTTAACATTATCTTAAAAAATATTAAATACCAGTTTTCACGTTCTTTTAAAAATTTTTATGGCCGCTATTTTGAATTTGTTCTTTAGTAGCTTTTTCAATTCATTGCAATAACTATTGAAATATGTATCCAAAATTAAAAAATTACGATTTAATAGTTTTTGAGAAAACATATTTATACAAAAAACCAATATTAGATCTGTTAATGACTGAGAGCTTTCGGACGATTTAAAGTGATATTAAGATTTTGTATTGACTCAGGAACAATAGTTCAAAATGTTGATAGCGTGTAATTATCATTTATATACGCAAGAAAATATGCATAGCCTTAGAAAGAGTCTTTGAATAGGAAGAATATATTCGAAACCTAATAAAAATATTACGAAAATAATTTAGCTATCTAATGGACTAAAATCATGTATTTAGTCTAAGTTACAATTTAATAATATCGGAAGATCGTAAAAATAATCAAATGCAATACTCGAATGGTTTAATATTTTAAGAGTTCGAAGTTCACCGTAAAAAGCCAACATCAGATGAACGCTGACTGCGACGAAAGCCGTGTTAAGTAATGTACATGCCACTAGCTATCAGTTCAATGTGTTCTCACTAAACCTGCAAATTAAAATAGATTTAATTACACAAACATTGATAGAATTTCGATTATTTATTTCATGATTTCAAAGATTTTGGGATATGGACCTGCGAATCAATTTTATGTAACGAACTCAAACCTGGTCGTAATAGATTTTACGATGGTTTTCCAATTACAAATTTCACTTATAGACCTACAGATACCTAAGACAATTAATTGTATCAATAAACCATTAAGATAATGTTTTATAACTGACGTATTACTTTTCAAACAGATATGACTACATTTTCTTTAGTGTTTAAAGATAAAATAGTAGGGCTGTTAAATCCCTCTCTTAACTAAAACCAGAGAGAATTTAAATGACAGTTTTGCCACTTCGACTACGTAAACAATTAGTACTAAGAACAAAAGAAGAAGAAGAAAGAAGAATAAATGTTGGAAACAACTTGTTTGACGGATCTCTTCATTTCTGCGATTTTAGCTATGTATATTTCAATAGATTCCAATCGGCTAATCATCTCATTGTCAAGCTTGTTATTAAAATTCAACGTGTTTGAGTTATATTCTTAACATATAGTAGTCACAAGTGGTCCCAGAATTTGTATTATTCTAATGTTATTACATTTGTTTAAATATTAACTATGTTTGGATTATCTGTCTGTACTGGTAGCCACACACCTGCGAGTGACGTCCTCTGTGACCCGATGCTAGGTGTGTCAGTGGCAGACATGTTCACAGAGTCCCTTTGTTGAAAAAGATAAGTTTTGTAAACCATGTTTTCCAAATGTAAAAATAGTAAAAAATCTGACGGTATGGGATCCAGATTTTCATTTTTAAATACTTAAAATAACTTTATTAAATACGGTATATAAATTTAGATAAATATAAAGGTTTTTTAATGCATTTGCTTTTTAGATGTAGACTTTATCCACACCAAAGTATTTATCTTGTTTGGATCAAGTTATGAACAAAATAATATTCCATGAATGAAAATATTGAATACTTTTAAAAGAACCTAGAAGATAGATACCAATGTAGCTTTATTTAAATAGTAAAGTTAAACTAAAAAAATACTTTTAAAATTACAAGTTACGGAAAGTGTATCGACCAAAAATGCTATATTTTTTATGGTAGTAAAATAATTAATTGTAGGTTCTGTTTATTTGTTGTGCTAGTTTGCAACATTCCAATAATATATTGTTACGGAAATAGAGATATCATTACATAAGAGTACTGAATTTGTAATTTAAGTTGTGTATGACGAAGAAGGTGTTTAAAACAACATGTGCCTTCGTAATTCTTACTAAAACATTATAGATAGCTAAAAATACAAAAAACTAAATATTCCCTAAATTAATTCGGTTAAAACACCTTACAGACTTCAAAACGTATATAATTTCTAAATATAAAAAAATTTCTTCGAAATTTGGCAACTCAAATACTTTAAATTTTTGAAACAATGTAAATACATTTTTATGTATTTATAATTTCTCTGAGTAGAAAATCATTGGCTTTAGATTATAAGTTTTTTAATATGTTTTTGATAATATTCCAGATAATATTAATTTCCAGATTCCACTTGTAGACGTCCTCGTTTACTCTGTTTAAACACAATGTTAAACTCTACTCAGTGAGCTTTAACTCGGCTTAAGCCTACCGGATAACAAGTAGTATTTGCAGGTAGCTCATTTCCCCTGCGATATTATCCAGCCATTTCATTAGCTTCGGTATTTACGGCAAGCAAATATTTGTGTTGCCACTTTGACGGAGCAGTGTCTATAATGTACGCGAGCCACTCCGGGTGGCCATCAGCTTGATTGCTGTAAATCTACTGAATTTAAATAAAATGCCACCAGTTGCCTTACTATGATTAATTATCATAGTAAAATCATACCATTTTTATACTTATAAAAACTGTTATTTCTGGTTTAATAGTAAGAGTTGTAGTGACCGCATTTTAGCTTGCTTGTGATTTTGAAGGTAAAGGTTGTGACATTTACATTCATAACCAATACCACAGCTAATAATAGCTCAAGAACGGGCAACTCTGAAAAGAGTAAAGCTTTAATAATATAAAACTTGTAACTAGAGTCAAGTCTTGTAAGGACCTGAGAAAATGATGAATAGCGTACCTGTTGCTTCTTCCTAACTTGTTAGGTGCAACTGATGTTAGACTTAATTGGCCCCCGACCGCTGTACAACTGGTGCATACTAACTAACTATATCGGGCTGTTGCCTGCAACTGAGACTCGTTATCCAAGTTATAAGAGTTTATGACTCAAATGAATCATAAACTCGCTTACTTGGCTGCACATTGCACGGTGATATCTATAACAATTCAAACTGTCTCTTTGAATTAAATTGAATTATAACCAATAACTGTTGTGAAATTATAAGTCTCCACTTAGAAATTTAATTTTATTATGGGAACGGATTATAAAAGGAAAAAATCATTCAAAACGAAAACATCTTTCATAATTTTATTTTATTTTTAAGAGCTATAGAAAAACTTTTAAGATTACTGTCGCATTTTTTATTCCCTAAGCGTCCACTGACATATATTTATGGTTATGAAGTTTTAAAAATATATTTTCTTAGAAGTAGGAACAAGAATGAACAGCGAGACTACCGTAATACACTCTGTAATAGTAAGAACGTTTTTGTGCCAAAACCACCTATTTTACTGATTTGTTCATATTTTTTGCTCCAAGAATATACAATATACTACAATGTTCTTTCATATCAAATAATAATATTAATGATTTCCTTAAAACTATGGCTCTATAGTATCAGGAAAATTGAAGAGATGTTTTGCCAAATTAATATTTAAAGATTAACAATTTTAGAATGTAATTATTATATTATCAATAACATTTTTATTACCTTTATATTTTATTTATTTATTGACAAACTTATAGCACCAATTTAGTCATTAAGTTCTGTAATAAGTTTTAACTTTTTACAAATATTGCCTTCTATGGTTTAGTTTTTGTATTAGTTTCATTAGAATGTATGCATGTTTTTAGTAGGGGTTAATGACATCTTTAAGATGGCAGAAATGTCACTGATCAGACCAGAGTCTATCAGACAATACTGTGTTATTATGTACTTTATACTAAAACTATTTACAAATCTAAACATTCACGATAAACCGGACTGTAAGGAAAAATCGTGTAACTTATTTTTAAAATAATCCTCGTGTATTTAAATTCAATAACTTCTCTCTGGAGACACTACTTTACTCTAAAAATTAAATAAATTCGCAAATTTGTTTACTTAACAGTCTATTATGGTCGTAATTCAAGTAACAAACATAATAATTTTAAGTTAGTAAAATTATAACAAATTTATATAAATTTCAAACCTAATTTAATTAAATGCAAAAGTAATTGAAAGAAATCTGTCTACCGTGATCCGTCCTGATGTCACAAATCCATTGGATGTCCATTAGTATGCAATATCCATTAGATAGATCGAACTTGTCCACAGTCCTGTTTTGTAAATCAATTAACCTTTCAGTATTCTATATTATTAGAAAAAATAAAATAAAAATAAATTTGTTCAATCATAAGTCTAATATTTAGGAAAAATAAAATATATAAATTTATTGCACCTCTTACTCTACAACTGATGTCCCATAACATCCCATACCGGTAATCTTTATTGTCTGAGATTCAAATAACTGAGCTTAAATGTCATCATAATTTATTTAAAGAGTATACAAATTAAAATCAGTTAATTTCTGGATGACTAAATAACTCATAAACAGGCCTATATCAGTGATGATTTAAATATTCCTGCGTGTGGGTTTCTTCATATAAAATTTATTTACCTTTCTTTTGTCTGTACATATCAAATTTAGTTGAGGACGCTGATGCATATTTCGCCACGGGGTCTTACAATATATCATACAATTTATGGATAACATACAATACAGATTTGTTTGTTTCAAATTACCATCGATATATACACTTTAGGAAAATTCATGACTGCATTTTAAAACTGTTGTACACAAAAATTAGTATGATACACGTCAGAATATTTTATGACAAATCGAAATCAACCATGACCAAATGTCTCAATTGAGTTTCTCATGGAATGAACAATTAGTTTTTACATTACGTATTACATTAAAAATTACTTTATATACTAAAATAAAAACATTTCCGTAGTAGTAGACCTACGTATTCATCGATAACCATTAATTTATGAATTACTAGCCAAAGTACCCGTTCTTCGCACGGGCTAAAAAGGCTGAAAGGTGTAGGCTCTACTGATACATTTAAGATATTGTTAATTAATTCTTCATTGTTTACAAAATGACAAAACAGGAGTGTCTACAACATTTCAAAGTAACATATGTCAAATATTGGGAGAGGATAAGGATTAATGTAATAGAGACAGTCGTCGGAAAAAAACTTAAAATCTACCATTCCGCTATTTCAAATAATTCACTAATTTCGATCCAGCAGTTTATGTGTAAAAATTAACTTTATTTCTTTTTCTTCCCGAACTGTCAAAATGTAAAGTAAACGGATGTTGTCTTTAGAAAATGTAAACATTGAAACCCAGGACGGTCGCGGCAGATTTTTCTTCTTCTTCTCCTTCTTCTCGAACTGTCAAATTTTAGTATTCACAGCTGTTGACATTCAAGTAATTTTATGTTTTCATTCTCTAAAAATGTAAACATTGAAACTTAGGACGTTCACAGGGCGTAGCCCGAGAGGATTTTAAGGAAATGAGTATGCCTATGTGTTGCATGAGTTTAAGATCTACCTTTACCTTTAGTAAACAAACATTAAGATCAATTTAGTTAATCTGAAGTGAGCTTAACCACGATCTGGCAAAGATTCTTGAAAATTCATGACTGATGTCACATGTCCGACGACGCAACCGCGTTTAATTTGCAAATGGTCCATGATGCCAATTACATATATTAAGCATTCAGCTTACATCTAGGTAAAATCATTAGAGTTGTATATTAATTCATTACAAGTTTCATAGTATTCATATTTAAATTAGTTTACAAAGTGTTTAGAGAAGTTAATGTATTTATTTAGCTTTCAACGATTTTTTAAGTTTTAACTTTAAAATATCTACTTTTTATTTACATTTATAAATTCTGTTTTTTCATAAATAACTATATTTTTGTGTCTTAAAAAGGAACTGGACGATTCCTTCCTATCATAAGAATAGTTTGGATGAATAGAAAATCATAAATCCCTTTCCCAGTCCTTTGGGCTATCTTCGGTTATAGATACAGATTATAACACATTTTCTTAAAGGTTTGCGAGATTCTGTAGACTTACTTAACATCAACATTGAAGTTCAATGTATAGTGCAGTATTTATACGCCCAGACGTGGTGATGGTTGTTCTCTCGACACCTTCTTGGCAAGCCTAAGCCTTAAGTGACCAGATATCTGATCATAAACATATATTTCTTGATCTCATTAGCGATAAGACTGTGATGAGTAGCTGATCATTCTGAATGTAGTAGGAAACCCCCATTTAGAGTGTTCAATGATGCATTGTACCTGTCCTTTGTTGATTCCCACAATTACAAGATTTCCACTGGTTCTACATCTCACAACTCATATATTTCATATTTCACAACTGATATAGCATTAAATTAGTTTTCAACAAATTGCACTTCTCTCTGAATAAAAATAAATTATCCTAAGTTAATAACCAGCATGAAGGTAGGTTACCACCTTGGTATCGTTACACTTCTGAGCTGAATAGATTTAAAGACTGCATTGTTTTTATGTCCCAAAACAGACCGTGCTTTGATCGAAAAAAAGTAGACTGAAGTTAAAATATGTTAAGCAGATACATTTATGCTAAGGGCAATGCTACATTTATAAACCGAAGCTTCAAACCCTTGTTACGCTCTGGCCCTTGATCAAACTGAAAAATAGTAGGATGCCAGTGGAAGATCAAGCCTAAAATCATAATAATTATTCAAGATATGCCTAATGTAACAAAAAATAATACCATATCTAAGGTTCAATTGTATCATATTTTATGTTTCAGTTTTGTGAAGTGAAAACAATTGAAAAATAAATTTTTAACCAAACAAAAATTATTAGCCCAATTTTTTCATTTCATGTTTAACTGTTTTGCTCTGAGTGTTTAATTAAGCTATTTTTTTTAGAAAAATAAGTTTTTATGTCTTTGAAACGTTGTTAAAAAATATTTGTTCTATTTGTTGCATTAAACTTAACAAGAGAGTAACTATGTAGCAGCGCATAGCGAGATTGATCGCGGGCTAAGTACTTTCTTCCAGGGTTGTAAATCATGAATCATTTCCTGAATCAGAGATCCTAAGGGCAATCATTTTCACAAGTTCCTATAGACTCTTTGGGATCGACAATTCACCATTATAGCCGTACACAGTGTTTACAGCTCCTACTCATCGTCTTTGATGGTGTTTTGGAGAAACATACTTGAAGTAGTCACAATAACCAATGTAATCTGTTAGTCACATTATCTAATGCCCAGCATACTACTAAACTTGTACTTAGACTTACGAGTATATCAGTGCCTACTGAAAATTTATTCAGTCTGGGACTATCCCTCCCGAAATAACGCTTGGGCTAGAAATATTCCTAGAGTTAATCTTGAGCTCTGAAACCAGATTTACTTATTCTCTGACTGAAACCCAGCTTAAACTGGATTTTAGTCTGAGGATCGAGATAACTCTGGACTCGGAGACTCGATGAGTTTTACAATTTTCCGTATATGGATTGCCAAAGGTTTTTAAAATGATACTGGTTGGCCTAGAGTTGAGTGATGCGCCTTTCTTGTGACACAAAAGGAGTCCTGTGATGTGTCAGCAGCAGGAGCTCCGCGTGGCAACATGTCCTTTCTATAATTTTCCTTTCTACACGTTATACTTCGAACACGTTCACACGTGGTTTAGCTTATATTGAAAACTTGTTTCATCATAACCATGGTCATTAAAACCTTTCCGCATAATAAAACACTGTAAGACCATATTTTAACTATTTATAGTATAAAGTTACTATAAGTTATTAAGATTAGTACATACATGCATACCAATTTTTACTATTTCATGTATACAGTAATAATTAAACATATATCAAACCGTTTTGGGACTTTTCTAACTAACTGCATACAACTAAATCATATCAAAAATACGTCAATAAGTCAATATTACAAAATGCTTCCAAACATAACTTTTTATTTGACTCGTTTATACTCGTACTTCTGAATGTTTGCTTGACTTTCTTAGCAGTGCCAAAACACTACGAGGGTGTATAGGTGTCGCTTAACCTGAAAAAAATAATGTAGTTATGGAAAGACATCCTCACGCATTTTCGAAACTATTATGATTTGTCATAATAATTATTTATGTATTACTAACACTCTGTTAAGATAAACAAGTTCATTAGTTGTTAGATTCTCTAGTGATAGTATGTATTTTGAAGGTTACATAAAAAATCACTAAAAGACCAACCTTCATTGACCCCGTAATTTATGTTTAACTAAATAGTACAACTAAAGATAAAAACAAATGTGTTTATCATTTAGTTGAAAGAGATGGTACCTTTTTTATTTTATACCAACACACCACTGGTTAACACATTTATTCCAATAAATTCCAAGATCAGTGTAGTTAAAGTCTAGATTCAAATCAGGCGTTAGTCCATGCATGTACTGTTGACACTGGATAATATATCGCCATGCATACATTGCTAGCCATGTCAGTAAAGTGCGAGTTTATGTCTCTGCCAAAATATCATTACTGATACTGCATTTATTCTATATATGACGTCTAATATGGATATCACTCTGCCATCAAATATTGAAATATTATTGACTAAAATCACTGTGTAACATAAGACTACAACACATAAAATATTTGGCAGGTATGTGGTGGCTCAGTTGTAAGCGTGCCTGACTCCCCGATATTCCTGATTTTGTCCTCAAAGTTGCCAATTGATTTTCCTTACTCCTCTTATAGTATATGGAAAGAGTATTTATTGTCAAAATATTCAAAAAGTGGATATATCCGTTTTGACCGCCCCTGAATCCAAAATTGTGTTTTTGACGTGATTTTGTGTGTGTGTGTGTGTGTGTGTGTGTGTGTGTGTGTGTGTGTGTGTGTGTGTGTGTGTGTGTGTGTGTGTGTGTGTGTGTGTGTGAGTGTGTGCGTGTGTTTGTGTGTGTAAATGTCTGGATGTGTAAATGCAGCTATAGCCTAACCTGTTGGTCCGATTTATATGAAATTTGGTACTTATGAATATATTTACCAGATCTACAGGTGTTTTTATTTGATTGTTTTTCTATTTTAAGGGTAGTTCACACCTTAAACCCCATTATACATTCAAAATCTAAATTTCTCAAATATGGCTTTAACGATTTTCATAGTTCATAGTGTATTGAGTACTAAATAACATGGCACCATCCGCATGTCTGTAAAATGACGGTTCAAAAGTTATAGTTGCAGTTACGTTGACTGAGAACGTTCAATAATATTCTTATGGAGTATATTAAAAAACCGATTTACTCCTTATTTGCCAACCGTTTTACACGAAACTTAGTGTGTAGCGTAAGGTCATATCACCCAATAAAACCCACTCAAAAAAGATTTATATTATTTGAGCGGGGTTTCCCACATAACATTCTATTAATTAATTTTACTTTGTATACCTTGTTGTTATTTTTAGTGATTGGATTATTATTTTTAAAACAATAAATTATTAAATGATATTTAGATCAACTCTAAAGAATGTAATACTTTCATAACAGATTGACGTTTTTAAAATTACTTAATAATAAGGGAGGAGGCATGTGTCAGTCTACTAACTGAGTATACTTTATTTTCTGAACATTATATGACATGCTTTTGTTTTTATATATTTTGTTTTCTTTAAGTAATATTTTTAATTCATTTATTATTAAAATACCCAAAAAAGTAAATCTCGCATCTGTTTGTGAGCCTTACACTTTACTTACGAACATTTAATTTTTATATTTTATGCGTCGCAGAGCAGTCTTTCATACAGCCACTGGAATAATATTATTTGCATTAATATAAAAATTATAATTATTCAATCTGTCTTTTAAAACTATTTTTAGGCTGATTTGACGAAATATGAAATATAACAGGTAACGCATTTTCAATAATTTACAATTTATTATTTCAAGATCAACATTTTAAGTTTATAAACATTATTTAATGCACAATAATAAACTATTCTAACCTATTTAAGAAACATCGACATAAATATAATGGAATGTTTCATGTTTTACAACATTCAAATCAATTACAGGGTTGATCTGGTCATCTCTTAGTTATTTTACAGCCTTCCATGTAGAACGAAGAATATTGTAAACTGATTCAAATGTAATTATTCTATTTTATTAAATATTTACAAAAAACAAACCAAAATACAGTTCTAACCCCCTTTTCTCGTGAATCCAGAAATTGATCTTATTCCTTCCAAGATCCGTTTTAAGCATCGTTATCTAGGATTTATTTAATGATGCGTGATCCGTACAAGAGCTTATGCTAATATTTTGACTTATCTCCCTTCCACGAACAGTATAATATAGGAGGAAAGTTTGCCTTTTATTAGCAGTTCTTAACAGTCTTGTAGCTTTTCTTTGTTTCCATGAAGCATTTTATTCCCAGAGAGCAATTTGAAATCAAACTAGTAATTTACTTGTTCTGTAATGATATAGTGTCTCAATTTTATTTGCACTGGCTTCAAAAATGATTTGACTAAGCATTGTTTTCAAACGTTTTCTGTGTATACATATGTTTTAGAGACCCATAAAAGCGTTAACTGTTCCACAGCCCACACTATTGCTGGGATTTATATAAACACTATGCATGTATATGCATATTTACCAAATCTCCAAAATTTTAATCTATTTTTTAATTTTAGTTTTTGCCTTAGGATTCCAATCAATGAGACATAGTATTTGTGTCTATAAAATGAAGATTAAAATGTTTTGGATTTTAAATATGAACCATATTTGTTCCATTAAAAGAATTTAATTTTTTAAATAATGTAGTTTAAAAATTATATAAAACTGGTAAGCACAAATGTAGCTCAGTATTTATAAAAAATAATTAAACTCTAATCAAATTCTTTGTATTGTTTAATACATATATTTTAATTCTCATCATTTACTGAATATAATGAACCACAACTGGTCAAACTTTTTAATCTTAGTTCAATTTAAAATTACGAAGTTAATACCTTAATTAAATTATATACGTTTTGACAGTATCAATATTTTTAACAGAAGTGAATATATGCATGTCATTGGTTTCCTTTTGTCATTCCGTCCTATGAACATTTTAAGGTTATAATTTATCATTAACAGTCGATTATAGGTAAACATAGTTAATCATCAAAAGTATTTTATACTGAATACATATTTCTTGTTGGACATTTAGATCGATAGATCACATCTTTTGGTTTGAGATAGTGTTATTATTCATTGTTAACAGTATATTACTGTAAAATTTATCTTACCTTTTTTTAAAGCGAAACAATGAAAAAATCAGTCTATATTTGTTTGGAAAAGGCAATATGTTCTACAACAGATCATGTATGTATTCTACCTCTCCAAGTTATCGTCCTAAAATTTCTCAATACAATAAACATAGCAAATAAAATGATTTCATTTGTTAAACTTAAATATTGTTTAAACAATTTACTATGGATAATTATTTATTACTAAAAGGTTAAAATACGTAAGAATAACTTTTGAAATGCTATGCTATCTAAAAAAACCAAATATATTAAAAAATAAAAACCTCTGAATTGTTAATAAACTTTTTATGCTGCAGGAATATCAATGCAATCCTCTAAACTCTATAAAAGGTTGTGTTTGAAAACTATTTCCTATCTAGAATTTGGAATCCTCGCCTATAATTTAAGCTTAATTTATTCGCAAATTTTAATATTGTGCTTGTTTAATTCCATATGGTATTAAACAACTTGTTTTTTTCTATGTGTTCATATATTTATTATGAAAACCTTATTTAGTTTTTGAACGCAATTAATATAATTTTACCTCTCTCATTTTATTACTAAGACTAAGTCTAGTACAATTTCATAGGTGTCTCATACTGTATCAGACTTAGTAGCATTCTTTTTGAATCAAACACAGTTATTTATTTAAAAATTATAATAATTTTTATGTTTACCATTAAATGCCAAAAACGTACAAAGACATTACAACAGTGCAGTGATATCTTAGTAACGATACATTTATTTAGCAACATTTTTATATTCTTTATCAGAAATGCTCAACAGTGTGTAGCACAGTTTGGTTATTTGTGTTTTAGGCATTAGTATGTTATTAATTTTGACACTTAATGAAGTAAAAATCCATTAATCATTTCAAAAATTAATTAAAGTTAAAATTAAAGTAATTAATTATAGTTAAAAGCTTGTTTAAAGAGACACTTAACTCAATTCTACAGGGTAAAGTATATTGACAATGAATTTTCACATTACCAGACCTTTGTGGCTGACGATAATTTTAGTTTTACCTGTATTTAAGTAATAATATGTAAATTTCTAAAAAAAAGGTTTTATGGAAATGTTTTTATCTGTGTAGTATGATCTAAAGTATCGTGTGCAGCTGCATGGTAAAACTATATAATATCATTCAATAATAGTTGGGAACAAAGCTTCAGCCGTCTACCTATCCCAATTTTTATTGCAAATCTCTCTTTTCATTTTCTAAAATAAGTGCGAAGTAGAAAACCTCTGGAATAATCAGTTAACGTGATGATATTCTAAACCGTGCTTGCGAATCTATAATTTAAAATTAGTTGGGGACAACCCCTCTCCTCGATTATACCAACTATTTTGAATGGGTTTTATTGGATGATGTGACCTTACACCGCACACCAAGTTTCATGGAAAAGGGTTGAGAAACAAGGAAGACATTATATTTTTAAAATTCTCTATAAAAATAACATTGGGTGCTCTCAGACAACGTAACTGCATTTACCATTGACTTTAAATTTAACTGTTAGTCTTAGATAATGATTTAAAGTAGTGATTTGTTTATTTTTTCAAGCCGGTTATAATGGTGATGTCCAAATTATTTTTAAAATTATTATTTTGTCTCAAAATGAAATTTTTTGACATATAAAGCTCATAACGTTTTAACCATGAGTTTTACTACATGGTGGTGTCATTATTTTGAACCGTAATAGCTATGAACCATGATATTTAAATGAAAATCATTCAAGCGGAGTTTGAGAAGTATGTTTTTACATTTTTTAGTTTTTATGGGTAAGCTATACTTAAAAATCGAACAATAAAAAAATTCTAGAGATATAGCCAAAGTGTACCCGTTTTCAGAATTTCATAAAAATCAGACGACCAGTGTTGGGGTTTGTGCACAGACAGACATCAGTCCGAAAACTATTTTCTTGGATTCATAAAAACGTTTGGTTTGGTGATGAGCACACTGAATGTTTCAGTTCATCAATGGTGAAGAATTTGCCAAGGTAACTAGGGTGAAGGACCTCGGTATAATCACCACGCCAACTCTAAGTCCCACTGAACATCTTATCCATGTCACAAACAGAGCTGCCTCACTACTCGGATTTATACTCTGATCTTCTTGTAGCTTTAGCTCTCCATCGACCCTTGTCATATTGTTCAAGGCATTAGTTCGCCCACTCTTCGAATACTGTTCGATAGTAGCATTATTATTTATTATTTGCATGTATCATTTATTCAGAATTTTACCGCTTTAATGCTTTAGGATTTGTATCATATTATTGTCCATTTTTATGTTGTTTAGAATGCCAATTGAATGTAGCCTTAGCATTCTAGTTGAGAATAGAACTAGTTGAGAATAAATAAATTCAGAGAGCCTCAAAAAGGATGTCCACTCTCAACTTAAACTCGAACATGTTTACGAAAACAATACTTTTTCCATGCACAATGTACTGTAAGGAGAGAAAGTAATTAATTCCAGTCCCTAACAATGCGACTAGCCTGTGAGACTTCAAAAAGAACGTTAAATATTGTTTGCACTCCACCAGGTCGCGCTGGGTGTCACTCTCAATTACTGCATTTAAATCTACAATGGCCTCTACTTCATCTGCCACTACGAGCCATTTACTGAGAGGTTCCCAGCTGTCAATACGAATCAACTGGTTTATATCTAAATTTTATTGATGGAGAATAACTAGAGATTCTGGAGACGACTAGATTTAAATGACATTGGTAAATAACGAAATTAAATCATCATGTATACTATCAACTATCACTTGTAATATTAACTTATCTAAAAGCTTACTCAAAATTATTCCGGACATGAACTATTGTATAAAGTGTGATTTTTTGAATGGTAATGTTGTAATATTAATTTGTAATTCGTTTTTAATGTAATAATTTTATTGTTGTTGAGTGAAAGAAGGGTGCAATGTAAAGTTGCACACCAAAGCCGTTACATGTGGCTTTGTTCGAAATGGCATAAAACAAATTGAAACTACTGTAGGTAGCAAAAGTTTCTTGTAACAAGGCCAAGGTCTAGTGTTAGAGTTTTCAGGTCGCACTAGAGCCTCAACGTGACCTAACGACTACTTCTGTAGCCGGGACCAACGACTTAACGGGTCATCCGAAGCGTGGTGGTAGTCTGAGAAATTAAAAGACAGATAATAATAGATAGTGGCAATAGAATGGTTTATTATTAAATAAAATCTAGAGGAATTTCAGATAGGTGTACATATTGTTTTCTCATTCTATTAGGTTAAACAGGATTATGTTCTTGTTATGTTCTGATCGGCTCACAACACTTCCAAGCACGACCTCTCGACGGTGAATAGTAATCACAGTAGTTCAAACACATACTGTACCAAATATTGAAAAGTTTTAAAAATTTAATTTATCAAATATTAATAAATAATTGTAAGAATTGCCTTTTAGTTTGTGTGTATTAAAATGTTTTAATTTTAAGACGTAGGTAAGGAAAAGCTAACAGTTTCATAACCGAAAAACAAATAGCATTACATCAAGGCATGTAATGAAATTTGTAACTTTAGGTATTATTAGTAAAGATGAAGACAAAGATTGACGTGTTTCCTTACCTTGATTACTTATTACGATGCATTCAATTCAATATATTAATATTTTAATATGAACAGTGTTTAATAACATTTACATCAGATTCATGAAATTTCACTGAGAATTTCCATGGATAATTCTAAACCGCGAATCTTTGTTGAAATAAAATAGACCACATAAATGATTATGGATTATGGATCAAACATTACATTCAAATTAGCGTATATGTGGATTTTACATGCTTACAGAAATTAAATAGAGGTTAGCATTGACATCATATGTTATAACTTAGTTCTCTATATTAAACAAAAGTGATATAATGTTCAAGGTTGCTAACGTAAAAGGGCCTAAAATACACATACACTGAGAAATATATACTATATAAATACTATAAATGGTGTTTTACAGAGCATTTTTGTCAAAGAAGCTTTTAAGGTTGTACTTTGCTTTGTTTACCATACTTTATTTAACAAAAATGCCCTACGGCCGAATGAAGGTTGGTCAATAGTGAGTGAAAGGGAAGCAAATCCAAAATATTTTAAACGGTGTAATAATTTGTTCCTTTTTTTGTTGGTGAGTTGGACAACGCACTTGTGGTGGTCACCTGTATCGAGATATCATTAATCATTTACAATATTGCAGAGTTGCCTAGCGTCCAGTGCCGCTTGATGGATGGTTATACCAGTGAGTGGTTCTGCCAATCTCAAATGCTATTGCTGTTGACTCATCCATATTTGTTCTAAGATTTCACTCCAATACTTAATGCAATTCTTTCGTTTTGTTTTGTGTCTTTTCACGCTTTTTGGTTGTTTTAACGTGTTGGTGGGACACGGTCAAAAGCCGGTCTTAGAGGCATTATTAATTAATATCTCAACGAAGAAAGGCAACTGGGTCCAGATTCGACCCTTGCGGGATTCGAAGCCTTATAAGCGGGCACTATGACCATTCTGCCGCCCACTCAGTTCTTAAATTTAATTGTTTTTGTATTTCGAAATTTTTGGGCTGGTAGCTTGTAATTGTATTCCAGTTACAATGTTTAAGAAGTCTTTACTTTAGATATACGTTTTACCTGGAACATTGGATTTTCCTACAAAATATTTTCTCTCAAAATATAAAAATGATTTTAAAATATTTAAATCAGTCCCTGAAGAGGAGGTATTTTCTTTATTTGTACCATTGAAAGCGATGAAATGATTGACCAAGATAATAAGGAGGGAATTCAAGAGATCACTTCAAACAACCCAAGTATTTATAATATATAATTTTTTTAGCTTGTACAGGTTTTGTACATAACTTAAATCATACTATCTCTTAAATGAAATATTATTGTAATCAATCTTAAATAAATTTATTTACATAAAATTGTGAAAATCATTCACCATAGTGAAAAAACCATATCGTATCGTGTATTGGCAAATACATCGATGAAATAAACTTGGATAACCGTCTGTATGATACCTCAAATATGTAGTGTGTCAAATAGTATTTGGTTTATGTGTTTGGGCCTTATTATTGTTGAATATTAAATAGCAAAACAAAAATAAATCTCATGTAAATAGTGAAACGCAACATTAACTGAAAATGACCTTAATAATGGTTCACATTAGGTTTGGACAGCAAAAATGGACTAATGATTTATAGGAAAATCTTCACATAAACTATTAGAACTTTTCAGCCCCCTACGTAGTTTGGAAGTGGGAGAATTAGTGATGAGTGAGTCAGTGAGGGCTTTTACGTTTATAAATATAAATTTCATACATTTTACCTCAAACTGATTAAGTTATATGAATAAGGGTCATTTCGAACTGTCCAAAAACCAGATGTCCAAAAAAAAGGACATCATGTTATTCTTATGGGAAAAACGTGCAGATTCTGAATTTAAAACATCATATTGTCACTAAAGTTACATAGTGACATTGGTTTTTACAAAATATTGAAAATTGCGACTATGTTATTCATAGGTAAACCGACTATTTAAAAATCAAGCAATATAAAACATGTTTGGTGCACATTACACAGATCCCTACCTAAATTGCCGTCAAAGAATGAAGAACTTGACTACAACATCAACCCTCCTCAGTGGCATAATTTTTTTATTTTCTTGTTGTATGTTTTAGTTAAGTCATAACAGTTATATATAGTTGAGTACAAGTGAGGAACTCGAGTGAGTGTGGATATATGTGTGATGCAGTTGTTGGGTGCATGTGCACGTATATACTTTTTCTAAGAGAGATAAGATTAAAAACAATCCTTCTAGCTGGTGTCAAGAATGTTAAACCTGATAACTTTAAAGAATTTTTCAATCCTTCGTGAAAGAGGTTACTGATTAAGTTTGAGGTATTATCAATAGAATACTTTAATAAAAATAATATATTAGTTGAGGGACTAATAATATTTGTAATAATATATATGTATTTATATATATATATATATGTGTGTGTGTGTGTGTGTGTGTGTGTGTGTGTGTTTGTGTTAATTATACTCCGATGTATTTATAAACATATCCTTATAAGCTTAATAGATAAAAGGATCTTAATTTATGTGTTTTCTCTCCCGGGATGAAGATAACAATTAACATAAAATGTAAGTGTTATAATCTACAGTGTATCGTGTTCCGACTCTCAAAGTCCTTATCTACCATCCTATCTCAGGTCGCAACAAAACATAGTAGTATTACATTACAACAGGTATTTACAATACTAATTCAAAAAAGGTTTGAGTATTACTTTACTTCTGGTGACTTACTAAAGAAAGAAAATCTAATATTGAATAATGTAAATGTTTTAAAAATTATTGAAGTACATATTATTGTTCCTTATCGTTTGATGCCATTATACAATAATCAGCTCGTGGATAACCTGAAAGCATTAAAGACCTCCCAATTCCATGCAATTCTAAAATATTTGACAGTTTGTTTTGAATCATACAGTTTAAATATAATTTATTTATCTGACATATATTACATAATTTACTACACATTTTATTCATACGTTGTTTAGCTTTTGAAATGGGTGGTTTTTAAAACGACCTGTTGTTCTATGTGTTCAAATCAGGCAGCTTACTACCTGATGTATAAAATATTGAGATTTATTTTAATCAAAAAAACTCACTTATATTATTCATTTAATCATGACGTATTATGGATTTAAAATACATACAAATGTTGATAATTTAAGTGTTACCAGTTCGTATTTTAGCATTTTAAATTTATTTAAATTAAAATTTTTAAGTCTAAAATATTAAGGTTGATTATTTTGTAAACAAGCTATTCAATATTAACATTTGCATAACGTGATCCCTTGATACAGCGGAAATTGAAAAGTTAATTTCATTTTAACAGTATAATATCGGCTGTATTGATTAAAACTGAAGTGAGAAAATGTATAATAATTGGTCGAAATAGCGGGGCAGAACGTGTCGGGAGAGCCTAATGGAGATATCATAGAGCAGGTTCGTGAACACTGGCTGCGGCGACCAACACGCGGATATGCGTTGAATATCACCCTGCGACCTCCTAGAAGCATCCTAGGTTTATGAAACATCTTTTGGTAGTTAATGTTTATAAATATGTTTATGTTAATACCACAGCGTGGCCAAGGCTGCCATGTTTGTCAAACTATTTTGAACTATGGAGATTTATCCAATATTTTACAGGGGTATTAAGAAAATGTATACACTTTTATGAATCAGAAAAACAAAATAATTTATACCCATAATGTTGGCATTAGGTAGATAGTGAGTTAAGTCACTAGATCAGCTGAGTTAATTGTTGGCTAATTGTTTTTATTTTACCCACATTCATGTAAGTAATAAAACTGTAAACGTTAACGTTGAAGAGGTTTTTTTCGTGCTTGAACAAAAGAAAACCAGAAAATCAGTTGCTTTAGTGTAACGTCGGTTTAGACACAGTAAATGATTCCACCAGGTAGGAAGTATACTTATGGCTGTTACAAGAAATACAGTCAGTGTGTGATGGTTATAGCGTTGATAAGCATACCCTAAAAAAACCTGGGTGGTATTTAGCCATAGAACAATTGTTTGCCGTGTAACCCATGGGGCACATACGAGTATATAAAAAAATATAAATGCCCTCTTTTTATTGGTAATATTTTATTTTTGTGTATTGGTTAAACCCGGTTTATTGTATTCATCAAAAACTGTATATTTACTTTTCAATAATTTATTATTTATTTATTTATTTATCAACGGACAACCATTTAAACAAAATAGAAGTAAATAAAAAGTGAGTACATAAGCATGCAAAGATGCAATAAATTAGACGCTGTCATTACAATGCACAGAGTAATTACAAATAATAAACTATACAATTAGTTAACAGACATAACCAAACTAAATGAGCAATGACTATTACAATGACAAAAACACCTTATTAACAAGCACAAAATAACACAAGCAATATAATAATATAAAAAAAACAATAACAATATTTTAACAATTGCCAAAACATACGGCACCAAAAACAGTACAAATAATAACCCTATGCCAAACTCTGAAAACCCGCCAGGATCAAACCGTTCCTGAAGCTCATGTAGCTGGAGAAGAAGAAGTCAAGGCAAGGTGGTACCAGGTTGCCAAGGCGCTGGATCCGGTTCATGGTGGAATTGGCCTCATAGTTAGTGCGGACGTGTCCACGGCAAAAAAGTTCGGTTGATCGAGTCCTCGTTGAGCAACGTAGGGAGACCTGGAACAGTAGATCAGGAGCCTCGATCAGGTTGTTGAGGAGCTTGTAGAGGAAAATACCATCTTGCAGATCTCTACGAACACCAAGAGGAAGTAGTCCAAGCTGCATGGCAATATTCTCGGTAGGCACCTCTCTGTAGGCATATCCCTGGCAGACACCAACCAGCCTCAGAAATCTATTCTGGATACTCTGGAGCTCATCCTTGAGGATATTCTGATGAGGTGACCACACTACAGAGCAGTATTCCAGTGGTGATCGAATAGTCCTGTAAAAGTATTATAAGGTGAGAAAAAGCTATGTAAAATGCAATTCAAGAAAATAACAGTTTTCTGTGCTTTAACAATAAGATTAATATCCATTAGGTGTGTGATGTTCAAAATCTAACAGTCTGGGTGGCTGAGTGGTTATAGTGCCCGCCTTCAAAACTGAAGGGCTGAATAGGGTCATTATTTCGTCATTGTGCTATCAACTAATGACGCTTCGTAACAACCGGAGTTTAGACCATTCCCAATTGAAATACTGAAAGTCGTTTGAAAACAAAAAAACTAAAACACATAGTAATAATCAATCACTTTAAACCTGTTTATGATCTGTTTTTATGATAACCGATTACAATGTGAATATGTAATACTCGTGTAAAACAAAATGAAGTAAATGGGATTCATGTAGGATAAAGTAAATCATTATAAAAATTGCGAAAACAGGGCTATGTAAAGGAATGTGTGAATAATAAATTGGTTGTTTATGAAAATGAGGATCCCGGGTGTATTGAACAATCTAACTTTTACTTTTGTCTATTGTTTCTTCCGTTTATTCATTTTTAAATCTTTTTAATGCTTTTATTACTCTTCATAATCTTTACGATTATAACTTAATTTTTAACCATATGACATTAATGTGAAAAAATAAAAAATCTATATTATAATATATAATGTATTTTCATTTAAAAATAATTTTCAATGGCATCGTGTGTTTCAACATCTTGTAACAAAACGTGTGAAATGTAGTATAATATTTCTCTATTAATTATATAAAATATTGTTTAAACATATTTTAAGACAAAGAACAAAATTGTTTGAAAAAATAAAACGATTATTTGTGTTTTAAAATTCGTTTATTAATAAGTATTTGTTAAAAACTTATAAATATTGATATTTTGATGTTAGTGTTTTTTTTTAGATTTCCTCAAAACGCGTTTTACTAAGGTGATTTTACTATATATTCTCTCTATATATAAGGTTTTACTATATATTCTCTGTATATATACGGTTTTACTATATATTCTACTTTTAGATACAATAGTATTTAGTGTTTGTTTACCATCTATATTTAATACATCAATTTTACCTTATAGCATATAATTTTTTTTATCTAAGGTTAGTAGCATATTAATGATCCCAAATAAAATCACACCCAATATATTATTGAGTAATCTATAAAACATTACCGTCTGCTATTGAATATTTATGTCAAACACATCAATGAATTTAATTAGTTATTTTTTTGTAATTATAGGTAGTATTATAATAAATCTCTGGAGGCAAAACTTGTTATTCTGATCTAAATATTAACAGAAATTATAATTAGTGAGATAGGCCAGCTGCGATTCACAGCATGCTGGTCACAGATGTTGCAGGCCTGGTCATTGCTAATGCCATTTATAATAATCAACATACTTTTGAACATACTTTTTGAACTATAAATAATTTTTATAGTTCAAAACTATATGGTATACTTTAGGCCTACTTTAGAAAAAAATGGAGGCTGTGACCGTGATACATAATAGAATACAGCTGAAGGCATGACAAGCGATTTCGACGTTTTAAATATAATCATTAATTAAATCCTGGTCCACTATCGGGTACAATTTTCTTAGACTATAATCGTACTGTATGCATAATGTATGTAGATTGTATGATATTGTGAAAACTAATTTTTTATTGCGGACACGATTTTATGTAAAACAAAAAATCGTGATGGAAAATGTCCGCAATAAAAATCTAAATTACATAAATCCACCATCACCAATAATGGAACAACAAACAAAGAGTGTGAAAACTGTTATCAGACCTATATTCAGACTATATACAATAGACTGCCTGCAAACACATGGTCCATAAACACTGTTTCTCATACAGGTATGTATTGAGTTTTTTGTGTACACTCTGGCCAGTCAGTCACAAAATTTAAAGTGAGGAATTGGTCATCTGGACTGTAGGTTTTCCACCACCTCGCTTCCTCATGACAGGCAATTTCATATGAATCTCTCTGTATAACTCTCGAGCCATTTATTAGAAGTTCCAAACTTTTGCTTTCAATAGACGCTCATGTATTGCAGTTCTCTTCAAAATAAATACTTTGTTTCTATTTGCTGCACAATAAGCCAATAGATGACAGACATTCTGGAGTATCATAATCAGTCAAATACAGTACTATTAAAATCCGAGATTATAGCTTAAAAATATTGAATAAGAATTAGTTTAGTAATCATCCAATTTAAAAGCAATATTCTTACTCTGCATAGTAGATTGCCTGTAGCCCTTGATAGCCTCTTCCTTATACACAAAGATGGGGGGAGGCTGCGGACTGATGCCGATCGTCATTATGCAGATTTCCGGTAAAGAGGGTATCGTTCTGATCAGGCAAAAAGCTTGGATTTTCGGAACATCGTTCCGTAAGACTTTTAATCAAATTAAGTCAAAATGCATCAATTCATACATAGTGTTAATGGATTGGTTTGATAAACTTTGCCAATTAATCCCTTACATTCAGACAAGGGAAAATTTCACGTAAACATATGTCCAAAACTAATTCTTTCCCTTTTAGTACAAAAGATTATTTTAGGTTTTCAGTGAAATAATTTAATTTTTCAGCCTCTTACTTCCCAACATAATATAGTTAAATAAATTTTATATTTCTGGATAAAGCATAAAATTTACATATACAGTATTATACATTTTATGTGAACTTACATGAAAAAATTTGCAATTGTAACGTAGTAAGTAAAAGTTAAAGAAAATTAGCCACCTGAAAAATATTTATAATATAGCTTTGACTAGGGTTTACGCTCGCTATGACACAACCTTTCGTCTATTAATTTTGTAAATATTATTTAGTTTTCTCGTCTATGTGTCCCGGAAATATATTTAAGGCTGTAAATGTTAAAAAGAACAAGATGATATTCACACGCTGATTTTGAAGGATATTTATTACAATAAAAAATAAAGTAATTTTATATACGTCTGAAGGTGAGATTTACATAGCCCCTCATCTATATTGTATCTTCCTTTCCAAAATCTATGTCTTCTCTAAATAACATCATCTCAACCATTCTTAAAGACTTTTACTTTTATATAACCCCCGAATATAATTTTTAATCCAGTTTTATTTAACTATTATTAATTTATTACGTTATTCAAGTGAATTTCAATGCAAACTCAGTTGATTATAGCAATCAAGCTGATGGTCACTTGGAATGGCTCGCGTACATTATAGACACTGTTGCGTCAAAGTGGCAACACAAATATTTGCGTTAATTCCGGAGCTAATGAAATTGATGGAGAATATCACAGGTGAAATGAGCTATCTGGAAATACTAATTTGGTGCTAAATCTTTAACACATTTTTAGAGCCATTATAAAATGCGTAACAATGTGAAAATGTATACAACAAATTTACAGCAACAATAAAACAAGTTCATTGTGCATGAACTAGTGTTCGCTGTGTTTTAGTTATGGAAAATCTCCGAATGTAAGCCAATGTAAAATAACCAATATAATTTTTTTTGTAATAGATAAACAGTATGGATGAAATTAGCTCATGAACAAAGAAAAATACGAGAAAGAAGGTGAAATAACATTCGACGGTAGTTGGACATTCACCAGTCATCACATTCCAGGATCATGTTTGTTGCAGCTGCCGCGCTGCGCTGTTTCCGACAAACTAAGGCAATCAAGCGGTTATCCTCGGAGATAACAGTTTTCTCCATCAATTTGGACTGGCGTCATTTTTATGCAACCATCGCCATTTTTATCTAAAGAAACATATAAAACTATTGAACTAAATTACCAGACGGACTACGGTATTTAGCATTACATATATGTCCATTTTCTAAAACTAATATAACTACTTACAGTAATATAAGAAAAGAAAATAGAAAGAGTAATGAAAGGGTCCCCTCATGGTAGGCTCTCGACTACCATGGTAGGTTCTCTAGCCGAACTGTGACACTTTACTCACAGATCTTCCCGGAGAAAGGCCTTCATTCTTCTTTGAGTCCTATCTCTCAGTGCTTTTTGGGGATTTTCTTATGTAAACTTCTGGTGTCTTCTATTCTGTGACCGGCGTGCCGTGGGGAACCCTGTGTGCCTGGCGATGCCGATGAGTGTCTTCAGGGTGTTGCCAGGAGCAAGACACTTGGGCCCTGTCCTGGTCAGGAAGTTTGGCTTGAGTGTAGAGGTCGGGCTCTGCACTGCAACAGACGTTCCCCGCATGTCAGGCTTTCGGTGCTGGGAAAACGGAGGTCTGGTCAACGGAGAACTGGGGTAGGGGGTCTATGTCCACAGGGTATACCCGTTCCTGGCACACGCTGCGCTGGCATTACCATCAAGCACTCTCACCAGTATCCGAGTTTGCAATTCATTATTGAATGTGGTTGGTTTATGTTACCCGGATTGTTATTGCGGAAATATTTCATCCCGACTTTAGTAAAAAAGTTTCAAGAAGTTCTGGAGACTAACCCCGTCCTCAGGTTACAACCTGGACCAAGTCGGTTTAAAGCTGAAAACAAAGAATTTTCGATTGCCTTTAACGTTTTTGTTCTCAGCTTCATACAGACTTAGTCCGGATTATGTAGTAATATTGCCACGTTCTAGGTTCTCGCTCACCTTAGGACAGGATCAGATTTCAGAACGTCGTGAAACTTGGTTTCGCTAATCGTGGGGAAAAATGTCTGAAACAATAATGTAAATAACATCAATGTTTATTTGGTGAGACATACAATTAGAGACAGTCAGCATTATACGCCGTATACAAGAAGAATGTTTTCTGATAATATTCACGGCAAGCCCAATTAATTTTTGATTTGAGCGTTTAGAGAAGTTAGTAATCCAATTGTTTTAAATTAAATATAATAGTTTTATATTCAAAATAAGTGAAATTTTTAAAATTCTTCTCGAAATCTGAATGATAAAAGCACTTACTAAAATCCATTATATTCACAGCCACTTTCTCTGGCCCATACATTTATTTTGTGCCACATATCGTTTTCTAAAAAAATCTCAACTGCCCATAACCATGAGCCTACATTTGTCACATAGGTTAGCCAGAGGTGACCGACCGTTCATGATCTAACAGGAGTCGCCGGCCACAGTTTCGATCCAGCAACCTTCGACTTATTGGACCCGAGCGTCACCTCTGAGCGAGCTATGCAAACGGCTTTGTCTGAATGTTTCGCGCTTACTCTTTGTGCTTTCACGTTACAAATCTGGAAAAAGGCAAGTATAGATTTGCATCCTCAAATCAGCGAGGAAATGGTACATTATTGGGTAACAATAGGTAAATTAATTTGAAACCAAACTAATTGATACCATTCCCTTTAGTTAGTTAGATTTCAGGGCTGTTATATTCAAATACGACCATTTATCTCACAAATGGAGCTGCACACTAACTGCAGCACTAATTACAATAAGCTCTTTAATAGGTCAAGTTAACATTATTCACCCTTTTATTATTTCCATGTACAAAACTATTATTTAACTGAGGATTTATTGGTTCAAGAGTAATATTCCGTTTACATTTTATCGTAAAATATTCGGTTACTTTAAACTAAACCCGCACATTTTCTTGGGAATATTATTTGTATTTTGAAATGTATCAACATTTTACAATACAGTTTTCAGATATTATCATATTTTTAAACATCACGTACTGTATATTGTTTTTGTACATAATTTATTTAGATAACTTCAATAGATATAAGCAGTGTAACTTTGTGAACATATAATCACCAGATTTGAGTGTAATAAAACGCATGAGGGCATAAGGGTGAAATATTACCAAATCACGTCAAATTGCGAGTGGTTGACACACAGCATACAACACAACGTTTACAACATCTGACTCTGGACCACAGACTCATTTAGGATACCATCATCACGGACGCACCAGCATCCAGCACCATCTGGTGGACAACAGAAAAATCATATAACAACTCTAAGTTATACTTCATATTTTAAAAATTAATTTTTAGAAATAGAAAACTTATATTGATTTCGTATTCTTTTGACATTTTATGTAGTTATTTTCAAAGAGGATGTCACCTTAAGTTTGCCCGTTCAAAAAAGCTTCAGATCCATGCTCGATAGTCATCATATTAAGTTCTAGTTCATATCGTGCTGCATGAGTTGAACAGTATACTAATGAACTGAATGTCAGAATCTATTCGTACCTATGATCTACCTCTAAATCAGCTTCATATTCAGGGCCGGTGCCCTATAGACTGAGCCATTGATTAATTTATCTTTTTTCCATGCCTGGAATGAAGAATCCTTACTTTGCTGGGCTGGATGGTGTACTGTCATGAAGAGTATGCTTTAAATGCAGAAAACCCTGTCAGCAGTGGCTGCAGCTCGTAAAAAACTGAATAAATCAGTTGGGATTAATTCATGTATTGATTTCGAAATTGTCATCTCTATCTTACAAATTTAGATTAAATATTTTATTTTCACATTCATACGAATCTGGTGGTTGTATTGATAGACACTGAATCTTTCTGACTTTGCTGAATCATTTCTCTAAATCTAACCATATTGCACTCGTTTTAACCTACACATTTTTCAATATATCAGATCCTTGTATTGTATTTACTGTAGCCAAGTTGCTATATTATTTTTTCTTTGTTCATATGTATTAACTATAGTATGGTATTAATTATGTTTGCATCTAGATGTCAAATGGTCTACTACTGTGGGAAATAAATAAAGAATTCTTAGAGAAAATTCTAGAAAAGTACACTTCATCACTCATCATTCGAAAAAAACATTTACCGAAAAGGTTTTACGACAAACTACCTCAATTATTATTTACACGTTTCACTACTGAACTAGACTGTTATAGCACCTTTTACTCAATGTACTGTGCTATGATATATAACTGTTAGGACTAAGTTTTGGTCAAAAGCTGTCATGTACTCAGTTGGTAACTGAATGTATTGATTTACTGCTAACTAGTAAACTGTATTTGAATAAAAGATATGCATTTTTAATAAAGCCTTAAACAGCCTGACACTGCAAAGTGTTTTATAGGTCCATGACAATATTTGGCACACTGGAAACCAAAGTTAACTGGAAAATTTTAGTCCAACACTTCAACACAGTACTAAATTACGATGAACCAACAGAAAGGGTAAGTAAATGAAGCAGCAGAACAAATCCAGATTCAAAATCACCAACACTCACAGACGTTAATGACATTATGGAAGGGCTAAAAACAATCGAGCACTTCGCAAGTCGGAGTTATAATGGGAATTCGGAAATTAAATGAGGGAGAAATCGCAGAGAAAAATACAATGTAAGTACAAGAATTTGGGACACTAAACTATCCTGTAACTTTGGGATTGCGCAATGATTCATCCGTTACACAAGAAATTTGAACATTTAAAAGCCTTTTAAACCCAGATGTTTTGATAAATGTGGGTAGTGTCATTTATTTTATCTCATAAAGGACTGACTATAAACTATATAATTTCCATTAAAACCGTTAGAGCCGATTTTGAGACATTTCCATTTTTCGTGTTTTTTGGGGGGGTTTTAGGGAAGTATTTCCAACAAAATGCCATTAAATCCAAAAATCTAAACAATCGAAAAAACCATAGATTGCTACCTACAGACAGAATTTCATGAAAATTGGACCAATAGTCTCGTCTCAAGGCTTCTGTGCATCTCCACACATACAGACATCACTCTTTAGACCACATTTTTCGATTCAGGGGGAACTAATATTTAGGCTTCAGTACATCCACACACACACACACACATACACAGACACATAGACAGACATCATTTTAAAACCACACTTTTTGATCGAGAGGGCACTATAATGGATATATCCACCAGAAACTCAAATTTGAAAATGCTGACGAAAACAATACTTTCTCCTTATTCTGTCGTATAGGGGGGAAAGTAATAAAAACTGGCTGAAGACAAGGGGACGGCCACTAGTGTTTAATACTGTACTAGACAAGATCGTTAAAGACTGGGAGAAATACGTGAAAAGGATCCAACTGAAACTGAGGAGGGGAGTAAGAACATGTATTAAATGCCTAGCATTCGTGTCTAGTATGCCAAGAAGATCTAGGCATACTCGGAGTTACTCAATAACAAGAGAGAAAAATCACTAGAAAAACTACGCAAAATTGCCACGAAACGGGTCTACAAATACCATAGGGGAGAATTGTAATACATAGTAAAATGAAAGAACGACACCACAAAAAAGAGACTTTGGGATGATAGTCAGAAAAAATTTGAAATACTTAGAAGAACTCGCTCAAAGAAAGCATACAGTTTGTATTACTTCATGGGCACACTACAACAAAAAGAACATCTACAGAAAAAAATAAGAGACTACGACACAGTAGAACTGTTATTACTGCCAGAAGCACTTTATGCAGTAGACACAACAAAATGAAAACTTTCAATGTAAAAGAATCAGAAAATAGAGAAAAAGACACTCAGGAAAATATATGGCACATTCATATAAAAAAGAAAGGGATCTGGGTCAAAAGACAAACAGAAGAACTATACAAAGACAAAGAAAAACTAACTGAAGTGATTAGAAAACGAAAGAGTGAAATTTTTTGGGCATATACTGATAATGAAAAACACAAGATTAACAAAGGAAATATTTAACATAGCCTAATCTGTCAAAACAAAATTCATATGGTTTCATTTTATTCGAAACATAAAGAGATTTAGGAACTTGGACAAATTAAATTGAAATACTATCAGTTAGTGAATGTTTTAGTGTAAGCATTACTGAGCTTAATGAATCATGAGCGTATCAATCAGCTAATAAGCGAAATTAAACTTACAGTTGGTTATTAATGTTGCGATTAGCTGTTTATGGGTAACGAACACAAAACAGTTGAACGAAGTAGCTCATACGCAGCGATGTCACATAATAACAATTAATATTTACAAGAACACATTTTCTTAAAAATTACTTTCTTCGTTATTTTTGAACCGATTTCCTTAAATTTGGTTTCGTTAGATTTAAAATTGAGTTTCCTAAATGAAAGTAATTATTAATGCCGTTTATCATGAGGACTTTTTGAGATAGTCGCTTTTTAAATTTTTGCACAGCCGCCGTTTTAAAATTGATAGTTAATAATAATGTCATTACTTGATAAAGACACATTTCAAATTGAGTTTCACTATAAACAGCCGCTGTTGATTTTTTTGTTTATTATTCTTTTTTGCCAATGGTAGGCACAGCTAAAGCTATGCAGCCTCGAAGTTCACTATTTTATTATGAAAATTCATATCTAAATTTTGTGGCAATCTCGGGAATCGAACCCGTCACCTCTTGCACCGAAGTCCAAGACGCTAAGCGTTAGGCTATCAGATGACCTCAAATTTTCCATGTAAAAAAAGAAAATATTGGCTAAACGGATATATTTTGAGTATTAAATTTTTTAATCCTATATATTGGCTTGTCTAAGGTCCAGGAATAGTATCAGGAAAGTTCGTTAAAGAGTTCAGTATATATATCGTGTACTGTATGTGTGTAACTTAATAATTTCCTATAATTACCCAACAATACACAGGGTATAAATATAAAATATACAGGAAATATAGCCTGAAATATACAGGGTTTTTAGCCTGTACATAAGTTACGGATGAGTGTAATAATTTTGATGATATCATGATCTTTACGTACAAAGATCAGTACTATCTTATATATCTTTTAACACTAGGAGGCAGGATTTTTATGTTTATATTTTTTATATGGATTACATTATTTTACAAACGTATATTGATGTTTGCGACTTTTTATTTTGATTGTGAAATCCCATTTAGCCGTAAAACTAAGTCGAATATTAGTGAGGAAGAAATAAATTGTAATTAATGGACATAGCCGCCATTTTAACTGGCTGACATTTCATTACTCCACTTAACACGGTCCCAACGGCCATGAAACTGGTATTTATTGATCTTATTCTAAGTAGCTAATGTGTGATTGTGTGTCTGTTGTGGAAACCAAACACGAAAAATAGTGAACTGTCTGGTTTGAAATTTTACACAAAGGTAGACCTTAAACTCATGCAACTCACAGGCATATTCATTACCTTAAAATCCCCTCGGTATACACCCTTTGATCGTCCTAGGTTTCAATGTTTACATTTTCATAGTATATCAAAATAAATTACTCGAATGGCAACAGCTGTGAACTATAAAATTTGACATTTCGGGAAGAAGAAGAAAGAAAGTTTAAATTTTTACTGATAAACTGCAATATCGAAATTAGTTTTGTCGAAAATGGTAGGTATTAAGTTTTCTTCCGATGCCTATCTCTATAACGTTATTAATTTTCCCTTTCTAATATTACCTAACAGGTGTTACTTTATTATTTAGATTCTTATTGCGGACATTTTCCATCACGATATTATGTAAAACAAAGTTTCACGACGTTTCGGGATCTGGAATCTGGTCCCGTCCTCAGGTGAACTAATATCTAAAACATAGCACAATAAATTAACATATAATCCGGACCAAACCGGTATAAAGCTGAAAACATATAAGTTTAAAGCAGTCAAAAAACTTACAAACGAACCATACACTAACCATTACACACAAAAGAAACCAAACACGTCCGCTCGTCACGGAGACTCAAAGACAACCCACATAATTAATTATCTTCATAATTAATTATCATAATTAATTAATTGTCTTTGAGTCTCCGTGACGAGCGGACGTGTTTGGTTTCTTTTGTGTGTAATGGTTAGTTCGTTTGTAAGTTTTTTGACTGCTTTAAACTTTTATGTTTTCAGCTTTATACCGGTTTGGTCCGGATTATATGTTAATTAATTGTGCTATGTTTTAGATATTAGTTCAGCTGAGGACGGGATCAGATTCCAGATCCCGAAACGTCGTGAAACTTTGTTTTACATAATATCCTGATGGAAAATGTCCGCAATAAGAATCTAAACAATATCAATCCACCATCACCAATAATGAATTTCAAACAAAGGAGGTGTTACTTTACTAAGGAACAGTGCTAAGGAAGGGTGTGATACTTTTAGGATGACTACATGTTACTACGGCAGCCTATTTTTTGTTTAGAATTAGTTGATTTCATAGTCGCAGTTAGAAGTACTAACGCAAATTTATGTATTAGTACACCGCTCAGCCTTTCATCCATGCAAAGCACAAGTACTTAGCTAGTCAAATATAAAAAAATCACTTAAAGTTTATATTTAGGCTGAATATTTTATTTTTCATTCTTACTGGTGCAAACCCGTAAACCTCTATACAGGGTATTCCTGAACTCTCTAGTGATCTTTCCGGATATCGCTACTCGACCACAGACCAATAAAAAATTGTAATCAAAAACTCGAAAACTCAAAACATACCCACATAGCTGCCATTGTGTTTTGTTTCCTGTTTTGTAATATCTATATAGTATTTAAAAAAGATTTATCAACTTTACCTAAGTAAAATCTGTAAATAATTTAACGTTACGAATAAATGTCAATGTGAACACTCTATTTTCTGCCATAATACATTTTAAACTCAATACTGCAGGTTCCCCTTAAGTTTTATTTCCGTTGACAAAGCCTTATTCAATAATAATAATATCCAATATAAAATTAAAATTCTAAATTAAGATAAAATCTTTACTAAGGGGCTTTATTTCAAGTCCTGTGTTTTTCGAATTCCCTTAGTTATACATATGATTATTTACAGGTTAAGCAGGAATATAACCTCGTAACATAAACATCATGAATTTCAAATTTTGTACTTTTATAACAAATATAATATTTCAAGGCTCCAAATAATTCAAAAATTAAATCAAATTTGTAACTTAAACTATATAGCTGAAACTTTAAAATGTTTTCCAAAAAATATAAAATCCCCAAAACATAACCATATAGCTTAACAGTTTTCTAAGTTTCGATTATATCTTATAATATAATATTTTAATATATTGTAATATTTTTTAACTTCAGACGAAAAATAAATATATGACAAAATTATTTTACGAACAACAATGATAATTCAAATCATTCACGAGGAATTAGTGGTGTTGTGTTGTGTGTTGTTGCCAGATGACGACCTGGTGAAATGCACGTGACGGGACGCTGTCGGCATATCAAAGTGGTGGCTTATGGAAATCTGTGGCGAACAAATGTTGGCTGTGCTTCAATAAATATATCTCCTGTGATCATTCATTAATTTAGATATTACTGACTTGCTTCCTGCTTTCATCGTTACACCCGAACAAAAAACGCAAAGGCTCAACGCACGGCAGACGTGCGCCGTTACTGCACACTTCCGTTCAACATGACGTCAATTTCTTTGGAAAACGTGTTTTTTTAGAAGACCTAGTACCCAGGAACAGTAAAGGTCCACTGTTTTCCGAAATGGATGATTGTTTCTTTTATAACTGTACAAAGAACCTAACCTAACCCGTGTATCAGTACATGCATTTTGACGTGCGAATAGGCACTTCGGCTGAGAAACATCCATTAAGTATATTTAAGTATTAAGTTTTGGAAAGAGTCCGATCAGAAAATATTTTTCAACGTTGTTACCAAAAAAATGTTTCAACAATGGCATAGTTTTTGTACAATACATTTTTACAAGAATACAAGTTGTTTTAGATTATTTTGTTTAGTATTACAATACTTGTTTTTATAAATGTCAAAATAAATAGTAAATATATAATATTGTATTTTATTTTTATTCTCTCTTTCCTTCCCTTTTCCCTCTTTTCTCCCATCCCATTCCAAATGGATTTTTGTTACTGTAAATCACGAAAATCAGAGGAACTTACTCAAAGTTACGATCGATTTCCGCTGCCTGTAACTCTGGGTTTGAGTTTATCGTCCATTTTGGAAGTCTATGAAAACTGTAACTAACAAATACAGGTACAAAGATTTTTAAAACGAAAAAAAGTATATGAAACAGTACAGTTATTTGTTTTGTTTAAAAGCAAGGAACAAACGAATATTATTTAGCGTACAGATTTTAAAATAAACACTGTCATTTTGTAAATATAATTCTATTTACATTCAATTCACTGACGTAATTTATTTTTGTTTATAATACCCGCCGTGTAAAAATGTGGATATTTGATAAAACAGATTCCTTAGTTCATAAGAGACTTTAGTAAACATATATCAGAAAATAACGGAAACTAAATTTATAACGATCTTACAATCTTATTACTTAGTGTATTGAGCTACAAAGCTGTATTATTTTCTGTATTTCTTCCTAGCGCTATGTGTGCGGAGAGAAGAGGACGGATAGACCACACATCAGGTAATACATTAAAAGCCACAAAGCGAGACGTCCAGTGCGTGTCCGCCGCTCGAGGTACTTTGTACTCCTCACATGTAATAGACTAAAAACTGAAATATTGTCAATATCATTTGCATATTCACTGTTAATATTCATGTGTCTACACTGTATATATTAAACCCCACGACACATATTGTTTTTTAAGTTCTCTCTCAAACGCGAAAAGAAATTTGTTCGTACTACATTAAGAGACAAAAGCATTATATAAATATGTTTATTGATGGGTTTTGAATTGAATATTGTTTTATTTTTCCCTTGTACATAGTATATGGAGAATGAATTATTGTTTTCGTAAAAATTTTTTAACTTGAGTTGAGAGTGGATATATCCGTTTTGAAGATCACTGAATTTATTAAGTGGATCCGAGACCACACGGGTCGTCCGACTTTTATGAAATTAGGTACACAGGTGCACTTTTTTGAATTTTTATTTTAAAGGGTAGTTTTCCTCTAAACGCCCCTAAATATGAGGAAAATAAAAATTTCTAAAAGTCTATTTCAATGATTTTGCTTAAAAATATAACCCATATGGCTATGGTTTATAGCTATTAGGGTTCCTAATTATATGACACCACCATATATGTCTGCCTGTATGTGGTTCAAAACTATTGGACTAAATGTAAAAACAGATTTGTTTATATTTTTTGGCAAAACGATGATATTTTTTAGTACAAGCAGTTTGACTGTCTCCATTAAGGCCGTAGACGAATTGGAACACAATTTTGGGTTCTGGCGAAGGATTGAACTGGCACACTCATTAGTGAGGATTAGAAAGGGTCAACTTATCTCCAAGAACGGCTGACGTATGACAGAAAACAATGTTTTTCATGAATAGACCGAGGTCAGTTAAAATAACCTAAACGCACTGGTACGAGCGACCACTGTGACGTTATTTCGTAATACATGTTTAGGTGTAGTCCCTATATATTTCACCGAGCAAAGCTCAGTCACCAGGTACTAAAAATATATACATACATTTTGTTGGCCTATATTGTTATAACAATGATTATATATGGCTCTGAAATCTTCCTAAACTTACAAATCCATAACATCTCATTTCCTCATCTTATATACTAGGGTTGCATGGGAATTCAAAATTCCCTTTATATTGTCATAACAATAATTAGGCCTATATATATACTTCTCTAATCGTTCTGAGCTTACAAAAAATGCATAACATTTTATTTTCTGAAACCTTATATACGTGGATTAAAATAGTAGCTCAGGGGCTAAAATATGGATTTTAATACGTGGGTGGCCTGGGAATCCCAAATTCTCTTTCTGGTTACAACGCACATTGCGCACCTGACCGGGCGGCTGTACCAGTTGACCGTTCTTGGAGTCTCTTAGACTCTTCTTCATAAACCTCATTAATGAGTGTTCCAGGTTAACCTTTCGACAGAACCCAAAAAATGTGTTCCAATGCGGAACCCCCTCCATTAAAACCAGCTCTAAAAGCTACAGAATATAAAAAGATCAATTTATTCCTTATTTCTCAACCATTTATGGAAACGTTTGATGTATGAAGAATGAAATTTGAAGTACTATATGAAGATTAAGGTCATATCATCCAACAAAACCCAGTAAAATATATTGGTAAAACCGGGATGGGTGAGAGTGAACTAAAAGATTTTAAGTATTATTTTAATATGTTTTCTCTTTTTATTAGTTTCAGAAATTGGATGATTATAGACATAGACATGCTTCATTTCTGAATAAAATACATACAAAATGTGCATCTCAGTCGTCAATACAATCTACACATATAAACCAAGATACAAGTTAAATATAAATAGAATCACTGATAAATAAGTTATATAAATAAATTTTCATTTGTTTAGGTCGTATTTATTATATGATCGAAACATAGTACTGAAACGTAGTACAAAATCAGGCAGATAGGATTTTTTGTTCACTGTAAAATTCTTTTTGGATAAAAAAACTCTCTTAACAATTTCTTAAAACTACCAAGTTCCAATCTTCTACTATTTTGTTTCATTTCAGCTGGAATTTTATTGTAAAAAGGGACCAGTAAAGTTAAGGCCCTGTTCAGAAAGTGTGAGACGGTGACTAGGAGTTCGGAGGTCACTGCCATGCCTCTGTCAGATTGTCAGATATCTGTGTTTGTCTCCTACAGATTGAATATCAT
This sequence comes from Nephotettix cincticeps, assembly GCA_023375725.1. Lineage (NCBI taxonomy): Eukaryota > Metazoa > Arthropoda > Insecta > Hemiptera > Cicadellidae > Nephotettix > Nephotettix cincticeps. The sequence continues at coordinate 25,896,906 of CM041786.1, read as the reverse complement.
ATAGATGATTTATTGTTGATAGTATTGATTATTCTTGCAACAATAAATTTTAAAATTATATTTGAACAAACATTAAATAATTATAGTTTTATTAAAGATATGATGTTTTTTAATTTACGTAAGGGAGGAAGTATATATCAGTCCACTGATATCGTATGGTTATTTCAATGTGACTTAAACACAATGAATTGGTGGGAAAGCATAAAAACTAAACTCCGAGTCCAACAGTTCGGTGAATTGTGGACCACACAAACGTTCATTGAGATGCGGATGATGAAGAAATCGTTAGAGATAGGATAATACAAGAGAGAGGCCGACTTCATTAGGTGTCTATTAAACACAATTTGTACAAGACGTCCATTAGTGTGGACGCTCTATAGATAGACGCCTAGCGCGTGAGAATAGGGTCAGACTATTTTGTAGACAAAAACACACCGAATATAAGCGACTGGGTGGACGGGGACGCGTGGACTGGTTATCGGTTCACGAAACCACCGCGTGGCGGCAGCACATGGCAGAGAGAAATACGAGTATGATGCGTTCTAGGTTTATTTTATTTTTGAATCTAATCAAATTGACAAATGATAAATATTGACAGTGTGTTATAAACAACTAAAATATTTTTTCATACGTTTTATACATCCCACCATCACTATTAAAATTATATTACATCTAAATAGTTATATTTTTAATATCCTACTAGTGAAATTATTCATGCTATAATCAGTATGTTAATCATGCAGTATTAAAATATTTTTCAGATTTTTTTGAAAAAACACCCTATAAAAGAGACTAACACCTATGTTTAATACCAGTTCAAATAATGGTGTATTTATGACTTTATAATTAACAAACAACTTTGCTGGATTTGAGCTGCAGTATTTACTTTATTAATTTGTGTAATCTAATAGTTTCATCACCTTAATCAGTTATACTTGTGACATAATAGGGCTATTGAATATGAATCTATTCATGAATATGAATCTTTTCCAGATACATAGCCTACATGATGAGACACCTAGATAACTCGAAATTAATAAACTGCAAAATATGTATAAACCTAGGTATAATTTATTACTGTGAGACAGTAATATACAGTATTATTGTTATTATTTACTGGTCAATACTCAAATAATACTCAAAGTAATTATTTGTAATTGTTTTTTTAAATAAAATATTGTAACTACCAAAATATATAGAAGTCAGACCTAAATCAAAATAAGAAAAATAAATAATAGATCAAATTAATATTTTATAAATACAACATATAATTCAATATTATGAAATGTAAAAGCTCACTTGATTGTTTTGTAAAAGAACATCAGTGACAACCGATACATCTAAAACAATGTTTTACACCATTCTTCAAGATTATTGTGGCATACAATGTGTGAGGCAATGGATACTGTGTGAACTAGTAGCTTACTACTCAGTCAGGTGTTTAAAAATATAAACATTCCCATAAAACTGCTAATACACATTATAATACGATTATAATATTAATAAAACGGAATATACAATGAAATAACAAATACTAAAAAAAGTTCCGTTATGAAAATTCTTCCATGTTACCAAGAAACGTAACATGAACTACATACGACTAAATATGAGTCAAACCCTTGTGAATCTGTCTTTATTCATACTGCAACTGGATAGTATTTGGTTACAAGGCATAAATAATTATTAAATTGAGCTATAAAACCAAATATTTGAGATGAATTTGCATGTTGCGAAACATTTTAGCATTTAGATTAAAAGTTAAAATATGTGCTTTGGGCTAAAAATACTTTAAACTCGTTTGACCACTTTACAAATTAGCGAACCATTTGCTTAACGATTTAAGGGTCCGCCGCACAAATATGTTTATGGCTGCGATAACTGCCTCGTTACGTCGGCTCGTCGCCGGAGCCGAGAATTGGTCTGGGGAGATTATGGTCAGGCTGACCAATGTTGGCGTTCCTCATCTATCTGATCAGCAGCAGTGTTGAAAGGTAAACATTTCGTTTAGTCCCTGTTATACCTCATTTTGAACCACGAAACACGAAACCTCAAACCTACGTAGGTCAGAAGGAGTTTCGCGTGGAACTCGCGTGCCCGGATTCACCCGAGTATCGCCGATCTTGTACGAATCACCGACCGCGCTTACGACTGCGCCGGAGTGATGCTCACGGGAGCGGAGCGTGCCCGAATATGCACGAACACTCCCGAAGATGACCGAACGGGAGCGTGTCGGCACATTCCGGTCGTGACCTCCGGGGCTCCGGCAGTCAACGACGCGCACCTGCGGCGCTACCGCCATGATGACGCAATCCTCTCACTATCCGCGACGTATAATGTCCGCCAGCTACCATCACAGATGAGACGGTGAACCGCAGTAGATAACGAACTAAATTACTTAATTGGATGCAAATGTTTTAAGTATAATTTAGATAAGCCCAAAAAGAACACATTCAGAGATTATCATTGGCAAAATTAAATGAACACGTATCTCAATAGGCTGTAGCTTCATGTTTAAACTTCACCTAGCTTCTTCATTTCTAACTTGAGAGTTTGGTATATTGTCCTTGTCTACTAAGACAGGAAATATACAGAAAGTTAAATTCACTAAAACTTGAATCCTAATCGACTACAGAATTGGATTGTTGATAAGGAATGGCAAGGTAATGTTAAATGGTCATAGATAACCCAGAAGGAAATAATATGAATAAACTTTGTAATGTCTTAACGGAGACATAGTACTTGCCTGATTCAGTCGAATAGTCGAATACCTAAGAAAACATGTCCTAGCTGATATGAGTGTAATGCAGTTCATATTACCGAAGCCTAAAAGTAATTTAAACAGCTAGTTATATAAGTTAGATTGTTAATTTAGCTCACACAAAGAAAACCCTAGTCTATAGTTAGCCACAAAAGTCTAGTAATTTTTCCAGGCATTGGGATTTTTCAACCTCAATTGCCCAGCACCATTGGCCAAGAAGCTTTATTTTTAATATAGCTCGTTGTAATGGTTCTAAGACTTCATAGTGAATTTAAGACAGCGAAGTAAGCAAGCACTATTAGTCACATAGGCTAACCAGAGGTGACCGCTCATGATCTGACAGATAGGACTTATCCGCCTATACTTTTTGAGGAAACGCGTTGGTAAATATATATATTTATACAATAGTTTGTAATAATATAATATTAAACTAAATTTTATGACAATCGGTGAAACGGTGCGGCATAAAATTGAGTTTTAGGTTCTAGAGAAAATGCAATACCGGAAGCTTTAAAAATTTTACAAATCGAATTTAAATCTAATATAAAACGAAATTTTGCTCCTATAAGACAAAATATTATTATTTAATAGTCCGTTTCCGACAATATTTAATATGAATTCTAAAGTATGCCACGATCATATAATAGTAATTTATGCAACGGTCGTGTTATGAATGCCTCAAAACCACGAGTGAGATTCGCTTGTGTTCTAAATATCTCATGAGTGGTTTTAAGGCATAATACAATCTTTGCATACACTATTTTATCTACAACCAACAATATTTAGACTTTTAAAAACAAGAGTTGTTTATTTCATTTATCTACGACCATTTCATTATTTAGGGTATCAAACAATAATTGTCGTGTATTTCACTCTTTAAGTAATCAGCTGATGTGCGAATTATCCAGTGGAGGTTATCCACTAAAACGCACTATCTTTATGGAAAAATCAGCTGATTTTGAATTTTATTATATCAATAATGACATTACTTTCGTCAAATGCTAAGCTCTGATTGGTCTAGAACCTGTATCGTTATGAAAATTCTGTATCGTTATGAACTCATAATGCAATGGTTTTCAATTTCCGTTTAATAATGAGTCTATTAATGATGTTACTTTCAGTGTCTACTGGTACTTTTTTCAATGGTCACGGAAAAATCTAAAATATATTTTGTTGAATAAAAATTAATTTATTTAAAAACCAAGGACATTATTTTAGTCGATAAATTAATTACATGAAGACAAACGGGAAAAGCTATGACATGATATACCTTTTAGACTAGTTGGCATGAATCAGATATAAATCGGATTTTAACACTAAAAAGCAAGGGCTGGCTATTTGCTTTAGCAAAATGTTCATGCCTTTGACAAGTTGTATATTGATGCATACAGTAGTGCGAGTCTATAAAGCAGATGAAAGTGTGAGATCCATCATGAAATACTCGACATTACCGAGTTTTCGGTATCAGTTAGCAAAGTGAAGTTTTGCGAGTTTGATGTGAGAAGTTCTCCCACATATCCACATCTCTGGCGTATGAATATTGCCAAACCCAAACTTTGACAACCCGCCTAATTTGAGCGGTGCTGTTTTTCTCCGACTCAATGGATAATTTTAATCTGTTTAATACTTTCAACTCATTTTTTATTGGAAGGGGCGGATTACTCCCAAGGCACTACAGCCGTAGCGGCTTTTTGCGCACTTCTGTGTGGATTGCGGCATTATCACATAGCGAAAAGTCATTGATGATTGGCAGGATTTGAACCCGGGACCTTGGGCACCAAAGCCCCGCGCTCTACCCCTAGACCAGCGCGCACCCCCTCTTTCAACTCTTTTTACGCCGCATTATTATTTCGGAACGATATGTTAAAATACGTGATTCCTTATAGTGAAACTAAGTGAAACTGATGTTCACCTGGTGACAACGACTCAACAATGCATGTTTACAGACGCGTTACTATAGCCTATCTCGGGGACCTCGCTAACGACCGCTCGGCCAGTGGGGTCGAAGATTAATCACTTTATTTATTGTATCGGAACCGACTTCTAATCTCGGACATGACCGAAATAAATCACCCGCCGGGCTATTACATGTTTCTCCGCGGGTCCGCCAGATCGCGTCCCTCCCCCACTAATGAAGCGGTCCTGTAACCAGGTGTTAACATTATTTATAGAGAGACACTTGCGTTTGTTCCTATTTAAATTCACCTCACGCGAGATGAAAATCAGCACGGTTTTAGCGAGGCATTTTTCAGATTAATGAACATTTACGATGCGCTTTTTCACCGACTCCGCGTTTCCTGCTTTGTATTTCACGAGGTTCTGATTAATCGAACGCCATCTCTCGGGAACTATTTGTCATCTCTACTTTGCTCGCGTTGTGTTTACGTTTAAAAAAATGACCTGCTGCATGAACTTAACTCTCAGTTGTAGTTGTTATGTGTTCTAACTAATGTTATTTCAGATACCTTTTCAACACTCTCTTTAAAACCTTTACAAACTATTTTACAGTCTTTATTTCATCAAAATACTTCATTGGTTAGGTGTTAAAAACCCTATTTCAAATAGTTTATTTTATTGTTTGAAATGGCCCATTTACGCGTAGGAACATATGCGTCTTAGTAACATCAATTTGATTAATTGTAGACAAAAGTTTTTTTGTATAAGATTGGCATATTTACATTAAAATTATTAAAATATTATTTTGTTATTTATTGTCAAGAGACTGTTATGAAACGTGTTTTAAAATTTATTTTATAATTTAATATTTATGGAATAGTGATGAAAAATTTAGACGGTTTACAAATTTTTGTTAATTAAATAGAATATTTTCAAGTAATAAAGAAAGGTAATTTAAAGAGAAATGACGAAACATAAAAAGAATTTATGGAAAAAATGGAAAATAAATATTGGGCATTGGTAAAACATTTATAATTGTACCGTTAATTTTCAGATTACAAAAATTCAACCTGAGGCTATTCTAATGAGTAAAATTTTCAAATTATTCATATTAAATTATTAAGGTATTCAAAACGACGAAACAAAAAAAGATTTTGAACAACCACCAAGCGGGAATTTATAATTGACCGTTAATTTTCAGATTACAATAAACTCACAGGTCAATAATTCCCGTAATGCAGTAATTTTCTTAATTAGTGTCAATGATATACGTAAGGTATGTAAATAGGAACAAAATTAAGTTTTGAACATCACTAATAGGAAATGTTTAAGCATCTGTTTCTTGCGATTCAATTACCTAGGCAGTGATCGATTATGAGGATCGCCTGCACGCCGCGGCAGCTTTGCATTGCAAACGCAGATTTATGCAAAACAAACTGTTTCGATCACCCGCATTTCAATTACTGAAAAAACCGAACCACGCAGAAAGCACCAATCACCGGCTCTAATTTACCTTTTACATTCGGACGCGAGGTGATTACGTCACAAATCGGACGGCCATTAAATATCGCACGGTGCGGGAAAATGGACGAGGCAATTAAAATAAATGAAGACGTAATAAAAGGTGGTGCGTAATTGGCGTGTATAAAGTGAAGGGACCCGACAAACAGCTGATAATAAGGCAGACAAGAAGTGACAAGTACAAGCTCTCATAGCGCTACGGCTGTACAAGAAATACGGGGCAACACCTCACAGGGAAAAACAAACTGTTCGGAGTGAACGGGCCCTCTCATCACGGCGAAGCCCATCGCGCGCGCAAGAATAATTGAATTTCTTTGTTGGCTTTTCGTCGCTTTGCTAGCGTGGCGTTGTTCATGAGGTGCCGCGGCTAAGTAACAACACCTTGTTGAAAGTTCTTCCAGGAGAGTTAAACACTCATAATGTATAACTGACTACCAGCTGGACTAGGGAGGGAATACTGAGCAACACGCTCCCCATCATGGTGGCGGAACCAAACTTTACAGTTGGTTAACTGCAGCGTTTAGCTGGGCTGATGTATTCACTTTTACCCTCGCCTTTAATTCATAATTTTATAAACAACCATTATATGTAACATACTTACAATTAGATTTTTTAAACCTACCGGTATTTCAAAGCCAAACTCCCGTTTATGTATAAGTCCTCGCTCCAAAATGTAATATATCAAAAATTCTGTCACTTATCCACCAGAAAAAGACTTTCCTAAATTCAAACTAAAATAAATTGTCAGGTAAAACTATCCTGTCTTGTCACAATAATTATGTTTACCTATGTTTTCAACAATGCTCTTTGGTCACCTCATTTGTTATACCTCCCCAGGACAAAGTGGGACGTTCTCGTCATGTGCTGTAAATCAACACTGAGTTAGAGCTGAAGCATGCATGGTATTACCATTCATGCATCCCTTCATGCATTCCACCTCTGGGGTATTCCATAGTCTCAGAACAATGCGTGCCTACCATTTCTCGGTCGTTGGCGATTCTCTGATGTGTCCGCTTAAACCGGCTTACATCCTTTGAATGGCCACTTTTGTAGGCCCATGGGAATAGTTTTGAATTGTTACTTCAATTTGAATTTGTCTAGTAGATTTATGAACAATTTGGTTGATGATTTCATTTCAAGATTATAATTTTTTCTAGGATAATAATAAGTGGACATCTGCAAGGTTAAGTACAAAACTGGTTCCTTTATTTTAACCCCTAAATAGCACTCATTCACTACTACTGTTGCCAATGTCTTACATATACATATGGTGTACCGGTCGGTACACAAAGAAGAATGATTACCGAATAGAGAGAACGTTTGACCCACAAACTGGTCCCAGACATCCACCCTTGGGTGCAAAGGCAGCATGGCGAGGTGATTTCTTCATGACACAATTGCTATCAGGACATGGATACTTCTTATCTCCTCAAGATAGGCAAAGTCGGCAGATATACATGTCTGTACTTACCCGGCATTGCAGACACGGCACAGCACACTTTTTTCGAGTGTGACAAATGGATTGAACATCGGGTGTCACTCTCTGCGGAGATCGGCGTAGCAATCAATCCTAACAACATCGTCGGAGCTATGCTCCAGGGAAAGGATACCTGGAATTGTGTTGTAGATTGCATAAATATAAAATTAACTATAAAACACGCTATGCATATTTCAAACCGTCTTTCACTACTAATATTTCAGTCTTAATGTAAAATAGGTGTAAATAAAACGGCCATTTCGTTAGAGGCCCAACAATCGAATACAATTAAAAACCAGCACCACAGCGTTGAGTTATGATATAACATTTAGATGACAATCTAAACATTCATTAGATTTATTTGAAATGATAAAACCAAACCAACAAAAACTAACACCGAAGAACTCAAAAACCACAAATTTATGTACTCGGGACGTCAAAGGAATTCCTATAAACATTCCAAGAAAATAAAACAAATAAAAGTTACGGCATCGCGTATAGTACAAGGGGATCGCGCCGGAAAGCTGATAATCGCTAATTGATTCCCAGGGGAAGCTGCGGGCCGGTCTTGGGAATGTGGTAATTGGGCCGGACTGGAGCGTTACTACATCGGCATCAGCACAGGAGCTGTAGGTTGGGTCTGGCGTCTAGCGGGGACAGTGAGCAGAATCAAAACAGTACCAGCAGGACACGATAAGGCAGTACGAATATCTTTCCTAATTATGGGGACAGTAAGCAGAACAGAAATAGGACCAGCAGTACGAGAAGGCAGTACGAATATCTTTCCTAATTATGGGGACAGTAAGCAGAACAGAAATAGGACCAGCAGTACGAGAAGGCAGTACGAATATCTTTCCTAATTATGGGGACAGTAAGCAGAACAGAAATAGGACCAGCAGTACGAGAAGGCAGTACGAATATCTTTCCTAATTATGGGGACAGTAAGCAGAACAGAAATAGGACCAGCAGTACGAGAAGGCAGTACGAATATCTTTCCTAATTATGGGGACAGTAAGCAGAACAGAAATAGGACCAGCAGTACGAGAAGGCAGTACGAATATCTTTCCTAATTATGGGGACAGTAAGCAGAACAGAAATAGGACCAGCAGTACGAGAAGGCAGTACGAATATCTTTCCTAATTATGGGGACAGTAAGCAGAACAGAAATAGGACCAGCAGTACGAGAAGGCAGTACGAATATCTTTCCTAATTATGGGGACAGTAAGCAGAACAGAAATAGGACCAGCAGTACGAGAAGGCAGTACGAATATCTTTCCTAATTATGGGGACAGTAAGCAGAACAGAAATAGGACCAGCAGTACGAGAAGGCAGTACGAATATCTTTCCTAATTATGGGGACAGTAAGCAGAACAGAAATAGGACCAGCAGTACGAGAAGGCAGTACGAATATCTTTCCTAATTATGGGGACAGTAAGCAGAACAGAAATAGGACCAGCAGGACACGATAAGGCAGTACGAATATCTTTCCTAATTATGGGGACAGTAAGCAGAACAGAAATAGGACCAGCAGTACGAGAAGGCAGTACGAATATCTTTCCTAATTATGGGGACAGTAAGCAGAACAGAAATAGGACCAGCAGAACGAGAGTGCATTAATATATCTGTTTTGAATATGGGGATAAAGATTAAAATTCATTCAAAATTCACATACCACAGTATCAAGTTTATGACGTTTTACATTTTTTGATTTTATTTTGATTAAAGGTATATTGGTTTTATGTCATATGAATTCTTAATTATGTTTGAAAGTATCCAGATTTAGCCCTCACTAACATTTAATATAGCAAGTTTTTAGAATTGTGTACGGTAGGGGCATAGCCAAAAAATCGATATTGTTATTATGAAATTAGTAGCCCATCGTTACATTAGTAAATACCCCCATAGCAGCATACGTAGGTACTTAGAAAATCACCATCCATTTAAGAATTACTTGTAATAACATAAATCAAGCTTGACCATAGAGTAAGCCTTATACCGATACCAACCAATATACCAAATACAGACTCCTCCAATATTATTTATGTTCATAGAAAATACAAATAATCTGACTAATTAAGTCTTTAAATGATTTAAGACAGTGATAATACTGATCTACCTTACTGATACCTTACCTAGTTAAATGCTGATCCCCTAGTTATTTTTTCCTAAACAAGGAAATTATCTCTGTCTATGGAAATACTAGATTATTACTATTAAATTATTAGTAACATTTTGTCCGTAGTATTTTTGTGTTTACTTCCCTGTAGAAAATAGGTTAGATCTTGGATATGTTTGAAGGAAATGTTTTCAGTTTCTCTAAACATCTGTTCCTATAACCATACGACGGCACCCCCGTTACAAATTTTGGTCAGACGGATTGTCAATACCCCCACAGCTAAGACATATCCAATATTATAAATAGCATGTCGTAAATTAAGATTCGCGTATAGAAGTACAATTCATAAAGGGCATTCTTTTTTACATAAATCTTTGATTTTTGACTAATATTTATCGTTTGTTTTATAAACAAACCATTTACTTATGATATTGATAATCAATTAACCTTTATTTTTCACATAGTGTCTACATAATAATAATTTTGAAGAAAAGAGACATGGTCGAACTGATCAGAAGACTGACCGTTGAGGTCTATACAAAGAGTGCGGCAGCCCCCAGGTCAATATTGGGGCCAATGTATTGACTCTTCCCCCGTACAGACGCGCTCCATACAAACTTTGAATTCCTTCCCACAATTTAGAAATCTTTACTCAAAGAGAATCGATTGCTCCTTTCTAACCAAGACGTAGTATTGAGATTTCTCCTGAAAACGACCCACACGATCTCAATAAACAATTTATGATTAAACTAAACACCAGTTTTATAATCTCGTTTAAGTTTTTAATCTTGGTTTATGGTGTCAAGAACAAAGTCATGTCACCATAAGCTTATGAGGTTCGTGAGAACTTATTCAATTCTGTATTTTTTATTGTTTATGCTGGATTGAAATCTAGTAATATAACTTAAGGGGTTTGACGAATGGGGAGTTCTAAATTACATTAAATAACTAGTATTATTTATTAAAAAATTTACTCGAGTATTTATGTAAATCCAATGCTATAACTCATGGGAAATGCCTACTCTTTTAAACTAATTGTTTGAATTTTTCTTGTATTACTACTCTTACTATTAAAATTTCAAAACTGTTTCAATTATTTTCCCGGATTAAGATTTATTGAAAAAAAGTATTGACTTAAAACTAATCACTAAACCCTTTATTTCCAACAGTGTTTTACATTTTCTAACGCAGGAATGTCACGCGTAAAACTGAACCGCCCAATCAAAGAAACACATTCAAACAACCCACGTTATCCATGTATGGAATGTCGAGATGCCTATTAAAATTTCTAGGAACGTCTTTATTTTGTAAAATTTATTTAGCTACTTAGAATTCTTCCTCTTCTCACCAATCAGACTCCGGTGTAAATAAACTAATCGCAGGAGCCAGCGGGGAGCCGCAGGGTCGAGTTCCAATAGTCCGAACAGGTTCGATCTCACCCGTCAATGACGTTTTAAATCCTAGCATTTAAAGTCTTCAAACTCGTTAAATCAATATCATTACGGAAAAAATCTTAAGGGAATGTTCTAATTGCATAACCATGTATTCCTTCAGTATGATGGGCGATGCAAATTTTATTTCTTTAGTTTATTGTGCAGTTTTATGGACTTCGCTATTATTATGCACAATTGCGTATCATTGCAGTAAGACCAGGTTTTATAACGGATGAACATTTTGAAGCGGCTTGAAGCCTTTTTATTAAATAATCACTTAGTAAAATGAATAATAATTATGCCTATATTAGGCCATCTTAAGACTTCTCAGCACTATTAAATATGTTCATTTGAAAAATGTACATAATAACATGTTTCCTCTTTTAACTCTTTATGCTTAATGCATTAAAATAAATTCTCTGTTTGCAGGAAATTTTGCAGTGATTACGTAAATATAATTTATTTTCCACGCCGCTATTTATTTTTTATTGTGCTTTAAATTTTTAAATTATGGTTTATCGTTTTGGATTTTTTAATAATTTACATTTTACAGTTCGTCAGGTTTCATCTGAGCCCTGAGATGCGCGAGAAGGGAGGGAAAGTAACCGTGGTAGTGTTACGTTTATCTTTATATTTATATCTATTTTATTTCTGTGTCAGCCACTAAGTAAACCATTCATCAGCCGTTCCTCCCCACCACCATATTTACGTCGTAGTCTACTGCGCATCCAAAACTCAGGGCTCAGATGAAACCTGACGAACTGTACTTTGCTTCTCTGCTCACGATTTAATGGGAGAGGTTTGGCCCCATAAATGGAACACATTCTACAGCTAACAAATTATCACAGCATGAAACAAAATACAAATAGAAATTATCATCGTAAATTTTGAATAAATCTTTTTATGGAAAACCCCATTAAAGAAATCTTAAAACTATAAAGAATAATGGTTGTTTTGAATGACGTTGTGATACTTACAGGGGTTTTTGGGAAATACACTCGTACGTAGTTGGATGTAAGATTGTCCAATTTCTGCTATAAGAATTCAAGGTAGCATTAAGAGTAATTGAGCTATTATAAAACAAATATCATAGCCTGAATAAGTATTGAGTTTAAAAGAGTAACGATAAAAACATCTTCAGGTTGAAAGTATAAAGTCTGATATCCTTCCAATTTGAAACGCGAAACAGCGCGGCAGATGACAACTCAAACTTCTGACGCACACCACACAGAATTACAGTTTACACTATACAGAATAATACATACGTTGGCTAATTGTATCTTGGCACATAAACGATAGATTGAGATTGAGGTTTTTTTAATACGTGAACAATACAGCATTTTCTTATCATAAATATTAATTATCTATATCAGTAATAGAAAATAAGTTAAATCGATGTGCACACGTATACATGTTTTAACTATATTAAAGCTTCTGTATAAAGATAATAAAGAATTTTAATCAAATAATTTGCAATCGTACGTGAACAATAGTATTAAACACGATATACGATCTCTCTCTATATCTAGAATAATTTAGTAATATTGAACAGCTTCTAACACATTTACTAATATTAGTTCTCACGTAAAAAGAACACGTGTTAAATCGACCTACCAATGTAATTTTCCAGAATTAAAAATTAGTGTAAAATGATTGTGGCGCGATCCTGTAGTCTTGTTAATGACTAAGGTTGACATGTTCCTTAGACAGAACTGTTAATTATAACCTAACAGTCAATGGTATATCTAAGGGACCTACAGTTTAACGTGGAGTCCGAACGACTGCCTCTGAACTACAAACTTGTCTAATTATGAGGATGGTCTTTGCGGACTATCGCAGCATTCAACAGTGCGGACGTTAATCCACAAGAGAGAACACTACACCCACTGACCATCACTCAAAATTTTCCACAATTCGTGGATTACAGGACACGTCATGGTACGGTATACGATAGCAGTAGTGCACGGCGCACGACATTGTTCGATGTGCTTTCAATTTTCAATTAGCTTTATATTTTGACAATCAAAATTTACTCATAAATTAAAAATAAACCACACTGAACTATTTTAATTGCACTTTATTCAAGGTATTCAAAGTTATATTGATAAACTTATGTTGTGTTTCATTCATTACGAGAAATGCAAAGTTAAGCCATGAGAATATTGAATTTAGTTAGATTAATCCAACAAAGAGGCTACTATCTTAATAAATAGGCAGATTTTAGAAAATCTGTATCAATAAACAGCCCTTGTTAAAATTCATTAAAGGAAACAGGCTTCTATGAAATTAGTTTTCTTCGAATGAACGTCTTTCCATCTACAAAGAGGCTTTTATTTCAAGAGGAACGCTCGGTTTTATAAGCCTCGATTCTCGGTTCTCAAAGGATAAAAGGGCATTGAAAAATAAAAAAGTCTGAACAGCAGCGGATTCGAAAGTCGCGATGAAGCCACATGAATGTTTAGATTGACTGCGATAAAAGAAGGGCAAACAAATGGCGTTGGTGGCTTCGATCGGCCGCCGTTCTGCCGCCCATGCTGTCACAATGGTTATTCCGATAATTTTACTGTGTTGCACCTCCAATGTTCCTTATTTACCAACATAATAATTTAAATAGCTGTATTATCCTTTAAGGATTAACGACGTTTAAATCGTCAATATTTGAGAGCTGTTAATGAGTAAGGGTGAAAACTCAAAACACACGTCAAAAGAGTAAAAAATTAATTTTCACTAAAATACATTCCAACATGGAGTAAATATAGTTGGAAACGTGTTTTGGCTCAAAAAGCCCTAAAATAAACATTTTAGAACTTTTTCAATCAATTTTTCAATTTTCAAAACTAAATAAAGCACCGAGTGATGTTTAGCAAACGAATAATTCTCAGCTACAGAGATACAGGCGTCAATAATAAAGGAGTGTAGAACGCTTTCACTTTATTCAGTGCTAATAGATAACAGGTCTAATAAAACTTCATGCCGCGCCGCCACTTTTTCTGCCGAAACTTCCAGCCGTAACCACCCCGCCTAAGAAACCCACCGCAGATTACCCACAACCTACCGAAAACCCATAAGTACATGTTCCGCGTAGATACGTGCCTTTAACTATCGATTTATAGCTTAAGAATCAATCTATCTCAGGTTATATGTATATATATGTATTTGAACAAATTTCGTCAATTGACGTTTTAAAACGTCACTACTTCTTATTGCGAAACTATTAAAAGACGTTTTAAAACGTCATTCCTATTTTGACGCAAAATACTCTTAGTAACTTAATATAAATACTCTTTAAAGAGTTAAAATTCAATACGGCCTGTTTGGAAACGAGTAAAATAAATTACTAAACTGTTTAGACCTATTTTATTTTATGGAGTTTAAAAATTACTAAGCTTCTAAATCAATAAAAATCGTAAAAGTATATAAAATCATTTTCAGCCTGATGGGTTCCTTTCAATCAGTTTTAATTGAGCGCCGTTGGAAAGACACAATCCGCAAAACATTCATCCAGCTGAAATAGTATTGAAACTTTGCAGGCGCGTCTTGAACAAAAATGCGATTTAGTAAAGCACCTATGTAGAACTACCCTAGCAAAGCACGATTGTCCAGGCTTGTTACACTTGTTGTTACACTGTTACAGTATTAAAGACTTATTTTTATGGTGAATACTAAAAGCTTCCTAAACTTTCAAAAACCCACTCACGAGTCAATTGAGAACCCACATTATAAATTACAGTATTTAGTTTTGTATTCCCAATGAGATTACAAAACTCTGAGTTACGCATTTCGAGATTCAATTATCTATGAGGCCGATAAGCTGGTCAAGTCCACGAGCGAAAACAAACAGAGATCCGACCTGATAACCTGCGATGTTATCAGGAATGCATTTATATAGTGGAATCTGCATCTGATTTACGTACCTATGAATGCTAACGAACGTGAAGACCAACTGACTGCCAGTGTGTGTGTGTGTGTGTGTGTGTGTGTGTGTGTGTGTGTGTGTGTGTGTGTGTGTGTGTGTGTGTGTGTGTGTGTGTGTGTGTGGGCGCACGCGCGTATCAGAGAGAGTTTACCAAGTAGACCTATGAAGCAGGCCTACATGCATATAAATTAGCCATAACTAACTTAGGATCGGTATGACTACATCTACCTTTGCAGAAATTATTAAGGTTTAAGCTCGTGAACTGAAATCTAAAATACTTTATAAATATTTTTCTTTCATTATTTTCTAAAATTTACAGTAATTTTTCCTTTTAGGAATCTATCACTTATTTAATGACAACAGACCCCATTTCCAGAGTATTTCAACCTATCCGTGAAGGTCAGTGTCAATCTACAGTTAATATACAAGCTTTCATTAATATAAAGATGTTACAATAGGCGAACCAATTTTATTAAGAAAATAATCATTGACCAAAGGCGTACAATCCTTAGTTACCGTTCATTGGTATATTCTAAGATTATTTCTTTAAAATATAATAATTATGCAAGTTTAATTTTTGTATTCACGAATGGACTTCGCCAATATACTTTGCAAACTGGACGAGGTCATTTTAAATCATCATAGGAATAAATTCATTATTAATATTATTATTTAACACTGGAACAATGATTTTCTCAATGTGGAAAATAAATATATTTTGATTGCATAAACCCAAAATCAAACAGCTATCGTATTGCTCCCAGCTTCACATCATATTGTGTACAATAGCAATTTTTGATGCATTATTATACTATCCATCCAAAAACCGACGTTTACCTTCTTGGTCTAAGATAAAGAAGGCGGCTGGACTGCTTTACAAATGATTCCCATCCGAGCGCAAGCCAGTGTCGTGGTTGGATGGGTGTTACCAGACCACTGCGCACTGTGGCTGCATTATGACTAGAACGCGGTAGATTGAGGTGTTAAGGCCGGTATGCCAGGAATGCCCTAGAAGCAGCTGTTCCTCTTCAACTCCTGGTCGACCTCGACTGTCGTCTCCCGTGTCCCGCTGAGACTCATATATATCATTCTTAATTTATGACCCTAAACCATAGGTGAAAGATCAACTAGGTATCCCAACCAGTGAAATATTTCGTTTCAACGGAGGATAAAACTTTCTTCTAAAACACATGGAAATCCTCATTTTGTCGATAATATTGTATTTAGTTACAATACTACTACTGTATTACAAAAATTCAATTATGTCTTTAACAGAAATCTGTAAAACTTAATTTATTAACTTGAAGAAAAGAAAAACAAATTCAATTAAATTTTATCCTCTGCGTTGAAAAAGTGTGAACACGGCTAGTCCGATGACAGCCTTAATTATAACAGAACACCGGACATGATACTACACACCTTGCATTCACCACACAATCATGTTATATCTGTCTCCTCCTCATCTCGCAAGTGCAGTTATTCGTGTATCATTTCTAAAAAGATATTTCCAAAATTTCTTTACTTTCTTTTTTATTGAATTGTTTATATTTTATTTATAGTCTAAATTGTATTTTCATAATAAGTATCAGAGTAAAAACTACAGAACGATTTCTTTTGGCAGTGGCGTAAGACTAAATCACTCGGAAAAACTTTTAGAATCTCACAAAATTTTTTTCTAAATAAGTTATTTATAGATTATAGATAATAATCTACCGGTATTAGTATTTATCATAGACATCATACTTGATACCCACTCAATTTAACATGAAAAGTTTACTTTGTTTTTTTATTCTCTGTGGTAAGCTAAACACAATCACAATATACACAATCGACTCACCTTATCCAAAATAACATAAATACCCAAGACGTAACGTTTTACTGATAATATTAGACAGTTTCGGGCTACTCATTAGCTAAGAGATCCAAGAGCAAATATGCCATATTATAGGGGATGTATTTCGCTCTTGTGTGGGATCAAATCCACGCAAGAGCGAACACTATTAGATATTTCACAGAATCATTAGGTCTCTTTGTAACACTAAACGAGGTAAGGCAGGAAATAGCTACAGAGAACAGGAAAATCTCAACCATGAGAAGGATTGGACAACACAATCTTTTGAGAAAAACACATGAGTATTCCTAAAGCATGTGGAAATATGAAAATAAGAAAATAAATTAAAAGGAGAGTAAAAGTAATATTTATTGTTTACGGAAAATTGTTTGTTTATTTTAAATTAATTTTCCTTATTTTAGGGCTTTGAGTGTATTTGATTCCCAAAAATATTTAGGTCAACCTCGGAAAATTCTCATTTCGAGACTCTACCGTATTGAAAAAGAATCGTTAGATATGTTATACAATCTATAATTTTTATGTTATCTAACAAGATCATCTATATAAATAAAGTTTGAATTGTATCTAATTACCTAATCGTTGTGCTTGTAATCACGATATCTTAGGTTATTTTTACGTTTTATACACCTATAAAAGCCAAAATGGGTATCATATCAATTTCTGTCTGTCTATCTCTATTTCTGTAATGCTTCGCCGTGAATACGCAATATATTCTATACCTTTTAGGGAACGTTCTTGTTTACTTAAATTGACCCTATTAAAATATTGTAATGAGATCTCGAAAACCAAATGTTGTTGATCGATATGAACAACGCTTTTTCCAAGTTTTACGAAATGTTATATCAATTAAAGTGGTTTAGCAGAAAGAAATAACCATTTGTCAAATTTAAATGTCTTTGTTTATATGGACCATTGAGTGTTACCTTTTTTATATGAACTATGTGAAAATGTTCTCTTCATGTAAACCATTTTTTCCTAACTACAGCTGCATATCTTCCAATGTAGCCAAATTTATCTAATTAAAAAATACTTAATAACCAAGCTGTGTATTTATTTTACCTTTTTGGTGAATTTCTCATAGGCAAGAAGCTATTACCGTAGTTCTCGTGGCAAGACTTAAGCCCGGGACCATGTTGATTTTTCGTTTTGAGGTGCCCAGAGGTCAAAAACAATAGTCGTTAAAAATGTTATATATTTATATATTTTTTATTAGTAAATTTATTGAACTTGAGCGGCCCATTTTTTTTACAGAATACACGACACGTGTTTCGAAATTCAGTTTATTTTCTCAGTGTAGGATAACCTAAAACCATATAAATAAACAAACATCAGTCATGTGATTTTTCAAAACATGTGTAAATTATAAATACTATTTATAATTTCCGTCTGTGACGGGGGTATCATTTATTTGCTATGGTTTTATACTTATTTTGATTTATTTGTTGGTATTATTTAGTCATATTATTCAGTTATAATAAGAAGTATTCTTCTCCTTGACACTGAGTGATACAGACTGTACAAATAACGAGCTAACTGATAATGTAAAATATCTAAGCCACGTGAGGAGTGGGCCTAAGCTGCCGCCCTGGCTACCACGGGGTCTCTCAGGTATACCTTGACCTGTCTCCGATGATTTACGCCTCTGACGCTACCACTTTGAAATCGCCGGCAAAATACTTCATTCCCATGCGAATATTTCTTAGTCAGTAAAGTTATCAGTTATTTTGAAATATGTTCACCCAAAGGTCTCAAAGCAGCCATGTAGGGTCGCAATGTTGGTATTAAATAACCCGCTCAAGTTGTACTTTAAATGGACTGGATTAGTTTATTAAGATACATGTTCCGGGAAAGCCAGGTTTTCTGGTTTATTCAACCTTTACCTTTATAACCTCTTTGACTACTTCACGGCTTAGTTTTACTTGAAAGTAACTGGTTTTTGGTATGTGATTCCTTGCATTATGTTACACTTACAATGCACATCGATTTTGAATTATATATACTATACGTATTACAGAGTATACAGTACTTATACGTATCGTCTGCTTCATTTTGCTAGGCTATTATCAATTGAGTTGTTTTAAGGTAGTGTGTATTTGTGAGTCAATTAAATTAAATATGAAATAAAAACTATTTAACAGATATAAGTTTAATTAAGATTAAGATTCCGTTGTTATTTCTTACTGGATGTTTTTATTACAAAGGAACTTTGCTAAAGACCATTTTATCTGTATTATAATATCAGTAATTTTCTAGAAAGATAAAATTATGAAATTAAAGAAATTAAATCATTAATTATATTAATAATTAATTAGAATTAAAATTAAGTATTAAACTTATTATTAAGGTATATTTGCATTAGTAGAATCTGTCAAATAAGATTAAATATAGTCTACAAAATGTTAGAATCCATTTAGTATATATTAGTCACATAGCATATATCATAAGAGTATTAAGTATCAGAAGTGACCCAATTGTCTATACTTGATAGATAAAAAATATTACCCTAGTACTCGCATTAAAAGTTAATCTGATTTGAGCCCAATTATTCTTGTTTGCAGTCTGAACCGTCAAGCTTTTACTTCGTCCTTTCCTAGAAGAGTAACGCTGTCATCCATGAAGTTGGTTGTTTTACTTTTTGCACTCTGTCATTTACAGACATCCGCTCGCTGCTGCAGTTTCTGCACTTTGCTGTTTCAATATCTGTCACCACTGCCTAATCTCACAGCAAGCCATCATTTGGAACGAGTTATTTCTAAAAGTTTTGATTTCTTACAGATATTTAGTGATGTTGACGGTAAGTTCAACTCAGATAAGGGTTATTTAAAATAACGCGTCTCTTTCAGCGTGAACTTACTTATCGTTTGCGTCCTATTTACATGTATGTAATTATAATTTACCTTTTAAGTTTGAATCGATGTAATATTAGTGATCTGCACTTGTTTGTGACAGTATACATGGTCAGTTTGAACTACAACTACTTTTATTTAACGTTAAGTCTTTTGGAAATATCTTTTTTATTAAGTTATTCTTTCTCCTTTAATATACGAAGTTTGTAGTGTAGTTCCTTTAACTTAAATTGTTTCAAGAACATTTCAAAGGACATCTTTGTATGGAAGAAACCTACAAGTGTAACATGAACTGTGCCTTGGAGATAAATTAGATAAATATTGTCACTTTCAGAGTTGAAGCTGCAATAGGTTCAAATAAAAAGAACGGCGACATCTGATTCCTTTACTAGGCAATATTACTTCGGATCTATCTTCACGTAGACGGAGCCAGTGATGCGAGAATTATGAGATATAACACAAAGTGTCTTACATGCACTATTTTCAATTTGAAAATAACTGACGTATTAAAATACACGTCATTAAAATAACAACTTGTCCGTTATCTAACTGGTTCTTACATGATGCTGATAATTAGCTTACAAATTACCCTACAACAACGAGAATACCACCCACAACCTAAAAAACTATAATTTAAGACTGCATTATGCTCACTCGATATGGTACAAACTGTGCTCGTAGCTCAAATCTGGGCGGACGACTTGGCAACGCCGCAGAGGCGAGATCGCACCTGCTCTACTGCGCCGGCGCCGTACAACCGGACCGTTGCGGCTGCGCGGGCTCCTCCTGCTGAGTTCTTTATAGTAGTCGGTAACAAGCAGGAGATACGAGTCCTTCCTCAAGGAGCCGACTCACTCCGCATTTCCATAATCCTGAATGAAGTACCTCGTGGACCTAATTCCCAGATTTATTAATGTGAAGTCTTTGATCGCAATTCAAGGAGGGTACCAGAGGTTTATTCACCTTAGAACAGTGTCTTTAAATATAATCCTTTTCTGCTTGTACGTGTGCGTCAGAGGCATTTTTACTGAGTAGTGATAGTAACAAAGCTATTTTATGAAAGCGGTCCAAAGCAAAATAAACATCTCGGGATTTGAACCCGTTACCACTTTCACCAAAGTCCAAGACGTTTACAGCTAGGCTCGCAAGATACCCACAAGAATTATAGTATAGGTATATTTTAGTTCTCAGACAGGTAGAGCTAATTTCTCAAATGTTTACTAACTTATATATTATTTTTGTAACTTCTGAATGAATTTACGAAATTATGAGCGAGGGAGGATGGGTTAGTAGGTTTTTGTCGGCATTCATATCATAAATAGTTACAACTATTTCAAGCTTTAGAATCAGGATAAAAGATTTGTTTGTAGTTGGTAGTTACGATAAGTCAGAGATAGGTTAATAATATTGACCATTCACACTGATTCTGTTCTGATATGTTATTAGTCTCATAGGTATGTAAGTTTTTACAAATTTCTTAATAATTTACTGTTCGTGTTCCAATTCCAGATGTTGATAAGGGAAGGGGGATTAAGAAAATATATCTTAGATACAGTATTGGATATATGTAGGCATTTTTTTAAATGTCATTATATACAATTTCTAGACAAAGTATTTTAATTAATGTTGTTATTTCTCCATTACATACTTTGCCCACAACCGATATGCATACGATTTCAGTGGCAATATACTCGTATTATAAAAACCACAGGCAATTCCCAGAGGTTTCGAGCATAAGTTACATTTTGGAGTTATGTCCTAGGGGTTTTGGAGTTTGGCATAAATACCAGTTTGATTCGAATCCACGCATGGGGTTGGTTTTCTTCTCTCACGTTCGTCTGAAAGAAAAAAATCTTAATTTGTAGAATTTCATGCCATTGGGAAGAGTAGTGTGTTACTTTGCCCAGGTTGAATCAACGTTCAGGTGAACCTAAACAGTATATCGACATACTCATCTTCCCGCTTACAGCTTGAACCTATCTTTAGGAATAAATCTGACCTGGTCCTAATTTAATCATTTAATAACCCCCCTTTTCCGGTTTCGGCAAAATAGACCAAGTGTCAAACTATAATACTTCGACTTACCTATCCTGGAATCGCCACATTCTTCCAAATCTGACAATCTGACGGATAAAGCATACTTATTGAACCAGATTTCAAATCTGATCTAATCTTGTAGTAATTTAAACTTGCAGTTGACTTCTCACAGTTCAATTGACGTTGAAGGTTAAGCAAGCGATATCTCAGTTTGGAGAATGCTTGAGATGCTCGCCGCACTGTTATTCAAACTAGTTGCCGAGTTTGGCCCAGACTTGAGCCAAGTCCGTACGTGATCCGCTCGCAAACCCGTCCTAGCAGATCGCTCCTAACTTGATTGTCCCTTGCCCTTCCATCCAACTTCCTGGCATTGTTACACAGTAAATAACGAAACGAAAAATAATAATGGCATTTATTTCAATAATACTTATTTAGCGTGACCATCAACTTCAATTTCGCTCAAAACCACATTAATTTGCATTTTGGAAATTGTAAAATTGTTTAAATCTTAGTCTGTGATAATTTATATACCCGGTGAACTTCGTAACGCCTAACAGTAAATACGTGTTAACTTTCAGATTGGCCATGTCCTGGAGTCAAATAGCATTACGGCTTCGTTGTGAAAAATTAGATATTTTGGGTTGCGGCATAGGTAATAACAATACTGAAACGATAAGACATATTATTAACATTCCCACAAAACAAATAAATCTCAGTGGATTGATTCACAATTTTTCTAATCCAACCTAAAACCAAAGAAATCATAACTGTAATACGGCTTTTATAGGAAAGATATACAACAGCTGATTATTATAACAAACTTAATATGTATATACACCGTAATTATTTTTTATTTGGCCAACATAATTATAAACACGTGACATTTAATCATACTGAAAATAAAAAATATAAATACATAATCCCTAAAAATCGTAAACTATTAACGTGGTGAATAAATCTATTCATTTTGTACAGTACACATTTACTTCATAGTTTTACATTAATGAATGATTCAGATGACATTGGATAGTAAAGCGTATTGCTAATGGAAAGTAAAACAACAGCTTTAGCTTAAGAAATCAAATGTTTTTATTGTAGAACATTTGTAACAAACATAGTCCCCATAAGGTTAATATTAGAAATTTAAAACCCTATAAAATGTAAACTAATTTGATTTATGGAAACTGAATATGCCTAGGAGAGGACCGGAGGACCGGAGGTGAGACGAATCCGAAAAATCAAAGATCATTAAAATCGATCCAGCCGTTCTCGAGTTATAATGCGCGTAACTAACACGACTTTGTTTTACATATTTAGAAGATATATATTATACTAGCAGTAAGCCCGTCCTTTGTACGGGTTGTAGGATTCAGTTTGAAGAAGAAAGATCATCATACCAAAATGTAAATCTGAAATCCTAAGCAAATCAATACAAAGAAAAAAATTAATACCCAGCTGTATTATTTAGCATTACTTTGCAAGTAAATAGATTAGGACATTTATACCATTATTATAGTTACTTATATTTTAAAATAACTTTATAGTATGATTTCGAAATGGGTTTAAAATCAATGACCAATATAAACTAACTAATATCGATTTGATAGCTGTTTGTTTTTATTTCTATTAAATCTTTAAACTACAAAGACAGCTGATTATTACCAGTAGGTTATTCATTGAAAACTGGATCAAAATGCCGGTAATATCGCGTAAAAGTGGGTTTTTAAATGCTCGTTATTTACTTTTCAAGGGGCGGCGGGCGATTTCAAGCATTTATAAACCTTCTCTGGAATGTAGAGAATACATGAAATAAGTTTCATTGTAATCAGTTCTCCCATTTTTTTCGGAGAAGACGGTGTAAAATGCCTCCTAGAGCGTCACAGACAAACAGACAAAAATTAAGATGAAACCGGTTTAGCTATTTAAAAATAACTAAAAAATGAATAATTCTGAGCATTGTACAGACAAAACTCTAATTTTTTTATAAGTTAAAAAACATTCAATATGGAGTCATTTATCTTTTTTCATTATCATTATTTCATTATTCATTATTTTTTCATTATTGTTTTTTATCTTTTGGACATTAAACCTCTTGCAAATTCAGAATGTTTCAAATTAGCTTACTTCGTTCGGGTTATTCCAATCTCATATGCAATATAGTCTCATTAGATGGGATACTCCTTACATACATACGATACCTTCTTAAAACGAAAAGTTATTCGTATAATGGCTGAGGTTCGACCTGGAGTACTGTAACCCCTTTTATCAATTAAATATTTCATTATACATTTATAACATATTAGTCTACACTAAAACTAACATTCACCTATTTCATACCAGGCTATATTTTCACGTGCATTACTTCCACCAGAGGCAAAACAACAATGGGCAAAGGACATTCCACGTCACAGGCTTGCATTGACAGGTAACGCATTCAACTAAAACTGAGAAGTTTTATAATAAGTTGCCTGACTCTCTTAACTAGCTTCTTCTGGCTAGTTATATGGTGGAAGAATGACCCTGGTTTGTGAAAAATCAATGTTTTTCAACCAAGAAATTATTAAATCAAATGTTGTGATTGGTTTTATGTAACTGGGACAATTTCTATTTCTTGTTCTGTAGCCTACTTGAGCAACGGCAACAATGGTTCTAGATTTTATATTCTGGATGAATATAAATCATCAAAATGAGACCTGGAGGATGAAGATAAATCTAATAATACGTATGAAGCAGCATTTTATTTGTTTTTTAAATAAACAAATATCTATCTCAGATATGCAACTCGTGATTAACATTTCTTATGTGTTTTTTCTAGTTTTTCGATGAAGAAACATAATTTATATGCGAGAGGTGTGGCAAGACCAATAATAGTATCGGAAGATAATCAAAGTATTAAATTCACATTTAGATATTAAACTGCCGCAGGGTGAGGAGTTATAATTTATTCATATGATTCTGTAGGTGATAATGGAGGCCGATTTAAATAATTCCGACCTCATTATGAAACTCAAGGTACGCCTGACAAGCTGGGAGATTTATAACTTATTTCGGCGACCTGTTGCCAGGTAGCGCTGTCTCGCACTCAGTCCGTTTGCTAATGATATTCCCCAGGTGCGGAGGTGGCGCTGATGCGTCCTGTCTCTAGGACTTTGATGTTTGCTGATGTTAGCCCCTAGGTTGCTCTGATCCCCTGTCCGGATGCTTATGCTAGCCCCTAGGTGGCCCGGATGTGTTCTGTCTCTTATCCTGTTTGGTTACTAATAATAGTCACCAGGTAGTGCTAATATCTCCTACAGAACGGTGCGTCGAGTACTTTATCTTGTCCTGGAATTCACTTGTAAACAATTTGTTCAGTAACCATGTATACTACTACTAAATTGTTATGGTTGATGGTTGGCGATTGATGTTTGAAATTAATGAATTGATGCAGTTATAAAATATAGTTTTCAATAATATTTGTGGAACGCTGATTTATTTAAAAGGCTATTTTAAACTATAATATCCCCGTCATAGCAGACCTGCGTACTCAGTGAATTTCTAAATCAAAACTATAATAATAATAATATTTGACAAGTTTTATCAATATCTGTCGATAAATATGCGAGTTATTTTGCCATTCTCCATAAGATTAAAATAGGAAAGAGTACAATATGCAATTTGGCTGCTGTGAGAAAAATTAAAAGTAGGCATTTCTAGCATAAGATATACGATTTTTATTTCGACCATTAATTTACCAAAAAATTGCGTTTTGCATATGTAATTAAAATCACTTTTAATTTTATCTTTTACCACTATAATCAGCTTAAAAACTACACAATTTAGTTTTTAGTTTTCATCATTTCCAATGGTTACCGAGATATTAAAAATCTAAACACAGTACGTTATATTTGGGGGCCCATAATCTTAAGGAGGATAAGGAAAAATTAATATTTCACTTATCAATCAATATGTTTGGTTTAAACTTGGTATTTACCTTAATGTGGATGAGATTCATCCATTTATGCTTAAAAATCATAGTCTTTGTGTTTATCATGACAGCTAACCTGCATACTCTTTTCCCGTGTTAATCATATGAAGAATATGCAAACTCCTCTATTTATGGACAGATGTTTATGAAACTTGGTATAAATGGTCAAAGTAAAAATATGTATATTATGCTAAAAATGTCTACTTTCAATGTTCCTCACAGCATCAAAACTGCATACTCTTTCCCATGTTAATCTTATGGAAAATAGGCAAATAGTATGTTTATCGACAGATATTGATAAAACTTGTAATATATATTGTTATTATATTATTGATGTGGAAATTCAATGCAGGTCTGAGTATGCAGGTCTACTGCGACGGGGGTATTCATAATTCAAATTATGGTTCTTTGTTTGAAATTCATTATTGACGATAATTGATTTTTTTAGTTATAGTTTTATTAAAGACATTTTCAATCACGAAAACATAATATAGTGTTATGTTTTAGTACATTTATGAATAGTGCATAATCTGGAATAAGCCAGCAACTAGACAACTACCTATGAGTCTTTACGACGAGTGGACGTGTTTCGTTTCTTATGTGCGTGAATATTGGTACATGATATTGTTTGTAAGTTTTTTGATTGATTTTAACATTTTTGTTTTCAGCTTTACACCGGTTTAGTCTTGATTATGTAGCCTACTAATCGTGTTGTTTTTTAGGTTGTAGTTCACCTGAGAACGGGATCAGATTACAGATCTCGAAACGTTGTAAAACTTTGTTTTACTAAAAATCGTGATGTAAAATGTTCGTAATACAAATCAAATTATTGATTCAACATATTATGGTACCACATTCATTTAACAACTAATGTAAATATAAGCTAACCTATGGACGTTTCAACCAAATAAACCAGGAAACTTCATACTCAAGTTCATACTCAACAACTACTCAAGTTGTGCATAAAAAGACAAAAAGAATCTATAAGAAAACATAATAGATAAGTCCAAATGTCGTGACAAGTGGGTGAAAGAAGCTCCAGGTAGGAAACTGTATACTGTAGTAGTTATTTATGGATAAACATTGTCTTATTTCTAAAACAAAACTAATTTTCATCCATCCATAAAGCCTATGTAACTGATACTTTCACAAACCTGTTGCACCGGTTGATAATATCTGGCACAGCATTAAGCAACTGTTAGTCTAGTGATCTAGTTTACCATCACTTTTATCTTATGTTTTTCTTAAACTTGTCCACATCGAGTTGTATTTAGTGATTTTTTATACATGGTCAACAAAAAAGTTTATATTTTAGACCTAAAAAAATAGCAATATAAAACACAATTAGTAATAAACACAGTTAGCCTGGGGCATGTACAGTAGCACTACTGTGTATGTGATAAACTTAATGTACACTTTGTATTGTTATAATTAGATAAAACTGAGCCGACAGATAGGGTATAAAAAACACTTGTTTGCTCAAGAATAATTTATTATTTTCCGTTATGTCTAGATCTGTTAATATATTTTGAAATTCTTAACTTAATTATGCATTGCCTAGTGCCTAAATATTTTCAAATTCACCTCTTCATTTTTTTGAGAATAATATTTTCTTGATTAAATTATTCAAGATCAACCCAATTTCTGTAAATATATATATATAAAGGTATTTATAAAGCTTTATTGCCTGACTAAGATATTGTTATTTTTATCTTTTTTTAAAAAGGTCTTTTTAAAATCCTTGTAAAAGTATGGTGTTTTGATGTTGTTTGTGTTTGATCCTGAAAAGTTTAACGTTTCAGATGTTTTGATGTAAAATTTATTTTCTTAAAGGTTTAAGGATTTAATCTTTCCAAATCGATACTAAATTAAGTATATCGAGGATTTATTACTAGATTAATACAAGGTTTATTTAATTTAAAAATAAAATTAGTTCGAATTACAAAATGCAAAGTAAATATAGTATTAAGGTAATTAGAAAAATGTTGAATTCTTATTGACAGGTTCGTATTTCATAAAACTTATGATAATTCTTCGTATAGCTTACACGTTAAAGTGGCGAGAGTGGCATGTACCCCGAGGCGGTGGCGGCGGGCATGGCTCTACAGGCGCGCAGCAACCTTGTTGGCGGTAAAAAAGACAAACGACATCCGCCGCCGCAGGCTACAATGCTGCCACCTAGCGGCAATTGCTTTTACTGCACAGATTAATGTATACCGTAATTGTACCGTCAGCTACATCACCTACCCGACATATACTCAGAGACTAGTATTCAAGCTTGCACGCAATATTGAGAACTACAATGCTGCCACCTAGCGGCAATTGCTATTACTGCACAGATTAATGTATACCGTAATTGTACCGTCAGCTAGATCAGCTACCCGACATATACTCAGAGACTAGTATTCAAGCTTGCACGCAATATTGAGAACTACAATGCTGCCACCTAGCGGCAATTGCTATTACTGCACAGATTAATGTATACCGTAATTGTACCGTCAGCTAGATCAGCTACCCGACATATACTCAGAGACTAGTATTCAAGCTTACACGCAATATTGAGAACTACAATGCTGCCACCTAGCGGCAATTGCTATTACTGCACAGATTAATGTATACCGTAATTGTACCGTCAGCTAGATCAGCTACCCGACATATACTCAGAGACTAGTATTCAAGCTTGCACGCAATATTGAGAGCTACAATGCTGCCACCTAGCGGCAATTGCTATTACTGCACAGATTAATGTATACCGTAATTGTACCGTCAGCTACATCACCTACCCGACATATACTCAGAGACTAGTATTCAAGCTTGCACGCAATATTGAGAACTACAATGCTGCCACCTAGCGGCAATTGCTATTACTGCACAGATTAAATAATATTGTACCGTCAGCTAGATCAGCTACCCACATATACTCAGAGACTACGTATTCAAGCTTGTATGTATTGAACTACAATGCTACAATACCACACAGCGCCAATTGCTGCTACTGCACAGATAAACTTACTGTGTGAATGTGAAATTCAGTAGACAATGGATGTTATGTACACTGGATCACTGGATGTAATATAGGTTTCCATACACAATATATATTTCAATTGATTTTGTATGATCCTTTTTTAGCAATGCCTTAGTTTTTAAGTATACTTTTTTTAAATGCACTATATTTATATTGTTAAAATTATCTCCATGTAATATACATGTTTTACAATTTCTTTTAGGAGTGCCTACATCAAAATAAAATTGTGTTTTTTTTCTAAGGTGCACGCACGAATCAGTTATCAAAGATGTTGAATGTAAACTTAATTCAGAACGGTATTTTATTTGCTAACTTATGTTCTTTAAATAGAAGAACACTTTTAGACCATGGTACAGATTTAAAAAATATTCTATTATTAATTTCATATTTATTATTTGATTGAATTTCCAAAATATGGCAGGAATTAGACTATGCATCCGCATTCTTTTGCAAATAGATGTAGATATTTTGAAGTAGGGCCTTAACATTATTGGTACACTTCTATACAGTTAAAAAATCGATCCTGTTATAAACGTCTTTAGGAGATCTGAAGTAACTCGTTGAAATATTTAACACCTGAAACATATATCGGGTTTACATACAGTAAGCTCAATCACCAATCACAGGAAGGTTAACTTGTAAATACTGTACCAGTATACACTACTGTGTTATTATGTTGATATATACTCGGAGAGGAGAAGTGGAGCGGCGGTAATACAGCTCCTAAACTAATGCCGAGAACCATTGTAAACACCTGTTGCAGCGTATATTACTACACTTTAGGAGGGTTATGTGGCATATGTAATGTTACAAGCGCAACTACAAGGTGAGGTGGAAACGCTGTCGCAACGCCTCACATCCGGGTCAACAGCTCACACTAATAGTTAATTACATTGCCAATGAAATTGGCTATGGATACATTTCACAGCCGAAAAAACCTTTTACGTTTTACAAATTTAGCTAACAACTAAAATAAATCCGCTTCATTATACCTATCATAAAACTAATTCAATTCATTATAAAATGAAACTAAATATTATTTGATGTGTTGTGTTCCATTAGGATTCGTTGAAGCTAAACCCCATAGTCAAAGTATTATTTAAAATATTATAATAAACCTCGGTCCATTATCCAAGTCCCTAAACATCCCAATTTACTTGTTTTTTATGACAGTAAACCGAAGGTTATCTTGTTCTCGTGAGGATAGGACAATTAGTATTAATACATACTCTTACATACTGCATGCATACTATTTTCCCATATTAATCATATAGAGAACAGGCAAACACCCTTATTTATGTGGCAGATGTTGATAAAAATTGCTAAACGGTCGAAATAAAAATTGTTTATCATAAAAAAAACACTTTAAGTGTTCCTTACAGAAACAAACCTGCATAATCTTTCCCATGTTGATATTATGGAGAATAGGAGTCTTTTATTTTATCGACAGATTTTCATAAAATTTGTAATTTATGTAGATTCAAACTAATCAAAGTCAATTTTTTATTGAAGTTATAACATTTTAGCAAATTACCCATAGGAAAGAAGCTATTACCGTAGGTCTCATGGTAAGACTTAAGCCCGGGACCATGTTATTTTTTTGTTTTTAGGTGCCCAAAGACCAACAGTCGTTAAAATTTATATATATACATATCAATTAAATGTCCATGGTGAATTCAGTACGTTGTCTGAGAGCGTCCAATTTTATTTTTAAGGAGAATATAAAAAAACAATTTACAATTCCTTGTTTCTCATTGCCGCCGTTTTCCATGAAACCTGGTATGCATTGTAAGGTCTCACAACTGAACAAATCCCACTTAAAAGTTTTGGTATTACTAAGGGGGTGGGCAGTGCCGCCAAAATGTCTAGCATTAATTTAACTTATTTTCTCTTGTTAGTTTAAGGAATTGGATGATTATTTTTGTGACAATAAGTTTTAAATGATATTTATATAAACTTTAAAGAATATAATAGTTTATTACAGATTTTAGCTATTTAATTTAATTAAGGGAGGAAGTATGTATCAGTCCATTTATAACGTTTTTATTACATCTACTTTTCATTTTAATTTTACCAACAATAACGTGATTTTTTATTTTATTATGGCATTAGCGCAAGTCAGTATCATTATCTCCTGTTGGGTTATCTCCAATCGTCTCAAAATGTCGTTTTTCTCTTATAAAATATATGCTGATTTTTAATTAAACTATTAATGGTAGTTAGACATTGGAGATGGCCTATACATAGATGTTTACTAGCAAAGTTTAACTTAATGGATTCAGACAACCTTTGACCATGTCTAAGAAACTTTGAAATTTGGAACATTTGGTTGAAAAGGATTTTATACCTCTAATTAACCTCTAATTCCTATAATTTGAGACCTCTTAACGTAAAAGAGCTTCTCACTCATTCGAAGCTGAAAATAGTTTGCAAAACGGGCAATAGATGGTTATTGAAGCTCTTGATCTTCAAGACTTGGGACGGGCTCAGTCTCTCCCTTCTGAGAACATTATATTCAGTCAGCTGGTACAGAACTCACTAGTATCTCTATAGTGCTTTCATCTCTACACACTACACGTTACAGTTCTGAAATGGCAATTAATAATGATCCCCCTTGTGTACTCTCTGGCATAGAGTTGTATACTCAATATAGAGGAGTGGAAATATTCTCACTTTACTTATTTTAGATTTCCTAAATTCACTTTCATATTTTTTTGCATCACCTTTTTCTTTTATTACTTTTTTGTCCTTTTTTAACCACTGGAAGATGTTCTATAATAATTTATTCGTATGTGTCTATGATATGTAATTAATTGTATTAGTATTCACACAAACACTGAAGTTGGTATAAATCCCATCACCTGATACGTGAAACTTAAACTTTCATGGACTAGATGTAATTAGTCCAGGAAAGTTTCAGTTAAATGATAATTTATGATAATATTTAAAAGATATCCAGTGAGCACTCACCTTTTACTCCTATTCGCCTCAAAATACTCTACTAGTTAGGTCGGTGTCTTACGTATATGGATAAGAATTGACAGTTTTAAGTGCAAAATTACACCAGGTAGTTGACTTGTATGAGATCACATTGTAATTAATTGTAGTAGTCTTCGTTTTTTATAATGATTAATATTACAAAATCTCTAAACATAAACCTGAATCAATGTGGCAATTAGGAATACCTGATTATGAGAAAGAGGTTCAGGAATAAAAAAAATCAAGAAATAAAATCAATATTTTATTTTATTTAAACTGTCT
Source organism: Nephotettix cincticeps (assembly GCA_023375725.1). Taxonomy (NCBI): domain Eukaryota; kingdom Metazoa; phylum Arthropoda; class Insecta; order Hemiptera; family Cicadellidae; genus Nephotettix; species Nephotettix cincticeps. The sequence goes on along the minus strand of CM041786.1, from coordinate 25,864,801 downwards.
ATTTGTAGAAACTGTTATGGCTCACTTATACAGAAGAAAGATTTTTCATTTATTTTGGTTAAAGTAATATTTTGTAATGTTCCAGTTTAATCAACTTTCAAAGACTTAAAAAGGATATATTGAGATAGTGAGCGATGCTGTAAGATCCAGTCTAGTTAGGTCACGCTCTGTTAAGTTCACAGAACGACCGCTATTGATGGACAGCAGCACTGAACAGTGTAAACTCAATACAAACTTTAAATTGGACTAAAACTTTATTCTTTGTGATAAATTCCTATTATAATTATCTATAAATCTACTATTACAATTTTAAACAAGTGTTTTGATAAAGTTTATTTTACATCGATAACTTTAACATTCAATAAAAATTGGAACCAATAAAATCATAAAAAATACAATAACAAAAAAAGTGTTTTATGAACTTACATTTTTAACAACTCAAACCTGTGATAAGGTCATGAGGGTTTCAACTGTTAATAGAAAATTGTTTACTTTCATGAATAAACATAATAATCTAACATTACTCTAACGAAATTGATGCAAATATTTTTTTCTTATCTTTTTACTTTATTCTCAGTATATCCATTTGCATAAAAGTTAAGAAATTTTTGAACTTTCCGTGATTTTTTTCCTTTTAATTCAGTTAACTCTACAGCAACACCTGTTGGTAATCAGGACATTACAAAAAGTAGCTTCCTTTGATTAATCATAGTTTACTAGGCATCGGCAAAACAGTCTATTCGTAAAAATAAATTATATTAGGTTCAATAGTAGTAGGTTTAACAAACGAGATTCTGTAAAATATTTTTTGGAGTGGTCTCAAACATTCAAATACATTTAAAATATAAACTAAAATAATCTGACGTTGTTGTGATTGGCCTGTTTTCGCGACACTAATGGCATATTGCGTATATTGCTGCCTTGTTGTCAAGGCGATATTTTTGTGGCGTTATTGTCATGGCACTGTTTTCACGGCACTAATATCATATTGTGTGTGTCGTGGCCTGGTTGTAATGGCGATATTTTTAAAACGATATTGTTGTGGCGTTATTGTCGTGGCACTGTTTTCACGGCACTAATATCATATTGCGTGTGTCGTGGCCTGGTTGTAATGGCGATATTTTTAAAACGATATTGTTGTGGCGTTATTGTCGTGGCACTGTTTTCACGGCACTAATATCATATTGCGTGTGTCGTGGCCTGGTTGTAATGGCGATATTTTAAAACGGTATTGTTGTGGCGTTATTGTCGTGGCACTGTTTTCACGGCACTAATATCATATTGCGTGTGTCGTGGCCTGGTTGTAATGGCGATATTTTTAAAACGATATTGTTGTGGCGTTATTGTCGTGGCACTGTTTTCACGGCACTAATATCATATTGCGTGTGTCGTGGCCTGGTTGTCATGGCGATATTTTTAAAACGATATTGTTGTGGCGTTATTGTCGTGGCACTGTTTTCACGGCACTAATATCATATTGCGTATATCGCTGCCTGGTTGTAATGGCGATATTTTTAAAACGAAATTTTTGTGGCGTTATTGTCGTGGCACTGTTTTCATGGCACTAATGTTGTAGCCACTACAATGGCGGTGCTGTTTTCCTGTTGTGGGTGACCAGTGAATCACTCGGTGTCCGAGAGAGACAGAGTTCTCGGCACCTCAAGGCCGGGTCCAGCCAGCCTCTCTAATAGACAACACGTAACACACAACATAATACAGTAGGGTGTTATTTGGTGCTGCTCATTTGCCCTGTCATTATTTGATTGGGTGCCCGAGTAGACGCTATCTGTGGGCCGGAATGTACTCCCGCCCCTCCTGCCACTCCCCCCCTACATCCCACAGGAACGAGTACTCTCAGAGATTGCTAGATTATATATAGTAAAAAGTCCACAACTCGTCATATGCAGCAAGGTAAAATTGGAATAAAGTGAAAACAACTGCTCGGCTACCGAGATTGGTTTTACGAGGATTAAATTGCCTTTTTTGTCGAATGTATACGCATATTGTCAGGTATCTAGCGTTATACGCAATATTTTATTGTATATTTTCACAAAAAAGTGTAAGGCCACTAGGATTTTATCGCCATATGCTTTACGGCTCAAATGGAGACTTTTTCTTATTTTAATACATCTCTTCTATAGATTTTAGGAAAATTGAATTTTGATAAATGGATTAAAATTTTGTTAGAACGTTTTATCAGTACTTTCTATTGATGTAGATAGAAGAAAAATTTGAAAACTTACCCTAACATAAAAAATGTTGTAGTTGTCATGAACGACTATTTTATGAAACCTTTACTTTAGTTGTTATGTTTTAACGACTAACTTCAGCGCAGGCTGTTCGAAACTTCTCGACTATTGTTGGGGGGCGGGGGCCTGGCCAACGCAGTATTTTGTCTTAAACGGTGTTTAATTATTTACGTTCCAACAAAGATCCCGCGTACAAAGCACATTAATTCTTAAGAAGAAGCTAAATAATTTCGACGAATCCAAGTCAGATATTCGATCGCTTAATGATTTGAATGATTAAGAGATACAGGCCGTTGTCTAACGTCTTTTCAAATCCGTACCTTCATTTTCAGTTACTATATAATTTAACTACCTACTATGATTTTTTAACCGAAGATTTAAAAAAAACCTAACTCTAAGTCGTTTAAAATAAAATGAATTGTATTAGTTCCTAATTCAAAACGATAGTTTATGTATCGTAAGTGAAAGAAACTGTGTTTATTGGATTATTGTAAATTAAAACCATTTTTAAACTATGGATTCTAAAATAAAACGTATTTATCTTTCCTGGAATATATTTTTAAGTGGGTACACAGATTGTACAATTTTCACAGGCGACTAAGGTGAAAAATTATAAACTTAACCCTCTTGCAAAGCTGAGAAAACATACTTGAATTCAAAATATCGTTTAGTTATGACTTAAACCTATATATTGTATCTAGTTGAACTTACTTGTACAGTATCTAGTGTACTGGGCTTGTACATACTTCGGAATGCTTTAGAAATATACAGTTAAGCGCAATATACTTAAGGTAAACTCGCTACACATGTACAAGGTTGGTAGGTAAACACAACCCCAGCCTCGAGGGAGATTACATTGTGTTTATCCTGTTTTAAACACCCTGGAGGGGAGGGGTTTGCTTACATGTTAGCGTGATCTTTTCTAGGAAAACACTTTACTGAATTGGAATATTTCGATGTAAATAATTCATCCCAGAAAATGTGTTACATTTATATTGCATTGGCCAATAAAATTATATCAAACATATAGTCCGTCAAAAATAAACTCATATAGTTTAGTTAAACAACCTTTCTTTAATTTCGTTTATTTCTTATATTAGTCTAGACAATCTAAATAAATTGAATTAATTATTGTCCTTGCCTTACTTTGAATGATGATATTTTTGTTATTTTTACGTTTTTCACACAAAGACAAAATGGTTTTCATATCATTTTGTGTCTGTTTTTTGTTGTCTAACACTGTCTGTAACCTTAAAGATTTGTGTTTCTCTAAAGAGGCATTCTCCGATACGCAGATACGGAACGGAAACATCAACTATGATGAGACTGAGGACAAAGAATAAAGCGACATGTTCTAAATAATCCAATTTTGAGCAATATTTTACTATTTTATAAATATTAATCAATTGTTAAAAACATTTCTTAAAATTACACAGTACAATATGAAATTGTCATCAAAGGTGAGGAGTTATGAATAATGATAAATAATGATAGAGGTAGATAATTGATCGGAGATTTTCGTTTTTCATTTGACATCTCTTAGCTGGGGGATGTGTTGGCAATCCGTCAGACCAAATTTGAAACGGTGACGTCATATTATAAGAACAGCTGTTTAGAGGAACTGAAATCATTCTTTTGACATATCCATGATCTAAGCCCTCAGCTATTACCTCTAGGGAAGTAAATGCAATACTTTTTTAAGATTTTAGATTAATATTTCGTCATAAGTAGGCCTATCCTGCTTCCTTATACTAATGCGTAAACCCCTATAAAGGACGGGTACACGGCTGGTGCACAATAAACACATTTAACACAAAAAATTATATGTGAAACCTAATTCAGTATAATTTATTACCCAAGCTGTCTATAATGGTAAATTTAAACTCAATTGTTAAAAGTATTTTTTAATATGAGCATCTATTTAAACTAAAGTTATAAAGATAACCATGGGATTTTATCTTCAAAATGTGTTTTATATTTCATTGTAATGAACATTATTAGTTTTAGACTATTATTCTCTTATACAGTGTGATTCACGTAAGGTGTCCAATATTGATTCCAGACAAACCGTTGGTCCTACAGTGATGAAATAAATTACTAAACCAACCCCAAGGAATAACGTAAATATTTTCAATTTTTTTAAATACAGGGTTTCCCAGAAAATTAGGGTCACTAGTTCTAATCAATAAAATATCAGATACAAACATATATCATGTTATGCATCATATTAAAGCTCTAGCTAATACAAACATTTCGGCGCAATCAGATTTTGAATATCTAGATTCGTTTTAAAATGTTTTTTAATTTAAAAAATCCAAAGTTTTTGAAAACTATATTTTTATTAGAAATGCAGATTACTTTGCTCTGATTTAAACAATTGCATTCCTTATGAGCTAAGCTTTATTCTGATATGAAACACTACAGTATTATCTCAAAAACAAAAATTGTCAAAAACATTGTTTTTTTAAATATGTACATAGCCAAAACTCAAAAATTTCAAATATCATCATACGTGAAATAGTATATCATTTTAAAGGTATTGGAAATCCAAGCAACTTTCAAATTTAAACCTTATCCATATCTATTTTTGTTTTCGAATTATCAACAAAAAACTTGTTCCTCCCTTAAGAAATGCATTTTAATTGTTTAACATTTAATTTAACCAACAGGGAAAATTAACGCAGTGTTAAACAATTAACATGCGTTTCTCAACACAAACAATACTTCGTGAGAAGTTTTGTTGGGAACTGTTGAATTATTATGAGAACTCTATTAATCAAAATACCTGATCACTTCAAAATCAAATCCCATTTACTAGCTAGTTCCACGATTCCTTAGCCACAAAACAATGTTGACCGTTCCAAATATTTCACCAGTTAAAATTCAACTTGCATCACTATTCACACCCGTTTATGAGAAACAGTTGAAGCAATCCTCGTTTCCTCCTCGGCGTGTTCTCGTCCGCTCACAGCCCAGTTTACACGGTTCTTGACTTCGAACGACCTTATTGTTTGATTTCCTGTCGCGATTACTTCGGCTCTTTTCATCCCGGAGAGTGTTTTGTCATTGCCTAGAGCGCGCGTCAGACTTCCTGGCCGCTGCCTGCCCAGAACGCCGCGTCACCCCCGGCGACGGGGTAATATCCCTGGACGAGCGGCACTTAGGCCCCACGGTTCCCACGTCACGGATCACGTCACTGCTCCTATGTTACTTATCGCGGTTAGGACCAGACTCGTGTTTTATTCATAATCAGTTTTTTTCATTAAAAACCTATTATTTGTTGGGAACTGTTGAATTATTATTACCCGCTAGCAAGTGCAATATGTCTGAAGGGGAGCGCGCTGGTCTAGGGGAAGAGCGGGGGGCTTTGGTGCCCAAAGTTCCGGGTTCAATAACCAATCAATAATGGCTTTTCGCTATGTGATAATGCCGCAACCCAAACAGGGGTGCGCAAAAAGCCGCTACGGCTGAAGTTCCTTGGGAGTAATCCGCCCGTTAAAAAAGATGTCTGAACAGGCCTTAGGTGGTGTAAATTTTAGTAATTTGTGTTGTAAATCCTAAATAGAAGCTACATTGGAATAGTACACGAAACAGTAAACACAGCACGGACCGTGTCTATAGATAATCTTTCACATAAGGTGAACCTACAGACTAGTGTATTTAGACTGTGGGTAAGTAAGACTGTTCCAGGACCTTCTGGTCTAGGGGACCCGTCAAAGTGCCGATCCGACGGATCGCCTAAGAACCGTTCGAGCCGTGCAAATCTGTGATGTGACGTCGACGCTTCCGTCAAATTGCCAATTTCTTGGTTTTCGAACCAGCAATGTGATGGGAGTGAGTGTTTCAGATCGCCAGTTCGTTTAACATTTTACACCTCAGAGAGTCTAAATGGGTCTTTTCTCAATGCCTGGCTGTTTATCTGTAACGCAGATAAACAAGTCTTTTACCTTATCCGTAAAAATGAGAGCACCCACTACGATAAAACCTTTGTTCATTTATCTATATTTTTTGGAAGAGCCTTTCATTTTTTAAACTAAACAACGCTACGTTAAAATAAAATATTGAGCTCTCGAAACCATAGTTTCTGATGCAATGAGAAATATTTTTTCCAAGTTTGACTGAATATCTGATCTGTAAAGAAAGAAACAACAAGCGTTCAAATCATAATCAATATTGGTTTATTTACTTGTATCATTAATTTTAACCAATTTGAAGATTACCTTTCTGAAATGGAGATCTGCCCATGTAGGTATTTTAGGAAAGTATGAATGAGAAAGGAATGAAAGATGATGACTCTCTAACTTGTAGTCTTGTTACTAACTAAAGCTGACATGTTCCTTACAACGGTCAATTAATAGCCCAAAAGCCTATGACATCCAAAGAACCTACGGTTTAACGGGGATCCGAACCATAATTTTGCCTTTGAATTACGAACTGGTCTAATTACGTGCATGATATTTGAGGATGGACGTAGTATTCAATAGTGTGGACGTTAATTTGCGCCGGAGACTATCATATTCACCGAACAATGCTCATGACTATCAACAATTCGTGACCTCCAAGTATCTAACCATATAACAATTTTTTAAAAGCCTCTTGGAATAGTAGAGTGCATTTTGTTAGCAAAGGTACGTGAATCAAAGAACGCTTTTTACTCATATACTGGGAGTTAACCTACACAAAAGGATTTTCTTCACCAAAGAAGTTACTCATACATAGAGTAAGAAGACATTTTTATTATATTACAGCTTTACCCAGTTTCTTGTCTCCAGCGGAGTAAATGCACTTTTAATCCACAAAGATCATTATCATAATTAGACCAATTCGTAATTCAGAGGCCGTGGTTCGGATTCCACGTTAAACTGTAGGTCCATTAGTTGCCATTGGCTGTTTGGCTATTAATTAACAGTCCTGTCTAAGGAACATGTCAACCTTAGTCAGTAACAAGACTACAAGATAGCGCCACAATCATCCTACATTCATTCCTCATTCATACTTGGCTTAAAATACCTACCTGGGTAGGTCGCCATTTCAGTTAAAAGTATAAAGTATAACGTTAGCCCTCAAAAGTTACTATCATGCAGCCCTGCAGCAGGTTCATTTTCCATTGTTGTTCCAAGCTGAGCCGCCCAACCTTGAGCCTGTCATAGAAGACCTAGTCTTCTTAGGGCCAACAAAACTGAAAATATTACCGTTTAGTAAAAATTAAAACCTTTTTATACAAAAATCATTGGTTTTTTTGTTATTCGACTGATAAGATTTTAAACGGCCGCTATTTAAAAATATTTAAGTAAGATAAAAATGGCTTTGAAAAGTTTTATTTCCGTTGCTTAAATAGTTCGTTAGGTACAAACAATTTTGTTAAAAATACGAAATGGCGGCTAGTCCCAAAATAAAGGATTTTTAACATCTTATTTTTAAGGTATGTTTTTTGTAGGTTTTCATGAGAAACACGAACTCTAGAAATGTGTTTCCAGCTTTAATAAATATGTTAGGACAGCTTTGGTGAACTCTTCCTTTGCACGGATTGAGTGACTGTATTAGGAAGAAAAGTGCTTCTTAATGTGATAAAATACTAACCTGAAAAGATAAAAAAGTAAGTAAACAACTTAGGTAAACTATTATAATTAGTTTTCCTTCCATAATTTTTTATATTGTTGTTCTGTAGATTTATGGAAAAAATGTTTTATTGTGCTAACATTTACTGAGGAAATGAACTTGTCATGTTTTTAATATAGTAAATTCAAAATTGGTTTACAGTAATTTGTACTGAGCAATATTTATTTTTAGAATGAATTTAATAGAAGCAACTTTAATAGACCACATGTTCAGAAAAATGTGTCTTATACAATTCGTCATTGTATCTGTAAATAACTGTTTTAATATTCCACAGTTAAAGTTTAAAGTTACCAAAGCACTGAAGTAAACCTTTTGCTGCCTAGGTTCCCTTTTAAGCCGCCAGGGATCTCTGCAGAGGATTAAGCTAATATAAGACTTGCTAGCGGAAATTCTCGGGTGGCCATTCAAAGCGAACGACCCAATTTGGCTGGCCTACACACGCACATAATCGTGTTGTTTAAGCGCACCTCTAACAACTTGCCAAACTCATAGTTGTGCTATTAAATGTGTTTATGACGAATATTAAATTTCTCTTCGAGAACATTAGCCCATACGAGTTTATAAAACTTTCCATGGCTTTTGCGTGTAAAAAATCATAAATAAAACCTATTTACCACTTCAACATAAGTTTTTTAATGTCGAATTTTTATGACGATTCTAAGTGAAATACATTGAGCCGAAAATCCTTAACTGTATGGGATTGAACTTCTTTATTAAAAGGTGTTACTGCAAAGTAGTAACTTGACAGTAACTAAAGTAAGTAAGTAAGTAAATAAGTTTCATTGAGTCAATAAGTAAATTCACTCAATAAAATGTGTTAACCTTCCGATTTTTATTAAAAGAGAAATTAAAGAATGAAGTACGTAAGTCTTTTTAAAACACATTTATAATAGTTTTGTTGTGTATAAAACTTGCCATATATCATTATTATTACTATATTATTGATTTGGAAATCCGCTGAGTAAACAGGTCTGCTGTGACGGGGGTATTTTTAATTATATATAAAAACGCAAAAACCAGAATCGTTAAGTACAAACCTCCCCCCCCAAACTACCCGTTCCGATTGACCGATATGTCTGGTTTACGAACTCGTCCGAGTAAGTGTAGGAATAAACGTGTCTACCAAATTCCTACGGTAAAACCTTCTTCCCTATTAAAAGTTCGCTAGTAAGACCCAGGTCTTGCAGACCAAACAATTATTTACATAATTAAAAATAACTTCGAAATGTGGATTCAAAATGATAATATTCGAATTGGTATCATTATTTTTTTTAATCAAAAGTGCGCTTGTCAATAGGTAAATGAAGAATTTTTCTGTGGGTTCCCCGGGTTTAAATTATGCTTAAATTTTGCCAAAATTGCAAACCTATTTGGTCTAGCCTGGATTGATGTTAAGTGTTTCTGGGGTGGATAGACCTGACATGAAAATTGGAGTAACCTATATAATAAAATAAATTTGCACGTCCCAAGCTGAAAGTCTCATGTCACATAGAATTTTTATTTTTGAAGCGCAACGAACTAGGTTATATGCAAACAAGGTTGAGCCCTGATATTTACCTAAGCTATGTTTAAATATTCAGATCTGCTAGGGGATGCAACCCTTGGATTGCTTCATCTCAGCGAACACGCATTAGTAACACACATCCTTTATTTGATCCACACTCTAGTCTCAAATTTTATACTTTATCCAATTCATGTAATGCGTATCTTGAACCTGTATACATAGTTCAACTAAGTGTAGGTACAGTATTTACATTTCGCGTATCAGCTATTTTATCCGAAGTAGACATTTTACGACATTTAGACATTTTACTAACATAGTATGACCTTGAGTCAAACTACATTCGTTATTAATTAAATCTGTTTATTTTAATTTATCTGACAGTCAAAGTATAGTAAAATTGAATAATATTTTGAATTTTCAAAGATTATTACATTTAAAGAGATTCAATACAATTATTTTAATGAATAAAACGAGAGGTAAAGGTAGTTTTAAAATCAAAATATAGCACGTAAATTGTTAATTAACCAGAAAAATCCATTTGACTACGTAGCAGACCGTGATATTCCAAGTAGAATGATTCCCTCGGGAGCCTTAATGTATCCATTTAGAGCGAACTTACCTTCAGAGAGCCCATTTATGCGAGCGGCGGCGGCGTCGGCGCTGGGTCGTCCAAGTTTTCATTGTTGTTCTATCCTTGTTGCACAGTAAAACTCCTAGCAAAATTACTAGCTATGATGTTTATACTTTTCTTTTATCATTTTTAAGTGGCTATGTTTAACTTTGAACTCTGAAAAGGTATTTAATGGACATAAAAGTACAAATAGCTAAGCTTGAGTCATAGTTAGCCGGCATATAGATGGAAAATGCAGATGGAATTGATAATGAAGTATCATGGGGTTCTTGACATTACAAAGGGTCAAATAATCGTGCTTGGAATCATTATGGATTATATGGCTGATTATTTATTCATTCATTTATTCATTCACTATTTAATTATAATTTCAAAGTGTATTATTACGATCATTATCATCAGTAACAAGTAACAACAGGAGAAATCAAGTTAAATTATTTGGCAAAAATCTTTGGAGATAAAGGGGGGGTATGTTCCCACATACATACCTACGTAATGGGCTACTTTTTAGAGTGGGTTTTATTGGGTGATGGGATTCAACACTGCATACCGAGGTTCATGGAAAACGGTTGAGAAATAAGGAAGAAACTGGTTTTTTAAATGTTCATCACGAACATAGAATTCAACTTTTCTTTGGAACCATTGACTAATGAATCAAAATACTAATTTGTTTCATTTTAAGCTCGTTTCAATGGTGATTATCTGATTATTTAATAAAATACAAATACAAATAATTTATTTCAATATTCAAAACTTGTCGGCGGGGTCCAATTGTACAATATAAACATATGACATATTGAAAAGTACTCTTAACATTCTACAGCGGTTTAGGTCAGGCACCTATAACTTTCATACAATTTGGCAGCTAGCAAACATTTCACTCTAATATAATATATATTCAGTTTTTATTTTTTATTTGTTTTTATTTATTTTATCAATGTAGTGCTCTGCACTTTTTACAATCCCAAATTATCCTCTCTACCATTATACAAACAAAAACAATACACCTAAAACTATTACATGCCGATGAGAAATAATACATACTGACATTCATAACCCTTTGAAACTGCCTTCTGAACGCACCCTGTTTGAACATTGAAGGTAGACAAACATCCTCTACAAAACCTCATCTCTACAAAACGGAGATATAAGTCATATTGATTCTAGCAATTATCTGAGACTAAATAAATAGTTTATGTACGTCACTTTTAGTTTCAAATTTTGGTATGACGAGATGTCAATACGGACAGGGGGTATTGACCCAGAGATAAGACGTATACATGTCAAAAAGATGATTCTCAGACCCAGTTAATCAAAGTACAGTAAGTGATTTAGATGGGAAGTGAATCTTGGAATGTAGATTCATAGAACAGAGGGCAGGATTTCCTCAAGTCAAAAGTTGAAACGTAGAGGATGTCCGAATGGGGAAGAATACAAGCTTTCTTAAGCACGTTAGTGTAAAATCATAATCAATGAAACTAATTTACTTTATTTATAAGCATTTAATTTAACAATCATATGTTTAAGGTTTGATTTTTATGATAATTTAGAAATTGTGTATTTTTATGTTTGTCTGTTTATTGTGTCAACTCCCATTGTTTAATTAAAGTCTAACAACTTATAATGATTTGTTCAACCTCTTAAATAGCTAGAAACTCCGTTTCGTTTTTTACACTTTTATAAACTCTGACTGGACACACTGTCAAATGAACACACGCCTATCGATAAATCTGTCTATGTACTTTACCACCCCCCTATGAAGATCGACATGGATTGCCGACAAGTAACGACGACAAAACTGCTCAAATTGACAGTCGGTCTGTCAAATGAACACACGCCTATCGATAAATCTGTCTATGTACTTTACCACCCCCCTATGAAGATCGACATGGATTGCCGACAAGTAACGACGACAAAACTGCTCAAATTGACAATCGGTCTGTCAAATGAACACATGCCTATCGATCAATCTGTCTATGTACTTTACCACCCCCCTTTGAAAATCCATTTACTATTTTCACCTTTCAAACTGTAAAATATACTATGACAAATAATAAATTGAATTAACATTCTTAATTTTGTAGTTAAATTATGTTAAAATTTAAGTTGATGGACGAACGAAGTGAACTAGTGAACTATTCTTTCACTAGTTGATGAACTAGTGAAAGAATCTATTTATATCGTTTTGGTTATTTTTAGCGAAGTCAAACTTTCAGTGTCCGGTTTGTGTGTGTGTGTGTGTGTGTGTGTGTGTGTGTGTGTGTGTGTGTGTGTGTGTGTGTGTGTGTGTGTGTGTGTGTGTGTGTGTGTGTGTGTGTGTGTGTGTGTGTGTGTGTGTGTGTGTGTGTGTGTGTGTGTGTGTGTGTGTGTGTGTGTGTGTGTGTGTGTGTGTGTGGGCTTGAACACAATAACTCTCGGAAAAATAGTGCGATCGAGACTAAATTTTGTAGGGATGTGTATTTCTACCTTAAGAGTCTGCATCAGTGGTAGCCATCTTGGATTTTAGTCCGGTAAGAGCAATGTTAAATTCTGGCGCCTATATCTCCTTGACCTATTGTCATAAATTAACGGAAGAGGTGTCAAATTAAAGGTATTATAGTCCTTCAGGGCACCACCTTACAGAACCTTTTATTTTCGCTCTCAATAAAAAAATAATAATGATTTATTTTGTAAAATATTCCTGGATTTTTGTTTTTATATCAAGTTAAATTTTTGAGCATTTTGAACATATTGAAAAGGCCATACCCTTGAGCCACATCTCATCAATGTACTTCCAAAGTTTTACATTAATACTTTGATAATTAACGCCACTACACACGCCAAAGTGAAGGTATGTTCCGCCAAAATTTAACATTGCCCTTACGGGACTAAAATTCAAGATGCCTACCACTGATGCAGACTCTTAACTCGAACATTTTCATAATGCAGATATATCGATCAATCGGAACTGGTAGTTTGAGGGAGGGGGGTTGTGCCCCACAATTAGGATTTTGCGTTTTTATGTGTATTTTTTTTTATTTGTAATTTTTCTTTTACTATTAGAATCAGCTCAAAACGCTACACAATTTAGTACTTTTCAAGTTTTGCATTATCTCTAATGCTTGCTGAGATATTAAAAAAACTGAACACAGTACGTTGTATTTTTGGGCTCCAAGGTTAATCTTAAGGTGGATAATAAAAAATAATATTTCACTTATCTATCTATTATAATATAAAAATGAATCCCAAAATGTGTTGGTAAGCGCATAACTCAACAACGCCTGGACCAATTTGGCCAATTCTTTTTTTAAGATGTTCGTTGAAGTCCAAGGATGGTTCTTACGGCGAGAAAAAATCGAATAATTGCCGGGAAACCCCTAAAAACCGCCCTTTTAAAAAGGATCCCATATACTATGGAACCAGAACTTTGTTTACATTATAAATATTTTCTTTTCAACAGCTGATTGCTATACTATATCTGTTAGTTGAAGATATACACAACAGATTGAAGCACTTGCATTTGTTTATGTTTTTTATTTTGTTTACATTTGTTTTTTTGGTTATGCGAGTGACTAAACAGTTTACATTTTTAACTGTGACTTCTTATTGCACATTTTGATACTGTGTTACGTTATTTTAGTTTATAATTGTATGGAATTTTGCACACACTTTCTCTACAGGGGGTTGTCTGTTTATTGTGTCAACTCCCATTGTTTAATTAAAGTCTAACAACTTATAATGATTTGTTCAACCTCTTAAATAGCTAGAAACTCCGTTTCGTTTTTTACACTTTTATAAACTCTGACTGGACACACTGTCAAATGAACACACGCCTATCGATAAATCTGTCTATGTACTTTACCACCCCCCTATGAAGGGTCAGGTGATCTGTATTTCTTATTATTGATTTTAACCTTATTGTCTCGGTAATTAAAAGATTTAGGGAAACGTGAAAATAAATTGATAATAAATCATTTATTTTGCAAAATACTTTTTATGGTATGCCTCCTAAAAAAGCCAATATTGGTAGAAGAACCAAAAACGCTCGATGTATTTCAGCACTTAGAGCTGCTAAAACATCTGGAGAAACAGAAGAACGCTTGGAAGCTGTCCGAATAAGGGCATCGTCTTCAAGAGCTGTCGAGCCCCCTACAGAGCGGGAAGCACGACTTGAAGATCTGCGAGAACGAGCTTCGATCTCAAGATGTGCGGAAACACCTGCTCGACTTGAAGACCAGCAAATACGAGTTTCGACATCAAGAGGTGCCGAAACCCCTACAGAGCGGAAAGCACGACTTGATGACCTGCGTGGACGAGCTTCGACGTCAAGAGCTATAGAAACACCTGCAGAGCGAGAAGCACGACTCGAAGACCTGCGTGGACGAGCTTCGACGTCAAGAGCTACAGAAACACCTGCAGAGCGAGAAGCACGACTCGAAGACCTGCGTGGACGAGCTTCGACGTCAAGAGCTACAGAAACACCTGCAGAGCGAGAAGCACGACTCGAAGACCTGCGTGGACGAGCTTCGACGTCAAGAGCTACAGAAACACCTGCAGAGCGAGAAGCACGACTCGGAGACCTGCGTGGACGAGCTTCGACGTCAAGAGCTACAGAAACACCTGCAGAGCGAAATGCTCGACGTGACGTCAAACGCATAAATTTTTTCTTCAAGTGTTTTTATTACTTTATTTTGGTGTATTAATGAAAAATTAAAAGCGAGACAACGTCCGCCGGGTTAAGCTAGTTAACTTATATTTTTGTTGAAACTTGGTATTTAGCTTCATGAGGCTTAAATCCATCCATTTATGCTTAAAAATCATAGTTGATGTGTTTATGATGACAGCTAACCCGTATACTCTTTTACCGTGTTAATCATATAAAGAATAGGCAAACTTATTTATTTATGGACAGATGTTGATTAATCTTGATATATGGTTAAAAAGATTGTTCATAGTAAAATGACTACTTTCCATGTTCCTCACAGCAGCAAACCTGCATACTCTTTCCGTGTTAAACTTATGGAGAATAGTAAAACTCTCTTATTTATTGACGGATATTGATAATCTGGTTATATATTACTATTGACATTATAATTAATTGCAAATTCACTTGAGTACGCAGGTCTACTGCGACGAGGAGGGAGTATTTTAGGTTTATTTTACATATAATTTACGCTCTATATTAATCGATTACTGTGATATAGAATCTAGTAAACAGAGTACATTGTCTCACGAAGCCCTAATGTTAATCTTATAAGAAAAATGTAAAAATGTATGCATTGCTGATATTTTTTCAATATAGTGATAAAACTTGGTGTATGGTTTCATAATTAAGTTCAAATAATGGCTGAAAAATCAAGAAGGCCTATGTTTGTTCATTGTGGTAAAACCTTGCTCGCTTATTCATTTAAGAAAAAAATTACTACATTGAAGTAGACTAAAAAATGTTTTCCTTCTGAGTTAAGCGTTCTCATTACTCTAAGTTAAGCTCAGTTCTATCACTTTTAAATTTCTTAAAGTTAAGCACTAAAGGGGGTTTCGGTGATGTCAATTAAAGGTTGCTCCAGCTCGTTAAACTAAAATTGTTTCAAGCCAACCTTCTGTATCAAGATTCCATATTGTCTTCGTCCACTTTTAAACGTTTTAAAAGATCTCCAACTCACAATCAAACATTCTTTCAATTTTATTATGGCTTTTACAAATTAAAATTTACTTATAACGAAGTAAGTTGATGTTAAAATTCAATTAAGCTTTTTTCAGAGATTGTTATGTATACAGTATAATACATCTTACAAATATGATAAGTCAGACCCAGTCATCAGTTTATACCACTTATTACATTTTTCTATAAAAATTCCAGTTGCAAACGACAAAAATACAGAGCTTGCTGGACTCTTTGTGAATAAATAGAAGTTCTGACCCTGTAAAAAGCAACAGTAAAATTACAGGTAATTTAAAGAAAAAATAAGTACTGTTAGTAATATAGTAGGTGAATACTTACTACTTTCTGTTGAAAGATGTCATATTTACTATCCTCACGTTCCTTTAATATGCACCACGCATAAAACTAATCAAATAATATTAGCTATCTATCTCTATATATAAAATTGAATGTATGTATGTATGTATGTCTATATATCCTTTATGCGTTGCCAAACTACTCATCCGATCGCCATGAAATTTTAGAAAGTTGCTCTACATGTGTCCGGGAAGGTTTTAGTGAAAAAATATTTTCGAAAACCCCATAAGTTTCCATTTTATGGCGTTTTAAATTTCTAATGTTAACCTTATGGAGAGTAAGTTTGTTTACAAAATGTCTACAATGAAAACATTAATTTGATTTCTTAGCTAAAGCTGATTGGTTTACTTTCCATTAGCAATATGCTTTACTATCCGATGTCATCTGAATCATTCATTAATGTAAAACTATGAAGAAATTATGTGTAAAAAATGAACAGCTTTATTCGCTACGTTAATAGTTTACGGTTTTGGGGGATCATGTATTTATATTTTTATTTTCTGTCTGATTTAAAAGTCACGTGTTTATATGGTGGTCAAATAAAAAATAATTATAATGTTTATATATACAGTATTACGTTTATTATAATAATCAGCTATTGTATATCTTTCCTATAAAAGCCGTATCACAGTTAGGTTTGGGTTTGGATTGGATTTGAAAATTTTGAATTAATCCACTCAGATTGATTTGTTATATGGGAATGTTATTAATATTTCTTATCGTTTCAGTATTGTTATTCACTATGCCGCGACCCAGAATATAAAACCTTTCACAATGAAGCCGTAATGCTACTCGACTTCAAAACATGGCCAATCTTAAAGTTAACAGGTATTTACTGTGAGGCGTTACGAAGTTCGCCGGGTCAGCTAGTAATATTATAAGGAGGAGGAGGTTTCTGAAGATGCCAACACATAGACATATATTCAAACCCATGTATTTGAATCCAAGTATGAATGAAAAATTAATGTAAGATGAGTGTGGTGTGATCTTGTAGTCTTGTAATTGACTAAGGCTGACATGTTCCTTAGACATCAATATAAAAGGAACTATTCATACCATAGACTACGGTGTACAGTTGATAAGTCAAGTAACAGCGGATGATCAGGTTGTGGTCTTCACAATATTAACTGAAAATTCCTGCCATCGGGATGAACGACAATTTCGCAATACATTTTTCGAATATCACTCCACGACCCAAGTGATAATTTAATTACTTATAATTAAGTAAGAATATACCTCATCTTCAGATAAAACTCGTTGACATTGTAAAATTACGTGGGAGCGGGGAAATGGTATTAAGTAGCAAAAATTACAAAATTACAAAGAAAATGGGGACAATGTTGTAAGAAAAATTTGCTAGGTTAAAAATCAGCTTTGTAAAACTCAAAAATATCATCTCATAGGATTCGGGCTACAAAATAAAACATTTAGCGATGCCGGGGTATTTCAGATGTATACAGTTTTCATTCCTCGTTTATCTTTAGCACTGAGCTTATTCCATCTTTATTATTTCACAGAAAGGTTTAATATTAATAAGTCAAATCATTGCCTCTCTGAAGTTGATAGGATGAGTTGGGTCTTAATTGTTATCTGAAAATTTCATCATCCGGAATATTGGAAAACTGTCATAGTAATTTTTTTTTTTGTAACCCAGAAGGCCCCTTCTAAAGTTGAATTGAATAATTAAACGAAACCGCACGCAGCACACTGGCATGAGTAGAGCGAATTTCTTAGAACTTATAAAAAAGATAATAATCGAATATTACTGAGTATGCAGGTTTGTTGCAATAAGGGTTATTTTACATAGTATATTTAGTTACTAAGGAAAAACACATACCAATTTTTTTATTAGTCGATAGCTAAGCGAGTTATACCAATTTATCTATTATCCGTAAGAATTACATGGACAATGAGTACGTAGTTTTCTGTCGTAAGAGACGTTTTATTTGGGGTTTTTATGGATTTAGTGATAATACTTACCTAATAGTGAGTCATTATTTTTTATTTTTTCTCCATAAGGTTAACATTAGACAACGTACTATGTTACCATTTTGAGTATCTCAGTAACAAATAGAGTATTGATTCAAAATACTAAACTGTATGTTTTTTAAGATGAATTCAATGGTAAAATGACAAATTAGATTTTTTTTCAAAAGTTATACTTAAATAAATTTAAAAACTTATGGTTGAGGTACGAAACTTCCCCAAAAATGTTAAGTTAGTTAATGTAAAAGTAAAAGTGTGTTAGTTAATGAAGTTCGATTGCGTTGCCCTACGAACTCGTCAAGATATTACAGAAAGGAACAACTCCAACTTCAACTACATTCAATTTTATTATAATAAAGATCAGACAATGATTGCGTCTGTTATCGTTAAAGTGGGTTTACACGTTACGATAAATCGTAACAACTTGTCCGAACGATAAGTCGTTGCAAACAAGTCGGTGTGTGTAAACCGGAAGTCGTTACGACTAGTCTGAGTTGGAGCCAGGTTGGAAGGTTTGAGTAAATTTCCACAAACTTCTCGGGTATGCAACGACAATTTGGAGGGCTCATGGACAAGCCGGAACATGTAAACGGTGACTCCGTCAAATCGGTCTCCTCAGTCGTATTGTTGAAGCGTTGTACCTCAGTTCTGTCGTTTCTCATTACGGTACCTTGTCTTTCAATCAAAGGAGAAACCAAACACAATAATTCTTGTAAGTATCCTCTGTCATTCTCAAGTAGTTCCTCCAATCAGCAGGTTTATTGCTTAATTCTTTTAACAATTCCATTTGGGATAACCTCTTCTTCAGTAGCCAATGAAGAATCCACTTACTTCTTGGTTTTCTTTTCTTCTTCACACTTGTTACAAGGCACTTGATGTACGTATACCATAAAAGTAATTCCTCCATTGCTGGAAAACACTTCACAATTCACCTACCACAGAGGAGAAAATACTTACTGACTTGAACGATAAGTCGGTACGTGTAAACGGACATATGATATTCGATAAATCGTTACTACTTGTCAACGACGATTTGGCATTCAATTTATCGTAGCGGGCAAATCCACCTTTGCGTGTTCAGGGGGTTGAGTTTTGAACTTATATCATGGTCCCGGGCTTAACTCTAGAACTGGCTAAGTGTAATTCACGACGCATTCACACATTCAATAAGAAGTGGCAGGTGGAGGCATCTATCGTCAATTTAGTGACTTGTCCGGTTACAGCGCTACGCTGACGAGTGTAGCGTTCTAGCAATTCGGAAGTGCTAGGGTTGGAATCCCGACCATGAGCAATCCCAATTCCGCTTGCATATGTGTGGTATAGTGGAGAGGGGGCCCACCTTAAATAAGCAATGGTCGGCTTGGATGGAAGTTGCAGCATTTGCAGGCTTAATTTGGGATTGCGGCGGACACCTGTTTTGCTTTTGTGGTTAGTGGTTATAAGGGGGGGGGTGTTTTTTGTGTATACTTAATATTTTAGGAAGATATAAATAATTATTTTATGTTACAGTTAAAGGTAAAAATCTTTCCACACTACAATTCCACCAATTATTATTATAACCTTTATTTAGAATAGATAATTGTTTAATGCACGATAAAGATATTATATATTCATTACCTCTTCCCAACTGAATTTATAAAAAACAACTATGTATGAAGCCTTTATGTTGAGAGTTAATAAAATTATAATTTAAAACATTATCGTTCCAAAATTAATAAGAACCATTATAATGAATAATATTACATTTGACTTAGTTAAATTAATTATGTAAGAATATATTTATTCAAAAATCATTAGTAAGAGTACTAACTCCATTATTCATTACGTAAATATTCTAAATCATTTACAAGCCTCTTGATCGGCGCATCGTTAGGAGAATTCCCTTATTACGAAAAGCTGGCAGATGTAAATTAGAGTAAATTCCTGGCCCCTGAGACCAACAGGTCTTTAGCTTAAGCGATGTTTAATTAATAACGACGGATAAGACCGCGGACAGATCAGTGAAAGGTAAACTTGACCGGAAAATCTTTACAGTTTAATTTTATAAAAGCTAATAGTTTTTATTCCTTTCAAATTAATATTTAAATTTACGACATAATCTTATTTAAGTTAGACAACTACTAATTGTTTAATCTTTAATAAACATGACTTCAAAATTGTTATCCTTACACATCTATCCAGGTTCAAAAATTTATACTCTCTTTATCAATACAAGCAGATTGAATACAAATTCAACATGTATTTAATGTAGAGACCAATTACATTACTGGAAGCACTCAGTTCTAGAACCGCATTCACTTTAACTCATAAAAGTACAAATAAACATTATTTTAATTTACTTACCTCCAGAACCTTTATTAACTAATAAAATAATAACGTAACATACCTTTCAGTCAACAGCTCTAAAACATTTGTAGGTATATTTGTATATGCTACATGTTTCGGACTAGAACTCCATTATCAGGGATAAAATTGTCGTCTCAAGAAATTAGTCACGCAAAAATTCTTACACTTAAAATATTTTCTTTTTCAACATAATTTTACACATTTTAACTACATCAGACATGTTCTGCTGGCCAGCAAGAGACCCCTCCCCAATACAATTTTTACACCCAATACACTCACAGTATTAGAATATTTTAACACTGTTTACTGAAAGGTATGTAGCCTTATTATTTTATTATTCGTTTAATTACATGGCGGTGTTTACGGTCAAAATATGATTTTTTTACCTCATTCGTTTATTATCGAACTGATTAACAATCAAAATATATTATTGTATTTAGATGTATAAGCTTAGATCATGAATATGTCTAAAGGGAAATTATTCAGTTCCTCTAAACCTTATAACGTCAATAACCATATGAGATCACTGTTTCATATTTTGGTCTTATGGATTTCCAAAATCCACTAAAACTAAGACGTGTACATGTCAAAATAATTTACTTATTTCTTTACCTTTACCTTATTACCTTACATCGTTTCAGTAAAATATTTACATTGTATTAGAGGGATGGAGTATCCATAAATGGCTACACGTTTGTTAAAGGGCGACATATTTATAAAAGACCTGTAGTGCCGAAACGTGCCCAGATGTTTCCTTTTCATCCCTATGTTTTCACGATTCATCCTTATTAAGTTATGAAATTTTAATTAAATGTGTACGAGTCATAAATGTTTTTTCAGTATAATTATAATTATTATTTCTTTAATCTTTATGAAGACATGGCACGACATACACCATAAAAGTATAAAATAGTTTCAAAAATAAATAGTATTTTTATATAACCGACTAACTAACTGGAACTAAACGGAATATCAACTAAATGGAATATACCACCTTAGAATTATTGTATTATAAGGTTTATCCTATCGCGTAGGGGTTTAAATTAGAAATGAGTCTAATTCTGTGACATTGATATAATTAATTTATTTTTATCACAAAATTAGTGTAATCTATATAAATAAAATTAGAGTTTTGTCTGTACATTGCTCAGAATGATTATTTTTTTAGTTATTTTTACGTTTCGTGCGTTAGAGAAGCCTAAACTGGTCTTATCTCAATTTTTGTCTGTTTGTCAGTGACGCTCCAGGAGGCATTTTACGCCGTCTTCTCCGAAAAAACGGAAGAACTGATTACAATGAAACTTATTTCATGTATTCTCTATATTCTAGAGAAGGTTTATAAATGCTTGAAATCGCCCCCCCTTGAAAAGTAAAATAACGAGCATTTAAAAACCCACTTTTACGCGATATTACTCGCATTTTGATTCAGTTTTCAATGAATAACCTACTGGTAAAAATCAGCTGTCTTTGTAGTTATAGATTTAATAGAAATAAAAACAAACAGCTGTCAAATCAATATTAATTAGTTTAAATTGGTCATTTATTTTAAACCCATTTCGAAATCATACTATATTAAAATGTTATTTTAACGTTTAATTGTAAGGTTATTCTGAATAATAAAGCTGGGTATTAATTTATTTTCTTTGTACTGATTTGTTTAGGATATCAAGTTTACATTTTGGTGTAACGATCTTCCTTCTTCAAACTGAATCCTACAACCCGTACAAAGGACGGGCTTACTGCTAGTACAGACTAAAGTTATCAATGTTGCCTGTCTGATTTCGGATTTAAAGATGTAACTATTTAATTAAGGACTGAATTTATATTTTAAGATCATGGTTTGAGCTTAACTCTATCAAAATCCATACAAACTCCACTCACTGAAACAGTGCAAACTTTTAAGAAGAATTATTCAGCACTTTTAAAATTGAAACACAATTGCTTACACCTTACAATAACCCTGGGACTTGATGAGAGTCCACTGTGTTCAAAGTCAATCTTAACACTAGGCTATTGTAAGTTTGATAACAAAAACTATAAAGCACACAAAGAAATACGTTAGTGTACAATCAATTAATAATGTGTAAAAATCTTTTTAATTACACCCCACTTGTCTTGTAAAATAGTACAGCATCTTCCGGCAGTTATTCTTTAACTCACATTCGATATGGTTACTAGAGAGGACACACAGTACAGGTACTCATTAAACTAATGACAACAGTGAACTGAACGTAAATATAGTTCCTTTAATTCATATAAAATATGGTTACTAGAGAAGATATGTGATAGAGGTAAACATGAAACGAAAGAGACTAGATATTGTATTTTACAGTTCAACTCAACATGGTTTCTAGAAAAGACACATGGTACAAGCAAGTATAAAACAAATGGCACTAGTTAATTGAGCACTTAACAGTTCTCCTATAATTCACATACAACATTAAGGGGGGTACAAGTAAACATGAAACAAAAACACCAGTGAATTAAATGTAATTGAGACAGAATCAAACCTGTTGTAGGACATTTTGATTTCAGTCTTCTAATAAGCCTGAGACTTGATGAGAGTCCACTGTGTTTAAAGTCAATATTAACACTAGGTTATTGTAAGTTTGATAACAAAAACTATAAAGAACACAAAGAAAAAAGTTATTGTACAATCAATTAGTAATGTGTTTAAATTTGTTTGATTACATCTTACATAAAAGGTTAAAATGTCATGCACTGAAGCTAAATGATTGTCAATGAGATCAAACTTGGCTAGTGAGATGTTGGCTCATGATCATAAAGTTATTTTTTGATACCTCTAAACTGGACACTTTGTATGTAACAAATAACCAAATTTCAATTGCTCTCCTGTTGTATTGTTATGTTCAACAATGTCGTTCATTGAGAAAGGTATAACATAGATTATTACATAGCATTATACGGTAAGCCAGAAACAAACTCAATCAACATACATACCTTGACACAGGATTCAACAAGTTGGTTTGTCATTGATTTGATCTAGGATCTATTGCATTAGCATAGTATCAGACAACTATGGGATGATTCAGTTGAAATCAAACGTATATCTTGTCTCTTGTTCCACCAAGTTGTCATTTGAGCCAAAATGAACTTGATCTAGTATCTGCTGTATTTAATATTTTTAAATATATAAAATATTTAAATTGCTAATACAACAAAAAATAATTGTTTAAATAGGACGAAATTATTAAAATCAAATTTTAATGTATGAATTCAAATAATTAAATATAGATAATAACATTAAAAAGTTAAAAGTGACATTGGTTTTTGTAAAGTATTGAAATTTCTGACTTTATAATTCATTTAGTAATTTAAATATGTGTTTGGTGCGCATGGTCATAAACATAGACGAGTCAAAAAATGAAAGATCTGACTACAACATCAACAATTTTATTCATTATAATATAATGAATAGAAAATCTTAGATATCTCGGAATCTTTTGACATCAATACTTCCTAATTATGCCCCATCTCACCAAGACGCATCGATTGGCGCATTTTTGTCTGAAAAATAGTAACCCAAAATTATTTTGGAAAAAACCTGGCCGTTTTTATAACAGTGGGACTTGGCGTACGGTGGGTCTAGGTTATGAGGACAGTGAACGAACGATGTACAGTGATAGGGGGGCTTTGGGAAACGGGGACTTGGCGTATGGTCAATAGTCAACCAGTATATATGAACAATTATAATAATATATTACAAGTTTTATAAATTAGAGAATTTGTCTAGCATAAACGATTTTTTACATCAAGTTTTATCTATATCTGAACATAAATAAATGAGTTTGCAGATTTGCTGCCATAATAAACGCATAAGCATATGGATCCCAAGTGAAATATGGCTGGTGCAGTCTTGTTGCGCAGACATGAGCGCGACACTGCACACAACGCGGTCCGTTGCGCAGGACATTAGGACATTAGGCGCGGGCTTCTGTAAGGTATGTAATGTGTGAAATTTTTCATTAAAATGATGTTGTATAGTATCAGGTAATAGATTAGACATAAATAAAGGTTTGGGGATTTTTTTAAATTGTTCAATCTGTCCAAAAATAATCCCCATAAGAATAACATGGGAAAAACGTGGAAATTCGGTTGTAGGACCCTGGTACTGCTACTACTACAGCCTACCCCGTTGGCCCGATTTAGATGAATTTTAGATTAAAATTTGATAGTTTATAGTGCACAGAGTGCTAAAAACGTCCGATCAAATGTAGGAATACACGTCTCTATCAAATTTGGACTCGATCGAACCATTTTTACGAGAGTTATTGTGTTCACACACACACACACACACACACACACACACACACACACACACACACACACATTATATACAAGTATATACACTTTGTAATTAATTTTTAACGACTATTGTTTTTGGTCTTTTTGGTCTTGTTTGGTACCTCAAAATAAAAAGTAATATGGCTCCGGGCTTAGGTCTTGTCATGGGACCTACTGTAATAGCTTCAACCCTATTTGCCAAATGAACGGTAATGGGTTGAAAGCCGTTAAATGTAAGAACATTTATTTTTAAATTGTTGTTTGTGATGACGTGTGACACGTGTCAGTTATTGGGTTCAAACTAGGAGTAGGCCTACAACCTACAACCTGACGCTCGTAAACTGCGAGTCTTGTCAATGGAACATGCCTCGCCGATCAACCTGTCAGTAGACACCGTCTGCTGTTGACAACTTCACACCTTCACAAGGCTGAGAGTTAATCTAATATTGCTTTTTACAGGTTAAATATTGAAGAGGGATCATGAAACCCTTTTAGGTTGATATTAAATAAAGTCACGCGTCCTTCAATGAGTTTGTTGTACTTTAATTCAACGCTCAAGATTGAACAACCTCGTTTATCAACGAGTAGAATAAATCTTTCGCTTTTCGGTCGAAATATCGATTATAATTAAAAATAAGGTTTTTTGTTTTATTTTGGTTCTTTTTACACAAGAGACATTTTGTAATGGAGTCAGGGATATAGTATACAAAAGCTAACCAACCCGAAAGGGAATCCCGGGATTTGAACCCGTTACCTCTTACACCGAAGTCCATGACGCTAACCACTTGGCTAGGTAGGTTCGTAAAATAATTATGTCAACAATGACTTATCTCTTTTCTAATATTACATTTTTATCAAAATTCGTTTACATTAAATTTTTTATATTTATTTTATATGATTGTTTGAAAACCAATTTATATTAACTAAAAGATTTTACTAAAATACATTTGTCAGTTATTAATAGTATACAAATAACTTTGTTTGATCTAATAATATCTGAAGAAAATGAATAAATATATCATTTCTGCAAAGCGGAACTATAAAACTAGCTACTGTAATTGTTATATTTTGGCAAAGAAAATCCTGAAACAATAAGAAAGGGTGCTATTCTAGATTTTCCTATTCTAGAGTCTCGGTATAAGGTTTCCTATTGAGGGGTCTACTATTGTTCTGTATTATTTATACTATTGTTTTAACGTGGTTGTTTAGACCAAAACTTTAAACAGTGCCGTCATAAGGCTTAGTGATGTCATATGGCTATAACGACAGCTGTTTGGAGGGACTACAAACATTCCCTTTGCCATACCCAAAATATAACCTATTTCACACAGAGAATTAAATACAACCATTTACTGCATTCTATTATTTTTATATGTAATAATAAATAAACTTCATCTTTAAATTCTTATTTGGTTATTTCCAACCCCACTTACACGAAATTTTATTTTTTTCTTTTAACATACATACGTATAGCACAAGACAATGCTGGTAATTGGCATCATTAAAGAAATTGAAATCAGTGAAATATATTTTAACTTGAAGGTGAAATATTACCCATTTTTTATGCATTAGGTTTGTCGCTTACCTCGTTCCTAGTTATTTTTTTTGATTGGCAACGTTTCTACAGTGGTCATAGAAATTTATGGAATTATTTCTATTTCACATACTATTACCCAATATGTTCTTTCTTTCGAATAATTCCATTTTACATTGACCAAAAATTACATAAATTGAGAGAACAAAAATACGTTAAAACAAATATAGCTACACAGTATTTGTTATTTTAAGTTCTCCCCGTATACATGGTAGCCAATATGGAGAAAGTTTAGTTTTCGTCAAATTTTTTAATTTGAGTTGTGAGTGGATACAACAGTTTTGAGGCTCCGTGAATAAAAAAAATGGTTTTTGGTCTAATATCTATTAGTTATTCTACCTTTATGTCTGTGAAAATACTCCAAGACCACTCCCCGATGGTCCGATTTTTTTGAAATTAGGTACACCGTGCGTTTATCTATATCTCCAGACCGTTATTATTTTTAGAATTTTTTCATTTTTACAGGTAGTTATAATAGTATATGTATAACATTTAAAAAATCTGAAAATTTCAAATTAAAAAAAATCTCTAACGATTTTGGTTACAATTTTATAGTCATTAAGATCCCAAATAATATGACACCACCGATCGCCTGCAAAACCATTGTTTTCTTTTAAATGACAATTAAATGTTTTTTTTCTGACAAAACGGAAAAATGTCTAAAATAGTTAGGCTGCCTTCATTGAAACCAGCTCAAAAAGCTAAACAAACCATTATTTTGAATCATTAGTCTACGACTAACGGTTCTAAAGAAAAGGTAAATCTACTGTCCGTGATAAACGTAGTACGTTGCTGGAGCGCCCAATGTACTCTTATGGAGAAAAATCAATTTCTTCCTTATTTATTAACCGTTTTCCACGAAGGCCTTAACATTGTTTGAAGAAGGGCGCAGCAACACCGGCATGTCAGTCTCCAATTCGCTCAGATGTAAACAAAGACGATATTGTGTTTACTTGTCCACTGAAGTTTGTTTGTGCGGAACCAGTTTTGCCTCAAGGGCAAGGGCAAACTTACTTTGGTGTTTTAATTAAAATAATATTTTTGCCAACGTTTACTATGATATGTATCGTTGCATTATGCTCAGCACCCTTTCTTAAATTGCATTTTATTTTACTTCTCAACATGTTTCAGGAATAATTCCTTTATGGTGGAAAAACGTATCCTTAAAAATTAAAATATGCAGCTAAATTAAATTTTTTGTAAACATGTGCGGAACTTTGTTGGGGGGTGCAGGATAAAAGAAGTGTGTTTTACCTCAACTGTTCGTCACCATGGGCCTGTAGCCTGTGCGACTCTGGTCTGTCTGATAGGACCTACCGGCCGCTGGTTCCGATTCAGCCTAGGCTCCATGAGCTAACGTCACGTCAATCAATATGGTTTTTAGAGAATTTCCCATAGGGAAGAAGCTATTGCCGTAGGTCTCATGGCGAGACTTAAGCCCGGGACCATGTTATTTTTTCTTCTTTAGGTGCCCAGAGTCCAAAAACAATAGTCGTTAAAATTTATATATATATATATGTGTGTGTGTGTGTGTGTGTGTGTGTGTGTCTGTGAACACGATAACTCTCGTAAAAATGGTCCGATCAAGACCAAATTCGGTAGAGACGTGTATTCTTACAAATGCTCGGACGAGTAGAGAAATACAGTTTAACGTAGGATCCGAATCAAAATGTTGCCTTTGTTTTACAAACTGGTCTAATTATTAGGCTATTCTGCATGAAAACGATTTATATAAAAATAATAAACCAATTTAATAAAAATATGACTCAGCGGGCTTCAAAACATTTCATGAAATAGGATTATGACTTCACAAACGAAAAGAAAAATCTTCAATCACGCAGTAGGCCTAGTCTTTAATTGTGTAAGTCGGTTGTTAAGTTACCGTTACTGGAATATGCCATAGTAAATTCGTATTCAAATACATATTAAGATAGATTTATATAAGATAAGATCCTAATATCGTTCGATAAACTGTATATATCTTTATCGAAAAGCCGATAGTAAACTTATTCGCTATTATTATTAACTAGTTGACCCGGCAAACTTCGTACCGCCCAACAATAACGTATGTCATGTTAACTTTTAGATTAACTTAATTGCATTTATTAATGTAATTAATTGGATTCCATCATTTGATTACCTTCACAAAGACTTTGCACATGAAACAACTTACGATCCATGCAATTTTGGGAGGATAAGTCTTGGACGTCAAGGTTAAGATATCTCAACGTTGAAAACTATGCACAGTTATTTCTTAAATTTGATTATTTAGAAGTGGTCACTTTTTTCGTTTGTTAACATATTTCATTGACTATATTTTTGCAATTTCATGTCACGAACCTTCTACCAAATAGAAAAAATTATTATATTTTCTTCCCTGTGGGAAATTTGATCATGGATATTTCTAACGGGAATGTTTTCAGTTCATCAAAACAGCTGTTTTTTGCATTCCACAAATCTGCTAACACCCCCTTCCCCAGAGCTTATTGCATATCCATGTCAAAAGATTACTACAAAGAAATAATACTTTAGAGATAAAATTTTGACTTCAAAGAAACAGAAAGAACTTTAAAAGAGAGAAAAATGCCCACATTCTAAACAAAAGGGAAATTAAAAGTATTGGAAATGATGTTTTGTCAAAAAGTAATTTTAAGTCATCCAGCTTTGCATTTAACATTTGGGCGAAGCCCCACTGGTCTGTAAAGTATATGCTAAGCTTATGAAGAGAATATGTAATGTAATTTGATGATATGCATACATCAACTTAAGTATTTAATAAACAGCTAATTTTGTGTTTCTTTATTTTCACCAGTCGACAGCATTAACCATATAATTCTTATAGAGAATAGATAAATTGATATAACTCAATTATTGCCATACATTTGTTAAAATTTGGCATGTGATTTTACTTACGTAACAGCCTTAATAAAAGCATATTACTTTGTAAAATAACCCTCACTGTAGCAAGTCTGCATACTTAGTACTATTCGATTACAATAATAGGAATTTCTATGAAATTCACTCTACTCACGCCAGTGTGCTGGGATCTCGTATATATTTAGATTTTTAAAATGTTTGCTATAATCATTTTAAAATGAAGTTCCTTCTGTTATAAGAATACCTGGTTGAGCGTATGTTTACAGGGAGGGTCGGACGGAATTGCGTCGTTAACTTAAACACGCCCATGAGGATTCCTCCCCGTATCTTGTATTAGTTTAATCTTCTGCTCTGTTTCTATACGACTCAGAGTTGATCCGATGGCTTATATGATAACGCAATAAAGGTACACATCAAATTTGCATGGTACATTCAATGTTAAAAAATACTTTATTATCAAAATTATACTACTGGCCAAAATACTCGTCTTTCGCACGGGTAAAAAAGGCTGAGAGGTGTACTGATAGGCCTACATTAAAATTATTGTTAATCAATTGTTTATTGTTTACAAACTAACAATACATGAGTGTCTACAACTTGACAAAGTAACACCACCTGAAATATATTGCGAAAGGATCAGGATGAACGCAATACAGGCAGTCATCGGGGAAAACTTAAAATATACCATTCCACTATTTCGAATTAATAATTCGATCACTAATTTCCTGCAGTTTATCTGTCAAAATGAACTTTCTCTCTTCTTCTTTCCGAACTGTCAAAATGTAGAGTAAACAGATGTAGTGTAATCAGAATATGTAAACATTAAAACCTAGGACGGTCACGGTAGCTCTATCTTCTTCTTCCCGAACTGTCAAATATTAGTGTTCTCAGCTATTGACATTAGAGTAATTTTATATTTTCATTCTTTGAAAATGTAAACATTGAAACAAAGGACATTCTCGGGGCTTACTAGGCATTCACTAGGGGATTTTAAGGAAATGAATATGCCTATGAGTTGCATGAGTTACCTTTGTGTAAAATATCAAACCGGTTAGTTTAGTATTTTTCGCGTTTACTTGCCACAACAAACCCACAAACAAAAACGTTTTTATTTACTTCCCGAGGGGAAATAGGTTAGCTCATAAATATGTCTAAAGGGATTTTTTCATTTTATCCAAACAGCTGTTGTTCTTATTCTTTTATATTAAAAATTCAATGCAATAGATCTGGTAGTTTCTACGGAATTTTCCAACTTAAAAGCACTAACATCCCCCCAGAGCTAAGAAATATCCATGTCAAAAGAAACCACAAAAACATACAGAACCTACTCTTATTTGTAATATTTAGATTTCATACGGCTTCTAATAACGTATGGTGGAAATCTAAATTGTTTTGTTCCTAATAACAGTAAACCTACATGTTCCAAGTTATTCTTATGGAGAATATGCAATGTGATAGAACTTCTTGTTAAAATCCTTTTAAATCCTGTTATACAGCTTCATCTAGGTAAAGTCTACGAATGTAAAAAATCCTAGTTTTATATATACTATTAATAATAGTTTCCTGGAAAGCTTTATAAATGACCTAAACCAATTGATTGAAACATTTTCTAAACGCGTTTGATAAGACCCATCACAGTTACTAAACTGCAAGGACCCATAAACACGATAGTTTTATAGTTTTCATAAGAAAGCATTTGTTTTAAACAACATAAGACGATAACGAGTATAATATTTACAGCTGAGTTAAATTTGCATCCACCATGACCATGTTATCCTTGTGGAGCGTAAGTAAATTGATAAATTGGTAAATTAATCTTCTTCAGTATATGACTTCGCCCATGACCATGCTTTGTTTCTATTTTCCCAAATAATTAATATATAGGCTAAATATAAATATACTATGTACGCAGGTATGTTGTACTTTCTTAATGTCACCCATATTGGTAATGACTTGGTATTGGTGTTGTATTGAGTCGCCGCTACGGTATTATAGTTCTGAAGATCATCGCGCTTATACATGCTATGTGGATTACATAGCTTAAACTTGTCTAATCTTAATGTGTGCAATTTTCCCAAAATTATCAGTAAAAGCTTAATGTAAATAAAATATCCCCCTTTTCTCTAAAAGTCGATAAATTCGTATTTTTAACCTGCAATAAAACATGCACTGATGTCTTATCGAGACATTGATGCACCCAATTTGTCAGAGTAAGTGCTTCACCCAGCTGATTTGTATCAGAGATGAATGTCAGCTGTTTTATTTTACAGTTCGCAAATCAGCCGCCAAGCAGAGCGGCGCTGCCGGGCTGTTTCCCGCGCCATCGCCTCAGCCGGCTTCCACCCAAGCGCCCCAGGCTCTCAGTTAGTAGCTTTTAAAAAGCCATTCTTTATTAAGTCAATAAATTCGGTCTAATATTACCTTGATTTGCATAAACACCGATTTAATAAATCCGTAGCCTTCGGTGATAAATTCATTGTCAGTATAAACGTGTATGAGGTTTATGAACAACCCCGTCGATACCGTTTGATTTCTGTCTAAGCATTTAATGAAAAATGTAAAACCTTTTTATGCAATTTAGAGCTTAAATATTTCCAGTGAAATTTATAAAATAAACGATTGAATGGGGTGTTTCCTAATTGTTTCCTTATTTCAGAAAGCAGGAATTTTATTGTCATGAAACATTTATGGACAACGTTCATAGAAATATATACAGATAAATAAAAATAAAATAAATCTAAAAAAGCAACAGTCAACCAGAACCAGAAAATTACATAAAATACTTTACTTACCCACAAAAATAAACTGTATCAGTTGCTGACAAATACTTTATCCCTTAAGTAAATTTAAAATGTACGACCTTTAATACAACTACCGTACCATATTCTATGATTATTTAATTATCTCATAACAATTTATTGTTTAAAAAAACCATCCGATTAACATGAAGATTAACAAAATTCAACAACGAATATAACGACAATACAAGTTAAAATAATTATTGCTATATTTTTTGGGTACATAATCCCCCAACCAGTTATATCAAACATTTTTGACTGCGTTTTGTTGGGTGATGTGGTTCTACACTGCGTAAGTTTCATATAAAACAGTTGAGAAATAAGGATAAAATTTATTTTCTAATATTCACCTTAAGAATAACATTGGGCGCTCTTAGACAACATACTACGTTTACCACGGATAAGTTTAACGTTTCTCTGGAACCGTTAGGCATATTCAAAATAATAATTTGTTAAGCTTATTTAGCTGGTTTAAAGGGCAGATGGTCAAACTATTCTACAAAATTATTGTTTGGTCCAAAAATTAAAAAAAATATTTTTTTGGCATTCCAAAAGCACGCAACTTTTTAATTATTAGTTTTACAGACATAAGGGGCGTTTCATATTATTTGGGAACTTAATAACTATTAAATAATGAAATTTCAATCAAAATAATATGAGGAGATTTTAAGACATTTGTATTTTTTATATTTTAAAGGTTTATAGTTAAACTGTCCTTAAAATCAAAACTTAGAACTAAATAGTCTTGTGACATAGGCAAAGTAAGTGTACCCTGTACCTAATTTCATAAAAATTGAACGATAAGTTTGGTCTAGGGGATCGTGCATGAACAGACATCAACTAAAAAACCATTTTTTGCACTCAGGGAGCCTAAAAACGGAATTATCCACTCTCATCTCAAAATCGAACATTTAGACGAAAAATACTTTCCCCGTATCCTATGTACCTGTATAAGGGGAGAAAGTAAAAAGCCATTACGGATGGGCATTACAAAGAGGTCTACGAGATTCTTCTTCTTCATTCCATTTCATTATTTCATTCAACTGCACTACAGTTTCAACTTCCTTGAAACTGACGAGTTCAATTTGATATTAGGATGTATTAGGTCTGGAGCGCGCCAACATCGCAGCTGAGCGGTTCCTGCTCGTTATTAACCACTACCTGTACGCCTACTTGATCTCTAGTGTGTAGCTCACCGCAACCGATAATCTCCCCAGTCAACGCTGTCGCCTAGTTGCAGACAACCAACACTGGAGCGCGCCAACATCGCAGCTGAGCGGTTCCTGCTCGTTATTAACCACTACCTGTACGCCTACTTGATCTCTAGTGTGTAGCTCACCGCAACCGATAATCTCCCCAGTCAACGAGTTGAGGTCTACTGTCGCCTAGTTGTAGACAACCAACACTGGAGCGCGCCTACATCGCAGCTGAGCGGTTCCTGCTCGTTATTAACCACTACCTGTACGCCTACTTGATCTCTAGTGTGTAGCTCACCGCAACCGATAATCTCCCCAGTCAACGAGTTGAGGTCTACTGTCGCCTAGTTGTAGACAACCAACACTGGAGCGCGCCTACATCGCAGCTGAGCGGTTCCTGCTCGTTATTAACCACTACCTGTACGCCTACTTGATCTCTAGTGTGTAGCTCACCGCAACCGATAATTTCCCCAGTCAACGAGTTGAGGTCTACTGTCGCCTAGATGTAGACAACCAACACTGGAGCGCACCTACATCGCAGCTTAGCGGTTCCTGCTCGTTATTAACCACTACCTGTACGCCTACTTGATCTCTAGTGTGTAGCTCACCGCAACCGATAATCTCCCCAGTCAACGAGTTGAGGTCTACTGTCGCCTAGTTGTAGACAACCAACACTGGAGCGCACCTACATCGCAGCTGAGCGGTTCCTGCTCGTTATTAACCACTACCTGTACGCCTACTTGATCTCTAGTGTGTAGCTCACCGCAACCGATAATCTCCCCAGTCAACGAGTTGAGGTCTACTGTCGCCTAGTTGTAGACAACCAACACTGGAGCGCGCCTACATCGCAGCTGAGCGGTTCCTGCTCGTTATTAACCACTACCTGTACGCCTACTTGATCTCTAGTGTGTAGCTCACCGCAACCGATAATCTCCCCAGTCAACGAGTTGCGGTCTACTGTCGCCTAGTTGCAGACAACCAACACTGGAGCGCACCTACATCGCAGCTGAGCGGTTCCTGCTCGTTATTAACCACTACCTGTACGCCTACTTGATCTCTAGTGTGTAGCTCACCGCAACCGATAATCTCCCCAGTCAACGAGTTGCGGTCTACTGTCGCCTAGTTGCAGACAACCAACACTGGAGCGCGCCTACATCGCAGCTGAGCGGTTCCTGCTCGTTATTAACCACTACCTGTACGCCTACTTGATCTCTAGTGTGTAGCTCACCGCAACCGATAATCTCCCCAGTCAACGAGTTGCGGTCTACTGTCGCCTAGTTGCAGACAACCAACACTGGAGCGCGCCTACATCGCAGCTGAGCGGTTCCTGCTCGTTATTAACCACTACCTGTACGCCTACTCGCCCGCTTGTGTGAAAACTCACCGCAACCAATAATCTCCTCGGTCAACGAGTTGCGGTCATTTTTATCATTAGTGGTAGTGCCTGAACGTGTTCAATTGAGATGCCCATTGAGTTGTGCGTTTTGGATAATAGGTAGTGAGGGTATATAGATATAATCGATCTATGTTGAGTTTGATATGAGATGCTACTATGTTCAATCTGTAGTGAAATGAGTGCATGAGAATCAGATATACCGGTAACCATCTTAAAGCTGGTGACATTCTAAAGGTGACACCACACTGCATTTTAGTCGTACTTTACTTTGTATTTCAATATGACTGGTCATGTAGTACCTGACAAACTTTATTTTGTATAGTGGTAAAATAGTATTACGTTTGCCAGGATAGACTCTTAAATTTACTCTGTGTCTTACGTAACAGTTCTGTGCACAAAAAACAGCATCCTTTCTTCCTATCTTCCTTTTATTATCGTAATCCCGCCGGAGCCAAGCAGGTAAATGGTAGCCCTTCCCTCCAGTGGCTACCATAATGAGGCTCGATTTTTCGTTTTGGTTTGCAAATCAACTACAAAAATGCGAATAACATATTTTGAGAATGGGCTCTTTAATGTAACCAACATATTTTAAGAATAAATGCAAAATAATATAAATTAACACAAAACCAAATTATACACTAGTATTCTAATATATTTAATTCAAATAATTCCAATTCACAATTACCAGGGGCTTACAGGCAGATGTTGGGATGTTTTTCCGTGTAAAATACGGTAAGTCATTTCATTGATGGCGTCAATTTTGTTCAATAATTTGAGAATATAGAGACGCTGTTATGATTCTTATTTTGTAGACTATACTGTAAATTTTATTTTTTGTTTTTTATTGTTTTTTCATATTTTATAAACATTAAAAGTTTTAAAATGTAGTGGTTCAGACTACTAACAATGGTATTGCTACTACAATTTTAAGGTGAATACGAACGATCAATACATTTGAACCAATAATCGTGAACCACTTTTACAGAAAAAAAACTAATCAAACACAAAAACTAATTGTTTTACACATGTAAATATGAGGTTTCAAGCTGAGCTAAAAGTAATTCTATTAACATTTACAAATTTGTTTGCTGCGTAAATATTGAATACATCAATTCTATATTCAATTAATACGCGTGTTACTTGTATCCCGCGGATTACTTAATTATTATTGATTATTATATAAGGCGCATTATCATTTGTAGATAAAAAATAGGCCTTCATAAAATATTTGTATCAAAATGAATTAATATAGTGGATATGAATGAATATTAATGAATATGAACATGAATGAATATGAATGAATATATCAAAATAAATGATAAATATAGTGATTTATCATTCACTTATGCACGTACAAAATTTACTTTTCTTATTTAGTTCATTTTTAAACATTTCTTGGTAAAGAACGCCTTTTTCTAATTAGCATTCTACAAAACCGTAGTATTATAATACTAACCAAGTATTATTGAGAAAAGGGTATCACATAAATGGGACATCTCTAGCTAGGTGATATTCATCATGACCTATCAAAACCGTTTTCAGAAGGGTCTAACGTAATTCGATTGTAGGATAATAGTGAACCCAGAAACCTTTGGGCGCATTTGAGGCTGGGGAATCATTAGGCATGACCCTTTGCGGTCTAAGGCCTTCGACTGCGTCTCACACGTACTGCTGCTGGGTAAACACAGACGCTGTAAAGTCACTGAAGCAGTGCTAAAAACCACGCAGTTCCTATCTGCAAGATCGGAAACAGGTAGTGGAGATTTCTGGCGAACGCTCGGAGGAGAGGGTGCTGCAATATGGAGTGCAATAGGGATCGAAGTTAGGCCACTAATTTTTATGATCCTGGCTAATGATCTTGATCTTGAGGGTTATCCCCTGCTTTATGGGGACGACACTATCTCTGATCAGGGGCAGATATGTCGGGTGGGTACGTCGGGGTAGATGCGGCTGAACTACTGGAGGAGGCCAAGGACTGGTTTTGGAAAATAACCTGCGATCGAATAGAAAAAACGCAGAGCCTTAATTTCACACTGCAGCGCGTAGATACCTGGGGGCCTGTTGGGCTTCTTGCCCAATAGCTTCACAAGCCCCCAGGTTACAGATTCACAGGTATATCCAGCTGACCAGAAATTGACTTGGTCAGAGCACGTAATGCAGGTGTATCATAAACTCTCAAGAGTTATTCACCTGCTAAGAAAATTAAAAAGTTCAGTGCCGCTTGACTTCCTTACGTCCACCTTTTTTGTTCTATTCCATAGCCACATATCCCATGGAGTTGCAGATCCACCACCTATGGTCAGTATGTGCTCGACGCTATTACTTATGTCAAAAACAACATCGATAAGTTTGCAAGCGTGGAAATGGTCATCGACACAAAACATGAGCTGATCTGGATGCCCCGAGCAACAGGCTTTCCAAGTCCTTAAATAGTTTTCCTGTTTTGGTAATACGACTTTTCAATACGCTGCCGGACAGTGTTAGGCAGGCAGGCAGGGGATGCTGATTTCTAATATATGGTGCGCTAGAGTATCTTAACCTCGCCTCTGTGCAGTGTCAACGAGTTCATGGAAGTGAATCTATCCACCGCCTTAGTCATAAAGCTATAAAATCAAGGTATCCACTAACACAAGTTTTGACACAGCCTATTCAGGTGAATTGGTCAACGGAGAAGTGGTGATTAAGGTACGGCATAGGACTGCAACACTAAGCTCGCCCTCAGCGTCGGTTCAAGGGCTGTTGTTTCCACCCAATCCTCATACTCGTTACTGGTTATATGCAACCGTTCTCATTAGCTTGTTGCGTGATCCGATCAACTAGTTCCAACACCTATTAAAATATTATAACCGTTACTAATCCATTTTCCGCTTTGATTGCCAATAATTGAAGATCTGGTTTGTCTAATGGTCTACTCAGGAGGTAATTTCCGACTTTTCGTACCTAATTGTCAATTAGGAGCTGATGAGACTTGCCGTTGGTTTGCAGAGACGAAATACGAATAATAGGCGATGGGTTGTGTTTAGTTAAATACTTTATTGAAGTTAAGTTCTACCTGACTTCCACATGGCGGGTTAATTGTTATAATTTTATTTTATTGTTATTTTCTTGAAATACGCGGAATAAGATGTAATAACTGTGTCAGTATATTAAACTTTCCCTCTATTTAAACAAAACATTCTTGACCTGGAGTTGACTTTCTTCTTTTGAACTTTCAAACTTTTTAACGAAAATGTTGATATTAGTGAGGGTATCCATTACATTTTCCCACAGTACCTTATGGACTTTTCAATTAAGACAACCTCTATGACACAAACACTACAATTTAGTACATTATTTTTCTAGCTCTTACATTTATAAAGCTCATAACTTTTAGAGGTTAAAATTCTATACAATAAGTTAGTTTCCAACTTTTAAAATGTGAAAGCTGGGGCCGTAAAATCACACAATAAATCTACATATACGTTTGGAAAACGTGAGAGATCTCGTTAGTTTGCATGTGTGTCATGCAAGTGTTGTCTGATGTATTTAGGTATTCTTTACAAGAATATCAGATTCACAAACCGAAAGCGGAACAAGTAAGTCTTGAAATAGAACAAGATAATTGATACGGCCAAAGGAGATACGTCAAGTTCAATGTCAATTTTACAAGTATTTTTTTAAGACCAACTCGTTTTCAAAACATTATTTTTGTATATTTCGTTTCGCCTCCTAGACATGTAACACTAGTCCGCAGTACACAACGTCATTGAAGTTGCTTTCTTATTATTGAAGGAACCGTAAATTCACATTTGTCTGGATTTTTTGTTTTTCTGAAGCACAGGTCTACACCAAACAATGACCTTTATTCACAATTGTAGTCACTGGTACTTAATATAATCAGGTGGAAAATGTATTTATTTGGTTATATTGTATACTAAGCAGATTTATCTCAAAATATAAATATTATTAACTATCTGATTGAAGAGATATAAAAAAATACATAAATAATATACAAGGGCCTATGTAATTCACCAACAATTATCTACCTGTTTACAACAATGAAGAGATATAGAAAGGTTGATGAGAAAGTGTATTGATTTTTTGAAGTGTTATTTTTATAAACAACTAGCCAAAGTACCCGTTCTTCGCACGGGTTAAAAAGGCTGAAAGGTGTAGGCTCTACTGATACATTTAAGTTATTGTTAATTAATTCTTCATTGTTTACAAAATGACAAAACACGAGTCTACAACATTTCAAAGTAACATCTGTCAAATATTGGGAGAGGATAAAGATTAATGTAATAGAGACAGTCGTCGGAAAAACTTAAAATCTACCATTCCACTATTTCAAATAATTCACTAATTTCGATCCAGCAGTTTATCTGAAAAATCAACTTTATTTCTTCTTCTTCCTGAACTGTCAAAATATAGTGCAAACGGATGTTGTCATTAGAAAATGCAAACATTGAAACCTAGGACGGTCACGGCAGCTCTTTCTTCTTCTTCTTCCCGAACTGTCAAATTTAAGTGTTCACAGCTGTTGACATTCAAGTAATTTTATGTTTTCATTCTTTGAAAATGTAAACATTGAAATTTAGGACGTTCATGGGGCGAATCCCGAAGAGATTTTAAGGGAACTAATATGCCTATGTGTTGCATGAGTTTAAGATCTACCTTTCTGTAAAATTTCAAACCGGTCGGTTCAGTATTTTTCGCATTTACTTGCCACAACAAACCCACAAACAAATCCAAAAACAAACATACAGAAACCACCTCTTCTTTATAATATTATAGATAGACGATGTTTCAAGACAAAAAAATTAAATAACTCTTATAAAATGTAAGAAACTAAAATATGTTTCCTCTCATTTTTCCAATCTCGAGTATTTTTTACAGTGACTCATTTAGCTTAGTTTCTGACAAAGGCTACCTGATCATTTTCTAGAAGCTTCAATTAATATATTCATAGATAAATAATACAGATAGTAATTCAAGTTTTTTACAAAAATTCGTTAACGTATATGCCTCTACAATTGCAACGTGGTTAGCAGTATATTCAATAAGATATTAATTCGATTGTTTGCAGCCAGTCGCAAACGTGGAAGCGTACAAAGCTTCGTATTCAATCGAGGAATCGATTATCGGATCCAATTTAGACGCACTCAAACATCGTAATTTCTCTGATCAGCTGATCGTCTCTTGAGGCGACAAAGAATCGTCTACTCCTCCCGGACGATTGAATTTACCACAAAGCAAAAGAGTATGTCAGTGTATTTCTATTGTTTCGTTGATTGATATTTAAAATAAGGAACTAAACTAGTAATGAAATTATCAAATTCCCTTTGTTTGGAAAACTCACATATAAGTTAAATTAGTTTAAAACATGGTACGCCCAGATTTAAGTTTAAGTAGTTAATAATTTCAGAAACATAGTTTTACATTACTGTTTTACATCACCCAATATTTCTTAACTGGAAGTACGTAAGACATGCATAAAACATTGTCACAGATAAAGATGAGGAGTGGTTCTGAGCCTTAAGTATTTTTATCTGAAAGGTCTTATTACCATTAGTGTATATAAATGTGAATTTTCACATAAACTATAAATTTTCATCAATTTCAAATTATGAGATTTAATACTTGACTTGTACATAATAATGGATTTTTTTATTTTTAAACTACTGTGCTCCTTAGTATTATAAGGAGTTCTCCACAGTTTTCCACGTTTAATAAAACTAAGATTTACTGATTCTGTGAATGGGAGTAATGTTTGATTCAAAAATCAGGGTAAAGCATAGGTGCCACTACAATTGTCATTTAAAAACAAAAGTTGTATATTTCATTTATCTATGAACATTGCAATATTCAGGGTATCAAAAAATAATTTGTGTTTATTGCATTCTTAGAGTAACCAGCTGATGTGCGAATTACGTTGTTCTTATTCTGTTAATGGTTAAAAACTCACACTTGAGGTTATCCCTAAAATGCACTACCTTTATGGATAAATCAGCTGATTTATTCATTTTATCTAATGACATTTTATCACATTCTAATCAATTTCTTCTACACCTGTAGTCAATATAAAAAATCTGTATAAATAATAAAATTCAAAACCATCATTTTAATAAAGCCTACATAAGGATGTTCAAAAATTTCATTTAACTTTTCGCGATAACATTTTTTAAAGATCCAAATTTAAAATAGAAAAATAAGTTAAATAAACCTAAAGCTCGTTTTCCCGTTTCACCCGCAAAGTCAATATTTGTTTCCAAATTAAATTGTTTTTTGAAACTTTTCCAATTAAAACCAACCAATAATCACTACACATCAAGTAACAAATATTTATTCAGAATACATTTTCCCCAACGTTATAATAAAATCAATACAAAAATGAATAAATTATTTATACTTATTCAAAAAATAAGCAACCCAAAATACCCAAAAAACATCATAATTAATCATAAAAAAAATAATATTACTTATATAACTTATCACGATGAACAATTACAAACTACAAAGTCAACTAAACACCAAAAAATAACGTCCATTCCCCATTTAAACAAATCATTTAATTAAACCATATATACCCCTTACCCATAAAAACTGAAACCAAAAACCTAAAAAAGATCATTTATTTAACCATAATAAACATCCATACTTTCGTCAAACTACATAATTCCACAAACACTTTAAGCTTAAAGAACAAACACATAACCATTCAAAAAAAACAATATCATTTTAAATAATA
This sequence comes from Nephotettix cincticeps, assembly GCA_023375725.1. Classification (NCBI taxonomy): domain Eukaryota; kingdom Metazoa; phylum Arthropoda; class Insecta; order Hemiptera; family Cicadellidae; genus Nephotettix; species Nephotettix cincticeps. The sequence continues at coordinate 25,823,575 of CM041786.1, read as the reverse complement.
TCAAAACCTCTTGTTATGAATATTTACGTGTTCAAGTATTAGAAATTTTCAGAGTTTTAACATTTTTTTAATAAGTATGCAAATTATGTGTATATACACAAAAAATAATTAACTTTTTCTGATTTTTCATTATCGCTTATCATTTCATCCTTTTCAGTTATTTTAATATTATATAATCATTTTAGAAATCTTTCAATCTATATCTTTTATTTTGGTTTCAACCTACTTTATGAGAAGTAATAACTTTTTTCACTTATTCAATTATACATTTCACACACATTTGCTTTAAATTCAATTAATTCACTTCAAAATAAACTAATTCTGTATCTATAGGATATTTTTTAACTCAACTTTGTATGTCTTCTAGTGAAAGTGTTACCTGATATTGTCTAGATTTTACAATTGTAGCTTAATTTATTAATACGACAGTATCAAAATTGATATCATACACAGCATAACTCATAATAAACTGTCCCATGAAAACAGCTCCCAAAATCTATAACTCGAATCCCGATAAACTTACTCGTAAGTAAGTACATGAGAATTGATTACTAATAATATCTGACTATACAATGGAACAAAAATTTGTGTCACAGAGTAGTATCATTAATTACACCTACGAGTCATAAATTAAAAATCTATATTTTATTAGATCCAACATTATAAGGTTATAGATATAGTTATCTACCTATTATACACGTATACTGTATTAAGAGAACCCTGGTATTTTTTTTTGAGTTTGTCAGTGATACGGATTATACTCAAAGACTTAAATAGATGGAGAAATGAACTTAGAAACCCAAAGTAATCAGAGTATTATTAATGAGCTTTTATACACACTTAATAGTCTTTAAAATATATATAATGTAGATGAACTCATCGCAATACGATCGTAACCTAATATATGTTTTGAGTATATCTTGACAATTTGCTCTATTTTTGTACAGATGTCTCATAGTGAATACAGTCGTTGAAAAGATCAAAATGGTTTTGCTGTTCACTAATTTCATACCAAAAAAAACATACCTTTTCAAACATTGTTCTGTAAAAATATACACTGCTCTTATATGATACTATTAAGTTATCGAGAGGCAGTATTCCTCGATTAATATCTCATAAAATCTGTTAAGTGAGTATTAATAAAAAATAAACTCAGTCACGCGTCAGATATTGTAATGGTCAAGTTTGTTTACGTTCAAATAAGTGAAAAATAATTTTTTGAGTAATGTCTCACATTTAGCTACATTTAAATACATTGTACGCATTTATTTCTAGAGGTATATCTTATCATGTTGTGAATAGATTCTATTAGTCCGCATAATTTCATTATTTTTTTCAACTTTGCAAATATTAACCTTGAAGCATTAAATTTTAAATTACATGAGAGTGCAAGATTCATTTGTCGGCCATTTATTAGACTTTTCCATGTTAGGATATCAATTAAGTTGTTTATAATATGCTCAATATTTATCTCTCTGACATTTAGCGTCAGATGTGATGTCCTCGCAGTTACCTCAGTACACTTGCGTGACATTAATTGATACGTTGTCTGTCCCAACAAACGAATAATTAGTTACTATTTAGAGGTCTCATAAAATACAGATATTTAATAGTTTACTCTAAATATAAATTAAATTTTAACGATAAAGCTAGATCATTTGGTTCTGTCACGCTATAGATTATCACTTTCGGTCTAACTAGGGTGCTTTATCTAAGATGACGATTTATAGCCTAAAAAGTTAAATTCTAACATAATTATATTTTTTGTTTACTCAGTATACTGCTGAGCGTATCTGATAAAATAGTTTATATGTGTGTTGTGTGTTGTTTGTTCTGTGTGTTCTTTTAGTCCATAAGAGTACTACTATTGTCATTTATTTAACAATTTGTCAAGTACAAGGTAAATAATTCATGATACTGTTATGCTAATCCTCGTATTAAGCTGCGACTGCAAGCTTATGTATTACTGAATACTCATGCGATTGCCTACATAAGCAAACTCGCTCAGTGAACGACCAGAAAACAACTCTCGTTTAAATAAAGATAAATTTTTATTATGCAGTTTTTTTCAAATTTGTCGTACTTTTTATATTTTTTTCTGTTTAATTTATTTTTTCTTTAAAAAAACATGGTAAGTTTTATAAAAAACAAAAAAAATAAAAAAAAATGTAAAAAAATAATAAAAATTAAGAAAAATTAAAAAAATTTAATTTTTCAAAAAAGGATATTAAAAAAAAATTTAGAAACAAAAAATATGACAAAATAAAAACAAAAGCAAAAATAAATAAAAGAAAATAAAAAAAAAAAAATGTAGAAAAAAAAAAAAAAAATTAAAAACAAATAAAAATGGTTTGTTTAAACAAAAAAAATCAATAAAAAAAAAAAAATAAAAAATTAAAAAATAAAAACAAAATTTCTTAAAAAAATTATATATTAATAAAAAAAAATTTTTAAAAAAATAAAAAAAAAACAAAATTTATTTTGTTACCGTTTCAGGTAAAGATTTTGTCATAGCAGTAATTATTTTAATTCATAATACTACTGGATTGAATCATAAAACAAGTACAATGGACGTTTCAAAATAAACTGATACTCGGGACTATTTCCTCGGGGGTATTTCCTTTGCACATGCTTATGTTAGGACTGTTGAGTCCCAGGTCCGTAGCGTGATCCACACGTCTGTTACACCATCTCAAAAATAGGGACCTCTTCGTGGGACACCCGGTATAATACAATGGATAAAAAATAGGGAAATCATATTATTTTTCCTTTTTGCAATAAACCCTTACAGTGAAACAGAAAATGCGCTATCCGATAAAAATAGTGTTCCTCCTTACCATGTTTAATGGCATTAATACCAATTTTACTATGGGGCCTTTTATAATACAAAGCAACTTATGCATACTTAACGAATAAATAAAAATTTAGTTTCATAATTTTTGCTGTTAATAACATAAAATGATCAGTTTTATAGATTAAAATCAATATTGCTTGTCCCAAATATTCTTACTGTTGGTATTGCGATGGTTTGTAGTATTTTACTTATTTAAACTTTGTTTTGTTTATAACTATGCTAATAAATGTGCATGACGAAACAGTGATAAATCAAACAGTTGTTGTATTAAAGTTTTAATAAGAGAGACACGCTAACTGCACTTGCAAGCCAGTTCTCCCTTTAGTACGTTTCCTACAACCCTTAGGAGAGTAATTTTGCTCATAACCTACAATTATGTAGAGTTTTCTCGTTCTCTGTTTCGTCTTCTACAAACAAAGCGTGATTGTTGAGTTTTTGTTTAATTTTTAGAATGAGTCCTATGAAATAATTGTGAAGATCAGGTTTCGTTTTACTTCGGTTCATGATTTTGTGTCAGCTTATAAAATATTTCCCATATCTTCAGTAAAGAAGATTATCAAAAGATCGCAGATTTTTGTCCCGCCAGAACGGTATACCATCATTCCTTTCACACGTATAGCCCCATGCCATTGTTTTGCTAATTATTAGTATTCATTGAAAGTAGATTTCGTCACTTATAAGCTATAAACCATACCTGTATATGTTATTTAGTTAAATTAGCTAAAAGACATTATTTAGTTCACCTATTCGATATTGGGACACAAACTATAAAGGAACTCATGTTCGGGTATAATCACAATGGCAAAGATAGAAGAAGTATTGAGCAGTATAGTATTGCCAAATTTTGTTTGATTTTCAAAACCCGTAACCCAATAAATGCCTTTGCGAGATGTATAAATAATATATAGTGGAGTAGAAAAAATACTAGACCTAGTACTTATGATGTAATGACGTAATGCGTTTTTTTATTACATTTATGCTCATTGTTTTTTTATAAATGTTGTTGCGTACGAGAACTATTGTTCTTTCTGCACTCTCATGTTGTACTAGGCGTTATGTCTATGTTCTATGTTTACTTTTCTATATTTCACTTTTTTTACCCAATTTGACTATTACAAACCTCGGTTTCTGCGTCAATACTATGATTTTTCAAATGTTGATATTTGTTACGTTCCTTCTCTCCGGAAGAGGATACAAATTACATATTAAGAGAAACTTACTGAAACTATTTTGACTTTATTTTTATTGCGGAAGTATAAAAAATAGTGAATTTAATCCAGAATCTCTAAACCAAATTTTACTTCCAGACCATACGAGCGAGGTACCTGAGTGACCATAGCAAGATCAACCTCTCAATTTCACTGTTTAGTTGTGGGATTGGTTTGACAATTTTAAAAAGCAATATCACGAAACAAATTTAGACAGGAGAGAATGTTATTCGATTATGGATGGCTCAGTGAGCAGCGTGTCGGTTTTCCTAATCTGACACTCTACCCCGGTCTTGCCTTGCAGGGATCTTCAGGATTGCTCCCCTCATAAAGTGCCAGCCTACCTGAATTTGGTTGACACGTCTCACACCATAGCTCCAGTTAATGATCTGTAGACTTATGGTCTTTGCAGATAAAAGAGAGTATTTTACCGTATAATTAAAAGTAAATAATGTGACATTTGCTTATCTTTTCCGCATTCACATAAAGCGCGACTTTCAGCATTCCCAAACCCATACAATAAGATTTGAATACAATTACACATTATACTATGTTTTAATTACATATTAAAATTACATATATTTAGTTGTACTATGTTTACCATTTTGAATATCTTAGTAACCAAAAAATCGTAAAATCATGATTCACAATACCAAATTGTGAGTTTTTTTAGCAGAATCCAATAGAAGCCCTACAAAAACATTAGATTTTTTTAAATTATACTCAAAAAAATTTAAACCCCCATTTTAGTGGTACAAAACCCCCCAAAAATGTATTTAATGTAGTACAATAGCGTTGGGAATCCGATGAACCCATCCAAGATATTACGAAAAGGAACAACTCCACCGAATTGTATAGTAATCAGACAATAACTACTGCCGTTCTCGTTTTGACACATATATAGGATGTTCATTAAAGTCGGGGATAAACCTCGATGGGTGATAGTACTCATCAAAATAAACAAAAAATTTTCTATAAACATATGCCAAAAAATCCTTCGTTTAGCCGCTAACCGCCTTTTTGTGTTTTATACAAAAATCGTTATATCCAAAGAACTATTTAAGCTACAGGAACCAAATTTTACACACATCTTTATTGGCTAACGAGTAAAATATTCTCGAAGTATCATTTAGTTTTATTTTATATTTCAAAAATAGCGGTGGTTAAAAATCTTTTAATTTAAATAACAACAAAACCATTAACTTTATCAAATTTTCACAAAATGGAAAAAAGTTGTAATTTTAATTTTAAATCGAACAATACTTTGTTTCAAGAAATCCGTACACGAATAAGTGAGAAAGCTAACTTTTAATCTTAGCTTAGAGAGCCCTTGCGTCACCGCGGTGCGACCGTGGTGAGGAGTTCAGTTGGCGAACCTTTTTATAACTTGTAAAAAGTTTACAAAGTTAATGGTTTTATTGTTATTTAAATCTAAAGATTTTTAACCATCGCCATTTTTGTAATCTAAAAGATCCCCGACTTTAATGAACAACCTGTGTATATATAATTTTAAATGAACCCAAAACATTTTCAGGGGACTGAGTTACGAACTTCTATCATTGTCCCGTCCTTAACTGTCACCGTGCGGGTCATGTGGTTAGCTCATTTTTCCATAGGATATTCGCTAATTAGTAAAATTGTATTTGAAAGAGTTCGAAGGCCATGCGTTTATGAGTTACATTTTGTACACAAGTACAGAAAGACAGGTGGTTTGCCAATTGTCTAGTTTACCTCTATCGAACACTTACGGTTTTCACGATAAGGATTCAAAACGACTTGATACTTATGTCAATTTTACTTTTACGTCATTCCTTTGCGGACTTCCGGTTCAAGTGATCTCCTCCTTCACCAATGACAATGCCATAAGTTAACCAGATAAATATGCTTATGAAGTTATGTTTTCAATGCAGCAATAACAAGATCCGGAGCGTTGGCTGAACTTCCTAACTGGAGTTGAGACTTACTTCGTCTCCTTAACTGGATTTTAAAACAGCTCGTTGGAGAGTAATTCTGCGCAAAAGTTTCACTTTCATCTCAACGTATTTTGCTGTAATGTTCACGAAACACTAACACAAGTTTTAAACTCAGTCTTGTTTTAGTTGAGGAAATATTTGTGCAGCTGAAGAAGGATCTTTTGTAGTTTTCTGTATAAGACACTATGAAAAACAAAGTGAATAGGTTGTTCTTTGAGTTTATAACTGAACTATACGAAAACAGGTTATAGATTTGAACACCACAGTATAAACGAAGTGATTATAATCCTTTGACTATTTATATTTTGGTAAGATATAAATCTAAATTATTCTAGTATTCATATCTACTAGTTTATATCTAGTGTCATATAGTTTAAAAACTAATTGTTCATTACAAGCTCTCTAATATGTTGATTAATTTCTTTCCTATAAAATTGTTTTTTAACACAAATCTGAGTACTTCAAAATAGGTAAACAAAAAATTGAGAATGAGAACCAAAAAATTGGAAACTTATTTTTTGGTTCAATGCGAGTTAAATTTCTTAATGTAAATCTATTAAGACGAATATAATAGAACGAGTATATTATGTAAAATACATAATATACCTTAATATTGTATTATATTGTTATATTATATTATATGTGTATTTTACATAATATACTCATACTATTATATTTGCCTTAACGGATTTACATAAGCAAATTTAACTCGCATTGAACCAATAAATGAGTTTTCAATTTTTAAACATACATAAAGGATTTATTAAGTTAAATATGAAAATATATTTTATGAATGTTGTTCAGATATAGTACAAATATAATGAACAAGAATCTTTAGAGTAAATTTCCTGTGGAATTACTCTCCACAGGACTGTTGTAGGTGATTCGCTGAGGGCAAACTGGCCAGCAAGTACAGTTAGTGGGTCCCCTATTAAAACTTCACTCCTAAATTAGTTTTAACTAATACTTGTAGTTAATGGTCTAACATTACAGACATAACATTTTTAGATAAAACATTACACACTGTTGATTTCTTTCTAGTTAACATAAATAATAATCATGATACCATTGATAATAATAATAAATACAAATAATAATGAATAATAACCAAATTATATCACACTTGATAATTTATAAATCAACCAGTTTTTCCCTCAACTTCCCATCACCATAATCTGAGGGCTTGTGCATGACCACCAGCCAGAGGTGATCGCTCGTGATCTAGGAGTCTCCGGCAACCGGTTACGATCTAGCAACCTTTGAATAACTGGGCCAGAGCTACTGTGCCGGCAATATTTCGATTTAAATTTGGGCAAAATTTATTATAATATTAATTTTGAAATTTTAATAAACTTATTTCGCTGTAAAAATGAGCGTATCATGTGGCAATGGGTAGAAATGATTCCTAAAAAGCTTTGTTCATCGTTAATTTGACTAAAATCTTCCGTATACAGTATATTTCGTAAATATGTGTAATCAATTGATCATTTCTATAAGAAAGGTGTGTTATTTCCATGTTAGAGTCTTACTACCATGGAAGTCATAATCTATATAAATAAAATTAGAGTTTTATCTGTACATTGCTCACAGTTATTCATTTTTTAGTTATTTTTACTTTTCGTGCGTTAGAGAAGCCGAAACAGGTCTTATCTCAATTTTTGTCTGTGACGCTCCAGGAGGCATTTTACGCCGTCTTCTCCGAAACAAACGGGAGAACTGATTACAATGAAATTTATTTCATGTATTCTCTACATTTCAGAGAAGGTTTGTAAATGCTTGAAATCGCCCGCCGCCCCTTGAAAAGTAAATAACGAGCATTTAAAACCCAACTTTTACGCGATACTGGTCACATTTTGCTTCAGTTTTCAATTAATAGCCTACTGCTAAAAATCAGCTGTCTTTGTAGTTTTAAGATTTAATAGAAATAAAACAAACAGCTGTCGAATCAGTATTAGTTAGTTTATATTACTCATTGATTTTAAACCCATTTCGAAATCATACTATATTAAAAAGTTATTTTAACGTATAACTAACTATAATAATGGTATACATGTTCTAATCTATTTAATTGTGAAGTAATGCTAAATAATAAATCTGGGTATTGATTTTTTTCTTTGTATTGATTTGTTTAGGATTTCAGGTTTACATTTTGGTATGATGGATCTTTCTTCTTTAAATTGAATCCTACAACCCGTACAAAGGACGGGCTTACTGCTAGTAATGAATAAAAATGAATATATTGTTTATAGTCAAGCGTATCGGAGTGAATCATACAGGCTAGCCAGAGGTGACCAGGACCACTTATCTGACAGGAGTCGCAAGCAGCAACCTTTGACTTACTACTGAAGTACCGAGCAGGTAAAACAACTCAAATTAAGCGGCATGTAAACAATATACAATCAATGAATTCAAACAATAGGCTATGTATTATCTATTCTAAGATAACTCAGGAAAAATTGAAAATCTAGGCATAGAATTAACTCGTAGTTTAGATAGTCCAATTAGTATGTATATCAATTTTGACAATATTTTAATTTTGCGACATAAATGTAATCTATATTATTATAAAGAAAAGGTGTCTTCTGTATGTTTGTATGTCTGTTGTGGAAACTAATCGCAAAAAATACTGAACCGAATGGTTTCAAACTTTACACAAAGATACAACTCATGGGCATATTTATTTCCTTAAAATCCCCTCGGGCTACGCCCCATGAATTTCCTAGGTTTCAATGTTTACATTGAACAAAAAACACAGCAACATAAAATTACTCGAATGTCAACCACCGTTAACACTAAAATTTGACAGCTCGAGGAGAAGAAAGAGCTGCCGATAACGTCCTAGGTTTCAATCTGTTTACACTACATTTTGACAGTTCGAGGAGAAGAAGAAGAAATGGAATTCAATTTTATAGATAAACAGATGGATCGAAATTAGTATTGCCGATAATGGTAGATTTTAACTTTTCTCCTGATACCTGTATTATTACATTATTCGTTATCCTTTCCTAATATTACTGACCAGGTGTTATTACTTATTATGTGTCAGTGCACCTCTCAGCTTTTTCTAACCGTGAAAAGATCGGGTACTTTAGCTAGTGAATGCATAAACTGGTTATAACAATATCTCGCAAGGCGTATGATACATAGCTCCGGCATCAGAATGTTCAAGACCACATTAAATAAAAATAACCCCTACAGTCCAATAAAAATAATGGAACAGTATATTTACAGACGGTCACGTGAATAGACACAGTGTACTCATATGACGGCGAGGCGTCCACCTGTGCGCTCAATGGGTTAACAGCATTAAACTATTTGATGTCTTCAGATGTAAGTTTGCGATTAAGAAACTTTGAATTAAACTCGTTTATATTAGGGGAATGGTGAAAACCCAAGGCATTTTATTTTTAAATCCAAAATGACATAACCGATTTTAAAATAAGTTTGTTTAAATTAAAGTATATTTTATTGCATTTCAAAAACAATTATTTTTACATTAACTACGATCTATAAATTTACATATATTTCAAATTATCAAACCATTGCTTTCCAAAACATAAAACTTCTCAGAAGGCACAAAAATTGTTTTATAACTTACCTTCCTCGAAGTAAAAGTGATTGTATTTACCTCCCCGTGAGAATAGGTTAGATCATGGATATATCTAAAGGGCATGTTTTCTACTCCTCTAAACTTCTGTTCTTAAATTCCATATAACTTCCACCATATGACTTCACTAAGCATTTGACGTCACTAACCAAATGACGTCACTGTTTCAAATTTTGATCGTGCAAAACAACATCCCCCCTGGAGCTAAGACATATCGATGTCAAAAAAAGTAAATAAATTATGGATGGCCTTTTATAAATAAGCAATGATAATAAATGAACCATTGCTTCATTGTAGTTTTGAAAACCACTTTTAAAACATAATCCTTTTTACAATGCAAACATAGTGTTTCATTTTAGCATAGGTATAAACATCGTTAAAAGGCCCAACTCCAGGCTCTGTAACTTATTTATCCCCTATACTAAATATAGTTTTATTTAGTATTTTTTTAAGTTAGTATTTTTGTTGCGTTTATATTAGATCTTGTTTCACGACTACTTGACGCTACGAGATTTTAGGAGATGTGACATGTAAGGTCAGAATAGATCTTATTTTTATCCCGCACCTATCCGTGTTCGTCTAACTGTACAAATGTTTTCAATAAAACATATAGGTGGAATCAATGTCCCGACTTGAGTGTTTATTTGGTTTTGGATTGTACGCAATTGATGTGGGGAGGGTCATTCGTGGGGAAGTACCTCGGCCAGCTAATGTGTCGTGTGATTGTGCTTCTGTCTAATGCCTGACCCCGTTCACGGAGTTAATCTTAGATTATGGAGCATTTGAATCTAAGGATAAACCAGTTTTCAAGTAAATGAACACGTTTTGTGCCATCTTTACTCAACCTGTTAGAACAATTGATTGGATTGGACATTGTTTGTTTTATTTGAGTCTCCATAAACTCAATTATTCTTACATTTTCAAAAAGGTTTTATATTATTTTTCCTATACATGGGACCTAACTATTTTTCATGGAAATAAATGAATGCCTGGAATTTAAATTAATTATTAACAGCACCCACTAGCTTAGTTTAAATTTAACTATGAAGTGCGTTCCAAACTATTCCGATATTTTGCATTTATTTTGTAAGGAATGAAAAATAAAAGGTTTGGAAAAACTCGATTGTCAAGTTGAAATTATGTTTCGATTAACATAATTTGAGTCCATGACAAAGTGAGCCAACGCAAAATTCTTAGTAGATCAGTTATATCGAAATAATATAGTATAATACGTAACAACATGTTTGGTGTAGTATTAGAATATTACCTAAGGGAGAAAATTTAAATGGAGATCTTGTATGTCGGGTCTGTCCTCACCCCAAAAAACAGCTTTGGGACAAATTGTTGCTAATACCGTTGAGAAATCATAGGATTTTGAAGGATGAACAATTTAATAATGTATTGCATTCCCGTTATAAATTTATTCATTTTACTCGTGTTCTTACTTTAAGCTTATTATCTTGACGAGGTTTGTTTCTCTAGACATCAATACCAACTTAAGCTACTTAAAGTGAAGAAGAGTGGTAAATTTCTAAAATAATTCTCTGTAAAATAATTTCCTTTTTCCCCAGGTACTATCAGTATCAATATCACATGAACTCATCTGTTTATTAAGTAAAATGTATTTCCTTAATTTGTAAGGTTACTTTCAGAATATAATTTAAATCAATATTATTTTAGAGTACTGTTTTAGAAAATGCTTAAAATCTATCAAGTGTTTGGAATCTGAGAGGTGATGTTAATTAATAAGAATGATATAATATCTAGGTATATATAAATAAAATAAGAGTTTTTTCTATGTACTGCTTATAATTATTATGATATTTGTGTTATTTTATTGCCCAGAAAAGCTGAAATGGCTCTTATCTCAATATCTGTCTATCTATCTACTTTCTGTAATGCTAAACAAGGTTTTGAAATTGATATGTACCTTAGCTCTCGGGAGGGGGGTGTTGGCAATTTGCTATTTAGAAGAACTGGAAACATTCACTTTAGACATATACATGATCTAACCTATTTCCCACAGGGAAGTAAATACAAACGTGTTTATAGCACTCCTCCGTGAAAACTAGAGCACCCACAATAATGAAACTTATTTGGAATTTTCTATACATTTTGGAGAAGGTTTTTATTTAATTTAAACCCATGCATTATGGAAATAAAACGATGGGCTATCAAAAAAAATTTTTTAGCAATATTTGAGATTTTTATGTTTTACAGAACATGTGATGTATAAAAGTGATTTAAAAGAAAAAATAACCAGCGGACGTGAAATCAAACTCATTTTTGGTTCATTTACATTGATCATTTATTTTAAACCTAATTTAAAACAATCTAAATATATAGAACAAAGTCGTGTTAGTTACGCTCATTATAAACGGCTGGACCGATTTTGACGATCTTTGATTTTTCGGATTCGTCTCTGCTCCGGTCATGCTTTAGGCATATTCAGTTTCCATAAATTCAATTAGTTCCGATTTTATAGCGATTTAAATTTGTTATGTTAACGTTATGGGAAATAAGTTTTTTTTACATATTATCTACAATCAAAACATTTGATTTCTTAAGCTACATCTGTTATTTTACTTTCCATTAGCAATATGCTTTACTATCCAATGCCATCTGAATTATTAATGTAAAACTATGAAGTAAATGTGCACTGTACAAAATGAACAGATTTATTCACCACGTTAATAGTTTACGGTTTTTGGGGATTATGCATATATATTTTTATTTATTTTTTAGTCTGATTAAAAGTCACGTGTTTATAACTATGTCGGCCAAATAAAAAATAATTACGGTGTTTATACATATTACGTTTGTTATAATAATCAGCTGTTGTATATCTTTCCTATAAAAGCCGTATTACAGTTAGATTTTGTTTGGTTTTGGGTTGGATTAGAAAAATTTGGAATCAACCCACTCAGATTTATTTGTTTTGTGCGAATGTTATTAATATATCTTATTGTTTAAGTATTGTTATTGCCGCAACCCAGAATATCTAATTTTTCAAAATGAAGTCGTAATGCTATTCGATTTCAGAACATGGCTAATCTTAAAGTTAACACGTATTTACTGTTTGGCGTTACGAAGTTCGCCGGGTCAGCTAGTATTATATGAAAGTTTTGTCTTGATGAAAAGTGATTTTAACAATGATACATATTTTCTAATGTAATCTAATTCATTTAAGTATTTTTGTGCTTTATAACCCCGAAAAGCCGAATTGGGACTCATCTGAATCTCTGTCTGACTATCTGTTTGTCTATCTCTAGCTTTAACGCTAAACTAGGTTTTTTGAAACGCCTTTCCATGAAAATAAGAACACAAGAGTTATGAAACTTACTTTCTTTATTATATGCATTTTATATTATGCTAAATTAAAATCTTATCTTAAAGTATAAAGAATTTTTTATTGATACAAATTTTATAATACCTCTAATTGTAAATTAACAATTAATAATTGAGCTGGGAGTTTATTTTTCTTTGTTTTTTTTGTATAAGATCAGGTTTATATTAGCTATGATAAGTACATATCTTGCTTCATAACACCGAGTAACACAACCGGTACATAGAACGGGCTTTCTGTCAGTTTATGTAATATTGTAATATGATTTCTCATTATAGTACTCTCCCTTAGTACTAAATAAATGTTTAGATTTAAATTTTGCATTGAACACAGGATGACATTACAGAGCCCTTAAATTTATTATTTAATGTTTGTCATTAATCCACATACATTGAGATGGTGAAAAATAGTGGCATGTCTTATCATCCGAGTAAATTGATCAAACAATTTAGGTACAATGGTACATTACACTGTACCACACATGCGTTACTGTACATTTCCTCACATGCGTTCAGTTATAGTTGGATTGGAATGTGAACCTCTTCAAAAATAATTGAGAAAATATTCTAGGATAACAACCACTTACCCTGGATCGTCCGGTATTTGAATCAGCTGTCGTTTTTAGTTTAACATTAAAGTCGTTTTCCTCTCTTTGGATGAAGAGGAAATCCTTTTAAAAATCCATTAAAATCCTGTTTAGCGATTTTCCCATGGGAAAGAAGCTATTAACGTTAGTCTCATGGCAAGGCCTAAGCCCGGGACCATGTTACTATTTCATTTTGAGGTGCCTATAAACCAAAATCAATAATGGTTAAAAATTAGTTTGGGGGGTTTTGTACCCAAAAATGCGGTTTTTGCGTTTTTCGTATGTAATTTTAAAAAAATCAAATTTTATCTTTTACCATTACAGTCGACTTAAAAAGCTACACAGTTTAGTATAATTAAAGTTTTGCTCTACTTCCAATGGTTACCAAGATATTAAAAAAATCTATATTTTCTTTTTCAAAATCTATATTTTTGGATGAAACTTGGTAGCTTCATATGGTTGAAATCTATCTATTTATGCTTAAAAATCATAGTTGGTGTGTTTATCATGGCAGCTAACTTGCATACTCTTTCTCATGTGAATCTAGTGGAAAATAGGCAAATAACTTTCCTATTTATCGACAGATATTGGTCACTATTAACTTGTCATATATTATTATATTATTGATTTGGAAATTTGCTGAGTACGCAGGTCTGCTGCGACGGGGGTATTATATATTTAAGGTCTCCAGCATACACGTTTCTTGATAGCGGGCTTTCATAACTCCGGGTTCGGATTAACTGTATTAAGTTAAAAGCATTTAAATGTACATGAGCCCAGGACAGAACTGCTATCTATGTCCGCGTCATATAAAGGAAATTGTTACCTACTCGGTAAATGAGCTTAAAATAAACAATTAGGTATTTTAAAATAATAAAAAGTGATCAATCTCAACAGGTACTTAAGTGAAGGAGGTAAATGTTCAAAAGCCATTTTCTGTAAATTAATTTCATTACATGACCTGAGCTGTTTATTAAGTATAAAGCCTTAAGGTTGAAGGCAAATGGAAAAAATAGAAATTTATAAATATTTTATTTTTTTGAAATTAGAAAATTAAAATCCTATAAGGATTTAACAAAACTAATTCTGTTGTATTATTCTTGTTTATCAGTGGAAAATTTCAAACTTTGGACCTAAATAAACTTTAAATATTCATAAATAAAATGTATTAAATAACCTTTTGTATTTGATTTTCTCTTAGCCATAGTAATTTTTTTTAAGTTCGTGAACAGTTCACGCACTTCCAAAGTTTGAAATTTTCCACTGATAAACAAAAATAATACAACAGAATTAGTTTTGTTAAATCCTTATGGGATTTTAATTTTCTAATTTCAAAAAAATAAAATATTTTTAAACCTTAGTTTTGGTAGTTTAAAACATCAATACGGTAAGGACCTATAAAATACTTTGTATTTGGTATTTTGTTTTTAATAAATTTCTTTTACGAGCAATTAAAAGATAATTAAACCCATCCCATATCAAGCGTGTGAGCGCCTGGACTGACTCCTGCCGCCTCTTAAATTTAATAAATAGATGGATATCCCACACCAGCTAAGCTTAAGGGATAATCCTAATTTATTTCACACAAAACATGTTTATTAGCTAGTTTAATTTTCAGTTTTATAGTTTTCAATACACTTGTAAACATACATTTTGATTTTCATATTATATAATTATTAATAACACGGAATAACAATAATTCGTTTGTTTTTTTGTATTAAGCTGTATATTTCTGTTTTCTGTAAGGTGTAAAAATTCATTTTGAATTGAATTCAATAAACACTAGATGCAATAAATTCGCTGAATTTTAGATAAAGTATTAATCTTCGGTTACTGAAATTTGGATGTTAACTTCCTTAGTTGTTCATTTATGGAATCAGAGTAAATACGAGAGATTAGGCAAGACCCAGACTGATAATCAACAGTTCAAACATTTGCGTTCACTTCCGTCAACTTTCGGCTCACGTTTGAACTTGGCTGCAACTGTAAAAGCTCAGTTTCAGCCGTCAGGGTAATCATCTACATTCTAAAGCACTTCTTCCTCCCGATTGACTGATTTGGTACCTTTGTTTGTTTTAGGGGGCGTAGTCCGCGCAGGTAAATGTTACCAGGGTACGGTTGCGGTACAGTCCCTGTACGTCCGCAGAGTCATACCTGGTTGTTATTGAAATATTTTGAATACTTGAATAGCTTAGACTGGGACGGTGGCGACGTCCTGTAATCCAGCTACTTGGAGGTCACGAATTGTGGATAGTTATGAGCGATGGTTGGTGGATGTAGTGTTCTCTTGTGTGGATTAACGTCCGCACTATTGAAAACTACGTTAATCCGCAAAGACAATACTCATAATTAGACCAATTCGTAATTCATAGGCCGTGGTTCGGATTCCACGTTAAACTGTAGGTCCATTATTTGCCATCGGCTGTTTGGCTATTAATTAACAGTCCTGTCTAAGGAACATGTCAGCCTTAGTCAGTAACAAGACTACAAGATCTCGCCACAATCATCCTACACTCAATCCTCATTCATACTTGGCTTAAAATACCTACATTGTAGTATGGTTGCCAGTTGAATGATCTAATCTAATCTAGCACCAACATTTTTAAAGCCGATTTAAAGGGTACTTACTCGTATTAATTAAAGAGTTGTGGTGATTTTTGAAGTCCAATATTTAGGTTTGACTTTAAATTGATGTTTTTCAAATCAATTTTCGATGTTCGAAATTCTGAATTTTGAGTAGAAATATAAGCAATTTTACTATGGATAAATAAATTATTGAAGATTTTTTTTAAGTCGTCCAAGAAAACATTAAGCTTTCTTCAATTATTAATTTATATCTAATTTCAAAAATTACTCTTCAATTCATTTATTGTGACAAGTGGATTTTGCGGTTTTGATTACACGAATCTACTAGACAAGACTCATTGGAGTTATTCATTCAACTCTTAAGTACGCAGGCTTGCTGCGACAGGGTTAATTATCTTCATCGATTCAAACGCAAAGTAACCAAGAACAGGTGCGGAGCTCACAAGACAGCTTCAATACTTTTAACGCAAACAACAAGGCTGTCTAATTAACAATCCAAACAGTCGAGTTCGTCTTAGATTAACACAAAGTTTACCATCATTTAAACTTCTGCGAGCTGTAAATACACAAGTTCATCTCAAACTCACTGCCAATCAGCTTTTTAGTCGACATCACCGACAAAGACTTTCTGGAAAACGACGACACTGACAATAAACGCGACCCTGTCCTACTGAAACAATGTAGGGTCATACTGGATCCCGGTCACCGACCATTAGGAAGGACTCTGGGATCTGCAATAGTCTGATTACTTGGTGTTATTCGAGGAAACACTGCAGTGTATGACGTCACGCTCGCGTAAACCAGTCATCGTCGAGACATACGGTAATTACAGAGGCGAACCAGCGTATGAACCACGTCAATAAACCAAGTTTTGATTGAAATCCGAGTTTCCTAAATCCGTCATTTGCAAACAGATAACAATGGAACTGTAACAAAATCCCTCGCGTGCTTGGTTCAAACTAAATTTAATCATATAAGTACAAGGAAAGGTGAGGTAAATAATAACATAGTGTTCATATTACTTCTAAAATAATTGTAATAGCTAATGAATTTCGCGTTTGTAAAATACCGCAACCCATAAGAGCGCTTTCAAAGTTAAGAAAACACATTTCCATTGTGCCTGAAAATTAATTGACATTCTTATTTACATAAACGCTCTGATATTGTTCTTCAATTGTTGTATGGTTAATGGTTGTATGGTGTACGTTATATGGTTACTTAAAAAGAAACAGAAATTGAATCATGAACGAGATTTGACAGTAGTGGTCTGACGTTCGTGTCGTACGGTCCTACTTGTTTTACGTCCGCTAGCTCGGATGCGGAGTGTTAGTGTCGTTGGGTTGAAATTTTCCGATTGTACAAAATAGGCTAAGTAGTGTTTTGTTTATTTTTTAATTCTATCAGTTATATTTTTTATTGTGTTTTTGACCATGTGTATACATGTCAAAAATCCAATAAACTTACTTGCCAACAAAACTTACAACATTTTTAAAAAGAAACGATTTTCTAAAAATTAAGCCTTTTTTTAATTTGTACTTTATAATGTTACTTTTAAAATTAATTATTTTAGAATTTCAATATGTATTTCAACAATATTTGGATCCAACCTTATAAGCCAAGTTTTAAAAGAATTAAATTTCTTATACGCTTCAGGTCTGGAAAATGGTTAGCACTCCGGAGACAAGTTATAATCGGTCTCCTGTCTATAGTTATCTACATATCGTGTTATTCTTCTCCTGAATTATTTTTCTTCCGTGAATATGTACGCTGTGTTTCATTTTGGGATGTTCATTAGCTTAATAAGGAATAGGTATTCGTAATAATATGAAAATAAAATATTCACACCAAAGAAAATGTTTAGATTGGATTGAATAATTGTGAATCAATCAATCCTTAGATTTATTGGTTTTGTGGGAATGTTATTAATACAGTATGCCTTGTCGTTTCAGTATTGTTATGAACTATGCCACGACCTAGAATATCTTTCACGAATCTTTCACGACGAAGCCATAATGCTATATTCGATTTCAGTACATGGCCAATCCTAAAGTTAACACGTATTTACTATTAGGTGTTACGAAGTTTGCCGGGTCAGCTAGTTTTACATAAAATACACTACATTCGACACTTTAATTAACGCCCAAAAAATAGTACAGCCTTATTTTAACGGGGGTACTGAAATCCGAACGAGATCTTTCGCTAGCCGTAACTCGTAAACAAAGCATTTTTAAACCCATTTGTATGTTAACTTTTTTAATCATTCGTTTAGTATAGCACGTCCTTCAATTATTTCCGTTTCTTCATGCATTACTGTGTACAATGTGTTACAATCTGCTTTACCGGCGTGTCGCTGCATTGTAGCGCTCTGAACGGCGAGAGATAGAACTACACAGACACTTGAAACACTTACCAGTTGAAACTCAAGTTTTTAAACACATATGAAGAAAATGCTGAACTATTTTTTCTTCAGGTCCAATACTTTAAATTAGTCCGAACTACACTACTTAATAATTAAATAACAAACTAATTTCTGTTATAATGTTATTTAATGAAGACCGCAAACATTTCATAACGAGAATATGGATACTCGGTGAATCAGTGTTTTTACTCAATGAGTTATTTTAATTTAATGAGATGTTTGATACTTTTTGAGCATTCACAGGGTGCAGGGATTGAGGATATCTAAAATCCAGATTTGAAATCAATATACATATAAGACAACGATGGGATGTAAACATATTAATCAGCCTTTTATAGGGCTTTTAACATTAAAAGCGATATATGAGGGTAATTGGAAACAATTTATCTGACAAGTAAATAATAAGTTTTTGTAAAAAATCATTCATTGATAGTCTTCAATACTTTTCGCAAAAACAGTTTCAATACCAAAACTATGTTTCTATAACAAAAACTTAGTTTTATCGTCTACCCCCTAATCCCTAATCTCTGGTCCCTGGTCCCTAATCCCTGGTCTCTTATCCATGGTTCCAGGTCCCTTGCCCTTGGTCCCTTGTCCCTGGTCCCTTGTCCAGGTCCTTTGTCTTTAGTCCCTAGTCCTTGGTCCCTGGTCCTGGTGCCCGTTCCCCGGCCCCTGGTCTCCGGTCCCCGGTCTCTGGTCGCTGGTGCCCACTCCCCGGCCCCTGGTCCCTGGTCCCTGGTCCTGGTGCCCGTTCCCCGGTCCCTAGTCCCTGGTCAGTGGGACCATATCCATATCAAGTCTAATGTTTATTTTTTACATTTCAAGTCTATTATTTTTGACCCGTTATTTTTACTGGTATAAGTGTAGAATCATACAATTTAGGAACCAACGCACAATAAACCATGAAATGTTTACCAAATTCGTTAGAGCCGTTTTAGAGAAGTTTTTATTTTCTACGTTTTTAATGGTTTTTAGGGCACACTACACGCGCCTGCGCAGTCAAACGTCACCTTGAAAACCACTTTTTAGGTTAAGGAAACTACGATACGAATATAGCCGTTCGGTGACAGATTAGCTGCGTCATAATAGTTGGAACTTGACCAGATGTGGACGGGCCGGTGACGTCATAACTCCCGCGAGCTCGCCATCAGCTGATTCCCAGTCAGCTGTGTACCTAGTTGTAGACGTGCCTCCTAGCACGTTCAAGGCCCAGAACCAGTTTCAGCCCAGTGTCGCAGTGATTCTGTTCGTGTTTTCGTTCTTCGATAGCACAACCAACCGGGGTGAGTTTTATTCTATTAATGTGTCCAATTACTTTATTGAAGCTGTTAAAATACTATTAATTTTAATGTTATTTTTTAGCTGTCTTAAATAAAAACTGTTTAATAAAGATTTTCAACTTTCATACTATATTATTTTCATACTGGTTTCATTACTTTTTTTAACCTTTTTAATTTTTATACAGTATATTTTAAAATTTAACTGCATGATTAAATTTTAAAATTTAACTATGTACTTTGTATTAGCTTGTATACATTTTTTCAAACAAAGGTTTTTTTTAAATTTGTTTTGCACTGAACTAACTTTGGTTTGATTTACAAATTAACTAAAAAAAGTTCCTTTAATGTCCTATAATACAGTGATTATTGTTTCATTTCATTTTATTAGCATATTTTCTTTAGGAAATAAAGTATTACCAGAGATCCGTTCATGTCTGGTACCTTAGTCTTCATGTTAAGACTTAGGCAGGGGAATATTTTTTCGTTTTGGGAATGCCCCGGATGCCACAAAACACAGTTCGTGAATTTTTATTTACATTTAGGATTTATTAGCTCCGTTGGAATCAGCTCAAAGAATAAATAAATTAGTTTCTGGGATCGTCGCTCTATGCCAATCGGTTATTGTTTAGATTAGATAAGGCCTAGTATTTGATAGTGCCTACCCAGGTAAGTATTTTAAACCTATCGCTTTATCAGCCTATCAGCTTTATCGATACTCTCCACCTAGTATTGTGTCGGTTCACCACTATATTTGCTTCATATATTATTTGTACAGATTACCTTTTGAAATGGTGACCTATCCAGGTAGATATTTTAAGCCAATCGTGAATGAGAAATGAGTGTAGGATGATTGTGGCGCGATCTTGTAATATTGTTACTGACTAAGGCTGACGTGTTTCTTAGACAGGGTTTTTATAGCCCAACAGCCAATGGATCAATGAGCGCTTAGATACCTTTAACGTGGGTTCTGAACCGCTTTTGCCTTTGAATTACGAACTGGTCTAATTACGAAGATGGTATTTGCGGATGGCCGTAGTATTGAGATATAGAAACTGGTAAACACAGTACGTTATCTTATAGAGCTCTAAAGATAATCTTATGGAGAAAATGTAAAAATTGATATTTTACTTAAAATTTGAAATACAATATTATGATCAAACTTGGTATACAGCTTCATCTAATTTATATCTATTACTGTTCTATTGTACCTTGTAACAGCAATCCTACTTACTCTTTTCCCAAGTTATCCTTAGAATGTGTATATTGATACAACTTCCTTGTAATAACAATTAATTCTTTAATCATTGTATCTTCGCTAAGTATGCAGATCTGCTGCTAAAGGGTATTTTTAATTATCTTAGATCCACTTAACTCACATTTCATAGGTCGTAGACTTATAAAAAAATTATGATACAGTCGGTCTTTATTTTCATTCTTTATGTTTCAAGTCCAAATGAATACACTAATTTCTTCTATATAATTTGGCTTAAAATACCTGGATAAAAACCACCATACACCATTTCAGAAAAGTAATAATAATTATTACCTTATTAATAATAATTATTTATATATATAAATATATGTTTATAATTTTTCATATATGCCAGCGATATATACGGTTTTTTGTATATATACATCGCAGCAAGACGTGACAGGTAACGCTGGTTAAAAATATACTTTTTTTGTTCTATAGAAAACACAAACTTCCATAAAAGGTGATTTAACTTCCCAATACCATTTAATCGTTTTAGAAAAACATTTAACATTTTATTTTTAAGGATTTTAATTTATTTTGATCTCTTTTAATTTACCTAAATTTATATGAAACCATTGTTTAACAACAAATTCATATCTGACTATTTGAATATCTAAATATCAGTAGACTGAATGTGAAAAATTGAATGATTAGTGTTCAATGTCACTGAGGCGTCCTTTTTAGCGAACTGAAACTCTTTGTGTGCGACATGTGGTGTTGTAAAATGAAATCCAAATGCGCTGATTATAACCACGTCCACGTGTGATTGAAGGCCACTCCACGAGTCCTGACCGCTGTGTTGAATTAATCTGTATTCTTATATAAAGGCACACGGCTTCACTGATCGACGACTCACTGGTTCTTGGATTACCTAAGGTAGGAAGAGTTCTATTTCGTCTATATTATTGAGCATCCGTGATTAGCCGTCGAACCTGCAGTAACACTCTTGACTAGACTGTCTCATCTTTGAGAAATTATTTTAATTTGATACACTGTACAAAAGTGAAGTGACACAAGCTTCCTCCTCCTAAAAAGTAACAAATCAAATAATTTACTTTATCTGTACTTAATTATATCTCAAAAATGTATAGCTTAAAGTACTCGATAATTTTCTTTCACGAGCATATTTACAAAACGTTTACACTACGAGGGGATACCAAACATTCATCGCCCCACCCACCCTCCCACTTCAGGTAATAACAGGATATTTGGGTGGGATTTATTGCATAATGTAACCATAACCTGCATACCAAGTTTTATTAAAACCGGTCACAAATTTTATTAAAATAATCTTTTAACGAAAAAAATCACCGGAATTTTTTCCACTCCCTATTACAATAGAACACAAACCCTTAGCCATCGCGTTTAGAAAGTTCACGTTTCGTATTAAGAAAAACTAAATTCTTCACAATCGTATTCAAAAAGTTTTTGCTGAAATAACCTAGCATTTTACAGCTTCCGAATATACTGCAAACATATTTAAACTAAATCTGAATTAGGTCAACAATGTATGTAAAATGGAAAACTTAATATTCCAGGAAAGTGCCAATATTGGTTCAAAAACAGTATAGGGTTTTGAGTCCATTCTCACAATATTTAAGAGTTTTAGCTGCAAACGAATCTTACTTGCAAAATGACTTACGTTAAAGTATGATAAGTTATCGAGTAGGAAGTAAGGAAGTCGTCCTCGATAATAACAACTTAAGATTACTGCGTCTCACTCAAATCAATGACTTATCGATAACTTTCATAATTTAAATTACTGAAACATTTTGATTTTGTAAATATCTTTTAACTTAGTTCGTAACCTTGAAGGTTATGAATTCAGAAACTACAAAGTTTTACAATTTACACTCTTTACTCATTTTACGACTCACTTTACTCGTTACAATATTTACTCATTTTACAGCCGAAGTTTATACGATTATTTAAAAACTTTTTTTAAGATGTGTTTATAATTTTGCATTATTGTATTTCTACCATGAAAATTGAGGGTAATACTTTAAAAATCATTTTCAAATCGTAATGATTATAAATCATAGTTTGATTTTATAAGTACACGAAAGATGGAAATCGAAAACCAGAAATCATAATTGATCACTTGGAATTCATCTAAACACGGATGGCTTTTTTATCATTCCGCCATTCGCCATTGCCCTGGTGGCATTGGCCGTGCCCAAGGATCTTATCGTCAGTATTTATGGTTGCTATTTGTTTCAAGGTAGGTGGTGACATTTATTATCAGCTGATTCCCGCGGTTCCCGCCGATAACGGTGTTTACAGGAAAAACATCCGCAACCTTGCTCTATGCATCTTCCAATTGGTTGTTTTTATTGAATCGAGCTATATTGATAGCCTTTAAGGGTCATTTATCATCGTGGTTGCAAGTGCACGATAATTTTAGGTCTAATAAGCCCCATTTTATCGAGTCTAGACTATCAAGGTCACGAAATATAGAAATCGAATACAAGCGTATTTATGGAACATATTCCGATTGCTTCTGTACAGTCTCAATACAGTGTTGACAAACTCAGGGCTCCATCCTTTGTCCGATGTTGTTCATTATATATGTGAACGACTTACCATCTTCTTTTTGCAATGGTAATTTGTGTCGCTTTGCCGATGATGTCTCATTGGCTTTATCACACCAGACTTGGCAGGATTCGGAAGTCAAATTGTGTAGTGCAATGGTTTCAAGGAAACTTTTTGTCTGTCAATTTAAATAAAATCCAATTATTGACCTTTCCATCGGCACGAAAGACATGCCCCTCCTAAGATTCCCTATCGATGACAGTGATGTTACTGCAGTTGATCGGGTGAAAGTCTTGGGTCTTCAATAGCCTTCCAGATACCCTGAGGAAAGAATATAACTCAAAATTTATTTTGAGAAATACTAAAAGAAATTTTAAACATAGCTTTTGTAGAAATATTTTATAGAAAATAAGTATGTTTAGCCTAGACAAAAACCTGTGACGGATGCTAATGCAATGTAATATTGTTTTACAGCAATAAAAATATTTGATTTGATTTTATTTGTCTCCTAGCCCTCTAAGTATCAATCGCCCGAATCCGGACGACTTCGCAAGTTCTAATTAACCGTTTTTAATGGTTTAAGATAAATTAAACTGAATTATATCGTTTACCATCTTGTTCAGGAACTTTTGGGCTTTATGTTTACAGTAACATTTTGCCGTTTCACCCCTATTTTGAAGGTCTGTGAGTGTTTATTTACCTACATAACTGTTGCAAATTTTTTTGTAAAACTTTGTTTATGTTGTTTTTTGTTTACATCCATAAAATGTGTGAAGGTATGCGTTAAATTGATATCAGGGATTTATCAGATGGTAGAGTAAGTGAAGTGGATGATTGGAGACCTCTAAAAGCCAAAAAACAAAACAAAAAGTAGCATGAAAATTGTAAACGTTGTAAGAAGGCGCCAGTTTTCATGTACATACTCTAACATTTTTACTTTTTCTTGTAAATAAGGGTTTTAAACGACATAAACTATTTTTTTTCTTAATCACAATAAAATTTTGGACGAAATTTATATTTTGTAATTTTGATATAGTGTGTATGACAGAACTTACATGACTTGTTAGTGAGCAGAAACTTCTTTTTTTAAGAATGCCTGGATTTGAACCTATAAGGATGATACGTAATAAGAAGCTAAGACCAGTGGTGTAGTGGAGCCGGAGCGGTCCGGAGCGCCGCTCCGGCACAGCTCGTGCAGCCGAAGCTCAGATTTTTATACTTTTGTACTTTGCCTATTTATAGAGCGTGGTAGGTAAACGAGTCGCTCGAATCATTTCATTATCAACACGCAATATCGAGGCAATTTCAGGCGTTTTACACTATCCCTAACCTAACAACATCGTAACACCAGAATCAGACACTAGGGCTTACTTGAAGACTACAGTATATATATTTTATAGTACAGTGTATCTAGTTTTTTAATTCAAAAATATATTTATTTTTACAACAAACTTGAGGCTGATTAAGAACTGTTGAGATTATTTGTATTTTCAGACTCAAACCATTTAAATCCTATTCATTTTAATCTCCGTCTAACATATTTATTTCAACACACACTCTTCCTACAAAACAGCTTTTAATTTCGATGAAGTTGCGGTGTTTTTTACAAAATAAAATTTGAGGATTTTCCTCCGTATTTTGTGGTGGGTAAACTCATCTACAAAATATGTTCTTCTTCCTTGACCTGCACTCGCCAGTTTGGGTTAAAAAAGAATGCGAACCCTTACTAAAAAGGGGCCCGTTTGCCTTCGACTGCAATACTTTGCATGAATACAACAGATACCCCAGGAGCATCACTAGTCGCTTTAGCAAAATTAAACTTCGGTTTATGTAATTCTTCTTTAAATAGATAAACATTGTACACAATTCCATGCGTTTGACCACGCAATGACGCAGGAACTTGCAGACTTTGACTACCCATTAACCCCCCCCCCAAGAGTAATGGCCTTCCTGGGAAGGACCGCTCCGGCACAGCTTTTTTTAGCACTACGCCACTGGCTAAGACTAACACGTACTACATTTTTGAATAGCCTATTTTATCTTCTTTAAGGCAATATTCAACATTATGTAAGTTAGAGATGTTTTATGATTTTTTGTGCATCTAAAAATCTGCAAATTCCATAAAAATCGCTGGATATTATTAGTTATTGTAATGGAGACTTAGAGGGCTAGAGGTATCGGGCCTCCCATTAATTATGGCAAATTAATTATAAGTTTTATAATTCTTGCACCATACATGTTTATAAAGAATATACGTTTGAAATGTGTCGCCAGTGAACAGGAAACTCTGACTTCGACACAATAGATAAGCGTTTTCCACTGATTATTCTATGGTCTTACCTAACCTCCCTGATATCCACTTTGCTGTTTCAATTATAAATAATTAGGTTTATCACGGCCAATAAGCTTGTTGTAAGTTGTAAGACCTTACAACGTTGTGAGCTATAACTGACTTGTCACAAGTCACTGTGCTACCCTACAGTAATCGATTGCAATATCAACAGCTGGGTACCTCAGAGGTAAGATACTAGGGTCGCCGGTTCGTTTCCAGGCCCAGTCAAAATTTGTAATTGGGATATTAATTACTTATTAAAAGTTTGACGTCAGGGAGTAAAGACCAAGGTGTGAACCGCCCCTACTCAAAACGTTAAAAAATGCCACTAGTGTTGATACACACAAAATAAAAAAAATACATACAGTGATACAAAAATACGTACCAATAAGCTTACAGCTTCACCACGGTGAAGTTTCTGTCAGGTTCCACAAAACATATTTTAATGGGAATAAAACTCCAATTCTAATTTCATAAATACTCGTAGCTTTAACGCATTTAATCATTCAATATGTGATAAATATTAAATAAATATTTATACCCATCAGTATTGTTAAATTGTGATGTACTGTGTGAACAGCCTAACCATTAAAGTAGTCCGGCAGTGCCTAGCTTAGATGGGATTTAGAGGATAAAAGGACTTCAGTATTTGCCGAAGAGCCCTTTATAGCTACCATTCACCAAGAAGGGAACGTGTGCTCATTTAAATATGTATGTAAGCTAAATTTAAAAAAAAACTTAAAAGGGGGCTTGCGTGAAGCCAGTTTAGTAAAGACTTCTCTTTGTAAATTGTGTAGCATATAATATAGTCAATAAAAATGCTGCTTACTTATAAGGGCGTATTAAATTATTATAATAACGCCTACCTTTTCCGTTTCCTGTTACGTTACGCGATTGGTGTATAGCAACTGCGGCATGTATAAAATCGTTTCGGTACCGTACTTAAATTTCGTCTTACGACGAACCTCTTCGCAACGGGTTCTAATTGGAACCAGTAAGTTACATTTACTCAACGTAGACTATAATTTTTGATATGGATATGTCTTAGCTCTGGGGAGGGGGTATTGGCAATCCGTCAGACCAAAATTTGAAACGGTGACGTCATATAGTTAGTGACGTCATATGGCTCTAAGGGTCTAGAGGAACTGGAACAATTTCCTTTAGCTCCATGATCCATGATCTAAGCTATTTTCACAGGGAAGCAAATGCAATCATTTTTCAAGCCAATGTATTGTAAAGAAACTTCTTTTTTTAAGAATGCCCGGATTTGAACCTTTAAGGATGATACGTAATAAGAAGCTAAGACTAACACGTACTACATTTTTGAATAGCCTATTTTATCTTCTTTAAGGCAATATTCAACATTATGTAAGTTAGAGATGTTTTATGATTTTTTGTGCATCTAAAAAAACTGCAAATTCCATAAAAATCGCTGGATATTATTAGTTATTGTAATGGAGACTTAGAGGGCTAGAGGTATCGGGCCTCCCATTAATTATGGCAAATTAATTATAAGTTTTATAATTCTTGCACCATACATGTTTATAAAGAATATACGTTTGAAATGTGTCGCCAGTGAACAGGAAACTCTGACTTCGACACAATAGATAAGCGTTTTCCACTGATTATTCTATGGTCTTACCTAACCTCCCTGATATCCACTTTGCTGTTTCAATTATAAATAATTAGGTTTATCACGGCCAATAAGCTTGTTGTAAGTTGTAAGACCTTACAACGTTGTGAGCTATAACTGACTTGTCACAAGTCACTGTGCTGCCTCCACAGAAGTTATTTTAGGAATAACTACCCTACAGTAATCGATTGCAATATCAACAGCTGGGTACCTCAGAGGTAAGATACTAGGGTCGCCGGTTCGTTTCCAGGCCCAGTCAAAATTTGTAATTGGGATATTAATTACTTATTAAAAGTTTGACGTCAGGGAGTAAAGACCAAGGTGTGAACCGCCCCTACTCAAAACGTTACAAAATGCCACTAGTGTTGATACACACAAAATAAAAAAATACATACAGTGATACAAAAATACGTACCAATAAGCTTACAGCTTCACCACGGTGAAGTTTCTGTCCGGTTCCACAAAACATATTTTAATGGGAATAAAACTCCAATTCTAATTTCATAAATACTCGTAGCTTTAACGCATTTAATCATTCAATATGTGATAAATATTAAATAAATATTTATACCCATCAGTATTGTTAAATTGTGATGTACTGTGTGAACAGCCTAACCATTAAAGTAGTCCGGCAGTAGCTTAGATGGGATTTAGAGGATAAAAGGACTTCAGTATTTGCCGAAGAGCCCTTTATAGCTACCATTCACCAAGAAGGGAACGTGTGCTCATTTAAATATGTATGTAAGCTAAATTAAAAAACTTAAAAGGGGGCTTGCGTGAAGCCAGTTTAGTAAAGACTTCTCTTTGTAAATTGTGTAGCAGATAATATAGTCAATAAAAATGCTGCTTACTTATAAGGGCGTATTCAATTATTGTAATAACGCCTACCTTTTCCGTTTCCTGTTACGTTACGCGATTGGTGTATAGCAACTGCGGCATGTATAAAATCGTTTCGGTACCGTACTTAAATTTCGTCTTACGACGAACCTCTTCGCAACGGGTTCTAATTGGAACCAGTAAGTTACATTTACTCAACGTTCGGCAGTAGACTATAATTTTTGACATGGATATGTCTTAGCTCTGGGGAGGGGGTATTGGCAATCCGTCAGACCAAAATTTGAAACGGTGACGTCATATAGTTAGTGACGTCACCGCTCTAAGGGCTCATATGGCTCTCTAGAGGAACTGGAACAATTTCCTTTAGCTCCATGATCCATGATCTAAGCTATTTTCACAGGGAAGCAAATGCAATCATTTTTCAAGCCAATGTATTGTAAAGTTTTTTTCGTTATTGATGTTTTCTTACGGTCTACTTGTTAAATGTATATTTTCGCCAAATTCTATTAGCTATGCCTTTTGATTTCTCACGAATCTGTTTACTTTATAGTTAATAATCTGACTCTAATAACACTATTTTTAATTAAGGTTACCTAAATAACCGTTAATAAACACTCCGTTCTCTAATAACTGTTAATTATAAAAACTAGCTGACCCGGCGAACCTCGTAATGCCTAACAGTAAATACGTGATAACTTTGAGGTTGGCCATGTTCTGAAGTAGAATAGTATTACGGCTTCGTTGTGAAAGATTAGATATTCTGGGTCGCGGCATAGTTAATAACAATACACAAACACAAAGCCCTGTTAATAACATTCCCACAAAACAAATAAATCTAAGTGGATTGATTCACTCCAATCCAACCTAAACACAAACCAAACCTAACTGCAATACGGCTTTTATAGGAAAATAACGCCTACCTTTTCCGTTTCCTGTTACGTTACGCGATTGGTGTATAGCAACTGCGGCATGTATAAAATCGTTTCGGTACCGTACTTAAATTTCGTCTTACGACGAACCTCTTCGCAACGGGTTCTAATTGGAACCAATAAGTTACATTTACTCAACGTTCGGCAGTAGACTATAATTTTTGACATGGATATGTCTTAGCTCTGGGGAGGGGGTATTGGCAATCCGTCAGACCAAAATTTGAAACGGTGACGTCATATAGTTAGTGACGTCATATGGCTCTAAGGGTCTAGAGGAACTGGAACAATTTCCTTTAGCTCCATGATCCATGATCTAAGCTATTTTCACAGGGAAGCAAATGCAATCATTTTTCAAGCCAATGTATTGTAAAGTTTTTTCGTTATTGATGTTTTCTTACGGTCTACTTGTTAAATGTATATTTTCGCCAAATTCTATTAGCTATGCCTTTTGATTTCTCACGAATCTGTTTACTTTATAGTTAATAATCTGACTCTAATAACACTATTTTTAATGAAGGTTACCTAAATAACCGTTAATAAACACTCCGTTCTCTAATAACTGTTAATTATAAAAACTAGCTGACCCGGCGAACCTCGTAATGCCTAACAGTAAATACGTGATAACTTTGAGGTTGGCCATGTTCTGAAGTAGAATAGTATTACGGCTTCGTTGTGAAAGATTAGATATTCTGGGTCGCGGCATAGTTAATAACAATACACAAACGATAAGCCCTGTTAATAACATTCCCACAAAACAAATAAATCTAAGTGGATTGATTCACAATTATCCAATCCAACCTAAACACAAACCAAACCTAACTGCAATACGGCTTTTATAGGAAAGATTACAATTTTCTGAATCGCGGCATTGTTTATAATAATATTTGCGTAATCTAACATTCCTTAATTTCATTTGCACGAAACAATACAACTCATAACTACGCTGGAAGAACGCTCATCCAGTAATCTATAAATACTTATTTTCAAAACAATCACTAACATTCGCCGGAAATGACGCACAATGACTTTAGGTGTCGACTGGTGAAAATAAAGCAACTCAAAATCAGCTCAAATATTCACATTATTGATGTATGTATGTGACCAAAATACATCACGTATTTTCCACATAAGCTTAACATATAAGTACTAACTTTACAAGACAGTGTGGCTTAGCCCTATGGTTGAATACGAAACTGAATATGCCTATAGCCTGCTCGGAGCCGATACGAATCCAAAAACTCAAAGATCATTGAAATCGGTTCAGCTGTTCTCGAGTTATAAATGTTGTAACACGACTTTGTTTTATATGTTTATATAATGTTATTTTCAGTGGCGTAGCTAGGCCTTAAGGGGCACCGAGCCAAAACTTTGAGATCCCCCCTTTATATAAAAATCTTAAAAATATAAATACAAATCTATGTCACATCGCAAGAGCCAAAGCACATGATCCAAGATAAATTAACAAAATATCTACAAACTATTTACAAAAATCTAGTTTATTATTACGAAGCATAAAATATAATAAAAGTAACATATATCATCTGACCTAGTTTACATAAACTATTTTTCCTACTCTTTGAATTCGTAAAAATGGCAGTAACATTTTCAATTTCGATTGACAAGGCCGACTCACTCAACTTTTCTTGGCACATTGTGCTTCTTAAGCCTTTATCTAGTTAAGATTAGCCGTATCTATGTTGTTTGAATGTGAAATTTCGCATAGTTATAGTAACTTGGCTTTCAATAGACTAAATTCTGAAAGTTTTCTACAACTAAAACGTATTTTTTCTTTGTGGGCCCCGGGGATTTGCCCAGATTGCCCCATTGTTATTACGCCTATGGTTTTTGTTTGGAGCGTCCCGTCCTAGAACTGAGCTAGTAATACTCTACATTAGTATTCCAATGAAATGTCAATCTCGAACGGAGAGGAAGTTTACAAGAAACACAGCTGTATGTCTAGTTTGCAGTAGACTGACTCAATAACTCTCGTGTATGTCGGCAGACGGTTATGACGTCATTTCCATTTTCCAATCGGTGATTCACCAAGCCTTCCTTGCTGGAACCTTGTTCCTTGTCTCCCAGCATTACTCACTCAGATGGAATCGTTGACCCTGTGGCCTCATCCTGTAACTACAAACTACCGGAATTTCCGTTACGGTCCCGTTTGCCGGACTCACAGGCGAAGCAACTTCTAGAGACGCCTACCTAAACAAAATTGACTTCCATGGAGTAGGATATGAAAGAATAAAACAAATTGCCTATATATATATAAATATACATACAAATGCATACAACTACTAGACTACTGTACATACAATATATACAAGTAGTAAATATACAAAGGGAACTACAAAAAGAAACCCGCTTTCTTTCACAGTCTCACCCCGTTGTTATTTTATAAATGAAAATAGAAATTCGTCAAGGTGTTATTCATGATCAATGAAAACTGTTAGTGAAAACATTAATTTTAGGAACACATAAACATAATTTTAAAATTAATTAAATTTTAATGGATAAATTAAAAATTTGAATGAATTAATATTTTAATTTATAAGTGATAAGTAACAGAGTAGGTATGAAAAGTATAAAAATATGAAACAATTAATTGCTCAACAAACAATGTTTTATGGTTACATTTCATGCTACTGACAGTCAAAATTACAAACTTAAAAATCTTAGGATAGTAAAATATGATTCATTGAAAGCGGCCTTTTTTTAGAAACTGTCTATTATATTCCTAAATAAATATGAATACTGTAGTCAGTACTTGAACCACCAAAGATCCTATAAATACAAGTGGACACATTTCAATTTTTTGGACAGGCAAGGTTATGTGAGGAGTTGAAAGAACTGTGTAAGACCAAAGCATGAATAATTTCAAGGTTTTGATAGGAAAAAATTCCATGTGGTGTTTAGGCCAAATAACACAATTATCAAAGACTTATTAAAACAACAACATCGCAAAAGCTCGCTGAGTGCTTTTTATGTGTCTATTTTCTCTTTCCAGTTTGAATTGAATAAATTCTTTACTTTCTCTAGACAAAAGCATTGCATTTCCAAAGTTAAAATCCCCCAATAATGCACTAACACTCAAAGGATATTAAAAAGTCTTTCACATTTTGGATTAAATATCATTTTTCTTGGTGTGCTCAATAAAATCCACTCAAAATTTATTTTGTACAACAGAAACAAGCAATATCACCACCAACAACAGTATAATACTCTACATAATGTTATAACACTTGGGGGATTTTCATTGCCCCCTCACCATACTCAGCTCTAGACCAGATTTTTTTGTGAAGGGGTGCTAGCCCCATCCCCAAAAAAATCTATTTGGTCAAAAATTAATATATCGTTAATGAGAAATGATTACAGATACTACTTCTTGTATCGGCACCGACTGCATGACCCCATTACTAAATAAAATCATAAATATTTTTAATTACATGATTACATGATTTGTTCAGCCACGGAGGGCGTATCTTATTCTATCTTTCTCATAATGTTATCTCGTGAATTCAATTACACGTGACCTAAACTTTTGAAGAGATTTTACCTGATTTATTTTTTAATTAAATAATGATAATTATTAAATAATACTGTTTACATTTCCAGGACAGTAGGAGTGGTGCGGGGCGACGATGGACATTGTTAGCAAGTGGCAGCTTGTCACTCGGACAACATACCTGTGGCAAGTGACAGTGCAAGAGACAGTGTCAGTGCAGTGATGAGTGAAATACTACCACTAAACTTCTCTCCAGCAGATGAGTCTAATGCGAACGTAATTGTAGAGACAACCAATGAGGAGTACGACCGCCTCCTGTCGGACCTGTGGATTGGGGTCCTGCTCACGCTCATGGTTCTGTCGTGCATCGTGTGTCTGTGCAGCTGCTTCCTGGTCCACGCCTTCCGCCAGTGGCAGCAAAGAGGTAAACGGGCCACCCCAGTCAAATTAGTTAAATGACTCATCCACGTGAGAGGTGAATTCAAATTGTTTAGCAATTCACGTTACGCAAAAATTGTTTTGGAAGTGACTTCATATGGTTATAAGAACAGCTGTTCATAGAAACTGACATATCTATAGACATATCCATTATCTAAGATATCTACAAGCAGGGCTGCAGTTAATCTGTCTAGTCAAAAATTAAAATTTCAGTAATTATCAGAATTAACAGTAATTGTGATCAGTTAGCATATTCATAATGTACATAAAGTGTAAGTTTCTTCTCACTCCTTAAACTTCGTCAAGGAATCCTTCTCATTAAAAGGCACACTAAAATTTCCGTGAGTCCATGTCCGATTCCAATTTTTCACCTTTTGGCTGTAGATGGGAAATTTGTATTTTTCAAACTTACTTGACTTTGTCGCTTAAAAACGATAAACTGTTACCAAATCAACCTAACATCAACAGAAAGAGCATAAGTTTTCTGAAATATGAGGTTTCATGAAATTGTATTTTCAAACCCTTGGTTGTAATGAAAATAAAGCAAAAATTATGTTAGGCTAATTTATTAATGCGATTTGAAGCATCACCTGAAACTTGGGTTTTGTTTTAACATTTAAATATTTCTGTACATACATATTCAGTATTAAACATATATATATATATATGTGTGTGTGTGTGTGTGTGTGTGTGTGTGTGTGTGTGTGTGTGTGTGTGTGTGTGTGTGTGTGTGTGTGTGTGTGTGTGTTTGTGTGTGTGTGTGTGTGTGTGTTATGTAGTATGTACAGTATGTATATTCAGTATACTTTGGAAATCAATAGTTATCTTAGACATAAAAAATGAAATTGTCAACTATAATTGCAAATCAAACTTAAAAGAATATAAGTAAATATATTATTTTCATCAACATGGAAATGTCTAAGCTCTGGAGGGGGTGTTAGAAGGGGTGGAATTTGGGTCATGCAAAAATTGTAACGGAAATTATGTCTTATGGTTAACAGGACAGCTATTTAGAGGAACTGAAAACATACCCTTCTAGACATATAAGAGAATAAAATATATAATATTCTATTAAATAATATACCATTGAACCATTGTGTTCTCTTTTAAGTTTTGTGTTCCATTTTTTAGCCAATATTGGCATTATCATCAGGTTCCTCGTAGTAGTTTGGCCGATATTTAATGCAAAGATACACATAAAGCAGACAAGCTAGATGTCTTCACATACTAGTGTGGTCATACCTCTAACACTTTGTTAGAATGTTCTTGTCAACTGCTTAACAAGTCGATTAGACCTAAGATATAAACTGACTGCAGTAACCACTAGGATGAGCCTAGGGGCCTAACTTGATACTAATGTAGACTTAATTTGACCTTCAGAACTGGTTGTGATGTTTATGTTTACGAGCAATCTTGTCACCATCTTCTCTTTGCTTAACCTTGAAATTTCTTAGGATGATTGGAACCTTTAATCATTATTTTATCTTGAGGAAAACTCTTATGAAAAAAAATCGTTCTAAGAAGAGCAGTTACGACAACAAATTAAATTTACATACTTCACTCAAAGAACTACGATTAAATACTAAAATTATCCAACAATATGAATTACATAATGTAGGGGAATTGCGTAATGCGTAGGGTTCTGTATGCAGTATAGCATCTTAGGGGTTTTTATAAAATTTAGACAAGTCTGGTTTTTTGAGGATCGAAATTGGAATCTGTTTTATCACTCCCCAGTTTTTGAAACAGATGAAAAAAATCAAATATTATTTAATGGAGTCAAAAGATGGCATTTTATGTCACCATTTAAGTATAATCTATTTATATTTAAATCCATCTCTTTATATTTTTATTTTTGTATATTTGTTAATTATTCATTTTCATAATAAAGTTAATTAATGAAAAGCAAACAACCTGTACACATATTTTTTTAATTTGGTTTATTTTCATGAAATAGGTACATAGATAATTTACACAGTAGTGCCATTCTTTACCTATATATTTTTTTATCTAATTATTATTTTACAATTGTATTTAGCCCAAAAACACACAATTTAGTATCTTGGATCATCCCTCTAGGTCAATCAGTTTATGAGACATTCAAAATAGTAATCACAGTATGTCGTCTGATACTAATCTTAAGGAGAACGACTAAAAATCAATAACTCAATGGCACAAACTGGGATGACTGGGACGGTGGCGTTGTCCTGTAATCCAGCTACTTGGAGGTTACAAATTTTGGATAGTTGTGAGAGATGGTCGGTGGGTGTGGTATTCTCTGGTGTGGATTGGATTAACATCCGCACTATTGAATATGGTACTACGATAATCCGCAAAGATCATCCTTATAATTAGACCAGTTCGTAATTCATAGGCAGTGGTGCTTTGGACTCCACGTTAAACTGTAGGAGGTCCCTTAAATATCCCATTGACTTTTTGGAAAATAATTAATAGTTTTATGTTGTCATAATATGTCTAAGGAACATATCAGCCTTAGTCAGTAACAAGACTACAAGATCACACCACAATCATCTTACACTCATTTCTCATTCATACTTGGCTTAAAATACCTACCTTGGTAGGTCGCAATTTCAAATGGTACCGTAATCTATTCTATTCTTGTCAAAAACCTCCTTTATTTAAGAAATAGCTTAGATCATGGATATATCCAAAGGAAATGTTTTCAGTTTCTTTAAACAGCTGTCCTTATGGCCATATGATGTCTCTTCCATTTCAAATTTTGGTCTGACAGATTACCAATACGACCCCCTGGACAATTATTGGTTTTAACATATCCATATCAAAACCAATTGCACAAATCGCATATTTATATTTCGAAAATTGATAAAGTAATTACACAAACAAATCATTAGACAATAGACATAGAGAAATTGTTTTATTTCCTTTAATAATACACACACACATAAGTCACACAGTACACACATAGACAACATCAATTTATGTTTGAGCATCATTCATAGGCTTGTCAAAAATAGTTAAAACCCTGTACATAATATAATTATGTTATATACCTAACATCATAGTTTGTGTACTCATCTAGTCCATAAAAATGGATAATTACTAATAATGTATAAACAACATTTGAAAATCTATTCTCAGATGACCCAAGCTCTTGGTAATTTATTAATAATTTACCCCTAAGTATTTATGGTAATTCTGTGGTTTTGAAAGTCTATATTTTGGTAACTGAAGTAAATAACAATCTCTTGTTTGATATTTGTGTGTCATATATGGCCCTTATAGGCAATGTTGAGTAGTTTTTCTTTGTTAACATCAGAACCTCATATATATATATATATATATATATATATATATATATATACAAATTCACTACTGTTAAAACCTTAGCCTGTACAAATAGTGGTCTACAATGTTCAAGTGGTTTTGCATCCATAATTAATTATACTCACAGCTTTTCTGTAAAATTAAAACTGTTTCTATACCTACACCATTTCCCCACACTATCAGGTCATATCTTATAATACTCTCAAAAAAGAAAGATCCTCAAACACTCAAAAAGTACCTGTCTCTTTAAATTAACAATTAAATAAATAACTCTAGACATTCTTTTACAAACAACACTAATTTGACACTTCCACGAGAGATTACAATGAATGCTAATACTGGTACCTAATAAATTTACTGAGTTATTATCAAGTTATTAATATCACATACATTTTTCTCCTTTAAAGAGACAATTAAATTATGTGTTTTATCTTTGTTTAAAAAGAGGCCATTGGCTTCAAAACAACCCTTGGCATCAGACAAAGCTTGTTCTGCAAATATTTTAGTTGATCCAAGCTTTCACTTACATTGAAAGAGAGGTGAGAGGTGTAGAAGAAGAGAGGTGCCATCTGCATATATTGTTGTAAAACTAGAATTGTTGTGAACTAAAGTCATTTACTAAAATTAAAAATAGAATTGGTCCCAATACTGATCCTTGTGGAACTCCCGCTGAAACATCAACGATCTGGGAACACAATCTCTTAACACCTACAACCTGCCTGCTATCTGTTAAATATGAATTCAATAAATTCAACTCTTCTACCTTAAAGCTGTAAAATTTCATCTTAGCTAGCAGTATGTTGTGATCTACAGTGTCAAATGCTTTGCTTAAGTCACAAAGTGTTATCTGAGTGGAAGTGCATTCTTCTAATGTCTTGTATAGCTTTGTTTACTTACAAAGACAACTTAGGAACATTTATAGGATTCATACAACAATTAGTAAAAGAAACATCATTTCTGTTACAGTGCTGGAAACACGGCGGATGGAGGGACAGGTGGAAGCTGGATACGACTCGGAATCCCTTCCCAGCTATACTGTCGTGGCAGGGCTACCAACCTACGAGGAAGCCATTGAACAGCTTAAGCAAAGTATGGACCAGACTGGCCAACCTTCTCCCTCGAATGAACCTGTGTTATCTCGTCTCTCTGTCGGGGACCTCTTGGAGATATACAGAGCCGAAAAGAAAATAGAAAAGTAGACTATACAGTGTATCTTTTATTTTGATAGCAGTATTGTGTAATTTTTTTGCACATTTGTACATAGATGTATTTTTTACTACCTGTGATTAAAATTAAATGGAGTA
The DNA here is from genome assembly GCA_023375725.1 of Nephotettix cincticeps. Classification (NCBI taxonomy): domain Eukaryota; kingdom Metazoa; phylum Arthropoda; class Insecta; order Hemiptera; family Cicadellidae; genus Nephotettix; species Nephotettix cincticeps. The sequence continues at coordinate 25,785,645 of CM041786.1, read as the reverse complement.
TAACATGCAACATTTAAAAGATTTTTTATTAAAACTGAATGTGCCAACTTTATAATTACTATATTATTAAAATACACTACATGTATTTACAATAGTAAATATTGGCTTAACATTAGTATGTAACAACAATTAATAAAATATTGCAGAAATACCTGTGTTTGCAAGGTTACATTTGAATTATATTCAACATTACACTGGAGCCTGAATCCAGTTTTTCATTAGGCTGAGCACTAATATAAACACCAGAATCTAATCTTAAGTCAGAAACAAACATGAATCGAAAAATATATCTTTAAAATACAATTTACAATTTTTAAGGAATTTTTATATTGATCTTTCTTGTACATATGTAAATAAATAAAGAAAGAAATGTACATAAAATATATGTAATGTAAATAAGTAAAACGATACCTTTTTTTCAAAAAGCTGAGTTTTATTTTATGAAGCAGAATTTCCAATACAGTCAGTTATATCTTCACTAACCATTGTATAGTTACTTAATTATACATTACCTACTTACAATTACATATACATTGTAGAGTCTAATAAAAATACCCCGTCACAGCAGACCTGCGTACTCAGCGAATTTCCAAATCAATAACATAATAATAATAATATATGACTAGTTTGATCATTATCTGTCAATAAATATGAGTATTATTTGTCTACTCTCCATAGATTAGCATGGGAAAGAGTAAGCAGGTTTGCTGTTGTGAGGAACGCTGAAAGTAGGTGTTCCTAGCGTGAACAAATAATTTTTTGAGCATTTATATCTACTTTCATCAACATCTGTCCATAAATAAAGGAGTTTGCCTATTCGCTATATGATTAATATGGGAAAAGGGTATACAGGTTTGCTGCAATGATAAACACATAAACTATGATTTTTAAGCATAAATGGATAGACCTCAACCACATGAAGCTAAATATCAAGTTTTATCCAAAAATATTGATTAATATGGGAAATATTAATTTTTCCCTATCCTCCATAAGATTAACATTGGAGCCCCACAATACAACATACTGTATTTAAATTTTTTAATATCTCGGTAATCGTTGGAGATAGAGAAAAACTTTAAGGGACTTAACTGTGTGGTTTTTTAAGCTGATTCCAATGGTGAAATATAAAATTATAAATTTTTACGAAAAAAAACCCAAAAGTTTGGGGTGGTACAAAACCCCCCCAAACTACCTGTTCCCATTGACCAATATGTCTGGTTTACGAACTTGTCCGAGCATTTGTAGGAATACACGTCTCTACCAAATTTGGTCTTGATCGTACCATTTTTACGAGAATTATCGTGTTCACAGACACATATATATATACAGGGGTGCCCACAGGGGGGGTCTATGACGCAGACTTATTGAAATTCTTGGGGGGGTTCCAAACAATTTTTTTGAAGGGGGGTAAAACGGATTTTAACAGTGTTAACGTCATGACATTCAAAAATGTATTAAATCACTAGATAGAACGGAAATAATAATGAACGTAGTGTTAATTTAAACATAGTTTGTTTTTCTATCTGAAAATGTATAAATGACAATGACAGTGCTCGAATATTGTCCGTGATTGTGGCGGCAGCGGAAGGTCCGGCGAGTTTCGGAAGTACCTACTCGATTAACTTCGGGAGTCTTGTTGGTGTAAGACGACAGACACAAGCTGCGCGACTAGGTTATGTGATCGTTTTCCTTACGTCTTTGTGTTTGTTACCCTAACCATCTCAAAACTAATATTACCACTGAGCTGTGATAATAAGTTTGTTAAATTTTGTATTGTTTTTACACAATTAAAATGCTCAAAAAGCAAAAACTTTTTAAGTATAAATGTTTAGAGTTGTTTTGCAATGCTACCGTTAGGCATGACAAATGGAACGAACACTGGGTTCGTAAAAGAAACATTAAAAACCCTTTTTTAATACCTTTATAAATCCTCTTTTAGGTTTGGATAAAATAAGGGGTGCTTACGAGTATTATTTACACATTTGTTTATGGTATGGGATACCAACTTACATGGGGGGGGCTGGTTCTAGGTTTGGGGGGGGGGTGCTTCATGAAGCTTGGGGGGGTGGGCACCCCTGATATATATACATATATATATATATATATTTTTTTTTTAACGACTATTGGTTTTGGACTCTGGGCACCTAAAGAAGAAAAAATAACATGGTCCCGGGCTTAAGTCTCGCCATGAGGCCTACGGTAATAGCTTCTTCCCTATGGGAAATTCGCTAAAACCATAACTATTATAAAAACCTATGGACAAATCATAATTAATAAATTAATGGCTGAGTGGTCCAATGGTTATAGTTCCCTTTTCATAATGTTCCCATTTGATGAGCGAAATCTTGACACAGATGATAGTTTTATTCTGTACACAGTACGGTACCCTTAGTTCGTTGGGCTGATATTTATAATGTTCTTAGCGAATTAATCAGGAGGTCTTTTTCAGTACAACCATGGAGGAAATAAATACCTAATGGCTTATAATAAACACAATGGTATACCTCATCAAATCTATAAACAGATACACAGTATAATACTAACCTTAAAATACCCAACTAGTGGTTGGATCAGTGGTTCATAAATGAGAAAGAAATGTGTATGCCATAAATGAACCAATACGTAGCAGACTTACTTACAACTTACTTAGCAACAGCATACTAAGCAAGTCCCATCGATTTGCAAATTACTTGTGATGATAAAAAAAAACTTTAATAATAGGTTGAATATGGAAATTATACCAATTTACTTATTCTCCCTATATTTTCCATGTTTGCATACTACTTTCTCATTACTAAATTACATCCCGTTTTATTGACCTTAAAAGACCAAAGATTCAAATTTCTAGGCCAAATGAGATTTTTAACCCCCAAAATTATTTTAATCATGCCAAATTCTGGCATTTGAACAATTATACTATAATTTTGCAAATTATATTATAATTCAGTACCTACAGTAACATATTATGTTAATCTACTGAATTTAATAGAAAAATAGAATTGGAAAAATGGAAAAAGTGTATAGATTATACTCGATACATGGTTGATCAACTTTTGAAGCTCACAATGTGAAATACCAAAAACTCTAGAAAGGCTCAAAAATCTCTAAAATTTTTAGTCTTACTGCTCACGACAACCTAAATTTTTGCGGGCTGTAAAGAGCTTAAAGATCTCCACACAATTGCACGACATCAAAATTAAAACAAACGTTATCAGTGTACTGACACATACTTTCTCCTTTCTTCTTTGTTTGTTAGAATTTTTATGGGGAATTTTTAATTTTTTAAATGTCTGGAGTTACGGTGAGTATATACATGCAAACAAAATTTCATCTAGATTGAACCCAACGGGGTCGGCTGTGGCTCTGTACACATCCAGACAGACACTCACACACACATTCATTCATTCAATGGGACAGATTTCTCCCAAGGCACTTCAGCTGTGACGGCTTTTTGCGCACCCCTAAAAACTTCTCTTTCCTAAAGAATCAGGAATCTTCCAAATGAAAAGACCTGGAAAGCTGCAACAACCTGCCTACTGGCTCATCGGGAGGCAGAAAACTACCCTTTCCAAATTGCCTAGATTGGAGGACCTCACCTCTGCCAGCCCTAAAAAATCAAAGAGTAGATGATAAGAAGTTTCCTCCTGCAGATAACATTTCCTAAACAGGAATCCCCCTCAAAGACCCGCATGTGCAGTTAATGCTTCCTCAGATTAACTGTGACAAGTTTGGCATCCTTCCTGCTGAGTTTCAGGAACCTCTTAGCAACCTGTCGAGATGGAGAATATAGATTAAGCTTACTTACTTTATACAGAGAAAGTTCCACCCATCTACCCCGGAGTGCCCTGGAATCCAATAAAGGGTAACTTCATTGTGTTTGCCTACACAGAACACGAGCTTAAACCAGTCCCATGCAACCCTAGAGTTTAACTCATCAAAGTCAAGAACTCTAAGGACCGCCTGTCAGTGAAAATTTTGATGGATAGACCCTCATGGCCTATCTTCAGAATATCTCTAGCACATTCCATAACGGCAGTGATCTCAGCCTGGAAAACAATAGGAAATGTCCCCATAGAAATACCTGAACGAAAGTTATGCTGTACCTCAAAGATGCCTGCTCCTGTTTTAGCGAATTTCCCATAGGGAAGAAGCTATTACCGTAGGTCTCATGGTAAGACTTAAGCCCGGGACCATGTTATTTTTCGTCTTTAGGTGCCTAGAGTCCAAAAACAATAGTCGTTAAAATTTGTATATATATATATACATATATATTGTATATATATATATATGTATATATATATATATGTATATATATATATATATATATATGTGTCTGTTAGCACGATAACTCTCGTAAAAATGGTCCGATCGAGACCAAATTTGGTAGAGACGTGTATTCCTGCAAATGCTCGGACGAGTTCGTAAACCAGACATATTGGTTAATAGAAACGGGTAGTTTGGGGGGGTTTTGTACCCCAAAATGGGGTTTTTTGCGTTTTTCACATGTAATTTTTAAAAATTTATAATTTTATATTTCACTATTGGAATCAGCTTAAAAAACTACACAGTTAAGTTCCTTAAAGTTTTTCTCTATCTCCAACGGTTACCGAGATATTAAAAAATCTAAACACAGTACCTTGTATTGTGGGGCTCCAATGTTAATCTTATGGAGGATAGGGAAAAATTAATATTTCCCATATTAATCAATATTTTTGGATAAAACTTGATACTTAGCTTCATGTGGTTGAGATCTATCCATTTATGCTTAAAAATCATAGTTTATATATATATTTGCACACGGATCTCGAAAACGGCACCGAGGAATTTCTTTAAATTTTGGAAATAACTAATTTCCGAGTAGAAAATAAGTTCTAGATAGGTCTAATGTCCAGGAAAATTCGTGTTTTACTGTAATATTAAGTTTAAAATCTAAAAATTTAACATTACGCTTATGGAGAATCAAATGTAAACAATGCAAACCAAAACATCTGTTTATAAACGTTTGACAGTTCTTGATTGAAGACGGCAAAGAACAATATGTGCATAGAGGTTTTTCATAAATATTTATTTTATGTATGTAATAAATGTAAAATTATCAGGTTACTAAACAATTTGTACAAACTTTAGGGTAACATAACTGTGCGAAATAAAAGCAGGAAAGAGTATTTCCAAAATCTTCCGTGTTTTGATAGAAAACGTATTCGTTGTATTGCTTGAAGACACTGTAACAAACCAAATAATTGGTGTAAATTAAATTTATCTTTTGCTTTTCAATCCTCATTCCGTTTCTAACAAAATCAGTTGATCACAGGATAATAATAACAAACAGTATGGACATTTAAATTCAGTATAAGGTTAGCTAAAACAATTAATTGAGGTTACAGTGCATACAGCCTGCCTTGTAAGGGGGGACCTGAATCAGGTGGGCCACCCTCTTGTGGATAGCCGTTGTCGTTACCAGTGAACTGGGGGAGGGCGGGTGGTGACAATGCTAGCCAGTGGGCTTTCACCGGTCAGAGTGGCATCAACAGCTACCACGGGTCAGTACTAGATACAAGTGTATCTAGGGCTAGCGGGGAGTATCAGTTGCTAGTGGCCATCCATGGTAGGTGAAGACATTTGCTTGTGAAATATTCAATGCACTAGTGTTCACATGTACTCAGTCGTAACCTCTTCCGTCATATAACCTATTCACTTCCGATTAATATATGTAAATGAAAAATCTTTTCCTAAGACAAGATCTATTGGTCTTACCTTAGTTTTGACTTAGGCCTACTTCATATATCTTACGTAACATCCCAACATCCCAAAGTCCCATCTTCACTGACTGCCAACAAGTTGATGGAGACTCAATTTGTACCCAATTCTACTGTATCTTGGCAACACACATCATGAGGTACATTCAAACCAGAAGCAAGTCTTTAATTAAAAATCAAATAGATACAATATGTGGAATAAAAATCATCCTAGCCATATCAAATCAATTTTATTTGGATGTGGAGTTATACCATCCTAAAAATAAACTGTGGTCAAGCCCTCAGTGGGGCAGAACCCCCGATAACACTTCATTACAGATCAGAAACGTAAAACATAGGACTTAGAACTAGGAAGATTAGGAGATTGAAAACACCACATTTTCTCTTTTATCAGCACTCAATTTCAAACCATCATGAATAAATGAAGACTAATGTACAGTAGAATTATATTCAGACTTTACTATTTGAATGTTAATAAAATTTTATACCATAAAAATTTATGGATTATAGCCTGATAACAACCTAAACAGGCCCAATTGGTGAAATCCCCGTTAAAACCAAGGCTCAAATAATAGGCTCATTACAAACAGTAATTATTTATTAACAAAATATTACATCAGTAACATAATAAGACATTTATGTTAACAAAGCACAGTGTCAGCAATTATATCACCTGCTTTCTATATCCGTAAATTATTTATAATACATTAAGCGATACATTGCATTTTACAATAGTGAACATTTTTACATTGACTGTCCAATGAATATTTTTACAATTATTTTATACACCATAATATAACTGAAATAGCGCAGTTTCACCACCAGATAACATTGATTTCAAAATGGATAGGAACTTTGGCATTGCAAAGTAAGATTTGGATACAATACACTAAATAAAATTATAACAAAATTATATATTTGTATACCAGTTTACAATACTTTTTCCTTAAACATTATATATACATTATTATTACTATACAATATAGGAGCTCTCTTTTTATTTATAAAAATGGTCACAGGACATTCATTACAATAGACGCTCTAGATAGTCCAATACATAAGGGACCAGTACCCTGTCTGATTACAGAAGTTTGGAATAACAGAGGTATCATAATAAAAACGAGATCACACACAGCACGTTGGTGTGAGAAGAGCGAATTTCATAGAACTTATATTATTCCCATCATTGCCTATTAATCGAATAGCACTGAGTACGCAGGTTTGCTGCAGTAAAGGTTGTTTTAAATGGTACTGTGCTTATATTAAAGCTGGTCACTAAGTAAAAACACATTTTATCATATTATGCCAATAACTTTGCGAGTTATACCAATTTATCTATTCTCCGTAAAATTACAATGAATAGGTAGGTTTGCTGCCATAAGAAGTATTAAATTTGGGGGTTTTTATGGATGTATTGATAAAACTTAACTAGATGGACTTGCATACCAAATTTTGGAAGATTATTTAAGTAAATAAGTGAGTTGTTGGTTTTCAGCTATTCTCCATAAGATTAAAAATTAGGTTTATTCAAAAATTATATATAAAAAATTAAAAAACACATTTTTGGGTACAAACCCCCCCCCCCCAAGAATGTAGTTAATGTAGTCCGATTGCATTGGCCAACAAACTCATCCAAGAAATTACAGAAAGAAACAACTCCAACGAATTTCATAATAGTCAGACAATAATTTCGGCCGCTATCGTGGTGACACATATATATGCTTACATATATATATATATATATATATATATATATATATATATACTTATATTTATAATAATATAAGAAACCTTAAAAACATTCTTCTACCTTTTTAAAACCTTAAAACAAAATTATTTCTCAACAGTGTGTAAATTATTTCTAAACTGTGATCATGGGGTAAACCTCCGAAACATGTGTTAGTGTAATAAAATGAAAAAACAAGGGTACTCTGGAGTTATTTATTTAATAATAATAATAATAACGAGTAGTAGCCCTAAATTGTGAACAAACAGTAAATGCTATATATATACAGTATATATATATATATTTGATTATGTAGTTCACAAGTAAGGGCTGCTAATATAGTTATTATTAAATTAAAAGAACTTGAGCTCCCTTTAAACATTTTATTTTCATGATACATGACACGTGTTTCGAATCTTAGTTCATTTTCACTGTGAAAATGAACTTCTATCATAATCCAGCTAAAAAGGGTTAAAACATGCTAGGTGTAATAAAATTGTAGTAAAATAGTCTTTAACTGATTAAAAAGTTAAAGATTGAACACTATTTGAGGACAGTTATGTCTTCAAAGAGAAAACATTGAAAATCCAAATTAGTGAAGATGTTTTCCTGTACATTGAGCTGCAGTGCACAATTTTACAGATATATAATTGCCAGGTTACAGGTCATGATAGTCTATATGGCATGTATCATGCCTCCACCTGCCACTTCTTAATGAATTTGAAAATGTGTTGTGAATTATAGCTTTGCCACTTCTAGGATTTAATGATTATATGAATTTGTATTGTAAACGGATTTAAATATCATCTTGCTTGCTCTTTGTACTATGCACAGGACATTGTAAACCGCAATTTGGGAGTTTAACTGCGTTGGCCGGTCTTTAGAATGTCTTTGGCATGTCTTTAAAATTTGACGTATAGATTTATTATGCGTTCCCACACTGGACAATTTTCCGCTACACCACTGCTGGTTTACGCTATATTTTTAAAGACTATTATTAATCATAAACCAACACAAATTCATATAGGTACTGAAATGTAGCCATCATGTATTTGAAGTGGAACAAAGACTGTATATAGATCATACTGCACAACCAATCATCAACAAGAAAACACGAAATATCTATGATAGAATGTTAAAAACGTAAAACAAAATATTCTGTCAGAGCTCTGGTTCTTCAAGACATACAATTTTTTTTATGTGTCTGAGCAACCAAAATCATAAAATATACAGTGAGACGTGGTTAATTCAAACTTCTATTATTTTACATCTTCTTTAAAACCTAATTAAAATTTTGTAATTGACCCTTAGACTTGATATAGCGTAAAATCAAATTTAATTCATCCAAATTTTTCATCAAAAGCATTTTTTTACTTGTCCCATGAGATTTCAACTATCCAAGTTCCACTGTATTAGATAAAATCATCCGACTCAAATAATTTAAATAACAGCACTAAAGAGAGTCGAATTTGAAACTACTTATGAACCTAAATAAGGCTAATTAATAAAAATTTCTAAAAAACTATAAAGTTATAAAAATATTTTTTATAATATACAAGTCATTATAATCTAATTGTACAGCATATAAGTTTTAATAACTAAACATTATGTGCAAATAACATATTAAAATATCATAAAGTAAAAAAAATAATTTGTGTGTCTAGTTACATACATAAAAATATTATTTCATATTAACACCCAAGGCCGGAACTAGTCTTCATTTAATTTTTCTAACATACTTTTAAGTGTAAGGTAGGGTATGTTTTTACCCACAGTTAAATTTTATTCTTCAAATATATATTACCATAAAAAAAGGAAATCTCCATCTTCAGATTCTGTTGGCGAGAAAGTTTTATAAAACCATTGACTACAAGACAGTTCAGAAACTGAACTGTAACCACTTTGGACTTTACAAACTATTAGGCCTACCCATGAGACAAAGAGTAGTACTAATAAAAGCTCTCATTATGTATTTATAAAACTCAACTCTTCCTGAATTCTATTCGTCTCAAAAACTGTAAATACTTTTAAAAATAGATCATTTTTTAGACATATAAAAACACACAGTCAAAAGCTATTTTAAATTCCCTAATAAACTATGATTAAAAACAATCGTGTATTAAACTGGAACTACATTTTATAACCTATTCTTCAATATAAAGACAAAACTCAAGAGTCTAAACCCAGTTATAAGTAAAAAGTAAACACAGATATCTAACAAATACAGGCTCAAATATTTTAATACTGAAAAGCTTAAATCTCTTCTTCTCCTCCAACAACCAACAAAAATTAATTTTCAGTGGACCAATCATTTCAAAACATAATTCAGTAAATTCCTCCAACAACCAACAAAAATTAATTTTCAGTGGACCAATCATTTCAAAACATATAATTTAGTAAATTATTTTTTTACTGCAAAAGAATAGCTATTTGTCATTGGGCTGTTAATTAATGATGCTTCTTAACAACAGGATGATGTCAGGTAGTAGTAGTTGATGTTAAGACCGGGGTTTGGACCAATCCCCATCAAACGTTAAAAAATGCCTCTGGTGTAAAAACACACAAAAAAAGAGATTATCAAGAAATATGTGTTAGGTATTAAAATTTCAAAAATTGTTTAGCACTCCCTTTCTATATTAATGGTTGGCTTGGGTGTTTTCAAGCTTAAGTTCAGAATATATTTTAATATATCCTAATTGTAATATACTATATGATAGTGTAATATAAAGTTTGTACAAAAAAATTCATAGATTATAAAAACCTTTTTTAGTCTGAAATATTTATTTTACATATGTTATAAGGAAAATAAAATTTGAATATGCGGATATATCGGTCTTTGATCTGAACAGTCTTTGATGGTTATATACCACCCGGAACAGTAATCAATAAATATAAATACTACCAATAATCTTAAGCATGTTTCGGGGACGAATATATTCATCCATAAGTCGTTTCACTCAGTTCCCCATTATAAACCATCACATCATCATAACTATTATTATAATTCGGAAGAAGTCTAAGCCACACTATTCCACTTCCACGAGTTCATCACCATCTATAACTCTACGTTGTGAGAATACATCAGGTTCACCTTAAGCACAGTCCATATGATCATTTTTGCTGCCAAGCATGAAATCTCTAACAGGTATACACCAGAGTCCCGGTAATGCAAACCCCGGTTATCCAAACAACCTCATGAGGAAAAAGGTTACTGAGTTTAAATTAAATACGAAACAATGTAATCTCAATTATATAATTTTAATCTACAGCACGGTCACACTAATTTTAAATTACCTTGTACACAAAGTTAATAATATACAAATGACTTACTTTTTGGAACATAAGAATTCAAATATTGTCTTTTGGCATAACAAAGAAATCCTGTTAGCTAAGTTGCGACCTCTCATACCATAAACATCAAGCATTATTATGTAGCAGTACACTATTGTTCGAAATGGCATAGGGCGATGTCTAGCTACACTCACAGTACATCACAATAGATTCGATTCTCACGGTCCGACTCTTATATTATCGGTTTTTGGCGAACTACTTTTCGAACATTTGAGTTCATCTCCACCAATGACAGCGATCACGTAAAAATTAAGCCTACACACGGCACTGTTTTATGATTGTCCGTTTTTATGTGTGTGTCATGTTTTATATTTCTATTGATGGGTCCATAACGGAATGAATGTCTCTGCAGGAACACTTTTAATGCCGTTCAGGTAAAATGTAGTAGACAAACCTAAATGTAAACTGTGTTAAGATGTAAATTGATTGCTCTAAATACATCATTCGGGTCTAAAATAATGGATTTTATTAGTATTGTACTTTTAATGACCTTTACACTGCACTTCCAGATAATCGGAACAACATGGTAGTAGGAACAGAATTCGGTCCCAATTAGTTCAGATTACCGGGACTCTGGTGTGTTAATATTTTGCACGTCTATCACCTCTCTAGCATAATTTTTATCATTGTGATTATCCATTTTGGTTACAAAAACATTAAAACAACTACTAACAATCCCTGCAACATCAGATCCCAGACAGCTTGGAGCTGTCTTCATGCATTAATTAGACAAAAGCAGCTGAAAATCATGAAAATAAATGTTGGCAACTGCAAAAATTAAACTACCCATTCATTCCACAATTTTATATTAATTATGGTAATCATGGGCAGAGTTAAGGGGAGCATGGGGGGCATTGCAATGCCCCCAGACCTCTTAAAATTTTATGAATTTTTATTAGGCTAAAAATAGACAGTTCTAGCCCAGAAAAGATAAGCATTATCTATCTTAGGAAGCTACTTTAGAGGTCAATTACTAAATCTGGAAAATTTGGTTTTTCCGCCTTAAATAATATAAAAGCTCAATTAAAAAGTCATATTATATCTACAAATATCTTATTAATCTTAATTTCCAAGAAATACTGTGAAACCAGGAACGATAAGATTACTTGAATTACTCTGTTGAACATTTCATTTAAAGGTAACACAAAATAAAAAGACACAATGAATAAGAAGTATTACAACAAATCAGTCATGTTTTTAGAACAAAGACTCTCCAGAACATAACCCTTGAAAACTATGAGAGCTGTATAAGAGATATCAATAAAACTAAATATCCAAGTTTAAAGCTTATTAAATCTTTTAGATCCAGCTTGAACAATTAATTTTTGTTGGCATAGGAGAAGAGAACAAACTGATGAACGTAAACTCAATCGACCATTGACACAGGGAAGAAATAAGTAGAGCTCGCTTTGCCATGACAGCAACATAAGAACTAAATTACTCAACCTCAATCAAGAAAAATAATGATATAGATCTACAAATAATTGCTTTTGTTCAAATAATAGATATTCGACGGGACTCTTATTCCTGCCACATAATAGCAGTTCGAGTACTATCTGTGTTTGATTGTTGCCTTTGCTAATGAGTTCTCCGTGCCATGACTCTAAAACTATTCTTAACCCTTGCAAAACAGAATTTAAAACCCTGATTAAGATAAGCCTAGAAATAACATTGTCATATATAAACTTTATTTATCTATATTCCTTTTTAAGTCATCCTTGATCTTTAATTTTTAATGATGGTTACAGTTGGATACCAATGTCCATGGGAGAGTAGCAACCAAAATGTTTAAAAATGCAATGTTTTTGCAAAATTTTCATGACCACAACGGCAAATAGAATTTGTTTCTATAAACTTTTAAAATGTGAGGAACATTACTGAAAATTAGAAATAAAACCTAGTTACAGAAAGTAAAAAATTACAGTTTTTTATTATGGCTACTGACTTGGCATGTGGCAACCAGAGATGACATGCTGTCAATAACTATTATTACTTGACATGAGTTGTGTTACGGTACTGAACGTAGGGTTTAAGACAATGTGACAATGTGCTAGACAGTCTGGAAACAGTGACAAATACCCTGCAAGTTCAACAGCCTTCAGTATCTCCGAAACATATGTTCACCTGTTGGTCCCCTGCTACTGTATTCATTTTTATTTTTCCGTTATTACAAAACCCTAAGCTTTTTAATTTAATATGTTGTTTCTTAATTGGTCGCAACCCATAGTTGTTATAAAACCAATGTATTGGGGAAAAAACAGTAATTTATTGAATCCTTTTTTATGAAGACTCATTTCTAACGTCACTATTCAGGACACATGTACTGTTAAGTTTATTAGTAATACATTTTACCTTATCAGTCACCAATCATGTCAACCGAATCACTTCAAAGCCAATTCTTGCTGAATAAGTAGCCTGGAAACAAAACAAATATAATATAACAAATATGCTTAATGAAACATTATAGCATGACAGCGCTAGAAGTAAGTAGTGAAAGAATAAGTGAAATTAGACATCAGGGAAGATTTCATAACATATCACTACAGTAAATCCCAGTTTATCCGTATTAATGTGATGGAGTCCAAATTTGGTTAGCTAAAAATCCGGATGATCTGAAAATATAACAGGATATAGACACTCACATCGCATAAACAACGATCGTGGATAGCGCCTTTGATATTAGTGCTGCAAACTGCATATAACTAACGTAACTGTGAATAGCCAGCTGAAAAATATCGCAAACGTTTAATTTTGGTATTACTTATAATAAAGTGGTACCAAAGTTATTCTTGGTGGGGCCATTGCAAATGTGAGGTTAGAAACTGTTTGGAAAGGCGTGTTAGGGATGCATAGCCTACATAATAATTCAAATGATAAAAGTAATTTAATAATTTTAATTTCCCACATTAAGACAATAGAACACACTCAACTACACAAGGAAAGATGGATTTCTACAACAGGAATTATTTTGAACCAAATAGACCATAAATTGGTTGACAAGAGACAGGTGAGAACAATTATGGTCATGAGGAGTCAACAGGGAGCAGAATGTGACACTGCTGTGACACATAACTAAGTAGGCCTACTAAGTTGTGATTCGACAAAGACTAAAAATTGAGAAAAACTGTAAAGTAGCAGAAAAGATATGTTTTGATGAAAGTAAGGTAAAAGGGGTTAGTAATGAAATGCAGATAGAAACACTAAGGCACCTTCAAGTCTACATACATTTATTTAAAAAATCAGCCAAGGATGTTTTCATACAAAGAAGGTGGGTAAAGAAGCATGGGTTTAACAATGAGTGTGAAAGTTGTGAATAGAAAAGCAGCAAAACTTAAGGTCCTGGATGCCAAACTACTGAAGCATGAGAAGCAAAAGCACAAAGAAATCAGTGCTAACGTCAACAAAACCTTATCCGTGTACGATAAAAAAGAACATAAAGCTGAGGGAACTTTATAGAAGACTCAATGTTGTGGCTATAATTCGAAGCAGGTGAATCAGGTGGCTAAGGCACATTTTAAAGAAAGATGAGAGATCAATAAAAAGAGTGTGATGAGGAAGGACAGATGGAAGATGGGGGAAGAATGGCCAGATGGCTATGGGGAGACCGAGATTTAGATATGATGGCCAGGTTGCTGAAGATGTTACAAGATTGGGTGCTGATGTGGATGTGACAAAAGATGGAGGCATCTTATTGCCGAAGCCAAAAATCTCCTTGGATTTCAGTGATCACAAAAGTAAAAGGGTGCGTAAACAGCTTAATAGGCTATTGAAACTCCTCGGTTTAATTTATAACTCAATATGGACTTTTTTGACTAAACTAATATTTACAAACACTAGGTTATTTCTTCTTCTTTCTTTGAAATAGACCTATAAATGAACTAGGCCCTATTAATATATTAATTATTCTTAGTCTGAAAAGGGCAGGACGAATCTTAATTACTAACATTTTTGTAAGACCTTGAGAATAATTACTTAAAGGGTCTATAGAGGCAAGCTGAAAGGCTCTAGATTGTTTCTAAATGTTTAATAGCTTAAAACTTCTACTATTGTGTATACAATTGAGATACTAGTAATGAACTACTATTGAGAGTACAATTATTTATAATAAGGCTTAATTTTAGCTTTAGTATTTTATGGTTGGTAGGGTTTGAAGATTTTAAGATCTAAAGTAATTAATATAATTTTAGTTAGTATTACTTGCTCACCTGAACATTTTTCATTTTCAACGTTAATACTGTTCTGAGTCAAAACGACGCACCCTTACTCGCTGCTTGTAATGATATTCTTTCAAGTAACTCTTCAGACTTTTTGGTAATCGTAACTGAGAAACACCATCATATGTGGCTCGGCTACAAATTACAGCTCTACAAAGGTGTTGAAGTGGAAATGGGAAATTGCGATGAAGAGGAATTGTTAACATTGGTTCAAAAAACATACAACAAGATGGATCTTTATAATGTTCTATAAGACCACATACTGTAGATGATGCAAAAACACCTGGGTCATGGGAATCAAAACTGAATCTGTGATTCCATTGTTCGATGCGAGCATGCAGTGATCGACCATATTTACGAAAACTGACAGAAAAAAGGTACTCTTCTTGAGCAGAGTCTCGTAAGAGAAAAGTACCTTCAGGTCTTCCTTCAAGTAACCTTTCTGCTTCATATCTGTCCATCTTGCCCCAATAGAATGAACAAGATGTAATCTGTAACAGATCAGGCACTAAGCAGTGAATGTAATCAACCTGAGTATGGACAACTCTTTGTGTTGTGTCTAATTGAGAAAGTGCAGATAGAGCAGCTGATTGAAATAAAGCAGTGATATTATCAACTGTAAGTTCGGGAGGGATGACAACTTGAATATGAGGCCCTGGCCGAAATCCTGGGGGAGGCTCAACACCTTCAGCAATTTCACGAGCTCTTTCAAGTCTAGCTCGTTCATCACAATCTTCTATAGGATAATCTTCTGGGTTGAATTTTGAGAGATCTATGACAGGACGAGTCCTTAAGAAACAGTCTTTTTCTTCTTCACCACTACTTGAATCACTGTTAGCAGCGGACTCATTTTTCCCCTGTTGAAGAGAAGCTGGACCAAAAACTACACCTGCTCCTAAATGGTGATCTTCAGTTCTTCTGTAGCCAGTGCAAACACAAGTATTACACCCCATATTGGGTTCTGCAATATCATTTTCAGAACCTGCTGTACTACTGCTACTTCCACTTTTGAGTCTTGCACAATTGAATCTCAAAACCCAATGATTCAGACTTTTCTTTTTACTGCCACCTGAAACATCTTTCGGGACCCCAATGCACTTCTGAGGTACTTTATGCCTACCTGATTTGGAAGTACACAATTTCAGTTCATTATTTAGTGAACATGCCTGGCTATCTTGTGAAACAGTGAAGATTGCTCCAGCAGAATCTACTGAATTTTGATTAGGATAATTGGCTTCTACACCCGTGGAGCTTCCTGGCCTTAGTTCCGATGTAACTGAATTCCCATTATCTTCTGAATGTTTCATAGTTTCTGAATTAATGCTATAGATATTTTCAAAATGGTCATCAACTCCACAGTTAGATCGGTTATTCCCATTGGTATCATGAGATAAGTTATTCTGTTCAGGTAACGTTGAACATGAGGAATTGTTTCCAGTGACAAGTTCATTAATTTCTTTAACTTCCATTGTACCAAAAATTCCTTTAAGGTCGCTAATTCTTTGGCCCATTATTTTCTGGAAATAGGCCTAGAATTTCGTGGCCAATACATAGGCAATTGAGGCCAATGTTTTGAACCATGTATTTGCCATTAGTTGAATGTTTTCTTCATAATACTATAGTTTAAGAAAAAGGTTTGGGGTATACCTCAACTACCGATGACCTTATCCAAATGGCTAAAATGATTCAGTCGAATACGTAGTAAATCCTGCTAACAGCCATTGTCAAGATGGGTGGTCGTGCAGAACTCTCCACTCTCCCTACCAAAACAATAACGTGAAATCTACAAATAATATATTATTAATATAAAAATAAAGAAATTAAAAAAACGCAAGCCGTTAACTTCAACTAAAATATATTAAATGGCACTAAACAAAAACAAAAACCAACAATTTCATCAACATTGACAATTTGGGAAACCACTGCTGCCATATCAATCTTCAATACAATAATTTCTATTACTCACTCAGCCCATATGGTGTTTCTGAATAAAACACACCAGCACACAACCGAGCGATTATATATATATATATATATATATATATAAATTAATCCTAAATTTGTGTATCACTATGGACTAACAACAACTATAGTTAGTTTCTGATATTATCCAAAGCAGAGCATGTAATAGAAAAATATTAGCGGAAGTCTAATAAAATAAAATATTAGATGAAGGCATTCCAACATATTAGTACCTATGAATTTTTATGTATTAGGGTAAATGAAAAATTATCTCATACTCCACTCGTATAATGTGTTTAATGTAGTAATAATTAATTAATGTTTAGGACATTATGTTTACGACTTGCGTTGTCTTTAATTTAGCATAATTCAGGCAAATTTGTAGTGAAACTGAGTACGGTATGTAAATGATGTTTTGATGAGTAAAATTTATTCTTTGGGATAGGTACTGTAATTGTATTGATGTGAAGGAAGCACTGAATGGAATGGAAGAATACTTCGTAGTAATCAGAATCCGCTATAATTCAATCAGTAAACAATATATAATATACATTATATAAATTCAAAATATACATTATATGTTCATACTTTTTACAAACGATCTACCGGACTATGTCAGCCCTTATGGACAGTGTTTTATGTATGCAGATGACTCTGTTATCATGTCCTCTTCTCCTCTAGCATGTCCTTGGAAGCGCTTAGAAGAAACTCATTCATCGCTCTGAATATTGCACTGGACTATTATTGTCAAGACAACAAATCTGGTTTTCAACAAAGACAAGACCAAGTGATCTTACTCTTGGGAACGTTTTCAGTTCATTTAATCAGCTGTTCTTATAACCAAACTATGACGTTACAAACCATATGACGAAATGATGTCACTATTTCAAATTTATGGTTATTTCCCTGTACCCAGTTAGAAGATACCTGCTCTCTAATTACGCGTATGAAAGAATTTCAATGTCTATCTATGATACTGCGCCGATTCGATACCTGTAAAGTATTGTAAAATGTGCTAGTTCTAGTTTTGTAATAGCGAAATGCATTAGTAGTTTTATACAGAAAACAAAAATATTGATAAATTAGTGAAGATAGAATAATAATAGGTAGTACATTACGGCACACATTTTTACAGGTCACGGTAATATATTTAATTTATGTAGTAGTAACAAAATAAAATAACGTGTTGTAATAAAAGCATAAACTATACTCATAACGTACCGTAGTAAAAAAAGTATAATGAAGAATAACTGTTGAATTTTAGAATAACGTTAGAAATAATAATATATCAATTATGCTGTTGAACTTTGTATAAAAAATGCCAAAGTAATAAAAATTGGTTGAAGTTACCTAGTCCTAGTCAAATAAAAATATAACATTAGTAGATAGCTGGCAGTACGGAAACTGATATTTCTTCTTGTACCCGTACCCGCGAGTAAGGAATCAATATGTTGCAGAAGTAGTACCCGGATACAAAAGTAAACAGTCCAAATATTGAATACTGCGATAATCCGCAAAGATATTTCTCAAAATTAGACCAATTCGTAATTCAGAGGCCGTGGTTCGGATTCCACGTTAAACTTTAGGTCCCTTAGTTGCCATTGGCAGTTGGGCTATTAATAACAGTCCTGTCTAAGAAACACGTCAGCCTTAGTCAGTAACAATAAGACTACAAGATCGCCCCACAATCATCTTACACTCAATCCTTATTCATACTTGGCTTAAAATACCTGATCGCCATTTCAATAATCTAATCTAAACTTATATTCATAAAAAATGTCTCAACCTAAGTGAGTACCCATAACAAACTACAGTCACTTGGACCCACCTCTAGCGCAAATTGCTAACACCTCCTAGAGGTAAGATATATCAATGTTAAAAAAGATATGTTAAAAGAAGAAGAGTTTTCCGCTGGGTAATCAATTTCTCGTTCAATGAATAAAATCAACAGTGTCTGGTATCAAATCTAAGATATTTACTTTCAAGATTTGGTAAGAATCAAACTTGTAACTGGTGAGCAACACATTTTGGAGTTGGTTGCAATATACATCTCAAAACCAAAAAAAATTGACTGATGCCAGTATGTTTCTATGCCCTCCATATTGGTAATACATTAATAACGTCGTCTGCACAGAACATTTTCTGTTCTCAAAATATACATTCGATTTACATCCAGGGCCACGGTAGTATAATTTAATTGGTTGATCTTTAAAGACAACGGGATCTTCTATCAGATTGGTTAGGAAATGGGATTGTCTTTATCTTACTTTAGTAGCGGGGAATCTGCTAACCTAACGGTTAGCGTCTTGGACTTCGGTGAAAGAGGTACGGGTTCGATCCCCGGCATGGCCACAAAATTTAGATGGGAATTCTATATGACAAAACTAGTGTACTTTGACGTTGCGTAGCTGACGGTGAGTCTGCCCATGGCAAAACAAGAGAGAGAGAGAGAGAGAGATTGAGAGAGAGAACAAGAAGAAGAAATAAGTAAAAGATAAAAGAGAGAGAGAGAGATAGACAGAGAGGTCTAAGATTAAGATTAGCAAGCCAAAAGTTGTTATTGATAAATTATTGCCCCATTGCTTCAGTTATGGCTTTGTTTTTTTCACTGTTGTGAAGTGTATTTTGCCTTTCGTATTTGATTTGACGCCTCCGTTGTTGGAAAGAATCGACATAAGTCAAACCGATTGTTATTCAGATGAATTGTTTTGTGTTCATGATATTATTAATTAAGGAAAAGGAGAAGTCAAACGGCTTTCATTAGGTTCATTATTATGATTTTATCTACTATATGCATATAGTTTGTCTTTGTATCACATGTAAACTTAAGTTAGGCAAATGTAGGCATAGGCATATTATGCACCCTATTTATTTCGTGAGTGTGAAAAGTCCTAGTCTTCATTAAGTTGTCGAAAATGTTCACAGTTGAAATCGATTGTTAAGTGTGTGATTTAATATTTAAATTGTTTAGAATGGCATGTGGTAATAGTGGAGGTGAAACTGTCGACTTGTGTGAACCAATGGAAATGACCATAGATCCAAATGAGAACAGCAACCAGTATCTTGACCTGGACAACATCCCACAAGTTGTTAATGAAGAAATAATTATAATCCCTTCGGAACCATCAAAGAGAGGAGTTTCAACTGTGACGTAAGTAAAAAATCCACAAGTTATGGTTTCAGTTTCCAAAAAACCAATAAATTTGATATTTGGCATAAAGCATTCTGGTTCATGTAGGGGAATCTTTTCAAAGAATAACCTTCTTACGTTTTCATGTGTATATATCTTAGAATGTTTAACATTCCTGGTTAAAAACAAACACTTTTACAACATTCAGAGCACCAATCAATACAGTCTTTAAAACGTATCACATTTTTCCATTCCGCAGCCTAAAGCTGCTTTCTTTGAAAATCAAACTGTTTACTCTTCAATTAAAATGTTCAACACCCTTCCACTAGAGGTGTGCCAAACAGTAGGCCTACCAATGCTGGAACCAGCTGCAACGTGACGGCACCGTATGTGCGACAATTCCATGAAGCAGTTCCAGTTCCACAGGCCGCTCGCTACAACTTCGCCGAGGAGGTAGCACGCTGCGCTGGCACTGTTTTATCCTGTACTGATGAATTGGTGTATCAACTCACAATGGCATGTCTTATTGTTGTCATCAATAATCGTGAAATATGTCCATAGCGAACTAGTTTGAGGTCTTATAGGTTTGGTACATCAAATTCTAAATCTATGTACTAAATAAAAAATAACTAATGTTCCTAAACTACTGAAAAAATAAATTCTAAATGTTACCGGAACGTTAAAATAAAAATAATTGTCGAACTGGCACTAAAACTTTCCAGTTTTAGATATTAAATAAAAGTATTTCAATCAATTTTTGAAAACCACTACTTCACAAATATAAAATGCTTCACTGTTTACTCTGCACAGTACTTCAACACTGGCATTAATAAAAATAAACAGTGTTTTATCCGCTGTCATATCTGCAAGATTCAACCTGAAAGTTTCGCGGAACTATTTTGTCATTTCAACCACATGTTGTTGAGGCGAAGCTATGTCAATCAGCTACACAGTCGCTAGATTCGCTGGTACCGTTTCCTGTAGGATTGGGATTGGAACTGGGACTTCCAACACTTAGAACTGGTGCTGTCACAGTTACAAGAATGGGACAGTCCCAACGAGACAGATCCAGTTACCTCGACCCACCTCTACCTTCCACTAAACCTGAAAAAAGAAGCTGATGTTGTTAGAGTAATGAGAAGTTTGAAATTGCTTCGTATTTAAAAAGAATACTGAAGTGTTCAAGATTTTTAAGTGATAAGTTTATCTTTTTTTAACGTTTTACTAGTATTTAGTATATTTAACTTAAGTGTTCTTCTTATTGTTACTTCTAAGAAGTAGTTTTTTGACCAATTGTCCAAGTTTTTTTTATATAAGTTTATGAAAATAAAAGATTTTGATTTGGTTGTAAAATCCATTCCACTCACCCTTCACTAAGATAGTTATTTATACCTTAACATAACTTACTTACAGTACTCGGTGATTTGGTCGACGCTATAGAAATAACTGAATTTTACATTGTATACAACTCATTAAAACATGACATACAACTCATTAAAAACTGACTGAGGTAAAATTGAAGCTAGGCCTAATGTGAGTTTTGTAAGGCACTGTAACAGAGTGATGTTAAGAAATCCCAAACCTCAGAGGCTACTTGTTTTACCTCTCAGTAAAAGTTTGGATTTTGGTAGGCCTAGGGTCTATCCACTATTTTTATTCATATTGATCTCAAATGAACTATTTTCACTTTCTCTCAACCTAGGCCTAGGCTTGAATTTGAATTTAAGTTGATATTTTGAAGCCTGTATCGACCACTGCTATATTAGAATATCGTGTAAGGACGTGATAGCTGTCGATGCCTCGGTTGTACATGCCGGACACACAGACCATGCGATGTGCCGAGTAGACGTGCGGGTGACGGGCAGCGGTAGGGGCAGAGGGGGGCATCCTGCCTCCTCTCCTCCTGCTGAGAGGTACTGCACGGACTACGCTATGTTTAAAGAGCGTCTTGATTCCGAGGATTGGTCTAGCGTATATGCGCAAAAAGATGCTTCAGCGGCTTTTGACATATTTATAAATATTTTTCAAAATTATGAAAAGCAATGTAGGGTAAAGATCAATTTCTGCTATAAAATTAAGAAGCTAAAACCTTGGATAAATAATACAATTTATTTTAAAATAAAGAAAAGAAACACAATTTTTAATACGGTAAAAAACATCCAAGTAATGAGAATTTACGAAATTATTATAAATGGTATAGGAACAATCTGCAGAAAGAAATAAAGGAATTAAAAGATATTTACTTTAAGAAGAAATTTGAGAATTGTCAAGGTAACTCAAAAGCAACATGGAGAGTATTGAATGAAATTACAGGTCAATCCAAAAGTCATAATAGTAAATTTCAACTGGAAGTTGGTGGTGAACTAATTTCTGATCCAATTATTGTGGCAAATGAATTTAATAATTTTTTCTTAGGTATTGTAGACAAATTGAAATTAAATAGTTCGGTTTCCAAGCATTTTCTTTCTCTGGACTATAAAGAGTATTTTCCAGTCAAAATTCCAGAAAAATCATTTTTTATAGATTATGTTGAGTTGAAAGAGCTCATGGCTGCAGTAAATAGTTTAAAAAATAATAAAAGCCCAGGAATTGATGAAATTAGCTCAAATTCAGTAAAAGAAGTTTCAGGCCAAATATCGGAGGTATTGTTATATTTGATTAATTTCAGTTTTCAAAGTGGTATCTTTCCAACAAAATTAAAAAATGCTGTTGTAATACCTATTTTCAAAAATAATTCTAAATTGCAATGTAATAACTATAGACCTATATCTCTGTTGTCTTGCTTTGCTAAGATTTATGAGAAGGTTATGAAACAAAAACTTGTTAAATACAGTATTTTAATTCTATTAATTTTTTCAGTAGGTATCAATTTGGTTTTAGAGAAAAATTAAATACAGAACATGCCTTATTAAACCTTTTGCAAAATGTTTATGACGGGTTAAACGAAGGCAAATGTGTAAGTGGACTATTCCTTGACACAAAAAAAGCCTTTGACACTGTAGATCACAATACATTACTAAATAAACTGGATCAGTGTGGAATTAGGGGTGTTGTTCATGACTGGTTCAGAAGCTATTTAATTAACAGAAAACAGTGTGTAAGAATACACTATGTTTACAGCAAAATGGGTACAGTAAAGAGCGGTGTTCTACAAGGATCTGTTCTTGGGGCAATCCATTTCATTATTTATATAAACAACCTTTGTAATGCAAGATTTCATGGAAAATTAACATCTTTTGCTGACGACACTGCTCTTTGTTATGTAGAAAAAGATTCAAGTTTGGTTCAATTAGCTATAAATGATGATTTAAAGGCACTTCAGTGGTGGTTCACTTCAAACCATATGCTACTGAGTGCTGAGAAAACTAAATTCATGAATTTTGGTCTACGAAAAAGTACAACTTTTGATAGTGAAATTGTATATCATTGTGCTGATTGCATTGACCAGCAGAATGAATGTATAAAAGAATGTGCACCTGTAGGACAAACCAGCAGTATAAAATACTTAGGAATACATTTAGATTGTGAAGTTAGTTGGAAGGTGCATATCAGTAAGCTAAAAAATAAACTAAATAGTATTTTGCGATATTTTTACTTTTTAAAAGATATGGTAACCTCAAACGTCTTGCGTATTTTGTATTTTACTCTTGTACAAAGTAGACTGGAATATGGAATAATTTTTTGGGCTAGTGCTTATGAGACACACCTGCATTCCATAAAGATTCAACAAAAAACAGCTTGTCCGATTAATTTCATGCAAAGGTTAATTTGACCCATCTCATCCTCTCTTTATTAAAAATAAAATTCTTCCAATAAAATATTTATTTGTAATTAAAGTTTTAAAAATATTTTTTATAATTAGTGGAAATAGAAATGTTAATGAAAATGTTTATAGAAATAAACTAAGGAATGCTGATTATCTCTTGCTACCAAGGCCAAACAATACATTTTTTATAAAATCTTATAATTTTCTAGCTCCTAAATTGTTTATCACTCTTCCAGATGAAATTAAACAATCAAGTGATATTTTGGTTTTTGTAAAAAGGTTAAAAGTATGGCTTTTTAGTTTAGATGAAGTAGATTTTTTGTTTACTATGGTTATTTAAGAATTGTCATTTTATCAGCTAAATATTTAATTTTTTCGCAATGGCACTTTTTCATTGTAAAGGAGATCTTTTTTTTCTTTAATTCTTGATATTCTTTTATCTGATCGCTGTTAATTTATGATATTGTTACAATAAAATGAAGGAACCTCCTAACAGGCAATGCCTTGGAGGCCCTATATTTTCTCTTTTTTTATATATAAACATGTTATAAATTTTCCTTTTATGTTTTAATGAACTTGTATAAAATCTTTAGAAAATATATATTTTGTACTTTTTTAGAGTTAGACTGTAAGCAAATAATTTAAGACATATATTTTTTTATAAGAGAAGGTTTTTAGTTTGAGTTATTATTTTTATTTTTTTAGTCAGTCTGACAAAAGAACATTTTATTTATTATTTGTAATCTATCTTTTTGTATTGAGACCATGTTTATTTTATGTTGCATTGTTAACAAATTTTTATAAGAGAAAATAAAACATTCTCATTCTTATTCTAATTTTTGTACAACTTTAAGCTGAAATACGACACAGTAAATATTCCGAACACAGTATACTACCAATCTATATCAAATCGATCTTAGACTTACTTTTAGCGAATTTCCCATAGGGAAGAAGCTATTACCGTAGGTCTCATGGGAAGACTTAAGCCCGAGACCATGTTATTTTTTCGTCTTTAGGTGCCCAGAGTCCAAAAACAATAGTCGTTAAAATTTATATATATATATATATATATGTATATATATATATATATATATATATGTGTCTGTTAGCACGATAACTCTCGTAAAAATCGTCCGATCGAGACCAAATTTGGTAGAGAGGTGTATTCCTACAACTGCTCGGACGAGTTCGTAAACCAGACATACCGGTCAATGGGAACGAGTAGTTTGGGGGGGTTTTGTACCCCAAAATGGGGTTTTTTGCGTTTTTCACATGTAATTTTTAAAAATTTCTAATTTTATATTTCACCATTGGAATCAGCTTAAAAAACTACATAATTAAGTTCCTTAAAGTTTTTCTCTATCTTCAACGGTTACCGAGATATTAAAAAATCTAAACACAGTACGTTGTATTGTGGGGCTCCAATGTTAATCTTATGGAGGATAAGAAAAAAATTAATATTTCCCATATTAATCAATATTTTTGGATAAAACGTGATATTTAGCTTCATGTGGTTGAGATCTATCCATCTATGCTTAAAAATAATAGTTTATGTGTTTATCATGGCAGCAAACCTGCATACTCTTTTCCCATATTAATCATATAGGGAATAGGCAAACTCCTGTATTTATGGACTGATGAAAGTTGGTATGAATGTTAAGATAAAAATTATTTACAGTAGAAATGACTACTTTTAGTGTTCCTCACAGCAGCTAACCTGCACACTCTTTCCACAGTTAATCCTATGAAGAATAGGCAAATAATTCTCATGTTTATGGACAGATTTTTATAAAACATGTCATATATTATTATTACATTATTGATTTGGAAATTCGCTGAGTACGCAGGTCTGCTGCGACGGGGGTATTTGCTTTTTCTAACAACCTTTTAACAATGTATAGGTTTTTATCACCACTAACTTATAGGTTTTTTCGATACTTTTATGTTGTTAAATATATAGCCTATATACAGTATAGCCTACTTTCAAAAAACCTAACTTAACTCCGCAAAGCCCTGTATGTTGGCGACCAACACACGTTGTGTTCAATCGTAATCTCTATATATAAAATTCAATGTATGTATGTATGTCCTTTATGCGTTTCCAAACTACTCATCCGATCACCATGAAATTTTAGGAAGTTGCTCTACATGTGTCTGGGAAGGTTTTAGTGAAAAAATATTTTCGAAAACCCCATAAGTTTCCATTTTATGGCGTTTTAAATTTCTAATGTTAACCTTATGGAGAGTAAGTTTGTTTACAAATTGTCTACAATGAAAACATTTGATTTCTTAGCTACAGATGATTGGTTTACTTTCCATTAGCAATATGCTTTACTATTCAATGCCATCTGAATCATTCATTAATGTAAAACTATGAAGTAAATGTGTACTGTAAAAAATAAACAGCTTTATTCGCCACGTTAATAGTTTACGGTTTTGGGGGATTATGTATTTATATTTTCATTTTCTGTCTGATTAAAATCACATGTTTATATGATAATTAAAATGTTTATATTATTACGTTCATTATAATAATCAGCTGTTGTATATCTTTTGTCTGTTTTGGGTTAACACTGGTTATGAAAATCATAATCGGTTTGAGAGTCACCTCAGTTGATACCTAGAAGCATCGGTCCACCCAAAAAATCTTTCCTATAAAAGCCGTATTACAGTTAGGTTTCGTTTGGGTTTGGATTGGATTTGAAAATTGTGAATTTATCCACTCAGATTTATTTGTTATATGGGAATGTTATTAATATGTTTTATCGTTTCAGTATTGTTATTCACTGTGCAGCGACCCAGAATATATAACTTTTCACAATGTAGCCGTATTGCTATTCGACTTCAGAACATGGCCAATCTTAAAGTTAACATGTGTTTACTGTGAGGCGTTACGAAGTTCGCCGGGTCAGCTAGTATACAATATATTGCCGACATACAGCACTATGCAAAGTTAGGTTAGGTTAGGTTTTTTTCTATACTTTTATGTCGTTAAATATATTTTACACTATCAAAAAAAACCTAACTTTTCTCTGCAGCGCACTGGATGCCGGCGACTAATACACATTGTGTTCCATCGTAATATACGAGAAGATATTGCCAACATACTTAGGTTTTTTTTGATATTTTTATGTTGTTAAATATATTTTATACTATCAAAAAACATAACTCAGCAGAGCGCTGTATGTCGGCGACTAATTAAACAATGCATTTAATCGTATATGATAAATTACCTAGGCCTACATGCAGCACTCTGTATAAAGTATACGTAACGAGATAAAAATATCAAAATAACCTCAAAAGTTTTTAAACATTAAAAAAAAGTAAAAATA
Source organism: Nephotettix cincticeps (assembly GCA_023375725.1). Taxonomy (NCBI): domain Eukaryota; kingdom Metazoa; phylum Arthropoda; class Insecta; order Hemiptera; family Cicadellidae; genus Nephotettix; species Nephotettix cincticeps. The sequence goes on along the minus strand of CM041786.1, from coordinate 25,758,408 downwards.
CTTAATACATAAACAAAACATAGATTCAACATTTAGGTTTAACGTTAAGATTTTTTATTAAAAGCGGACGGGCCCGATGCGGTTGTTGGTAGGACACTCACTCGGAGAGAGTGAAATATAAATACATAGGACACTCACTCACTTGTTGAGTGAGTGTCCTACCAACAACCGCTCGGGCCTGTACGCTTTTAATAAAAAATCTTAACGTTAAACCTAAATGTTGAATCTATGTTTCTTTCATGTATTAAGTGTTTTTTACATGCTTTTAATGTTTAAAAACTTTGGTGACGTCATTTTGACCGATATGTATCCATATTCCTCATGCTGACTACACGTGATCATGTCACAAGAGTAAGTGACGAAACCGGTCTTGTTACATGAAAGTGACCATTTGAGCTACTGACGATAAGTTGACTTAAAACCATTAGGTCTGAAATATAAAAACTTTGTTTACAATAAAAAATATACCTATTGCTACCTGATTTAAATCAAATTACTGCGTGATCTTAAAAACTATGACAGGAGTTGGTGAGAAATTTACAAAAAATAAGAGAGTAACCTCAAGAGAAGTTCACAAATAGACACACCCGAAGTCAAGATGACCGAACAGTTTATTGGGTTGGTCGGGAAGGGGGGGAACTTAGGCGGTGGCAGTGTTCAGGCCAGATTTGAATTAATTCATAAAAATTTTTTGAAATTTCAGGCCCAAGTTATGGTTGTGAATAGGTAATATTAATAAAGAATCGTAAGAAGTTACCCACAATTATGTTAGAATTAACCAAAATTTATCAAAGTTTCAGTTAATTTTGTGGTGGAGACTAGCAAATTAATGTTTCACAAGTCAAGACTTAAAAAATTACGTAATTATCAGTGGGAACATAGCACCTGATTACTGAAAGTCCCGGAATATTGAATAGGCTATTGATTATAGAAACTGGACTTTTATAGAAGGATTCAATATTTCATTTTCATTTCCAGGAAAAGTTCATACAACTGTTTGATTTGTGGGAAGAAATTCAACCAAAATGCTGGAAGATACAATCACATGAAAAAGGTTCATAATGTTTTTCGTGGTGACAAAACCAACATCCGTTGTTTGGAAAAAGGCTGCTCATTTAGATGCAGTTACAAAGAGAAATTACAACTTCATCTGGCTGAAGAACATGGCGTCAATATGGATATCAGAATCAAAACTTTCAACAACTATAGTGGTAAGTTTTATTTTTTAGAAAATTAATAGGTTACTGTCTATAACATCTCTGAGTAAGGAATTGTGATAAGTCAATGCTCATAATATTTATTAGCACAGGTGATTTTTAGATACAGTAGATGCCCAATTATCCGAGGTAATCGGGCCGAGATCACTACGGATATGTGAAAACTCGGATCCGAGTTATACTTTAGTGTGAAAAATTAAGAAAATACACTTTTTATGTGGAATACTTATTTATTACAAAGAAAAACTTTAAATCAACAATTTTACATTCATGAAATATATACATAAGATACCAAGTCGTCAAATGATTTAGGCCAAACTTGACCTTGAGTGGCGGCTGAGGGTTCTACACTACTAGTAATAAAATTTGAGGTTAAGCTACTAGCAACATCTTAAAGAGTCAACTACAGGGGCAAATGCAGATGGCTCATCATCAATAACATGGTCATTTTTTAAATAAATTAGTTTAGCTATGTGCCTACTTTTTAGCGAAAAGACTTAAGCCCGGGACCATGTTATTTTTTCGTCTTTAGGTGCCCAGAGTCCAAAAACAATAGTCGTTAAAATTTATACATATATATATATATATATACAGGGTGTTCATTAAAGTTGGGGACAAACTTCGAAGGGTGATAGTACTCATCAAAATAAACAAAAAATTTCTAATAAATTATCATTAAGTTTGCTTTTACATTTTCAAAATTATGGCGCTTAAAAATATTTTAATTTAAATAACAAAAAACCATTAACTTTAAGAAGCACCGCCATTTTGAAAATATAAAAGCAAACTTAATGAAACTCTGAGAATATTTTCCTCTTTGGCCAATAAATATGTGTGCAAAGTTTGGTTTCTGTATCTTAAATAGTTCTTTATATATAAAGTTTTTTGTATAAAATACAAAACGGCGGCTAGCGGCTAAACAAAGGATTTTTCGACATATGTTTATAGGAAATTTGTTGTTTATTTTGATGAGTATTATCACCCCTCGAAGTTTGTCCCCAACTTTAATGAACACCCTGTATATATATATATATATATATATATATATATATATGTGTGTGTGTGTGTGTGTGTGTGTGTCTGTGAACACAATAACTCGTAAAAATGGTCCGATCAAGGTCTGATCAAGGTAGAGACGTGTATTCCTACAAATGCTCCGACGAATTCGTAAACCAGACATATCGGTCAATGGAAACGGGTAGTTTGGGGGGGATTTTGTAGCCAAAAATGGGGGTTTTTGGCGTTTTTCACATGTAATTTTTAAAAAGTTCTAATTTTAAATTTCACTATTAGAATCAGCTTAAAAACTACACAATTAAGTTCCTTAAAGTTTTTCTCTATCTCCAACGGTTACCGAGATATTAAAACATCTAAACACAGTACGTTGTATTGTGGGGGCTCTAATGTTAATATTATGGAGGACAGGAAAAAATTAATATTTCCCATATTAATCAATATTTTTGGATAAAACTTGATATTTAGCTTCATTTGGTTGAGATCTATCCATTTGTGCTTAAAAATCATAGTTAATGTGTTTATCATGGCAGCTAACCTGCATACTCTTTTCCCATATTAATCATATAGGGAATAGACAAACTCCTTTATTTATGGACAGATGTTGATGAAAGTTGGTATAAATGTTAAGATATAAATTATTTATGGTAGAAATGACTACTTTCAGTGTTCCTCACAGCAGCTAACTTGTATACTCTTTCCCATGTTAATCTTATGGAGAATAGGCAAATAATTCTCATGTTTATGGACAGATTTTTATAAAACTTGTCATATATTATTATTATATTATTGATTTGGAAATTCGCTGAGTACGCAGGTCTGCTGCGACGGGGGTATTATGTGGTTATTTAGCCAGTCAGTTAATTAAACCTTAATCAAATCGAGCAGAACATTTTGATTGTAACAACCTGTCACTAAGCAGTCAAAACTTCTTCTATGAGTGGAACTTCTCGATAATGAACATTTCGACTGTTTCATCTATATATATAGTTTTGATTGCTTATTGAGATGTTGAAACAGTCGAAATGTTCTTTATCGAGAAGTTCCATAGAAGAAGTTTCGACTGCTTAGTCACAGGTTGTTACAATCAAAATGTTCTTCTCGATTTGATTAAGCTTTTTTTAACTGACTGGCTAAATAACCACATAAAAAGTAGGCACATAGCTGAACTAAGTTATTTAAAAAATCATATATATATATGCAGAACCTGTCAATGTGGAAAATTTTGACTGTTTCAACATCTCGCGCAACACTATGAAAAACAACTCCAATGTACACAAGACAAATCACGTGGGCAAATGATTCCTAGAATCAGCCAAAATGATATTCCCTGAAATAAACTGTTCAACCTAAAATCTAGCACATTACTCGACCTCAACAGCAATCAATTAAAAATAATACATGTGCTATATATAAAATTCACTTAATTACGACTTCATTTTTGTAAATTTTAGTTTTAGGCTCTTATTTATTTTTATCCGTCAAGGACTAGCTCGGTTAACCCGAAGGCTCAGTTATACGAAATTCGGATAATCCTGTGTCCACCGTATTATTTAGAGCTAAACTTCAAGGGGCTAGTTATCCTTATCATTCTTGCCCAAATTTTCATCAATATTATCGCTGTTTCTATTTACAATTTAATACTCATTGTTCCCTTTTACAGTTTTGGACAATAATAATAACAACTATGTTTGTTAATATTACTTTATTCTACAAATGAATTGGTTTCTTAAATTCAATGGTGAAAAACATCTTTTAAAAATGTTTTGGGATTCTTACTTTAATAAGTAGTGTTTCTTAACAGAATCATCTCAGTTCTTTGATGAAACATAATATTGTATTACAGTATATAATTTGTGTGAAATAACAATTATCTATTGCATATTGTTATTTTGATTGATTTATTGAAATTTTAGAGGTGGTTTTCTAAATATTTTAAAAATTAACCACGAGTTAATAAGAAATAATACTACTAAATTATTATATCTTATGACTTTTTGTTTTAGACTTTTTGCGATGGAAAGAAGAATTTGAAAAACAGGAAAAGACTAGATTTGTGAAGAAATCAGGATCCAGGCCGAAAGAAAAGGGAGTTAGAGTTGTGTATTTTTACTGTAGTAGATCTGGCACAAACATCCCTCAAAACAATGTTGAAAAACAAAACTTAAAAAGAAAACTGACAACCAAGTCAAGTCACCACTGCACTGCTTCGATTACTTGTATAGAGCTGGCTAATGGTCAGGTGGAAGTCAAAGTATGTGCCACACATTACGGGCATGACTCGGACCTCCAGCAGTTACGCCTCACGCAAACCGACAAGATACAGATAGTGGAACAACTAATCAAAGGGGTGCCGCGTGATGTGGTTCTGGACAATATTCGCTCATCAGCCAGTTCTGAGGTGGATAGAATACATTTAATTACAATGAAAGATGTGAAAAATATTGAAAAGGCATATGGAATCCATTCTAAGAACTCAAATGAAATTATATCGACCAATTCGTGTAACATCAACCAGTGGGTATTGTTGATGGGTCAATCTGAACATTCGCCAGTTGTGTACTTTGATGAACAAGGTACCAGTGATTTAGTAAACTACGAATTCACACTTGTCATTATGACTGTTGGACAAGTTGAAATGGCGAAGAAATATGGGCAATCTAGGATATTTTATATACCGACCTACGCCACAGATGATAACAAATATTTTTCGTGCAATCAAAAAAATATTAAATATGTAAATGAGATACATGTTGCTACTTTGATTGTTGTCGATAATTCTAATGAGGCTCTGCCTATAAGTTTCATGATTTCTACTAGAGCCAGTAGAGACAAGTACAAACTATTTTTTGAACGTGTTAAGGAAAAAGTACCTGAACTGGATGCAAAAGCTGTTCTGACCGATGACAACAGTGACATATTTGAGGCATGGACTTCTGTATTTACGAGTGAAACTGGTGAAAAGCCTTGTCATTTATGGAGTAATCGTTTTGTTGATAAAGATTGGAGGGATAATTTAATTGCCATACCTAATGAAGAAGTTCAAGTCTCGGTTTATGAGAAACTGTACTCATACTTAGAGTCTCCAGATGAAAATAAAGGTTTCAGTTGTCTCAAAGACTATGTTGATAATGAACTACTGACTAATCCCCTAACCATTCAATTTGGGAATCATTTTTCTGCGAAATATCTGGGATCTGAACATTTTTGGGCCGGGTGTTTTGGAAAGAGGAATGTTCCTATTCATGCCCAGTTGAATATGGAACGTCTGAGTAATGAAGTTGAAGAAGTTGTTGATAGAAAGCATTATGACAAAAGATTTATTGTGCGAACAGTCCAGGATTTATTAAAATTAATAAGTGACAACCAATGTTATCGACAAACTAAGGTTCAGAAACAAATCCAAGACTTACCGAATCATCATAAACTAGGGTTAAAAATCAACCCAGAATCGATATTTCAAGAGACCCCAATATCTTGGCGTGTCAATTCAAGTAAAGATCCAACAAATATTTTCTCCATTGTCACAAAGAAAGAAAAAAATTGCTTCAACAGCACAGGATGTCTTTCATTTTGCATAAAGTGTGGTGCGTGTGCTCATGAGTTTGAATGTTCTTGTCGATTCTATGCTTTTGATAAATCAATGTGCAAACACATCCATGCAGTCGTAACTAACTTCTTTGACCAATCACATTTTCTAACTGAACCAGAAGACAATTCTCAATCTATGGAACGAGAATTAGCACAATTAAAATATGATTGTCTTTGGGGTAGATTAAGAAGGAAGAAACGGGACCGAGAAAGTTCTACAGAAATTGTGACTGAACAGAAACCAAACGAGCCTGAATTGACCCAAGGTGAAGAACAAAACTTTTTACCCATTCTTGATGAAATAATTCATAACAAAAAATCAAAGGAAGCAAGGAGAAAAAGGGGGAGACCGAGGAAAAACGTAAACCAAAATAGTGATGAATCACTAAAGAAATCAGTAAATGATGATAGCAAAAAATCTCATAGGTCAAAGGTAAATATTTTAAGAAAAAATAGGAAATCATCACAAAAAAGATAAAATATACGTCATAGTTGTAATGGAAACAGCTGTACCCTAATGCATATTGATTTGTTTCTTATTTTGATTATATTTTGTAACAAGTTTTTGTTAGGTACTTTTTTATTTTTCAATTTAAATTAATTTCAAGGAAGTTTATTAATGTATTAAGTTCTTCTATTCTTATTTTATTTTAAAACAGTTGTATAGTAGAGTCGATTATCTGAACAAATTAGGACTGGGGATGGTTAGGATTTGTAATCAATTTTTCAATTCATAATTTTTTCTAATAATCAAACTCTAAAATTGATGACAGTTCAAAACCGCAAATAAATTCTTCCTAGAAAAACTAATTGATGTAAAAGTGTTACAAAAGTATGGATATTCTGTTCCTAAAAGTAGAAACACTTTTTATGAAATAAATCATAAAGAGTGCTTGAAGTTATTTAAAAAAATTCTAAAAAATATAATTAACTCTTAAGTCGTGCACATAAATTAAAAAAATCAAAGGGTGTTCATGGAAGTTACCTCCAGTTATGCAAAAACTATACATTTACAATAGGAAAAATGTAAAAAAAAGAATAATATACAAATTGTATTCATAACATTTACAATAGGAAAAATGTAAAAAAAGAATAATATACAAATTGTATTCATAACATTTACAATAGGAAAAATGTAAAAAAGAATAATATACAAATTGTATTCATAACATTTACAATAGGAAAAATGTAAAAAAAGAATAATATACAAATTGTATTCATAATTATATAACAAATAATCACACATGATTTTAAAACTTTATGCCAAAAATCAAAAATAAACTCAACATTTTGAGAAAAAATGAAAACAAGTAGGCCTACCTGTAGTTATGTTTCAAGAATATACATAATACAAATTGATTACTTTTATATAATATATACGTCCGAAAATTGGTAGCTAACATAAAAATAGTATGTGGAAATAAGTACCAACTGCAACAAAAAAAAACTTAGGCTTAAAGTATTATATAGTGTCCCGGTCATTTTTATTACATTATGGCTGGACTCTTAAAGAAATACATTTTTTGCTGCTAATTTTACATAACTTTCATCAAAAAATTATTTATGGGTAATAAATTAAATGGTCATTATTGATTCTAGGAAAGTTTGGGAACCAACATTGAGTAAAAAAATTATTTTAAAAAGACGAAAAAATTGCTGATCTGGAGGTAACTACCGTGGATGTGCCCTACGGAGGGTTAAATATGTTGTGCAATGGCCAGTACTATTTCAGTGGTACAGTTTATAAATAATGTTGTATTTTAAACTAAAAACTAACATACTTAAAAGCAAAATAAATTGCTTGTTGCTTTTAAAGTTCTTTTTATGAGGAAAAGAAATCACTAATTTTTTACAAATTTTTTTTAGACTGATGAAGCTTTTGAAGCGACTGTTCCATTAATTGATACTTGGATAATCGACATTATTCTGTTTATAAAATTATATTTATATGTTGTATTGTAAGTTTGTAAGCTGATACAACCTTACGGGCTGCTTGTTTGTAGTGTAAAGAACTCTTTTATCTAAACTTGTGTTATTTCATACCTACTATTTTTGTGTAAAGTGAAAATGATGTGTGATCATGTGCAAGATATAAAATGCTTGTTGATCTCAAAGGTGAATTTTAAATAATACTTCTTAATATTTTAAGTTTTTTGCTAACTTAAAAGTATTCTAACCCATTTTGTAAATAAAGTTTTCGAGTAAATATATTTTGAAGAACTATTGCACTCTGTAAATTCTGATATTTAATACAAGACGTGTTGGTGTACTGTTAGTAATAGTACTATGAATGTCATCCATATTAATCTAAAGTTATTTTAAGCATTGGAAAAAGAAATTAAGGTAATTTTATTGGTATTTTAAAATAAAATTGTGTCTCTCATCCTAAATATTTTTAAATAGACCTCATTGAAATATATTGAAGTTATCTTTAAAAAATTATTTAAATCATTTTTTTTACAGCAGCATGATAAAATATTACTGAAACTAGTCGAACATTGGCTGATTTGCTTTTCCCATTATCTAATGTACTAAAATGTTACCTCTAAATTGTAAATACAATAATGTAAGCATTACTAAGAGGAGTGGTTTTCTTTATCCCTAACATATACGAGTTTAAATATAGCACATAGTGTTAATGATAAAAGTTTTCCTTTGTGATTTAAATCTACAGTGTAATAGAGGCCATTTTATCTTACATCATGGGATAAATTGTACTTGTTTGAGTTGTGGGTGAATGCATAGTACCGTACTATATTGTTGGTGAATATAATCCAGCTAGAAATTTTCCTGACACTATTTAATATGTTGAGCAAACCTCATCATATTAAATCTATCAAGCCTTATGGCAAACCATAAGGCTGGATTGATTCTCTTTTTGAGTTTTCTAAGACGTTTTATAACATTTATAACATAATTTTATACCTTATGTTTACATTTATAACATATGATTTAACCCTTTGTATGCTGGATATATCCGTTTACAACGTTCTACACTGTCTGAATATAATTGTAGTTTGCCAAAGTTCCGCAACAATGCAGGAGTTTCTTGGTTGTTGATTTATAAATAGGTAAAGCATAGAATCTAGCTTTAGGCTAGGTCATGTTGCTGAGTGGGGGAGGGAATTCAGCCCCGCCCTGCTGTGCACTACACCTCAGTTCTGGCTTATACCACGCTGAATACAAATATGTCCAACGGCCATCTAACTACCCTCGGCACGTCACTGGTGAGTAGATTTACATTTTGTGATTGTTATCCGATGATCATTGTATTGATTTAGGAAATTAAATGAGAATACCCTCGTCGCAGCAGACCTGCGTACTCAGCGAATTTCCAAATAAATAATGTAATAATAATATTATACGTAAAGTTTCATCAATATCTGTTGATAAATATATGAGTTAGTTATTTGCCTATTCTTCATAAGATTAACATGGGAAAGAGTATGTAGGTTTGCCACTGTAAGGAATACTGAAAGTAGGCATTTCATAAACAATTTTTATTTTGACAATTTGTACAAATTTACATCAACATCTGTCCATAAATAAAGGAGTTTTCCTATTTTCCACATGATTAACATGGGAAAAGCGTATGCAGGTTAGCTGCTGTGAGGAACAATGAAAGTAGGAATTTATAGCATAAACAATTTTTATTTTGACCTATTATACCAAGTTTCATCAACATCTGTCCATAAATAAAGGAGTTTTCCTATTTTCCATCTCTACTAACATTGAAAAAGAGTATGCAGGTTAGCTTCTGTGAAGACCACTGAAAGTAGGAATTTCTATCAATAACCAATTTTATTTTGACCAATTATACCAGTTTCATCAACATCGGTCCATAAATTAAGGAGTTTACCTATTCCCTATATGATTAACATAGGAAAAGAGTATGCAGGTTAGCTGCCATGATAAATACATAAACTATGATTTTTAAGGATAAATGGATGGATCTCAACCACATGAAGCTAAATATCAAGTTTTATCCAAAAATATTGATTGATAAGTGAAATATTAATTTTTCCTTATCCTCCATAAGATTAACATTGGAGCCTCAAAATAAACGTACTGTGTTTTGATTTTAATATCTCGGTAACCGTTGGCGAAACAGAAAAACTGTGAAACTGTGAAAAACAGATAAAATTTTAAAATTGTTTAAACTACATATGAAAAACGCAAAAAACCCAATTTCGGGGTATAAAACCCTCCCAAACTACCTGTTCCCATTGACTGATGTCTGGTTTACGAACTCGTCCTAGCAAATGTAGGAATACACGTCTCTGGAATACACGCTTACCAAATTTGGTCTCGATCGGACCATTTTTACGAGAGTTATCGTGTCCACAGACACATATATATATAAATTTTAACGACTATTGTTTTTGGTCTCTCGGCACCTAAAGAAGAAAAAATAACATGGTCCCAGACTTAACTCTTGCCATGAGACCTACGGTAATAGCTTCTTCCCTATGGGTAATTCGCTAAAATGAAATTAACTTTAAGCAAATAAACATTTTTTAAGGTAGATAAATTAGATAAATTTAACGGTATTTTTACATATTCAAGTTCTGCATGCAAAGGGTTAAAACTAGTCAATGTTATAGCTGCCAACCTCTGTACTTGATATCCTATAAATGAGGCAGGTTACACTCACGGTAGCATGTCACTTTGCTAGTGACATGTTACTTGAAATCCATCTGTGTTATCTTACGGCCCCATACCAGTGTCGCTAACACGTTGCCAGCAGCTTGTGTCTCGAGTGAACAAACCGTTCATTATTTTGGATAAGCATGTCTCTTGCCTCTTAGGTCTGCACATGTGCAGAATGTATTGTATTTCTTGGTGGTTGTTGCAGTGTGACAAAGCTGCAATGCTATAGGATACAATTCTATTTCGTTTGAGGTGAATCGTTATAGCAGACAGCATGTAGTGCTGAGTGATTATAATAAATGTGGCTTGCTGAAATGAACGGACGAATAAAGAGTTAATTGTCACAGTAGAAAGGTTTCTAGTGCTGTGCAGCTAAAATTTGAAGAATTGCAGCAATTGATGTTTGCTTTTACAGAAACCCTTTTGCAACAATTTGTTTTTGAAAAAATTTTAAAACTTATCAGGATGTTCAAATAACTGTCTAAAATAATATTTGTCATAATAATAATAAAAAAAATTGTTATATATTGAATGATAGCACATTATCTTTTCAATATGGCCGGGCCTAAAATTCTCTTCTAATATTTATTCTTTGCTAGGGTCGCTTTCTCAGCACTATCAGGAACAACACAGCATCTTCCTTGACGATTACATTTTCTCTAATGAGCTCCAACTCCTGTCTTTTTCATTGTCATCGTGAATTCACTGTCTACAACAATAATTTTGGTGACTTTAAAATGTGCAACCCATATTAGACCCGTTTAAATTACCTTCCCTGGTTTAATCTTACATCCCATAACAAAAGATTTGATCAATTAATAATGTTAAAATCTGTACAATCCTCACAAAAATTCACAGTTATAGTAAATACTTTATAGAAACAATGTAATACGAACACTAACCTTATAATCCGTCAATCCAATTCTTAGTTGTCATCAACTTTGTTACCTGGGTTTCGAACATATGTGTTCATTTTCAAACAAATGTCAATTTAGTCACTCCATTGGAGGTCGTTATAATCTTCAACACTCAAACAACAACTGTACATTAAATTCACATTTAAACATTTAAAAATTTAAAATTTAACCAAGTTACAATTAAGTATGGCGTGTACCGGCCGGTCTCACGCCATGCTCATGGCTGGTACACGCCATGCTTAATTGTAACTTGGTTATGAAACACATGTGTTCGAAACCCGGGTCACAAAGTTGGTGACAAGTAAGAATTTGATTGACGGATTATAAGGTTAGTAACCTGTTATTTAATATATCCACCAATTCAGGAGGCTTATAAATAAAAATAAAAATGAATAATACGAACAGTTGCAGAACAGCTTCCACCTGATGTGAGGACATTGGTTTGACCAGGTGAAGTCGTCATTGCATTTGGTGACAACTTGGTCAATCCGGAACGGCATACCCTTTCCAAAAGGGAGGATTGTAGGTCAGTAACCATGTCTGAATCATTTTGAAAAATCATTGTTACAGGAGCAAATTAATCTGTTCCGAGCTTAACTTTTCATTCCCAGTTATATCCTATTCTTTCGGGGCTAGTGCAATTTACATATTTGAGGCATACATCTAGCAAATTTGGCAATAGTATTTCCTTGGCTACCAATAACATTTTGTGGTTAATGGTAATGTGTGTAATATTTAGCCATTCTGTTTTTATCATTCGTTAATTCGAAATTTGGCATAGTTGAAGCCATAAAAAATTGTTCGTCATTGCTATTTTTCCTCATAATTCTTTAGCAATATTAAAACCAAATTAATATCACTAAAATTGTGTTAAGTATATTCTGAATCAACAAACTGTCAAGGGGAGATAATAAAAATTTAATGTATTTCTTCCCTTTGGGAAATAGCTTGGATTACGGATAAGAGAAATGTTCCTCTGAACAGCTGTCCATATAATCATATGACGTCACTGTATCAAATTTTGGTCTGACGTATTGCCAATACCCCCCCACTGAGCTAAGACATATTTTTGTCAAAAGATTAAGTTTATCATTTTACAACTGTATGAGAAAATAATTGGAGCCAATCATTTAGCCTGACTGATAAGAACAAGTCATGAAAATCTTTCCAGGAATCTTTTTATTTGTCACACTTTTATAAACAATAGGTAAATGACTGAAATTAATTAGTAAACCTAGTATTCTCACTTAGTACCTATATGGTTTATGTTTTTATGTTCCGAAGTGATACATATAAAGTGGAACAAAATGAAATTTGAAACACAAACTTGTTCAAAAAATTGTAGTTTATTGGCAACGTGATGAACATAGAGATATATTTTCACTTCAAAACTAAGCAAGGGAGATATCCTAAAGAATAGTGGTAACTCTTAAGACAAATCGTTTGGAATTGGGAGGCAACTATTTGAAAATCTTGGACCTCTCTCATTTCCACTGAAGTAGAAGGCACAACACTTCTTCATTACCACTACCATCCCAAGGGAACAAAAATGGCAATGGAAAAATTCCCTTTATAACAAAATTACTGAATCCTTCACTTAGTTTACTGAAGTGAAAAATGTTTTAAACGTAACAATAGTAATAATCCTACTCTAGATTATGTACAAGCATAGAGATTCGATACAACAAATTTTATCAATTTACTTTCGAGTGTTGTAAAAATGTATATACTATTTACAAGGAAATATATAAAATATCAGAGTAAAATAGCGATAATTTCTTTGGCTTTCGCCTGATCCCTGGACAGCCTTGTGTGTACTAGCTCTGAGTTTCAGGACCTTTTTGTTAAAAATCTTAACTCGATATAGTTAATACAAAATTATTTCTGGTAACAACACAACAAGTAGGAAAAACAAATCTTTGGCATAAAGACAAGAAGGATTTACTATAAATAAAATCATATATTAACTTTTTAATCAAATTTCCTCCTGAAAAATCATCAGCGTAGTATTTTTACTTTAAATAGGCACAATCGCTTTGGAAATCTCCATCACACGAGAAGTGGAAGAAACAATGCTGGGGATGACCAACACTTAAAGTGAATATATTTTTGTGCTTGCATGACTCTAGCATTTAATATATAAAACTTCAAAAATCCTTTAAAATCTGATCGATACACTTGGTCGTAGACTGCTCCGTTCACTGGGCTTGCATCAGCAACAATCTTCAGAAGAAATGTCTTTTGCTCGCAGAGAGCTATCAGTCTCATGGCCAATGGCTATTGGTCGCTAGCCACTGAAGAAACCACCGGATGGATACTGCCTCTCGGTCCGACACCCGTTACTATGTGAGTAGCTTGAAGAACATGATGGCTAATGAAATGTTGACAAACAGTACAAGCATCACCAGTTGCTGTCTCGAGAACCAGTCCTGCCAAACAAAAAATATGTCACAGACTGTCTTTCACAATAAGTAAACTGTTTCTTCAAAAGGCGTGTTTTGTTTTTTTTGGCCTGTTGACAAAGGTCTAAGCGTAGTGTGTGTGTGTTTCAATTGAGAAAATTTCACTTTCAAATGAGACGAGAGGTTAACCACAACTAATTATTTAAAATTCAAAAGTCTCAAAGAGACTCTAGTAAGTGAAAAATGTTAATAGAGACTTTATTTTTTAAACCTCAACAACAGGCTATATACGCTGAAAAATAAATGTTATCCTGTTAAAAGACTTACGGGCCAGTAAATTTTATAGTTCAGAAATCTTGCGACCCAGCTTTGGCAAGTCTGTTTTATAGAAAGTGTGACAAGTAATCTTGTGTCTGTTAATCTTCCTTGTCTGTATAAGAGCTTGACTTCTGGTTAAGCCCAGATTGTTCAATCTCTTAAAATCCCTTAAAGGGTTCTTTGCTTGTTCATCGACACTCAAAGGACTTACCGTCCATATTAGAGGTAATTGTCCTTACTACTGAGCCTAAAACTAGTCTGAAAGACATCGTGGTAGAATTAGGAGATAAGGCTGGTTAGAGTATCATCAAAGCTTTGGATCTGGGACTGGTACTGTATTGACATATATTGAGGTGAACTTATATCCTAAGTTATATCCTATTTCACATTTAATTTCTTATGAAATCCTTCCATCTACGAGCTGTACAATAGTTATTCCTTGAGGAAGAAAAACCAGCAGTTGCTGTTGACTTTTATCAATTAATCTAACTGACTGGTATATTCATATGGAGTGTTAATAATTGGAAGATAGGCTATACAGTACGAAAAATGAACAATTAAGAAGTTATTTCACACAAACACTCAGCTAAACTTGGTAATCTGAACCTTTACGTTCTGTTATAAAAATGCAGTCTAGTTTGTCTGTACCTTAACGCCCGGACTGACAAGGTACAACAGTGGGTTGGCACGGAGCTTCTCGGCGTCTTCGTTCATCCTTCGCATCTCCTCTCTCCTTGCAGAGCTTAGCACGGAGGCCTCCTCTCGTGACATGGGCTCCGCTGCCCGAGGTAGACCTTGGAAATCGGGCAGACTCTTCTTACGCTGAAGGCTGGTGGTGCTAACTGGCATGGTCTGTAACAAACATTAATCATCATCAACAAATCGCACCCAATTTACTAACAATAATTTTGTTTCTTAGTTTATAAATAGTGTCTATATTGAATGAATTTTCTAATTAAGCATATCACAATGTTAAGAAATTGTGAAATCTATTTGAAAAAGTACTATACATTGTTTACGAGTAGTTAACAACAGAACTGGCTAAGATGGCCAAATCTTTCATGGAAAATAGGTACACATAAAAATCGAATAAAGTAATAAATTTAATTTTCACTTTTTTTCTATTACTGTGATTTCTGTCACTAAAGTTACAGTTTTACAGTTTCTCAATTATACACCACCACAATAAAAATTGGACTCAAATGATTACGCCCAAATTGTACCTAGCTAAAAGCTCTTAGATATCCAGGATTGTTCTTTGGACACCATAGGTCTTGACTAGGTGAACAAAAATCTCCACTAATCTCTATAACACCCTTTAGAAGGTACAGTATAAGAATTGAACGCAACATTTGATTAGGTTGTCATAGAATGATTTAGGCATTGGTGGCTTCTACAGATTTGATCGGTGACTGAGCTATTTGATTTTTAGTCACCCAGTCAACATTTGGGCATAATATCGGGTTTAGAGTTTGTATTTATTTTTCTATTTCTTGCTGGAAGATGAGAGACTATTCCCTTTACTCTCTCAAATTTCCTATTTAAATTGTTTTTTACTTTTTCCCTTGTTATAAGTAAATATATAGTTAATTCTTTCTGTTCAACTATGTTGGGCTTCCTAGCTGTCCTGTGTACCATAGCATTGGTACAATTCATATTAATTTTTTTGGATTGTCAACTAGATATATCATTATTGGTTAATCGTTTGGATCTGTATAAACTGCACAGTCAAATATTTTCATTCATCATGCAATCAACGAACAATCCTGTGTCTTTTCATTAAATACACATTTATAATCATTAAATCACTCTCTAACATCACAAAAATATATCATTTGCAAAATATTTTTCCATAAAAGATAAAAGAACAGTTTTCCATAGTTCCAACAAGCAAAGCAAAACCATTGTACTTTTCCATGAAAATCAAATAATACTATAACGTAATAACAAATCAAATAATCATAATAATAGAAAACATACTGCATAATAGTTTCCATTTGAACATAGTGAAAATTTCAAGTGATTTTAGCTTACACAACAGGGTTGTAAAATGAAATTTCAGATTTTGGATCCATTAATTTTTTACACACGTCAGGTATGACCAGTGGCAGAGTGATTCTGAAGTGAAATAAATTGGTGGTGGAATTAATGTATAACAAACCAGTTGGTAACTCGTATTAACATAAAAAACCAGACATCACAACTTTAAAAGTTTTTGGCACTTTTAGGTCATAACCAATCTCCAAATTTTGTTAAAGAGTAATTTATTTACCAATGAAGAAGCTACTCTAATAAAATAATTTGATAAATTTGAAGAGTATAGCAGATACAATTTTGAATAAAAATTCTACAATCATTATCCTATACTGTTATATATTCATTATCCATTTTTAAAAATTAAACATTAGTTAAGGAACAATATATAAAATTTACAGCTTACTTTTTGTTTAATTACATGCATACTTCATCAATAATGTTAAAAATAATAATTGCTACTATATCAGAAAGAAATATTTCTTATTTGAGGTAGGTACATTGAAATTGGGATGGTTAAAAGACAAAGGTCAGACTAATTTGTTTGGAAGCGTACGACAAATCAAGCTCCTGCCGTGGGCAACATTTACAATAATAGCTGTCTACGAGCGAGGCTTGGCAATCATCCAGCATGGCGCAACAGTCCATTTTTGAACTCCAGTACTTTACCTTTGAAATAATTGTAAACAAAAATGTGCAATCTGTTGTTTAAGTGGTACTTAATCACCCTTCATGCCTCTGTTTAGCCGTCCAAGGAACCTGATACACTCCGGAGGCTGAGCTAATCGCCCTTCATGATATGGTAATATTTCATACCTCAATCGGTGGCGTGTTTATCCAACTCTCACTCGCGCGCCGCGCCATGAGGGCCGGGCTGAACATGAGGTCTTCCTCCTCATCATCTTCCATAGACCACATAGTTGCGACTGGTGTAAATGAATCCGATTTTAGCACTGAGACATCCTGGGGTTCCCCCTCCCCTGGCACCCTTCCAACTCTCCCAGCTATTTCCCCTCCACTCCCCTCTCCAACAGTTATCCCTACTTTCCATTGTGGCAATCCTTGATGATCAAGAATTTTTAAAATTCCTATTTTATTGGAAAAGCATGTTTACTATAGGTTTTTATTTGTACTTTTGAAATGACCTTATATGCCAATTTCCATTTATGACATAGTTAAATATTTTGATTCATCAGCTAATTTCCTAAAGGCAATTGAGCTATTAACGTCGTCCTCATGGTAAGACCTAGGCCAGGAATTAATTTATATATATATATATATATATATATATATATATTATCTTTAAATAAGTCAACCGAGTACCCTTAGAAAACATTTTAATTATTTCTTCGACATATATATATATGGAACAATACTGGAAAATACATTTCATGTATCTTACCATAACACTTTAAAGTTTAAACACAGTTTTATTTTACCCCAAGTATTTAATATTTGAAGAGAATCTTATTGAATGTTTATCTCCTTGCTAGATAAATTAGTTCCGTGATATATTCTAGGTACAATTTGTTTGTTTTGAAAAACCGTTGGTTCTATTTATTAACATTTCAGTTAAATCCTTTTTCCTTAACTATAACTGGCATATACATCCTTAAACGGAAGTAAATGAAATGCCTGATGATATTTTTCAAAAGCTTAACTTTTTATGTGCAGTTTGCTACTAAGATTATAATCTTACAGTATGCTCATGTAATTTAATTATAATTAAATTACAGTACTCACAATGAGCTTTAATTTCCTTTTTTTAGGGAGAGACGGAAGAAATGCTCTATGCACACAGGAGGCCAGCCTGTAGTGTGGGAACCCCCTACCAAAAAAACGGGTTTACCCACTAAAAAAACCTCCTCTACTCTTTAGGTTTCTAATCTGGGACTGTTTGTCACATTACAACAGGCTAAGCCTAAATTTGGCTTACGCCCTTGGGGCTCACTCCATATCCAGGCACTGGCTCTGGACTGTTTAGGGGATCTGGGCCACTTCGCGGTCCAGATCGCTTTTCTTCTCTATAAGGACGCCCTGGATGAGCTGAGACATGATCTTTTGGCAGACTGTGTCTACCGATAAAACACCAAGTTTTCATGCAGCCTCCTGGCAGGGCCTTTCCCAACAGGGGTGCAATATCCTCATGGAAATATTAAATTATTTAGAAATTTATACTCCCAGAACATTTCTGTTTCTAATACTCTAGTTATTGTTACTTATTCATCCACATGAACCATTGACCTCCCATCCCTGTTTGGATCTCTGCCTAGATTATCCCTGCATCTAATGGCAATAGGCCAAATTCAGGGTGAACTGTAACCTCTTAGTGTGTTTTTTCAGAGTCAATGCTTGGAAAACAACTCTTAAATTCCATATAACCTGTAGTTCCCTCACATTGTTTCTCTTAACTGGTACTATTCACTACTTTCTATTACTAGTGGAAAGTGTTATTTCCTGTCAAAGTTTTGACATGGAAACGTCTAAGCTCTGGGGAGGTGTTAGCGTTGTTGTGAAACGCAAAACAAAGTGCAGCTGAAGTCGTTTCCATAGAAACCATCAGAGCTATTGCATTAAATTTGTATTATATAAGAATAAGAACAGCTGTTTGGATGAACTGAAAACAGTCCTTTTAGACATATCCATAATCTAACCTATTTCCCACAAGGAAGTATATACAACAATTTTGACATGGTATGTCTTAGCTCTGTGGGGGGTTTTATCAGTTTATACAACACAGTCATTTATAAAAGAAAATGCAGCGGAAGTGTTTAGATCCTGTTTCCATAGAAACTACCAGAGCTATTGTATTGAATTTTTGGTTATAAGAACAGCTGTTTAGATGTTTTATTTATACATTGCAAATTTTTTATATATTCATTACCTCTACCCAACTAAATTTATAAAAAATAATTCTGTATGAACCCATTATGTTGCGAGTTAAAAAAATTATAATAATTTAAAACATCATTGTTCAAAAATAAACAAGAACCATTATAATGAATAATATTACATTTGACTTAGTTAAATAAATTATATAAGAATATATTTATTCAAAAATCATTAGTAAGAGTGCTAACTCCATTATTCATTACATAAATATTCTAAATCATTTACAATCCTCTTGATCGGCGCATCGTTAGGAGAATTCTCTTCTTACAGAAAGCTGGCAGATGTAAATAGTGGAGAGGGGGCCCACTTTAAATAAACGATGGCCGACTTTGGTTGATGTTGACGGCATTTGTAGGCTTAATTGGGATTACAGTGGACACCTGTTTTGCTTACTTAGTTAGTGGTTATAAGGAGGGGCATGTTTTATGTTTTTTTTGTTTATTCTTAATATTTCCAGAAGATATAAGTGATTATTTTATGTTACAGTCAAAAGTAAAAAGCTTGCCACTTCTAGGATTAAATATAAAATGATATTGTTGTCGCTAGAATGTAAACAAATCCATCAGTTTATGGAGCTTATTTTGAAATTACACGGGATTTGAGGCCGAAATTTACATAAAAATTATATACAAACATGTGAAACTCAATATCCAAAAGGATCAATCAGCTGAAACTTATCATATTGAATTTTGTTAAAGCTCAGTGTTTTGATATTAAAATGATGTGTGAATCATAGATTGCAATACTAATCCACAGCTTCAAATTAAACTGCAGCTATCTTAACTGTTACTTAAATGTTTCAAATTTAGAATATTGAATATATCATGGTTTTGTGTAAATTGTTTTATGCTAAAACAATACAAAAAATATCAAATTACCTTTACAATAATAATCAGGATTCATGTAGAGGTTTCACAAAATTTTAAAGTGAATTTATGTTATTTATGTAGAGGTTTAAAGTTCCTCTAAACAGCCTCTAATTTCTCATAATCATCTCATGTCATTTCTGTCACACTTTTTGCGTTCCAGTAAATGAAAACAAATAATATAAATCATCACCCTTACCATTGTGCATCAATTTGGAAATATTATTTTTAAGATTAATTTATGCATATTTACTGTTAGTTTATGGTTTGGCTTGGGATTCAGATTTTCTCATTTAAAGAGTTCAATTAATAAAACCAAAATATTAGAATATTTTAGATAAACACAGCCTATATAATATTTTTGGGGATTATGCATGTTAAATATTTACGAATTTGTATTAAAATAACATAGACATAAAAAACTTATGTCTATGTTCAAAACGCATATTTCTATTGAATATTGCGCTGAAATAAAAACTTAATTTACAAAACAATTTTTTTTAAAGCTTATTTATAATGTAGTAATAAAGTTATTATTACTATAATTATTGTTCACAAAACATGTAGTATCATATTTTATCAGGTAATGGTTGATTTTAAAATAATCAGTTAATCTAATTGTGTAAATCTAATGGCTAGTATTAAAAAAATATGGTTAATAAGATGGTGGAGGGAAGGTAAGTTATCTCTAAACAACATTGATTCACTAGAAATGCCAGTCTCACCTTTGGAGGAGGCGGTTCTTTCCTTGCTGCTGCGACGTAGAGAGATTCAGTCCTGGAAGGCTTGCCCAGGGGGGAAGGCACAATGTCTTGTCCGAGGCCACGTTTTCTGACGATGATGTCCTCGAAAGGAGGCTGAGAGCTGGGTGGTGAGCTGGGTACTGTGTAGGCAGGCTTGCCCGCCCCAACTGCTGCTCCATTGCCCGCTACAGGGGTGGTAGAACGTGCCAGCGAAGGGGCACGGGGTGTGGACGGCTCTGGGGGGAGAGGTTTGTCTACTGAGGGCTGCCGACTACCGGCCAATCGACTGGCTGCACGACTGTAGCGGTCCACACTACTGTCTCTGCTAGGTGGTCGCTTGTAGTGGTCAAAGTGATCACTCATTGCCTGTAGGCATGATTACACTGTCAATTTAGCCTTACACAATATAGTAGTCAGCAAGCGATAGCTGTTGTCTACATAAAAGTACTTTAGATGCTTACTAATCCGGCACATTCTGTAAAAATACACACACATACAGGATACACCAACACTTTTGTGTGGATACTAGGATTTTTTTGTACTAATCCAGCAAAATAGTAGGCAGGGCCGTCGTGTAATTTAATGGTGTCCAGGGTGAGATGTTAGGCGCCCGTTATCGCACAATGCTATTCAGCTCCTGTCACCATATGTTGCATCGTCATCGTGAAGGTCTTAAGGAGGTCATCAGAGTCTCAAGGTATGGTCGGTTTGGCAAAGTAGAGATAGAAAGTGGCAGGGACAGAGGCTAATCAAATTTGTGAAAGTATTTAATTCAAGAAAACTTTGAAAATACCTATATGAAGTGATAAGTGACAAGGTAATATTCAAAGTTCAGTTACACGTAACTTTCAAAATTACACTTGTGGGTCTAACTGTTTTATTTATATATTACTAGCCAAAGTACCCGTTCTTCGCACGGGTAAAAAAGGCTGAGAGGTGTAGGCTCTACAGATACATTTAAGTTATTGATAATTAATTCATAATTGTTTACAAAATGACAAAAAACGTGTCTAAGTATATATCTAAACATGACAAAGTAACATATGTCAAATATTGGGAGAGGATAAGCATTAACGTAATAGAGGCAGGCATCGGGAGAAAATTAAAAATCTACCATTCCACTATTTCGAACTAATAATTCACTAATTTCGATCCAGCAGTTTATGTGTAAAAATTAACTTTATTTCTTTTTCTTCCCGAACTGTCAAAATGTAAAGTAAACGGATGTTGACATTAAAAACTGTAAACATTGAATCCCAGGGTATTTACAGCAACCATGTCTTCTGCTTCTCGAACTGTCAAATTTTAGTGTTCACAGCTGTTGACATTCAAGTTATTTTATGTTTTCATTTTCTAAAAATGTAAACATTGAAACTTAGGACGTTCACAGGGCGTAGCCCGAGAGGATTTTAAGGAAATGAGTATGCCTATGTGTTGCATGAGTTTAAGATCTGTCTTTGTGTAAAATTTCAAACTGTTTGGTTCAATATTTTTTGCGTTCACTTGCCACAACAAACCCACAAACATACAGAAACCACCTCTTCTTTATAATATTATAGATTACTTTTGCCGTTACATCCGCGGTGCTCCCAAACCGCTGCAAAGCTATGTAAGCTCTCAGACTGATGGTGAGTGTTAATATAGTAACAGGATTTTAATATGTAGAATAACGACAACCTTCATTTAAGTTTTTCTAAAGATACATGTTTTTCTTCATTCAGAGTTTTACTAAGTTTTTCATCAATGATTTTTACAACAAATGATTTCTTGATAGTTTATTATTATTATTTTGATCTAGTTTGAATCATAGGAAAATATTTTACTAATTTATTATTTTACTATTTTCAGTTTAAAAGATTAAACTGAAAAAGAACCTAAAACAAATATTGTATTGTTTCCTTTAGTTTTTTTAAAAATATAATATATAAACAAATAAATATAGCATACTGCATTTAATATTGTAGTACATCACAATTGACTAAAAAAAGAGAGGATCTATCCTTAACCTGCCGTTGGTCGAGGTCACTTGTGCTACGTAGATGGTCGAGGGGTGAGCGTGGCGCTCACCTTTTTAAATGCCTTGTTAAAGATTTATATTTCATGAATTTTGAACAAATTACATCATACCACTTTTGTTCGACTATTTTTCAAAACTTTAATTATATACCAAACTAAAAATAACTAATTCACAATAAAAAAATATTAAAAACTCTCTAACTATAGACTTTGTTATAAATTAATTTAACTTTTTTCTATTAATTAAGTAAAACACAGGGCACTATTAAAAATACATTTCGCTAATACTCATTGTATTATAACAACAATAAAATAATGAATTTACAAATAATAATAATTTATTACTAAATAAAAGGTCTTTTTGGTTGTGCGTACTTGTGTTAACTTATCACAAAACAACAGTGCGAGACAGACAGAAGGTCACTTATCCTCCACCACCATATCCCTTTGACTACTGACACTACAAACAACAGCTATTTTGAGTTGCAGGCTGATATATTACAAACTCCATGTTTTGTAGAAACTTGAAAAGTGAGCACGGCGCTCACCCCTAGACCATCCGCGGGTTAAGCAGGGTGACTCTGTGTGACTCTTTTATCACTTTCTCCCAATAATTATAATCTCTCTCATCTTATTAAGGTGGTTTTACATAGCTCCAATTGGCCTTAGTTTTATAATCATATTTAAAAATATTGTGAAGAAGAAATAACTGCATCCAGAAGCTAGTGGTTCATCAGAGGTAGAGGATACATTCAATACCGTACTGACCTGTTGGAAGTTGTATCCCGGTGCATCCCCAGATGATTGGACCTGCCTCGAATTCCTCCTCAGTTCGTTCCTGGGGTACTGGCCCTCGGAGGTAGTAGGGTTCATCTTGTGTTGATCTGGGAGAGGGGTGGGGGGCGTGACCATCTGCTGGGGCAATCTATCTTGACTTTGTTGATATGACTGAGGGGCCTGGGAGTAGTTTGATTGTGGCTGAGTGTTGGGTTGCGAGGACTGGAATTGTTTTTGGAATTGTTGCGTGTACTGTTGTTGCTGCTGCTGGTACTGTTGTTCCGTTTGATATTGCTGTTGGGCTTGGTACTGCTGTTGTTGTTGGGTTTGAAACTGTTGCTGAGGTGTTTGGTTGGAGAATTGAGCTTGTTGTGAGATCGAAGGCTGATTGTACTGTGATTGTTGGGTGTTTTGCGATGGCGGTAATTGCTGTGGTGACTTGGACTGGTATTGTGAGTCGTATTGTGACTGGGATGTGTTTGATATTGAGTTCATTGCCGACGTAGGAACACTGGGGTCTGCTGAGGAGGGGGTGGATTTTTGTAGAATTGATTTAGATGGTTGCATATCTTCCGGGGGAGGACGATATTTTGGAATCTCTCTATTTCTCAGTCTTTCTAGACCTGAAAATGCAATATAATAAATAAAATACACTTCTTAAAATTCACAAAGTTTAGAAACACTACCTTACTCATATAATAGTAAATCTGTTTTTTTTTTCACAGTGGGGTCTGGATGGCCGTGACGGGGCCGAAATTTCCGGTTCACACAGTTTAAGTTTGTGAGTTCAAATACCACCAGTAGCAGTTAGTATCAAAAATGCAATCTCAAGTCTCTGGTGTTCATACAGCCCCATGAGGCAATTGGGAAGCTTCTACTTCAGTAGCGCATACTCATCTAGAAAGCTAGCAGTAACAGGGTGAAGAATGTGCTATATTGACTATAAATTAATAAAATTCATTGTACTGAAATTGACAACAAAAGCTGTGCCTAGCAGGAAAAATTCCTTTAAAGGAATGTGAATGCCACAGGATTATTATATTATTTCCTCCAGCTACGGCCTCTCTCAGACTGTACAATGCAGTAAGTCCTACTGCATTTCTTGTTTTTCTTCAAAAGTTTCATTATTCATACTAGTACTTATCCGAAGTATAAGTGTTTTATTAGTGTCTTTCCCATAGGAAATAAGCTATTACCGTAGGTCTTATGGCAAGATTTAAGCCTGAGACCATGTTATTTTTCGTCTTTAGGTGCCCAAAAACCAAAAACAATAGTCGTTTAAATTTTTATATATTTTATCTTTCACCATTAGAATCAGCTTAAAAAGCTACACAATTTAGTTCCTTAAAGCTTTTCTCTATCTCCAACGGTTACCGAGATATTAAAAAGTCTAAAGACAGTACATTGTATTTTGGGGCTCCAATGTTAATCTTATGGAGGATAAAGAAAAATTAATATTTCACTTATCAATCAATATTATTAGATTAAACTTGGTATTTACCTTCATGTGGTTGAGATTTTATGCTTCCAATGATTAAAAATCATAGTTTATGTGTTTATCATGGCAGGAAACCTGTATACTCTTTTCCCATGTTAATCATATAGGGAACTCCTTAATTTATGGACAGATATTGATAAAAGTTGTCATATATTATTACTATTTTATTATTGATTTGGAAATTCGCTGAGTACTCAGGTCTGCTGTGACAGAGGTATTTTCATTATTGATTTTTATAATTAGATAATTTTAATGACCTTCTAGTAAGAATCTTCAATAGAAAATCGATTTCAATTACTCACGCAGCTCCTTGGATATCAACAAACTACAAACTCTGTATTGTCCATGTATTGTTTTAAGAGTTCCTATTGGATAGAATTTTAGATTTCTGATGCAATCCATCGGACAGTTGTTTTTCATTGATCTAATACCTACGCCTACTCAATTATTCAAGTGTATGTAGCAACATTATCCCTATCTTTGTATGTTTACGTTATGCTCAGGTTGAAATAATGTGGTCTATAAATAATACAGAAACTAAATTGCATGAGATATTTGAACTGTAGGCCTACTTGAGTACCTGGTTGAGTGAAGTCAGGAGCAAACTGCTTGGCAACTGCTCTTGCGATCTCAAAGTCCTCTCTTGCTTGCTCTGCTGCCATGTCTGCCAGTTCCGCCTTCCCACGAGCCGTCGCTGTTCTACAATACACAGTTTTAGGCAACATAATTCAACCAACACTGAGCAATGTTTACAGAGCACGTAATAATGTAAATAAATTAAAATGTTAAATGTATCTTTTGAAGTACTATGCCACACATATCAGTAACAAATGTCTCCAGGGTCACCTCTGGATTCAAGAGTAAGGACAAGATTTCAGTGAAACAAAACTAAAATTGTAACATAAAAAAAAACAAAAAATAAAATGAATTATTTACTATTTAGGCATATTTATTTTTTTCAATAAAGGTTTTCTGGTAATTACTAACATCGTTTGAGTTCTATAAAATCCCTAAATGATTGGATCCAGCATGACTGAGTTATCAGCATGTCCATTCGGCAAAAATGCAATTTAGTTTACTTATAAGATGTACTCAGATCATTAAAGAATTATCTCAAGTGATAATAGGGGTTTGCTCCACATATATTATATTGTAAAATATAAGAGGCAATATATTGTTTACTATATTCAAAAGAATGATATTAGGCTATTAGGTACCTAGGTACCTAATTGGTTGGTTACAGTGGCATAGGAATGGGGGGTGGAAATCTACCTCAGGTCCACTCGTTATTAAAATGTCTAATAATGATTTAAAAAAACAAACTATTCATAAATTTTTTGGAACCGTTAAAAATGTGGGGTATGATTAACCCTAGAGGTGGTAAAGTCGTAATTCACGACGCATGTACAAATTCAATAAGAAGTGGCAGGTGAAGGCATCTGTGTTCAATTTTAATGAACTTATCACGTTCGTGACCGTGTTGCCCTTTGGGAGCAAGCAACTTAACCTGCTCACAAAGTGCACTAGACTGCCACCGGGTATGTCTTATAACCAAGTAAGCGCTTTCTACTCCTATGCACTGGTGGCTGAACTGGCTAAAGCGCTGCGCTGACGAGCGTAACGTTCTAGCCATTTGGAAGTGCTAGGGTTTGAATCCCGATCATGAGCAATCCCCATTTGGCTTGCAAATGTGTGGTATAGCGGAGTGGGGGGCCCACCTTAAATAAATGGTGGCCGGCTTGGGTGGAAGTTGACGGCATTTGTAGTTTTAATTGGGATTGGAGTGGACACCTGTTTCGCTTTTGTGGTTAGTGGTTATAAAGGGGAGGTCATGTTTTATGCTCTTTTTTGTTTATACTTAATATTTTAAGAAGATATCAGTAATTATTTTCATGTTACAGTTAGAAGTAAAATGCTTGCCACTTCTTCCCAATAATTAATAATGATTAATAATGGTTAATAATGATTATGTGCCTGAACGCTATTATCTCCTGAAGCATTTGATGGAGTACCTAGCTATAAAAGTAATCTTAGAGTGTTATCAAATTTCGAGTATTTTCAAAAATGTAAACAGCTACACTTTTACTTTACACAATATCCTGTATAGTTGTTTTTTTTTGGGGGGGGGACCTTCTTTCACAAGTTTAGTTTGGTTTTGGTTTGAATGGAAAATGCTACAGGGTAAAAAATGGATGCTGTTTTTTTCACTCCACATTAACCATTCACGTGGAATTGGTTTACATGTTCTGTTTTCATGTACAACAATGTTTCTTGGAAAAGTCTTCTAGATGGGTAAGCTGGAAAGGATTTTATCTGGCTTGAAAAGCTGGAAAGCCACCGTAGTAAGATATTATTTCCTGCCGTATTTTATCACTCATCACCACAGGCATTAGGATGTATTAGGATGGTCTGATGAAAGGGGAGGCTGTTGTATACTAATATGTAACTAGCATGTACACACCGAATTACATAGTAACTAACCTAGAATATATAATTAATATTATTATTAATTATATTATTATTTTACTAAACATTGACTTTGTAACAATCATATATCTGAATTTTTAATCTACGACCTATTGTGAAATATCCTCCAATAAAAAATTTTAAAAACTAGACTAAAAAAACTAAGTTTAAAACAGGAGGCTAACCGCGGGCCCTGTAACCAGAGTTGCACCAGCCCCATCATTGTGGGGACCATGATACTCACCCAACAATAATGTATTTTACATGTTATTGATCTGTATAAGTAGGATAAATGTGCATTAATTCACATATAGTGTGTACACATTAATCATCACTTGGCACCTAAACGTGTCATTTTGCCAGTTGCCTGTCATTTCTGACCAAATTAATGACATCAGTAAAAGGGTGTTTTTTTCCTGTTATTTCTTGGAATCTCCATGCAAATGTCTTTGGCACTTGAACACTTTTGTGTAGGAGAAAATATACCTAAATACAACATAAAGCCTTTTTGATTAATAAATTAAAATATCGAAATTGTAGGAACTACATTAACTATATCTCTCTAATTTACCGAAGGTGGTTCGGTAAATTAGGGTGATAAAACAGAAATTATGTATGTTTTGAACTGAAATAACATATTATTATGGTTACAAAACACATAAAACTTTTTGATATGCATATTTTAAATTTAATAGTATTGTTATCCAACTAGGTGAAAGTAGTAAATTGAATAAATCACCTTGATATAGCAATGTCAGCCTTTTGAAGAGCTATTTTGGAGGCACGTTGGGCCGCGTTGACCGCGGCGTCTATCCTTTCCCGGAACTTCGCTGACCGTATGAGGAATAAATGTTTTTTCTTTTGAGAGGTAATCAAAACATTGTTCTTGTATTTACCCTCTTCTTTGGACCCATCCCTGAACGTTGTAACACCATAACCATATTTCTTGTTACCGAACCACTCACCCTCGTACCTAAGACCGTCAGATCGTTCACTTATACCGAAACCTGATCTTTTATCGTTCTTCCACTCCCCCATGTAGGTCTCAGTAACACTGGCGTCCATGTGTTCATCCTGGAACATTGGAATCGTATGTTAAAATAGGAAATCCATGTTCACTTAACTTAAAAGATTTTAATTATATGAAAAATAATTCCTGATAACTATTTTCACTCCTCCGTGAAACTATCAATAGAAACCCCAAATATATTTTGCTAAATAGTTGAGGCCTTTTTAACATAGCTAAGTCAAAAAGGTCTGAAATTAGTAAACCTTCAATGCTGGATTTTGTACCATCTAACCTACTAGAGGATCGTTTTAGCAAAAGTCTCTAAAAACCCCAATTTGATCTTTCGCCGATACCGGCCATTAAAGATTAATGTGCAAGGCTACACTTTAATAACTATATATCTGTCAACACTCTGGATTGACATGACTTAACAAGATTTTAACTTAATTCCTATTAATCTATCTATTATAGTTGTTCAGTAAATATTTGTAAAAACCTCTTAGTTTTTCATAAATATTAGGACAAATGTTAGTATTTTAAGATTTTTCAAGGTGTGATTTTAGTTTTTGTCCCGTTTCTTACTAAAGACAAGAATATGATTCCTTTAAAATTTGTAGGACATAATTTTATAAATACATATGATATGCTTGATCATATGATTATATTTAAATATATTCAATGGGGGTAGCTTTAATGTGTTAAAGCTACAAATACGCTGTCAGAGTCGTCAATGTAGAGTTTGTCAATACTGAAACTCCGAATCTCAATAACATTGGTACAGACGAGTAAAAATATGCACTTATTCGATCAAGTGGGTTTTCATCCCAAATGGTTTTTATTTTTACAAATAATTGATCAATATACCCTCATAGCAGCATATCTCTGTGCTCAGAAAATTTCCATGAATTTATTAATTGCTTGAGATGTATAAACTAACTAAACTTGTTCATAGATAGCTTCAGCCATATTAAAAAATGTTATCACAATATGTTTATAAATACGGTACGGTAGTTATATGAATTCACATATATTTTGAAATAATAAGGTGGGAAATGAATAAGTTTCCTGCCACAAAGTAAAACAAAATTTTAAAAATTAAAATTTTCATCTATTACTATAATATCTTCATCACAATATTTCAAGTGATAATTGAGATATCAATTTCAATCTTTTTCCCATAAAATTAACATTAGAGCTCCAAAAAGTATATTGTGTTTACCACTATGTGTATATCTCAGTAAGCTCTTGAAATAGAGAGATGATTCAAAATACTAATTTTTTTAGTACAAAAACACTCCTAAACCACCTTCGTATAGACAAATTGGCCTGGATTTCGAACTTGATCAAATAATTTTACCTGTCTGTACCAAATTTCATTCAGAGTAACTGAGTTATCGAGAGACACAATATCGGCAACACAGCGGCAAACTTGTATCTTTACCGGTAACACATTAAAGTTATCCCTACTGAGTATTTTGAAATATAATCATATGATTATGCATATCAATGTGTTCACAAAATTTCTACAATTATCTTTTAAAAAGACATATATTTTGAGATAGATATGTCTGGGGGGTGTTAGCAATTTGTAAGATGAAATTTAAAAACATAAGAACAGCTGTTTAGATGAACTGAAAAGATTCCCTTTAGACATATCCATGATCAAATCTATTTCCCACACGGAAGTAAATACAAAAATTTTCCAATCTTGTGTATGGTAAAAATACTAAACAAAAACTTAAATCACACATAGACAAATTTTCAATGGCGTATCATAGTTGTTCTTAGATTTGCGAACAATGGTTGTCGTGTAACAGCCTGTAGGCATACTGCACTGACCTCGACGACGAAGCTGGCGTTGGAGTCGGTGTGGACGGAGCCGCTGGTCACTCCGGAGTGAGAGGACTCAGTGCTGACCCACGACGCGCTCGACCCTGTGCTGCGGATGCTGCCTCCTGATGTTCCTCGCTTCTCCAGGTCACCCGTGCTGCGTTGCTTGCGGATCTTCAGCCCCTGTGGAAAACGACAAACTGGAACCTTTGTCTTTTTTATATCTACGCTATTAATTTTTTTCAGTCTGATGTGTTTGATCTGTAGAAGCAGATCTTAACAGTTTTCTTTTTAAGTACGGAATCACACCACATTTCACAGGCATTTCTCTATTAGAAGTTTTCCTAAGTTGCAAGCTACACAGCCAGTTAGATTTAATTCACCCAGAACAACAATAAAGAGAGAGAACCAGTGAAGGAATCTGAAAACAACCTTTGAAATTTTTTCAAATAAATCAAATGATCTATTGGTCAAAGTTGAAAATGGAAGAACAGCGTGGAAAAGTCCTCAGGAGACTAGGAAGAAATATTTGGCAGGTAGAAGTGGGTGGTCACATTTTTAAAAAGCATGCTGACCACTAAGACTTCCTTCATAATCCTTGCTTTACTCGACAGGGAGGTGATATGAATCTTTTAATGTCATTAGCTGATAGTTTTATTTGTTGTGTTTTTGTTTGTAAACTAAAATTTTAAGTAATAAAATTTTTGCATTAATCTGTTTGTGAATCCACAGTCTTAACCTTATTGCAATCTTGTCTCTACCTATTTTTTCCTAGAATACACATGAACTCAACTATTATTTGCAAGATTATTTTCAGTTCACAAAATACATCTAGAAACAACCATGTTTTATTTCTTATCGATTACATATTGCAGACGATCGGAATCGTCAAGAATTATCAACCTTTGACACAGAAAGCTTTTAAACTAATGCCAATACAGTCTTAGTTGTCAAGTAGGAAAAAAATGTCAGCAAGAATTACATCAGCGGATATCTATGAGGGGTGAACTGAAACCATAGGTGCGGTTTAAATTCAGCTTGATTAGCAGCTCAAACAAATTAAATTAAATTATAATTACAATTAATTTAATTGGTAATTAAAACATTGCTAGGGAAAAAACAACCATTGCAGAGGTTTTCAAGCATCTAGATTTGGAATGGAAATATTTTAGATACTGTATTTTTATGTCTTAAAAAATGGTTCTACAAGTAATACAAAATTAACTTTAAACTATAGTATATTGGTATAAATTATTTCAATGTCTGTAAATCAATAATCTGCTGGTTTTTGTAAGAGCTTTAAATTGTATCGATCTGGGTAAATGTTAAACTACAATACTATCTTACGTACCTGTACACACAATGATCGATGTACGATTACGAAATTATTTTATTGGCTGGAAATCTGCTATTTATTCAACCGATCGGTGAAGTGAGGCGCGTCGGTTGTAAAATACATAAGTTATCACACTGATTGGAATTGGTTATCTATTGATTTTAGAAGAATTTCTATAAATAATAAAATATGCCACTAGCATGCACTACAGTTTAGATTTTCAACAAATCTAGTAACTACTTCAGATTTATTCTTATAAAATGTAATACTTTA
Organism: Nephotettix cincticeps; assembly: GCA_023375725.1. Classification (NCBI taxonomy): domain Eukaryota; kingdom Metazoa; phylum Arthropoda; class Insecta; order Hemiptera; family Cicadellidae; genus Nephotettix; species Nephotettix cincticeps. The sequence continues at coordinate 25,726,559 of CM041786.1, read as the reverse complement.
TTTTTGATGTAAATAGAAAATTAAAATAATCATAACAGGTAGTATTCTGTGACTACAAGTTTCTACTTAAATTTTACGGTATATCAAGAGGTTTATCTTTTGGGGGTGCCAGCATTCCTCAGGCAAAATCCCTTGGGGTTCGCAACTGTATTGCTGTATTACTACTTTTCACTCTTTGCAAACGCACAACATTAAATAATTTCTTGAGGTAATATTTTGCGTATTACTTATAAAAATAATTCACACTACTTAATTACTTTATATTTTTCTTTACTCTCTTTAATTTTAAGGGCCTCCTTGCGCCACTAGTATGCACCAAAAAACATTTTATCTACTATTCCAAGTTTTTTCCTGTTTCGATCACGCAAGTGTGAAAACATTTGGACTATATTTTTAATATCTTCCAGTTAAATAGATGTTTTGGAAGTGTATAGATACTTCAGTGTCAAATTACATTATATAGACCTACGAAAATTTAATACTTCAGCAAAATATTCATTAAGAAAACATTAATTTTAGATATTAAAATGCACTGGCCTAAAGTGTAATAAACATAGAATATGATACGTTCTATCCTATAGACAATTATATTACTCATCCTTCATTAAAAATAAGCCGCTATTGTGTTCATGGGTTATAAATCTCTGACATTAAATATAGACAGTGTAGAGTTGGCCGGGGGAGACACCGCATCTGGGCCTGTCTATATCTTTGTCCCTCAGCTACAACCCATTGTACACATTACTCAGTTATCAACTTTATAAAATGTTATTATGTCTAATATTGTTGTTAACATATATATATCTGAGAGCATTCTGAATGTTCTCTTGTATACAAATAAAAAACGTTAATATTTTTGTTTCTCAGGCTCATAAATAATAAATGTAAAATTTTCAAAGAATGAACCCTTTTTTATCAACTAAACATGTATTAAAAGCAGAATATAATACTATTCACAGGTACCGGTATTATAAAAAATATTTTGAATAATCCTGTTTTGAAAAACAATAATAGGATTAGTAATGCACAGTCAACTTGATTTGATAGAGGATAGGAAAGTTCTGGGAATGCTGAAAACATTGCTTGGCTTTTCATGAGAAATAAAACGTCTTAGAGCTAGTTCCAGTATTACTAAATTATTTTTGTCTAAACTTTTTGCCACATTTTTTCTACTTTAAACCTTAAACATAAGGGCCGGGTAATATCTATAGTAATGGGTCAAGTTTTGGAACGTGTTGAAGTTTTTCGTTTAATAATTCATCTAATCTTAACAGAAAGTCACGCACAATAAAACACCGCTGGTCAGAAGTTTCTGTGATTATCATTTCATTAGAGAAATTATTTCAAGAATTTGTTGTAATAAACTGTTATTTCATTATGTAATGAAAAGTAATATTAAACTGATTGAGGACTTTGATTGCAATTAATCAATGCAATAAAATACTATACTCAAGAAAACCAATATCATGCTGAAGTGTTCCCTTCCTTCCCCTTATTTCTGGTAGACAAAAGATGGCATACGTGATTCCAAAGATTACCAACTAATCTAAGGGTAAACTTTGGATTGGTTTGTAACAAAGTTCGCCCTCCAAGCAGTGAGTGATGAGGTGGAATATTTATTCTCCTACCTTGCCCATTCTCACCGATGACTGAAAAATACCCGAGAGGTACAAGTATAGCCTACTGTGAGAACTACTATGTCGATTCTCGTGTTTATCTTTTTTTGGGCAACACTCGCCTTATTTTTCAGTGCAGATCTAGTCGTTAGGGATAAAAACACATAACACGAAAACATATACTAGACCACCACACTGAATTATTGTCTTGATAAAGCGGATTGTTATTTTCGTATCTGTGAAATGTCGACAAGTGGTCTAGTATATGTTTTTTTTTGTTAAGCGTGTGTTGTGTGTTTTATCCATGACGAGTAGATTTGCACTGAAAAATAATGGTGAATTGTGCTCATAAATAAAAAAATGATAAGTAATTACCTCACTGAAAAATCGGAAAGAACAATATAGGGTAGTGATGGTTGATCCACTTCAACTAATTCAGTAAATTTTTTCAGTAAAAATTTAATAAATATTCACTACTTGTTTTAGTAAATACCTTTTTCAGTTTGACTTACTCTACCCATTGAACTATTACGTATAAACATTAGAACGAATTCTCCATCTTAAAAATGACTCTTTCTTATTGCCCAAATAACGGTGGCAGGTCTATGTCACCAACCGATTTAACATAAACAGAACCCTTTATTTCATTTTTGTTGCTATTTTTCCGTTAGAGCCTATTTGTTGGTATACAAGTAGTTTGATATTTCTATTTAGTTTCCATTATGCTTTTATAATTTCATTTTTATATAGCCCGCAATATCTATTTGTCGTTATTACCCAAACTGCATAAATTCTTGGCCTTATCCTTTTATCTACGAATACTTTTCTAAAATTTGGGATCAGATGCTAAGTCATCCAGAGGTGAATATATTTTACTATTGTCTCATTGTATGTGTACTGGCTACATCTATACAGCATTTTGTGTAATCCACAATACGTAAAAGTACCTCTAGGTCGGAAACAATACTTCAAGTAGGACGGTTCCGCCGGCAGATTGGTGTCGTTGAGAGGATACAGTTTCAAACCAGTTTGATTAACAATAAAGAAATATGAAGAAAAACTTCAAAACTGTTTATCCAACCACACTGATGCCACTGCTCATCTTTAATGACTACCAACACTGCTCATGCTATAAAATGTGATGATTTGTATATTTTCGGAAATGTCTCGTAACTGTTAGCAATGAGCTCTATTATACTATAGTAAATCTTATTAATGTTTTATTTTATATTTTATGATCCTTAGGTAAGGCAGTGCTGGGAAAACCCTTTAAGGGGCCTACCCAACCCAGTCCTGCTAGCGAAAAAATGTTTAGGATAATCGTGTTTTAAAACGCAATAACTGTATTAACACACACACACACAGTCAACTGGATTTGATAGAGAATAGGAAACTGTACTCAGGCTGGCCTGCTATGTTCTGAACATGTAGACAAAACATTTAGAAATAAATTGTTGTAATCGATGAAAAAGTGTTTTTTATTTTAAATTATAGGTATAACTCCAATTTCCTATTGAAACGGAATATTCAGCAGTCGTCTATCCTCAATTGAAGACCGCTTTCTTGTAGTTTACTTCTCGCTGTTTTTATAGGAAACGTAAGAATTTCATTCTCTCTGCAACGCTCGTTATTCCTGCCAGTGATGATACCGTTTGACTTATCCCATCCATTGAACAATAATGTATCAACATTAGAACATATAAGAAGTAGAATAACGTAGAATCAGAATTCGAAGCACCGTCTTGGTGCTACGTGCTATCAGACGGTTTTTTTCGTAGGGTAGACGCAACATTTATCAACGTTTTTGTTTATAGTTTCTTCCTACGCCAGAGTAATTTTATGGTTAAATTACTTTAAACGCTCAAAAGCTTTTTAGAATGAGTTCCAAACAATATAAACTAGGCTATGAGACAACGATGCTCTAACTACAACTTACAGATAGGATAGATTTCTTGATGCCGCTGGATTTCTCAACGAGCGATCTCCGCCGCACCGGCGGCTCGTCACTCTTCGCCTTGAGCACGAAGCCGCCCCTGGAGTCGTCCATCTTGCGGTCCCTCTCGGCCGCAGCCTCCGCCCCAGCCGCGCCCTCGTTGCTGCGCAGTGACGTCAGCGAGGCACGCAGCGTCTTGTTGGGTCGGTAGTGCGACGCCAGGCCGAACGGCGCGCTCGCCCTCACGCCGTACCCGTGCCGCATACCTCTCAGCCATTGTCCCTGATAGGTACCTGCAACCGTACAACTGCTATAGTAATTGTTGAAAGTTTTTGAAAATTATAATGAAAGAAGATTCATGTGGCAGACAGTGGATATAGAGGTAGCCGTGTACCTAAATAAAACACTGCACACCCCCTCTGTGTTGGTCCGTTATAACAACACGTACTGCTATTGTCGCTACCTCGGTTGCTGCCGCCACGCTGATAAGAACACTGCATGAAAGCATACTGATGCAGCCACATGTAAGCACATGCTATGCCTAACATTCTTTAGGTCGATATGTTTATAATCCGGAAAGGCTTTGACAGATTATCGTCAATCAATAATGAATGTCATCAATGATGGGATTTGTGACATCTGCACCTAGGACTCAGGATTGATACAGGTTGATTGAAGGTGGCTGGTTTCTAAGTATGTATTTTGAAGGCAAGTTGTTGAATGACTTATAATAATTTTAACAGATTTACTTATCATGATTAATGGTCTCGTAATATCAACAATCGCCGCATGTATGTAAATACCCTAGTTAATACGGGGGTATTATTACGGGCATATCTGCACACTATACAAGTTTCCATTGTTTTAGGAATAACTTTTCATGATAAATGGATTTATCACATTATTTTAGGTAATGTGATATGTAACTCAATGTATTTCTAACCACGATGGTTTTGGCGTTTCAGCCATTCACTATGTCTAAGAAAGAATTAAATAGCCTGTAAAGTTAGCCTAGAGTTAGCGAGAGTAAAGCATATATCCAACAATGGAGTATGCCAAAGAAAATCGAACTATATTCTTGTCAATATATAAACGGTAAATCGCCAACACATTTGCATTCTAGTGACTTCTTGGCAGTGTCTTCCAGTCACTTCTCAACTAGCATGACAGCTACAGTCATCGCAGCAGCAGTAGCCACTTAGGCAGGCCACAGGTGGACTTGCTAGCCGCTGGTTGCGATCCCAGTAAGTCAAAAGTTGTGTTGACTTACTGGGACAGACTGTTACCCCCGAGCTAGCGTGCGGGTAAAATTGTTTGATTATAGCTTCATTTAAGTAACCTAATATGACGGTACACAAATTACGTAGTTAGGTCTGCTTCGACGGAGATATTTAAGTATATACAAATTATATTTTTAGCAAATTTCCCTTAGGGAATAAGCTAAAAATAGCTAAGCTAAATTTGCTCGGACGAGTTCGTAATCCAGACATATCGGTCAATCAGAACAGGTAGTTTGGGGGGGTTTTGTACCCCAAAAATGGGATTTGCGTGTTTCCATGTAATTTTAAAATGTTCAGATTTTATCTTTTACCATTAGAATCAGCTCAAAAAACTACACAATTTAGCTCCTTGATGTTTTTCTTTATCTCCAACGGTTACCGAGATATTTAAAAATCTAAACACCGTTCATTGAATTTAGCTAATCTTATGGAGGATAAGGAAAAATTAATATTTCCCTTACTAATCAACAATTTCGGATGAAACTTTTTATTTAGCTTCAAGTGGTTGGGATACCCATACGTTTGTGCTAAAAAATCATAGTTCATGTGTTTCTCACAGCAGCAAACCTGCATTCTCTTTCCCATGTTAATCTTATGTAGAATAGGCAAACTCCTTTATTTATGTCCTGATAATGATAAAACTTGGTATAGGTCAGAATAAAAATAGTTTATGGTAAAAATGCCTACTTTTACTGTTCCTCAAAGCAGCAAACCTGCATACTCTTTTTCATGTTAATGTTACGGAGGCAAATACTCTAATTTATTGATATTGATTGACAGGTATTGATTGATCAATCTTGTCACATACTTGTACTATTATTGTCATATTATTGATTTGGAAATTCGCTGAGTACGCAGGTCTGCTGCGAGGGGGTGTTTTAAATTACAGCAGAGATTGTATATAAATCGAAGTTGTCAACACAAAAAACGCAAAATCCATGTGATTATGTGAAACTAATTCTGTGATGTGAAACTACAATTATATTAATTAAATTTTTGGCCTATCGTGTTGTTCATACTGAAGGAAGGTCGATGTGATAGGGTAAAAACAAGAGGCGAATGCGACGTGTGGCAAACTACAAAAAGCACTTGATTATCCAAGAGCAAATTGCCCCTTTCAGGTTAGCGTAAACAAGTTGCGTGTTCCCCCTCCCCCGCTCTCCGGCCTCTAATAAAGCCCCGCTGCATACCGTCTGATCATAATTTTGCAAGTTATAGCGCATCCACCAGGTACCCAGGTGCTGTAAACACCGTCTGCTTAAATTTATAGTTTAGTTCGAAACCATTTCTCCAGTTTTAATCCATACAAATATTCCAACGCAAATAATAATGATTTCCCTATGGGGTAGTAATCTGAAATTAGAACACCGCTCAGAAAATCTTGTTCCGTTTTTTATAGATAAAGGTATTTAAAGTATCAATACTGTAAATACCTTACCTTTTAGTTAGGCTTTGCGGTTAAAATATCGCAAAGTAAAAAACACCAACAAAGCAAGATTTAATACCAAGAAACTATAGATTATTTGAGCTGTTTTTATTCTATCTACTCGCATTTCACAGAAAATTCTTCTATAACTAACAAAACGATTGTGGCATAAAACAAAGGAATATACAATTATATTGTTTAACGGGTTTGATTCAATTAAAAATGCAATAATTAATTGGAATCGTTTCGTTGTGACTCCACTACACCATGTCTGAAACACGAAATGGCTGTTCAGTGTTCTCTTGTGCCTTTATCAATGCTCGATGCTCAATGTTACAGTCGAGTACAGTAGTTGGTTAACGTCGACACGAGGTGCATGTTATAATTTGAAAAAGGAAGGAACTTTAATTAAAATCATGACAGTATAACTAATTATTTTTCACCTTTGATTGTATAGTGGTGCAGGCGAATTCTACGACTAATTGTGACACAGTTCAACTACCAATGACATTCGTGCAACTAATCAGTAGACACGTTTCATTTCCACTGTTCCGATACACTACGTTTCAATTTCCAATGTTAATACCTGACTAGCAGTAAGCTGGCCTTTGTGTGGGTTGTAGGATTCCGTGTAAAGAATAAAGATTATCATGACAAAATACTATAAACAAATAAAAACAAAGAAAAATATTATTATTATCAGCTTTTATTATTTAGCATTCATTAACAATTAGATTAATTAGAAAATTTGCATCAATTAGCCTATTAAGGTTCGTTATATGTTAAGATAACATTAAAATATAGAATAATTTTCAAATAGGTTTAAAACCAATAATCAAAATAAACAAATACACAAATAAACAAATAATATTGGTTTCAATTTGACAGCTGTAGGCTTTTCAGTTCCGTGAAATAACTTATATACTCTAGATCACATGTTCTGTAAATCTGAGAAGTATATGTATAATATAGCTGGTATAATAATAAACTGGTTAAAACTATATAAACTATAGTATAACTAAAGTTAAAAAAAATTTCGTAGTGCGTAGGTTAGTTTAACAAAAACAAAAACATTATCCAAAAAGTTATAGAACAAGAAAAATAAGTTTCATAACTATGGGTGAACAGAGTGAAACTGTGAACGTTTTAAAGGAGGAGACGGAAACATTGTTTAGAGTTATAAAAAAGCGGTCAAAAATTGAGATAAGACCCATTTCGCCTTTTCTAGATTATAGGAAGGAACTTTAATTAAAATCATGACAGTATAACTAATTATTTTTCACCTTTGATTGTATAGTGGTGCAGGCGAATTCTACGACTAATTGTGACACAGTTCAACTACCAATGACATTCGTGCAACTAATCAGTAGGCACGTTTCATTTCCACTGTTCCGATACACTACATTTCAATTTCCAATGTCCAACCTGACTAGCAGTAAGCTGGCCTTTGTGTGGGTTGTATGATTCCGTGTAAAGAATAAATATTATCATGACAAAATACTATAAACAAATAAAAACAAAGAAAAATATTATTATTATCAGCTTTTATTATTTAGCATTCATTAACAATTAGATTAATTAGAAAATTTGCATCAATAAGCCTATTAAGGTTCGTTATACGTTAAGATAACATTAAAATATAGAATAATTTTCAAATAGGTTTAAAACCAATAATCAAAATAAACAAATACACAAATAAACAAATAATATTGGTTTCAATTTGACAGCTGTAGGCTTTTCAGTTCCGTGAAATAACTTATATACTCTAGATCACATGTTCTGTAAATCTGAGAAGTATATGTATAATATAGCTGGTATAATAATAAACTGGGGTTTTGAGATCTCATTATATTTGTGTCCCCACTGGGTGATGCTCAGTAAATGTCACATTACAGTTGCATAAGTTTTACTTATTGCTATCCTGTTAAAATATTGTAAAATAAATAAAGTTAAAAAAAATTTCGTAGTGCGTAGGTTAGTTTAACAAAAACAAAAACATTATCCAAAAAGGTATAGAACAAGAAAAATAAGTTTCATAACTATGGGTGAACAGAGTGAAACTGTGAACGTTTTAAAGGAGGAGACGGAAACATTGTTTAGAGTTATAAAAAAGCGGTCAAAAATTGAGATAAGACCCATTTCGCCTTTTCTAGATTATAAAAAGTAAAAATAATCAAAAATAGAATAGTTCCAAGCAATTTACAGACTAAACTCTAATCTTATTTACGTAGATAATATGCCCGAATGATTAACGATACAATTTGTTCTTTGCTATTCGTGAATTTGATTTTGATCAACTGTTTTGTTGTTAGGTAATATTATGTAAAAATTGTGATGGAACTCGAAATAAAGACCAATAACCCCGTTTTGATAGTAGAATAACATATTTATTGGAAGCATTGGTAAAATATTGTAGTGATAAAGCAGCAAATTAAAGACAAAAATTAGTTTTTCGGTCCTCTTAAATATTCATAAAATAGAGAAATGAATTTTTATCCATTGACAATAATTGCAAATACTTATAAATCTAAGATAACTGAAAGTGATAAATTGTAAATGTATTTAACATTATTCTTAATCCAAACTAAGATCAAACTTAAATTATTTAATACAGTATAAGTATACAATTCATTATTCATACATTCATTTATTCATTATACTATGGTAAATTATAAAATTTCCATTGATGCTCAGTGATGATTTGATTTAAAATGCATTGTTAATATATCAAATTATATTGTAATTTAAACACTTTAAGTCCCATGATAAATTAATTATAATCATGAAATTCATGTTCGATCTCTATTGTTTTGCGACGCCCATGTCTTGGACTGGTCGGGGAGGATCCAGGCCAAAGGTAAAGCATGACGAAAATGGAAATGATTTCTGCTAGAGAAGGAATATTGAACCCTCATATAATACGAGTAAAATATAAATTGTTCATTCCCATCAAAGCTGTGTTTTAACAAGTTTACATTAGCAGTAATATGTTGATTTTACTCCACAAACAGTATATCAATACTGTAGGAGTTACAGAACAGTACTAAGCCCGTCCTAAAATTTATCCCGAGTTGACTATGTCGTAAACGAGAGTTTATTTCGTATGTTATATCCGAATACATTTTTACAATTATACAATTAATACAATTGTTTTGTAGCTGCAGCTAACCAAAACAGCTGATTCAGGTTGTTTTTTACTTTCTCCCCTTATACATAGTACTATATGGAGAAAGTTTCCGTCAAAATCTTTGAATATGAACTGAGAGTGGATACATCCGTTTTGGGGTCCCCTGAATCCAAAAGAGTGGTTTATGACGTGATGTCTGTCCGTCCATGTGGGTGTGCGTGTGTTTGTGTGTGTTTGTGTGTGTGTGTGTGTGTGTGTGTGTGTGTGTGTGTGTGTGTGTGTCTGCGTGTATGTGTCTGTGTCTGAATGTGTACAGATCCACAGCCTACCCCGTTGGTCCGATTTAGATGAAATTTAGCATGTATATCCACTATATCCGCAGGCATTTTTTATTTTTGATTTATTTTTTTATTCTAAAGGGTGGTTCACCCCTAAAAACGCTTAAAAACGTGAAAAATCAAAATTTCTCAAAAATGGCTCTAACGATTTTGATTATACTTTAATAGTTTATAGTGCACAAAGTACTAAATAGTCAAAATGACGGGTCAAAAGTTATGGGTTTTAAACGTAAAAAAAGTATTTTTCTTTAATTTTCAGCGAAAACAATAAAGGTAAAGCATAATTTGACTATCGCCATTGAAACTATATTTTAAAACTAAACAAATTAGTGTTTTAAATTATTTGTCTACGACTAGGTTCCAGAGAAAAGTTAAATTTACAGTTTACTGTTACCGCAGAAAATGCTAAAGTTGTATGAGAGCGCCCAATGTTATTCTTATAGAGAATATTAAAAATCAATTTCTTTCTTATTTTCCAACCGTTTTTCATGAAACTTGGTATGGAGCGTAAGGTCAAATCACACAACAAAACCCACCCAAAAAAGCTTGGTTTTACGAGGGGGTAGGGGTTCCCCCTCATAAAATTCTAATAATTTATTTAACTTTCTCTTGTAGTTATTTTCAGAAATTGGATGATTATGTTTGAAACAATACACTATTAAATGATGAATCAACTTTAAAGAATATGATAAATTTATTACAGATTGTCGTTTTTAAATTTTGTCGTTTTAGGAGAAAGTATGTGTCAGTCCACTGATACCGTTTATTTTATTCATAACCAAATTCGTAAACAATAAATCTTATTTTTAGGCTAGTTTGAAAGAAACATTTTTAAGTATTTATATATGGTTTGGTATATATTTTTTGCAAATGTTTTTAATGTTAGAATTGTTCAATAGTAACATTTAGGATTTAAAATGTAACGCGACAGCCCTCTGAAACGAATATTCAGAATCTGCAAGGAGAGGAGCTACATTACTAACTTATCTAATACATGGTTTAATCTAACCTAGCAAAGCTCGGTCTCCGGGGGCTATTGATTAAACTATACTTGAAGATTACGAGCTATTTAACCATATGGTTCTGCGGCATTTGACGCTGTTTTTGTCAGTTGGGGATTGTCTCGTGGGGGTATCGACCTGACACACTGACCCCCCCCCCTAACCCACTTCCGCATCTCGTCGCCGCAGTGTTTGGGTGTTTGGCTGCAGGTGTTGAGCTCGTGACGTGTCTGTCGTGCTAAATTTCAGTACACTTATTTCAATTATTCAACAATTATTGTCGGTTATTTTACGTTTAAATTTTTTATTTTTTGTATAAACTTTTTTTATTTAACAATTAATTGTTAATTGGCTAGACTATTATTCTTATTTAACTAGAGTCAATACAACATATATTCGATTGTATTGCTGAAAAAAGTCGTTGTAATTTTGACTGTTCTTTTTGTAAATGAAATCACCCGCGGGGTTTCCAGTTGTTTTTAAAATAAGTGACACGAAAGGTTAAGGCCTACTTTACCCAAAGAGTGTGTAATGTACAACAGTATTCAAACTAGGTTCCAAAACTCAATCGCTTCCCTAACCTGTTTTGACAGTGATTCTAAGTAAAATTCATACTTTGAGGATGTATATTCGAAAATTCTTCACATAAAGACATAAACGCGAAGTTTTAGTTCAGTTTATAAAACACCAGTTGACTGATGTCATTAAGGTTTTATGAAATACCTTTCAAACACTGAAGAGAATAAAACAATATTTGAAAACTGAATATTTGTTTGATCTAAACCATCATGGCATAAGTCATTGTTCGTTCTAATATTATGAATCTGAAACTAGCCAGTAAAACTTTAAAAAATTAAATTAATAAATGGTCGGATTTAAGTCGGAGACTAGTCTATTAAAACTTTAAATTTCAGGTCCTTTAGAGAGCAATAACAATAGTGACCAACAATGATTTGACCGTTCAATTTTGCATACTGTGCATACAGTATTTATATGTAAACGATTAGGTTTATATATACACATAAACCTAATCGTGTCTGTAAACACGATAACTCTCTTAAAAATGGTCCAGTCGAGAACAAATTTGCTAGAGATGTCGAATCCTTAATTTACTCGGATGAGTTAGTAAATTAAACATATTGGCCTTACGGAAGTGGTAGTTTTAGATTAAAAGGTTTTGGGGAAAACCTTTGGAATCAGTTTAAAACACAATTAAGTATTTGAATCTTGCTTGATGTCAAATTATATAGAAACTTGTAAATATAGTACGTTGTCTTTTTGGGAGTTATAAGTCATTCCTAGTATTCCTAATGGGAAAGTTACAAATTCGTATAGGACCTATCTGTTATTGTTTGAAACTGTGATAAAACTTGGCATACAGCATCGTCTACTAATGTGTGTTAAAAATCGAAATTATTTTGTTCATTGTTGCAGCAAACCTACTTATTCTTTTCCCACGTTCGTCTTCTAGATAATAAGTAAATGTAATATGATTAACTTATTTAACAGGAGCATATGATTAATATTTTAGTTTAAATAATCAAAATTAATTCCTGAATCATTGGGAGTTCGCTTAATATGCAGGTCTATTACCTCTAGTGTATTTTTAAATATCCTACTAATTATATTAATTTTTACATAAGCATGTAAAGGAAAACTTTAGTTTTTTGGTTAATTTTCTGATACTTAAAACGCAGATATAAAGTAATTTAATTAAGAATATGAATGTTAAATTAAAGTTTTAAGAACTTAGGCTCCATAGAATTAACAATTTTCATTCTGAGCATTTTTCATTACCTAATAATTAAGGTACGTGTTTACAGGATGGATTGATCGTTACAGACCCAGGATCGACTCGCCACCGAGTATCCTGGGCCCGTTTCGACGGGAGCCACGAGACCTGACTGCATGGAAGCCGAACGTTCTTCCAACCCTTCTACCTGCACCCACCCTACATTCCACGACTTCCCCTAATATTTTAGAGAGGAATGTAAATGTAGCCACTAGGACCAAGATAGAGTACTCCCTTCCGGATTACAATCCCCGAAAGACTTTAGTATTCAAAGGAGCAAGCTGGAAGTCGAGAGCTCTTGAATAAAAAATCTATCTGAAATGGAAAACCAATCACTCCGAATATTTTAAAAGTAAAATATACTGTCACAATCGTAAAAAAACACCACAACCACTGAAACAATTTTTGATACATTTTTGTATATGCCATAGATACATACTGCTTTAAATGAGTGAAATAATTTCAGTAAAACTTTTTACAACGTTGAAAAGTTATATTGAAAAATGGTTGGTGAGGACGTTTACAGTATATTTGTTTTTTAAATTTAATATCCGTTGTCAGATCATGTACAGATGACTTATGCCAGCCGTACACAGTCAGTTTTGTTCTGGAAGTCGAGTCTACACAGTTTGGCCGGAATCACCGTCTCCTTGTATATGCTCAGTTCCATTGTACTTTTCAATGAACCCAATAGTGGCATCCTGGCCTTTCAAGTGTTTCCATAAGTCCATCCGGCTAACGATCTCCCTGTGTGCGACACCACGCACGGTCAGTTCGGCCGGTCCTTAGAGTCCTTCCGGACGAACTAAGAGTCTCGGAACTGTCGTGCCACCATCAGTCAAACAGTTGCAATCTTTATCAGGCCACTAGATGCATATCAGATATACAATCTATGCTTGAACTGTTTGAGACAATGTCAATATTGTATTTCACACCTCATTGTTTACCAAAGTTTTCTACTTTACGATTGAGATGGAATAAAAAATACGAGAACAGTTTTATATATATTATTTTCTGTTTTCCCAGTATTTTGCTATAGTTTGAGAGTAAAATACATTTATTTTTTAATTTAAAAATATGCAGTGTAGGGTTAACATCTTAACTGTATTTTAATAAATATCTAGATATTGTGAACACAATTCTAAATATTAATTATTGGTTTGGGATGATAATCGATGTTTTAACATTTCGTCACTGTTTATGACCATTACATCTTATCTCATACCTACTCTCAAAGAAGCACTGTCCGGGAAACATGTTTTTCTGTCCAAGGATTTATGATTTTTGCGTAATACGGGATATTTGAGCACGAAAAATCGAGGAGTGAAATTGGAGTAGGTCTGGAGGATTGGAACAATTTGGTTTTCGTCCTCTAATCCTTCAAAATGTCTATTTTATCGTTAAGGGCCTTTTTTGTAGCTTCAGTCAACTATAGTATCTGATTCAGGTTGATTAGATTTAGTTTGGTTTATTGTTACAGAAAACGTTATAAGGAACAGTTAAAGTTAGTTTGGTTTATTATTTACAAATTTTAAGTATTGAAACCTTTTAAAAATAAATATTAGGACTACAATGAAACGTGGAAGACCTGCATAATATATATGAAGTGTGCTTACATTGAACACATAATAAATTCGTTTTAGTTTAGCTAATCAAGCCAACTAATATATGTTTCATTCTATCCGAGCAAACCTCTCTCTCCCGGTACAATATACAAATCTTACAGTGCGCCTTCAATTATAGTGACGCAATCCGGACACTGCGTTTAAATTGCAGTAGACGCCTTGCAAGTAAACAGATTAGTAATCTTGTTTACACTAGCATTTTATTTAGCAATACAATGCATTGTGCTCATTAAAATATTGTTCATGGCGGTATTGTGTTACATCAGAGTTAACGCCAAATCAAAAGGAAACATACAAGCATGAACATCTCGGACATTAATTGAGGTTTCCGCTAAGTGTTTTAAACTGCACTCAGTTGTAAGAGCTTCGTTTTCAGGCTGAACGTTTCCTTTTTTACTGTCTTGAATTCGTTCGTGGGGTGATTCGGTGTAGAATTTAAAAACTCGCGTTCTCTGATCTATCTTCATGTATCCTAAATTGTAATCTCCTGTTTCGTTATAGTTCTTGATACCTGATATTTAATCCATTTAAGGTATTAAATTGATAAAATGTTCGATCTACATTTTTAAGTATACATGTTGTTTATGTAATTAATTGATTTTTAAATCTGATGGATTAAATAACGTAGAAATTCATAAACGTGTTTAAATACAACATTGTGCATAGGACTGCTTGGACCGGATGGTAAACAAAACGTATGACACAAACAGAGACTTTTCAGATTAACCCCACTTTAATTTTTTTTATCGTCATATATTCTACTCCATGTGGAGGCAGCTGTTGCAGTTGCGGCGAGTCGCAGTAGAGTGTGGTGTATGTAGACCGAGCCGGCGGCAATGGACTGGCCCGATCAATATCCCGACCTTAGGCTCCAGCTTGTTTGTTTTCATAATCCCGTCTCTAATCTCTTGATTGACACCGGCCACGCGTCAAGCCTTGGACCTGTTGGAACGGGAATTATCACACGAGCATGCTCCACTAATAAATAATCTCGATAAATTCAGTTCATCTCTAAAATCACTAAAGTCTATTTATTGGTAAACATACTAGATGAAAAAGTTTAATTATTATTCTGTTTAAAAAACATTTACCTAAAGCCACAAATACACGAAAATCAAATTTTGCTCCCACATAATCAATAACAATCACAGTTACACAAACATTGAATCTAAAGTTATTCCATTACGCATATGTATTAAAAGACAAATACCCCCGTCGCAGCAGACCTGCGTACTCAGCGAATTTCCAAATCAATAATTTAATATATGACAAGTTTTATAAAAATATGTCCAAGAACATGAGAATTATTTGCCTATTCTCCATAAGATTAACATAGAAAAGAGTGTGCAGGTTAGCTGCTGTGAGGAACACTGAAAGAAGTCATTTCTACCATGAATAATTTTTATCTTAACATTTATACCAACTTTCATCAACATCTGTCCATAAATAAAGGAGTTTGCCTATTCCCTATATGATTAATATGGGAAAAGAGTATGAAGGTTTGCTGCCACGATAAACACATATACTATGATTTTTAAGCATAAATGGATAGATCTCAACCACATAAAGCTAAATATCAATTTTTATCGAAAAATATTGATTAATATGGGAAATATTAATTTTTCCCTATCCTCCATAAGATTAACATTGGAGCACCACAATACAACGTACTGTGTTTAGATTTTTTAATATCTCGGTAACCGTTGAAGATAGAGAAAAACTTTAAGGAACTTAATTGTGTAGTTTTTAAGCTGATTCCAATGGTGAAATATAAAATTAGAAATTTTTAAAAATTACATGTGAAAAACGCAAAAAACCCCATTTTGGGGTACAAAACCCCCCCAAATTACCCGTTCCCATTGACCGATATGTCTGGTTTACGAACTCGTCCGAGTAGTTGTAGGAATACTCGTCTCTACCAAATTTGGTCTCGATCGGACCATTTTTACGAGAGTTATCGTGCTAACAGACACATATATATATAAATTTTAACGACTATTGTTTTTGGACTCTAGGCACCTAAAGACGAAAAAATAACATGGTCCCGGGCTTAAGTCTTCCCATGAGACCTACGGTAATAGCTTCTTCTCTATGGGAAATTCGCTAAAAACTGAAGAATTAAAAAATAATTAAATTTACAAAGCACCAAATTTCAGCCAAAACATCTGTTACTAAATGAATAACGATAATATATAATTATCGGTAAATTCCAAAACCTATAATACATGCAAATAATGTGCTCGATAAGGTTCATTTTATGGCACATAAAAAGGGATTTTTGTTGAATATCAGAACTATTAACTTTTTATTGCGATAATTACAATAAAGGGGAAAATGTTGTATTTTTACTTTCCTGTGGGAAATAGGTTAGATCATGGATATGTCTAAAAGGAATGTTTTAGTTCATCTTAACAGCTGTTCTTTTAACCGAAAATCCAATACAAAAGATTTGGTAGTTTCTATGGGAACGGGATTTAAACACTTCCGTTGCACTTTTTGCGTTATAAACAGTACAGTACGTTTTGTCTTAAAGCGCACGGTGCTATTGTTGACTATAAAAGTTGTCTATATCATCCTTATTTGACAACCGTATTATATGAAAATTGGTACTTATCGTAAGGCTACATTACCTAATAAAACTATTTCAAAAAGTTTATTATTACCTCGGGGGGGAGGATGGTTTTAAGAGCCTAAAATAAAATTTATTCCTTAAGGGGTTTCATCATAACTATTCTATTAGCTACAGTGGAAAAGAGAAAATTGTATTGACAAAATAAGCATTAATAAATCTCTTGAAAAAGAGGTAAATCATAAATATGGCGGCATTTCTGCTAAAGTTTTGGCAAAACATTAAGACTGATTTTAGCACAGAAAAATTAATTAATAGAATATTTATTTTGTACATTTTCTTGGGTAGTTAAGGCAATTAAAATACATTGATTTCATTAATGGCACATAGCTTTATTTTATAGACATGTACGTCTTAGCTCAATATCAAAACGTCAGACCAAAATTTGAAATGGATTTGACGTCATATGGTTATAATGACAGCTATTTAGAGGAACTGAAAACATTCCCTTTAGATGTACCATGATCTAAGCTATTTCCCAAAGGGTAAAAAATACCCTGAAGTAAGATATATTGGTAAGTGTTTATTTAGTGTTTGGTGTTGTTTATTTTTAACTATCTAGGTGTCTAGGCTTTCGAAATAATAATAATAAAGCTTAGTTCTCCACTATAAAAGAATGAAAGCTTCATAGACCATAATTCACTAATCAAATTTATTCTCCAGTAACCAACAAAAGAGGTAAATCTATTCTACGATTTGCTTTTTACAATGGCCCTCACTTTGTAGCTGTGTCCAAAGACGAATGCAAGACCCAAAATGAGAAACATGGTCTAATAATTTACACTAGAAGACACAAGTTAGTATTAAATACATGGTTGACTGGGACGGTGGTAACGTCCTGTAATCCAGTTACTTGGAGGTCACGAATTGTGGATAGTTGTGAGAGATGGTCGGTGGATGTAGTGTTCTCTTGTGTGGATTAACGTCCGCACTATTGAATACTGCGTTAACCCACAAATACCATCCTCATAATTAGACCAATTTGTAACTCAGAGACCATGGTTTGGATTCCACGTTAAACTGTAAGACCATTAGTTGTCATCGGCTGTTGGGCTATTAATTAACAGTCCTGTCTAAGGAACATGTCAGCCTTAGTCAGTAACAAGACTACAAGATCGCGCCACAATCATCCTACATTCATTCCTCATTCATACTTGGCTTAAAATACCTACCTGGGTAGGTCGCCATTTCAGTTAAAAGTATAAAGTATAAAGGTTGACTCACCGCCGTCCGCGTAGGTCTCAGAACCATAGCCGTCCTGTAAGCCGTTGGCCCAGGTGCCCTCGTACTTGGCGTTGGAGGTGGCGCTTTGACGGACTCCGTAGCGCCCCTTGAAGCCTTGCGTCCACTCGCCTCGGTACAACCACCGACCCCGGGACTCCACGCCCAGGCCGTGGCGCTTGCCGTTCTGCCACTGGCCTTCGAACGTGCTGCCGCTGTAACACAAGTACTGGGGTCACCTTCACACTTCATAACTCTCTTATTAATTTTGGATGTTTATATCTTAAATACGTATATAATATTTCACGTGAACTGCTGCTCATAGTGAGTTTTAGGGATCAGACGGGTTGACAAGATTTGCGTAAGCTTTAGTCTCTCATGCTAACAGATAAACACAAAATTGCTTCAGGCTAAGTGTTTTTAATCATGACACATGGATTCCTTCTTTTTAAATTAATGATCTAAGGCAATGACACTTTTCTATTCGATGTAGGAGTTAAAAAAAACATCAAACACAATTCTAGGCGTCCTCTTCCTGGATTATGGAGCCAACGATATTTTCTAAGGATATAGCTACGCCAATCTTGGATAAAAATAAAGTCTTGACGAGTGTGCACTAAAATCGCTCTCACAGAACGTATGCTTGACCATGTCTAAACGTTGGGACACGTCACGTTGTGTTGAATACGAACAGTATGAATTGTCGACCTTATGCAGATAGGTTGGGAAGTAGCTATGACCCAAGGGACTTGACAAAGTAACAGAAGTGGTGGTCTGTGGTTTCATCCTCGATATATATATATATCTGTTATCGTATATACAAGGTGTTTGTGTATTTGTGAACGGAATGATATTCCACTGATGTGTCATCAATAGTTTGCTAAACATCTGTTTTCTCAAAATTTTAATTCCACGAGAATAATGTTAAATACTCTGTGATACGCCTGTCTTCAAACACGACTTTTCCATTAAGACACATAAAGGATTGGTAGAATATCTTTATCATAAAATATTATCAGTGATCCGTGTGGTTAAAATTGTAATAAAACTTTTTGGAATGTTTCAGCTCTAATTTTTGTAGAGCGGATTTTTAGCAATAGTTTATATGAATCCACTTAGTAAATGAAAAATCAAAATTAGATCGAAATCACTAGACATTAAAATATTCTTTCAAATGACATCAAACACACGGTTTTCATGGTATAGAAAAACGTTACAGCGATTGTTTCAAGTTTAACATTGTTCTTATGGGAACGATTTAAATAAGGTACAGATACTCCTATTGCAGACTCCTAATGCTGTAGTTCCCTCATAAGTCCGTCCTCGAGAAAGTCAATCGTCCGTCGTCAGTCCGCTATGTACTCGTTGATGGTTTGGTAACAAGAATATAATAAAGGAAAATTTATTATTTAGCTAAATAACATTTATTGGAGTCTATTTGCAATTCTGTACATTTTTTATTACCTAAACACATTGAGTAAGCTACACAAAACTTTGTGAAATAGATTAATAATTACAATACTAATATGTACTTTTATAAGTTTTTCGATAGTATAGAATGATCAACTTTAATGAGTACAATCATTTGAATGCTATCTTCAATACAAAATATAAATATGTTAAATCAAAACTATTTTAATAATATTTTTATGTAAAACCCCACAATTGAGGAAACTCATATTTGACATTTGACTCTACGTGATCCTTAACAGTTTGAAGTACAGTAGTGTAAAAGTAAGAAAACACCTTCAAGTATTACAAAGCAAACGAACATTTTCATAGAAACAATGAAAGGGTATTGGATTTACACAGAGATACTTCAACCGTGTGCCCAATATCTTTGAAACACCCTTTCAGCTATTTAAATTGTAAACTCTATCCCTTGAAATAAATACTACCATGAAGTCAACAAAATCTAACTAATAACAAGTTTCAACAACTTTTGCTGTCAAGTTTTAATTTCATATTTCTTCCTTTGTAATTCCACAGTACCTTTTCACAATAAATTTCTGGCTATGAAAATCCGTTGACGAAAGAATCCATAAATCAAATAGATAAAAATTAGTTCATATTGAAAACACAATGCTATTTTATTTATGTTGACAGTGTACATTACAATCCTAGGGACTCCATAGTCTTTTATGTAACAGTTTATTCCATAAGTTCAACATACAGAAACACATCCATATAATTACTTGTTGGTTAGCTCAATACTAAAGATGTCACTTCGTAGTCCAAAGGTTGCCGGTTTAAATCCGGAAACAGTTTCCATTTTAATTGATTTTATTACTAATTAATTATATGTGTAACAAAAGGTTGGCATTAGATCTTAGAACTTACAAGACAAGGCTCTCGAGACCGTATCAAAATATAACCCTGGCGTTGAAAATCTATAAAATACAAAATGCAGGTTTAAGGAAAAAACTTGTGAAGTCCCTGAAACTCGTTACCAGCTTATTCTCTAAATATAATTATGGTTTTCAATTCAATGGTCCATAAAAGTGTGAACTTTCAGTAGTCATTACTTATTTTCATTAGTTGAAACCCTTAATTACTTCGTGTGCAATGATTGAAATACTGTTGTTTGGAAATACATGATCGGAATCGAGTTTTCGGTGCGGAAGAAGGAGTAGCGTTAACTGTCTGACTTCAACCGTGCTATAACTGTTGGATTCCGCGAACTCTGGTGTCGTTAAACATATTTTATACAATGAGATGTGAATCAACACAATGGCACAATGTATCAAGGCCGCTCACTATTGGCTACATTCCTAGTCATTGTTACTCGAGGACGCACTATCGAATAGTCACCATCGCTCAGTTAGTTTTGACATGGATATCTCTTATGTGGCATGGTGCGTATAAGAAATGAAATTCTTGAGTAGGCCTACTCAGGTTTGCTGCGTTGGCGGTATAGTTGCTTGTTATCTACATATATAATTATTATAAATATATATTATCAGTTTCTTTATCACGAAGAGCTATTGTTACTTTTAAGATCTTTTGATTACGTATGAACGTGAGTTTTGAGCCATACTTTTGAATGATCAGATACTCCTATTGCAGACTCCTAATGCTGTAGTTCCCTCATAAGTCCGTCCTCGAGAAAGTCAATCGTCCGTCGTCAGTCAACTATGTACTCGTTGATGGATTGGTAACAAGAATATAATAAAGGAAAATTTATTATTTAGCTAAATAACATTTATTGGAGTCTATTTGCAATTCTGTACATTTTTTATTACCTAAAAACATTGAGTAAGCTACACAAAACTTTGTGAAGTAGATTAATAATTACAATACTAATATGTACTTTTATAAGTTTTTTGATAATATAGAGTGGTCAACTTTAATGAGTACAATCATTTGAATGCTATCTTCAATACGAAATATAAATATGTTAAATCAAAACTATTTTAAAAATATTTTTACGTAAAACCCCACACTTGAGGAAACTCGTATTTGACATTTGACTCTACGTGATCCTTAACAGTTTGAAGTACAGTAGTGTAAAAGTAAGAAAACACCTTCAAGTATTACAAAGCAAACGAACATTTTCATAGAAACAATGAAAGGGTATTGGATTTACACAGAGATACTTCAACCGTGTGCCCAATATCTTTGAAACACCCTTTTCAGCTATTTAAATTGTAAACTCTATCCCTTGAAATAAATACTACCATGAAGTCAACAAATTCCAACAAAATCTAACTAATAACAAGTTTCAACAACTTTTGTTGTCAAGTTTTAATTTCATATTTCTTCCTTTGAAATTCCACAGTACCTTTTCACAATAAATTTCTGGCTATGAAAATCCGTTGACGAAAGAATTAGTTCAGAAGTAGTTAGAAAAATTAGTTCATATTGAAAACACAAAACTATTTTATTTATGTTGACAGTGTACATTACAATCCTAGGGACTCCATAGTCTTTTATGTAACAATTTATTCCATAAGTTCAACATACAGAAACACATCCATATAATTACTTGTTGGTTAGCTCAATGCTAAAGATGTCACTTCGTAGTCCAAAGGTTGCCGGTTTAAATCCGGAAACAGTTTCCATTTTAATTAATTTTATTACTAATTAATTATATGTGTAACAAAAGGTTGGCATTAGATCTTTGAACTTACAAGACAAGGCTCTCGAGACCGTATCAAAATATTCCACTGGCGCTGAAAATCTATAAAATACAAAATGCTGTTTTAAGGAAAAAACTTGTGAAGTCCCTGAAACTCGTTACCAGCTTATTCTCTAAATATAATTATGGTTTTCAATTCAATGGTCCATAAAAGTGTGAACTTTCAGTAGTCATTACTTATTTTCATTAGTTGAAACCCTTAATTACTTCGTGTGCAATGATTGAAACACTGTTGTTTGGAAATACATGATCGGAATCGAGTTTTCGGTGCGGAAGAAGGAGTAGCGTTAACTGTCTGACTTCAACCGTGCTATAACTGTTGGATTCCGCGAACTCTGGTGTCGTTAAACATATTTTATACAATGAGATGTGAATCAACACAATGGCACAATGTATCAAGGCCGCTCACTATTGGCTACATTCCTAGTCATTGTTACTCGAGGACGCACTATCGAATAGTCACCATCGCTCAGTTAGTTTTGACATGGATATCTCTTATGTGGCATGGTGCGTACAAGAAATGAAATTCCTGAGTAGGCCTACTCAGGTCTGCTGCGTCGGCGGTATAGTTGCTTGTTATTTACTATAGATACATAATTATTATAAATATATATTATCAGTTTCTTTATCACGAAGAGCTATTGTTACTTTTAAGATCTTTTGATTACGTATGAACGTGAGTTTTGAGCCATACTTTTGAATGATCATCAGTAGATTATTAACTACACTAAATCGTATATTATTTAATATATAACGTGTAGCCCCCTAAATTAAAATAACTTACTGGAAAGAACAAACCACACATGTCTTCAGTAATTGGTTATTTCCCAAAAATGTGTTTTTGAGGAGTGAATTCACTTTACAAACTCGTCCAATGAATTGAAATTAGTAGGGGCCTAATTAATTTCATGCAGCCAGTATATAACCTACTCTAACCATATAAAGACTCGGTTATCTTCCATGTTAGCGTGGCTACACACGTGACACGAGTTTCACCTACAGGCCAACATGTTGCGTCATGTGCACGGCGGCGAGTGCGTTGGTAACGGACTCTTGCAGGCTTCGAGGGAGAATGGTTTGGTAGTGACGGGTAGACAGAACTTAAGAGCCACACATCATGTACGAGTCGCAATAAAATTATAACTATACAGGGAAAGACAAAGGCAACGGACGGTTTTCAATTGGCAATAACTTAACGTTTTGTTAACATTTTCATTTTTTTACTAATTCTATTAAGCAAAAAACGGCAATTAATGGTAACCACTTTATAAAGCACATATTTACCTTCACTGCGAAAACACACAACGCATTAAGGTATCCTATTTAAAGATACAGTAACATTAATCAAGCGATGATCATCCTGTCCATACACTCTTCCATCGAAGACTTTGCCCAGCATTACGTGGTTGGTTGAAGAAATCACTTGAGTTGTCCTCTTATCACCACTTTCAGCTTTGCTATTTTACATAGTTCGCTCATGTACACATTTAATCGCCAACGCTGAAGTTACCTCAATTTTTCTTGAGGATAACATGCGAGCCAAGAAATGCTACCTAACTTTGAAATGGCCACGAAATTTCCTGTTTAAGAGTTCATTATTTCATTTGCATTGTGACCATTTCAGCAGGACGGAATCCTGCTGACACCACACCTATTTAATAGCGATGCGTTTATTCTGTAGCTCAAAAAAGTAATCAATGATAAAATCTCTTGTCACCCCTCACCAAACAGTAACTTTGGCACAGTTAGTTGAGTTCACGCAATTCTTGAATTGCAACTCAAGAATCAAGAATTCGAGAATCCGTTGATGTATGAAAGTTGGCAGAGCTGTTGGTCTGGGATAGTTACCCCTGACTGATACCCAGTTCTGCTAACTGCGTGCTAATAAAACGGTTATATTTATATGACGGTTTAATAGGATAGCGTACTTTTCTGCGTTGTTTGTGTTAAGGTAAAAATGTGCTTTATGATGGGGTTTTCATAAATGATATATATATATTGTAAATATAGAGTATAAAAATGTTTACAAACTTTGAAGTTATAGCGCCAGATGAAAACCGTCAGTTATTTTTGCCATTCCCTGTTTAAGAAATTTATGGTTTGATTCTCAATCCTAGCCAGGATATTAGTGATGAAAATTAATGTAATCTTATGCCAACAGACTAAGATATAACTTCCTTTAGGATGAACATTATTATGGAATACACAGCGTATTATTAAACTTTGTTCACACGCAAGACAACCATTACTACCAAACAGATATAAAAAAATAAAATATTTAGACGTCGTCACAAAAGAAACAAACATAAAATGTTTGTAAATCCGCAGCGTTGACTTGAGACGAGTACGTTAGTGTAGTTACACGTAGGCCGAGGAAACAAACATGACATATGGTGACTTGAGACGAGTACGTTAGTGTAGTTACACGTAGGCCGAGGAAACAAACATGACATATGGTGACTTGAGACGAGTACGTTAGTGTAGTTACACGTAGGCCGAGGAAACAAACATGACATATGGTGACTTGAGACGAGTACGTTAGTGTAGTTACACGTAGGCCGAGGAAACAAATATAACATATGGTGACTTGAGACGAGTACGTTAGTGTAGTTACACGTTAACCAAGGAATCAAACATAGCATATGATGACTTGAGACGAGTACGTTAGTGTAGTTACACGGTGGCCAAGGAAACAAACATAGCATATGGTGACTTGAGACGAGTACGTTAGTGTAGTTACACAGTGGCCGAGGAAACAGCGAGTGAGATTTGGAAAGTAAACAGAGAACCTTCAAGTGCTGAGTCGTCAGAAGGCTTCCTTTCACAGTCAGTGAATCAAATTTGCGTTAAAAATAAACATGCTTGGTACATCACTTTATACATGTGTTCTGTGCCAAATATTACATTGTCAAACTGAACCGTTTAATGAAAATAAGGAATGGCGTTTCCTTGAATCGTCATTATTCGTTATTTACTAATTTTATATAAGATTTTGGAAAGAGCTTTACTTTATATCTTTAATGAATTTAACATCCACAAGAAATAGGCCTACTATTTTATTTTTTTATATTATACTTACTTATATAATTATATATACTTTTTATATTATGTTATTTTAATACTACAGCTGTGCCCTATTGAAAAGGGATGATTAATGAGAGCCTAATAAGAAAATATCAGTCAACAACGTAAACACAGGATGCTCTCAGTATTGAACCCACGGAGAAAAATTCAGAGAAAATTCGATATTCTTACATGATACTACGTGACTACCAGGTGCTGGAACTGGTATATCTGTGACAAAAGTCAGCTCTGTTTGTGTGAAGCCTAGAACAGGGTTAAGATAAATTTAGAACCCTTTGAATTTATAATATAAAGAATTTTATTATGTTATAAGACTTACAAAATTTGTATTAGCAATAATTATCGTACATCAATAAATCCTTTTAAACCTTTTATATTAAATAAATACCATATTGTTGTGTTTTAAATGGAAAATAGTTTGCTATGAAAGTTTATACCGCAAAATCTGGTTCATGTAACATAAATACATCAAAGACGTTTATTTCATAAGAACTTCTGTAATGTCGCATGATTTTCGTAGGTTCACGTAATAATCCATTCATGCATTACCAATTAATTGTAAATCCATTTTCAATTGATAAGTGCGTAAACTACTCTTATGAAAACAATGATGACCTTTGGATAACGGATGTTCGCAACGGGCTTGTAATGTCGGAGTTGTCCAAAACACACGCAACTCCGCCTAGCGATTGATTGCAACCGTGGAGGGCTCGACAATCGCTCATTACTGGCACAGCATGCCAGTCGCTAGACGCTGGCACGGCGCACCCGCCACCTGGCACTGCGCCACGGCCTGCTCCGACAAATAGGTCGAAACATATTCCATCCGAAAAATTACTTTATTAAAACTTTTGGAATTTCAGTCTAAACGACTTTCCAGCCTGTATACCCACTGGTAAAGTTTTGGCATATACGAGTAGGTTTGCGACGATACACATAACAATCCGATGTATCCTTGTATATTTCCTGAATCAGATTTCTTGTAGACATTAACCCTCCATTTAATCGAAACCGATTTTAAAGTTTAAGTGTCAAAAAAATTATCTCGGTTTGTAGTTTTGCAAAACGGTTTTACATATATTTTAAAATTATATCTCTATTGCGCATAAGACTCACTCAAAGCTCCCCTCACATAATAGTAACATTATGAACGAGTTTGTTAATTAATAACAGTTTACCAGAACTACAAATAATCAATGAGCAATATTTTAACTGAATTTATTCGTGGTATGGTATTGTGATCAGAAAATCGTGTACTATTTTAGTTTGGGACAGTCCTTTTTCGCAGTATATTATTCAAAGTCTTGAATTACATTCCCAACCACATCATGCATTCCATTTGCGGTCCGAAGACCTGCGTAGTTCTACTAGATTTTATTATTACGTATCCACGCTTTTTAGACTTTTTTGTTAAGGAAAAGCCACTTGAAACAGTCCTGATAAATAATTTGTTACTAGTACCCAAAAATATCTCATATATTACACCAACTTCAACTATTCAGTGAGGTCAATCAGATATTGGGGAAGTCACAATTCGGTATGATGTCGCAGTGGCTATGAGTTCTTTCATAATACAGAATGCCTGCGTTCCTTTTCACATTAGTTTCTCATAATCCATAAGTCAGAGACCTGACTTCCAAATTACCCTGGACATCCAGACTGACCAGAATATTTTGAGACATAGCACCTACGTGTTTGTCTATCTGGGGGAAGTAATTTTTCTTCAAACTCTGAGCCTGATAGGCTCATTGATATGCTATGATGGAGGGGGGGTATTGGGTATAGTGATTTAGTCCACGGCTACGCCTTGATCTAGTTTCGTATGGATATTGTTCACGAATTTTAAATTGTCCATTTAATACGAGGCATGTTTTAAGTAAGTTCCGTTGTGTTGAAGACACTAGTAGTTCGCGCACATTCCGCAATGAGCGCTTGCGTCCTGTCCGGGCATGCTTCGGGAACAATTAATTGTGCTCAATCTCAGCTCTGGAGCTAACCTGTTCGCGGTTCTGCCCTGTAATTCCTGAATGTTTAAAATAACCAACTTGCTCAATTAAATATTTGATTTTATGAGACTCTGATCTACAGAATCTTTAACTTTAGGTGTTCAAAAACAATTTTGTAATGCACTGTTCAGCAAATTCGTTCGAGATTCCTGTTATTGATAAACACATGTTCCCACAAATCCTCGCTTTAACCGAATCCACTAAATCGTCTGTAATTAATCAAAGAAGGGTGGTTGTCATCATCGTTGGTCGTTCTCACAACCACCTGTGACTCTCGCACCCACTTGCGCACTTACTGTCACTATTAATAGTGTCACCGAACTCTTCCTAAATCTGTCGATGAAATTCTGCAGCAAACCGTATTACTGAGTCAACTACACATGCGGCGAGTTGATAATCTTTAATATTTTCAGCCGTACAGGTTAGGTTGGGCAGAAATTGAGCACAGTTGTTCCCGAATCACGCTGGTGCACGACACATGCGCATATTGCGGTAAGTGCGTAAACTACTAGGTTCTACTACAAAACGGAACTTCTTAAACCTCGTATTTTATAATTCCCTTGATGTTATTTTTCTTTTATCGGTGGCTTGATGCATTCCACATAGATCAAAAAGCTCTGCTGAAACAGCTAAGTATGCAACCTTCAAATTATTACAATTTACGCAACTCAAATGCAACTATGCAACTGTCTTATAGAGTGGAAAATCGAATTTAATTCACAGTCTAATCCTCATTATATTCTAAGATTTTCAACCTAGAAGATATATTTAAGAAATGTTGAACAACGTTTATAAAATCCCCACATTATGACGGAGATCTATATTTTAAAGCATTGTTAATTAAAACTATTTTCCTTGGTTGGGAGAAATGATTATTGTAGTGCAATAATTAGTGGAGTAAGATGTTTCAATAGAGAATTAATATTTTCACATGAGGGATGAGTTGGAGGATGGGAGTGAGTGGGGGGGAGAAAGAGAGAGAGCGCGTACCAGGCTGGAGTCACAAATAGCGCCGGAGCCGCACGGTCTAAAATTACTGAGCCAACGACCCAACAGCCTCACATATACAGCATACAACACTCCGCAATGCTGTACACCCGTTATTGTGTGGCAATGTGGACATGTGAGAGAATACATTTTGAATTTGACTGGGATGGTGGCGTCATCCTATAATCCAGCTATTTGGAGGTCACGATTTGTGGATAGTTGTGAGCGATGGTCGGTGGGTGTAGTGTTCTCTTGTGTGGATTAACGTCCGCACTATTGAATACTACGTTAATCCGCAAAAACCATCCTCATACTTAGACCAATTTGTAATTCAGAGGCCGTGGTTCGGATTCCACGTTAAACTGTAGGTCCATTAGTTGCCATCGGCTGTTGGGCTATTAATTAACAGTCCTGTCTAAGGAACATGTCAGCCTTAGTCAGTAACAAGACTACAAGATCGCGCCACAATCATCTTACATTCAATCTTCATTCATATTTGGCTTGAAATACCTTGTAGTGTGGTCGCCATTTCAATAATCTAATCTAATCTAATTTACATACAACAGTATGGATGCAAATTACTGTAGCAACGGACATTATCATTCATTAATGTTTATTAATATTGCATATTTTACATTAGTGACAACAACATCTTCACGGGATTATTTACTAGATCCAGGTGGGACTTTGTACCTGCTTTTTCAATTCAACAAACAAAAGACAAACTTTAAATAATATAGTGATATCTGAGAAACTTACATCACTGGATTGTAAACATTAAATGCGGTCCATTGATCACAAAATCAGTCAGCCAACGTGTTCATTAGTAACACGTGCTGGTGTCAATCGACTGTGTTTACCCCGGATCCCCTGTCACAAACTGTTTTACAATTTTACACTAGAACACCTTTACGGCAATGGAAAAATGAACTTTAAGCGACACTTACGTTTTACCAAAAAACTATTTTGAAAATCTTAAACCTTGAAGCAAAATTACAAACCGACATAATTTTTTGACACCTCAAACGTCGATTAAAATTAGACTAGTATTTGGTACTAGTGGAGTTTAAAATGTATATGTAATATTACCACTACATGTTCTGTAGACCAAGCTTTCAATTTCAATATAATTTTTACAATTAATAAAAAAAATTACTCTTACAAACAAATTTGGCTTTAGTTACTTAAATCGTGCAAATTACAATTGTTAGATAAAAAGATTACTTACTTATATTTCTCTATAACAATGCATAAATAATCGAAAAATCCATTTTTATTTTTGAGATACTATTTATATTTTACCCCTATATAATTAAATGGTGACATAACTACAAAATGAAATTAATTCGTCACTTTAAAAATCTAAATGATTTAGAAGTAGTGTTATATATATGTCTGTTTTAAAATGCTATAGACCGTACTGAAATTAATACTAATATACCTATAACGTGTTACATTATGTACGGAGTTCTGTTACACTTAGGTATGGTTACTGCAATGAGCTAAAGTTAATGAATAAAAAGAGGGCTATGCCGCAGTGCTGTATACACTATATCGCTGCTACTATCGGGGTATTTTACCCTATAATGTGTTACATTATGTAAAGTGTTGTGTTACACTTGATATAGCTTCACTACGGTTATCAAGAAGTAATGAATGTAATATGAGAGCTATGCCGCAGTGCTGTATACACTATATCACTGCTACTATCGGGGTACTTTACCCTGTAATGTGTTACATTATGTAAAGTGTTGTGTTACTTGATATAGCTTCACTACAGTTATCCAGAAGTGATGCATGTAATATGAGAGCTATGCCGCAGTGCTGTATACACTATATCACTGCTACTATCGGGGTACTTTACCCTGTAATGTGTTACATTATGTAAAGTGTTGTGTTACTTGATATAGCTTCACTACAGTTATCCAGAAGTGATGCATGCGATATGAGGGCTATGCCGCAGTGCTGTAGACACTATATCACTGCTACTATCGGGGTACTTTACCCTGTAATGTGTTACATTATGTAAAGTGTTGTGTTACTTGATATAGCTTCACTACAGTTATCCAGAAGTGATGCATGCGATATGAGGGCTATGCCGCAGTGCTTTTGACCCTAATACATGTTTCACTCTACTATCGTGGTACTTTACCCTGTAATGTGTTATATTACGTACAGCATTGTATTACACTTTATTGTTGCTACCTAGCTATACATGCCCCGTTATTTCATATTAAGTTAGTTTCCAGTAGGTAATTTAGCTGTGGCAATCTGACCAGTTTAGGCTTGATTATTTTGACAAAGGTTTTAAAACATGTGGAATATTTAGTCTTGGGATGGTGACGTTTGGAAATTTTTTAAATGAAAATTAGCTCTGAATTTAATAGTTTTCTTCGTGAAAATTTCAGTAAGGAGCAACTTGGCCTTGGGATGTTTGGCTAGGAGTAATTTACCAGTAAGAAATGCAATAGTGCATTATTCATCTTAAACTAAAAACTAAAAATTTCAGCTATGCGTAATTTATTTCTTGACCATTTTGTGAAGGAGAACCTATTATTTACCTTTGTCTTATTACAGAAGATTTTTTAAATTTGATTTATTTGTGGAAATTTAACTCTGGAAAAATTGTTAGGTAGCTATTTAGTATTGAAGAAGAAGACAAGGAGCAATTTCACCATGTGAATTTTGTTTTTCACCGATTCAACATGACTATTAAGGTAGTGTAAATTTAGTTTTGGACCATTTCGTAGGGAAAATACATCTGAAATCACGTTTTCTGTTTTGGAATCGAACATTTAATTTTCATGGCGTAGTTTAAAACACAAGAAAGGGTAATTTTAAAACCATCATCGACAGGAACCATAGTTAGAATACACAATATAACTTATTTTGGGACTTTATCGTTAGTGTAATCGTACTCATAATCTTAACCTGGGAACAGACACGCGAGATAAAGGACTGGAATAAACCAAGCCGGCGGTGATTATTTTTATGGCCGCCGGTCCTCCCTATCAACTCAGGTAATGGACCTCTAAATATTATTGCTTACTAACAAACAAGCTCTCGTGGTAAACACAGCCACCTTCAATTAGATTTTAACTTTGAACTAATACCGAGATAAAAATGGGCATACCACTAATATACAGCTAAGCCTAATTTTAGGGCTTATATCTTTTCATCTGAGGAAATAACAATACACAGCAAGTTTCGTCACGTTGGAATAAATCAAAATGTATAACACAAGTCTTTACTTACTGATTGGGAGTGTAGTATATTATATTTATATCAATCAATGCCCAGTCGGACAGGCTCCATGACATCATTTTAAATGATAAGTTTCACGACAGTTTTGTAAATATAAACCGTAACAATTAAGAGATCTGAACCTTTGAATTTACAAAATACTTTCTTATTTTAAAAGGCTGAACTAGGCTATATATTTGATATATATTATATAAGTTATGTTTATGTTATATCAGTTAGTTTACTGTGATATATCATTTTTTAAACTTTAATAAGATGACTCAGTTCTATATGTATGTGTTATTAATTAACATATTCCATTTTCGTTTAAATAATTTACCAAAATGTATTATTTGATAAACAATCCGTAAATACAAGTATCTTCCACGCGTATTTCTACAAATATTCATACTTTCAGGAGCAGGTTTCCCAACTACCTTACTTCTGAGATAATACATAAAACAATATGTGTGTAGATAATACATTCCAAATGTTTCATTAAAAATGTAGTGTAATATGGAAGTAATGTTTTCGGTATTTCACGTAAGCACAACATTGAACGCCCCTAGACAACGTATTGTGTTTGCCGCTGAGAGCGCGCTAGTCTAGGGGTAGGGCGTGGTGCCAAAGGTTTCGGGTTCAAATCTCGATAATCACCAAAGGCTTTTCGCTCAGTGATAATGTCGCAACTCACTAGGTCTAGCCTAAAGTAATGTGTAAAACTGTTTCGGGCGATGACGTAGACTAATCCCTTTGATTTAAAAAAACTGTGCCGTGGACAGCATAGTTTTCTCCAGAACCGTTTATCATGGACTATTAATTTGTTTAGTTTTTTCAGGTTTAGTGGTCAGTCAAATTATTTTTTGTCTAAAATGTCCGGAAATATAATGTATTGCATAGGAATACTTTGGGGAATAGGTTAGATCATGGATATGTAAAAAAGGAATGTTTTCAGTTCCTCAAAGCAGCTGTTCCTTAAAACATATGGAGACACTTCCGTTACAATTTTCATTCATGAATTGCGATCAGACCCGATCTTAGACAAATCCATGTCAAAATTACATATAAACCCCCATAATAGTTGAACCGTCATGTTTACAGACATGTGGGCGGTGTCACATTATTTGGGATCTTAATCACTATAAATCGTGGAGTCCTAATAAAAATCATTAGTTAATAAGAAATTTCCATTGTTCAAGTTTTCTGAGATTATTGGGGGGAACAACCATTAAAGATTAAAACCTGGATATAGCCAAGGTTCACATTGGTACCAATTTGATCAAAACCGGGTCACTGAGCGGTCTTGGACATAGTCGTACATCAGTTCGGAAACCTTTTTTAAGTTACAGGTACATCAAGATGGTTATTTCCACGCTCAAATCAAATTAAAAATTTGGACAATATATACTTTTCATATACTATTTAGACAAGAATAAATTAAAAAGACTAGTCAAAACGTAAAACTAAAAACACAATTATATCGTAGTATCAACATACTAGAGACCTTATACTTTTATATTGTCAGTTTAGTTTTATTAGAATTACACTAACTTTTCATTTATTATAGTCCCATACTACTTTTGGAAACAGCACTCAAGCTTCTATGTAAGTATAAATTCGTCTTCGTATTGTCTATTATTATTAGCTAATAACAGTTTGCTTCAAAGCCAAATTCCTTTAATAAGTTTTCTAAAGTGGAAGAAGTAACATCAGAGAATTTGCCAAATTTACATACATTAAGGCCCATGCGCCACAGCGGTGCAGCCGTGGTGGCGCATGGGCCCTGTAAAACCTGCATTTTATCGGTTATCCGTGGACGGATTTCGTTCACCAAAGTACCGTTCGATTTTAAATCGAAATTCCAATCTTTTTTGTATTTTGTAAAAATTTTATAGAGTTAATGGGTTTTTTGTTATTTTAGTTAAAAGATTTTTAACCACCGCCATTTTGAAAATATAAAAGTAAATTAAATGATACTTTGTGAATACGTTTCTTTTTGAGCAATAAATATGTGTGCAAAATTTGGTTTCTGTATCTTAAATAGTTCTTGATATATAAAGTTTTTGTAAAAAATACAAAATGGCGGCTGGCGGCTAAACGAAGGATTTTTCGACAAATGTTTATGGGTATTTTTTTGTTTATTTTGATGAGTCCTATCACCTCTCGAAGTTTATCCCCGACTTTAATGAACACCCTGTATATATATATATATATATATATATATATATATATATTATATATATATATTTATTTATTTATTTATATACACATATTTAAGAGGTTTCTAGTATTTTAAAGAATTTAAAAAATGCAATCGGAATGAGCTGTATTGAAAATTATACTTGAACACTTTTTCTATTTAATATTTAAGTGCTTTAATGACTTTTACATACTGATTGATCTCAGAGAGGAAGAAACACTTTACAATTTATTATACAGGGTGTTTCAGAATTTCCTACCAATACTTCAGGGCATTGTTTCTGGGTAAGAAACATATCTAAATATCATATTTAAATTGTCCGGAAGTCTTTAGTTACTTACACAGCCTCCATTTTGTTTTTTCCCAATATTTTTTCTGAATAATGGTTAAACGTACGGAATTGAAACTTTGCACAAAAATTTATGACAAATAGACAAAGCTACAAAAAAATTATGACAATTTCTCAAATTCATAAAACAAAATGGCGGTCATTTAAAATTTTGTTTCTCAAATAACTCGTGAACCATCGATTTAAAAGAAAATTTACAAGACTTATTTAGGTAATGTAATTACAAATCGATTGACACCAAATTGTTTTAAATTAGACAAATATTAACTGATATATGGTAGCTTTAGTGATAGGTGACCGCTAGAGCTTAGTTGCAGTGCATGTCAAGGAATGCGACTTAAGTCACAACAATACAACAGTCTCCGCCTGCTTACTGTCATTAGGCCGAAATTTATTTATAAAGAAAAATGTAAAGATAAAACAAAACTAATAAATGAACAATACATTTTGATTCGGCAAGGACGTATAAAAATCTATTTCCGGAACTCAGCCAGCCAATAAATGCTACCTATGACGCCATGACAGGAACTTCCGGTAGCCAGTAGTATCTTTGACTATACATATTAAGTCAAAGTATAGTAAGTATAGTCAAAGGTAGTATTTAAGAAGGGACGCCATCTTGTTTCTTTCAGTCTCCATTTGGGCCTGATGATGTTCGGTGTACCTGGACGAAATCGATCGCCAATTTAACAACTTTTGTATATATTTACCGTTGTATATAATTACAATATAATATTAAATAGTGTTGGAAGACATGAGTTTTAACTTTATCCTATGAAATTTCTTTACAGCTAAATAAATAACGGTATCTAGATAACCAGACAGTGATAGGATCACGGTGAAGGACTATATTCTTAGGTACCGGTACGTGGAAGCAACCAGAGCTTTGTTGCAGTTGCCTGTAGAGACAAGTAGACATTTGCTACTTGCATTATTAATGCAACGTTCCTTCGCCAGCTTTCCGAACAACACAGGCTGCTTTTTGTACAAGACATTCAAGAACACTCGTACATACTGTCGGATATCCTAATTTAACAGTTTCATTGTACATCAACTAACGTAAACTGTGTTTATTAGTTTTAAAATAGGGTACATTCAATACATCTACATCGTCATATAAATATTAACCAATTTGATCTGATTTAACCAAATCAACTTAATTGCGCTTCATTTAATTTCAAATCAAAACATCTTCGGCTATGATTACTAAACGACTGTGATAACCTATTGGACGGGGCTGTGCACATCTCGATTTATTAACTGTAGTCATCTAATGAATAACCGATTCAATTAATTAATGAATAAGATCCACTACTACCCATAAAAATTAACTATAATTAATATTCAATCTTAATAAACGAATATTTAATCGTTTGGACTGGGATCATGTTTCATAACTTGTAGATATGGGTTAGTTAATGTAATATGTTTAGAAATAAAATGTTTTTCTATGCTAAGGCTATGTTCTATGTCTAAAAATGTTTAATATTATTGTTACTATATTACTCATCACCTAGGACGGAAGCTGTCAATAACTCGGAAATTCACGAACCGAAATAAACAGCTACTCAGCGCGTTTCCATCGTACTCGTCTGTGGGTCTCCTCCCCTACAATTCCTCTTAGTCATTCATCCATTTCAATGGAACATTACCCAAACACATATCTTCATTATATTTTTAAACCTTCCGTGAGCAGTAATTTATACACATTCATGACTGAAATGCACAGTAACTTGACTTTTAGGATAATTTTACAACTTTAAAATAGCGCCCGTTGGTCTCTCTGGCGAAAACCGACCCTAATACACACTGAATGTTCAATTTTTATCTTGGTAAAAAAATTGTTTAGTAGCAAGGTTTCTACACATATATTTGTTTTATTTTAGGCCGATTTGTCCTTTAAAACACCTCATAAATATCCATATTCCACAAACCTTTTTATATTTTAACTACATAGTATGGTAATAGTGCTTTTAGTCTTGAAAGAATCGGAATTACTGCATTGTCCGCCAAAAGTGTATATTTTAGCGAATTTCCCATAGGGAAGTAGCTATTACCGTAGGTCTCATGGCAAGAGTTAAGCCCGGGACCATGTTATTTTTTCTTCTTTAGGTGCCCAGAGACCAAAAACAATAGTCGTTAAAATATATATATATATAAATTTGAGTTGGTAAATGAGGGCTACTATTAATATTAAATGATGATGTTCTTATTACTACACCACTTGATAATGGACTGAGTTCTGAAACACGTTGTGAATTTTTTAAATAAAATAATGTCTCACACAAAAAAAAGGGTATTAAGTTATGAATAATTATTTATATTATATATATATATATATACTCCTACAAATGCTCAGGCGAGTTCGTAAACCAGACATATCGGTCAATGAGAACGGGTAGTTTGGGGGGGTTTTGTACCCCAAAATAGGGTTTTTTGAGTTTTCACATGTAATTTTTAAATATTTCTAATTTTATATTTCACCATTGGAATCAGCTTAAAAAACTACACAATTAAGTTCCTTAAAGTTTTCCTCTATCTCCTACGGTTACCGAGATATTAAAAAATCTAAACACAGTACGTTGTATTGTGGGACTCCAATGTTAATCTTAGGGAGGATAGGAAAAAATTAATATTTCCCATATTAATCATATAGGGAATAGGCAAGCTCCTTTATTTATGGACAGATGTTGATGAAAGTTGGTATAAATGTTAATATAAAAATTATTTATGGTAGAAATGACTACTTTCAGTGTTCCTCACAGCAGCTAACCTGCACACTCTTTCCCATGTTAATCTTATGGAGAATAGGCAAATAATTCTCATGTTTATGGACACATTTCAATAAAACTTGTTATATATTATTATTATTATATTATTGATTTTGAAATTCGCTGAGTACGCAGGCCTGCTGCGACGGGGGTATTTTCAATATTGGGATGATGGCTTGGAATATTTTAAAGTATGTATAATTTTTTAAGGTAAGTGTGAAAGAAACACACTCCTGTGAGTGTGTGTGCCGGTTTCAGTTTCACGGGAACCCCTATAATGAAAAAGACTAATTATAAACCTTAGTTTAGCATTTTATATTAAATAAAAAGTAGTAAAAAATATTTTTTAAATTTTCATATAAATCAATTGCAAATCAATTACCCTACAATGAGGTGTTTGTGATTTCTGTACGATTTTATGTACCAAATTTACTTTGGCACCGTGTTACGGAATATAACAATTTATAGTTTCTTTCATTCTGCATTGCTGGCGGAGTTCGAGCTCCTGCATCCACCTACTATGGTCATTTTCAATCCAAGGGGCAAAAATCAATGGATTTTAGCTTATTATGACAAATAAAGGACACTGGACTTTCAGGTTCGTTTCTGCAGGGCTCCAACTTGGTGTTTGGCAGCACAAAATTGTAGGTGGAAATTTTACTTAATCTGTTCAACTAAATTAAAACTGAAATAGGACTGCAATCAACCATTTGTGGCCCCCGCTATACTTTAAGCCCGAACCAGTGTTAAATTGGGG
This sequence comes from Nephotettix cincticeps, assembly GCA_023375725.1. Classification (NCBI taxonomy): domain Eukaryota; kingdom Metazoa; phylum Arthropoda; class Insecta; order Hemiptera; family Cicadellidae; genus Nephotettix; species Nephotettix cincticeps. The sequence goes on along the minus strand of CM041786.1, from coordinate 25,689,036 downwards.
AACACAAACTCTTTAATTTAGTTCAGCATTTCCTCTTTTAAAAGCATAATATTTGATATTGCAGTAACTAACATATTATTGAACTAGTTTATGGGTTTTAAATGCGATTTAGAAAAGAAATCTAGCTGCAGTTAACGTAATATTTTAGGTTTGTATTTAAAAAATATTATCACTGTACAAATAGAACGTTTTTACTAATTTTCGGAAACATTTCCTTAACTACGAGGAGTCTATGTCTTAGAGGGTTAAAACTAGAGGAGTCTTGTCTGAACTACTTGTCTGGAGTCTCCTCTCAAACAATAAAGATGTGTTTTAACTTTGACCTAGTTGGTAGTTTGAGTTAGACCTCCTTTTGATCAAGTTCTTCTTCGAGGGAAAGCATTTCGTCTGGCAGTTGATTGTTTGGATTACAATCGCTGGCTAGTACAATGAGAGAGAATGTGCTATCTATAGCCCGCAAACACTCTTGACACCGACTGAGAGCCGCTTTATTCGATAACAACGGTCACTATATACGAGTATTAGTAAATTATATTAGTATCGATTTAATTATTTATCTATTAAACATTGGGTGCTGTTCCATAACCTCATCTGGCGTACTACTCGTATAACAATAATCGCCAAATGTAAAAAGTTTTCATCACCTTGTATCTAATTTAAAACCTGAAATGTGTCGTTATAATATGACGCCTTATTGAATTGACGAATAATGTAAGGTATTGTATCTATAAGGAAATGTATAAGGTAACGTAACTGTAAGGTAGTTAGTTAGTTTTTTACCACGCATTATTTTACATAATATTACTACATAATACATAACATGTATTATATTACATTAAATGTAATATATTATTATTTTACATATTATTTTACTAATATGTCTCATAAATGAGTAACCTATACAATAGTTTCAATTATTTACTATATTGAATTTAAAATATATTTTTGCCCATTAAAGAATCAGAACGAAAGGAAAAATCGCTGTCCATGTTTCCCCTTATTCTCACTTACTGAAATCAAAATTGCTTACTTCATTCTGGAACCGTTAGTCGTAAACTAATGATCAAAATACTGATTCCTTCATCTTTTTGAGCTGGATTTAATGATAATAATCAAATTATTTCATAAAAATAATACAACAAATTAAAAAAATATTTTTTACATTTTAATTTTCATAACTTTTGAAATGTAATTTTGACAAATATGTGAGTAAAAGAGTATTCTATTCTGCTTCCTCCCTCATAATCTTCCCTCAAAAAATGACATAGTTTTGGGCCAGAGACTAAGCAGGGGCTTAGCCGTGAATCAAATCACACTGAAGAGAAAATACGGAATCTAGGCGATAAAGAAGGCAGTCACATCAGAGATTCAAAACGTACTAAAGTTGTCAATTTCCATCGACCTCCAAAGTAGATTACGTAACATTAAGTCTTTTAGACCTCGCCATATTGTGACGTAATCATGTTTGACTTATTTTGTAACGTTAAGTTCACTTTTCTGTCCCTGACAATGAAAAATTAATGAGCTGATGTCCCTTAGTTTAGAAAGAAGCACACGGAAAAGTCATATCAGATGATTTACATATTCTTGAAATACAAAAATAAAGACCTATTACCAGCACTACATGCCGTCGTTGTCCTATATGTTATAATGAAAGCGGGGTTTCCCAAGTGTTTAAAATGTAGCGGCAGAACATTGCAAGTAAGGTCACCTCGGTTCAATTTGCATTAATGGCCTCTCCACTGCCATCACTTCCATCGTGTATTCCACGGAATGTGTAATTTGTTAAAACGATGTGGCAATTTGGGAGCTTGTCGCGTGCAGCTACTAAAACTTTAACGATTCTTCATAGGAGATTCCCTTGGCCGGTGTAAACCGTCAGATGTATATTAATGTTTCAAACGGAAGTGAAACCGGGCTGATAATTAGCCTCACGAATGTCATACGTCATCGAGATCGATGTAAACCTCGATACAACCTCTTTCACTTTTAAAAGAACTTCGTTCAATAAATTGATTTACGGTATCTTGTATAAAATTATTGTTACTCATTTTCAATCTTGTCCTTTTTGAAATTATACCTATCAAATTTCATCATCGAGCCTACTTTATAAATAATGTTTGTATTTACCTCCCTATGGGAAATCATGATATGGGATATGGGCATGATCATGGGAAATAGATCAGATTAGATCATGGATATGTTTAAAGGGAATGTTTTCCGTTCAACTAAACAGCTGTTCTTATAACCAAATGACGCCACGTCCGCTAAACACTTCCGCTGCACTTTTTGCGTTCCACAAATCCGCTAACCCCCCCTTCAGAGCTTAGACATATTCATGTCAAAATTTAACTATGGGGGTGGGAAATCATTTATTTCCCATAATTTAATGTTGTGTACATGGTACTGGGTTTGCTATTAAAATTAACCGACATAAATATTCCGAAAATGATCAAGAAGGTTTGTTTTGTAAAAGAAAATTGTTATATTATTTTTATTTGATAGTGGGGACTATCAAATACAGTATAAAAATAAAAAAATTATAAGCCACGGCTACAAGAAAAACACAAGTGTGTGTCATAAAAATTGACGTCATGGAATCGAACATAATACCATAAATAGTTTTTATTTGATTTGAAATGTCAAAACCTGTTTAACCATAACTGTCAACCACTATGGAACCACTAATTGCTTCCCTATGGATCCGTCATTAGGTCAATCGATAATGCGTATTTCTCTTCATTTGAAGATCGTCGTTGTCTCTATATATAAAATTGAATGTATGTCTGTCTGTATGTATGTATGTATGTATGTATGTATGTATGTATGTATGTATGTATCCTTTATGCGTTGCCAAACTACTCATCCGATCGCCATGAAATTTTAGGAAGTTGCTCTATATGTGTCCGGGAAGGTTTTAGTGAAAAAATATTTTCGAAAACCCCCTAAGTTTCCATTTTATGGCGTTTTAAATTTCTAATGTTAACCTTATGGAGAGTAAGTTTGTTTACAAATTGTCTACAATGAAAACATTTGATTTCTTAGCTACAGCTGATTGGTTTACTTTCCATTAGCAATACCGTATGCTTTACTATCCAATGCCATCTGAATCATTCATTAATGTTAAACTATGAAGTAAATGTGTACTGTAAAAAATGAACAGCTTTATTCACCACGTTAAACGGTTTTGGGGTCACGTGTTTTAACACTTGATGTATTTATATTTTTATTTTCTGTCTGATTAAAGTCACGTGTTTATATGATAATTACAATGTTTATATTATTACGTTTATTATAATAATCAGCTGTTGTATATCTTTCCTATAAAAGCCGTATTACAGTTAGGTTTCGTTTGGGTTTGGATTGGATTTGAATATTGTGAATTAATCCACTCAGATTTATTTGTTTTATGGGAATGATATTAATATGTTTTATCGTTTCAGTATTCTTATTCACTATGCAGCGACCCAGAATATATAACCTTTCACAATGAAGCCGTATTGCTATTCGACTTCAGAACATGGCCAATCTTAAAGTTAACATGTGTTTACTGTGAGGCGTTACGAAGTTCGCCGGGTCAGCTAGTTTTAAATAAACGGTATCAGTGCACTAAACATTTTTTTCCGCATTTCAGTAAATTGGAAAACTACATACCTTTAATAAAACGATAATAAATTAAAATATTCATTTAAATATAATTGTTGGAATTTTCGGATTCATGACACCCACCCCTAAATAGTACCAAACCTTTTTCAGTGGATTTGATTGGGGTAAGTGACACTAAACTGCATATCAAGTGTCATGGGAAATCGGAAGGAAATTAATTAATTATGTAACATGAGAGCGCCCAATGATATAAAACCTTTTTGAGTTGATTTTGGTGGGTGATGTGATTCTTCACTACTAACCATGTTTCTTGGAAAACGGTTTAGAAATAAGTAATAAAGAAGTTCGTCAAGTCAGGTAGTTAATCTACAAAGAATATTCAAATAAACAAGAATGCGTACGTAGTTTGATTAAATATTGTATTTGACTTAAGGGAGTAAGTATGTATCTGTTCTCAGATACCGTTTATTTATCTTTTTATTTATCTACAACATATGACTATGTTTTCTGGCGAAATAAAAACTATTGTACATTACCCTGATTAATTGTAGGTAGAGGGCCTCCTTCATAGGAAATATTATATTCATTACTTAATTGAACATTTGGCCTTGAGGTGAATTAATGATATGTTTAAGGGCGTGGTTGGAATAATTAACAATGAAATAATCTTGACTCTGTTATCAGCCGTAGGACACTTATCTTCCCAGTGTGGACGCCTTCATTTTTAAATAAATGAAAAGTGTAGATACAAAAATAAGTGTCTAAGTGGTGTGTAGTCACGAAGTTACTAGTCATATTTGTAGCATGGAACAAATTTCCATGACTTAGGAACATTCAATACAACAAATAATTACGATTCCATACCTCTGGAGGTATTAAACTGCGGTCAGAAACACGGGATCGAAAAGAGATTTAAGATTACGAAGAGTAAATGCTCCAGATAGATTGAAAGCTATTTACTGAAAAGGTTTTCAGGTTTCAAGCCATAAGCTTCCCCGCTGCGTGGTCTATGAACTAATCCTACCAGCGGAACTCGTTTCACACTATAAGCTTCTTTATTTTTACTGACGATTTATTGGTCCGACAGTTTATTTCCTAACATGTATAGACATGTCAAACGCCGATGCAATTTCAAATCTCGGAAAAAAATATAATTAGAATAAGGTCACTACAATTTCTTTGAATTCCATTAGCTTTGTCGAGTGTATTTACGCCTATCATATCTGTATGAGCCAATTTTTAACTGAGAACTAGTTAAGCGATTACGAGAGTTAATACTTTTATGTGAAACTTCAACCAAATTTTGACATGGATAAGTTTTAGCTCTGGGGGGTGTTAGCAATTAACGTGATCAAAATTTGTGACGTCATTTGGCTAGAGACGTCATAGTTTGGTTAAAAGAACAGCTGTTTAGACTAACAGAAAAAATCCCTTTAGACATATCCATAATCTAACCTGTTTTCCACAGCGAAGTAAATACAAACATTTTTCTGAGGGCTTTTACGACATATTTGAATTTTCGGGTGTGAAATTCCCAGTTCCAGTTGTAGTTCCTTAGACCATCGAAAGTATTTTGGACTTATTTCCAATCAATTTTATTTATTACTTATCCCTCCTATAGCTTGAAAAGTATTGTACTCAAAATAATTACTCTGTTTAAAAAAATGCTCCCCTTTGCCATGGATTTGTGTTCACGTGAAGATGTGGATAAGTGTCCGTAAGTGAGTGAGTATGTGAATACGTGTTCGTACCCAAGTGAAGATGTTGTTTCGTCATATTAATTTTTTTTATAACTCTTTGTTACCATACTGTTCACAAACATCTGATCATTCATTGTTGTATTCATTCATCGTTCATCACTTCCCGCATCAGTATTGTTATATTTCCTCTTTCATAATAAATGTATTTTTAAACCCGCAAAGGTCCTCCGTTCTTTTATTTATTTATTTATTTAACATTCACGCAATAGATGTGGATAAGCGTTTTTACTCGCATGAAGATGTCTTCGTACACTCGTGAAGATGTGAATACATGTCCATACGCTAGTGATGACGTGCATAGGTGTTCGTACGCTTGAAGATGTGGATACGTGTTCGTAAGCGTGAAGATGTAGATACATGTTCTACCCACGTGAAGATGTGAATACATGTCCATACGCGAGTGAGGTCGTGGATAGGTGTTCGTACGCTTGAAGATGTGGATAAGTGTTCGTACCCACGTGAAGATGTGGATACGTGTTCGTACGCGAATGTCAGACCCTCTCTCTCAGTCTCTCTCCCACCCTCTCTCTCTCTCTCTCTCGATCTTCCGTCTAAAAATACAAGCTTTGAAGCAGAGACTCAAGATTACTGTGTTTCTCTAAATATAGATCATGACGCTTACCTTACGCGTGCCTTCAAACTATAAAATTATTGGAAGCGTTTTAGCAGTCCGCTTTATGTAGAGTTTGAATACTAAAAACTACATTTTAGATAGCTGAGCCAAATAAATGTAATGCTTATGATAAGTTTTGTTTTAGTTGGATGTCTAGATCTCTCAGTGTAGGCCTATGCTATTATTTTATAATAATATATATTATACACATTATAAACTTTTTTGTACAGTTTTGAATATTATTTAAGGTTATTTTAAATGTATATTCATATTACTTGTAATTGGTGTAATTAAATCACTCAGTAATTTTTAAATTGCTTAAGACTAAATAAAAATTGTGAGGGACTAAGCTATTGAATATCTTATGAAAAGAGGTACGTGAATAGAGTGGAGATTTTAAAACCGGAGGTCCCAATGAACTTGCAAGCTAGATATTCAATCTGCTCTACGAAATGTGTGATAAAACTTGTTAAATTGAGTTTTTATAGTAATGCATATGTCTAGTCTATGGAATTAATTATATTATTTGTCTTCTTAAAAATTACATTGAAATTAATACGGACAAATATAACAAATAAACCCTACCATTAGCTGCTCCTATTTAGGGCTGGGGTCTTGACAATCTAAACCACCCCAAAAAGAAGTTAGGGTAATCATTGTAACATTTACCATAGGATACTAAGGTATCCTATATACGTTGAACTATACAAAGTTACTGAGTCTAACTAAGAAAGGTTTAAATGGAAGTTGTAAAGTAGCAAGAGGAAATCACTGTAAATTTTATAATTGCAAAGCCTTTAATTAGCTCATGAAAAAATAAATCTAATTTGTGCACTGAAAACCTACCATTAAAACTATTTTGACCTCTTAAAAATTTGACAGGAATAGTCAGTGATAAAGAGTTGTGAGAAGAAGCTTATGTCTTCTACTGTACATGCCTTTGCCATTTTTACTTTCTCCCCAACCCAATAGTTTAAGGAGAAAGTATTATTTTCGGTAGAATTTTCGGGAGAGTTTTTGGTGGATATATCCATCTTAATGCCCCCCTGAATCGAAAAAATAGTTTTTAGAGTGTTGTCTGTCTTTATGTCTGTTCGTGTTTGTGTGTGAGTGCGTGCGTAGAGATGTGCAGAAGCCTATATAATACACCATTGGTCCGATTTTCATTAAAGACAACAATGTAGACAACAATCCACGGTATCTCGGAGCTTTTATATACTTTATATATATTTTAATTTTTTAAGGGTATTTTACCCCTAACCCCCCACCAAAACACATGAAATGGAAATTTTTTGAAAACTATTTTGATGAATTTCATGATTTATAATCCTTTATGAGTCAAACCTAATTACACCAACCGAATTCCAAAAAAACATCGGAATCTTAACGTAATGTGCTTTTAAATATGAATAATGAATCATTTTAAATTTTCGGGCTTAAAACTGTATAGAACAATTTTACTATAACCATTAAAACCAACTTTAAAAAATAAATTAATCATTAGACTACAAATAACTGTTCCAGAGAAAAGTTCAATTAACTGTCCTTGGTGAAAGCAGCAAGTTGTTATTATTTACCTTGTTGTAAATTTAAGAAAGTGTCTGATAATTTTTGAGATAATGAATCTATAAAGGTTATAAACAACAAATAAATAAAGCATATGTAGCTGTATTAAATGTTGTAATTTTTTATTTGAATTATGGGAGAAAGTATGAGTCAGTTCAACTGATAATAATTATTGGTCTTCTGTAGCTAACTTTCACACCGTTCATATCGTGTTTTATTAGATTTTTTGTTATAATATATTAAAAACAACATTTAAATTACACTTTAAAGTATCACAAAAAATTTTTACAATAGACAAATTTTAAAGTAAAAGTAAGTAAGTTTCTGAATAACGTAAACAAACTGAAACATTTTCATTGAATCTAATTTAAGCACGAAAAATTAGGAGAAATTTTTAAATGACTATACGCATAAATTAATTTGTAATTTACTAAACTTACATGGTTATTATTTTTATTGCAACATTTAAAGCTCGCGATCTCAGATATCTACACTTTCAACCCGAGTGTTTGCTCGATAGCTATATAATTCGTATGGGTGTAAAGCTCTACATAGTAACAGCATTAATGAATCATAATAGTAGTTTATGCAATGGTTGTATTATGAATGCCTTAAAGCCACGAGTAAAGTTTTCCAAATATTTTAAGGCTTTTGAAGGCAAGACAATCGTTGCATTTGTATCTACGACGAACAATATTCAGACACATAAAAACAAAAGCTGTATATTCCATTTATCTACAACCATTGCAATATTCAGGCTATCAAAAAATAATTGGTGTGTACTCCATTCTTGGAGTAATCAGGTTATGTGCGAATTACGTTGTTCTTATTCTGTAAAAGGTTCAAAACTCGCATTTGAGGGTAGCCGTTAAAACGCACTATCTTTATGGATAAATCAGCTGATTTTGCATTTCATTATATCCATAATGACATTATTGAATGTTCAAATACCATTCGCAATGCATACATTGCAATACATGCAATATATTGGCTCTGATTGGTCTGAAACCTGTATATTTATGAAAAATCTGTATCGTTATGAACTCACAATGCAACGGTTTTCAATTTCCGTTTAGTTATGAGCCTCTTAATTGTGTTTCTTTCAGTGTCGTTATCGGTACTTTTTGTAATGGTCGTAGATAAAACAGCCTTAAAATAATGATTCATTTAATTTAAAAGTACGATCTATCATCTAGCACGATGATATAAATAAGATTATTAAATGCTTAGTAGTAACATGCTCGACTTGTAATCTGAAGATCGCCGGTTCGATTCCAGACTCAGCCGCCATAAGTAATTGAGCTATTGATTCAATACCTCTCGAACAAAATTAATTATTAGGATTTGACAAATTTTGAAGTGAATGTATTATTCAGATTAATATGAATGAAATTAATTTGAATTTGCGCTTGAAGACTGTTATTTTTGTTGCATGTTATATGTTAATAAAACATCTAGGAGAATACTGTAATTCCGAACATGTTAATCCATTGAGGACTTGCTGATATTCATCTATATTCGTTTGCCACAAAAATGAAAACATGACGTTCTGTGAGAAAATATTAATACGCAATAATGATCCCATACATATCCATAATCCAACCATCCCACAGTAAATACAAGATTTTTAATTTACTTTATACAATGATTTTTTGGAATTTAAGAAAACTTTACCATTATTACTTAAGACTTTATTTTTTTTCAATAATATAAATTTAAAAATTTTTATATTTTTATGAGTAATATTTAAATTTATAAATTTGTGTGTCTGAAAATAATTAACATAATGAATTTGGTGACTTATTCACATTACATTGAAACAACTGGGATGAAGAGTTTTTGAAAAAGTGACGTCACGTTTTTTTTAATAAAACTAAAAACCCTATAACATATATATCCATAACCAAACCATCAGGGAGTAAAAATTAAATTATTTTAATTTTTTATAATAAAAAATTAAAATCTCTGTTATTATTTTTTATAAAATCGTATTTTCTTCACTTAACTATATATTTCACTGTTTATTACATTAAACTAATTCTTTTTAAAGGGATACATATAATTTGAAAAATTTTAAATTTGATAAAAATTTTTTGTAGCATATTTTGTGTAAAGCGCACCATTTTCTTCAACAATATAATTTTTTTACAAGATTAAACTGTTAAATATATATATTATTGAAAGTTATAATCGGTAGTAGTGTATTATAATTATAAATACTCGTATCCTTTTCTTCAACAATATTTTAACAATTCCCCTTTCTCCCGTCCTAACAGTTAATAAATTCTACACTGATGTTTCTTGGTGTATAAAGGGAAGCTAAACATAACCCGAACAAGTCAAACTGAGGTGATATAAACTACTATGAATAGCGCTCAGCTGTATTGTTGTAGGCCATGCGCACTCTCCGCCAGTCGAACACGACACCAACCACATCTAGGCCTATACTTGTCATTCATCGGAATTTATTGTTAACTTAAAAGGTGTGTCCTGTAATCCAGATACTAGAATGTTACGAATTGTGGATAGTTATGAGCGATGGTCGGTGGATGTAGTGTTCTCATGTGTGGATTAACGTCCGCACTATTGAATACTACGTTAATCCGCAAAGACCATCCTCATAATTAGACCAGTTCGTCACTCAGACGCAGTGGTTTGGATTCCATGTTAAACTGTAGGCCCCTAAGATAATGACATTGTCTGTTGGGCTATTAATTAATTAATAGTCCTGCCTAAGAAACATGTCAGCCTTAGTTGAAACCAAGACTACAAGATCATACTACAATCATCTTACACTCATTTATCATTCATACATGGTTTAAAATACCTTCGTGGGTAGGTCACCATTTCACAAACTAAAAAAATTAAAAACTCACATTTATTATATCTGAAAAACAGTGCTCTCATCCTCATTTCCTTCTTCCCTTATTATATGTATGGAGGAGTATTTTTTTTGTAAACATTTTCTAATTTTGAGTTGAGAGTAAATGTATTCGTTTTGGGACTCCCTAAATCCAAAAAATCAGTCCATTAGTCTGCCAGTATGTCGGTCTGTCGATCTATGTTCAAACCAAGAGACCATATAATATGGTCGTCCGATTTGTATTATATATGGTGCACGGGGCACTTTCGCTGTATCTTCATGCCATTTTTTGCTTTTTCGATTTTTAGGGTTTTTTTATCTCTAAACCCCCCAAAAACGGAAATATATATTTCTCAAAAACCGCTTTAACGAAATTTAATTAAAATTGTTATGGTTCACAGTTATTATGAACCCCCTTTATGACGTGAGGTTTTATGTCCTCCCAAAAATTCTAACAATAATTTAACTTGTTTTCTCTAGTTGTTAGTTTCAGAAATCAGACGATTATTTTTGTAACAATAAGTTTTTAAATTAAATTTAGATAACCTTTAAATAATATGATAGTTTTATTACAGGTTGTAGTTTTTAAATTTAATTAGCGGGGAAAGTATTTGTCTGACCACTGATACCTTTTATTTTTACATATATTTTAAATTTACGTGAGAAATCTGTTACATAAAAGGTGAATAACATTAATATTTTAACATTAATATTTTTAATATTTAGTCTACGTTAAATTTGGACCAAATGGTAACATTTTTTGAGCAGTCTTGTCGTTTTAATAGAGAGAGGAAGATCCCAAACCTCGATCTAAGTACTGGGTCCACCAACCGTTCTATCAGTCCCAATGAACCGTGGAACTGTCGGTTAGTAGTTGTGAGTTAGCTTTGTGCACTCGAACAAGGGTCCTCACTAGGATTTCATAGAGAGTCAATTGGTTTGTATAAAATATCCTCCAGGGTAGCAAGCAGTGACAGCTCATTGAGATCGCTTTCGGGGGAGGGGGGGTACAATATCGCCTAGTAAAAAGGGGGCTGCAAAATTTTTAAAATACAAGCCAAACCCCGTGTTTTTTAAGCTACCTGTAAGCAGATTTGTCTGTAACTATATTGTATAATGAAGAAGCCCGCAAGAACGAATTGTGTTAAATAACTTACAAAAAATACAATTTAAACACCAGCTGATTATATTAATAAAAAAAATCTGTATTAATAAAATTAGAGTTTGTCTGTACATTGCTCAGAATTGTTCATTTTTTAGTTATTTTTACTTTCGTGCATTAGAGAAGCCGAAACCGGTTTTATCTCAATTTTAGTCTGTCGGTTTGTATGTTTGTCTGTGACGCTCCAGGAGGAATTTTACGCCGTTTTCTCCGAAAAAAACGGAAGAACTGATAACAATGAAACTTATTTCATACATTCTATACATTCCAGAGAAGGTTTATAAATGCTTGAAATCGCCCACCGCCCCTTGAAAAGTAAAAACGAGCATTTAAAAACCCACTTTTACGCGATATTACTCGCATTTTGATTCAGTTTTCAATGAATAACCTACTGGTAATAATCAGCTGTCTTTGTAGTTTAAAAATTTTATAGAAATAAAAACAAACAGCTGTCAAATCAATATTAGTTAGTTTATAGTGGTCATTGATTTTAAACCCATTTTTTTGGTATGATAATCTTTCTTCTTTAAACTAAATCCTACAAACCGTACAAAGGACGAGCTTGCTACTAGTGTAAAATATATTTTAATTAGATTAGGTATAAAATATTTAGGATTAAAGTATTTTGTAATTTAAAAAAAATCGTTTTATTAACTTTAAATTTTGTTTTAATGATTCTTAACAGTCGCGTAGTGAGGATGTTTGGCCTACAGGATGTGGTTGCTTATTCTTTCTCTCCATCTCAACCTCTACTTTCCTGCATTATCCTACGTTCATATATAAATATAAATACTCACTTATAAATATAAGTGAGGTAAACTGGCACTTACTTTCTCCCTTCAAATGTAAGCTGAATAAAGCATTTTTTAGACATGTTATAACAATTTATATACTCTATTTACATTATTACACAGTTAAAAGTTATTGTTTCCAAAATATGCCCTAAATTTCTATTACTGTATGTACTTTCTTCCTATGGTTATTTATTCTCTTAGGAATGTTTACCTCTAGAAAACGTTATTACTGTAAATACAAAATTATTTCTTGATTAAGCCTGTTTTAACTACAATTTTTTAATTAATTGTTTATTATTAGAAGTTTGTTATTATTATAAAATTAAAAACAACATGTTTGGTTTTAAGATTACCGGTAAGTAAAACAGCTGTGGTCACGGATATGGTATGGACAGAGGTATGGTTTTATTTAGGACTACAAATGTAAAACAGTTAATTTTTTAATTAATAGTTAGAGCCAATTTTGATCAATTTTTTCTTTTTCTTTTTGTTAGTGATTAACTTTCTTAAATGTAAGACTCTAAAACTTGAAAAAGCTTGGTGAAAGTGCTAGAATATGCCCAAAATTCACTGAAACAAAACCACAAAACGTTTCTACTTTAAAATCTATTTAAACCCGTGGAAATAGTAGCCTATTTATTCTCTTATTCGTGTTCATATCTTACCTATACATACCAATACCAACTACTATACCAAATTATATATTGTTGGTATTGTTGTGTGGTTATTGTGGGTATTGTTGGTAATACCAACAATACCAACTTACCTATACATAACAATAACAATGGGCGCTCTCAGACAACGTACTGCTTTAACCACGAACATAAAATAACTCAACTTTTCTCTGGAATTTTTAGTCGTAGACTAATGATTCAAAGTATTAATTTTTTAGCTTTTCTGTCTGGCTTCAATAGTGACAGTCATATTATTTTTTTTAATTATTGCTTATCCAAAAAAATAAAAAAGTATTTTTTTTAATTTAAAAGCTTATAAATTCTTAAACACTCTAACAGTTCCGTTCTACAGTTTCGTTATAGCCATATAGGGTGGTCTCATATTATTCAAGGCACCATTAAATTTTAATCAAACTCATTAGAGCGGATTTTCAATTTTTTAAGTGATTTTGGGATAAACTACCCTTAAGACAAAATTTAAAAAATGTTGTCTGGAGATGTGGCTTTATTGCACCTGTGTACCAAATTTCATAAAAATTCTAAGATTATTGTGGTCTCAGGGTTAGTAAACAGATAGAGGATAAATATAAGAAATATATAAAAGGAGGAATTAATAAGCAAAAATATCATCGGTCCAAGCTATGTACAAAGAAAGCTCCAGTTTTACTTATATATAAAACACATTATTGCTTAACACAGCAAAAACAATTTTTTGCACAATTCATTAATTTTACTTTGTAAAATATAAAAACTTACTTAAGGCAATGTACAAAATAATTAAATTAGTTTTTTTCGGCAAAAAGTTCATAGATTTTTTGTGAAAGAAATTTATTTTGTCTTTGACCAAAAGGTACAAAACGATCACCAATAAGCTAATATTATAATATTGTATATTGTATAATAAAATATATTATAATATTGAATATATTTTTCCCAATTTAATTATAATATTTTGGACTCAAATGTTAAAACTTTTCCACCTAATATAGGAATGTTCTTTATTAAATGACTGTGCCACAGACCGTATCAAGAAAACCCACTTGTTTGAAATAAGGAGCTATTGGATTATAATTATTATACACAGGAGGGGTGTGAACAGACACTGCTGTTTGCTAAGGGGGGGAACTGTTGAGGGAACACCTCCACCCCCTCGACCTAGCCTCTCTACGTTAACTATCTCGTGTTTCGTCACAGCTTGTGATTTTCCAGCTTCACGAGCACACGTAAATTCTCTTTCAACAGTATCTTTACAGTTATCTTTAGTCAGTAAATCTTTCATAAATTGGCTAAAACTACACAATTTAGCACTTAAACGTTTTGATAGAGCAAAACCTTTAAGTACTATCTAATGGCCTCCAAGATATTGAAAAATCTAAACACAGTATGTTGTATTTTTGAGCTCCGATTTTAATCTTATGGAGTATTAGGAAACATTACTATTTCACTTTACTACCCAATATTATTGGATGAAACTTGGTTTTCCAAGATTATACATGATACAAGTTATACATGATATCCGCTTCATGTGGTTGGGGTCTATCCATTTTTGCTTAAAGTCATAGTGTATGTATTTATCATGGCAGCTAACCTGCATAACCTTTTACTATGTTAACCATGTAGAGAATAGGCAACCTCCTCTTTTAAGGACGGATGTTGATAAAATTTAAAAATTCGCTAAGTACGCAGTATACCGAGTGTCTAGGTATAAAGTAAATTATTACCAAATATTTATACATATATATACTTCATTTTTAAGATAACAACAGAAATCAGATACTTTAATTCTATAATAGTGACACCCCTTTTTTCTACTGTTCAAATCCATTACCTTTAAAATTTTCATGTTTGATTTGGCATCCAAGAATTAAATCTCGAAGTAAATGTAAGTCAAATTTATTTTATAAATTCTCTTTTCAATTATTTTTATTGTCAGTAAGAGTTATTAAAATCACCAAAGAAACATATAAATGAACGGATCTTATTTGTTAAAATTTTATTTTAATTAAATTATCAAAGTAATATGCTTGTTAAACTGTAACTGTTAACCTGTTAACTTTAGTTTTCTATGTTCATTTGTTGATTTATATAAATTCTAATTCCTTTACAATAACTTTCAGGCAAGTTCCCGCACCAGATGGGATGTACTCTAGGTCTAACACGCTAAACTGTTTTGTAATTAGACAATAGTAGTTTTTAAAATAAAATATTGATATCACTCCTGTTAGCCAGCTTTTTAGTTATAACTGTTATTGCCTTTGTACCTTTTGATCTAAAATATGTTTGCTCTCTTGGCGAAAATGTGAGTAAGTAGGTCAGCTGCGACGGAGGAAAAATACCCCTCGTGGCAACAAGCAAATTTATATATAATTTGCTTTTTATTTGAAAAATTGGGATAAAAATGTATTAAGTACAGTGTGACAAAATTTAGTGTATGGCTGAATCAAGGATATTAGGATTAAATATTAAATAATAATTATTAGATTATTATCATCACAGTTATTTTACTATAAAAAATCATTCATAAATCAATGAAAACTCGTTATATAGCCTACAGTACACAGATTACAATACTGTTCGCGGATTACTGTATTAGTAGTAGAATAGCTTTATATAGTTAGCCGTAAAAAGGGATGGTATTAAATCAAAGGATTGTCGAATACTGTATTACGAATATTCCCATTTCTCTTCTGAAATCTCGTAATTTATGATTAAAGTAGGCGTTTTTCTATTAAGAAGAACGTCAAATTCGTTCCTGATAAAACCTTATTTAGAACAGAGCGTTGCAAGAATCACGATTGTCACATTGTACATTTATCTGAAATCTCTCGTCAAATTGCAAAATTTCGATGAAATCTAGCTTATTATCTTCGAATTCTCTACAAAATCTTCATAGTACATGTTGGATTCTGAAACCACCTATGGTGACTGCACATTTAAGTAAATTACTATATTTAAACTAAAAGACACTAAGCATAATCATGCTTTGAGTTTTTTCATGTAAATGAAGTCACAGTGTAAACCAATTGGGTTCTCTCATCTTAAACTTTTTAACAGTTTTATCAGCTGAAGTTTTTATCACTATCTGAATAAACTCTTTATTTTCTGTACTAGGGAGTAGAAATTGAATTTTCCTACAGTATTTCCTATTTTAACTGAGGTTTTCCAAATAACGGATTACTAGCTCAATATAGCCCCACCAATAATTTTGAGGACAGTAGCCAATCGAACTATTTTAAGGTGAGTATGATAAATTAATAATGAGTGAGCTGAATCATTGTTGATGACTAATCTCTTGGAACATATTCTCAATTTTCATTAGGATCTACGAGGCAAGCTTAAGATTATAAAATACTTATAAATACCAGGGGTTGTATACAACCTTGACTCATTTATTACCAATAGACACCTAGTCTATTGATATTGGTAATAACCTAGTCTATTAATTACCTGAAAATTACTTTCTTCTTAACTTTAAAGTAACAGTTATTTAAGGTGTGAGTTTAGGTAGGTTTGCGTTTTTGTATCTTAATCGTCTACATAACAAGTAATTAAGTTTTATTTAATTATTGTAATAGTGCATTTTAATATTAAATTTGGCTTTCCAAAAGGGTTTAATGGTTAGTTGATAGAAAATGTATTCGTTAAACTATTTGTTTCCTTGTCAGTAAAAAAATTGCAACTGTCTGACAACCACAGGGAAAGAATCTGATAGTTTTTGTGATTTACAGTTGCAACGAATAAACTTTTCCGTGGGTTATATGGGTTAGATAAACAACCATATATTCGACTGAGACAGCTGCATCATGTAACTACTGGCGTTCTGTCATAAGTGTTGTTTAAATTCATATTCACATCCGCTTCAAAATATATGTTAAGGCCAGATGAAAGGGATCGCTTCTCAGAAGACCTTTTTTGTACACAATCGCAAGCCTTTGTTCTAACTTTGCAGCTATTTGCTTGCTGTTTTAATTTAGTAGTTGCAAACAAAAAATGAAAGACAAAAGAGTTTAGGCGTGTTTATGTTTCATCTTAATGTCAAACAATGAATTAGGCATGAATGCATGAAATGAAATTGCATGGGTTTCCTACGGTAGTGATTTCGGAGGTAACTTAGGAGCGTACAAATAATAAAACATACATAATGTTATATTGTGGAATGAAAAGCGTTAGCATCAGATTAGTTTGTTTTAACATAGTTAATATAGTTTAAGTATGTTGCCAGAAAAATCTTTATCTGTAAGGTACATATCCCGTATAGTAAACGGTTGAGTCGTGCATTGCAAACTTCTTTTCTAAGTATATACACACCCCTCTTAACATTCCTTTATGATAGAATAATGTTTCATGCTGTGAGTTAGTTACGAATATAAAAGTCCATGAATATGCTTAGCGTCTTTTAAAAGTGTAATTCACTTTTAGGCGCAGAAATCATTATTAGTTTGAGAACGAAATGTGTATTTTAAAGAATATTTGTTTCTTCAATCTGTTTTAACTCAGGTTTTGTCAGAAACAAATTTGACTTTGTTTAATTTCTCTAAACCTTAATTATAGACTCGGATCAGTACAAATATTTGAAATAAGCGAACTAACGAAATTGAGGTTTCATCTCCTTAAATTTAAACTAATTAATTTTTATTACTGTAATCGTTATTTTTATTTCCTACTTGCTCAATTACACACTTCATACTGATATTACAAATAAATCTATGTTTAAAGTGAAATCAGATGTAGCATTAGTATAAAGCTGTATTATTGGAGGACGAGCCATCTAAAAATAAACTATCGGTTACAATGGGGGGATGAGTGTGCCCGGCGAGGCGGCCGACTTGGCTGTTTTATTATTTATACACCTCATAAAACTCCAAGTTTGATTGCAGTTAACGACCGGTACGGCCTGTTAGATGAACAGTCGAGGGGAATCATTATCCCGGACATTTATTTTTCTATCAGGAAATTTGAGTTAGTAAAAGTGGTTGTAGGTTTGATGACTTGAGCCGCAGGCATGGTATGTCGTATCGTCAGAGCTGGTTGAATGCGGCACATGTGTCATTCTTTAGTAAACACGCCTCAACCCCATAGGCACATGTCACGCTATCTCTTCACATAACCTCGCTGATATACCATATAGGGCTCGGTATCACCACACTACCACAATGGACTCGCCCCGCGTATTTTTAGAGCTAGGTTTTGCTCACCTGGGCCATGTGTACACCCCGGAGACCTCGAAGCCGTAGTGCCAGGAGCCCGAGTAGGCGCCTTGCCCCTTGGGACCTGTGCACACCCCATGGCCGTGGGCCTTGCCGTCCTCCCAGCCTCCGCAGTAGGTTCCTCCGTCGTCAAAGTCGAACCTGCCGCCGTTAACCTGAGTCGCTGTCGCCGCGGAGGTCCTCGCCGAGCCCGTCGCCCCGGTGGACGCGGGACTCTGCGGCGCCGCCCCTCCGGCCCCGGGGTCCATCACATCACTCGCGCACTGCTACCACCGACCATCAGCTGACCATACCTCACTGTTGCGAACTCTCGTATGCGGCCATCCCCTCCGGTCTTGGCTAGCGGTCAGCACATTCCGAGCTCCCGCTTGCTGACTATTTCTGATGTTAGTTCGTCGCGACGCCGCGCCGCCGCCGACGCAGCACCGTTCAGCACCCTCCCCCCCCCTTTATCGATACTCGTCGAGTGTCGTGTTTTGGAAGCTGGAAATTATTAGTTTCGTAGATTTACAAGATCGACTTTGTTTTACATATTCATGGCGAATCATCTGTATTTGACTGAATTGGTACAAATACTTAAAATTTTGAAATTGTCTCTTCCTAAACAATTTTTGTATGGTGACTGTAAAAAATTTTCACGTTTAAATAATTTTAAAGCCTTAACCATTCTTTACTCCAAACTCTTTACCTACATTTCACTACATGGCAAGTTAAAGTACCATTGCCATTAAATCCCAAATCAGAAAAAATACATATTCTTAATTTTAGTCAGACACCACCTTAACCACTACTCTATTTAGTAACTATTTTACTAACTACTAATTTTACTAGTTAGTTAGTAACTATGAGCGAAGGGTGAGTACGAGTGTAACGCGTTTGAATACCTGTATCTTTGTTACTGTCAAGACCAGATGGTTTACTTCTCAAGACCTTTACTTGAGTGAAGTCAACTCGGTCCAGTATCGAACCAAAAATCGCCTTGTTGAAAATATGATCAAAACTCTCATTTAAAGAGTTCTCAAATACTGAAATGGATCTCAGAAAGGACCATGCGTACCCCTCAGGAAGGGGACAACTTAGGGACATGGTGGTGGGAGGGATCCTACCTTACCTGAATAAACATTAATTCCTCATTAATACCATAAAACTGTTTCAAAAGTTGAACAATACGTAAAATATCTAGCATATTTTCTCAGATTTTCACCGCTTTAGGTTATGAGTCAGGTATAAGGCTACTAGGTTACGATGTCCAGAACTGTTAAATAATTAAGAGTGGAAAAGTTACTGAAACGCCTAGCTAGAAAAAATATCTTTTATCTTTCTGTTTCGGCTGAGTCTGTACTGTTTAACAATTTAGAATAAAGCTCAATCTGATTTGCGCTCGTTCTGTTAATAATGTGGAGATCCAAATCTTTACTGTAATAGAATTAATTACAAGATAGGACTGGGCTGCGGCGGCCTATAGAGGAGCAAGCGACAGCCCCGTCCTGTTTTGTAATTAATTACAGTACTTTAATTCTACTACAGAAGATCGGATGTACGGGTAAACAACAAATGATCAATCCTGAAGAACCATCTGTGTCGTGTGACTACAAATGCCGCAAGTGCCTTGAAAGGTATACAAACAAATACATCAGATTTGGCAACGGGATTATATGAGAAATGTAATAGAATGAGTAGTATGTCATATGAGGTATGTAGTCATGCATATTTCAACTCATACATTCAATTGCTAAACATATAAAGAAGGTTTTCTTATTCTTTCACGTATTTCTGAGACAACGACCCAACTAGGTGGGTACAGTAGAACCCCTCTAACTCGACACTTTGGAGACCCAGAGGTTTTCGAGTTAAACCGAACATTGCAATATTTCATGGGTTTTCATTAATTATAAAAAACAGACTTAAAAGAGAGTTTAAGAAATACATTTATTAATACGATATTTTCATGAGTATTGTTACATACAGCAAACAGCCTTTGAAGAAAGGTCAAATATTAAAATTATTTGTTTTGAAACAAATGCTAAATTTATAGATGTTTTTCTTTCAATAATTCAACATTCTTCCACGAATAAGTAAACAATAGCGAGATAAAAATGTTTGCATTTACTTCCCTATGGAAATAGGCTAGATCATGGATATGTCTAAAAGGAATGTTCTCAGTCTAAAAAGCTGTTCTTATAACCAAACACCAAATGACGTCACTGTGTAGAATTTTCGTCGTAAAAAATGCCAACATCCCCCCCACCCCAGAGCTAAGACATATTCATGTCAAAAGACAATACAGTAATATAAGATAACGGCTTTCTGTCAGCTGTTGTCTGTCGAGTTATCGGGTGTCGAGTTACAGAGGTTTGACTGTACCTACATGAGCGGAGGGTGAGTGTGATAAGAGTAATTGATTTGGTGATATGCAACTTTGTTACTCACAAAAAACAACTGATTCATGTGCAATATCCGCCCAATAAACTGGGAGTTAAAATATCATATATAAAAATTAAGGAAACTCTAAAAGCAGGAAACATCACGTTTTCAAAGTCAAGATGATGTTTTGCTTAATCATTCTAGATTTTCAGACTGGGACGGTAGCATCGCGTCCTGTAATCCAGCTACTTGGAGGTCACGAATTGTAGATAGTTGTGAGCGATGGTCGGTGGGTGTAGTGTTCTTTTCTGTAGATTAACGTCCACAATATTGAATACTACGTTAATCCTTAAAAACCATCCTCATAATTAGACTAGTCTGAAATTCAGAGGCAGTGATTCGGACTCCACGTTAAACTGTAGGTCCCTTAGATATGACATGGACTGTTGGGCTACTAATTAACAGTTCTGTCTAAAGCACATATCAGCTCAGTCAGTAACAAGACCTCAAGATCGCGCCACAATCGCCTTCACTCATTCCTCATTCATACTTGGCTTAAAATACCTACCTAGGTAGGTTGCCATTATAGTTAAAAGTATAAAGTTCGGATATTGTTTGTTGTATGATTATTTTAGTTATTTTGGTGCATCGAAGAGAGTACGTTATAATTAATTAAATAATTATCATTATTTATAAATTATTCACATAATCAATCACATTATGAACACTTTCAATCGTTAACATTCGTTAAATATAAAGTTAACCTTCAGTTGCTAACAGTATACAGTAACCGTTACATAAACAACAACAATATGTACTTAAATAATCTGATTAAGTATTAATTTCTAGTAAATTATTGAAGTCATTTCATAGGGAATTGGAAAATGAATTAAAAATAGTTTTCCTTGATTGTTACCATGTTATAAAATCTTATATGATCGAATTGTTGGTTCAGTTCAGTATTTGCAAAAATTATAAAATAATTATAGACCCGTGACGTATAAACTCTATACAGCTGGTGGCGCCGCCATCTCGCGGTCGTTTTGTGGTGAAACCCGATCAGTTGACCGCTCAGCACGATAAAAAGTGAAGTTGCGAAGTGAAGAAAGTGAAGAAGCGAAGAATCCTCAAGAAAATTCAAAATGCATATAAATCAAATTCGAGTTTTGCCTGTCCATTGCATGTAATTATGATACTTTTGCCATGGATATGTCTTAGCTTTGGAGGAGGGGGGTGTTGGCAATTAGCGTGACCAAAATATTTGAAACAGTAATGTCACTTGGTTAATAGCGTCATATGGTTATTGAGGCCATAGTTAGACTATAAGAACAGCTGTTTGGAGGAAATGAAAACATTGCCTTTAGACATATCCATGGTCTAACCTATTTCCCACAGGAAAGTAAATACAAACATTTTTCTGACTATATGTCTTCTTCATGTAACGCTAAACAATGCTTTTTTGTTCGTCTTTACCTTTAAACCTAGAGTGACCACGAAGATGAATCTTATTTTCCTCATTACTCTAAGTACTATGAAAATAAAATAATGAGCTATTAAAACTTCACATTTTAGCAATATTAGACTTATATTTTCTAAGTTTTACAGAACATGTCTTGTGGTCTATAAAAGTGATTTAATAGAAATGAATAATCATAAGTTGTTAAATTAATATAAAATATTGGCTTGTTTACGTTGGTCATTGATTTTAAGCCTATAAAAACATTATAATATTATACTATATACGTTATACTATATTACGTATAACGAACTTTATTAATGATAAACATTATCTAATTTAATCTACTTAATTGTTGATTGATGCTAAATAATTAAGTTGATAATTTATTCTTTCTTTGTAACCGTACAAAGAAAGAATAAATTATCAACTTAATTCTCTTAAAATCTCTTAAATCTTAGGAAATAAATACTGATCTATTTTTTAAGATTCCATATCTATATTTTATCATAATAATGGGCTTAATATAATTAAATAATCAACAGCTTTAAAATTAAATCGATATTGGTTTGTTTACATTGATCTCTGTTTAAACCTATTTTAAAACTATAATATACAAATTTTGACTTGACGTGGAAGAAATTTTAATAAATATATAAAATAAATCTAATTTATCTAATAATTAGGTTGAGAATTTATTTTTTCTTCATATTTATTCATATAAGATTTAAGTATTTTATTTTGTCAAGATAATGAATACCGGTATCTTTTTTCTTAACCCTGATTCCTACAACCCAAACAAAAGACGGGCTTATTGCTTACAATCGACTCACTTATCCTACTTGTATCTCTACTTCCTTTGAATTGAAATTTCCTGTTTGGTTTGAAAAACAATCGATAGCCTACACAATCGGTATTTTATTCAAGACATGACCTTATAGAATTTGGCTAATTAAGGCTTGTTGTAGATCTGTTGTTGAATGCTTCTTGTTGTTGGCTGTTTCGATTTGGAAAATAATGCAGTTTTGATTTGTATAAATTTAAATTTAATGCAAACATGGTTTGTAGTAAAAGATACTCTGATTACAAAATACAAACTTAATTAATATTTAATATTTAATTTGATACTTAACTACAAAATGACCCTTTTGGGATGTGGCGTTCGTTAAAAATCTCTTGAAAATAATGATTAATGTAACTGGTCCTAAATACTATAGACTTCCAATCTGCGAACTTCTATGTTTTATTTATTCTATAAACAGATATTTTTCCTGGCTCTATATTTCTATTTGAATATTGACATTAAACTACCTACTCCAAAACAACTAGGTTTTCTTCCAATCCAGATCATGTTAAATAGTGTATGCCAATACCATGTATTAGTGTTCATTTGTTATAAAAATATTCTTACATATTACGCAAAATGAACATCACATCCTCCTTGTTTAATGAATTTCCATTGATACCGAATAAAATTATTTTCCAAATAGACGGTGAAGTCATTTAAACGTGATACCTTCATTACCATCTCAACCAATTATCTAATCTGTGATGTTTGCTTATGAAGTTTAACCATGCCAATGGCACAGGGTGTAGTGAGTTTTAACTGTGCAGTTTTCATTTCAGTTTCACAATTTTAAGTTAACTGTGGTAGGTTTAAAGCTTCTGTTCCGTTGTCAATTTAATTAGTTTTTATCAATTTGGTGAGAGAAATGAAGGTTTGTGCAAGCATAACAACCAAACAAACAGATGAACTACCAAGCATACTTCGTCTCACGTCAGTGATACAAAAAAATATACTAGCTGTTACCAATAAGCATCACTTCGTATAATGTAGACGAACTATCAGTTGTCTTATATATACATATCACTTCGTATATTCAGATGGATAACCAGCTGTTACCAAGAATCACTTCGTATAATGTTGATACACTACCAGCTGTTACCAAGAATCACTTCGTATAATTCAGATGGACCACCAGCTGTTTCCAAGGATCATTTCTCATCACGTAAGTCCTTTCTATTAATTCGTTATACGTAATCATGCGTTCTATTGTACTATCGCTTATTCATATGAAGCGAGTCCAATACTTCTACAATTTGAGGTTATGCAATGAAATGCCGTGATAGATAGATGATTAACGTGAGTTTTCATAATATTTTATGTATATGTATAACACTGCCGATATGCAATCAAGCCTTCAAGAAAATTAAGTTAATACAAATAGAAAGTTTTTTGTCTACGATACCTATTTACTATAGCATACCTTAAAACACTTGCTACGAAGCTCCACCATAATATCGCTTATAATGTTTTATTTGAATAAAGGATTCCCTGAACATTCAATAACCAAATTATCATTACTTTCTCTCACTTATAAGATAGTATAAGGAGAAAGTATTTTTTCCAACAAAAATTTTCATTAGAAAATTAAGATTTCAAAATTTACGTTATCATTAGATATATCCGTTTAGGGTCCATTGATCCCCAAAAAGTGTTTTATGAGATGGCGTGTGCGCGTATTTGTGAATATTTGCATGGCTTCAGGCTAAACCGTTGGTCCGATTTAAATAAAATTTGAAATTTAAATATATATCAATGGTATTTTTCACTTTTTGAATGTTTGATTCTTAATGGCAGTGTTAACCCCCATCAAACCCATAAAAAATTTAAAATCTAAATTAGTGAAAAATAGCTCAAACAATTTTAATGAAAATGTTATGATTTATAGTGCTTTAAGTCCAAAATACACAAATCTCATATTTGTAAAAATGACGGCTCAAAAGTTTTAAATGACAATTTTTTTTCATTATATGGTAAAACGATAAATAGATAATTTGACTATTCTCAGAAAAGTTATATACCAATAGTTTTTTTTAGTTTACATAATAAAGAAAGTATGTGTCAGTCCACTGATACCGTTTATTTTTTTATTAAAAGAACACACTTAATTTCCCGGATTGGATATTAAGTTAAAATTAACCACAAACTGAGAATTCCTGATCA
Organism: Nephotettix cincticeps; assembly: GCA_023375725.1. Taxonomy (NCBI): domain Eukaryota; kingdom Metazoa; phylum Arthropoda; class Insecta; order Hemiptera; family Cicadellidae; genus Nephotettix; species Nephotettix cincticeps. Next base: position 25,663,964 of record CM041786.1, on the reverse strand, counting down.
AAAAATTCCCTTACAAAGAACGTATTCTAATTTTCTTTTGGCTTTTATGTTAAATTTAAAAACCTAGTGTATTCCAATTTATAGGCAGTTTACCTCCAAGCTACTCCGTGAAATCTCTCACCATTCCTTGTTGATTTCTGTGTGCAGATATTTAAAGTTGATTTTTAATAGGGAATTTTATTGGTATTCCATTGCTCCTATAAACTTTCACAAATATTCATAACGTTCCTTACCTTAATTAAATTTTGTATTTATCTCCCAATATAAAAATATTCCATGATACCCCAATATTTTTAGCTAATGTGAACGACATTGGCTATTTGTTGCCAATTGTACTCTCATTCCCACCCCTGGCGTCAGGATGAAACTTATCCGACGGAACGTGTACCGTAGTTATGCAACGTCTCACCAGAGGCTTCTGTCCGTCAACAGTCTTCTCTCAACTGTCGTCTGTCGCCTGTCGCCGTGTCGGTCGTCATGCTCTTCGCGGTAAGCCTCGATATCACTCTATCACCATATCACTATCACTGTCGTTAATTAATGTTCTCCTTAAAAATATATTGTAATAAACTGTATCAGTGGACTGACACATGCATACTCTCTCCCTTAAGTAAATTTAAAATACAATCTGTAATAAAACTATAATGTTGTCTTCAAAGTTTATCAAAATATCATTTAGTAATTTATTGTTTAAAAATAATCATCCCATTTCTGAAAATATAAACAAAAGATACAAAGTTAAATTAATTGTTCAAATTGAATGGGGACACACCCCCCCTCCCGGTAATGCCAAGCCTTTTTCAGTTGGTTTTGTTGGGTGATTTGACCTTGCTACATACCAAGTTTCATGGAAAAAGGTTGGAAAATAAGGAATAAATTTATTTTTTATCATTCTCCATAAGAATAACATTGGACACTCTCAAACAACGTGCTGCGTTTATTATGGAAAGTAAATTTATTTTTTCTCTGGACCTGTTAGTCGTAGACATATAATTCAAAATACTATAACATCCATGTTACTTAATGGTTAATAAAATTCTTGATTTTTGTTTATGTAGCTCTGTTATACATGCATTTTTGTTTGTACAGCTGTGTTAATATTGTATAGCTGGAGAGCTATACAATAGCTCTGCTATATAGGATATACCTAGCTTCAGTAAAATTATAAAATTATTGTTTGACATTTGACACATACACATACGGTTGTATTGATTTTAATAACATTTTTATTTATTTATATCAGACAGTGATAAAGTAAATTGGAAAAATATGAACATCATAATACTTTGAGGGGCCTCAAAGTATTCCCCAATTCAATAGAGGGTGTTGTTATTTGACCAAAACATCCTGCTTCTTCCTCAAGTTACAATATCAATCTTTCTTACTATGGTGGAAAGTGAGTACTTTTTGAGCAAGAATTCAAAAACACTCTTCTTGCTCAATCCAAGGTCCTATATTTCAATTGTTTCAATATGTTCCTCTGGTACCCATGCACCCAAGAGAGAGTGACTTTATTATTTTTAGATGGTGTTTTAATCTCCTTCCTTCATCCTCAAACTGTCCTTAAGTAGAATACGGCAGACAAGGCTTGCAAGACGGATTGGATGTTATATCTTATCAATATCCATCAACCTACCAGCTATTTTTTAACATCCTAGCGCAAACCTCCATTGCCAGGACATCTGAGTCGAGAACTGTGTCCACGCTGCCAAGGGTAGCCAAGGTTTGAAAGCTTTTCCCGTACACTCCTAGGCCAGACTTTCCACAACCAGTTGGTAAAAAATTCTAGGTCAGGGCTGGACCTTCCTATAAGCAGGGAGCTCTGACTGACTGGTCAAGACGAATGACACCCAGTAGTTGATTTGATCCCAAGCTAGTTCTCATCATATCCAGCTCTGGTAATTATCTTACAAACAGAGAGGTGGCACATTTGTACGACTAGCAGTTTTCCTGTACAAAATTTTGAGGGCGGTTTCACCCTCTCTCCTCTTTATTTCCAGTCTACAATATGACTTCCATGGCTCCTTTCGGGCATGAGTTCATTGCCCAACATATCAAGCAGGCGAACCTTTGAACCTCTATAAGCTTGCAGGCTGCGGTGACCTGACCAACCTTTTTAGCCACTATACCAAGGCAGCTTAAGATATAGTAGCCTTAACTATGTATTAATACGTCCAATAGATAAGCCTATGGCCCCAGATACTTGATCTCATTGGCTATCTTCAACCAGACATCTCCTATTGTAGGAGGCAAAACCTTTGTGCCAGTCTTTTCATAGAAGGTTACCACATGGAGGGATGTACTTTTGTCAGCCCTTTTGTTGAGTCCATCATAATGGTTATGGACAGTAAGTTTTAACTTTAACTGAAAATAGTGAAGTAGTAGTAGTGTTTTGATGCAATCAGCTTACAGCTAGTGTTGCTGATGTGTATCTCTTAATTGACATGGATATGTCTTAGCTCTGGAGGGGGGTTGGCGATTTGTAAGATGGAAAACATGTAACAGGTTTCCATAGAAACTACAACAGCTATTGTATTGAATTTTTAATATAAAAGAATAAGAACAGCTGTTTATATGAACTGAAACCATTCCCTTTAGACATATCCATGATCTAACCTATTTCCCACAGGGAAGTAAATACAAACAATTTTTTAGTTTATGCTTAACGCCTTTTCCAAATGAACCAGAACTTAATAATTCTGAAGTTTGGACAAGAGACAGATCTTACACACTCAGGTGTATGATTACTGTAAAAAGTAAAGACATCTTCTGTAAACAGAAGTCCACCTGCAAGACCAGATCATTCAATATTATCAGGTAGAGGGCAGAATGCAGCACTCGGACAAAATACGCTTATATGTAATATGTCTACTATTATGGACAAAATTGTAAATTTCCCATTGGAATAAATTTCTCAAGTATGTAGTTTCTCAATTACTATGGTACTTGTAGATATTAGTGAAAGAATTTTGATCCAAATAATCAGTTACAAATTATGACATTAGGGAATGCACTAGATGAAATACTACCATGAAAATGCTAAAACCAGAGCATTACCACACAGTGCTCTAAAAAGTAAATTTAGCTACATTATTAATAACATGCAAATATTTAAGTGGTCAAAATCAGTTTCAAGTAATAATGCCACTACAGTATACGCTTGGCCATTCTTGGCCCAATTAATTAGTCAACCACTGCCTCTGACACACGTAAAAACAAAGACAAATTCATTTGTGAATCACTTTTACAGAGTGGGAGCGTGGTCGCTCAAACATTCCGTCAAGTCTCTGAGTTGCTCAAGTTTCGGTCATCTAATGAACTCCCCTGTTACTCGCTTGAGGAGGTCGGCCGCCACGACGACTACCACGATTGTTGGATCATCCTCTTCGACAAGATATACAATGTTACTGACTTCATCCATCGGGTAAGTGCTACCTATCTATCATCATCATCTTCATAAAGAGACATGTTGGAATTCCGAGGCACTTCAGCCACTATGGAATTCTGAATAGTACAGTAAATCAGGTTTTTTTAAACCCTACCAGGTCTAGGGAACATTTGAACTGCTGAGTTCTTCCTATAATCTCTTCATGAGCCGAATACTTCTCTTTCAATTATGGGTCCTACATATCTTCTGCAGTCAGGTGGAGGGTTCCCATGCACTGCAGCCACTAACCATCTCCACGAATACCTCTTGAACCTGCGATTTGTAATACCTGTGATTTTCTTTTTGTACACCTCCAAATGCTAAAACTCTTTGTCACATGATAGTGGAGAACTTGTATCCACAATCTGTGAGGTGGCTCCTTGACATGGGTGATGGCGCTGCAGAGGCCTTAACAAATTGCAAGACGGTATATAACTCAAATCTCCAGTGTAGACTTTTATTTCATTTTATTTAATTTTTTAATTTCATCTACTTTTAACTCTTCAAAATATTACATGAGAATTTTACATTTGCTGCTACCTTGTTTTAAAGATTTTTTTCCTCTTTCAACATTTTTTACATATTTGATTATTTGTTTTTATTGAAATTTTGCATAGTTATTGCTGTGTACTTCAATGATTTGTTTTCCTTTAATGTATTTTTTAAGAGTTTTTTTTTCATGAAGTAACGAGTGATTGACTGAGACTCTCCTATACGCAGATGTGTAATCTTTGTGGAGATATTTCCTGACTTTTGTAACTGCTCTACTTTTTAATTGTAAGCTACTTATGTAATTATAGTTAATAAATAAATCCAACAGTAATAGTATCCCTTGAATTTAGTTAACTGACAAAAAAACATAAATGTGTAACGAATTTTTATGTCATTCATAGTTAAAATGATGTTCTAAATTCATTAAGTTCCGAGTTGAAACACACAAGTTCCGGAAACCAAAGACCAAATGCAACACTTTGAACTCAATAAGTTTCACCTGAACCATCAAAACCAATACTAAGAAAGTTCTGTTAATAAATTTGATAAATTATTGTTCCCCATGAATAATTTGAAGCAATTTTTAACACAATTCCATATTTAACATTCCAATCCACATTTATTTATAATGAAAATATAAACCCAAGATAAATATGAGTAAAGGGGATTTATTTTTCAATGAATTTTTATTCTTGGCACTGATATACTGTATTTATTAAATTGGGTTAAAAATTAACAATCTAGGCGAATGTTAGTCTTTGTCACAAACAAAACGACATGAAGTCCACTCAATCTGTCATTTGCCATATTCACTTTTAAACTCTCACTCGGTTGATTTATTCTTATATAAAAATGTAACTATCGTGATGTCTAAGAGCAACTAGTATGTCATTAAACTCATTTATCGGATGATTTGTTACAGTAGATTGTTTCTTAATCAGATTGATATGTTTGCCAGCACCCTGGAGGAGAGACAATCATCCTAGAGCATGCTGGCAGAGATGCTACATTCACATTCTTGTCAGCTGGTCATGCAGAACAAATGATGGCAGTTCTCAATAACTACCTCATAGGAAGACTTCCCTGCTGTGAACAGATCTTTGAAATAGAAAGCATACCTGAGTAGACTCACCCTAGCAGAACTTGACAATGTTTGGATTCATTTATGTAACAGTGTTTCTAACGAGCTTTCATGTCACAATTTGGTCCAAGAGGAAATAAAATTTACAAACAGCTCCAGATTTTTTTTATCTATCATTATTTGGTTTAAGATAAAATGGGAATTGTAAACTGCTCCATTGGTGTCAGTAGAAGAGTTTCAAGCACCCTGTCTACTGGACAAAATGATAAGGTAGTATAGTAATAGAAAATAAAGCACTTCACAACTTAACAGTAAATATGTTTTATTGAATATCAAGGATTTTATTAAAATAAAATTAGACAATTGGTTGATCCCACATTTTGGCACAGACACCTATAGTTAATACAAGTAATTACACTATGTACACTGAATATGTTGAAGTAGGCACACAAAAAATTAAGGTACTTTATTCAATTGTTTTTACAGTTAATTTATTTATAGTTATATTAAGTTAATTGATTTCTTAAGTATAATAATTTTAGTTCTACATGAACAAGAAGTGTAAAGATGTATTTAGTGATGATTTCAAATATGTTGTTACTTAATCCTTGCGGCTACTATGCAAGGTCGCATTCACTAAGCAAAAAATAGTTTGGTTGGGGTCAAAAAATAGATTTTCAAATTTTGATGATTTTCTACTTTCATCTGATAGTTGAAGTTGATTATACAAACCTTTTTCATAAAAATATTTTTTTACATGATTTATGACCATATTTGTTTGCAAATATTCAACAGTTCTACTATGTCTTCTTCAAAATTTGGATCATACAACCTAAAGGTCATTTTCACTAAACATCACAACACAGTTTAATCCACTGAATATATTTCACTAACCTTTATCTCAATAGATGTAAAATAATACTATCTGAACGGTTGAAACATTAACACAAGGATGACTCGGCCGGCCGGTAGAACAGAGGTTTCGAGATCAGTGATACCCACTGAACAGAAATGGCCTGAGGTAACTATAGACAGCCAAGAAACAATTTTAAAATATCTAAATGATGTTTTAATTTTTTGACGCATATGACATCAAACACTTGTGAACTCCAGATTGAGTTGCGTATATATACGACAAACACTCACAAGTAATTAGCATCGTTGGCGTATATATACGTCAAACACTCGGGAAGAGTTAAACTGTCATTCATTACATGGGTAAAATTAAAAAATAAATAACTCAAATTAGTTCAAAATTACAATTATAATGGTGGTTATGTTACTTTGAAAAAGTTTTTTATTAGACTCAAGTTGTTCATGAGACTATTACAAAAAATTTGTTTTCTTTTAGAAGTAAATTCCCTGAAAAAACCAAATTTCTTTCATAAGATTTTAAAAAACTAAATTATGCTCTCCATTAAAAAACCTTAATAAATTATGAAATTAATGAATATTATTAATGAAATTCAAGTCAAGAGTTGATCTTCATTAACTTGGTGTTATAACATAAAATTAATAAATAGAAAATAAAGAAAACAAGCTTTAATTGAAAACAACCACAAAATCATAATTCATTATTTTTTGTTTTGATAATTAATATATTGATACTATTTCTTAAGTCAAAATTAAAAGCAGATTCAGAATCAATTCATACAAAATATCCTAAATTAACAACAACAGCAAACTAGGCTTGAAAAAGTTACAATCACATACAAAAAAAACTTAACCGGATATGCAGCATTTTCCATTAACAAAATGGAAATGAATTGAGATAAACATACTGCATCCTACAATCCAAAATTTATTCAGAAACACAATTATTAATCTTGTAAAAATATCTATTGAAAGCTATACAACTTCAGAATTAGTCTTAGAGATAATAGACATTTGTAAATACATTTAATATTTGAATTTATTTTCATGATTTTTAGCATAAAAAATCAGAATGGTAATAAACTCGCAAAGAGTTATTTCTCACATAGTATTATGAATATTCTAATTTTAGAAAGTCTCAGGATTCATCTGAGTTGTGAGCTGAGTGTTGGGATGAGGGATAAAAACTGATCCTTAACATCCACGATAAAAAACAAATATGTAGCAGATATTTACTTGTTTTATTGGTTTGTTAAGTCCCTCTATTGTTTGAAGTTTAACATAGACCAACTAATTCAGCTCTACAATCAATATATACCTTTGAACAGAGTTGTTATTTGATGAAATATTTACAATATTCCAACTGATGCCTTATATAACGGTTATGACTTTATGTACCTGTACCTGTTTGGTGTTTGATAGGAAATTGATAATGAATATATTGCAAATAATAAGAGATGAATAAGACTGCACTATGTCTAAGGAATTAAAAATAAAGTTAAACATCCAAATTCTGTGGTATATTAGGTTTATAACTCAGATGAAAACTGATAATAAGCAGTATTAACTCAAATACAATAAGATATAAAGAATGAGAAAAGTTTTGTGCATAGACAGCATGATGCATGTAAACATACTCCACAATACTGAACTTGGAATTCCTTTTTATTTTGTCTTAAAAACTACACATTCTGCAGATCTTTTTAGAGATCCAACTCAACTCCAATTCATATTCACATTGCTGATGACACTAATATGCCAATTACATTATGTCATGCCATCTGACCATGCACACTTCTTAAATACATCTTCAAAACAACCTCCACTATCACATAGAAAAAAGACTATGATTTTAATTATTTAACAATATTGTACAGACTACATTTCTCTAAAGTTAACTATCAAAATACTTTTTAAAGGTCATAGTCGCCCTAACCTCATGTGGTTGAAATTCAAAGCTTTGTTATTTACAAATACTACAATTTTGACTCAGCAGTTTAATGTGATTTCTCAATATGAGTAAATGTTAACAAAAATATTATCTTTTAAAGGTGTTAAAAATATATTGAGCTGATGGGTATAGAAAATTGGAACAAACTTAAAAATAGAAAATTCTATCTTAACGTTGCAAAAAAAGATTGGAAAAAAATTATTCTAAAATAGGATAATTTTTTCACTAGGACAACCACTGAACTGTCACTAGGTGTGTCAACTTTTCATCTGAGGTCAAGTTTAAAATTAATAAGAAAAATGAGAAAGGAAGAAAAAGAAACTTTTACTTCAAGTGACTGACTATATTTTTTGTCTTTATACAATATAATATATAATATGGCTAAATACTGCAAAAAATAGAATTTTATAGTGTATTTACTTAAAAATAATACACCTTTTTATATTTTACCGAACAACACGCTCGGCCACCAGGTACTGTTTAGGTTTTAAAATCATTAAAGATTTAATAAGGGTGTTTTCCCCATGATTTTGCTTGTCACCTAAGGAAACAGTTGCAAGTACATTTGTAAACCTCATTCCTTTTTCACCCATCACATAACTCAGACTTTATTTTACATTCAAAACATTTTCAGGCTCTAAATAGCAGTAACACTCCTTGCACATTACGTAGGTTTTAGTTGTATAAAGCTGTTGATTCACTTTTATTGTTCAGTGAAAGCTGTATTGTTAAGTGTTTTTTTACTTTTTTCTCTTTACCAGCTACAAGTTGGTCATCCAAACCTATGGATTCTCTCTGGACTGGCAACCGGTCTGTTCTTGAGTTTTAAACAATTATTTCATAATAGAACACGACTTTAAAAAAAATTACAACATGAAAAATTAATGGGATGTAAGAGGGATCTTAGTATCGCACTGTAAAGAAAATATCACTGAACGAACAATCATAATTTTTCTGCCCGTACGCTATACCAATTTAACATAACTTTCATTTAGTGTGAAGTATAATTTAAGGTAAATTAAAGTATAAAATAAATGTACACCAGACTCCCTGTAATCCGAACTACTTGGGACCAAACCCTGTTCGGATTATCCGGAAACGCAGTGTTAAGTTGCATCAAAAGTACAGTACTTATAAAGTCCATTATTTACACTTAATAAAATTAAAAAAATTTTTGTCTACTTTCAGTCAATTGAAAATCGAATAAACTCCTTCAAAAAACTCTAATTCAAGGATGAACTAGCACTCAACTAGTCCACACTGACTGGCCTAACTGATTTCCCAACAGAGGAATACGGGAGGATCAACAGCTGACATGGAGGAACTATGCACTACCATGAAACTGCAATTTTCACCCAACAAGTAGAGATTGCCTTTAGGCTATGATTATACATGACTTATCATTCTTGATAACAAATCTAAAATTTCTTGGATGTTAGAATCATATAACCTGTGACTATCTAACATTTGTAATCATTTGTAAGTTTTTGCTGGAATCAAATACAATTTTAAACAGCAAAATTGAGTGATTAGTGTGCATGAAGTGTTTGACAGATTAAATATTAAATATTGCAGACAAATCTTATCTGTTTTTGCAATTTTGTAGCTTTTCAGTTGTAAAATGTATATATTAAAATAAATATGTTAATTTAAAAAATCATAATTGTCTTACAAGAGATAAATTAGTGGGTTTTGAAAAATCTGGGCCTTCTACAGTAACGACGATATGATATAAGACCATACACTACAATGAGTGGAACTCCAAACAGGTAAAGCATGATGACAGTTGACTCTCTTGGCATGTGACACTTACTAACTGCGTAGTTGTTGGGAGAAAAGACAGCCTGAACAGGTAATACTGCACATTAATTTTTTGACAAATACTGAGAAAATATGGAAGTTGACGAGTAGAATTAGCTTGATTACAAACACAATAACTGCCGACATAGTTAGTTATCCAACTGAGTTAGACTACCGACACATTCTATAAACTCTATTAATACCACCATTGTGGATGCCATTCAGCTGAATTATACTTTTGAATTTTACTCAGCTCTTATTTACCATGGTCCAGATATTAATAAATATTTTAATTGTACAGAAAAAGTTTATAAAGAATAACCAAAAACTAAAAAAGTAAAACTAATTAGCCTTGGTCAAAGTTAAAGCCAATAAAGTGAATGTAATTTTCATTTAAAATAACTTTTAAAAAATTGTTGAAAGATTAAGGACACGTTCAACATAACAAAACATTGCCAATGGTTTAACTGAAAAAGAGATTTTACAACATCTGGTAGTTTACCAGGGCAGAAGTAGATGTCAGTTAAGGGATTCACAGCTACTTGGGTTATGTCCTACTTAAGGTTAGATACATACCAAGATGAAGCTGGGGTTATCCTTGTTCCGCCAGCTGAATGATGGGATTGTGTACTCATGTGCTCCGTTATCCCGGTGCTCGACATGGCAGCCGTGGTGTGTGTGGCCCGTCATGATCACACGAGGGTTCAGCCTGTCCAACAGCTACAACACAAAGGGATTGAGCATTGGACAGATCATTTCAAAATACTTGACGACTTGGAAGATTTTAGCTTGGAACCTAAGAAAAAAGCCTATTTGGATAAAGATTTGATCATGGAACGTGGAATTTTCATCAATTTACCATGAATTATAAATTATTGTAAATTGATGAAATGTTAAAATATATGTCTTATCATTTTAGTACTGTTATTAACTAGCCCACGGCCCAGAATATCTAATCTTTCACAACGAAGCGGTAATGCTATTCGATTTCAGAACATGACCAATTTAAAAGTTAACATATATTTACCGTACGCCTGGTCAACTAGTTTTAAGTAAAGAATACTGATTTTATATTACACACCATTTCTGAGCTCTCTTGAGAAAGACAGTCCCATCTCTCCTTGAACTTATTTGCCTTTTCATCTTCTGGAGCTTCATCCAGCTCATTGCATTCTGCATCAGACTCTCGGTACATTGGAAAATGCTGAAATCATTAAAATTAAAAACCAATAATTAAACAAATTAAATATTAAAACCTCAAAGAGATGGAGTAATACGACGGGTGTTTTTCAAGTAAGTGCCGTTTTATTGTAGTCACTAGTACTTCTTGCGCAAACCACAAAAAGCATGTGTGTCTAGTAAAGGCATGCTTCAGGAACAACATTGCTCAATTTCAGCTCTGTAACTGATCTGTATGGTTCTGTTCTGTACTTTCAAAATGTTAAAGATTATCGACTAAATCTCCTGCTACATGTGAAGGTTAGTTCAGTGAAATAGTTTTAATCAGAAAGGAAAATGTCTTCAGATGTAAGAAATTCATTGACGGAATTGTGAATTATACGACAAGACTGTAAATAGTGACAGAAAAGTGCATAAGTGGGCATGAGATTCAAAGGTGGCTGTGACAACATCTATGTTGACGACCACTCTGCTAGCCCTTCAGTGATTATAGACAATTCAGAGGCTTCCGTTATAGTGAGGATTCCTAGGATCAGATTTTTCACAATAACAGGTCTTTCAAATGAATTTCCTGATATTTCTATATCAGTGCTTTGCAAATTTTTTTTAACACCTAAAGTTTAGGAAACTGTGCTCCCGTCTTGACTTGCTAGAAAGAAACTGTGCTCCCGGGGAACTAGTGTTTACAATAAAACCACTTTGTTATGTTGAATATGTTTGTTCACTCTCATTATTTATTTCTTCAATAATTTCAAATATATGTGGGGATATATAAATATAAATTTTAGGCACATTTTAGGCTCTACCTATGAATTATCCTTAGAAAGTAGTTCAGATTTGATTTCTTGATGCAAAACTATGTCTGCCCCATCAGTGTAGAGTAAGAATTTAAATAAAGAATGTGATGGGAGAATTTCATTTTTTTAGTAATTTTAAGTATATAAATATTTCAAAGTTTTAATAAGTTCAATTGCGTAGTAAATAAATACTTTACTATTTTTAAACATGTTATACTAACAGATTCCACTGATAACGTTTTAAAGCTTATCAATAAGTGATTACTTCAGAAATAAAAAGAATTATTATTTGAAATACAAAAAACACCGGGAAGGATAAGATCATTAGATCAAATGACTGAGTCAGTGACTCAGTGTGTAGCACAATGGCATTTATCACATTCGTTGAGGGCGGCAACGTTTGTTGCCGCACCGGCCTCTCCCCAGGTAAGATTGAGACGGTTACTGCACCGTCTTTGTTAATTCTCTGTCGGCAAGAAATATAAGGAGGGCTTATCTACATTTTAAATATTTGTATGACAAAGACTTGACTGTTCAAGAATATTCTATCCCATTTTATATTGCTTTATCTAGTGAAATGCAAAGAATCTTAACAATCACTGTCATAAAATCATATTTTTGTCCTTATAATCTATGACAGTATACAAGTACAGTACTGCAGTATGACAGCAGTTAGACTGGTTGACTTTCTGTTTGACTGCAACAATGTATTAACCCTACATATTGTCATCATTAAACGTATAGAGTTATAAAAGATAAATACTCCCGTCGCAGCAGACATGCATACTCAGCGAATCAGCGAATTCCAAAGCTATAATATAATGCCGTAATAATAATATATGACAAGCTTTATCAATATCTGTCAATAAATATGAAAATTATTTGCCTATTCTCCATAAGGTTAACATGGAAAAGAGTATGCAGGTTTGCTGCTAAGAAGAAGTAGGGATTTCTACCATAAAAAATTTTTATTTTAACCATTTATGCCAAGTTTCATCAGCGTCAGCTGTCCTGAAATAAAAGAGTTTGCCTATTCCCTATATGATTAACATGTGAAAAGAGTTTGAAGGTTAACTGCGATGATAAACATATATACTATGATTTTTAAGCATAAATGGTTGGATCTCAACCACATGAAGCTAAATATCAAGTTTCATCTAAAAATATTTATTAATAAGTGAAATATCAATTTTTTTCTTATCCTCCACATAATTAAAAATACAATGTACTGTTTTTAGATTTTTTTAGATCTCGATAACCGTTGGAGATAGAGCAAAACTTTAAAGAACTAAATTGTGTAGTTTTTTAAGCTGATTCTATTGGTAAAAGGTAAAATTTAAAAAAAATTTTAATTTTTAAATTTTAACTTGTGAAAACGCAAAAACCCTAATTTTGAAGTACACCCCCACAAAATACCCCTTCCGATTGAACAAAATGACTGGATTGCGAACTCGTCCGAATAAATGTAGGAATACACATCTCTATCAATTTTGGTCTTGATTGGACAGTTTTTACATATATAATTTTTAACTACTATTGTTTTTGGCCTCTGGGTACGTCAAAACAAAACAACATGGTTCCGGGTATTGCCATGAGACCTACGGTAATTACTTCTTCCCTTTGGGCAATTCGCTAAAATTGTATTTATTTAACATTCGCTGACATAATTCTTGTTTGGCCGCATTTACAAAATAGGTCATAACATATCATAGTGGTGAAATTGTCTTTATTACATTAACTACGTAGTGCAATCGTTATAGCCAACTTGCCTGCAACAGTATGGGTCTACTATACTGCTTTAATCCCATTCCTTTTCTACACTTTCCCACTCCTTTGGTGCACTGAAGCCTCACTGAAACCGAACATAAAACCTAATAATTAACTAGAATTTAACATTACATTAATTTCTCAGGGTTCTCTTTTGAGTGTTTACATTTAATTAACACAAATTTGAATGTGCTATGCAAAATCTGTGAGAGTTAACGCCAATGGCTTAAACTGATAATCTCGCTGATTATGAACTAGCTTGATCTACCGGAATTAGGTCTTGATTGGACCGTTTTTGATCAAGTGTGTGTGGCATGCAGTTTTCATAACTATTCACCACAAAATGTGTTATTTGGTTTTCAATTATGAATCTAAGTCTGTATTGGAAGGTGACTCACTTGCAATCTTGTTAACCTGCAACTCCGCGGGCCGACAGAGAAAGCAGCCATCACCCTCCATGGCCATGCTGTTGATGAGGATGAAGTGGTTGCCTTCCACTGTTAGTAAACGCACTGACGGCGCATTGAACGCTTGCGTAAACCTCTCTTGGAGGTATGGGCTAATCCTGTCAACAAATATTAAGTTTCAGAATAATCATTTTTTAACCCGTTGATTAGTCCAAAATGTTCTCAAATGAGTACTTAGCTATATCCATTTGATCCCAAAAGAGTAATGACAGTTTTAACAATCCCATAGAAGCTCATTCAATTACTATATCCTATAGCAGTTTTTCATGGCTTTGAGGTGTTCTTGCTTACAACCTTAGGAGTGTTTCTTCCTGCAAGGTGCTGGCTTCTAGTGACAGAATTACAATCACATTACCCCTTAACACCTTTACTACAATCAACGTCCAGTAAATTTAACATACAAAGTGCATCAAAGGTTATGCACGGATCTTGAAATTCACACATAATTTTTTTATTTGTCAGATTTTTTCTGAGTTAAGAAATAATTATTTGCCACAAAGACTTTTTTGGAAAGCAGCCCAAATCCAATCAGGATTTGAACCCGTGAGCTCTTAAGTTTTAGATACTAACTACTGCCTGGCAAGGCACCCAAAATAGAATGATAAAAAACAAAACCCTGTGACACTATTAAAAAATAAATATATGAGGACATCCAGAAATTAAAAAACAATTGTGTAACATGCACAGCTTTGATTGGGCACCACTGCAATAGGGTGTGTGGGCGCTTGCACCTTCCTTTTCCTTCAGTTTGATGTGAGTTTCGTTGCTTTGCATTCAGTCTACTGGTTTTTGCAGCATTTTAAAATGGCGGTGCTAAACAAAATCCCGCCAAAAAAAAATAAAACCAATGTTGCAGACTCACAAAGTCTCTGGAGGATGAACTTAAACAAGCAGTGACAAACTGGCTTAAATCATTTGAGGCTGAAGTGTAAAACATCGAATAGAGATACTGGTCCCACGTTAAAATAAGTGCCTCAACAACTATGAGGATTGCGTAAAAAAGTAGAATAAAGTTCTGTGGCATTATAAATAATGAAGTTTGGAGTTGATTTCTTTTGTTTTCATTTAACCATACTATAAAATGTTATTTAATTTATGGACGAACCTCATATTTTCTTCCACCAAATGCTCAAAATCAATTAAGGGGCTCTGGTCTCTAAACCTTACATATAAATTATTTATTTTATAAATCTAAAACAATCTGATTTTTCTAATATTTCATATTTAACTTTTTTCAATCTCGTGTCCATTGTGGAAGCCTATGTCATGATTGCCCACAACCACATGAATTTGGGATCCTTCTGGCACATGGAAGAGGTTTTGGAAGAGTTGTCGCTAAGTGTTGAACTCCAGAGAGACCTCCATCGAACAAATTACCTGAAATTTTGGTGTTGATTTCTTTTGTTTTTACTCACCCAAACTAAAATGTTCTTTAATTTCTGGATGAAACTCATATTTTCTTCCATTGAATGCTGAAAATCAATTAAGGGGCTCTGGTCTCTAAACCTTACAGATAGGCTATTTATTTTCCAAATCTAAAACAATCTGATTTTTCTAATCTTTCATATTTGAAATTTTTCAATCTCGTACCCATAGTGGAAGCCTATGTCATGGTTCCCTACAACCACATGAATTTGGGTTCCTTCCGGCACATGGAAGAGGTTATGGAAGCGTTGTACGTAAGCGTTGAACTCAGCATCGCTGCACCAGAGACCCTCATCAAACAAATCACCTGAAATTAAATTATTTACATGAAATTTAAATGTCTCCTGTCATTGTTTAAAAGTGACACAAGTTCAACTGGACCTCCCAGGAAAAAACAAAACTTCTTTTCTTTTTTCTTTTTCAAAATTAGGACAAGAGATGACAAGATTAAAAAACTGTTAAGATTGATGCACAATATATTTCGCTTTTCTGGTACACATTACTGTATTAGGGAAAAGAAAAGAATTCGTTGCATTGTGGATGACGACCTGTCTAGTTATCGTACGGGCAAATTCCACCATATATATATATATATATAATAAAGTTCTGTGGCATTATAAATAATGAAGTTTGGAGTTAATTTCTTTTGTTTTCATTTAACCATACTATAAAATGTTATTTAATTTATGGACGAACCTCATATTTTCTTCCACCAAATGCTCAAAATCAATTAAGGGGCTCTGGTCTCTAAACCTTACATATAAATTATTTATTTTATAAATCTAAAACAATCTGATTTTTCTAATATTTCATATTTAACTTTTTTCAATCTCGTGTCCATTGTGGAAGCCTATGTCATGATTGCCCACAACCACATGAATTTGGGATCCTTCTGGCACATGGAAGAGGTTTTGGAAGAGTTGTCGCTAAGTGTTGAACTCCAGAGAGACCTCCATCGAACAAATTACCTGAAATTTTGGTGTTGATTTCTTTTGTTTTTACTCACCCAAACTAAAATGTTCTTTAATTTCTGGATGAAACTCATATTTTCTTCCATTGAATGCTGAAAATCAATTAAGGGGCTCTGGTCTCTAAACCTTACAGATAGGCTATTTATTTTCCAAATCTAAAACAATCTGATTTTTCTAATCTTTCATATTTGAAAATTTTCAATCTCGTACCCATAGTGGAAGCCTATGTCATGGTTCCCTACAACCACATGAATTTGGGTTCCTTCTGGCACATGGAAGAGGTTATGGAAGAGTTGTCGCTAAGTGTTGAACTCCAGAGGGACCTCCATCGAACAAATTACCTGAAATTTTGGTGTTGATTTCTTATGTTTTTACTTACCCAAACTAAAATGTTCTTTAATTTCTGGATGAAACTCATATTTTCTTCCATTGAATGCTGAAAATCAATTAAGGGGCTCTGGTCTCTAAACCTTACAGATAGGCTATTTATTTTCCAAATCTAAAACAATCTGATTTTTCTAATCTTTCATATTTGAAATTTTTCAATCTCGTACCCATAGTGGAAGCCTATGTCATGGTTCCCTACAACCACATGAATTTGGGTTCCTTCCGGCACATGGAAGAGGTTATGGAAGCGTTGTACGTAAGCGTTGAACTCAGCATCGCTGCACCAGAGACCCTCATCAAACAAATCACCTGAAATTAAATTATTTACATGAAATTTAAATGTCTCCTGTCATTGTTTAAAAGTGACACAAGTTCAACTGGACCTCCCAGGAAAAAACAAAACTTCTTTTCTTTTTTTCTTTTTCAAAATTAGGACAAGAGATGACAAGATTAAAAAACTGTTAAGATTGATGCACAATATATTTCGCTTTTCTGGTACACATTACTGTATTAGGGAAAAGAAAAGAATTCGTTGCATTGTGGATGACGACCTGTCTAGTTATCGTACGGGCAAATTCTCTCTTTTGAACTTTGAACTAAATTTTTCCACCATATATTTATAGAAGCATTGTGTTTATTTTGTGGAATGTTTAGAAAAAAGAAAAAAACTTGATGCTACAAGACTGTTATTCTGTCTTTATTTAAGTTCCGTCCCTACCACAGATTCATTTGAAGCTGCGAGTGTTTTTGTTGGCAACATTTTGTAGTTAAAACCTGTGTTGTCGATGTTATAAACCTGACATGGTAACAGTTCATTTTCTTCTACAATTTTTGAAACTTAAGAGAAAATTCATTTGCAGCTGGGGCTGCGGCAGAAAACTTTTCACCAGAAATGGTAACAAATCGGACATTATGACGGGTTTTCCATCAATCAATCCAGCCTTCACTGGTAGCAAATTCAGTTTCAGATTCCAGTTTTTCCTGCAAAACTATAGCCTTTTCTTTGAGAATTGGCCTTGATATTGGAGTTCCTTTCCTTCCTTCTTGACAAAACTACATCCACAATGGGTTATCAAGCAGTTCAAGTTTAGGCTTTTTTAATGTTTTGCGAATCTTCAGAGCGTTTTCACTGTCATTGACAGTGAAAACACTTTGAAGATCAATTAAGTTACAATTATTGTGTAGGATTCAATGTCTTTCCGGTTCTTCCTCCAATACTTAATTGTTGTAACACCCACATTCACTTCCTTTGCAATTTTTTGGAGCGATTCTCCTTCGTCCAGTCTTTTTAGCAGTCTTTTGAGTAATTTTTCATTTAGGGACAGAGTTACGTGTTTATGTTTGAATTGGGACATGTTAAAAACAGACAACTGTGTATATACACAACGAATCTAGTACGATCTGTAGAGACCACAGAATAAAACAAAAGACTTAAAAATCCCAATCAAGGATAAAACTAGGTCAAATATACACAACAATAGATATCACACGAGATATGATACAGTATCGTAAATTTCCAGCCTGTCAGTGACTAAGTCAGTACAGGCTCGAGAGCTTGACCGTGGTTGGACTTGCCGGAGTGACAGACCATCCAAGCTACTGTAATAATTTATGATTACAAACTGTGTAAGTGTTGTTAACATGTATTTATTCTTTGTGAGAACTAATAGGTTACCCTAGAATTTTATTTTATTTTCTCTACATAATATTTAAATCATAAATCATGCTCTATTAAATGTAACAAAATAATTTTACAGGGGCATTTCAAATTATAACTTACCCAGCACGAAAACAATCTGAGGCCTGTGTAAGGTTACAGCAGTTTGAAAGGCTCTATGCATTTGCCATTCCCTATAAAAATGTAACAGTGTTAAAGACTTTTTTATGTACACATACTTTTATTAAAATCAAGTAGTGTTGTAATGTCAGAGATTTAAATTCCTTTCCTCAATGAAGTAAATGCATGGTAGGTGTAAAATCACTTTTGAGTTTAATTAGCAGTAAATAGATGAGTTCATTATTTCGGAATCTTACATTAAGACAATTTAATGAAATTAAATTTTCCCTTCAGACATATCCCATGATATAACCTATTTTCCACAGGGAAATAAATACAGTATTTTTTTAACTTTATACCCAGGTAAACTTAAAACCAACAAAGACTTCATTACAGTGCCTAATTGTTTCCTTCATAGAACGAAAAATTAATAAAATTAACACACAACAAAAATAAATAGCTGGAAAGGCAATTTCATTCAGATTAAAGAATGATTCTGGAAAATGTATAGCTCACATCATTATATTATAGGGTTGTATGTGTTGTTATTTTTAAGAAATTTATTTTGGTTGTTATAATTTTCGTTCAACG
This sequence comes from Nephotettix cincticeps, assembly GCA_023375725.1. NCBI lineage: Eukaryota > Metazoa > Arthropoda > Insecta > Hemiptera > Cicadellidae > Nephotettix > Nephotettix cincticeps. Next base: position 25,644,979 of record CM041786.1, on the reverse strand, counting down.
TAAAAGCTTTAAACAAACTCCTAAAGATTTTTCAAAAGATCCTTAGAAATGTATAATTTTATTTTGCCAATAATTTAAATGAGGGACTGTACATCTATTAGACCAGTTCGTAATTCAGAGGCAGTGGTTCAGACTCCACGTTAAACTGTAGGTGCCTTAGATATGGCATTGATTGTTGGGCTATTAATTAACAGTTCTGTCTATGGAACATGTCAGCTTTAGTTAGTAACAGGACTCCAAGAGATCGCGCCTAAATCATCTTACAGTAGTTCCTCATTCATACTAGGCTTAAAATACATGGACAGGCTGCCACTTCGGTAACTAACTAACTAACAACTCCAAGCATGACTAAGTCAAACAATTTAACACTTCACGTACGGTAATTATAAAGTTGATTACTGTGCTTCAACTTGAATTTTCATTACTTGAGTTTGGTTTGGATTACACTACATTATTTTAGCTATTGTATTCCATAGGTAAAATTACCTACAACATACCTCCTTAATTTGTCAAACCAGTGTCCTTTTTTAGATCCAAGCAAGTGAGTGTCTGCTATAAGCATCACTTTCACTTCTTTACCATCTCCAACACCAATATTGGCTTCTTCGGTATTCCGTTGCATAATAGGCCACCCACACTAGAATATGAAAAATGGTTGATACTCTGAGTAATTCTCAAACAACGAAGTAGGTATTAAAAACTTACATTAAGAATCCAACATTCTTATCCAACATTATTTTACTTAATTTTCAACTCAACTTAAATTAGTAAGCCTCAGTACCATCATGTTTAAATATGGACATTCATAATTTTCTTTTATATTTTGAATGTTTTTTATTATTTTTTACCATTAAGCTAGTTTAAAGTTACATCACATTACAAATTTCACAAATTTGTATTATACTTCACTAGGTTTAGGATTAAAATCTGTGTTGTTATTAACACAATGACATTATTATAAACCTACTTGCCTAACTTGAAACAGTCATGTAAAACAGTAGACAATGTTTTGTAAGATTATGATTGTTTGTTTTGAGTGCAGCTTAAAACGTTGCGTGCAGATCAATCGGGTCTGAGGGGCACTGGTCCCGGCGCACGGAGCGGACCACTCCGCTGATAATAAGGCTTCAATTATCGGACCACTAGGTATAAAGCGTAAACCCACAAAGCGAGCAGACAGGCTGGCCGATGCAGCTTCTAAGGTTGCCTCCGCAGCTCCAAAAGGATACTTTTAATTCATTGTGACACATGCAGTCAATACTCTTGAGTGTCATATGGGAGAAGTTGGGAAGTTGGGTGGAGGTCTCCTTACTGATGATCACTAAGCTCAATCTCTGCTCTCTATCCAAAAAAGTAGAAAACGATTTTTGAGGCTTGGCAAACAGACTTTAAACAAATAACAGGTATGCTTATGAGACACTGCCATAGTGTGCAGGAAATAGAGTCAGTTGATTACCTACTCTTCGGCTATTGCAGTTTAAATGAGATAAGGTCTCCAATCTATTCCATTCCAATCTAATCAATGTAAATGTCATGATTAATCATGACAAGAAAGGAACATTGTCTACAGGAGAACTTCATTAACAAGATGTGACTTGTCAGGTCAGCTAATCTGTGACAGCCAACCTAAGGGTGTGTGAAACCCCTGTTGTGGCTGGCATGCCTTAGGACTTCAGTCCATTCCTTCTACTGATGATACACAGAACCAAGAATAAATTAAACATCGAAAACTTGTTTCATCAAACGACACAGGTTTCAAAAAATTATCTGTTAATAGAGTGACACAGAAACATAAACTCGTCTCATTCATTGCTATGATCTTCGTAATGGCAAAAAAATACCTCTTGTGTAGAAATACACAAAATAAAACAATCTTCACTAATGTATATCTTAAAATACCCACTGTTGAGGGTGCGATCTCATAGAGTATAAATTTAAAGTCTATCATTAACCAATAACCTGAAAACCTTCTAAATTACTTTACAATTCATGGAAAGTCATTAAATGTCATGTAAGGTAATCTTACCTGAATTATCACAACATAATAAATGAGATATTCACATAAAAATAGTAGTATAAATATTGGCAGTAAAAGTCTCAATATCATTTTAGATTTGGCAACCATTTGCGTTTCAACTAATCCTATCATAAACACATTCAATTAAAGGTTTTCCATTTAACTCTATCACAAGATTTAGTGATTAGGATTTTTATTAGATCAATCATTTCCACTTTATGTCAAACTTTCATATACGGAAAGTATATAATAATTCTGATCAACCGTAATAACAACCATTTTAGGTTAAATAATAGTTGTCTGATTCTGACATATCAAGGATCATAACAGCCGACACAATTTAAAAACATAACCAAACCTGAAGAAACCACGACTGCCACGACATGAAAAACGAATAACGAAAAAAGAAGACAGCTTGTAGAAAACAAGAGGTGGTAAAATCAAACAGGATAAAACTTGGTCACTTTTGGTCACTTTCACATTTACTGACATGTCCAGAGAGGAACGGATTATAAATTTTACTATCCGTTCACCTATTATATGTCTAAGCTCTGTGTGGGGGTGTTGGCAATTCGCATCACGCGAAAATTGCAACAGGAGTGACATCATACGCTAAAACTTTTGATGGAAATGAAAACATACCATATTTTTCATATCCATGATCTAAGATATTTCCCCGGAGGGAAGTAAATAGATATTTACCCACCAAAGGTGAAAACTAATTGTATTTATATTTTATTTGAATATTTATATACACTATATATCACATACAATAAATTATTAAAATATCAGAATCCATGTTGTGCTACAATGCGCATAGAAAAATAGAGCCATGTGTATAATAAACAAGCACTGCGTCCTAATAGCTTTTCCTCTACTTATACTGCAAAGCTATTAAGTTCAAAGATCTTTATTTGCCATAAAAAAGTTTACACATCATGGGCAACTGTCAAAATACATGAATAAAGAACTTACATCTAAACTAAGACTAACAAAAAATAAACAAACAGAGCCTTTCAGAAATAGAATATTTAATTTTTTTAATGACACTTCAAGTATTCCCCTACTAAGTAGAATTCCTGCTCCAGAAAAAAAACATTCTTAAGCTATGCTTAAATTTTTTATACACACCTCTTTTTTAAGCTCAGAGGAAAGAGTATAAAAAAGATTTATATAGAATTGGTGCATCTGTTTTCGGAGAAAGTGGTGTGGTGGGGAGGTGGACGTATTAGAGCCAACGCCGTTTAACGGGATGAGTCTTTCTGACTCATATAAAGAGTTACCACCTAACATAAAAAACCTTGCTTAAAGCACTGAAGAAGGCCATGGGCATATCGTCTTTACCAGTCTATAATATTGGCAATGGTCCCTCACAGAAGTCAAAAGTATTGAAACCCCAGCTTAATTGCACTTAATGTATATTAACTAATTATTATTAGTTGATAAGCCGAGGAGTAAGCGAGTTGCATTCTATTAATTGTTAGTATTAGTATTGTTCTTGCTCGAAAGTGTTAATTCTGATAATATAGTTCGAAGAGATCAAGTTATGAGTGACTCAATTTCACTAATGTCAGCTGTTTGAATATCACATTATCTTATCACTAATAATACGGTGTCCAAATGTACATAAGAAGAAGCTAAGTTTTCTTCTGAGACATCTGCTAGCCTAATGGTTAGCGTATTCTGTGCTAGAGGTGACGGGTTCGATCCCCTGGATGGCCACAAAATTTAGAAGGGAGTTCCAAGAGAAAAATAGAGTACTTTAAAATTGCATAGCTGACGCTGAGCCTGCCTTTGACAAAACAGAAATAAAGTAACCTCAAACTTATTCTACTTTTGACATAAAGTTATGGTTCGGCAATTTTCAAGATTGAATTTATTGAAAATATTTTGAATATTGAAATTCCTGAATTCAACCAAGATCATGCACGCCAAATCGATATGAATTTTTAAATAAGAGTAACATTTTTATCTCCGAGACACGATAAAAGGTATGAATTTTACCGAATTTTACAAAGATGGGTGTCTGGTAATGAATATTTTTGTTATAAGACTTAAGTGTAAGTAATAAGTAAGTTACACATAAATAGGTTTTCCCTATGAATGTATCTTTATTCCTTACCCCCCATAATAAAACAAAACATGTTTACTAACAATCTTACTCATTGCCCAGTAAGGTGTCAGCTGAATGCTGCACAGCCCCCTGCGGAAACTGGAGGTCCGGAAGGCGAATCCTCACTCGTTTCACAGTACTGCGGATGTAGGAGGAGGGCGTTGGATCTCTGGCAATGAAAGCTGGCTTCACCCGATCAGGACTGAAGCGACATTCAGAGCAGTTGATGAGGATCATTACAGTTTTGTAGTCTTGTGTAATGACGGGTGTGGGCCAGAGAAGGGTGGCTCTAGGGAACTTCAAACTCTGTTGTCCTTAAGGAACACGTACCCGCAAGACGAAAGCTCTTAGAACACAAATGGAACCTGAGAGTTATGTCGGCTGCAACAAGGCAGAGTTGCGATATCTGTTGACGTAGGCGGACGTTGAAATCGTTGGTATTGTCATGGGGCCAGCAACTGGGATGGGGAATTTCGATGGCAGGGGTAAGGGTACTCCGTAGACCAGTTCGGCTGGGGAGGCTTAGAGGTCTTCCTTTATGGCAATGCGCAAACCGAGTAAGACGAGTGATAAGGCGTCTAACCATGTCTTAAAATGGGTATAACAACGGAGGGCGCTCTTTAGCTCTAGGTGAATGTTTTCGGCCATTCCATTGGTGCAGGGGTGGTAGCTGCAGGTGCGACATTTCGTTATTCCAAAGGAGTAGTCAAGAGCCAGAAAGGGTTGAGACTAAAATAGTCTGCCTTGGTCGGTAGTAATGCAGGAGCACCAAAGCTATAAATCCAGCAGTGTACGAGAGCGTGGCTAAGTGGACTGATTAGGTTAATGTCACTGTGTTCGAAACGTGACGAAGGCGTGATATAGGTGCTGGTAGGAGTGTGCACATGCCAGGAAATCTTGTTTTGCTGACAGTCCAAGTGTAATATGTACACATAAATTGGTTGTGTGAATGGATTTTTATTCCTAACCTCCCAAAACAAAACAAAACATCTTTATTATATTACATGTTACCCAGCAACCTGTCAGCTGGACGCCGTAACTGTACAGATTAAGTAGGAATACAGACTGGGATGGTGGCGTGTCCTGTAATCCAGCTACTTGGTGATCATGTATTGTGGATAATTGTGAGCGATGGTCGGTGGGTGTAGTGTCCTCTTAAATGGATTAACGTCCACACTATTGAATACTGTGTTAATGTACAAAGACCAGATCGTAACTCAGAGGCAGTGGATCGGACACCATGTCAAACTGTAGGTCCCTTGTATATGTCATTGTCATTGATATCAATTAACAGTTCTGTCTTAGAAATATTCAGCCTTAGTCAGTAAAAAGACTACAAAATCACACCACAATCATCTTACACTAATTTCTCATTCGTACTTGGCTGAAAATACCTGGACAGGTTGCCATTTCAGTTGCCAACAGACTAATTAACTAACTAGAAGATGACACCTGCCAATAATCACTCTTATAGCTTTCTTTTGTTGAATTAAATTGATTTTGTTCTGGAGTTTTCATAATTCCAAATTAGAATCGCCTAAGATAGGTATGAAATGAATTAAAATTTTTATTAAATTTTTTTTTTAAATGTGGTGTGCAATGTGCTATGTGTATTCATACCTTTGTATGAATACACATTTCAAAATACACAGTTAAGGTGATTAGGTAGGCTGGTGAGTAGACTCACTTGTTCATTGGACTAAATTAATCAGCTGGTTTTTGTCAGTAACCCTGCATCAGGTTATTCAATTCATTACACTCCTCACACTCACACTTTTCACATTATTTCTTATTCACTTAAAAATGCACGTCCACTAAGTGGTTGAGTTAAATCACTGTCCAACGAATATTAAATGTGATGACATTAATTTCTCCCTATCTTGCCTAACTAGTATTTTACTATGAAATCTTATTCTAAGTGTCCTATTGATGATAGCCCTGTTTTCAGATACATTTTTTTCTCTAGAGATGAATTTTACAAGGGATTTGCATTTATGTGGAATTTGCAAGAAGATATTTGGTGACCTCAATTTTTTCCTGGAACATAAATCACAGTGTTCGTCTCTGCATAGCTCTGTTGTGTTCTCGCCAAACCCTCATGATATTTCATTGGAAAATGGACTATTTTCAAATGAAACTGTGTTAGATTTGACTGTCTTAGACAGTGGTTCTTTCTTGCCAATTTTACACTGTGAGAATGAAGAAGTTGTTGGTGATGTATCTGATTTTCAACCCCCAAGCCAAATTTTTCAAGAGAATTCATCGGACAAAAATTCAGCAGATTGTTTAGGAACATTATTATCTGACCAATCCAAAAGCATAATTGAAAAGGAAGCAGCAAGTGCACATGCCAATCAGATATCATCAAAAGCTCAAAATAATGGTTTTCTAACACCTGAACTGGAAAACAAATCTACAAATTGTAAGTACTGGTATATGTTAATCAGAATGGCAGGTATTTTATCTTTATTTACATGACATTTGGATCTATATATGTTTACTTATATCTTTTTTGGCTCACTTGGCCTATTAGGCATTAAGGGTTATTTACAATGCCATCATCTGTGACCGATTTTTCATATACAGTATAAGAAAAATTTATTTAAATTTTACATATTTTCACCAATATGAGTTGCTAAAATATAAATAATATTGTAACAAAAATGTACTGTAATATATATATATGGGTGTGTGTGTGTGTGTGTAAGAGCACATGCACGTGAATGATAAACCCTTTTTCTTTGTTTCAAACCAGAGGTTTTTTTACAGTCATTCTGGGAAACACAGTTTAGGTCAATTTTCAAGACACATAGCTTTATTCTTTTAGCTTTGAATTTGGCACAATTTTGAGAAACAATCATCAGCCAGTCATTGGTTAAGCTGTTAGTTCTATAAATTATGCAAATACTGTATAGTTGAAATGCATTCCTAAAAGTAGTGAACACATTCTTTAGTTTATCTAGCAATATTACAGTAGGCCTATTTTACTTGTCAATAGTAACTGGGCATATTGTTGCCCATTAGCATAACTATACATTGTACATTTTAAAAAATATTTATGATTTTTGTATAAGTGGATCGTACATTTTTTCAAAGTTAAATACTGTATCTTGTGTCAAGATGAAGATTCACATTGATCTTTTAATTTCTCTATTGTGGCAATCCCCTCCACCATATGTTAGGAGATACATTATTATTCTATATTTATTTTATGGTAAAGTATGAAGCTTAGATTGCAAAATTGTAAGCTTTTACTTCATAAAAACATTCAAGATCCTAGTGTGAGTTCTTATAACTGTACGGTGTAGAGTATCCATGTATTTCTGACAATTTTGAAACCATGTACTCTGTGTTTGTGTTTTTAGCCATCAACTCTGAGAGTATAAGCAGTAATGATAATCCTAGAGTGGAAAATGATCCCCACAAAGAAAATATCTGTAATAAAAATGCTGTCCACCAAAGTAAAAATAATATGTGTAAAATATGCAACTATGTAAGTGCTTATCACAAGGATTTGGTCCGTCACATGCGGAAGCATACAGGTACAGTAAGAGCAAGTAAAATTGTAACATTACAATGGAAATACCCCCGTCGCAGCAGACCTGCGTACTCAGCGAATTTCCAAATCAATAATATAATAATAATGTATAACAAGTTTCATAAAAATCTGTCCATAAACATGAGAATTATTTGCCTATTCTCCATATGATTAACATGGGAAAGAGTGTGCAGGTTAGCTGCTGTGAGGAACACTGAAAGTAGTAATTTCTACCATAAATAATTTTTATCTTAACATTTATACCAACTTTCATCAACATCTGTCCATAAATAAAGGAATTTGCCTATTCCTTATATGATTAACATGGGAAAAGAGTATGCAGGTTTGCTGCCATGATAAACACATAAACTATGTTAGTAAATTGAATTAAATTATTAGGCAGAAGTTAAAAATTTCCTCTAGCCTTTAGATAACTATCGATATTTTTTTAGGGATCAACTCTGACTATTAAAAACTGCTTTTCTAACAACATGACCTGAACAGCCCTTGAACTCTATATACTAAGAAATAATTGAGAATAGATACTCTATATTTCAGAAGGGTAGTCCTGGGAGTGATTAGTGAAATACAAAAAACTACTAGCTCACCAATATATGCTCAGTCCCTCAAATGTAAAAATATTTTGATGACTCGACACACATCAATGGTAAAATAACTATTAAGGATGTAACATAATTATTCAGCAGTTTGTTTTTTTTAGGAGAAAGACCTTTTACCTGTTCTGTATGTGACAAAAGGTTTGCAAGACAAGATAAGCTCTCAATTCATACTCGAATCCATATTGGAGACAAACGTTACAAGTGTCAACTATGTGAGTATGCGTCCACTGATAGTGGAGCACTCAAGAAACATTCACAGATACACACAGACGAGCGCCCGCACAGGTTATCCACACCATTTAATTTTCCAATTATTATACAGTAGGACCCCTCTAATCCTACCTTGGATGGTCCGTGACTCCGGTTAGTCCGACCATGATCAGGCTTGGGAGTCTGTGCCGACTTATTACCTGACAAGACACCAGTTGAGCCATTTTTTTTTTAGTTTTTTGTTGGGCAGATTGTTGCCACTGTTAGCCAAAAAACTATGAACAAGGACACGGACGGCAAAGACAAACCCTCCATCGGATTTCACATAGGCCTAACGATGAAAAAAAAGCTTTGGACATCGCCCTTTAATATATAAATCAGAATTCAACTTCAACCCCAATGTATGTTTTGTAGATTAAAGAATGGAGGGGCACATCAGTTAAAACTAGAATAACATCAGCTAAACAATAATGTATCACTGACTTTTTTCAAAGTAATTAATTTGTTTTTGTTCTTACTGTAAAAGAATGTATACAGTATCCTATACAATAATCTTTTCTTAGTTTATTCAGTGTATTTCTTTTTGAAAGATTTATTTTTATATTTAGTGCTATAACCCTTCGTGAGCGTTTTACGGATATATTCGAATATGTTATTTTCACCAAAAGCAGCAAACTGATATATCCATCTATCCGTTTGAGCTACAAAAGTGGCATGCGGATATTCCCGCCATTTTCATTCTTTGTCATTTGTCTCTTGGTCTGCTCACATTTCAATGTAGCTCTGCCCTTTCCCCCGCTGCACCCCCAGGCAGAGGGGTCCAGTGAAAAAATAACCAAAAAAATCAAAAAATTTGAACAAAAAGGTGGGGATTTATAGTTTGACTACGCCATTTCTGAACATAATCCATGTTTGAAACACTTTTATTTCATCCATGTTTTAGAACTAGTATGTATTCTAGTGTATGAAGACGTTTTTCAGTCAATATGTTTTTAATTCTATGTAAAAAAACAACTTTGTATATTACTGTAGAGGTATTTAGTTCTTAAATTGTTGACTTATTTCTTTATATTACATGTCTTATATTGTTTGCAATAAATATTAAGATCTTTTTTAGATAATGCAACATTTTATCGTTTCAACGATGGTCCTGGTCCCAAATTTGACGGATTAGAGGGGCTCTACTGTACATAAGAAAATCTAAATAGGGAACTTAGAATTATTATTTTATTTATTAGCTTTAGAGATCCTTTATTTAATGAAATGTTTTTTTAAGACAATTTGTAATCCATTATTAGTTATGTTGACAATTCTATTTTGAGCAGAATATATATCAATGGATTATAGAATAAGTTATCATGTGTATAGCTATTTAAGTTCTGGCATAACCCTGTGTATGTTTGGGATCATTTACAGCTACCTTTTCGCCATCCTGATTGACTCATTTGCTGCATCTAGTAGTACATGTTTTCATGGAATATTGCTGCTACAGGTTAAGAGCTAGAACTTTGAAACTTGTGTCAGCACTAGTCAATAGTACATTGTATATCATGTTAGCGTAGGCTGTCTTGGACGGTGGTGTTACGGGCGTGACAATGGCAGCCCCAGGAACACCCTGGGAACAGCAGCCCCCATTCAGAGAGTCAGACCACCAGCCAAAAAAGCTTAAAACACATTGTAAAGAGAGAATATATACATGAATTTAATATTTCACACCAAAAAACTGTACAAATTTGTTATTATGACTTTTGGTGTAGCAAAATAGTGGTTTATCAACTCGGGCAGCAAATGCGTACACGTGATTTTTTTGTATTTTCGGTAAATTTCTTTTTTGTGTTAGTTTAAAGAACAATAAAAGAAAGATAAACAATCACTTCAAAAATATAAGGTTACACAACTTAACTTTTCAACGATGCAAACCTAATCCCAGGTGCTGGTGGCAGCATATGCGTCCACGTAAGTAGGTGGCCATTTTCATACCTTCAACAGCTGAAGGAGTCGAAAAGATATCTTTACTAGCACAACTAAAGTACAAAGTAAGAATGTAGTGTAGTTCTATATTTCAGGAAGGTGAACAGGGTTTTGGAAAATAGGCTTAGCCATGAACGTGTTAAAAGTAGCAGGGTCCTTAATATTTTATAAAACTTACAATGTTTTCACTTAGAAGAAAATTTATAAAACAATTGATGTACAAACAATATATGCAATATATTCTGACACACATATAATTCACAAGAACAGTTGCAACACTGCAAATTGGACTATCTTGCATGAAAGTAACACTATTTCTCTTAGATGTAAACTCATTTTAATGATCAATAATTTGTCAAATTAGAGGCCATAAGAATACACAAAAGTCCTTAAAAAACTTGTTGACTTTCACATTTATATTTGTTTGGAATTCACATTTAATATAATTCTATAAATATATAGTTCTTAAATCATAATGTCGTTTCTGACCAGTAATGTATCAGTTAATAAATAAAAAAATCTAATATTTAATAAATAAATGTAATAAATAATATGACATTAAACATAGTTTGGCATTATTTAAAAAAAATCCATTATAGTCCTATCCCACAGCTCATGTTTATGGCACATGGGTTAAAGTTCTAAAAGTGAAAATGCATTTGTCAACTTACATAGCCCCTGGTTTAATACCACTGCTTAAGTAGGAATATATTTTTGATTTCTAATTTAATTTGTAAACTAAAGAAAAAAGCTTTGATAAACCTTTCAGTTTCTTACTAAAAAGGTGGTAATTTATTTTGTATTTTCAAGGTGTCAAATGTGTTCATACCGAGCCAGAAATGCATCTCACATGACAGTACACCTTCGCACACACACAGGTAAAAATATGGAGTAGAATATCACAATGTAGGCTTATTAATGATAGTAACATATGTACTATGTAGTGTGTGAAACTTTATCAGATGAGAGTTGAGGGTGTTAAGATGATCTCAGAATTATGAAGTCTAACCTTAGCCAAGCACAGAATATGTGGAGCACATTGAGGAGAATGTGAGGGTGGCTCATAGTTATAATCTACCAGGTAAAGGAAATGAGCACTATTTCCTAATAATTTCATTTCATTTACTTTGTGCATTAAACAGTAGCAAAAAACTAGTTTTTTTATGATTGTGAATAAGATGTTTTACCATTTATTCAAAAACAAAATCTACTACGGTACTGAATTTGTGAAAGATTTTTTTTACTTGTCAAATTAAATAATTTTTAATAAACATTATCAAGTGGTTTTTTTACATTAATAAATGATGAGATAAAAGGGTGTGCACTGATAAACTAACCAGCCCAGAATTAAAGGGCATGGTGGCATTGAGTCTTGCAAAGTCTTGCAGAAAGATGTCCGAGAGGTATGAGGAACTGTTGTCAACTGAAATCCTTACTGGATACAAGCAACAGCAACGTACAGTCAAACCTTGCTAATTTGAAATTCAAGGGAAAGCCGATTTACTTCGAACTAAAGGAAGTTTGAATCATAGAGGTTATCGTTATCAAAATTAAAATTCAAGAGGTTGAGTTTGGAAGTTTGAACTGAGGTTAGCGAAAGTAAAATTTGAGTTATAGGCTTATAGGGGGGGAGTTATAGGGTTACTTATACATCTTTGAACTTATTCTAAAAAAATCCACCAGACTAAAATAAATGTGACAGCCCACCAAAAATCAAACTGTTTACAATACGATAACTGTAATCATTGATATTTATGTTATCAATGCTAATGCTGTTCAACGAAGCAAAGAACTTGGAGCAATTGCGGAAACTCAATGGTCGACGTTTCGACTGGCTTGTTTTTTTTTAATTACCTCAAATTTCAGAATCTTAAGGGAGCTGACTTCAAATTTTAGACCTTGAGTTTTGAATTGAAATTATGAAATAGTTTGAATAATCTGAATATATTTTTAAATATTAGAGATTTTCTTAATGGAACACAAAATTCAAGAATTATAGACGTTTTTGAATTATCAAGGTACGAATTAGCAAGGTTCTACTGTATATCTATTTTACATACATTAAACTCTCTCATATCCAGACTAATGTGGCGACTGCCGATCCGGATAGGAAAAATCCGGATATGAGAAGGGAACAAAGCTTCTGGATATTAAATAAAAAAACATAATTTTTGTTGTAATACTTTAATGACATCAAAACTAAACAAATTACGTAATACAGTATAAAGCGGTACAGTATGTAGAGTAATAGAAACTAAAACGAACCGTTACAAGAAAGAGTAGGTCACTCAAGCAAAACAAAGGCGACACTGACCACTGATGTGGGTGTTGTCACTACAGTACACGTGATCCGTTGGCTTTTGGGGTGGGTAGGGACAGGTGGGATGGGGAGGTTTACTATTTCGTGAGTCAGTGACCTTACACCGGATAGCACAGATTATAGAGATTATAGATTATAGTGCTCAAGACTCAGGCGCTCGGGACAAGGGTGACTCATCGTTCTCTCTACTGTGCTTTTGAACATTACCGCTGCCACATCGCTTCAACCCCGCGTTCGGCAACCGGCGCGCTACTACCGGCTTACAAACATCGTTCGCGACTACTGGGTTAACAAACATTGGCCTCCTAGAATGTTTTTTAATTTTTGTATTCTTTCAAAATCACGTCCGGATATGAGAGGGTTTACTGTATTAAAAAAACTAACTATTGAAATTCCTTTATGGTCATTTCTGTAGGTAATATAATTTCATGTATTCTTTAATATAACACAATTTTTTAAGAACAACATCTGAAAAGTAGCAGTCTTTAAATCTTAAAAAGTTGGTTATTTTTATATTTATTTTTTGTATGCTACTCCCTGTTAATTAAATGCCAATTTATGCTAATATATATCGCCTTGGAGTACACGTTATGATGTATTGAAATATGTGATACTAATTTCCTCAGTGCCAGCCTCAAACCTCACCCCCTCTGTGATAAATACCAAATCTTTATACCTAGTAACTGTAATTCATAACCGTTTCATCATGTTTCAACATAGGCCAAAAAATTACTTAAGACTTTTTAATTTGCCAATACTAATGGACCATTAAGAGACGAGTTTCACAACATTACCTCAATCTTAGACTGTGACTTCTCCATAACCCAAGACGGTATTCTGCTGGTTGGTAACTAAGCAAGATATGACATGGAATCATATCGTTTAATCCTTCCAACATCTGCACCATCATCACAATAGATGGATAAGTAAATTTATTCCTATGCATGCTTTTTCACTGAAATTGGTTTTATGCACCCAGTAACATGTTTCAAATTTGTTGTTACATAACTTGTTTGTTCACAGGGGATAGTCCGTTCTTTTGTAAATTTGAAGGTTGTGGGAAAGCTTTTAAAACGAGTACAGATCTCAAGAGGCATTTAAAGGTTCATAAACTTGACCCACTTTCACTCTCCTACTCCTCATTTGATGGTTTGTATCATTTAATCAATTTAATGGTATTTTGTACTTAATGTGTGCTCAGCCCAAATAACTTCTACTTTATTAAGCATTGTTTTTAATCGTATTAAAATTAGGGAAGCTAAAAATATATATTATTTTAGATAAGACTGGCTTCCTCTGGGTGGACAAAACACCTTCCATGATCCTGATTTCCCAAGCATGTACTGAACTGTAATAATATTTTTTCAAAATTTTTGCTTCTATTGGGATTACCTGTCGGATAACACATTTAAAGTCTCAGATCTTAAGATTTAATAGGTACTCTTTACTTTAAAGTGTTTTTTACACTTGGTATTAAAAGTGTTTATTTTTAGGAGGAACAGCCAACTATTCTTGTAAACATGCTCAAAGGAATGGAAAATACTTCATCAAGTCGACTCGTTGCCTAATTTGTGAGGATTTAACGTGTAAAGGTAACTCTAACACGTCCTATTTTTTTTTTATTTGGTTTATTTGATTCAGCCTTATTAATCAACCTTCAACATGTAACATTGCTTCCGAGCTTCTCAAGAATGTTTAGAAAAAAGATCTTGTTACTACCTAACGTCGACCTGTTGTTAGGAAGCATCATTAATTAGTAGCCCAATGACAAATGGCGACTGGGTCCAGATTCGACCCTTGCGGGATTCGATCCGGCGACCTTCAGTTTTGAAGGAGGGTATTATAACCACTACACCACCCAGCCAGTTAGTAACTTAACTACTTAGTTAGTAACTACTTAACTTAGTTAGTAAGCATTAGTAACTTATCAATCATATGTGACAGATGTTTTGAAGAAGAAGCGAGGAATGTATAGAAAGAAAAGTGCTTTGGTTTTTTGTGTTCAGCGACATAAGTGTTCCATTTGCACAGCTTCTTTTGTTCGCCAGGATTCTCTACGAAGCCATTTAAAATTGCATAACCTGAACACTGAACAGGCTCAAGGTACGTATTTCCTTGTTTCTAGTCTTAAAAAATGTTTTTTAGGTGTTCTCATTTATTACTTTGTTCAGACAGGGACTGTCTGTTCAAAATATACATTCCTAATTACAGTTGGGCCATATTTCGGATTAAGAGGACTGTTATCAAGTTAACGATAAATTATGAGGTACAACTACGCCGAATTATGTCTGTACGGTATGAGAAACTTCATCATGTACGGCAATGCTCTGCAAGGCTAAATTTTTACCGATCAGCAAATTGTAGAGATGGTTTTGAAATATCTGCACAACAACACGAAGGTGAGGCAGACGACGACAGCGAGCAGAGTTTCCCATTCGGACGCAGTGGCCTCCTTTAATCTAGTGCTACGCTACGTTTAACAACAGTCCGTCACGACACAAGCTAACACTATGTTCGTCCTGAAACTCTGGCGCAATTACACTTTGAAAGAGAGGTGATGTTCTCTCTGACAAAAAAATTATACACAATTTTTAAAACCAATATAGTTTTGTTTTGTGACACTGTTATATTTTGTTTATTAAATTTTCCAACGTAAATACTCACTGTAATTTTCGGAAATAAAATTCATTGTGTTTTTCTAGATTTTATAAATTTTTATTTTTTCCTGATTTTGATTTTGGATTAGCAGGGCTCCACTGTATAATGCTTTTATGCTATCCCAATTGACTTCAGTATTTACTAATCTGTTTAGGGGCCAATCCACCCCAAATAAGCTTGAAGAAAACAAGGCTTTGATAATTCCTGGTGATATCTTGGTTTATTCATACAGATATGTCATACCTTTGTAATATAGATTAAAATTTTTAAAATACTATCTTGTAAATTTATGAAACAGTGGTTATTTAATTTAACTAGTAGTACTAATTTTTTTACCTGAAATGGGACATACCAGCAAGAGTACAATTTTCTATAACATAAACATATCAATTGCCATGCATTGCTAACATGAATAGTGTAATTAAAAAAAGTATTTATAACCTCTGATACACTCATTTTCCCTTTTCTTAACTGTGTTATTGAGGTGGACAAAAGGAAATCATCAATTTTTTAGGCATATGACTTCTTACAGTTCACCTCTGTTTATTCATACCTAAATCATCCAGATATTCCAAAATCACAGTTTAAATCTAGTAGTATAAGGTGTACAGCGCCTCTGAAATTTCATTTTCATCCTCTATACATACTCAAACCTCAAAGTATAGTAAATCCTCAGTTCTTCTAAGGTTTTTTTTATTATTATTTAATTATATTTATTAAATTAGCATTAAACCTAGATATGACTTGCCCCGTTTAGTCTCTGAGGAAGGACTGATTTTTATTTTTTACTGTTTATAGACTCAGCAGAGCCAGAAGTCAACGATTCATTCAAGCACCCCTCAGAGGCCAGCATATCCTCCACAACATTCCTCTCTCAGAATACAGCTAACATTGATACTTCTTTTTTATAACATTTTCAATATCAAATCTTCAGAAATGGAATTTTCATACAGTATTTTATTAAAAACCTCTCTTCTCTGAAGTTGTATTTTATTTTGTTATTTTTTTATTGTTTAATTTTAAGTGGTTAACTGTAAGAAAAGACCATTTAGTCTTAATGTTCGCGTCAACAAAAGAAGTATTTTCATTCATTACCTTTGTTAGTTGCCTATGTTCTTGAGTTGTTGAACACTGAACCCTCAAACACTGCAAGAGTGATCAGAGACAGTACGTGAATGTAAATAATTTTATTTTTATCAATTAATTAATGTGCTATTTGTGTTTATCTTTTTTAAGTTTTAAATATTTGATGATGCCACAAGGGTGGCGAAATGTACATCAAGTCGTCCAACAACTCAAGAACATAGGCAACTAACAAAGGAAATACATAATTACTGTTCTTGAAACTTGCTGGAAATCATAAATAATAAAATATTTTCATTCATTCAAAGTGTACTAGAGTATACAAAAAATAGAGAATTACTTGTTATAATTTAACAGTTTTATACTAACTATAAGTTCAAAGAAAATGTTTTTTTTTTATTTTTGCATTTAGGATTGACAATTGACTACAATAAAAGGTTATAGTCAGTGGTGTAGTGGAGCCGGAGCGGTCCGGAGCGCCGCTCCGGCACAGTTTGTACAGCCGAAACTCAGATTTTTATACTTGTACTTTGCCTTTTCATAGAGAGTGATAGGTAAGCGAGTCGCTCGCATCATTTCATAATCAACACGCAATATCAAGGCAATTTTAGGCGTTTTACATTAACCCTAACCTAACAACATCATAACACCAGAATCAGACACTAGGGCTTACTTTAAGACCATACATCTTTTTATAGTATCTAGTTTTTTAATTCGAAAATACAGTATATTTATTTTTACAACAAGGTTATAAAATAAAATTTGAGGATTTTCCTTCGTATAATGTAGTGGGTAAACTCATCTACAAATATATTCTTCTTCCTTGACCTGCACTCGCCAGTTTGGGTTGAAAAAGAAAGCGAACCCTTACCAAAAAGGGACCGTTCGCCTTCACTGCAATACTTTGCATGAATACAACAGATATCCCAGGGGCATCACTAGTCGTTTAAGCAAAATTAAACTTAGGTTTATGTAATTCTTTTTTAAACAGATAAATTCTCTGTACACAATTCTTCGCGTTTAACCACGCAATGGCCTTCCTGAGGAACTTGCAGACTTTGACTACCCATTGAGTCAAATGATTGACCCCCCCCCCCCCCAAAGAGTAATGGCTTTCCTGGGAAGGACCGCTCCGGCACAGCTTTTTTTAGCACTGCACCACTGGTTATAGTACCTACCTTCCTCAATCGTTTAAATGTGACTAGTTTTGGGAACAAAGTATTCCCATTATCAAGCATTCATTTGTCCTTAAGTCACTTCAGAACATGTCTTCGTAATTCTTGTGTAAATAGATAACACATTTTCACAATGGAGACTTAACAGATGATTTTAACTTAAAATAATTGACTGGCGACATACAAAAAGTTTAAACACTTGATGACGCAGATGACCAACGGCTTGACTACTGGAGCTAAATTAGTTTACTTTTAATAACAAATTCTCCTTGCAGGAAGATGTTTAGCTATGGGATCACCTTTTTCTAGTATTCTAAATTAAATATACTTAAACAGCTTTGAGAACAACCATATTTTTTAGATGACAAGTTTGTTAATCAAATTGTATTCTACATAAAGGTATGTAGACGGCAGCTTCATAATTTTTAATATTAACTCATAACATCCACAGCTATTAAACAACCAGCTCAACAATATCTCCTATAATATGAAATTTACCTTAGAAATAGAACAAGATTATTCAATAATCTTGTTCCAATCTTAGATTGGACCCTCACAAAAAATAACTTCAGTTTCTGTATTTATTTATAGAAAACCCACCACTCCACACGATCCATGCTACATCCAATCATCCTCAATCCCATGAAATGGCAGCTTACCATAGTTTTGTCAACAAACTGCTGAAAGTTCCCATGGCCCCAGAAAATTATAACAATGAGTACACAATCCTAAAATTTATAGCTGTCGTCAATGGCTACCATAGCAACATCCTTGATAGAATTATTAACAAATAAAAACAAATTAAACCTACAAAGGAACCAAACATGAAATTTGTTGACATGGATATGTTTTAGCTAGTTGGTGATTTTTAAGATGAAAAATATGTAACAGGTTTCCATAGAAACTATCAGAGGTATTGTATTGAATTTTTATATATATAAGAATAAGAACAGCTGTTTAGATTAACTAAAAAAATTCCCTTTAGACATATCCATGATCCAACCTATTTCCCACAGGGAAGTAAATACAAACATTTTTCAATAGATTTTGGCAGAAACCTACACTTATACTAAAAATAAACTGAACAAACATAATATTACTTTAGCAGCAAAGCTTCAAGCAAATTAGAAGATCATTTAAACCTCTCCACCAAAAATATACACACTAAGAATAACCTAGACGAATCAGGAGTTTACCAATTAACATGCAGTGATTGTCCAAAATTATATATTGAGCAATCAGGTTGGTCTTTCAACAAAAGGTTCATCGAACACCTCCCAAAATTGACAACTAAACCAACCAAAATTGAAAAATCAAGGCTCAACATTTGCCGAACATCTTATCAGTACAAACCACAATGTGACCAGCTGCAGTGAAAATCTCCTCATCCTGCATAAATGTAAGAAAGGCCCCCTGATGAACGCTGTAGTCGTTTGAAATATATATAGCGATAAACTCTTACGGGGTTATCGTGTTCACAGACACACATACAAATATAAAGTTTCAACAACTGTTGTTCTTGGTCTCTAGGCTCATCAAAATAAAAAAGTAAGATAGCCCCGGGCTTAGGTACTCCCAAGAGACTTTCGGTAATATCTTCTTCCCTATGTAAAAATTTGGACTGGTAAAAACATAAAATATTATAAGCAAATAAGTGAAATGATATTTATTTATACAATCAAGAGTAGAAATATACATTGTAACCAATTAGGAAAATAAGAAGATATTTCAAATAAAGACCAGAAGGAAATAATAAAAATCGTTCACAAAATTAAATTAAACTCACTGCCTTAAATGCATAAAAATGTTACAGTTTGATTATTACACTGAAAATTCACTTTGTTAGAGATGACAATGAAATCACATGAAATCATCAGAGTCGTTTCCATCCCTATTTGAAGTCATCATTTCTGGTTTCATCAGTGTGGTGTAGCTCCTGTAAAAGAATCAGAAATCACAGCTACTAGTATTCAAGAACCAGCATGAGCTAAAGGTTGTATGAGGTAAAGTGAGGTAAGCCTGGCGCACCTAGTACACACACCAGGGACCAGTAATAGAAACTGACAAGTGGCAAGCTTTTTACCTTTAACTGTAACATAAAAATAATTATTTATATCCTAAAATATTAAGTATAAACATTAAACATGCCCTCCTCTATAACCACTAACCTCAAAAGCAAAACAAGTGTCCACTGCAATCTCAATTAAGCCTACAAATGTCATCAACTTCCACCCAAGCCAGCCACCGTTTATTTAAGGTGAGCCCCCTCTCCACTATACTACACATTTGCAAGCTAAATTGGGATTGCTCATGAACAGGATTCAAACCCTATCACTTCCAAACGGCTAGAACGTTATACTCGTCAGCATAGTACTCTAACCGGTTCAGCAACCATGCCTGGTCGTAGAAAGTGCTTACTTGGCTATTTGACATGGCAGTTTAGTGAATTGCATGAGCAGGTTCGGTAGCTTGCCCCCAGAGGGAAACATGGTCACGAAATCGATGATGTCTAACAAGTTTACTAAATTGACGACAGATGCCTCCACCTGCCACTTCATTCAGTTAAAAGTATAAAGTATTGAATTTGTAAACGTGTCATGAGTTACGACTTTGCCAGTTCAAGGGTTAAGCATTGTGTAAATATAAACTGAGGATATTTACAATGATGAGGCCAAATATTAGTGCCAGTAAAAAGTCAGCTACTCAAAACTGGAATAAAAGTGACAATATGGTGTACTGAAAAAGCAGCACTGTTTGAAACTTCTTCCACATCTATATTTCCACGTGGTTGAAAATGGTTAAAAGAGTAGAAGGAAATATTCTCGCAAAGGATGTAAAAAAATGTAGAATGAACTTTATCAGAAATAGAGAGAGAGAGAGAATAAGCCACAATAGCATTTCCTCTCAGTCTACTTTCATCATGACATCATGACATTCTTTACGACACTTAATGATGGATGAATGCTGAGTGTATTGACAATCTTTGATAAGCCAATTTACTTAATTCCACTAAAATAATCCGCACCTTGTATAAACACAACAATTAATGGAAAAGAACTAAATTACTAATATACCAAATCAATAGTGTTGTAGCTAGTATCTAACTACTACTATTCATAGTAAACTGCTTTTAGAAAAAAATCAAAGCTAACAAATTCAATTTCAGAATTATACCGAACGAAACAAGTAAAAAATGAAAAAACGCCTGGAGATACGGTGACTATATACATACATGCCAAATTTCATCTAAATCGGACCAACGGGGTAGGCTATGGCACTGTACACATCCAGACACACGGACGGACAGACATCACGTCAAAACCCACTTTTTTGGATTCAGGGGACCCCAAAACGGATATATCCACCCTCAACTCAAATTCGAAAATTTTGACGAAAACAATACTTTCTCCATCCTACTATGTATAAGGGGAGAAAGTAAAAAAGGAATAGTCACAGCCAAATTATTAGCCTATTTACCTCAGTTCAGCCTCTTCTCTTTTCCTTTTTTCTTCCTCTTTTTGCTTTTCCCTCAATGCTCTTTGTATTTTTTTTTGGTCTTCTCTCTCTAATCTATCTCTTTCTTCCCTCTCTGCTCTCAAGTCCACTTCTTTTGTTGTTTTTGTTTTATTTAGTCTATTTACAATTTCATTAATACGTTTTGCAACTCGCATTTTTCGCACCTGAAATAACATGACATTAAAAATATTCTTAATAACTGGAACATGTTTTCTATAATTTATGCGATCTATTCTATGATTTATATGATCTGCGACATTTCATCAAATCACCAAAGCAGTCGTGGTCAGAGACTCTACTCTTTGACTCAAGTTTTAATCTCATCCTTCAGTTACCTTTTTTCAATTCCAAGTTTCACTGTCTGTCAGAGTGGGTGTGGTGTTTGTATGTTTAAAGCAATAACACAAAAATAGCCAACAGGATTGGGTTTGAATTTGCAATCATAAGGTCATATTACAGGACAAGCTAAAAAACTTTAGTATTTACTTCCCTTTGGGAAATAGGTTAGATTATAGATATGTCTAAAGATAATTTTTTCAGTTCATCTAAACAGCTGTTTTTATGTTTTAACAAATTGCCAACATCCCCCCCTAGAGCTTAGACATATCCATGTCAAAATGAAAAGAACACTTTCAACCACTTTTTATTTTGTTTAAAATTTACTAAAATGTTTTTACAAATTAACATGAGTATGTATACATCTTCTTTAACAACTTAAATGCAGGATTAAGTTTCGGCATTCTTCATGTCAAATAAGACAAATTGTGTCTGGCAAATTTGAATTGATAAAGGCCAATAGAAAAATCCTAAAATTTTTAAAAAGTACCACTATACCACCCCATTATGTAACTATTAGAGTGTATTCCTAATTTTTACTAACCTCCTTATCTTTATGGAAGCTAACTTGCCCAACTTCCATCCCGTCCGTCTTCTTCAAGTTGGCCCACATTGTGTAAACAACATCGATGTCATTCATCTTATTGCCTGTAATACTATTGGCTTTCACGAGCTGAGCTGCATCCTCCAGTATAGCTGATGGAATGTCATCTATCGTCTGGCCCTGAAGAAATTCATGCTCCACTTATAAATGTAAACTTTGACCTGGTATTTATCAAACTTTGGCTTAAAATAAAATATGAAGAAGACATTGATCTCACAAATAATCTTCCGAATAATACAAATAGATCAATGGGGTTTAAAACCAATCTATTAAATTATTACGAGAAGGCTTTTTAAACTTAAATTTTTAAATTTATGATCTTATGTCTACTAACAAAGTATAATACAAACCATCCCTATTCATCATTTTTCATACACTAGCTTAAATTTTCATAGTTGGCATTCAAATTACTAAATCATAGGTATTCCTATAGGCACAGGAGAGACTCATCAATGAAATATCAGCTAAGTTAATTAAACACTGGGAAGAAGGACTGGTTGGCTCTCTGATGGGCATCACAAGTAAGTCACTTAAGAAGATTTACAAGGTGTATCTTAAATTAAAAAAAACTGTCCTCCAACAAAAACAAATACAATAGAACCTCTCACACTCGACACATTGTGGACTTGCAGGTTGTCGAGTTTTAGGGAATTTATATAAAATAACTAAGGGTTGAATAAAAACGCTTATTTAGAGTATTAAAATGGTACATTTATTGATTTATATTATTATACACAATTATACATTTATAGCTTATAACAAAAAAATGAAATAAAAGGCCTAGTAGAATCTGAAAATACAGTGTTCATTAAAACTACCTGTATTACTGAAGTTATTTAGAGTATACAAATGGTACATTTATTGTTTTATTATATAAAATTATACATTTATAACTTATAATAAAAAAAATTGAGACAAGAGGCCTAGTAGAATCTGAAAATACAGTCTTCATTACAACTAGTGTACCTGTATTACTGAAGTTATTTATGCTGTTTATAAAAAGTCCATCACAGTTAGTTATGGGAAATTTTCTAAATACTAGAAGAAAGTGTAAAAGAAAACTTACTGAATTCGTTAGAAAAACCCCGTGATTGAAGACTGCTTTTCTGTCTCCACATGGCGTCTTGCAGCTTGATCACGGAGTCGCCTGAGGAACAGAATCTCCATTCCAGCCGCATTTTGCTGCTCTAAGTACTGCAATGTCCCTTCAATAAATTTCACAGCTTCACTGTGGCTAACTTTTCTTTCTTGTCGATGGTCCTCTTCCTCTTCTTCTTCTGAATCGTCCCATTCTACGTCACGCCCTTTGACAGCTGCGATGATTTCATCTTCTCCTAATAGTTCTGATGCTCCGTCCAGATCCATTCAATCATTGACATCAATGGCGTTACAACCTTATGGTGTTGAGTACATGAGCAAGTTAACTCACTTATGATGTTCAAGGAGATGTCTATCCTATCTTGAACAGCACTGGCTACTCACCACCAAACAAGATGGATTCGTCAAAGGCTCAACAACCTCAGCCCTAACACAGTTCATAGATTGCATCCTGGACCAGCTTAAGGATGACTCAAAAGCGACCACCCTCTTTCTTTACTTCAGCAAGGCTTTTCACTGTCTTAACCATAAACACCTTCTGAAGAAACTAGAGGCCTTGGGGATCAGCGGGAGCGAAGGAGAATGGTTCGGAAACTACTTAACACGTTCGCTGCGGGCCACTCAGATCCGAGTGATACTGGTCCAGGTGCACGGAGCGGACCACTCAGATTCAAGTCGTGACATTTAGGTTAAAATCAAAATGGTGGATCTTGAGATGTAGATTGTGCTGCCGGCTGTTGGGATCTGAGAGAACTATGACCAGCTTTGTTATAACACAGTATCTATTTCTGTATGGGTCACTTGGAATTTTCTTATTGGTAGATTTTAAACTACACAGGCCGCTCCGCGTGAGGAACGGGGTTTTCAGGCGCCACAGCGAATGAGTTAAAGGTAGAAGGCTACTTGTGGAAATAAACTATACCGAAAACACTGACCGACAAAGTGGCTGCTGAAGACGTTATTCTACAATGAAATAGATTTCACTGAACAACCTCAAATCAACTAATATCTTGTCTTTTTTCTAAAAGGTACTTGAATTTTTTCATTGTGGATAGCCTCTGGATCTTTGAAGAACAAAATTGTGGTTTAAAATAACTGTCTGTCGAGATATCCTTGTGTATTTTTAGTGACTACGGCCGTTTCGTGTTGCTGGAACACATCTTCAGGACCTGAATATCACCTTCAACTGTTTACATTACACTAAACCTAAATTATCCTCATTCTCAACATAAAAAGACACACCCAAGACAACATAAACCGCACCGACGTTTACAAGCTAACATGTGATGACTGCCCAAATTTCTACATCGGCTAAACATGAAGGTCCTTCGCCACAAGGTTCAAAGAGCACCTAACAAAGAAATCAACCAAATCCGCACATGCCAATCACCTCATTAACAACAACAACTACACCGATCTCAACAAAATCTAAAATTCTACATCTATGCACCAAAGGAAACTATCTAAATACAATAGAAGAATTTGAAATATATAAAGCATCCAAACAACATCCAGACTACATACTGAATGAAAAACAATGTCGGAAAGGCCTGCTGGATGAGTCATCAGGAAGAGAAAGCGCGGTCGACACCCCCGGAACATGACAATCCCGACTTCACCACCCCCCGCTACGCACTGTGCGCTCATCTTATAAATAGCTGCTCTTGATATGTAATGTTAGAGTAAATAGTACTGTTTAGTATAATGTAAACAGTTGACGGTGATATTCAAGGGCTGAAGATGTGTTCCAGCAACACAAAACGACCGTAGTCACAAAAACTACACAAGGATATCTCGACAGACAGGTATTTTAAATCACAATTTTGAATTTTTTCTTCTATTACTTATGCAGTTCTCTATGAACAAGTGTAAGGTAAACCATGTAAAAAGTATAAAACTTAAGAATCTCTGTGTAGAGGTCTACTTGCTACACTTGAAGTTTACAAATTGTGGATAGTTGTGATCGATGGTTAGTGGGTGTAGTGTTAACTTGTGTGAATTAATGAATGCACTATTGAATACTATGTTAATTCACAAAAACCATCCTCATAATTAGACCAGTTCATAATTAAGAGGACTCAACGTTAAACTGTAGGTCCCTTAGATATGCCATTAACTGTTGGGCTAATAATTAACAGTTCTGTCTAAGGAACATGTCAGCCATAGTCAGTAAAAAAACTAGAAGATTGGGCCACAATCATCCTACACTCATTTCTCATTCATACTTGTCTTAAAGTTAAGTTGCTATTTAAGGTAAAAAGTTTAAAGTACGGAATGAGACATGGTTTTATTTAATTTATTTTCTAAACCTCTGTAGGTAATTATATAGGTCTAATGTTAGACCATTTAACAAAATAAATAAACTCACAGGCTGGAGTCGCAGGTAGACATGAGCTGAAGAAAGTTTATCTACGTGGAACCAAACATCCTCTGGCCAACCCCATTTGATCAATTCTTCATCTACACACATTAATTTCAATTTAAACAGAAATATATCTATATACTTGACATGAAAAAAATTTTAACTAGACATTTACCATTAGCATCCATAATATGCTAGTCAGTTTGCGGCAGCTATTCATCGAGAACTTTGTACAATGCCAGATGTAATGAATGAAGTTTTCTGTGAAAGGGTGCATTTTCATTAAAACTGGAGAAGAAAATATTTGTGATAAATTAATGAGTGTTAAGCTATCTGAGTTGTAATTTGGTAAAAATCTAGGTTTTACAATTTTAATTATTTATGTTTTACGGACGTTGGTACTGAAAGGGCTAATGAAATAAGTCTTGTTGTTGACGAGCTCCCAGCGACAGGATTTCCCCGTGGGTTGGGATAGAAATCCTGGACTCCAATTCATGTAAAAAGTTCACTGCTGGATTTTTTTTATTGTGTATTGCTAAACTGCACCGTCGAGCACAAAGCAAAAACACAAAAGCATCATCACGGAATGACTGCCACAGAGGCAAAGCTTGCCAATATTTCTGGCAGAACACACATAAACAGGGCAAACAGATCATCGTTCTCAGTACAAGACTGAGCTCACACTGAAGCCGGGTTGTTAAAATTGCTCAAGGACGATATTTCCCACCCCGCATCAGCGGTACCGTCACTGTGAGGTGGATATTCCTGCCCCCTGGCAATGAATGTGACAACTGACTGAGCAATAATTGACAAAGGCCAGCTGATCTATTTTTTATGCATGGTTTCAGAGTTTCATATTTTAGCCAACAATTGTACGAAAACTTCGGAAAACAGTTCAGCCACAGAGCGGATCTTCTTAATTAGGTTGTTAAAAAGTGAAAAAGTTCATTTGAGATTGATATGCAAAGTACTAAACAATCACAAAATTATATGAATATATTACTCAATAAATCAATCTAGTGACCTTCAAATAATGAATTGGGTACCTAAACTTACTACCATCCAGCCAGAATATATTTTTAAAATTTTAATCCATTTTAACCCTGAGTTGATTTCTTTTCAAAAAATATTTAACGATGCTTAGGCTATTTAATTTTAAAACAATTACAAGGTTCCAACTTACTTTCATATTTATCAAGTCCCATGAAGAGTGTAACAGGTGGTGACACAACTGAAAAAATTACAAATCAACAAAGGAACATAGTAATTATGAAATTTGTTTTTAACATTAGCTAGGCCTCTGAAAAAAACATTTATGTTCCGAGGTTTGAGAGGTACAACCTCCTATATTATAGAAGGGCCTTATTTGTAAAATATTGTGTAACTAATTTTTTTTAACTAGTCAAATTGACTGGTCTAGGTAAGAGACCTAGCCATCTTAGACTAACAACTTCAGTAACATTATCAATATTCAGAACTGTATGAGCAACTCGCTACACAAAACAAAATCTCTCGAAAATCTAGGTTTTGAACAGTAGACTGCCTGCAGTGTGGTGTTGGATGATTCAGATATTATAAGATATATGAAAAAACTCCTCCGACTGATATATTTTCTTCAAAATAGAGGTAGCACAAGTTTATAATTGAACCAAAACTTGAATATCAAATTAAAATGGATGGTTGTAATTAGTTTAAATATCCATTGTGCAATCCTTGTGATGGTTCAATTAGGTAATTCAGCAATTTAGTTTCTGGTCTTCAATATTATATAAATAACAATCTTTCTTCGGAATAAAGGAGTCTTCAAATAAAACTAATAATATTGCAAAACTGGGTGTGACACTGATAGATCAATGCATAAAATCTTTTTAATGCAAAGATCCAATGTTAAAGGACCAATGGAACTTTCTGCATCAAGAGGTAAAAATACTAGTATTTATCTGCAAGTAATTTTATCTTAGGCTGCTAACATAAAATTCTGCATTTAAATTCGTAAATTCTGCAGAAATTAATAAATAAATTACTAGAACCAAGTTTCACAATGTTGAGCCTACTTACCATTACTTATAAAGTAAAAAACCATTTTCTAAAACTCTATTATCAGATCCACCAGCTACCAATAATTCTTATACAATATCAGTGATGGTTCTGCAATAACCTCCTCTTAATGATTGAAACTTTCAACCAAGTACAAAACCATACCAGTCCCCCAACACTAAGTTTTATATCAATTACAAACTATAGTGGGATATCCATTTTGAGGTTATGTTTATACTGTACACACACACACACACACACACACACAGACCGCTTATCAGAGTGCACAGATGTTAATTTAAAATATAAAACTCCCATTGATAATTATAACCTTTCCCTGTATAACACCCGGTATACTAGCCTAAATACAATTCATATTCTTTTAGTTAGTTTTTTTTTTGTTTGAGACTTATAAAACATCATAAAACTCTGAAATTATATTCATCCATAATGTTAATAAGGCGATGATCACTGGATAATCACTTCTTTAAGGTTTACTTTTGGAAAATTAAAACCACCCATTGATATGATATATTCTACAATCCATTCATATATATATATATATATATATATATATATATATATATATATATATATATATATACATATTTATTTATTTCATTTGTTTAGACCCATAGAGGATCACATAAAGCAAATTATGATCTGTTGCTGTTGTTTTTCTATTTCTTCCAGAAATCCTTCATCATCTCGCTGTGTTTGGTCCGACGCTCTTCTGTCCATTTTCCCCTAGATCTTTTCGGTGTATCTTCTGGTGCAACATCCCAGCTGTGGATTTTGTGTCCGAAAATTTTCCGATCTGCAATGTCTATGGGTGTGATTTTCTGAGATCATTTCCTGAGATCATTTTCTGAGATCCTGTTCATTTCTGAGATCTGTCTGGACTTGTGAGATCCAAACTGTTGTTGTTTTTATTTTCTGTAGGTACATCAAGATTTTCTTCGTCAGTTGGTTGTCAGGCAGCCTCATACCATGACCATAAAATCTCAGTCGTCTTTTGAGGAAATCAACTTCGATGTTGGAGTACTTTTCCGTGATCGTATGCGATTGGAGACGGTATCCCTCGTCCGTGATTTTAGGCCTAGAAATTTTCCGGATGATCTTTCTTTCCGCTTTCTTGATATTTTCTAAATCTCCTTTGTAGTTTAGGTTTAGAGTCTCACTAGCATAGAGTGTTTCGGGTTTGACGACAGTCGTATAGTGCCAATTTTTTGTGTTAATGTTCATTCATTTTTTGTTATAGATATTCGCGACTTTGCCATACGCTTTTAGCATTTTGATCTCACGTGCTTTTTGTGACAATCTTTCTGTACCTGTGGGTTCTAAAATTTCACCTAAATATTTGAAGTGACTGACCTTTTTTATTATTCCGTATTTTGTGGTCAACATCTGTGTCTTGATGTGTTTTGTAGTCATGAATTCAGTTTTTGAAAAAGAGATTTGCAGTCCAACTTTTTCGGCGCATTCTTTTAGAACTTCAATCTGATGGATTGCTGTTTGTTCATCTGCCGAGAGGATCGCGAGATCGTCGGCGAAAGCTAGACATGTGACATTGATGTTATCCTGCCGTCTTCCTAGCATGACCGGTCTCCAGATGTTCCGTTGCATCATTTCTTTTTCCCATTCTTTCATAACTCTGTCCAGAACGATGTTGAAAAGTAGCGGGGACAGTTCATCGCCTTGTGAACACCCCGGTTCTGATGATAAATGGTTGTGAGACTTCACAATTGAATTTGACCTTAGCAGTTGTATCTGTCAGTGTTTCTTGGATGAGCCGTCTTGTTTTCGGGTCCAGATTATTTTCTTTAAGTATATTAAAAAGAGATGGTCAATGGAATCATAAGCCTTCTTAAAATCGACAAATGTACATATGGTTGGAAGATTTCGTATGGCTCGAAGTTTCAATGTGGACTTCAGATTAAAAATTTGCTCAGTACATGATCTGCTTGGTCTGAACCCTGCCTGGTACTCACCAATTAGGGGTTCGAGCTGTTCTTGTGTACGTTTTAGGAGGCACGCGGATAGGATTTTGTAAGGTACAGAAAGGAGGGAAATTTCTCTATAGTTATTCACATCGGATTTGTCTCCCTTTTTGTGAAGCGGGTGAATGAGGGCGCACCTCCAGTCATTTGGGAATCTTTCATTTTGCCAAATTTCCTGAATGATTTGTGTGATTTCCTGTAGTGATCGAGGCCCAAGATTCTTCAATAATTCTGCTACGATTCCGTCTTCTCCTGATGTCTTACCGTTCTTGAGTTTTTTAATGTGGTAATGGATTTCTTCCCGTGTTGGTGGGTCAGCGTCAGGTTTCTTGTGCTCTGAGAATGTGCATGAGAGACGTTCGTGTGGTTCGGGACAGTTAAGAAGATTGAAGAAATAGCGTGCCAATTCTTTACAATTTTCTTGGTTGGTGAGAGCAAGTCTTCCATCCTGTTTCTTGAAGCACAGATTTTGTGGAGAGTAACCTTTAATCTTGTTTAGCAAACGTTCTATAAAAATTCCTGCTGTTGTAATTTCTAAAGTTGTCCTCAATTGATTTAAGTTGTTCAGTCATGTAGAGTCGCGTTTGATTTTCCTTATGATTATGATTCCTTCTATTTGTCTGTTTCCGGGCCTCGAGAAAGCATTGTATAGGTTTCCTGGTGATTTGAAGCTGTTGTAACCTTGGAAGGCAAGTCTGCGATTGGTAATGGCTTGATCACAGTTTGAGTTCCACTATGGGTGTTTAACCTTCTTTTGGAGTGGGATCAGTTCTTTCGTTTTTCCAATAATTTTAGAGGAGAAGTCTGCCCAATTGTTCGTCGGTTCTTTATTGCATTCTTCTGTGATCTTTGTTCCTTGAATTTTGGATGTGTCAAATATATATATACTTTAAAGAAGTGATTATCCAGTGATCATCGCCTTATTTAATAACATTATGGATGAATATAATTTCAGAGTTTTATAAGTCTCAAACAAAAACTGGCTGGGTGGTGTAGTGGTTATAATACCCGCCTTCAAAACTGATGGTCGCCGGATCGAATCCCGCAAGGGTCGAATCTGGACCCAGTCGCCATTTGTCATTGGGCTACTAATTAATGATGCTTCCTAACAACAGGTCGACGTTAGGTAGTAACAAGACCGGGGTTTGGACCGTTCCCCATCAAAACGTTAAAAATGCCACTGGCGTAGAAATACACAAAATAAAATAAAATAAAAAAAACTAACTAAAAGAATAGGAATATATATGTATAAATATATTATATATATCATGTGAGGATTGAACTGGGATCCTAATCTAAAAATATTGATAAATACATATGTAAAGTTTATACATATATTGCAATTTAAATAGTTGATAACAACCTATCTACAGTGTTGGTATGTCGGAGTAAAGACGTATGACGTCTTTAGTTTTAAGGCCTTGCCGTGGCCAAGTTCGTCGCATATGTCAAAATGGCGCCGGTGTTAGAGAGTAGTGATTCGGATGGGTTTACAATGAAAAAGAAGGAAGAAGTTGAAGAAAAGGAAAATCTTTGGTGAATATTCAATATCCTAATAGCATACTATATTGTTTTCCTAAGCATAATCCATCAAAAATCTATTCTTTGTCTTCCACCATAATGGAGTATCGTCTAGGCCAATGAGTCATTCAGTGACCTGCTAGGCTATGTGAATTTCCCATGTATTACCTCGTTAACGGTGTGTTCTGCATACAATTATAATCAAAATGAAAGGTTTGAAATAGGTAACCTAATTGAAGTGGAATGAGATTGAATGATGAAATTATCACTTCTTTACCTTTTTCAACCATACCATATTCTTTTTGTTAGTTTCTTTGGTTTAAAGGTGGCCAGTCTTGTTGATTCAGACTAATGAAAGCCTATTCATTTATTAATCAGTTTTTTCCATTTGGAACCAGACCTAAAGAAGGTTCAGTAAATTTTATAATCCTGCAAGTATGAAAGTAGATTTGTATGGAGGAATGTAGTAGAATTTTTATTATATAATTGATCTGACCTCTCAGACAAATTTAATCATTTCTGTTTATATTTTTAAATTAATAGAATTAACCGATGTAGAATAGAAATGGATGTATTATCTGAGGAGAGATATCGTGTCTGTTGTTCCTCAGGGTTCCATCCTAAGCCTCTCCATAGTCTTTTTAGAGTATATTTGAGTTTTGTGTCTATGACACTTTGTTTCCCTTTTCTCATTGGTTACAGGGGACTTTGAAAATCGATGAATGTGTCAAGTCGAGTAACGTTGTGCTATGGTTTCATAAACATCTGTTGCATGTCAATCCTGTCAAAATAAAATTTATTGATCTTTTGATTAGGAAAAGATCTAGATCTTTATATAGCCCTAAGAAGTTCTAAGGAAATAAATTAAGTATTTTGTATTAACATTTGCTGATTAAATATTAGTTTGTTTAGTTATGAAAAAAGATTTGATTTAATCTGATACAGTGTTTAAAACATCTTGTTTCAAAATTATCTGATGAATTATTTTTTCTTGTTGCCAATGATATATGTAAGATGCCCTTAATTTTCTGACCTCTAAAGTTACCTAAAATTTGTATCGGATTTATTCCTAAAAGTACTTTTTTATGCATTTCATACACAAATTTGCTTTTTTACGTTTTGACAGTTTTGCGATTTCAGTGGAACTTCACAGGAGATAGCTATGTGTAGGCCTAATATAAAATTACTGTTAGTTGAGAAATATAATAATTAATAAATACAATACATTATGTTAAACATGATGTTTTATTTTGTTTGTTGACATTTTAGGCCCTATACAAAATACAAATATAAGAACTGCATTAATGTTTTCAAAAACAGTTTACGGCAAAATATTGTATACCACGAATGCAGTAAAAGTACATTCACACATAATCAAAAATCGTGAATATAATTTTATCTTGAAGGTTTTAAATTTTAGTACTTTAATAAATAAAATCTTAATCAACTTCTACTCATAAACTGACTGTGTTTTTGGCATCTTATACCCCAAAACAAACAATGAATTAGTATATGTTTTTGAATCAAATTTATCTTGGCACAAGTATCAAGCTATATTTCCATACAATCCCTACAAAGGACCCGTATGACTAGGATGTGTATTGCTAAGCATGCCATTGACTGTTGGGCAATTAATTAATAGTTCTGTCTTAAGAAGATGGCAGCCTTAGTCAGTAACAAGATCGCGCCACAGTCATCCTACACTCATTTCTCATTTATTCTTGGCTTTTATACATAGACCTGGGTAGGTTGCCATTTCACTTAAAAGTATTAAGTACGGTATGACCAAATCATAAAAAAATTCAATTAGAGACAGATAGATTTCAACGATTCTCTGGTTTGTAAAGCCAGTAATTTTGATTTATACATTTGGGTCTGTTCTATTATTTTGATCTGTAGGCCTAAGTAATTTGACCAAAAACATTTGGTTGTTGAACAGAATCAATCAAGTCACATTCTCATCACTCCCTTCCAAAAGAGTCATAACTAACTATTCCTCTTGCCAGTGAAACTTATTAGTCTTATAAAATTATCAATCATGTTATTCTTTATTATTTCCCACTAGAATTAGTTAGCCTATAGGGGTCCGTAGGGATTTTTAGGGGGTAACTTCCACCGAGACCAAGAGAAAAGTCTTACAGTGTCCCCTCTTGATGGTTTGATGGTTCGTCTATAAAGCATCCACCTCCGTTAAAAAAATTTGCTATGGTAATTTTGGTTCTAACATTTTAATTCATACTTTAATTATTGTCTTCCTGATAGAAAAACAAATTTAAGTTGATTTTTTCTCAATTTAACTTGATTTAATTATTAATGAAGTCTAACAAGCCATAATAATAGACCTATAGAATAGAGAGCTCATATAAATGTTTAACCTCGAATAAAAAGCGAAGCCTACCTTTGTTTGGACAAATAGTTTTTGAGCTTCATTGCTTAGGTTTAAACAAATCAATATAATCATGGCATCTATAATAAATTCCATGTATCTACTCCATAGCAAAAATTACAAATTGAATTGTTTCATTTGTAAAAATTAATGCAGTACCGGTACCGGTACGGAGTTTTGATATGGGGTTTTAAACCATAATTTTTAATTAATTACAAATTAAATTAATTATTTAAATTTATTTCCTTTTGGCAGTGTAAAATTGAATTTCCAAAGTTTGGTGAATTTGATTGTATGTTTAAAAGCCTTTGTAATTTTTTTATCAGCGAGGCTTTACTTTTCCAGGTTGTTTTTTTACTGCCTATCGTCATAGGCTGAGGGCCTGAACTCCCTCTTCCTGACCCCCTTCGGGTCCCTCACTGTCTTTAATTTACTGGCCTGCCGTGAATTAAAGACAGTGAGGGACCGTAGCAGTATTAGTCACAAGGGCAAGCCAGAGGTGACCGCTTATGATCTGACAGGAGTCACTGGCCGCTGGTTTCAATCCAGCAACCTTTCTTTTACTGAGCCAGAGAGCTTCTGAGCTCCTGTGCCAGTAAACGCAAAATTAACATCTATAAATCAACATTCCTAACCTCTTTATATTCTTAATGTCTCTGAATTTTTTTTAGGACTTCAATCTTGGCTGAAGTCCAGAAGAAAGGCAGCACAAAACTTCCTTCATGTAAACAGCTTCTGGTGTTAGGTTTGTACATTTTCTTGTTTCGTATTCTTTTATTTTCCCTAATCATATATTTTGCTTTTTGTTGATTCCTTCTCAGTCATATTGATTGCAACCAATTTATCAATCAATAGATTTTAATAGATTGGCTGTTTTTTATCCAATCCTGTCAATTTTAACCTTATTCAACTTTTGTAGAGTAATTTTATTTTGCTAAGCTTCTCAATTGTTTCTTTTTAATCCATGACTTTGTGACCCACTAAAGTAATGAGATGTAAGTAGTGACCCCGGTCCCAGGGGCCCAATCTAAATTATTTATGAAATACATTTTAAGAATAAAATGTACTTGCAGTTATAGATTTATGCAAACATTTTGGGTGTTAACTACAATGGTTATAAATGTATTTGTGCTTATAAATGGAGTTAGTTTAGTTTATTATTTTATGTAATATTAAGTACAATAAACTACAAATTATAAGAATTTAGATAAAAATTAAAAATAAGCCAATGGTAATTATTTTATGAAAAAAATCCTATTAAAAAAATTAATAAATCAAAGTTTTTTTCTACCCCTGAATACTAATAGACCCAGTTCTTGCAAACTTACAAATTAGTTTCTGGCATTTTCCACAGTGCATTTTGGTTTTTCTGTCCATCTTTGACCAATGGGTGTAATCTTTTCTTTTACTTTCAACCGGATGCTGTTAGTCAGGAAGGGCATCCTAAGGCCCTAGAGTCACTAAAGAATTCATATTTATC
The DNA here is from genome assembly GCA_023375725.1 of Nephotettix cincticeps. Taxonomy (NCBI): domain Eukaryota; kingdom Metazoa; phylum Arthropoda; class Insecta; order Hemiptera; family Cicadellidae; genus Nephotettix; species Nephotettix cincticeps. The sequence goes on along the minus strand of CM041786.1, from coordinate 25,609,934 downwards.
TAAACCATCGTCCAAATCACTAAAATCCTCATTTAAAAGTCACTGTAGTAGCTTTAAAGTCTTTGTCATTAACATTCATCATAATCAAAAATAAAGATAAAAACCAAAACAGATTTAATAGCTTCAGGGATCTGATTTTGTAATAACTCCGAAGATAGAACCCGTACTAACCTCCTATTTTACACTGCGGTGAAGGCCTCAATGAAGGAAATTCACATGGTAGCTGAAAGCATTTCATGCAACTAGCCACAATAAGCTGAACTAATATAAAAACATTTGGGTCTCTTTGGACCCATGGTTATGACTTAAAAGTTAATCAACAGTATAAATAATAATAGTATCCTAGCATAGGCCTGTAGTTATTCCAACGGACCTTGTTATTTAATGTAAATTTAGACCTAGGCCTATTTTGAATTTAAGTTGAAATATATCTCTAAAGTAACAGTGAAACAAAATTTCAGTCCTTAAAAATATGCATAGGAGCCTTTTGATCATTTTCCACTTTTTGATGTGTACGTAATTTTTTATGTCTATAAGTACCTGTTTTCATTTATTTTTTATTTTAGACAGTTAAATTTTAAGCCTTTATTTGTCATATTTCTAGGGGATAACGAATCAGGCAAAACCACTCTAATTGCTAAGCTACAAGGAGTAGAAGATCCCAAGAAAGGTTCATCATTGGAATATGCTTACATCGATGTGAGGGATGAATATAGGGAAGGTAAGTGAGTCATTAAACGTGTTAAGAGCCTGTTTCTGAAAATTTTATAGCTTTCATAATTGTGACATAATTTGAATGTTACCATTATCTTTAATTAAAAAATACAACATAAAAATCAACTATCATCTGTTTGGTTAGATCAATATTTTCTTATTTATTTTCATTAATAAATGAGAATGAAAGTAAGATTATCAAACAGTTTTCTTGAAATACCTACTAAAAACTATTAAATAAGCTACATCTGCAAAAATAAATTTGCAGCACAATTAATTTGGTTCATGCTTTTAAGTCAATTCCAAAGACCGTAGAATAAATATGAAGAAAATACTCCCTTCACAGCAAACCTGCGTACTCAGTGAATTTCCAAATCAATAATATGACAATAATGTGACAAGATTGATCGAAATCAAAACCTATTAATAAATTAGAGTATTTTGCCTATTCTTCGTAACATTAACATGGAAAAGAGTATGCAGGTTTGCTGCTTTGAGGGACACTGAGAGTAGGCATTTTTACCGTAAGCTTATTTTGACCATATAGGCCTACCAAGTTTTATCATAAATAAAGGAGTTTGCCTATTCTCCATAAGATTAACATGGGAAAGAGTATGCAGGTTTTCTGCTATGAGACAAACATGAACTATGATTTTTTAGCATAAACCTATGGATCCCAACCACATGAAGAAGCTTAATACAAAGTTTCATCCAAAATTGTTGATTAGTAAGGGAAGTATTAATTTTTCCTTATCCTCCATAAGATAAGCATTGGAGCCCCTAAATACAATGTACTGTGTTTAGATTTTTTAATATCTCAGTAACCGCTGGAGATAAAGAAAACCTTTAAGAAACTAAATTGTGTATTTTTTAAGCTGATTCTAATGGTAAAAGAGAAAATTTGAAAACTTTAAAAACTTCATAGAAAAAACCCAATTTTGGGCTACAAACCCCCCCCCCAAACCACCTGTTCTGATTGACGGATATGAATTACGAACTCGTCCGAGCAAATGTAGGAATACACGTTTCTACCAAATTTGGTCTCGATCGGACAATTTTTACGAGAGTTATCGTGTTCACAGACATATATATATATATATATATAAATTTTAACAACTATTGTTTTTGGTCTCTGGGCACCTAAATACGGAAAAATAACATGGTCCCGGGCATAAGTCACGCCATGAGACCTACGGTAATAGCTTATTTCCTATGGGAAATTCACTATAAAACTTATTTTTTATACTTATTGAATAGGAAAAAATTTCTTTACAGTATAAAACAAGTGAAATTTTAACTCTCTTAGCCGCTGCAGCATTCACAATGATATTCGGCAATGTGTGTAGCGCTATGGTAGATAACTATTACTGTCATGGTGCTGTTATCTGCGAGTTAATACATAAACTAACTTGTGTAGTTTGCTGTTTTGCTTCTAGAGAATGCTTTTTACCTGAATAAGCGCTTTCTCAGACGGTGTTCCTATGGTGTAGTGAACGGTGTATTGATGAGTGCAATGTTTGAATTCAATGGGAATGGCACGGATTTGAATCCTGATCATGAGCAATCCCAATTTGGTTTGAAAATGTGTGGTACAGTGGAGGGAGGGCCCACCTTAAATAAATGGTGACAGCTTGGGATGATGTTTTGGGTATTTTTAGGCTTGATTGGGATTGCATTGGACACCTGTTTTGCTTCTTTTACGACTATGGTTAAGGGAAGGAGGATGTTTAGAGTTTGTGTATACAAAAGAATATAGTAGAATTTCATTAAAGGAAAGATGTGTGCAACGCAACGCCTAAAATTATGCAGTGCAGTTGATTTCTGATCATTGTTTATCGATTATAATATGCAGTAAAGTAATTGTTTAGTACTTGGTATTTTATCATGTGCAATGCACTTAAGTTTACAACTGATATTACATATAATGTGTAAATATATTCCTTGTATACTGTGACAGATCATACTAGACTGAGTGTCTGGGTGCTTGATGGTGATGTGGCACATGCACACCTCCTCAGGTTCGCCCTGTCACCAGAGACGTTCCCCCACACCACGGTGGTGTTTGTGGTTGCCATGACGACACCGTGGAGCCTGCTCGAGCAGTTGGAGAATTGGGCCAGCGTGCTGCAGGACCACATCGACAAGCTTGACATTCCCGCTGAGCAGATGCAGGAGTACAGAACCAAATGTAAGTTATCTGGAATTAGATTAGATAGTTGAGCTGTTTAAGTTAGATTCATAAATAATAAGGGTGTGCAAGGGCTCAAGATGGAGCTTGAGGGACATCCAGCTTTTTATCCCCTTCATTGCTATAAGTTTGTATTGGGTAAAAATAACATTTTTGTGGGGTAATCATTTTTTTAAATTGTACAAAATAATTTAAACAAAATAATTTTTTCACGTAATTTATAATGTTCTACACTAAACACCATCCTCAAAATTACAAAAAATAAATATGCATAATGAAGTGGTGAAAAAAACTATGCAAGAAAATATGTGTGTGCACAAAAATTTCAACTTTTAGTTTACTACAGACTATCGAAGTGGGAACAACTATTTATCGTGTTTGTTAGTGGAGTCCAACTTTTAAGATCTGTGTGTGGGGTGCAATAATGGAAGAATAACTGAATGGGTGGGCCAGTTTAAAATGAAAAATGTATGCTCTGAGACACTTCGATTTCGTGAATTAAAAATGTGAAGTATTCATTTTGCCTTTAATTTTATCTCTAATACTATCTGAAATTCCACATGGGGTAAAAGTTAGAAATTTTAATTCTTCAGTATATCGACTTGAGGCTTATGCCAAACCATTTTGCTCGAGGTTTGTTTTACATAGGTTTATGTTTTTTTCAATCTGATATTGGTAGAGGATATCATATTTCTAGCAAATATTGATAAGTTGCAATAGTTATGTATAATCTATCCCTATGAACTGGTGTAACTCAAAACCTTCCCCATTGAAGGTTTTTTAGAATATCACTGCAATATAATGGTTAAAGATCCCCAGTTGCGCAATAGTGAGCTTTAATAGTCACTAACCTTTTTATATTGATAGGTATCCGAAGGTGGCAAGAATATGTAGAACTTGCAGAAGATCTGGAGTTGGATTCTCAGTTACGACGTACGTCAAGAAATTTGGATGAGGAAAATGGTCAGAATGAACTTCTTCCTCTTGGGGAAGGAGTACTCACTCGAAACCTAGGCCTTGATGTAGTTGTTGTGGTGACTAAGGTGAGTTATCAAATAATATACAGAATGAAACAAACCATGCCTACCAATACAGAAGTTTGCTCGCTTTATATTCACTGAACTGTGCTGATAGAGATTTAACACATTCGCAACGTAGTGAGCCCAATCGGGTACACAGGTGCTTCTTTAAATGGCGGCAGTGTACCCGATGGGATACACTCAGTACATTACTAAAACGTGCTGTACGCCTGTCCGGGTACACTCGCTGTGTATTCTAATGCCGTTGATAACCAACCCGGTCGCACTAAATATAGCTGAAATGTGTTTCCACCCCTAGCAGAAGACCTTTAGTAAGTGTGTACACGTTCACATAAATTTATCTTAGAGTATTGTATGGTTTTTTTTTAGTGAGTTTTCAGGTCGTGCCAGTGTCTCTTACGTAACCTAACAACTACTTGTGTAGCCAGGACCAAAGGCTTAGTTTGCCCTCCGAAGCCAGTGTCAGTCTGAGAAATTACTTTTCATTTGTGTTATGATCCAGAATCGAACCTGGGTCTTTTCGGTGGTTAGCCAGTACAGTAACCATTTAGCTGACTGCCATCATATAAGAGATCTTTATTTACTAAAATATTTACTGAATAATTTAACTCTTTCAAACAAGCCCTTTAATAAATCTCAACTTTATTAAGTGTCCTAAAACCAGACTTAATTCCTTTGAATATTTAAACCCCACAAGTTCTCTAAATCCAAATCCCGGAGGAACCAAAAAATTTACCCACAAGAAATCTCCCAGGGGGTACACTCTTACTCAGAAGTGTTCTCTCTTGACTGACTGATTCTAACTCTCCAAGGCTATTTAAACCCTAGCTGCTCTTGAAAAGCACCAAGCCAAGCAAGGCCGCTCTCAATGTAGCCTGTATATTGCCTGTGGTAGCTGTTTAAAAACAGATATTCCCTCTGCCTCTACATCTGATCTATCCTACCAGTAAAAGTGAATTAAATTTAAAATTACTAAAATGTGACTCTGTCACATCTAAGCCCACTTGGATTGCCCACAATTAAAACAAGTTGAACAAAAATTGTACATATTCTTGAGTGAAATCAAGTCCAAAATCTCATCTTATGTACAAGCTAGAAATTTATAATGAATTAATCCAATATATATGTTAAGATACTAAGCCTAATGGGCTAATCTCTCCATAAACCATATTATAACAACATAATTTTAAATATAAAATACAATTTATTTATTGGTCCTCTGGTGTTATTGAGTTAATGAATATAACGACTAACAGAAAAATCAATACCTAACTTGACCAAAGTTATTGTTGGGGACATTAATAATAATCTGTTAAACTATTCTATCCAACGAGCCCACAGTTTCAAAAAACCTACTACAAGACTTGTTTTTTAAGTAATTCCGTTTTTATCTAGACACTAGTAGTCTGCACACATAATACAATGAGCGTGTGCGTTATGTACTGGCACAACAACTTCAGAAACTACTGTGTACAATTTCAGCTCTGTACTAGGGATGGGACGATTCCAATTTTTTTGATTCCGATTCCGTTCTTTAAAATTGATTCCCGATTCCGATTCCAACGATTCCAGACATTGATTTGACTTCTGCCAACAAATGTAATGCTTTAAACCTAGAAGTGTCCAATATATTTTTTTCAGTGTCACCAGGTTTATAGGGAGTTGCAAGCCTTTAAAAAAATCTTTATTAATTCTAGAAATTAAGATTTTGTAATTAAGAAATGTTATAATAAGGATGTAAATTATAAATATTTAGTATTTACATGAACAAATAAATAAATACGTATATGAAAATCTTTTTTCTTTGCGTTGTGTACTTTATACATACACAACATACATAAAAAAATTAAAGCAAATTTGCTTAAAATTTAATGGTGAAACAAAAAATGTATACTTATGTATAGTTGATTTGAACAAAATAACAAAATTCATATTAACCATTGCTAGTGGTAAAATCATGAAAATTGCAAAAATCCCAAAAACTCATATTTGAGTCCAAGCAATTCCCTTATATCACTGTTTAGAAAATACTCCCCTATTTCGATAACAATAGAATAAATAATAACTAATTGATGGATTTCTCCATTAAAAACTATTTAGAAAATAAGTATAAACAAACACTGTAAACAAATGTGTTGCACAACAATAACAGTCAACAGGGCGACGACAGCGGACAGACTACGCCATTTAGGAAAAAATAATATTGCAATCCATTATCCTTTAATGATCCGTATTTTGATGACAACACAATAAATAAAAATTAATGTAATTCACCACTGAAACTTTGTTGCACAACAATAACCGATGACAAAGACAAAGAAATTATGAATCCATGATCAGACGGGGGCATACGACATGGGCAACCAAAGTGATTTCGCGATACAATTATACCCGCAAAATGATTGTGTCGGCTTTCAGAGTAAATTTATATAATCGGATTATTATAACTTAGTATCAGAGAACACGCTTTTTACTAAACTATCAACGTTTAAAAGTTCCCATCGAATTAGCATCATGTTAGCAAATTCATCAACAGATACACGAAAAGGGCACTATGTTGTGTAGACTACTTGGTATCCTTGGTATCGTATCGTAGTTTGTGAATCTAATTCAGAAAAATAGTCTTTTATATCAAAATATTGTCACCAATTATTTGTATTAAAACAGAAGTATTAAATGGGCTTATTTACTTTTACAACTAACCCCATTAATAATTATCATGCAAGATGAATATACTTGTTTTGTTGCCGAAAGTTCTTTTCGCGGAATTATATAATTAACATTATTCTGATAATAGGCATCGACGACGACATTCAATATCGTATTAAACTTTATCAGTAACTGATATAAGAATAATTACGAGGATAATTATAAGAATAATTTTAAAAAGGATACGAATTCACGTCATTCGTCATCTGCCTTTTTTGTTTGAGCAAAGATATTTCTTGTTGACAATGTAATCTGAAATGTAAAGTTTGAGTAATAATGCTTATTTGTTTATATGGTCTATAAGTAATTTCAGATATTTATTGAATTCAACTGGGTACTTATTACTTTCGTTTCGGAGCAGGATATCCGATCGCTTTGAAATGAAATATTGGTTTTTTATTTACGTGGCTATAACAATGAACTGAAAGTGAACGATAATTTTAAGTCAGCATGGCGACGATTGGTTTCCTAATACGAGTTTGGTAAAACAATGACGACTGTATCTTATTACGACATCGTGACGAGAAAAACGAATAATTCTTTCTTTCGTCGTTCGTTGTCGGTGGAATAACGAACACTTGGAAAAAAGAAAATTTTTTTTCTTTGGACGATCATTTTTGATTCTGATTCCAACTCTGAGAATGGGTGGAATTGAGAATCGATGTTTGGAATCGACCCAACCCTTCTCTGTACTTATCCTGTACGGTTCTGTGCTGTGCTTTCAAAATGTTTAAGAATATCAACTCTGTCGCCACATGTGATACGGTTTTCACTAGGGGTTTGCGGTACAGGAAATTATGAGGTCGGTACGGTACGGTACGGTACAAATTGTTGTACCTCGGTTCTCGGTACAAATTCGGTACGGTACGGTACACGAGAATAATGCTGCCAGTAACATTGACTGATCTCATCCTTTTATTCATAAGAATTTTCCAGAATTTAACTGGTGAAAACATAGAGAAAGGAGTTTAAAAAAATATACAATGTCAGAAGAAATATTTTACTGTACTAATTTTTAAACTGTAATATGATTTTTAAATCCATTCTTTAAAAAACATATCATATTAAACATATTAATAATTATTTAAACATTATAGTTTATGTTGTAACTAATTAATAAGGGGAAATAATCTTCTCAAGTCTATATGAAACTAAGGATGAACAAACAAAATAAAAAACTATAATGTATTTTATTGCAGAACAAAAAATACAGAAAATATACTGAGTCAATACCCCCTAGCCAAGACCTATGTTTTATATTGTCCTGGTTTATTATTTTTAATTCAACCAATCACAATAATTGTTCAAATTAAATCAAACATTTTCATAAAATGTCAAAGGGCTCTTTAGACTAAAATAGTTATTTTAGTATAAAGTGGTTAATATTTTAATATTACAATGGAACCCCTCAAATCTGAACATGTTCTGGGAAATAAAAAAAGGAAATAGCTGGAAATTAAAAAAAATTTAATCACATAAACTTATTTTTTAAGGTTAACAGTCAGGGTTATCTTTAACTGTTGAAAGTCTGTTATCTTTAACTGTTGAAATGAAGAAAATCTTCACACGAATTCCAAGCCACGTCGGTTGTTATAGATGCACTTATTTAGTGAGCAGGTAAACGCTCACTAAACTAGACACAGACAGTAAACAGACGCGATACGCATCCCTGTTAGTAAGGGTAGGGGGAGAATGGTTTATTTTTAGCACAGGCTCGACCCGCCAAGGTCACTGCGCATAATGAACTTATTGAGTTGCACAGCCTGTATAACCCGTCGGTTACCGCGCAAATACAGTGACGAAATAAGTGCGTAGTATTTATTTCCTTGGAAGAACAGGCTTCTGTCCCAATTAGTTCGGATTTGAGGGTTTCCACTAATGAGGAAATACAGAACATATTGTTATAAAAATAAAAGTTATTTATTTCCTTTATTCAATTATATCCTTAACATTGTGATTTTTTATTTTATTTGAGTGAAAATCTCGAAAGAGCGAGATCAATACGGCAAATCACAGTTCTGTATTGGTCATATAACATCGTCAACAGACTGTCAGAGGAAAAAGAACGAATCAATTGAAAGAATCATGAATCACAGTTTAAAAGGTTTTCACTGTGATTAAAAAATCACAGGTATTCCCATCACTATTTGAAACACGACTAATACGGGCCTCAAACTGGTACGACTATTTTGTTGCGTCAAAAGGAGGAACGGTTCCCTGATCGCGTAAGCTGCTATACGTGGATACGATAATAAGCCGGGAATACACAATAATTTAGAGCCGGCAGGGAGATGGCTGGTTGCCCGATATTCCTGAAGTCCTGGTGAAATTGTTTTATTTTAAATGATCATTCACCAACACGCTATGAGTCAGCCTTACGTTCAGTATTTGCCGTACATCTGGGCAGTGTTGTAATTCTTTATTACTTGTAGAGATTAAAGCCTTTAACGGCCGGGTTTTATTTACAAACCCGTTTATTTCACTAAGTAGCAATCCTATAGTATTCGATTTGAAGTATTTGAGTATTTGATAGATATTTGTATTTGAATTCAGTTCCTTAACCTTTCGAATATCAGTTTATCATATAAAGAGAGTGATTCATATAATAAACAAATTTAAAATGTTATTTTGAATCACGTTATTAAGTATTTTTAGTAGCTAAAAACGTATTACTATTCAATGTTATCATTTCTGTAAATCACTACCCATGGTTTAGATATAATACTATCATAATATCACCCAGCTCATAAGATAATTTTGGCTATTAGTGATAAATTTATATTATGATTTTACAATGATAAAAGTAAACAGGTAACTTCCCTTGAATTAAATTAAACTTTCCTTAAATAAGTTATTTTTCCCTCAGGAATTATTAAAAAAAATTTAAACCAGTGCAGATATAATTCCTATTTTGCTTTGAAAATTTAACTTTTCCTGATGATTACCTATATCATCAATTAATGGTACTGATTTTGTTTCAGACTGATTATATGACTACGTTAGAAAAGGAGATGGATTATAAGGATGAACATTTTGACTTCATGCAACAATGGATAAGAAAGTTCTGTCTACAGTATGGCGCCGGATTATTCTATACGTCAGCAAAAGAGGATAAAAACTGTGATTTACTTTATAAATATCTCACACATCGCATCTACGGGTTCCCGTTCAGGACCCCAGCACTTGTGGTTGAGAAAGATGCTGTTTTGATGTAAGTATTTTTATCCTTTGACTACATTGACTGATATATGTAATGTCTATTCCCAACTCCTGAAAACGGTTTTATTGTTTCTGTTCTGGGCACCAGTAATTTTGGTGTATTTCTAACAAAGCAAAGTCTCATCGTTCAGTCATTCAATACTCCACCACGTCCAGTTATCCAGCGCTGTGATCCCACAGATACCTGGGTACATAACACGCACCCAGGATAGGTTCGGTTTATCCGGAACCTTGCTTAACCAAGACTCGGTTAAACAGGACTCTACTGCATGTATTTGAGGTTTTGTTTTATTATTAAATTTCTAACCTTTACTTAATTTTTCAGACCTTCTGGTTGGGACAATATGAAGAAAATTAGTATATTATATGAAAATATGCAGACAGTGAAGCCTGATGAATATTATAGAAATATCATCATTCAACCTGTTGTCAGAAAGGTAGGACATATTACTTAAATAATTACTCTTAATTAATTACTTGATTAAAGTTAATTACAAAATTAAAACAAATTTACTGCCCAATGAAAACATTTATGTGGTTGAAATAAAACCGATTTAATACACCATAATTAATATAGCACTGAAGAAAAAGTATCGCCCCTGGTGGGAATGGAACTCGCGGCCTATAGTTCTTGAGGCCGACACGCTACAACTCGGCTACGACGTTAGTCAATTGAGCGATGCCGTTTAACGTCTTTTAGCCAAAGCCGATCATTTACTGTCTAATTATCCATACCGTTATTATTAGCCTGTGATCAACTGATTTTGTTATAAACGGAATGAGGATTGAAAAGCAAAAGAGAAATTTAATTTACATAAATTAATTGGTTTGTTACAGTGGCTTCAAGCAATACAACGAATACGTTTTCTATCAAAACACGGAAGATTTTGGAAATACTTTTTTCTGCTTTTATTTCGCACAGCTATCCTTAAGTTCCTTAAACCCTTAAGTTTTTTACAAATTGTTTAGTAACCTGATAATTTTGCATTTATTTAATTCATAAAATAAATATTAATGCATAACCTCTATATTGTTCCCCGCAGTCTTCAATCAAGAACTGTCAAACGGTTATAAACAGCTGTTTTGGTTTGTATTGTTTACATTTTATTCTCCATAAGCGTAATGTTCAAGAATAATAAGAAAAAAAATTCTGGACAATATGAAGAAAATTATTACTATACAATATAATTATTATACAAAATTAAGAAATAGTGCTTCAAAGCAAACACATTTAGCTGTGAGAAATATCACCTTAATCCTGTTATCTCAGGTAGGACATATTACTTAAATAATTACTCTTAATTAATTACTTGATTAAAGTTATGCATCATATGGTAACATGTCTCAAGGTCATGCTCTGAAAAAATTACCTAGGTCCTCAAAATTATTCCTTAAGTATTAAATTATAGATATAATAAATGCAAAACGATTAGATATACTAATGACAGGTTTTGGAGAAAGTTAGGAATAGTGGCAAAATACTAATCACCTTTCTGTCCCTTCAATAATTCTCTTGGTGTTATTGTACTTTTTAAACCCTTTTTAGCGTCCCTGTGACGATCTGTTCTCTCAAGATTTATTGTTGAAAAATGCTGTGGTGACTATCTGTTGCTACTTGTTTTCCATGCAAAATGTGCTAAAGCAACAATCCATTGCAACTTCTTATTTCATCATGTTTTAAACAATTTTTTAAAGTACATAGATGACTTGGATATTTTGAACTACTCATATATTCTGTGATATTTATTCATCATTACAACCAATGGTTTGCAGCCTTATCCATGCAAAAATATTTATATTTAGATTGCTTCAAAATTACTCTCATTCATGTGTTCATGTGGAATATTTGGTGTTTAGCCTGTAAATAAATATAATTTAGTCTTTTAGCGAATTTCCCATAGGGAAGAAGCTATTACCGTAGGTCTCATGGCAAGAGTTAAGCCCGAGACCATGTTATTTTTTCTTCTTTAGGTGCCCAGAGACCAAAAACAATAGTCGTTAAAATTTATATATATATATATGTGTGTGTGTCTGTGAACACGATAACTCTCGTAAAAAAGGTCCGATCGAGATCAAATTTGGTAGAGACGTGTATTCCTACAAATGCTCGGACGAGTTCGTAAACCAGACATATCGGTCAATGGGAACGGGTAGTTTGGGGGGGTTTTGTACCCCAAAATGGGGTTTTTTGCGTTTTTCACATGTAATTTCTAAAAATTTCTAATTTTATATTTCACCATTGGAATCAGCTTAAAAAACTACACAATTAAGTTCCTTAAAGTTCTTCTCTATCTCCAACGGTTACCGAGATATAAAAAAATCTAAACACAGTACGTTGTATTTTTGGGCTCCAATGTTAATCTTATGGAGATTAAAAAATTAATTTTTCACTTATTATCTAATATTTTGGATAAACTTGATATTTGAATTCATGTTTGAGATCCATACATTTGTGCTAAAAAATCATAGTTTATGTGTTTATCATGGCAGCAAACCTGCATACTCTTTTCCCATGTTAATCATATGGAGATTAGGCAAACTCCTATATTTATGGACAGATGTTGAAGAAAGTTGGTATAAATGTTAAAAATAAAATTTTTGATGGTATAAATGGCTACTTTCAGTGTTCCTCACAGCAGCAAACCTACTCACTCTTTCCCATTTTAATCTTATGGAGATTAGGCAAAAATTCTCATGTTTATGGACAGATTTTGACCAAACTTGTCATATATTATTATTATTATATTATTGATTTTGAAATTCGCTGAGTACGCAGGTCTGTGCGACGGGGGTATTTTATATTTATATTTGGTGATTTTTTTGTGGTAATAAATATTTTCTCTGTAAAATCCTTCTTATTTGAGCTTCTATTTTCAAACCCCAATATATATCTTGAAACATTGTGATTTTAAATACAATACACTCTGAATTCTAATTTTCATGTTTTACAAATCAAGGTCTTGCCATGAATTATGCATCATGTATGGATTTCCATTAATTTTTGTTTTAAATTATTCTTTAATTTTTACTTTATAATTTTTATCTATTGAATTAACTAGGTTACTAACCTTATCCGTCTAAACAGTTCATGTTGTATTGTGCGACTATGCACATTTCGAAGTCAACGACATAATCATCAGGTCAGGATAATGTCAAAATTTTGTTATAAAAACACATCAACTATTTAAAAATACTCAAAAATATAAAGCTCACGAAAAACATATATAATATTAAAAGTTAACTTGTTCTATTTTCAAACACGTGCCAGCTGGCAATAGACTCTGACTGAGGAAGTGAGGAAACGTTTCAAGGAACACCTCCCTAAACCAAGTTTAAAAAATCAGAAATCTAAATTCGCAGAACATCTTTAATAATAACCATAATATCAAAGGTTTAAATGAAAATTTAGAAGTTCTCTCTACAAGTGTAAAAAATCATATTTAATGACAACAACGGAAGAATTTCATATTTACAATGCCTTTTAAAGCCAAACAAACAATGTCTTGAACAAGAAATTTATATATAATAATAATGTATTCAATCGCATTGCAAAAATCCAGCTGAAACGGCAGATGGAAAGGGTTCAAAGTCAACAGGTGGGGATTGAATAAGCGTGGTCACTTCCTCAATGTTTCAAGATATGTATTGTGGATTGAAAATAGAAGCTCAAATAAGAAGGATTTTACAGAGAAAAATATTTATTACCACTAAAAATCATTAAATATTAATAAAATAAGATATAAAAAAGACTAAATTACATTTATTTATGGGCTAAACCCCGAACATTCTGAATGAAAACAAGAATGACAGTAATTTTGTAGCAATCTAAAAAAATACATTTTTGCATGGATAAAGCTGCAAACCATTGGTTGTAACGATGAATAAATATCACAGAATATATATGAGTAGCTAAAAATTATTTTTAATTTAATAGAATTAGTTTCTTTTTTCAATACATGTTGTGGTTTGGTGAGAAATTTTGCTGTCATATATGAAGGGTTTTTTATGAATAGTTGAATTATTGCGATCTATTTTTGTTTCGTGTATAGTATCCATGAAATGGTTGAATGTTGGCTTCAGTTATTGAGTTTATTCCCCAGGCTATCAACACAGTATCATAAATGTACTGCCCATTGACAGTAAGAATATTTAACTTTTTAAAATATTCTCTCGCTGAGTGATCCTTCTTAATTTTTAAATTATTCTAATAGATTTTTATTTAAATTCATTTAAGTTCTCTTTTTATTGTAGCTCCTTATAAAGCTAAACCAAAAGTGATATGGGAGTGTATGTGGGCATGAATGAAAGATTTCAACGTTATTATCCGATCCATATCCTAAATATAAGATTGGAAAATATTCAGGATCTGCAACATTTACTTGGACTTTAGTTACCTCCAAATTACTTAATCGGATCAAATTCGGATCGGTATCAAATTTGTACTAAAAACCAAGGTACAACAAATTTTCTGCACTAACATGAAAATTGTACCATAGACCTCTATGTATTAGTCCAATCAAGACTTCATTCTGGTGAGTATTGGACATTCAATTTTTGTTTGGTTTACTGTTTAAATTTATTACTAAAATCTGTTTATAGGCAGTGACAAGAGATCAGGAAGTGCAAGCAGAGGATGAGCAAGGTTTTCTGGCAAAACAGTTGGCACTTCTGCAGCAGGGTGGAGCCCCGACCTCGCGGACAGAGTCACCCCTGCGAACACCCGCTGGAGTGCAGAAGACGGGAGAAAGACGGGTACAAGGTTCTCCATCTGTACAGGGCTCACCCAAGAAGGTTTTTATTTTATTTATTTTGTTTTTTTCCTGCACCTAAACAAAAACAACTACACCAAGATGGGAAAACACATTTAACTGTGAGCTACCTTAATCCATTATCTCAGGGGTAACATACTTATGACGTTTGTAGTTCTATCGCAATGGCAGACAAATCTTGTCATGTGAGCAATCGTACAAAAGATACAAAATTTAGAATAAAATTATACTATACAATATAATACATATTATACAAAATTAAGAACTAATAGAGGCTTCAAAGCAAAACACATTTAGCTGTGAGCTACCTTAATACATTATCTCAGGGGTAACTTACTTTTGACGTTTGTAGTTCTATCGCAGTGGCAGACATATCTCGTTACCTGAGCAATTCTTTCGGGCCATACCATTTCGTTTAAGGCCCATGGTGTTGTGCTGTTGAGATTTATCATTAAATTTAGCTTGCTACTTGATTTTAAAATACTACAGTTCTGAGTAATAAATCAACAATTTTATCCTTTGAAACATTTACATGACTACCTCTCTACCACCAGAAGGGTTGATCAAAGGCCGTAACAACTATGAGTACGCTAAATATTTGCATAATACTATAGAGAAACTCTAAAAACTCCCTCTTGGATCAGTAATACACTGTTTTTTTACAATGTATTTTATATATACATAAATAATCACAATGCAAAAAGATCGTAGATTTGCATAAAACAAACTTGAAGCTATTTATACTAGGATGGGGAATAAACTTAATTTGGAAGCAGAAATTTTACTTTTTTGGTTTACTTTTTACTTATATTTTAAAATACCCTTAACTTTCTTATGGTGAATAACATGACCTGCTGGCTTTAAAAAATTGTTAGCGGCCAGTAAATTTAAACAATGATTTTGCATACAAGTATAATATGGTAATCATTGTAAATTATCTGATTTCAAACATGCAGAGCTCCTGCACTAGAAGTTCTATTTTCTCCATACAACAAATAAGGTGTTGTGTTGTCAAATAAATACACATTATTGACAAGATTTCTAACTAAAATTAACCCTTGAATTCCATAAAATTCTATAGCTTATTTCATTTATGGTGTTATGGCATAGGCAAATCAATGCAGTTGTGATTGAATGATTGACGTACATTTAACTCATCTCACTGGCCCAAATTAGAATCCACTTAGAGACGAATAATTTTGTTTTGTATTCGTTATGTTCAGTTTTTACTAGCTTAATTGTCCACTGAGGGGGGGCATGTATCTCAAGAATTTTTTGGGCATTTCTTAACTAATTTGTTTTAAAGTTCAGTCCATAGGGAGATTTTTTCTGAGTTCTATTCCAGTTCACAAATATTTAATGATTCCCTCATTTGTTCAGACGTCTTGTTTTCTTTATTAATTCTTTGTTAATATTTAACCTTAATTTGAACACCCATAAATCATTGTAAATATTGCATTTCCATTTTATTCAAACCTGGATGCATTTGTGTCATTTGATGTTGTTCTAGTGTTTATATGTTTAGTGATAATCTAGTTCAACATCTTAGTACTATTACACTGTAGGTACTAATATTGGAATACATCATAATTTGTAAATTCCTTTTACTGTGTATAATGGAAACCATGAAAACACCATCTTTTATAACACTTCAATGATAGAAAGTTCAGGTATCATTGAAAATTTATGAACAATTGGATTTTTAGCCTAAGATACGATGTTGCTTTTTACTGTGATACTCAAAACCATATTGCCTGGCAGCGAAGACTTTGCTGAACAGTTAAATAATTGAGATAAATCAGGCCCAATAAATCAGCGAAATTACTTTTCTTAGTACTTGTCAGGCAATATCTGAGTAAAAGCTCGGTGAACCAAAGAAAGCAATGTAGGTTGTAGATTAGAGTGAAAGCAATAGATTCCCAAATATATTTTCAATATTTTTAGTTTACATGTTTTTTAGTAACTGTGCCAACAATGCACTTTGTATTTGTGTCACTAAACTTTGACAACATCACAAACTCATCCTATCACATAATTCTGTGGCTGCTACTGTAGATAATATTTTTTGTCTCACTAAGTCTCTCAAGGAACATAAAATGTAATAAATAATATTTTACTATTAAAATAGACTCAATTCCTGTCACAATCTAACCTGATGACCAAGAACTAAACCACAATCCCTGATGCGAGCGTATGTTTGAATTACAGATGGACTCAACGAAAGCAGGCCCAGCAGCCAGTGGAGAAGGTGTTTTAGCTAATTTTTTCAATTCGTTACTGCACAAGAAAACTGGCGCTGGTTCACCCATGGTCAAATCTCCAAGTAAGTTAATTTATTATAAAGCATTAGAAACTCAGTAAATGTACAATAACTGTTACAGTAAATTTTATAGGTGTATGAATCTACAGGGCAGCAAAAGCAGTTTTACATTCAAATTTATTATTTATAGCAAATATATTTATAGAAATATTCCATTGGAGATTAGAAACCTTCAGGTTTCTACAAAACTATTTAAAATATCTTATATCTGACTAGTTATTAAAGACTGGTCTGAGTACAGCAACTAACTGCTCACTGTAACCCACACTGCTCTCACTTCGAATCGCTTCACTCACAAACAACATACATGGTTGTGCCAAACATTCCACATAGGGACGTGCGAATAGTGTTTTTTGGGTTTGAATCAAACAGAATCGAATATTTATTTACTATTCCGAATATTGAATATTTTTAATTGAATATTAGGGTAAGGTTTTATTTTCATCCATCTCTCTCTATCTTGGTCTATCTTGAATTATTTTTCTACGACTAACGGTTGTAGAGAAAAGTTAAATTTACTTTCCATGATAAACGCAGCTCCCAGAGGGTAACACGGTCATAAAGTCACTGGTGTCTAAAAAGTTCACTAAATTGACGACAGATGCCTCCACCTGCCACTTCGTGCCAGTCATGAACGACTTTGCCAGTTCAAGGGTTAATTTAACAATAAACCTCTATATTGTATCTAATCTAATATATTTTCATCTAGAACTAAAAGGTAAACAAGAATAAAAACAATCAGTGATATTTATAAAAAATACGATTTTAAAAATAATTTATAAACACGTGTGGAATAGTAAAACATCAACAGCAATTCCCATGTGTGGTAGGATATATCTGCCTTTAATATGTAGGTAATGTAGGTAGGCCAGTTGTGATGAGTTGTAATGTTTCCAGATGACCTGTCCTTGAGCAACAGCTTGGTGATCGACAAGGCTGTAGTGAGATCGGATGCGGCTGCGGAATTGGATCGGTTAGCGAGGAAAAAACCTCCAAATTCTAGCCCAAGTCAAGATCAGAATTCCTCAGAATGCTGAGCAGCTCTTCCCTTCCTTTCCCTCTCGTATGTACAGTCTCCTGTTTATATATATCCTCGGGATAATATTTGTATGAAGATCAACATATTTTTATTAAATCGATGTTAAGACATAATGTTATTTAATTTATATTTATTTTAAGCATCGTTCAAGTCACCCTGAAATGATATTAAAGGACTTGTGATTAGACAGGGTTGTTTGTTTTTCTAACCAAATTAAAAAAAAGAGACAGAGGTTTTATTAATGTGATATCTGTAAACACAGAGGAGTATAGAAGGAAATAGTGGAGGTGTGGGAGCTTGACTTTTCAAAAATGTACTGGTTTTGAGAAGGTGTGATAATAATAGTTAGTAATATAAATTTTCTATGAATTTCGCCTGTAATATGGATGGAACATTGAGTTTTAGTCAAAATTGTTGTTTTGTTAAGTGATTATTAGACCATTCCTAGTCTGTTTTCGTTGTGAGTGCCTAGATACTTTGTAATGTATTAAGAAATAATAGGATTGAAAAATTGCAATTAGCTATGTATCTTTGCTCAAGTTTAGTTGTATCATTTACAGTATTTTTTTTACTAGCAACATACATGTTTTCTTTTTAGATTCGTATTATTTTAAAACTTTAATACTGTACTTGAAACATAATGTAGACATTCGTATCAAGACTTTGGATTGTGTGCTTTTAATGATTGTAATCACATTTTCAATAATATTCCTCAATTTCTTACCGTTTTTAATTCCTTAGAGAGGATCAATTATCTGCTGTATACATTATTATTGTGAGTGCCAATAAGTATAATTTAGTCTGTTTAATCTGAAAACTAGCAAAATTTTATTGTATCACTGTAAAAAACATTGTGCCAGATTTAGTTTAAATATTATTTACACGTTACGCTTAGTAAGGCAGCTGATATTGGAGTTGGAACAAAAGTAGGACTAATTAATCTTCAAATTTTTTAGTCTCAAGAATTTGAGTTTATCACCGAAATTGATTACAATGTACCATAATTTATTCCAATGAATTACTATAAAATCTACAAGTGAAAGTCCTTCACAGAGAAGTGCAATATTTTTAATCATTTTCTTACACCAAATATAAACTAATTTATATTTGGCATCAAGAAATGAATGATAGTATAAATTTTAGTTGCAATGTTGTTCATTGGATGTCATTACAGTGATGAATATAAATATTTCTAATGCTTTTAATGTGCTTTCTTGATGATTTTCTTTATAGAATTCTTTATTATTTTAATAATTCAGCCATAAAATATGAAGTGTAAATGTTATGATGGAATTGAGCCTAAAAATAATTGCACTGAATCAGTTTTTATATTTATGGTTATCAAATGTACAATCCGGTTTTATTGTTTGTTTTAAAACAATGCATATTGCTGTCTCCTCATCCCCTGTGATCAAGGGGCTAGTTTGTTAATTATAGCTTTAGTTTTGCTTAAATTCTTTAGCCAAAGCTAACTGTTTCTCCCTCTGCTTGTATATTTATTATCTGTTTTGTAACTATAGTTGTAAATATTAATGAATAATTTATATTAAACTGCTATTGTAATTATATATATTGTACATATTACAGCCGTTTGGTTAATTGCACATAATAGTTGTTGGGCCGATTCAGTTTGCTACTTATCACAATCAAAAAGATAATTGGCATTGGCCTTTGAACATTTTGTATGTTTTTGATTTTTTATTTATTTGTTTTTCAAAATAAACTAATTATTACTAGTCCAGTTGTATTTGTTTGCATTTCATCAAATTAACCCTAGAATATTAGGAAAGTGTTTTGCATATCATATTAATAAACCAATTTTCTGTGTTTAAAGTTGGTGTTCTACGTTGTCACAATTTATATAGTTTGCATTAATCAGTATTTATAATGGGGGATGTTTTGAAGTACATTTTGGAACAGAATTTTGTGTTTAAACATCGTAATTTTTGTGTGAGATTTGAGAAGAGAATAATATTTCATTCAAACATTTCAAACTGTGGCACGTTGTTATCATTAATCTTGCCAAATTATTGGTTTTCAGCTAAATATTTCCATAGTTCCATAAATCGTGATACCAGTTTCAGATCATATACAATCTATCATCAGCCTCAGCTACTAAAACCTCTCACTCCACATGTGGTGATTGTCTCAAATGACAAATGTTCGACTTAAATTGTGTGGATATTAAAAAAATAGGATTGTCAAAATTATTAAGATACAGTAAAAACCTATCAAAATTTCTAATACAAAATTAGCACTGGGTCTAAAACTAAAAACTAAGGATTATCCTGATCTTCACTGTGACGTAAGTGTTAGAAAAAGATTATTCTTCTCGCTCTAATTTGTTTGGTCTTTTATTGCGGGTTTCTTGTTTTGTTCACAAAACATGTCTACATCTGCTATTCTATCTATTGCATCTTGTGATAATCTACATCAACTTATATAAACAATTAGAATAGTTGTACTGTGTAAATGATTATTTTACCTGCAGATCCAGTTATTAATACATCAGTACATATAGCATGAACTGATGTATTCCACCCTCGCTATATGGTGCCTTCTTCAAGTTTTTATTATTTACTATTCACCTTAAATTTCTTATCAGATGTTGAAATGATTGAACATGATTGGCGAGACTGATTTTTGTACCTTTGCAGCTTTTAACAAACACGTCACTTTGTTGTAGAAAAAAATTTTTCAGGAAATAAGCACAAATTTAAAAAAATTCACTGACATTTAAATGTTTCTGGTCGGCCAAGCTTTTATAATATTTATTGCTTTTAGTGAGATTAAAAACAATATAATAAATTACTTTCATGTATATATGGTACAATAGTAAAACATGTGTTTTGTGAATTATTAAACAGTTTTAACTTTTAAGGATGCAGTTTCATTTTTCCCGTAACTTATTGACAGAGAATATATATTTTAGAACATTTGATTCTTTTAGCGAATTTCCCACAGGGAAGAAGCTATTACCGTAGGTCTCATGGTAAGACTTAAGCCCGGGACCATGTTATTTTTTCGTATTTGGGTGCCCAGAGTCCAAAAACAATAGTCGTTAAAATTTTTATATATATACAGTGGAATGTTGAGGGCGGAATAAAGAAATTTAAAACATAGCATAAATTCGAAGGACCAATATACAGAAAAAAGAGGGTTGGATACAAAATATACTTTGTTTTTTTTTTTTACAAAATATCAGGTTCTTACAAATATGAGATTAAACACAAAAAAAATGTTCACATTATTAAGTTACAAAGTTAGGCCTATTAGTTTTTTACATTTCACTCACCACACCATTCTTCATGTTCGATTCTTCAATAGTCACAATATTATCAGAGTCTTATATTTCTTGATCAATACAATTTTACATCGTTTTTACAGAATTATGACATTACATTAAAAATTGATTAAGAACCTGATAAAAATGAAAGTTTAAAAATGGTAAAGAAAGAAAAACTGGACTGGTTGCTATGTCAACCAAAAGAAAAACAAATCAGATAAACAAAACATAATTAATATTGAAATCATATGATATTTGAAAATAAATTAATTATATGGAAAAACAAAGAGAAAGTTAAGGAAATCATATAAGAGGAACTTGGAATTGATTGGGAAATGTAACATATAATAATTAATAAGCGTGACTTGGAATTGATTGGGAAATGTAACATATAATAATTAATAAGCGTGATGGTCAAGCTCATGAGTCTTACTTTACTTTAAACGCAACATAACCGGCCCCTTTGAAGTGTCATCACTTCAACAACTTCACTGGGTTGGTAGTGGAAATAGTTTGATAGCTGGCCGTGTTAATGTTCCTGTTGCAGTCTTTATCTTCACTACACGTGTTGTTCCATCAGATCCAGGATAAACTTCAACAACACGCGCAAGAGGCCAATTTAATGGGCTAGTTTGAGTTTGTAAAAGTACAAGGTCACCGATTTTTAAATTGCCTGTGTTTGTTGTCCATTTAGTTCTCTGTTGTAACGTATGCAAATATTCAAGGCTCCATCTTTTCCAAATACGCTGAAAGAACTGCTGAGCCAGTTGCCAGTGTTTTAAGCGATTTGTTGGAATCTCGGTAAAATCTTGTTCTGGAATGGACACTAGCGGCGCACCAATTAGAAAATGTCCTGGTGTTAATGGAGAAAAGTCAGAAGGATCGTGTGACAACGGAGTCAGAGGTCTTGAGTTCAGCATAGCTTCAATTCTGATTGTCAAAGTAGTAAATTCTGGGAGGGACAAAATTGACTTTCCCAATACCCGACTTAGGTGATGTTTTGAACTTTTGATCGCGCTTTCCCAAAGTCCACCTTGGTGTGGAGAAGCGGGTGGATTGAAATGGAATTTTATTCCTTGAGCATTAAAGAAATGTTGAATTTGGTTCTGCGAGTCATTGTTGTGAATAGTTGATTTAACTATCTTACGTAGCGTTGAGTTTGCACCAATAAAATTTGTGCCGCAGTCTGAGTATATATCGGAACATAGTCCACGTCGTGATGTAAAACGCATAAGAGCAGCGATGAAGGCTTCAGTTGATAAATCCGTTACTACTTCAATATGTACGGCTTTGGTTACCATGCATATAAATATACAGATATACACCTTGATTAAACGAAGGAAACGCAAATGTGCTACTTTAACGTCATATGGTCCACCAAAATCGATTCCTGTTGACATGAATGGTCGAGCAGGATTCACTCTACATGCAGGTAGTTCACCCATTAATGGGGCGGAGTTTTTCGGACGATGTTTAAAGCATGTTAGACATTTGTAAATTCGAGAACGGATTACACTTCTTGCTGAAAGTATCCAGACATGTTTCGAGAGCAATGATTGAACTAACTGTGGCCCTGCATGAAGATATTTTATGTGGTAATGATCAATTAATAAATCGACAGTATGATGACGCTTAGGTAGTAAGATAGGATGTCTTGTGTCATATGACAACGATGAATGCTTCAATCGTCCACCAACACGGATTAGATTGTTGAAATCGAGAAAGGGATTGAGGCGTTGAATAGACGTTGAGCAATCTTCTTGTTTGAGCAACAAAGTATACTCCTTTGGGAAAGATGAACGTTGTACTAAAGAAAAAATTTTCAATTGAGATTCTTGAAGTTCTTGAATAGAGAGATTTCCAAAACGGTGAGGAGACTTACAACAGTTATGAATGAATCGTAATACGTAAGACATAACACGTTGTAACTTAGTCCAAGAGGAAAATTTTGTTAATAAGGACCATTCTTCTTGTGGACAGGTAACCAAGATAGGAAGTGGAGTTTCTTTAATTTCATGTGAAGAATCTAGATCGATGGGATTAAATTTGGATTTTGGCCAATCGGAAGGTGGCAATGCAAGCCATGACGGACCGTTCCACCAGAGAGGGTGATTTAATAACTGTGACATTACAAGTCCTCGCGAAGCACAGTCGGCAGGATTGTCTTTCGATGAAATGTGTCTCCAAGATTCGATTGGTACTATCTCTTGAGTTTGTGAAACACGATTAGCGATAAATGTTTTTAGTCTATATGGCGGAGTTTGAAGCCATGTCAAAGTTATGGTTGAGTCTGACCATAAATAAATGTTATCGAAAGAAAACTTGTTAGAAAATATAGATTTGCAATGGGAAACCATTTGTGCCAGTAGATGCGCTGCACATAGTTCTAACCT
The DNA here is from genome assembly GCA_023375725.1 of Nephotettix cincticeps. NCBI lineage: Eukaryota > Metazoa > Arthropoda > Insecta > Hemiptera > Cicadellidae > Nephotettix > Nephotettix cincticeps. Next base: position 25,586,257 of record CM041786.1, on the reverse strand, counting down.
TGGTATTGTAACACGTTTAAGTGGCGCTACACGACTTTTGGCCATTAGGAGTTTTATAGAAACATTTTGTGTGAAGGATAGACATCTTAAATAGATCACTGCAGCATATCCTCGTTCGGAAGCGTCGCAAAATCCATGAAGTTCTATATTGCATGAAGATGAAAATCCAAAAGATCGAGGGATTGTAATGTTTGACAACAATTTAATATTGTCACAAAAAGAGTTCCACTGTGAACTTAAGTCAGAAGGTAATGTAGTATCCCAGGATAATCCTTTAGTCCAGAGCAATTGCATAAAACATTTTGCAAGCATAATAAATGGCACTAAAAATCCACAGGGATCATAAATCTGGGCAATTGTACTGAGAACAGAGCGTTTAGTGGAAGGTTTGTTTGTAGCAGGAGTTTTGACATTATATGAAAATGCATCGGTGGTAGGAGACCATTGAAGACCTAACACTTTGAATTGTGGAGTTTCAGAGTTATCGAGAAATTTTGGAGTTTCCAAATGAGTTTCAGGTATATTAGACAATATTTTAGGTGAGTTTGACACCCATTTTCGTAGTTCAAAGCAACCTTTAGATAATAAAGTGACAAGATTTTGTTGTAACATTATAGCTTCTGATTCAGTATCAGCACCCGTTATGATGTCATCAACGTATGTGTTATTCCGTAGAACATGAGCGGCATCTGGAAATGACTGACCTTCGTCGTCGGCTAACTGATGTAATGTTTTAATAGCAAGATACGGAGAGCTGTTCATACCATAAGTAACGGTGTTAAGCTTGTAAGTAGAAATGGGTTCATGAGATTGTGTTCTCCACAGTATTAATTGAAAATCCCTATCATCAGGATGAATCACAATTTGACGGTACATCTGACGAATATCACAACAAAACACATAGTTGTATTTGCGAAATTGTAACAATAAATCACAAATGTTGTTTTGAAGTTTAGGACCTGTCAATAGAATTTTGTTTAAGCAGAGCCCTGAACTCGTTTTACAACTCGCATCGAAAACAGTCCTGAGTTTAGTCGTACTACTGCTTTCTTTGAGTACAGCATGATGCGGAAGAAAGTAGTGTGGTTGGCTAAGATTTATGTCATTGCATTCGGACATGTGACCTAAAGAAATATACTCATCCATGAAATCATGATACAATTCTGAGAAACGCAGATTAGAAGTGAATTTACGTTCCATTGCAGATAGACGCATCTGAGCAGAAGTTTTTGAATCACCAAGGACAGGTTGGTTCCCTAAATGGAAGACGCACTATGTATCGTCCATCAGTATCACGAGTATGGGTTTTACTAAAATGCTGATCACAAAGCTCTTCTTCGTGTGAGTTTTAGAGGATCGCACAGGGGGTTCTTCTTGAAGCCAAAATCTTTGTATTGAGTTATGAAGATCTGCTTCACTTATCGAGTGCAAAAAAAACATTGAGTGTAGTTGAAGGAATGGAACTAGATTGCTTATATTGAGTTGATATGCAGGGAGCCGTGCCTATCAGAACATATCCGAGATGCGTTCCTAAGACATGTGGTTTATTGTGACCAAGAGAAAACTTCTCATTAGTGAGTAGTTGAGGAAATAGAGAGGCACCAATGACCACATCAATGCGGCTAGGTATATGGAAGGTTGGGTCAGCAAGAGTATAGGATTTCATTTGTTTTAACAAATCATTAGACAAAGGTGCGCGAGGGAGATCAACTGTTAACTTGTCAAGAATCAATGCAGGTTCATTAGAAGCAATATACTGTCCAGATAATGTTTTGAAATCTACCACGATTTGTCCTTTGTTTTTTGATACTTGTTGGTCTATGCCAGAGATTTGAATACTAGATTTCTGACGCTGAATATTGAGGATGTTAGCAGCGTATTCACTTATAAGATTACACATGCTTCCAGAATCAAGAAGCGCACGGAAAACATGTGAAATTCCTTCTGGAGAACATAGTTGCACTAATGCAGTACCAAGTAATACAGTTGTCCTGTGGTGGTTAGATGAAGATGTACTATTTTGAGAGCTCAATACTGGAATGATTGAATCAGATTTCCTACTAGAGTTATTTTCAGAGATTTTCCTAGAAATTAAAGAGTTAGAAATTATGTGATTATTACCACTTGAATCTAAATCTTTCATCAAAATGCAATAAAGTATGATGTCGTTTGTTACACATTTTACAACTGTATTGAGATTGACATGATTTAGTATCATGTGATCCTAGGCAAGAAATGCATTTTCTATTTTGTTTCACTAACTGAAAACGTTCTTGGGGTGTTTTTGCGTTGAAGTTGTTACAAGTATAAATCTTATGAGAGTTTTGGTTACATATGAAGCATGGTACTTTTGTTTCCATGGTATTTTTAGTACTAGGAATAGGTAGAGTGGATGTTACCATTGTAATAGGTTTCTTTGGAAAGGAATTAGGATTACTAACTGTAGGTTTAGCGGACCGAAATGTTTGCTTTTGAGTAATATTAGATATTGTAGCATCTTCTAGGTTCGTACATACAGTAGTCAAAAAGTCAATGATTTCCTTAGTAGAAGGCCAGGTATGTTTAGTTACGTTACCAGAAGTCGAACGGAAAGACTCTAACCGAGTGCGGAGATCCACGTCCATTTTGCGTAGTAGAGTTGCTACCATTAGAGAGTCTGATTTTGATATATCACATTTCAGAGCGACCAAAGCTTGAGTATTTTCGTTAAATGTATTCACAAATTGACGAATACCCGGAATGTGGGAACTACTTATTTGAGGTAGATCTAACAAGTTATTTAGATGGACGAGCTGTAAGCGACGGTCATTGTGATATCTGTCTTGTAGGATATTGTATGCAACCGTGTAATTAGGAGCTGTTATGGTGAGGCTTCGTATTAGGTTCAACGGTTCTCTATCTAAGGCGCTTAAGAGGTACTGGAATTTCATCACATCGGAAAGTGAATCATTGTGATGAATCGTAGCATCAAAGAGGTTTATAAAGGAAGTCCAAGCAGTCAATTCACCAGAAAACTTAGGAAGTTCAAGTTTAGGTAACCGGACATTAGATTGAGACAAGGATAAAGATCCGTTATTTACGCTAGTTAATTCATTGTCGATTTGAGGTTCTTTGTTGGAGATCATAGATTCGATATGACTCGAAATTTGAATGAAGAGATCGTTAATCTCATCTTGGTCACGAGATACGGAATCGATCACATAATCTTCTCCCGAAACTGTTAAAACACGCTGTACGTTTGACTCGAAATCATCCCGCTTCTTCTGCAGCTCAGCTAAATATCCATTTAACGTTTTAACTTGGACAATGGATAATGGTTCAGTTTGGGCAAATAACTTATCGACAATCAACTTAATACTAGACAACCTGTTCTTAGTTATATCAGTAAGTCTTTGATAGGTTTCAAACTTGAAGTCAACAACCTTTGGAGGAGCCATAATTGTTAAATTGACTTAGCAGTGAAATAAATGTTCAATCTACAATCCAGTATACAGTTTATTATTTTCTCGTGCATTTATTATTGAAAACAACATGAGCTAACGAGACACGTTACATAAGAGAAGAGATATCATATAAAATAAGAAAGGTAAGGAAAATAAAAACAGTAAAAAGAATCAAATTGAGAGAAAAATAAAAAAATAGACAGAGACAGTAGATAAGGGGTTATATAGGGGATTAAGGGTATTATTGTGAAAACAAAGGGTCGATAATTAGTGAACTATTAGGTCCATGTCGCTTAAATCCAAATCCGGATCGTTTAAGGACCAATGTTGTGGGCGGAATAAAGAAATTTAAAACATAGCATAAATTCGAAGGACCAATATACAGAAAAAAGAGGGTTGGATACAAAATATACTTTGTTTTTTTTTTACAAAATATCAGGTTCTTACAAATATGAGATTAAACACAAAAAAAAATGTTCACATTATTAAGTTACAAAGTTAGGCCTATTAGTTTTTTACATTTCACTCACCACACCATTCTTCATGTTCGATTCTTCAATAATCACAATATTATCAGAGTCTTATATTTCTTGATCAATACAATTTTACATCGTTTTTACAGAATTATGACATTACATTAAAAATTGATTAAGAACCTGATAAAAAATGAAAGTTTAAAAATGGTAAAGAAAGAAAAACTGGACTGGTTGCTATGTCAACCAAAAGAAAAACAAATCAGATAAACAAAACATAATTAATATTGAAATCATATGATGATATTTGAAAATAAATTAATTATATGGAAAAACAAAGAGAAAGTTAAGGAAATCATATAAGAGGAACTTGGAATTGATTGGGAAATGTAACATATAATAATTAATAAGCGTGACTTGGAATTGATTGGGAAATGTAACATATAATAATTAATAAGCGTGATGGTCAAGCTCATGAGTCTTACTTTACTTAAAACGCAACAGTGGAACTTGGATAATTCGAACTTCTGTAATTCGAAAACTTCTTTATTTCAAAGTTTTGTCTTGGTCCCTAGAATTTTATATAAAAACAATGTTAAAATATCTTGGTTAATTCGAATAATATTTTGGATAATTTGAAGTTTTTACAGCGGAAATCTATAGTGTGTGTATAAGTGAACAAGTCATTGTGTGCGATTTTCCAGGAAACAATGTTCGGGCTTCCTGTCCTCAAGACTATTTTTAGCTAGATCAACACGCCCACCTCACTCACATCCACTACTGCTCATAAATCACAACATTGACATCTGTGTGTATCATCGGTGGTGGTTTGTTCCGATATTCGTCGTCTGCTTTCATGTTAACACGTCGTGTGTATGATGGCTTCGTCAAAGCGAACCTACAAATCTCTGACGTTTGCAAGAATAAAAAGCGGCGATCAAGGAGGTAGAGAAGGGATTTGAAAAAGTTTGTAATAGCTAGTTTCGGGATCCCTCCAAACACATTATTGACATTTAACAAAAATTAGGATTTTTAATCAATAATATCTTCATTAACCTAACTTTTTTAATATACAATGTTAAAACATGATGTTTGATTGTTTATTTCAACCACTTGCATTAACTTTTCTAATTCGAATTTTTGGATAATTCGAATTTTTTTCTGGTCCCTTGAGGTTCGAATTATCCAAGTTCTACTGTATATATATATATATATATGTGTCTGTGAACACGATAACTCTCGTAAAAATGGTCCGATCGAGACCAAATTTGGTAGAGACGTGTATTCCTACAAATGCTCGGACGAGTTCGTAAACCAGACATATCGGTCAATGGGAACGGGTAGTTTGGGGGGGTTTCTGACCCGAAATTGGGGTTTTTTGCGTTTTTCACATGTAATTTAAAAAAAAATTCTAATTTTATATTTCACCATTAGAATAAACTTTAAGGACTAAAAAACTACACAATTAAGCTCCTTAAAGTTTTTCTCTATTTCCAACGGTTACCGAGATCTTAAAAAATCTAAACACAGTACGTTGTATTGTGATGCTCCAATGTTCTTATGGAGGATAGGGAAAAATATACTTTTTTCACATGTAATTTAAAAAAAAATTCTAATTTTATATTTCACCATTAGAATAAACTTTAAGGACTAAAAAACTACACAATTAAGCTCCTTAAAGTTTTTCTCTATTTCCAACGGTTACCGAGATCTTAAAAAATCTAAACACAGTACGTTGTATTGTGATGCTCCAATGTTCTTATGGAGGATAGGGAAAAATAATACTTCCCATATTAATCAATATTTTTTTATGAAACTTGATATTTAGCTTCATGTGGTTGAGATCTATCTTTTTATGCTTAAAAATCATAGTTTATGTGTTTATCATGGTAGCAAACCTGCATACTCTTTTCCCATATTAATCTTATAGGGAATAGGTAACCTCCTTTATTTATGGACGACAGATGTTGATGAAACTTGGTATAATTGGTTAAAATAAAAATTATTTATGGTAGAAATGACTACTTTCAGTGTTCCTCACAGCAGCTAACCTGCACACTCTTTCCCATGTTAATCGTATGGAGAATAGGCAAATAATTCTCATGTTTATCGACAGATTTGAACCAAACTTGTCATATATTATTATTATTATATTATTGATTTGGAAATTCGCTGAGTACGCAGGTCTGCTGCGACGGGGGTATTTTTATTTATACGAATGAGTATTCAGAAAAACAATCATTGTTTATACGATATCTACTTTTATTAACAAATCGCTTAACATAATAACAAAAAAACTAATTCCTATAGAACTCTTTCAGTTCTTGATCCTTGGGAACAAGGATGGTTTTGTCCCTCAGGTTGACAACCCATCCTGGCTCCAATCCATAGAAGATTTGTCTCGGGTCTTTGCGTTCTATCAACATGTGGTAGTCAGGATCCTCCTCTATCACTGGCAACTTGTACCCATACTTCTGGGCGAGAACAAGCCTTTCCCACGAGACCTGCCAAACAGATATTCTAGTAAACTTATGTCTCCAAGTAAAATCTATAATATCCAACATCCAAAGTGTATTAATTTCAAAACACAACAAAAGAGGGAGGGGTTGATTTCCCTCTCTTTGTACAGGAGACTCAAGTCAAAGGAGCCATTACTCTATTGAATTACTCACTATTGTAAAAGGACACCAAAAAAAGTTGGATAGAATCATAGTGATGTTAGTTTTTCATGAGTTTTAGAATCATAAATAGTTTAAATGATTGTTAAATAACCCACTTGACAAATGCCAATCTTTCAAAAACGGTTCAAACCATTATGATTGAAATTTCATGGTTACTAGTGTTATAGGTCGCAAATAAGGTTACCTTCAGTAAAAATGTCTTTAACCCATTCCCGTCTAATGACGTCTAATTGTACGTCAGCGTATTTCGCTAGACAGATGTCTAATGACGTGCGTCCTGCAGCGCGGGCCACGGGGTGGTTATGAGCAAACAATGTACGTTGCCTGCTTATATTTCGACATAGTTCTTTTTTCCGCCGTTAGGGGTTCTAGTTCATTTCTCATCCGATAGATGGTGTTGGCGTCCTATTTATCATCTTATTTAGTGTCAAATGTTCCGTATTGACAGTAAATTATTTTCTCGTTCGCACAATTCGTTTAGCGATTGTATTTATTGATGATAATACAGTTATAATGATTATTATTTAAAGATTTATCATTAAATATTTATTACCGCAGGTAACTAGAAGTAAATCTGCCAAGTAAAATAAAGGAATCTTTTGAAAAATAAAGTAAAATTTGACGAAACAAAAATACCTACTTGTTTCTAACAGCTTGGAACTGGTGAAAAAGTACAGTAATAATTTTTTTTCTTGCTAAAATTGATTGTATACGCAGTTAAAGAGTATAAGGAACAGAGAAAAGAAATCAAAACATATAATTCATGAAGTTACTGTTAATTATTTCACGCTAATAGTGACGCGCGTTCGTAGTGAACGAGGCTCGATTTTCGTTCAGCCCGGGTGGCCTTAGGTGTCGACCGTTCTGCTAGACAGGAATGGGTTAAAAGTTATAAACTTAAGTGTAAATATGTTTTAACCCATTCCTGTCTAATGACGCACACTGTACGTCCGCGTATTTCGCTAGACATATGTCTAATGAGCAAACAATGTGCGTTCCTGCTCATATTTTGACATAGTTATTTTTTCCGCTGTTAGGTGTGCTAGTTCATTTCTCATCCGATCGATGGTGTTGGTGTCCTCTTTAATCATCGTATGTAGTGTTAAATGTTCCGTATTGACAGTAAACTATTTTCTCTCACAAATAATTAAATTATGTTCGCACAATTCGTTCAGCGATTGTATTTATTGATGATAATACTGCAATAATGAGTATTATTTAGAGATTTATCATTAACCATTTATTACTGCAGGTAACTAGAAGTACATGTGCCAAGTGAAATACAGGAATCATTTGAAAATAAAATAAGATTTGACGAAACAACAGTAACTACTTGTTTTGTAAGTCTACAGCTTGGAACTGGTGAAAAAGTACAGTAATAATTTTTTTCTTGCTAAAGTGATTGTTTACGCGGTTAAAAGGTATAAGGAACAGGGCAAAGAAATTAAACATATAATTCATGAAGTTACTGTTTATTCTTTCACGCTAATAGTGACGCACAGTCGTAGTGAACAAGGCTCGATTTTCGTTCAGACCGGAGGGCCTCAGGCGTCGACCGTTCTGCCCTTTGGGAATGGGTTAATTGTTTAAATTGTCTGAGAGTGCCCAATAATATTCTCTTGGAGAGCCAAGTCATTTGTATGACATTCAAAGTATTTAGTAATTTTTTATAACTCAAAACTTTTTATTCCTAACAGACCAAGAGAGACAAATAATCATATCGAGGGCGCACAAGGCCCGCATAGAAGATCCCTGGTATAGAGTGACAAAATAAAGTCATATGATAACTTTTCTAAATATCAGACCAAGCAACAAGGCTTAATCCCCTCAATGTTTGTGCTCAGCCATCGTCTTTCTAAACAGATGTATGAAAACTTAGTAAAATTGGTCCATATTGCCTTGTGATTTGTCAATAGCCATGATCTGAATTGAACACAGCTTATTCTGAGAGGGTGATTCATGGGAAGGGAAGAAGACAAAAATAACCATGAGTAACAATAAAACTACAGTTGATGAATGAGTAATAAACAAACTGATGTAATGGTTAGTTTTCCTCTTGATTTTGTAGAAAAACTGCTATTGGCACATACATCTTATTAGCATTATTTTCCTTTAAAATGCCGTCCCACTTTGCTATGCCAAAATATCAGTTTAACTGATAATATAAAGTTAAGTCATTTTAAGTTACTCTAGATTTGGGGAAAGTGGCGTTCAATGGTTTTTAAACATGTTTGTTTTTTATCAACTCCATTGAAACTTAAATGATTTATGAAATATAAAGAAAAAAGATTTATGTAGAAAAAACCAATGAAAGTTCTGACAAAATAAACAAATTAAAATTTGTTTGTTTGCTAGAAATTGTGTTTTTACACTGTGGATGGAAGCGATCGTTTATTACTCATCCTGAAAGTCTTATTGAAAAACTTTACCCCAGTTTCTATGAAACCCAAATATCAATGTTGAATGTGTATTACTTATTTAATTTATTTTTTGGCAGTATTCTATTACTATAGAAAATATTACTGTATTACTATTACTATATTAATATTACTATATTACTATAAAATTGGTCCATATTGCCTTGTGATTTGTCAATAGCCATGATCTGAATTGAACACAGCTTATTCTGAGAGGGTGATTCATGGGAAGGGAAGAAGACAAAAATAACCATGAGTAACAATAAAACTACAGTTGATGAATGAGTAATAAACAAACTGATGTAATGGTTAGTTTTCCTCTTGATTTTGTAGAAAAACTGCTATTGGCACATACATCTTATTAGCATTATTTTCCTTTAAAATGCCGTCCCACTTTGCTATGCCAAAATATCAGTTTAACTGATAATATAAAGTTAAGTCATTTTAAGTTACTCTAGATTTGGGGAAAGTGGCGTTCAATGGTTTTTAAACATGTTTGTTTTTTATCAACTCCATTGAAACTTAAATGATTTATGAAATATAAAGAAAAAAGATTTATGTAGAAAAAACCAATGAAAGTTCTGACAAAATAAACAAATTAAAATTTGTTTGTTTGCTAGAAATTGTGATTTTACACTGTGGATGGAAGCGATAGTTTATTACTCATCCTGAAAGTCTTATTGAAAAACTTTACCCCAGTTTCTATGAAACCCAAATATCAATGTTGAATGTGTATTACTTATTTAATTTATTTTTTGGCAGTATTCTATTACTATAAATTTTGTAACGAAGATGTGAAAAATGAATTAAACTGGAGAAATAATACATGTAATGCTCATCATAGATATCATTGAGAGAAATTAGTTTTAGAAGGGGATACACTTTTTAATAACATAAATATAGTCCCACATTTCCTAATAACTTTAGAAAGCTAGGAAATGTTTGGTCGATTGATTATACCTTCTCAGGATCAGCCAAGTAGCCCCTGGTCGCGGCTCCGGTGTAGTATAAGATGGCATCCTGAGGGGGCAACATTCTTCTTGGAATTGCCTCACCTATCCAGATAGCATGTTAGGAGCAGTTCAATATACAATTCAACTTATTCTAAAAATCAACACATATAGCCACAAAACAAATTGTGTCAAAGAATCTTCAAAGGTGTTATCACAATTTTCTTAATCTCCATGATAATGAATTTTCCAAACCTAACTTAACATTGAACTGTTAAGATATGAAGTAGGCAGAGCCTACCCGCACGTTAACGTGCACCATTACCGCACTAGTCCGTTTCACATGTCAACCTCTTCCTAGAAAAATTGTTTTTTCTCAGAAAAACTAGTATCCAGGAACAGTAGAGGTTCATTGTTTGCCAGTCATTGATGGTATCTTATATCATTATTCTAATAACCAAACCTAACTTAACCCAACATAATCAGAGTATTACTGATACTCTGGTTTTGTTAGGTTAGGTTTGGTTATTAGTAAATAGGCTTCTGCCTATCTAATGTACATCCTGAAGTCAACTTATCACTGGCTAAAGATGGTTGTAGTACATTCTCATTAAATAGATGTGTTATGACCAAAAATGTAAACCGTCTGTCCTGACTATTGCAAGTATAACTAGAAATCTTGCAATATTATTATTTTTTCCAATATGATTCAGATCTCTCATATGCTCAGAGCCTTTCATCTATCATCTGTCTTTTTTCTGTTTTTAGCGAATTTCCCATAGGGAAGAAGCTATTACTGTAGGTTTCATGGTAAGACTTAAGCCCAGGACCATGTTAATTTTTCTTCTTTAGGTGCCTAGACCAAAAACACTAGTCGTTAAAATTTTTAAATATATATATATATATATATATACAGGGTGTTCATTAAAGTTGGGGACAAACTTCGAGGGGTGATAGTACTCATCAAAATAAACAAAAAATTTCTAATAAACATATGTCGAAAAATCCTTCGTTTAGCCGCTAACCGCCATTTTGTATTTGATACAAAAAATGTTATATATAAATAATTATTTAAGATACAGAAACCAAACTTCGCACACATATTTAATAGCTAAAGAAAAAAATATTCTCAAATTATCATTAAGTTTTCTTTTATATTTTCAAAATTATGGAGCTTAAAAATATTTTAATTTAAATAACAAAAAAACCTTTAACTTTAAGAACCGCCGCCCTTTTGAAAATATAAATAAATATATATAATAATATATATAAATATATATATATAAATATATATATATTTATATATATATATATATATATATATATATATATATATTTATTTATTATTAAATTAAAAGAACTTGTGCTCCCTTAAAACATTTTATTTCTTACATGATACACAACACGTGTTTCGAAACTTAGTTCATTTTCACAGTGTATTTTAACTTAAATTTTATGTAAATAAATAAACAAATATCAGTCATGTGAATTTTTAAATACCCCCGTCGCAGCAGACCTGCGTACTCAGCGAATTTCCAAATCAATAATATAATAATAATAATATATGACAAGTTTGGTCAAAATCTGTCGATAAACATGAGAATTTTTGCCTATTCTCCATAAGATTAAAATAAGAAAGAGTGAGTAGGTTTGCTGCTGTGAGGAACACTGAAAGTAGCCATTTATACCATCAAAAATTTTATTTTTAACATTTATACCAACTTTCATCAACATCTGTCCATAAATATAGGAGTTTGCCTAATCTCCATATGATTAACATGGGAAAAGAGTATGCAGGTTTGCTGCCATGATAAACACATAAACTATGATTTTTAAGCATAAATTGATGAACCTCAACCACATGAAGCTAAATATAAAGTTTCATCCAAAAATATTAGATAATAAGTGAAAAATTAATTTTTTTTAATCCTCCATAAGATTAACATTGGAGCCTCAAAAATACAAGGTACTGTGTTTAGATTTTTTTATATCTCGGTAACCGTTGAAGATAGAGAAAAACTTTAAGGAACTAAATTGTGTAGTTTTTTAAGCTGATTCCAATGGTGAAATATAAAATTAGTAATTTTTATAAATTACATGTGAAAAACGCAAAAAACCCCATTTTGGGGTACAAAACCAAACATTTTGGGGTTTTGTACTCCAAACTAGGGTTTTTTGCGTTTTTCCTATGTAATTTAAAAATTTTTTAGATTTTATCTTTCATCCTTAGAATCAGCTTAAAAAACTACACAATTTAATTCCTTAAAGTTTTTCTCTATCTCCAGTTACCGAGATATAAAAAAATCTAAACACAATATGTTGTATTTTGAGGTTCCAATGTTAATCTTATGGAGGATAAGGAAAAATTAATATTTCACTTATTAACCAATATTTTTGGATAAAACTTTATATTTAGCTTCATGTGGTTGAGGTTCATCAATTTATGCTTAAAAATCATAGTTTATGTGTTTATCATGGCAGCAAACCTGCATACTCTTTTCCCATGTTAATCATATGGAGAATAGGCAAATAATTCTCATGTTTATTGACAGATTTTTATAAAACTTGTCAAATATTATTATTAATATTATTATATTATTGATTTGGAAATTCACTGAGTACTCAGGTCTGCTGCGACGGGGGTATTTTGTTACTTGCCTTAGCTGTGATGAAATATGTAGAATCTGACTTATTGTTGATAGTGCAGAACAAATAAACCCATAAGCTACGATAGACGGGACTGCCCGTCATAGGATCACCAGCGTGTGTGACTACAGATGACAGGTAGTTTTAATAATCAACGTAACTGTTGATTTATTCTTGTATTTAGCGACTTTGACTGTTGTATTATGGTATTTGACTCTCGAGTATTATATTCAAAATATTTCAGCGCTATATTTTGAATTTCGATTGTTTTTATAATGTTCTTAGTTTTCGAGTTCACTGTTTGTTTACATCATCGTGCAGTATGCAGTTTGACAATAACATGGTCGTTTAGCAGCAATACATTCCTTGTTTCTGAGGATTGTTCTGATTTTGTTAGATAGATTTTATATGAAAATACAGATTTTTTTATGAAAGTGGTGATTGAACAAGTGAAGATGGTGGTGAGTTTAGTGTTTCCGCTGTGAAAGTGATTTAGAATAACCTAAAAGTAGGCCTAACCTTTAACAGTCGAATTGGACATCGAGTGATAACAGTTACAGAACAAAAAAAAGATTTTTAGGCCTATATAGTTTAAATAGGCAGTGAAAAAATTTAAATATATATAGTATTTCATTAGAAAACAATGAGCTATATGGGGAGTAAATATTCATTTCCTGTGTGTTTATTGAGCATTAAGCTTAAACCATGATAAATGCTCATGTATAATTCAGTACCAGCATGCTTCAAAGTATACATTTTTTTAGGAATATATTTTAAGGACTTATTTTTGTTTTGACCCTGGCATTACCAATCGGTATTAGATCAATGATTGAGTTGGCCTCTCAACAAAACTCCATATGTGACGATTATCTTACAGTCAATCCCGTAATGGCTTTTTTACTGCTTCATTGCACTGCAGAGGCCATAATTGGGTAGAACAAAATGAAGTTGTCACAATAAAGTAGTCTCAGTTCTCCGACCTTCTAAGTTATCCGACCCCTCCAGCAATGTTATTCAACATGATACTGTTCCACATGATCCACACTCGAGGCATGTATTAGGTGTACAGTCAGTGACAACACATTCTCATTGTTTTGACACACCTAATACCGTCCAGAGCAATCTTACTTGTTTACTTGTCACTCCTTAGTTCTCTGCGCTTTCGTAGCTCTGTTATTGAGGGGATATACTCACATAATTACCTTGGTTCGTTTGTGCTGTTTGGTTGTTATATTATTTTAGTATTGTGTTTATAAGTTTGTCATCCCGAAAAGTTGTGATGGATTAAAAATGGAAAAAGTAGTTGTGTCAATGGAATAAAACTAAAACCTTTGAAGAGATTGGACATTGGCGAATCTTGCGAAACAGTGGCACAATATTACAAAGTCAGGAAAACAACAGGAGGAGACTGGAGGAGGAACTATACTGAAATTTCAAAATGGTGTTTTATTAATTACATTCAGTAATACTGCGTGTATTGAAAGAGTTTTCAATGTAAAAATAAAATTGCCTTTTTTTAGATACATATATATTTCTTATTTTTCTGTTATTCGACCTTACCACATCTGGTTTAAGTCTCATAACAGAGACTGTACTGTATTGGTAAGTATTTTGGCTATCCAAAGTGAACAGCTTCCCTTACAACTTTGGTTACTTGTCTATGAAAGGGCATGCAACCCTAGAACTTGGAATACCCAGTCTGCATCCCAGCATTGGTTGGTTGACACCAGGTCGTAGGAGATGGATGGGTATGGGATTGTTGCCTCTCCCTCCCTGGGTGGCCCAGACTGTTCTCTCCTGTCTTAATAATTGACATGAATCCTTCATTTCCATTGGCAGTACAAAAGATCTAACATGACGACCAGCTTTGCAGGAGCCTCCTTTTCCTATTATGACACGGGCCTCTCATATAAATCAGCCCTGATGTAACAGAAGGTTGAAAAATAAATAGACCTCAGGTCTTATGAGATGGTTTGGAATTAGATGGTTAATATATTTTCATTATGATATTATTAAGCCTCCGGATTGCTGAGAATAAATTAAATGGTTTAAATACCTCCATCTGTAGCAGTCCTAACAGTTGAAGTAATTGTGCAACTTTAGTTTCGGCCTACATTAGGCCATCATCAGGCGCAAGGATATTTATTTCTTGATTTTTCATTTCTTAATGAAGTGAAAAAACACTAAACAAAACTTGAACAAAAACATAGACCTAATCCAAAAAGTAAATAAACACGAATAAAAATAATTACACAACTGACACAATCTTTAAAACAGCTGACATTTGACTACACAGAATATCAGCATGTTAATATATTAACTAATTAAAAAAGTATGGAAATAAAAAAAATTGGCTGTGATGACGGGAAACTGAACCAACTCATTCTGATAAGACACCAGGCTAGAGGGTGCTACATATATTAAAACATGTCTTAGACACTATTCAACTAGTCCAATTTGGATGAATAACCAGATCTCACCGAAATAAATTTCACCTAATGAGTAGACCCCCACTCATTCACTCATTTCTGACACCCAACCTTCACTGGTATAATGACAGAAAACTGTGACAATTGAAAATACCTTTTGCAAAAAATTTGACCGGATTCTTGAGAGCCCAAAGGCTATGAACATCAAAGTACGCTGTGGTGATAACTCCCCCATTTCGCTCCACAGCAGCTATGACAGGCTCCCGAGCCCATTGCACCTCTATGTTCACCTTGGCTCGGAACTTATCTGCACCCTATGGCATGCAACAAGAACTGATCAAAATACTAACACAGATCACAATGTTTGAGAAAATTTCCATTTAATTCAAGCAAAATAAAATTCACATTCCATAAAAGATCTCGAACAATCATGTTAAATGATAAGATAATTAGAGCATTGAATTAGTGAGCGAGACAAACTATCCAAATAAGTTTTTAAAACTAAGAGCATAACAATTGTCCCTGATTTAGGGACAGACTTTAACCCTTTGTACTCTGATGGAAAATTTTTGGCCAAATACTCCATACCTTTTAACAAATTTTGCAAGGTTTTAGAAAAAATATGCAACTTTTTTGTATTATCAGATAGATTTGTAATTCATTTTTGTTTTACTTTTAGTAAATTTTTTAACAAGAAAAAATATAAAAATAAAACATATTTGTTTAGTTATTATTTTTTAAAGAAAAAGTTATGAAAGCCTAAACAGAAAAGTCAACTTTGAGCTATAGTAGCTAAATAAATATATTGATACCTCATACACTATTTTTATTTTTCTATTCCACAGTCAGTTATAAACAACATACACAGACAATTTAATGGTCCAATCTTTAAAAATTATGAAGCTATGAGTGATTGTAATTTACGCCTGTTTGGACTGTTCAAAGCCAGTAGGATACATAATGCTGACGTCCGATATTTCGGACGTCGGAGTGTAAAGGGCTAAAATAGAATAAGAGTTTTTCAAAAAGAAAAATAATAATTTCTGAGTGAGTCATTACCAAAAATAAACAACAAAAAACTAACCTCATCTGTTAGGTGAATACCAAATTGCTTCATATCTGGTGAAATATTGTACAATCCAGTATTGCAAATAGCTGCTAGGTCAATAGGTTTTGATATATCCAATCGATCTGTGTCAATCATCATTTGGAGTGAATTTAAAGACAGTGGAGGGTACTGCCTTCTTAAACTGGAAATACATTTTCAAATGTAGTCTTATGAAAAATACAAAATCCAATACTGTAGGAGCTTTTTAGAGATGGTCTACATTGACCATGTCTAAGAAGCTTATTTGTAGAGAACTTTTTAATGCTCTATAAGGTTACTCAGACAGATATGTTTTTTTAATACATGAAATAAAATACCCCCGTCGCAGGAGACCTGCGTACTCAGCGAATTTCCAAATCAATAATTTAATATATGACGTTTTATAAAAATATGTCCATAAACATGAGAATTATTTGCCTATTCTCCATAAGATTAAAACATAGGAAAGAGTGTGCAGGTTAGCTGCTGTGAGGAACACTGGAAGAAGTCATTTCTACCATGAATGATTTTTATCTTAATATTTATACCAACTTTCATCAACATCTGTCCATAAACAAAGGAGTTTGCCTATTCCCTATATGATTAATATGGGAAAAAAGTATGCAGGTTTGCTGCCATGATAAACACATAAACTATGATTTTTAAGCATAAATGGATAGATCTCAACCATATGAAGCTAAATTTAAAGTTTTTTCCAAAAATATTGATTAATGTGGGAAATATTAATTTTTCCCTATCCTCCCTAAGATTAACATTGGAGCCCCACAATACAACGTACTGTGTTTAGATTTTAGGGAATTTCCCATAGGGAAGTAGCTATTACCGTAGGTCTCATGGCAAGAGTTAAGCCCGGGACCATGTTATTTTTTCTTCTTTAGGTGCCCAGAGACCAAAAACAATAGTCGTTAAAATTTATATATATATATATATATGTGTCTGTTAGCACGATAACTCGCGTAAAAATGGTGCGATCGAGACCAAATTTGGTAGAAACGTGTATTCCTACAAATGCTTGGACGAGTTCGTAAACCAGACATATCGGTCAATGGCAACGGGTATTTTGGGGGGGTTTTGTACCCCAAAATGGGGTTTTATGCGTTTTTCACATATCATTTTTAAATATTTCTAATTTTATATTTCGCCATTGGAATCAGCTTAAAAAACTACACAATTAAGTTCCTTAAAGTTTTTCTCTATCTCCAACGGTTACCAAGATATAAAAAATCTAAACACAGTACGTTGTATTTTGAGGCTCCAATGTTAATCTTATGGAGGATAAGGAAAAATTAATATTTCACTTATTAACCAATATTTTTGGATAAAAATTTATATTTAGCTTTATGTGGTTGAGGTTCATCCATTCATGCTTAAAAATCATAGTTTATGTGTTTATCATGGCAGCAAACCTGCATACTCTTTTCCCATGTTAATCATATGGAGAATAAGCAAACTCCTTTATTTATGGACAGATGTTGATGAAAGTTGGTATAAATGTTAAGATAAAAATTATTCATGGTAGAAATGACTTATTTTAGTGTTCCTCATAGCAGATAACCTGCACACTCTTTCCTATGTTAATCTTATGGAGAATAGGCAAATAATTCTCATTTTTATGAACATATTTTTATAAAACTTGTCTTGTATTAAATTATTGATTTGGAAATTCGCTGAGTACGCAGGTCTGCTGCGACGGGGGTATTTATTAAAATTTGATTATGCCAAGAAGTATTTATTATTTTTATGTTGACCCTTTTGTAGCTGAAGTATTTTGTCAGCCACCACATAGTTCTGACAGGAAAATAATATTAATTTATGATGGAATCTCTTTAATCTGGGCCTTTGGGGCCCTATTCTCCTCAAAGAATGTATTTTATAGTTAAATTAAAATAAATGTAAGATGTTATGTTATTTTTTTATGATGTTAGGTTATGTTATAAATGTAAGATGTTATGTTAGTTTAATTTTTTAAATATGTTTTTGAAGGAGGAAATAAATCATTTATTCATTTACAGTCCTTACAGGATAACACACGTTGCAACACCTATAATGGCAATCTAAAACACTCGAACCTTAAACAATGTGATTGTCACATCAGTTATTAACCCTCCAACGGTTTTACCGTCGATTCATCGACGCCACCGCCGGTCGTCGAAGGTTCACCGTCGATCAATCGACGGTAGGTAAGCTTTTACAAAAAGCAATGGTGTGAATACATTTTCGGTTAAAACTACATTGAATATAGTATCGTTGTTTTCTACAGATCATACGCTTTCCGCCGAGGTATGTTTCGTTTTGCTTACTCTATGCGTCAGAATTCTATGTTAGTTAAAACATCGGTCTTCAGTTGCGCGGTTATGTCGCTTTGTTTACAATGGTGGCGTTACACGTTCTCGTCGCGTTTCTTTGGTGTTCTGACGTTAATTTCACCATTTTAAAATTGATAGCAGTGACTTATGTGTGTATAAAACTATATATTTTTATTTTACTTATTAAATTTTTAAAAACTTGGCTATCTTCAATTTTTGACTGGTATTTATTTTCTGTGTTTTGTGGGGGAGCAAACTTTGAAAAATCTTTTGAAAAAAATTTCTTTTATCAATTTTAATTGGATACACCCATCAAA
This sequence comes from Nephotettix cincticeps, assembly GCA_023375725.1. Taxonomy (NCBI): domain Eukaryota; kingdom Metazoa; phylum Arthropoda; class Insecta; order Hemiptera; family Cicadellidae; genus Nephotettix; species Nephotettix cincticeps. The sequence goes on along the minus strand of CM041786.1, from coordinate 25,567,487 downwards.
ACCAAGATAAAAATAAAACATGTTACTTTTATCTTATAGATAATTTAATGTAAATTAAAATGGTGTATAATATGTTATAGTTACTATATTTTTAATATTTTATGTGGAATTTTTAGTAAAAGCCTGCAAAAGCGCCAAAATGAGGTGAACCTCAAGGGGTAAAATAGTGAACCGTTGGAGGGTTAAAATACAGATAATACATCACAGACCAATGATGTGGTATAGGATTATGAGTATTTTAACCAAAATGTGGCCATCACACCAGCCAAGTTCCAAGTTTTCGGAGAAATTATGATGATACCATTTTAGGTATTGAAGCATGTATAATCTAAAAAAGGGAACTCTTGGACCAAGATTCAGATCAGAAGGTCTTCCCTTTTATTTATTACCAATATGACCCAATAGAAAGAACATCATTTTGGTGATTCCTAATAAACTGTCTATGATAGATTTGGTTCAAATACTATGTGATGAAATAGATTCAACATATAATAAACTACATATTATTACTTACTGGTGATTTTGGTAATAAGGCTCATTAGGAAATCTCATGTAGAATGGGTTATTGCCAGTTTCATAGCCCAAGCGCATATAATTCTGGCGTTGTTTTGATCCCTTGTTTCCATGACCATGTTTGTCTCCTCCATGTTGTCCCCTTCCTCTTTTATGAATCTAAAGAAAACAAGTTATACAACTAAAACTTGAGATATGTAAAGGACAGGAAATTCTTAAGCCCACATTTTTTTTACATTCCTATTCAAAATTTGAATGAAATACTTACTACCTTGATACTAGAGGATATCCCACTGGCAGTTCATCCACGCCATGATCGTCTAAACAGTTTACCTATTCTTTAAGTAAGAGTTCTTCTAAGCTGTAAAGAAGACTTTCCAATAGATAATCATTTAGTTTCAATTTAGACTTGTTTAATCATTGATGCTCTTGCTCATCTATGATGGCATTGAAGGTTCTGCACAGACCACTCTTAACGAGGCTTGACTTGACATGAGGTAACATACATGAACATTATATCACTGTCTTGTGCGGTAATTATGCATTTTATTGTTTAAAAAAATTGCAGTTTTTTTATTATTTTTTGCAGTTAGAAAAAAACAGTAAAAAATAACACTGTTTCTTTAATTTGCCAATTCCAAAGGAAAGAGCGCAGGCAATGTCAGCATTTTTAAATCCTCAAATAGAGATTTAGAATGTGATAGATATTACAATAATGTCAATGAATTTCATGATTAGGGCCTATAGTACAAGACAGAAAAATGGCGTTCATGTGAATCACTTTCAAAGATCAGCTCTCAATTTATGGCAAGCAAAACCTACAAATTTGCCTCAAGATTTAACCCTTCCCGAGCGTATGATGGATATATCCGCGCAGGTTTTTTTCACTAAGACCGGCAAACGGATATATCCGCCATTTTCATTCTTTGTCGTATGTCTCTTGGTCTGCTCCCATTTTGACGTAGCTCCGGCCACGCATCAGAGGGCACTGTATCCCCCAGGTGGGGGTACAGTGAAAAAAAATATACCTATATATAAAATAATAGTAAAAAAATTATTTTAACAAAAAGGTGGGACTTAATAGTGCAACTATACCATTTCTAAACATAACCTAACTTATGCAAAACAAAACAAAAATACCCCTATTGCAGCAGCCCTGCTTACTCAGTGAAATTCTAAATAGCTAAATATCAAATTTATCCAAAAAAAAATTGATTGATAAGTGAAATATTAATTTTTGTTAACCTCCAAAAGATTAACATTGGAGCCCCAATATACAACGTACTGCGTTTAGATTTTTAATATCTCTGTAACCGTTAGAGATAGAGCAAAACTTTAAGAAACTTATGTGTGTAGTTTTGTTTAGCTGATTCTAATGGTGAAAGAGAAAAATTTACACATGAAAAACACAAAAAAATCAATTTTTTGAGTACAAAATCCCCCCCAACTACCCGTTCCTATTGACCGATATGTCTAGTTATGAACTCGTCCGAGCAAATGTAGGAATAAGTTAACGTCTCTACCGAATTTGGTCTCGATCGGACCGTTTTTACAAGAGTTATCTTGTTCACTGACACATAGGCCTATTGTTTTTTTGGCCTCTGAGCCCCTAAAGACGAACAAATATCATGGTCCCGAGCTTGAGTCTTGCCATGAGACCTACAGTAATAGCTTCTTCCCTAAGAGAAATTCACCAAAAATTTTCCCGCTATGGCCTATACTAACATAGTTAGCTCCCGAAGGGTTGACATTAAATTGAGCTAACCTTGTTCAAAATTGTCCAATTTACTTCCGAACTACTTCACGATGAAGTATTTCTATATCATATTGGAACAGGCCTTAGGTAAGCCTGTAGATGAAATTTTGAAAAGATAATGGCCTAACTTTAAACATTTGAGGGACACTGCTATAAGTGGCTACTAATAGGATAACTACAGGTATACAAGTAACGTGATATTACTACCATAATTAGGTTTAAATAGTACACTAACCTTAAAATTAAAGCCTAAAACTTTGGGTAAATTTCCTAAAGAGAGCCTCGGAAGCGATCGCATCATTGCCAAGGCGATTTCGGAGCCCATTTTCGGAGTAGACCCCATCTTTATTGTGTCTATGAATGGAAACCAATTGAAAAATGAGACCAATTGGATGGCCTGCTAGCCTAAATTCAACCTTTTTAGTAATTTTATATCACGATGTATAGATTGAAAACTTCACTTCAAGTCATTATTAACGGCCTCAAGTCAACTTCAACTCAAGAGTTAAAGTTTAATTAATAGGACGACGATTCAATAGATCCAAGCAACCGAAACTAACCAACGAAATCTTTTTTTTTTATTATTCTGTATTCTGTTTTTGCCAATGGCAGACTCAGCTTAAGCTATGCAATTTCGAAGTACACTGTTCTTTTGTGAATTTTCCCATCTAAATTTAGTAGCCATCCCGGGGATCGAACCCGTCACCTCTTGCACCGAAGTCCAAGACGCTAACCGTTAGGCTAGCAGATGCCCATAACAAAATCTTCAACCTTGTCACCACACCATAGATTATAGATTTTTTTACCCGTTTTGACGATGACAAGCTCAACTTAAGCTGTGTAGCATTGAATTACACTATACTTTTGAATATTCTCATATAAATAAGATAAAAATCAGTAAACGAGCCATTACTATTGTAAGAACTGGTACAAATTTGTATCACCATTGATTATGAATAGAAGTTCTTCTATCATTTATGGTACCACCCTCCACTCGGCCTGTATGTTATCATGAACTATCATATTTCTTATATCTTACATCCAGCGGCACTGCCTGAAAGAGCTTTTTGCCAATGTATTCCGGTTTATTTCATAAATTGAGAGTTTTTGAGAGATTTTAAAAATGTGTTTTGAATCTAGCGTTGTACCACGCGTTGAACACAAGGTTTAGGATTGATTTATTTATTATCTGCAGGTTTGGGTAGAAGGAGATGAAGTCGAAGGCCAGAAAAAACAAAGATTTGTATTCCACGACTAAACGAATATCTGTCTTTGTTTTTTAGGATGATGGGCCCGAGGCATTACGGGCCCAAGGAGGGATAATGAGATACACCATACACTCCCTAATACTCTGATAATATTGGAATTCAGGCTCAGCCGAGAGTTGTCGAGCACCCTGGAGAGACAAAAGGGAACCAATGTGTTAGGCAAACACGTGACATTGGACTTACCATTAATAATTGGGAACCTGTAATGTACCAGTACCCTAATTTTAATCTCTGAACTAGTAAAACCTCATCAGATAGCCACTAAGGCTAACTAGAAGCGGAACTTTAACCAGTAATTAAATCCTTTACATATTTGCTTCGTAATCTTACTGAAGTGTACTCGTGTTTATTATTTAGAGTGTATGTTGATTTATGGTAAAATAATGTAACGCAATATCCCATCCCTGTCACTGTTGTCCGCACAACAGTACAGCACAAAACAATATACCCATACTGAAACGTGACGTAAAATGTAGCCGACGTAAGACGAGCTATAAATTAAAGTTATAAAATTGCCAATTTTTCTGGCAATTATACCGGAGTAGTTTAAGTAATGACATGTAGAAGTGTGTATAATCTATGGTTATCTTTGTGGGTGTTGGGTGTTGGACTGACGACTGACGTCGGTGTTTTGTATGTCGTCTGTGTTGATCTTAGTAGGTATTTATTTTAGCAAAGAAATATTACTTTCCATTATTCTTATGCTTTAATATATTTGTTATCGTTGTCAAGGTACTTTGATGCCCACGATTAATTTTTTGAACTTTACATTACCATATTTGTAAAGTTAATTTATAATCCAGGTTGAAGCAAGCATAGGCCTTGTCAAAGCGAATGGTGGTACTTCGAGATTGACAAGATAATTCATCAGGTTGATTACTGAAAAGCTCAAGTTAATTTCCCAACATGATGGTAAGTAATCATACTAGTTAGATAGCTAGTTGAAATTTCGATTTTAGTGATAGATAAAAATTTAGTTGTAGGGCCTTTTTAACCATACCTGACATTACAAACTCTTAAAAATGTGCTAGGGTAATATAAAATTGTTCAACTAATTATTCTTTTTATTTAGTAAACTGTTTATTTGATATTATATTGTAAATTTTAGTCTAAGATAGTAATTATTGTGTAAATGATAAATAAAACCACCCTTCCTAGGTTTGATTTGGGAAATGTTGCATAACCCCCATTGAGGGAGGTTAAATTTGATTTTTTACAATGAATTGTGTTGGTCGCCAAAAATATTTAACATAACTTTAAGCAATTTAGGTGTTTTTCACTTGCTTTTATAAAACTTTGTTTCTATTACTAGCGTATAAGATCATCTAACCTATGCTAAGCTAATTAAAAAATTTCTGGACTTTTACTATAGGCTACAGTCAAAAATATCTCTTAGAAAGTATGAACTGTAAAAAGTAAAGATGATCCATTGCCTAGATCAGAAGCAGTACCTATTGAACCTGACTGCAGTGTCAGTGGTCACTTGAGACTTTTGAGTTTAGACATTAGTGACTAAATGTTTGAGAAGGACCAGAGTAGCTCCAGTGGAATGCCTTCCTATTTGCAATCAAGAACCTTAATAATTGTCTCTACAGAGGTTTATCATGCAATACAGGAGAACCTCGATTAACCGTCACCCTCAGGACCGTTACCATGACGGACACAACTTAAACCTACACTGTGTTTGGCGTGGCAACATCAAAATTCACTGCCTTGCATGTTATAACGGCGCCATTGTAAGTCCTAATTAATTTTCATGATTACTGTGCATTACTTAATGTGAATTTATTTTAAATAAAAAAAAAACTACGTCAGTTCAAGTGAAAATACTTTATTAAAATATTGTATTAAGAAAACAATGAAATATCAACTTTACATGTACGTACTTTTACTCTCTTAATGTATGTTACCGGTATTTAGTTTTTAAAATAATCTGTCATTTTCTTTTGTTTCTTTCCCCGTTGAGTTTTTCAGGCAGTCATGTTTCTAATTTTTCTGAGATGAAGCACCAGCGTTTAATAATTTTTTGTTTATTGTCGAGTCTCAAAACTACACGTTTCCGTTTCTCAGCCATAACAGAAGAGCATTACACACTACGTAGGCCTATAAACAACACTATCAACAATAAATGGTAAAGCACGTAAAACACTTGTAGGCAGTGCACTCGAAATCGGCAATAACTTCAGTTCACTGTAGCCAAGCACCATACTGAACCGAAATGAAACAGTAGCAGTAGAATGCAGAAGACAGTGTAAGGGATGAACCAGCTGGGTCACTACCCTTGCCGCTAATGATTCACGCACATTGCAGGTGTGAAGTACACTTGTCTCTACTCATCATAGAGCCTCAACAGACGATCTGGCTCGGTGCTGACATGGAAACACAGTTTTTTTGTGATAGCGGGGTGGCGGTTAATAGAGACTGATGGTTAAAAGGGTGACCGTTAATCGAGTTTCTACTGTAGATCAGAGAGATTGCTTCAGACATTTTCCTAATTAAACTTGTTTTAAGCTTAAAAATATTGCACACATTTTCCCCATTCCTGTTGACTAGTCCCTGTCTTTTTCAAACCAGTCAAACATGTCTGAAATAAGAGTGCTATTTATCATGTCTTTATTTAGCATCTAGGCCAAGATTAACGATACCCAGCTATACAAGCAATAATTTTTTTTAAACCAACTCCACACCCTATTTGCCTGGGCACGAAGAAAATTTTACCGGCTCAACCGCTCAAATAATGTATTACTAGAATATTTATCTAAATTTAATGGTAGGGCCCACCTGAAAATTCAGTCTTTTCAGATTCAAATAATACAAGAATTTAGGAAAACCTAGTAGTTAAGACCTACTAAGATTTCTCTGAAGGAACTTATTCTGTTATTTATTTTCTAGGATGGTTTGGAAGATGAGAATGAAATCATTAATGGCGATAATAGAAAGGTAAGTATAATTTTTTATTGTGTTTATTACAGATGTATTTTTACTGTAGATCAGATTTCCTGAATCTTTTTCTACACATTCACTTTGCTATATCAAATGAATCATTATAGTACGCAGATAGAACTTTGCAACAGCACCTTGCAAGATTTGTCTCAGGTGTATGTGTGAAAGTCTGATAGACGAACCTATTTTTAAAATGATAATAATTAAGATGATAAGGGTCCTCTACGATTTTTATTTAAATCAATTCAAAAGCATCTTCAACTATCTCATAGAAAAGGTTTTCTTAAGTATCGTCGCTCAGATAAAACCTTTTCTCTATACCTTTGAACAAAGATATAATTGAAGTTTTTTGTCATCAAAGTTTCCCACAAAAAAGTTATTACATATTGCCATTATAACCACTAACACAAAGCAAAACATGTCCACTGCAATCCCAACTAAGCTACAAATGCCGCAACTTATAGCCGTTTTATTTTGGTATTATATCGTGAATTAGCCAAATATTTCACGGGATTCGAATAAGCACTTGAATGGCTAGAACGTTTATTAGCCAGCGCTTTGCCGAACTGGCCACCACATATAAAAAAAGCGCTTACTTTTATAGAGTTACTAAAAACAGTTTCGGTTGTTAAAACACGGTCGCGTAGGCGATAGTGTCTAACAATTCCACAAAACTGACGACAGATGCCTCCACCTCTTGCCTCAGATGACTCTTATTGAATATGTAAATGCGTCGTAAATTACGACTTTATCATTTCTAGGGTTAAGTATCGTCGCTCAGATAAAACCTTTTCTCTCTACCTTTGAACAAAGAGATGATTGAAGTTTTTTGTCATCAACTGTATTTTTTTCCCCACAATAAGTTTATTACATATATTTGCCACAGATTCGCCTTTATCAATATATGTTCGATCACATTAAGCTTTTGTTTGACTGGCACATTATGATTTTGTTTTGTATTATATCCTTGAATTTTATATACCTGTAACTGAGAAATAAAGAATACTTTTCAAAGAATGGAATATACTTTTTTATTTATTACAAGTACATTATTGCCGAACAATGTAAACATGAACTATATAAACATATGTGGTGGTTCCTTATATTTACAATTATCTATAAAATTGAGTTCCTGAAGATTGATTTGCAACTCTCGAATTCACTGACGCCCATCAGAATCATGCCCATTTGGAACTTTGTATAGTTCTCCGAAAAACTGCTTATCATTATAAAACACTTCAGCAAAGCTTTTCCCTAAAGGCTGAATCATATTACCAGAATAAGAGCTGAAAACAGTGATGGATTTTTTAAGTGGAACATTCAGCTTAAGTTTGAAAGTCATTGACAGGCAAAAGACTATACTTTGCTCCCGAATCGACCTCAAATTGTTGGTTTTTGCCATTTAGCTGGACACTGATGAAATACTTGTCACTATCACCAACTTCAAATAAATCCATAATTGTAAGAACATTGTTTATTCCATATGGTTGATTATCTGAGAATCTGGCATCAGTTTCAACATAATTTACTGGACATTGGCTTGAAAATCTGTGATTTGCCTTTATTAGTGTTGTTATGCAAACCTTTGCACAATGGCCCTGATTGTTACATAACTTACGTTTTATCTTTGACTCTAATATATATACGATCGCAGGTGTAACTGACTCACTAGGGATACTAATTCTAAGGTACTTCTAGAAATGCTGGAAACTTGAAATTTGGCATGGATCTTCCTTTTGGTCCACAACCGACAGGAAAATTGCCAAATATAACAATTTTTCATTACGAACCGAGAAAAAAATGTTTTAATTTTCCCACATAAAATGCATTGGCTTCCTTTCGTGAAATGCAGGGTTTAAAAAATAGCTAAAATATCTTACTTCCTGAGGTGCTAGAAACTTGAAATTTTTTATGAACGTTCCTTAGAGGTTACTCTGAATAATTGTATCCTTGGTTTTCATAATTTTAAAATTTTACTACCCCCAAAAAAATCTTGAACAAAAAAAAATTCATTTTTCGGCTTAACACTATCTTGAACCAATCTCTTGTATATTATATATTCACATAACCTTTACTGCCTTATTCATATAAAATGTATTTAATTACATTTTTTATTTTGATTTATTTTTTATTGTTGCTTTTAACACTGCAGGTCATTTCACACATATCATTTGCTTTCTTTGCATTAAGATGAATCTGACTTGTTGATTGGATCTGAATTACACTCATTGTCATGCTGGTACATCGTTCGCCCTGGAAAGGCAAGTGTAGGGTCAGGTGGCGTAATGTCATGCTTAAAGTCGTAAAGCTTGAAGTAGGCCTTGCCTCTTTATTTTACATGAAGATTTAAAGCTTAAACAAACTGCATTGATAAATTATCAAGTAGAATTATGCCAAACAAAAAAGTAGTGATTCTTAATACAGTTGGCACTTGATAATCCGATACTTATGGGACCGGGAGTGTGTCGGAATACCGGAAACGTCGGATTACTAAAAACTTATATTTCTTGCACAACCCTAACTGTAGAATTAAGAAAAGTATACTGATGTTCATTATTAAGTACATTAATTCTATTAATGGTTCAAATAAACAATTTACAAAGTCTTTTTTTTATGAAAAAAAAACTGTATGACATTTATCTATAAACATAACTAATACACAACGCACACATAACATGACTATAAAATAGTTATAACGTATAGGCATAACGTGAAACATAACCCACATTCTAAATTCAATAAGGCCTACCTGAACTAACACTTTGCACTTAAATTCTGAATTGAATACTGTCAGTAACAAAGTAAGCAATGCTCGTTACTACACACTAATGAGAAAAAAGATCTGATAACATTGACAAAAGCAGAATCTGGCATCAGTTTCAACATAATTTACTGGACATTGGCTTGAAAATCTGTGATTTGCCTTTATTAGTGTTGTTATGCAAACCTTTGCACAATGGCCCTGATTGTTACATAACTTACGTTTTATCTTTGACTCTAATATATATACGATCGCAGGTGTAACTGACTCACTAGGGATACTAATTCTAAGGTACTTCTAGAAATGCTGGAGACTTGAAATTTGGCATGGATCTTCCTTTTGGTCCACAACCGACAGGAAAATTGCCAAATATAACAATTTTTCATTACGAACTGAGAAAAAAATGTTTTAATTTTCCCACATAAAATGCATTGGCTTCCTTTTGTGAAATGCAGGGTTTAAAAAATAGCTAAAATATCCTACTTCCTGAGGTGCTAGAAACTTGAAATTTTTTATGAACGTTCCTTAGAGGTTACTCTGAATAATTGTATCCTTGGTTTTCGTAATTTAAAATTTTTACTACCCCCAAAAAAATCTTGAACTTTAAAAAAATTCATTTTTCGGCTTAACACTATCTTGAACCAATCTCTTGTATATTATATATTCACATAACCTTTACTGCCTGATTCATATAAAATGTATTTAATTACATTTTTTATTTTGATTTAATTTTTTATTGTTGCTTTTAACACTGCAGGTCATTTCACACATATCATTTGCTTTCTTTGCATTAAGATGAATCTGACTTGTTGATTGGATCTGAATTACACTCATTGTCATGCTGGTACATCGTTCGCCATGAAGGCAAGTGTAGGGTCAGGTGGCGTAATGTCATGCTTAAAGTCGTAAAGCTTGAAGTAGGCCTTGCCTCTTTATTTTACATGAAGATTTAAAGCTTAAACAAACTGCATTGATAAATTATCAAGTAGAATTCAAAACAATTATCAAACAAAAAAGTTGTGATTCTTAATACAGTTGGCACTTGATAATCCGATACTTATGGGACCGGTAGTGTGTCGGAATACCAGAAACGTCGGATTACTAAAAACTTATATTTCTTGCACAACCCTAACTGTAGAATTAAGAAAAGTATACTGATGTTCATTATTAAGTACATTAATTCTATTAATGGTTCAAATAAACAATTTACAAAGTCTTTTTTTTATAAATACAAAATACTGTATGACATTTATCTATAAACATAACTAATACACAACGCACACATAACATGACTATAAAATAGTTATAACGTATAGGCATAACGTGAAACATAACCCACATTCTAAATTCAATAAGGCCTACCTGAACTAACACTTTGCACTTAAATTCTGAATTGAATACTGTCAGTAACAAAGTAAGCAATGCTCGTTACTACACACTAATGAGAAAAAAGATCTGATAACATTGACAAAAGCATGTTTGAATCAAAACTACTTTGAGTGTAAAGATTGTATATATAAACAACAGGATGGGTTGGCAATGGGATCACCTCTCTCAGGTTTATTAGCAAATATATATATGAACAAAATTGAAAGCAATAAAATATTAAATGACATTAACCCATTTAGAAAAAATATTATATATTGGTACAGATACGTTGATGACATTATATGTCTTTATGACAACAAAGATGATTCACACTACAAATTATTAGAATACATAAATTCAATCTCAAAATCTATTAAATTCACGATGGAAATACAAAAACAGAAAATAAACTTTTTAGACTTAACAATACAAAATACAAACAATAAACATGATTTTAATATTTATAGAAAACCCACACAAACAGATCTTGTCATCCCATGTAATTCACATCACCCCTGGTAACATAAGATTTCAACATTCAACACGATGATTAACAAACTTATGATTATACCGATGAACAAGAACAATTTCAATAAAGAGATAAACATAATAAAACAAATTGCACAAGAAAATGGATAGAAAAAGAATATGATAGATAAAATGATAAAAAGATGGGAGAAAAAGAGAGGAGAATCGAAGATAAAAGAGAAAATCGAAGAAAAAGAGTTTATTTGCGTACCATACAATTTAAAACTAAACAAAGCCATACAGAAAACTTTTACAAAACAAAAATTCAATATAAGTTACAGAACAAGGCACAATGCATATGAAATAATACAAAACAAATCACGAAACAACAACCAAACTAATAAATACACAAGATCAGGAGTGTATAAAATTAAATGTGATGACTGTAACAAATATTATATGGACAAACCGGTAGAAATTTTCAAACAAGATTCAAAGAACATATACAAGCGCTAAAATCAAACAACAAAACAACACAAAAATCAGCGTTCGCCGAACATATTCTTTCCACAAACCACAATTACACTAGTATGACACATAATATGACTATATTGAATTTCGAACAAAAAGGAAGAAAATTGGATACAAAAGAAGAATTCCAAATTTATACTCACTATCAAATTGACAAAAATAATATATTAAACACTTCACAAATTGAAACAAACAATCCAATATATGAAAAAATTATACAAGGAAGAAATAATACATGCTAACACACTCCACCAATTTGAATACAGTGAAATTTAAATTATCATATGACATTTATTTACATTTATAAATTAAGATTATCAAATTAGGTTAAACATTTGTACTTCTTGAAGATGGGATGATTCCCGAAACATGTCAAAGAAATAATTAAAATGTTTTCTAAAGGTACTCGGTTGACTTATTTAGATGGGATGATAAATATTTATATATACAGATAATTATATTATATATATATATATAAACTTGAAAATGGCCTTTAAAGGTTGAAACATGTTTTTAAAATAAAATAATGTTTGTCAAGGATACTCAGTTAATTATTTTAACTTTACTTTATATATATATATATATATATATATATATATATTATTATTATCTACATTGTTGCCACTAGGACAGTGTTTGACTTAAATTTTCTCATGATTTTGCATTCTTTTCCATTCTTCCCAAAACCTCTTCATTATTTTTTGTGTTTTGCTTCTGTTCTTCATTCCATTCGTATCCCTGTTTAGTTTTAGTAGCTTTTTTACAGTTTTCTTTGTACTTTCTTTCTTTGCCATATTTGTTTCATTACTGTGCTGTGTTCTTCTTTCCTTTGTTTCGTCCATTTTTTTCCAGTCTGTTTTTGTTCTTTTAATTTTGTCTTCCTGATTAAGTTCCTGAATCTTTCTCTGTTTTGTATGTCTTTACTTTTGATCCCCAATTCTTTGAGGTCGTTTTCAACTTCATGAAACCATGTCACTATTGTTGAGCCTTTGGTTATGTTAAAAATCTTCTTTGTTAATCTTGTGTCACCCATTCTCAGTATATGTCCATAGAATTGTACTCTTCGTTTCCTGATGACTTCTGTTAGTTTTTCTCTGCCTATGTATAGTTCTTCTGTCGGTCTTTTGATCCAGATGTTTTCCCTTTTGACTGCGCCATATATTTTCCTTAGTATCTTTCTCTCTATTTTCTCTGTTTCTTTTATGTTGGAAGCTTTTATTGTTGTTGTTTCTGCTGCATATAGTGCTTCTGGCAGTACCACTGTGTCATAGTGTCTTAATTTTGCCTGTATAGATATGTTCCTCTTGTTATAGTGAGCCCATGTCAGTTTGTATGCTTTCTGTAATTTCATTGTTCTTTCTGCGTTGGCTTCCTTATTTGTTCCGTTTACTTGTATGATTTCGCCTAGGTATTTGAAAGTTTTTGTTCTTTCTATTATTCCATATTTTGTCTTCATTTTTGAGGTGTTGTTCTTCTGTTTTTCCATGTATTGTGTTTTTTCGTATGATATTTGTAGTCCAGTTTTCTTTGCAATTTTGTGTAGTTTCTCTAGTGCTTCTCGTGCTTTTTCTCTGTTGCTGAGTACGGCTAGGTCGTCCGCAAACGCTAGGCATTTTATCCATGTTCTTACTTCTCTCTTCCTCCCCAGTTGTATCCCTTTCACATGTTTTTCCCACTCCTTTATGATCTTGTCTAGTACAATATTGAACAGTAGTGGTGATAACCCGTCACCTTGTCTTACACCAGTTTTGATCTTGAATGGTTCTGATATTTCTCCCATGAATTTTACTTTTGCTGTGGTGTCTGTTAGTGTCTGTTGTATGAGTCTCAAGGTTTTTCCATCAAGACCGTATTCTTTTAGTGTGTTAAACAATGTTTGTCTATCTATTGAGTCATATGCCTTTTTAAAGTCCACAAAGCTTATCACCGTGTTCCTTGCTTGTCTCATTCTGAGGATAGTTCTGACATTCCAGATCTGTTCTGCACACGATCGTCCTCTTCTGAAGCCTGCCTGATATTCTCCTAATTGGTGGTCCACTTGTTTCTCCAGTCTGTAGAGTAGTGCCTTCGATAGTATCTTGTATGTAATTGGTAGTAGGGAGATTCCTCTGTAATTGTTCGAGTCTGTTTTGTCTCGTGTATATATATATATATATACGAGACATAACATATATATATATATGTGTGTGTGTGTCTGTGAACACAATAACTCTCGTAAAAATGGTCCGATCGAGACCAAATTTGGTAGAAACGTGTATTCCTACAAATGGTCAGACAAGTTCGTAAATCAGACATTTCATTCAAACGGTTAGTTTTGTACCCCGAAATGGGGTATTTTGCGTTTTTCACATGTAATTGTTAAAAATTTCTAATTTTATATTTCACCATTGGAATCAGCTTAAAAAACTACACAATTAAGTTCCTTAAAGTTTTTCTCTATCTCCAACGGTTACCGAGATATTAAAAAATCTTTCCAATGTTAATCTTATGGAGGATAGGGAAAATAATATTTCCCATATTAATTAATATTTTTGGATAAAACTTGATATTTAGCTTCATGTGGTTGAGATCTATCCATTTATGCTTAAAAATCATAGTTTATGTGTTAATCATGGCAGCAAACCTGCATACTCTTTTCCCATATTAATCATATAGGGAATAGGAAAACTCCTTTATTTATGGACAGATGTTGATGAAAGTTGGTATAAATATTAAGATAAAAATTATTTATGGTAGAAATGACTACTTTCAGTGTTCCTTACAGCAGCTAACCTGCACACTCTTTCCCATGTTAATCTTATGGAGAATAGGCAAATAATTCTCATGTTTATGGACAGATTTTTATAAAACTTGTCATATATTATTATTATATTGTTGATTTGGAAATTCGCTGAGTACGCAGGTCTGCTGCCACAGGGGTATTTTATTTAGTATCCATGTTTCTGCTCCATATATCAAAACAGGCCGGATAATTGTGTGGTAAACTTTAATTTTGGCTTTAAGTGATTATGATATTAATAAGGTTTATTAATATGTAGACTGTTTCAAAAAGTGTTTATCAATTCCAAATAACTCGATTATAAGAAAAGAGAAAAAATATGTAGCCTAGATCATCCATTGGGAAATATGGAAAGTGTGACAGTGATTATGTCACAGTGTTGTGCATACTGTTTAGTAACTGTGACTGGCAGTTGGATTGTGGCATCTCGTCACCAGCATAGGACACCGTCAATGCTTCCGGACTACAAAAAAAGACATTAAAAAGGCATAAACTCATGCCCAAAGATAACCCTTGATGTGTCTTACAAAGAGTTAATATAGTCATCAATGATTCATTACAGAAATTGATCCTAAACATTAACTCTTTTAAATGTATTAACTCTTAAATCGAGTTGGTAATTAACTGGTTAGTGGAAAAAATTACTTATCTTCCTGTACTCTTCAATGTATTTCCATAACAATAGAAGGTAGGAGTGGGCGAGTTCTTGAATTTTAAGTAATTACCTAGATTCTTGCCTCTACTCAAAACTTTTTAGTAATTACAGTTTTACCCCTACTGTTACCACTTCTCTCATTGATTGATTATTCTTCTACTCTTACATTTGGCACTACCTTCACAAGTTTTATCTCGATCCTTATTACCTCTTATTACCTCTAAAATTGAAATTGACATGAAAATTTAAAAATATATCTATTTGTTAGCAGTTGTAGTTGAATTATACTCCTTAGTGCTTGGGATTACAAGCAACCTTAAAATGGCTGGCATTCTTTAAACAGATTATTTGTGTATCGGTTTTTCCGATTGTTGTAATCAAAAAGTCAAAATTTGTTGGGAATTAAAGTACTTCTTATTACTCTATCTCCTCCATACATTTATAAGAATTTTACATATAGATTTTTTTTAGCCAGGGCGATCAGAAACTGTGGATCTTACCGACAACTCACTTTTGGTTGACATCTCAGATGCTCTCAGTGAGAAGGATAAAGTCAAATTCACAGTGCATACAAAGGTTTGTAATAGTTGTAATGTTGAAATTAAAAATAACTGTGTTAAGATATTAAGTATCGGGGGAGCATTGTTAACTATGGTCACAGTGCCTGACTAGGATTGCTGGAACTTCCTATTACCATTCTGACATTCACAATGGCAGTCTTGCAGTTGCTAGTTATGCTATTCATTATGAGGTTTACTTGTGTGTTTAGTTGTGAGAAAATTTAAGGGAGAAAACCAAGTTAGTATAACAAAACATATTATACTTCACCAAAAATATAAATTATGCACAACAGTCACATGTTTCTTTTTGATTAATTAAAAAAAACAACAAGAATGTACTACTGTAGCCTGTAAAAAAATTTGGTAAGCCTATCCGTACAACTTAACAGTTTCATCGTTCAAAAAATGTATGACTTAAATTACTTATTTAAATTTATTCCTATTGTAAGGTGAGCTATGCACATGATCCGCATGGTCTAGTTTTTTAGATATATCCATAAAAACCCTAAATTTAATCTTTCTTGTGGCAGCAATCCTAAATACTCATTGTCCATGTAATTCTATTAGAGAATAGATGAACTGGTATAACTCGCTTAATTGTTGACATTATTTGGTAAAATTTGGCATGTGATTTTACTTACTTAACTGTCTTAATAGAAGCATACACCAGAGTCCTGGTAAACCTAGCTACACTAAAACCTCATTTATCCGGCACTCGCTTATCCGAAATGGTTCCAAGAGAAAAATAAAAAATATTGCTGGAAAAGTACAGCGTGATTTGTGTCAACATAAACGGTGCAGTCTGTATTCAGCCGGTACTGTGTGGCGTTTTCGGTTGACCGTTCACAATACTGTTGGTCGAAAAAAGTCAACTGTGTATAAACACTGTAATCAATGAACGGCAACCGTAGCCCTTTACCGTTTAGCTTTATCTTCCAAAAATCGGTATAACAGTTTATCCGAAAATTCGCTTATCCGAAATGTTCCTGGTCGCATCAAAACCGGATAAACAAGGTTTTAGTGTATTTGGGACAGAACGCCGCTTGGATTACCAAGTTGTTCAAATCGTCTGGAAACGCAGTGTAAAGTTGTCTTAAAAGTACTAATAAAATATATTATTTTAGACCCAAACTGTGTATTTAGACTAATTAATGTATGCCTTATCACAGTTCACATAAAGGTTTGTCCTCTACATGTTTTGCCGGCATCGTGTTCCTGTAGAGACCGTTCTATCCGTTATGGACTCATCATTTGTTATTAGATATGTAAAACACGAGACAAACATTGAAATATAAAAGCGAACAATGATAAAACAGTGCTGTCTTTAGACCTACTTTTTATGTGATTTGCGGTGAAAAGTAGTTCACCAATGCCAATAAGCAATGATAAAGAGTCGGACCATGAGAATCGATTCTATTGTGATATAGTGTGGGTGTAGTTAGACTTCAGCCAACACTACCCCGAACAACATTGCTACATCCGAATGCTTGATGTTTATGAGACGATAGGGGCAACTTTGCATTGGCTAACAGGATTTCGTTGCTACGTCAAAAGATGATAACCAAATTCTTATGTTCCAAAAAGTAAGTTATTTTATTTAATTAACATTGTGCACTTAGCACCGTAACGTATGATCAGTGATACCATCTAACCGACTGTAGATTAAAATGTTAGAATGGAGATTACACTGCTTCGTTTTTAATTTACACTCAGTAACCATTTTCTCCATCAGGTAGTTCAGATTAGCCAGACGTTGAGATTACCAGGGTTTGGATTACCGTGACTGGTGTATTACCATGTAAAACTACCCTCACTGCAGCAAATCTACATACTCAGTACTATTCATTTAACATGATGGGAGTAATATAAGTTCTATGAAATTTGCTCTACTCATGGATTATCACGGTCTGCTCCATGAGATATCTTTTAAATTTTAGGCTTGCTGGTCTGTGGTCTGTGTAATATGTATGAGATATAAATGCGTTTTTTTATTTGTGTAAGACCTTCTGAGTATATTAGCTATCATAGCAATCTTTAGATGTAATCAGTTTGTAAGATTTGTAAATCTTATTAGTTATAGTTGTAAATCTTAATTTAACAATTTTCTAAGAAACTTAAGGCGTAGGTTTTCACATAATCATTAGTTGTGTCAAACCTTTTCGTCTTAGTGCAAAACAGCCTCAGCTTAGTCACCGAGGCTGCCATTTCATAGTAAGGGTGGAAAATAAATTAATGTAATTTATTTGGAAGTAATTTATAATAAAATTTAATGTTCTTTCCTTGACACTGATCTCAGATTTCAGTAATGTTGATGAATGGTTAATTTTTAATATTTTGAGTTTTTTCACTCTATTTGACCACTGATTTTGACCAATCACCAATATGTTTTTCTATATTGCTTTGCCTGTGATTTACAGGGTTTACCCCAGAGTTTATAAATCCTTGAGAGACAGGTATAAAAAAATTTGTCAATTATATTTTCTAACATTTGATGCATCCTGATTTCTCTGTTTAATAATGAATATTTTATGGTTAATAGTCAATTAATTATTTTTAGGCCTAGTGTTTATTCATTCCTAAAAAAAATATTCTCTAGTTGTAAAAAATAAATTGATAACAAATTGAAATTTGTTTTAACCTCAATTAGTTAGATTTTGTCAAGGATAATGCAAGGATAATGCCCTTCAGTAATAATAATAGTTTTCAAATGATTTCTTTATAATGTTTTAGACAACATTACCTGAGTTTCAAAAAACTGAATTCAACGTAGTTAGACAGCATGAAGAGTTTGTTTGGCTTCATGACCGATTTGAAGAAAATGAAGACTATGCTGGTTACATTGTGAGTTTTTATCAATGCCATAATAATTCTAACTTTTAAAGTAGCACGTTATATTACTTAAAATGGATATAACTCAGAACTCTTTATTCGCCAGTAGATATTTACATAAATACATTGGTTTGTCATAATACATTGGTAAATTACTTAGAATTAGGCTTTCAGCTGAATTTCTCAACTGACCAGTTTTTAAAAAAGAATTCATTAATATTGTAAAAACAGTTTTTGAAAAGGAAACGTTGAATATTTTTTTTGAACAGCCTATAATTCATATTGCGAACTTCTTTTGGTAATTTGTTGTAAAATTTACTAGATTGTATCAAAATCGATTTATCAGTTTTTTTAAATCTAGTTCTCGGAACATTTAGGGTTTCCCTACTGCGTGTCCCGTAAGCGTGGACTGTCTCCCGCTCACACACAAGATCCAGATTTGCTTTAATATAAAGTAAGCAATGGAATATATATAAACTAATGACAGAAAGTATTTTTAGGTCCTCAAAAATAGGCCTACAATGATCCAATCTACCTACACCTGCAATGATGCGTAAAGCACGTTTTTGAATTATGAGGATCTCTTGTATGTGCGGGGAGCAGCCCCACACCACAAGACCATAAGTTACATAGGTTAGAAAGAGGCTAAAGTATGCCTGCCTCATGCCGTCCACGTCCAAAGAGCCACTGAGCCTATGCAGGGCAAAAACACTGGAACACAGTTTTTTTTAAGTCCAATAATATGATTAAGACATAATATAATTATGTCTTATGGGATACTTTGTGTAAACCAACTGACACATCTGATACAGGAAAGTATTGGAGAATCTAGTCTTTGAGGATTAAGAAAAATCAATGGCTGTCACAGATTTTCAATCCACAAAGTGTTATATTATGGTAGGTTCAGCTTATGGAAGTGTTTTAGAAATGTTGTGTTTAAAAAATTCAGGTAAATGAACATTTAAAGCTGGATGTCCATATGTCAGTGTATCATTGGACCTAAAGTATGTTTAATAATAAAGGTAAAAGTCTGGAAAAAATATTGTATTATTTTAAAGTGGTTTCTTAACTCACTGATTTCTATTTTAAATCTGTTTGAAAGATTCCTCCTGCTCCGCCGCGACCAGATTTTGATGCGTCTAGGGAGAAGCTACAAAAACTTGGCGAAGGTGAAGGCACTATGACAAAAGAAGAGTTTAATAAAATGAAGCAAGAGTTAGAAGCGTGAGTATACCGTGTTTATTGTTGAAGCTAATAAAAAATTATCTTGTAGTTTTCAAGGCTATCATAAAAGTGGCAATATGCTTATAATATTTATCTGATTTCATGGGAAAATTAATACATAAGGACACTTGTGTAGGTCATGAAAACTTTGTATTTTTGCTGGTGCATTTTTAGTTCAGTAGTATGCTAGATTAGACTGAAAATAATAATAGGTTGATGGAAATATGAACAGCTGAGATCAATTCGAATTGAAACCTGCCCCTACCTCCCTGCACCAGCATTTAGAGTCAGCTTTTTATCAGTTAGTGGAGAGGAATATTACTGGTATTTTTGTTGACCTATACTCTGACCGCCAGTTGTGTGGTGGAGCTTATAGAGTTGTAGCGGTGCTCTGGTTTAGCCCATGGAGCCTAAACTCAAGATTCTTGGGCTTGTAGGCTACTTTGCCCTTTTTTTTGAAAGTGTTGAGCAAGTAGCGATTCACTTAAATATATTAATAAGTTCAGAACACAAACACATCACTTCCATTACCATAAAGCGATATCGAGGCAATTTTATCCAACTATCCAATTTGGATAATTGGATAATTATCCAATTGGCCAATTATCGAGGCAAATCACAGACTTGAGAGGGTCTTTCGATTGCAGAAAAAGGCAGTAAGAATCATTTGAAAATTGAAACCAAGGAAATCATGTAGAGACGCTTTTAGGGAGCTTGGAATACTAACGCTGCCCTGCCTCTACATTTTCGAAGTGGAAGTCTACTGTAAATACAAATGCTCACTTGTCCAAAACAGTGACATCCACTCTCACTATATGAGGGGCAGGGCCAATCTTAGAGTGCAACAACATAGAACTGCGGCTTTTGAGCATTTGCCTTCTCAGTTCGGAATCGAAATTCTTAACAAGCTCCTGGAAAGCGTCAAACATGCGCAAAATCATAATCTATTCAAAATTCGATTGAAGAACCTTCTAGTGTCAAACGTTCTGTACTCGGTTGAGGAGTTCATGTTTGGAAAAAGAAATGCAACGATGATGTCTATTTGGACTGATTATTCCCGTATTATATTTCACTACACTTGTTTTATTTTATAATTACTTTCGACGTTTGTAATGCAATTGTACATTGCCATTTTGCAAATAAAGATTATTATTATTATTTAGGCGTTGAGCATTAATTGAATTGCTTATCTGTACCTTTAAAGCCACATGGGAACATGGTTCGCTGAATTTGGTTTATACAAACCTAGTTCCTGTGTGTGTGGAATGTAAATGAACTAAGTTCGTCATTCTGTGTCACAAACTTGGTTTTCTATTGGGATAGAAAACATATGTTCGGTCCGCAGCCATGGTTATTTGCAGGCCAATATCTGAATATTGGCCTGCAATTATGTTATCATCTGCTATTAATGTCTTATTTAAAATCGGAAATATTCTATAATATCTGAGTGGACTACTTTATAAACTTTGAGGACCCATGTTATGAACTATATTTTTTGTCTGACTGTATTATATTGAGCTGATTACTGTACAAACCAAAGATTTTACTGATGAAAGAGTTACTTCCATCTTGTTCTTGCAATTGTAAACAATCAGCTGAATGTCAATAGTAATAATCGATATCACTTTCTATACAGTCAATAACTTACCATTAACATGTAATAACATAAAAAAATGTCAATAAGCACATATTTCAACTGGTGAACACACACACACACACACACACACACACAGTACTTAATAAGTTGCTGAAGTTCTGTCTTTATTTTATACCTATAATAGCTACGTATTGCAGTGAGTACCTGGCCACCTTCAAAAAGACTGTCGCAATGCATGAGGTGTTTCTCTGTCGATTAGCCCACCATCCCATTTTTCGTCTAGATCACAACTTTAGAGTATTTTTGGAATACGACCAGGACTTGTGTGTGAGGTCAAAAAACAAAATGGAAATGCTAGGGGTAAGTAGTTTTGATTTGAAGCTTTGAATTATGTGTAAAAAAATAAACGATTGTAAAATAATTAATATTAGTTAAAAACTTACTTATGAGATTTTACATTTCGGATGTATACTTAACTAAATGTCCATATTTGTAGATCCCATTCTCATTTTTATTTGTGAATGTAAGGGCCTCGATGTTCTTGGTCAGAAGTCAGAGGTCTCCCAAACTCAGAGTTTATTATCTATCTAATATTGTTTTGTGAATTTTACGTTCCTGTTCAATTGCATTGTATTTACCTCATCATACGACACAGCGTATGACAAAGCTTTTGTTATCACCATTTTCCATCTCTAGAATACCATACCCCTGAAGATTTGATCCCTTGAAAGACGTCCTCAGTTTGTGGCGGCACTGAAAACACTCTTTTTGAGATGATGGTCTCAGCCAGTGTGTCAAAGAGATTTCTGGGTTTGGGCGATTCCTGGCACATGAATGCAAGACTGTCTGTATTATAAATAACCAAAATACTTTCTGTTATTTTTAAATCAAAATGTATGTATTTAAGTAGGATTAAGATAATCTGCACTTTCGTCAGTGCTGTCTCCACTGGCTTGTCAGATCTCCAACTTAATCGTGACCAGACTCCTTTGTAGACAGTTTTTAATGTTATTAAAACCTTTACAGTTTTTTGTTTTTATCTGATAAAGGATTACTTTTTTAGGGTTTTGTAAAATCATTTTCAAAGACATCAGATGAAATACTATTGTCAGCAACGGTCAAAGATGTAAATGACTTCTTTGAACAAGAAAAGAATTTCCTAATAGAATACTACGCCCACCTGAAAGAAGCTACAAGTAAAGCTGATAAGATGACAAAAAGACACAAAGGTATGATAAGACAAGAGTAAGGTAATGCAAGACTCAGTTACAGGTTTTGTATATGTGTTTCTACAATTGCAGATTAATTTTATACTAATCATTATTTTCTAAGAAAATAATACTATAAAATGAATGAATGAATTATATTTATTTCCCAATAATTAATTAATCTAATGATACATTGTATTTTTTACATACTTTTTTTACATACACCCAGGAGGTGATAAATCTGTTGCATTACTCATACCGAAAATAATTTCAAACAGCATATTACAAAGAAGGATATTAAATTAAATACGTCTGATTCAATAAGATATTAATATGACGTGATGTTTTACCTTAATCTATGAAATCATAGTAATCGTAATCTTGGAAAATAGGAGCTGTTCTGTTACTTTTGAGAAACTTCTCATATTATAATTGAAAATTTACTCAAACATGTGTTTTTTAAATTTGGAATATAGCCACGTTTGGTGGTATGTTTTTTCAATTTTTTTAAATTGAAATCTCATCTCCAATTATTAACACTTAGCGTGGTAGGTCTATTTATTACACTATCATAGTTATATGCCTTCTTTATCAAAAACTAGCCAAAGTACCCGTTATTCGCACAGGTAAAAAAGGCTGAGAGATGTACTGATACATTTAAATTATTGTTACCGGTAATTAATTCTTTATTGTTTACAAAATGACAAAACACGAATGTCTACAACATGACAAAGTAACATCTATCAAGTCAAATATTGGGAAAGAATAAGGTGTTACGTAAAAGAAGCAGGCATCGGGTTAAAACTTAAAATCTACCATTCCACTATTTCAAACTAATAATTCGATCACTGATTTCGATCAGAGTGGTGAAGTACAATTTCGTTAGTTTCGGAGCTAACAGCTGATTTTTTTTGTGAAATCTGGCCTAAATATATCCACATAAATGGGCTTAACAAAAAGAATAAAATAATTTATACTTACAAAATGACAATACATAAATGTTTACAACATGATAAAGTACCACCTGTACTTCCTGTATATTCGGAAAGGATACAGAATAATGTAATAGAGACATCGAGAAAACTTAAAATCTACCACTCTCGGCAATATTAATTTTGATCCAGCAGATTATCTGTAAAAATTAACTTAATTTCTTCTTCTTCCCTGTCAAAATGTAGTGTAAACAGATGTTAACATTAGAAAATGTAAACATTGAAACACTGAAACTTAGGATTTGTGAAAAATTTAAACCTGTTTGTTTCAGTATTTTTGCCACAACAAATCCACAAACATACAGAAACCACCTCTTCTTTATAATCATATAGGTAGATTATCTTTGTCAAAATATTACAATTTAATAGGCCAATCATTAACAATTTTCATTGTTATATTAAAAATATTATCTTTTGATTAAACTTTTTTTCCATTGTAATTTTAAAATTACCATTCTATCTTGAACAAAAAGTGAAATACTGTTTTTGTCAATAACAAATCTACATAATATCATAAAAATTCACTGAACTCATACACAGTTTAATACTGCCTTGTATGTCCGATCGGAGCTAATCGGGAGTATGTTTTGGGTGACACTTAGGTTCGTTTGCACCGAAAAATTTGAAATGTAATCTTTTGTTTTATTGGCCACAGTGCAAATGGTCACCAGAGCAATGCATCTGCCGCAAATAAGTGAACTATTAGCATTGGCAACAGGCTTCTGCAGACAACTTGTTTTACTGTTTTTTTTCATCTTCCCATTAGCGGCCTCAAAATAATCCAAATTGTTCATATAATCCATATAATCATATAATCCTCATTGTTCATATAATAGGTAACAAATACAAATAACACTATATTTTTATTTAAAATAAATAATAACCATAAAATTTCAATTTAATTTTAATTGTTAAAGCGGGTGTTTTTGAGGAAGAGGATTTTGTGATTGCTTGAAAAAAGCTCAAGTCCAAAATTCCAGACTTACACATCCCTATATTACATATTTGAATGTAAGGGATTAAGTTGGTCAGAAAGATATGATGTAACAATGGGCTTTCATACAAAATATTCATCTAAAAATTTATTATTATTAAACACTATTTTATATAGCAATTTAAAATATTTTTATATTTCAGATGTCGCAGATACATTTATAAAAATCTCCTCTGGCCTAGTTCAGCTAGCAACGACAGACCACCGAGACCTAGAAAAATTTCTTACCAAAGTTGCCGAAACCTTTGAAAAAGCTAGGGTAAATGTAACATAAAATAAGTCCATCTATCTAAGCTTTAGTTTATGTATATTTCACGTTCAGGGTATATTGTCCAACTAGGATTATTAATTTAATCGAAGAAAAAATAGAAATTGACCACAAAATTTTGTCTCCTCTGGTGGAGGACAATGGAATAGTTGTACCATTAGCATTACAGTCTACTTACATACTTACTTATTCCCTCCGCCATTTGTAGCCCTAGTTGTACTTGGCCTCGCCAACTCACTTCCTCCATATCGTTCCATCTCTTACTCTGTCATCATTCTCTTCCACGCTGTTCATATATCTTTTAACTCCCTCTTTCCAGTGTTTCTTCGGCCTCCTTCATGAATTAAAGTTTTAAACTGCCTATTCATTGTTGCCATTTTTTACAAAAATTATTAATTTGAAAACAATAAATTAGCAAAAAAAATGTTGAAAAGTTTATTTTAGGTTAAGGCTAGTGATATGCTCTAGAATTCAGTTAGTCAAGAATTAGATTGTTACACGGTTGTTATGGAGGAAAGGACTCCGTAACTTGAGGCGCATGTAGTAGCACTGCAATGCAGTGTACACAGCGCTGTGTCATTGCAGGAACACTTGCACATGGCTCCGTTTTTTGTCTGCCTGCAAACAGGATCCGTCGGCGGCTGCTCAGATTAAACAGGAATCGCACAGTTCCCTATATTGTTTTAGTCCTAATTATAGGGTCCATAATAATTATAAATCAAAATAGATGTAAATCTTGTCTACAGAAAATAGAAGGCAGAGTTGCTTCAGATGAAGACTTAAAGTTGTCAGACACTTTGAGGTACTACATGCGAGATTCATTTGCTGCCAAACGCCTGTTATACCGTCGGCTTCGCTGCTTAGCAAACTACGAAGCAGCCAACAGAAACTTGGAAAAGGCGAGAGCGAAAAACAAAGACATTCATGCTGTAAGTGTGGTAAATAGTTCTTTATAAAATTATTAGTGTTAAGTCGATTCCAAACATCGATTCTCGATTCCACCGATTCTCAGAGTTGGAATCGGAATCGAAAATGATTGTCTAAAGTCAATTCTGATTCCATAGATATCAAGCATTCGTTGTTCCACCGAAATAAAGAATTATTTATGTCGGTTTTTTTCCTTGTGAAGAAGATGTCATAAGAAGAAACAGTCGTCATTGTTTTGATAAAACTTGGATCAGAAAACTAGGTTCGCCCAGCCGACTTAAAATTATCGTGCACTTTCAGTTTATTGTCTTAGCCGCATAAATAAAAACCAATATTTCTTTTCAAAGCAATCACATATCCGGCTCCGACATGAAAGTGTAACAAGTACCCAGTAGAATTCAATAAATACCGGTATCCGAAATTACTGATAGACCGTTTAAAATGAGCATTAAAACTCAAACTTTTCGTTTTAGATTACATCGTCAATGCGGAACATCTTTGCTAAAACACAAAAGTGCAGATGACAAATGACGCAATTCATATCCTGTTGAAAATAAAGCAAGAAGGTCATTGGTCGCTTGCAACATAATTATCCCTATTTCATTTCAGTTACTGATAAAATTCAATACAATATTGAATTTAAAAATAGAAACCATAACATCATCAATGACTGTCACAATACTGTTAATTATTATTAACATAAAATACAAAATTTAAAAATGAAGACCTAAAATTCGAATTTTGTTCAATGGCTATAAGCATACTCTAGCGGCAAAGCAGCCAACTCCAGGAGTTAGCTCCAGCATTAGCTCACAGGCAATGGTGAGTCGACTAAATGGCTCAGCGACTAAAAAGTTCACTAAATTGATGAAAGATGGCACTACTTATACATACATATTGAGAATGTACTACTTATACATTCTGCCACCAGTGCGAAATGTGCCTGTTTTTGTGTGGTTATAGGTAAAAACTTTACTGTACTGACATGTAAATTCTTTGTACCCCTTTTTTTCTCCCCATTCTCTTTGTACCACTTCTGTTCGTACCAGACTTTTCTCACATTCACCTTTAAATATCCCCAAGAGTGGCTAGTTGTCTTACGAATAATGAACATGTGATGAGGTCGTCACATGGACTTGTTTGTTGTAGAAGATAGAAAAGCAATATTGCTCCTCTCTGTAACGTCAAGAACAACAAAACTAAACATTTGTGGGATTATTTGTTTCATTTCATTGTGTTTTATAAGCTCACACTGACTGTTCTATACAATAAACAGAGGTCCGATTCAATAAGATATTAATATGATGTAATATTTTACCTTAATCTAAGAAATCATAGTAATTATAACCTTAGAAAATATGAGCTGTTCTGATACTTTTGAGAAACACACAAAAGCTCACTAGATAGGCTGCAATTACTCTTATTTTGGTAAACTGGGATCAATTATAATGTCTTTAAGTTCAGATTTGGTGATTATATGTAATTTTTTTAATTCATATTTTTCATGCTGCAAAGGCACAGGAAGTTGCTGATGTAAGTTTTATTTAATACTCATATTTTATCTTTGGTTGTTTTTTTATTGCAATCATTGATTCAGTTATTTTTTAATGTAATTCAGCCTACAGGATTTTTGTAACTGTAAGATTGATTTTATTAAAGACATTTACATGCAGTTACATGTTGTATAAATACAACATTAAAGTGAGGATGGTAGCATAAATGTACATTCAAGAAATTATGTTAATTTTTATTTTATACCTATGCATTTTTATAGGCTGAGAAAGCTCAACAAGAAGCTTGTGAAAAATTTGAACAGATGTCAGATAAAGGAAAAGAAGGTATGTTTATACATGAACTACTTTTCTTATTATTCATTTAGTGATTGTAGCTAGTTTTGTTTTTATTCTGATTGAATGATAGCCATTAGAATAGCTGTTTACGTTTAAAATATTTATTCACTCGCTATTTTTATTTATTTATTTACTATTTATTCACCAAAGAACACATCTGGTATGAAACATTTGTTGGATGAGAGCCATCCTCACGTGACAGCTGGTGCATATAACACATTGGCTCATCAAGTATGACATGTGCAGTAGGGTGACAAGTAAACGCCAAAATTGAAGTGAATAAAACAAGTATTTATTCTTACTCGCGAGTACATACTTGAGAGGCAAGTAAACCCCCGAAAATGCCAATTTTGGTGTGAATAAACGCAAGTAAATACTTCTGTAGGAAGTAAATACTCGTCCATTCGCAAGCCAACCCAACCCCAGACTTGCAGTCGTACTTGTACACGAAAGATGGCTGCGTTTATGAACCTGCGTGGTGTGAAACGTTATAGAGACCGGCGTGATATAAGTCCCAATCTATCTATTACGGTTTGAGAGCGAAAACGTAGATTTTCTCACTTCACACTTTCTTGATGAAACCACTGATGCAAGGGGTGGAGGATTAACTGCACGGAAAAAGATGGAAATTTTTCTGAGATATGTCAGTGATACAGGATTCCAAAGTGGTGTTGCCAACGACATGGGGGTTGAAAGATGTACCGTCAGCAGAACATTTTCAAGTGTATTGGATAAAATAGTGTCAAAGTCTGAAGATTGGATTAAATTTCCACGCACTATTGAAGATATGGATCAGGCAAAGGCAGATTGGGCTTCAAAATTTCGCATTCCGACTGTCATTGGTGCTATAGATTGCACTCACGTGCATATTATGAAACCTTCGGAATTCGGCGACGAGTATGTGAACAGAAAAGGAAAAACAACAATAAACATTCAGATGACTTGTGACGCTAATGAAAAAATTACAAGTGTGGACGCTCAGTGGCCAGGGAGTGTACATGATGCCAGGATTTGGCGAGTGAGTGGAATTCAGGACGTGGTGCGCCGATATGATGGTGATGTTTGTCTCCTTGGTGATAGCGGATATGGAATTACTCCTTGGGTACTGACTCCTTTTGACGAACCAAGAAATGCTCGTGAGCGGAATTACAATTCGACCCATGCTCAGGTAGAGTAATAATCAAATGAGTTTTTGGCCAGATGAAACGTCGTTTTCCCATACTCTTGAGCCAAGTTAGAATAGCAGTCATAAATGTTCCCAATTTAGTAATAAGTTGTGCAGTGCTTCACAATGTAGCAAAATATTTGAATGATGCTTGGGAAGTGGAAGACAGGGAATCAAAGGTGGTGTGGTTGAAGAAAATGTACCTCTATATAATTTAGATTTAGTGTCACAACAGGAAGTCACACTACTTTCATCCATAGCTGCAAGAGGACAAAAACAAACGGGAACGACAACTGACTTGTGAGTAATGACGGGGAGTCAAGTTACTTTAGCGGCGAAAAAAGAACAAAAGTCACAAAAGAAAATGATGCATGATATGTGTGGCGCTACAAGTATTTACTTGCCTTCCTTGTGAATCAGCTGTCTCACAAGTAAATACTTGCTAGTTTTGTTTTTATTCTGATTGAATGATAGCCATTAGAATAGCTGTTTACGTTTAAAATATTTATTCACTCGCTATTTTTATTTATTTATTTACTATTTATTCACCAAAGAACACATCTGGTATGAAACATTTGTTGGATGAGAGCCATCCTCACGTGACAGCTGGTGCATATAACACATTGGCTCATCAAGTATGACATGTGCAGTAGGGTGGGTAGAAAAAAATCAATGTGTTTCTTTGGGTCATAATATTGTGGAAAAATTGCAAAATAGAGAGACTTAAAAGTTGTAAACATGTTAAAAATATATATAATCATACCTTCCGGTAACACACGTTTATGGTTTGGTTATGGTTTGAAAAAAAAACTTCCCAATTTTTGTAATTTACTGTTTTTTTTAAGTGATAGTTAAAAATTGTATCTATAAGATACTAGAATATTTCTATGTGAAATATTTATATTAGATGTCTGTTAACTAACATCTACTGTACACTATACGTATTACATCTTGATATCAATACTTTATATTTAAAATATTATCAATAGATAATTATGTTTTTCATTAATTTTTATTATATCTGGAGGCGATGCACGATGTTAAGAGAGATTTCAATTTATTTGTTCCATTAAACACATTTGTACGAATAGAGAGAAATATAAATGTATTACTTCCCTTTGGGAAATAGCTTAGATCATGGACATATAAATACGAATCATCATATAGTTATATGTTTCAAAACTCTAATATTCAAAACTTTTATATAGTTTTTATGGTTTTCCGAACAAATAAATATAGTCAGTCCAATGAATGTGAAAATCTACCCCAACATAACCTTGAACCTGAGTGAGAGTAAACTAGTAATAGTAACAAGGTCAATCAGATAATTCAAAGATAAATAGGTTTGTATGAAATTCAAGATATAAAAGATAGATAAGATTGTAAATTTGATCTCAAAGAGTTAAAGGGTTGGACGTTTTTTACAGACCTCAAATTTTATTTTACAGAACTTGTTGACTTTAAGTCAAGAAGAGTTGCGGCATTTAGAAAAAACCTTGTAGATTTAGCTGAGCTGGAAATCAAACACGCTAAGGTAATGTGTTCAGTCTTGAATATCTTATGTATACCAAGTAAATTTTTGAAGCTACTCACTGAATTAATTTATTTAAACTTGAAACTCATGAAAACACAATATTTATTTAACTATCAAAGATTAAAAGCACTCGTCAATATGAAAATTTCTAATTTATAAGAGTAGAAAAAAGTTTGCAAAGTCAATAGCAGAATGAGGAAATTGCCAAATGTCGTTTATTTGGCACCCCTATATCGCATTAATCAAAACCGGCAAGGTAATGAATTTTATTCAGAAAAGGCCAGCCCCACACACAGTGGGGCGCGACAGGGCATTTTGCCCCAGGGCATCTTGTGCGACAGGATATGCACGAACGCTTTTGGAGGACCACACACAGGACGGGTCAAGGCAGGGTGTGTCAAAAAGACGCCCCGGGAAACATCATGACAAAATGTGAAGCTATTCTAAATTATGCCCCGAGGCAAGGGCCGCAGGGCAAAAAGTTCTGCGCACGCATGATTATATGTCATTCCCTCCCCGGGCTCCCCTCACCCACTCTATTTGGCTCGCTCCACTATGTGACTGGGGATCCGCCACTGATAAAGAAGATCACTTTTTAGACGTGGATAGGTGTTGGTTCTGGTCTAAAGCCACCCGGTCATCTACAACATGTTACGTTAGAGCATCACAAACAGGACGTTATAACTAAAATAAGGACGCTATTAGCGAATTAGACATGCGACAATAGTTAAAATTTTTTGCTGGATCGACTCGAGGCTCAGAAATAAAACTTTTTTATGTTTATGGGGTGTACTCATACCTCTCTGTTGTTAACATTGTGGCCCAAGAGCTGCAGATAGTTCCAAATTAACAAAATGATACACTAACCACCACTATATTGACATTGGGTTCACTAACATCATCAGACCGAGTTCAGTCATCATTTTTTGTTCATTACTTGGGACAGTGAAGAACATTTTTTAAATTTTTTACTTTTTCGTGCACCGCCTTATTCTGTGTGTGACAGCAGTACGACAGTGTAAGTCAGGCGACTCGTCGCACCCCGTCTCGTCCCGCCTCACCCGATTCTGTATGCGGCTGGCCTTATATTTTGAAATGTAATATCATGTTGAAGTTTTTTTTTCCTGAAATAAAAATTATGTTGAAACCTCTGACCGCCAATGATGCCCATACATTTCAATACCCCCGTCGCAGCAGACCTGCGTACTCAGCGAATTTCCAAATCAATAATATAATAATAATATTTGAAAATTTTTATAAAAATCTGTCAATAAACGTGAGAATTATTTGCCTATTCTCCGTAAGATTAACATGGGAAAGAGTGTGCAGGTTCGCTGCTGTGAGGAACACTGAAAGTAGACATTTCTACCATAAATAATTTTTATCTTAACATTTATACCAACTTTCATCAACATTTGTCCATAAATAAAGGAGTTTGCCTATTTTTTTATTCCTATATGATTAACATGGGAGAGTTCGATGCTGTAGATACAATACTATAATTTTTAGATATATAACCAATATAAATATAAGTTTTATTAATATAAAATATAAGAAATATAAAATTACCCTATCCTCCATAAGATAACATTGGAGCCCCCACAATACAACGTATGGTTTTAGATTTTTTAATATCTCGGTTTGGAGATAGAGAAAAACTTTATACCTAATTGTGTAGTTTTTTAAGCTGATTCCAATAGTGAAATATAAAATTAGAAATTATTTTAAAAATTTACATGTGAAAAACGCAAAAAACATTTTGTACAAATACATAATACGATATGTCTGGAAACGAAAGATATTTGTAGGAATAAATTTACCAAATTTGGTCTAATTCCATTTTTTCAATTTATTGACCAATATATTATATATAAATATATACATATTATATAATATATTATACATATATATATATATATATATATAAATTTTAACCACTATTGTTTTCGGTCTCTGGGCACCTAAAGAAGAAAAAATAACATGGTCCCGGGCTTAACTCTAGCCATGAGACCTACGGTAATAGCTACTTCCCTATGGGAAATTTGCTAAAAGGCAAGAAATTACATCATTTCCATAAATTACTTCGGGTTGACTATCCAAACTAATTGGGACTAAGGGTTATTTGGATGTCAAATTGTTCTGATAATCATACTCCAAAAATTGTCAATTATGAAAATCCCTTATTTAATTTTAATAATAATAATAAATTTATGGGGTTAATTAATCTCTAGAAATAGCTATAAAAACTAATAACTGATGTTAGGGTTTAACTACAGTAAAATGTACATTGATGAAAACGATACCTTATATTATAAAAAGGTTCTCTGTTTGAAAAAAATAATCTTCTGAAAAGAATGGTTTAAAAAAGTTTTACAATTAATCACAGTACAATTTGACTTTTTTAAGTTAGACTGTATTAAAAATAAATATTCACTAAAACCTAGTTTATGTGGTAGGCCTACTCCCTTAACCGATACTCCAGTTTATCCGCAATGGTTTCAAGAGAAAATATAAACAATGTTGCAG
This sequence comes from Nephotettix cincticeps, assembly GCA_023375725.1. Classification (NCBI taxonomy): domain Eukaryota; kingdom Metazoa; phylum Arthropoda; class Insecta; order Hemiptera; family Cicadellidae; genus Nephotettix; species Nephotettix cincticeps. The sequence goes on along the minus strand of CM041786.1, from coordinate 25,534,771 downwards.
TAAATATTCAGTGTACGCCTGGTAAATGTTCCTAGGATACGCCTCTGTTCACAGGTAGTGAAGTGGATTGCACCATGTGAACCCTGCTCTTTTTCTTGTTTTAGCGAATTTCCCATAGGGAAGAAGCTATTACCGTAGGTCTCATTGTAAGACTTAAGCCCGGGACCATGTTATTTTTTCGTCTTTAGGTGCCTAGAGTCCAAAAACAATAGTCGTTAAAATTTTTATATGTATATATATATATATGTGTCTGTGAACACGATAACTCTCGTAAAAATGGTCCGATGAAGACCAAATTTGGTAGAGACGTGTATTCCTACAAATGCTGGGACGAGTTCGTAAACCAGACATATCGGTCAATGGGAACGGGTAATTTGGGGGAGGGGTTTTGTACCCAAAAATGGGGTTTTTTGCGTTTTTCACATTTAATTTTTAAAAGTTTCAAATTTTATATTTCACCATTGGAATCGGCTTAAAAAACTACACAATTAAGTTCCTTAAAGTTTTTCTCTATCTCCAACGGTTACCGAGATATTAAAAAATCTAAACACAGTACGTTGTATTGTGGAGCTCCAATGTTAATCTTATGGAGGATAGGGAAAAATTAATATTTCCCATATTAATCAATATTTTTTGATGAAACTTGATATTTAGCTTCATGTGGGTGAGATCTATTCTTTTATGCTTAAAAATCATAGTTTATGTGTTAATCATGGCAGCAAACCTGCATACTCTTTTCCCATGTTAATCATATAGGGAATAGGAAAACTCCTTTATTTATAGACAGATGTTGATGCAAGTTGGTATTAATGTTAAGATAAAAATTATTTATGGTAGAAATGACTACTTTCAGTGTTCCTCACAGCAGCTAACCTGCACACTCTTTTCCACGTTAATCTTATGGAGAATAGGCAAATAATTCGTATGTTTATAGACAGATTTTTATAAAACTTGACATATATTATTATTATATTATTGATTTGGAAATTCGCTGAGTATGCAGGTCTGCTGCGACGGGTGTATTATTTCAACCAGAAGACTCTGTTGTTCCAAGTAACTCTTAAACCAGCTGAAGGCTGTACCCCTAATACCTATGTTGTTGAGTTTGCTGAGACTACCAAACCTATGCTTCTTGAGTGACCAAGTATGATTGGTTTAGTCTTATCAGGTCTGAGACCATTTTTGGCCGCCAAAAGAAATATGATGTCAGTGATTAGTTTGAGTGATGGTTTCATTCAATTCTCTGACTTTAAAATGAACATAGATTCGTAAATCGTCAGAGGTGGCGCAGGTCTCGATTAAGGTAGGGTCAATGACGTGTCTTGGACATCGCTGCAGTCGAAGTATCATTCGGCGAGGATTGAGCAGATAGTGAACGCTTGACTTTGGACTTATCCAAACGGGAGTTGGATAATGGCATCGGCTTAATCTTTGCACCGGAACGCAGATATGGTGGAGACTGGTACATTAAACAGTTATTACTAAATTGTAATTAAATGGCTCAATGTTCCCGAAATTGGAGTTTATTTTTGGATCGAGAAACTTTTCAACTATTTGTGGATACAAATGACTCAGCAAAATTTGCCGATAAAACTGTTTAAAAAGAGCAAAACCCACGGAGCCGAAACAAACACGTGTTCACTCAATCAGCTTCATCCCCTCCCTTCTCATAATATTATTTCCCGGGAAATCCGAACACCTCTAAATCAGAACAAGCATCAGCACCAATTAGTTCGGATTTGAGGGGTTCCACTGTACTCATTTACATGTCTGAACAGTAAATAGTTTCCAATCTGGAAGGACTGACTTTTAAAACAAGTCCTTTTTACCTCAGTTTTCTGTTTTTTTCATGATTCGTAATTAATTTGTATTTTGACTTACCGTTTATATATATATATATGCCTTATTTAGTGAATATTAAATTCCCAAGTAAGATTAGGAAACAGTTACAATGATTTTAAATATAATTTTAATTTCATCATACCACCCCAATTAACTGCTATTATCTGTCAGTTGTGATGGAAATTAATCAATATCGTACAGCCTTAGTAAACAATACAGAAAAACTGGAAAAGGCAATTTGTGCGGAAAGTAGTTTTCCATAAATTGACACAAGAGCAGTGCTCGTAGTGTCTTTTTTACTAATTTATTTGTTTCAAAGCCAAACAGCTGATCTTACTAGCGATATAAACTAAGGAAACAATAGAAAACATGTGTAATGTCAGTTTACTATATTATTGTTTGTTTTTTTATTACTTTCAAATTTGATTAAGAATATTGTATAATTTTTAAAAGGTATTATGATGAAAATTACTGTTCGTAACACATCCGAAAGTACTATATTCGGTGCTTGATAGAGTTCAAGCAATTGAATTCCCGCCTCATACTTAAAACTCTGCACACTGATAACAGTCACATTCTGAACTATTGACGAAATGTACTATTTTAAAGCTCTCCTATATAATTAAAATTGAATAGTTCTATATCGCTCCTTCACTGTCTATATTTGTGTCCAGGCCCAGGTGCAGCTATTCAAGAACTGCCTGGCTTCATTACGGGAGGAAGAGTGACCCATGTTGCCTGCCTCCAGTACTATAAGCCCTTTCCTCCTCTAGCACCCTCTCGACCAACCCTCTTTAAGTAATCTGTGGGTTTCACAGAGTTGTCTGTTGGTTGTCAAATATTTGCATTTCCAAAGTAATTTTATCAATACCGTACACATTTGTTATTATTCTCATCAGAATATATTCTGGAATTGTGAACAATATTCACTTTGTCAAGTAAAATTCACTGAATCACTTTCACTCAATACAGAGAGTCAAAGTTTTGTGCTTTTTCTTCAAAAATTGGCCCTTTAAAGTTTCATTTTGTAAAATAGCAATCAAAATAAATTCCATCGTTTGATTGAAACTAAATATTAACTGAAAACAAACTAATTCTTTTTATAGGTTAATTTTTAGGTTATATTTGGAAAAAAAGCATGCAAAGTTCAGGTGCTTTTTGAAGATTCCAAAATTAGAACATGTTGGTATACAGGTTTGCTAGATGTAACAAACATGTATATTTTTATTTTGTGTATTCGTTCATATAAAAATAAAGAACATAAGGCATTAAAATTACATTGGAGCTGTATTGTATTTTATAGGGGCCATACTTTACTGCAGTTTATTTATATGAAATGTACTATTTCACATTTTATATTTTATAGTAAATTTTTGTATAGTGCAAAATCATGGCTAAATTTAAAAAAGTACATAATGTTGCCAAAATTAGAATGTTAGATTAGTTCATACCATTACATAAAATGAACCATTTTCTTGTTCAAATATTTTATTATATTTCATTATCAGTAATATTATTGCTCGAGTAAATACTAAATAAATTTTTGTGTTATATATGATTAATTACATATTCTATAAAGAAAAACATATTTTTATATATTTTAGTATTTTAAGAGTGTTACATGCGTTTAGTATTTCTTTGTTTGAAATATAACAATTTTTAATACTGCATCCACATTTAATATTCATTAACACTTTTGCGGTTTTTTTGGCTTTAGTTGTAGACTCAACCCTGATCGAAGTGGCTATTTTTCTCGCCATCATGCTTTACTTTAAATTGTATCGTAAAATGTTAAGACAATGTCAAGAACTTTGGAAGTTGGAAATATCTATTCAGATATAAGTGGGTCCTACTATGCCTCAACTGCCTCTTGTCTTGCTGCACCCTACTGCTGTGCTGTGACTGATACTGGAAACTTGTTTTTTGGAGATGAACTCTTGAAAATATTCTGAGCCGCAAATGTGTTAATAGAATGAATTGATGCATTATATTATTTATAACTACTTAGATTTTTTAGACAAAATTTAAGTTGTCTTTAGTCAAGTACTGTGTTGTTTATTAGATAAAATATGATAGATGTTATTTGAAAATTCAAAATGTTTAATTTTTCTTACCAGTTTTTGAAAATTGTCAAATAAAAAAATGCCTCTCTTTCTCGTGCCAGTTTGGGAAGTGAACTATGATTTTTTCAGTAAATGCAGTTAAAATTCAACTAACAACGAATAGGTTTTCAACACTTTGGAGCCTCGAGCCACTAACACTGGTTTAACACTGGGTTTTAGGGTAATAAAAAAGAAATTATTGTTAGAACAAATTTAATATAATCTATAAATATATAAATAAGAGGGAAAATTTATGAAAACAAAAATAGCGATTCGGAGGTTCATATGTACAGTAATTGGTCTTTGTATGATACATCTATCTTTTAACATTCTAGGAGACATAATGCAACAGAAAGAATAGAAAGAAACCTTGAAATAAACATAAAATACTTCTTATTTGGAAAATATTTTAATGATTTGTAAGTTTTGTCGTCATCACTATTGATACTCTCACTACTAAAGATTCTGTTATATGTATCAAAAACCGAATATACAATGAAAATTTGTTGCTATGAAGTTAAATAAGGCAGCCCGATTTAGGGCTGTGGGACAAATAAGCTAGCCCGACATAGGGTCGGACTTCGGCTCTGAAGTGTTGTTTGTTCATATCTGTGCAATGAAAATAACAGAAATTCAATATTGTTAGCAACTTATTAAAACTGGGAGTAATAATTTTTATGATATGAAATATTTAAAAACTTAATCAAATTTGTAATATTCAAAATCAGAAGGTAAATTCTTTTCAATTTTTATTCAATTCATAAAAATTCACACACATTCCTTTGTAATTTTTTAGTTTATTCCTTATTAGTCTGGTTACTATATAAATACTAAATATTCAAAGAAATAAAATTTAACGAGCATTTCAAGTATTGATCTTAGATATAATTGAAGATGCTACTAACTTTAAAAATTACTATTCATTTATAGAACATCACTCCCAAAATTATTTAAATTATCTGTGTATTTTTTTAGATTTAAACAACATTGTGACTTGTGAGAAAGTGCCCGTAACAGTATTGGATAAAGGCAAAATTTCGCTTCAGTCATCAAGTCTGCCATTGTAAAAAATTAAAATAAAATGTTAAAATTTCCCCCTCGTACAAAATATATCATGTATTAATACATGAATACATTCATGTGTGTTAAGAGCAAAATCAATGGGACTTGGACTGTTCAAAATATTAGGACAGATGTTTCTCTTGGCTCTTAATATTTTCAGTTCCAACTTTTTTATTTTGTTTTGCATGTCTTACAATATATTCCCTTACACCTTTCAGTTAGATTTTAAGAATTATTGCATTCCAATACATCTATACCGACTCTCCTGTATTTTAGTTATTATGTAAAATCAAATGGTCAATAAGCTGATCTGTGTTATTTTGTGTATTTGTAATGATTGTAATATTAATTGTACATTTTGTACACTATATTAAAACAAGTATCATAAACCACTCAGTTGTTGTTTAGTAGCTTTTACTTCAATACCAATAATTTGTATTATAAAGAATACATGTGAGAGATTTCATTCCAGTTCACTCTTTCTATCTCAGAAATCATCTGAGAATCCACTAGTCCAGTGTCTGTCAAACTAAAACTAACTAGAATCGCTTTACTGCTGTCAGAACACAAATGCTTGAACAGTCAAATTATTAAAAATAGTTAAAAAATATATAAACATTTAAAGTAGTGGTATCAAAATTATATAAATGGGCATTGATGTCGAATATGGGTTTAATGACAAAAATTAGAAAAGAACCCCTTTCAACTTATTGCAGTATCGGACAAAAATATGCTCATCATGTTTTCAATACCTCTAGTTAACTAAAACACTTTTGTTGTCACTAAATATGTAAAATCACAAAATAAAATTATCAACCCACCTAATTTTATCGTTGCTATTTTAAGCATCATCAACAATGGAAATAATAGGCTGAATACTAATAGCCCTAATCAGTATGGGTATAGGGGGAGTTTTTACCCCAACATGAGACGTAGGGCATTGTCTAGCTACACTCACAGTACATCACAATAGATTCGATTCTCAAGGACCTACTCCATCACTTTTCGGCAAACTACTTTTTGAACATTTGAGTTCATCTCCAGTAATGATCACGTAAAAAGTAAGCCTACAGATGGCACTGTATTATCATTGTTAGTTTTTTGTGTCAATGTGTGTGAGTGTTTTGATATAGTCACAAAAAGGTTTACCGAGGCATGCGTACTAGTGAAAATATTAACAAATAATGGAAGGAAATACCTAAAAAAATAGCTGTAAATGAAACGACACGGACTTCGACCAGCGAGGCAGCTGCAACCTGACTTACCAGGGAAGAGATGAACAAGTAAACAAGAACAACTATCTGGGCCAGCCCGCGGATTTGAACCTTGCAGGCTTATCTGCTCTCGAGACACTTGCCGCATCAGTATCTTGGTGATGGTCTGCTTCAGAGTACGTGTTCCAAGTGTGTGTGTATTTGCACGTGTGCGTGCATGCTACTAGTTGTAGGGACATAATCCTAATATAACCAGACTGTGGGAACATTAAATAATTATGTGGACATTAGGTGTGTTCCCATAAATGTATGATTTTGCTTTACCATTGCTGTGCGGACCTGAGAGATTGGTTGAGCTGGTGTATTGGTTTCACTATCTATCTTGTGTTGGTTAATTACCAATGTTTCCATGTACCTACACACTGTCCTCTCTGCCAGCATCACATTTCAAGCATTTCTAGCAGTCTATTGCTTTCAATTTTTTAAATCGATACGATTCTTTAAATATTAATTTAAAGATTTTAATAGTACGTTACAGTAGCCAACAAATTACATTTCAGTAAAAAACACAATTATTTGTCTTTGTATGATTGATTTTCAAACCAGAATAGTTACAATAATTTGAAATTTAACATAACCAAAATGAGATTTTGTTTTAAATTATGTAATCTTTATTCAATTCTTTTTAATGAATAATATTTCCTAAGAAACATCAGTAGTTTGATAATTACATTGTGGTGAATATGGCAGAATTTATAATTACCACAATCTCCTCTCATAATTAATTTAAAATCCATATAATTTGTAAAAACTATAAATAAGTACTGTAGGCCTACGTTTCAGTATTTGTTACTAAATAATTAAATTGTTGAAATATTACTATCTCATTATTTGGTCTGACTATTCTATGTCAGCCACCGGAATTTTCAGGGTCGAGTATACTCTCGAAAAACATCGACCTTACCCTAACCCCAGAGCCCGACCTCCGTTTTACTACAGAGGATATAACGTGTATACGCAATGGTCCAGCTAGCCTTTTCATCCATACCGCACTTCCTAATGATTAGATTAAGATTAAATTACAAGAGGTTAACAAGGTCAAGTTGATTTTTCGGCATCAACCGCCTCGTCATGTTGTTAGTATTGCCAAACGTTTCGCCCTTGCTATTAAGTGGCATCCTCAGTGGCTAGGCTGAAACTGGTGCTGAAAAATCAACTTGACATTCTTGACACCCGCCGCAAAAGTTTACGTTTGTCTATAAACTATATAATGTTGTGTTGAGGTTGTCTATAAACTCAATTAAAATTATTTAATTATTACCTATTTAATAGTTACCTGATTATTTAATGGTAACCTGGTGAAAATCAGGAAAATCAGGTTTATTTGTCTCCGGGTAAAACCGCACATTTTACAAGAGATCGACACACCTTGTCTGGAAACACTATCCATGGCAGCCAGCCCGACAGCATTTTTATTTTATTTCTCTGTAAAAAAGAGGTTATTTATAGGTATCTCCACTTCCAGGGGAAAGGAATAGGATAGGGGATAGATATCTTCCCCTGGCAGAGAGGATACCTACACCATTCCCTCCTGACTGACTCATCTATTCTAACATCCTTAGAAAAATCCTGTATTTTAATAACAAAAACACATACAAGTCAAATATCACCGTAAATGTTAAAACCCGAAATGTTTACTGTTTTACTGATTAAATATACACCCTTTAATAACAAATCATCCGAGACTCCATCCAATAACAACACGACACAAAAATAAAAAGAACAAACACACACATGCAACATAATCAGGGTTTAACCTCCGCCCGCCTTTTAAAAGACAAAAAAATATTTCTCAGACCTCAGTTCAGTTCTCATCTCTGGGTCATCTGCTAGCCTAACGGATAGCATCTTGGACTTCAGTGCAAGAGTATTATTGTTTTGGATGGTGTATATCTCCATAATCATATATTTTTTATGTAAATTATTAGATATACATTCAGTAAATAAACCTATCAGTGGACTCACACATACTTTCTCCCTAAAATAAATTGTTTAAAATAAAACCTTTAATAAACCTATAATTTTCTTTAAAGTTTATCTAAATGAAATTTAAAAATTTATTGTTTTAAAAATGATTACATTATTTGTGAAACAAATAACAAGATAATACAAGTTAAATTAGACATATTTAGAAATTTTTGTGGAGCATAACCCCCCCCACTTGTAATACCAAGCAGTTTGAGTAAATTTTTTTTTGGTAATGTTACCTTACACTGTATACCAAGTTGTGTATACACTGTATACCCTTAATAATTGTGGTAAAAATATAAAAAATTACTAAATTTAAAAAATGTCTGTGTACAGATTGACATCAGTCCCAAACACAACTTTTTTGAATTCAAGAAGCCTCAAAACGGATATATCCACTCTTAACTCAAATTCCAATTCCAAAATGATGATGAAAACAATACTTTCTCCATATAGTACAGTAAAAACTGTCTAACCAGTTAGTCGATAGCTAGAAAGCCTTTATGTTACATTACCAGTGCATTTGGTTTTTCAAGGTTGCGGAGCAGATGAACCGAGCTGAGATGGGCCGTGATCTATTGCGTGACCTCTATATCAACCTCTGGGTCGAGTTAGTGAGGTTATACTGTATGTTTAAGGAGAGAAGTAAAAATATATATATATTTATTTACTTGCTCTAATACAGTTCTCACAAATCACACTACAGCAGTGCCATCTCATATAACAGTTCATTTGGAAGTGTTGAGATATTTTTAGGGAATGTTCACTTCACAACGATCAAGTTAAATAAAATATAAATATAAAAATAAGAAGTTAGGGTAATTGTAGAAGTTGTTATTAATTGTGACATTTTTAACATAATCCAGGGGATGTATGGCCATATAATAATAACAAAATACAATTAATATGTATTTAAATAATTTTTAACAAACCCCCAATTACCAAATTTTAAAATATAAATTTACAATTTTGTTTGTTTTTGATATTATGTGTGAAAACGCAAAAAAATACTAAAAAATTAAAATTTTATTTACAGATCATAACTCATGCCAAACACAACATTTTTAAAATTCTGGGTACCACCTTAACTCCAATTCCAATGTTTACAATTTTTTAGATGAAAACATAAAATACTTATCCAGTGAACACAAAAATACAGTTCGAGAAGCAGAAGCCTTTGTCCATGGATTCAAGATCATTTAAATGTTCAACATCCGTTTACTATATACTTTTTATAGTCTAAGAAAAAGATAAATTTAATTTTTACACAAAAACTCCTGGATCAAAATTAGTGAATTATTAGTTCAGATATGGAATGGTATTTTTAAATGTTCTCACTTTTTTATTCAATATAAAATTAATATAATTTAGTTAGTTGTTATTAATGTTTTGTCATTTTTAACATAAAGAATTAATTAATAATAATAAATAGTATAGTAACCTAATTATTTTTTTAGTAAAATATTAGTAACAATAAATAATAAATAACCAAATGTAAATAACAAGATATAAAAAATGAATAGTTAACACAATAAATATTTAAATTGCAGTTGCATTAATTAAGTAAAAAAATACTGACATTTTGACTTGTAACAATTTAGAGTGTCACCAAATATGTCTAAATCACAGCCAATTTCAACAATACTATAATAATCACTCTTCACCTGTAGAGGGGGATGTGACAAGTAATTTTACTGTAAATGACTTCTTTTGGATTTCACAATGGTTTGGTAAGAACTGAATATCATAACCTCTCATTTGTTTATTGTAAAAGATTCTAGGGAGTTATGTTTGATGAAATCCTTTAAAATGGATTTCATAAAACATAACTCCCTAGAATCTTTTACAATAAAGGGAGTTATGTGTTATGGCTGACATGCTACAGGAACTTTGTTCCGCCCCTTTGTGTAATGTATATCCTTTAAAATTTATTATCTAGCTGGAGCCAATTTATGAATATTCCATCTGCAACTGGTCACCTGAGCAAAGTGAACACTCTTCAAAATTGGCATTGGTACAGTAATTAAAAAAAAATAATTCTGCTATTTCATACATCAATCGGTTATACTAGCGAATTTCCCATAAAAATGCTTTTGTCATAGGTGGGATGATAAAACCGGAACTGTGAGAATATGTCACTTTTGTTTTAAGGTGCTCAGAGACCAGAACAAATAAGTCATTAAAAGTATGCATGCATACAAGTACAATAAATCTTGTCAAAATATGGCAGAGATATTAAATCTTACACTTATTCTGATAATAACAAAAACCATCAAGGACTGGTTTGGAGAAATATATTATTTTCCAAGAACTGGTTTATCCTGCTTTTTGAATAAATTTACAAAATACAGTAGTAATTATTTTTTGGAATTAATTGTATTTATTAGATAACTAGCTGACCCGGCGAACTTCGTAACGCCTCACAGTAAACACATGTTAACTTTAAGATTGGCCATGTTCTGAAGTCGCATAGCAATACGGCTTCATTGTAAAAGGTTATATATTCTGGGTCGCGGCATAGTGAATAACAATACTGAAACGATAAAACATATTAATAACATTCCCATAAAACAAATAAATCTGCATGGATTAATTCACAATTTTCAAATCCAATCCAAACCCAAACGAAACCTAACTGTAATACGGCTTTTATAGGATAGATATACAACAGCTGATTATTATAATAAACGTAATAATATAAACATTGTAATTATCATATAAACACGTGACTTTAATCAGACAGAAAATAAAATATAAATACATAATCCCCCAAAACTGTAAACTATTAACGTGGTGAAAAAAGCTGTTCATTTCTTATAGTACACATTTACTTCATAGTTTAACATTAATGAATGATTCAGATGGCATTGGATAGTAAAGCACATTGTTAATGGAAAGTAAACCAATCAGCTGTAGCTAAGAAACCAAATGTTTTCATTGTAGACAATTTGTAAACAAACTTACTCTCCATATAAGGTTAACATTAGAAATTTAAAACGCCATAAAATGGAAACTTATGGGGTTTTCGAAAATATTTTTTCACTAAAACCTTCCCGGACACATGTAGAGCAACTACCTAAAATTTCATGGCGATCGGATGAGTAGTTTGGCAACGCATATAGGACATACATACATACATACATACAGACAGACATACATTCAATTTTATATATATAGAGATAGAGATATAATTTTTTACTTGCTCAAAAAACACAAAATTCAATGCATTGAAGATTGTTCTAACACAATTAATTGGTCTCTGAGGTGTTAAAAAGTACACACCATAGGCCTACATTAAGTTTTGAGGCTCACTATGTTTACCTTATGATGCACCTTAATTATGTTTGTTTATTTTAGTTCTTAATTGAATTGATGAATTCAGTGCTGTAATTGTATATTATTGTAATAAATAAATACATTCATTCATCTAGTTTAGATCCTCCAATTTGCGTAACTGGTTAGAATTATTCAAATTTCCCGCTAGAGCCCTAGCACTACCGAATCGCTAGCGTATCCAATCGGACTACGACTTATTGAAGTTTATCTCCCCCCACTCTACCTTCAAAAGCTGCTACTCAAACCTCAAACCTCCCTCACAAAAGCATGGATTTAGCTGCTAGCAGTGGTGATAGTTAATATCCAACAGAGATATTGTCTGTGAAAGGTGTGTGTGTTTTTTTTATAATGAGTGATAATAAGGGCTAGTATTACACCTTTAATTATTTTAATTTGTGTTACAACCCAGTAGAAGATTAAATTTTTATTTACTCATTAGTACAAATAAATAAAAATAAGGGTTATTTTCATAATTATTTACATACTACTATATTTTACAAAGTATTCAGTTGTAATTATTTGAAATATATAAAATGCAACAGCAAATTAGGAAATAGTTAATTACACTACAAACGTATCTCATTATTATTATGATTTGCATGTATATAAGTCATTGAATTGACAGTGTTAAACAGTTTGCTTACTTTCGGGTAGGTAAACCTGTTGTGGGGAAATTTTGTGGGAAGTTGTGGGGAATACGTTTTTTTGAACTAGGCACACTGCTGTTCAGTTTACTGTTCTGTCACTTCACTTGTCACTTGTCGATTTGTTGTGTTTTGCCATGTCAAAACTGTCAGTCTATCAAACAAAAAGTCATGTTTCAATTTCCTTGTAACAAATATTAATCTTTTGTTATAGGTCATTACCATTAACAATATCTAACGAATAACGTTGAAACCAGTCCATTTGTAGGCATGCCAAATTTTAGACCTTAAGTGTTATGGATAGGTTTGTATATTCAGATTCCAGATTGGCTTCTGGAGAACTTGAGACGTGTAGGGAAAGAAACGTTAAACTTTATGATGGAGACTTGAAGGTAGGAAATATTGGATGATTTAGGAAACCTAACCTACATTAATATTTTTATTACTTACAGCCTGAGCAACATAGCCTACCCTATCAATCCTTATTTTAGGGTAAATATCTTTAATTTATAGGCTGTTAGGTGAAGAATACTACATTGTTTGTTTTATATTTAAAACACATGTATGTTGGTGAGGTATATTCCTAGTAATCTCGTTTTTATTGGGCACAACTCACCTCATTGAAACTCTTAAAAAATAACACAGAACAAAGAAAATCCTGTCAGCCTCATAAACTACATTGTTTGTTGTCTGTACTATTACTTATAGTACAGCCATCTATATACTTATATACTTAAAATACTTTCCCCCTTTTCCAGTAGATTCATGAGTCTGATTGCTAAAGTAAAATACCCCTGTTGCAGCATACCTGCGTACTCAGAAAATTTCCAAAGCAATAATATAATTGTTTTTTGCATTTTTAATATGCAATTTAAAAATATTTTTAATTTTATCTTTCACCATTAGAATCAGCTTAAAAACTACATGATTTAGTTCTTTAAAGTTTTGCTGTATCTCCAGCGGTTACTGAGATATCTAAAAATCTAAACACCATACATAGTATTTTGAGACTCCAATGTTAATCTTATGGAGGATAAGGAAAAATTAATATTTCACTTATTAACCTATATTTTTGGGTGAAACTTGATATGTAGATTCATGTGGTTGAGATCCATCCATATATGCTTAAAAATCATAGTTTATGTGTTTATCACGACAGCTAACCTGCATACTCTTTTCCCATGTTTATCATAGAAGAAATAGCAAACTAATTTATTTATGGACAAATTTTGATAAAGTTAGCATAAATGGTAAAAATAAAAATTGTTTATGGTAGAAATGCCTACTTCCAGTGTTCCTCACAGCATCAAACCATCAAACTCTTTCCCATATTAATCTTATGGAGAATAGGCAAACCATTCTCTTATTTATTGATAGATGTTTATAAAACTTATATTATTACTATTATATTATTGATTTGGAAATTCGCTAAGTACGCATGTCTGCTACGACGGGTGTATTTATTTTAACAACCATGTTATTAACTTTTAGTTTAATATGATACCATACATTCTTAATCAGATAATTGTCAAATACAACAGAATGTGGTGATTAGATTTTTAATTAAAATTGTTAGGGCCTATATGTAACAACTTCAAAATAATTAAACATAATTTCTATCTAATCTTCAAACTACTTTTCAGACCTCATTTGAACGTGGAGAGTTAGTCTTGACTAGTCATCGCCTACTCTGGGGACAACCGAGTGACATTGCTCAAGGGCTGACAAGCCTCTCTCTTCCACTCAAATTCATTGTATTTGTAGAAGAAGAGCAATCTAGTGGATTTGGATTTTCAAAATCCAAAAAGATATTATTGCATCTGACTGAAGCCACCAAAGGTTAGTGTCACCGTATAAAACAGTTTCCATTTTAAATAAAATTGGCCTAGTAGTTTTATTTATCCTCTAATAAATATATTTAATTGTTGTTATAGCATTTTTTGATTATAATATAGTCATAATTAATTTTTTTAACCTCTTAACGTTTTCTTGATTTTGACCTTACCTTTAAAAAAAGTGCATATTTTTTCAAAATTCTTACTCTAAGAGTTAAGAAAAGTAGAATTTATGTGTTAAAAATTTACTAAACCTATTTTAAGTGTTAAAATTTGAGGTAATCTTCTGATCAATTTAAGGGTTTTCAAATGTTTTACATAAGTAGAATAGATATTATTTTTCACCAATGTCTATATCCTATTGTGAAGTAGGAACTTCACAAAGAAATAAACACATCAGAAAACCTAAACATTAATAAACCAGATACAACAATAATGAACCTCTCTGGTAGCGGGGTGGAAACAAACTACACAAATGTGTTGGGTTCTAGTTGTCTACGACGTAGCTTGTGAAAACAAAGTTGTAAGGAAACAGTTCATAGGTGAATACTCATGCATTCTAGTGGTAAGCTAATGAACTACAGCGATGTAACATGGAAAATATCAACACAGAACATAGTTTTACCTCGGAACGATGTACCACGTCAGTGGTCCGTTTTTAGTACTTTCACACGGACAATATATGTGGGGAAAAAATGTTAAGGGAGTGTGTTCCCAGTGGCGACATCCTGTAATCCAGCTACTTAGAGGTCACTTATTGTGGATAGTTGTGAGCGATGGTCGGTGGATGTAGTGTTCTCTTGTGTGGATTAACGTCTGCACTATTGAATACTAGGTTAATCCGCAAAGCCTATCCTCATAATTAGACCAGTTTGCAATTCAGAGGCAATGGTTAGGATTCCACGTTAAACTGTAGGTCCATTAGTTACCATCAGCTGTTGTGCTATTAATTAACAGTCCTGTCTAAGGAACATGTCAGCCTTAGTCAGTAAGAAGACTACAAGATCGCACCTCAATAATCCTACACTCAATCCTCATTCATACTTGGCTTAAAATACCTACATTGTAGTATGGTTGCCATTTCAAAGATCTAATCTAATCATGTCAGGGTAATTGAGCCTTGGTCTCTATTTCTGAATGTTAATAAGACAAACATTTTAATAACATGTTAATAAGAAAATTTATTTGTTTAAAGAATCTTAGTAAAAATTATTCAAATTTTATTTAAAATTCTTTATAAGAACTCTATAAAAGAGCCTTCTAATCAAAAGTTCACTTTTACTTTTAAGTTACCACATAGCTATTTTATAGGTAATCAAACCTCGCACTGGAATTGTAGGAATCGAAAGAAGTATTCAAGAAAAACATAAACAGACTGATCAAAGCATCTCAGCAGCTTTTCAAGACCTTAGTAAGCTGATGACAATGGCTAAAGATATGGTGCACTTGGCAAAAAATATATCAGATAAAATTAGGGTAAGTACTTAATTAGGGTAGCTAATGATTTATTTTTTCTTTAAAATTTAATAGGTTTTTAAATAAATAAACATTATCAAAGAACTGACACATTTTTTCTCCCTTAAGTAAATTTAAAAACGACAGTCTTTAATAAAACTATCATTCTACAAAGTTTATTTAAGTATCATATAATAATTTATTGTTTCAAAAAGAATCATCCAATTTCTGAAAATAAAAAGAGAAACAAAGTTAAATTAATTGTAGAATTTTATGGGGACAGCAAACCTGCCCCCCCTCCACGGTAATATGACGTTTTTTTAGTGGGTTTTGTTGGGTGATAGGTGCTCACGCTTCATACCAAGTTTCATGGAAAACGGTTGGGAAATAAGGAAGAAATTGTTTTTTTAATATTCTCCATTAGAATAAGATTGGGCCCTCTCAGAAAATGTGTTTACAATAGACAGTAAATTTAACTTTTCTCTGGAACTGTTAGTCGTAGACAAATAGCTCGAAATACTAATTTTTTCAGTTTTTAAGCTTGTTTTAATGGTGGTAGTCAAATTCAATGTTGTTTGCATGGAAAACTTAAAAAATGATGTTTTGACATTTAAAAGCCCATTACCTTTGAACTTTAATTTTTATAGACATGCAGGTGGTACATATTATTAGGTACTCTATGCACTATAAACTACTAAATTTTCATCAATGCACTGTAAACTGCTAAATTTTCATCAAAATCGTTACAGCCTTTTTTGAGAAGTTTGGATTTTACACAGTTTTTTAAGGGTTAGTTTGGGGTGAACTACTCTTTAAAAAATGGAAATGCCTGGAGGTATAGTGAATATACATGTACATACCAAATTACATCTAAATTGGACAAATGGGGTAGATTGTGGCTCTGTATACATCCAGACACACACACACACACACAGACAACACATTGAAATCTACTTTTTTGGATTCAGGCGACCCCTGAATGGATATTTCCACCTCAATATACTATCCTTTAAGTGGGAGAAAGTAAGATACCCCTGTAGCAGCAGACCTACGTACTTAGCGAATTCACTAATCAATGTATATGTAATATTATATATATATAATATGGTATATATAATAGGTTGATCAGTATTTGTAATTGATAAGAGAGTTTGCATATTCTCCATAAGATTATCATGGGAAAGAGTATACAGGTTTGCTGCTGTGAGGAACGCTGCAAGTAGGCATTTTTCCCATATACATTTTTTCTCCATATTTTTATTTTAACCATACTCTAAGTTTTATATTTTTTTTTATTCAATCATAAATCAAATAATAATTTAATTTAATACTATAAATATATGACGTATTTTTCCCCCTGTAGAAAAATATCGACAAAAGAATCTATTTATTGTACGGACGGCTCAGCCTACAATGGCAGGGATACCCCAGGGATCGTTTTAGCAGTAATCAGGGGCTGCACTAGAACGACAATAAATTTGGGTCCGACTCAGGCAATCATTGAAAGATAAATAAAATATAAAATTCTATACTAGAGCCGCCTCATCATTGTCAGACCCGGGGTAAATTAAAGATAGTGTGCGCGTCACGGGCGCCGTTTCTTACCCGGGGTATTTTAAAGCTAGTCGCGGATTGTCTGAAATGCAGGACGGCACGTCGCGTCGTTACTTGAGACGTGCCCACACAGGATCGCTCGTAGGGGCCTATCAGCAGGACGCACCCAGATCGACCATCAATCCAATGAATAATCTGATAAATTAATTTAGAAATATCTGATCTCTCTACACCAGCCACCAAGATATATTTCCTTGAATCGAACTACCAAATTATAGTTATGTTCACTGGGTCGACCGGGACTACACGGATCATCCGCGCGAACGTGTCTAGTGCCTGTCCAGACCCGCCAATCTTGCCAGAACTCGTACGCTACCAGTAATTAATAATTATAATGTGCTGACTTAAATATCACAATATAATCTACAAGCACTTCTTATAATTACGGTACTTTATTGTTGTACGAGTTGGCCTAAATACATGACTCTCGAACTCCTCAAAGAGTGCCTAATGGCAGGTCTTCACAAGTGAGCAATGCTAGCCAATTTAAGAAATTAATAATTAAATATCTTAAATATTTTGAGAAAAATATTCGGCGAAACTCACCCAAGAGTGGATCTCTAATTCAACTCTAATCGTCAAGGCACTTTATTCTCACTTTCGTAGAGATACACTTTCACTATCGACACACTATGTCACAGAAAAAGGAACTTCCACGATATTTGCCGCGCCACGACCGAAGCTCGACTGCCTAGTCCCCAGGACCTTCCACCCAAGCTTCACTGATAAGTCGGGTCAACGGTCAACGGTGGCAGGTGATCTGGCCACGGCCTACGGCTCGCCGCTCGCAGCGACGACGAAATCATGTTATCTTTACCCCCCATCTAAAATGGCTCGTTACAAATAAAAGTAAATGACATTTTTCTGTAAAGAAAAATTAAAGTGATGGTTTTGGAAAATTATGTAAACTGTAAAATAGTTGGATAATAGTTTGATAGTTAAAAATAGTTTGATAATTTCCTTTCAGTCCCTGTGAGGGACATAAGGAGTTTTACTTGGCATATTAAGATATACATATCTTATTGATAATTTTTATTCACTCTGTCAATTTTATACTTATCGTTTCGACCAACCACAAAGAATTTGGAATCAAAGTCAGATAGTTAGTTTTAAAACCTGTTATTGTAAATGTGTGATATTGTGGCAGGAAAAACAAGGAGAGATAACAGAAGATGAGACGGTTAGGTTCAAATCTTACCTCTTGAGTCTTGGCATAGATGACCCTGTTACCCGAGATGGCTTTCGCAGTGAGTCACAGTTCCACAGGAGTCTGGCCAAGCAGTTGGCTGACTTTCTCCTTCAACCGATCGAGGTAAATGTTACGAATGAAATTACCCTACAGAATTTCCTATTGATATTTTTAATTTCTATGTTAAATTATTATTTAACATGTTGCGTGCGGACCGCTCGGATCCGAGTGGTTAACACAGCATCTATTTCTGTATAGATCACTTGCAATTTTCCTATTGGTTGATTTTAAACTACACTGACCAATCCGCACAAGGTACAGTGCTGCAGTGAATATGTTAACAAGACAAGTGGTAAGTGTTTTAACTAATCAGAATCCTTTTAACTGGAGGACAATGCCTAATAGGGACTGAAAATGATATCCTAATATAGTATACACAAATTAATAATTGACTAGCGTACCTGGAAATCGCTGTCAAGGAGACAATCTGTCCACCAATAACTATGTTTAGAAACTAAGTTTAGATTTTCCCAACAGAATTTCATTTTGGTTATGTTTTGGTTTTGTGCAAATAAAAACTGGTGTTTTATTGCCAGCTGTGAGATGATTTCATTAAACGAAAAAAAGAAAGAACCATGTTTAACTGTCAGATTTGATTTGTTTATTTAACCACTTCCTTAAATAAACAGCTGATTTCTCGATCGTCGGTGTTTACCTCCATATTAAGTTTATGGTGAAAATTGCGACTTTGACCCCATTATTTTCCATGTCCACGGTGAATTTTCAAAATTTTTTTAATTGATGGCAAAACTACATGCTAAGACCTTTATAACGACACCTTGGACATGGTGATTGGTAGCACCACCGCTCCAAAACAATTATCACAAAAATGGACCTAGTGTATTAAATATACACAAGATATCCCAACTAGATACTTAATATTTTATATTACTGCTAAAATGGTTTGTGTAATCTTCTAGCCAAGGCCTAGCGTCTAGTCCACACTAGGGCCTCTGACGATTACTAATATAGAAGAAATCAATGGCTTAAGAATCTTCCACACTCCTGCAGAAACACAAAAAATATATCTCGTATCCCCTTGCTTCAGATGAAACGAGTAAAGATGTGATGTTAAAACCTTTTTTGTGTTACAGATAAATGTTGGTTCTAGGGTCCTCATACCTGATATAACCGAGAAAATCAATTGTATAAGTACAAATAAATCTTAAAAGTAACAAAAACCGAATTACTTTTAAACACCGCTGAAACTACTATTTTCTCATTTTCAATTTTTGAGCTTAAGAGCTCTAATATAACTATTCAACTACATTATTACCTACGGTATTTTCAAGAAAATGTGATGAAAAACAGCGTACAAAACAAGGGACAAAATAACAAATTTTGTCTCAAAAGCCAGCTGGCTAACGGGAGGCTACTGCCCAATTAGTCTTTTACAAAATTTGGCTCAGTCGCTATTTGTAGCGTTTTCGGGACGCACACCAGCGAAATGTAACTGCCAACCTGACTGAATGTTTTCAGAAAAGCACAATATTGACCCACACTGACCCCCATCCATCCCTCTCCCTTCACTCAGTCCATCCCACCAGCATCCCCCAACAGCTGATGGTTTCCAAGGAACCTACCATTTAATGTGGAAACAAACCACTTTCGCCTCTGAATTATGAACTCGTCCAATTATGAGGATGGTCTTTTGGTGGTTGAACATAGTATTTAATAGCGCAGATGTTAACTCACACCACACCAGGGAATATCGTATGTATGGGCCATCACTTATAACTATCTACAATTTGTGTCCTCAAAGTAGCTGGATTATAGGACACGACACTGTCCCACCAGTCTTATCTAAACTCTTGGAGAAAGAAGTAGGTCCCCCTTATCTGTACATGTAGGTATTTGTCCTCATTTTCAAAAGCTGTTCATTTAGTTAAGAGAATGAACCATACAGGAAAACCTGTTATTATTACTTGATATACCAGCTGAGCAGATGCTTCCTCCCTGCTCCATCAATTCTAATCATCATGAAAAATAAATTAATATGAAAAAAAAGGTTTTCTTTTTTAATCGGAGTGCTTTATTTCTTATCCAAAATCAATACTAAGAACTGCTTTGTGCTTTTCAGACTTTATTTACTTTTTCATTTTGAATAAAATTGAAAACATGTTAATCGCCTGTGATATTTTGTGGCTATTCTGTTGCACAGTATTTATGTGCAGTTTGCAGCATTAATATTGCAGGTGCCGTTCACGATCATTACCTATGCTAGATGGACATTTATCCTATATATTTTCAGCTATTCAGATTCCGTCACAGTAAACCAGCCTTTACTCTACTCTTAAACTACTTTAAACTCACTTACTCTCCAGCGTTTTCTTGTTTGTTATTGCTAGCTTGATATGTACACAGGAGGTGGGAGGTATGATGTCTCTGGCGGATGTGTACTGTCGGGTGAACCGCGCACGTGGCCTGGAGCTACTGTCGCCTGAGGACCTGCTTACTGCATGTCAGATCATGGATGGGCTTGGACTGCCTCTGCGACTACACAAGTTTGACAGTGGAGTCATGGTGTTGCAGCTTTCATCCCAGAATAGTGCTGCCATCATTGCGGCTACCGAACAATCGGTTAGTCTATAGTGATTTTACCAATTGGAACTTGGTTTGTTTCAGTTGATGGATTTGATGTATCAAAGCTAACAAAGAAATACAAATACATTTTTGTAACTTTACAACTGATCAGGTCGAGTCGTGAGTCTCTTTATACATCTAGTAGCTTCGATCCTTCCAAGCTATAGATGTGGTTGGAAGACTGTATAACTCAATGAATACAATTGAAACATTACTCTAAAATACTTTAAGGAGCCAACCACAGTATGACAAATGTAATTCAGTAACTGATGCAGCACAACAGTATTGTGCATGTTGTCATTTGAAGACTACTTAACCCAGGGTCACCATGAAATAGCCTTAGATTGGCTATTATATCGATTTTGCGGTCTAAAGTTTTTTTTTAACTAATTATTTTGCTTTTAACAACCCTAATGCAACCAACAAATTATTTTTAAAAATTTTTCCTTTAGATTTTTGCGGATATATCCGTCATTGATCCTTATGGTACATTTTTGGTTTATAAATACTAAAATATATCACTTGTGAGATTGTTTAAATAAAAGTAAAGCCAAGCGACCAATGTGTATTGTATCAAGCGTAGAGTACTGTGTAATTAAATGTAATGTGGAATAACAACGAAAACAACAACTTCACTTTCGAGGCAATATTTAGTGTCTTGAAGCATTATTGACCCTCAACGAAAATAAGTTAAGGCGGATATATCCACATTTTACCCTTGGAGGAAACTAACATAGGTGGATATAAACATCAATGATCCACGAAGGGTTAAACATGTTTGAGAAGTGGAAATGAATGATGTTAGTTACAGAACACAAGTATCTTGACCTTTTCAAAGTTTTATTATAATTAATAATAGTGGAATAGTAAATAATTCATTGAATTTGACAGAGATAACAATTTGCCCATTTCCTGTACAGATCAAAGACGTGGGTTCCCTCAGTGCAGAGCAGCTTGCTAAGGAGCTCGGGATATCCGTCGTCTTGGCCAAAGAGAGACTATTGGCAGCTGAGAAGGCAGGCAAAGCTTGCAGGGATGACACTATTGAAGGATTACGCTTCTATCCTAACCTTTTCCTCGAACAGGTTTAATATTATATTTAGGAATGAAATCAATCTTGTAAATAAAATGTAATAATATTTAAATATATTTTACTACTATTATTTTTCTATTACTTGATTTTTCCATAGTATTGTATAATCATCAATTATTTGTACAATTCCTTTTTTCATTTGAATAACCAAAATAAGAGTGATTCTTGTCTGTGTTAACCGTTTTTCCATATAGGATTTACTGGACATGGGAACAAATATTTTATCCTACTTGCTGAGGAAATAGAACTATAAAAATACTCAATGAATTTTGAATGATTGAAATAGTTTTTCAAATTATTGGAAGGAAGTGAAAATTTCCTTTGAGGGAAATTTTCACTTCCTTTCTATTTTGTTTTTGCAAAGTCCACATAAATTATGTATCTTTAGAATACTTATAAAGCCACACAATTTTTAACCGCTAAACACTAATATTATATATTCTTATTTCATAATAGTAATTTGATTTTGGAATCAATTATTTCTTAAAGATCATTTTCCGGATTTGTTTATCTTTCATTAACCCTTTAACGAGTACCATATTTTGCATCAATATAGTAGTGACGTTTTAAAACGTTTATTTGAAAAAATTTGTGCAAATACGTTTATATATTTTTTTAACGTGATACAGATTGATTCTTAAGTCATAAATCAATCATTAAAGACATTTAGTTATGGAGCATGAGGTGTATCGGTGTATTCAGTAGGTAATGTGAGGGTATCATATGATGGTGGCCGCGTCATGACGTTTTGACGCAAAAGGTAGCAGCTGCAGCGTTTTGGCAGAAAAATGTTTTGAAGATGTCCATGTTTTGAAGATTCATACAAAAAAAGTTCCAAAATGTTCATTTTAGGGTATTTTAATCCTAATACACATTTTCTGCTATATTTACAGTAGGCTGCAATAAAATTTAGTAAAACAAATATTTTACTCCTTTGAGGTGTGATTTGATTTTTTCCTCTTACTCCTTACCAGCTCTGAGATAGTGACAATTTAAAACGTCATTACGTATTTCATTACTATTTTGTTTCATTAATAATAATAATGGAAATTTTATATTATGTATAGAAATGGTAATGAGATTTAAAAGGAAAAATTTATAGGAATTTAATAATAATATAAAAATATATATCAATATAAAAAATTTCCATAAACATGAATTATTTGTTTTAATTAACATAATTATTTGATTTAGAATCAATTTTTACATATAATATTTATCTTTTATTTATAAATTTATAATATTTATATAAAGAATTTATTTAAAAGATTATTTAAAAATATATTTGTATTTTAACAATCTATATATATTTTGCATAAATATAGTATAAAAAACGTTTATAAAAAATTTATTAATAGATATTAATTTTTTATTGTCATAAGATAACATTATCAAAAATCAATCTTTTTAGACATTATAAATGATGAGTTTAAGGTTAATGTGTAGTTTTAATGTTGCAGTTTACATATAAATGTTTTAAAAAGATTCATACAAAAAAAAAATCATTTTAGGGTATTTTAAAAAATTTTCTACAGTAGCTTTTCACTGCAATTTAGTAAAACAAATATTTACTCCTTTGTGTGATTGATTTTTTTTACTTTCAGCACTCTATATATAAAAAGTAATTTTTTTACTATTTTTTTTAATTAAGAAAATAATAAATTTTATATATGATAGAATGAGATTTAAAAGGAAAAATTGCACTTGCTATCAAGGTGTTTTAAGAATATCTGTTACCCCGATAGCATGAATTATCGGTAAAATGAATTTGATAGGACAACCCTCAGTTAGATGTGTGCCCTTCAATAAGACGACTTTCTTACATACCCCCTGAGACTCGTCTTATCAAGATTTCACTCTACAACAAAAAAAGAAGACTATTGTGTAGACTTAAAAAAAGAATTTCCATAAAGGCTCTAAAATTCTTTTTACATTCAGATTATTATGTATGGAGAATTAAACAGTGTTTTATCCAAAAGTTTTTATTTTAACAATCTTATAAAAATATATATTTAAATATAGGTGTTGAGAGTTAAATATTACAAAGCAGATATATATCAGACACAATTATAACTACAGTACAAACATTCCTATGCCCTAAATTCTGAAAAATAATCACCATCTAAAAATCTCCTTACTTTATTTTCAGTAAAACAATTTTATAAAAATATAACATAATTCTCTGTCGTATAAAACACATTTTAAAAGCCTACAGTTGAACCTGAAAGAAAGTAAGGAATATATGTAGTTTAAGTAAATTTTACTACAGAAAGAAATTGTATAAAAATTTCTTTTTCTAATAAAACAACATTAAGTAAAAATCATGAATTATATATTAGAATTACAGAAAAATATATCTTAACAGAATGAAGTCTTATATTATCTTTTCCATCATAGAAAAATATTTAAATTTTATGCAGTACTAAAATGATATCTTTCGTACTTTGAAAAGATAGTTAAGCTTTTATCCTGAGCAATGGCTGTATAAATTTCCTAAAAAGATATATAAAGTTAATTCATAAATAGTTTTTTTAGGTAATTTATACACATCTGACATGATGATTTGAGAGGAAGTTATCAATAATATTTTGCTATATCGTAACAGGATATGGTTATTGATTTTGATGGATGGATATTACGTGGGAAGTTGTCTGGCAGTGACCTGATCTACCCACTCCTCACATACTTCTCTTACTGGTGTGATGTGTCCATCCACTCCCTCCTAACAATATACAGTCCTTACCTTGTACCCCCTATTTCTTTCCTACAATATTTATTTACTTTCATTCAAACAATCTATATTCTACTATTACATCTACTAACCACATGGTCCAAGCCTTCCTGTACTGAGTGATCTCTAGAGTATACAAGACTCCTTTTGGTTCCCTGCACGGCAACTGGGCTCTTCTCTGCAATGCTCTTCGCAACTGACAATGCTTCTGCGATCATCCTACAACAAGTACATTAATCTGATACAGAGCTATCAGATTACTGATTTTAAGATTGTAGTATTTGTGCATTCAAGACCTTCAGAGAAATTTCTGAAAAATTCATTTTTATATATCATTCATAAATTTTTCCTAAACTAACTTTATATGATCACAAATGAAAGTAACATACGATTCTTTGGTGTCAAACACTTTGCTGACCAGTCCAACAACCTCTGCTTCCGCGGCAGGCAGCTTACGAGCAGTGAAGCAAAGCTCGTTCACCAGACTAGCAGAGCCGATGAGACGAGGAAGCCTCTGGAGAATACCCACATCTGCCGCCAGACCTGACCAAATCCAACCAATAATACAATTTTGATCATATTTTTTTTATTAAGTTATCCTAACAAACTAGGTTACAATACTGTCATTGTAATTCAACGTCACTAAGTAGACATTTTTATACCAGTTAAATAACAGCTCTTTAGGTGAAAATTTTGTTGCTTCTCAGAGATTGTAAAAGTCTATTTAAACAATATGGATATGATATGAGTCAACATGTCCATGAACATATCTTTTTCTGACACCTTGTCAGAAAGGAACACAACTAAGAGCTATAAACTAACCCCAGTTGAACTTGGATAGCTCAAAATTCTTGAATTTGACTATTTCCCATGGCCTCTAGCATTTTGTATTTCAACAATGCTAAAGAATTGGGAATGATTCAAATTTTCATCTTGGTAAATTGAGATTTAAAAATGAATCTTCAACTCAAAATATCAATAATTTATATAAAAAAAATGTTTTTCAAACAATATTCGGTGAAAGTTTTGCATCACATCAAGTGTGCACCATGCTAGATGATGATGATTCAAGGTTTCATTAAGAAGGATTAGGCCGCGAGATAACTGAATCATTAGGAAGTGATGTTCATGCGACGCTGGCTTTGAATTGCGTTAGTGTGAAGATTTTCTTCACTTCAACAGTTAAACATAACTAACTTTAAGTGAAAAACTTGTTTATTTTCAAACTTGTATTGTATTTTTTTTGTTAAACCTTGAAAGATAAACTTGTGTGATTAAATAAATTTTTTAAAATTTTCAGCTATTTCTTTTTTTTCCGAGAACGTGTTTGGATTTGCCAGGATTTTGGATTTGAGGGGTTCCATTGTACTGCATTTTGCATTTTTTAGAACTAATTGGAGAAAAAATTGTTTCTTAAAAATTAAACCAACAAATCCTAAAAATAGGTTACAATACCTTCGTCCTTCAATTCTAATGTAGTCAACAGGCGACTAGTCCGCCTGTTGACTACATTAGAATTGAAGGACAAAGGTATTGTAACCTATTTTTAGTCAATAATCAATTATGGAGGCAAAAATGTTTAAATTAACAAATCCTGTAAACCCAAGAGATGGGTTAATTTAGTATTATGTTAAGTACATACCAAGATCAACCTCTTTGACCTGAAACCACGCATCCCTTGTGCAGTATCTAATGTCAGAGGCTGCAATCAAGTTGATCCCTCCACCAATACAGGCTCCATGAACTGCACCAATCACTGGTTTAAGGCACTAGAGAGACAGGAGAATAATGAAAGTGGAAAACAAGTACCTATGGTGGAACTTTGATTATTCAAAATCTAAGAATTGGTGTTAAAATTATAATAGATGATAAGTTTTATTTTAAGAAATTCTCACAATCAAAAGTTATTGAAAGAAAGCTAAGAAAATATTCACATAATCATTGATGTTAATATTATGTACAGAAAAAGAATTTTTAGGATAAATGACAAGTTGAAAATTATAATGACTTGTACTACATCATTTGAAGATTACCCTGCCCAGATATTTTTATTTGTGAAATTTATTACAAATGATGCAATTAATTACTGCTAACATTTATATAATGTATTGTAAGTAGCATTACAAAAAAACTGTGTGAGCACTTTGACCTTGGAGGTAGGCGACTGACTCACGATTCTAGTGTTTATTTATATAAAAAAATACACAACATCGGTGAACTGACATATATCACAATAAATTTATAATATATACCTTTAATAATAGCATCACATTGTTTAATGTTAATTAAAATATTACTTTAATACTAATCTAATGTTAAAAAAATAGTCATCCATTTTCTTCCCTTTTATTATAAGATAAAATATTTTTAGCGATTCATCCCCCACAGGTAATACAAACTGGAAAAAATGGCCCAAACTTGAGGTCTCTACATTGATCCTCTTATAAGTGATGGCAGTTCAAGTTTAAAAAAATTTATATAATTATTAATTTTGTAAATATTGAAGAAATAAGTATTTCATATCAAAAAAGTTTAAAGTCACTTAAAAAAGCCCAGTCACTTACAGTTTCTGATCTCAGGCAATCTGTTCAAGGTTATGGGTTCAGGGTTATGGTAGGGAGCCTGCTAGTCCTCTTTGCCGGGTGCTTATATCCCGTCCGTTTGTTTTCTTCGACGGCATGGTACACCACCTCATTTTGATGTACAAGATTGTGTTTATGTACTAGCAGTTTCCAAAAAGGTGGATAGGTAGACAAGGATTTGTGAGTGGCTGGCTCGATTACCCGACCTAACACCTCTAAATTTTTTTGAGACCGTATGAAAAGCAAGATTTATTTAAAGCTAGATATTTTATAAACGATAGTTGATTAAACAATCTTCGGTGTTTACAATTCACCTTCTCTAAAGCACTCAAGGAGTTCTGGTAGGCCTTAATTGTTCCAGAGAGGATTTTGCATTTTCGAGCAACATCTTCTTCCTCACTCAACTTGGATCCCAGTGTCATCATATCTTGAAAGTCTAAACCTACAACATAGTTCATCATGTATTGTTTAGTCCAAATTTTCTTTGAAATAGATAAAAGGTTCATTACTTATTGAAGTAAGATTAACCTACTACTTAAACTAAAATATAAGCAGTATCAGTGAAATAACACATACTTTCTCCCCTAATTAATGAATAATAATGATGTATATCTTTATTGATACCATTATATTAATTAATGGTTATCAAAATAAAATTCATAAGGTAATGTTTCATAAATGGTATCATTTTCTTCAATCATACTACAAGATGAAATATTTTGGGGGATTCATTCCCCCTGACAACACAAATAACAAACTTTTATGACCAGGTTTTATTGGGTGATTTGACCTTATGCTTCATAACAAATTCATTGGTCGTCCTGACAACACAAATAACAAACTTTTATGACCGGGTTTTATTGGGTGATTTGACCTTATGCTTCATAACAAGTTCATTGGAAAATATTTTATATTCGTTTTATATTTTCCAAAATAAAAACAAAAAGTAAAGTCTCGATTTAATGCCAAAGTACAGTATTTAACCAAATTTTACAAAAAAATCAACCTTTGTTGTGGTTTCGGGGTTATTACGCAGACAAGGAGACACCAATTCCGAAAACTACTTTTTGGATTCAGCGAACTTCAAAACGAATATTTCCAATCTTAGTTCAAATTCATAAATTTGTATGACAAAAATACTTTTCTCATACAAAAAATGTAAAAGTAAAGGAGGAAGAAAGTATAAACTAACCAGAACAAAATAGTTTCCCTGCTCCTGAGAGAACCACAACCCTGCAGTCAGCTGCATCACCCAGGCGGGAAAAACATTCTCCAATCTCACTTTAACATAAGATAACATACAAATTATTTATTAATTAATTTACATCTTCCTACCATTGTAGGTTGCTTAAAAACAAAGAATACTTTTACAAATATGTTTTCTTAATTATATAAATGATTTTTGAGGATGATCGCTGATTGTTTTACTGCCAATAGTGGAATTTCATAAAGTTTATTTTGGTTAAGGCCGAAACGTTTGTATCTATAGAGATGTGGAGAATTTAACTGAGAGATATTTAACAGGATATCTAGGACAAGATAAGAAACTAAATAATATCTTTTGTTCAAGGGTTGAAACTGGAATGCTTTTTGTACGAGCTTAATGTTTACAGCCGAGCTTCTCAGGTTAAGTTTTAATTTGAGCAAGTAACAAAATGAAACTTTAGACCTGTGTTAAACAATATCTTTTGTCAGACTGCATAATTTATTCAGCAAACTGGTTAGTCCCATTTGAGTCAAGGATTGTACAGGTGAGAGAGTTGCTTCCATCTTTTTTTTACAATTCTTAATTCAATATTCAATACAATTCTTAACACAAATAAATCAATTAACACTTTCCTTACTATCGAATGGTAAGTCATTAGACAAATACATACATGATTCAACTACAAGCATGTCAATACGTGCATGAATACATGTATTTGAATCTGTTCTACATTACAATAATGAACATCTGATTGCCATTGTCTGACTCCTTCCTTCCCTAGGGTGGGATCACTTTTAACCCGCAAATTATATTAAAATTGGTCATTCTCACAGCAGTATGAAAAAAAAATAGTTTTCAAAATGGCTAATATCCCTGATCATGTTGGAGTAACATCGATTCAGATGGATCTTTCTAGACTTATGCTAGACATTATAAACAGTAGTTTTGTCAACTTTTCTATTCTCTCCTGGATTTAGAGAAAATGGTAAGTAACGATTACTTCACAGGAGGATGACGGCAATTTTTTTAGATGATTCATTTCCTCTTCGTACTGTGTTTGCCATATTCATAGCCACATATGAATATTCATATATATATACTGTATATATATATATATATATATGATATATATTCATGATATATACTGTGTTTGCCATATGGCAAACACAGTATATGTGGTCACTTCATAAGCTGAATGTTACCAGTTCAATTTAAAATATTTCACATTTTACTTACAGCCACATAGTGTTGTTGAGAGCGTTAAGTTTCTCAGGACGGTTTAGTTCAACATGATAAATATATGGATGAGGTACGGAGATAGCTAGGGTCTTGAATGTACCAATCCCCTCTGAAGACATATTGCATTTGGCTAATTCTACTAGTTTTCCTGTTAGATAGAGAGAACACCAGCTGATTAAGTCATTTTGTTTTATATAGTTCAATCTGTAAAATCCAACTACTGTAAAATTGAACACGATAACTCTAAAAAAAAATGTTCCGATCGAGACCAAATTTGGTAGAGTTCAATCAAAATTGAATAACTGAATCAAAATTAAAAAGAAATTTAATTTGTCAGAATAAGACAATTCGTTGTATAGATGGGTCTGCCTTGTCCGTCCCACTGCAATGAATTTTTGTTAGTTTAAACATTTTAACGGTGCCCAGTCTGTACATTTTTTAAATTTGCACAAATATTAAATCTCAGTCATTAGAATTTTTAAATAATACACACAATTAATTATAATACTAGATTCAGGAACAATTTTGCACAACAACATAGGCTTTTCTTTTTATGAAAACAAACCTCTTTACTCAGAATTAAACATTTTTCAAAATTTACAATCTTAGTCTTAATTAAACAACAGAATGATTGTTAAAGTTTAGGAGCAACCTCAAAAAATCTTTAATGAAACAAGCTTTTTACTCATTGTCAGAATTCTTTTCATTTACAGAACAGCGTTACGGTAACACATATCCCCTCGCCTACATATTTGCCCTTCTATCCCACCATCGACAAATAGACATCAACCTGGATTGGTTGGCACCTTTTCACCACTAGACTACTTTTCTTGTCCCAGTCTTTACCGGGCAAGTTTTTGACAATTCCTACACCACTGAGGCCAAAGAAGGCAACAATAGGTACAAGGTACAAGGTAGAGATGAGTATTCCTACATTTACTCGGACGAGTTCATAATCCAGAAATATCGGTCAATCGGAACGGGTAGTTTGGGGCGGTTTTGTACTCAAATATTGTGCGTTTTTAATTTGTGATTTTTTTAATATTTTACCTTTGACCATTAGAATTTTCTTAAAAAACTACACAATTTAGTTACTTTAAGTTTTTCTATATCTCAAACGGTTACTGAGATATTAAAAAATCTTAACACAGTACGTTGTATTTTGGGGATCCAATGTTAATCTTTTAGAGGAAAAAAATTTCACATATTAATAAATATTTTTGGATTAAAATTTGTATTTACCTTCATGGGGTTGAGGTTTTACGCTTCAAATACTTAAAACTCATAGTTTATGTTTTAATCATGGCAGCTAACCTGCATACACTTTTCCCATTTTAATCACATAGAAATAGGAAAACTCTTTTATTTATGGACAGATGTTTCTGAAACTAGGTATAAAATGGTCAAAATAAAAACTTTTTATGTTAAAAATGCCTACTTTTAACGTTCCTAACAGCAGCAAACCTGCATACTCTTTCCCATGCTAATATTATGGAGACTAGGCAGCAAATAACTCTCGTATTTATCGACAGATATTGATCAAACTTGTCATATATTATTATTATATTATTGATTGATTATTATACTGTCAGATTTTGAAAGGGTCAAGCATGTCTTGGGGTAATATTTGATTCAAAATTGAAGTGGGACAATAACGTAAATTTAATCAAATAAAAACTTAAGAAAATCATTTTTATTTTTTATCAGATGAATCAAGTTCTAAATGAAAGTACCGGTAACCTGAAAACTATTTATTATGCCGATATTTAATCTTACCTGCAATACGGTATAATAGCGTGGAGGGGTTGTTTTCAATCTATCATACAACTTTTAAACATAATTCGAAGATCAATTATCAGAGCTGCATTCAAAAAACCTAACAATTCCCCACGTTACAATTATTTAATGATTTTGGGCTTTCAACAACTAGGCAATTATTTATAAGGACTTTATTGGTATTTCTATATAATTGCGTACACTTGGTTGTGGCTCCGGTGACACACTACTATCGTACCCGTAATGCGGTGGGGGTGGGACTGCAGGTTCCGCGTATCATCAAATCTATCAATTTATCAAACCTATTTTTTATTGCAAACTTCCCGCTAGGAAAAATCCTGCCGGAAATGTGAAACCTGCAGATCCCCCTTGGTGTTTACAAGTGGATTGTGGCGGTCTGGCTGGCAGAGATCGGTCCGGTTAACGCTGAGCCCCAGAATATCAACTGTGACAATGACTCGGACTATTGACATTTATAACTCTCCCAACTACACAGTTCATCCAGCTTCTTGCGAACAGGTTGTTTTTCGTTTGTTTTTTTTATATCAAATATTTGGTTTTGTTGAAGAGATTTTTTTTAAGAACTGCTAATTAATTGTTATTATTTAAGGTTAAATTAATTTTTTAAGGTTTTCTTATTGTGTGATGGTTTTATTTAATTGCCAATAATTTTGGTTTTGTTATTTTTTATGGCAGGATTTTTTAGTTTGTAATTTTATTTTTTATTACTATTATGTAAGCAGCCAGGGCGGAACACAACCCACGTACAGGTATTCTACCCATGTGAGGTTTTTATTTAAGTATGAATTATTGTAAACTGCAGTATGTGTATGTTTTTCTCCAATAAAAAATTGTTTGATTTGATTTGGAAATTCGCTGAGTACGCAGGTCTACTACAACGAGAGAATTTAAGTGAATTCCTCATGTAGAGAATAAGTTATTACCGTAGGTAGCATGGTTGGACTTAAGTCAAGGACTATGATGATTTTTCATTTTGAGCCCCCTAGAGGCCAAAAGCAATAGTTGTTACAATTTTTATTTGGTACATTTATTAGGATGAGTTTGAAAACCAAGAAAATTGAGTTAACTAAAGCAGGGTTTGTAACCCAAAATGGAGTTTTGACTTATTTAATTTTTACTAGCACCGTAGGAATCAGCTCAAAACAAACAATTTACTATTTTGAATCTTTGCTCTACCGTATGTCAGAGTGGTTAATGAAATATAGAAAATGGCTAACACAATTTATATTCTTTTGGAGATCCAATGTTAATCTTATTGGGACAAGGTTAAAATACTATTTTCTCACTTATTAATGTTTTTCTAATGGAGGATAAGCGAATTGACATAAATTCATTATTATTTAAAAAAAAAAACTTAGTATAGACCCTATGGCTTCATCTTGTTCAATATCTACTACCGCATGTTGAAATACCCACTGTATCTAAATATTACTGTCTTTACAGCAGAAACCCTACTGACTCTTTTCCGGTGTTAATTTTATGCCGAATAAGTAAAGGTATATAACTCTTATTTAATCTATGATCAAGCTTAGTTTGAATAATCACAAATAATTCCTATATAAATAGAAATTCGCTCAGTATGCAGAGCTACTGCTACAAGGGGTATTTATTTAACTCTGGATTCAATATCATGAAAAACCTTAAATCAGAAAATGTACTCTTTTCTCCTAAACTAGAAGACATAGGTTAATGTTCTTTAATCATTGATTAGGTCTCATTTGACCTATTATTTGAGTGGAATGGATTTTATTTTGCCAATAATTTTTTCAGTCACATTAAAAAATATTAGATTTTAAATTATGTCTTTTTTCAAATTTGGCACTTTGTTTTAATTTCAGACTTGAAATAAGAAGACTAATTTTCCACTCATTTAAATTAAGAATAAGAGTAAATGGATTAGATGGTTCCAGAGAAAAGTATAAAATTAAAAACATAGGTTTCCAGGCAAAAATGTTTTAATTTACAACAAGCAGGAATATTGCAAGGCAGTTCAACGCTTATGCCGCTTGACATTCTTTCACAAAAAGTATAATAACTCTGTTACTAGATGAAGGAAGCTAAATTACTTGGGGTACTTTCCTATTATACCGACCACATTCAAACATTGTATTGTATATTCCAACATCCAGCGCTCTGCGGAGTTAAATTAGGTGGGTTATTGATATTTTTATCCTATTAATTATTATTACTTTACTAAAGTAACTCAACAAACATCAGCAAAACCTGTATGTAGACGATGTATGTTATGTCATTCTGCACTCTGCATTTCTGAACTCTTTTTGTTTAATCTCAATTGCTCATCACCATAGGGCCTGTGTGGTGAATTAGAGACAGCAAGGTACCGTAGCAGCATTAGTCACATGGGCTGACCAGGGGTGAACGCTCATGACCTGACAGGAGTCACCAGCTGCTGGTTTTGATCCAGCAACCTTTGACTTACTAGGCCAGACCGTACATCTGAGCTACCATGCCGGAATCTCTGAAGAGTTAGGTTATGTTGGTTATTGATATTATTATACTAAGAATATATGGCTACAATCAATAACCAACCTGATGCAACTCCGCAGAGCGCTGATAAAAGAAAATACAATGCAACGTATGGGTGCGGTTGTTATAATACAAAAGTACCTTATTTGGTAGGGAAAATAGATAAAACTATATAAATATTTTTCCACTCAAATTTTGTTGATCAACCCCTCTTAAATATTAGAGATTTCATGTAGGTTAGCATAAAAATTATTTCTGCTTAGTAACTTACTTTGACAACCTGTAGTCCTTGCAAAGGGTGAAACCAACTTCAACATTTTTGAGATACCGTAGATTTAATTCAAATACTATAAATCTGCAAGTTAACACACCATGTTAGATAATAGAATTCAGTAAGAGGTCAAACAGTACCAATTTTCGTTTTATTATTAGGTCGTCAGATGACAATTAATTTCGGACTATATTAGGCCTACGTATAATATATGTAAGTGTGTGTCTTTAAATATGTTTATCTTTTAATAATTTGTGTATATGCTATCAACCGTTGAACTCAGCTGCACTAATCACTGGCCACGAACAATAACAAAAGGTTAAATCAGACAAAAAAAAAATAAATGTCCGCTTTGGTAGGTAATCAGACTCACGGTTAACTTAAGTGTTTTCTATGAGTCTTAATGAAGCAGAGGTTAATTGTTGGATATCCAAAGGAACATTTAACCTTATTTTACTGACCTGATTAAGCTGTGGTGAATAACACCAATGTCTGTTTTTTATCAATAATTCTATTTCAACTCTAGTCTGAGTTTTATGATTAATAAAGCTGTAACAATGAAAGTATTATATAATAGTATAATCCCTATTAATATTAGTAATAAATAGAAAAAAATAAAAAATAGTAAAAAAATAGAATTAAAAAAAATTGTTTCATTCAATGACTGGGACAGTGGCGTCGTCCTGTAATCCAGCTCCTTGGAGGTCACGAATTGTGGATAGTTGTGAGCGATGGTCGGTGGGTGTAGTGATCTCTTGTGTGGATTAACATCCGCACTATTGAATACAATGCTAATCCGCAAAGACCATCCTCATAATTAGACCAATTCTAATTATCGAATTAGATTTGGATTCGAATCCCGCAAGGGTTGAATCTGGACCCAGTCGCCATTTGTCATTGGGCTACTAATTAATGATGCTTCCTAACAACAGGTCGACGTTAGGTAGTAACAAGACCAGGGTTTGGACCGTTCCCCATCAAAACGTTAAAAATGCCACCGGCGTAGAAATACACAAAATAAAAAAAAAATTAAAATTCGTAATTCAGAGGCCGTGATTCGCATTCCACGTTAAACTGTAGGTCCCTTAGTTACCATCGGCTGTTCGGCTATTAATTAACGGTCCTGTCTAGGGAACATGTCAGCCTTAGTCAGTAACAAGACTATAAGATCGCAAGACTACAAGATCGCACCACAATCACCGTACACTCAATCCTCATTCATACTTGGCTTAAAATACCTACATTGTAGTATAGTTGCCATTTCAATAATCTAATCTAATCTGATCTAATCACTAAGCCTATTCTAAATATTCTCAAAATTACATGCGCTATAATTTTTGTTATTAGGCCTATGTTATAAATTTCTTTAAGTGAAATTAATTCATCTAAATAAGCCAAAGTTTTAATTAGGACTAATTACCAACTTCAATTTGTTTAGTTTATGTATAACTTAATACACAAAAGTACAATCCTGATAAATTAATTACGAACCAAACTAATGAAGAAAGGTTATGTTTACTTCTTTTTTCCATTTTGCCAAAGGCAAGCTTAGCGTCAGCTATACAGTCTCGAAGTGCACTAGTTTTTCTTATGGAATCCCCTTATAAATTTGGGGCCGTTCCGGGGATCGAACCCGTCACCTTTTGCACCGAATTCCAAGATGCTACCCGTTAGGCTAGCATTTACGTTCACTTCAAAGCCAAATCAAAGTCATTAAAAGTTACCAGTGGACTGACACATACTTTCTCCCAAAAGTAAATTTAAAAACGACAATCTGTAATTTTACAGACATACAGGTGGTGTCATATTATTTAGTACTTTGTGTACTATAAACTTTCAAATTCTAATCGAAATCGTGAGAGCTATTTTTGAGAAATTTAGATTTTTCATTTTTTTAAGGTTTTTAGGGGTGAACTTAAAAATATCCTGAAAAATCAAAAATTAAAAAAAACGCGTAAACCCTCTAGTAGCATAAATATAATTTCAATAACATAATTGTTGCAATAACAATGCAAGAGCGAGGCGTAGGATGCGATTCCAGCTATGAGAGGTTGTCTACTTTTTGGCTGATTTTCTTTATTCTTCAACTTTGGGATGCCGTGCATACAGTCATTATGAAGAGTATTGTTACAAATAAAATGAACCATGTGGATAATTTGTGTTTTGAGTGATACTGCCTGGAATCGTCGGATAATGTCTAATGTACATATTGCAAACACTAGAACCCCCTCATTTAAACTCCTTAGGTTTAAGAACACACGGTTTCAAATTTTGGTTTTGAAAATTGCCCACCCCCCTGAGACATATCCATGTCAAAACCCAGGAATAGTAAATTTTCACTTAAGATTTTTCTTTATACTATCATAGACCATCTACTACCTGCTTTAAACATGATGTAAGATAAGGTTAGATAAGATATGGTTTAAGGTTAGAAAATTTATAATACGGTACTGTCATACTTATACTTTATACTTTTAACTGAAATGGCGACCTACCCAGGTAGGTATTTTAAGCCAAGTATGAATGAGGAATGAATGTAGGATGATTGTGGCGCGATCTTGTAGTCTTGTTACTGACTAAGGCTGACATGTTCCTTAGACAGGACTGTTAATTAATAGCCCAACAGCCGATGGCAACTAATGGACCTACAGTTTAACGTGGAATCCGAACCACGGCCTCTGAATTACGAATTGGTCTAATTATGTAGATGGTCTTTGTGGATTAACGTGGTATTCAATAGTGCGGACGTTAATCCACACAAGAGAACACTACAACCACCGACCATCTCTCACAACTATCCACAATTCGTGACCTCCAAGTAGCTGGATTACAGGACGTCGCCACCGTCCCAGTAATAACTAACAAAGAACATGTTATTTGATAATACGGATGACAGATAATAACACAGATGAACGGATAGTAAAGTATAATCATAGATGATAGAAGAACTTCAATTCATAATCAATGGTATAATCATAGAAGAACGGATAGTAAAGTAAAAACTTTATAATCCGTTCCTTTCTGATAATATACTGTGAAGCGTGAACATGTTTTGTTTGGTTCCATTTGCGTCTCTATGCCCAATATTTTTTGTAATTTTATTTCATTTTCATTACCTCTTACTTAACCTAGAAGAAAGTAGAAGACAGAATTTGACATTCGATTCCTGAGGAGTTAAGCGTAGCAATAGTTTGGTAGTTGCTTGTGAAATAGCTTAATCTAAAGGATGTTAAATTTTTTATTTGAATGTAAACTCACTCAGAGTGTAATTCAATGATAATCAATACCTTATTTTCTTGTAATATTTTTAAAATTTATATGGTGTGCAGTAGGCCTGCCAAGACCATGGCATCAGTGAAATCAAGAATTTCATTGAAAAATATAACTTATACTGGCTAGATAAATCTTCAAAGTCTTAAAATTGAAACAAATGACTTTAGTACTGTGAGCTGTAATCCATGAACTAAATGTAATAGGCTAAATGACTGAAGACCATTTTGAAAACAGTTGAAAGTATTATCAGCCTTTAAAGATAATGTCTATTGTATCTCCAAGAGCAATTCTTAGGTGGAAAGAGTGGCTTCCTCTAGTTACACAGCAGGTAAGGAAAACAATATTCCAAAATGTGATATAGCCTACTTTTACATATCTTTTTAACACGTCCAATGCTAATATTTTTATGTATGCCAAGTCCTGTGGTAAAAGGATTTTGGTACTCATTAAAAAGATATCCTAGTAGAAGCATTATACACTGTGAAGGAACAACTACAGACAACATTCACAGCTAAACATAACCTTCAAATTGGTTAATGGTTCCACAACCTGAGATAATTGGGTGCATGGGAATACACTTAATTGTCGTCCGCATATGGGATGGACGTGAAGTGATGCGTTTACATGTGATTCGCATAGAACGTGTTTATAAACTGTACGATATCCTACTTCTGACTCATTGGTGTCTAGCATAATTTATTGAAAAGCAGCAAAGCCTAAATTACGAAGTATAGGCTAATTAAAGTACTATAAACTTAGTTTGAAATAATTCATTCAGACCCATTGAGTGGTTTGTTAAATTAAATTCGCAGGTAAGCCTGTGATTTTGATCCAATATACAGGTTAAATATGTTTGGTTAAAAATCTACCTTAGAACCATATTTTACTCTTCCCTGGCCTATACTGCTATACAGGAAACCTCTCTTTTAATTCCTCTTTTTAATAATTTATGTTATTAGTAATGTTGGCTATACAAATCATGGTTAGTATGAATTGCATTTTGAAGCTTCTGATTATTACGTACTGACTATAAAATAAGCAACTATTGTTCCACCTCTATATTTATGTAATATGAATAGTTTTATCAATTAAAATTATTGATATTTCATAATGCATCATATTTCATATTGACACTGTTAGAGTTTTGAAAATTCATAATGGCGTTGGTTATTAATTATTAAATTAACAATTAGTTGGACTTTTCCAACGCGTCTTGTGTTTAAAATCTACACAACGTTTCGAGAGTTGGATAAACTACTCCCGTTTTCAAGTGCCTAACAATATTTACATTTGTACAAACAAAAGGTTATTTCTACATATAAAAAAGGAACCGGTCAAAAAACAAAAAAAAATATAAATATAGAAAAAATTGTAAACAAAACACTATACTTAGCCTATTCTGTACATTCGGAAAATTGCAAACGAACGACACTAGCACTCCGTCTCCGAGCTAGCGGACGTAAAAATTAGTAGGCACGACACGAAGGCCAGACCACTACTGTGGTCTATAGGACCACAATGTTTCTATAGTTATATTTTTTGTTGTGTTTTTTGACCGGTTTCTTTTTTATATGTAGAGATAACCTTTTGTTTGTACAAATGTAAATATTGTTAGGCACTTGAAAACGGGAGTAGTTTATCCAACTCTCGAAACGTTTTGTAGACACTGTTAATTAAGAATTAATTAATTTACAAGAAATAAGCTTGTAAACCTATGTACAATATGGTTCTCACATTAAATAAATCCATGGTTTTAGGACCTGTATAACATTATATAACAATTTATGCTTGTGTAAAATGATATGCTAACGACTTAATCTATCGTAGGCTATAAAGAGGAAGGTGCTGCAACTTGGTGGAGTTAAAATCAAATCGAAAGGTTTTTGAGATTTTAACTTATAAGATGTTTTTGTGCAAATTTATGTAAGAGGCATTTTTTTACGTTTAGTATGGAACAGTTAAATCATTGGTCTTGTTAATACCTTACGCCAATCTGAAGTTGGATAAATAGATACGGTAATTAAATTATGAGTAGACAGACTACAAATGGAGACTTGGTCCGGAGCAAGTTACCTCTGAGCTGTTCAGCTGTCTCAAGTCATTTAAGCATTATATGAGTAATTGTATAAACGTTATCATAGACAAGCCATTGTAAACTTAGCATACTCTTGCCATTTCTATGAAAACTGTCAGGCCTGTAGTGGATTACCGGTGCAAAAACCAGTGTAAAAAAGTTGCACAATGGATAAGTTGGTCCAGACCTATTTTTAATCCCAAATGTAAACTTGTATAATACTGTGTATGTCTATTTAAATTGCAAAAATATCTTAAATTTGTTTTCAGCAACGCCTTCGTAACCTCATCCAGATAATTGCTTTCAATGTCAATCCATATGAGAAATGTTCCCACTTAGAAAAAAGAATGGGTAAACACTGTTATTATTATACATTGCATCTTACTACAATGTCTGCTCCATTTTATACGAGTGAAAAAATTGAAAGTGATAACCCTAAATGGGCAGACATAGAGATTAATCAAGTAAATGGATCAGCTAATGGTGAGTTTTTACTGATCTTTTTACCAGTATAATTAATAAGTTTTTAAACAATAATGACCCTATTCTGAATTAGTTGGCTCTTGTGTAGAGCGGAAACTCCACACTAGGAGTTTTAGTATGTAAACACAGTGTATACATTTTTATGTCTAAAATAATCTGAATTGTAAAACAATATAACTTCTCTTGTTAGAAGTTTTCCTCTGTAGCAAGGCCTAGAAAATGATTCAATGATTTATTGGCTTTTCAGTATTACAATTGGCTCGTCAGCCAGGAAATATCTAAGCACACGCAAGTGTTACTTAAAACTAGAAAAAACCATGCACAAACAGAAACATAAACAAGTCTACTAATAAATAATTAGGCAAAATACCATGCAATTCAAGCCATTCTGTGCACACAATTTACATAGATAGTGTAGTCGTACCTAATAATGGTGGTAGATAATGTAGTCGTACCTAATAATGGTGTTCGTGCATAAAAAAATAGAAGGGTTTATTCAGGAGCCAGTCTCTAATTACTGTCTTAAACCTTGGTAAAGGCAAATCCCTCGCTACAAAAATTGGTTAAAAAATGTTTTACCTGAAACGAGGGAACAACTTATAGATTTACTCAACCTATACCTGGTGGTGAACACATTAACCCATTCCGGTCCAAAGACGGGCATTGCCCGTCCTATTTCCATGGCTAAAAGGCCAAAGACGGGCACTGCCTGTCCTCATGTTGGATTAATATTTTATTTCGCCATTGTATCGTAGCAGACGTTTAAAGCTATGCGTCTTTCTACTCCTAACGAACTAATTTCTTATTTTATACTCTTATGTCGTTTTATATTTAGTGGTATTGCCATATAACCTTTAACAAACACCAGTTGCAGACGCTATTCGGCTTTTGTTTGTTTACACTCTTGTTTCGTCAACATGGCAACTCTTTTTATTATATCATACCAGTGATAGTCTTCCAGGAAAATTCAAAAGGAACCAGCTCTAAGGCATTACTAGAGCCAAATGTAGTGGGATTTGCCCCACCAATACCGCTACAACTGTTTAAAAACAAATTGATCTACTGAACTAGGGAAATATTCTTTAAAATCATCAGGTTTAGCAAAACCATTATTTATGGGAGCAGGTTTGGTCCTAGTTCCCAAAGCTACTAAGCAAATAATCCCAAGCTGCTTTGCAGGGATTAGCTGCTTGTGTGGTGGTAGAGGCCACATACGTTTGTTTAGCCTCCTTTATTTTTACTTTATAATCAGCTCTCAATCTCCTTAAATAAGCAATAAGCTCGGTATTATACTTAGAAATGTCACTGACTAAAACTACATAATTCGGGGCTGAACCACTGTTTTGGCTTCTTCTTGGTTAAAATAATTGAAATATTTATAACAGACTTAGTTTTGAGAGAAATACACAGGTTTAAAGCATCCGATATGCTATCA
Source organism: Nephotettix cincticeps (assembly GCA_023375725.1). Taxonomy (NCBI): domain Eukaryota; kingdom Metazoa; phylum Arthropoda; class Insecta; order Hemiptera; family Cicadellidae; genus Nephotettix; species Nephotettix cincticeps. Next base: position 25,493,135 of record CM041786.1, on the reverse strand, counting down.
AAGAAATAGGAAAATGCCAGTAGGAAGCAAGAAGACAAGGCAGTGATTCACTCTAGGAACCAAGGCATGACCTCAGCATATTGTGAAAGGATTGTATATTTGGTGGCTTAAATAACCTAAAGCTAACATTAGATCTAAGACTACTATCTAAGAGTTAATTTCCCTCTTCAGAACTTGGTGTGGTCGATACAATGAGAAACACGTGCTGATGGTGTGGTCGATATAATGAGAAACACGTGCTGATGGTACGCAATCTGCCCCTGGCTTACTACCGTATTGTAGTTCCAACAGTCAAGATTGGTTAAAAATATGTTAAGGGATACTTTCTCTCTCGTTGGCGCAATTATACTGCAGTACATGTTGAAGCTGCGAAGGAAGTTTAGGAAGTCATTGGCTTTACTTGAGGGCGTGAACAGATCTCAGTTGTGATCCGTTCCAATTATCATAGAAAGTCCAAGTGTGACAAGATAATTAAGACACATTTCCAAAAGACTGAAAACTGTGGCAATAGTGCCACTAGGTGACCTGTACGTAGTAAAAACAACAATAGAGAATTCTTTAATGATTACAGCAGCAAACTCTCCTTCAAATTCGACAGATATGATTAAGTGTGTACAGCTAAATCGATTATTTACAAACATTGTCACACCTCCCAAGGGGTGTGAGCAACAAAAATAGGACATAAGATTCAAGTGGGAAATTTCATTGTAATAGTATATTTGCTCACTCACTACCTAGTGTTCTTGTATGCATAAGACGTATATTTTATTTCCATCACATAAATTTTCTAAGAAAGGAATCTTTTTCTTCAAACATTGAGTGTTGACTGTGTACACAGTTTCAAATTATTAAGAGGAGCAGTCATAAGAAAAAATCAGTGTGTGTGTGCTGTGCTACAATATTATCTCAAGGGCTTATTAGTGGTATGGAAATCCCAATGCATAGTGGGATCTTGAATCATATCTGTCAGAATAAAATCTTCAGAGCAATACAAAGCTGTTGATAACCTTTAAATCCGTAAAACGAAGAAAATATAAAAGACGTTTGGACAGAAGAATTATTGTAAAGCAACAAGGGCAGTTTTCCAAATATTCTTAAAACAACGTAAACTCATCACCCACAATAAAGTATTTCAAATATTCAAAAGTTTCATTGAATAAGGGAATAAGTCGCTCAAACCTAGTATTAAATGCTAGCAACATTGTGAGGAGTTTGGCAAAACACATATTTCCTTCATGTCGCAGGAGTGGTGATCAGGCTGTGGTGTCATACTGGAGATGAGGGGGAAATGGTGGTGACTGTGTGGGGTGTTTACTTCAGTGGGTTGATGTACATTGGCCCTCGTCTAGTAACCTCTGGTCCAGCACAGTTCCACAGCAATACGTTAGTGTTCCACATGCAAGGAGGCTACTTCACCGCTCCTCACTGCTTCAAGGAGCCACGATCACAGCCTTGTCGAGCAGTCTCTGTGCCCATGTCACCTATGGACCTGCGACCCAGTTATTCAGTTAGCCTACTTTTGAGGTTAGTCTTTTGTTTATTTTAGTTTTTAGGCCCTAGCTACTAATTTAAAACACCTGTAATTCTTATTTTGTAAATGAATGAAATAAGTGCTTTATTAAATCAAATAAAAACTCAAAAATATGTTTAAATAAGATTTATTCATAATTTTATTAATTTCTGAAACAGAAAATTTTCATTTGTATTTAACAAATGGGCAAATACAAATAGCATATTCCATGGTCTTCTTCTTTACTTTTGGATCGAAAACATGAACCCTTAGTAATGAAGCTCAAGAGAAAATAATAACTTTGTAAAACAAAATTCTAAGAAAAATGTATGGTCGGATGTTCGAAGATAGAGTCTGAGAGAAGAAACACAATAGAAATATCAGAGTTTAAAGATACAGGGCGTAGTAATAGATATAAAGAGAAGGAAATGGAGATGGGCAGGTCATGTCCTCAGGAAAGTAAATGTCTCAATATCAAAGATCACACTGATTAACAACCCAGAGGGTAACTGGTTGACCAGAGCTCTGTGATGGTGAGACATAATATTTTTACTGAAAATAATACACTCCCATAGATATAGTAGTATTGAGGAACCTAAATTTGAATTTCAACAGATTTATTTTATTTTTAACTATGAATACATTTATTAATTTTGACCAAAAGGTTTCATGTAGCCTGCATAAATTTTCCTAACATTAGCCAACTGAACTTCCTCCTAATTTAATTGATAAAAATATTCTCAAACCGTTCAAAACTTTTTCTCTTGCATATTCTTAAGCTGATATTTTAACTGCAAAACAACAGACTGTTATATATTAGTTGCCTATGTTCTTGAGTTTGTTGTTGTATATGATGTACATTTCTCCACCTTTGTGGCGTCATCAGAAAACTAAAAAATTTAAAAACTTAAAAAACAAAACGGCACATTAATTAATTGATTAAAACTATTTACATGATTAATTGAGAAAACTATTTACACTACAGTAGAGTCTTGCAAACTCGGCCCTCGATAACTCGGCAGTCCGGATAACTCGGCCGCACAGAGGATTAAAATGGAAAAAAATTTCAATGTAAAAAATTAAATTATTTTGACCTTGTAAAACCAAAATACTACGCGAATGCGATAATATTGAATCTACGACGGTATTCTCTGTGCAAGCGGGCATTGACCTTGAGCGTCAATTGTATTTTGTGTTGATGTATTTTGAGCAAAAAGGTGCTTCGGCAATGGACATCCTGTTTCTCCGTCATCTGCGTGACGATGCCGCTCGCAAGAGGGCCAGGTGCGAAAAACAAAAAACAATAACCAACTTTTTTACAAATCAATAATTTACAGGGTACAGAACTGTATTTGTTTTTCGTATTATGTTTGCAATGTTCCTATGTAGTGTTTAAATCGATTTAACTTGTTAACAAATGTAATGCCTTCTGTGGTGTATTTGACGAATAATAACATGATACAGTACATATAACCTATCAAAGGACTTTTATCCGTTTAAACCTACTTTTCCCGATAACTCGGCATTTCGCTAACTCGGCCGCCATTGGGTCCACATTAGGCTGAGTTTGCGAGACTATACTGTATTTACAGTCACTCACTATCACTGGTCAATCCCGCATTGCTCGCGAATGCGCGGAACAACGGTGGCTGGCACGTGTTCTACGTTCGCACAGTGGGGGTAGGTTTTGTTGAAGTTGACTGGCATTTTCACTGTTTTTTAAATTACAAAAAACAATGATACTGTATCATTCATTTCGGTGTCAACAATTTACTGAACATTAAAGAAGAGTTTAATAATTCAATAATATTCCAAACAATTCTCAAAATAGAAACCGCCTAATCTGACAACAGTGGAAATTCCTATGAAAACCGGCAACACCGCAAGCATAACTTGGAAAAACACTACCCTAAATCCTCACACCGCGCAGCCAACAGTGAAAATGACAGCCAACTTCAACAAAACGTACCCCCACTGTGCGAATGTACTATACACGCCCGCCATTGTGCCGTGCGATCGCGAACAATACGGGAGTGACCAGTGATAGTGAGTGACTGCAAATGGTGTAAAAAGTTTTCTTTAATCAATTAATTAATGTGTCTTTTTAAGTTTTTAAATTTTTAAATTTTCTGATGATGCCACAAAATTGGTGAAATATACATAAAATACACCAACAAACTCAAGAACGTAGGCAACTAACAAAGGTAATATATAATTACTGTTCTTGAAATTGGGAAAACATAAATAACAGACAGTTAAATTTTCTCCTATATTGCATAATAAGCATACTTAATTCCTGTGATCCCAAGGCTTATAATAAAACCCGATGAGCTCAGCTCTAGCTGTTGTAACCCATGAAATTACATTTATGTCAACACCATCAGTACTATCCTGGAGATAAAGGTCAAGATAAAGATATTAAACTCGTTATGTTATGCAAAATATTGTGTAATAATCTTGTTGCTTTAGGCATACCACTATGCTCAAATGAAATTATTTGAAATCAATTCTTTTGTGATTGATTGTTTTGTTCAACAGACTTCATTCCCTGCAACAAGCTATCAAACAGCATTCCATAGCAGCTGCCTCCCTCAGGGAGAGGATATCTGATGGAGGTTTAAGTGGCAGTAGCAGTGCTGAAGGGAGGGTATGATCATTTATTGGTTTCCTCCATAGATTAATATCATCTAGAAGTAGTTTCCCAATGAGATCTGGATTTTCTCTGTAATACAAAATCATAGAATGTATTCAATTATAGTAACATTGTGAAGTCAAAAGTTTCTGTGGTGTGGTCGGAAGTTAAAACACTGTTCTTGGTTCTAAAATTTTAAAATTACTGAAAATAAAATTTATGTGAAATCAATATAGGAGAGTGCAATGTTGCGCCGACTGCTACATCGCACAAAGCCAACAGGCTCAACACCAAGACTTCACCACCAGCTGATGGCCGTACGACGTGATGTGGAGGAGGTGCGGTTCAGGGTTAATCTGCTCACACACGAGAGAGACAAGAAAAAGTCTGCGTTGCGACAGCGGTTGGCCGACAAGAACAAGCTAACAGAGCGGATGCAAGATAAAGGTAGTCTATAGTGATTTTAATCAAATGTACCGAGTCAATATACTACATTTAATGGAGGTGTGCGGATAGTGAAATTTTTTTCGGATCGGATTCGAATTGGATAGCTCGTACTGAACCTAGATGGGATAGTTAGCGTTCGGATCGGATAATTTTCGGATTCAGATATTCGCAATAACTCAGTGGAATCACACTTAAACATATCTAAGAATAAATTAGAAAAAACTCAATAAAAATGATATGAAAGTTATTAAATTGGACATAAAAAATCATAACTTTTTCATAGCCTGGGCAACAAAACTAAAATTCATATTTCACTGCATTTAAAATATTTCACTACATTTAAAATTTTTAAGAAGGCGTAATTCATGAATGAAATCAACAAATACCTTTTAATTTTACTAAAAATTAAATCAACAGATATTAAAGTTAACTATATAAACGATGGATGGATCGATCTAACTAACAATTCACAATTTTATTTTATGATTCAATAATCTTATTTATTACAATGATAAAACGAATCGTCATAAACGAAGAACCAAGATTTGACAGACAACGTTGGCTCGTCGTCATTGGCTATCTGCATATCGGGCTGCCGTGTTACAATATTTAAACCCGGGAAATTATGGTACCTTGTCATAATCAAGTTATTTAATCTTAAAATTATTTAAAATTGCTACATTTAAAAACTAATGACTTGTAAAATCATCCAACAAAGAGAAAATGTGGAATGAGTGGAAAATTTGTTGGTTATGTGGAACGACAAAATAGGTGAAATGTTGTAGCCTAAATTTGGCAACACTTTATCATATTGCTCTAAACCGAAGAGCTTGAGAATTCAATAAGAAAAATAGCCTATTTTATCAAAATAATTAAAGTTTAATTCGGTCCTTTACGTGGACAATCAAAATTAAGTATTTATTATTGTTGCTGCGAATTACATTGCAAAATGAGCTATTATGATGATTCAGCTTTATTAGATCAACGATTCAAGGTTTCTCGCAGCCGAAATCATATTTCATGCAGAATAATATCAAACTGCAATCTGAAACTCAATGTAAATATCAATAACGCTATGTTTTTATATTTCAAAATGCAATATCATTGAACTTAATTGGTTACTAAAATATGCAATTGAAGAATCAAATAATCATATTGCATCCTCAGACCGGCCAATGACGTTCTTGCATTCCAGTAAGATATGAATTGGCTAATTCCGTCATTTGATTCAACACTTACGTCCGATCAACCTACATCATTTCAAACGGAAAGTTTTGCTTTTCTCTTCAAATTCAAATACTTATTTATTTGTCAATTACATTATATATACTAAATAGTGTCCAAAAATTAATAAAAATAAAAACAACATAGTTAAAAGTATAAAGAAATTACCGAGTCAACTAGAAGATGACAAAAACAGATCAGAAACCATAACTCCTCTGGTGAGAGATTAATATTTTTACCTATAACTTTTTGTGTCCAAAACTCACCAAAAGAATAAAAGTTTAAAGTTAGTAAGTAGTCTTTCAGTAATTTTTTTTTCAATTTATCAAAACTTTGTTACTTATGAAACAAGTCTTTTTTTCAAAACAATTTAGTTTGTACCGTTCAACATATCTATTACGTCTGGTATTAAAGCAATGAATGTTATGATTTTGGATTGAATGATTCACTTGTCTACTGCACAACACTGTCTCATAAATATACAAATCATAATATTCTGTCAACATTCTAAGTTGAGAAAGAAATGGTTTTACGAAATATCTTTTTTGATGTTGAAAATTATTCTCAGTGCTTGCTTCTGCTGGAGAAAGATTCTATATAAGTTTTTCTTTGTAGTATCCCCATAAATTTCTAGGCCACAAGACGTGAGTGAATTTATTAGAGTAATAAATGGTTTTTAATGTATTAGTATTACAAATTTTTGACATTTGTAATATCTATAATATTATAAAGAAGAGGTGGTTTCTGTATGTTTATTTGTGGGTTTGTGTGTTTGTGGGTTTGTTGTGGCAAGTGAACGCAAAAAATACTGAACCAAACAGTTTGAAATTTTACACAAAGACAGATCTTAAACTCATGCAACACATAGGCATACTCATTTCCTTAAAATCCTCTCGGGCTACGCCTTGTGAACGTCCTAAGTTTCAATGTTTACATTTTTAGGAAATGAAAACATAAAATTACTTGAATGTCAACAGCTGTGAACACTAAAATTTGACAGTTCGAGAAGCAGAAGACATGGTTGCTGTAAATACCCTGGGATTCAATATTTACAGTTTTTAATGTCAACATCCGTTTACTTTACATTTTGACAGTTCTGGAAGAAAAAGAAATAAAGTTAATTTTTACACATAAACTGCTGGATCGAAATTAGTGAATTATTAGTTCGAAATAGTGGAATGGTAGATTTTTAATTTTCTCCCGATGCCTGCCTCTATTACGTTAATGCTTATCCTCTCCCAATATTTGACATATGTTACTTTGTCATGTTTAGATATATACTTAGACACGTGTTTTGTCATTTTGTAAACAATAAAGAATTAATTAGCCTATCAATAACTTAAATGTATCTGTAGAGCCTACACCTCTCAGCCTTTTTTACCCGTGCGAAGAACGGGTACTTTGGCTAGTAAAGCATAAAATCTAGAAGACATTTTATAACTACACCCGACATAGTTAACATGATCATCCTAATACAAATATTGGTCTTAAATTTTAAAAATATCTGTATTAAACCTAGGAATTCAGTGTTTTAAACGTCTTATAACTAAGAATTATCTAAGTAAATTTTTGGTTCAAATTTAAACTTGGATTGTTTTGTACAGAAAGATATAAAATTTGATTTTTTAAAATTTAATTTTTTTTGTGAAGTAAACATATCCCATCCAATCCGATCCCACTTTTCAGATATCCCCACACCTCCAACAATTAATAAAGTTTATGGGATTTACTAGTGCATAGATTTTGATTAATTTCTAAAATAAGCACTAATGCCTATTACTAAAACTTTAATCAAAATATTACAACTACTCGAAAATTCTAGGTGAGTAATAATAGTTATCATAAAACTAACTCCCTAATCCATAAAACTAGTAGACTTGTGTGCCTCTTAAGTGGAAGTACTAAAGAATTATCGTAATTTTCACTTTAAAGTATAGGGCGGAGAATTATGTATACAAATGAGACATGCTTTAGAAATGTAAATACACATAGAAAAAAAATTAAATTCAAGTTTAAAATTTATTTTAAAATTAAATAAATTAATTTTAAGTATGATAATAATTTTTCCACTGGGATGAGATCAGCAAATATGCAGGTTCACACTTGATAATTATTTAATATTTTTTTTCCTTTCTTAATAATAGGATTTGATTTTCCTTGTAATTTAAATAATAATTTAATAATTCCTAATAATTTAATAACCCTACATTAGTTGTTAACTCATTGCTCAACTCCAATGAATTGACTAAAAAACTATTCATATATCATAATAAAGTTGAAATAAAGGTAAATTTACATTAGTTTAAGAAGTAAATTAAAATATATAAAAAATCATGTATATTACATAAATATGTATACAATATTACAAAAATTGCAAGAGAATTGTAGCAAAACAGATTGGGTAGTAAAAAATATGATTAGATAGGGTATATATACTTGGTAGCGGGAGGGAAAGGGGGGTGTTTGAAACAATCTGAATATTAACTTTAAGACAATAACTGCAAAAGAATTTTGTATTGAGAGAAGGTAAAGATCAGAATACTTAAAGTTTTAATGTGCAAAATTGATCATAAATTATTCGTGACAAGTTTTCATTATGTAAAAGTCACATGTTTTTTACTCAGGAAATAAATATATGTGTGTGTGAATATGTAGATGTTCATCGAGAGACAGATTTTTATATTGTTTTTTTTCTACAGATATAGGACTGATAGAAAAATACCGTATGCTTCATAAGGATGTGGAGCGCCTCAAAGATCTGAAACGTATTTCGATCGATGCCAAAGAGAACCTTTTTTCATTTAACCAGATGCTTCAGGCTGTCAGGAGGAAACGTATATCAGAGTTGAACTATATATATCCTATTAGTCAGGTTAGTAAACATTCAGAGAATCTGCCTTAGTACCAAAAATATAAATAATACTCTTATGATCTCAGAAAAGGTGCATAAAAAAGTGTAGAAGGTAGGCTGACTAAAGTACCTTTATTTTTATAATATGAGGGAATATAAAGGTCTTCAACCAGCTTATACTTTTTGAGTCTTAAATTAGAATCATTTCGCCTCTACGAAGTGAAGAATCTACTGACATGATGACGGCTAAAATTGCTTATCATGCATTGTTTGAGTCACATCTTTGCTCCGGGATTGCAGTGTGGGGCATAACTATAACAGGAAACATGCAACACATTCCTATTTTGAAAAAGCGTGCAATCAGGATCCTGTATAATCTATACAACCAAAAGAATCCTGCAGAAGGACATTTCAAGAATCAAAGATCCTTACAGTAGTAAACCTGTACATCTGGGAGTAAATATCCCGTGTTTACATTAAGAAACCAGAATCAGCTAGAAGTGTATCACAATTCCACTATTACACAATCAGACACTCAAATAACTCCTGCTTACCATTACATAGACTTAAATCAATAGAATAGAAGACAAACTAAATTGGTGCTAGGCAAGATGTGGAATGCCTTTTATTTTTAAACTAGCTGACCCGGCGAACTTCGTAACGCCTGACAGTAAATACATGTTAACTTTAAGATTGGCCATTTTGAAGTCGAATAGCAATACGGCTTCATTGTAAAAGGTTATTTATTCTGGGTCGCGGCATAGTGAATAACAATAACAAAACGATAAAACATATTAATAACATACCCATAAAACAAATAAATCTGAGTGGATTAATTCACAATTTTCGAATCCAATCCAAACCCAAACGAAACCTGTAATACGGCTTTTATAGGAAAGATATACAACAGCTGATTATTATAATAAACGTAATAATATAACCATTGTAATTATTATATAAACACGTGACTTTAATCAGACAGAAAATAAAAATATAAATACATAATCCCCCAAAACCGAAACTATTAACGTGGTGAATAAAGCTGTTCATTTTTTACAGTACACATTTACTTCATAGTTTAACATTAATGAATGATTCACATGGCATTGGATAGTAAAGCATACGATATTGCTAATGGAAAGTAAACCAATCAGCTGTAGCTAAGAAATCAAATGTTTTCATTTTAGACAATTTGTAAACAAACTTACTCTCCATAAGGTTAACATTAGAAATTTAAAACGCCATAAAATGGAAACTTATGGGGTTTTCGAAAATATTTTTTCACTAAAACCTTCCCGGACACATGTAGAGCAACTTCCTAAAATTTCATGGCGATCGGATGAGTAGTTTGGCAACGCATAAAGGACATACAGACAGACAGACATACATTCAATTTTATATATAGAGAAGACATGTTTTTTGATGTGGTACATTCCATATTATCTGTTTTATTGGGCACACTCACCTATTAGCGAATTTCCCATGGGGAAGTAGCTACCCCCGTCGCAGCAGACCTGCGTACTCAGCGAATTTTCAAATCAATAACATAATAATAATAATATATGACAAGTTTTATCATTATCTGTCAATAAATATTAGTATTATTTGCCTACTCTCCATAAGATTAACATGGGAAAGAGTATGCAGGTTTGCTGCAGTGAGGAACGCTGAAAGTAGGTGTTTCTAGTATAAACAATTTATATTTTGACCATTTATATCAAGTTTCATCAACATCTGTCCTCAAATAAAAGAGTTTACACAAACTCTGTATGATTGACATGAGAAATGAATATGCAGGTTAGCTGCCATGATAAACACATAAACTATGATTTTTAAACATAAATGTGTAGATCTCAACCACATGAAGCTAAATATTAAGTTCCATCCAAAAATATTAGATAATAAGCGAAACATTAATTTTTCCTTATCCTCCATAAGATTAACATTGGAGCCCCAAAATACAACGTACTGTGTTTAGATTTTTTTAATATCTCGGTAACCGTTGGAGATAGAGAAAAACTTTAAGGAACTTAATTGTGTAGTTTTTTAAGTTGATTCTAATGGTGAAATATAAAATTAGAAATTTTTAAAAATTACATGTGAAAAACGCAAAAAACCCCGTTTTGGGTTACAAAACCCCCCCAAACTACCAATTCCCATTGACAGATATGTCTGGTTTACAAACTCATCCGAGCATTTGTGGGAAAACACGTCTCTACCAAATTTGGTCTTGATCGGACCATTTTTACGAGAGTTATCGTGTTCACAGACACACACACTCACACACACACACACACACACACACACACACACACACACTCACACACACACACACACATATATATATATATATATACATATACAGTAGAACTCCAATTATCCGAATTAATGGGGACCGGGACCCATTCGGATAATCAAATATTCGGATAATCGGAGTTGTTAAAAAAGATTGCCATTAGAGACAAAAAAAGCTACGTTTTGATATTGCACATTTTTTTTATTGAATTAAATGTAAGAAACATGATATTTTCACATTTTTTAAATATAAATAAAATGTACTTACATTTTACACGCAAACACTGGCTTCGCGGGGGGAAGAATAATAGCGCACTTAGACTTTTTTTGGAAAAATTTTTTTCTGAAAGTGATTCGGATAATCGGCGATTCGGATAGTCTGAGTTCGGATAATTGGAGTTCTACTGTATATACAAAAATGTTAACGACTATTGTTTTTGGACTCTGGGCACCTAAAGACGAAAAAATAACATGGTCCCGGGCTTAAGTCTTACCATGAGACCTATTACCGTAGATAATATATTATACGTATACGTAATATAATATGTATACGTAATATATTATATATTATACGTATTAATATAAATATAGGTGATATATTTTTAATTTTTGTGGCTGGATCTCGTCAGTAATAGATAACATACACTAAACACCGACTAAATATCAATCCAGTTACTTTATTCCAATAAAGTGACTAATAAATAGGAATAAAGTAACTGAATCGATATTTTGTGTGTGTTATTGATACTGACGAGATCCAGCAACAAAAAATAAAAATAGGTGAGTGTGCCCAATAAAACAGATAATGTGGAATACCTTGCCAAATGTAATCAAGAATAGTGACAAGCAAAATGTTATCCGTAACCTAAAGATCTGGCTACAAGATCAACCCTTCTACGCCTTGAATTAATTTTTTACCTGGAATTAATTTTGAGCCAAGACCTATAATGTATATAATTGTCCTATATATGACCTACATTGACCCATGCATGTATGTAATTATGGCACTATACTCGTCTTGATGATAATGTAATAAAGATATTTTACTTTGACTTTGAGATTTGTAGTGCCCCAGCTGTAAGTAAGTGAAATCATGCTGGCTAGTTTTACTGGTGCATGTGCTTTAATGTCTAGTATTTAAGATACCAGACATAGGAAATATGCAGGTTTAGAATTGTGCGGGTGAGCAATCTCAATTTGGCTTGCAAATGTGTGTGGTACAGTGCAACCACACTAAAATAAACAGTGACTGGATAGGCTTAGTTGGTATTGCATAGGACATCTGTTTTGCTTCATTTACAACTTTATGGTTAAAGGTGGATGGTAAGTTTTGTGTTTTTTATACTAATTTTTTTGAATAGCTGCATAAAAAATATACAAAATCAAAAGCTTTGCCACTTCGAGGATTAAATTTTATTCAAACAACCCAACTATGACAATTTTTGAAATTTCAGAATTATTAATAGTTACTGTACGTTATTGTGGTTTCTTAGTTTATTTCATATGGGTGTAATTTTTTTACAATTTCCATTACTATTTTGTCCCTCCTGACCATCTTCTGACAGTGTGAATTTTACTCTTCAGATCTCTTTTAGAGTTCAGTAAAACAGGTCTTTAAATTTCCAGGGATTTTAGTCCGTGTGGGGTTGGATTTCAAACTCCATTGGCGGTCATAATGAGACACATTAGTGAACTGTTACCACATCATAACTGGGTTAAAAGTCATTCCGAAGTTATAGAAATAGAATAAGATAAGAAAATATAAGATAATGATTAAAAATAAATTGTTGAAATAAAGGGGAAATAAGGATATCGTTGAGATAACTGACTGATCCATGATAAAAATCAAATATATGGCCATATTAGGTTGGACATTTTCAGTTAAAAAAAATTAAATGTAGTCTCAGTTTTGCTGAATAATTAATAAAAAAAAATAAAAATCCAGTCTTCTTTGTTTGACATTCTAGGAGAATTGTGACGTACAGATAGTATATACTGTTAAAAACATCTCTGATAAAGGTCACTTTGTAAAAAAAAAATAAACAATTTTTAGCAACATCAATACTGATAAAGTAAACCATAAAACAATACACCAATTACAAGAGTAAATAAGTCAAAAATGAAGGTAAAATAATAAAATATGAAGAGGAAGGGAAAACAAAGATTACTCATGGATTGTTGTAAATATAAAAAGTACATTAGAAAATGAATTTTACTGCAGAAACACAATATCATATTATGAAGTCCATGAAGGGTCCATGAGAATTGAATGTACATGAATGCACATAAAAGAAACCTTGAATGGAGATTGTATGACACCAAAAATCTCCACACAACCCAGTTTGTCTCTTCAATTTCATCTCAGTACCCCTTTTCAGCCATCATATCCACATCATATGCTCTCTTCACAGTGTCTCCTCCAATGTTGTTCTAATTTCATTTGATAATCATCACTCAATTGTTTTAAATGAAATCGTTATTTTTGAAATTTTAAATTTGGTTATTTGTAAATTTTAAATTTTACACTGGCAATGTAGTTATTATAATTGTTGAAAACAGGTTTTAACAATACTTAAAGAAAATCAAGATAATTTTGATTAAACGGTATATATTGTAAGTGATTGGTAAGAAAGTAAATAAATAAATAAACCTATACATTTTTGAATGTGTTGAATACTTACAATCTTCAATTTGATGTGTATTTTCAGATAGAGGATGACAAATTTACAATCTGCGGAGTCCATTTACCAAATTCGGAAGACTTTGCTGGGCATGACGAGATCATGATCTCGGTGGCTCTAGGATTTGTAGCTCATTTGGTGCAGATGATCGCTTACTTTTTACATGTTCCTCTCCGCTACCCTGTCATCCACGCTGGGTCTCGGAGTAAAATCACCGACCACATTACTGAAAAGATCCCTGAGAAAGAGAGAGAGTAAGTCCTAGTCAATTTTAAACTCTAATAGTCAGCAAGAAATTACAATGATGTTATTTCCATGTAATATCTGGACAGCCAGTGGTCACGAATTGAAAGAACAAAACTTACCATAAATATTTAAATTGTTTGGTTGTTGACAAAAAAATAGATAAATTTATAAATAGATTCACATTTGTAAGTTAAAATTATTTATGAAACGCAATTTATAACAATAAATTATAAGGACTATGTTTGAAAGAGAGAGAGGTGAGAGAGAATTTTATGAAAAGGTTGAGCTTGAATATCATTCGCGACTGTCCAAGAGATCTGCCAATATCTGCCACATCAGAGTGGCAGCACTAGGCACTCCGTCAGGTGTCTCTCCCAAGCGGCCAAAGGAAGGAACTATCCGTGACGATTCAATGATTGAATCATAATTTGTCTTTTATCTGACATTGGTTTTCAACAAATTTTGTCTGTCTGTCGACTGCTCTGTTGAACGATTGCCCCATGGAATGGAAATTATCTCAGCAATAAGATTAGGTTTCAAGCCTTGTGGAATTTTCCATGACTAGCTGGACTGCCGATATTCTCTCCCTACAGGTCATTCCATTGATCACTAATAATTACTTTATTAATTTACTTTAAAGAAACTTCAAAACTAGGAGGGTATGTGGGCACTTGTCACATCAAGATTGTTACAAAGTTTGGAAGATGTATCAAACTGGTTATATTCATGTAAGGCTTTGATTTTCAGATTCCCCCTTTTCTCTAAGGGCAAAGAAAAACTTCAGTTCAATTATGGAGTGTATTTACTCAACAAGAACATTGCCCAGCTAAGGTGGTACTGTAACTTGACCACCTCGGACTTAAGAACAACACTGCCCAATTTGCTCTCTCTCCTCAAGCCCAAGCCTAACCTCAGTGGGTAAGCATCCTCAGCTTTACTAAATTTTAGTCTTTTAAAGACAAAACAGTGTTTTACCATAATGTCTTATGTGATCTTGGGATGTTTCATTTTCATTTATTTATCAAATAAATTTACTTGATCGTGGTCCCATAAAATTAAGCATAACTTATTGGTGGGGTCCATTGTGTATATATACCACTATAAACACAATTTAAATTTACTATACGCCTGATTATACGAGGTCTGGTTAACCCTTTAGACACTGAGTGCTGACCGTAATACTACAGAACCTTTATAAAATGCTGGGGTTTTTCATTAATAAAAAAAAATAGAATAAAAACTATTAAGCTGGTATGTACATGGTTTTGAAGAGTCAGATATCCTCTTTAATTTGGTATATAATACATTGTGACAAAACATTTCTTATTCTGCACTTCTATAGAACAAAGCACTGTTTGGTTTGTGAAAAAATAAAAAGCTTTTATTTTCACTTCTACTGTTTATAACTTGCAAAAAACTATCGTGAGAGCCTTGGATTATTAAAAATTTGTGTCAATAGTCTATTGTTTGTCGGTTGTAGGGTGGCCCTGGAGGCCAACAAGCGGACTCTGTCCAGCTCCACCCTGGAGTTGCAGGTTGTCCGAGGACTACGGGCTGCTCAAGCTCCCCTCTCCTACTCTCTGGACAAGGGACTGGACCGCCTGGACCACACAAGTCCGCTTCTGGTGCCTCGTGAGAGGAGCATTACTCACAACAGTTCTGAACCCAGCGAGTTTCTGGTACATACTTCTTTCTGTTTTCTGTGATATTCGAACGCAAATGTTTAAAATTAAATGACCAACAGTTATTTTACTACGGTAGAGTCATTCTAGGAAACTGCAGTTCTATATTTTGTTTGTTCCTCCTTGGTTATTTATTCATTATAGGTTAAGCCACCATTGTAGTCATACACAACCTTCTGATTTTTAATGATGTGATTTTTTTAGAGTCAAAGTTTAAATAGGATATTAGGAAAAGTATCTTAGACCTGCTTAGTAGGTCCATCAAAACATAATTAAATTTACATTTTGCTAACAAATATATCCGAAGCTAACCTGAATTTCAACTAGTAATACTCTAGTTTTAACTAATATCCGAGGCCCACCTGTCTGTGATAGGCTCCACAGAGCTCGGAGGACGACGGACAGCGTGAGTTTCTCAACTCTTGGGTGGCCCAGGGACCCGCACCCATTTGCTCCGATTCAGAGCGTAGCCAGCAGGAGGAGAGTCTGGCTAGCATCATAAACAAGATCAACTCCCCTTCCTCCAGGTAGATTCTTAATATATTATCAATTCAAAATCTCTATAAATTACATTTCATAAAACAACAGCTATAATATACTAAATGAAAATTTATATTAATTACACACTCAAAAACTTGGGAAAATTCTATTAGCGAATTTCCCATAGGGAATAAGCTATTACCGTAGGTCTCACGGTAAGACTTAAACCCGGGACCATGTTATTTTTTTGTCTTTAGGTGCCCAGAGGCCAAAAACAATAGTGGTTAAATTTTTTATAGATATAAGTGTGTTTGTGAACACAATAACTCTTGAAAAATGGTCCGATAGTGACCAAATTTGGTAGAAATGTGTATTCTTACATTTGCTCAGACGAGTTTGTAATCCAGACATATCGGTCAATCGGAACGGGTAGTTTTGGGTGGTTATGTACCCCAAAAACGTTTTTTTTGCGTTTATCACATGTAATTTTTAAAAATTCAGGTGTCTAGCCAAAGAGAAAATAGGGAAAACAGGGAAAAGTCAGGGAATTTGAAACAGTATTAAAAAGTCAGGAAATTGCTACATTGGACAGGAAAACTATCTAGGACTAGGAAATCACTATTTTGTAAAGGATTCAAAACTTTCAAATTTGAGACAAAACATCATAAAAGGCCAGGAGGCATGTTCAACGGAAAATAATTCTTGGAACGAAATTATTATTGGACCGTTATTATACAATGGGGTAAGTCGGTGTCGGCATACAGGCGTAAGGGGAGAGAGTGAATGCAGTGAGTACTTACTGTACAGTAATGGCAGCACATAATTTACCTCAGCTGTACGATATTTTCCTGGTTGTTTCCCAAAAAATAGGGAATCTCGATCTCGTAAAACTGGCACCATTGAAAACCTGAGTTAGTGAGTTTAGTTTTATGCATGGCAGCTGCCACTCTTTCCTCTATTTACATATCAGTGAGAGCTGGTTTGAAAGTGAATCAATGTGATTGTTTGGCTTATGCAGGGTATTTTTCCAGAACACTCTCCAATTTACATTTATTTATACATTTTAATTTAACAATTTGATTTTGTATGAAAATGAGTTCATTTAATAGAGACTGATTTAGTGTTTATTTTTTAAAATTCAATAGTAAATAGTTAAAATTTCTTTATTCAGTATAGCACAGGAATTGTACATGAATGACATATGAATATTATATAAAAAATTACAATAATCATTATTTTAGGTATCAGAATCAAAACAAAATCAAAACATAAATCATTACTTCTCCTTGTTGTATTTAAAAAAAGCAGATAGTTACACATGTTCTTAGTGAGGGAAAATGCTGCATCTAATATGAAAAAGTCAGGGAATTTCTTTATGATGGCTTGCGGGATACCCTGAAATTTTATCTCAAAATTTAAATTTAAAATCTGAAATTTTACTTCAAATTTTATCTTTCACCTTTAGAATCAGCTTTAAAAACTATACAATTTAGTTCCTTCAAGTTTTGTTCTATCTGCAACTGTTACCGAGATAAAAAAACTAAACACAGCACGTTGTATTCAGGGGCTCCAATGTTAATCTTAACGAGGATAAGGAAAAATCAATATTTCCCATATTAACCTATAGTTTTGGATGGAACTTAGTATTTAGCTTCATGTGGTTAGAATCCATACGTTTAGGCTAAAAAATCATAGTTTATGTTTTCCTCAAAGCAGCAATCCTGCATACTCTTTCCCATGTTAATCTTATGAAGATTAGGCAAACTCCTTTATTTATGTCCAGTTATTGATAAAACTTGGTATATGGTCAAAATAAAAATAGTTTATGGTAAAAATGCCTACTTTCAGTGTTCTTCAAAGCAGCAAAGCGGCATACTCTTTCCCAAGTTAATGTTATGGAGAATAGGCAAAAACTCTTATTTTTCGACAGGTATTGATTGATCAATCTTGTCATATTTTTTTATTTTTGAAATTTCAAATTATTAATAGAGGCGATTTGGGCAGAATCACTAATTAAGATTGTTAATAAATTTTCGAGTGATGAATCTGTCATGATCCAAAATCAATTTCTGAGGAGTTTGAAGAGTGTGTGAGGAGCTTGTATTAATTATTGTTACAATATTTGTACAGATTTGTTGTCAAATTCAAACAAAAATTATATTTTCCTATGAGTGAGCATGAGATAAAATGTTATGACATATTTTTCACTGTGAATATTTTTTAATTTTTTGTGATCTTGAAAAAGAATGACATGGTAGGCTTTCTTCACATCTTTGACATTAACAATTTTTCTTTTAGAAATGTATTTTTTTTTAATTAGATTTGTGCAATCAATTTCAATTGTGATTTTTTTGTTAGGTTGTCGAATCACCAACAGGAGTTAAAGCACTCGGACAAAGGTGTTGAAGCTTTCACACACCAGAGTATCCGACAGGTTACGACCAAACACAAGTATCCACACTCTTAGTTACGGGTGAAAAGGCACTAGGCCTTAATTCTATGACTTAGGAAGAAGATTCCATATTTTTCATAAATCATCTCTAATTTTTGAAAATTGAGGCACAATTTTAAGAAAAAATAATTGGGGTACTGTTGTAAAATGTTTTATTTCATGAAAATACATATAACTGTAAAATTAAACGTAATGTAACGGATATTAGTATTAAAAAACTTTGAATTTTGATTAATTTTCAAAAATATTTGTTTTTTTAATTTAAAATGTTGGAATCTTTCTTCTCATTTTAATTAAAGTTTAGTGCCTTTCCATAAACCAATATTTTGACTGATGTATAAAACACATTATTTGTTATTTAATTGCTATACATGATGCTTGTATACTGCATTTCCATTATTCATTTATGTATAGGCTATTCAAGGATACTTTGATTCCAGGTGGCTGTGGAACTTACCTTAGGATTAATATATTGTAATTCAGTGCAATGATTTGTCCTTTTTTTATTCTTAAATAACTCCATTTCAACTAATTGAGTATTATTATAGCATAGAGCCATGATTTTTATTGTTAATGTATATACTAATATACAAGGATGTCTGGTGGATCCAAGTCATCTGCTAGAGGTTCGGGAACTTTCCTGTAGGATTAACGAATATTGTAATTCAGTGCAATGATTTGTCCTTTTTTTATTCTTAAATAACTCCATTTCAACTAATTGAGTATTATTAAAATAGCCAAGAAGCCAAAGGTGATTATAAAAATTTATTGTTAAAGTATATACTTACATATACAGTAAAGTCTGGTTTATCTGGATCCAAGTCATCTGCTAGAGGTTGGGAAAAATTAAAAGCAGTTAAAATGTGAGATTCATCTCAAGTACCTTAAAAATTTCAGATGCTACTGCAGCACTTGTTCACGGCAAGTATCACTAAGGATGATTGCTTAACACATGAACATACTCCCCAAATAAGTTTTATTTTTAAGAGGAGTGATTTTTCTAACCTTAACCCAACAACTGGTGACTGTCGTTTTTGCGATATTCAAACATCAGGTTTGACACTATGCTTCATTAATCGGGATAAACCGGACTTCACCGTATACGGACGGATTAATCTAGTTATAAGTAATAACTACTCTATAGTTAAAACAATGGTGATAGTAAATGTATCACAAATCAGAAGTTGTATCTTTTAAGTTATTCAAAATAACTTACGTTACAAATCAACAAAATATTGGAGGAAACTTGGTAGCCTAGTTTGTCTTGGATGGTGGAGGAGGTCAAGTATGCAGATCCTAACACTGTCCATCTGGACTTGACTCACTCTCTCAAACATCATTTATATTTTATTATACTTCACCTGCTAAAAATACCTCTAGTGTATTTAGAGACAAACAATCTATAAGGCAAATTAAAGTAGATAAGACAAATGTTATTTTTACTTACAAAAGAAAAACTCATTCTATCATTTTTATCATAGAACAAACTATTTCAGAACATAATGCTAATGAATTTTACGCAAATTTTTTTAGAGCTATTACAACTGAAATTTGTTTTTCATAATTATTTAGAGCTAATTAAAATTGCCTATTAAATCAACAAATTCCAGACTCTTATTTTCAGTTAAATTACTTTCAATAATTTTATTGAAGAGCATTTTACATGATCAAAACTAGCCATCAATTATGATATTCACTGTATTATCAAAATATTATTATAAACATATATTTTGACATCAAAAAGTGTAAAATATACACTACTTACCAGCTTCCCCATTTCGTAGTTCGTTTGCTATGCTAAGCTAGTTTTAGGCTATCGCAAAAAAAGTACAGCGCTGGCCCAGATAAAGTTATCTGTGATATATTGTTAACTTTGTATGATTAGTTGTTCCTTTGAATAAAACATACTTATAATATTTATTACTTTTCTTTACCTCTTTGGTTCTCTTTAGCTCAAACTGGTTTATAACATCTCTGGGACGTTGGCATAGTCCTGTAATGTAGCTACTGGGAGGACACAATTTGTGGATAGTTATGAGCGATGGTCAGTGGATGTAATATTCCTTGGTGTGGATTAATGTCTGCACTATTGAGTGCTATATTTATCCGCAAAGGCCATCCTCATAAATTAGACCAGTTCATAAATCAAACCAGTTTATATATCAAAGGCTGTGGTTCGGAATCCACGTTAAACCGCTGGTCCCTTAGATGCCATTAGCTGTTGGGCTTAATTAACCTGCCGATGGTCGAGGTCACATTAGTTACGCGGATGGTCGAGGAGTGAGCGCTCACCTTCTTAAATGCCTTGCTAATGGTTTATATTTCACAAATTTCGAAAAAATTATAACATACCACTTTTGTTTAACTATTTTTCTAACCAAACTAAAAATGACTAATGTCATAAAAATTAAAAACTCAAACTATAAACTTTGTAATAAATTTATTTATAACTTTTTTCAATTAATTATTTAGAACACAGGGCGCCATTAAGATTACATTTTGTTTAGTATGGCTTTTTGTGGAAGATTGTTTTTCTCTAAATACTTTTTCACATCAGGGACAAAGTTTTTGAAAAACCAGTTCTTGAAAATTGTTCCTTCCATCCACCCTCTTTTTTGATTTTCATAAATAACAGGCAGGGACGCACGATTCACATTTTTCAATGCGCGGGGATTTTTAGACTTCCCGATTATCAGTAGTGGTAGTTTATGTTTCCCAGAGGCATTGCTACAAGCCATTGCTGTAAGACGATCTTTACTTTTTTTTTAAACCTTTTGCTGATTTGTCAATTTTTGAGGCTAGTGTTTTGTTTGGTAGAACACGGTAGAATAGACCAGTTTCGTCTGCATTGTATATCTGGTCTGCTGTAAGGGTTTCAGACGCAATAAACTGTTCAAACTCTTTTTTGAACCTTTCACTCGCCACTGCATCACCAGAAAGGCTTTCACCAGTTACAGTTAACTGTCTGATGCCATGACGTTTTTTGAAGCGATCCAACCATCCTTGACTAGCTTTGAAATTTGGTTCAGGGTTTGGTAGCTTACTATTGAGGCTAACAGCTTTTTCGGCTAAAATCGGTCCAGTTATCGGCACACCACGTTCACGTTGAGAGCAGAACCACACAAACAATGCTTCATCCAACTGTACGTTTTTGGCTTTCTTGGCAGTCCCTCTACCCTCTAAACTGTCTTTGCTCATCATTTTCAAACAGAAGTCTTCAATTTGATTCCGATTTTTTTTCCAATCAGATACAGTTGATGTCCCCACGCCCAGTTCTTCAGCAATTGATTTGAGTGATTCACCTTTGTCGATTCGACGCAAGGTATCTAGTCTTTTGTCCATTGTGACAACAACTTTTTTCCGTTTGGTCGCCATAACCAACACACAAATTTTAACACCTTCAGCAGGACGCACACAACACCGCACGAGGCACACTGACTCAGAGTTACTGAGCAACTGCTGTTCGCGCCACTGGCAGTGGAGGGGAGAGGGCGACGCGCCACTGGCAGTGGAGGGGAGAGGGCGACGTGCCACTGGCAGTGGAGGGGAGAGGGCGACGACCTTTCAAGAAAGATAAAGTCGCAACGAACGGATGCGTCATTCATTCTTACTGTACTGTACGTACTGCGCTATATATTGTATCTACGCATTTCCTACACTCTTATAAACAAAATATTTACGATCAAAGTACATATTTAAGTTTATTGAAAGTACAGTAATGTGAATGTTATGATTAAAAATGTTATTTTTACGCTGAAAAATCTAATATAATAGGGCATTTTATGTGCATTTTGGTCAAAAATTTTGATCCGGATAAACCGGAGATCCGGATCATCGGGGTCCGGATAAACGGGGTTCTACTGTACTCATTGTATTAAAACAACAACAACAATTATAAATACACATAACACATAATTTATTATAAAATAAAAGGCCTTTTTAGTTGTGCTTACTGCACTGTTGTTTGTCACGAAACAAAGGTTCAAGATAGACTGAAGGTCACTTAACCTCCCCCCCCTCCCGTAATCCCCTCATTACTGAAACTCTAAAAACAGCTATACTGAGTTTCAGGCCGATATATTAAACTCCATGTTTTGTAAAAACTTAAAATGAAAAATGAGCGTGGCGCTCACCCCTCAAACATCCGCGGTTTAACAGTCCTGTTTAAGGAACATGTCAGCCTTAGTCGGTAACAAGACTACAAGATCGCGCCACAATCATCTTACACTCATTTCTTATTCATAAATGGCTTAAAATACCTACATGGGTAGGTTGCCATTTCAGTTAAAAGTGTAAAGTAAAAAAGTATAAACTTTGTGTGATCTAATAATACCTGAAGACCTTGTGGTAGGGTCTCCATTTCAATAATCGAAAAGTTGACAATATTGTACGAAACTAGTTTCAAAGGCTATGTTAAAAATTAAAATTTAAAAAAATGTTTCTACAACATGTTTCTATAAGGGTCTTAGTCCAAAGTAAGTAGGTTTATCTGTCTCCAAATTTATAGAGTTCAATGAGTTCCTTTTTGAGTTATTTTAAAGTTGTATTTGGATTTAAAAATAAGGACTGAAAAGCCCCGCTAAGTCATAATTGATGACAAATGTAAAAAAATCTATCCTAACATACATAGAAAGAAAAGAAACATATTTTATTTTTTCTCCAAAGTACTGTATATTTAAAAATATATATCAAGTCCAAACTGTCAATGTTTTCTGACTTTTGTGGTAGAAACAAATAACAATATTTAGAGATGGTAAAAACCGTTGTTGGTTATTTTAGGTTTAACTCGTCTGAAAAAATGTCCACTAAAGTTCTACATGAATACATTACTTCCTGTGGTATTTGCTGTAGTCACGGTCTCGAATGGGTGGATCATAACTGAAAAAAATGTACTGTTAAATATAATCACACTAAAAATTTTAAGCTGACTTGATTATACAACTGATTGTAAATAAATTTTGGTATTTAATACTAAACAATTTTACCATCATAAAAATTTTTTTCGGGAAACCACATGTGGTTGTATTTAAATAAACTCTTTTCTATCTGATTAGCACCTGAGCTGCTAGTAAAATCGGCCAGAAGACACCCTCAGTATTTCCTGTTTTTGTATTGTGTAGAGAATAACACTTTTAGTTTTTTTTTACCCTAGAATATTCAAGTAAAGTAAGTAAGTGGTGTCGAGTGTTTGGCAATTCACTATAACTTCACTATAACTTGCTAGTTGGTTTTATATTAATAACAGATATTAATTATAATTAATAAACATAAAGAAATTGCTCATAAATAAAATAATTCGATTTTTATTTGAATGTTTTATTACGGCAAAGACGTGTAAAATTAATAATATTGATCTTAGTATTAAAGTATCTATCTACAAGGAGCTTCTTGATTAAAAATTTTACATTGTTGCTTAATCAACTTTTATCACATTTCTACAGACATGTTTTATGCTATTGTGCAGTGCAGTTAGTTATCACTTTCTCCCACTTATACGATAGTATATGGAGAAAGTATTGTTTTCGTCAAAATTTTTGAATTTGAGTTGAGAGTTCATTTTTGGGTTTGGTCGAAATTAAAAAGTGGTTTTTTAAGATTTTCTCGTGACTGTCTCTATTACGTTAACAAGCCTCTACAATATTTGACAGATTTACTTTGTCAAGTTTAATTGTGTAGTAAATAACTTGATTTGTAAACTAACAAGAATTAATTAAAAAACTAAATGTATCAGTAAGCCTAAAAATTTCTTATTTTAGAATATTTTTAGTAAATATAAAGAAGATTTTTCTGTATGTTTTTGTGGGTGTTTTTTGTCGCAATAAATAAAAATATTAAAATTTTGAAATTTCAGAAATAGATCTTAAACTCATGCAACACAAAAACATTTCCTTAAAATCCCTGGCTACATGTGAACGTTATCAATGTTTACATTTTAGAGAATGAAAACATAAAATATTGAATTTTTTCTCTATTACATTAATTATCCTCAATATTTGACAGATGTTACTTTGAATTTTTGTAGACACTCGAGTTTTGTCATTTTGTAAACAACGAAGAATTAATTAACAATAACTTAAATGTATCAGTAGAGCCTACGAACCTTTCAGCCTTTTTTACCCGTGCGAAGAACGGGTACTTTGGCTAGTCATAAATAAAGAATAGTGTTTTGTGTTGCTGGTTTTTAAATTTATAAGGGAAAATATTTAATGTTTCAATAAACATTATTCATACTTATTTCCCAAAATTTTCCTGTACAACATTGTCAGATTTGAGATGAAAAAATATTTTGTTTTAACCAAGAATGATAAAACAAACTAAACATTATGTACATTTGATTTATCTCTCAAAAAATAGCCTGACGAAAAATATTGTAAACTGATGTTTTGCTGAAATAAAAATTAAGTATAAAATAAAAATAAAGTGGTTTTGTATTGATATTGCTATTGTGGAGTAAACGATATGCGATTGTGAATTTTACAGAAAGTATTTCTTCTGCAACACATACATACTCCTGTTTCTTTAAATTTGTGGTTACAGGCCATAAGCTTTTTGAGAAAAAAATTACAATTAATGCAGTATCATAATTAAAATTATTAATCCCAATAAAATATACTTTATTTTGTAGAATTAGAAAGGGATTTTACATTTGTAAAGATTAATGTTCAGAAGCCTATTTCAGCCAATTTTACAAAACCTTTTTCTGGATAGAAAACATGGTCTTAAATAACTGGATGACAAGATGACTTTTTTTTAATTTAAAAATATTAACAAAAAAAACTTCCATGAAAATGCATAGAAATATTCCAAAATGTTTGTTCCAAGACAATGTTTAATCAGTAATTTTGAATGAAATAAAATATTACTTTTCCGACTGAATACTAACACTGTTTATATTTATTTGACCAAGGATGCATTTTTTTAATTTGATTTCAAATTCATGAAAATCCTAGAAAAATAATAAAAGTTCTAAAAAATAATATGGATTTAGAAAAAGAAATAAATTTAGTTAAACCAAGTAGTTTTTAGACTTTTCGGCTGGCTCCAAAGTTTAAATAATGAATTACAATTAGCAATTTCCTCTAAATAATGAGTACATCTAATTATGGAGGATTCTAATGTTTCTTTCTGTGTTCTAAGTATTGACGGTTTTTACAATGACAGACTATTCTGAAATAAAAGTTACATTAATTGTAAATACTATTTAAGCTTACAATTTCCATTGTAATCAGATGGCTCTACAGTAAACATGTTATTTAACTGTAGCTAAATTTAGAAATGGAATCAGGTATCCAGTGAAATTAAAACAAAATACTGATTGGCAACTCCAGGATCCAAACCATGGCCGCCACGGACTCAGGTTAAGAGTCTTTTACGACAACAAATCACCGAACTCACTTGACTTGAATTGTTTAAGCAAACATTCTGAAATTACAAGATCGCACACAGCACACTGGCATAAGTAGAGCGAATTTCATATAACTTATCTTATTCCCATCATAGTAATCGAATAGTATTGAGTATGCAGGTTTGCTGCAATAAAGGTTGTTTTACATTGTAATGTGCTTTTATTGAGGCTTTTCACTTAGTAAAAACACATACAACATTTTATCAAATTATGTCAATAACTAAGTGAATTATTCCAATTTTTCTATTCTCCGTAAGAATTATGATGAGAACATAGTTTGCTGCAGTAAAAATATTAAATTTCAGGAGTCTAATGGATTTATTGATAAAACTTAACTAGATGGACTTGCATACCAAATTTTGGAAGAATGATTAAGTAATTAAGACTAAAAGGGTTATTGATTTGTAGCTATTATGATTAACATTCCACAATGCAGCCTACTTTATTTATCATTTTAATATCTCAGTAACCAATTGACTTAGAAGAATGATTCAAAATACTAAATTGTGTGTTTTTTAACTGAATCCAAGGGTAAAAAGAAAAGTTAGATATTTTCAAAAAATATACATAAATAAATTGAAAACCTCATTTTTGGGGTAAAAAACCTCACTAAAGTGTAGGTAGTTAATGAAGTCCGACTGCGTTGCCTAACAAACTCGTCCAAGATATTACAGAAAGGAACAACTCTATGGAAATTTATAATAATCAGTTAATGATTGCTGGCATTATCTTGTTTATAAATTGTTATATAACATTTTGATTGACCCCCAAAACGTGTTCAGTGGGCTGACCTATGAATTTCTATCATGGCCCGGGCTTAACTGTCACCATGCGGGTCATGTGATAGCTGACCTTTCCATAGAAAATTCACTGATATTCCAATGAAAGATTACAATAATAAATACTCCTGTCGTAGCAGACCTGCGTACTCAGAAAATTTCCAAATCAATAATAATATATAACAGGTTTGATCAATATCCATAATAAATAGAGTTTACCTATGCTCCATAAGATTATTTAATTTCATAATAAGTCTTGCCATGAGGCCTATGGTAATAATAGCTTCTTCCCTATGGAAAATTCGCTAAAATAAAATATTAAAAACTGAAATTACGTTTGTTCTTATCTGACCATTCACCTGAAGCGCCCTTAGGTGTCTGTGTTGATCTTTGATTATAGACTCATTGTCTTTAATGCGATGAAGAAGCATTTCTTTCTCACGGCAGTTCTGCTCTTCCAACACAGCTTTGTCTCTTTGTAGTAACTTCAGCTATATCAAAATCATCGTTTTAACTGCTGTCCTTCGACCAGGATTGTATTAAGGACTAAGGTAGGGACAACAAGATAAAGGGGTAAATCATATTGGATCTTATGTTAAGCTAGTGGTAATTTTCCTCAATAAAGCTATAAATGACATATAACTCTAATTTTAAATAAAAAATATAATAAATATAAATATCATGATTATCTATTTAATAAATTTTTGTAATTATAATATTAAAATAAAAATCTTTCTTATAAATAAATAACATTTATAAACACATTTTATTTTTAACATTTTATACAACTTTAAACATTGTCAAAAATAATTTCCTAATTCATGATTCCAGAAAAATAAATTTTGCTGATAAAAATATTTTTAACATAAATTTAAAAATAAATAACAGCTCATCCAAAATAAGATACATAAAAATTAATTTTCCTCCAAAATTAATTTATAAAATACAAATTATTTAATCTATATCTCTAATTAAAAAAAAAAATATAACTTAATTGTTAAACTTCAATTAATAATAGAATTTTTTAATTCTGAAAATAAAATATTAAAAAAATATCATTTGACAGTATGTCTGGTAGAAAAATCGTAATATAGATAATTTAAAATTTTCTATCAATGGCAGTTACTTTCCAAACACTTTTATCTTTTATATAATAACTTTTATCAAATATTTTTAAATATATTATAAAAAAATTGTTTAAGACTATTGTATTTGGAGAAAAAAGAAAAATAACATATTGGATCTTTATAAGGTAATTTTCCTCAATAAAGCTATAAAATGATAAACATATTGCCTTAGGATCTAATTAAATTAAAGCTGGAAAAATCTTATCATATAAGTTGTTATTATATATTACATTGTGTGTTCTTACAATCAATCCTTGTGAAATAAGCTTTTATAGAAATTAGAATTTTGTATTAGGTTTTTATAAGCAGGGTAAACAATCTATTTCTGACCAAAACAACACAGGATGTTACATTTTGGAGAACATTTACTATTTCTAATTTAATCCAAACATTTTTAGTGAACAAACTTTAAACAATTACTATAACCATTGATAAAATTAATAAGTGTTATGACAGAAAAAATGTATGCAAACCATAACCATTTAGATTTTTAAAATCGCTCATATTAAACTTAAGGCAAAGTAAGTGGCAACTTACGCTCACCAAAATAAACAGTACCAGTGGACTGAAATATAATTTCTCCCTTAATTAAATTTAAAAAATACAAACTTCCTATATATCATATCATCAAATATTAAATCAAATATCATTTGAAAGTTATTGTTTCAAACATAATCATCCAATTTCATAAACTAACTACAAGAGTAAATAAGTTTAATTAATTGTGAGAAATATTTGGGGCATTTTAAGTAATTTTGGGGAGAAATTAATAAAAGGTATCATTGGACTGACTGACAAGAGGCTAAAATATTTAATAAAACTATCATATATTCTTTTAAGTTTACTTAAAAACAATTTAAAATATATTATTACAAATATCATCATCCAATTTCTTGAACTAACAAGAAGAGAAACAAATTGTGAGTACAATATTTGGTAGAAAATTTTGGAGACATAACCCCCCTCCCTCCCCTCAGGTAATGCTTAACCTTTTGTGAGTTGGTTTTGTTGGGCAATTGGATCCTACACTGCATACCAAGTTTCGTGGAAAACGGTTGAGAAATAAGGAAGAAACTGATTTTTTAATATTCTCAATAAAAATAACATTGGGACCCCTCAGACAAAGTACTGCGTTCACTAAGGACATAAAATTCAAAATTTCTCTGAAACTGTTCAGAGAATCATTAGTCTACTACAATTTTTTTGGATTCAGGGAGTGTCACAGTGTCACTCTCAACTCAAATTCGAAAATGTTGACAAAAACAATATTTTCTCCATATGCTATGTATAACAGGGGAAAATAAAAATTTAATGTGCTTACACCAGTCATTTTTATAAATAGTTTAATACAAAAATAAATAACATTGACTAAAAAAGTTGATAATGTAGCTAATGAGAGGGTTTAAAAGTAACACACAGTAGAGAGATGATCATTATTAATCATTAACATCAACTATGATTAGTTAATGATTAACATCATTAACTGATCTTTTTACTGCATGACTAGTAGTAAATAACCAATTTAAAAAAAATTTTCCAAAAATATTTCTTTATGTTCAATTTTAAAAAAAATCTACTTTTCATTTTTTAAATTGAATAATGGTCAGTAATAACGAAAGTACTTTATACTTATACTTTATACTTTTAACTGAAATGGCGACCTACCCAGGTAGGTATTTTAAGCCAAGTATGAATGAGGAATGAATGTAGGATGATTGTGGCGCGATCTTGTAGTCTTGTTACTGACTAAGGCTGACATGTTCCTTAGACAGGACTGTTAATTAATAGCCCAACAGCTGATGGCAGCTAATGGACCTACAGTTTAACGTGGAATCCGAACCATGGCCTCTGAATTACGAATTGGTCTAATTATGAGGATAAGTAAATTCATAAATCCAACCAACCCCCTTTTTAACATCTGATATCTGCGCCACTCATGATTTTTTTATCCAAAGAGTTAAATAATAAATATTCTTGAAACTATTTTTTATTTCATAATAATTTAATGATGACCTGTACTCAAATTTAATACTATTACGTATTATTTGGAAAGGCGACGTACTTCTTGGTGAACTGCCCTCTCTGCGTGACAGTGCATGTGATTCGACAGTTTTTCTTGCAATTCTTCCCTGTCTTGATACAAAAGTTCAATTGTTTTCTTCATATCATGCAAAATATCCTTCAGCTCTTCTAGCCTGTCTTCTGTCTCAACCTACAAAATAACAATCATATAAAACGGAGATGGATTTTTGTATCATCGGTAAACATGTAATAACATTATTATTAAATAGAAATACAGTAAGTTGAATTAAAGTCAAATACATCAAATTAAATAGTCTTTAAGTTTTAAAAATAGTCACTAAAATCTTTTTGAATTTAAATTATTGATGTAAGAAGAATTGTAATGTCTTTTTTTTGGGCAGGTGGTAACTCTTTATGAGTACCCCTACTCCTGCGAGGGTTATGTGGTGACTCCATGGTTAGGCGGTGTATATCCAAACTAAACCCACCTTCCCCCATCTGTCCACACTTGTATGAGCAACTTACATACGGGCGAAAGGACTTCATTTGGGCGAATCACAGCATTAGCTTTTCAGCTGTAGCTGCTGGAATACCTCTTGGAGTGGCTAGAACAATCAAGTCAGAACAGGGCCGGAGCAAGTGAAATTGCAGATGTTAATCAAAGTAAAACATAAGTATAAATAAAGAAGTGTAGATGCGTTGCTGTGTAAGGCTTTGGCTGGACAGGACATGCTGTTCCCCTACGGTGGATCAGCCAGGATGACAATGGGCCTAGGCCTCCAGACACCTACGTCGTCATGTCGTTTACAGAGCTCCCTGATGTGTTCTAGGGTGGACTCGGCTGCTTTCTGGAACAGTCCATGGGCTTTTGTTCTGTTAAATAGATCAAGAGTTGGGACTCCCAGAGTCCCCATGATTACGGAGTTTCTTACGAACCACGGTTGTCATGTGATTCCTCTCAGCGACTTCGTCTGGATGAACTCTAGGCGTTTCCTGTTGGTCTTGCTGGCCAGAATCCACCACGCTTGAGAAGCATATACGATACAAGAGCGTACAATCAGTATGAACATGGTGACCTTCGTCCTTACCGGAATTGGGCTCCTCGCTGCAAGAAGTAGCCACATCAGCCCCAGGATTGCCGTTGCCTCAGCGACTTTCCTGTCAACATGCTGTTTGAAACACAGGTGTGAGTCCAGGGTGACACCCAAGTACTTCACGGACGTCTTCCACGGTATTCCCACTTCGTCTAGCTGGATCTCGTGTGGAACTGCTCTTGGCATTTTTTGCCTCTTCCTGAAACAAATGGCATTAATTTAATCCGCCTTGACTTTGATGCACCACTGGCAAAGCCATGGTGACAGGGCGTCCATCTGTGTCTGCATCATCCTCACGGCGTGGATGGGGTGACAGCTTCTTTAGTGCAGTAGTGCTTCATCAGCGTAAAGCGACAATGTTACTCCTGGAACAGTCGGCATGTCATTAGTGTAAACAAGGTAGAGGACCGGATCCACTGGACATGACGTAGATAGCGCCCCCTTGACACATGTCTGGAAGTGGCGACCCTCTAGGTAAGACTTGAGGAGATGAACTGCTGCTGCCAGGAGCGGAGCCTCGCTGATCTTAAGGAGAAGACCCTCGTGCCAGACCTTGTCGAACACCTTGCTGACATCCAGTAGCACTGCAACAGAGCACAAGTTAATGTTATGGTTGTCGACCAGCTTCGTAATCACCCGTACCAGCTGTTGCGTGGTAGAGTGTCCACGACAAAATCCAAACTGCTCCGGCCTTATGTATTCATCCAGGAAGGGGGATATCCTGGAAAAAAACAGGTGTTCAAAAAGCTTTGAGATAATTGAGAGTAGAGAAATAGGGCGATGGTTTACAGGGAACAAATGATTCTTGCCTGGTTTCCGGATCAGGATTATCTTCACAGACTTCCACATGGCCGGGATATAATGGAACATGAGGGCAGCATTAAAAATTAGTAACAAATATGCAAATATGGGGGCCGGGGCGACCTGCAGGGCTGTCATGTCTATCTGGTCTAGGCCAGGGGCTTTTCGTGGCTTGAACCTTTGAATCGCCGCTTCCAGCTCCGTCATCGTGAAGGGGTCTAAGCTGTCTCCTGTAGGTTCTAGAAAGTAGTTCTACATGAAATGCTCAACCCTCTCCCCATGGAGTTCGTCGTAGACATTGTGCGTGGTTTGTCTGAAACTGAGCATGCATTGTGTTGCAAAAGTTTCCGCCTTTTCCTCTGCTGTGTAGACTAGGCCGTGATCTCCGTCAAGGGGACGGGCCGCCGGTTTGGTCCCCCTGATTTGCTTAGCTGCCCTTCACACGCTGCCTCCTTCCATGTTTAGCGTTAGCAAGTACTAATTCCAATCCTCGAACCTGAAATTGTTGACAAGTAGTCTGTTTTGAGCTGCTGTCTAAAATCTGGGTGCCTGGTCGACCGCCATCTGGTTCTTAGCTGGTTCCTCAGCGTAATCTCATGGTGTACGTTGTCCGGCAGGCCGGCTCTGGGTGTCAGGGGTGGCATCTCGCTGGTCGCATCTGAAATTGACCAGATTAGTAGCTAATGCAATTACTTGACGCATCCATCGAGTTCCTCCGTGGACGCTGGGTTCTGTGCTGGCGGAAGACGCTCTGAGACCAGACGTTGGTACTTCTTCCAGTACCCCCCAGCCATGGATACTTCTTCTTTTTTAACATTTCATAGTTATTAATAGCTTGTTTAGTTGTGCAGGCATGATTATTTACCAGCATACTTTGAGTACTCTCCAGTTTTGATTTTACAGGCTTTTTTTCTTGAATCATCTTTGGAACTCTAGATTTTTTATATACTACCACATGTTCCAAAAGTAATTTTACAAAAATATGTTTATGTGCAGTTTCTTCTCGTTGAAATATTCGCTTTCGCTAAACGACATTTTCGGTAGAGCACACGCTGAACAACTGATCACGAGGGCAGACTTCAGTAAACTAATAAATTTTGTGAGAACAGAATTTTGTGTAATCTGTGAGAACAGAAATGCTGGGCGAGCAGGTTACAACACATTGTGGAAAGACGGACATCAACTAAACTAAGATGTGTAGACCCTTGAGATGCATCTATCCAATAGAATCTACTTTGAATTACAGACGGACCAAGATACATCTACCTAGACGTATCATCTTCTTATTCACTTCAAAGTTAGTAGCTGCTACGTCAAACACATAGATTCTACCCAGTAGACTCTAGCTTTTATTCATATTACTGATTAATTGTACTGTTAGTTCTATTATTGTACAGTAATGTGTTGTATAATGTTAGTGTGTTGTTGTTCTAATAGGTGCTCTCCATCCTTCCCTCCGATGGCAAAAAACATTTGATTTGATAATGAATAAAACATTTTAGGGTGGAAGAAGGTTAGGAGTCAATAAGCATTGTGCTTGGTGTAGTTGAGCTTGGTAAGAGCCTTGTAAAATCAAATTGACTTGTTAAAAAAAACTGAAAGTGATGACAAGTTAGATAAATTACTATATCTCATGTGTTGGCTTGGATTTCATCATATCAATTCTTATTTGACAGGGAATTAACATTCCTTGTTGGACATTGTATATCTTACATAGAAGGCAAACGAACAAGCAGGTTGAGCCTGATTAGTAAAATCATGAAATACAATCGTTAATATTTTTTTAGTTAACTATCAAATGTCATAACAATAAAATCGTGAAGGATTAGCGGGGTAGGGTATGTAGCCCAGAGAATAAAGGTCCAAAGTGAGTAAACCTCAGAAAAAATTGGTATAAGGCTAGATTTATATCATCGAGCAACTGGTATAAGCTGTGACTCTGTACACATCCATGCAATAATGGGAATGAGATAGGAAACAAAGGCTTGGTAGGTGAGTGAGGATGGGCTCCTTTCGCTGACTACACTAAGTTGGGAGGTAGGCTCTGGCAGGTGAGTAGTTGAATATTATACAGTGTAGTAGTGGTTGCTCAGTACTCCACTGACCTGGCTCTTCTGTAGCCGTTGGATGGTCTGTGCTCTCTGGTCCAGACGTCTCTCCAACTCCTCCTGATTACGTTTGGACTCCACCATCACCTTGACTGCATGTCTCATTTTGTTGTACAATTCCTCGTGATCCCTCTGCAGCTGTTCCTTTGCCCTCTGGCTCTCTACCAGAATTCTCTCCATGTACTTCTTATTCTCCAGCAGCTCCTGGAGTTTTGTCTGCAGCTGTTCAGAGTTCCTATGAGGCAGTTGGAGGTATGGTTACAAACCAAAAAAAGAGAGTAATATTTGGAGTACTGTACCTGTTATTAAATTAAATAAATAAAAATGCCTCAAATAAATTTCAAGCGTTTCTCAATTACAAAATTGATTTTCAGAGCTTCTCATGTCAATTACAAATAATTACAAGTCAATTAGCTTCAATTACAAATACAATATATACAAAGGTGACAACTAAAAATATGAACAAAATTAGCTTACAAAATAAAAATTACCAATGAAATAAAATACCTATGCTAAATTATAAAAATGTTTTTAGGAATTTGTGTATGATTATGGTGACTCCCTAAAGAATGTTTGTAATCTTTTTGTTATTGTGTTGAAAGTGTTGCCTCTAATGCAGAAATACAGCTCGCCAAAATGAAACATGTAAAATACAGAACTTACATACATGTACAGTGGAACTTGGTTATAACGTCATTGAAGGGTTTCATAATTTTAATTTAAACCCGAGGAAAAATAGAAAAACACATTTTTTTACATGAAATTAACATTTTTAATGAAAGTAATTTGAAACACAAAAAAGTTACTGACTGAACTACTCCATACTGCATAAAAATCAAGTTTAAAAATATCGCAATGAAGGTTAGTGGTAAGACAGCAATTAAATGCCGTTTCGAAAAATAGAATGGGGTATCTAGCTAAACAATAGCCGCGGCCCTCACGTTGCCCCACCGACCGAAATTTCTCTCTTTAGCTATACGTTGCCTTCATCTCAGCCGATTTTTTTGACGTTATACACGAGGTTTTAGAATTTACTGACGATATATCCGAGGTTTTACCTATGTAAATACCTATAGTTTGGCGGGACCTAAAAATAAATTACGTTATATCCGAGTTGACGTTATGGCCGAGGCCGCAATAACCAAGTTGCATGGTATTTTCTGTATTTTACATGTTTTTTGAGTTTTGTATGATACATTATACAAAACTGTGTTTATTTGTTAGTTGGTTTAGCAGTTCATTCATCTTAATAAATCACTAAGACTTTTGTAACATAATATTTATCCAAATTTTCTGGTAATGTTTAAGGATAATACCTGACGACAAGACACTTAATACACAGGAAATATTGCAGTTCATATCAAGGATTTTTAGTTGGTAACCACCAACCATGTTTAAAAAGGTTTCTTAGAAATTAACCTTGGTTATGGTGGTTATATTGATAAAAACATTTACATTGCATACAGTTATTAAATTAATGCTTGAAGCTCATAACTACAGTACCTGGAGCTCAGGGTACTTTTATCAGAATGAGGAGTGCATGATCCTGTTTTTCCCTGCATTAAATTCTTCAAGTCTACTAACTCTCTTTCTAATTTCTTTAATTTCCGTTCAGTATCTTTTCTCTTCCTAAAACAAAAATATTCAATCATGCACAATTTAGATCATTTTTATATTTGACTGGATACTTCTAACTCATAATAATAGTGCTATTTTACAATATGGTATTTAAACTGCCAAGCCGAAAGTGGGTAATAACACTGTGTCTTTTCATTGTACCCTAGAAAAGTAATAAGGGAATGTACAAAAAGCATGTATATATATATAGCCTATATATATATATATATACAATTTATATATAATTTCTGATGCAGAATAACTAGATTAATGTATACTGTTATAAATGGATTAATGTAAGTTACCTTTGTTTATTGGGCTATTAACTAATGATCTTTGTAAACAAATAAGCTGATAATTTATCAGTAACAAACCATAAAATATACATATTCAAATCATATAATTCATTACACTCCTCACACTCACACTTCGTTCATATTTACCTTAATATTTCCACTTATTTGGAACAACGTCTCAAAAATAAGAAGAAGAATAACCCACATCACTTAATACATAATATACTCAGAATTTACATCATGAGCGGGAATAAAAATTAAGACACCCATCACAGCTTGAACCATGGTTAAATTCTGGACACCCCACTCCATCAGTTCCTTGAAGCGACGTAGGTCACATGACCTAATGGATTGTTAATATACTGATATTTGAGGGTAAGGAGAAATGACAGTTGTTGTAACTTTAGAAAATAGTATTTACAAAATGTATATTTTTTAATATCTTATCTGTTGAATTTTCAAAAAAAAGGTCCTCTTTAATAAATGTTAAATTTTTGAACTAAGCAGTGAGAAGAGAATTACATGATTAAATAAATATTTGCTCATATGCTAATTCATTCCAGTAACTCTTGGGGAGGACTTCTGTACACACAGAGTGATTAAAACATTTTATGTTTTAACTAAAACTCATTTGTAAACTTACTGTGTTTCATTTGCCAAATCTTCAGCTGCCTTTACACTTGTTCTATTCTTCTCTAAGTCCTCCATTTGATTTAATTTACTTCGAATTTCATTATTCTCTTTTTTGGCATCTTCTAAAAGGATTCTGTATGTGTTCACAGCTTCTTCTGCGGTTGCTTTATTTTTCTTTTCTATTTCAAATACCTTAATCACTTCTTGAAGCTGCATCTCTTTGATCCTAATTTGGTTTTCAAATTCATACAATTTTTCTGCGGTAAATTGCATTTCAGACTGCATGGCTTTCAGCTGAGCCTCTGAAATTTTCTTTGTCTCTTCAAGAGCAGTATTAGCGTCTCTTACAATAATTTCTAACTCCCCAATCCTTGTGGTCTTCATTTGGCATTCTTCTATAAGATTTTTGAAAAATCTATCTCTTGGAATAGTTTTTTTACTAAGAAGGATCATTTTGTTGTAAAATTCCCTTTGCTCTCGGACTACGGAATCACGCTTTTTCTCAAAATCAAGGAAAACATCTTTTAGCTCATTGAACTGTTGACGTCTCTGTTGTAGTTCTTGTTGGACTTTCTCGAAGTCTCGCAGAGCGCAGTCTCCTTGTGATCGAAGGGACTCCAGATGATTCTCCTGCAAAATAGCCATGCAGTTTCTTATATTAAGATATTAAAATGATGAATAATAAAATTTACAAGTATAGCACATTATTAGGCTGAATGTGGCATATAAGGTACAGGAAAATAAAATAAGGTACGATTTAAAAAAATCATAGTATTACATTCAGTGATACTGAGTCAAATTCTTTCAAATGCATAAGTTTTAGGTTTTTAAGAAAGCATCGATGAAAGTCATTAATGCACTTGGTGTCATGATACTCTGGGTGTTGTTCCTACCTTTTCTTGCAAGCTGGACCGTAGATCTTCCAAAATCCACTGATCATGCTGATACATTATCTGACACCAGATATCCCCGTCGACACTCAACAACTCCTCCTCCTTCATTGCCTCCAGTTTGTCAACCTTCATAAATGAAAATTGTATGTGAAGCAAATTTTCAAGAAACAAGGCTTAACTTTTAGAGTGGTAGATTATTCTCATCTGAATTAAGATTACTTTGAGACCATTAAGACTTCATAACAGATGTGGTTTTGTTTTAATTTTAACGAAATTTCAAATCATAAAAATTATTTCAAAAAATATTTTTCTTTAACCTCTTAACCGTAAAACCCGAGTTATCTCGTGCAATGCTCTTGTTACGGCAACCGCGACGCCCGAGGTTATCTCAGATTTGATGTTCTCAGCTGATTCTCTCATAAATACAAGTCGTCTGCTAGTTTTTTCAAGCTATGATGACTGTTACATTGACTATGGGAAGTCCTACAGACCATTTGTTGCTGCATTCTAGTGGATTTTTGTGAAACTATGCCCATGCCACATGCTCTGCAGTTTCAATTGAACTGAACTGTGACGCGCCAACTTACGCCGCTGTTAAAGGGTTAGTAGCTCACAATTAGTTCACTAAATTAAGAGTCTCTTGAAAGCCCTGATTCTCGATCCATGTTCTCATGTTGGAATTCATGTTCCAATACCTGAGGGAATCCAAGAATGCTACCAGCTTACCTTTTTAAAGATTTTAAGTTGGTTGGCAGGGTGCTACAAAATTCTATATTTGGTGAAGGGTGAATACAATCTTTGCAAAATTTAAACGTTGGTCTAAATTAGATTAAAAGTCTAGTCATTAATGTCACAGATTAATGTCTAATCGAAAATAACGATTACCTGATTCCTAAGTGCCATGACCTCCTGCGTCTCACGAGACAGTCTTCGCTCGGCCACAATGCAGTGTTCCCTCGCCTTTGCCACATCTCGCTCCAGTGTTGCCACCTTCTCCTGAAGTGTCTTGTTGGAATCTTCCAAAATGGAATTGTCTTTTTTCATCTCCTGAAATAAAACAAAATTGTTTTACAATAGAGATAAAGTTAATAGTAATATTTCCCCTTCTTTACTATGGCTGTTAAATTTCAAAAAACTAATGCACTTTCAATGATGCATTTTCTTTCAAACTAAAAAAATAATCCAACCAAAAGAAAAACTTTTGCATTTTACTAGCAAATCAAGTGTAATCTTTATTTTCCAAATATCATTTACGTTGTTCACTACTTGGAGCAGAAA
This sequence comes from Nephotettix cincticeps, assembly GCA_023375725.1. Taxonomy (NCBI): domain Eukaryota; kingdom Metazoa; phylum Arthropoda; class Insecta; order Hemiptera; family Cicadellidae; genus Nephotettix; species Nephotettix cincticeps. The sequence continues at coordinate 25,454,582 of CM041786.1, read as the reverse complement.
ACTTTCTTCAGTGCTCACTTAATAAAATATTATATGCAAAAAATACCATCAGTTTAAATCCTTATGATGAAAACAATTATCACAATTATTTACCTGTAACTGATTGACAAAGTTAGAAGACCGTTCAAGTGATTTACTCAGTTGTTCGTTGGTTAAGGTCTGGTTTTCGCAGAGAGATGCCATTTTATTTGTATGATCCTGTTCAAGCTTTGCAATTTTTGACTTGTAAGAAGTTTGAAGCTCCTTTAATTGTTGTTTGTTACTTTCTAAACTATTTTGTAGTATTCTATTCTCATCCTGAAATAAATTTATTTTATAATCACCAAATATCCTTATAAGTACTATTACACTGTCTATTATATTCATTGACAATCCAAAATATTAACGTAATGCATTTGTTTTAATGTTAATGTTGGTGTTAATAGAGTTTTATTTCATGAGTCAGACTGTTAATTAATAACATGTTTTTTATAATAATATACATTTGGTTGATTATGTTTATACTCTCTGGTTCAAAATAATTACACTTAATTATTCTCTCTTATATACTCTTAATAGATACTCTAAATCATGTCAACAAAGTTTGTATCAACTAATTTTTTATATAGCATCGTTTACATAAAATGCTTGGCAAAAAATGTAACCTTACCAATGTTACACGTTTCACTTGAATTTTACTTAGTTATACTACAGGTATTTGGTAATTACAAATCAATGACACTTAAGGTATTGAAAAACTTACTTCCAGTTTACGAATAAGAAAAGATTTTTCATCGAGGTCTTTATTTAAACCAGAATTCATCTCCTTTTCTGTTGATAGCTCAGCTTGTAATTTTTCTATTTTATTCCTAAATGTAGTTTCTGATTCTTTAAACAACTTCTTGCCACTTTCCAAGGATTCTTGAAGTTTTCTAATTTTTGACTGCAATACAACTTTTTTTAAATTATGACACTTAATGATATATGTAGCAATTTGTAACTTATTTATTGATTATTAAGTTAAAAGTAAAATTTTGATTTGCTCACTTAAGATTTTAGCACATATATCATGTTGTACATTGGATGTGTTTGATATATTTATTTTATTCGAAGTATGACATCTGAGTATTAATTTCTATGTTTATTGTTTTCAATACATATTTTTCATTGCTTTAAAAGTACTTGCTGTGCAAAAACATTTTGTGATCCCACCCACAATTCCGGAGAGAGAAAATTAGACTAAAGAGAGTTTAATTTTCCAGTCCTGATACAGCTTTTATCAAATTGCCTTTAACCACAATACATTATTCATGATGCATAATTTAGTCACAAATCTGTCAAAGATATCAAAATTAATGTAGCATACATCAGACCAAATTCTGTTAAAATTATTATTAGGCCTTGAGAATCTAATGATTCTTCAGTATCATATTTTTTATCATTTACTTTACATGTCATAAGTATATAGTAACATGTATAATTTCCTAGTTCCAACCAGTATTCATTTAAATTACAACTAAGATTTAAGAGTGGCAACGAAGCAGCTATTAATAATATCTATCTAGTAAAATTACAACAGAAGCCCCAAAAATGTTCAATAGTTAAAATTCATAACATATAATTCTACTATTCTTTGATGGTTATAAATTGCCATATAAGCGTACTTTATTAATATGTTTATTGTGTGTTGTACCTGCAACTGTGCGTGGTCTTCTTCACAATAAACTTTCTCAGACTGTACATTAAGTTTCCTTTTTAAACTTGAAATTTTCTCCTCTTTCTCACATTTTTCTTTTTTTACAGTACTAAGTTCGTGCTTTAGTTTTTCACTGTAAAATAATTAAAATCAAAGTACAAAAACAAACCAAAACAAAAAAATCAAAAGCATTATGTTTGATCAAAGTACAAAAGCAACCCTCTATCTACAATTTCAATAGATAGTATCAGGTTATCATGAATTTATTTCTTGGATACATGTTCAATCCATTACAAATAATAACAGATTAACAGCATAATCTATTCATTTACCACAATATGTAAAAACTCACATCTCAGATTCACTCTGCTTCTGTGTGGACAGTAAATATTTTCCAAGGTCCATCAAACATTTTCTACTTAGATGGAGAAAATCAGCTGGGTTCTCTTTTTTGACCTTGAAAAGAATCAAAGTAAATCAAACAAAAATAAAAATCATGTCATAAATCACTGACTGTTGGGCTTTTAATTAACAGTTCTGTCTAAGGAACTTGTCAGCCTTATTGAGTAAAAAGACGATATACAAGATCGTGCCACAGTCATGTTACATGCATTTCTCATTCATACTTGGCTTAAAATACCTATTTTGGTAGGTTGCCATTTAAGTTTAAACTATAAAGTGTACCAGTAGTTATTTCAAAGCTTTTGTTTGAGAGTATGAAACTATCACCAGCAGCTTAATAAGCATATCTTATATCTTATTGAGCTTATCTTCAGAGGATATTAAGACTGGATACCAATCCAAGGTATATATATATATATATATATATATATATATATATATATATATTTATATATATATTTTTAGAGAATATTTTACCATCTATTACTTTGCTAACTAATTATGAAAAGTTAAATCTAAATTTCGTATTATTTTTACCAAACCAAACAAAACGTAGTTGATGTTTAATTTTGATAAAAAAAAGAACAATCTTACACTCAATAGTGTACTGATCACTTCAGGAATTTTTCCACTTGTACATAAATGTCTCTTCAGTTTTTCCAGATCATCTAGCAATAAATTTCCCTCTTCTAAACCACCTTTAATCAACAGCTCTTTTCTCGCTAGTTCTTCATTTAATCTTGCTCTATCCTTCTCTACAAAAATAATGCTAACAGTAAAGGATACCATCTGGAGGGGAGTAAACACTGTATAATCATGAAAAAAATAGTTCTATATTTAACCTGTAATAATTTAACTGTTGGTACTATGGCACGATACAACCTAAGCAGACATTTTGTAAAGGAGTGACGGATATTTTCCATGAAAATAAGCTTGGCCAAAATATACCGTGTCAACCAGGATTATCATTAGCTGGTCTAGGGGTAGAGCGCAGGGCTTTGGTGTTCAAGATCCCGGGTTCAAATCCCGCTAATCACCAATGGCTTTTTGCTATGTGATAAAGTCGCAACCCACTAGATCTAGCCTGAAGTAATGTGTAAAACGGTTCCAGGTTACGACCTGGTTCAAAAAGTCCTGTGATGAGAAGGTGGGGAAAAATATTATTATTAGTTAACTATCATTATCATGATTATTTTAATTTTTAAAATAGTTAATCTATTTTCATCATAATAATATTCTTTCCATTTCCCAACTCTTGCCGCCTCCTGATTTAGTCATGTTTGTTAACAAATGACATTAGACATCAGTGTACTTAATTAGTCGCCACAGAGCTTATATAATTTTTTTTAGAAAACCATAAAATATTCTGTGCCGTTTGTGTGTGGAGATGTGCGATGGAATGTAAAAGTTTATTCCAATATGTTTGATAGATATTAAATTTTACAAATTAAAAAGGATTGACACCAAAGAAGGTGTCAATTAAATGCAGTGAATGGTTTCAATATGATGGTGATAGAACACTAAAGGTTTCTCATGTAAAGTATTTTTGTCATTTACACTGAGCTGTAACTTGATTCATTTTAAACAAAAAACTTAACCATTTTAAATGGTCAGTTATTTTTACTCACTATAGAATTGTACATTTAAAACAACCACGAGTTAGCTTTGCCTTTTTACTTTCTCCTCTTGAGAGTGGATATCCATTTTGGGGTCCCCTGAGTCCAAAAATTGGGTTTCGATGAGATGTCTGTCTGTCTGTGTAGTGTGTGTGTGTGTGTGTGTGTGTGTGTGTGTGTGTATGTGTGTCTGGATATGCACAGAGCCACAGCCTACCCTGTTGGCCCAATTTAGATAAAATTTGGTATGTATGTATATATTTACCACATCTCTAGGGTTTTTTATATTTTTTTGAATTTTTGATTTTTAAGTGTGGTTTACCCCTAAACCCCTTAAAAATGTGAAAAACCCAAATTTCTCAATGATGGATTTAACGATTTTAATTACAATTTGATAGTTAGTGCATAGAGTTCTTAATAATATGACAACACTTGCAAGTCTGTAAAAATGATGGTACAAAAGTTGAGGATTTAAAAGTCAAAACATTAATTTTTTTATTTATATGGAAAACAATAAAGGTATGGGTATTAGTCAAAATAGAAGAGAATTTTATTTACTTTACTTTTTTACTGAAACAGTAACAAAAAAGTTATTTTCTGTTGCACAATCGTCTCTTGTAATTACGCTGGTAATTAAATAACTACCTAACATCAGGTCGTAGTTAGGTACTATCAGACCAGGTGGTAATTGACTCACCACATGCAGGTAGGTAACACTCCCTTGGGTATGTTGGGTCTGTGCTTTTATCCGTCATTGAAGGCTTCTCCGGGACCAGATCACAAGGATCAGTCCCCCTGTCCACCACATTCACCACCTCAAACATAGGTTCCTTCTGGCTCATCATCTGTTGCTTATCTTTTCTCTGCATTTTACCCTCTCTGACGTGTTCTCCATAGGCATTCCCCTGAAAAAATATTAAAATTTAGATGTAGATAAATGTTTATTGAAATTGATAGTTGTATTAAGCCGTGATTTTATATGCAAATGAATTGGTGACATTGGGTGACAAAATCTAACTATTTCACTGGAATGCTCATATAAACTATTTTTAGTCTACACAAATACACTTATTCAAATATGAGTCTAAATCTTGGCTTATATTTTTGAGCAATAAAGTTTTAGATTTTACAAATTATTTTGTCTATAAAGCTTAGGGCACTTAAAAAATTGTTTTAAAAAATTTTTATAGAAATAATTTGTTTTTTATGTAAAACAATGGGAAAATGCATTATTTCAATGATAACCAAAAAAGTATTCTGAACGTGTTTCTTATAATTATATACTAGGATTGTGATTTCTGTGATGGATAAATTGGGTTATGATGTTTTACAGGTTATAAACAGTTATGAAACACTTATCTACCTTCAAAATTCTGACTAATTATAGTCTGAATTCCCAATATTTGGCCCTAACTGTGGACGATGAGATCATTTGCATACCTCTGTCACAGGATGGTTGCGATCATCTGTAGCATCAGCACCTTCAATTAACAGAACGTTGTACTGCGATTGAGTTCTTGGAGAAAGTCCATATCCTCCAAGATTAGCTATCAAATAATAAAACACAGTATGTTGCTAAGTTGCTTTATTTAAAGAATAGTTTTTGGTCCATTAAATATAAAACTAAAAAAATATAGAAATCTACTTTTTCATTACCTCTTAGAAAATTTGTGTTGCAATTGAGATGAAAATAACAGTGGCGATGGAGGTGTGTATTAAAAAACTTTAAATATATATATATATATTTATTTATTTGGACAAAAAAATTGAGAGGGAAAAAATTCTGAAAATTATTAATTAAATTATTTAGGTTTTGCAACAAGAAAATCATAATTGAAACATTTACAGTAAGAGTTTATAACAAATTATATTTAGTATGAGGCTATTAAGTAAGATTACTTATAAGTTAGAAAGATTTAACTATTTTTGCTTCCGATTTTAATCTATGGCAGCGAGGGATCCTCGCTATGCGATCCACGGGCCTCATGCGGCTCTCAAGACGGTTAAGGGTAACAAAATTTAGAGTTATGAAAATAATGTGTAAAAAAATACAAAATACTTTATAAATTAAATACGTAGAAACTTTCCTAATAAAGTAATGCACTTATTTTATAAACCACTCAGGCTTTTTGTCACGATTAATGAAAAATATGCTTCAGGTAACTTAACGTCATGTATTTATACTTTTATGTTCGAAAAGTTCTGAAGAGGGCCCTTGTTTACTGACCCCAGATCCCTCTATTTTCACAAAATCGATCACCGCCACTGCTTCCGGCTCTGAGGAAACGTTCTATGCAAACCAATTGGCTCTCTGAGAAGTCCTGGCGAGCATCCCTAATCTATGGTAACTCAGACTAACTAATACACATAAGCATAGCTACTACTAAAAATTTGATTTGGTACCATATCTAGAGTTTCATGCAAGGATATGATCTCAGTCAAGCTGGTTTGATCTGTACAGAAAGACTCTGTCTATCTTCAATGAAATTGGAACAAACTATGCAAATCTATCTTTGTTATCAGAATTAATGTGGTATGTCACTTAAGCGATAGGTGATTCTGCATCAGATAAAGCCATCATGTGTGCAGGATCGCCTAAACCCTTCAAGAATTTCTGTCAAAGTAGTATTTGATGAATTACAGAATGTTGATATTTTTGTTTTGAAAGACCAATTATTTATGTTACCGTACACTTGTTAGTTATTATAGAAAGAGCAACATTATCAGCTCAGTAGTACAATAACCTTACACTGATACAATATTTCTTCTCTGTCTGCTTCTAGAAAGACACTTTCTCTATGCCGCCTTGGTGTTAATGTTTCAATCCTGGAATAAAAAAGATTAATTATACTATCAAACTATACATATCTTGACCACTGAATAACATATTGAAAGGTCTACTGTTCCTTCTATGTTGAATGATTTGCTAATCTATGAGTTAACTATTACTTTGTTTTATTTTACGCAAGGTGATTTGAAGAATTAGTGCTCTCTAAAGTCAGCGAGTCTGCTGACCAAGTGGCCTTAATACATTCAATTTGTGATACTCTAAGTGTGGTAACTAACAAAAATAATTTGGGTATTTTCGTCCTTTCTGGCAAATATACTACTATTTTTTATGGATGTGATATTCTGTAGTGTGGATTACCTTCCGCACTATTGAATACTACGTTCATCCGCAAAGACCATTCTCATAGTTGGACCAGTTCGTAATTCAGAGGCAAAAGTGGTTCGGATCCCACGTTATATTGTAGGTCCCTTATAGTATGCCATTGGCTTTTGGGCTATTAATTAACAGTACTGTCTATGGATCATGTCAGCCTTAGTTCAGTAACAAGACTGCAAGATCTCGCCACAATCATGTTACACTCATTTCTCATTCATACTTGGCTTAAAATACCTACATGGATTGGTTGCCATTTCAGAAAGTAATAGTAAAAGTGGTAATATAGACAGCACTTGCTAAAAAGTTAGCTATTCATTATTTAGGCTAACATGCATGCAGAATTTAAATGCTAGTTAACATTCATTTTCTTTTGTATGCATGCATTGCACATTCTGTGCATCCTGAAAGTAAATAGTTTATTTATTTTTTTACTTTTGGTTTCTTGAAAATGGGTATACTTCAAGAAAAAAGCCTATGAAGTAAATATTTAATTCACAGTTAATACATATTTTTTATAAATATGAACCAAGTATCAAGTCAAGAGAGTATGTAGTACAGCACATCTTCCATGTTATAGCTAATCCAAAATAATTGGGCGGTACCATTTCAACTATTAATGGAATGAATGGGGTATCAGAAGAGATTTTGTTGCAAGTTGGCATTTCCAAAGCCTTCCAACCTTGTTTCCAACTTTTGTTCCTATCTTTTGTCCAACCATGTAGACTTCTGCTTGGAAACCCCATTCCACATGGTAAAACTGTTCACCACTTAATATTACTGAAATTCATTAAACTTGAAAGTTATTAAATCACCTTGGATAAAAAGGACTCTTTGATTTTCCAATCCTTTTCTGTTTATTCTTGGATGAAAACACCTTAGATAAAAATCTGAATGAACTTCTGTTTTCTTCACAAGGTTTAAATGAGTATGATCTGAAAAGTATTGTTTTGATTTGTTTGAAAAATGTTATTTTTAATCTACTATAACAACATCTAAAACAATACTAATTGTGTGTTGATAATAAGACAAATATCATTCTTTTTCTCTGTTCTTGGAAGGTAAATTTTATGAGCTCAGGACTTTGTCTAAACTCATATGGAACGCAACCTCTGATTTTTAAAAGAACTCAAATCTATTAGGCGTTAAAAGAATCAAATTTGAATCACATAATCAGGAATAAAACCCATTGTAGTTGATTTAAATGCACTTTAAAATATCTATTTAAGATAATTTAATTCATATCGATTGTGGAAATACAATATAGTATAATAGTACACCTTTGTTGGAAGGTAGCTAAACCATTTAAACTTTGTCCAAAAATCTGAGGATGAGAGGGGGAGTGCAAATAAGGAGAGCCTACAGTACACAGTACAAATTTATTTTAAAGAAATGAAGGAATGTCAATTGAAACATGATGATTTCCACGAATAGCATTGCTATTTCAAATTTATTACCAAACCATTTTATTATTATCATTCACATTTATAATAATAATAGTAATAAATCTCTTACTCAGTATATTCAGAGTCCTCTCCATCTCCAACTTCATTTCTATTTATGTTTCTAAACATAACAGGCCAGCTTTTGTATATCTGTGAATTAAATCAAGAATCAATCAGCTTACATAAGTATAAAATATAAAGTTATTAATAATTTGCTTAAAATTAACCCCACACTAGGCCCATTAAAATAACTTTTCACAGGTATAGCCAGAAGATATTTTGAATGGGATTGTGTATCAGATGAGGGGAATTTAATACCTAACAGTAAAAACTTATCTGTATTATCACTTAAACCTAAGATTCAAAACATAAACATAGATGAGCCTGATGATATCATCACAGCGGCTTACTGGCATGCTAGAACCAACCCTTGATCCATGCACCTGACTCTTCACCCTTGAATGAAGGGATATGGACACGGACTTCTGACAATTCCCTCCGGTTCCTCCTCTGAGCTCATCAGGGCCAATTAAAACTGCTATACTTTATTTTTCCATATTTTAAGATACTGATCATTGCCAAAATCCAATCAATTAAAAATTTAGTACTTTATAAAATTTAGTTGACATTATAGTATTCTGTATTCTGTATTATAAATTCACAATAATAATTCACACTTCCTCTTTTAATTTGTATATTCCAAATTTCTTATTTTTTAATTCAAACAAGCCATAAAAATAAAAAGGTCATTTGACCTGACATATACTTAATATGTTTTAAAGAGCAACTTAGCAGACACACAGGCATTGCCCATGTCTGCTAATTCCCAAGACCGGTTTTTAACTAACAGTGCAGCCAAAGGAATACTTAGTCATGTTATAGTTTATTTTTTTTTAGTTTGTTATTAATTATTAATTCATTGTCTATTGTATTTGTGGCTGCAATATTACTGGATAAACTCATTCATTCATCTTATTATTTTTGCTCTTGAAAACTATAGTGGGGAATTACATAACTTTTGGCCCCCTTCAGTCTAACACCAATTCAAAGATCATATTAACCCTAGAACACAAAGGCGTCGTCTGAGAGAGGATGCGCAAGGTGTCATTTCTACCCCTTACCCCCTTCCACTCCGCTAAAATTCACATAAAACTCTGTGTAGCTGTCGGTCTTGGCCTGCTATTGAAAGGGTCTGGTTAGTGTTCACTTGCGTCCTTTATTTAACAAGTTTTTTTTAAGTTTTTTAAGTTCGCGTCGTCAGGTCGACGCCTTTGTAACAACGCACAGTTTGCGGCAGACTCGCAACGTGTGCAGATCGTGGTGTCTTATTGCAGAGTATAGTACCGTATACTTTTAGTTTTTTCACGTGTTATGGTGTTAGTTAAACATTATATTGTAAATATATGTTGTATATAGTGTAAATATTTGTTTGCATTGGACCAAATGTGCAGTAACACTTCCTGCAGTCGTAAAACAAGGAGGTGGCCCCATGCATGTTTTATAACATGATAAAAATCACTTCAAACAAAATATACATATATATATTATATGTAGAAAATATAGAATATATATAGAAAATTGTCTCTGGGCCAATTGTAAACCCCTAAGTTGGCAAACATTTCTCAGAGAAATGCACAGAGAGCTCCTGAAGCCCTGGCTACAGACCACAATGTTGCCACGAACTCTCGTCCGGCAATCTATTGCATATATATTAAATGTAAGTATGTCAAATGAAGCTCCACAACAAGTCCAACAAGAAAGGAAGGTGTGTGCCTTCTGATCTCAAAGATTACGGCGCATGACAAAACATTTTTGTGGACGTTGCGCAAATGCCATGTGTGGCGATCACCAAGAGACAATCTGCTGCGAGTGCCAGAACAATTAAGATTTTGACATTAAACTCTTTTAAAACATTAATTCAATGTTCATTTTAAGTGTTTTTATAATTAAAAAATTTTTCCTGTCATTAAAAGTATTTTTTATTTATTTAAAAAAAGTAATCTGTGAGACTATGCCTTTGTAACAACGCTTGGCTCAGGGAGCCTTTGTGTTTTAGGGTTAACAACCCCTCCCAGGAAAACCCCCAGGAATTGTTGGTTATGTATCTTTTTACAATAATAAATTTTACAAAGTCTAGCTGAAGTAGCATGCACAGGAGAGATTTAAAATATAGCTTTTAAATAAAAAGTGATAAATAAAGAAAAACATATTAATTAATTTTGTTCAGTAAGTATGGGATATATGGGATATTATAATTAAAAAATTTTTCCTTATTATTTTTTTATATGAAAAAAAATAATCACTATCTTAAAAATAAAACTGTGTACAATGAGAAAAAAATTGTTTATGTCTTTTTACAATAATAAATTTTACAAATTAGCTGAAGTACTGCACAGGAGAGAAAAATATACTATGATAAATAAAGAAAAACATATTAATTATGTTCATAATATGATATAATAAAAATTTTTCATATTTTTATGAATATGAAAAATAAAAATACACATTGTTTTTTAAAAATAAAACTTTTATTATTGTTTAATAATAATTTATATTTTACTGCATTGAGATAAGTAAGAAAAACACAAACACACTATGATTAATCATTATATAATAGATTCAAAAATAGATCAATATAACATTAATTCATATTATTTTTATACAAATCATACTCTTGTTTCTTTAATGCACTCATAATAACTTTTATTATTTAATTATATACAATAATTTATATTTTACCAAATTAGAGATAAAGTAAGATATAATAGGGATAAACATCAAGTGAATACTAACCTAAGTTTATAATCCATACATGAATCCAAAATAGATCACTACACTATCACATTAATTACATTAAATTTTTGAGACATTTTTGTCAAAAATAAAGTACAAAATTGTTAATTAATTTTTGTTAGATAATAACAAATCTAAGAAACCTAATAAATAACCTAAGGAGACTAAACTATTTGAATTTTTTACTGTTTCAGAACAAACTATTTACAAATAAATGAAGTAAACAATAATATGTTGTCTAAAAATAGGTTGCAGGTTTTGTGTATGGTGGAAACAAAGTACTGTACAAAAAACAAAGCAAACATAAGTATGAAAATAATACAATATTATAACTAACTTGTTGCATCAAATTATCATACAACAAATAAATTCAGTAAAAATACATGATTTTATTGATTCACTATATTAATTCATGCTAATTTTTTGTTAGTACAAACTTTAATCAAACAAATTCTTTTCCTTTTTAAACAACAGTCTAAAAAGAGGCAGTCGCGGAACTATGGTACAAAACTGGCCCAGTGTTGTGAGCTATAAAATTGGATGGCTAGCAAGCAGTTTTACTTAGCTAAGAAACCCACAGACTGTAGACTATGGTAAAATCAGCATTGTCTCTAGTCACATGTGCATGTGACCAGCCCTTCCCATGGGAATGGTCATCTATGGATGTACACATAGCGCATGAGTTATTTCAATGCCTAATAGAGTACCACCTTTAAAAATCCTGTACTAAAATTGCTTTTCTTATACTGTAGTTTTAAATAAAAATAGTCTCAAAAATAAAACTTTATTGTCTCAATTTTATGATGGGAGAAATATTTTTTAAAATTTTAATCAATAAATTAATACACTTAAATTTTGTTTGTACAGACTTACTATTCATGAAAATTTCTTAGTAGATATATGAATCATTATTCATATTTAAGACAATGAGGCAATATGTGATGGAGCATATGTGAATATGAGTGACATGGAGAACTGTAAATAGGTATAACACTCAGTGTGCGCTATGACACATGTGTTATAGTGCATGTGTCCACACATGCACCAGCTGATGTATGGCATGACAAGATGTGTGGATGAGGTATGCGCGGACGCATGCCTCATCTTAGTACTATCCTCCGATTATATATCCTCATGTTACTTTGTAGAACATGATAGTTTTATTACAGATTGTCTTTTTTAAATTTACTATCCAATACTATAATACGAGCAAGGTTTGTATATATATATATATATATATATTTGCACACGGATCTCGAAAACGGCGCCGAGGATTTTCTTTAAATTTTGGAAATAACTAATTTCCGAGTAGAAAATAAGTTCTAGATAGGTCTAATGTCCAGGAAAATTCGTGTTTTCTTGTAATATTAAGTTTAAAATCTAAAAATTTAACATTACGCTTATGGAGAATCAAATGTAAATTTGCACACGGATCTCGAAAACGGCGCCGAGGATTTTCTTTAAATTTTGGAAATAACTAATTTCCGAGTAGAAAATAAGTTCTAGATAGGTCTAATGTCCAGGAAAATTCGTGTTTTCTTGTAATATTAAGTTTAAAATCTAAAAATTTAACATTACGCTTATGGAGAATCAAATGTAAACAATGCAAACCAAAACAGCTGTTTATAAACGTTTGACAGTTCTTGATTGAAGACGGCAAAGAACAATATGTGAATAGAGGTTTTTCATTAATATTTATTTTATGTATGTAATAAATGTAAAATTATCAGGTTACTAAACAATTTGTAAAAACTTAAGGATAACATAGCTGTGCGAGATAAAAGCAGAAAAAGTATTTCCAAAATCTTCCGTGTTTTGATAGAAAACGTATTCGTTGTATTGCTTGAAGCCACTGTAACAAACTAATAATTAATTGATGTAAATTAAATCTCTCTTTTGCTTTTCAATCCTCATTCCGTTTATAAAAAAATCAGTTGATCACAGGCTAATAATAACGGTATGGGTAATTAAACAGTAAATGATCGGCTTTGGCTTTTGGAAAAGACGTTAAACGACATCGTTCAATTGACTAACCTCGTAGCCGAGTTGTAGCATGTCGGCCTCAAGAACTATAGGCTGCGAGTTCCATTCACATAAATGTTTTCATTGAGTAATAAATGTGTTTTAATTTTTCTAATTAATTTTTATAATAAATGTCTTATTTTAAACGAGCAAAGCTCGGTCACCAGGTACTATACTATTAAGGGAGAAAGTATGTGTCAGTCCACTGGTACCGTTTATTCCTCAATAACGTCCACCTTCCAGTCCCAGTCCTTTACCTACCTTGGAGTAAAACTCGACTCCTGCTTCAACTTCTCCTCCCACATCCTAGACGCTAAAAAACCAGCCACATCCCATCTCCTTGCCCTCCGGATCCTCAACAACCGCACCCGTCCCTGCTCCACTTCCACCCTTGCTACTCTGTACTCATCCATAATCCGCCCAGTCCTTACATATGCCCACTCTTTGCTACTTACTGCCCCAAAACGACTCTTAAGCCTCAAAGCCACTTAGAATTCTTTAAGTCGCTTAAGTTGGCATCCTATACCGAGGTATAGGAAGACCTCACCCACCTGGGCCCGTAATACCTCGTTATAGGATGCCACCTCCATCCCACCCATCCGTGATTTCCTTCGCCACCTCAACACCGAATACCTTGACCGAGCCCAAACCTCTGATATCCTACAACCCTTCTCCAAACCTTATTTCATAGACTGCTTAACCTTCACTGTCCATCTCCTAATCAACTTCCCACCATAGCTTAATATCTCTGTTGTAGTTAATTTAAATTACTATTAGCCTTAAATTTCAATTTCAAATACCATACCAATAACAGTTTTTACACTCCATAGCCTAGTCCCCAGCACCCAAATCTAACCACCTCTACATTACTCACTACCAGACCATAGTCTGTGTTCTGACGATTAATGCTTTTGTTCTGACGATTTATAATTTTATTCTGTTTATGATCTGTTTTATTACTCTTGTATTATTGTATTCCTTCCATTAATTTTATATGGTATGACTGTATATCACAATTAGTTTATTTCCTGTGAGTGTTGCCGCTGATTTGTGGGACTCTATTAATACATATTAGATGTTAGACTCTTCCTCACACACAGGCTCAATAGTCTTGTGAGGAAAAGATTTCCTTTACTCAAAATAATATACCCAAATGTATTTTTTATTTTTCTTTTTATGGAAATAAATGAATCTTGATTCTTGAAGCTTGAATCTTGAATCTTGAGTCTGGATTTTCGTTCGGGTCAGGGTAAACACGTCCGGCCTAGTCCATGACTATGGCTTCCCTACTTTCCACCATAGATTAATGTCTAATGAAATGTTACTGCTTTGCATTTAATGTATATTATGTTTCAGATTCTAGTTTCAGATTTACCCATATAATCCATCGCCCAACCATAGTCCGTACATTCGTTCTAAAAAAAATCACTTCTCTGAAATGCGTGTAAGTTTTTCAAAGTCTGGTCTAACCACGTCCAAAAGTGTTTCAAAGGTTTTCTTAGACATCCTCGTAAAGCTTTATTGGATAATACATTGTTATTACCTTCTAAATTGTTTTAACCCTTTAAAGAGTACTGTATTTTGCGTCAAAATAGGATTGACGTTTTAACACGTCTTTTTAATGGTTTAGCAAAAAGGAGTAGCGACGTTTTAAAACGTCATGAAATTTGTTCAAATACATATATATACATATAACCTGACATAGATTGATTCTTAAGCTATAAATCGATAATTAAGTAAGCGGAACGTGTACTTATGTGTTTTTGGTAGGTTGTGGCTAATCTGCGTAGGGTTTCTAAGTGGCGGCGCGACATGAAGTTTTATTAGACCTGTTATTTATTAGCACTGAATAAAAGTGAAAGCGTTCTACACTCCCCTATTATTGACGCCTGTATCTCTGTAGCTGAGAATTATATTCGTTTGCTAAACATCACTCGGTGCTTTCTTTAGTTACTTTATTGAAGATTTGAAAATTGAAAAATTGGTTGAAAAAAGTTCTAAAATGTTTATTTTAGGGCATTTTGAAACTAAAACATTTTCTAACTATATTAACTCCATATTGGAATGTATTTTAGTGAAATTTAAAAAAACTTTTACTCTTTTGAGGTGGGTTTTGAGTTTTCACCCTTACTCCTTAACAGCTCTCAAATAATGACGTTTTAAAACGTCGTTATTCCTCTAAGGGTTAATGCAGAAATAACAAGTTTTGAAATATTCTTTTATCCAAACTGAGTTTTGACTTTGTCTATTTTCCCACTTTAGCAATAAATATGCCACACTGATTCCTCCAAACAAAATGGCATCTTTTTTACTTTTTTCCAAAATATCAAAAAATGTAGAAGTGCCTTTCACACGTGCAATGGCACGAGTTGAAGCATGTTGAATGGATCGTTGAATGGGAAAGCCCACAAGTGTGGACATAGCTATTGGGTTTTATGAGATGTTGCTTTTAAAATAACAAAACCAGCTGTAAAAGATTTTAATTAACAACATTAATTAGGTACATGAATGTTTTGAACCAATGTCTAAAGAAAATGAAGTAGTAATGAAATAATAGTAAATACCCCCGTCGCAGCAGACCTGCGTACTCAGCGAATTTCCAAATCAATAATATAATAATAATAATAATATATGACAAGTTTGGTCACAATCTGTCGATAAGCGTGAGAATTACTTGCCTATTCTCCATAAGATTAACATGGGAACGAGTATGCAGGTTTGCTGCTGTGAGGGACACTGAGAGTAGGTATTTATACCATCAAAAATTTTTATCTTAACATTTATACCAACTTTCATCAACATCTGTCAATAAATTAAGGAGTTTGCCTATTCTCCGTATGATTAACATGGGAAAAGAGTATGCAGGTTTGCTGCCATGATAAACACATAAACTATGATTTTTAAGCATAAATTGATGAACCTCAACCACATGAAGCTAAATATAAAGTTTTATCCAAAAATATCGGTTAATAAGTGAAATATTAATTTTTCCTTATTCTCCATAAGATTAACATTGGAGCCTCAAAATACAATGTACTGTGTTTAGATTTTTTTATATCTCGGTAACCGTTGGAGAGAGAGAACAACTTTAAGAAACTTAATTGTGTAGTTTTTTAAGCTGATTTCACTAGTAAAACATAAAATTAGAAATTTTTAAAAATTACATGTGAAAAACGTAAAAAACCCCATTTTGGGGTACAAAAACCCCCCAATCTACCCGTTCCCATTGACCGATATGTCTGGTTTACGAACTCGTCCGAGCATTTGTAGGAATACACGTCTCTACCAAATTTGGTCTCGATCGGACCATTTTTACGAGAGTTATCGTGTTCACAGACACACGGTAATAGCTTCTTCCCTATGGAAAATTCGCTAAAATGGAGAGTTTGAAGCTTAATTGTCTAAGAAGATATGTGGGCACACAAAGACTAAGAACTTTACAATTATATTCAGAATAATGCAAAGGATAGCAATTTTTTTAGCTTTTTTAGAGGTCAAAACATTTATAGAGTACAATTCATTAAGAATGAGAGGCAAGGAAGCCTTACGCCCTGCTGGATGGGACTTGTTGCTTGCTAGGAGGCTTCAGTCTCCATGAACTTGTGCAACAAGTATTCCACACCCTCTACCACTGACATGCTCCATAAGGAGCATTTTTTTAACTAAACGCAAAGTGTGCCACAAAAAAATCATCGAGTTGAAATGACAATGTTTAGTATATTCGATTTGACAAGCCATAAACTTCTTTTTTCAAAAGAGACTACATTTCAGTGTTTTGATAAGGATTCCAGGATTTTTGAGTGATTAGTTAAAAACTTGAAATAGGGTTACCCATTAGCAGCAGACCTGCGTACACAGTGAATTTTCATTTTTTTATAAATTACCTGATGAAACAAACAAAGTCTTAAGCCACTTTAGGAAATTAAATCCCTTTGACTTATTCTCCTTAGAATAAAATAAGAAATAAGTAAGTAGGTTTAAAGTACAAATAAATCCACATTTTTAATTATCTGAAACTGTATATTAAATGTTATCACAATATTTCAATTTTTTTTCAGAATCATTTTTTCTGATTGTGATCTGAAATTTTAAGTAATAAGTGAGCAGATGTAAATTTTTAACTTTTCCCCATAAGATTGTCATTTGCAATCCTAAAGACAACATGTCATGTTTACTAATTTCGGCAACCTTTTGATATAGAGTAATAATTCAAAATACTATTGTTAATTTTTTGAGTTGAATAAATTTTTGATTCCGTTGGGGCTCCATTGGTAGTGACTTTTCTATGGGAATATCGATACAACTTGAACTTATCAGAATAGGAAGTGATCATATAGGATGATGAGAATGTGGTCATCCCTAAATGTAAATTACTCCACAACATGAAAGATACATTAGACAACATAGAGTAGCATGGTGTTGCTAGGCAACCACCCACCCAACCCTATGCCCTATACTCAGCTAACAATCCCCCACATCCCCTTACTACTGTGATTGTTTCTCTCTCATCATTTCATTCATTAGAATATTTACTTTTTTCAATGAACTATTCTCTGTTACTTATTTGAATAAAGTTTATCATCATGACAAATCCAGTAATATAAAATAGGAGTGAACTCAAATTTTTTAGTAAAGGAAAAAGTTCCTAAAACCATCACTTATCACTTATTTTAATCATTCCAACATAACCTTTATAGTTACCTTTATAGATGCTGCACAAGAAAAACAAACAGTTTTTAATATCTATTCTTATTTTTTGGTGGGTTTTTTGTTGTTTTTGGTGTTTTCGTGTGTATTGTCAGCCACAGAAACACAAAGTGGTTTAATCTGATATAGAACAGGAACTACTCCCAACACCATTGGTCACTTTGGACCCATGCTATTTGCAGCAGGTCTCACATCTCCAAGGAAATAGAAGAAAAATTTCCCCGTCACAGCAGACCTGCGTACTCAGTGAATTTCCAAAGCAATAATATAATAATAATAATATATGACAAGTTTATCAATATCTGTCGATAAACATGAGAGTAATTTGCCTATTCTCCATAAGATTAACATGAAAAAGAGTATGCAGGTTTGCTGCTGTGGGGAACATTGAAAGTAGGCATTTCTAGCATAAAAAATTTTTATTTTGACCATTCATACCAAGTTTCATAAACATCTGTCCATAAATAAAGGAGTTTGCCTATTCTCTTTATGATTAACATGGGAAAAGAGTATGCAGGTTAGCTGCCATGATAAACACATAAACTATGATTTTAATTTTTAAGTATTTGAAGCATAAAACCTCAACCCCATGAAGGTATACCAAGTTTAATCCAAAAATATTGATTGATATGTGTAATATTAATTTTTCCTTATCCTCCATAAGATTAACATTAGAGCCCCAAAATACAACATAGTGTGTTTAGATTTTTTCATATCTCGGTACGGAACTAAATTGTGTAGTTTTTTAAGCTAATTCTAATGGTGAAAGATACAGTTTAGAAATTTTTTTAATTACTTATAAAAATGCAAAAAAACCAATTTTTGAGTACAAACCTCTCCCCCAAACTACCTGTTCCGATTGACCGATATGTCTGGATTATGAACTCAGCCAAGCAAATGTAGGAATACATGTCTCTACCAAATTTGGTCTCGATTCAATTCAAAACAATCTTTATTCAAAACATAAAACAATGTGTACATGAATGTATCTCAACATTAAACTAAAACTAAAAAAATAACCAAAAAATACAGTTCTTATATTCTTAAGTTTTCTTAAGAATATAACTTATATACTTAAGAATTCTGAAGTTATAATCTATAACATTGTTTAATATTATCAATTTTTTTACATGTTTGGACATTATAGCATTCTTCTAACTATAAAACTCTCCATTAATTAGAAAATTCTTAAGTTTTTTAACTTATTAATGTTTTTCTCCTTCCTAATACTACAAGGGAGAGAGTGCATGAATTTAACACCAATGTAATTAGGGCTTTTCTTAAACTTTTCTTTTTTATGCTTTTAAATTATAAAATTATTTTTATGTCTAACGTTGTAGGTATGTACATCTTGCTGTCTTGGAAGTTGTAACTCATGGCTTTTAACATATAATATTGTTTTGTATTGTAGAGGCTGTAACGGTAAAAAACTCTAATTCTTTGAATTAATTTTAATAATTGATTTTTATTAATATTTAGAATACTTCTTATGGCTTCTTTTTGTGACTACATTCACAAAAAGAAAAAAAATCTACAATTTTATTAAGTTAAATTTACTTATTCCTCTATATATTTCTATGCCATAAGAAATATGGGAGTGTATATTAGAGAAATAAACCATGCACAAAATTTCTTTACTGCATAGTGAATATACGTGGATAACGTTCTAATGTAAAAAATACCAGATTTAATTTTGTTACATATTTTATCAACATGTGTAGTCCAATTTAGTGTGTTATCTAAAGTGAGGCCTAAAAATTTTGTTTCACATTCAAAAATTTCAAATACTTTTTGCCCAGAGTTTTTACACCCAAACTATATGGTTGTATTGTTTTTGTTAAGTAAAAGATTTTTTCATTTAAATAATCTTTAATTATTGTAAGTGAATCCTTCATATTTATTTCAAGAACTTCTATATTTTTTCATTCATTATATGTCATCAGCATATAAGCAGACGCCTTTCAGATAAATGTTTTGGCATTTCTCCCAAGTAGCATAAGAACAGGAATGGACCTATCACTGATCCTTGAGGCACAGAATACTTTACTTCCCTAACATTAGATTTAATTTTTAACATCTTATTTCCGTCTAAGTGCAGAATGTTAACAAACTGCTGGCAGCCCTCTAAATAAGATTTAATCCAGCTCAATTCTTTATGACATACATTTTTAATTTATGTAGTAAATTTATATGGTTCACACTATCAAAATGCTTTAAACATATCTAAAAAGGCACCAACAACGTGGTTGTCCTCATCCAGCTTTTGTAATACATTTTCAATATAAGATATTAGAGCTGTAGTGGTAGATTTATTTTTTCGATACCCATGCTGTTCTTTATCTAATAAATTGTTATTCTCAAAATATTCTACTAGTTGAAAAAGTAAACTTTTCTCAAATAGCTTTGAAAGGGCTGGTTGAATTGCCAATGGTCTATAGTTTAGCGGATCATCTTTATCTCCTCTTTTATATACCGGAATAATTTTAGAAATCTTTATTTGAGCAGGAAATACACCTCTTACTAATGATGCATTCACATGTGAAAATGACCTTAATAAAACGGATTTAGATTATTTAATTATTTTGATCGGAATATCCTCATAACGGGATGACCATTTAAGTTTAATTTTGTCAATTATAGATCTTAGGATTGATTCATCAATGGTTCGTCATTTAACTTTATAGTAAAAGAGATTTTTTCAGCACTCATTTGGTTCTTTTTTAATTTCGGTAAAACATTATTTTCAACCATATCAACAAAGTTATCATTTAAGATGTTTGAGACAGCAAGTGGGTCGTCTATCTTTTGGCCCTAATGTTTAAGAGAAATATTGTTATACAGCTTTCCTTTTTTACTTTTTGTTTCAGAGTTCATAATTTTCCAAAAAGTTTTGTTAACATTGGTTGATTTTTTGATTTTGTTGTCAAAATGTTTTTTTTTAAAGTATACAATCATTTTTCTGTATCTCTTTTTGCGTTCTTTAATACAATGCTTCAGTGTTAAATTACTTCTATCATCTCGATAAAAGTGATGCTCCGCAATTATTTGATTACGCTTATTAATAATTTCATCATCAATCGGACTATTATTACGACAGTTTTCGTGTTCACAGACACATATTTTAACGACTATTGTTTCTGGCCTCTGGGCACCTAAAGATGAAAAAATAACATGGTCCCAGGCTTAAGTCTTGCCAAGAGACCTACAGTAATAGCTTCTTCCCTATGGGAAATTCACTAAAAAGAGTAGTTATTTGAAAACAGAAGGAGTTTCATCACCTCCAAAATGATTGGGCAGTTAAAAAAAATCAAATAATTAAAAATCAAAATATCTATGTAATAATATAATACTGGTGGATTATCTTCGGGTTTGGTGTTTACTAACCATCTTCTTTTGTTTAATTCTTTTTAATACTGCCATTGGTTTGTTTAATGTTTATGTCATATCATTTTTGGATTTCTGGGTTTCTCATTTTGATCGCTCATTCTCTTTGATTTTAACTTATTTTCTTTACGTTAGAACCATAATTCTCGACTTTTATCGTTTTAAACTTCTTGACTATTTTATCATTTCATTCTCATTTATCTATCTGTTTTACCTTTATTTTATAAATTATTTTGAAATATATAATTTCTGTTATGTTCCAATTGCACATAGATACTATTATTATAGAAGTTTTGTACTTAACATTGCTTTCTTTGGTAATTTATCCCATACTGATGTCTAAAACTTTGGTAAAATTGTTTAGTTTTGTTTGATTTTGTTTCCTTGTGAAATCATGTGCCTATATGTAAATTTCTCTACCAACTTAAGGTTTTTTATTTTAAATAATATCTCTTATCACATATATCTTTTCCTTACTTATTCGTAGTTTCTTTAATAACCTCATTTATAGTTGTCTTTTAACTCTCCTTATTTATTTTTAAAACATTATGTTGTCTGCAAAATTATAGTTCCCACATTTTCCAGCACTTTTTATTTCTCTAAAATTTTTTCCATTACCACTAAAACAGTATGGTGACAAAAATTTTTCAGTCCTTTCCTTATATAAACCAATATAACTGTATATAATAGTATAATACTGGTACGGAAATAGTTTGAGAAAACAATAACCGAGTTAGGAACTTTGGAAATAGTTAAAGTTGTCAAATAAAAAAGGTAGCCAACACTATAGGAGAAAAAAAAGGTTCGCCTGATTTCCATGATTTTCCGTTTGGACTATAACTTGCCCTACGATTTTGAAAAACGCCTTCCGTATCAGTGTAGGCAGCCACACAATCAATCAGAATCTTTATTTACAAAACATTAAGTTTTACTATGGTATCCAACACAAATACAAAAGAATTTATATACATTAATGTTGATTTAAAGAAATAATTTTTCTCAATTGCAGTAACTCATGTAGCGAGTATAGAAGGGATTCTTTTCTAGCCAGTTGGTGAGGGCAGTTTCCAGTTTGATCCCGGTTTGGCACCTGATGTCCTCTTTGAGCATGCTGTAGAATTTTCTTCCACTGTTTGAAGGCAACCTCTCATACTGGACGGGCTATGGTGAAGGGGACTACTAATATCTACAGCTACAATAAAAGGTTTTTTTATGTCTAAGAAAAGAATCAGTCAAAGTTTGCATGGTAATTTTTACAACATACAGACCCAAAACTATAGCAAAAGTTTAAATTGTGGATAGTATTGTTGTTCACACTAGATTACCAACTGTTCGTAGTTTTACCACCAAATTTTGTTTTTAACGTAATTTAAAGACTTTTTCTTGTTACAGCTTAAAACTCCAGGAGTATAGTCACTGGGTGTTTAACAAAGGAGGGTGACTGAAACATATTCCTGAGCCTTCTATGCACATAAAACAAATATAACTGTTGTGATAATTTTACTAATGGTTAGTTTAATAAATTAAATAAAAGTTTTAGCAACTTTTTTAAACTATAGCTTAAAATTGTGTTAAACTTTTAATATAAGATATTAGAGCTGTAGTGGTGGATTTATTTTTTCGACATCCATGCTGTTCTTTATCTAATAAATTGTTATTCTCAAAATATTCTACTAGTTATTAATAGTAACTAGTAAATCGATCGATGTCAATTTATGCCTGGAGTTTATAAAAAGAGGGAGATTTAGGGAATAAAACAAAGTTAAAACTAAAATTATTATTAGTAAAGAAACAAGATTGTTATGCTAATTATAAAATGTCAGGATTTAAAGTGTGCTTTGGCTGGCCTCTATATCTTTTGTTTATTTAGCTTTATATAAAAATATGAAAATATATTATTACACAGCTTAATATTAGTTGATATACTTAGTTGAGAAGCCAAAACAAGTATTATCTCAATTTGTGTCTGTCTATCTGTTTGTGATTATCCAGGAGGCATGTTGCAGTATCTTCTCCGAAAAAACTGGAAAACAGATAACAATGAAACTTATTTCATGTTTTCTCTACATTCCAGGTTTTTCAAAGCTTGAAATTGTCCGCCGCCCCTTGAAAAGTAAATAATGAGCATTTAAAAAACCACTTTTTACACGATATTAATCACATTTTACTTTCAGTTATCAACAAATCACCTACTGGTAATAATCAGCTGTCTTTCTAAATTAATGATTTAATAGGAAGAAAAACTAACAGGTGTCAAATCAATATTTGTTAGTTTATTTTGGTCGCTGAGTTTAAACCTATATTTCAAAATAATACTATATTGAACGGTTATTTTAACATATAACTAATTTTAATAATGTTATAAATGTTGAAATCTATTTAATTGTAAAGTACTGTAATGCTAAACAATAAAGCTAGATATTGAAAAAATAAAATCTCAATCATTTGGTGTTAAAAGAATCATGAAGCTATATAAATTATGTGAAAGCAATTCACATGTATCTCACACAGTAATTTGTATTATGGGAATACCTTTTTGTTGGTATAGTGAAGGGATCCCTATGATTAATAATAGTTTAAAGTGAGGTTGATAAATCTCAGGCATACTACATGGAAAGTCCATCAGGTGTTCTCTGAAATACAACTCCCACAAGGAATAGAGGTTTACTTCGTCCGTAACACTATAATCAGAAGACTGACCTCATATTTTCTCCTTTAAGTAAACTTAAAAAATTGCATACATTCTAAAAAACTATCATATTCTTTATTTTTTAGTACAATTTAAAAATTAATTTTTCAAAAATGATCATCAAAGTTCTTCAAACTCACTCATTCTATTTGTAAAAGTTAAAAAGTTGTTAAAATTGTCAAAATTTTGGGGGATATAAATCCCCCCACCCAAAACCAATGAGGTGATACCAAACGTTTTGTGGGTTTTATTGGGTGAAATTACCTTACACATAAATTTTTATGAAAAATTATTGGTAAAAAGGAGGACATTCATTTTGTTGTGTTCTCCATAAGAATAACATTGAGCGCTTTCAATGGCAGGCCTTCTGAGTTTGACACAGACAGTAAATTCAATTTTTCTCTTGAACCATTAGTTGTAAGCCAATTATTAAAAACATAATCAAACAAAACAGTGATCTATTATTTTAAATTTAGTACAAAATTTAAAAATATAACTTCATTTTAAAATATTAGATCATTATGTCTAAAAATGTTTTTATTTTGTAAAATTAAAAAGTTGTTAAATTGTCAAATTTAAATTTGTCCCATCAACCATACCAATGAGGTGAAACGTTTTGTGTTTTTGGCAATTAATAACATAAATTTTTATGAAAATTTTAAAAAGGAGGATTATTGTTGTGTTCTCCATAGACATTGTTTTTTCTGAGTTCAATTTTAATTTAATCTACCATTAGTTTTTATTAACATTAATTTTAGCTTTCCTAAAGTATATATTATTTATAGTTCCTCTTATTATTATTCATTGTTAGTTTATGTTATTCTAAAGAATGTTTTGTCTGTTTTTAGAAATTTAAAAGTGAGTCATCATGTTAACATGTCTTGTATAACTGTCCATATAGAGGAACGAAGACTATGATAAAATTAGTATGAAAAGTGAGGATTTGCTGAGATTTTTGACATATATGGGGAGGAGTAAACTATCCTTAATAAAAATACCCCCATCACATCAAACCTGCGTACTCAGCGAATTTCCAAATCAATAATATAATAATAATAATAATATATGACAAGTTTTATCAAAATCTGTCCATAAACATGAGAATTATTTGCATATTCTCCATAAGATTAACATGGGAAAGAGTGTGCAGGTTAGCTGCAGTGAGAAACACTGAAAGTAGTCATTTCTACCATAAATAAATTTTATCTTAACATTTATACCAACTTTCATCAACATCTGTCCATAAATAAAGGAGTTTGCCTATTCCCCTTAAGATTAATATGGGAAAAGAGTATGCAGGTTTGCTGCCATGATAAACACATAAACTATGATTTTAAGCATATATGGATAGATCTCAACCACATGAAGCTAAATATCAAGTTTTATCCAAAAATATTGAATAATATGGGAAATATTAATTTTTCCTTATCCTCCATAAGATTAACATTGGAGCCCCACAATACAACGTACTGTGTTTAGATTTTTCAATATCTCGGTAACCGTTGGAGATAGAGAAAAACTTTAAGGAACTTAATTGTGTAGGTTTTTAAGCTGATTCCAATGGTGAAATATAAAATTAGAAATTTTTAAAAATTACATGTGAAAAACGCAAAAAACCCCATTTTGGGGTACAAAACCCCCCCAAACTACCCGTTCCCATTGACCGATATGTCTGGTTTACGAACTCGTCCGAGCATTTGTAGGAATACACGTCTCCACCAAATTTGGTCTCGTTCGGACCATTTTTACGAGAGTTATCGTGTTCACAAACACATATATATAAAAATTTTAACCACTATTGTTTTTGGTCTCTGGGCACCTAAAGAAGAAAAAATAACATAGTCCTGGGCTTAACTCTTGCCATGAGACCTACGGTAATAGCTACTTCCCTATGGGAAATTCGCTAAAAGGTCCGGAGATATAGCTAAGTGCATCCGTGTACCTAATTTTATAAAAATCGGATGATCAGTGTGGTCTCGGGGTAATTTTTTTCTCCCAAAACAGGGACACCATACACTACTTTCAATGTGAGATACAAAGTAACCCTTATATTTTAAGTTGTAAAAAAATGACTCAGAGTGAAATTTTGCAAAAAGATTTTAGATTTTAAAAATAATTTTTCTGGTGAGCATAAACATAAAGCTCTTAAGTTTATTTTCTCCCATAAGCTAACCTCCATAAAAAAAAATAAAACAGTTTAAAATCTTTAGAAATAAAATTAGAGTTTTGTCTGTATGTACCTTGGAATTATTATATTTTTAGTTTAATGACACAGAAAAGCCGAAATGGTTTTTATTTCAAATACTGTCTGTCTTTCTGTAAAGCTGAAAAAGATTTTTTTGTATAGTTTCTCTGCTTATTTGTGAAAACGACAGCTCTTGCAGCTATGAAACGTATTTTCATTATTCTAAACATTTTGAGAAGGCTTTTACGTAGGCCTACCTTAAACTGATTCATGTACTATGAAAATAAAATATGAGCTCTCAAAAACCCCGTTTTGAGCAATATTAGACATATTATTCTACGTTTTACAGAACATGTGATCCATTAAAATAAATTTAATTGAAATAAGCTGTTGAGATAAAATAAATACTAGTTTGTTTACATTGATCATTGGTTTTAAAACCATAATATCAAAATTATACTTTATTAAATGTTATCGTGATGCATAACAAATTTGATTAATAATAATTTTGATTACAAATTTTCTAATTTTATCAAATTTTAAAGTAATACTAAATAATAATAATATGTACTTCAATAATATTTTTTCTTTGTATTTATTTGTTAAAGTTTTTAGGTTTATATTTTGTCATGATAATAAGTGTCTTTAATCTTAACACTGAATTATACAAATCAAACAAAGGACGTGCAATATTAAATTGCTACGATGTTAATGATTGTAAACCAAGTAAAAAGAAAAAGTTATTATTTTAATTTTTGTTTGTAGATGGCTGGTTATGTAGCTAAGTAAAACTGCTCACAGTATATAGAGACGTATTTTGTACGGAACAGTAAAAATGTTGGTATTCTAGGTGGCATTAAATAGTTCTGAGCTAAGTACATAAATCCAAGCTTGTCCATTCCCATGTGAAGGGTCGGTCACACATGTGCAATAGAGACAATGCAGGGTTGCTTAGCAACAGGGACACAGCCTCCCCCTAACTACCCTCTCTAGTGCCATGATTGCTCCAATCTCAACAATCTATTACCTTGTAATTTCATTCGTACAAATGAGGGCCACCAAATTCATCTATGAAAATGATATTCTATAAACTTAATTCTATTTTTCTTTTTAAACAGTACTGTGTTTAAAATACCCCCGTCACAGCAGACCTTCGTACTCAGCAAATTTCCAAATCAATAAAAATATACAACAGTTTTAATCAATAATGTAAATAAATAAGAGAGTTGCCCCTTCTCCACAAGATTAACAAGGAAAAGAGTATTGTATGCATGTTTGCTGCTGTGAGGAATGCTGCTGAAGAGAACCAATTAACAAAGACACGGCCACATGATTTTTCTTAATCACTCCTAATTGATTGCTGGTTCTTTTTCATTGACAAATGTATTTTCAAAGAGGAAGTTCACTTTACTCACTCAGTAAATGAATAATGAGTTTTAAAAATGAATTCTGAAAGTAAGGAGAATATAGATTCATTGTGTGTGAACATAGCTAGGAGGGAAAATATGTTGAATCAAGAAGCAAGTTGTATGTCACAATATAAACTAAAGTAAATATGAGCCATTTAGAACAACTGTGGAATTTGTGTTGGAAAACATTTTATTGTGTAAAATGAAGTTAAAATCCATCAACCGATCAAAATAAAATCCTCTTGACTTCTTCTGTAACTTCATGTTGGGGTTACAATGTAAAAAAAGGAAACATAAATAAACGGTACCAGTGAACTGACACATACTTTCTCCCTTAAGTAAATTTAAAAAAAGACAATCTGTAATAAAACTATCATGTTCTACAAAGTTAATCTAAATATCATTTAATAATTTATTGTTTCAAAAATAATCATCCAATTTCTAAAAATAAAAACAAGAGAGACAAAGTTAAATTAATTGTTCAAATTGTATGGGGAACCCCCCCCCAGGAATACCAAGCTTTTTTGAGCTGGTTTTGTTCGGTGATTTGACCTTACGCTTCATACCAAGTTTCATGGAAAACGGTTGGAAAGTAAGGAAGAAATTGATTTTTTTTATATTCTCCATAAGAATAACATTGGGCGCTTTCAGACAACGTACTGCGTTTATCGTGGACAGTAAATTTAACTTTTCTCTGGAACCGTTAGTCGTAGACAAATAATTCAAAATACTAATTTGTTTAGTTTTTTAAGCTGGTTTCAATGGTACCAGTCAAGTTATACTTTACTTTTATTGTTTTCGCTGAAAATTTAAAAATTTGATTTTTTTGACATTTAAAAGCCCATAACTTTTGAACCGTCATTTTTACAGATATGCGGGTGGTGTCAAATTATTTAGTACTCTGTACACTATAAACTGTCAAATTTTAATCAAAATCGTTAGAGCCGTTTTTGAGAAAATTGGATTTTTCACGTTTTTTAAGGGTTTTTAGGGGTGAACTACCCTTAAAAATCAAAAATTCAAAAAAATGAAAAAAAACGCCTGGAGATACGGTGACTATATATATACATGCCAAATTTCATCTAAATCGGACCAACGGGGTAGGCTGTGGCACTGTACACATCCAGACACACACACACACACACACACACACACACACACACACACACGGACGGACAGACATCACGTCAAAACCCACTTTTTTGGATTCAGGGGACCCCAAAACGGATATATCCACCCTCAACTCAAATTCAAAAATTTTGACGAAAACAATACTTTCTCCATATACTATGTATAAGGGGAGAAAGTAAAAAAGTATGGAATTTAAATGTTTATCCTTGTAAAACCAAAATTTTACCCACAGTAACTTAGTTTGTAAGAAGCCTATGTGAAGTAGATATTTTAGCCTGGCCATGGCTTATAAAGCCATGAATATGAGAGAGCTTTGGGCTTAACCTAATGGCGCTCTAGGTTAGATGTTGCAGCACAATCTTGATATATGGTGAGCTTGGATCTACTCTACGTGTTGTCCATACTTTCAGACAGACATTTAGGTTTTTATAAACTGAAGAACCATCACTTTATCCGTAATATCTCCTTATTTTTAATACTATATGAACTCGATATTTCCAAAAATAGAGCCCAAGTGAAAAATGTCATCTCTGTAGGAACAAAAAATAAAATAAAACCTCACCTTTATATACAAAACGTTTTTGTTACTTAAAGTTTAAACATCTTAAAGCAAAGATTTTACTGTTTATAAATTTGAAAAAGAACTTAATTTTTATCTGTATTTTAAAACTAAAATATAATTGCATTATTATTTTTAATCATTATGAAAAGTACAGTATAGTTTTATACTCTCATCAAAATGTAGATTAATCTTTGGTTTTAAACTTTCAACTACATACAAATGAGTTATGGCTGCAATGCTAATATGCTGCAATATATTTAAACTAAAAAAATAAAATTCTAAACTATTTACTTGTAGCAGATTAAGGTTTTTTAATATTTAAATATTTAAACCATTTTGAGAGAGTAATTTTAAAAGGTGTTGAATGGTGAATGGTCTTCAAGTAAAAATATACTTTGACAAAAAAAGGCATAAAAGAGGTAAATGTTAACAACACTTGATGTAAGAGATGGAATGAAAGGGTCCAACAAGTGGTGGCATTTGATGTGGTGGAAGGGTGTCTTGTGGGGGGGAAGGTTGCAGGGGGGGCAGGGGGGTAGCTTCAGATCACTCCCAGTACTCAGGTTTCTCAGAGTTCATGTTTTATTTAATTTCTGAGCTTCTAAATTTATCTCCTTTACTTTAAGGGTGGCATTTTATGGCCATTGTCTGTTTCTTTTATTTTTAAAGATATATGTAGATGTATATCTCAAGACTAAAAGAATTTCTTTAAAAGATTTAGATTTTCTTACAAAATTGCAAATTTTAACAGTTCCTAGCATTTATATGTTAGAAGTAATTAGTTATGTTAAAGAACAAAATCTTGTTAGAGCTCATCAGCATTCTTACAAAACTAGAAATAGATACTTTAATCCCTCTGTTTCCCATAATCTCAAATTATTTGAAAATTAGCCTGACTACATCAGACTCAAGCTACTTAACCAAATTCCACCTCACATAGCCCAGATTAATAGTTTTAAAATTCAGACACAAGCTCAAAAAATGTTTAATCGAACAGTGCTATTATAAACTCCCTTTTTACCTCACCTAGACTGATTCTCAACCAGACCATAAACAATCCCTAGCCCGGCCTAATATAATCCAGCTTAATCATTGTCCATTTTTTCCTCTTCTCTGCCTACTGCTTCTGATACTGATAGAATGGCAGCATCAATTAGATGTGCCCACAAAGGGAAAATGAATATGGCGTAGGGGTTGGCGATCCCACCGCCCAGTGGCGCTGTCACTGCAATCAGCCTCCCTGACTCTCTACTCTCCTCTTGAGCAGGGTCTTTTCTATCTACCCACGTTTCTTCTCCCCTCCAATGCGTGGATAGACTGTCTTCATCTATCTGTACAAACCCATTCTCTTCTTCTTCTCCCACCTTCTCCCCTGCTTTTCCGCTTTGTTTCAGGCCAACTCAAGGTGTCACGTGGACCGTGCCGAGGAGTGGATGGCACCAGGCCTTATATATGGTGTCTAGAACGGTACCTGCAGGATACCGGGCGACCTCCTGCAGTAAGTAGCCTTACCTGGACATGCGGGGCTCTGTTCAGGCGGACGGATATTTCCCTAGCTAGAGGGAAGAGAAGGAAGCCAGAGGGAAAGCCTGGACCGTTCATCCGGGATGCCGACAGGCTAAGGAAATGCTTGGAGTGCATAATATAAGAAGGTCTGAGACCATGATCAGGCTTAAGAAAAACGATTTAAGGATACTGACGGGATTTCTAACCGGACACTGTAGGCTCAGGGGTCATCTGAGCAAGATGGGCATTGTCCAAGAGGGTGAATGCCGCTTCTGCCAATCTGGGGAGGAAACACCTAGACACCTATTGGCTGAGTGTGACGCGATAGGTCAGAAGAGAGCCAGAAGCTTGGGAACACACCAGGTGGCGGTGGAGGATTTTCCAAAGTTAGAACCCCTCGTTATACTAAACTTTATTAAGGCATTAGGACTAGAGGGGGTTCTCTAGGCAAGAACTAGAGACTAGTCTGGGGGGCACAATAGATCTCATAGGTCGCAGTGCAATCTTTCCCCTAGATTTTATCAAGTATCAAGTAAGGGAAAATGAAGTATCGTTAGAAATTTGACTGGTCCTATGCCTGGCAAGGTCAACCGGGACGACGCTGGATATGTATGTATGTAATTGAACTTCTTCCAAACGGCTGGACTGATTCTGATGAAATTTATTGTGTATTAAAGGGGGTTTAGGAATGGTTTAGATTCACAATTTGTGCAAATCCATTCAAAGGGCTCCGCCCTAGAGGGCATAAAAGGGTGCATTGTCAGGTTTTATGGATTTAGTTACAAAATTAACAGCTGTGATTAAAGAATTTGAAATTTTCTTTTAACTGTTATTTGTTCAAATAATAACCATTGGCAATTTGCTTTACTATCCAATGCCATCTGAATAATTGATTAATGTTAAAGTATCAAGTAAACACCTAGGCTGCATAGCTTTAGCTGAGCCTGCCATTGGCAAAACAGAATAAAAAAGTAACTACCATTTGTACTGAACAAAATGAAAAGTTTTATTCTCCACATTATTATGTTACAGTTTTAGGGGATGTATATTATAATTAAAAATGGGATGTTTAATGTGTTGGCAAAATAAAATATAATTACAATGTTTATACATATTACATTTATTATAATAATCAACTGTTATATATTTTTTATTTTCCTTTCGCTATCTGAAATGTATAAAATAAATATTTCGCTTTGTTTTAATTAAAAAAAGTAAATAAGAATTAGGTTACTCAAAAAGATAAGAATACTTGTGAAGTTAGGAGGTAAAGTGTAAAAAACTATTTTTGAAGTGTTTTTTCATTAAAATTAATGTTACGAGATAATTTTTTCTCTCTTTTTATTTTGATGCCAAATATCAATGATGTGACTGGTAGTCAATACTGTAACAATTAATTAAAAACGCCATTGAAAAGTTAGTAAAATTCATTCTAATTAATTAATATATTTCCACATTTATATGCCAAATGTTGGAATTTTCTGACAATAAAAAACTGAATACTTCTTGAACTCTGCAAACATTAATATTTGATTTAGACTGCTGAGAGTCATAGGCAACTATGACTGTGTTATCTGCATTCTGTTGACAAACAACAACTTATGTTTGTTTAGTTATCTTGTTGCTTACACTATTGCATTGACCTGTTTCCCGAAATAGAATAATATACCAAATACATAAAATCAATTAAAAAATTATCAGTTTAAAAATTTATTTGACTAATGTACTGTCAAATTAAATTTTATATTTTGATCAGTTGTTTATTTTCAATTCTTGATTTCAAACAAGGTAAAAATATCCCAAATGAAGATATGGTTATCCAGAACTCCCATGTAATTCATAATATCGATATTCAAAATATTCATTTAAAATGAATTTTAAATAGGTATATAGTTAAAAGGAATATCAATATTACTCTAAGGCTCAAAAGTATGGTAGTTTTGAAATGATTTGGAATCATTTGTACCTGGTAATTTTATTAATTTATTTTGATAATTATAGTGGTTCCGTGTTAATTTGACCATGAATACTCTCTCTGATAAGTATAATAAATAAATTAAATTCCAGATTAGGAAATAAAAGTTAGTTCATAAAATATATATATATGTTTAATAACAATCGTAACAACTG
Organism: Nephotettix cincticeps; assembly: GCA_023375725.1. Classification (NCBI taxonomy): domain Eukaryota; kingdom Metazoa; phylum Arthropoda; class Insecta; order Hemiptera; family Cicadellidae; genus Nephotettix; species Nephotettix cincticeps. The sequence goes on along the minus strand of CM041786.1, from coordinate 25,421,763 downwards.
CACACTATCGGAGCTTAGAACTAAGTTGGTCCTCAATCATACGCAAACAATTCCATTATAACTGGAAACTCTTTGAAAACAACTACAAATATAAAAATATAGACTTATGCTATCTTAAAATACAAACAATTTAAATACTTTAACAATTAAAAAACTCTTAGTCTCAAAACAATCGTATATAAAGCCATCTGTTTTTATTTCTCGCGGGTAAAATCTTCAAAAACAATAAATTTTTTAACATGCAATTGAAAGACGATGTTATTGGTCGCCACTCATTGTGTGATTGTTATTGTCTTTGATAATACTTTGTGATGGTCGCTTGGAAGGTAGTAGGACTTTAACGCTGTTGCACAAGGTTCAAGAACTCCTCTCGGGTCTTGGGATCGTCGCGGAACACTCCCAGCATGGTGGAGGTGACGGTCTTGGAGTTGATCTTCTGAACCCCCCTCATCACCATGCACATGTGCCTGAAAGCCAATGCATTTCAATTATTGATGTACTTGACCACACCATCCTAATAATGCCATTTTTTAACAAGCCATTTTTTGATAAACCATAAAATATAGCACCTTAAAATTACTATTCCTTTTTATATTATTGTTTTCTTAATTTTTACCTTTTGGGTAGAATATATTTAAAATAAAATTTTTTAACCCTAGGCTAAAAATTTTACATTTTTTAATTTAACTCTTGTTCAAATCTATCAACAATGATAAAATATTATATCTATTTATATGTACTCGAGGTACATCTACAAAAAAATCAGCTCAATAACTTCTGTAGATCCGGATAAAATGGTAGGCCTACCAACATGAAAAAAACACTACATTATAGCTGGCAACACTGCTTTGACTAAATGGCCAAATATATAAAAGATAGACGTTGAGCTAATCTAAAATACAAACAATTTTAAATACTTTAACAATTAAACTCTGTTAGTGAATCTCACTAAAACAATCGTATATAAAGCCATTTGATTTGGCGATTTTCATCCGTTTGTCGCCATTTCCACTACCACATCGCACCAACAACAGTCCCACTCCAAGTGCAAGTTCAGTGTCTACAATGGACGACGAAGAAGGTTTATTTTTTATAATGCTTCTTCGTGCGATACGTCGTCGGAAAAAGGTGTTTCGCCGATATTGGGTACATCCCATTTTAAGCTCAAGACTGATGTCAAGCCAGTTTTACACCCTACACGCTGAGCTCCGTGAAGATCCTGAGAAGTTTTTCACGTACTACAGAATGTCAGAGAGATCATTCAACGAACTCCTACAGCTCGTCAAGACTGAAATTACAGGCCAAGTAACAAACATGAGGCAGCCTATAACTCCTGAAGAAAAATTAAGTATTACCCTTAGGTGAGTAATTTATCAATATACTGTGCATCCCAATTGATATATCAGTAAACATTACGTTCTATTTGTTAGGAGACCATACAATATACGAAAGAAATATTGTCTATGAATAATTGATATTTTCACTAATTTGTGTATAAGATAATGTTAGCCTTTATTTTACATTTGACACTGAAATTGGTCAGGCACGAAACAGCTCACTCTTCAACTGTCTCAGAGGCAATAACTGACCACACACGCCAAAAGTGTCGAGGACAGAGCCACTGCAGGCGATTGCAGCGCGTTTTAGCTTCAGACGCGAAAATACGCCACTCCGTCTGAAAGGCACGCCGCGCTCCAATGTTAAGCAAATGGGGTTCTTCTTTTTTTCTTCAGTTTGCGATTCTCGCGCCACAAGCGCGCCACAAACGCGCCACAACAGTCAATGAGCATTCAATTATTGATGTACTTGACCACACCATCCTAATAATGGCCAATTAAATATTAGAAGATAGACGTTGAGTAATTTAAAGGTGTAAGTAATGGCAACAAAGTTTCAGTCCGTTAAAAATTAGCTACAGCTGTGTTAGTGAATCATCACTAAGTCACAGATATCAATCTGTGACTAATGCGAAGGATTAGAGTTATAGTCTTGATGTTCAGTCCTAGGATATGACATTTGGGAACCCTATTCTGACTGGAACCGGCAAATAGCCAGTCAGGGAGCTACATGCCATCACTCATCAGCATGACTGCCACATTTATCTTCTTTTTTTATGATTGTGTTTACTTCCCTGTGGGAAATAGGTTAGATCATGGATGTGTCTAAAGGGAATGTTTTCAGTTCTTCTAAACAGCTATTCTTACAACCAAAAGTTCAATACAATAGCTTTAGTAGTTTCTATGGAAATGGGATCTGCACTTTTTGCCTCATACAAATCTGCTGACACCCCTCCAAATCTTAGGACAAATTCATGTCAAAAATTAAAGTTTCCTTTTGTGTCATAATTCTTTTACACTTTTAAGAAAACATAACACAAATTATCTTCAATATTCTTCAAAATTAATCCAATCAATTGAAATCAGCCATTTAAACTATATACCACTTTTAATATCTATTGTTTTATTGTATCAATAACAGATATTCTAGTATCCTTAGTTTTATAGAGTTTCTTGATTTACTCATTCATTATTTAGATAATATCTATTACAGTACTACAATATTGTACTATTTAGGATTGAACAAAAATTCAACTTACACTCCCTCGACCACAACTGCTACACCCATGGGTTGAACGGCTTTGGTGACAGCTATGGCGATCTGCTTAGTCAAGCGTTCTTGCACTGAAATTTGAAATTAGCCATAGTAAAAAGAAGCTCCAGCTTTCAATAATAAAGTGTAAAATACCTATTAAATCACAACTAAAGTAAAATTGACATTAAAAAATTTGATTTTTTTGTTGCGATGTATAATTTTGAGACTATAAAAAATAAAATTATTGTGTTATTCCTTAAGGTATCATTAGCATATAAATTGTAATTTATAGACTGTGGACAAACCTTGAAGCCTCCTGCTGTAGATTTCGACAATCCTGGCCAGCTTGGAGAGACCAAGGATCTTCTTGTTGGGGAGGTAGCCGATGGAGACTTTGCCGTAGAAGGGAACGAGGTGGTGCTCGCACATAGAGAACATCTCAATATCCTTCACCACGACCATCTCATCGTGGTCCTCGTCAAAGACGGCGTCATTCAACACATCTGCACACAAGGGAGTCAACAACCTTGGGAATAGTACAATATTCCAGAGAGACTATGAATATTCCTTTTTGTAATTAGTACATTTCAAAACTTAAAAGGAATGTGGAAGCTAAACTCGAGATTTTGCATTAAGTACATGGAACAAATTACCACTTTGAAAGATCAATCATAAAACCATAGCTAACAAAATAATTTATTAAATGGTCCAGATAAGTTAATTAACTAATTTTTTTAGTGACAAATCCACAATCTATCATCATAACCATCAGACTCGCCTTCTACTCTTGTGATATTCTTAATTTTACTTTTGTGTGTACATCAGTGTCCCAGAAAAATATAAATTGTAAAATATCTCAATGAAGAAATGTTTGTGTTAAAGATTTTGTACATAAAATGTTTATCAAGTTATTAGGTGGTGTTGAGAATAGTTTTCAGTGAACGAGTATGCTGGTTCATCTGATCGCTTTGATGAGGTTAGTAATTTAATACCTTCAAGACACTGGTCGTAGCCTTTGGTAAAGAAGAGCATGGCTTTAGCAGCTCTCTCCGGAGTCTTGAGGAGACCCTGGCGGTCTGGGTTCTCACCCAAAGAGCTGAGGAGCATGCGGTAGGAGTGGGCCATGTCGGGGAGCAGAGCCTCCCTCGTGGGTGGACGGTGGTCCAGCTCCAGGTCGTGGTGGAATGTGCACTTCTCATGGCCTGCAACACAAGCAACCGCAAACCCATCAGACCTTCGCCTTCACTCAACTATATTCAAGAAGGGATTCTTTAACAAAATGCATGGTTTTGTTTCCAGTTTAAGTATTAAGAGAATTTTATATATATATATATACGGCTTTTACCGGCCCGGTAGCTCAATAGTAACGCGATAGTCAAGCCCCAGATTAGATTAGATTAGATTATTGAAATGGCGACCTCAAGGTAGGTAATTTAAGCCAAGTATGAATGAGAAACGAGTGTAGGATGCTTGTGGCTTGATCTTGTATAGTCTTGTTACTGACTTTAGACCTGAATTACGAACTGGTCGAATTATGAGGATGATCTTTGCAGATTAACGTAATATTCAATTGTAACAATTCACACTTCGTGACCTCCGAGTAGCTGGATTACAGAACGACGCCACCGTCCCAGTCAAGCAAGCGAAGCAAGTCAAAGGTTCCTGGATAAAAATCAGTGGCCGACGACTCGTGTCAGATCATGAGTGGCTAAGACCTCTGGCTGGTCTATGCGACCCACGCTGCAACGGTTTTAAATTCACCGTTCTGTCCCAGACCCGTGGTGATGGTCGATTGGGGTTGAGAATACATTTTTTTCTCACTACTTTTTTTCAACTACTCTGTAATTGAAAAGTTCCAATAACAATTTGTTTTAAAAAATTGTTGAAGAAAGTTTTAGCCTATAAGCGCTTACACATTACCTATCACTTTTTAATTTGATTAAAATGTAGTTGGATCGGTGCTTGTGAACTTTGTTCAAACATCAATGAACTATTTTTTTTTACTACAGTCAATAATTATTATTTTACAACACAAAGACAGTCATATCGTGATTGAATCAATGAAATGGTGTTAGCTGTGATAGTAAAATGGATAAATGAAGTATTTAAAACTATAATAATTTAGGTATACAATGAAGAGTAAAATATTACAGTGTTATGTAGCTTGCAGTTCATATGTACAGTACTAGTTTGACTTGACACTTATGCGAGGCGGAAACACTACATTACACGCGTTCGGTTGTCAAGTGTTCTTGTTCTATCAATACGGGAACGGGGAAACGACAATCATGCTTGCCGCTGACAATCACGATGGAGGACAACACGGAGAAATAACCTCGAACACTATAAAGAAGTGAAGCAATGCGAATGCCCTTGACTGAAGTTTGTTTAGCCAATTTGTTACGCACGGCTCCTAACAAAACATCCCATTCATCCCTCCAAGATAAATTACGATTAAAGTCAAGAAACCCGTGAAAACTCAGTTCGCGAACAGAAGAGGTGGACGTTCGATTGTACAAATCAATGTCACAGAGAAGGTTCACAACTCATGTTAAATGACCGTTGCGGCCGGGCGAAGGTTGCGTTTGGAAAACAAGTGAAAGGGTTTACATGGTTACAATAACTTGCAGTCACACTATTATACACATAATGCAAACTGTGGAATATAAAAATAGTGAATTTAAGAAAATTTAATATGAATTATGTTTATGCCTACGTTTTATTAGAACTTAAGTTTATTATTTAAATAAGTTCTTCTGACCAAAATACCAATCCTCAACATACGCTTAAACACAGAGTCTGCGTTCAATGTTTTTTCATCGAATATCCTTCTTGTAAGTATCTCAATTTTCAATTAATACTCTTGACACCGAATATTTTAAGGGATCCTGACGTAGCTTATTACATACAAAAGCTGTTCAATGATTTATAAAATCAGAAAACGCTGATACATTCATCTTCAACCTTTTCCACAATAAAACTGTCACAATTGTCCAACTCAGATTGTGTTATCTCTTAATTAATTTCCTATAGCTAATGTAAAGTTTTGATATTGAGTTTTTTAAGTACTGAATTTTATAAAGTGTTGAGCTTATTCGGGGTATTTCCTGAAGAGCTTACTATATTCGCGGTTTACAGGTTTTGATTTCCGCGTGTGCTTCAAGTGATACTGCAGCTTGTTTTTGAGAACAGGTAGCTAATCATTTTAAGTGTTTATTCTTCTTATGTGTTATGTGATTTTTACTTCTAATCTGAGAATAATTTCCTCGAGAATCACACAACCCACTCGTGTGCCATAACAATTTATGATAAACCCACTTCATATATTCTGGGAAGAAGATTCATTTACATATGAGGAGGAATTTAAAACCACTTCTACTAAGAGTGCCAAGATTTCTTCTTTTTAGCTTATATTTGCAAGGATTTATAGTCGTTTTCGCCAGGGTTCCTCGCGGTCGGTGTCCGAGGCGATGGCGTTATCCATCCATCATACACAATGGCGCGGCGTTCTTCGGGCGAAGGAGTGTCGGTTGAAGGAAAACCACTCCTGGAATGCTGAATGCGCCTTTCCATACTAATTTTGTCTAGACCTAAGAGACAGGCAATTATTCGCAAAAAATAAATTATATACCTTACGAAGTCCCTTACAACGTAATTTTGAATTTAACGACGTTCCTGTCACCTACGTAGTGTCTTGCAACGTAATTGTGTAGTGTGCGTATTCTTGCTCCATTGTTGACGTTCCTTGCAACGTAGACTATGCACTTTACGTAGTTTGTACCAAGTAATAACGTCATTTTAATGACTTCCACGAGGATGAGGGAACAATTATGTTTACTGTTGGTCACTATGTGTCATGCACATCAGACTATTCCCTATTTGATTACTGTTTACGAGATAAATTTCACTAAGGATAACAGTCTAAAATAAACAATAACCACGAAATACCAGAATATTTACCAAGAATGAAGGAAAAACTCCATATGAATAATAATTCTTGAAATAAACATAATCTTGATTAAAGAGAAGTGACAAATTAATCAATTATCATTTCAATATGATAGATATAACTATCTCCATCGATGCGGAAATTGGGAACCAAATAATTAAATAGAGGAGTAGATTGATAACGTTATCAGGAGTACTGAGTACTGAGTCAGTGGTCGACACAGGTCTTATCAGTGTTCACTGGGGTTATCAGGTCATCACATCAACATGAGTAACATACCGCTGCTTGTCCACGACTTGTTCTGCGATAAGCAACATGTTCTTCGAGGATTCCGCCTACAGCACAGCCAACATTAGGCAAAACATCTGATAAAACGTTGTTGTTTTAAAACAATCAAATTTTTGATAAAACTAGGATTTTATCGATTTGAAGTGTCATTGTTTTAATTCTAGTGAAGGACCTATGAAACCCCAAAACCATGTATGATATCAAAATAATTGGCGGTCTTGGGGTAGCGTCTTTAATTTTTTGTTAGGATTTTATGTTTCATTTTAATCCCCAGAAGTTTTCGTAACTAACTAAACATGAGGCCAAAATTAAAAAACCTGATAAGTTAACCAATTTTCAACACAAACCCTGAGACTTCCAATCTTGTGACATTTGACAGATTACGTTCAAGAAAGAAAAAGATCTGAACTTCTAAATTATATTTCTTGGTACAATAATTACGGTAAAAAGTTGTCACTGCGTAGGCTATGTTTTCCTTCAGGTAAGAACCATGGTTTTGGGTTCTTGATGTCATCATCAATACAAAAACGCGTTTACCAGGTGCGACTTTTATGGAGATACTAGAAATCCAAAATGGCGGATATTATTGCTAATAAGTGTTAAAAGTATATAGATTGTTAGCCATTTGTCTTTCCATACATTCGAAAAATTAAACACTTACGGTACATTGTTATTAAATAGTTATCAATTACTTTTATTAAATTATTGGCCTATTCGGTATCAGGTAGGGAGGTTTTGTATCCAAAAATGGGGGTTTCAAGGGGTTTACATTATAATTTAATAAAAAATAAAATGTTTATTGGAACCAATAAAATCAGCTCAAAAAACAATTAAATAATTTGCATCTTCGCTCTATATCAATCGGTTAGCGGGTTAGCAGATACAGAAACTGGTAAGCTGTCTTTTTAAGCTCCAATGTTAATCTCGCGGGGAAAAAGTAAACATTGTTCTCCCACAAGTTATTAAAAATATTGCGATGAAACTTCATACAGCTAAGTTGTAATAATGTATGCTGAAAATTCTAAATTTGTTTATTTCTGATGTAGCAAATCTACGTACTCAATCCCCCTGATATTCTTATGGATGATTTTAAATTGATATAATTATTGAATGAAAAATATTGATAACATTTGGTGTATAGTTTCATCTAGTTAAGGTTTACTGATCATGTAAATATTCTAGTTTCAATATTTTTCATGGCAAATAACTAACAAAGAATACTTTTAAAAATCATTAGCCACCTTCTTGGATTTCCGGGAGGTCTTACTCTGACACTGGCGCCAAAACACTATAATTTGAATAATTTCTATGAGTTGAATAAAAATTATGATTTCCTTTCTTACTTGATTCGAAACAAGAAGGAAAAGACGCCCGTCATTAAGAAGCAACTTCAACTTTTTATGGACAATAACGTTGTATATGGGCAAGAAGAATAATTGAAACATAAAAAGTAGCGTCGAGTTTTTAACGTTGTATAACCTGCTGCGGTAGGCCTACCAACTGGACAACGATTAACCGTAGCCTTGCTCCGTTGACCGCGTGGCGCGCCACTGTTTCGTAACTCAATCGCGCCTTCATCAACTTTCAAAATAATTTTATGGCTTCTATAAGGTTGTCCAGTGTTTTCTTTGCAAATAGGTCAATGACCGGAGAGTTTACTTTTATTATATAAGAATATTCCGAAAACTGTGTTACACTTTGGGACATTAGTTTTTGGGGAGGCCTAAGATGTTTTATTACAACTGAATGTGACATAAACTAAATTTTGAATATAAGAGCACTAAATAAATGCGTAAACTTTTATCAAATGTTTAGAGACAGTATAGTTATACAGGTACTGTATCGCTGTTGGGAGGCTCTTATAGTTTCACGGGTGTAATTACATAAAAATATAAAATAGCAACTATATTTTTAGTCTATCCGCAGAAGTCCCGAACATAGAGTTAAATATACAATTCTGAACTATAACGAAAGGTACATAACCTTTTTTTCTTTAGTTGACAACTCAGCATGATGAATTACAAAAAATACAGAAAACAAAAATATTGGCAACATACGAAAAATCATGCACCAAAAAAATTGAAAATCTTATCCACATTATGTTTGTAAATATTAAATACTGATTGTTATGGACGACAGTATTATGTTTACCAGGGTGATTTCGTGGTTAATTTTTCCCATAATGGCTTTATATACAGGGGTTTTAAACTGTGCCACCAATAGAATCTTGAAAACTAAACATCTAATAGTACACTTTGAATGGGGATCATAACATTGTTGTAAATGGCTGCCATTGTACAGTATGCTGGTTAATTAACCTATTTTTTCTTATGGAACATGCGGTATCTTATGGTAGACTCGGATAGTAAAGGTAGTTTTAAGACTTTTTGATTACTAAGTACTAACTAAGCCATTTTTTATATACTTAACTGTTTACGAGCTACATAGAGACTAAATTAACGAAATATGTTTTAAAACAATCCAACAGCAAACCTATGAGAAACATTTCATTGTTTTTGAAGATATTTAAAAATAAAGTAAAATTTCTATAAATTTTCGCCATTTTCAAAGATGGCGGTCAACTTAATTTTGTCTCATAGAATTTTTTTGATATTTTGGGTGGTAAATATAATTTTAAGGCTTCTATTATATGATTGATTTTTATCTATCATCCCGTTTAAGAGCCACAGAGAGGCCAAGATATAATATGATACAGGAAGGTCTAGACCGATGAGAGAAAATAAACAGCTGTTATTATCTAAATTCCATTGTCAGCTGTTTATTACCCTGGTGGCATTGTTGTACATAAACAATTAATTGCTAACCTAACTTTTAAAACACAGTTTGTGAATACGCCCGTTATACTTTCTCTTTAGTCTAGAGACCTTCCTCATCTTGGGGTTTCTGAGGCTTTTAACCGTTACATATATAAATAATAACCAAGCATAAAAGTATTTAAATTATATTTACCATAAAAAAACACAAAAAATACAGCGTGTTCTAAAAAAGGTGTATGAAAAAATTACGATCACCATATTGGAAAATGGTGAGTATTTAAAAAAAATCTTAAGTACATATTTCAAACATCTCTAAAAGTAACGTATTGTTCACCGATTTAAGTTTACTGTCAGATGCATAGTTTAAAAGATACCAATGATAACAGTTAAAAATCAAAATCTTTCGTTAACTTAGTTTCTCTGTAGGACGTAAACGGTTGAGTACAGTATATAAAAAATACTTAAGTGTAAAAAGTCTTATAATTACTATATGAAACCACCATAAAATCAGAGTATTCCATAAAACATGTTGACTGTCATATTGGAAAATGATGGTCACTTACAAAAAATAGTAATTCATTTAAACCTCTACAAAAATAAGGAGAAAAATATTTCACAATCTAAAATATACTGACAGATGACATAATTGTTATGTGATTGTGATAAACATAAATGTTTCATTTACAAAATCCCAAATAGTGACACACTTGAAGAAACTCACTGTAGGCTATAATGCAAGTCCTAACCGGAACAACAAACACACATTGAAGACATGCAAGACAACAAAATGCAACATATATTACGTAATTAGGCCTACCTAGTATAGAATAATATTTAAATTTAGGTAATATTTAAGTTCCCAGAATCGTTCTCCAGTCCAGTTAAACGCAAAAAATTGGAAGCTGAGTCCGTTACTTAGCTGATTTCTTTAGAGACAGAGATTCTTTGTCTGTAGTCCTTTATGTTCGTGAACAACGACTTGTAGAAATACCGGGTCAAGGAAGTAGGCTAGCTATTCTGCAATGTTGGTGAACTTTAAACGTCTTATTTTGTGCAATCAAAATTATTATGTATAAGTATAGTATTTTTATACGAATCCAGAACTAAGTTGTAACTTTATTGATTACTTTTGAGTGACAAAAATTTACAAAATTGTTTGCTCCCAAGTAATTTAATTACGTTTCATGTAAAATTAATGCATTTCATTTTTCTAAATATAAAATTAATTATTTACCACAAAATTAAAACGTGGGTTTTATAATAAAACTTGAATTTAAAATGTGTATTGGCTTATAGTTTGTTGAAAACTATTTTGGATCAAACAAAAATTAATTTAGATTATTAAACTATAACATATATATTTAAGAACTTTGTTAAAGTTAATTAATTTAAATATAAAAAATATAGCACTGATTTAATAATGTATACAACCTTTTATCTAGAAGGATTAAGTGCGTAAATCCGGATATAGAATGTTTAATATAAATATAGAAAATTCTAGTAAAAGATTAATTGATAGTACTGTATTATAAATTGTCTAAAATATTTTTTTTGCGATGGTAGTATAGTAACACCCCAGTGTTAGTGAGAGGACAGCCCAGGACGACACAACCACGCTCTTGCTCCTAGGTACCTGGGGTAGTCGAGGTCCTGGGGGCCTTTGGTGTCCCGGGCACCTCGATGTCCGCATCCTGGGCCTCCTCCTGCCACGACTTGGTCCTGCTCCTCATCGCCTTCTTCAACATCTCCGTGGACCCGTTCATCGTCACTACACAACAATAGGCTACACTGTGACGGTGGCGCGGCCTTCACCTGTTGCGGGTGTCTGCTAGTGAGGTTATGACGGCAGAGTGGAGAGCGCGCCACAGTGCCACTGCCACTGCCGTCTCCTCCCCGCCGCTGATATGATATAGACACCAGTGGCTCGTTACGTCACGCCACTGCCTGGTCGATACTGCATTCCCTGACGCTCGACCAATCACGAACCGGCTCCCCAACACGCGGACCAATCACAGGCCAGCTACCCCTATCAGCCTCCGGGCCGACAGACCTGATAGATAAACCTTTGATTGTTTGATCGACCTACTTGTCTCCGCTTGTTAAAAGAAGGAATTTTAAACTTTAATTATTAAACGAAAACTTATTATACGAATTGCAATGTTATCCTGCGGAGTTACCGATATAGTACAAAGATGATTTAATTATTTAAATTTAGAAGCAATAGAGTAAAATATAATACATATATTTAAACTTAAATAAACGTTATCGGATGAGTAATTTTCGAAACAAGTAGGAAAAATATTTTGTTGAGATGTACAGCAATTAATTGTTTGAATTCAGTAACGCATTAAGTTCTTTTATAACCAACAATAATCTGCATGTAATGATTTTCGGCGACAAACCGTCATCTGTCATCTGAGTTGAAGGGCTGTAGACTTTCAAGCACTGTCTCATTTCACAACAAAACATGATGTAAAGTTGAAAACAAATTTAAGCAGGTAGAAAATTCTACATCTTTATAACTTTAAACAACTTTACATCTTTATAAATTTAATTTATTGTATAAATTGGAATTTAATTTGAAAAGATTTACACCTCTTAAACGGTCTTAAAAGCTCTATGTAATAAACGATAGGTTATGTGATGTAGACTATATAAAAACTTTTCGATATAAGTTTAAAAAGAGACTTTTTATTTTATTTTATTTTTTAAATTTCGATGTAGATTTAGAGATGAGCCAACAAAATCTTCCAATATTCTAAGCAGGCCTACTGGCTTAATAATTATATCATATATTATCACATAATCCCCTCGGCAGTATAAAATAATATAAGTTCGACAAATCTTTAACTGTTAAGAAACGAATAAAAAGAACAGCTCATGTAAATTATTTTGTAATAATTTTCCCCGAAATTGTTTATCGATTTATTAAAATTAGTTTATTTTTAAAATTTGTCACATTTCGTATACTTTTGAAATAGAATTAAAATCAATGAATGATCAAAGTGAAAATGAAATGTAGTGGGTGTTGTCCAGTTTAAAGTATAGGACAACATTGTACAACATGTGCTAGCTATTTAGGCAAACACTTTCTGTACCGTTAAGAAACTGTAATATAATGGAAGAGACAGAAGTTAATTGAGGTAGGATCCATTTAGGATTTTCTGAATTAAATGTAAAAATAATAAAAAATACATTACTCCAAGCAATCTTTCAATCAAGCAACCTGTGCAGACGAAACTATAATTTCATTTAAACAGATAAATTTATAATAACAGCGGACACGCACACTGGCTTTCAATCAGAACAGTTGTTTGGGGAAATCAACAAAACAATACTTCAAGGGCCGATGAGCGCATTTCCATTCAAAACTCTGCGGAGATGTGTATGAAAGCAATTTATTAATGACTGATAGTGAAATATAGTTAAACGTATAAAATAGAACAAAAAAGTGTATGTTTTATGGAACTTTGTTTTTTATAGACATGAATTTTAATATTCAAATCTCTATTATGATGAGCATTATCTCCAAATGCATCTACACAATTACAATTAATAAGATTACAATTCATTAATTATTCAAACAAATTCACTATGTAGACCTAATTAGGCTACATATTTTAGTGACCATTAGGCTAGGTTATTAGCCCCGATATATGTAATATCTTAGAGATTTGTTAACTTTTTTGACAACGTCATTTCACACAAAGAAAAGCAAGAAATACAAATGTTTCATTAACCTCCTAGATTAGAGCAATATTAATATAAATATTGTATTATCTATATAAATAAAATTAGAGTTTTGTCTGTACATTGCTCAGAATTGTTCATTTTTTAGTTATTTTTACTTTTCGTGCGTTAGAGAAGCCGAAACCGGTCTTATCTCAATTTTTGTCTGTTTGTCTGTGACGCTCCAGGAGACATTTTACGCCGTCTTCTCCGAAAAAACGGGAGAACTTATTACAATGAAACTTATTTCATGTATTCTCTACATTCCAGAGAAGGTTTATAAATGCTTTAAATCGCCCGCCGCCCCTTGAAAAGTAAATAACGAGCATTTAAAAACCCACTTTTACGCGATATTACACGCATTTTATCCAGTTTTCAATGAATAACCTACTGGTAATAATCAGCTGTCTTTGTAGTTTAAAGATTTAATAGAAATCAAAACAAACAGCTGTCAAATCAATATTAGTTAGTTTATATTGGTCATTGATTTAAAACCCATTTGGAAATCATACTATATTAAAACGTTATGTTAACGTATAACTAATTATAATAGTGGTATAAATGTTCTAATCTATTTAATTGTAAATTAATGCTAAATAATAAAGCTGGGTATTGATTTATTTTATTTGTATTGATATGTTTAGGATTTCAGGTTTACATTTTGGTATGAAATTCTTTCTTCTTTAAACTGACTCCTACAGCCCGTACAACGGACGGGCTTACTGCTAGTAATAAATATATAATAACTACTACATTTTTGTCTCGCTTAAACGAAACTGAATATACTACGTTTAAACTACGTTTAAAATATTTGACTGAGATTTTTTTAGACATAGAATATCTTTAATTTTAAATAGTTTAAATTTAATATGTATAAGTTATAAATGAAGTCGTATCATTATCCCAGTAACACTTTCAAATTGAAAGCTAGAGGAAAATGCTTGACCATTTCTTAGTCTATGAATCTGATAGTTTCGATATCGTAAAGTCCGGTTTCGTGCGCGTGTAAAATTTCCCACAAAACTGGGCCTGAATGATTGCAACACGTTTCTGTAGTTAAGCCTACTGGTTTGGTCGGTGACGTGTGGTGAAGCCCAGATCGTGTCCTTGAAAATAGACGAGATTGAGTTTCCAAATACGATAACCACAATGATTATAATAATTTGTGGCTTCAACTCCACCCGGGCGACCTGTTGGCTGTATTAAACCCAGACGTCACATGTATGCTATTAGGGATCATTGACTTCAGCTTCAGATGTGGATTAGTTTTAAAAACTCCGCTAGGAAAAACATTTCCAAAATAATCCCGTTTAAGAATCAGAAACGTAAAAAATCTCATACTGTTGTTAACTATAAAAAATCAGTAAAATGGATTTTAGCGTGTAATGAATGACATCGTGTAAGTAATACAGATTGATGGAGAAGTTTATTACTCGATTGGTATGTCACGACATTGTGAGAGTAGTGTCTAGCAAAGCTCGGCCCCATGACGTCACGTGACTGCAGGTCGACCGGTTCACTGCTTGTTTATCTCCTCGACCACGACCCACTCATAGTGCTGTACAGCTGACTGCTGAGTCATTGGGGCAGTCCTCCTTGCGTCAACTTCCCAAACATATTGTTTATAAATAAAAGATAACACTCTGACGCTAATTTGGACAAAACGCGTCAGCTTATTTGCTATCAGTCCACTACGTCGTGTGGCTAATATGTTTAATCACCTAAACAACTGTTAAACACCTCAATAATATTTAATATAATTTATTTATAGTTCATTCCTCAGTGAAGTCGTATCATTATCCCAGTAACACTTTCAAATTGAAAGCTAGAGGAAAATGCTTGACCATTTCTTAGTCTATGAATCTGATAGTTTCGATATCGTAAAGTCCGGTTTCGTGCGCGTGTAAAATTTCCCACAAAACTGGGCCTGAATGATTGCAACACGTTTCTGTAGTTAAGCCTACTGGTTTGGTCGGTGACGTGTGGTGAAGCCCAGATCGTGTCCTTGAAAATAGACGAGATTGAGTTTCCAAATACGATAACCACAATGATTATAATAATTTGTGGCTTCAACTCCACCCGGGCGACCTGTTGGCTGTATTAAACCCAGACGTCACATGTATGCTATTAGGGATCATTGACTTCAGCTTCAGATGTGGATTAGTTTTAAAAACTCCGCTAGGAAAAACATTTCCAAAATAATCCCGTTTAAGAATCAGAAACGTAAAAAATCTCATACTGTTGTTAACTATAAAAAATCAGTAAAATGGATTTTAGCGTGTAATGAATGACATCGTGTAAGTAATACAGATTGATGGAGAAGTTTATTACTCGATTGGTATGTCACGACATTGTGAGAGTAGTGTCTAGCAAAGCTCGGCCCCATGACGTCACGTGACTGCAGGTCGACCGGTTCACTGCTTGTTTATCTCCTCGACCACGACCCACTCATAGTGCTGTACAGCTGACTGCTGAGTCATTGGGGCAGTCCTCCTTGCGTCAACTTCCCAAACATATTGTTTATAAATAAAAGATAACACTCTGACGCTAATTTGGACAAAACGCGTCAGCTTATTTGCTATCAGTCCACTACGTCGTGTGGCTAATATGTTTAATCACCTAAACAACTGTTAAACACCTCAATAATATTTAATATAATTTATTTATAGTTCATTCCTCAGGGTGGAATCCTTTAAGGCGATAGAATCACTAGCATATATATTTCTTTAAACCCCCAAGTACAAACTTCCTATAACTCCAGCCTAAAGTTTTCCAATAGCTATTTTTTTATTTTCTGTCTGACAGTAAACTTCTTCCGGGGAACCCCATTTATTTTTTATGCTGATTTCAGGCATGTATTTCAGTTTTATAAATTTCCCACAATTTTTCCAATATGCGGACAACTTTGTTTTTTCTTATGGAATACTCTGTTTTTAATTATGTTTTGGATATAAAATTTTGGGTTTTCCTTAGACCTAATTAAACAGTCTCTAGAACATTTTAAGTTTAAATTTCACTGTAACAATGGAGGGAAATTTCACAAAAACTTAAATACCGGTACCTAGGTTCTACTTAAAAGCAGCATGAAAAAATAAATATGGTCCCAACAAGAAGTTTTTGTCAGATATAAAATAAAAAAGTTAGCTGTTGGAAACCGTAGGCTGGACACCAGGTACATGAATACAGTGTGTGAATGTGTCTGTTAACTCGGTAACTCTCTTAAAAATAGTCCGATCGAGACCAAATTTTGGAATGACGTGTATTCCTACAAGTACTACAATGAGATCGTAATCAACAGTAGATATATCGGCCAATCGGAACGGGTAGTATAATGGATTTTCGCGTTTTTATATTTAATGTTAAAACTTTTAATTTGATCTTTGACCATTAGAATCAGCTCAAAACACTACACCATCATGTATTCTGAAGTTTTACTCTTTCTCAAATGGATACCGAGATATTTAAAAATCTATGCACAGTACGTTGTATTTCGGAGCTCCAATGCTAATCTTATGAAGGATAAGGAAAAATTCATAGTTCATGTATTTTATCGTGGCAGCCAACCTGCACACTCCTTTCCCATGTTAATCTTCTGGAGAATAGCAAACCCATCGACAGATATCGATCAAACTTGTCATACGAGTATATTTTTAATGTCATATTATTGACAGAAATTCGCTGAGTACGCAAGTCTGCTGCGACAGGAGTAGTGACTATTACATTTGACTACTAATGAATGATTCAATAATGAGTCATTTTATAAAAATATGAATAAAATTATTTATTATTTCAGTACAAATGTGGATATAGTTCATAACGTAATTTATGTAAATTTATCTTTACAAAATACTGTAGAGAAAATAAAAACTAGACACTGGTGATGCTAAAAAGGATTTAAAGTGGAAAATTTAACAATATGCGTCAAGAGGTGGACGGAGTCAAAGTTCCGAGATGTTCGTCTTGCAACTTCTCAGTTGTCTTTGAGTTTGTTTTATCTTAAAGTTTATTCATGTAGATAACAAACTATATGGTATAGAAAACTCCATTTATATCAATGTATGTAACATTAATGTAAATGAGAGATGAAAATGTCACTGACATGCATGTAAAAAGTAATGTTTAAACACGTGATTAATTTTAGTACAGTATCGATCAAAGTCGATTCAAAATGCAGGTAGTTCTAAGATTTCAATTCGTGTAAACTACCGGAGAATATACACTGGTGGTAATGACTTTTTGTAAAAATATTAACAGGGGAGATATTTAGTCTATTAGACTTGATCTCAAGGACGACGAGCCCGTTAAAACGGAAAGTTAAGTGATCGAAACCTGCCACTGGTTTATATCAATACCGTAATGTTCACAGTTCTCGATATCGAACGAAATCTAATATCGATGTATTGAATGATAACCACAGACCGCAAACCGGCCCACGTAGCGGTTGAGTGATCGTGTTGCGTTCTGTGTTTATTAATAACTATCCGGCTGCTATGTCACCGGTCCTCATGAATATCTCTCTATATACAATACCGTATACAGTACGGAGACATGATTCTCTAACTATATAAAACAAAGTCGTGTTAATTACGCTCATTATAACTCGAGAACGGCTGGACCGATTTTAATGATGTTAGATTTTTCGGATTCGTCTCTGCTCCGACAAGAGAGGGTGAGGGGGAACCAGCTGTCCAAAACCTCATCGGTCCATTTTCGTGCGGTTTACTCTAGGGATCGAACTATTAGATCGAAATAGTGGAATGGTAGATTTTAAGTTTTCCCGATGCCTAACTTATTACGTTAATCTTTATCCATTCCCAATATTACTTAACAGGTGTTACTTTGTCATGTTGTAGACAGTCGTGTTTTGACACTTTGTAAACAATAAAAAATTAATTACAGGCAGTGTCATTAGTCTGTGCGCGCGGCTATGACAGTACTAGTCGTTCTATAAAAGTTGGGCTCGCTCACTGCATTATGCTCGTCTGCAAGAGTTTCAGCCGTCAAATTAAGTCACCTGACTGAGAAAGTAAATATTTATATTCCTAAATTTATATATAATATTTATATTTATTTGCCATGAGCACAGACTAATGGCACCATCTGTGCCAATTTAAATGTACCGGCACATCTCTCAGACTGTTTTACCCGTGCAAAGATCGGGTACTTTGTCTAGTATTATATACTTACTACCTTTCAACTGAAATCCGATATAAAAATTTACATGTGTACTAATGTACTGTACGCGTCTTTTCGGGTTGCAAAAGGAATAGGGATTGTGGTAGGAAACATAAATTCATTTTCAATTCATAGACTAATATTAGTACCGTTTATCTATTTATTTTAAACAAAAACTCCATTGTCGCTACCAAAAATCATAAAAAGCTGTAGGAAGATCAAAAGTAGCATTTTGTGATTTTGCTGATTGATTGTGTTTACTTTAAATATTTTACTATCAGCTGATTTTGTGTTGCTTTATTTTCACCAGTCGACATCTAACGTCATTTTCATCGAACGTTTGTGATTGTTTTGAAAACCACATTTATAGATTACTGGTTGTTTTTGTAATCATAGTGTAACTATAATTTGTATGCTTGTGTTTAAGGCGAATTTAATTATTGTATGTTGAATTATGCGAATATTATTAAGAATTATTAAAAACGCTGCAATTCAGAAGATTTAATCTTTCTTAAAAAACATATTACAGTTAGGTAAGGTTTGGGTTTAGGTTGGATTTGAACATTTTGAACTAATCCACTTAGATTTGTTTTTTTTTTTGGAAATGTTATTAATCTATTTTCGTAGCAGGATTTTTACTAACTATACCATGACCCAGAATGTTTAATCTTTCACAACAAAGCCGGCATGCTATTTTACTTCAGGACATGGCGACTGAAGAAGAAACTGCAAGGCAGTACAAAATTCACCGGATCAGCTAGTTTTAAATGTAACTTAAACAGTTAGTAAGTTCGATTGCCGGAAGTGCTCCCCCGGACTTGCTCCCTGGACTACTGAGTGTGACGTTCCATCACTGCTATGACAGCGCAAGGTTCCTCAGGACCAGGACCAAGGCGAGCCGCCGGCGGAACACTTCAGACCGGAAGCCGACGAAGGTGAACCTTGAACGGAATGGTTAGAGCGAACCTGGAGAAAATCCTGACCAAGATCCGGTCAAGCTTGCACACGTCATAATACTGGCATTGCACTGGCTCTATGCTGTATACTGTACTGTAGATTGTCCGTCACGATTTCACAAAAAGATATAGCGGTCGGTTAAAAAAGAATTTATGTACACAAGTTCACAATTCACTTGTTATATTAATATTTTGCACTTGTATTGTATTGTATTATTACTTTTATTTAGTGAAGGGTTTTCTTCGTTTATTCCTTGTACTTTATTATGCATGAATCATAGCATGCACTTGTCATTGCCTTTTAGTGTTTGTACCTTTTGTTTTGTTTTTTGAATATTATAGGATATATTTTTCTCAAGTTTACTAGTTTGCGACTCGGTCCCTGCACTCAAGTTTGCTTTACAGGGACCTATTTTCACAGCATGTTTAATTTTTTTATTGCTTTCGTGTCCTTTTTTGTGAAAAATAAATGAATTAGAATTGACGGCAGGTACATTAATAGATCTAGCAGGTGGTGGCCGATCGCCGGACATCTACTACAAGAATCTGGTCAGACACTTTTATTCAGTTGTAAGGATTGTTGAGTTCATACGTAGTCCCATCAAATTGGTATTAGCCAAAAGTATAATATTAAAGTTGTATAAAATTGGGATATGTTAAATTTAAGTAAACTAATTTCAAATTTACGAGTCCAAGTAAATAATCACAAGGAAATATTTAAAAATCGTATTTATTGGCTCTATGATCATTGAAAATGAATCCTACGAAAATTGAACATTCAAAATATCAAATTACCGAAGCAACGACATATCGTAGCATGAATGTATAGAAGACACTTCATCGCCAATCAAATGTTTTTGCAAAACGAGTATGACGACCGGACCGGTTTTAGGAAGTGTTCCCCACCCAACGCGTCCCAAAATTGATAATAATCTAATGAAAATTACCGCAATATTTTTTAAATCAATTTCATAACCATAAAACTAGGCAATGCTCTATATGTGTAAGCCGCATCCTGCAGTACATCGAAATGTACCATTATAGATTTAATTTTAGTGCTTGTTGGATATGTTTAAGAATAAAATAAAACATTGTTAATGAATAATACGTAATACGTGATCAGACATAAAGAATTATTGTATTCAAAGCACTCAGTACAATCTTATGCAGGAGATGTTCTTTAATGTGTCAAACCATAGCCTTTATTTACTATCGGTTTCTATGGGAATCAACTTGAACCAATGTCGGGTCAGGTTAACGGCCAACATACTACACGAAGTCAACCAATATCTCCAAGTATTCCTAAGATTACTAGAAACGATTGTCCCATCTACTAAAGTTTGCATCAGCTTCTCGCATCCGGTTTACAAGAGATTTTTTTAGGAAAAATGCGTTGACGCGCCTTTTGTGAGGAAAACGGCACACTCCCCAGGTGTGTGGGCCGTGGGGCACCCACTAAACACCCCACCTCGGGCTGATTCCCAACTTAGAAGAATATATTTGGATACTACCCGTAAAGGTGGAGCCTCTTCCAACAGGCTACAGCTTCTTGTACAAGAGATTAGAATATAAAATAATCAAATTAATATTAAAGAATAATAAATAGTACCGTATATTAAGAATAACTATTTAATTTATTTATTTTAGAAACCCAACCGTTAGTTGTAATGGTTATGAGTTCCTTTTTTGGCGTTAGTCATTAATAGCAACATTTTCACGTCAACTCCGATAATTAGAGACATTAACGATAAATCTTTGAACAAAATATAAATAATTATATGTTTGAACTACATTTTTTCAATGTGTAAGACATATTTTTACACTGTAATGTTATAGGGGTTCTATATTACTGTACCTTATATTTTACAATATGTTTTAATTATCTAGGTTTTTTAACAGGTTTTTAGGTTTTTAAGGTTTTTTTAACAGGTGCTCTACATTTTACATGATTATTAAACGTGTTCGATTAGATTAGTTCTTAAGACTGGTGTTTTAGCTTTATTTTAAAAGAAAAATGCTCATTAAAAGTTTATCACTCCTTAAAAGTAAAAAATCCTCAAAAAAGATTTCTCATTATTAATTTCCGTCCGGATATTCAAATGCAGAGTCAGTGTGGCTGAGAGGCAGTTCCGTCACTTCAAAGGGTGAAGATCAGACATCGCATTTAAGGGAAATGGAGACTCAATCGACGCCGAGCTCCTTCTTCTAAACTAAGTGAAAAGAGTTTTAACGGACTCAAATCAAACTCCATTCATCCTCAATTCAGATATAGTATATGAATTGAGGTTTGGTCAACCATTAGCATTAATGTAAAGATTATCAGTGCATTCGCGATTAAATCACAGCCAATAAATCAGGTAAAAAGATTCGTTGGTATACCTGATTTATTGGCTGCGGTCTAAAACAAGTTTCGTTGGTATACCTGATTTATTGGCTGCGGTCTAAAAAAAAGTTTCGTTGGTATACCTGATTTATTGGCTGCGGTCTAAAACAAGTTTCGTTGGTATACCTGATTTATTGGCTGCGGTCTAAAAAAAGTTTCGTTGGTATACCTGATTTATTGGCTGCGGTCTAAAACAAGTTTCGTTGGTATACCTGATTTATTGGCTGCGGTCTAAAACAAGTTTCGTTGGTATACCTGATTTATTGGCTGCGGACTAAAACAAGTTTTGTTGGGAAACCTGATTTATTGGCTGCGGTCTAAAACAAGTTTTGTTGGGATACCTGATTTATTGGCTGCGGTCTAAAACAAGTTTTGTTGGGATACCTGATTTATTGGCTGCGATCTAAAACAAGTTTTGTTGAGAAACCTGGTTTATTGGCTGCGGTCTAAAACAACTTTTGTTGGGAAACCTGATTTGGCTGCGGTCTAAAACAAGTTTTGTTGGGATACCTGATTTATTGGCTGCGGTCTAAACATGTTTCGTTGAGAGTACAATAATTTAACAGTTTTATTTCATATCATATCATTGGTATATTTGCAAGAGAAGTGTGTATAGTATAGGCCTATCTGCATTCCGTTTCGGAAATTACAGCGCTATGTATGAAAAAGCATAAATATCCTATCTTAAATATAATCTGTGTAAGTAGCAATTAATCAATTTTAATTGTGCATTTCAACTTGGAAACACTCTTTAATAATGTAATAGATTTATTAGACACAATATTGTTATAGAGTTAACATTACTCATGGAAAGTGTGAATGTCAAATATGTTATTACGTTATCTAATATTTATGGTAAATATTTAACACAAACTCTAAGTCAAATATTTTCTCAGTACGGGAAAAACCAAAGTGATGCGAAATAAATATAACAAATCCAACATTATTGTAGTTTCCATTAATCTAAATATATAAAACAAAGTCGTGTTAGTTACGCTCATTATAACTCGAGAACGGCTGGACCGATTTTAATGATCTTTGATTTTTTGGATTCGCCTCTGCTCCGGTCATGCTTTAGGCGTCAGTTTCCATAAATTCAATTAGTTTCCATTTTATAGAGTTTTAAATTGCTAATGTTAACCTTATGGGGAATAAGATTGTTTACAAATTATCTACAATCAAAACATTTGATTTCTTAAACCAGCTGTTTGTTTACTGTCCGTTAGCAATATGCTTTACTATCCAATGCCATCTGAATCATTCATTAATGTAAAACCATGAAGTAAATGTGTGCTGTACAAAATGAATAACAGCATTATTCACCACGTTAATAGTTTACGGGTTTTGGGAATTATGTACTGTAGTTATATTTATTTTTTCTGTATGGTTAAAAGTCACGTGTTTATATGTTTTCCAAATAAAAAATAATTACAATGTTTATACATATTGAGTTTATTATAATAATCAGCTGTTGTATATTTAAAGCTTTCACAACGAAGCCGCAATGCTAATTGACTTCAGGACATGGCCAATCTTAAAGTTAGTTAACATGTATTTACTGTTAGGCGTTACGAAGTTCGCCGGGTCAGCTAGTTATAGATAATTTTTAAATCAATAAGTTCCATATTAAAACAACACTGTTTATCCACTTTATAACTTAAACAGTATCGGTGAATTCATTCATACTCACGCATATTTATAAAAATTACTGAAGTCTTACACTAACGTCTTGCATAAAATTACTCACAGACTGATATTTACTTACAGAAAATGTTGCAAGCATCAAGGGATTAAAGTGACACTTTTTGAACAATGTAATAGGACCTTCAGGGACAAAAAGTCTCACTTTAATCTATTGATGTACAAACAACCAAGTGAAGTGCGACGATTTAGTTACTGACATAATAACAACTAATAAACTAGATTCTCGAAATTTCCAATCGAAATCAATCACTAGCCTTTCATTAGATATCGCCTGCAGCACAGTGAGCCAATAGGGGCTGGCTGAACCGTACCCATTACTCAGATGCACTATAGTCAATTGATTGTCAAAGCTCTAAATGGTCGTACAGTAATGGTGTGACAAAATTGACTCATCAAATTGATTGTAAACATCGTACTAACAGCGCAATATGTTCTATTTAATCCGTTTCTTCATTCTGATGTCGATAAAATAGTGTTAATTAAAACAATTCTATTAAAATTTACGCTTATGACAAAAGGTTGTGGAAAGAATATGGTCTGATTTATAATACATCCGAAGTGTTTTGGTGTAGTTTAAACATAATATTATTGTATTATTTTTTTATACTCAACGGCGAACACAATACATAGTTTTGGACTCTAGGATACCTTTAGTTGATAATTTATGTAAATAAAACTTAACTTATATTACTCCCATCATAGTAATCGAATAGTACTGGGTATGCAGGTTTCCTGCAATAAGGGTTGGTTTACATGACGTATATAAAGGCTATTAATTAAGGAAAAACACATACCAAATCTTTGAAATTCTGTCGGCGAGTTATACCAATGCATCTATTCTCCTTAAGACTTACATGGGCAATGACTACGTAGATTTTCTGTCGTTTAATGGATTTATTGATAAAACTTAACTAGATGGACTTTCATACAAAATGTTGAATGAATATTTAAGTAAATAAGTGAGTTATTGATTTTAGTTATTCTCCAGAAGATTAACACTGGACAACGTACTGTGTTTACCATTACGAATATCCCAGTAACCAATTGACCTAGAGTCATGATTCAAAATACTAAATTGTGTGTTTTTTAGCCTATTCTAAGGGTAAAATGAAATATTAGATTTTAAAAAATTTAATTCGAAATCTCTATTTTCGGGGTACAAAATCCCCCTAAACGTGTAGTTAATGTAGTCCGATTGGGTTACCCAATGAAGTCATTCAAGATATTACAGAAAGGGACAACTCATTTGAATTATAATAATCAGACAATAATTGTGGCCGTTATCGTGACGACAGATATATATGTCTATATATAATTTTGAATTTGTCCCAGACGTGTAAGAGTAACTGAACTGATGGCGGTATGTAATAGCAAGTGAGTAGCTGGTTTGATTCCGTCCCTAATCGCCATTTGTGGTTAAACTAACATTTTTAAATGGCTATTATTTAATTAACAACGAATTGACCCTAGGTAGTAGCAAAACCAGGGGTTGGTCCGTTCCCTCTAAAAACTTTATAAAATTCCACTGGCGTTGGTAAACAAAAAAATAAAACAAAATAAATGGGTAAATATATTTATGAACGACAGTCTTATAGATGAGTTATAACGATATTTATTTGTTTCAGTTACATTTGAAAGAGTATAGTATGTGTCAGTTCAGCCGCAATAATTACTTCGAGGGCTATCATACAACTGACATTGCTCGAAGGAGATATGACGTTTCAGAGTGGTTGCATAGTACGTGATTACATAGTAACACAAGACCTCGTTCAATTTAGGTAATTTTCCTGGCTGCGGAAGTGACACAAGGACTTCAAGATTAATTCTAAGTTAACCTCACGTAAAAGCAAATACCCTCGTCGCAGCAGACCTGCGTACTCAGCGAATTTCCAAATCAATAATATATGACAAGTTTGGTCAGAATCTGTCGATAAACATGGGAATTATTTGCCTATTATCCATAAGATTAACATGGGAAAGAGTGTGCAGGTTTGCTGCTGTGAGGAACACTGAGAGTAGGCGTTTATACCATCAAACCATTTTATTTTAAACATTTATACCAACTTTCATCAATCTGTCGATAAATAAAGGAGTTTGCCTATTCTCCATTGATTAACATGGGAAAAGAGTGTGCAGGTTTGCTGCCATGATAAACACATAAACTATGATTTTTAAGCATAAATGGATGAACTTTAACCACATGAAGCTAAATATCAAGTTTTATCCAAAAATATTGGTTAATAAGTGAAATATTAATTTTTCCTTATCCTCCATGAGATTAACATTGGAGCCTCAAAATACAACGTACTGTGTTTAGATATCTCGGTAACCGTTGGAGATAGAGAAAAACTTTAAGGAACTAAATTGTGTAGTCTTTCAAGCTGATTCAAATGGTGAAAGATAAAATCTAAAAAAATTTTAAATTACATATGAAAAAAGCAAAAAGCCCAACTTTTGAGTACAAAACCCCCCCAAACTACCTGTTCCCATTGACCAATATGTCTGGATTACAAACTCGTCCGAACAAATGTAGTAATACACGTCTCTACCGAATTTGGTCCCGATCGGACCATTTTTACGAGAGTTAATAACATGGTCCCGGGCTTAAGTCTTGCTATGAGACCTACGGTAATAGCTTCTTCCCTATGGGAAATTCGCTAAAAGGTAAACTGTTTCAAGATACGAGCATGTTTTGGTAATAGTAATAGTTTCTGTAAATTAACAAATTGAAATAATTCCTCGCCAATAAAACTAAACTTTTGAAAGGGTAGAAAGTAAAACTGTTTCAGTAAAGTGATAACAAACGTTCCATTAAAGGTTTGAAAGGGCGACACACACATCTAATTGTAAAAATATAATTTTAACTATCAATTTAATTTAATGTAAATTCATATTACTCTTTGTTAAAGTGAGACTAATCCAACAATATACAAGGTCGGTTAAAAGTTTATGTTCCAAGGTCACTATAGAGTCAGCTGATTCTGATCACAACAGTAGCCAGCTGACTGACCTTGAGGCAATACTATGAAATGTCATTAAAGTTTGTTGGCAACCATCTTTACCATTGTTGAAATTTATTGTTACTAGTGCACTGGAAATTCCAATCAAAGTGTAAAATATCTTGTGGTTATCTCCTAACATTTTAGTGAGTTTTTTCGAACAAAGCTGCTATTTAATGGTGTAAATTATTTCAACATTTTCTAACAATATGTATTTAACAGGAGAAAATTATAAAACTTCTGATTAAGATGAAGTATTTTATTATTGCAGAATGGTTTGGACTTTTCAATAAAAGACTTATAATATTACGTAACCAATTTATATTGCAACGTTATATAACGGTTTAGGTGGTTATCCATTTTGTTGACCTTAACTTTTAATTACAATTTATAAAGGATAAAAGATCCTTCTTACAAGAAATTAGAATAATTCTAACTTATTGTTCCCCGAAAAACATACTATGATAAATAGGGCCTAAATATGATGATAAATGTGAAATTATGGGTGTATACTGTAACATGATAAATTAAGGAGAAGATCCTGGTTCTAGAGACTTATGAAGGAAGTCAAAATTTCCAAGATTATAAGATATCAGGAATACACGAGATATAGTATATGAAATAATGGCTATAAAATCAATTTTGACTGTTTTCTATGATTTAAAACATGTTTTCCTCCTCACATGAAATCCTCTGTGATATTAAATTCATCTACTAAAGTTTCCTACCTTATTAAACATGCACTGCAGTATAACAAAATTTAAAATACCTTTCGCAAATGAGGTATTTTGTCTCCTTGAACAAAGCAATACAAAAAATAAAAATTAGACAAAATCAATAAAAAATTTACTTTCCACCAAGTTTACAGTCTATATTCTAGAGATAGTAAAATCAAGAGAAAACTCATACCGACAACCAGTTAGACTACAGGAAAATCTACAAGAGCCACAAGTGTAGTTTGAACTCACTGTTTTTGTTGTCAGTCGAGCCATTCTTGACCTGGATGGTTTGAACGGGTGCGATCTCTGGCTTCATCTTGTGTCTTGAGTCTTGTGTCTGACCAGTGTCTCGAACGACCGACGTCGGAGTGGGACGCACCTTGGGTCCACGGCTCTTTATACCAGCCCCCTCCCTACCGTACCGTACCGATCATACAGCATTTTGGGGAGGTCGTGAACTACACCCCTTGCAGTTTGATAAGGCCGATAAGTCAGAAGAGGAAAATACAAAGTTTATCAGCCCCGGGATGTTTTAGCGTCAGTTTACGAGAGGTTACGTAACGAGTGTGCTGCAGTTGGGGCGTCTGAAGCTACGAACCGGTCGGTGAAAATGCGACATTCTCAATTATCTCCGATGTTTGTAATTCATTGCTTAAGGATAATGATAGATTAGGTGATATCATTTATAGTAGAAAATAATAGACTAGAAACCATTCCACTAAGTTTATCATGTTTTTGCATTTGAACTAAGATTCTTCACAACAAACATAATAATACTTTTGACTATAACCATTTTGATATAAATTTTCGTTAGGGTCTGCAAGATATCTTAAGTTTTTTTGGTATTACATAAATTGGTTTGCCTCTGTAGATTTAAGGTTTAATAAAGAATAATTTGTCTGAACTACTGTTTTGTTTTATAATTATTTTCAGTTTCTATTTTGCTCTAGATGAGGAATTTTATATTCTTATATATTATTTTATTATATTATTATATTCTTATTGTATTATTATATGTATTCATACTAACTGAAAACACCAAAAATAATAAAATATGCATTTATACTTTTTAACTTTACGAATAAAAAGGGAAACTTATTGAAAACATCCTAATATATTCTGAGCCAGAGCATGTCTTTTTTTACCTAGGACTACTCAGAAAAGGGGGCAAGGACTATTAGGCTACAAGAAGATGGTGTAAGTTTTTTAAACGGATCTCAAAACTGTTTTAAATCAGCTAGAATGGCATAATTAATGAGAACCTTAAGAGAAAAATAATTAATTTTTAAGTATTTTATATTTAATGTGTCGGTCAGATTACTATGAGATATTACATTTATTATTATTTGATAGTCGGTAGTAATTAAATAGGTATATTTTTTGAAACAAAATGCACAGACTTCTTAAATGGGGCATTTTACCGCTAATGAATTTTATGAGAATTTGTACTAAAAAAATACTCCCGTAGCAGCAGACTTATATACTAAGTTGATTTCCATGATTTAGGAATTTCTTGTCATGATAAAAACGATCGCAATCATATGTGAAGTTTTATCAATTTACTATTTATATTGTATAGTTTTATTAGTAAGTAGGTTTGCCGCCTCAAGGAATAAAGAATTTTATATTATTCCAGTATATATTTTTAGAACTTAACTATATAGCTATGTACCAAGTTTTATTACACTATTTTAAGTAATATTCAAGTTATAAATTTTTACCTTTTCACCATAAGATTAAAATTTGAGTTTCAATAGACAAAGTTTTATGTTTACCAGCTCCTATTAGCAAATTGTTTGACATAGAGCGAAGATTCAAATTACTAAAATGTTTTAGTCTGATTCCAATGGTGATGAAAGGATTTAATTTTTTAATTAATTATATGTAAAACTCCTCAAATACTCCATTTCGGGGTACTAAACACCCTTCGGATACACTGATTTTCCTTGATTTCGAACTTAAACCCTCAAATTATTCTTTACGCATATGTACAAATACGACTTTTTACGAGAGTTTTTTTGACATCCATTAAGGGTTTAATACAGAATGTCATGATACTAAAAGGTGTGAGCTTCCATGTATTTAAATTTGGAAGAAACACATTGCGATTTTTTAAAATGCTTAGTGTATATTGTGACGACGATGATCTTTGTGGCTGTAGGAAGTAATACACGGAGTTAAGTAAAACCTCAAGGCCCAATAATTTTACTGTCCTAGTATACTTTATTACAATAATGAATCGTCATTATTTATACCGTACAAAATAATAACGTAAATATGGATCTAACAATGTAATAATGTAAACCCTAATTAATAGGAGCTTGTTAAGAAAACATTTGCTAAGACCGGATTCCGCCGAAATTACTTACATTTTTTGAATGCTGCTTGTGGAATTTTATAGTCGCGGTTTCTGGTGGCAAATGTTGGTATAAAACAAATTTTATTTTAACAATATTACATCGGGGTTTACATCTAGGAGGTTAGACAATCCGTTGAAAACCCTATTCACTGAAACTAAAACGGTTGTAGTGCAGTTTAGTAAACAACAAACAACAAATATAAACTTAACAATTAGCTGTAAAATATCTGTGATAAAGTCATACAGGTTTCTTGTGACACCATTGAAGTATATTTATTTTGACATATCTTTTATTTTAAAATAGTTCAAGATTATCGATACATCAATTTAAATTTGTATATTTAAGCTTTGTAGCTTATTTACCCTGCATCAATTCTGCGTAGAATAAAAATAATTTTCATGAAATTATTACTGGATATATAATTTTTAGAAGACCTATTTAAAAATAGCAATAACACAACGGTTATTCAACAATATTATTTTTACCATATAGAAATATTTACGATACTTTATTTCATTATTGGCCAAGGTGAGATGTTTCGGGTATGTAAAATATGATGTCAGTATTCTGTAAGTTACTGATGTAACAAATTAATAGTGTTGCTTCCAATAAGTATAACTAACAATATTTGGTTCCATATTTGTAATCTTCATTTAAAGATCCTTACAAACATAATTGTACAATCACGAAGTTCGTCGGTACAATTTAAATTTGTTCATTCTAGGTTTATACTTACTTAGTAATTATCATATATTGAATATCCTCGTATAATGATCGTTATATAAATACTATACTATATCTGAATTCTGAATAGTTATTGCAAACGGTCGGTGGATATTATTTTGTGTGGATTAACGTCCGCATTATTGAGTATACTAAGACCATCTTCATAATTAGACCAGTTTTTAATTCAGGTGTAAAAGTGGTTCGGATCACAAGTTGAACTGTAAGTCTCTAGTCAGTAACAAGACTACAAGATCGCGCTACAATCATCTTACACTTATTTCTCATTCACACTTGGCTTAGTTAATACCAACATGGGTAAGTATGGGTATTGGGTAAGTCACCATTTCAAAGGTAACTATAAAAAAATAGACTGATTACAATCACATTAAGTGGGGGAGATTGTAAAGTAGTATGCTTCCTAAGTATTCTAAATAATAATAATATAATAACTAAGTAGATAATTGTTAGTACTATTTATGAAACAGTGCCGCTTGAAAAAGTTTACAATTTAAATAAAAAAAGATTTTTAATTTAAAATCCATCATTGACTATATCAGGCGTAATATTTTGATCACTTCACATTAGACGCCGCGTCTCCAGACTGTATAATAAAGTATACATGTTAGACTAAAATACAAACCATACTTTTACAGTAATTCCTGGACTTTGTTATTTGTGTGTCTTCCTACGCCTGTCGGATTTTTTAACGTTTTGATAAACAACAGTCCAAACCATGGTCTTGTTACCACCTAACGTCGACATGTTGTTCAGAAGCGTCATTAATTAATAGAACAATGACAAAACGTGGGTCCAGATTCAACTTTGCGGGATTTACGTGATTCATGTGGTGACATTCAGTTTTTGATGCTTTTAAAATGTATTAGCAAGAAAAAAGTACAATTTAAGTGAGAAATTGCATGATTTTAAGACCAGATTGCGGTTCTGAAATAAAAAATATACCAGTTAAAAAATAATATAAAATCTTATAGGGAGTAATATAACCAATACAGAAAAAATGTTTTGAAAATAAAAACAATCTTCTTAATTCACAAGACTTGGGTTGGTTAATGTAATAAGCGTATTCCATTGGTTAAACAAAGAGAACAATGCAAAGTAAAACTATAAGTTCATCAATTAAATACCGGATAATGACAAGATTGTTGCAAAAGGTCTTTCATTGTTGCTAATAAGTTGATAAACTCAATGACCGTTGCGAGATCCCGTTTGAAAAACACTCGGTAAGTTGTATTTGATATCTAACCCCAGATTAATACGATATTTAAACATCTGTTTATTATGCAACACACAGCTAACATACGAATTCATTTTGATAGTTATTTATTAATATATTTATTCATATATTCATCAATTAATTTATTAATACGTGTAACAATATTAATTAATGTATTGTTGGCTTTATAATATTTTCCTGATGCAAAAAACAATAAATATAAAGTCACCGTTATCGGCCTTGTGTAATCTGTTTTCTCAAACTTAGATGCGAGAACAATCTTTGTCCGTCGCAAATCTCAACTATTCGGTAAATCGTTGAATGTTTCTTTAAAAAAAGTCTTTAATGTAAAATAAAGGTTTTCGTCATACTGCTTCAAAAACAGCTGTTTTAGATACATAAGTTGAAGAGCAACGTTAAACCTATTATTATGATGATATTTACGAGTCCTAGGCCGCAAAAGATCATTGTTGATTGATACTTTTGATTCGAGGTCAGCGTTCGATTGTAAATAATCGATAAAATAACTTCAAAAATCACTATCAATTTGTTATATATTATGAACGTTTCGGATATCAATTGTGAAACTGATAATCGACTATTAAACCGAACTATCGATAATAATAATTGACAACCTAAATAACCAATCAGGAATCAAGAAATAACTGCTACAACGTAAGTAACATAACAGCTAGTGATTCTAATTCAGGTAATAATTTAAGTTTTGCAGGTTTATTGCATTTTATTTGCAGACAAAGAATATGGTTCATCACACGGCCAAAAATAGTTTTTTTTACTCGCACATTTAACAGCCTCGGCTGTTACACTTTTGCTCGTATTAAAACACCCACTTAATCCACGAATAAGATTTTGCGAGTCCTATGCCCAGGGAAACGTCGAATTTATGTAAGGCTTGTTGAAATTATTATAATCAGCAGTGGGCTTATGCTTATTATACTAGGATTTTAGTTTACATGTTATTTTTGTAATGTTTTCCACTCATGTCTTAACTAGTGAAAAGTTTAATACACATTCATTTATTATTTTTCCGATCGATGCCAGTATTTCTCGTCTGTTATATAAATAGGTTTAATTCGGAATGAATTGTTAATAAAAAAGACTCCAAAGTTGATGTGTGTCAAAAGTAGCATTGACTGATTGTGTGCCAATCGCCATGAGATAACCCTACACAATACAAGAAAAATGTTTAATCGGTAGTTTTTTAATATCTAATTATTCTATTGCTGTAATTTATAACACTAATTTCTCAGATCAATAATTTCTGTACAGTGTTATCTAAGCCAGCCTCATAAGTTTTATCAGTTTTATCCCCACAACAAGTTTTGACATGGATATGTCTTAGCTCGGGGGGAGGGGTGGGTGTTGGCAATTTGTAAGACGAAAATTTGAAACAGGTGTCCATAGGGCCGTATTAGACTAGGCCACCTGGAGACGTCACTGGTTACTCCTGTACGGGCAGCAAAGTCACCAGGAGAGAGGTGACTTCATTCTAGTACTTGCTCCGGGAATGCCTTTATTAGTGAAAACAGCTAAAAGAAGGAAGATTTTGACATTCTCAAATGGTTAAAAAACCTTTTTCCGTTAGCTAAAAATTCATCAAAAAGGGTATGAAACAAACTTTTTCTTTCTCTTAAATATAATATCCTATGTACGTGCATTTCCCTTGTCGTCTACTCCATATCTTAAACAAAAATGAGCAAGAAATAGCATTTCTTCATATTTTCCTACATTACGTCCGCTCCCAACACCTACAATCCTAATATCAAACAATCTGAACTTGCAGAACAAATAAATACAATGGCGATGCAACAGCGGTGACTGTGTGTAATAAGTGCCATTTTATTCAATAACCAGCGATAATTCTTGGTCACCAGTGGTGACTCGTCTGGCCACTGGGCAGTCACCGGCCAGTCGTCAAACGTAAAAGGAGCTAAGAAAATATGTAATTCTCGCTATTGCCCGGCAAAATTGCATAACGTTTACTTTCTGTGCATTTGTGGTGCACGGATCACGGTAGCCGCTTTTTTGCGGTACATTCCGATCAGGTGTTTTACTTTCCGTGCATATGTACTCTTAGCTTTATGAGTTTGGGGTTTTCTTGATACTAAATTGAATAAACAAAATATTCGTTTTGTTTACAAGTTTTCGATTAAATTAATAGTTATTTAATTATCTGAACAAGAATCTTTTCCAAATGGTATAGAATACATGAAATAACATTGTTGGCTTTGCAAATACTGTATATCTTGTTTAGCGTTACAGAAAAAGACATGCTGATAAACACAAAGACAGATGGACAGACAGACAGACATAGATATAAAACCCGATTTGGCTTAACTGTATAAATCATAAAAATAACAAAAAAATCGTATAAAAATCGTAAGTCCAAGCTATGTCCATACATAGTAGTTTTGTCTGTACAAGACCATAATTTTCTTAAATAGAAATTGGAGTAACAACAGTATACTGATGTTTCTGGGCTTGGTAATCCTAGTTGTTGTCATACGTCATCTGAATGTCAGGTGGAAACGTTACATCGTCAAACATAAGATGAAGTCAAAGTGAACTCTACTTAACATTAAACATTTAGTAGTTTGAGTCTACTCGTTTTGTCAGTAACATCATCTCCAGTGAAAAATGGAAGTACATGTAACTCGTTAAGTTGTGAAGTAATCGTCAAATTCACAGCTTTTGTAGTTGATGATTCTAACGAGGCTGTGCTATCTAACTTAAGTTGTTGTGTATGTTACAGTAATTGTAAGTGAAAATTTCTAAGAGGCTTACTGCACGAGAGACATAAAAAATGCTGCTCCTAGAAAGTCAATGCTGTGTCTGAACTGATAAAGAAATACCTTCATGTTCATATTGCGAATGAGGCATTATCATTATGAGTTCTCACACAGTGTAATTTGACATTAAGAAACACTGGACTGATCTGTCATGGCGGTATTAGGGAGAAGAGTCGCTACGTTGGAAATACAGAACGTACATTTTACCTCATAAACGTTGCCTTTGAGTTATACACGTACAGTGTTAACTATCAAAGTCCATGGTTCACGATTCATCTTGGGAAGTGCAGGTTTCACTTCCACCGTTTCAAGGTGGTAAACACTTGCCGTATTTACTGGGAGGTTGTATGACGTTAAACCTAATCTCAACTTATAGAAAGTTTTTATTATCAACAAAATGATTTAAATTTTTCATTCCTCCTGAGAAATTTTCCTTGAAAATAAAACATGAACTATAATAATCAATAAAAACAAAAACCACTGCCTCTTTCATCAAAGGAGTAGTTGGAAGGTAAATATTAAGTGTGGGCCTGAACAACCAAACACAAGTAAATAATTAATTTTGGTTTAATATTTCCTAATAAATTAGTTTCAATCCAGAGATGTTTCTCAAACATTCAATCACTTATCAGTCTACGTCATAAGATAGTACCCGTATTATTTAATTACATATTTAATAAGAGGTTGACGTTAGGTGTAGCAGCACTAGGGTCGTTGTCCTATCCCGGGGCAGCGGCGGACATGTGTTACGTAATTCACCTCGGATCCCCCGCGTCTGTTACGTAACTTCTATCATCTCATGCGAACCAACAAATTTCAAGTGTAAAAAATTCCAAAATTATCTCAAGTCGTCAGAATTTCTGTCACGTGATAAAAATATATCATCTCCAAGAAAAATAAAACTTCAATAAAAACGTATATAGAGTTTTAAATTTTACGTCGGGTTTATTGGGTGCAAAGATAAAAATAGCTTTAAAAGAATACGAATGATAAGCAAATCTACAGTTGTTAGATTGTATCTAGAGTTTGCTAGAGTAAACATAATAATGATATAAAAAATATGTGAAATTTATAATTTGTATGCTCAAGTTTACAATTATTCAGGTATTTTTAACATGTAAAAAACTGATATTCACCTTTGATTGATAACTTTATCACCATACCAATGTGTATATTTAACTAGCCTACAATAAAATTATCAATTTTCTCATGGAAAAATAATTTTTGTTAATTATCACCTTTTTTTAAATAACCAGTTATAAAACTGCTATGTCATTTTATAAAGAAGAAGGGAAAATAAGATGTACAGCACTTCAAATAAGAGAAATATCATTAATATTTATTATAAATTTATAAATTACAAAATAAGGCCTTTATTAAAGAGGTGGCCAGCGAGAGTAGCTGGACCTTTATAAGCTCAATAGGGCCTATGCTACAACTAGGCGTCTCCAGTATTGTTGGCCAGACAACGGGACTCGGGCTACGTCGTTGGCCACCTCGTGTAATAACATACATATGAATCAATGCCCCAGGATCAGCTGAGTAGCCAGTGTCATAGCTGACGTGGCCTGGCTCCTCGTCTAATAAAGGCCCAAAATTTGCCTACAGATATAGGCCCTACCTACCTACATAATGGATTAGAATACCCCTTTTATGTGTCATTAAACGTTTTAATATTATTTTAAGAACAAATTTGTGTGAACTGATATTCAGGCCTTGAATCAACAGTAGGTTATTAAAAAAGGGATAAATTCTAATGCAACTAAATAGACTGGTAAACTCTGGAAATATGTGGAAATTTAGATTTTCAAAATTTCCACTCTTAAATAATAGCTTGGTTAGTGTTAGTAAGAATAAAACATGTAGATAAGGGAAAATACTTTAAGGTACTTATTAATTTTTTGGGGGGAGTACACATTATAAACTTTAAACTCATTTTAAACTCCCTTGGAGCATGGTATTAGAAAAAAACAACTAGATACCTGAGCAGAACCAAAATCATCACCTCCGGGTGTAGGCTATTTTTATCGATTTTTTAGAAGTAAAATGCTTGTGAAACCGATAATAAAGACTTTTTAACAATTTTGGTCTTTGTTTTATCATATTTAGAGCATGTAGATTGTAAGAAAGGTTGTCTTTACAATATAAATAGATCAAAAATCATAAATACCAAGGTTTGGGTATTTATCCGGGGCCTTGGGTATATATACATTTTATATTTACCTACCCGCCGAGAATTTACCAGTTCCACATCCACATTGGAACATGACTTTAAAAACTTGACAGCAAATGCACTTTTATGTTGATACAACTTGCGTGGAACTTCTGTTAATTCAATTCATGGATCCAATGCGAATCAGTGAAGAGGTGGTAGCCTATGCCAACAAATATTCATTGATCTGGACTTTTGTTAACATGCAAATCGTCCTATCACTATGTCAAATTATTAATTATACTTGTCTAGGCAACCAAATAAGAACTTAATGCCATAGCTATACGGGGTTTAATGATATTCAGAGGGTCAAAGACGTATAAAACTATAGTCTCAAATCAAAAAATTGCTTACATCAATATTATCAACTCAAATAACCCTCCTTATTTTGCTTTTTGCGTAAATTTGAATAAACCAGCAAATTATTCCTAGTATTTTTATCTGTTCCAAATTTACAATTCCATATAATACTTCTACGAAAATAATTAACAGAGGTCAAACCTTATAAAATAACAGCATTGACCTTGAAACATTAATTCGTACATTACAAGAGCATATAGCAGGTTGATTGAATTGAATCTTTAAATTTATTATATAGTACAAGTAAAAAGTCTTGAAGACAAAATAAATAAAAATGTGATTCTCTGCTTATAACTTACGTAAGTTGCGGCCGCTAAAAGTAAGTCACGTTGGAACAAACATCTCAACTTTACCCTTATGTAACAATAAGAAATATTTCTAGACGAAATTATGTAACGAGCCATATTTTTTTAACTATGATAATTTATTACATAACGGAACAGTATTTCCAGAACAGTCAATCCTGAAGAGTTTTTGTATCCTTTATAGATGGATATTGTATAATTAAACAGATATAAAAATATTTGTTTTCATAGTTTAATTCAATACAAGTACACAATAACTATGAATAATTTTTTTCGATTTCTAATTTTATGTACTGGATGTTAATCTTTATTATAAATTCAAAATTAGTGTCTTAATCGAACTAATCTGAACAAATTCAAGAACAAAAATGAGTAGTACAAAATGTTCTACCGATGAATGATTGAAAATTTAAGTGTTTAGCATGAAAACCCTCATATACACGAAAATCGTTATACCGAATGCATAATACCGAATTATGTGAGGATATTTATTGTTAGCATCAAATTTAACTACAGTTACTCGAACGAGTTCTTAATTCAGATATATCGATCAATCGGATCGGGTCTTTTGGGGGGATTTTTACACCAAAAATGGGGATTTTACGTTTTTAAGATGTAGTTTTTAAAATTTTAAAATTTTATCTTTTACTATTAGAATAAGCTCATAAAGCTACACAATTTAGTTCTTCAAAAGTTTTCGTCTATCTCTAACGGTTACCGAGATATTAAAAAATCTAAACACAGTACATTTTACTTTGGGGCTTCAATGCTAATCTTATGGAGGATAAGGAAAAATTTATATTTCCCTTATCAACTAATATTTTTGGATGAAACTGTGTATTTAACTTCCATGTAGTTGGGATCCATCCATTTATTCTTAAAAATCATAGTTTATGTGTTTG
Source organism: Nephotettix cincticeps (assembly GCA_023375725.1). NCBI lineage: Eukaryota > Metazoa > Arthropoda > Insecta > Hemiptera > Cicadellidae > Nephotettix > Nephotettix cincticeps. The sequence goes on along the minus strand of CM041786.1, from coordinate 25,383,586 downwards.
TCATGGCAGCTAACCTGTATACCCTTTTCCCATGTTAATCTTACGCAGAATAGTAAAACTCACTTATTTATTACGGATATAGATCAAATCTGTTAAATATTATTATTGGTTTGGAAATTCGCTGAGTACGCAGGTCTGCTGCGACGGGGGTATTTTTTTCTTACAACCCCATTTAATCTAGACAAAAAAACATTATTCATAGATAGAAGTGTATACAATATACAAAACATTTCAAAAGTACATGGCAATTGCGGGTTCGTCCCTATTGGAATCGCCTAATAAAAAGATAAAATGTCTTATTAGAAGAGTTTTAAAACACATTTTAAAGAAAAAATCAAGAAATAAACACGGGAAGCTTAGGGGTAAAGAACGCTCTGGTCCAGTAAGTCAAATGTTGCTACAAATAATATTAAATTCTTTGGTTGCTGGATCAAAACCAGCGGCCGGCGACTCCTGTCAGATCTTGAGCGGTCTCCTCTGGCTTACCTATGTGCCACTACGGTAGGCCTACCTCGCTCTCTTTAATTCAACGCATAAGCTCTCGGCTTATGGTGATGGGCAGTTCGGATGAGAAATAAAGAATCTAAAATAAATGCATGATTTAAATGACCGCTTCGTCATTGATGTTTTTGGGGAAGGCTTGTTTTAAGTCTTCGGTCATGTGACACTTGCCCAATATTAAAAGTGGCCGCTCGGGGAACATGCTCAGAGATCTAAGAAATTTGTATGTTGAACATTTTACAAACTCTGAAATGGGAATTATCCACAATTCTTCATGAAGGTGAGCAGTCCTTATGAACCAAGGGGCAGTCACAGCGATTCTAAAAATTGTGTTTTGATTTTACTCTGTGATATGGCTAAACCACATACTGTAGAAACATAGATCTACCTCACGAGGGTTCTAATAATGGTTTTATATATAAGATAATAAAACAATTTGGCTTTAAAGAAGATTTTCTTGGAAAAGTTAATGGGAAAGTTAACTTAATGGAAAACGTTTGGCGAGTCTGACATAAGCTTGATTGATTTCTTATTTACATGCAAATTCCAGCTAAGTTTTTTTGTCAAGCTAGACACTCTTAGGTTCTTCACTGCTTGATCATCATCATTAAACCCGAAACAGACAAGAATGTTCCACGAATATGAATTTCATGAGGATCACATGTTTTTAAAGAGGATATTTTTGTTTCACATTTACTTTAATTTAAGTATTTCCAAATACAAACCCAGTCAATCAATACATTAATAGAATCTTTAAGAGCTCAGCTATCTTCATATATCAGAATGTTGACATATCACGGTAAATGTGTGTAAAAAATACAACCTCAAAATCAAAATTTAAAAGTTTTAATTTAAATTTTAAAAATATACGTTGAATTTTGTTGTGTAGTGCAGTGTCAAAGAAATTATATATTTTATTTGTATGGTAAGATTTGAAACATTTTCCACAAGTATTTTTATAAATTCCGCTTCTTTTAAAATTTGTTAGTTTTCTGTTCATGTTGTGGTTTACTTCGATTTTTGGATATTTGTAAATGTAACTTATTGTTCTCATGTCATTGATTTTCATGTTTACGGGGTTTCCTTTAGTTTTATTATTACCTTTGTATTCATTTAATTTAGCGAGACTTTTGCTTAATATTCAATTCATGATCATACATATTATTTCTGTTGTATTGGTACATGCGACATTTTGTGAATCATCTATCCAGATATTACTTTTTTATGTTGCCAAGGATGGTTTGAATCTACTTAGTTAATCCATGTACTACTGGAATAATTATTCACATATTATACTGTATGTATGAAAGATTTACCATCTCCCATGATTATCATTGAGGTGGTATACCTTAATACAGTGGAAGAAACAAATATTCTCCTTAGCTTATCTATTTTTTATAAAACCCATATTTTTATGCATATAAAACCCAAATCTGACTCACTGACTGATCACAGTTTTTCAAAAACTACAAGGCTTTAGAGCTTCAAATTTGGTACACAGATTCTATTTAAGGTCTAGAAAAATGTTTATATTTACTTCCCTGTGGGAAATAGGTTAGATCATGGATGTGTCTAAAGTTAATGTTTTCACTTCATCTAAACAGCGGTTCTTATTCTTTTGTATTACAAAATCAATATAACCTCTGATGGTTTCTATGGAAACCTGTTACATATTTTCCATCTTTAAAATCGCCAACACTCCCCCAGAGCTAAGACATATCCATGTCAAAAGATTTTTCAAAACTCCTAAAGAGGTTAGCCCTAGTACATAGGGACAAAGTTCCCATGTTAACCTTATAGGGAGTAAATTTGTTTACAAATTTTCTACAATCAAAACATTTGATTTCTAAAGCTACAGCTGTTTGATTACTTCCCATTTCAATGTGAATTGCTAATCAATGCCTTCTGAATCAATCGTAAATTTAAAACTATCAAGAAAATAAATAGTGTACAAAATGAACAGTTTTACTTGCCACGTTGATACTTCGCAGTTTTGGGGGTTTATGTGCCTATTTTTTATTTCGTGTCTAATTATATGTTATATAAATGCCATAGTATTGTATATTGATTGATCCATTTTTATTATCTATCTAAATAATAAAACAAAGTCGTGTCAGTTACACCATTCATAACTTTAAAACGGCTCATAACAGAATATCTAAATCTTTCACTATGAAGTGTGCAATGCTATTTGACTTCGGAACACGGCCAATCTTAAAGTTAACACACATTTACTGCAGGGCGTTACGAAGTTCGCCAGGTCAGTTAGTCTACGAATAAAAATTACAAAGCTTAGCACATATTTGATATTCACACCTAAACTTATGGAAGCTTGTTTAGTACTGCATCAGAATCATTTTATAAATAATTTATTGGCTGACATATAATGAAGTCAGTAACCTCGCTCACACGGCCATACAATTTTTATTCACTACAAAAAACTGTTGAAGACTGCAAAAAATACAGATCATCCGCTTCAAGAAGTAGGAAGAAATGTTTAGGTATGCTAAATCAAGTTTTTATATGAAAATATACCGAACTGGAAATTCAAGGTCACCAACTTTTTTTGTCCGTTTATAGAGTGCTGTTAAAAATCATGTTATAAACAATCGGTTGGCGAGAACTGACCGGAAATACGAGCGTTAAGAAGATAACGAGAACTGTAGATGGATGTTGAGTTTTTGTACAATCTCACTTTTACGTTTTATGCTATTATTGTATAAAAACTGTCATAAGTATAAAAACTCGGTAAATTGTTTCATAGCCAAACAATGAATTAAGTTTATGAAAGAGTTTGTCGTACTTAAATAGATTAGAAATTATGCTACAGTAAAAATATCCCAGATTAAGGTTTCGGTGAAAATAATTAAATTATTTGTTATTTTTGTACTAAAGATTACAGTTTTCAAAAATCCGGAGATTTCCATAAGTAATAACCGGTTGAATCTGAATTTTGATGACCGATGATTATATAATACCACATTCCCAAGGAGCTTCGTGTTATATAAACAACTTGGAGACAAATAACAATCGAAAATACACTTTATATGGATCTTTTTAAATCAATAAGTTACTTGTTATCAATGTCCCTCAGTCCCTCACGTATCTTTCACCCATATGTTTACAAAATTACAATTTTTTTTAATTTGTGAGCAAACAACAAAAACGTTTTCTATAATAACTGCTTGGAACGGAAACTATTGATGCTAAACGCCTCTAAAAAGGTTCACTATCTATTTCAGATAACGAATTATTTTTTTAAATATCATAAAGTATAAAGATGTTTTACGCTATGTATTGGAGGATAAGGAACTCCCAGCAAAGTCAGCTAAGCTTCCTTCAAAATATTGTTCACCCATCAGAGAGAAGATATTCACAATGATAGGAAAGATCAGAGTGGTAAAAAGATCCTCCAAACCAACCAAGATCTGGACTCACGCCCTGTAGAAAACCCAAGCCTAGGAGCATTCATGCTCCAACTCATCAACCCTCACCTCCCGTCTACTTGATAAGGGAAGAGTCGATACCAGGGAACCCTTAACTGTTCATTTGAGGGTAGAAGTCCTATAACAGCCCTAACCAGCAAACCCCTACAGCTTGCAAGCAACCCTCTTCCAGGAAAACCCTCACAGGTGGAGATACAGCACTCCCCAAGATTTCTGATTAGTCTAATTGCTCAGGCTAAGCTGAGAGTCAAGCCCCAGAGAAATAAGAAGGAAACAAGACGTTAGTGAAACACATGACCCTGGAACTCAGTAGTGTAACAGATTACTGTTAATGAGCGACTGAAGCTGATAAAATATGAAAGAAATGTATCGATTACACATATAAAAGCAATAGCACAGATATAGTGTCTCCTATCCTATATATAGTTATATATATGGCAATAGGAACCGAAGTGATATCAGCTGGTTCGAAGGACGACGGGGTGACCTTGGCCATGAACGCATGCGTTATCTCCGACTGTCACATTCTTGGCTGCCTAGGCTGTTGGGTTGAGCAATAGCGGCATCACTGACCACTCCAATAACTGTTAGTGTATTGGTTGCAACATTTTACTCTTCCTGTTAAATGACATGATTGCAAAAAGGTGTTTCAGAACACGAGTGTATCTGATCGATAAATCCTGTGAAAATATCGGGATACAGTAGTTTAATTCTGTGGCAAGTTTATTTTGTTCACTAGACTAACACCCTATTCAGCTCACTTTAAAATGTACATAATCACACCTTAAGTTACGCAAAAGAGCGTGACGTTGTGAGCGTGAGCATACATCATGAGTGTAGAGTGGTCACCCACAAGTGACATAAGAGGCGGAGGAGGTGTGTCATGTACAGTTATAAATACAACTCTTGCGATAAAAGAGTCCTGAAACCGTTTGAGCAACGAAATAGTAGCGTGATCGAGTTATGGAATGACAATTTTGAGTCTACAAGACCGGAAAATTATAATGCACTGGGAATTCTGATTCCACAGAGCCTAGAAAGGCAAAATGGTGTAAGTCGTAAGGTACTAAAAATAGGTACCACTCTGGATCGAAATAAATTGACTAAATAGTTTTCTTAATTTACTGCCCGAGTAAATAAATAATTTGTTTCATTGTTTTTACTTTCTCCCCTTATACATAGTATATGGAGAAAGTATTGTTTTCGTCAAAATTTTCGAATTTGAGTTGAGGGTGGATATATCCGTTTTGGGGTCCCCTGAATCCAAAAAAGTGGGTTTTGACGTGATGTCTGTCCGTCCGTGTGTCTGTGTGTGTGTCTGGATGTGTACAGTGCCACAGCCTACCCCGTTGGTCCGATTTAGATGAAATTTGGCATGTATATATATAATCACCGTATCTCCAGGCATTTTTTTCATTTTTTGAATTTTTGATTTTTAAGGGTAGTTCACCCCTAAAAACACTTAAAAACGTGAAAAATCCAATTTTCTCAAAAACCACTCGCATGTCTGTAAAAATGACGGTTCAAAAGTTATGGGCTTTTAAATGTCAAAAAAATCAAATTGTTAAATTTTCAGCGAAAACAATAAAAGTAAAGTATAACTTGACTGGTACCATTGAAACCAGCTTAAAAAACTAAACAAATTAGTATTTTGAATTATTTGTCTACGACTAACGGTTCCAGAGAAAAGTTAAATTTACTGTCCACGATAAACGCAGTACGTTGTCTGAAAGCTTCCAATGTTATTCTTATGGAGAATATAAAAAAATCAATTTCTTCCTTACTTTCCAACCGTTTTCCATGAAGTGTAAGGTCAAATCACCGAACAAAACCAGCTCAAAAAAGCTTGGTATTACTACCGAGGGGGGGGGGTTTCCCCCACACAATTTGAACAATAAATTATTAAATGATATTTAGAATAACTTTGTAGAACATGATATTTTTATTACAGATTGTCTTTTTTAAATTTACTTGAGGGAGAAAGTATGTGTCAGTCCACTGGTACCATTTATTTACACAATACTGTAACATCAATTCTTAATTAAAACCATGATCATTCCTGGTTCAATTACATTAACCAGCTGAGGCAGCAGTTATAATTGAATAGAGAGATACAATAATTACACCAAGATCCTATTGTTTTCTATATGTATCCAAATCCAACAATATTTGTTTAATTAACTTCATTCATTTAAAACTTCATAAGAAAACTACTTTAACCGAGCTCATGCATTAACCAGATCTAGGAGCAAATAGTCTGACCTATTTGATAGCTGCCCGCTAAATCGTTCACTATAATCGATTGGCTCAAGGCCGGTGAAAGCAAGCTAGTGTATTGTGGAAGCATAAAGACACGAGGTCGAGATAACACTACGACGACATGTGAGCGACAACCACCAGGAAAACTAGGCGACGGCCACGAGGAACGTTGGAAGAGATGATTGAGCGACATTTACAAATACGTAAAGAAACAACCACTACTACAATATATGAGAGACAACCACCAGGAAAACTGGGCGACGGCCACGAGGTACGTTGGAAAAGATGATTGAGCGACATTTACAAATACGTAAAGAAACCACCACTACTACAATATATGACAACCACCAGGAAAACTGGGCGACGGCCACGAGGAACGTTGGAAGAGATGATTGAGCGACATTTACGAATATATAAAGAAACCACCACTACTACAATATATGAGCGACAACCACCAGGAAAACTGGGCGACGGCCACGAGGTACGTTGGAAGAGATGATTGAGCGACATTTACAAATACGTAAAGAAACACCACTACTACAATATATGAAAACCACAGGACCAACCACGAGGTACGTTGGAAGAGATATGAGCGACATTTACAAATACGTAAAGAAACCACCACTACTACAATATATGAGCGACAACCACCAGGAAATCTGGGCGACGGTCACGGGGTACGGTGGAAGAGAAAATTGAGCGACATTTACAATATAGAAACCACCACTACTACAATATATGAGCGACAACCACCAGGAAAACTGGGCGACGGCCACGAGGTACGTTGGAAGAGATGATTGAGCGACATTTACAAATACGTAAAGAAACAACCACTACTACAATATATGAGCGACAACCACCAGGAAAACTGGGCGACGGCCACGAGGTACGTTGGAAAAGATGATTGAGCGACATTTACAAATACGTAAAGAAACCACCACTACTACAATATATGAACGACAACCACCAGGAAAACTGGGCGACGGCCACGAGGTACGTTGGAAGAGATAATTGAGCGACATTTACGAATAAATAAAGAAACCACCACTACTACAATATATGAGCGACAACCACCAGGAAAACTGGGCGACGGCCACGAGGTACGTTGGAAAAGATGATTGAGCGACATTTACAAATACGTAAAGAAACCACCACTACTACAATATATGAACGACAACCACCAGGAAAACTGGGCGACGGCCACGAGGTACGTTGGAAAAGATGATTGAGCGACATTTACAAATACGTAAAGAAACCACCACTACTACAATATATGAACGACAACCACCAGGAAAACTGGGCGACGGCCACGAGGTACGTTGGAAGAGATAATTGAGCGACATTTACAAATACGTAAAGAAACAACCACTACTACAATATATGAGCGACAACCACCAGGAAAACTGGGCGACGGCCACGAGGTACGTTGGAAGAGATAATTGAGCGACATTTACGAATAAATAAAGAAACCACCACTACTACAATATATGAACGACAACCACCAGGAAAACTGGGCGACGACCACGAGGTACGTTGGAAGAGATGATTGAGCAACATTTACAAATACCTAAAGAAACCACCACTACTACAATATATAAGCGACAACTACCAGGAAAACTGGGTGACGACCACGAGGTACGTTGGAAGAGATGATTGAGCGACATTTACGAATATGAAGAAACCACCACTAGTACAATATATGAGCGACAACCACCAGGAAATCTGGGCGACGACCGCGAGGAACGTTGGAAGAGATGATTGAGCGACATTTACGAATATATAAAGAAACCACCACTACTACAATATATGAGCGACAACCACCAGGAAAACTGGGCGACGACCACGAGGTACGTTGGAAGAGATGATTGAGCGACATTTACGAATATATAAAGAAACCAATACTACTACAATATATGAGCGACAACCACCAGAAAACTGGGCGACGACCACGAGGTACGTTGGAAGAGATGATTGAGCAACATTTACAAATACCTAAAGAAACCACCACTACTACAATATATGAGCGACAACCACCAGGAAAACTGGGCGACGGCCACGAGGTACGTTGGAAGAGATGATTGAGCGACATTTACAAATACGTAAAGAAACCACCACTACTACAATATATGAGCGACAACCACCAGGAAAACTGGGCGACGGCCACGAGGTACGTTGGAAGAGAAAATTGAGCGACATTTACGAATAAATAAAGAAACCACCACTACTACAATATATGAGCGACAACCACCAGGAAAACTGGGCGACGGCCACGAGGTACGTTGGAAGAGAAAATTGAGCGACATTTACGAATAAATTATGAAACCACCACTACTACAATATATGAGCGACAACCACCAGGAAAACTGGGTGACTGCCACGAGGTACGTTGGAAGATGTGATTGAGCGATTTTTGCGAATATATAAAGAAACCACTACTACAATATATGAGCGACAACCACCAGGAAAACTGGGCGACGGCCACGAGGTACGTTGGAAGAGATGATTGAGCAACATTTACAAATATGTAAAGAAACCAATACTTCTACAATATATGAGCGACAACCACCAGGAAAACTGGGCGACGGCCACGATGTACGTTGGAGAGATGATTGAGCGACATTTACGAATAAATTATGAAACCACCACTACTACAATATATGAGCGACAACCACCAGGAAATCTGGGCGACGACCACGAGGAACGTTGGAAGAGATGATTGAGCGACATTTACGAATTTATAAAGAAACCACCACTACGAAAATACATGAGCGACAACCACCAGGAAAACTGGGTGACGACCACGAGGTACGTTGGAGGAGATGATTGAGCGACATTTATGAACATGAAGAAACCACCAATACGGCAGTATATGAGTGACAACCAACAGAAAATGTAAGCAACCAACATACGATTATGTAAAATACCACAAAGAGGATTTTCAAGTTACCACCAGAAGGGTATGTCGAAGGATGGGTACTCCATTAAATAACCATGAGAACATACGAACGATGGGTATGATGCAGGGTATGGGTATTACAAAATTGGAATGACGTTTATGACGAAATGAGAACATTGATCACGTAGAAAAGTAAACAATAGCCACGAGCATATGTGAGTGACTACCAAGGTATGAAGGTGATCGCTACGAGGATATGTGAGCGTTGATTCGACGATATGAGATCGATGACCACGTAGAACTGTAAACAATAGCCAAGAGCATATGTGAGTGACTACCAAGGTATGAAGGTGATCGCTACGAGGATATGTGAGCGTTGATTCGACGATATGAGATCGATGACCACGTAGAACTGTAAACAATAGCCAAGAGCATATGTGAGTGACTACCAAGGAATGAAGGTGATCGCTACGAGGATATGTGAGCGTTGATTCGACGATATGAGATCGATGACCACGTAGAACTGTAAACAATAGCCAAGAGCATATATGAGTGATAATTACCAAGGTATGAATGTGATCGCTACGAGAATATGTGAGCGTTGATTCGACGATATGAGATCGATGACCACGTAAGAATTGTAAACGATAACAACGAGCACATGCACATCGTGTATAAAAATGTCTTTCCAACAATATGAAATATTTATCATGAATTTTATTGCTATAGATATTTTATGGCAACAAAATATAATCAAATCTAAAACAGTAAAATAACCATATATTTTATATTCGTCGTTTTGGTTCATGGTAAGACTGTGTTATAATATATTCTATTATGAAGAGAATTTATTAAAACGACTATTTTTATCTGAATAACTGTTTGAAAACTATTCTTATTAACAGCCTTGTCTTGACGTATCGACCATTCTGAGGCATTGTTCGAAGCGGTTGTTCTGAGTCTGGATCGTGCCAATAACAAACTGGGGCAATTCCGTCTTACGTTTTCTTGCAAACTTTCTTCACTATTAAATAGTTTACTAAATGATTGAAAAATAACAATTCATAAACTGCAAAGACTGAAGTGTGAGAATAATAAAATACCACCAACTAATGAATAATCAGTTTTTAAAATTTTAGTTTATAAAATTAATGAGAGCATCACAACGAATAAAAATACTTCTTTAATGAGTTGAAATTATAGGACCATTTGGTCCTTTCTTACGTATAACCTCTTAAAAATAAAGTAACTTTTAATAGCAAAAAAATAATAAAACAAACCAATAATAAAACATGACTAATTAAAAACTATACCTAGTTAGGTAAAAATTAGATACGATCAAATACAAAACCTATAAATCCATTCACACCACCTGCTATTATAGCCATCAGTCAGCTAGGCCTAAAACGCAAGCCCTCCCGCCACGCCCCGGTTATACTGCCTAGGTGCTACCGGTAGCTTTTCAGTGCTACCGTCAGCCGGGAGTGGTTTTCTATGGATTTAATAGCAATTTCTGAAAGGGAATTCCAAATACGAAAAGCTTTAACTTTAAAAGATTGATTTAAACGTGTTTTCTTTGTCAGGGAGTGCGAATAAACGAGCTGGAATGAGTAGTTGCCAATTTCTTGCAATTACGTGACCAAAAAAAATTTATTACGTAGGTGCAAACAACGTAGCTGACACTTAGCTGATTATTCTATGTTGTAAGCTAGATCTCAGAATAAGAAGAAAATTTTGGCAATGCGACTTTGCCTTAGATCAGATAGTTCTAAAAGAGAAACGTTAGTGGAATAAGGTTTGACTTGATCATTTAGACGATGAAATGCCTAGAAAAAAACAGAAAAGATTAAATAAAAAGCGGGGGCAGATATGCTGAGCAGGTTGTAATTTTGTTTGTAAAGCTGTTGTCATGTGACTAACATACCCTGCAGTATCATATCCATACTGACCATAGAGTTTCAGTAACTAAATTGAGGAAAGACAAGTGATTTGACCAGAAGCCTCAGTCATCCTGTTCCTGGCTAAACTTCTCAAAGGCTCCATCGACTGCCCTGAGTTACTAGAGATGATTCCTCTTCGTATCCCACAAGATCTGTGGACACCTTTGAGCGGCTGCAATACTCCACGCTATACCATCAACGGACTACAATCCCCGTCCTCTAAGTGCTGAAAATTATGTGTCTGTGGACTTTAGATGCAATGTGGACATCATAAATCGAAGACTCATTCTTCTCTTCATCTTCTCTTCTCTTCAGTAGCAGAAACAATCAGAAAGGCGCGGTGGAGTGTCCTGTAATCCAGCTTCTGGGAGATCATGCATTGTTGATAGTTATGAGCGATGGTCGGTGGATGGGATGTTCTCTGGTGTGAATTAACGTCCACGTATTGAATACTAAATTCATCTGCAAATACTATCCTCATAATTGAATCAGTTCATAATTCAGAGGCAGTGGTTCTGACTTCATGTTAAACTGTAGGTCCCTTAGATATGCCATTAACTGTTGGGATATTAATTAATAGTTCTGTCTAAGGAACATGTCAGCCTTAGTCAGTGAAAATTCTACAAGATAGCGCCACAATAATCTTGCACTCATTTCATACATCACATACATCACACATACATCTTCAAATCTTCTCCCATAAGTTGGCTTGTTTTTCCTGTATTTACCATCAAGTCGTTAGAGTAGCAATATTGGTAAGCCATGTTCAGTGCTGTGAAAGATTTTACATCTAGATCATTGTTTCCGCTTAAAAGCAAGGTGATGTCATCAGCATACATCGATATCATACAAAAGTTTCCCAGGTATTCTGGCATGTCATTTGTGAAGAGTATAAACAATATTGGTCCTAATATAGATCCCTGTGGTACTCCCCAATTCAGAGGCATAGGTTTTGATCTAGTTAAAGAACTAGATAATGAAAAATGGAGTTACAGAAAGGTAATTCCAATTTTTTGTTTGTGTGATTTCTGCTATTTGTTTCCGGTCTTCAAGATAGCTTTTGAACCACATCTTAGCTGTGCCTTTAATGCCTAATTTTTATAACTTGTGTAATATGAGTTCATGGCTGAAGCAGTCAAATGCTTTATTTAAGGCCTTTTCACACCGGCGTACTGGACGTTCGGTACGTTTTTTATTAACAAATCGCTGTCCATGTTATCATATGAGCTCGTTCACACCGCGCGTTCAGAACGCCCGCGCTAGTTTTGTATGAATCGCTCGTAGAACGATTTCCCCCAAACCTTCGTCGCGTCCATGTGCTGGCGCATGCGCACTGAACACTTCAAAACCACGTGCTCAGGTGCCGCGTGGTCTGCTGTATGTTTTTACTCGTGTTTGGTGTTGCTGGCGTTGAAGTATTATTAGTTAATGTCCTTATGGTATATTCTTCGCCTTAGCTAGGTCACACTTGTTCTGTTCATTTTTTTATTTGATTTTCTGATTTTGATTTTTTTATCAATGCAGTAATTACATTGAGTAAAGTTTGGACGGACTTGGTGCAATTTTTTCCTTTAGAATTATTAGAGAACCGATTGGTCGAATATCGCTAACTACAGTAAACCAGTACATGTTTATAATTAGGTGCACGTTAAAATAACTTTTTAATATAGTATGATTTCGAAATGGGTTTAAAATCAATAACCAATATAAACAATATTGATTTGACAGCTGTATGTTTTTCTTTCTATTAAATCTTTAAACTAAAAAGGCAGTTGATTATTAACAGTAGATTATTATTCGTTTATATTATATTTCATATTATTATTCATTGAAAACTGAAGCAAATTGCGACTAATATCGCGTAAAAAGTGGGTTTTTAAATGTTGTTATTTACTTTTCATGGGGCGTCGGATAATTTCAAGCATTGCAAATCTTCTCTGTAATGTGGAGAATGAATAAAATAAGTTTCATCGTTATCAGTTCTTCTGTTTTTTCGAATAAGACGGCGTTCAATGCCTCTTGGAGCGTCACAAACAGGCACAAATTGAGATAAGGCTGGTTTCGGCTTCTCTAACGCACGAAACGTAAAATAACTAAATACCCCCGTCGCAGCAGAGACTCAGCAAATTACCAAATCAATAATATAATAATGAATTATAATATATGACAAGTTTTATTAATATCTGTCGATTAATATGAGAGTTAGTTATTTGCCTATTCTCCATAAGATTAACATAGGAAAGAGAATGTAGGTTTGCTGCTGTGAGGATCACTGAAAGTAGGTATTTCTAGCATAAACAACTTTTATTCTGACCATTTATACCAATTTTCGTCAAAATCTGTCCACAAATAAAGGGGTTTACCTATTCTCTATATAATTAACATGGGAAAAAGAGTATGCAGGTTAGCTGCCATGATAAACCATAAGCTATAATTTTTAAGCATAAACGGATTGATCTCAACCACAAGAATCTAAATATAAATTTTCATCCAAAAATATACGTTGATAAGTGAAATATTATTTTTCCTTATCCTCCATAAGATTAACATTGGAACCCCAAACAAAGTACTATGTTTAGATTTTAGTGAATTTCCTATAGGGAAGAAGCTATTACCGTAGGTCTCATGGCAAGAGTTAAGCCCGAGACCATGTTATTTTAACTCTCGTCAAAATGGTCCGATCGAGACCAAATTTAGTAGAGACGTGTATTCCTACAAACGCTCGGACGAGTTCGTAAACCAAACATATCGGTCAATCGGAACGGGTAGTTTGGGGGGTTTTGAACCCCAAAATGGTTTTTTTTGCGTTTTTCACGTGTAATTTTTAAAAATTTATAATTTTATATTTCACCATTGGAATCAACTTAAAAAACTACACAATTAAGTTCCTTAAAGTTTTTCTCTATCTCCAACGGTTACCGAGATATTAAAAATCTAAACACAGTACGTTGTATTGTGGGGCTCCAATGTTAATCTTATGGAGGATAGGGAAAAATTAATATTTCCCATATTAATCAATATTTTTGAATAAAACTTGATACTTAGCTTCATGCGGTTGAGATGTATCCATTTATGCTTAAAAATCATAGTTTATGTGTTTATCATGGCAGCAAACCTGCATACTCTTTTCCCATGTAATCGTATAGGGAATAGGCACTCCTTTATTTATAGACAGATGTTGATGAAAGTTGATATAAATGTTATGATAAAAATTATTTATCGTAGAAATGACTACTTTCAGTGTTCCTCACAGCAGCTAACCTGCACACTCTTTCCCACGTTAATCTTATGGAGAATAGACAAATAATTCTCATGTTTATGGACAGATTTTTATAAAACTTGTCATATATTATTATATTTTTTGATTTGGAAATTCGCTGAGTACGCAGATCTGCTTCAACGGGGGTATTTTAATATCTCGGTAACCTTTGGAGATAGAGAACAACTTTAAGGAACTAAATCGTGTATTTTTTTAAGCTGATTCTAATGGAGAAAGATAAAATTTGCTAAATTACATGTGAAAAATGCTAAAAGCGCAATATTTGAGTATAAGACCACAACAAATTACCCGTTCCGATTGACCGGTATGACTGGTTTACGAACTCGCCCGAGCAAATGTAGGAATACATGTCTCTACCAAATTTGGTCTCGATCGGATCATTTTTAAGAGAGTTATCATGTACACAGACACATATATATAAATTTGAACGACTAATGTTTTTGGTCTCTGGGCACCTAAAGACAAAAAAAATAATATGGTTCCGGGCTTAAGTCTTACCATGAGACCTACGGTAATAGCTTCTTCCCTATGGGAAATTCGCTAAAAAAATAATTCTGAGCAATGTACGGACAAAACTCTAATTTTATTTATATAGATAAACTTCCATTGTTGTTTCTGATCGCATAGGTTGCCAAATTGATCTTTAATGGTCAAACTCTCAGGGTATATCTAGAAGAACATTTATGGACAGACTGTCGGTTAAAGGACAAAAAAACGCCTTGCTAAATTGATCCTTAAAACGAGGTCCAACATGGCGGAGCTCAGTTTTTTATTCGCCTAACTGCTCCTTAATTTTTTTATTACTAATCTGTTTATTTGGACTGCACTGGGATTGGTGATTCACATGGGATATCACATACTGTAAAATGACACATTAATCTTCAACTCAACTCTCGCCTTAAATTACAACTTAAACTTCTAAATTCAAAACCACTGATATCATTAAAACATAAACATGTATAACATTTTCTTCAGCCTACGTTTATTTATGAACTTCAACATTTTAGAACTGTGAATAAAAACAATCTAAACAAAATTCAAACAAACTCCAGCCAAAATTACTTAGACTTGTCATTAGCGCACCAACTTGTGTCAGCAACAGAAAACACCACGACCTCAAGATAACATTCATCAAAATAATATTTCAAGAAAAGACATTCCCTTTGCTAGCACACTCATTCAGAAACTACAGTATCAGTACACCTGGGTGTCACACAAAGACTGAGATGAAGATGGAGCAGCGGCTCACTGAACTGATGGGGGAGGGTGGGGTAATACTGTTCACCTTGTTTTTCAATAACATTGTTGTTGTTGTTATTGTTAGGTGCTACTGTGTAGGAGAAGGAAAATGAAACAGCAGGCAATCAAGACCCTTGAGCTCTAATAAAAGTTGTTTATGTCGTTTTCATAGTTTATCAGCTTGCCTTTTAATTTGTGGGTCTAAATTGAATTGAGGATGATTTAAGAAAATGTTACCGATATTTAAACTAGTGATAATGACTAGCATGTATCACAATATCACACACAAGATAATAAGTGTTCTTATTTCAGATTGAATATTATGCGCCAAGTTTTTTTGGGGCAATACCGTGCAATGCACTTGGGGCACTCTGTATTGCCTTGTGCTGACCGATATTGTTTCATCTGATCATTACACGTACAGAGACAGTCTCAAAACTGGCAATTGCTGGCTTGGGAAGGAAACCTGTCTACACGATATAAAAATAAAACCTGTTTTATAATTTTGCTTCCCTTTGGATACAGCTGCTTTAGAATTATTACTTTCACCTCCTAAACATGGTATACGGATAAAGAATCAATATAAGCCAATTTTTATTGTTCTTAAACTTTTTGACTAATAACTCAAAATTCATCATGGTGTATGTTATAGACCCCAGGCACTGAGTAATATCATGCAGCGTAAGGTGGTTTCGTAAAATGGACACTCAAAGAGGGTTAAAAACATTCCAAATATGAAGCTTAGAATTTATGAAAAAATAAATTGATGTCAGTCACTCCTTCCCGTTTGTGACATTTTCAAGTAAAAAGATACAACACATTAATGCTCAAGTGTAAGCTCTGTCACACACCCTGCTCTCCCATGCAACCTGTCATTATTAAGGTACTTTATTTTTTTTTACTGTTATGTATATTTATTTAAAAAAAATTTCCCCTTTCACACATCAAACTTATTTATTACTTCAACTTTATTGACCTCTGCTATGTATTTTTTAAATATTTAGTTTAGGGTAGGAAATCTCCGACATACTTGTACTAAGACTGATTATTATAAAATGTGAGACTGATCCAGCTAACTATAGTTTATTCTTGATACATTGGGTCACAAACTCAATTATTTTAATGCTATTTTTCAAATAATTTCATCAAACAATTTCGAAAAGTTTGTAATTTTTATTGTAATAAATAAAAAAATATATAAAAAATGACATTTACATAATTTCTTACTCCTTTCCATCACGAAATGTCCTTTCTAACCAAATGCTCATGTGATGCAAATATTCCTTAATAACAGTTAGGGTGGGATATATCTGTGTCTACTTGTATCTATAACCAGGAAAAATCTTTTAGGGAAACTGACTTATAAGGTATACTGGCATATAGGGTAACTAAGGACGACTAGAATTTTTTTGTTCTTTTTTTGCTTCATAATGTTTTGTACGACGTTCTCTCTCTCTCTCTCTCTCTCCAAACCGCAACCTCATAAATGGCATGAATCAGGTTTTTTTAATGTGAAACCGCTTGTGAGGAAAGTACAGTGTTCTTTTTCATTCCACAGCGTCTGGGAGAACAAGAAGTCGATGGCCCAAGCTGGAAGTGAGTTCCTCTCTTGACAACAGACTTGGCCTTGACTGAGGAACCGCCGTCCGCACTGGCCAGATCTGGTCGCGTTTCTATCTCTTGACAACATATCTGGCCTTGACTCCAGCAGGTTACATAACGTGGTTATGTAATGTTTGTAGTCAAACACCCTATTTAAAAACCAAAAATGGCAAAAATTATATTTTTAAATACATATTAAGCAGGGGAAGCACCGTTAATATTTTGATAATTTTATAAAATTTTAATGACATATTACGTTAATATTGTATGAAGTTATACTATCAAAACCAAAACCATTAATCGTTTCAGACCCACCATCCATTTACATGAGGACACCATTCATTTACGTAGACACCGTTGATTTACGTGGACAATAAATAAATAAATAGATTTTTGCAGTGCCACAGACACAATTACCACTCTGAAAACCCATGGTCCACATAAATGGACCCATTATAAAACCAAAACCCAGAACCTGTAAACAGCATATGAAAACGTATACAGACCTAAATCTGGTGAAATCCTTATTCTGTGAAATATACTTGTATTTAATATGTTATACATTTCTTATTATGTTGTATTTTTTACATACATTTAAAAAATAAAGTTAATTACTGTATATTTAAATTTAATCTTCAGAAATGTATAAACTCAGTGAATAAGCAATGACATACATTTTTTAAATTTCCTTTGACTAAGTTTAGTTAAACTTAAAGTATCGCCATAGACAATTTATTGACCTTGCAAGAAACTTCAGTGAGATTCCTAATTTGTTCCCCACCAGGTGATGTCATTTGAGGTTAGAGTGGAGTTGGAGTGGAGTGGAGTGGAGGTTAGAGTTAAAGTTAGAGTGGTCAAGAGTTGAGGGCTCCAGGCTCAGCTGGATACGCCGGACACCCAAGAAGACAACGGAGAGCCTTCCACTCGACTTTTGATGGTTAGCTAACCAGGCCTATCCTCTCTCACTAAACCCATCCTTTTCTTCCTATGTTACTGCTATTATTGAGTGTGGGCTAGAACCAAACCAATGGTAGTGCTAAAGGACTTTCCTTCTGGAGTAAGCCTCAGTTGAAAACTCGTAAGATATTTTCCTTTGGGTTACGATAACATCCAAGCCTTCAAATTCACTCAATCAATATCAACATCACATGAGGGAGTATTTTTTCAAACCCTTTTAAACTAAACCAGAATAAATTTGGTTACATAACAGGTTACATAAGCATATTTCGGCCTCATCACGTTGAGCCTGCACGTGCTGCCACCAGGAGGCACTGTGGGTCAAGGTTAATCTAATGTTGTTAGATTATAAATATTATAGACAACAAAAATATATTGGACGAGCTTATTAAAGATTTTCAGCAGAGAAAAAATTGTTTTGTGAGGAGTCATCAGAGTACATATTAATTATTTTATCCTCAGACAGGGAATCGCTCTAAATGTCAAGAAAATGTTTCGTTGTAATTGTAGTTGTGAAATAATCATCAGTATTAATTTATTGTACAAAAGAATATCTTCAGTCTCTTAGATTTTCACAAAAATATAATTTAATGTATAAAATTTGAGCTAAAAAATGTATGATTTTTCATGTTTCCCATAAAATAAATTTTTATGTCTTCAAAAATTAAGACTGCCCTATATCCAATGTATTTTAGATTGTAAGATGACTGTATGTAATTGACTGTAATTTAAATACAATAAAACTGTTTTTAAATTTGATAATACAAAAATTCAATACTATTTTGATATTACCTCAACATAGTAATTTATTTATTTAGAGCTGTACTTTAGTACTTCATTATTTTTTAATTTTAAATACAAATTAGAAGTAATTATTTAATTATATGGTTTCTATGAATAATCCAGTTATTTATTTTATGTAATAGATATTTGTTGTAGAACCCAGAATGAGCTGTTTGAGGAAAGGTTTGACAGCCAAGATTGGAAAATAGTCCTGGATACAAGTGGTAATTTAGGTTTCTATAAGAATTTGGTTCAACGCATCATCTAAAATATAACATAGATAGTCTGTTAAAACTTTACATAAAATATTCATGACTGGATCTCATGTGTATTCAATGAAAGTGATTGAGAAAAGTTAGATAATATAGGGATTATTTTTCAAATAAGAAAAAATATTGAACAAGATTTACAGTTATAATTAGTTTTGTCATATAACATACCCCAGTCACTTCCTTTCCCACCCCTTTTAACAGTAAGGAGGAATATGTATGAACTTGTTATATAATGCAGTATTATGTAATATGCAGTTCAAGTTCAAAGCTCTGGCGATGGACAGCTGGTTTATCTCATTGGTGCAGTCAAGATAAAGAGCATTGACCTAGATCAATGAGTCTGTAAAGTTATAAAATAGATTTTTGCATTCCAACATACTCGGTTAACTTTTGGTACGAATCAACTATAAATAATATTACATATCTATTTCTTCATAAATTAATGAGTTTTGTTTTATCCCGCGAACACTTCGAATAGTGGTACATTTATCCGCTGCTTGGTGTAAACCAAACTGGTGGTGGTATGACCGACCACCAGTGGTGTAGTAGTACAGGAAAATCAGTGTAGAATCGCTATTCCCAGACTGGTTTTTCACAGTAAAAAAATTGAAATATATAGATTATTACTGATTTAATATGAAATGATTATTTTATAGTCTATTATAAATCAGTTACAAGAAACATTAAACTCAACTTATTTATATCTAAAATAATGATATGAATTAGATTAGATTAGATTGGATTATTGAAATTGTGACCATACCACAAGGTAGGTATTTTAAGCCAAGTATGAATGAGGATTGAGTATAAGTCCCGATCTTGTAGTCTTGTTACTGATTAAGGCTGAAATGTTCCTTACACAGGACTGTTACTTAACAGCACAACAGCCGATGGTAACAACTTAGGGACCTACAGTTTAACGTGGAATCCGAACCACGGCCTCTGAATTACGAATTGGTCTAATTAAGAGGATTGTCTTTGCGGATTAAAGTACTGTAGTATCCAATAGTGCGGACATTAATCCACATAAGAGAATACTACACCTACCAACCATCGCTCACAATTATCCACAATTCGTGACCTCCAAGTCTTTTATTTCTCTGAATTTGTAACGGAAATATAACCTTGCTTGCTCTTTGTACTATGCACAGTATATTGTGAACTGGGATTAGGAAGTTTTTCCAAGGAAACGGCTGCAGAGTGGCGGCCGGTTGGTAGTTTGGCGCTACCCCCATTGTGGATTTACAAATTTCTTTATAATTTGACAAATTTAGCGTTCACACACTGGAATATTTTCAACTACACCACTGCTGACCACCTGTGATAATCTTCACTTAGTAGTCCTAAATACGTGTTTTATGTATTTTACTGTATTTATAATCAAAGCCCAAAATCATGTTTACTTTCTGAACAAATTTTAACTCAATATTTTTACCATACCAATTTCAGTTCTAATTGTGTCGTTCAATAAATGCTTCAAATTGTACTCATTGAGTTCATAGAAGGCTGAAATAACTCACTGGAAATTCTTTATTCTGGAATTTATTTATATAGCGTATATGATGTTGTAGAAGTATATTGGCTATAAAGCAATGAAAATACTATTTTCAGTTTATAAAAGATAGCTGTAAGATGGCTAAATTTGTCATATGTTGTTGGTAAACAAAATTTTTAGCTTTTTAAAATAGGTTAAAGTCTACTTAAGTAAAAATTGGATTAGTCACACTATATCAATCATATTATTTTGTTGTAAAAGGTAACTAGTATTTAGAAGCTTTAGATGTTATGATGCAATATCAAATGTTTATATATTTAATAGGTATACTTTTGTAGGGAATGGAAACATGTACTTTGTATTTTGGTTGTATAGTGATAATGGTACATCTCAACATTGTATAAGATGAAGTGTTTAAGATTATATTTTTTATAGCTTTTAGATTTTTATTATAACCATAACCAAAGTGAAAAAAATAATTGTGTAAAGGATAAATGCATTACTATAATGATTGAATTAATTGAGTAACAAATACTGTAAAGGATTTGAATTACCTGTACCGCCCTGTAGTTATAATGGCAACCACGGGTTTCGAACTTTATCATATCTTGAGTTCATTTTCAAACTAAACCATCAAGCTTTTTTAGGTATCACTATGCCATGTTGGAGACAGTTGTCAAAACAATAACACATATATTGACAACCACAAAAAATCTACGATAGTTGTAGTTGTAGAAAAATGTAGATACAGGATAACTTGATGGTACAGATAATTTAAACCCTTTATATTATTATTCAGTGATCCGAAGGCTACTCATCATGAAAAGTAGTACAATAATTGTTGTTTTCTTTAAGATGGCAAACTCTCGGAAAAGAGTAAAACGTAAATCCAATGTTATCCAAAGTAATCAACAACAGGTGGGTACAAGTCGAAAGCGAAATACTTCTGAAAAAATATCACATTTGGAGGTAAGCAATAATAAAATATCGATTTCAAAAAAGTGGTAATCTTTAATGAATACCACCTATTAGTAATTTTTACCTGAATAAATATAAAATTTCATTCACAAACAGTATAGTACGATACTTATTTTTACTAGAGGTATATACAATACCTTTTTGCTTTTTTAAGCTTTTTACTTTGACTCTTTAGTATTTGAGTTGCTAAGATTATTTATTTCCGGTGGAATTCTCACACCTCAACCTCACAGTCAGATTTTTGTGTGCTGTTACATTGGAATACTTATATTTATGATGATTATTGTTATATTTTTATAGTAACAAGACTGTGGTTTGGAACATTCCCCATCAAAACGTAAAAAAGTGTTGAGAGGTGTAGAAAGACACAAAAAAAAAACAAAAACGTGTTTTCATGAGCTTGACATTTTTCTATTTTTAAAAAAATTATCAAAGAGTATTACGTTTTGTGTAAAAAATTAAATAAAGTGTAACAAAGTGTGCAAGATTTAAAGAATAGTGAGTCTGCCATGAAAAAACTAGTGTTTATGAGTCGTATAAGCGTTTTCAGATGTCCGTGAAGACGTTGTAAATGACAAACACACCAGACGACCCAGCACATCAAAAACCGATGAAAACGTGGAAGAAGTGAATACAATGGTTATGAATGATAGCTGAATCACATTTAGAGAAGTTACTGATGATGTTGACATATCGATTTGCTCATGCTATGATATTTTTGCTAACATTTTGGGAATGAAACGTGTGGCAGTAAAATTTGTCCCAAAATTGATGAGTTTTGAAAAAAACAGAGTGAATGAAAGTTGCTCAGGAATCACTGTGTGAAGTCAAGTTGACTCAGATTTGCTCAAAAGCGTTATAACAGGTGGAGAAACATGGGTTTATGGATATGACGGCGAAACGAAGGCTCAATTGTCCCACTGGAGGCATTCTGGCTCTCCAAGACCGAAAAAAGCTCGGCAAGTGCAGTTGAATGTCAAGGTTATGTTTACTTTTTATTTTGATTTTAATGGCACAGTGCATCATAAATTCTTGCCATAAGGTCAAAAAATCAATTAAGAGAACTATCTACAAGTTCAATGACGTTTGCGAGAAGCAGTGTGAAGAAAACATATGTATTTGTGGCTGGTGGAAAATTTCATGGCTTTTGAATCACGTGATGCATCTGCTCACACATCGTTGCTTATACGTGATTTTTTAACTCTTTAACGACGCCTCAACCTCAATATTCGCCAGACATGGCCCCTTATGACTTTTTTCCTTTTTCAAAAATAAAAAAATCCTTAAGAGGTCGTCGTTTCACAAGCATAGATGACATTGAAGGAGATCAGTGAAGGAGCTCGAAGCTATTCCAAAAATACACTTCCAGAAGTGTTTTTGAGTCCTGCAGGCATCAGCAACAGCGGGATTGAACTCCCTATACCACACTGCAGGACCTCAACCACTACTGTAAATAGTTGTGTACATAGCTGACTTTGACGTATTTGCAGTTCAATAAATAATTTTATTTTATTTCATATAAACATAAGAAATTTGAGGAAACATTTTGATGATTTGTTAGTCTTTTTATCTTCAAATAAAACCATAGTTGATGTCATTATATTGTCTGAGGTTTGGATTGAATCTCCTGAAATTAACAAATTTATAATAAAAGGCTATGATTTATAGCATTGTCATAGCAAATCATAGTAATTCATTCCTGCAGGAATGAAGGAATGAATCACTAATGCTATGCTAATGCTAATGTAGTTTATGTAGATAATAAATTTAAATACCAATATGAAAAATTGATCCTCACATACTGCATTTGAGGTTATTTTACTAAAATTAAATTTGGAAAATGATAATAAAAAACAAAAAATTATTATATTTTAGGTTTTTATAGGAATTGCAATTTTAGATTTCATCAATTTCATGATGAGGTAAAACAAATTTTGTTTAATGTGTAGGGCCTATATTTTACTTGAGGACTTAAATCATTATATTTTAGAAAAGAATACTACAATTGTAACTTTTTTTAGGTATGCTTTCTTCTCTTGGTTTTATTTCTTTTATAAATAAAGCGTAAAAGGGGTGAACAATGTTTAGACCACGTATTCATAAGGAGTGGGGGTAATTTAACATTTGAGTGTAGTTAAGAGCATTTAGATTTTAGTGATCATGCAGGAGTTTTTATTTTTTGTAATTTTGTTAATGTCAAGTCAAATCATTATGAATATACTAGAGTTATTAATTATAGCTTATTAAGTATAAGGTTGGCTGATAATGACTGTCATCTGCTACTGATAGCCACGATGTTAATTTAAGCCTACAAAACTTTTACAACATTTATAATTTGGCACTTGAACAATCTTATTTTATAAAAAGTATCAACCGAAAAACCAGGAAGCAATATTCCTGGATTTCAAATTTTTTAATTAAAAAATAAATTTAAAAAATTGTTTGTTTAAAGTGTATTGAAATAATAGAAATGATAAAGAACTATAAAATAGATACAAACATCTTTCAAGAGAGTGCTCGTCTCTTATAAAACGGGAGAAGCTCAGTTTCTTATTCAAATAGAATCAAACAAAGTAATGGTAATACAAGAGAATATTGGAAAATTATTAAATCTATTATATGGAGAGAGACTAAGAACTCTAAAGATTTCATTATTGATGGACAGCAAATTTCGGTCGAGGGAAAGGAACAGGTTATTGCAAATGGATTTAACAAACACTTTGTAGAAATGCCGGGCTTTTTAAATAATCAGGCTTTCAATATTAAAATAAGTGATAACGTGAAATATTTAGGATTATTATTGATTCTGAATTAAAATGACATACACATGTGGAATTTTTAGTAAAAAAAACTCTGTAAAATAAATTACAGTTTATACCACATAAGAGGCTTCATGACTCCTCTTGATTTGCTACATTGTATATATCCAGGATAGAGTCCACCTTGAGGTACAGAATTATTCATTGGGATGGAACATTCAACACGATATTAAAGCTATTAATAATTAGTCAGAAACTTGCTCTTCGTACTGTTTGTAGTGTTAGTAAATTTCTTTCCTCTGCCGAACTGTTTAATTTCTTGAATGTTATGAATTTTGAATCAATTTATAAATATGCCATTTTAATGTTTGTAAAGAAAAATCATTCTCTTTTCCAAAAGGTTAATATTGTGCGAAATACAAGATTAAGAATCAAAATATGTTGGTCTTTCCTCTTTCTAAAAAGGATACTAGAAGACATCAATGTTATTTTAAATGTACAGTACATCAATATTTAACTATTATTCAAGTAAACTAAATATTAGTGATAAAAATATAAAAATAATGTTATACAAATTCTTAAGGACCAATTTTATTGTTACAAATATTCTAAGTGTAATTACTTTAAGATGAGGGGTAATTTAATTTTACTACAAATTATATTTCTTATATTTTGAAAAAAAAGAGCTAAGGTTTTTAAATTTTCTTATTCATCTTTATGTTTACTTTCTTTCTGTTTTGTTTTCTTATTGTTCATAGTGGAAAATGAATACCTCAGTTATATAGTTCATCATTTTATAAATAAATATTTATATTACTTTATAATAGCTACAATTGTAAAACATTGTGACTCAGTGACTTTAACACCAAGCTAAGACTGGTTAATATACAATGTGAATAAATAAACAAAATTTTTTTTACCCGAGCGTGCCTACGTGCACATGGCAGTTTGTTATTTGTCGATTTAAATAAAAGATTTTTGAATTGAAAAAATAAATTGAATTGAAAAACGCTGGCATAAGTGCATAATATCTAAAAATGCGGGGATTAAAAAAAATAATTTCCAGGTATTTTTTTGAACTTACCTATTGTTAGTTGAAGGAGAAAATGAAATATTTATTAATTTTATTTTGTGAAATTAATATTAAATTATAAAATATGCAAGTGAGTAACTATATAGAACACTAGCCACAACCATAGGAAACACCCCAAACAGGATACCTTTATGTATTGTACACCCTAGTTCAACACATAAAGGTATCAACTGGGACGGTGGCGACTTCCTGTAATCCAGTTACTTGGAGGTCACATATTGTGGATAGTTGTGAGAGATGGTCGGTGGGTGTAGTGTTCTTTTGTGTGGATTAACTTCCGCACTATTAAATACTACGCTAATTCACAAAAACCGACCTCATAATCAGACCAATTCGTAATTCAGAGGCTGTAGTTCGAATTCCACGTTAAATTGTAGGTGCATTAGTTGCCATCGGCTGTTGTGCTATTAAATAACAGTCCTGTCTAAGGTACATGTCAGCTTTAGTCAGTAACAAGACTACAAGATCGCGCCACAATTTTCTTACACTCAATCCTCATTCATACTTGGCTTAAAATACCTACATTGTAGTATAGTTGGCATTTCAATGATCTAATCTAATCTAATCTATCAGTATACAGTTAGACACTTAATAATACTTTAAGATAAGGTTAAGTTATTTACTGTAGATTAGTCCAACACCTCCTTCCTGTATAGTCTATGTATTTGCTGTAGAGACTTCAATTGTATAATTGTAATATACAAGTAAACCTATAGTGCTCAGCGCATGTTTTATCAGCTTCATCCTTAATCCATCACACCAGCGGGTTGTTTGCACAACTGCGAAATATATGTCCCCAATAATTACTATTATCAAGGCCGCAGAATTTGTTTATGATCAATTTAT
Organism: Nephotettix cincticeps; assembly: GCA_023375725.1. Lineage (NCBI taxonomy): Eukaryota > Metazoa > Arthropoda > Insecta > Hemiptera > Cicadellidae > Nephotettix > Nephotettix cincticeps. Next base: position 25,357,240 of record CM041786.1, on the reverse strand, counting down.
ACCTTTCCTCATGTTAACATATTTGTTGAGGGAGAAGTTAATGATTTATTTATTTTATTTTTGGAATGTGATCTAATGATTTATTCTCTTTTATGACAGAAAAACAACCAGAATAAAAGAAGAAGATCAAATAGATATAACCTTCGAGATACAAACTCTGTGGAATTGGTCAGCGAAACTCCATGTTTTCAGAGTACAGAACAACGTGAAAAGTACACAAGACTTGGACTCAACTCAGCGCTGTTAGTATGTTAAACTTTATAAGGGGATAAATACATAGAAATTCTCAAACACAAATAATCAAGAGGGATGAGGATTTGATATGGCAATTGAGAATTATTGCCCAAAGTCTGTTTATAGTAGTGCCAACCTTCCAAGTGTATCTCAAGTGAATGTGATTCTCTAGATAATAATTAATTGATAAGTTTATTCTTTGCTATTAATCAAGAAGTTAAATGTCTTATCCTATTGGTGCGGTGATCAAAAAATTTCAATAAAGTCACAATAAAACATCTTGATGAATAGTTTTACAGTAATACAGAAAGCAACGCCCACATACAAAATTATTCATTTTTACTCACAAGTAAGAGCTGAACATTATCTACCCATTATTAGTTGCTTTCAAGGTAAGGTAATCTACAACAGGCCAGGTAAGTTTAAACCATAATAAAATCGAAAATGTGTTTGCATTCTTAAATCATGAATAATACACACACTTAATGTGTAAAATTTTAGTTTTAAAATTAAATAGCGTAAGTACAATATCTCACTGAAACATCTTTTTTTTGTTCTAAACGTCAAAAAATCCAAGTATAATATCACCTTTTGGGAAATAGCATAGATTTTCAGTTCCTCTAAACATCTGTACTAGTAAACCATATGCAGTTTAATTTAAAAATGCAGTAGGTTCAATCAAATAAAATATTGAAAAACTAGTAAAATTTTAGTTTTTAACCCTCTGAGTGGTAAAGACGCTATAGAGTCTCCTTATCTCGAATATATTCAACGATGCATAAAGCGCAACATAAGGCACGATGTGTGGTCAATACAGTATTTACCGTCACTGTGCTGCCATCTGCGAGCTACTACATGAACTATTGTGAACTCGCGTTAGTTCATTGTCATGTCGCTAGAGTATGCTTTTATAGCCAAATAAGTGCTTTATCAGACGGTGGTCCTATTGGTGTAGTGGTTAGACCGTTGTGCTGACGAGTACTACAGTTGAAGCTATTCGGAGAATCGAGGGACCAAATTCTGACCATGAGCAATCTTAATTTTGCTTGAAAATGTGTGGTATAGTAGAGTGTAGGACCCACCTTAAATAAAGCTTTGAAAAATTTTAATGGACACCATTTTGTAATGGTACAAAGTAGAAACTTGATACTAACCACAAAAATAGGTTCTATTAGTACTCATACACATACTATGTTTGAAGCTGGCACCTCAAATAGTCTTAAAGTTATGTAAAAAACACATACACACCGACAGACGGAAAACTGAGCGGGATAGGCCATATTTTTACAGGACATTTTTTGTTTGTTTTTACCTCAGGAACAATACCCTAAAGTTGTTTGGCGTATTTCAGATACACCCTGCATATTAAATACTTGTTTTTAATTTTATTACTAAACTATTTTACTACTGTTACTAAAATGCCTAATTGACTTCATTTCAGGTTCATAAAAGGTTCCCAGTGTCCTAAACGGAAGCAATCACACATCTCCATTATAACAATATCATCAGATGATGAAGATACCGCTGAACAGAGAACGACAGAATGGGTTAACAATTTGAATCAGAATTATCAGTCTGGTATTGAACCAGTAAAAGAGAAACCTTTTGATCCGTTATGTACTAGCACTCCTAATACCTCTCAGGCTATAGTGCAATGCCAGCCGTGCTCCACAGAGACTTTGGTGCTTGATGAAACTGATAGAAATCACTGTAGTCCCTCTAAACAAAAAGAGGGACAGGATGATACCTTCCAATTGACTATTAGTGTACCTGAATCCTTGGCTGATTCAAAGTATGTTATGGAATACCAGCAAGCTGAGTTAGATAAAACCAATGTATATGGGAAAATAACATCATCAAATGTACAGAGAGATGATCAAGGTCTATCTGAAAGTTCAAGTTATGTCATGGAATTCCAGCAAGATGAGTTAGATAAAGACAATAAATCTGGGAACATAACTTCATCAGCTGTACAAGAAGATGATCAAGGTATGTCTGATGGTTCAGATTGTATCAACAAATTCCACCAAGATGATTTAAGCCTGGATCAGAAGAGGTCAGGTTCAGTAACTTCTAATTTGTGGTCAATGGAGAAGGAAATCAATCTAGACAATAATGATACAGGAAACAAAAGAGAAAGCCATCAATGTCCAGAGCCAAGTTTAAACTTAGCATCAGATTTTGGTCTAGCTTTAACTTTTAATTTTATTAACAATTCCGGAAGCAAGGAAACCTGGCCACCAAATCAATTCTATTTTGGTCCATCATCTGAAACAAAGAATTTAGTTTCCACTCAAGAATTTCCAGTCCTTAGCAATTTTACCGTACATAGTAATCCAACAGATAAATCAGCATCTGATGTGTCAAAGTTTCCCCCAAAAACTTTAAATGGTGGGCAAGAAGAAACAAATGGCTTTCAAACTCTTAGAGATAATAGTCAAAAAAATACAAACAATGAAAAAGATTCAGTTTCCTTTAATTCGGATGGCACTGATGAAGTAGTAGAAGGTAACACGTTCTATAAAGGTACCTAGCATATTGAAATTTATAAATTTTATTTCATATAATTAATAAAAAAATAGCTCAAACATGAATTTTTGTTCATTTTCTCTGGAGTAAGTCTTACAGTGCTTTTATACATGCATTTTTAACAATTGATAAAAAATACACTTTTTTAAATACGTTGGATCAAATGAAAGCAAGTATGAGTTGTTCATCTTTTACAGCTGTTCCAATATTATGTCAAATGCTATTAAGTAGCATCATCCGTTTTTAACCCTCGTTCGAAAATGCATGCATAAAAGGGATCTTAAAAATGGATGATAGTTTTACTAGCTTTGAGCTGGTCTTATTATTACATTTATTTAAGATTAACAGTACAGTATTCAGAATCGTTGTGTTATATTTTTAAAGAAATGGGAATTTATAGTTGTTTTCTATAATAATCATCTCAAATATGAGGGCTTTGCACATAGGACTATAGGAAAAATTCTTAGCATGATTTTTATTTTACAGTTGGTGAATTTTATACATGACAAAAAGAACCTCCATTTCCAGCAAGGGCAAATGTTTCTGCTAATTAACTAATTCAGAGAATACTAAAAGTATAAAGAGGATGTAAGTTGAAAGTCTATATCTAATTTTAACAGCTTGTTGAATATTAAAAAAATTTTGCTGATAAAAATAAAGATTGAAGGAGACGTTAGGTGTAATGCTAAACTACTAGTAATTTTAGATATAACAGAGCAACGTGGTGTCTCTTTTAAAACATGGTGTATATAAAAAAACTTAAAAATGATATTTTTTCATTTGTAAGTTTTTTCTCCCAATTCAATTCCCTTGGAGACTAGTTCAATCAAAATGTTCAATATTAATCATTTTTAAATTGAACTATGAGTAATAGATCCTGCTTAGACACCACAATATACACTGCTGTTTGTTTATAGATAGCTACAAGAAGTGGGTGGTATTCTACTGGTTGGAAGTACATGATGAGAGTCTAAACTTTACAGAGAGTTGTTTTTAGTCTGGCTATCTACCACATTGTGTTTGGTAGGAATCATATGGTCCAATGAATCGTCAAATGTTTAGTCACTGACTCTGAAAGAATCATCACAGTTTTTGTAACTGTATTATAGACTTGATAAAAGTGAAATATCACAGAGGAGGTCCTATGGCAACACAAGCATTTATGCTTTTGTAATTTGTAGGCATATTTATGTACATGTATTTTTTTAAATTCAAAATGAACACTTTTTATTCAATAACTAGCAGTAAGTCTGTCCTTTGTACGGGCTGTAGGATTCAGTTTAAAGAAAAAAGATTATCATACCAAAATGTAAACCTGAAATCCTAATCAAATCAGTACAAAGAAAATAAATCAATACCCAGCTTTATTATTTAGCATTACATGACAGTTAAACCATTATTATAATTATTATTAGTTATACAAGGGGGTACCCAAAAGTAACCGGAATTACGTTGCCGAAGCCGTGGCCTGTGTAGTACGTATGTCTGCCACTACGTGCGTGTTGTGCAGCTCATACGAAATTCATTTCCGCTAGTGCTGTCGCCGTGGGTGTTTGTGTTTGTCTGCAGTGAGTTTTTTAGTGAACATTGTTTCGCCATTTCCTCGTTTTTTGTTTTGGCGGACGTAAATGAACAGCGCGATCTGGAGTTTTGTTTCTTGTTAGGGAAAGGTTCTGTAGATGCCATTGTGGTGTTGAAAACTGCTTACAAAGATGAAGCTTTGGGTAAAACTCAAGTACGAGGTGTTAAAAATGGCAAAATGTCAATTGTTGAAAAACCCCGTGAAGGATGTCCGTCGACTGCCAAAACTGACTAAAACTTTTTTGGACGAAAAACTTTTTTTTGGATTACGTTTTCCATTGGCTGGACTGTTGGTTCTGTTGGACTTTTTTCCAGGATCATAACCATAATACCATAATTCGTGACCAGTAATGATCTTAGAAAAAAAACTGGATCAATTTGCAGGTGTTCTTTCATTGCTCGACAAGATTCCATTCGACGTTCCTTGTGATGATCAGTCAAAACTTGACAGCACAAACTTGGCAGCCACTCTTGTCGTTGTCTAATCTTTACTCAAAATTCGCTAGACAGAGCTCCAACTAATTCCAGATATCTCTGATAGCTTGTTAATGGTCTGTCGTTGGTCTTCATGCACGAGCTCAAAAATCTTCTCAATATTTTCGTCAGTTTCGGCAGTTGACCGACGTCCTTCACGGGGTTTTTCAAAAATTGACATATCGCCATTTATAAAACAACTCTTACTTGAGTTTTACCCAAAGCTTCATCATTGTAAGCAGTTTTCAACATCACAATTGCATCTGCAGCACCTTTCCCTAACAAGAAACAAAACTTCAGAACGTGCTGTTCATTTACGTCTACCAACATGAAAGAACGAGAAATGGCGAAACAGTGTTCACTAAAAAACTCACTGCAGACAAATACGCCCACCCCCGGCGACGGCACTAGCGGAAATGAACTCCGGATGAGCTGCGCTACACACATGTAGCGTCAGACATACGTACTACACAGGCCACGGCTTCTGCAGCTTAATTCCAGTTACTTTTGGGTACCCCCTCATATACTAAAATAACTTTTTAATATAGTATGATTTCGAAATAGGTTTAAAATCAATGACCAATACAAACTAACTAATATTGATTTTCAGCTGTTTGTTTTTCTTTCTATTAAATCTGTAAACTACAAAGACAGCTGATTATTACCAGTAGGTGGTTCACTGAAAATTGAAAGCAAAATGTGACTAATATCGCATAAAAAGTGGGTTTTTAAATGCTCGTGATTTACTTTTTAAGGGGCGGTGAACAATTTCAAGCTTTGGAAAACCTTCTCTGGAATGTAGAGAGTGCATGAAATAGGTTTCATTGTTATCAGTTTTCCCGTTTTTTCGGAGAAGACGGCGTAAAATGCCTCCTGGAGCGTCACAGACAAACAGACACAATTGAGATAACACTTGTTTCGGCTTCTCTAACACACAAAACGTAAAAATAATTAAAAAACTAATAACTCTGAGCAATGTACAGACAAAACTCTAATTTTTTTATATAGAAATAAGTCATTAAGTTTGAATAAGAATTTTATGTTTTCATTTTTATACATCTGATACATTTACAAAAGTGTATTAGATGTAAAAATGTATACCGACAAATGTATATGTTTGGAGGAATAAGACTGTTAAAGACTATAAACAGTACACGATATGTAGAGTATTTTCAAAACAAAACTGCTTCGATATCGTTCTTAATTAGGAGAAAAAAATTATTAAATGAGAGGATGGATACAATATTTTAATGTTAATGTATCTGAAGCATACTTTCAAACAATTTCCCTCGAAGTAATCTTAAAAGGCAGAAACATATCTGTAAGAAAGGTTTTAGAGAGAGCTGAAAGATTTTCTATCTCACATTTCCTACCACATTGAAGCAAACAGTTGACCTGAAAATAAAAGTAAAATATAACAATAAATAATGAATTAAAAATAAAAAGTAATTACTAAAATAAACGGTAATAACGACTAACTAAACTAAGTGTTCAATGATAAAAATGCTCCGTCATTACACTCAGTATAATTAAATTGAAAAATACTGTGTATAATTCTATCCATATCAGAAATAAAATGAAAATAAACTCAAATAATGATATGCAGAGTCAGAGTCCCACTAATCCTTGCTCAATATAATAAATATTTGAAAAATACTTTTGAGCAAAAACATTAAAAAAATTGTTTCCACTGAACAATTTCAAGCTTTGGAAAACCTTCTCTGGAATGTAGAGAGTGCATGAAATAGGTTTCATTGTTATCAGTTTTCCCGTTTTTTCGGAGAAGACGGCGTAAAATGCCTCCTGGAGCGTCACAGACAAACAGACACAATTGAGATAACACTTGTTTCGGCTTCTCTAACACACAAAACGTAAAAATAATTAAAAAACTAATAACTCTGAGCAATGTACAGACAAAACTCTAATTTTTTTATATAGAAATAAGTCATTAAGTTTGAATAAGAATTTTATGTTTTCATTTTTATACATCTGATACATTTACAAAAGTGTATTAGATGTAAAAATGTATACCGACAAATGTATATGTTTGGAGGAATAAGACTGTTAAAGACTATAAACAGTACACGATATGTAGAGTATTTTCAAAACAAAACTGCTTCGATATCGTTCTTAATTAGGAGAAAAAAATTATTAAATGAGAGGATGGATACAATATTTTAATGTTAATGTATCTGAAGCATACTTTCAAACAATTTCCCTCGAAGTAATCTTAAAAGGCAGAAACATATCTGTAAGAAAGGTTTTAGAGAGAGCTGAAAGATTTTCTATCTCACATTTCCTACCACATTGAAGCAAACAGTTGACCTGAAAATAAAAGTAAAATATAACAATAAATAAGGAATTAAAAATAAAAAGTAATTACTAAAATAAACGGTAATAACGACTAACTAAACTAAGTGTTCAATGATAAAAATGCTCCGTCATTATAATTAAATTATAATTATTACTATAATTATTACATTATAATTAAAACTCAGTATAATTAAATTGAAAAATACTGTGTATAATTCTATCCATATCAGAAATAAAATGAAAATAAACTCAAATAATGATATGCAGAGTCAGAGTCCCACTAATCCTTGCTCAATATAATAAATATTTGAAAAATACTTTTGAGCAAAAACATTAAAAAAATTGTTTCCACGTGAGGCTATCTATTCTCAAAACATTATTGGTAACTTAATATCACTGAAAAAATTACAAACTATGGAATACTTAGTAATTCAACATGGGATAGAATAACAAAAATGAAACATTGCTTCTTGGGAGAATTTCTCCAAACTCATGGCCTGATCTATAATAGTCAATATTTCACAAGAACCAGAGGGAGGGAGAAGGGAATGTTTGTGGTTTCCATGTGACTGAGATTTCATGGGACTCGGCCACAGCATTTGATCCAGAACAGAAAATGATATCACTTCAACAGAAGCTCTGCTGCTGACAACACTTACTGAACCTGTATAACCACCTGATTGTCATCAGTCAGTGACACAGAAAGTTTTACTTTCTCCCTCTATTGATAGATGCCGAGTGAAATAGATGATAAAACAGTAATCATGATTCTAATAAAAAAAATAATTTATATAAACATAACTTAACACTTATAACTAAACATGATTTTTAAAACTCATGAAGAAACATAAGGTCAATGTGACCATTACTATGTTTTATTGGGGTTTGGTGTGTTTATTATTGTTTTTTATATTCACTAGGCACTCACAGGAGTAAAAATTATGTTTTTCAACATTTTATGACAGATCATATTTATTACGCAAAAATCATGTGACAGAAAAAAAATGAAACTCCAAACTTTACGCTCCAAGACCACTAGCTATGGCCTTGGACAAAAATCTGTCGTATAGGATTGTTGCCCAAGGCCAGAGCTGGTGGTCTCACAGCTGGTAATATAGTTGTTATAATATTTCTAGCAGGTGTTCTTGTGTTTGTTTCACATGGTTTACGTTTCCATGCGTTTGGAAGAACAATTTCTTTCTTCCCTAAAGGTTTCGAAAAATAATCAGGCAGATTATAAAGATATTGTATAGAATCTAATATTAAATTAATTAATAATTCACAATTTAGGGCTACTTTTAGCAATATAAAAGCAATAATAAAACAATCAGTACCCTTTTTTCATTCTTTATTGGCAACATGTTTTGGCATTTATGCCATTTTCAAGCCATATTTATCTAACCTATCATATTTATCTATAGGTTAGATAAATATAGCTTGAAAATGGCATAAATGCCAAAACATGTTGCCAATAAAGAATGAAAAAAGGGTACTAATTATTTTATTACTGCTTTTATAGAATCTAATATTTAAATAAATTTTCAAAAACAGGAGATATTTATTTAAATCGCATAAAGTGAATAATTCAAACAAGTTACATGTTTCAATAAAGGATTTTCTTTTATTCTTGAAAATGGCCTTTAAATGAAACATGTTGTTAAATAAAATAATGTCAAAATCAGTTAATTATTTTAACTTTTCACATCAGAATCTGGGAACTATATAGATCAAATATATTAATATATAAAAATATAAAACTACAATTTTTTTAACATTAACATATAAATATACAAAAATTTTAGATTTTTTTTTCTCTCACTAAGAAGAAAAAAAAATTTCGTTAATTTGTGAGATTACGGTAATAGCTTTTCCATGGGAAATAAAAATAATTTATAAAAACATAACAAAACACTTATAACGAAACATGATTTTTAAAACTCATGAAGAAACATAAGGTCAATGTGACCATTACTATGTTTTATTGGGGTTTGGTGTGTTTATTATTGTTTTTTATATTCACTAGGCACTCACAGGAGTAAAAATTATGTTTTTCAACATTTTATGACAAATCATATTTATTACGCAAAAATCATGTGACAGAAAAAAATGAAACTCCAAACTTTACACTCCAAGACCACTAGCTATGGCCTTGGACAAAAATCTGTCGTTTAGGATTGTTGCCCAAGGCCAGAGCTGGTGGTCTCACAGCTGGTAATATAGTTGTTATAATATTTCTAGCAGGTGTTCTTGTGTTTGTTTCAATTGGTTTACGTTTCCATGCATTTGGAAGAACAATTTCTTTCTTCCCTAAAGGTTTCGAAAAATAATCAGGCAGATTATAAAGATATTGTATAGAATCTAATATTAAATTAATTAATAATTCACAATTTAGGGCTACCTTTAGCAATATAAAAGCAATAATAAAACAATCAGTACCCTTTTTTCATTCTTTATTGGCAACATGTTTTGGCATTTATGCCATTTTAGCTATTTATCTAACCTATGTAAATATTGGTACTGAAAAAAGGGTACTAATTATTTTATTACTGCTTTTATAGAATCTAATATTTAAATAAATTTTCAAAAACAGGAGATATTTATTTAAATCGCATAAAGTGAATAATTCAAACAAAAGATTTCTTAAGGTAAAAAAAGCACGTCCGTCGCCACAAGTCTAGATGGCTCGGGTGACATTCCATACATACAGAATTACAGCGGCATAGCCGCAGGCAAAATGCAATATAAAATACCCCCGTCGCAGCAGACCTGCGTACTCAGCGAATTTTCCAAATCAATAATTTAATATATGACAAGTTTATTTATGTATGTCCAAAACATGGTTATTTGCCTATTCTCCATAAGATTAACATGAAGAGTTCAGGTTAGATGCTGTGAGAACACTAAAAAGAAGTCATTCTACCATGAATAATTTTTATCAACATTTATACCAACTTTCATCAACAATGTCCATAAATAAAGGAGTTTGCTATTCCTAAGATTAATATGGGAAAAGAGAATGCAGGTTCGAAGATCACATAAACTATGATAAACACATGAAGCTAAATATCAAGTTTTATCCAAAATATTATTAATATGAAAAAAATATCCTCCATAAGATTAACATTGGAGCCCCACATACAAACTAGATTTTTTTATATCTCGGTAACCGTTAGATAGAGAAAACTTTAAAACATATAATGTTTTTTAAGCTGATTCTAATGGTGAAATATATTAGTTTTAAAAATCATGTGAAAAACGCACATTTTTACAAAACAAACTACTGTTATTAGATATGTCTGGTTTACGAACTCGTAAGATTGTAGGAATACACGTCTCTACAAATGGTCTCGATCGGACCATTTTTACGAGATATCGTGCTAACAGACAAATATATTTTTTTTATACATATAATATAATAATATTATATTATTTATATATACTTCTATATAAGTTTTAAATATATATATACTAATATATATATATATATATATAAAAATTTTAACGACTATTGTTTTTGGACTCTGGGCACCTAAAAACGAAAAAATAACATGGTCTCGGGCTTAAGTCTTCCCATGAGACCTACGGTAATAGCTTCTTCCCTATGGGAAATTCGCTAAAAACAGAAAAATCGACCTCACCCAAGTGAATAATCTAGAGTTGACCGCGGTTTTACTCATGGGCAGCACCACGCCCTTTCACAGGAATTGAAGACCCAAGCGGAAGGGGTAGTACCAATGGGGCTTCGATCTCCAAGACCAAAGTTCGGGATTGGTGGAGAGGTGTGGCCGGGGTAGCTAACGGGGAGAAGGCAATTGGAAGGTAGAGAAGAGTCTGGAAAGAGGAGGAAGAGAGAAAAGTCTTCAGGAGAGTGACTGTTGGGAGGCTCTGGATCGAGCAGGGGCGATACCTCAGCAGGCTAGTAGTAAGCACCTGTTGAAGCCCAACAATCTCAACAAGAAGACCCAGCTCCTACCACATCCCGAGGATCTCACCGTCTGCCCTGTTGACAACGAGGAGAAACGACTAAGCCGATAACGAAGAGAGACATTTGTACATGTTTTTGTATATTTGACTGTTTTTGGTTAATAAACTAATTTGAATTTGAATTTTGAATTTGAGACGACCCTGACGACAGCTAAGATTGACGACTCTGACGGCCCGAGGACCACATTCCACGCAGAGGACTGCAAGCGGTTGGAAGGACCGGCGCCGAGGGAGGAGGCGGCTGGTCAGATCTGGACTACGTCGGTGGTGATCGGTATGTCAACCCCTCTCATGGTATAAACATTTGCCCAAAGAGAACATTTCATTATATGTAAATTCATAATAGAAAAGGAGAAGCCTTTTAATTTAAAAGTATATTCCTTTTTAAAATATCATATAGATAAACAAATATAATTAAAATGATATGATGATAGGACATGTTTATATCATTTACCTTACTCAAATAATAACCATTAATCAATATAAAAGGTTCAAACTTGTATAGCCTATATTAGAATCACTGTAATTATAAACCATGACAATTTATACATTCTTCGAAGCTTGATTTGTAAATAGTTAAATGGTATTACATGATGTGTTGTTTTATTATGTTGTGTGAATATAGAACATTGATGTAGACTACTACAGTTACACTGTTGAATTTTTCTTTGTTGGCTTTATCTTAGTCGAAAATATTTTACTCATTAATAAATATCCTATTTAAATTGTTTTAAACTATTTTTATGTTAAATGGTAATAAAGTGTTTGATTTCCTCCAATTAGTGTTCATTTGATTCATGATCCTGGGTATCTCCACATAAAGTTACACAAAAGTTACAAAAAGTTATACAAGATCGACACTTTCAGAAACTGCATTTAATATTCCCTGCATTATTTTCAAGACCGAGCAGGTCAGCATCGTCCTCATCTTCTGATAAACTGGAAATTTACCGACCTACATCATCAGACAAAACAAAGTCCAGATCGGTATCCGAATCATCAACATTACTGAAGTCACTGTCTGGGGTCACCACTAGCCATTTTGTATCACTAGTTGTTTAGTTTTGTACAAGAATAGCAAATCACAACACGTTTTACCACAACCTATTAGCGAAACACAAGGTATATTTGACCGATGATTGCCAGCCGGTAAGCGAAACACGCGGTAAATCTGACCGATCATATTCACACAAAGCGTCTAATCCATACGACACCGTTGCGCAAACTAAGTGGAAATGACCATAATTGATAAAGAGGGGTTTGGGGGGAAGGTACTGGGGGTAGCAGCCCTCAAGGTGAAGCAATTTAGCCACTATTAAAAAGTGAAATTACTTATCAGTAAATTTGACCAATGTTTCATTTTAAGTATTAATTTTTTGACGATTATTGTTTTATGAATTTTTAAATACTATACTTTGATAATATTAATTCAATATATGTGAAACAGCATGTTATTTCTTTACTTTAGACTATAAAAATTATAGTGTACTCTTCTTCAGACAAATTCTGAATCCACACTTATAATTTGTTACATAGAAAAACTATTTATCGAAGAGGCTCAATTATCTTCTTAGTAAATGCTCCTAATTCCTAAATAATTTACAATCAACTTTATTTATTGGCGATTTGTAATAGTTGGACATGAAGTATTAAATGTGCAAATAAAGATGTTATACTGTAGGCTACATTGCAAAAACCCGAGAATATGCACGCCATTAGAATTTCATTTTTTTATATAAGCCTCAAATGTTTGCATATACATTTTAAGGATTTTTAAAGCAGTGGGCATTTGTATCAAAGAGAGATGGTGACCAGGACCAATAGCAGTGTATCAAAGTATACTCAACTCTTAACTTAAACAAGAATAATACTCTTGAAATAAGTAAAAAAATCTTGGAAGAAATATGAAAAATTTTCACTGTAAATGTAAACAAATAATTACTTATGTAATATAAAATCTTGTTTTTAAAGGATTTTTGCAATGTAGATTCTCTCTGACCTGGCTCAGCAACTGATCATTTTGTCGTATGTAAGGTCGCTTGCTGAGGTCTCTGGCCTTAGCGAAGTCCAAGTTGGTGAATGGAACAGTTGGTATTGATAATCTCTCGATGTCCGTGGGGTGAAGTCCGAGCCATCTCAGCTCTGGGGCTGCCAGCTCCGAAGAATGCTGGCTCAACGCCTGTATGGATGTCATATGTCAGGTTGAATGATAGGCATAACACCAGCAAAAGCCCAGCAAGAGCAAAAACAACTAAGAGGAGAGGGAAATTTAAAGAAAGGACAGTCTGTCTCACAGGGAGAAAAGTGTACTATCTCCAAATGTTATGCCGATACAATCCCTGTGTTATCCAGAGTCTGCTCCCGGTGCTATCTTACACATGATGATTCACTTCGCCATTAGTTTTTCAAGTAAAAGGCCAATTTACCTAATCTCTATGAGAAAAAATACAAAATTATGTATTCCATAACATTTACTCTCACTCAAATTTGCATTGAAATTCATACCAACATGCTTCCCCCCTCCCAGAAAACCACTACTGGCCGAGCACTCCACTTGCCATATTTTTCATAAATTCTTAATTTGCCATAAATATACAATGTTTTGTATATCCTGCTTAAAAACCAGTATAGCTGGCGTTTGGAATTATTAGGAGTGTGGGTAGTCAGCCCCTCTTCGGGTAAATTTCTTAGTCAGATTATAAACAAAAATATATTTGCTATATTTAAAAATATCTTTGCAACTAACTGTAAACAAGAACCAGCTTATGAAATGACAAAAAAACACAATTTCCACTTGGGACCCCTTTAGAACATAATTATTATTTAAGAGTTTAGGGAGACACCGTGGTTCGGCAATCGCTCAAGAAAGGGGTGAAGCCAGGGAGTATAAAATTTGTCAGGATATATTGGGGGGGGGGTCGCCGACGATCTCACCCAAGGCGGCAAAGTCCCTAAAGCCGGCCCTGTTCAATCGCTATAGTGTATGATGGGAAAAAAAGATAGAAGTCTATGTTTTATAGGACCTACTACATCAAAAAGAAAAGTTTTACCAAACAAGTCTCAGTTTTAGTTTATTTTAGAAGATTTAGTCTCAGTAATGTGAATACACTCACCAATGATCCGAAGCGATATGTGCACATAATCTCAATACCATAAGGGTCGGCATCCACCAAAATGAGGACAGGCACTTTAAGTTCTCGGCTGAGACGGCAAAGGAACATTCTTGTATTGATATCTGGTTCTCCTTTCCCCTGTGTATATAAGTTGATGACAACACAATGATGATTATTTATAATGAAAAAACACACTTACTCACAATATTTCTTAGTAAAATAATCATAACAGTATGAATAAATTTTTATAGGCAATACTTTCAGTCAAAAGAACTAAAAAGACGATAAACATTTTGTGGAATGGCCGATGAAAATGTATGATCCAATGTTGCATTTATCAAACAAACTTGAGGCTACGTTTTTTCTCACATTAAAGAAGATTATATTGGGTGGGAGAGATAGATGTTGGATTTTGGAGGATTAACAGGCCTCAGCAAAGCTGGCTAGGCACATTTTCCTGAGGAAAGTTGTGTGGCCACTGGAAAGAAGGGTAGGAAAGGTAAAACATGGACATCATAACAAATTCTCAGGTAAAAGAACCTCCAAACGAATACAGATCCTTGAGTTTACATACCCTAGGACATACAGCCTTCGACAAACCGCAAGAGCAACCCAAGTAAACATCCTTCATCTAGATGAAGGATGTCAATTTTAATTTCCTACAAATTACTGAGAAAGTCTCATGAGTGTCATTGAGATCATTTAGTTAAGAAAACAAAGACAGGGCTTGGACTGCCATATCATTGTAAAATAGGTAACAAGGACTAGATGATTATGATTGAAAATACGTTTCCGAAAGTACCAAGCCACTTCCACACTGATTTTATGGTTATTACTTCAGGTTGATCAACTACTCAAGGATATTTCTCTGTTAAAAGTGTTAAAGAATTCTTCACTTGGTAGGCCAGTCATTCTTTTACTTACTTAAGTTAACATTACTTACTTTACAACCAAAATTAATCTATTTATCAAGGGGAATCCAACAGAACACTGAAACACGTTATTCTGTAATTCAAATCTTTTAATAGAGAATGAGACATTCACTTGTGGATTCGAAAAACATATTACAGAACTCTTGGAAAATCTTCTTGTCCAAGAACCATTGCACAAGCTCATAAGAACTCATTCCGCTTATGATGAATCATTCCATATGTTGAAGAATTATATTCACTACCAGTGCATAAGCACAATAGAAATGAGTGTTTGATGATTGTGGAGTGAGCTTTTAGTCTTGTCACTGACAAAGGTTGCCATGTTCCTTACACAGGACTGTTAATTGATAGCCCAACAGTCAATGGCATGTCTAAGGGACATACAGTTTAACATGGAGTCCAAACCACTGCCTCTGTATTAAAAACTGGTCTAATTATGAGGATGGTCTTTGGGGATTAACGTAGTATTCACTAGTGTGCCGTTAATCCACATAAGAGAACACTACACCCACCGACCACAACTATCCACAATTTCATGACATCCAAGTAGCTTGATTACAGGACACACCATGGTCCCAGTCATTTTCTTAAAACTATTAAAATGGCTCACCAAATTTTTATTCCCTAAAGCTTTTGGTTTTGGTTAAACTACCCAACGGCCCTTGGGGATTTCTAAATGCCATGGTTTAGCAAAGGAAACAGTTTAGTGGCCAGGAATAAATAGACATTGAGTGGAATGTAATGGATTGTAATGTTTAACCACAGACTAGAGAGCTCCCAAGGATGCCACTAATTCCTACAGACCTTTTGAACCCAACCATGGTCAGTGTTTAGTATTTAAGCATAATTTTAGTTTAATAATCATTTTTCAACAATAAGAGACATTCCACATTTATCATGTATTTTTTTAAAGAAATAATTCAATATCAAATACCCTTTGTATGTACAGAGTCAAAATAGAATAATCTGAGATTCAAATCAATTCAGATATTCTTAATGAAACTTTTACACAAACACCCATACATGGCAAGTGGAGGGGTTGACGCTTCGATCTGATTGGCCATAAAATATGGCGTGACTATTTCTATCTTCAATTTAATGTACCCCTGTAGGCACCAATGGTCAGTTACTGACGCTATCCCATCCACCAGCCCATGTTAGTAGCCTTCGAACACGCTCCGTGTGACGTGCGACTACGCCGTCGCTCGT
Organism: Nephotettix cincticeps; assembly: GCA_023375725.1. Taxonomy (NCBI): domain Eukaryota; kingdom Metazoa; phylum Arthropoda; class Insecta; order Hemiptera; family Cicadellidae; genus Nephotettix; species Nephotettix cincticeps. The sequence goes on along the minus strand of CM041786.1, from coordinate 25,340,871 downwards.
AATATATTACTTTTACACTCTTAACCTCTCTCACTTATCTCGCGTAACAGTGCAATCCCTCTCTCAAGTTATTTGTCTCAAAGTAACTCAATAATCAATTAACAGTGCTTTTAATTGCCCCTACTCTCATAACTGTCTCGTCGCGAACAGTGCGTTACTCGATCGCGTTGACTCTCAAGTGCCGCCACCGATTCTTCTTCTGTGCTGCATCATGTCCAACAATCCACCTGGTGACCCTTCACCCCCTTGTGGTCAGTGACACCCCCTGGTGTGCGCACACCTTCCCCAGCGCCCCTCATCACTGCCGACATCCGGTCCAGCCGCCAACCCATGGACGTCCTGAGACCTCCGTTGCTGGCAGCCCACATCTATCCAGGTCCATGGTCTACGCTGGGATTCTCTATGTCAACCCCTAAACCCTCTGGAACAATGGTGAGTCACAACATCTTTAATTTGAGTGTTCACATCAGTGTGTGTCCGCGTGACTCCCTCTCTCTCAGTAACGCCTATAGCGCGCCATTTCTCAAGTTAAATTGTCCAATACTATCCATTTGCTAATTTCTCCACTAAGCTATACCTCCTCATTACAAACACTATTAATCAGTCAGTAGTTGAGGTAGATTTATGGTTTTCAAAGGTAAATACTGTCTTGTTGTATAAGTAAACTATTTTTCTATTATTTTGAAGTTATTGGTTTTATTATTATATTTAAGAACATTTTTTGTAATTTGGAGTTCCATATTGCTTTCATTGACAATGACACCCAACTTTGTTATGGGGAAATGAGGAAATCTTCTAAAGATAAGGGTTTAAAAGTTATCATTAATAGCCACAAATTTACTCAAATGGTTTTTCTGAATAGACAATGAAAACTGCCAAAATTTTGGCCAAACACCTTCTGTTAAATCGAACAGAGCCATTTTGGACAATAGATATTTGTTAATAGAATTGCTTACGTGGGAAGGAAAATTATAAATACAGTTGCTATCTCAATGGTAAATCTAAATCCGTTCATTGCTAACCAAAAAATAATTCAGACTAAGGAGAAGCTTGTATAAGAAAGGATGAAATCTAGATATGACAAAAGGCGTAGAGCAAAATAACTTCTCAAGCTTCATCCTTCATCCATGTTCATAGTGGATCTCCAAGCAAAGGAAAAAAGGCGTGGTAAGATATAAAGTAATGACCCCAGGTCTCACCTAATTGAGCTTGACAATGGAGAACGATTTTGTAGAGCTATAGTTCAGATTACTCCAGTCAAATTATTTTCAAAAAGGGAAGAGTGTCAGATTGAGTGACATGCTACTTTTATTCTTGTTGTTTATGTTCTTAACACGTTCATGGCTACATGGACGCGAATGCATACACGGAGGTCCCTGTTCGCCATCCTGATGGACACATTTGCTGCATCTAGTAGTGTATGATTTCATGGTACATTACTGCTACAGGATAGGAGCTTGAACTTTGAAAATTGCCAGCTCTAGTCAATGGTACATTGTAGATCATGTTAGTGTAGGCTATCTTGGACAGTGCTACTAAGGGAAGCCCCGGGGGTAGTACTTTCTTGGAAGCCCCGGGAACTGCTCGTCAAGAAGTCAGACAACCAGCCAAAAAAATCATAAAACACGATGTAAAGTGTTTAATTTAATATTTCACACCAAAAAACCGTACAAAATTTGTTTTTTATGACATTTGGTGTAGCAAAAAAGTGTTTTATCAACTTGTGACAGCAAATGACTTTTTGTGACCACATGACTTTTTTGCATCCATGTGATTTTTTTCCTTTGTATTTTTGAATTTGTTGTATTTATTTTTTCGTGTTAGTGTAAAAAACAATAAAAGTAACATAAACAATCACTTCAAAAGTATAAGGATATCAACTTCACCTTTCGACAGTGCAAACCTAATACCAGGTGCTGGTGGCAGCATATGCGTCCATGGAATAAAGCGGAAATTTTCACAACTTCAACAGCTTAAACAGAGATCTGTACAAGCATATCTAAAGTACAAAGTAAGAATTTAGTATAGTTTATATTTCAGGATGGCGAAAAGGTTTTCGGAAAATAGGCTTAGCTGTGAACGTGTTAATATACCGTATCGATTAAATATTTGACCTCATTTAAAGGGACTATTATTGCCCCTTTGTAGTAAATGAACGGTTTCAGATTGAAACAAGCATGAAACATGTCACTAGCATAGAAAATGGAAAAATAAATTTGTTTTTGGATTACCTTTTTCCTGTTTTATAGGAGACCGCTTAGCCCTCGATCATCCGCATAACAAATGTGACCTCGACCAACAGGCGGGTTAAAAGTATTCTATGATCAGTGATCTGTTTTTAAAATTTTATTTCCAGAATATTATTTTATACTAACATTTTAGTGTCTTGCTTTGGAAGGGGGGTTGGTAATTTCTTACACCAAAATTTTAAACAGTGACATCATATATTATGGACATCATATGGGTGAAAGATCGCTGTTTAGAGGAACTGAAAACATCCCCTTTAGATCTAACGTCCATAATCTAACTTATTTCCACAGGGAAGTAAATACGATCATTTTAGGGAGGAATTTCCTACATGGGTCATGGGGAAGATGGGCATCCCTGCATTTAAGTACTTTTTCTTCATTGTGCTTAAGGAATATCATATCATGGCAAAAGGATTTACCAGTGTTTACCCAATGTCAGTAACTAAAGTCACTTGATTCAATTGATTAAATCAATTTCACTTCAAAATGCAAACCACTAAAAATTCTCACCCACAGTGGGAACAAGGTCTTAACCACTTTGATTAGTCAATGTAGAGTTTGTTTATAATTTTATTTATGTTAGATACCCCAATTTATTCAATTTAATCAGGTGACAGAGATAATGCATTTCACTTGACGAAGCACTCAGCACTTCTTTGTTGTTTACCAACATTCATACATTTCTGAATTCAATGTAATCTAAAGGTGTTATTTTTATCATCAGACCAAAAAAAATTGTCTGACTTACCGTCATTATTATACAAGGACCAAATCTCTGATGAGCTCCATCATCAAGTAGCTTTTGAAAAGCAGCATCTTTTTCAACAACAAGAATGAACTGAGCAGAAGAGCGGATCTTTAATATGCCATTTACATCTTGAGGTACCAGTACTCCTAGTGAAGAACAAAACATATGATAGAGAAAGTTATCACTTGAAGAATAAACAAATCCATTTTCAAAAGGGAAGCTATTGATGTGATACATGATGTTTTATTTTCATATTGTTAGGAAAATATTCAAAAAGAAAATTATACTAAACATTCCTCTCCTTACTCTACACATAAAAATAACTATTTTTATATTACAATTTATTGACTTGGAGATGTCTTAGCTCTGGGGGGGGGGTTGGTGGCAATCTGTCATACCAAAAGTTGAAACGGTAGTGACTCATATGGTTATAAAAACAGCTATTTTGAGGTACTAAAAACATTCCCTTTAGATATATCCATGATTTAAGCTATTTCCCAAAGGGGAAGTAAATGCATTTATTTTTGAAGTTTTGCTTGATAGTATGATTAATAAAGTTATTTTTCATCATTCTGCTTCAAAAACAGACTTTTTAGATACATGTATTGAAAAGAAAAAGTTATTCTTTTTTCCTAGAACTAAACCTATCATTAAGATAATTCTTTGAGTCTTAGCCGCAAAAGATCAATGTTGTTGATACTTTATACTTTTATAAAATGTTGATGATATTCTTGATTCGAGGTCAGCATTCGATTGTAACTTATCGATAAAGTAACTACAACAATTACTATCAATTTTGTATGTACTTCGGAAGTTCCAGATATCGATTGTGAAACTGGTAATCTACTATTAAATCAAATATATTATTATCGAATGGTTGAGATCGAACTATCGATAATAATACCTGACATAACATAAACAACCAATCAGGAATCAAGTAAGAATGGTTACAACATAAGTAACATAACAGCTGATAAGTCAAAAGCGACAAAAATGGTGACAACTATTGATACAAAATCAGGTAATAATTTATATTTTACGAGTTTGTTTCATTTTATTTCCAGTATGACGAAAAATATAGTTCATCACATGGCCCAAAATTAGCTTTTTAATTTACACTCACACATTTAACAGCCTCGGCTGTTAAACTTGCTCTATGATTCATCATAGATGTCTGTTCGTCCACCTGTAAATATAAAAAAGCAGACCAAATCGATTGCTGCAAGTCTTTTGCCACTGTAGGCCTCATTGAATGTGTTAATCATGTGGTGAAATGCAAACAAAGGTTTACAATTAGAGAATTGTTGGATGAATTTCCAGACATTTCAAGGTCTACTTTGTACAAAATTGTGACTAAAGACCTAGGCCAACACACAAGAAAAACACAGAGGAATGCTTTCATCTGGCGTTGTCTTGATCCATGACAACCCCTGACCACAGAGTGCCAATGTGACAAAAGACTTCCTCAAAAGGTTAAATGGGAAGTTTTTGATTATCAACCATACAGACCGGATCAAGCTCCAAGTGGTTATCACCTTTTTTCTATTTATCACCGATAATTGAAGTCATGTTTAGGTGGGCAGCACTTTGCTACTAATGGAGAATTTCAGGACGCCGGTAAGACTTAACTGACATCACTGGCGGCAACATTCTTCTAGGAAGGTATTGAAAAGCTTGTGTCACAGTATGACAAGTTCTATTTTTATTTACAGCCAATCGGAGGTTGAAAAAAATAGCCCTCGTACACAATATGACACTCTTCCTTTGTTTTCTTACTGCTGGCGAACGAAATATTTTAAACTTAATAAAAATTAACGCTAAGTTAACAGAAGGAAGGCCCAAGAGAAGATGGTGATACAGGACAGGGAGAGATGGCGAGCACTTATTGGCGAGGCCAAAATTCTAATTAGGAATCAATGGCCATGGGAGAAAGAGTAAGTAAGTTAACAGAAATCTGGTTAATTTGTCTATCGAAGGTTAATTGCTCAGTTTATCCTCTTTTGTACAATATCACATCGGGCTGGTGATTTCACTACCTCCAGGTTTGCAGAAGTCAATGACCTCCTTGTCAGCTGTTTCGATGGTCAAATCACCAGCCACCAGACCCTTGGATGTGGACATCACTCGCAGCTCCCATGGGGATGCCTGCAGCAAGTCACAGATGTCCAGCACTGCTGCGTTCACTGCTGTCTGGTTGCCAAACAACTCTGTCTTCTCGTAGTACAGCTCTCTGAAAGACCCAGAAAATATTTATATGCTTTACTTGCTATATGAATCAATAGAAGATACAGAAGAAGTAAAAAATCGATATTATTTTTTATTTACTAGTACTTCAATTTTATTATTACTATAACTATACTGATTTATTATTTTAATTCATAAGATTTTATTATTATTCTAATTGAGCTATACTTTGCATGAAACCATATACTTATATTTAAATGAAAACATTTAACACGTTCACTGCTATGAAAAAATTTACAATCACCAAGAGCTGCATTATTATATTTTCAAATATATTTGAAACTAAGTTTGTCTGTGCTAAATATTTTACTCTATGTAAAATATAATTAATATATATATATATACATATTATGTATGTACGCCTATGTGCGTCCACAGCCCCTAGCAACAAATTTTAAGAGTTTTGGTGATGAATGCTGCAGGTGCCTATAGGGGTCCTTGCATGAATCAATTGCTGCAAAGATCTATATATGTTTTAGAATGAATAGTGAAACATCTACTTTTGGGAAAAACAAAATAAAAAGGTAACACTCCAAGATAGCAAGTATATATCGTATTTATATATTGTAGGATAATCATAATCAGTTTCTGGGATACAATCACCATCACCACCATCTTCAGGAGCACCCTCATGAGATGTGACATAATCTTCATCATAATCATAATAGAGTTGGTCGATATCACCAACAGTTAGGTTGCAAACATTTATATTATCACCGTCACCTTTTGTTTTTACTGTTTGAAGGTCCTGGCTTTTCATCCATAATTTTTACTACCCTATTACAAACACACGCAAAACTAAGAATGATCACCTCCAAAACATAACCAAACCCATAAACAATAGCACATATTATCAGAAAAACACATGAAATGAACTATCAGCTGATAATTTAGCTCTAAATATAATTGACGCCTTGCACGAGACGTCAATCGGCATCCGCCAAACTGGGCCCTGCTCAGCCGCCATTCGGGGCTCATCGTACCGAAATGTTAAGGAAAATATTTAAGCCAACAATTGTAGAAGATTGGAAATACAGGAGCTCTTATTTGAGCTCTTAGTAGCTTAAATGACCATGACAACCAAATATATTAGATTACCTTTTGAAATGACGACCTACCCAGGTAGGTATTTTAAGCCAAGTATGAATGAGAAATGTGTGTAAGATGATTGTAGCACAATCTTGTAGTCTTGTTACTGACTGAGGCTGAAATGCTCCTTAGGCAGGACTGTTAATTAATTGCCCAACAGCCAATGGCATCTAAGGGACATACGGTTTAATGTGGCAAATCCGAGCCACTTTTGCCTCTAAATTATAATCTGGTTTAATTATTAGGATGGTTTTTGTGGATTAATGTAGCATTCAGTAGTGCTAACATTAATCCACACCAGAGAATATCATGTCCACCAACCTTCGCTTATAACTTCCTCATCTCGTGGCAGCAAACCTGCATACTTAGTAAATTTCCATTCTATTCATTCTAAAATCATTTGACATGACATAGGCCAAAGTACTAGAAATATAGAGAGGTAAAGGCCACATAAACAAAACCAGTGAAGTTATTGGTACAGAAATATAATGGCGAGGTATGTCAAAATCTTTCAAATTTCACGATGATTGATCCCAACCTAACTGGTAATTACTTATATTTTTGAATGATGCAATGACAGGAACCCTTTTATTTTATTTTACAGCCTAACACATAACAACTAGGCATTTTTTGCTGCCAAGAGAAATATATTAAAACTAGGTTTATTTAACATTATTTAGATGAAGCTGTATAACAAATCTCATCTTAATATTACAAATAATAGGGAGGTTTTATTGTATAGTCATTGTCCTTATTCTCCATAAAAATAACACGGGGAATTAGTAAATAGTTTTTTCTGCCATAAGTAACAAAGAGTTTAGTTTTACAGCATAAATTATTATATGTTAACTATATGAAGCTGTACACAAAGTTTTATCAGAATATTTCCAATAATAAGTGAGATATCAATTTTTATCTTTTCCCCTAAGATTAACATTGGAGCTTCAGCAAACAACGTACTGGTTTTACCAGTTTCTACACACCTCAGTAATCAGTACACATTAACACATTCGCTGCGGTGCCCGAAACCCCTGTTCCTTGCCTATTTTAAATAGTATAAATAGTAAAAAAAATAGTAAAAAAATTAAATAAAATTAAATAGTATAAATATATTTTAAAATTTGAAATATTTTAAATATATAATAGGCCTGCCTATTTTAAAATCAACCAATAGTAAAATTCCAAGTGACCCATAAAGAAATAGATACTGCGTTATAACAAAGCTGGCCATAGTTCTCTCAGATCCCAACAGGTGGCAGCACAATCTACATCGCCAGATCCACCATCTCGATTTTAACCTAAATGTCACCACTTGGAGGATCCCAGCGGTCCGCTCCGCGTGCCAGAACCAAGTACCACTCGGATCCGAGTGGTGCTGGTGGACATCAAAGTGGTGTGGACATCAAAGCAAAAAATCATCAAAGTTTCCTACTTAAGTACGACCATGGCCACCTATACTGTAACAGCTTATTCATTCGTCCCTAAGGGAAATAAATTTGCTGAAAGATTATGGATGAAGGTATTTGTGCAAGAGCAGATAGCCAAAGGAGAAGGAGAGAAAGACTCAATGAAAGAGTAAAACACAAGGCAGTTTTAGTAGAATGCTACTAAAACTGTTTCTGTTTTAGTAATATGCTACCCATATAAATAAATCGAATGTTTATGAAATAATGTCAGAATTACCTTTTAGTCACTGAACTTCCTGTAAGAAGGAGGCGATGAATTGTACGTAAAAGGCAACAAATTATCACAAATCGTTTTTCATGACTTATAAGTTTTATATCTTGGCATGATATCTCCTTCCTGGCTTTCATAGATAACCTGAGGACAAATTTATTAAGACACATTGTATAGACACAAAATAATTCAAGGTAAGTATCAACATGAAAATATTTTCAATAAGTAGTGTTTAATATTTGTAATTTATCTTTGTAATGTGATAACCTAACATCAAACACAAACGTTGTGTTTGAAGAGGTGGTATTACACATGGTATATATTAAACTGAAAGTTAAAAATACAGTAAAAATTCTTAAACCTAAAATGGACTTTTGGTGGCTTTTTCTTCCTTATCAGGTCTTTACAGTCTTGTTCAGCTTGTGAGGCTCAACCACATACAGAAGGGGCCAGGCCCTTTCTTCGGAGGGTTGCAATTCTGTGTACTATTTACTGTCAAGGTGTGAGTTGGCCTGAAGCCACTTTTGGAGCAGGTCCAGGAGGTATTATCATCATACCACCAAGATATGTTATTCCATCCTGGCTATATATGCCAGCATGCATAAAACATTCATGTATGTAATGAATATCGCCAAGTAGTGTCAAGTAGTGTCGAAAGGAAAACTTTCATATCATTAAAACTTGATACTGTATTTTTAATCAAAGGAGGGTTTAAATTCTAATGAAAAATGGCCCGTATAAATGAACACTACTGTACTAATGAACTAGTAAAATGACTCATCAAAAAATTAAATACCCCCGTCTGCGTACTCAGCGAATTTCCAAATCAATAATATATAACAAGTTTTATCAATCAATATCCGTTGATTAATATGAGTTATTTGTTATTATCCAGGAAATTAACAATTGGAAAGAGTATGCAGGTTTGATGCTGTGGTTAGGAACACTGAAAGTAGGTAGTTCTAGTACAAAACTTTTTATTTTGACCATTTATTTGATTTCGGATAGGAGTTTGCCTATTCTCTACGGTATATGTTTAACGTGGGAAAAGTTTGCAGGTTAGCTGCCTCGATAAACATATCAACTATGATATTTAAGCATAAATTAATAGATCTCAATCACACGAAGCTAAATACCATGTTTCATTGAAAAATATAAATTAATAAGTGAAATAATAATTTTTCTTATTCTCCATAAGATTAACATTGGAGCCCCAGAATACAACTTACTGTGTTTAGATTTTGTAATACCTTGGTAACCGTTGGAGATTGGAGCAAAACTTTTTTAAAGTACTGAATTGTGTATAGTTTTTTGAGCTGATTCTAATAGTAAACATAAAATTTACACATGAAAAACGCAAAAACCCCATCTTTGGGATACAAAACCCCCCAAACTACCCGTTCCGATTGACCGATATGTCTAAGTTACGAACTCGTCCGAGGAAATTATGCCTCCACCAAATTTTGTCTCGATCGCACCATTTTTACAAGAGTTATCGTCTTAACAGACATATATATATATCAACTTTTTTTATAACTATTGTTTTTGGCCTCTCAAAAGAATTCAGCTTATTAAAACCAATGATTAAAAGGAAAATTTTCAAGGTTAATTTTAAGTATAGTCTTCAAAGGCTCTGCTGCTCATTTGAATGAATGAATGAATATTGTCTTTGTTCATGAGCATTTTTCAATATAGCAGTTGTTTTACAAAAAAACTCAAGTCGAAAGGATAACTAATTCTAAAAAATTTATAAAAATACAAAAAAAATCAGTTTAACATAGTTTTAAATTGCCCAGTTACCTATTATCATTTGTCCCACACTGACTGGAACATCACCTATGGCCAAGAACATTTGGTTATAAGTTTTTCGACCAAAGTACTCAAAACGCTTATTGTCAAGCTCCAACCACATACGAGGCAACTCCAACACAGCATCTTGACTATTAGTACGGGAACGAACCTCAGACCAGGTTTTTAGCTTGGCCCTTAGATACTCCGGGTTACTTGTGGTCAAAACTCTGTGGACTACCATAGTCGTACGAAGAGTGCAAACATCAGAAATGGGTAATAATCCCAACATTAGACGTGCACTTGAAACATAGTCATATTTTCTAGGACCATATACAAATTTGACACACGTTTTTTAATTTTTTTTTTTTAATTGGAAGGGGCGGATTACTCTCAAGGCACTTCAGCTGTAGCGGCTTTTTGCACACCCCTGAGTGGGTTGCGGCATTATCACATAGCGAAAAGCCATTGGTGATTGGTGGGATTTGAACCCGGGACCTTGGGCACCAAAGTCCCGCGCTCTACCCCAAAACCAGTGCGCTCCCCAGACACACGATCTGCACGCTTTGCATTCTCTCCATGTCCCCTGCTGTAATAACATTCCCAACGACAGGGAGACAGTAATCAAACACAGAGAGTACGAGAGCCTGAATAAGGCGAAGCTTCGCTGCCTGCGGAAACATATGCTTTTTCTGTACAACACTCTGTGGCAGGAAACAGCTTTTCTACACACGGCACTCACATGGCTGGAAAATTTAGACCGTTATCGAAAACTATACCAAGTAATTTGGCTGAAACGACTTCTTTCAAAGCTGTCCTACCAATAGAAATCAGGCTTGATGGAGGAAGGGAACCCTTGCTACTACGAAAAAAACAAGGCACACTTGCCCGTGTTTAGCTTAATTCCATGCTCCATTGACCAATTGTAAATTGAATCCAAATCTGAATTCAACAGCCGAATAGCTGAATCAGCCTTTTCAAAGTCAAAAGAGAGGCTTAATTGAGCATCATCGGCATATGAGTATAGTTTCGAGTGTTTCACAGATCTGCCCATGGAGGAAGCAAAAAGAATGAACAATATGGGTCAAGCAAATTCCTTGGGGGACTTCTAATGTCCTTTCAGTGGAGGCAGGTACATCAATTCCAGCTTTGACTCTCTGTCTCCTTCCGCTCAAAGGAGAAAAACCAAGCAATCACATTAGGATGAACTCTGTAATATCTCATGATAGCGCACAAGTCTAGCATCGCCATTGTTGTGGACTTTCTCTGTGCTTTCACACTAAGCAAGTCATCACAAATATTACACAGGGCGGTCGTAGTGCTGAAGCTTTTACAAAATCCAGATTGCAAAGGAGAAATAATATTCTCCAACTCTAAGAACTCCACAAACTGTGTTGCCACTAATTTTTCGAGAACCTTGGACAAAGCGGGCAGCACTGAAATAGGGTGCAATTCAGCCACAATAGTGGGATTTTTTATCTTTGGCAATGGTTATTCTATTATTAATAGAATAACTTAACATTCTAACACTTTTTATTTTAAATGGTAAATAAATAGGTCTACCTTTTATCGAAATTACAGTCTTTCCATTGAGTTCTCCTAGATTTTATAGACAATGAAGGTTCTTCCTTGTGAGTGGCACATTTCACAATATTCAAAAATAAAGCTTCAATTTTCTTGATTAGCTCATTTCTAAAAAAATAGGAAAACTATTAGGCTAAGTCAACCTCCCTTAGGTTAGCTTCAGACCAGTGCTAATTTATTGCTAGCAAAATCCTGATAAGATAATAAAGAATATAGTGTCTCAAGAGCTATTCTTGCATCGTTTAGTAATTGTCTGTTGGACTATTAATTGACAGTCCTGTCTAAGGAACATGTCAACCTTAGTCAGTAACCAGACTACAAGTTCGGCTGCAATCATCCTACACTCAATCTTCATTCATACTTTTTCAATTATCTAATCTAATCTAATGGTTAGTTATGGTCCAGAAAACAGAATAAAACATTATACTTCTTTCAACACTTATAATAACTTATATTATGAAACTAATTAGAGGTACAGTACATTTATGAAAACTAATAGATACATAACCAAACTTATGAATTATGAATAAAAACATGAACCAAACATACCGCCTTGAAGCAGCAGAATAATTAACTTTCATAAGCTGAAATCCATCTCTTTGTCTTTCAATTTCCATTTTGATGTAATTTAGAGATGTAACGAAGTTTTCATTTGGAGTATTGGAATCCATGGAAGTACCTAACTTAGTTGAGTTGAACAATTTTAAGCGGGGCTAATTAATTACTAATTTACTTATGTAAACCAATTGCAATTATTGTCACAATACCTACTGAAATTAAATATTACTAATCAAACTATTCGACATGTTGTGGATATTTTTAAATTTCAAAAGGACAATATAAGGAGTAACAATCGTTTTCCTACAATATAACAATACTAGACTAGCATCAGCCTTTTCCGTTTCCACCAACATCGAACTCGAGGCGGAAACAGGTTAAATGATGACTTAAAAAATGACAGATAAAATATCCCCGCTTTTCTGATTCCGTACCCGCTTCACGTCAAAGCAATATTCTCTATAATGCACAGTGTACAAACAGTGCGATGTAACTCCGCTAGATGTCTCTGCAGAACACTTATTTCCTTGATAGTATGCTTTAGTGTCGCTAGATGTCATTTAGATCGCAAATCGGGTTCGCAACTAATCCAACCTCGTTACTGATAACAGGATAATCCGAACCGCTGATCGAAAAAAAATTGTTTCACTTGTTCATTTCCTGAAGATCAAGGCAAATAATTAGAACTCAATAAAACATTATCGTGAACCGAAAACAGGATTAATTTATTGATGCTCAACATTCTATAACAATAAATTAAAACACAAGTTATGAACTTTTCGTCGGGTCCATCATTTCGCCAAACCAATAGACCGCCGATGTGGTATTTTTAACACGAGCATCCAATCGCCGACATTTTGAACAATTGGCGAAGAAACAATCTTACAGTGATGTCGATACTTTTTGCCAAATCAGCAATTTAACGAGACAATTAACAATATATAGACCTACAAACTAGGGCGGAGCAAAAGGATTTCTCCCTAATTTTATTATTTTTTTTAATACATGGTTTGTAGTAATTTAAACGTAATGTTAATTTAATAATCCTTTTATATCCTACTCACATAACGTGAAAATATTTATCAATTTAGGCCAATATCCTTCTTTAAACAAACCGCTTGTATTTTTCTTCAAGTTTACAAAATCACGAAACTCAATCTTGATGGTAAAGATTAATTGACAACATACAATAATTTTTATTGTCAACAATAATCATAATTTTCTACTACTTACTCAGGGAGTAAATGTTTTTTTCACTTCCTTATGCATACTGAAACTCCCTTTTATAGGTTACCTATCGGTAAAGCTAGTAATTATTTGAAAAGGTAATATTAATGGAAAATCCCTTCATACTTGGGTGATAACGGGTAGAGACCGCTTCCATCTTTTAAAATTATCGTAATATTAATTCGTAGAATTAAGGAAGCTTGTTTACAACATTAGGCCTATATTAAACTAAATTAATTATCTTACTAAATTTGGTAATAATTGGCGTATGAACTCTTATATTTTTAAAGTTATATGCCTAAGTATTATTTTATTTAGTTGTCTAAAAGTTGTGGGGGCTAAAAGATAAACAAAATATTAGATTTATTCTGTTTAGCTGTCTAATTTGATTTTCACACGTCCACTACAGTTGCCACATGACCGCCTTCAGTTAATGACCAACAACACGTTGTACATTGCTGTACTAAGCACTGCGTTAGAGATTTTGCAGGCGCTTCACATTGCACATAAATCATTTGACAAACACCTACGGATTTCATCCGCTACACGATCTTATCGGTTGGAAAATGGCAAATCGATCCACAATATGTCAGTATTACCTAAACGACTAGAAGTTTCTTTTCAAGGGATCGGGATTACATCAACACTTGGTGGATTATCGAAGATTTATAAGAGCTTTGCAGCCATAACAGACCTCTGCCGAGTCGTAGGATCGGATAAACAAACATACAAGCGTTATTCGTTGTGATTTATGCAACAAGGCTGGATTATTACTACTACGGTAATACGTCACGAAAGGATGTGAAAGAACACGTGATATGCCTAGCTTTTCACATCGGCATCAATAATACTGAGGTGTAAACCTAAGGCTCGTTACTTCAAATATCTTTGGGTTAATTTTAATGTGCTGTATGGGAAAGCGGGGCAAGACAGGGTACTTAAAGAAGTTTACTAAAAAACTAATTATTATAGGGGTCTTAAAGTAAAATAAGGATAAACGATATAAATACTAGTGAATAAGCTGTCGGTGTTTACTATATTCGCTAACCTGCAGTGTAGATTGACTGTAAACCACGGTTTTGTTTAGACTTTTGAAGCTTACGAAAAATATTATTCCAGTGTAAAGGTTTGATTTGAACTATTGCGTCCTAACCCCAACATTTGATAGCCTAGACAACGTAGTTCACGTCTATAGATAACACCTAAGTGTTTTCTTACGGCGCTGTCCGCGTATAGCGAATAGCAATATACTTTGTCATCTGCGTTTACATTTGGAAGGTTAGTTGATGCAATAAGCCTGAAGGTGGAACACTTTATGAGTCGCAGTTTGGCCGGCTCCACAAAGCGGCCACTCGACGCTGCGATTGTGTTTTAAAACTTGTCGATAGCTTTTGACCGCGGAGCAACAAATGTCGCGCCCCCCGGAGAGTTCCCACGGGCCTCCCCCGTGCCCTGTACACTGCGTAGGGCGGAGACCCTGACCAGCGTCCCTGGAGCTGATACCATCGCCACCGGATAGGGAAATATTATGTGGTCAATTTCAATTGGGGCGTATTAAGATTTGTTTGACCACGTTTTGTTCCATTGTGACCAAACATGGATTTATTCTAGTATTGCATGTTTTGATTGAAATCGTAAACTATTATGCACGGAACTTCCTTGTTAAAAATATAGTAGGACCTAGTTCTTCACTGTAGGAATACAATAACGTATACTGTCACGACCCATATGAAACTGAGGAAATTTCTATTTACTTATAAAATTCATCACAATACGTCCAACGGAAATGATCGAGAGGAAGCATAGTTTCTATCGTACAAACCATGCTTAAGGATTAGGGATGGTTTTTGAACTTTGATCATTTTGTAAGCAAACATAAAGCTATATACTTGAAGAAGCTTTCTCACTCCTACATAAAATAATTGTCTTTCTGTTGTGACGATGGGTGCCGAAAGCTTTCTGTAACTTGCTTCAGTACACTGAACGTTATAATATTAAATATTAAAACTCTTAAATATAGATTTTATACTCACTGAACTCCCGAACGTAATACCAAAGAATATTGAATATTCTTTGGTAATATTACCATTTACCTTTTGAAATGGCAATCTACCCAGGAAGGTATTCTAAGCCAAACAGTGAGTAATGAGTGTAAGAGGATTGTGGCGCGATCCTGTAGTCTTGTTACTGACTAAGGCTAACATGTTTCTTAGGCAGGACTGTTAATAGCCCAACAGCCGACATCTTCTAAGAGACCTGCAATTTAACGTGGAATTAATGTGAGATCACGAACTAGTCTAATTATGAGGATGGTAGGCTTATTTGCGGGATAACTTATTATTTTAAGTTCAGCATTATTAAGCATCAAGCGTGTATGAGTCGCCGTGAATATATGTGAAACAACCGACATGGTCCAATTTCAAAGTTGTAGCAACAGTATGTAATCCACTCTAGGGGAACGGTCCAAAGCGCTCCGCGGCTAGTTAGATGTTATCATTTGCTGAGGGCCGCCAGTTTAGGCGCCCCAGGGCGGAGCAGCGGCGGGACAATGCGCCCGCAACGACCTGGAGACTATTGCGTTTATTTGTACACAATTATGGGACAATCCGGGCAAGTTTGCAGTCCACTGGCAATGGACGATGTCGTGGGAAGTGCGAGCACGTTGGTTCGTTGCACACAATTTAAGTTTTGTGTATTTTCTACAACAGTAATTGTATAGGGAGTCAAAACGTAATTTCTTGTTAAAAATCATTGTTGACTGTTGTTGATATTGTTATTAGCGAATTTCCTGTGGAAAAGTGAGCTGTTCAGATGACCCGTTAAGCCCGGGACCATGATAGAAGTTCATAACTCAACCCCCTAAACACTTTGGGGGGGGGTTATTTAAAATGATATATATATTTATATATATATATATATATATATATATATATATATCCCACTATGTGACATTACGATGGGGTTTTCAATCTATTTATGTATAATTTTTGAAAAAAATATACATTTAGATTTGGCTAAAAAAACAAACAATTTAGTATTTTGAATTGAGAAATATTGACATATTGTATTTAAAATGCTAAACACAGAACATTGTCTAATATTAATCTGATGGAGAATAGCTAAAAGTCAATAACTCGCTTAAATACTCTTCCAAAATTTGTTAAGAGAACAGATAAATTGGTATAACTGGCTTAGTTATTGACATAATTTGATTAAATGTTGTATGTGTTTTTCTTAGTGAACATATCTAAATAAGCAGATTACCATGTTAAACATCCCTTATTGCAACAAACCTGTATTCTCTGTACTATGCAATTACTATGATGAGAATAATATAAGATCTGTGAAATTCACTGTACTCACGCCAGCGTGCTGCGTGTGATCTCGTTTGTTTATCTATTTTTGTTTCATATTTCATAGACAAAGAACCTGATGCGTATTTTATAAGTGCCACCACATTGGATTTTAGTCCCACAAGAAAAGTAAATTATTTTTCTCCATTTTTAATACCTTAATTTTAACGTCGATATTGAGATTATGCAGCTTTGTAAAGTAGTTTATTAACTTATTACAACACAGCTTGGTCAGAAATCGAACCAGTGAACCACGAGTACGAGGTGGGCATGATCCAATTGTAATCTTTCTTCTGTATCTCTAGATCAAAATTCAGTGTGATTCTTGTGCGAATGAATTGTTGGGTAGACATGAATGAGTTATGCACGTTCAAAACAGTTTTCACAGTAAACGGTGCGTTTCTCGAAATTATAATATTAATAAAACTAGCTTATAAATAAATTTA
The DNA here is from genome assembly GCA_023375725.1 of Nephotettix cincticeps. Taxonomy (NCBI): domain Eukaryota; kingdom Metazoa; phylum Arthropoda; class Insecta; order Hemiptera; family Cicadellidae; genus Nephotettix; species Nephotettix cincticeps. The sequence goes on along the minus strand of CM041786.1, from coordinate 25,323,908 downwards.
ATGATTGACAATTCCATGTTTATATTGTTGAACAAGTAATTCCGAACATAATTTATTCAAGAAGCTGACTGAAGCTTAAATTGAATTTATTGTAGAAGAGTGTAGTTTTATTGTTTTATATTAGCCTACAAAGAATTAATGAATAGTAAAAACTTTTACCTTGTTAATATTTTCCTAGATATGTTTTTCTTAGTTGTATATTATCTGTTGTATTTTTATTTTTCTTGAGTAATTTATTTTACATATTGACAATAAAAATAAATTGTGTTTTCGTATGAGGGCTATCATCCTCTTAAATGACAATTCACGAATTAATTGGAAACATTGCCAAAATAGTCGGACGTGGTTGTTTCTGTGACGTCATACCGCCTGTGACGTCATCACAAAGCTAATTAATGGCCCTTGTTTACTGAGATTAATTAACTCTAATTGGTCAATGGGTGCTCAAACACCTCTGGACGGCGCGGCGCGGCGTGGCGCACACAGCTGACGATGGTCACGTGATCAATACAATACCTTCTCACCAGTCCAATATATTATATAGCCTACAGAGTGTCTCACCTAAAGTGAGCCAATACCTACCTATCTTTTTTACCATGCGTATCACAGCAAACTTCTTATGGAGGACTCCCCTTAAATTTTTAGAGGAGGTCACGAATTGTGGATAGTTGTGAGAGATGGTCGGTGGATGTAGTGTTCTTTAGTGTGGTTTAACGTCCGCACTATTGAATACTACGTTAATCCGCAAAGACAATCCTCATAATTAGACCAATTCGTAATTCAGAGGCCGTGGTTCGGATTCCACGTTAAACTATAGGTCCATTAGTTGCCATCGGCTGTAGGACAGTCCTATCTAAGGAACATGTCACCCTTCGTCAGTAACAAGACTACAAGATCGCGCCACAATCATCTTACACTTAATCCTCATTCATACTTGGAAATACGTACGTTGTAGTATGGTTGCCATTTCAATGATCTAATCTGTGTATATAGGTCCTTTATGCGTTGCCAAACTGCACATCCGATCGCCATGAAATTTTAGGAGGTTGCTCCATGTGTCCGGGAAGGTTTTAGTGAATTTTTTTTAAACTTCGTTAGTTTCTTCTGTTATTTCTGTTAAATTTCTAAAGTACATATGTTTACTATTGTTTACAAATTTCTACAAAAAACCATTTTTATTAATTGCTTTCTTTACTTCAAAAATTTTTACTGTCCAATACCATTTGAATGATTCACCATTAATAGTAAAATAAATATATGTGTACAGATTACGAAATATTTTTTACTTTTTTATATATTGTCGATATGTCAGTTTAAATGGTATAAAATATAAATAATAAAGTTTAAGCCGTATTATTTGTTTGTTTTTTTGGAATAGTATGCAATTATTATGTTTTAGTATTTTTTTGGGTGTTAGGTTATTTAATGTCTCATTTGCATTGTAGTATTATTTTCGACATGTCATACCAGTCATACATTACTATTTGCTACGAATCGGGTTAGCTAGTTTAAATTAAAATGGCGCCATTTTTAAATGTTCTTGAATGGTTTATGTAAACTGAAATATGAAATTTTAAGTTTTTTGGTTTTATTGGATATTTTTACTTGTAGTTTTTTTTAAAGCGTTTTAAACTCTAATTATAACATTATGGGGCAAATTTTGTAAAATTTTCTATAAAATTGATTTCTTAATAGGTGTTTTGATTACTTATTAGAGCTTTACTGTCCATAATCTGAATTATTATATAAAAACTATGAAGTAAATATGTGCTGAACAAAATGAACAGCTTTATTTGCCACGTTAATAGTTTACGGTTTTCGGGGATTATGAATTTTTATTTTTATTTTCTGTCCGATTAAGTCCGATTTATATGTTGGTCAAATAAAAAATAAGTACAATGTTTGTACATGTTACGTTTATTATAATAATTAGCTGTCATATATCTTTCCTATAAAAGCCGTATTACAGTTAGTTTGGTGGGTTTAGGTTGGAGTAGAAAATTGTGAATCAATCCACTCAGATTTATTTGTTTTGTGGGAATGTTATTAATATGTCTTTTCGTTTCCGCATTGTTATTCATTGTTCGGCGACCCAGAATATCTACACAACGAAGCCGTATTGCTATTCTACTTCAGAACATAGCCAGTCTTAAATTTAACATTATTTACTGTTAGGCGTTACGAAGTTTGCCGGGTTAGCTAGTTTCTGATAAAAAAATATGGCCGCCATTTTCCAATATGGCCGACAACTTGAAAATGTCAACTTGAAAAATGGAAAATTCTATGTTTATTGGTGGTTTTGGATAGAACAGTTATTTTTAAGACGTTTTTACTCTTGATAATTTTGGTAAATGTAACCGCGTTTATGAAAATCTGATAATCGGTAGTTTTCTTGAAGATTTTTAACATTAGCTCGCAAACAGTATTTTAAAATACTCTAAAAATAAAGGTGAGTCCCCCATAAGAAGTTTGCTGTCATATTGTGCATAGTATAAAAGTTAGCTATCGGTTAACTTTAGGTGGTAATGGTTGGAAACGGAAAAAAATTTTGAGCCATAGATCGCAAACGGGTACATTTACGGCAAAATTATTAGGGTTAAAAAAGTCTTAAAATTAATTGTTCTATCCAAAACACCATAAAATATAGGGTGTTCCATAAGAAATTTTCAATTTGTCGGCCATATTTTTTTTATTGGAAATTTATTTTAAAATCCTGTAAAAATGAAGGGCCGTCCCCCGTAAGAAGTTTGCTGTCATACGCATAGGATAAAAGGTATAAAGGGTTCACTTTAGGCGTGACACCCGGTATACAGGCTCCCGTCCAACTGTGGGCTGAGAGAATACCTGGTACAAGTGTGGAACTCGGAATCTCTGTATATAGCGACCGCTGTATCCAAAGAACTTCTTCAATTACCTTATTTTTATAGTCAGAGCCTGAGAGAAATGTTAACTGCATTTTCCTTGATTCTGAGGGACTCTAGTAAGATGTAGCAGACAGTTAAAATCTTCTTAAAAATTTATTTACTCCCCTTTTGGAAATAGCTTAGATTAAATCATGGATACGTTGAAAGGGAATGTTTTTAGTTCCTCTAAATCTGTCCTTATAACCGTATAACGTCACTTCCGTGTCAAATTTTAGCCTGACGGATTGCCAACCCCCCAGAGCTAAGACATATCTTATACAGAAAATTATTTTTGTAAGCCACATTTTTTATCCGATAATCTTTTAAAATATATCATTTTGGAGGTCTAAATTTTTTTAATGTACAAAAAAACAGAATTGTTACCTTAAATAGGTCACTCACGAAGATTGTATGAACCAATCACATATGCGTAACGAATAAGCGACACTAGGTCCGACCTAGCGGATTTCAGTTGTCCCTAAAGGCGGCGAGTGCAGCGTTAACGTCCCGAATCCTTTGATTAGAGTCCACAATGGTTCCATGATATAGAAAAGTAGTTGGATACATAATAAATATTACTTCAGTTTTAAGCCGTTTTACAGTACAGTAACTCTCCCTGCTTCCTTCCCTCTACACAACATGTACATGCATGTTTACAGAACACGTGTGTCCCATTTTGCATTTTGGTTAAAATTTTGGAATATCTATAAACAGATATTCAGTTTAGGCATGTTTCGTTTCCAGGTCCGATCATATTCCCTTGTCACTATGGTCATCATGTCGAGTGTCTCCAACCTTCCGCGACGTTGTGCGGTCTGCTCAGAACATTAATGTTGTCCTGGTTTAACTCGGACGTCTTCTTAGATTTACATCGTCTTTCTTTTCAGTAAATACTTCAAGAGTTCGGACAACCAACTTATGATGGAGGATTATCTGGTGAACTAGGATTTCCGAGTCTCACAGACTTTGTGTGGATTACCTCCAACCATTAAGAATCCACATAGCTAATGAACAACATGCACTAACTGTAATGGTTAGTAAAAATACAAAAACCTTCATCCTAACTCGGTTTGGGCTCGGTGGCTCTACCACGTCAGGCCAAGGATTACAGTGGCCACTGGCCTACAGACTCGCAGCGTGTAGTTTCAGTATTCGCTACGGGCCACGCCAGTAGTACCAAAAGTGCTCTAATCGGTTTCGGCCAGGGTAAGACGGTCCGCGAGGTTGCCAATTCGACTAGGCCGGATGTAACCGTCCTAGCTCGTATACTCATACACTTACACTCCACCGCTGTCTCGGTCTAGCTGTCGACAACGGCAACGTCTCTCTGCCCAATCGCGCTAGTGCAGTCTAGTGTTCAGACTCGTAACTAACAAATGCGCAACTGTCGCTGACAGTCTGGATTAGGATAAAATTGTCTTTTGTCACACGTAGAAGCTCAGCCTGGAGCCCCTCTGTGACTCCTGCGTACATTACAGAGGATTTCCAGAGATTCCTACACAAGGCAGTCTAGTTGGGTATCGGGCGGGCATGCTCCGGTATTTTACGCCTCTTCCTGAAAAATATCATTTTATACTTATGTAGATTGTAAGAAGAATTCAATATTATTAAATTTTAGATTGAGAATCCGAAAAATCTGACAATCAACGAAACCCGTTTTGAACAGAAAACGTAACGAATGCACCGCCATAAAGTGAGAGAAGGACAGCCGTTCTGTTACACCCGTGATTCAATTACCGAGTCGCAGGAGGTCCTGTCGACCACGCCGTCATATTTTGATGCTTCCCCGAGCGGCTGAAATGTAGCCGCCTCGCCGATATTTTGACACCCGAGAGGAACTTGAAATGTTTACGGCGAGTAAACACTCATAAAACTTTCAATTTACCGACAACTCGGACATAAGCCTTTGGGTGCCGAATAACACTGTTGATTTTTAATTTATATGGATATTTTTCTTTCTTTATTGAGGGTTTGCCGGGGGAGATCCCAGCATTGAAGTTTTCCTTTTTATTGAATTATTTTTGCCAATAACATGTGTCATGAAAGATGTGACTGTGATACAGATTTAAATTCAACCAGCCTATTATGGGAAATTAATGTTCTTCCGAGAGTATATAATAAGATTTAGCGAATGACATTCTTTTTCATTTAAACAGAGTAATTTCAAAGTAATAAAGTTACAGTAAACAATGGGCCAATATTTGTTTTCTCTTTCTCACCCTGAACAGGATTTTCTTAAGGCCTAGTACAGTATATGAAGAACGTGTTGTTTTCATCTAAATTTGAGTTAAGAGTTGAAATATCCATTATGAGGCTCCGTGAATAAAAAAGTGGTTTCAGGCTAATATCTGTTTCAATAAATAGAGACCCGGAGACCACACTGGCGGTCCGAATTTTATAAAATTTGAATAAAATTTTTTTTGAAGTTTCCAGTCAAAACAAAAATTTGTAAATTAATTTGACTATCACCATTATTCAACTCAAAAACAAATTCGTATTTTGAATTATTAGTCTACGTCTTTCGGTTCCAAAGGAAAGTTAAATTTACTGTCCGTGGTAAACGCATCGCGTTGTCAGAGAGCGCCCAATTTTATTCTCGTGTAGAATACTAAAATATCAATTTCATCCTATTTCTCGTCCGTTTTACCTGAAACTTGGTACGCAGCGTATCATCCTATGAAACCTAAACAAACATTTTTGTCGCCACCCCATCGGATGATGCTGGAGTTGGGTGAGTTGAGCGTCTCCCTTAAATAACTCAACTTGTATTTTTATTATGAACTGTCAAATTGTAACTGATGTTGTCCTGTATATTTAACTCTCAGTTAGTCTTCAATATTACGCGTTATAAGTTACACTTTATAACATAAAATTGTTTTGTGATTTTCGTCTGTTTCATTGTCTCTTGTTTAAGTTTAACTCAAACTCAAATTTAAACTTCTTTATTGCCATAAAACATTGAAGTTCAAAACAATCGTCATATTTGTTGAAAAACATTACTAAACAATAGAGCAGAATACAATTCAATCATTTACAATCAATCATTTACAATCATTTACAATTGACAGTTTTAAATACGATAGATTATTTCTATATCTTACTTGAGTAATATTCGTTCAAACTGTAAAATGCTTTACTAACTAGTAGGGCTTTGAGTTTTCTCTTAAATAACTCTATCCATAATAGGCAGTGAGGACGATTTATTTTACGATTCAAAAAATAAACAAGCCTGCGGAGAAGGAAGAGAGTCCGACTTAGCCTCCTGGATATTCCCTCCTGGATATACGTGTTCATGAAAATTGAGGCCAGAATCAATTATTATCCCCAAAAAGTTAGTAGTTGAAGATGGCGTCACTTCGAAATCATCCAGATGTATATGATCAATCTCCAAACAAGGAGGGTTTGGTTTCCTCAGTGAGAAATTTACAAACTTTGTCTTCACAGCATTAATACCAAGGCCATTTTCATCCAACCACTGCAAAACCGAGTTTGCTTCAATAAACATTTCCACCTCTATTTCGTGGCATTTGTTAGAGAGAGCAATAGATTAATAGCAATATTAAAGTATCTAGTAGTCTCAATATCCGACTGAAGTACCGTATTATAATTTTTGAACACACAGCCAAATAATAAATCTTTTAATACTTTTGTAAGCAGCACATTTGTTGTTAGGCTTACGTCCTTGTATCCTGAGGCGACCGCGAGCCAGCTCGGCGGGACTAGGCCTGCCACAGACTGACCTCAGACAACGTCGCATAAAACAAACCACACTGTCGTCACCTTAGACTACGACCACCGCTGTCTACTGTCTACTGTCAGCACTTAGCTACAAGTATTACTGTACAATATGAGTGGTACTGAGACTACCTAAATTACTACAAGTACTAGACTGTAAAGACAAATGTCATAAGAAAATTGGCCTGGTACAGATACTAAACGTATGGGTTTGACGACTAGAGTCAAACCATTTGATTGTGACCATATCTAGATTTATCACATAATGAAAATTATTGTCTGATTGTGACCTCGAGATAGTGACTACAAATGCCGTGTCTGACCGTGATACAGAGACAAGCTTAATCAACTTACCAAACATAAGTTGACAAAGTACATTTGTACAAGTTAACAATAGCTTCTACATTTCACATATAATATTTCGAAATTATTTATCCCATTACAATAATAATAGGATATTTGATTCCCCATCACATAACATTTTCAAAATTAAGCTAAAGGATTGGTTATTGACAATCAGCGATGAGGAGGCCGAGTCTCTTATCTCCACAGACTGCAGCAGACCCTCCAACAACTGACAACCGTTTGACTTGGACTGACTGACCCCCACCCGACGCCCTCCATGCGGCTCAGAACGATATTGGTTTTTTGGCATCATTACTGTACTCGAATCATATCCATTTTATTAAGATATTCTCTATCTTTTGCTTTTTCTTTAGCTGCATATATTTCACTGTGGGAGAATAGTTTTCTCACTAGATATTAGTGATATTAGTCAAACTCACAATATTGCGTAGGTAGTAATGTAGGCCCTAATGCCTGTGTAATGTGTAGTCACACTAATGTTACTTTGACAGAGAGAGGAAACACTTTGGAGCTCGCATGCCAATCATAGACCCTACAGGTTAGTGGATTAATATTTCATGTACCTGCGTAATACAATCATATTGAATTATAAATGTTTTTGTAATTCGACATAGTTCCAATTACTATTACCTTTTCCAATCGTTGACTCACTGTACGTTCAACCTAACAGGACCCAATAATAACTCTCATTTAGATTGGATTGGAATCTAAATATTCTGATTTTATTATATAAGGCTTAATAAAGAACACTATTAGGGTCAAGCCATATTTTCAACGGTATAGGTGAAGGATATAATCTAGAAATTCCCATTTAGTACAAGCCCAAATAAACCAGCTGGGTTATATTTATATCGCAGGAACTGGCTTTTGGGGCTATTCATCACCTAAACTGGCCTTCCTAAAGAGCCAGTTGTGGGCCACTTGTTACATGATAAGTCAAAAAAGTAGAACCTGTGTTGAGACGAAAATACCGTAACAAGAAGAGACTTCTGGAGGATGTCGAAACGGTTTTAACGAAGCGCAAATTACGAAAGGACATTTTTACGAATTATCTGTCTGTGATTCTTTGGTCTGACATGATTTAGTTAGACAAGATTAGGCATCATCCCTCGTCTGGTCCTGGCTGGCGGTGGCGCCTGTATGTCGCTGTAGCGGGTTTAACTACGGTCTAACTGTGGGGTTGCGGCAGTGGCAGTTAAACCTCAGGATGGCTGATGCTGATGCAGTGATTACTACGAGAAGCGATAACGCGGTTCGGCAAGGCCCTCGGCCATTTTACACTTTGCTGGGTGATGTAATGTCCTCTGATTGGTGTACATGTGCCTTCATAATCGCTCCTTAATTAGCAGCCTCTTGTGCGCTCCTTAATCTACCACAGTTTGGGTTCGATTACTATTATTTGGCTAACGGTGTCGCGTGATTACGTCACATGCGTTAAGCTGTAACTTCGCGGTTTGGATTTTTTCAATTAGAACATTAACGTTTCAAATTATTAACTAATTATTTTTTAATTATAAATCAATGAAATTCATTACACCCTTCACGCATATTCGTCATATTGCCACCAGAGTGGTCGGGCCGCCAAGCGTCCAGCCTCTAGTTTCACAACCACCCTGGCCACCCCTCTCAAGGGAAGCCGCCCCACCGATCAACAATGCCATATCCTCTATTGGCTGAATCAAACGGGAATTAGCCACAATTTAAGCTTGTTTATTAATACAAAGTGGGGATCTTTGTCGCACCCCTGGATATTGTCTGCCGGAAGTATTACCCAAAATACAATATGGTTAGTTATTACACCCTCGAAATCCAAGGTCACCCCTTTATATTCCTTTTTATTTCCGTTTAACTGTGAGCCTAACCCGCGACAGGGGAGAGCATCGTTTAAGCTCATTAAAGCCTCATTCGAGGGCACTCTGTATAGTTTGCTCTTATTTGTTACTGTTATTTATTTGCTGTGTGAACGTTGGGAAAAAACTTTTATTCGTGAAAAATTTCTATCATCCCATGAAAGATCGATGGCTCAACTTTGACGGTTCTTAGGAAATGGACACATATGATACATAAATAAAGCATAATTATTTTTCAGTTATTGCATAATGACTCAAAACTGTAAAAGTTTAAGTTTTGTAGGACTTCAATTCTTGTTCTTTTAGATACATGAGATTTCACTACTGCATCTCAAGGTAAAAATGTTAATTTACACATCAATTGCCTTGTGTATTCATCAAATTAGGAGTGCGACAAGTCAGATACACGGGATTCAGTTATTAGTAGACCTGAACAATACGGTGAATGATATTGGAATATACACATTTAAAGGATTTGATAAGAATAACGCTCAAAATCAAGATGGCGTAACTGTTAGAGAACATTTAGCACAGATAGCGCTACCATATCGTGGTTAGTGAAAACTCTCATGGATAGCGCCACCGTCTCGTGGCGATACTATCGAGTTGCCGATACCGACCATTGAATAATTCATCGGCCTACTAGTTCAATTCACTCGCCACTAATAATTTATCAGGTACCAGACTCTGTCACTCCCAGATTATATCTGTAATTAATTCCGCCATCCGGTGACACCGAACGTCTCGTTTAGCCGTGTTGGGTGCCCTGGATGTGAATCAGAGTCGGGATCTTGACCTGGAGGCGTGTTCTGTAGTGCGTTTTGGTTCCGCCGAGAGGGCGCCTCGAACGAGATGCAAATCTGTCCCGAGCTATGCAATGTTGTAATTTGAAAAACCTGTATGTGGGGATTCTTAAATATTATTAATTTGTCTGCAAATACGTTTTGGAATGATCGATAAATTCTATATTAGGGCCTACCGATTTTTGAGTTTTCGAACAAAATACCATTTTGTTATACGCTGTAACACATACATTATTCATTTTCCAAAGTTTAGTTTAGTTCACGCCAGTGAGCCATAGCTGTTAAAAGTAACTATTTGTTTATTGGGCTACAGTAAATGTATACTGTATCTAAAATATTTAAGGAGTGGGTCATACTTAAATAACCAAAAATGTGTAGAATTTCATTTTCTTATGTCTACATCCTATTAAAATTTGTGTCAGTTGGTTATACTGTAATTTTGACATGGTTATGTCTAAGCTCTGGGGGGGAGGGAGGTAGAAGATTTGTGGAACACAAAGAGTGCAGCGGAAGTGTTTTTAGATCTTTTAATAGGGAACTTTCTTAAATAACCATATCCTTACTTTAAATCTTTTTCTAGAGAAGCCCTAATATTGGATAGGTGATTAAATTAAATCTTACTTAAGTATAAGTATTTGAAAAAATTCCTCACCAATTAAATGATACTTTCTCACCAAAAATCAATCGTACTTGTTGAGAAGATTAATTATTGCATTTCCTTGGCCCAGTGGACCAAGTACGTTATCCGCAAACCCCATAAGCGGAATGCAACCCCATAAAGTATTCAATGTCAACACGCACGTATTAGCATAGAGACGAGCGGTGCGATTTCATTAGCTCTATAGGATTACAGGCATAATCAGGTGATTTTGAAATCGCAGAGGTCTAATCCCATTAATACGGTGGAATTGTAAATTATGCACCAATCGGCTTTCGAAAAACCGACTACATAAATACGGAGACGCATAAATTCTTGGTTACTTAGAGTAAACAAGTCAGCGCCCGCGGATCGCAGATCGCCGACTGCTCCATAAATAATAAATTCGGATTATGGAAAATTTTAACGAATGTTCTGCTTTGCATAAATTCTCGGACAGGATCGCTCTTCCATATTTCACGGGTCGTACGATAATACGTTGGTAGAGCGGTTTTGCACACTTTGATTTTTACGATAACACTTCCGTCCAGCTGGGAGGCGACTTTTTATTCAATTTGTGCATATCAGTGACGATTAACGAATTAAACTCAAACTTTTGTTTGGAAAATTCTGTACTCTACAACTGGTTAATACTAAATCATTATGCAGACCAGTATACGAATTTCGTACTACGTTTATTTCCCTACATGCGTACATACATTAAAATTTAAGGCTATGTTATCGCATTCAAGGAAATTTAATATAAAATATTTATGATTTACGTATTTACGAAATTTTAGAGATATTAGTTTATAAAACCATTTTTAGTACGTTATTGAGTTAGTTCCTTCACATCTCATGCATTTTCTCGTAACAAAAAGAATAAATTAGGTTAATTTTGTAACGAAACGGTCACCGGTAGAGAGAATGGTACAAATCCGCCATAGTGGGGAATCAAATACGGTTTAAGATATCAATATGATGTGTGATTAAGCATTTATTTTTTTATATATACATATATAACATGATGTAGTACTTAAATCTCAGTTTCAGTTTCATTTAAAGTAATAAATATCTTATTTTCTCTTAAGGTGGCGGCATTAACACACCCTCCGCTAATTTAGCCAAGGGGACATAACAGTTTATACCTACGCCTATTATCGGAATATATTTTATTAAGTTTGATACATATCAATATTGAATGAATTTCTACTGTTTCCTCTACGAAAATGCGATTGAATTTCTGCATATTTATTCCTAAATGCGCTTATCTAATACTTAAGAGAAAAAACTCAATGAAATACATAGTTTAGGTAGGCCTACTCATATATAAACATGAAACAATTCTAAAATCTCTTTTAAAACTTATTAGTATATATTCACCATACCTTTAAAATATTTCTCTTGTTACGTAATCGTACGACCAAAATTTAACCACTGTAACGCTTAGATAAGATGGAGAAAAACTTGTTTCAAGGACTTCAAAGATTAAACCAACAGTGACATACACTGTCAGACACGGTTACAAACCAAGACTTTGTACTGAATCAGGAAGAAAGACAGAATAAATTTATCAGTGAAATATGTTAGATAGTCATCACACCCGTCATATCGCTTCCCTGATAAAAAAAGTCGAATAACTGGTTGTTTAATTTACTTTGAGCCAAATATTGATTAGATTGCTTCGGTTAACAACTTCTAGTTATAACTAAGCCGATCACGAGATCGACGAAAAATAAGGGCTCGCTACAGTCTATATACACTAACTTGGCCGATGGGTCCTCGGCTACCTGCGTCCGACCCGGGACAGCTATAGATCTACTCCTCCCTGACTCAGCTGTGTCTGCAATGAGTCACATATTGGTTATACCAATATACTAATAAACCTAGTTATGCTGATATAAGCCGAATCTGTGATAATTTATATTTACAGGTTATATTTTAATCATTCAAGGCTGAAGAACAATAATGGACAATGGAGAGTACGAACAATATACTATAGTCTGACGAAAGCCTGTACATTATGTAGTGTTTTCGGCCAATAAATATTTCTGATTTCTTTTAAACGACTCATTTTAATGTTTTATGACATTTCCGGAAAGTTCATACATATGAAAGTAAGAAAAATGATATCAAACACAACAAGTGTTCTCTATACATACTGTTTATACTCAATTATTTAACTATAAACTGTACATATAGAGAATACTAGCAGTAAGCCCGTCCGTTGTACGGGTTGTAGGAATCAGTTTAAAGAAGGAAGATCATCATACCAAAATGTAAACCTGAATCTTAAACAAATCAATACAAAGAAATAAATCAATACCCAGCTTTATTATTATTAGTTATACGTTAAAATAACTTTTCAATATAGTATGGTTTCGAAATGGGTTTAAATCAATGACCGATATAAACTAACTAATATTGATTTCAACAGCTGTTAGTTTTTCTTTCTACTAAATCTTTAAACTACAAAAACAGCTGATTACTATCAGTAGGTTATTCATTGAAAACTGGATCAAAATGTGAGTAATATCGCGTAAAAGTGGGTTTTTAAATGCTCGTTATTATCTTTTCAAGGGGCGACGGGCAATTTCAAGCATTTATAAACCTTCTCTAGAATGTAGAGAATACATGAAATAAGTTTCATTGTAATCAGTTCTCCCGTTTTTCGGAGAAGACGGCGTAAAATGCCTCCTGGAGCGTCACAGACAAACAGACAAAAATTGAGATATGACCGGTTTCGGCTTCTCTAACGCACGAAAAGTAAAATTAACTAAAAAATGAACAATTCTGAGCAATGTACAGACAAAACTTCAATTTTATTTATATAGATATACATAATAAATATAGGATATTTTTATGGCTCGGTCAACTACATAATAATACGAGGTAATTTGTTTCAATATTTAGCTATAAAACACTGTTTATTGCTGAAGGATTTCTACCGCTTGAAATGTTATTCAGAAATAAATCTTGTTCAAACGTTTAATACATAACATTGTGTTACCTATTCGTTCTATATTTAAGTGTATTTAATTATAATTGGTGAAATCATACACCCTAAACTATGAACAAATCCAAACTATTAAACAGGAGTCTAAATAAAACTTAAATATTTCAGTGTAAACAGTATTTATATAGAGAACACTATCGTTATTTTCAGTCGAACCTTTCGGAAATGTCATAAAAAATTAAATTTCATAGCCGGTTAAAAAGTTTATTAATGTATTTTTATCACCAATATGTGACTCACTGCAGACACAGCTGAGCGAGGGAGGAGGAGATTTATGGCCGACCCGCAGGTAGCCGAGGACCTATCGGCCAAGTTAGTGTGGACCTCTCTCGAACCTCCTTGGGCCTCCTAGGGGATTCCACTGGGCATCCATGCCATCATGCCCTTCTTGGGGCTTCTCTCAAAACGCCCCGGTTGTCTCAAAACGTTGGAGTGGACTCACAGTGAGTGTGAATCCATTTTGGTTGTTTCATGGCCCGAACTTAGATTTTTGGGGGTTTGACTTCCTCAAGAGCTAGCTAGACTGTACAATATGTTAATGACAATGACGTAGCCAGGAGTTGCTCGGATAACGAACGGGTGGAGTGTGACAGCCGTGCGTGTTTAGCCAGCCATATTTATGTCGGGTTTCAATAACGTATCACTCCAATTACCCGGGCCCGCGCTACTGCTGCCATCTCTCTCCAGTTGGGATAACTAGGAGCACGCCACCCCCCCCCCACATTATAACGCTTATAAATCCAGTCTCTCATTATCCAACCGTTCTCCGATTATAATTTTATAATTACAAACAACGGATAACAACCTCTGAACAGGTATTAGAAAATTTAAGTTATTAGGTTCGAACATGAAACTGATAAGTCAGAAGCTGAATTGGGTTTGAATTTTGAAGATGATATTCCGGCTATCATAAAAGCATATTTACATTTTAAAAGAAATAAAAATACTCATATTCAATCACCGAAGCGATGTCTAATGTTTGTAATTTAATGTGGATATGTGTGAGGAGTGTGTCGACTGAAATGTATTTAACGAAGTGATTATTTGCACGTCCAAATGTACATACCTACTGATACTCGGGTACCGGGTGGGGTTAGGTTAGGTTAGTTATAATTATAAAAGATACCATGAACTATTTCTGCAGACAATGAATCTCAACAGTTCCTGGATACTAGTTGTTCTAATAAAAAAACGCATTTTTCTAAGAAATATTGACGTATTGAGGGACGGACGTGTGCGGTAACGGCGCACGTCAAAGTGCGGGTAGCTCCTGCCTAATAGCAGTTGTATTTCTTGCAACTACCAGCCGATTAGTTAGGTCAGATTAAGAACAAAACAAGCTGAAGAGGACAAATTAATCGGGTATAGCGAACACCCAACTACCAAGTCTTGTAGGCAACTTCGAGGTGTTTACGAGGGTATTGGCTTTCATTCATTCAAATGAATAGTCAAAGGTATTTGTAGAGGGTCACATTAGATAAATCAAACCAAATGGAAACAACAAATAAGAGACAGCAAGGTGGATGGCCCGGGCTGTTCGTTGCTTCCCAAATTCTAATCCTAGCACGAGCCCGTAATGACGGCCTGTCTCTTGGAGAGCTATAATAACAGACATCGGGACCCTGTAATATGGACCCTGGACAAGTGCATTGTTTTCAATAGGTGGTTACTTCATTGATTAATATGATCTATTATCTGGCTATTTTACTGTCAGTGATCAATTTCCTTTCCTTTGCATCTCAAGTCTGAAGAGAAATTATGTGACTGTTTCTTCGACTTACTCTTCATATTTTGTTAAATCAATTAATGTCACTGGAGCCAATTGTTTTGCTAGGAAATGTTTTACTGTACTTACAAAGATTTCTTTCAGCTCTTACTTTACATTTGCGTATATGGAAGACAGGAAAATTAAAGTTATTGCAGGTGTTTCGCTAGTAATACTGAAAGGTTTCGGGTTTGCCTTTACACGGTATTGATTTCAACCTGGGTCCTTTCCTCGCAGGCACAAAGCCTACATTATACGGCATCCGACGTTCTGCAGAGTTACGTCAGTCTGGTTATTGATAGTATTAGTATTTATAGTACAGTACAAAAATATCAATAACAAAACCAACTTAACTCCACAGAGCGAGGTTGGCCGATGTCGGAATACACATTGCCGACAAACATAGAGTACTACAGGTGGGGTCAGTATAATACAAAGTACCAATCTGCTTTGAGCTCAACTTCTCTTAAAATAAACAAGACGAACAACAGAACAAATTTTGATAATAATTACACAACAAGTGTTTTTGTTTCCGATTTTTTTGTTCTTCAGACAGACAATTACTGTCAGAAAATATAACAATGATCGTTATTAAGTTTTATGGATCATATTTGTTGACACATGTTTTCTAGAATTTATCAAAGTCAATCTTCTTTGGTCATGCTACAGTGTATCACTTTATTCTAACATAACACCGAATACAATGGGAAATCTACAACAAATCTAATTGATTTTAGATTTTAAGGTTATATTGTCATAATTGATACGCATCATGAGGCTTAGTAGTCTGCATCAGTGTTAGCCATCTTGGATTTTAGTCCCGTAAGAGCAATGTTAAATTCTGGCACCTATATCTCCTTGACCTATTGTCATAAATTAACGGAAGAGGTGTCAAATTAAAGGTATTGCAGTCCTCCAGAGCACCACCTTACAGAACTTCTTATTTTCGCTCTCAATAAAAAAATAATAATGATTTATTTTGTACAATATTCCTGGATTGTTGTTTTTATATCAAGTTAAATTTTTGAACATATTGAAAACGTCCCTGAAGCCACATCTCATCAATGTACTTCCAAAGTTTTACATTGATACTTTGATAATTAACGCCACTACACACGCCAAAGTGAAGGTATGTTCCGCCAGAATTTAACATTGCCCTTACGGGACTAAAATTCAAGATGCCTACCACTGATGCAGACTCTTAACATTAAGACGTAAAACCAGTGAAGTGAATAAGCTTGCTTGAACAGGAACTTGTGTTGTGAACAGATTAAGAATGATCCAGAGAATCCACTATGACCAGGGTGTAAAATGCATGCGACGGACGATAACGGGAAATCAGAGAAATATCCAGACTTGGGAACCGGATCGTCAAAAACGTGTTTATTAAGTCGCCCTCCTCATTTTATTTTGAACTTTCATCTGAAGCCGCGAGCCCATTGCCCAGGTTTCATTTACATTCGGTAATCCCTAATTTCCACTTGTCATTGTTTGTTCAGGGTTTCATATTTATAGCTTAAACATTCTACTTGCATACTGTAACAAAAGAATGAGTTGAAATGTATGAGACAGATAAATTATTTTTACCATATATTTTCTTTTTTTATAAATGTAAAAAACCTTTTATTTACAAAAATTACTGTACAATTTTCAAAATTATCAGTTCTAAATTTTATTCACTTTGGGCAACGTCACAGAGGGTTAAATTAACTTATTGTGAAATAAACAAACAGAATATATTAAAAAAATATCGTAAAGACACAAATTTATTTAGACTAAACTAGTATAACCTAATTGTATGATAACCACCACTTGTGAATATTTACAATTTTTGGCAATACAACGGTAAACCTTGACAAAAATGTTTATTATAAGTTAACTGGTATTGTTGAACAGAATTATTAATTTTTTTAACTATTCCTATATTTACCTAATAAATATAGACCCTAATAATTTTATTTAATATTCATAAATGAGTAAATTTAGATTTAGGCGTACAGTAATTTATTTATTTTGTGATTAACTCGTAGTTATGACTGTACTTTTACAAGAAAATAGTATAAATCCACCATAATTGTAGTAAGTAGCGAGTGGTGAGTGGTGAGTACTGTACAATCAGAAAGGAACGGATTATTTGCTATCCGTTCATCTATGAAAGTACTCACTTTCATGACGTACAGTATATATTTAGAATTTTTGTCGATTTCGTAATAATTTAAATTTGTCCTTCAAACGTTTAAAATAAATAATAAAAACTAACAATGAGAAACAAGAATCATTGTTAAGTAAAACAGAGCTCTAAAACATGTAAAAATTCGACTGTCAGAAGTGGGATTCGAACCCACGCCCACAGATGTGGACTGCGACCTGAACGCAGCGCCTTAGACCACTCGGCCATCCTGACTTGTCCGAGTTAGCAAAATTTTACATACAAATGCAAATGTTTGATAGTATCAATAATGTTACTCAAACTCGATACCCACTCATAATGCACCACTCATTGCTTGATGATTGCCAATACTGTAGTATTATTGTGATGACTTTATTAGGTAGGTCTGTCTATAAATATTTATCGCAGTATGACGTATCCTGCTTTTCGGCAGTTTTTACAAAGACATTGTTAGCTTTAAGACATCTATGCTTTACGTTTCTAATGATCACGAATAGGATATAGTAGGGCCTATATTTAGAGGTAATAAAGTCATCACAAAAATTTACAATCCCTCAATCATCGTCTATCATGTTTCTGTTATATTGTGCTTGAAAATACTTAATACAGTAGTTAAAATAAACCTAGGCCTATCTCTTTTTGTTGCATTAAAAATCACTGCAAAATAAACGACTTATTTAACTATTTTATTTCAGCTCATGGAAACTACTAAGCTAGTTTAAATTAATGAAATGGCAAGCTAAAGAATCTTTTCTGAATCTGAATCTGCAAAAGGGTAAAAGTTTAAATTAGATTAGATTTAGGCTAAAATATGAAGGAGCATTTCACAACCCCGTGTATGGTTGGAAATCCAATAACCATCGAAAATTCTACCCAAATATGACACTGAAACCATCCCTTCTAGCTAGGGAATCGGTGTGAAACGGGGTTCTAAGCGGGGACAAATCACCAAATGCATTTACTTCACTCTATAATAACATAATAAGGAAGAACAACGCCACGGAATAACATTATTCCGACGTTTTCTAATGTTTTTTTGGCCGAAATAAGACACCCTTCAACCATTCAGTTGAGCTTGACAATATGCCGTATTACGGGCTCTGGGAGGGGAGAAACGGATATTGGAGGGAAACCGAGGTTACATAGGAATTCATTCAATGCTCAACAATTAGTTAATTTCCGCTTCGATTGGTTAACGAATTCACAGTACAACTTTTCAGTGAGTCCGGTAACAAACCGAAGTGGATATAAATTGTTGTGGATCAGCTGAATACATCAACATTATAACACCACAACCAATCCAGACTTTAATTCCGCAAAGTCATGCAGCCTAGCTTCTAGTTATGTGAAATCTAATCTTGTTCATATTAAATGTTCGGTTAATTTCATCATCATTCGTCTCGTTTTGTCACATGAGTATGTCTTAGCTCTGGGGGGGCATTACCAATCCGTGAGACAAAATTTTGAAACGGAAGTGACGTCATATGGTTAATGACGTTATATGGTTATAAGGACAGCTGTTTAGAGGAACTGAAAACATTCCCTTTAGACTTATCCATGATCTAAGCTTTTTCCCAAAGGGAAGTAAATGCATTTTTCCTAACCAAAAAGGGAGCTGCAAAAAAGTAAGGTATTCAATTG
The DNA here is from genome assembly GCA_023375725.1 of Nephotettix cincticeps. Classification (NCBI taxonomy): domain Eukaryota; kingdom Metazoa; phylum Arthropoda; class Insecta; order Hemiptera; family Cicadellidae; genus Nephotettix; species Nephotettix cincticeps. The sequence goes on along the minus strand of CM041786.1, from coordinate 25,305,022 downwards.
GCAATCAATTGAAAGTTTGATGACATTTTTACTTGTTATAATTGACAAAATAAATTGCAAAAATGCTCACTACGCTAAAAGTTAGTATATTAAAATATAACATCATTCCAGTAATGTCCATTTCTGGCCGTAGGTACATTCTTCCGGTCTCTCATTAAAACCAAGATAACTAGAAAGATATACAGGCAGGTATGTGTCACGAGCAAACTTCCCGCCAGACATTTTATGATAATTTCTGCCTGGTGAAATCATTATTGTTTATTTATATAAATAACTTTGGTCATCTGGCTAGCCTCAAGGTTCAAGGCCTTGACCTAGCCTCACGGCTAGGTCAAGTGACTGGTTCGATTCCCGGGATGTCCACTAAATTTAGATAATCAAATTCAGTAACAAAAATAGTGAACTAGGAGGCTGCATAGCTGAGCTAAGCCAGCCACTGGGAAAAATATATATATTTTTAAATAAACTTCCATAACCAAATAATAACCATAAAATAAAAAGTTTCCTGTTGTTGTATTTTCCAAAAATACAGTATAACTAATTGTAAAACGTGTTTACCAATCAGATTAGGATCAATCATCATAATATTTGAATGATTTTGACATTTCTGGCAGCTAGAGTGTAATAATAAACATTTCTGTACCAGTGACATCACCGGTTTTTTTCAGATGACCCTTATTTCTTTCTCTCTTTATACGAGTACTTTAGTTACCTTGATTAAAACTATCTAAGACTTTGCCCAAAATTACGTAGTTGATTGGCTCTTGAGTTACCGTAAATTTCCGTTTTTCTAGTGTACGGGGTTTGTTCATGTAACCTACTCATTCCTAATTAGGAATTCCCAAAGGAATAAATCGCAAAATGGGGTCAGCGGAACGTGCGAGCCAAAAAAATGTCTCCTAACCGTGAAATTTCCTGTTTAAAATAATGTTAATTACTTATTTTTTGCAGTGTGATCAGTTTCTCAGTCCAACCTTTTTTTAAGAACAACGTGTTTCCTCTGAAGCTCGGGGATAAAGATTGTGTCCAACGTTTAGCAAGGTAACGGAGCTGGTTGACAGTCGGTTGGATAACAAAAAATGTAGGAGAGATAGATTCCGGTAAGTGATAATAGCTTAAGCTACATTAAATTCAACCCGCCCACGTCGTAGTACCAATCGTCTACAGTACACGTATAAGAGCAAGAACTGTAGACGTAGACGATCAATGCAGAAGCTCCTCCGAGATGGATGGCCCGGAGGAAGGCTGGAACCAGTTACAGAGTCAACACTCGCCGTGTTGGCCAGGTCAGTGGTCAGCGGTCTGTCTCCCACCTGCCCCAACCTTGAGTATGCAGGCGTCTGCCAATGTCTGGGTCGGCTCGCTATCCGAGGGTCACCGGTTTGATCATGGACCCAGCCGCCATAGTAATTGAATTACTTCAGTTATAGCCTAACTACATTTCGCCGTCAGGTAGTACTGTAACAAGACCAGGGTGTGGTAGTGGATATTTCTTATAAAAACAATAATGTTCAATATACACCCTCACTAACCTTACCTTACCTTTATATTTACCCTTTTTGTAATGGCGAACTAAATAGGTACTAAGTGTAAGATGATAGAGGCGTGACGTGATAAGATGAGTATTACACTACTGACTGAGGCTGGCGTGTTCCTTAAATTCGAAAACGCTGACGAAAGCAATACTTTCTCTTATCGTATAGGGGGAGAAAGAAGGAACCATACCAGAAACATATCGTATTTCAATTTACGTTCAAGAATACCTAAGAAACAATCAAAAAATCATATTTATTTAGAATCGTCTCCCTAATAGCTATGTGCTAGAGATAAATGCAGCGCTGCGTTGTAAACCAACTGCGCGTGTGAGTTAATTGAATTAGATTAAATTATTAAAATAGCAAGTCTAAAACGAGGTAACTAAGGCTAAGGCTGACATGTTCCTTATACAGGACTGTTAATTAACAGCCCAACGGCCGATGGCAACTAAGGGACCTACAATTTAACGTGGAGCCCGAACCACTGCCTCTACGAATTGGTCTAATTATGAGGATGGTCTTTGCGGATTAACGTAGTATTCAATAGTGTGGAAGTTAATCCACACAAGAGAACACCACACCCACTACCCACCCACCATCGCTCACAATTATCCACAAATCGGAAATCTGAAATTAGATTCACGCTAGCGAGCAAATTTGCAACGCTAACACTCCAAATGCCAGTGAAAAACCAACAAGCAGCGGGTGGGATGGTAATGCACGTCTGTGTCTTTGATCAGGTTTATGAGCGGTTACGCTTAATTGAATCTCCGAAGCGTGCAATCTTGGCCGTAGAAGGAGGCCGGGTGATGAGCTCGGACAGGCGTGCAGAGCGGCGGCGGCGGGGGCTACTGCGCGCAGATTACGATTTATGGGGAGTTCTAATGAGGACTGGAGGATATGAGGTTGTAGAGGAGCGCGTACTTGCAGGGGCTCGGGAATAGGAATATGCGGTTGTTAGGTTAATAAATCTTTGAAATTTGGGAATAAAGCTGTGAGGAGGAATTGTAAATTGGTAAAACAGCGAACTCCACTATTTAGTTTCAGTACCAGCTCATAGGTCCGCACAAGAGAACGGTTTCCTTAAACGTCGATAGATGCCACTACGTTCTATTCGACTTTTCAGGATAGAAACAAAACACGTTAGAATTACGTTTTCAAAGCACTCAAACTGCGAGGGGCAGACAGAATTTATTGATTGTGAGGGAAAGAGAATCATAAAATTGAGTTTAACGTTGTGAGGGAAGGTACAATTGAAAATCGGGTATTAGCTTTGACTGTGGAAGCTGTGAGGAAGAAAAAATTGGGTTAGAAACTGCGAGGAAAAGAAATTATTATTGTAAATGAAGTATGCGCTTGAGAGAGTAACAGCAGATTAAATTTAGGGTTGAGGTTGTGATGAAAAGAGATATGCAACAAAAACACGTGTGCAATAACGATCTAACAATAAATTATAATAGTTAAGAAAATTCTGTATGGATCCGCCGGATCTTTGGTGATCAGAGGAGTCATTTTAGACTATCTTAAAATTATACAGTAGTGTATTTTTTGAAATATTAAATACATCGTTGTGTCTAGTAAACTGGAATAAATCACTGGTTATTTACATTTTACCAACATGACAATGGACATCAAGGAAGAAGGGTTGTCAAACCGCTCCTAAAGTAGGTAAGAGGGTTTGGATGCAAACACATCGAAGACTGTCAGTTAAATACTATTTTATTACGGATCGATCTTAATGTCTCGAGTTACTTAATTATAATGTGGATTAGTTTTGTTTGCCACTTTCTTATACCCCTACTCTTTCAAACCCATTTTTTATTAGTTACACCGCTCATGCATTGCATTCTTAAGATTAAAAGATTATCTAGAATATGAATCAAACAGTACAACTATACAAATTATCAATGTATCATAGTATGTTGTTTTTAACCTAAGATTTTGATCAACTATATCTCCAGAACTAGTTTTTTTGTTTTAAAAGTAACTTTAAATAAAAATAATGTATTAGAGGTTGAAATAGAGAAGAACAAAGGTTCAGACAGTTCAGTTCAAAATGCTGATGGAACCATAATACACAAAATAGCAAAACTAAATAAACTTCGGGAGATGATTTGACATGTAAACCGTGAGTCATCTGCGTTTAGTAGCTAGCACAAGGTAAGCAAGTAGCAGATCAGCAAATCAGCATGATTATGTGGCTCGTTGGTGATAAGCTGCAATGTATCGTGTCTTGGCAAGCTGCAAGCGCAAGGTGCATTTATTTGCATCTGCTGCAGATGTGGGTATACCTAGACACATTAGTCTATTCCCCTCAAGTCGTGAGCTCTACAAAATCTAAAATGATTTCATTACCTATTGCTTCTATTCTTCTACCTACGTCCCCTTCTCAACCAGTTCAGTTTTTTATTAATTCTTCTACAGCTCCTGAAACTAAAACTTAACAACATTTTTTTTATTTCACATCCATCCCCAGTTCCACCAACCTGGGACGGTGGCGACGTCCTGTAATTCAGCTACTTGGAGGTCTCGAATTGGGGATAGTTGTGAGAGATGGTCGGTGGAAGTAGTGTTCTCTTGTGTGGATTAACGTCCGCACTATTGAATACTACGTTAAGCCGCAAAGACTATCCTAATAATTAGACCAATTCGTAACTCAGAGGCCGTGGTTCGGATTCCACGTTAAACTGTAGGTTCATTAGTTGCCATCGACTGTCGGGTTATTAATTAACAGTCCTGTCTAAGGAACATGTCAACCTTAGTCAGTAACAAGATTACAAGATCGCGCCACAACCATCCTACACTCAATCCTCATTCATACTTGGCTTAAAATACCTCATTTCAATGATCTAATCTGATATAATCTAATCTAACCATCGTAGTACTCCTCCTCCACCCCCCTCCCGACGCTAATCCACTGCTTGTGCGGCGGGGATGTGAAGTTTATTCAAATATCTCTGATGTACGAGCGGACAAGTGTTCCACCTTCTTAGACTTCCGGAGGAGCGTGTATGTTGAGCATGGAGCATGGAGCATGCAGCATGCTCAACAGACATGGCCGTGTAGCGTGCTAGCTAGACGCCATGCTCTGTCCGGTGATGGACGGCTACATCGCGGCCGTGTTGCAAGATAACACTACGGCCGGTGTTTTACCGCTATCCTATCCTGCTTTTACTTTGTATAAAGTCCACGAACTTTAACAAATTTGACAGCTTAAAGTAATTTTCTCATGTCTTGATCTTATATAATTTAAAACCATGGTGAAAAGAAAAAGATAGGTGTGCTACTCTAATTTTGAAGACTTATATGTAAGCATATGCAAATCTGAAGGCAGCGGGTTAAAATGTCATACTCATATTCATATCCAGCGTCGTCCCGGTTGACCTTGCCAGACATAGGACCAGTCAAATTTCCTACGATTCTTCATTTTTCCTTTGTAAGCACATCTAATAGAAGCTGTCGTTCTGTCAGTATCAGAAGCAGTAGGCAGAGAAGAGGGAAAAATGGACAATGATTAAGTTGGATTATATTAGGTCGAACTATGGATTGTTTATTGTCTGGATAGTTTTTTGTTAATGGAAAAAATATTCTTGTTTTTTATGAATGTTATATTTTATAAAATTTGTATTTTACTGTCTCATTTGAATTGTTTTAATACCTTCTTCCGCTGTGTATGGATGTAAAAATAACAATCGGATGATAACTTAGGTATCAAACCAGTTGATAAAAGCCTGTAATTGTGTCGATATTAACATAAAAAAGCATTTGTTCTGCCCATTTTAGAACAGTTTTAAGTCTCTCAACACCGAGTTAAATTACCAACAACTAAACTTTCCATATCTGACAAACTGAAGTTCCAAATTTCAATCTTCCAAATATCGACAAAATTATACATATGGAAAAGGAAAACGAGGAGGCAACTGAGGGGGTGATGTATGATTGAATCTGCAAAAGAAATACCTCCGAATCGAATAGTTCATCAGCAAGCTTTCTTTGTTAACAAGCTTTACAAATTAACATAATCGTATTGATTCAAAAGTTTGCTTGTCGAGTTGGTTAAGATCCATCACGGTTTAATAGACCCCAAATACGATACTTTTATCTTCGAGAAACGACATTTTTTTATAAACAACGCAAGACGAAATAAAGTAGGCCTACAACATTGACAGCTGAATGAATGATTTATCTTTCTTTTTCCATTATTATTTAAAACAAATATGTGGAATAACTATAAAGGGGAACAACTATAATAACTATATACGTAATAACTATATTCACTATAAAGGGGTACTACGTAACCTTTGCTACTATTCTAAAAGGTGTTTTTATTCGCGAATTAGGAAAAAGAGAATAAATATTACACATCGGTCAGCCAATCAGACTGGGCCGGAAGTTCCAATGGAGGGTCCAGAGGCAGACCGATAAGTAGTTGTTAAAAGCCATTTAGAGACCTGACCTGGGTCAATAGTCCCTGAAACGAGCCGCCACGCCTCTCCCGGCCCTGTAACAAGGGTTTGCTTCACATATTCTTTTCCCTTGCACACAACATACACAAAGATGCATCCCATTGCATTCTCATTGAATCCCATTGGAATTCTATAGACAAGTAACTTGTCTATAGAATTCCCCTCAAGGTTTCTACAGTTGGCATTATCAAATTGATTCTATTTCATCCTGATTCACACACTAGGTGGGATTCCAATGAAAATAGGAAGAGCCCTACATTACATGAATATATTTTGTTTTTAAGGAAAAATTCTCTTAGGATATTAAGAGATTGAGATTAAATGTCCAGATGAGTAAGCATTTAATTTTCGAATGGACACTATCTACACACAGATATAAAACTTAATATTAAACATCAAAATAAAATAATTATACTTTTGTATGTATGTAAGTTTGAATAAAAATAAAATATCAAAATTAGAAGTATTGTAGATTTAGTAGAACGTCCATTAGCTAGCGGTAAACGTAATTCGTGTGTGTTTCGTATAATGATAATGTAAATTATGATAGGCTGTAAATTCAAAATAAATAAAAATAAATTCGAAATGAATAAACAATTAATTCTGTCAAGCGGACAACATTTTACTTTAGATATATTAGTTATATTATGCAGTTACAGGCGGTTATGTGATATTTTTCGCATAATGTGACATTTCCACAAATTATGAACACAGAAGTCCAAACCCTGCAAAATCGTTGTAATTTGACAAAACGTCCGTTCAATTCACTGATGTCAGAGTCGGTAAAATATTTGGAACGTTATAAATTAATATCGTCGTCGGTGGCGCTTGACGCAGTGTTTACAGTAGATGGCGTTTGATGAATGGAAGCGCAACTCCCAAGTTAATTGAGCAAGGCTGAAGGAGCGGAACGTGTCTTGGAAGGAGATCATTAATTCGCAACGAAATGACTAATGGCTCCAGTAGCTAACTCTGTGTGTTTCGGTTTTATTGTCAATCTGGCAAGCAGAAGAAGTCTTAGCTCGACCATCGTCTACTCTCTTTCGATTGTCTCCAAACATCTACTGCTCTGAATATCTGGTAGCTCAGTGTTGTAGAAAGGTAATGTGCTCATCTTTAAACCCAGGAGTCACTGGTTAATTAGCCTGGGATCGTGGCGTGTCCTGTAATCCAGTTAATTGGAGGGCACGAATTGTGGATAGTTGTGAGGAATGGTTAGTGTTCTCTTGAATGGATTAACGTCTGCAATATTGAATACTACGTTAATCCGCAAAGACTATCCTCACAATTAGACCATTTGGTTATTCAGAAGTGGTGGTTCGGATTCCACGTTAAACTGTAGGTCCATTAGTTGCCATCGGCTGTTTATATGTGAAATTAAGTGTGACGCCATTCTGATTCTGTAATTGATTGTGATATAATGAATAAAGATTGTCTGATTCTGATTCTGAGGTAGTTGTGAGGAATGGTTAGTGTTCTCTTGAGTGGATTAACATCCGAAATATTGAATAATACGTTAATCCGCCATCCCCATAATTAGACCAGTTCGTAATTCAGAGGTCGTAATTCGGACTCCACGTTAAACTGTAGGTCATTTAGATATGCCATTGACTATCGGGATATTAATAAACAGTTCCTACTAAGGAATATGGCGTCAGCCTTAGTCAATAGCAAGACTACAAGATCGCGCCACAATCACCTTACACTCAGTTCTCATTCACACTTGGGTTAAAATACCTACCTTGGTAGGTCACCATTTCAAATTGTAATCTGATCTAACTATAACTAATGTACAACAGTCCTGAACCCATCAAATACGTGATACCGAGGTACAAGGTGCTAGGTATAAGGTATCAAGGGGAAACCAAGCTATTCAGAACCAGATTTTTTACTGTTTACATTTGAAACGTTAAACATTGTAGTCTCGTTAATAATACACTAAACACAACGCGAAAATACAAAATATGTAAATTTCATTTAATTCAATAATTCTTATCAATCATGAACAAAGTCTTGACGCAATTCCGTGATGTTTTGATTCTGGACCTAGTTGCTTTTCATCATTAGGATATTAATAATGATCCTGGCAAATGAATCAACTGATCTATGTCAGTAACAATGCTAAATGTCCTAAAATCCAATACATTCATAACATTATAATCCCCACGTAGTTAGGGTCGGTGTATTAAGTATAAGAATGAGAACATTGTCATGTTAATACTAAATACTATACTATAATATTTATCTTCTTGTTTAATATCAAGAACAAGAAATTATAGTAATTTGTATACTATAATAATATAAAACTCTAGTTAGCCAGGTCAGGGTGTGAAATTGGAAATATTAAAATTAGCTATCACCGATATAATGAAATCTTTGGCTATCCAGTAAGCTCTGAGATTTATAATGACTGGATTCCTTTTTATCTTCTCTGGGAGCTCGACTCCCAAGTGAGCCTAAAGGTAAGTTTTGCTCATTATTTTTTTATTTCATTATTTGTACCAAAATAAGTATGTCGCAGGTGGATGTAGGAGGTGGCTAAAGGGGTTTACGGTGTTTTCTGACAATGGATATTTGATATTGCTGATGTTACATCATATGTGCACATTTTGCGTCTTGTCGTATTCTTAGACATCACGTACTTCGTGAGGAAAATGTAAAGACCAGTAGTACGAGTCTTGCATTTAACAAAAGAGGCATCCGAAGTAGTTTCTGATTGTTATTACCTCGCGATAGGATCAAAAGTAGCTCGAATTTCGTATCAGGATGGACGAGAGCCATTAGAAATCGGATACCCGGCGCTACTGGTCTAGAGGTCTAGAGCGCTAGTGCTATTGATATTGGTGACCGGGCAATGTGATTATGTACCTAGAGCGCTGATGCGTATCTCAGGGGATATAACCTACAGATAAGAGCATTGCTCTCCACCCTAGAAAATAACACTAGAAACTAGGTTTTATTGCAACGTAGACTGGTTTTATTGTTTATACAAATCATCAATACAGTACAATAAAATACTAATGGATGACTATGACAAGTAAATCGGGCTGTTCTGTTTCTCGCTATATCTCTGAATTTGGCGATATATCTCTGATCTGTTTATGAAGAACGTGGTTTCGAGTTGTTATGATATCTGAAGCAGCTCTCTTTTCAGGGGACAGAGTCGCTAGATTTTCTTAAATATCAGCTACTGATTCATTATTATGTTCTCTTCCAGTCTCTTATTTTATATTATTTTTTTTTTTTTTTTACTTTTGCTATCTTGTTACTTTCCCTAATCCTATTCATATATCAATCTGTTTATGAAGAACGTGGTTTCGATTTTTGGGGGTTCGCCAAAGCTCCGGGGTAGAATAATTTTTTCGTTGTCTGGCAAACCTTTGGAAGAAAAATCTACTCTACGCAAAAACTTTGACACAATACTTTCTTTATACTATGTAAAAGGAGAGAAAGTAAAAATAGGCACTTAAAACGATGTTTCATAACCTCCAGAAATGTTGAATAGTTTTAAAACACTACGCATTTGATCACACAAAGTCAATAGTTATTTTAAACCAATTGACCCATTTCTTTTCCAATGTGGAGTTGTGTGTTTTGTGGAACTGTTCTGCCCATGATGCCCGTAGGCTCACCTTGGCCCAGTACGAACTCAGTCAAGTCGGTGTGGTGTGCGGGTGGCGAGATCTGGTGAAAAGGAAATACAATTCCGCTTGTTCAAATGTTTTGTCATAACATAACGTAGTGCTGCAGAGATTACACTGTTCCTTTGAAAAATAAATAGTTTATCATACAAATCTTTTTATTCTACCTACATAACTTTACTACTAACTTTAAATCCAATGTATCATTCGATTACTGACCTATTCACAATGTTCCTGTCTTAAAAAAGTAAGTTTCTAATATGTATTTTGTGTCGTTCATTGGTGACGTATCAAAATTGCAAACATATTTACGCGTTTAGAGTTCTTTCATTATTATTAGTCTAGACCAATTATTTATCTTTTATATAATGTTGTTATGTTAAATGAAAGCTTTTAAGGTTTTTTAATTCCTATTGTGAACAGAAAATTAAAAACTAGCATTTGACAAAAGCCTAAAGGAGACCATAAAAGCAATCTATGTGTTCTGAAGCTTATTATCCTACATAAATAATAAACTAAATAAAAATACAGTCGTTCCAGTCTGCTTGTAGCAAATGTATTATTAAACAAAAAGATGTAACACATAAAATGTAATCTAATAATGACATTTATTTAATCCTAATCTGGCAGATTCAGCCATTTAAACCTGGTAAATATTTTTTGTTCCGAAATTTTATCTATAATATATTCATTCATCTATCCGTTACCAACTCTCGAGAATATATTAATCGAGAGATTTCCTAATTGAGGACGAACGAGTTTCTTGCATCAGTCATAGTTAAAACCCGATTTGTAAATCGATAAGAAGATTAATCATTCAGTGGACACTGGACAGGACGAAGCCAACGTCTCCTCAACTAATTATCAGTGCCATACTTTATGGGGATATTGATCAAGAGAAAGATAGGAGATCTAGATTACAAGAATCAGTGAAGAAACGAATTTGGTGCAAAGTCATTGAATGTGTTTTATAAAATAAACGGGTTCACACATTACATGGAACAAGATTCACGGTTGTGAAATCTTCCTGCTAAAATTAGTATTTTTGTAAACAGAAGAATATTACTGTTACGACCTCCATTAATTATAAGTATTATTTTTATTCTTCTTTATTTTCCTACTAGCCAAAGTACCCGTTCTTCGCACGGGCTAAAAAGGCTGAAAGGTGTAGGCTCTACTGATACATTTAAAGTATTGTTAATTTATTCTTCATTGTTTACAAAATGACAAAACAGGAGTGTCTACAACATTTCAAAGTAACATCTGTCAAATATTGGGAGAGGATAAGGATTAATGTAATAGAGACAGTCGTCGGAAAAAAACTTAAAATCTACCATTCCGCTATTTGAAATAATTCACTAATTTCGATCCAGCAGTTTATCTGAAAAATCAACTTTATTTCTTCTTCTTCCCGAACTGTCAAAATATAGAGCAAACGGATGTTGTCATTAGAAAATGTAAACATTGAAACCTAGGACGGTCACGGCAGCTCTTTCTTCTTCTTCTCCTTCTTCTCGAACTGTCAAATTTTAGTATTCACAGCTGTTGACATTCAAGTAATTTTATGTTTTCATTCTCTAAAAATGTAAACATTGAAACTTAGGACGTAGCCCGAGAGGATTTTGAGGAAATGAGTATGCCTATGTGTTGCATGAGTTTAAGATCTACCTTTGAGTAAAATTTCAAACCGGTCGGTTCAGTATTTTTCGCATTTACCTGCCACAACAAACCCACAAACAAACCCACAAACCCACAAACAAACATACAGAAACCACCTCTCCTAAATAACATTCTTTCTTAAAAGTCTTTAAAGCACATGTATTTTAAAAAAGGTGAAGAGCAATAACTATTTTCATGCCTCGAACCATCTTTCGTCATAACACAAAACATCTATATAATAAGATCATAAAAATTCAAAATAACATTTATAACTATTTTCTTCCATTATTCGTTGTTGAAAAGACTAATTAAGACAAATACCCAAAAAATACGATACATACGAGGTAAGGAGGCTATAGCATGCTTCGCTTGATGTTAATATCGACCATAATTCCGCAAAACCGAAGAGGACTTTGAGAAATTTTCAATAGAATGTGTGAATTGCCTCCCTAAAGGCTACTTTTCAAGATTGTTAGTGATGCTAAGCTTCAAACAGTGAAAATCCCTAGACCAGGGAGTTAGGAAAATGTCAAACGTCAATATGTACATGTTTGAAAGAGCTCGCCAAGCAGATTTTAAGTCACTAACTGAACTTTAAAAGTTTTATCCATTTAAAATTGAGACTTCTGAAATTGTTTTAACAACCCTGTTTGGACGCATTTTTCTCTAGTGAAAGTTTGGAATCAATAATCTAGAGTTAAACAAATTATTTTAAACATTATTTATCTCTTATCAAAATGTATAGGGGAGACCGAGACAAGTTGGCCATAAAGACAGGATGTTAGTTAATACAATAAGTGCTAGATATTGCTGCAAGTCAATAATTAGGTTGGTAACACTTTTTCATTCCTCCACAGGACCAACATATTCGCCGGATGAGTTTTGGATGCGTGTTAGTGTGTAATAGTTTTGTGCACGTTTATGTAAAATTTTACTTGTCGATTGAAAGTGTATTTATAACTTCTGTATTGTTGATTGGCAACAAATGAACAGTATAATTAAAAGTCGTAGTTTGTAGTTTTATAAGACATACAATCTAAACTGCTTCATTCATTGGGTTTGGCTACACATTTATTTTAAACATGACGACGTGGCAAGTTGACCAAACAAGGCCATATGGAATTTCTGCCATAGTGACAAATACCCCATTAAAAAAGCTTTACTGTATATGAAGAAGAAAACCGCGAAAAGAAAGGAAGGCAAAAGCGTTGGAAAGAAAAATAAAATTACTGGCTAATAAAGCAGTTTTGGAGACAAAAATACGGGTAAATCTAGAATGAAAAAAATAAATAAACTGCAACAGGCCTAATACGCAAGAAGAAACCTAGGCAATATGGCGATGATGAAGAAAATGAAGACCCACTAGTCACTATGCTTACGGTGTCTGAAGCCTTTTTCAAAATTTCAACATAGAGCAGAGTGGATCCAATGCATAAGCTGTCAGCATTGGCTCATCAGACAATCGTAAAAATGTCCATGGACTCTTTTGTAAATGCTATAAATATGCTAATCTTTTGGAATTGATCGTGGAAGCCTAAAATTTGCTTATAAGTGTGAGTGTGTATTTCCTCATAAATATTTTTCCAATTGGAATTTCCAATTTTATAGTAATGCAACTTTTCAAAATATAACATATAAATATAATGGGCCAACAGGTATAGTGGTGGGGTACCCCGGTATAGGGGCAGAGTGGTACACTTGATATATTATATATTCATTGATTAATTTTAATATTAGTTTTAGAGTTATATTTTAAGTTTAATGATTGACATTTAAATTTAGGAGGACAGCTCTAAAATTTGTTAATAATTTCATAAATTTGAGTGTGTTTAAAACACTTTCGAAAATTAATAAGTGAAACTATGGCGAACGTCCCCCGGTCTCCCTAGCAATATGGATGGCTACGGGACCAAGTGTCGTGTGACCCGTGGCTATCAATTTGACCAGCTCCCGTAGCTGCGTGAGCTCAAGGCATCTGCCCCGCGCCCATATATCGCCGTACATGCACCGGTCTGGTACGCCATCACTTGCATGATTTGTTGGCCTACTGCCGCGGACTGTTTGTATTAGACGCGCATTTATTGTCGCTAAAACGACAGACTATTCCATGGCTACCTTATAGGGTTAAAATCGGTGTAAAAAATATTAGCGTTTTGGTTCCTTCTGCATGGGAGCGAAGGCCTTCCACCAAGCTCGAACTTCATGAGAACTCCGACCAACTTCAATTATTGCCAAAGAGAATCTGTGCAACAATCTGGTCAAGGTCAATTAGCAGATTTGTTTGGATCATATTAGAGTCTCCAAATACTTTTGTAGCCAAGACCAACGGTTTAACGTAAATTCCTAGGGGGAGAAAGTCTAAAACATAAATTATTCCTTGCAATTTTTCCGGACAGGGATTCTTACCCGGGTCTATTGGCGGATAAGCCATTGCTTTACCCTCTCAGCCGTGATAGCCACCCTTGTACATTTAGAACTTAACATTCCAGTTCCTTTATTTATTGATAGCAAAATGTTGAGTAGGTTACACACCATCAGACACTCACCTGCAGAAGCTATGACTCTAAAATCCCTTTTATGTGTGCAGTAAGATTGAGAACGTATAATCAAATAATAAATAAATCTTGGTAAAGCAATGCTCTGTTCACAGAGTAAACGCAAAGCTGTAGAAACTCAATGTCAGTACCGTGAGAAAACGTTGTAATATAAAGTCTCTGTTAATGTAAATAACTTCACACCCAATCAATCTCTGAGTGCGATAACTTTTTACCCTACACTTTGGACAATACATTGAGTTCGCCCTTAAGGCTTCATTATACGTCAATAAACAGTAAGATGCGATACGGACGATAGGGCAGAACACCCAGCTGGGTGGGATGAAGGGTTGTTGCAACGGAACGATCTTATCAGCTGTTTATTCACACGTGAGACCAAGATTGGCGGGAAATCACCCCAGCGCCGCAGACGTCGCGCCGTGCCGCGCTATAGTGACGTTGCGCGCTCCCTGTTACCCACCGTTAGAGTCTCCGACGCGATGTATACACCCATGAACCCATAACAGTTGCGAGGGATTTTTCTTCACTATTATTGTTTCAATACTTGTTACAAAACATAATTACACGAAGTGGTCCTAACAGTTACTACATAGCCACAATAATTTCATTTAGGGATTTTCGCGTTTCTAAATTATTACTTTATTCGTTCGGTGTCTTCTTACTTTCACGTGTCTTCCATTACTTACGGACTATTGTGACTGAGCTCAACAGTAGTGTCAACAGTCTAAAAAGTTAGAGTTTCATAAGCTTAGCTTTCTTGAAACCCTCAGTTTTAACCATTGACACTATATGCACGACACATTTTATTAAGGTTACGCAAAGAAAAAACTTTTCTTTTACTGGCGTAATTATTGTGTTCTTAAGGTTATGTTTTTTATTTTCTATACTTATATTTTTTTACTTATGCTTTTAACTGAAATGGTGACCTGCCCAGGAACGAAGTATTTTAAGCAAATTATGAATGAGAAATGAGTGTCTGAATGAGTTTGTCTGAGGCGGTAGGAACCTAGTTCCCTTTCGACACCTAGCAGTATCGGTCTTCCCAATAGACTTATTTTTAATCATACGCAATCTTCTTCAGTGTAAGATGATTATGGCTTGATTTTGTAGTCTTGTTACTGACTAAGGTTGACATGTTCCTTGGACAGCACTGTTAATTAATATTAACGTAAGATCCTAACCACAGTTTGCCTCTTAATTACGAACTGGTCTAATTGATGAGGATGGTATTTGTGGATGAACGCAGTAATCAATAGTGCGGACACTCAAGAGAACACTACATCCACTGACTATCGCTCAAAACTACCTACAATACGTGACCTCAAAGAAGTTGGATTGAAGATTATATAAAACTACTTTTCGTAGTAATTATTTTGAGAAATTGTTCCATATGGGTAGTTTTATTGAAAGTGCAAATATAAAATAAGATTGAATACGAAAAAAATATTTTTTTCAAGGTCCTAGTTGTGTAGTACTTATGACTTCATTAACTATATTGTGACTACTTAGTTTGTAGTATATTTTAATTGACCTAAATATAAATAAAATAGTTCAACAATAATTCTTAGCTAACCAAATAATCTGTAATTATTTTTTGAGTCATAGTAATTATCCATCGTCGTTATTTTGACTGATAAATAACAATTGATTACCAATTATTTCATCGCCAATTAGGCCGGAGGTTACAATCTGTTGATATAATCTAGTCACAAATTACTCGCTGTCGGAGATCGGATTCCGAACACGCGCCCGCTGATAGCATCTCAAAACTTATCTTCTCTATTTATCCGCGTCAGAATGTAGTGGGCCTGCGTAAGACGTTCGGAGTCAGTAGAAAATCCAGACGTTATTTAATTAACTTCCGTTAGCCGAGAGTATTCCTGTGTAAAGCGAGACCGGACGGCCGGAGGAATGCGTCTCCATTCTTGAGTTGTAAGTTTGTGGAGTGCAGTTTATGCAAATGGCGATGATGGAGGAGAGGTGACGCAGTTACTGTCCGCCAGACCGCGCTCGCATCGATACATCATCTTGAGGCGCCGCGCATAATCTCCGATACACACTACCTCTCCTACGTCTCAATCAAGTTTTGTAACATAATTTTGGAGGATTTATCCAAGTGACAGATTTGTGAGGATTGAGGATCTGTGTAACTTTACAGAGCCATGATGTCGCGAGGCAAGGTGGCATGACAGCTCTGTAAAGCCGTTGTTACAGGCTTTATTATTCTATTATTTAAAAATGAAGTTACGTTCATATAATAACTATAACGTTTTATTTTCTAATGTTGGGTTTAGTTTTATTTTAATGGGTAGGCCCTATTATCGATGCTAGGCCATCTTTGCGGTTAAATTTGATTATAATGTGGTTACGTTTGGATTTAGATAGTGAACATATTATAAATAATTAATGTCACATAAAAATAGTTTTACATTGTTTTTTAGGACTAAACATTCAAAGTCAAAGCTAACTTGCTCTCTGAAAGACTTGGTAGAGCAGGTATGTTTGGCTCAAATATCCAACAAGGTTCATCTTCTTTGTAAGTTAGTTTAGCAAGCAATTCTACCTATAAAGTACACGCAACGGCGTACTGTCATCCCAATTTATGTCTTTTGTTTCGGAATATTCCCATACATTCAACATCCAATATTACCAATTATTTACGTTTCTAGGAACCATTTTAAAGTTCTGAAATCTCAACCCATACAATAACAGAAAACTTGTGAATTGTCTCAGAAGACAAATAAACAAACAATTCAAACAAAAATTATATAAAAAAGACAATAGAAAAATTAGCATACATAGATCAAAAAGGGGAAATTTTGATCTAATTTTAATCCCTTAATTTACACTGCTAACGTTCATTTGCAAGACACAATGAAATCGCTAAGCATAGCGATATATTTGGCTTAGACCACTTTGTAAATGGTTTTGCCTAGTGATATATACAGACTGGCCGGCTATATCGCAGTTGCAATTATCGATATATCAAATACTCTGTGGAAGACATCCGTCGTCCGCAGGCATCTCTTGTAATTGCCCTATTAATATCAACTGCCCATACTTGGGCACACGCGATTCGACTGACTACATTTTTATCGATAGAGTTTGAACGGAATCTAAAAAAAAACTCACGTATTTTTTTCTTGTTTGCAAAACTACGTATATAAATTTGCAGTGCACAAATAAATTTGACTCTTTTATGATGTAACTAATCAATATGAATTTTTTTAATCGTTCTGTAA
Source organism: Nephotettix cincticeps (assembly GCA_023375725.1). Taxonomy (NCBI): domain Eukaryota; kingdom Metazoa; phylum Arthropoda; class Insecta; order Hemiptera; family Cicadellidae; genus Nephotettix; species Nephotettix cincticeps. Next base: position 25,287,924 of record CM041786.1, on the reverse strand, counting down.
CCTCTACACAAAGATAATACCAGCAGTTTAACAAAGTGGTTAAACAAGGACGTAATATATATATTATGTAATATTACGTAATATATGAAATAGTTAATGAATGTTTATTTTCAATTGTTGCTTTTAAACAAACATCTTTAATGTGAAAAACCCCTGTTCTCTAAATTGCAACAAATCTTAAAATAAAACTCTAATCTATAAAATATTCTTAATTTTGAATAAATATGAATTTCCAAGACTTGTTTTATCAATGATAATGTTACAAATGATGACGTTTTTACAAATGATAATGTCCAGGCGGAGTTATTGCTAAAACCGTGTTCTTACGTCTGCTCGAGAAAACGGGTGTTTCCACTCGAAACACGTCGCCAAACAGGTGATATCCGTATTTATTTTACTTTTCACACTGTAAATTTACTTTTCTCACTCCAGTGTTTCAACTTCAGAACACAAAACGTTAGAAAAACAGTATGCAATTACTAGCTGGGTAAACGCTGTTAATGCAGCGATAAAGCTGGAAACACTGAATATAATATACGACTAATCAAAAATAGATTACGACCCTCTGCTTTGTAGTTACCGATTAACACTACACAAATCAACTAGCTTATTGTCAACTAGTTAGAGGTGACACTGCATGACTGCAAGTAACTACTAAAGAAGTAAACTACTTAAGTACAGGGTAAGTTTTGACAGAGTGGTATTACACAACTAAATAAATGCTATTTTACTGTTATTATGTAGACCATCATAAATATGAAACGTTTATATCGTAGCCTATTTACTATTTATATTTGTTACTATTCTTTATAAACATTTCTTTCGTTTCTAGCAAAGTAGCACAATTTAGCTATTATCAACCCTTTGGTGTAAAAGGTATTACAAGTTTTTTGTGGTATATTAAGAAATTATTTACGTAAAAATGAGATAACTAGAATTAAAATGTTTCAAGGCTACAATATTAAAGCCAGTTTTTATTTTGTATAAAGTATAATAATAATAACTTCACGTTCTGGTATTAGGCCTATAATGTTTATGCTATTGTAGTGAATGAAATAAACCTTTGGAATGACCTATACGAAGTACGTTATGGTAATACGTGCACATTTTATTCAGTGACATCCTATGTACTACGTCTTGGTAAAATGCAAATAAATTATGGGAATTTTGACCTTTTTATCAATTTTTCCTGTCTGTTTCAGGAGTGCTGTTGCTGCTTTTCTGTGTTGTAGTCCAATCTTTTCCAATTTTGCATCACACATCTATGTCTATTTATATTACTAATAAACTATACTGTATCTGAACGATAAAAACCTCTGTAATATTAACAGACATTTTTACATTTACCCGTTTTTATAATCGTTAAAACATTGATATTAAACTACTTGAAAGGTACTGATTCATCGTGTACAATTAAAACACTAAAGCCCGTAGCGTGTCCTCCAGCAACTTGAAATTTCATTACCGCGCCGCGCGGAACGCAGGGGGAAATATTGGGTGGAATCGGACTCTTATGATCTCGTTGTCGGCACGCGTATGAGAAAATGCCGTAAAAGGAAAAGTAAAACCGGTCGGTGTAATGCAGCCGTTGGGACGAGGTATGGCACACGCCCGCACGACGGCCACGCGACACGAGCTATTACCATAGATGAGGGCTCCAGGTGTCGACTGTCGAGGCAGGTGACGATGCCGCAGCCGCAGGTGATAACGACTGATAACTCACCTAGCGTCGCGGTCGCGGTCGCGCCTTGCCAAATCCCTTGGACGAATACTTAGCACGATTGTATGTTGATCAAACAAACAAGGCTATTGTGAATGCGCTCACTGTTCGCAGGATGCTTCCAAAACGGCTACAAATAGGCTATAGAGAGTCACTTATAATAAACTTAAAACTCTTACTCGAACTCACGGCTATTTAGCTTACGGCGACGTTACTACAATGAAGATAATAAACGTACTGCTAATCCTAACGGTTTCGTAGTTTGTCGTGACGTCACTACAATGGAGATAATAAACGTACTGGTCATCCCTACGGTTACGTAGTTTGTCGTGACGTCACTACAATAGTTTGTCGTGACGTCACTACAATGGAGATAATAAACGTACTGATCATCCCTACGGTTACGTAGTTTGTCGTGACGTCACTGCAATGGAGATAATAAACGCACTGCTTATCCCTACGGTTACGTAGTTTGTCGTGACGTCACTACAATGGAGATAATAAACGTACTGATCATCCCTACGGTTACGTAGTTTGTCGTGACGTCACTACAATGGAGATAATAAACGTACTGCTAAACCCTACGGTTATTTAGATTATCGTGACGTCACTACAATGGAGATAAAAAACGTACTGCTCATCCCTACGGTTACGTAGTTTATCGTGACGTCACTGCAATGGATATTAAAATCGAATTGGTCATCCCTACGGTTACGTAGTTTGTCGTGACGTCATTGCAATGGAGATTAAAAACGAATCCGTCATCCCCATGGTTACGTAGTTTGTCGTGACGTCATTGCAATGGAGATTAAAAACGAATCGGTCATCCCTACGGTTACGTGGCCTGACAAACTTCACTACAATGGAAATAATAATCGTACTGCTTATACCTACGGTTACTTACTTTGACGTAACTTCACTAAAATGGAGATAATAAACGTACTGCTCATCCCTACGGTTACTTAGGTTAACGTGTCGTCACTACAATGGAAATAATGAACGTAAACCCCCCATCCCTGTGGTTACGTAGCTTGTCGTGACGACATTTCAATAGAGTTAATAAACTTATCGCTCATCCTAGAATTAACAAGCTTTTCCTATCCTACTTTGACCTTGATATTTTCTCTCGCATATAAACTATCTCACTTTGTTGACGGTACGTATTTTTGTTTTTTTTTCAACCACCTCTTCATACTACTTTATCAGCTCTCTTGTCGCTATGAACGTCATTGTGTTATGTGCCTGGTGATAAAGAACTAAACAAGTGCCTGACAATCTAGACAATCATTTGTCCCAGGAACCGAAGACTTAAACCCTATGAAAGGCTAATTTGTTGACTTGGCTTTTTTCCCAGTAACCTGGGTACCATTATGGAAGCCGACATTGTTGCTGGGTCGGTCCAAGTCCTCTAATCCTAATCGAACGATCTATGTCCCTCCAGAAGTGTTCTGACCCGTATCACTTCCCTCTGTACAAGTTGTGTTGGGCCACTCAGGACTGCTCCGTTGGCCTCCCAGAGTGCCCCAGATCCCGAGGGAACAACAGGAACGCCCGCATACAGGAACACCTGCAATCCCGCATGCGATAACAATTATAATTGCTCACAACAATGATCCGATAACACCTGACTTTCTGTACGCAACGGAAACCACGGCTTTCTAATTACAGGTTCATTAACTGATTTCGAAACCGTTTATTGAAAGCGCGTTACAATCAAGTTGTATTGCGATATATGTGAAAAGTTTTAATTAAAAAAAGTATTTATGTTTCAATTAATTTATTGGTAAAATTATAATGATGATACCAAGCTCAAATCATTAACTTAGCCTAAAAATGACGCAATTTAAAAATTAAGTTCCCCTTTAAATTATGCAAGCTATAAAACATTTTAAGTTTGATGAGATAAAAAATGAAGGGAAATATTGATATTTTAAAATTGATAAAATGTTGATATAAAAAAATCTATTCAGAACGATGGCTTACAATGGTTGTTGTTGTATAAATTGTGTTCATTGACTTATCATTTTACTATCTTCTAGCACGCCAAAAATACCGAAAAATATTTACGACAGACGTATTGTATGATATCTAATCATGATTTTCCAAATTAAATAATTTACACTAGTTAAACTCAGTCCCTAGTAGATAAGAATAGGCAACTGATTTAATCACATTTTTTGGCTTTTTCAATAAAACATTTAGCCCAACTGCTAAAGAAAAGGCATAAAGCAAGTTGTTCTCAATTGAATTTCACTTCAAATTAACTTAGTAATATAACTACTGTTATGAAATAAATCTATTATGTATCTGTTATTATACTGATTCAAATACTCGCAGAAACATAATAAATAAAAATATATTTTTAGACATAAATAACCTACCTTATAAGGATAAGGTATAAGGGATTTAATTTAAAAAGGAACATGAAATTGTATGTTATATAAATTAATTAACCTCCCTATCCTTGGTTTTACTGAACACTGTATGAAAATATCATAGAATAGGCTTATAACAACCGCTTAGCAGTGGCAGAAATTTGATTCCTCGGGAACAACAATGATATTAAAATCGGAACTCTAAGTCCCATAACCCTTTCTGTAATAGAAACGCTCAGATTCTGATTAAAACAATCCAATTATTGTTGTTAGGACATTATTAACGCTGTCATATAAATCCTGGCTGCTTGTCGACTGTATAAGTGATATATTAAGGAAAGTGTTTCTTTCTACCCCAATTACCTCACCATTAAGTGAGACCGTTTCGTCGTCTCTTGGGAAAGATAATGTGTTACCAAGCCTATCTCTGCTTTAATTACAGATTACATTTGTCGACAACAGGTTGGTTTCATTCTACTCAATTCGGGTCGCTAGATAGTGACTGAAGGGATTACAAATGAATAATAATTATCGATGCGGCAGCGGTAACGCGCTGGTCCAGCGGCCGTGCGTCCTGTTGGATTACGAGCAGTCACCTCTGGCTAGCCTGTTTGACTACAGCTGCTACAATATCTCTTTTTACCTGTCTTTGATTGAGCACAGACGTAGGTTACCTAAAATAATGGGCAGTCGAATGGATCGAAACCAGCGGCTGGCGACTCCTGTCACATCATGAGCGGTCACCTCTTGACAGCTTATGTGACTAATACCGCTTCGGTACCTCGCTGTCTTTAATTCACCGCACATACCCTAGACCCATGGTGAGGGGTAGTTGAAGTTTAAAAAATTCTTTTACTTTGCCCACCCACATAGACTTGAAGCCGACACAGTACGAGTACAAGGTGGGTCAAGGTTCGCTATCAACTGAGCCACCACTCACCTTTATTAGTCAAAAAGCCCTAAGAGGGTTTGAGGGGATTAAGTTTTCAATATTTAAACCACCCAATTTTTGGCTGATTTGAATAAGTTTTTGTGTAAAATGTAGTTAATTATGAATAATCTTGACTGAAAACACTTGGATTTAAAGAATGTAGTTGGATTTGCCAATAAGTTTTAAGTACGGGATTGTAAACATAGATGAGATCTTAAGCTTCACAAATGGCTTTAAAACTTTTGAGAAAGCCTACTTATACTGACATAGTGACATTATCATTATTATTTTTAAACCGATTCACTACGAATACCGTTTACGAGTGAATACTCCCAGACAATATCGGTAAAACTACTAGGTCACCGGGTTTGATCCTGAACTGGGTCTAGCTGCCGTTGATCACTAGGTGGCTATTAATAATCCTGACAAATTAAATATTAATATATTTATCAGCAATACAGCTGAATGATATTTTTGAAAAAATCACACTTTACTCATACTCACGTTATAATGCCCTGAAAGATTAGGTCAATGCATCAAGAAAAATATAGAGATAAAGACATAACTGGAGCCTTGGTGAATATTTAAATCGAAACGTTTCTATATTTCATTGTTCCCCATCCCTCCCTACAGGTGCTATGCTCGGCTCAACCCTTGCTGGGTTCCTCCCTCCACAAATCCTTGAGGTCCCGTGGAGTCCCAACATCAACATAAATCTTGGAGGCTCCCAAAAAGTTTAAGATTGGCAAGATAGCACGGCTGTTTTTGTCGAAATATTGTTTTTATTTATTTCCCAACCTACTCCTTCGCATCACTTGCTGAGTTTAAAGGTGTTGTCATTTTTTTATAAAAATAGTTTATGTCAAATAGTACGTTATCTTTTGACACAACAAGACGTGGCTGGATTTTTTACATATACTTAAATAATTTTTGAATGTAAACTAGGTTAACTATTATGTAACATAGCCACAGGCTGATTAGGAAAAGTTGACTCTTTGGGTTCATGAGTACATTCGTATACAAAGTTAATCTGAGTTTGAACTAATAAGTCCAGTTAACGAATGAATCACAATTTCCCTCAAGATGAAGTGATCTCAAGAAATCGCAAACACCTTACAAGATCCCCCTATTATGTTATTACCTTCCATCGCTCTTTACCACATCCCATTAAAATTATCTTTTTTTGAAATTTGTAATAATTTTTTTCAATGTAACATCCTATAATTGAGTTTTTGGGCAACATGGGATGGTGATTGACTAATTATTTTTTAGTTCATAAATTACTAAGCGAACCATTATTTATATTACCTTGTCATATTTTCATGAAATTTTTAGGTGTAAAGTTTAAATAAAAATAATAATAAATTTGACTTGAACATTTTGATAGCAGTAGTTCAGTTGTTTATTATTATATTTGTATGTTGCAATGGATTAAGTTTTACGACTGTTTAAAGGTCAATTGTTTAAATGTTTACAAGATTACTTATTATTATTTATAGAATATTTCATATATCAAAAAAATAGAACGATTTTTGACGAAATTTGGACACCAAAAATTTTTGGAAACAAAAATTATAATATTAATAATAATAGTTTTATTGCCATAAAAACTAATATATTTTATTGGTAATTTTAAAACAAACGATTTCGCTTAAAACTGACAGTTAAAATATAATAAAAAAGATTAGGCTATAGGTATGTTAACCTAGTTTAATCAGTTTCACACAAAATTAAATGTAAAAAAAATATGTGTACAAAATTTAATGAGAGGTAAAAAATACAGTAGTTGAGTAGGATCCACGAATTCATAAACTCTGTTAAACGCGTTAGTGATTAAATATTTTTGAATCTTATTTTTTAAGTGTTTAAATGACGGAAATATTTTATGTTTTATTAATAATTTTGGTAGCTTATTAGCTGCCTGGGATGGAATGTTAAAAAATATTAAATCTGTGTTATTTTACTCTTCATTTATCTGTTGTTTTTGTGTTATATTGATAAACACATCCCTCCCACTCATCGATTCACTTTTGTAAATACAATACATTATCGTTTCCAAAATGTAAATGCATGGGAGATTGAGTAAATGAAACTTTTTGAAGCTTCATTAACATGATTCACTAACATTTAATTTACATATCATTATTATTACATTTTTCCGTGCATGAGCCCCAAATTATAATACCATATAATAAATGAGAGTAATTTAATCCATAATATGCCATTAATATAATATTCATTTGGCAATATTGTTAAGCGGAGTTTTAAATTAAATATCTAAGTGTAACAATATACGCTACTAGAAATGTTTAGCGGACACCGCGCCGGGTAGAGGGAGGGAAACCCACTGTCACAGACGCCGAGGCACGAAGGAGACTGACGTCACCAGAGTGAGTCGTCCAGTGTTCTGTGTTACCGGTGTTGGCGTTTGGGAGATTACATCTCCAGCGCTATCTATCGGGAGGAGTGTGTCGCATGGAGATGAGGCAGGTGACGGAGTCTGCAGCTGTCCTGTCAGTAAGGCACGGGTCTGCCTTTCCTCCTACAGACATCCTAGTGTCCCCAATTTTAGTGGGCAATTTAACCCAAGTGGTCCCTCCCAGTCTCACTGACGTAATAATTTCCGGGTCTCTTCCAGTGTTCCCAATTTTATCTAACAATCTTTCGTAGCTATTCTCTTTAAAAATCCCTAATTTTTGTTAATTTTTAGAAAAGTCTTTCAAATTTTTCTAATTATTGTGGTTTTTGTAATGTCTCCAATCAACTTGTTATTTACTTACCTTACCTTAGGTCACACTCATACTAGGGGTTTGGCCCATAGATATACAGGGTTTCATTTAAGTTGGGGACAAACTTCGAGGGATGATAGTACTCATCAAAATTCATCAAAAATCCTTTGTTTATCCGCTAGACACCATTTTGCATTTTTTTCAAAAATCGTGCCAGCTGATCCGTCGCCGTGGTGGCGGTGGCGAACTAACTCTGTGTGCTAACATTAAAAGTGCATTTCTCGCTTATCCGTGGACCGATTTCGTCCAACAAAGTATTGTTAGATTTAAAATTAAAACTACAATCCATTTTATTGTGTAAAAGTTGTACAAAGTTAGTGGTTTTTTTGTTATTTACATTACAAATATTTTAACTGCCGCCATTTTAGAAACATAAAGGAAAACTAAATGAAACTTTCAGAAAATACTTCACTATAGCCAGTAAATATGTGTGCAAAGTTTGGTTTCTGTAGCTTAAATATTTCCCGAGGTATAACGATTTTTGTAAAAAATACAAAATGGTGTCTAGTGGCTAAACGAAGGATTTTCCTTTCATATGTTTATGGGAAATTTTGTTATTTTGATAAGTACTATCATTATCATCCCTCAAAGTTTGGTCCGACTTCTCCACATTCTATCCTCATTAACGCGACGACACAGTTTTTTTAGGTTAAGGCCAGGGTTAGGAACCTTCCCTATAAAATGGTCAAAAATGACATTGGTTTTAATAAAAAGGTAAAAATATCACGTTGAGGCAGAGAGCGTGATTTTGTTGGAGAGAGAAAGCCAAGGTTTCGATATTTTAAAAACACATATTTTAAAAAGTGTCGAAACATTTTATATTATTATAGAACAAATTACTATTGCAAAAACAGTTACATATTTCAATTGACCCTCGGCAACGACGTGGCGAGGGGTGGTTCGGGTATTGTGGGCGCGGGACAGATCTTCAGATTAGGGGCGGTTTTTGTCGGTCTGGTTTGTTTGACAGCCCTCCCCTGGGTGAAAACCACCCCTAAATCACATAATACTAACCGTATTTCATATTGTGCAGTTGTGACATCAATAAACCGGTATCGAATATTGGGATGAACAGCCCATTATAACTAAACTGTTGGATGTTTATGCTTGGGGGAGGGGTACTGGATGATTATAAGAGTACCAAGGAAAAACAATATTGCCCAAAAAATTAACACAACATAAAATAAGGATTGAAATTTCAATATTCCTCAAAATACTTTAATAATTTTACCGTGATTCATCGACGCCACCGCCGGTCGTCGAAGGTTCACCGTCGATCAATCGACGTAGGTAAGCTTTTACAAAAAGCAATGGTGTGAAACATTTTCGGTTAAAACTACATTGAATATAGTATCGTTGTTTTCTACAGATCATACGCTTTCCGCCGAGGTATGTTTCGTTTGCTTACTCTATGCGTCAGAATTCTATGTTAGTTAAAACATCGGTCTTCAGTGCGCGGTTATGTCGCTTTGTTTACAATGGTGGCGTTACACGTTCTCGTCGCGTTTGTTTGGTGTTCTGATGTTAATTTCACCATTTTAAAATTGATAGCAGTGACTTATTGTATAAAACTATATATTTATTTTACTTATTAAATTTTTTAAAAACTTGGCTATCTTCAATTTTTGACTGGTATTTATTTTCTGTGTTTTGTGGGGGAGCAAACTTTGAAAAATCTTTGAAAATTTTTTTATAAATTTTAATTGGATACACCCATCAAAACCAAGATAAAAATAAAACATGTTACTTTTATCTTATAGATAATTTAATGTAGATTAAATTGGTGTATAATATGTTATAGTTACTATATTTTTACTATTTTATGTGGAATTTTTAGTAAAAGCCTGCAAAAGCGCCAAAATGAGGTGAACCTCAATCAAATAGTGAACCGTTTAAATAATATGTGGAACAAAATCGCGTTAGTAGACAGCATACTTAAAAAATACTTTATTTATAAACATTAAACAAGCTTCGTAAAACGGGGAAGATAACCAATATATCAAACTGGCATTCCATCGGGAAACATTATTTTCCAAGCAATCAAGGTACAAATAAACCTGTACATAAATCTCTTCCGTTAGGACTAGCTCTGGTCGAAATTTTACCGGTAAATGACGCATCGCCGGCCAATCGAGGCGTCGAAGGGCGAGGGCGAAGGGCGACCGCTGCTCAAGGCTTAATCACGAAGCATTCAACGCGCGCGGGTAATCCCACAATCTATGGCTCCTTGTGAGTTTTACAGTTATTAAGGTCCTGTGACGGCAGGATCGTCCTGTCAACGAGGATTATTCGGTCGTAATTTGTGTCTCAATTCCCATCACTGGGTCGCGGCGCCGCGCTCAGGACCGTGTCCAAACAGTTAGCCTTGGTTGGGCCGTGATGTAGGTCAAAAGGGTATACGAGCAAAAAGGAGATCACCCTAAAGTTATTTAGAAACAAATAATAACTTAATAATTCTTCCTCTTGCTGTTGAGTTACGTGCCTGGTGTTGTTTATGAATGAAGTATTTTCAGCAAGACATATTTAAAGAACGTAAAGTGAAATTTTAGACTTTCTATCGTAATATTTTATTCCTTTTATTTTTATATACACCAAAGGGTAATTTTACTTTTGAAATGTTATGATGGGGTATAAGCACTGAAATGGGAATATATAGGTAATAGGACGAGTATATTTCACAAATTATCATTTTATCATGAGAAATAATGGTTACAATGGGGGGTTTCCCCACTACTTTATTACCGAAAAATGTTAAACGATAAATATATATATATATATATATATATATAAACATCCCCTCTTATATAAAATACATTTAGAGAACTTGTAATTTCATATTACACATATTTTATAATTTATTTTTCTAAGAATGTCCTTTTAAACATAATGCCTAGGTTATGACAGAAGTGTGGCATGTAACATGAAAGAATTGACTAATTCAAATATTTAGGATATAAACGGGAATGAGGTCGATTGTTATGTTTAATTAAAATAATTAAATTTTTTAATAAGTAATTTTTTATTATTAAAAAAATATTAACTTATTTAGACTGTAAATAAAGACTTAATGAAAAATACGCGAGTTAAAAACCCACCGTTCTATTCTCCTTAGCTGAATTCAAATTTATGTAATAACCCACTAACTGATATTTTAAAACTACAATATTGGAAAACGTAATAATAAATTTAATATAATTTCCGAATTTCATTTTTTGCACGAAACAATAAACTGAACTTTGACAAAAGTTTAGTGGAACGAAACGTTTTGTGTGAAATAAAACTCAGGCTTCATTGTTAAGAATATTTTGTCTCAAAATAGTTTTTTAATGAAAAATTGTTGATTTCGGTTTACAAAAAACTACGAATTTTGCAATCGGACTGACGTATGCATTCTTGATGGTAAGCGTTTCGGCACCAAAAATAGTAAAACTTCTATAAAAAATCACGTATAATCGCAAAGCAGCCGTAAAGGTGGTAATAGAAGGACTCCGCTTCGCGTCGGCGCGAGATTTGTTACATAATACGATGCAAATTTCGCGACTCAACAATCGCGACGTGTTTTCCGTCGAAACGGCGCTTGCTCCACGCATCTGTCCAATTAGGATTGAAGCCGCCACAATAAAATGAATGAAGCGAAAATATCCAGGTGTTTGCACTACAAATAGACAAGTCCGCGGGCAGGTGCCTTGGCAGATGCTAGAGTAGGCTACATGAACAACTTCTTGCGCTGCTATTAACCGACGAGCTTACAGATGGGATTTGCAAACTGGACGGATAAAAGCTTAGTAGTTGGCCCTGAATGCTGCAGTTAAATGGGGAATTCATTGTTTCCAGAGTAGAGTTCAAAATAACAAAACAATAAATTTAACTTTGACAAAAGCTTTGTAGAACGTAAAGTTTAGTGTAAAATAAAACTGTGTATTTTTAAGAATATTTTGTCTCATGATAATTTATCAATAAAAAATTCATGATTTCCGGTTTACAAAAGAAAACTATGACGAATGTATTCTTGATGGTTAGCGAATTCATAGCTTCCAGAGTATAATTTAAAATTGTATTTTTCAATTGTATAAATTTTAAACTTTAAAAATACATTAAAATATAATGTATTTTTAAAGACAAACGGAAGAAATCCTACAAAACATCGATAAGCTAAGTTTTAACCTATTTAAATTACTGATAATGTTTTATTTCAGAAAAAGTCCTTTATGCTCAGCCGTAATGATATTATAGATTAGTCGTTAATATAAAGATACATGAAATTTGTGATATAACCAACTCACAAATTCTCACAAATTTTCACGGTTGACACATTAGTTTTTATATTTTGTGAATTTTCTACGTACTTTTCCCCTTTTACAGGAAGCGACCGAATTATTTTTTATGCTATGTAATTATTTAAGTAGATAATCAGAAAAACCTTATACCAGAATTCATTGGTTGTCTGGTTGAGTGGTTGGTCTCTTGTATTATATCTTTGTAAATAGTTTAATGTGTTTAACCTTCATATTTAATGACGAGTGAGCTAAAAAATATAATTGAAAGAACTCATTAAAATTACGCATCACTTAAGAAATTTTCACATTCTCCGGAAAGAATCGAATGGGTTTTTAAGGTGCAGAGTAAAAAGTAAGAACCATTGCTAGCCTAGCGGAACTATCGTTTTGCACCTCGACGCACGAGGTCACGGTTTTAAATCCAGGGATTCCCATTTGGATTTCGACTAAATTTTTCAAAACAAATTTTGTGTGTAACCCATTCCATTCCCATATGAAATTTCCTAACTCATTCATTCACATGAATGAGCAATTTTTATCTCTACAAAAATGCCTTTGACGTAGAAAAAACAAAAAAGTCGATAACGGATTCATGGTTGCTATAATTTGATTTTATTTTTACATCGTCATTCACTATATTTTATGTTAATTATATTCTTAATCACTCTTCATTCAAATAGATCGTTATAAACAATATCAATAAAACACTTAAAAGTTAAAAAATTATCAGTTTTTGTCTATATAATTAGACGACACTTTATACAAATACGATACAAATCCAAACGGTAAAAATATAAAAGATATTCAAACCGATTTTTACTGAAAATAAATAATTTCGATTCGTACAAGAGTGAATAAGTCTCCTACCTCGAACGTTACCGGCAACATTTACCTGATCACAAAAGTTATGAGCGACCAGGTGGTGTTGTTATACTACAGTTTTTAATTGCTCGAATACATTGTGAACAGCATTAAATTAGAATTCTCAATTCCCAAACGACAGCCGCGAGCCGAGATACGGGTGGGACTCAACCAAGGTCGCCTAAACCGTATCACCTGCCTATCATCGGAAGATATGTGGAATCGGCTAAAGCACACTTTTATTTGACTTTTTATCAGGTGCGGGCGCAGGTGGTGTGGCACGTGGACATGGGTTGACCAATTACACGGATCATGAGGGTACTAGTCACTAGTTACCTGTCACTAGTTACTAGTTACCTGTGAAGATCCTGCGTGGATTAACGGCCTGATGCAACGACTTATCATGTATCGTCTGAGGTACGCGCACACTGTTTGTGTTTACACACACTCGTGTCACGCCGTTTCAAAATTTAGAATTTTGAAGGTGGTGAGATTAGTATTCAATTCGAACACTGGTATTAGTATTTTAGACTGGGACGGTGGCAACGTCCTGAAATCCAGCTACTTGGAGGTCACGAATCGTGGATAGTTGTGAGAGATGGTCGGTGGATGTAGTGTTCTCTTGTGTGATTTAACGTTCGCATTTTTGAATACTGCGATAATCCGCAAAGACTATCCTCATAATTCGTTATGCAGAGGCCGTGGTTCGGATTCCACGTTAAACTGTAGGTCCATTAGTTGCCATCGGCTCTTGGGCTATTAATTAACAGTCCTGCCTAAGGAACATGTCAGCTTTGGTCAGTAACAAGACTACAAGATCGCGCCACAATCACCATACACTCAATCCTCATCCATACTTGGCTTAAAATACCTTCATTGTAGTATGGTTGCCATTTCAATTATCTAATCTAATCTAATCTAAAACTTACGGTATAAATTCTGGAAAACCCCAGGTTAAAGTCACTTGTATTTGAGACAATAGCAAGACACTGTTTCAAAACCTCATACGTTCAACTTCATGGCCTTCACTCAAAATGTTACGTGGTATTCATTTTATTTGGATTAATTCTCACTTGAACTGGCTCCAGTTCCAACAACATTGTTCTGAAAGACATAAACTTACATAGATCTACATCAAATGTTATATACTGTACGTCAACTCAAGGTTGATATGCCTTCATAACTTTTGTCCTAGCAAGTCTCTAATGGCGAATTCTTAAGAACAACAAAGACAACAAGAAGAGAAAAAGTAAATATTTGTGAGTAAAAAAGTTGCCTATTAACCAGAATCGCGAGTCACTTTAAACCTTATCTAAATCACAGACTTTTCAAGGCTATCCCAAAAAATTTAGGATGATTTACTTGTTAACTTATAACATGATATCTATAGGTCTTCCAGTTAAAGGCCGTTTCTTCATACCCTTTACTACTAATGCAGAGTACCCAAGTTCGTTTTCACTGTTAATCTTCCTAAGACTTGCAAATCTGGTTGTCTACTGTCTTCAGCCAGAAGCTTCTGGAAAGCGTAAAGGACGTGAGGTCTAAGCATGCCTTCTATATACCGTACCCAGTGACCTCTACAGCCGCCACAGATAGCTCGCCAGTGATCTGCCCAGCACGGGGCTTACATCCGGGGTAATTTTCACCGAGACAACGCGACCCGCAGATGAGACGGCGTCTCTTTTCATCCGGAGACAGCGACGACTGACGTAGAGACAAAAGCGCGATGTCTTCGGCGCCACCGGGTATGTAACCCTACCCTGGGCATTCTCCCCCACGTGCGATACCCTATACACCTGCACCTGTGTCATCTCGGACCAAAGTTACCCGGTCTGCGCCCTTTGTCTCAAGCTGGAATGTTTGAATAACGCGAGCCGGTCTTGGGGTCGCGGGGTAGAGATGGGTAGAACAGGACAAGCACGGCGTTTTATAAAATCATAGCCTATAGACTGATTAAATACAACTTCAAATAACCTCACACTAAACCAGTTATTAAAAGAAAACAAGAAATTCTTAAAGAAAAATTAATACACATTTAGTTTCGCCGTCATTTATAACGGCGGTGCTACCGCAATGGTCAACAGAAAACCCGCTAGGATGGCGCTAGTGTAACAATTCTGAGGTTTTTTACGTTGTTAAACATTTTGAGGCGTCCAAAATTGAAATATTTTATAAGACAATCAGATCAAAATTTACATTTAAAAAATATTTTCTGTAGTATTACAAATTCTTTTATAAATTGGTCGGAACAAAATCGACAAAAAAATCATCATTCAAAAAATCATCTTCCATAATATAAGAAATTGACTGTTAATTGAAGTGCAAATACAATGTACTGGGTTAAGATTTTTTTAATATCTCATTAACCGTTGGAGATAGAGAAAATTAAAAAAACTAAACTGTGTAGATTTTTTAACTGATTTTAATCATAAAAGATAAAATTTAAAGTTTTTTTAATTGCATATGAAAAACTCAAAAACCCCATTTTTGAGTACAACCCCCCCTCAACCTAACGTTCCGATTGACTGATATGTGTGGTTTACGAACTCGTCCGAGCTATTATAGGAATATAGGAATACACGTCTCTACTAAATCTAAAAAAAATTTCTTGATTGGAACACTTTTACGAGAGATATCGTGTTACACACATACATACACACACACACACACACACACACACACACACACACACACACACACACACACACACATATATATATATATATATATTTTTTTTAACGACTTTTTTATCTCTAGGCTCCTCAAAACGAAAAAATAACATAGTCCATGGTAACATGGGCTTAAATCTTGCCATGAGACCTACGGTAAAAGCTTCTTCCCTATTGAAAATTCGCTAATAAAAGTCAAAACTATGCTTTTTTGAAAAAGACAGTTTCATCACTTGCATCTCTGGATCTAGCATCAGGGAGTCAGGGAGTTGTTTGTGAGCGACTAAGGTCGCCTCCGTCGGACCAGTCGGCTGCCAAACAACAACACCTTGCTCAGCTTCACGGTCCCCTCACCTGATTTATCGAATGAATTAAACCCTCATTTGCATGTTGGCATAAATACTTCAGTTTCTCCCTACCGTTCCGTACCCGTGCCGGACTGATGAGGCTAATGGCTAATGGGAGGAGGAGGTCGGACAAATTACATTAGTCTCCACATCGGACCCAATAAGAGATGTCTCGAAAACGGACAACTAATGGGGTTAGTGGGACTCTTTTACAGTATACGTATACCACTGTTTAGGTAGCTGTTTAGATAAAATCAAAGATTAGTAGTTTCCTGGGGATTATTGGCAGTATAAAAATGTTTATAACAAATGATTTAATTTAATTCCCTGTGGGAAATAGGTTAGATCATGGATATGTCTAAAGGTAATGTTTTCACTTCATCCAAACAGCTGTTCTTATTCTTTTATATGAAAAATTCAATACAATAGCTCTGGTGGTTTCTACGGAAACCTGTTACATATTTTCCATCTTACAAATCGCCAACACCCCCCCAGAACAAGACATATCAATAACCAACTTAACATAACTCCACAAAGTGCTATGAACGCTTGAGCGTATGTCTGCGACCAATACACGTTGCGCAACATCATACTCAAAATATTGCCGACATACAGCGCTCTGCGAAGTTAATTAAATTGGTTATTGATATTTATATCGTTAATTTATTTATACTGTAAATAACAAACAGAAAACCACTAAGCCACTAGGTTTCTGTTACACCTGTATCTTTGCTTTATCCAACGAAACCACAACCATTTTCGTAAGTTACGTAAATTTACATGGATCAGCTATTATAGAAATTCACACGTGATATAGACTTAAAATAAACTAAAATACATAGCCTGTACAATTATTACATTTATACCGTTAAGTCATTGAACAGTTATTTAAACGGTGGTATAACGGAAAAGATCCCACGAATTAATTGATTAGAAATTAATTTTACACAATTAATGAATTTATTTATTATACTATAAAATAAATTATAACCAAAATCTTCAGACCCAATACTTGAAAAAGTCAAAAATTTTGTAATTTAAGTACAATTTATAAAAAACTTTTAAAACTAAGATTTTAATTCAATTGTTTATTATTTTATTTACTCATTCGAATTTGAATTCAAAGTGAATCTTTTAATTTATTATCTCGCGTCACAGCTTTTGTCAACCCTTCCACCGCAGGCCCATTAGTGAACTAACGTCTCATTCTATCATCTTTGACTTTGTTGCAGGATTTTTCCCTCGGTTATCAGCTGGGCAGACAAAGAAGAAGAAACAATGTCACAATCAGCTGACTGCCGCCCGCATGAGGCGTGACGTCAGTGGAACAACACGTTCGCCCCAACTCGCTTTCATCTCCCTTGGCTTGCAAGCATTGTTTTGACGTTTAAGGGAAGCAACTTCATTAGAGTTATTTCGTTTGATAATTTTATTCGCGATAAATTCCCTTATGTAAATATAAGTTGTTAGAGAAAAAATTGAGGCGCATTATTAACCATTAACTTAACCCATAGAACCATCTACTAGAGTTAGACATTTTTCGGAACACTCTGTATATTGTTTTATTACGGGACTCCCTATAGACAGAGTGTCTCGCAACTCTCTGGAACTTGTAATTAAACAGTTTTCCTTTGTTCGAGATAGCATATTTTACAATATAAACATGGGTCTCCGATGTCTAGTTTAACGTCTGTCAGTCGGTATGTGTTTTTACAAACTACTTATGACTAAAGATTTATTTAAGGTATAAATTTCGAATTGTATATACATGAGGGATCATGATATGTAGAATAAATGTTTAAATTGTTTTTTCCTGTAACTAATTGGTTTTAAGATGGCGGTAATTTAAAATATTTAATTCCGAATTTCACGAAAGCCATTATAGTTAAGAAAAAACTAAGAAAGATAGAAAATGCAGAATTTGGAGGCGCATCAAATGACAACTTATTTGCTAAAATCAACTAAAAAATAAACCAAGTCGTGACAAGTTTCCTAATACTGTAAATGTAATTTCCACATGACCACCATACTGCACATATGACTCTACATTATTAATCAGGTGTTTTCTGTCTACTTTAGCTCAACACAATCAATCAGCCGTTTGTTAGTAACGTTTTGTTAATATAAAAACTGTTCAATGGAAATAAGAAATTTTAAATGTTACATGGTAACAAATACGGGTCATGACAGACTAGTTAGTGATATCCAGTTTGAAGAAAATGTCTTGCTTTTGTTTACAGTTGTACATCTACGAGCACTAGATTAGTAGGTCATGAAATTAGGCTGAAGTATAAGTTCAGTGTGAAAACATTTGGATGGAGAAGGGCTCCACCCCTACAAAATACAAAGTTTTGTTTGAATCCTCAAGACTATCATGCTTGGAAAATGGAGTTTTCTCGTTCAAGTTTACATAAGAACATTCAGGACCCAAGTTTATGAGTTTAATAGTTTCTGAACGAATATTGTTTTTAAATAATAAGAAAACAACATCGTGAACAAAACTCGTCGACCTACCACACCAGCATACTTACCAGCTTATGTCTTATAATCAACGATCTGTTACTAATAATTCTTCTTTTTACTTACTTTTGTTTCTTAGCTATAACGGTTTTTGAGAAATTCGGTATTAAATATTTTAAATGGCCGCCATCTTTAAAAGAAATTTAGTTAAAGAAACAACATTTTAAACATCTATTCAATCACGATCCACATGTACACACAATTTTAAGTGTCTATCTTAAATAAATCATGAGTTATAAAATAATTTGTAAAAAACACACATCACAGTTCCGGTACACTTTGTATAGTGTTGTTGTATAATCTGTGAGTAATGAAGCCTCTAGAATGAATCTGAATATTCCAGGAAATGTGTTTAAAGGAAGTTTTCTCGCGAAGGAATGGTCAGTGCAGTGATATTTTCATTTTTCTTAAGTATACCCATTTTGAAAATTGAAATAACCCTATATTGTATACAAATTTAAAGTTTTCTATGAACATAGATTGCCCAAACAAACATATAAGGTAAATATGAACTTTTATTCAATAGAGAAATAATACAACAAAATCAACATGGAAATGTTTACTGTGTTTTTTCAAATTCGAAATTAATATGTATTATATATGTAATTAATATGTAAATTATTATATATTATTGGTCTAATGAAATTAGCTCCTATCTATGTTTAAACTACTGAACTTAAAACTATATTAAATCAAATAGTTTTACATTTTTTTAGGTTAATGTTGATCAATTTAAAATAATTTGAAATAAGTCCAAGATGTATAAACTTTCTATTTGATACAAAAATACGGTTATAGCGATTATAATATAAATATGAAAACTCTGTTAAATTAAAAAATAAATTTAATTGTTGATTAATTAGTATAAAGTATAAATTCACATAAGAAAAGTGAATTACAAAAATTGTAAAAAAATTGTTTAGAACAGAATAGATTTTAAAGTAAAAAATTGGATAAGTACAACACATTTATTTTGACAAAAAGATAATATATCATATATATCATATATCATAATATATCATCATTAATAAACAAAAAGTAAACGAACGAATTAGTTAAAAACAGTTGATTAAAAATTAATATATTTTCCATATTGCTAGCAACAGAATACGGCCGAATCGATCACCCAGAGTACAACGTTGGTCACTGACATCGACAAAGTGCGAGGTTTTATTTTATTGGCTGTTAATCTTCAACGGTGATAAAGAGGGGATTGACTTATCTCTCATTTCCTCCTCTTCTTTAGGTGGTGAGTCTTAAGGAAGATAATGTTAGCGGCATGACCTTTCTTTGGATTATCAAGAACACATTGTGTATATAAATTATCATGAACGGCTTTCCCACGATCCACTTTTAAAGCATTAAGTAAAATTCAAATCAATTCTCGCTGAAACATATCTCTTTCTAACATTTATCCCTCTCTTAATCTTTGTATCCATCTTTTTTGTGCATATATTTGTTATCTATGAAGCGATTTTAAAGTTTCAGTGTTGTTGAGTTTATAATACAGTTTTCTAAAAAAGATTTTTTATTTCAATAAACATTTTTTTATTGACGCCATTTTGGAATTTAAAACGTTGGTTGATTTATTTGAATATGTCTCTTCTACCTTACCACACTTACTGAATTTTATAATAATTGGTTTAACAATTTAAAATACCTTAAATCTTTTTTTAATTACAAAATGGCACATTTGTGGTCCACAAGAGGTTTTTGGTAAACAATATTCCTTCTTGACTCTCCCTTTATTTTGATCAACGGAACCATTTCCTGGAGTTTATTAACTTTTCTTATGAGACAAAAAATCCACCATAAGTTTACCATAAAATTTTACAAATTTTAATGTATGTACGATATAACCAAACTTTACTGCACATCGGGAAACGTATAACACTAATGTTTGTTTAAGTCTATGAGGATATACGTACTTGAGAGAAAATACACTCCACTTGGAGTCGTGTTTGACTTGACACGCAGCTAGAGCGCGCGCAATGTTGAAATCGTTAAACACCAACAAAGAGCAGTCATCAAGCTAAAAAGCCATGAATCAAACCCGATGAAACTATCCAGTTACATTTAATATTCAAATCGAATTCGATCCGTTAATCAAACAATCGGAGTCGTCCTTTTGTACGACAAGATAAATTTGTTTAGGAGATGTTCTTTGTGCGCTGTGATAACCCATTAACCCTTATTAACGAGGGTTATTTAAATAGTGGAGGGGCGGGTGCCGGGCGTGGGACCGAGGGCCACCTGGGGGTGGAGGGCGGAGGCCGGCCAGGGCGGGAGCTCCAGGTAGCGGCGCGTGCCAGACCCGATCCCTGACGGAAGCTGTCCAAAAACCGAGACCGACACCAAAGGTGGGTTCCTGTTTCCAAAACACATGTTATCTCTTGGGTGAGTTTTTTTCCAACTGGACAAATTGTGTTTTTCACGTTCCTGGCGAATCTTGGGGACAAAAAAGCAGCAGCTCTTGATGAAAAAATAAACCTGTACAGTTCACGAAACACTTATGGCAGTTCACATGTAAAAACACAATGTACAGGTCTAGTTATTCCCAGAAAGCTTCGATTTATCTCACCATCGGGTTGGCAAGTCCCATTATTAGTTTTAGTTCTATTCAAATTTTACATTAAACTAAGTTTTATACGCAACTTACGTATACATAAACAATCTAATTTATATTCAAACGAATAATTTGTTTACTGTATCCAACTACTGTGTGTGATGAGAATAATTTATGCCCTTCGTTCTTCTTTTTTGACATAGATATGACTTAGCTCTGGCAGTGTATTAGCGATCCGTCAGATCAAAATTTGAATCGGTGACGTCATATGGTTATTGACGTCAACAGCTGTTTAGAGGAATTGAAAACATTCCCTTTTGACATATCCATGATCTAAGCATTCCCTAAAGGGAAGTAAATACATTATATTGTTCAACGAAAACGTTGATTATCGCGGGAAATATTTGAATTAGTGTACATTTGCCCTGTATTACGAACTAGTGTGTTTTAATAATTCTTTCCCGTAAATTAACGGTTAGGGTAGCCCAAAATAACACAATACCAACCAAAATATTAAGAAATACCATGGTAAATTTATCTTTCTATAAAATGTACAAAAATAAAGAAGTTGAATATTTATCTATGCAGCGAAATGCTATCACCTTAAATGTTACTGGATAATTAATACCAAAAAATCTCTGCTAAATCAGTCTTAGATAATAATACCTTCATCATGGGGACGGTGATGGAAATAGGTAGGCTTACATTGAAAATCTCTTATAAACATTAAAAAGGTAATCGTGATGAATTGTAAATGTAAGCTCTTGTAAATCTACAAATACTGTAGTACCGGAGCTAAGCAAAAACCAACTCACAATCGGACAAATATAAGGACCCCAAAAGGACAAAACTCAATTAACAAACTCCGTTTGAAATTTATCTTCTTCAAAGACCCAATTATTTCCACAAAGATTTGAACAAAGCATGTAATTCAACCGTGTGAAGTGGGAGTGTGTGTTGTGGCTGGCCTTCACACGGTCGTGTTATCAGCGGGGTCGTCCCTTATCAGATCGCAGCCCTCGCTGTCAGCCCCTCGCTCGCCACGCGGGACGCGGGACACGGGGCGGCGATCGCCGTTTAGATGTGATTGCGGTAGATTTAATGGTGTTAAATGATCTTCACACGGAGCTGGTAGAGATGATTAGATTGTTTCCCATCGTAGTTTCGACATGCTTTTATCGATCCTGTCTTTTCACACTTCAGAACTCATTTTCAGATGCGTATAGGGGTTGCATGAGGTGTTTTTACTTTTAGTTTTGAAACTCCTAGAAGATGGTTCCTTGATTTTTTAGTTATTGGTTTAAACATTTAATACTTTGGAAAGGAATTTAACGCATGAAAATTTGGGTACACAATTATTCTATATCTCATCTGGGTGCTTTACTCTTGATCGAGCGTCAGATGCTGTCGATATTTTTTTACGTTTCTAATGACATTCTGGAGTCTTTGATCTGTTAGAGTGATTTGTGTGATGTATTCAGATAGGACTCCTCCGGTTGAATCCTTTACTCGTGGAAGGCTCTAGAATATAAAATGTTAGAAGGTGATTTCCCCACCAGCGTGTTGGGTAGAACGTACCCCTGAGACTGGCGATCTTTGTACTACTTTTATTATCTCTTCTTCTGATTTTAGGTGAAGTTGTTAGCGTCATGGGTGGAGTTAAGGAGGGGTATGAGGTTGCATTGCCTCCCAAGCCATTTAGTAACTATGTATATGTGTATTGTTAATAGTTATCGAAAATGAAGCTTCGCCAAGTACTCAAACTAAATAGAAGTTACATTAAGAGTTAAAATACAGAAAACACTTCAAGTGCAATAGTAACGATTACAATCGCTGCCGCTTCAATATTAACGCCACAATTGTTACAGGGCCCTAAATAGTAATTTTCTAAATCATACATCTTCTTTTTTATGTTTTGAAAAAGGATTTGCTTACAATATCGTAAAATGCTTGTTCTTGTATTTCTTCAACCCCCCTTCAATAAGAGGATATTTCATAGCCCCAGACCCCCCGCCGAATGTTATGACCCCCCAACAAATGACCTCTAACTTCTTTCATAGTTAGTATCATAACTGTACCACTTTCATGACTGCCCTATTATCAGTGGTTGCTTTAAGGTTGCATCCCAATGGCCTAAGATGGCGTTGGATTCAAAACTTAAGCAAAAACTGTCACAGTAGGTATTGTAAACAATAAACAACGTCAGAGAATACAATGTCAACGAATTTTGTTTTCATTTACACATGGAAGTGTCAAAAATCATTTAACCTCAAATTCTGCTGTATTATTAAACAAAAAAATGCAAAGAGCTATAAAAACGAATATAAATATGTATCCACTACCCTTTGGGAAATAGTTTAGATCATGGATAAGTCTAAAGGGAAATTTTTTCAGTTCCTCTAAACAGCTGTCCTTATAACCATATGACGTCACTTCCGTTTTAAATTTTGGTATGACGGATTGCCAATCCTACCCCTAGAGCTAAGACATATCCATGTTAAAATATACGACAGTACAGTTATTCGTTCGCATTTCAAAGGCAAGGAACCACACGCATTTTAGCGTGCAGATTAAAATAAACGTTGAGCATCACAGTTTTGGGAATATAGTATTAGACAGTAAATTGAAGTCATGATAATATGTCGTAGAATTAATTATTTACACTCGATTCCCTAACGTCATTTTTTGTTTTTGTTTATGATACCAATATTGTGAACTCTAGTAACAACAATACAAGGATTGATTTCAATATTTCTGACTATAGAGCTGTTCTACATAGGCCCTACACATTTTGGATCATACATTTGTGGTGGTTTTCGTTCTATGTAATGATTTTGGTAACGAAAGTTTTAGAGAGGTTAGTATACTTATCTCCAACGTTTCATTGGCGGAACGTAAAAGTGGAAAAAATATTTTTCTCGATTACAAACTGTTTTATAAAACAAAATCATTCTAATCAATGATCGATTGAAGAATCGTATTATTTATTTAATTTCTAGCAATGAGCCCGTCCTTTATACGACTTGTAGGATTCAGTTTAAAGAAAACAGATTATCATACCAAAATGTGAACCTGAATTCCTAAACAAATCAGTACAAAGAAAATCAATCAATACCCAGCTTTATTATTTAGCATTACTTGACAATTAAATACATTATAACATTTATACTATTATTATAATTGGTTATACGTTAAAATAACTTTTTAATATAGTATGATTGTGAAATGGGTTTAAAATCAATGACCAATATAAATTAACGAATATTGATTTGAGAGCTGTTTGTTTTTCTTTCTATTAAATCTGTAAACTACAAAGACACCTAAAAGTAGGTGGTTCATTGATAATTGAAAGCAAAATGCAACTAATATCGCGTAAAACGTGGGTTTTAAAGTCTCGTGATTTACTTTTTATGGGGCTGCGAACGATTTCGAGTTTTGAAAACCTTCTCTGGAATGTAGAGAATATAAGAAATAAGTTTCATTATCAATTTTCCCTTTTTTCGGAGAAGACGGCGTAATATACCTCCTTTAGCGTCACAGTTAGACAGACACAGATTGAGATAATACTTGTTTCGGCTTCTCTAAGGTACGAAACGTAAAAGTAACTAAAAAATAATAACTCTGAGCATTGTACAGACAAAAATCAAATTTTATTTATATAGATTTTAAATATTTCTTTTGTGATATTTGTAAATAATATGCTAGAGCAGTAATGACTATAGAATGACCAGTACAGGGGAGGGTCCTGTTACAAAGGGTGTATGGCCACAAGCTACGTAATCAGCTGTGGCGCTGTTGGTCCTGCTAACCGCAGTGTTCCTTCCCATAGGGCATAGACTCATAGAGCGTGCTGCAATCTAATATCATGATTGGCGCTCTCACGGGTCTCCCCCTAAACCTAAACGACGATTATGACGTTAATTTTCACCGCACGTGTCTTCGGTTACCGGCTCTCATCCGAGACAGGCTTCTGTTGGAATAATCGTTTGCCAGATGATTACCCAATTAGTATTACATTTCATTAACGTTTGGGAACGTATGTGTATTCTGTTTCGTTCTCGTCAATAAGTCCAGAGAATATTTTTGTCAGTGCTTTGATATCTGATCTATTATTTTAAGGGGTTTTAAAAATTACTGTCAATTGAAGGTTATTTTGACGATACCAATTAAGTTTTTAAATAGTTTACAAAAGGAAATTGTACAAGTATTAGCTTCATCATCAATACTTTAAAAACTTTCTGAAGAGCCCTGAGACAGTTACGGAGAGTTCCTGGCTGGTATTAACCGTAAAACAGGGACTGGACAACTGTTAATGAGAAATATGGAGTAACCAGTGGTAACCGAATAAAGTCGAAAGACCAATGGTTACAGAGGAAAATGGACTGTCTAGTAGTTACCAAATAAAGTAGAAAGACAAATGGTTACAGAGGAAAATGAACTTATCTGTGGTTACCGAGTGAAGTAGAAAGGCACATGGTTACAGGGGGAAATGGACTAACCGGTAGTTACCAGATAAAGTAGAAAGACAAATGGTTATAGGGGGGAATGGAGTAACCGGTGGTTGCCGAATAAATTAAAAAGATAAATGGTTACAGATGAAAATAAACTTATCTGTGGTTACCAAGTGAAGTAGAAAGACACATGGTTACAGGGGAAAATGGAGTAACCGGTGGTAACCGAATAAAGTAGAAAGACAAATGGTTACAGAGGAAAATGGACTAACCGATAGTTACCGGATTAAGTAGAAAGACAAATGGTTATAGGGGGGAATGGAGTAACCGGTGGTTTCCGAATGAATTAGAAAGATAAATGGTTACAGAGGAAAATGGACTGAGCAGTGGTTACTAAACAACATGGAAAGGCCAGTAAGTGGTTGGCTAGGAACATGGCCTGAGCAGGTTACCGCCTATGATATCGCAGGAATTGCTTGCCAACAGCCAACAGCCAAGTCGACAAATCCACAATGCGTCTGATGTTTCTCGTGAGCAACCGCATGGTAACCTTCCTAACTACACAAGGTGTTCTTCTTCAATGCCTTATCTAAATTGGGTACTAACTGATTGTTGATTAGTGCGTTATGTTTTGTGGCTCGTAATAAATCTCGTTGATTTGATCTCGATTATGATTATTTTCAACGAAGCATTGAGTGGAGTAATCTCAATCTCGAACACTCTATAAAATAGAACAAATTCACGGGACACCGAGTTGTCTGGAGGTTAGTCAGAAGCCGAATTAGACATTTCAGATTTCTCTTGACGTTCTCGTTAAAGAGCCGTTCCGACGAGGTGAGTCCGTGACAAGGTATCAGGAACCTTTTAATGTTAGATGAAGCATGGAAGATAATGCTAGGACCTCCGCGCGGCGCGACTGACAGCAATGGATGGGCTCGCTGTCGCTGCGGCCGACCCGCCGGCTACCGGATACCGGGCACCGGACACCAAGATGACAAAGGAGAATGTGTCTGTAGTGGTGGCCTACAGTGGTTTGCCGGAGACTCTCTGTTAAGATTATAGTTAGTGAACATTCAATGATAATCCTATTCAATTACTTTGGCATTTTGTAAAAATTATTTTTAACTCTTTCCTCTTAGAAAGGCATACCGAAAACGCTTATCATATTTATTTCCTTCTTCTCTCTTGAAGCTATATTACAGCAAAAGGCTACAAAGTAAAATAATACATATTTAGAATTGATTGCTGTGGGGAAAGAATGAAATTATTACTTCTATGGAATTAAGATTCCAAAAAAATAAATATAAGCCTACTTATTGATTAATAATGAGAACAGATGCAGAGCGATTGATTTGTATGTAGCCTATATAAACAAGCTAACACTAGACCATCAATTATTTTTAGTGGTCCAATAACCAAAGGCTACGTCTAAATTGTGACAGGTATATGCCACAAACATTTGATTTATTCTGAAATGGTAAATCCTTGCAACTACTATTTAATACGTATTTTACCCCTACATCCAAAGCCTATAAAATATTTCCTCCACTTAGAGTACCAAACGTCCAAGAAAACCGGCGATATCTTGGTTTTTTGTTGTGTCAGATGATTATTTCGGGATACCTGTAATTCCCGGAATTCTGTTTTGAAGGGTTTAACAAGTCAAGTATTTTAAAATATATGTCTATAAAAATCTTTTTAAATATGGGTTTGTTTTCTACCTCTCCTTCATGTAAATTAAAATTCTAAATTCATGAAAACTCAGTTTTTGTGTTGGTAATAAATTGCAATTTAAACATTAGCTACACGTATTCTCTCATTTAAGCCTGATATTTATCCTGGGAACAATGGGCGAGTTGATCGTCATCCAGGGTGACAGGGAGAAGCCTAACTCTGAATTCTTGAGTTTGGATCAAATATGTTAGCAGAACAGAGGCCTCTTTGAATTTTTGCTGCCAAAATTGTCTCAAATTAACTGGGACGGTGGTGTTGTCCTGTAATCCAACTACTTAGAGGTCAGGATGTCACGAATTGTGGATAGTTGTGAGCGATGGTCGGTGGGTGTGGTGTTCTCGTGTGTGGATTAACGTCCACACTATTGAATACTACGGTAATTCACAAAGACCATCCTCATAATTAGACCAGTTGGTAATTCAGAGGCAGTGGTTCGGACTCCACGTTAAACTGTAGATCCCTAGTTGCCATCGGCTGTAAGGTTATTAAATAATAGTTATGTCTAAGGAATATGTCATCCTTAGTCAGAAACAAGATTACAGGATCGTGTCACAATCATTTTACACTCAATCCTCATGCATACTTGGCTTAAAATACCTACCATTTCAATAGTTTAATCTAACTATTTTGCTTTAAAACTCTCAAAAATTTTCCCGTACCCTCAGGTAAGCTTGTGCCGGTTTCATCAGGGAATGTTATGGTCACTGGTCACCCTTCCTCCACCTAAACATCCTCACAGGTCCAACACCGACCGACCGGTATTCTGTGGATCTGTGGACCGCTACGCAGTGCCGGGAGTTACGAGGTGGCCGGGCGACCCGTTCGTCATGCGGAGGCGCCGGCTGACAGTAGGCCTACTGGTTGAGTTATTAGTCACTGTTACAGGAGCCGCTACCGTTGCCACGGTCCCAGCGACTGGTCCTGGTGATTCTCGAAACAGTCAGAACTACCCCGGCCGCGATAATGTGAAACAAGTCTACTAATCTTGTTTTTGAACGCATATATTACCAATCCGCAGTAAAAAGCATTTAATAGAGAATAGAAATACTTACACTTACTTTCACTTCAGTACTTTACACTTACACATACTATACTGACTTAATAACATGTTACATACCGACATTATGGACGAACCCTTTCCAAATACTCGGCTGTAATTAATAAAACATGGTAATTTATTTTAACTTTTAGTGTAAGACAAAATTACTTACGTAAAATTACCGTCATAGAGCACAGAAAGTGTAACATTCAGAACATAATTCACATCATGTCTAGCAGCTCAGGTAAAAACATGAAATTTATGTTATAACTTTAAGCACTACGAAATCTTTATTGATCCGGGTTAGGACCAGTGAAGTACGTTTTTTACTATATAAAATACCGTATAGTGCGCATTACTAATATAAATAATACGATCGAAATTCGTATTACTGTATTCGAAACCTCTGTAACACCCATTTTCCCTAAATGATAGCATTTAATTGCTCCGAGGCATAGACCATTGTGGTTTTTTGTACCCCCTGTATGGAGGTAATATCATACAATGTCAAATTTTGTTATAATTTATCCTTGGTAATATTAGTCACCAACTTCTGTATGTAGTATTTGTGTAGCAACGGTACAACATGGCACATTTTTGTATCCACTCTGGCGGAGTGGAGTTACAAAAACCGATAAAAACGATCTGATTTCAGATTACGTTATTGACATGTACTTGAATTCATCTGAAATACAGATTTGTAGAACTATTTTTGTATATATATATATATATAAATTTTAATACTCTAATATACCAACCTTATCCCTCTATATTCCAATTTATAGATGTGAGACTAAGTGGGTGGGTAATACATAAACTAAGGTATCTCCTTTAAAAATCTTGATGAATTCAAAACCAATTAATTAACTTTAAAACTAGTCCAACAATAACAACTCATAATTTTAAACACGATTTACTAGCTATAAACCAGACCCTTCCGTTATAAAATTAACTCCTCCACTCACAGTGGAGGGGTCAGGAACGAGCTAAATGAATCAGACGTGGACGAATCGTCAATCAATTGGTCACGTCTAGGTGTCGGAGAACCAATAACAATACAGATTAATAGATCAGCTGTGTAGAAGCAGACGCGTGGCTAAAGAACAGCTGACGCGAGTGCCATCACAGCTGACACACCGATATCGCGTGAGATACCGCCGCATTAATTGTTCAATCATTGTTTCATCGCGGGATCGCATATGTCGTGGTCACAGTCAATTGCTGCGCATACGGCACCGCCACCAGGCGCACCTATCTCAAGTGGATCGCCGCCATTTGCATCATGACTACATGGACAAGAGAGATAAGAGTTTGTCTCTGGCCGCAAAAATGAAACAGTCTTCGATTTGGTTCTTTCACTGGGTAATGTGAAAAATATTAACATCACCTTGTTATTCTTCATCGTTTCCCAAATACTAGGAAAGATACGTGTAAAAATTGGAATGCTTTATTGAAACAAACCTTATTTGACATACCGGGCGTCCAAAACGTAATGCCCTTAAAAAAACAAATAATACGAAAACCAGTAACAGTTGAATAGCGTTTTATCTACAGGTACAACAAGTTTCAAACACCTAAGAACATTACTATTAAAAACCAATCCGTTATAAAATCTCCTAAAATATCAGGAACGAGCTAAATACTCGATGGACGAAATCGTCAATCAATTCATTATTTAAAAACAATACAGATTAAAAGATCAGTGTTAGATAAGCAGAGGGGTAAAGAAATACGCATGCCTCCAGCTAAACTATGTGAGATGGATAAATAGTTAAATTGTTGATATATTGGTAAACAATCTCTACGGCAGATGGTAAAAATGGATGATTTGATCAAAAACATGGACAGAGAGATAAGTTAGTTAAAAATAACAGTTCGATTTGGTTCTTTAAGTAAAGTGAAAAATATTAACATACTTAATATTTTATGTTTAAAAAGATACGTGTAAAGATAATGTTATTACACTAATTTGACATACCGGGCGTAAAACGTAATGTTAAAAAAAAAAATTAATACGAAAAGTAAATAATATTTTATCTATAACTGTTTACACCTAATGTGCTCCTCTAAGACCTGAATATTTTGATCTAGCTAGTATCTGTTGTACGCGTAATTAAATTTTTTCCCAAAAAGTTTAAACATTTTGATACTTATCAAAGGGTTCAAATATGCAAAAAACAACTATTATAGTAATATTCCATGCAAAAGCACTAATTGTTCTTTGAAACCACATAAGTCTAAATTTGTATAATCTTCAGAACGTTAGTGTATTATTCATCTATATTTAGGAAACCAATATAAACAATATTGAATACTCTTCAAAGAAAGTCAAAAAGTTATGCTTAGCTTTGATAGTTTCTGTAAACAAATCCATAAAAATCAACAAGCCTTTATATTATTTGTTATTGGCTTTTAATTTTTGTTAATGTCGTTTGGGGGGGGATAAACATGTATTAACTGGTTTAATCTTGTTTTTATCGCATTAATTACGGTAGCAATGCATTCTAAATGTCATTTCAATTGTATCCGTACTGGTATATCAAAATATTTAAGTAGTAAGTTATATAAAAACAATTCAGTTGGACTTACAGTTAAAAAATACAACTTCTCCTCACATCCGTGGTATTAAAAAACAGTCTATTATATTACTTCATACCGACATGAGTAAAATCCTACATTTTCTGTAAAATCATAATTTTATGGGTATAACTAAGACAATTAATACGTTCGATAACAAGTCTAGTTTATTCACCCCTTTATTAACCTACTGCCGTTGAAAAGCTACTCCAAGAAAATAAATTTGGGGTTCTTTGTGTTATCTCCTGTGTGTGTAGCTGATTGTCGTCTGGTAATCGCATTAGGCGCTCCTTTAAGGGAGTGTATTTTTTCCCTGTCTGTACGTCTGGGTCTGTATATTTTCTTAGGTTTGTGAAATACACTAATCAGTACGATTGCTGTCAGTACGATTAATCACTATCTGTTATCACTAATCAGTATTCACTATTACATCTCTGCAAGTGTATAGATTACTAGCATAATTAAAAATTTGCATTCATACGAAACAGAACAAGCACCATTAACACGAGTTAATGGTGCTTTGTAAACTCACGCCCATTAACATGGACATGATGAGAACATGTTTTTATCGTCCCAACCATATCCAATTCTCTCGGGAGTCCCTGTATCTATATACGACACTAAAGGTTTATCTTCCTGTAATCGTAACACTTGTTTCACTAACGGCAACAGGGTATCCTAATGTCCACTACCCATTTATGACGTAGTTTATGCTCTCTTTTTTTACCAAACTATCTCACAATCCTTTTACCGTGTGGTATATCAGAAATGAAAAATATCTAATCAATACAATTAAATTATACAATAATTTATTACATTATTCACTGTCTATGAAATTAAAAAATCTCTCACATATCCAAACTTCCATGAAATATCTAGCCCTGTAAATTTACCAATCAAATTGTAAGATTATAAGAGAAACTTTTTATGAAACACATGAGTTCATAGATCCAGAGTAGTTTTATGTTTCATTCTGTTGGAAAAGGTTTGTATTTACTTCCCTTGTTGGAAATAGGTTAGATCATGGATATGTCCAAATGGGATATGTTTTCAGTTCATCTTAACAGCTTTTCCTATAACCAAACTATGACGTCATTAACAATATGAAATCAAATGACGTCACTGTTTAAAATTTTGGTCGCGCAAATTGCCAACACCCCCCAGAGCTAAGACATATCCAAGTTAAAAACGTTAAAAATGTATTGTTTAAATATCCCTGTTTCGACCAATCACGGTGGCGCTTGTCCAGTGACGTATTGTGTCGAAAGACCACTGAGGCGTTCCCAGTTTAATTCAATGTTTCCATCTGGCGGCAGTATAGTACGGCATGTCAGGTAGGGATGTTCCAGTAACTGGGGGAGTCAACAGCTGTGGTGCTATGCACTCCCCCTCCCCTCCAGACATATGGTTCTGATTGTCATCTACCATGACTCACGCAGGCACAAATTGACTACCACTTTATTCTAATCTACTCTCCCCTACTATTGGTCTGTTCATTATCGCCAGTCTAATGTTTACTTTGCTCCTCTGTTTCCCAGGAACACTCCAAGGGACAGGATTCAATTTGGTCGTGTTTGATTTGGAATTTTAGTCTCAAAATATGTTTTCATTCGAGAATATGATGTATGATTTTTGATACCAGTTGGTGCAATTCGGTTTTTTAAGTTAACGATACTTAGTTAACGAGTCCCACGTAACCCCGCTAGAGCCCCCGTAGCCCCCACTAGAGCCCCCCGTAACCCCCGTGAGAGCCACCAAAACAGCATTACCACCTACCAAAAATATTGTTTACACACTGCTGAAAGTAAGATTGATAAAATTTGCATTACTGTACTGTAATTATTATTTCCTGTAAAGATTCATAAATTTGATCAAGGTCAAGGTTTTGAAAATTTCCTCAAACGTACGGATTTGGTATATTAATTGTTGAAAGGTCAACTTTGTGGTCTAGGTATAACACTGAAAATTATTAAATTCAAATAAAAAAAAGAAAATACGAAATAAAAATATTTTCTAATTATTACAGCAATATTATATATTTGTTAAAACCTGTAATAAAGCTAATGTATCCCAAAATATAAAATCCTCAACCCGTTTCAAACCGAGGAAAGTATAAAAACCGGCACCTTCTAGTCTTTTCCTTATTATCTGATTAATAAACATGACGCTTCGTAACGAAATTGAGGGCGAACAACTTTACTACAGTTTTATACTTCGAGCTATTTTATAAGAAGGCTTCGTTTCAAAACTGTTGGGACAATCTGGTATCCGTTCCTTATAAACTAATTCATGAACATCCAGTTTCATAACGGAATAGAGGCCGACCACTTCTATACCAGTTTATGTATATTCAGACATTTTAATTATATGTTTGTACACAACGTATATTTCATAGTATCTTCAGTTTCCCATTACTCTTTGCTTTTCCATGACCATCAACAAAACTCAAGGCCAAACATTGTCCATTGCTGGAGTAGAACTAAGTATATGAGGCTGTCATTTTGATGAGAAACTTTCTTTGGCATTCTTTCTTTGAAGAGTACCATAATGAAATAATTACATGTCTATACATTCACGCAACCGATGGACGCACAAAAAATGTAGTCTACGAAGAAGCTTTTCGTACATACGGATACTTTACTCAAAACATATTGTAATTTAGAAAAACAAATGACTGCGATGAGCGATAGAGTTTCAAGTTTGAGGCGATGCCGAGTAGTAAAATACTATCAAGCACCGATACAGCACTTTCGGACGTGTTATGAACTGTACTTTTCATCAGTTTTAAAACTTGTTATATTCATCTTTATACCGCATTCACGAAGTGTAAGGTAGCAACTGTTTCGTAATTTGCTCTTCGTAAGATATACCCAGGAATATTATTTGATTCATTCATCTTAATTAAATTTGAAAATGGGTTAAAAACAATAATATCTATGTAAACTGGTGTATGTATGGCACTTGTTATTATTTTATTCGTCTATTTTGCTAGAAAAATCAGCTGTTTAGCTTTGAAACGAAGAAAAATAGTAAATACTAGTAGTAAGTCCGTCCTTTGTACGGTTTGTAGGATTTAGTTTAAAGAAGAAAGATTATCATACCAAAATGTAAACCTGAAATGCTAAACAAATAAACACAAAGAAAATAAATCAATACCCAGCTTTATTATTTAGCATTACTTTACAATTAAATAGATTAGAGCATTTATACCATTATTATAATTAGTTATACGTTAAAATAACTCTTTAATATAGTATGATTTTGAAATGGGTTTGAAATCAATGACCAATGTAAACTAACTAATTTTGGTTTGACAGCTGTTCGTTTTTATTTCTATTAAATCTTTAAACTACAAAGACAGCTGATTATTACCAGTAAATGGTTTATTGATAATTGATAGCAAAATGCGACTAATATCGTGTAAAAAGTGGGGTTGTAAATGCTCGTGATTTACTTTTTAAGGGTCGGCGGACAATTTTAAGCATTTAAAAACCTTCTCTGGAATGTAGAGAATGTATGAAATAAGTTTCATTGTTATCAGTTCTCCCATTTTTTTCGGAGAAGACGGCGTAAAATTCCTCCTGGAGCGTCACAGACATACAGACACAAATTGAGATGAGACTTGTTTCGGCTTCTCTAATGCACGAAACGTAAAAATAACTAAAAAATCAATATTACAATAACAGCACTTGTAATGTCAGTTAACTTAATTTTTTTTTGAAAAGACAATTTAAAATTTGATTATGATGAATTTGTATAGTTACCTACCGTTCTTAACCCAATAAATATTTCACGTTTGAAAAGTAAATTTGTCTTTACTGTTATTATCTACGATACTTCTAATAAATTACATTTATCATTCAAGTTCAAATACTTGTATAGTAAAACATTGTGGGTATATTTAAAAGTTCATTTTGGACAGTCAGTATGATTTTTAAGAGGTGATAATATGATGAAAAGTACTGTTCGTAACATGTTCGAAAGTGTCATATCGGAGCTTGATAGAATTCAAGTACTCGACTTCGCCTCGTACTTGAAACACTATCGCACATCAATAACAGTCACTTGCCAGACTAGTGACGAAATATACTACTGTATTACGACCTGTTATTTGTGAATCATTTATTTGACAACTCCGTAGGAGTCAATGGTAACAATAAACAATGTAATGCAGACGGTGTTTCGATATAACATGCTAGGATAGGAAAACTAGCGTTGCATAGGTTATGAAAAGTCCTGTTTTTGAACACATTATGTTGGCTATGCCTAATCATGTTTAATGTGGAACGGGATTTGATGGGTGATAAAACGTTAGGCCTTACAGTAAATAGGAAGCAGCATTTTCGTCAATTACAACTGAATAATGTACAATGATTTGCTAACAAAATCAGGACGTAACATGCCAGATAATAATAAGTAAAAAAAATATAATATAATATAGAATGTTGTGTTTGTAGTCTATTTATATATTAAATTTTGCAACTTATAATAACAGCCGAAAAAATACCTTTTGAGTCAACAACAAAATTATTTTTTTGAAGTTTTTAACATACAATGTGACGTTAAACAACAAGAGAAAAACATATATATTAAATTATTTAAAATTATTAAAGTGTATAATACACATATTTACATAATTATAAAATGTTACATGAATTATAATAATACATTGACGTAACATGCCAGATAATTGGGTTCAAAATAGATAGAAAAATATATCATAAGATGTTGTGTTTTAGTAGTTCTATTTTAAATATTAAATCCTCCTATGCAAAAACTCCTATATTTTCATGGAAATTAGAAAACGTATAGTTGGTTTTGTCAGTCAACAGCGTCAAAAACTATATATTTTTGATTAACAGTTTAAGTCGTTATAAACTGTGACGAAACAATATATTTATATTAGAGAACATTAAAAATTAAATTTAACGTTACAAGCCACACATTATTAAATTGGTTTGCCCATAATACTATATTGAAATTACAATAGGAATCTCCATTATACAAACAGTACAATTGAAAGCCATAGATAGTATGCAGTTGGGGATACTAAAAATATCTTTTATAATTAATGATTTAGGTTGTTTGAAACTGTGGCGAAACATTACACGCAACATCCTCACCATAACTGTCCTCTTATCAATAATTGCATTGGCAAACATCATGAGGTTGATGTATGCAAGGATAGTAACTGAATAGTTTCGTTTGTGTTCTCAGTGTACTTCTGGAGATTATTTCAAGAACGGCACTTAGAGTCGAAGCATATATAATGATTGTTTTCTTAGTCAATTAGTGAGTTGCACAGAACATGGGACGGCCGATTTCATAACAACAGTTGAAAGTACTTTGCTTCCGCCAAATATTCTGTTCTATTATTGTACTCTGTGTAAGGTGTTCTGTAAATTAATTATGTATTTTATTGAGGAAATAAATTCATTTAGGCTATTCAAGTACTGTATATGTAAAAATACAAAATACCCCCGACGCAGCAGACCTGCGTACTCAGCGAATTTCCAAATCAATAATATAATAATAATAAATGACAAGTTTGGTCAAAATCTGTCGATAAACGTGAGAATTATTTGCCTATTCTCCATAAGATTAACATGGTAAAGAGTGTACAGGTTTGCTGCTGTGAGCAACACTGAGAGTAGGCATTTATACCATCAAAAATTTTTATATTTAACATTTATACCAACTTTCATCAACATCAGTCCATAAAAAAAGGTGTTTGCCTATTCTTCATATGATTAACATGGGAAAAGAGTATGTAGGTTTGCTGCAATGATAAACACAAAAACTATGATTTTTAAGCATAAATGGATGAACCTCAACAACATGAAGCTAAATATAAAGTTTTATCCAAAAATATTGGTTAATAAGTGAAATATTAATTTTTCCTTATCCTCCATAAGATTAACATTGGAGCCTCAAAATACAACGTACTGTGTTTAGATTTTTTAATATCTCGGTAACCGTTGTAGATAGATAGAGAAAAACCTTAAGAAACTTAATTGTGTAGTTTTTTAAGCTGATTTTAATGGTGAAAGATAAAATTTTAAAATTTTAAAAATTATATGTAAAAAATGCAAAAAACCCCATTTTGGGGTACAAAACACCTCCAAACTACCCATTCCCATTGACCGATATGTCTGGTTTACGAACTCGTCCGAGCATTTGTAGGAATACATGTCTCTACCAAATTTGGTCTTGATTGGACCATTTTTACGAGAGTTATCGTGTTCACACACACACACACACACACACACACACACACACACACACACACACACACACACACACATATATATATATATATACATATATATATATATATATATATATAAATTTTAACGACTATTGTTTTTGGTCTCTGGGCACCTAAAGAAGAAAAAATAATATGGTCCCGGGCTTAACTCTTGCCATGAGACCTACGGTAATAGCTTCTTCCCTATGGGAAATTCGCTAAAAGTGAACTCGTTGTACCTTGCAAAGGCATAAGGAATATTCAATACAATTGAATATATATAAAGCTATTTTTTTGTTAATACTAAATTATTATGTCTTTCATCTCACAAAATATTCAGTTTAACTATCATACATGCCTGACATCTACCTTTAGCTTTTTGCTTCTCAGGGAAAACGAGCTAAGAGAACTGACGCTGTTAACTGACAAAACCAATTAGCTTGAGAATTCCTTTGCTATTTTCGAGTGAAGTTGAAAATTGTATATAAATGAAAGCTTACTTGATAATAGTAAAAGTTACAAAAAGTGTACTTTGAAAGTCAAGATCCATTAGTAAATCCATTCAGTTTATAAATTATAATATAGCTTAATTTATATAATGCCATGTTAACAATAACAATAATAATAAGAAACTTAACTATTAATTAATTATTATTTATATATACTGTATCTTTATGATGCGCATATTCTAATTTAGAACTAAACCAGTATTTTTAATTTTAAAATTCTTGTTTGAAGTGAGGAAGTGAGTGGCGAGGTTAGAGGTTTTTAGATTGCTCTTTCAAGAATAAAAATTTATTGGAAATAGACTCAGGGTAAGAGCCTAAAGTATATAATTTGTTTAATCTCCACGAAAATAGTTGATACTTAGTTTAATAATTGAAATATACAATTTTTTTAGTTTTGTTCAAAAAAATTAATATTTTCTAAGTATAGTGGGCTCGATAGCTAGTGTTTTAGAGTGTAGAAATTATTCGTACAACGAACTCGTAGAGAATTATAAATGTTTTTAAAATAAAATTTAAAAATTAATATGTGCTCAAAACTACAAAACACACTGTAAAATTATTTTATAGTGATATAATCCACAACGCGTGTGAAATCTAAGATTCCTGTCTTATTCAAATTTATTCTTTATAGCTCCTATGAAATGTTTTGTAGATTGCAATATCTTCAAACAAGCTTGTAAACTTAAATGCCTCTTGCAATTTGTTGGCCAGAATATTCTATGGCTAGTGGTTTCCGCGAGTGCGTCCGTAATACATTTAAAGGTATTTAAACAAAATACATAGATGTTACACTCTCGTATATTATAATTATTAACTATTTAAATGGTAAGAATCTGACACAACAATTTTTTTGTCATACTGCATCAAAAACAGCTGTTTTAGATACATGTGTTGAAGAGTAAAAATAGTCCTTTTTCCTCCTAGTAAACCTATAATTAAACCTAATTTATTAAACCCTAAATTAAACCCTTATTAAACCCTAAACCTATTATTATGATCATTTTTTAAGCCCTGGGCTGCAAAAGATAATTGTTGATGTTAATTTTTATTCAAGGTTAGAATTTGATTGTAAATAATTGACAAAGTAACTAAAACAATCACTATCAATTGTTTGTATATTTGTAAAATGTTCAGGATATCAATTATGTAACTGGTAATCTAACTATCGAAAGGTTGAGATTAAACTATCGATAATAAAAACTAACACTGACATAAACTAAACAACCAAATCAGGAATCAAAAAAGAACTGCTACTACGTGAGTAACAAACCGACTGTATAGTTTAAGCGACAAAAATGGTCGACAACTTTTGATACTCTGAATCAGCTAATATTTTATGTTTGACGAGTTTGTTTCATTTTATTTGCAGTATAAATATAATTCAAAAATATTATTCATCACATGACCCAAAATTGGCTTTTTGATATATACTGTTAAACTTGTCCTCGTTTCAAAAACGACAGCTCTTAGCAATTGTTTAGTATTATATTGACAAATACTGTGAGTTAATGTGCCACGATGTATGTTTAGAAGTTTGTGTTTCGAACTAACTATATCATTCCACAACCTGGTCATTTGGAATTTGATTACATGTTTAACTTTCTACCCGAAGCCATTTGCTTCTCAGTTAGGACCAGCTGCGAGCACCGGTGCTGTTGTCTTAATAAGAGCACTTCTTTCAAAACTCGTTTCCTACTACAAAGGTAAATATTAAATTATAGAAATTGAACGTGTTAATATTACTAAAACCTTTATTGTTCAGTAAAATATGCTAATGATTTTGTTACTGTATTATTAATAACAGTCATTATTATTATTGTGAAAGTACAGATGTAAGCTATTCTTAGTTTCCTGATACGATTATATGTTTTCATTTCTAGATTTTAACCATGAAGCTTATATCTCTCACAAAATACCTAAATTACTCTTTGGAAGAGCTCACCTCTCTGAAAGATGACGCAGCACCATTCAACAAATTCTTGTTTTCAATCAAGATCCTCTCAAATTTTGGGCTTTTAATCTCTACACTGTCTTGCATATTAATTTGCAATGACACTTCACAAGAACTTTTCAAAAAATATCACGATTTGATATTGTTTGTATGGCTCACTGCAGTTGTAATGTTTACCTTTGGATGCAGAGCAAAAGAGCAAGAAGTGATCAATTTTCTACTGGAACCCGACGAATATTTTGAACCAAAATCAGCTGGATCGGAAATAGTGAATGATTTCCACAGGCAAGTCGACATCTTCAGGAAACTGATAGTTGGTGTCTTTGTAGTTGGCCCTTCACTATACATATTACTCCCATCAATACCTCTCTTGCTGAACCATGAAATGAATAGGAAAAAATGTTGCATAAGGCTAGTGTTTGGGTGGGTGCCAACACCAAGCTCCTTTTGGGTCACTGTTCTTCTTCAAATCTTTTCTGGGGTTATTTTCATGATTGAAGCTGCAGATGGCTTTTTCATATGCTTGAGACTCATGGGATACATGACTCTAAAGATTACAATGCAAGTTAGGCTTCTTTGCCTTGCATTGAATAACATGAACATAACGATTGAATGGCCAGATGAAAGTCAACAGGCCAGCTGTTCAAGTGGGAAGTCTATATTGTGGGAAGAGGATTCCATGATACACACAGCATCTGTGGAGGATACTTCAGTAAATGACAGTTCCAATTCAGTCATTGAACCTGCTAATGATCTGATTTCCCTAAGGGCGTTTCTTCGGGAACGATTGCTTAGGCAAAATTTGAGGTCGTACGTTAAAAATATTGTCGACCGTCACATCACGGTAATCAGGTAAGTGACCCTTATCAAATGATTTGCACGATTTTTGAGTCGAATGTTTTTGTAATCAACAATTTGTTTGACTTCATAGGCTCTATTATTTTTTTAAATATTTTAAAAGTATGAAAAATGAATGATTTTATAATAATACTCTTGAAAATTATATCCGCTAATGTGTTGAGTTGTAAATGTGCCACCAAATAATACGTATAACAACGATGAAAAGATCCACTTAATCAAAAAACAAAATCAACCCAAAAGCGGCAATGATGTCAAAATCCTGTAAGGTAGTTTTAATTAGAATTAGTTGGTATGATAGTATATTACATGGTGTGTCAGTTTATGGAATTGTGTTTAGTTGATAAATAAAATTATTTTTATGTTTTAAGCTTCAATATACTCGTATTTTTTTAATTGTACAATACTTATAATACGTCTTTCTGAATAATTCATATATATATATATATATATTTATATAAATTATACACTAACATATAATAGCTTAGTAAATTGTTAAATCTATTATGGATTGTTTATAAGATCATAAATAATTTGTGGCTTACACAAATCTAATATATTTTATGTTTATTTAGAATGACAAAGTTAACTGAGGAGACATTTCGATTTCAACAAATGATAAATATTCAACTAGGAGTGATTGTAGCTGCCTTTGCTGTGCCAAAGCTTGGTTTGGTGGGTACTGAATTACACTGCATGTTTAGTTTCGATAGGTTACATTTGAACTAAACATTAACCTAAACTAAATGTAAGCAATATGTTACACTGTTCAATCTATTCAATATAGAACCCTGCTTAAAAATCTCTAAAGCATCATTTAGTTTGGATCATAGTCAACTGACACAATTTTATTGTAAGAAATTCAATTTATTTGAACGCAGGAGTTTCAAAAAATTGTATTTAGAGACGTTTTGAGCACTTTTTTTACAAAAACAATTTAAGCTCACTGTATAACTTTTAATAAAATGTATTAATTAATGTTATTGCATAATTGAACGTTATACATTACTAGAGAAGTAAGCCTGTACTTTGTACGGTTTGTATTCAGTGTTAGAAGAACAATTAAAAACGTAACAAAATATAAACCTAAAATCTTAAACAAATCTATATATATATATATATTCATATTTCAATCATGTACAGTATAATTAATTTATAATTAGATTAAATGAAAAAATGTATATCAATTATTAATATTCTAAAATTCACAATATTTAAAATAACATTTTAAAAATAAAGATTTGAAATAGATTTAATTTAAAATCTATGATCAATTAAAAACTAACTAATATTGATTTTCATTTCCCTACTGATGGTTATTTGGTTATTTCATTCCATTAAATCACTTTTAAAGATCATTCAAGTGCTATACAACTTAGAAAAATTTCCAATATTGATCAAAACTCGGGTTTAAAGTTTATATTTTATTAATGAACAAACATTTATTAATTAACATATAAACACGTGACTTATAAAAATATAAATACATAATACCCCAAACCCGTAAACTATTAACGTGGTGAATGAAGCTGTTCATTTTATACAGCACATATTTACTTCATAAAATTACATCAATAAATGGTTCAGATGACATTGTATAGTAAATCATATCTCTATATAAATAGAATTGAATGTTGAATTGTATGTGTGTTGAATTGAATGATTTTGAATTGTTGTGTATGTATGTCCTATATGCGTTGCCAAACTACTCATCCGATCACCATGAAATTTTAGGAAGTTGCTCTCCAAGTGTCCGGGAAGGTTTTAGTGAAAATATATTTTTGAAAACCACATAAGTATCCATTTTATGGCGTTTTAAATCTCTAATGTTAACGTTATGGAAAGTAAGTTTGTTTACAAAAATGTTCTACAATGAAAACATTTGATTTCTTAGCTAAATCTGATTGGTTTACTTTCCATTAGCAATATGCTTTACTATCCAATGCCATCGGAATCATTCATTATTGTAAAACTATGAAGTAAATGTGTACTGTAGAAAATGAACAGCTTTATTCGCCATGGTTAATAGTTTACGGTTTTGGGGGATTATGTATTTATATTTTTATTTTCTGTCTGATTAAAAGTCACGTGTTTATATGTTGGCCAAATAAAAAATAATTACAATGTTATATGTAATACGTTTATTATAATAATCAGCTGTTGTATACCTTTCCTATAATAGCCGTATTACAGTTAGGTTTGGTTTGGGTTTGTATTGGATGCATTTAAAAATTGTGATTACTCCACTCAGATTTATTTGTTTTATGGGAATTTTACTTATATGTCTTATCGTTTCAATATTGTTATTCACTATGCCGCGATCCAGAATATATAACCTTTCACAATGAAGCCGTAATGCTATTCGACTTCGGAATATGGCCAATCATAAGGTACCAAGTATTTACTGTCAGGCGTTACGAAGTTCGCCGGGTCAGCTAGTTACTAATAGAAAGTAAACCAACAGCTATAGCTTAAGAAATAATGTTTTATTGTAGAAAATTTGTAAAAAAATTCCCCCATAAGGTTAACATTAAAATTTAAAGGCATAGCTTTTTAATCTCTAGAAACTTTTAATACAGTACAGAACTTTCAAGAGGGTCAATAATATTAAAGTTAATATAATCAGTAAGTGTTACATATTGTTTGATGCTGAATGTTTTATAGGATCATGGACATTTTAACTTTGCCCACATTGGTCAACTCGAAGAAGCTGTTGCATTCATGATTTATTTTGGAATATTGTGCTATACTGGACAAACCTTGATTGACGCGGTAAGTTTAGTATTTTGAAATAAATAGTTAGTTATATTCTTACTGTCTCCTCTATAACTATAAAATACAGTAAAATTAGGAAAATATTAAAAGGGTAATTTTGGGTTTAGTTTTAAAACCAGACTTATTACCTGATCTGAAGGGGAGGAGATTCTCATAACACAAATTTGGGGTTCTGTTTTTGTAGGATGTAATTAATTGGTTCACATTAGTTCACATTTTTACTGTATCATTTTTTGCATTCATACATGAGCGGGTAAAGGATTAACCTAACACCCGATACATCCGGGTTATATTCTAATATATAATTATATTATATATTAGAGAATGAAATTTGTATTTCAGACTGCTATCATGCCACTTAAATCCAATGATGATGGCTATATAAACAGTCCATAGGTCACATTTGAGACACTAGTACAGCCTGACGACTCTAACACTAGACCTGGGCCAGAAGGCTACGCGATCCTCCACTCCCCAAAATGGAAGATATCTGGGACAAAACGTATTTCTTGTTGTAAACTTTTGAAATTTTACTGAATCATTTGACATTTGAAAAACCTTTGTGAAAAGCCATTAAAGTTCAATCTGGAAACTAGAAATCTCAACCCAATTAAACGGGGTAAGCACTTTCAAAATTGCTCGGGTTAATGGCAATCAAGTGAAATTTTTTTAAATATGAAATCAATACAAATACATGATGTAATGTAATTAACTCTCCTAATATTAATCACATTCAAAGTTTACATTCATTTATAAGTTTTTCCTTTTACTTATTTATGTTAACTTATTTAAGTTAAGTTTACCTTTTTAATAGGTTTTGTGGCAAAATTGTTGAAAATTAATTTAAAATTAGTGTAAATGGAACTCTAGGAACTCTACATAGATAAATGATGGCTTACTTTTAGCTTTAAAAATAGTTTAAACTTAAACCATTATTGTGTAATAGTTACGTGTTGCTCATAGCTTTGCCATTTCTGTCAGATGTTTCGAAACCACTTCTAAGGTCACGCAAATTCTAATTTTTAACATGGATATGTCTTAGCTCTGAGGGGTTGGCAATTTGCGCGACCACAATTTGAAACAGTGACGTCATAGCTTGATTATAATAACAGCTTTTTAAGATGAACTGAAAACATTTCCTTTAGAAAACGTTATTTGGTTAGTGACGTCATAGCTTGATTATAATAACAGCTTTTAAGATGAACTGAAAACATTTCCTTTAGACCTAAGTATCCAAAACCTAACCTATTCCCCACAGGGAAGTAAATACAAACATTTCCCCCCCAAATCCTTTCATCCATAGCCCCCCCGGTCTAGTCTCCCCCAAATTGTCTCCCTAAATCCGTCCCTGGTTGATACACAAATCAAAGTTTAAGACATTCATTATTGGTACATAACTGGTTATTATAATCTATAATCTATAATATTATAAAGAAGAGGTGGTTTCTGTGTGTTTGTGGGTTTGTTGTGGCAAGTAAATGCGAAAAATACTGAACCGACCGGTTTGAAATTTTACACAAAGGTAGATCTTAAACTCATGCAACACATACATACTCATTTCCTTAAAATCCTCTCGGACTACTTCATAAACGTCAGTTTCAATGTACATTTTTAGTAATGAAAACATAAAATTACTCGAATGTCAACAGCTGTGAATATAAATTTGACAGTTCGAGAAGAAGGAGGGTGAAAAATACTGACCGATTTAATGTTTACTTTTTTAATGACAACATCCGTTTTTACATATTTTGACAGTTCGAAGAAGAAGAA
Source organism: Nephotettix cincticeps (assembly GCA_023375725.1). Classification (NCBI taxonomy): domain Eukaryota; kingdom Metazoa; phylum Arthropoda; class Insecta; order Hemiptera; family Cicadellidae; genus Nephotettix; species Nephotettix cincticeps. The sequence goes on along the minus strand of CM041786.1, from coordinate 25,242,958 downwards.
AATAAATTGATTTTTCAGATAAACTGCTGGATCGAAATAGTTAATAGTATTATTTGAAATAGTGGAATAGGTTTTAATTTTTTCCGACGATGTATCAATTACATTAATCCTTATCCTCTCCCAATTTGACATTTGTTATTTTAAAATGTTTAGACATATGTTTTTGTCATTTTGTAAACAATGAAGAATTAATTAAAACTTCTTATGTATCAGTAGAACCTACACCTTTCAGGCTTTTTAGCCCGTGCGAAGAACGGGTACTTTGGCTAGTATCTAATAATGGATTAGTGTAATGCTTGATTTTCTTCGGTTGTAAAACTGGAGTTGATTATTTAAATTACTTGTGATTAGTATAAACTGATGCTTCCTAATTTACATCAAGTCTGAGGGAATTCCAAACATGTAACATGCATGTATGTTTTTTGTTGTTTATATCAAATTCATATTCTCATATTGGACGTACAGTAGTTAACTGAACGTCATTTCAGATGATGTTTTTCATTAACAGTGTTCACCAACACTGTGGTGTTCATTTACACCAACAATAAAAAATATCTCAGGTTTATTGATTTTAGTATTAAAAACTTCATCGATACAGTTATCAATGGAATTACTCATAACAAAACTGCTGTTGATGTTATGACTATTTATTGCTTCGTCTATAACATTGGTTATATCATCTCAATAGATACGTATCGATCGTTAAATATTATTACATTTTTGAAATTTCCCTACATCATTTATGATTGTACGACATATTTCTGTCAGAAAATTACGTTTTAGCCCAATATTAACATTGTTAATTTTGTTACAGCCTTACTATTTACACGATAGTCATACAAAGAAGGTTGAGGTATCAAATTAAAGATGAAGATGTTATATAGGGAGCTACATTTTCCCCTCGCAAAAAATAATTACCACTAAATTATATCCGAAGATTAACAAGTAATTTCCTTTTAATTAAAATTTGAATATATCAATCCCCGGATTACCACTTTACCCTTAATTTGACATCTCAAAAATCCTTTTACGACTTTTGAGTGGTCAGTAGTGCTGTTAGTAAATCAAGGTTATTCTTATGAGACTAAAATCCAAGATTGCGGAGGTACTGTAGACTCTTAAGTGAACGATTTGCTATGACTGGGACGGCGGCGTCGTCCTGTAATCCAGCTACTTGGAGGTCACGAATAATTGTGGATAGTTGTAAACGATGGTAAGTGGGTGTAGTGTTCTCTTGTATATATTAACGTCAGCACTATGGATACTACGTTAATCCGCAAAGACCATCCTCATAATTAGACCAGTTCGTAATTCAGAGGCAATGGTTCGGATTCCACGTTAAACTGTCGGTTTCTAGATATGCCATTGACTCTGGGGCTATTAATTAACAGTTCTGTCTACACAGCAACAGACGCACGTATGCAGGCGGACGGAGGAAAAATCACTCCCCAGGTTATTAGATGTTACAAAGTACATAGACGTCCGTATGTCTGCATGGAGATGTTTACATCTAATCACCTGGGGAGCGATTTTTTTCTCCGGCCGTCTGTAACGTGCTTCTGTTTTTGTGTTCGTTGGCCTTAAGGAACATGTCAACCTTAGTCAGTAACAAGACTACAATATCGCGCCACAATCATCCTACACTCAATCTTCATTCATACTTGGCTTAAAATACCTACCTTGTGGTACGGTCACCATCTCAATAATCTAATCTAATCTAATCTAATCCAGTCTGAGTCGTTGCGGCAAGCTCTGTACAACTGTGACTGGACCGACAAGCCCCTCTGCTTGAGACAGGACTTGCTGATCATGCAGACCGTGGCGACCCGACCCCTCAGGCTGACCATGGGCGGAGTCTACACCCTCAACATGGAGACCTACGGCAATGTGAGTGCTGCACCCATCAGAGGCTCTCTTGACAGAACTAACACGGCTTATTACTCACCATTATAATTATAAATATAAAATACTGTAAACTATTTACAGTACTACTAAACTATACATATAACTGTATATAACATATAACTGTATATAACTATACAGTACTACAGAAACTATTTGATGTACTAACTATCAATACGTCCATTCTAGTCTAGGGGTTGTATGACTCAGTGTTGATACTCATTATCATGACAAAACATTAACCTGAAATAAATCTTAAACAAATCAACACAATGAAAAAAATCTCAGTTAATTAATTGGTATTAGTTTAAAATGGAAACATAAGATAAAACATAAATTTGTATCATTATTAATACTACTATATGTCAAGGTAAGATTTTAGTATAGTACTGTATAGTAAAAATTTGGTTTTTTATGGCTGTCGGTTATTTACTCTCCATCAACTCCAATTATTACGACAAAATACAAACTTAAAATCTTAATCTTACATAAAAAATAAATTTACACCTTAATTACTTAGCACAACGTAATTTGATAAACTAGATGAGATTAGATAAGGTGTATCGTTGTTAAAATGCGTTATACAATGATCATGTAACAGCTGTTGGCTATTTATTTCTATGAAATCACTTATATGGATCACATATTCTTTAAAACTTAGAAAAAATATTACTTGAATTGCTGAAAACTGGATGTATGAAGTAAATACATCCAGTTAAGACAAGACCAGAAAGTAGACAAAAACTTTTTCCAAAATTTTTAGAGTAAAGAAAATAAGTTTCACAACAGTGGGTTCTGTCGTTCTCAAGGAGAAGATGGACAAAAATGCCTTTTTTAGCGTTACAGTAAGACGGACAGAGAATAATCTAGATAAGACCCATTTCGGCTTTTCTGGGCTATAAAACTTAAATACATAACCAAAAATATCACCATTCCACACAGTGCACAGACAAAAAATAATTTTAGTTAAATATGAGACACGCAGCAACTAGAAATACCCCAGTCGGAGCCTATTCTCTATATGAGTTTGCCTATTCTCTTCTATATGATAAAAATTGGAAAGAGTATGCAGGTTAGCTGACATGATAAACACATAAAATATGATTTTAAGCTTAAATAGATGGATCTCAATCACATGAAGCAAAATATCAAGTTTCATCCAAAAATATATAATTGATAAGTGAAATATTAATTTTTTCATATCCTCCATAAGATTAACATTAGAGCCCTAAAATACAACGTACTGTATTTAGATTTTTTAATATCTGAGTAACCGTTGGAAGCTTATTGTAATGGCGAAGATAAAATTAAAATACCTCCGTCGCAGCAGACCTGCGTACTCAGCGAATTTCCAAATCAATAATATAATAATAATAATATATGATAAGTTTTATAAAAATCTGTTCATAAACAATGGCAGTTATTTGCCTATTCTCCATAAGATTAACATAGGAAAGAATGTGCAGGTTAGCTGCTGTGAGGAACACTGAAAGTAGTAATAAAAAAATCTTACATTGTAATACACGTCTCTACCAATTTTTTGGATTTCCATTTACGAGAGTTATCGTGTTACACACAAAACACACAAACACATGACACACAAAAAAAAAATTTATATATTATATATTTACGACTATTATTTTGGACTTTGGAGCACTAAAGACGAAAAATAACTGTATTAAGTCTTATTATAGAATAGTTTCCCTATGGGAAATTTAAAAAATAATTAAATTTCCATATGATAACGCAAAAACCCAAACTACCCGTACGTTGACCGATATGTCTCGTTTACGTTGGAGATAATAAAACGTAATAAAGTCTGGTGACCGAGCTTTGCTCGTATAGATTAAGACATTATTATAAAAAATTAATAAAAATTAAAACACAAAAAATGAAAAAACATTTATGTGGTTTAAATAAAACGAAATACACCATAATTAATTGATGAACAAAAATATTGTATGGGGTTAGAACACGCGACCTTCATATTACGTCCAAAACTACCGCTGTACGGCTACCAAATACATAGGTATACATGTTTACCAAATCTCGATCGGACCATTTTACGAGAGTTATCGTGTTCAAACACACACACACACACACACACACACACACACATATATATATATATATATATATATATATATATATATTATATTGAAATAATTGAACCAAGTACCCTTAGAAAACATTTTCTAAGGGTTCTTGGTTCAATTATTTCAATATAATAATATTAGTATCCCTATTTGATGAAATAAACAGTAAAAAATATATATTTATATATCTCAAAACTAAAAAATTACATGGTCCCGGGATTAAGTTTGCCATGATATCTACGGTAAAAGCTTCTTCCCTATGGGAATTTGCTAAAACACTAGTATAGTTATGGAGTAGTTGTGATGGAACGAATTTCTGTATAAACGTCACAATCAGTAGACAATATTCATGAACATAACTAATTCAACTTGATTCGATCCAAGTTCTGAACTAGAACCAGTAACTTTCTGGGTTACGTTCAATCTTCCCAATAACACACATATGAATGTTATTAACACGTTTATATTTCTGTTTAATATGGGCAAGTGCCCAACTGATTTGTTTCACTTATTGTTGGAATTCCATAGTCGCGGTTTCTGGTGGTAAATTGTGTTATTACATAAATTTTACCTCAATAATTATTTTAAATTGGGGTTTACATCTAGGAGGTCAGAAAATCCGTGAAAACACTTACTCACAGACAACTAATATCCCTGTCACAGCAGACCTGTCTATATATAAGAGAGTTTGTCTATTCTCTACAAGATTAACATGGGAAAGGGTATGCAGGTTTACTGCTATGAGGAACACTGAGATAGGCATTTTTACCATATACTATTTTTATTCTGACCATATAATAAGATTCAAACCGATGGTAAGCAACCAGCTTTTGTATTTTCAAAGTTATACAGAGTCCACCAGAACACAAATTAATTACAATACATAGAAACACGATGTATTGCAGTCTCTAAGGTATCAAAACCTAATTTTAATAATAGAATACTGAAATTATAATTTCAATGAGAAGAAATATGGCTTTTATTTTATACGTCAACACTATGTGCATCATGTTAATATGGAACACATAATGCCATACAAACTGTCGCTGGCTTATGCTGTGAGCTCGGTGAGCAAAATAACTGGTTGTCTCTTTATGTGAATTACTTCAATCCATACTGTTTATATGTGTTTATAAGTTCGATGAATATAAACTCTATTTTAAACTTCAATATTTACAGTATGATATGATTTTCCTTGTGTTTCAGGTCCTCAGAGCTACATACTCGTACGTCAGTCTGATACAGTCTCTGACTTAGACACACTGTAGTTACACTGTCGTCTTCTTAGTTACTGTAATGTCAAAATATTTATTGAACTCAATTAAATGTGTATTGCACCTTGGAGTATTAAACATACCGGTAGGGACGATTTTTGTTACCTTTCCACCTGTTTGATACATTAGTTTAACAAAAAGAATTATTATATTATTACATTCTCTTGTAAGAGAAAATGAAAATGTAAGACAATTTGGGCATTCGTTATATTAAACGTTTGTCTTAATATTTTACGTTCCTCAGTTTGTAATCAATTTTATTATATTATTTTATTTACAGTAATGAATATTAATATTTAATCTAAGCCCCTAAAATGAGATTCATATTACCCTAGGAAATAGTCTTTATAGCCAGGATGTTTATATTAGTGTTTGAAAATACAACTTATGACCATAGCATATTTCGTTAATTACAAAAGCTCCATATTATATAAGAGACAATCCGAAGAAGTAAATATAAATATGAATTAGAATCTGTCTTAGTCATATGAACCAGTATGACGAATAACTTAATTGTCCTGAAAATAGTTTATTGAAAAATTAAAATGAGTAAATTCGAGTTAACGTAACAAATAGACATTTTGTCGTTATTGTTTAAACATCTTAAAAAAACTTCCCTGAAGGAAATAGGTTAGATCATAGATATGTCTAAAAGGAATGTTATCAGTCATCTAAACAGCTGTTTATGATTTATTTTTCAAAACGTATGCTTATGTTTCAAATTTTCATCTTACAAATTGCTAACACACCCGCCTAGAGCTTAGACAAATCGATGTCAAACATTTTTCATCTATGAAGTTCATATTAAATATAAATATCGGTTTATAAATTACAGTAGAACCTACCATTATTACTTCATGTCCCTAATTATATCAAGGTTTTGCCCTTGGCTCAAATGAATCATAGTTTTTCATCGCCTTTATAGAAATAATATAGTAACCGCATATATATGCATATAAATAGTTTTTCATTGGAACCTTTTTAGATTTTATTTTATTTCAAGAAAGTTACTCCAAGAAAAATTGTGAAAATCAATGATGAGAACGAGAGATGAAAATGTTTACTTAAACAGAACCGCAGTTTAATGAAGACATCCAAGATGTTACTGTTCCTTCTTTGTATAAGTCTACAACATTAGTACCTCTTAAAAACATGCGACAACTGTAATAAAAACGGTGTGTTGACTCAGAAAATATTCGAGATGGCCTTGTTATCTTGAGGAAGATCAGACGTTAGGAATTAGGCCTAATTAGCATAGACTTGACAATATACTGCGGTGGCTTCGTGTTTCCTAGCTCTTGTCAGCTGTAACACAAACAGTAGTAAGGCACTCTAAGTGCGGAGTATAAACATACAGTATAACTAAATAAAATTAATTTTTCCATGGTTGCACGCTTTTCAGGTATTAGCTGGAAACTTATAATAAACAATCAATTTTACTAAGGATAATTATTATTTACTTTACTATAAAAGCAAATGTTTACTGTAATTTGTTCAGTTTAAAATAACTTAAGTGACTGTGAGCATCCAGACTTTAGTTTTATTATGTTAAACATCACAAGGAGCATTATTTTTTGTTAGAGCTAGTCTGAATTTTGTTAGTTTATAATATTAGTTGTTTTTATTTTCATATTCTTCAATGGCCACACAACTGGATTTAAGTGGCCAATATATTTTCTGTTTATAAAATGTATATTTAATGTAATTCTTTGAAGGAAATAAATTATTTATTCGTTATTTATCTATTCATTTTAGTGCCGTAGTCTGAGTTTCTGGTTAACCAAAATATTTCGTGTATATCATGTATGTCAGGAACATCTATAGCAGAGAAAATTTATCAGAGAGATTGAAATTAGAAATAGTGTTGGGGAGCGCCGCTATCCTGCTGTCATTGTACCACAGACACCTACCGGGACTACCAGAAATGCTTGACTTTCTAAAACGTCGTCGTCATGAAGACAGAACAACGGGAAATTCTAATACTACACTTTAGAACCAAATATCTATCTACCTACCTGGGCTACCTCCCTACCTGGGCTTTCTCCCTACCTGGGCTATCTCCCTACCTGGGCTATCTCCCTACCTGGGCTACCTCTCTACCTGGGCTATCTCCCTACCTGGGCTACCTCCCTACCTGGGCTTTCTCCCTACCGGGGCTATCTCCCTACCTGGGCTACCTCTCTACCTGGGCTATCTCCCTACCTGGGCTACCTCCCTACCGGGGCTATCTCCCTACCTGGGCTACCTCTCTACCTGGGCTATCTCCCTACCTGGGCTACCTCTCTACCTGGGCTATCTCCCTACCTGGGCTACCTCCCTACCTGGGCTACCTCTCTACCTGGGCTATCTCCCTACCTGGGCTACCTCCCTACCGGGGCTATCTCCCTACCGTCGCTACCTCGCTCTGCCCTATATATTACATTAAAAAATTAATATTCTCGGACAAATCTGACACTCAAGGTAACAGAAAATTGTTATGCTGACTATTAAAAACGAACTTTTCTAATAATTCTAAGGAATGGTTTTTATTATATTTAAAACACGTTTTGAATTCGTCATTATGTACAAAAGTATTTTGCGATATAAAACTATACCCATTTTATTATTTTAATTAATAAAAACAACATTCAAAACTTTTTTATTGCAGTTTGACAATTGGATTTTGCCATGATCAATTAAATAAATCCATCCTAACTGCATGTAACATAATTATAAACTTAAAATATGTAAATTAAGGTTTCTAAGTTATATTCTTTGGTAGATTTTTGCAAAATGTTAAGCTCAAATTTGAAGAAAAGGTTCCGTTAACAACAATTACGAAACTGACCGATCGTACCGCAATCCAGGTATCGAGGTGGTCAGCTGGTCAGCTGGTGCTGGCGGCAACGTCAATCTGGAGTGTTACAAGAAGTTGGCGACAGTCGACAAACTGGTTCCTTCCTTGCCACGCATGGCTGTTGGGCCGAAATCTAGATAGGTGACTTATAGTAGCATTATTAAGATCACTTAGGATCTATAAAAGAACAGATTCCGGAGCTTGAGACTTTCAAAAGGTATTTTAATTAGAACGTTCCGTATAATTGCTACAATGTGAGATAAGACAAACCGTTCACTCCGGTTCTGTTCAAAGCAGTTTAGATTTTGGAATGGCTTCACCTACTTGGAATTAATAAACCTTGAAAACTGGGTATGTGGTATCTTGATTACGAAGGTGGACTGGATGCCCAATTAAATTTAGATTAATAGGCAAGACTTGAACTTAAAATTAACTAATAATTGCGGAATATAGCTTTCACGAAATGCTCACATTCGCTAAAGGTTTCAAACAACTAGCGATTCTTCGTTTCTACAATCAAACGTTAAACAAATAGTTGTATATTTGATCTAAATCTCGCGGAATATCTAAGAATATTTGTGAAAATGGTTCTGACTTTCGTTTACCAACAACGGTTTTCCAAAAGCATATATTTACATTTAACCTCAAAATGGAACACATTGTAGAGAATCTTAAAAAACTTATTTCGATCTTTTATTCGAATTCCACTCCATTGCTAACAACTAAGCCAACATTGTTCTACATCCATCGTGACAACAAAGCCCACTTACCACCCCTAAGCTCTCTTCATCGGTGAGAAAAGAGCAACATTTTCAAAAGGTCGAGAGTGATTATGCCCTCATGCAAGGTACCAGCACAGCAGCACAGCAGCGTCTAGTTGCGCGCGTCGCCGCCAGGGTGCGCACGTGTCCCAGGATTAGCGACCGTCATTGAGATTGATTGAGCCAAGCCGAAGGGTGAATCCCTCATGCATTACGAGCGTTAAATTTAATTCGTATTTATTAACAAGAGTCGCGCCGCTTCGTTGATGGAGACCTCACAAAGACTTTATTGGGGATGATGTGACAAATCTGAGAGTTTACGCAGATCCCGGATATTCCCTCATGCCGACGGTAATCAGATTGTAGGATTGTAGGATTGTAGGATTACCATCTAGTCAGATGCGGTCGGCAACTGGAGCACCGTTTGGCTCTGAGTTACGACGTTCCTAGCCATGGCAAAAAAATATGTTTTAGTTTATCTCCTCTTGGCTCCCCTAGGATGTGACTCCTAGCTTTATAGCTGTCGGCCCATTACATATTGAGGGTGTTGTACTTATAATCCTTAAAGCTAAACAGCTTATCGAACTTTGAAAATTATGTTAGCCTTAGTCGTGTAATGGTGTCGTGGGGTGTATAAAAATAAGAATAGTTTTTCCTAAAAAGATTGTTGCAGTAGAGTGAAAATTCTTATAAATATAGTACAAAACACACACAAAATTATTGTATTTACTTTCCTGTGGGAAATAGGTAAGATCATGGATATGTCTAAAGGGAATGTTTTCAGTTACTCTAAAAAACTGTCCTTATAACCATATACTGTCACTTACCAAATGACGTTACTTCCGTTGCAAATTTCGGTTTGACGAATTGCCTATATCCCCAAGAGCTAAGACATATCCATATTAAAATACATTACTATATACAATTTCAAATTACATACTTAAAAACTTATATATAATAATTACACATCAATTAAGTGTGTAACTTTTCAATTCAGTGCATACAGATGATTAAATTACCTTCATGGCAATAATAGGTAGCACAACAACAAAATACAATGCACATTATTAAATTTTACTGTTTCTTTTTGAAAACCAAACAAAATGCTCCTACTAACCCCCCCACCCCCGTAATACCAAGCTTTTTGAGTGATTTTGTTGAGTGATGTGACCTTACGCTGCATATCAAGTTTCATGGAAAACAGTTGGAAAATATGGAAGACATTTGTTTTTTTAGTATTCTCCACAAGAATAACATTGGGCGCTATCAGACAATGTGCTGAATTTACCATGGACATTAAAACTTTTCTATGGAACCGTTAGTCGTAGACAAATGATTCAAAATACTAATTTGTTTAGATATAAGCTGGTTTTCATAGTGGTAGTCAAATTATACTTTACCTTTATTATTTTCGCAGAACATAAAAAAATTACTTTTACCCATAACGTTTAAAACCCATTAAAATGTTTTGAAAAATGCGGGTGTTGTCATTATATTTATCTCATAAAGGACTATAAACCATATATTTAATCAAAATCGTTGGTGCCATTTTTGAGAAATTTTCAGTTTTTAGGGGTAAAATATCCTTAAAAATCAAAGATTAAAAAATTTAAAAAAACATCCCGAAATACCGTCGATTGGTAGGTACCACATGCCGAAATTCATGAAAATCGGACCAATAGTCTCGTCTATCCTCGTAGTACTTTCTTCTTATACTATCGCATAGGGGGAGAAAGTAATAATTTAAAAACCAGATCACACGCAGCACGCTGGCGTGAGTGGAGCTAATTTCATAGAACTTATAATTATATTATATTTAAAATCTTTCAGATTTAATTATTTTAGTTCCCATGTATTGCTAAATATTGTTTGACTTTGGAGAGGGAATGTTCATCCTGATCTAGCTCCCTTATTTTCGCGACTGACGGTGTGTCATGTAGGCTACATGGTGTGTATCTGTCATCGGTGTGCATATACGTGGCCGCGGGGACTACAAAAGGAAAAATCAGGTGTCGATTGGATTTATGGTTTATTTCAAAAGGAGAACAATATTTGCCACTGAGATGTAAGTTATAATGCACGAGTACCATTAGATGGACCGAGATTACTGCAACTCTTCTATTTTGATGTGGTAGAGAAATTAATCTCTTTTGACATCTAGTGGCATCGGTCCTCCCAACGACTCATGTTGCGGTCCTGTATATACGCCGCCAGAATGCTACAACTTACCTGCGAGAACCAAAATCTTTATCGTCTTGTAACATGTAGATGTTTTAATATTTTCTTAATTAGAACATTTACTTTACATATATACCTCCAAAATGAGCTATGTATAAAGCTTTGACATCTTTAATTTTTAATTTTTCTCTAACTTGAAACACCTCGCTCATTTTATAAATTGCTAAAAATATAGAGATATTTAAATAGTTGAATCTGATTAAGGTGCCTCTAACACGTTTTTCTATGGGTATGTTAAAGTATCTAGTGACCGACAGTTGCTAAATGAAATAAACGGTATCAGTGGACTGGCACGTACTTTCCCCCTTAAGTAAATTTAAAAAAGACAATCTGTAATAAAACTGGCATGTTCTACAAAGTTAATCTAAATATCATTTGATAATTTATTGTTTCAAAAATAACCATCCCATTTCTAAAAAAAACAAGAGAGACAAAGTTAAATTAATTGTTTGAATTGTAAGGGGGGAACCCCCTCCCCACCGGAAATACCAAACTTTTTTGAGTTGGTTTTGTTGGGTGATTTGACCTTAGCTTCATACCAAGTTTCATGGAAAACTGTTGGAAAATAAGGAAGAAATTGATGTTTTCATATTATCCATAAGAATAACATTGGGCGCTTTCAGACAACGTACTGCGTTTATCATGGGCAGTAACTTTCCTCTGGAACCGTTAGTCGTAGACAAATGATTCAAAATACTAATTTTTTTAGATATAAGCTTGTTTTCATAGTGGTAGTCAAATTATACTTTACCTTTATTATTTTCGCAGAACATAAAAAAATTACTTTTAAAATCCCATAACCTTTAAAACCCGATGTTTTGAAAAATGCGGGTGTAGTCATTATATTTATCTCATAAATAACTATAAACCATAAATTTAATCAAAATCGTTGGTGCCATTTTTTGGGAATTTTCAGTTTACGTGTTTTTAGGAGTAAAATATCCTTAAAAATTAAAGATTAAAAAAATTAAAAAAACATCCCGAGATACCGTCGATTATTACTCACATGCCGAAATTCATGAAAATCGGACCAATAGTCTCGTCTCTCCTTGTAGTACTTTCTTCTTATACTATCGTATAGGGTAAGAAAGTAATATTTATACCAGATCACACGCAGCACGCTGGCGTGAGTAGAGCTAATTTCATAGAACTTATACTATTACATTCATAGTAATCGAATACTACTGAGATACCTGAGTATGCAGGTTTGCAGCAATAAGGGTTGTTTTACGTGGTAATGTTTATCAGATTATATCAATAACTAAGCGAGTTTTACCAATTATTCTCCGTAAGAATAACATGGGCAATGAATATGTAGGTATGCTGGAATAAGAACAATAAATTTGGGATTTTTATGGATGTATTGATAAACCTTATCTAGATAGACCTGCATACCAAATTTTGGAAGAATATTTAGGTAAATAAGTGAAATTCATAATAAATCATAATTAAAATATAAGATAACTGAGTCCAGTATTATCAGACCATCCAAAATTTGTTAATTGTAACCTGAATGAAACTGGATGAAACTAGTGCTGTAACCATTGAACCAGCCAGACAGTTCAAAAATTTCATTCCAAATTTAGGTGAGAATTAACTAATTTTATTTATAAAGTTCAAACAAAACTTAAAAACTGTACTGGATTAGAAATAGTTCCTGGTGACCGAGCTTTGCTCGTTTATACATGTATTATAAAAATTAATTATAAAAAATAAAACACATTTACTACTCAATGAAAACATTTATGTGGTTTAAATAAAACCGATTTAATACACCATAATTAATATAGCACTAAACAAAAAGTATTGCCCCTGATGGGGTTAGAAAACGCGACATTCATATTACGAGGCCAACACACTACCGCTGGACTACGGCGTCTGCCAAATGAGCGGTGCCGGTTAAGGTGTTTTAGCCAACCCTTAATTGTTTTAGCCGATCATTTACTGTTTAACTATTGATACAGTTATTATTAGCCTGTGACCAACTGATTTTGATATAAACGGAATAAGGATTGAAAAGCAAAAGAGAAATTTAATTTACACATAATAGTTGGTTTGTTACAGTGGCTTCAAGCAATACAACAAACACGTTTTCTATCAAAACACGGAAGATTTTGGAAATACTCTTTCCTGCTTTTATTTCGCACAGTTATGTTACCCTTAAGTTTTTACAAATTGTTTAGTAACCTGATAATTTTATATTTATTACATACATAAAATAAATATTTATGAAAAACCTCTATTCATATATTGTTCTTTGCCGTCTTCAATCAAGAACTGTCAAACGGTTATAAACAGCTGTTTTGGTTTGTATTGTTTACATTTTATTCTCCATAAGCGTAATGTTAAATTTTTAGATTTTAAACTTAATATTACAAGAAAGCACGAATTTTCCTGGACATTAGACCTATCTAGAACTTATTTTCTACTCGGAAATTAGTTATTTCCAAAATTTAAAGAAAATCCTCAGTGCCGTTATCGAGATCCGTGTGCAAATATATATATATACAAACCTTGCTCGTATTATAGTATTGGATTCCAATGATTGCGTCATACATTTCCCATGTCATCTTTACTACAGCTGTACGTTATCTAACTTACGTAACCGGTTATAAGCGATTGTCGGTGGATGCGATGTTCCCTGGAGGATTAACATCTGCACTCCGTTAATCCGCAAAGACTATCCAAAAATTGTGGCAAAATTAAGGTTCGGATTCCACGGTCCCTTCTAGATTCCATCTAGGTCCCTTAGATGCCATTGGTTAGTGCCATGTCTTGCTGTTGGTTGTTGAATGGGGGACATCTTAGAAATAAGACTAGATCACGCCAAAATCAGCTCATACCGGTACTCACTTCTCATTCACACTTGGCTTCAAATGGCTGCCTGCGTATGTCGTCGTTTCAGAAAGGTAATGGTAGGCCTTTCCATAATATAGTAATACTTTAAAATATGGTATACATATCTAAAGATTTATGGCATCAAATATAAATAAACGGAATCAAAGGACTAACGCATACTTTATTCCTTAATCATATTCCTCAATGTTTTTTTTAATAATTTAATATAATTTCTTTTACAATTTAGAATAATTGTTAGAATTTTGGGCCATAGCCCCCTTAGGTAATATCAAAGGTTTTTGAGTAATTTTTTGGGTGATGTGACCTTACACCTGGATACAAGGATGCATGAAAAACGATAAATAAATAATGAAGATATAATTATTTTATTTTTCATAAGAATACCACTGGAGAGACAACGTATTCTTATTTTGAGAATTTTTTTCACAGGTTTAAGGTTTCGAAAAAATTGATTTAAAATCAAAATTTAAAAAAATCTCTACATATACAGTCAAAGTGCACCCGTGTACTTGATTTCGTAAAAAATCAGTGTGCTAGTCTGGGGATTTGTACACAGTCAGACTGACAGACATCGGTCCGAAAAGAATTTTCTTGATTAACGGAGCCTCAAAACGCATTTATCTACTCTCAACTCAAATTGGAAAATTTTGGCGAGAGTATATTTTACTATACTATGTATAAGTGGAGAAAGTAAAAAATGGTTTCGATGAAGTTGTTGTACACGCCGCAGCATCTGTCCATGTCGACCGCAACACAGTCCCACGGGGGCGTTTTGACGCAAGCATACGTCGCTTGACGGATCGCTCGACGCTCGTCACGACCTATTGAGGGCTCGCGTCGCGCCCATCCATTAATAAACAACAATCCGCGACTAGTTAGGAACTATTCTACACCCCCCTCCCGGTTATTGATAACCCTCGCCTAAGCGTCGGTCGGCTGGTTTTTATTTGTAACGGAAATTTTGTGGACTTTAACTGAGCGGTCGATTGCGTTAGTAAACAAGTTTACAATAGCTGTTGGGAACTGGGAGATTGGAGTAGGGGTGTTTTCCCAATAAAATTCAGATTTGTGTAGAAACTTATTCAACATGGTAACGATGTGGCCCAGTTAGTCAAAGGTTGCTGGATCGAAACCGGTGGCCGGCGAGTCCTGTCTGATCATGAGCGGTCACTTCTGGCTAGCCTGTGTGACTAACTCTCACCACGCACCACGCTGCCTTTCGCACCATCTCACAGGCCCAAGGTCGATGAGAAGTTAAGGTTTTATAAAAAAACTAGTACTGTACTATTTTCTATTAATTAATCTGACCGAGTAGTATTAATATAACGGTTTACCAAGTTGTTTACATTATTAATTTATTTGTACCTTGAATTGTATTGTATCTCTGTATAAAAATGAAATCTGACTCACTGACTGATCACAGTTTATAAAAAACTAGTACAAGGCTCTAGAGCTTCACATTTGGTACACAGATTCTACTTAAGATGCGTACTAAAAAGGATTTTTCGAAACTCCCAAACGCTTTGCCCTACAGAGGGTCAAAGTCCCCATGTTAACCTTATGGGGTGTAAAATTTTTTACAAATTTTCTACAATCATCAAATTTGATTTCTAAAGCTACAGCTATTGGTGTAATTTCCATTAGCAATGTGAATTTCTATCCAATGCCTTCTGTATCAATCGTCTATTTAAAACTATAAAGTAAATAAATACTGTACAAAATTAACAGTTTTCTTGCCTTGTTGATACTTCACAGTTTTGGGAGTTTATGTACCTATTTTATTATTTCGTGTCTAATTAAATGTCATTTGGTAATAAATACCATAGTATTGTATATAGATTTTTCTATATTGAAGCAGTAATGCTACTTGACTTCGGAACATGGCCAATCTTAAAGTTAACACATATTTACTGTAGGGGATTATTTAGTTCGCCGGTTTAGCTAGTTTCATATAAAAATACTTTTATATTAATGAGACCATAATACTAAATGAGAGGAATTCACCTTATTTGAATACCTTCATAAAACGTAATTGAAGAATTTTTTATTCCGTTCACACTAAAAGATCGTCAAATATAGTTGCTAAAATAACAATTATTAGTATTTCCTTAAAAAAGTAAATTCACTTTTAAATTTTTAATTGAGTTTTTCCAGGTTGATAGTTAATTTTATTTCACTTTAGACTTTATTCTTAAAAATGTATTTATTTCAATACTTTTGAAGTGTAGAAATACTACCGTGATAAATATCCTACAGACATGCTACTATTCTATAATCAGCTTATAGGTCCTACAGTGTATTTAATTTCACATAGTATCGGAACCTTTAAACGTATGTAAAAGACACAAGTTAAAAGTTTTAGGTTAAGGTCATTCGTGTTAAGTATAATCAATAAATCTATTAAATGGGCCGTGGAAGGTTATAGTGAAGTCTAATTCAACAGCCGACTCTCTCTCTCAGAGAACTGGTCAGGCCGGCTCGTTCTTTAGTAGCTAATAAAGAATTCAACATCCACTCGGCCGGAGCCGCTACAACCGTGGACAAATGTCGTAGCATTGATTAGGCATATTTAATCTACTATTCCTTTGTAAATTGCTTGTCATTACAATCCCGTTGTGGCACCGCTTGATAGAATTTATATACCAAACCTTCAATGAGCCAGTTGAAGGATTGACAATTAGTTAATAGCTCAAGCGATCTATTAACAAAGTTTATAATCTAATCTAAAGCCAATTTAACATCCACTCGCGCGCAGTAGCGTCACGAGTACCCTCAGGTGCCAATAGAAGTACAACATAAGAATTAGCAATATTATCTCTAATATCTAGAAATGCTTGCATTATTATAATTTATATATACTAAATAAATCTTGGCACCTATGATAGATTAACCTATGAATGATATTAATATTTCGCGATCTTTAGTCTACTCTAAGTCTAAGCCTAGAAGATTTAAAATCCCCCTCCTAGCCTCAGTTCAAACATGATAGAAGTACAACATAAGAATTTTGGATAGTCAATAGGGTTATCTCTTTAATATCTAGAGAAGTGCTTGCATGGAAGTAGTGAGTGGGAATTTTAAATAAACCACTATCCTTAAGTGGAAATTATATTCTTCACCTTGGATACATGTATATACAGTTTTCTAGTTATCATCAACTAAATTACATGTACCTTTTCTGAAGGGGCACGCCTCAAAGGGTATATTTCTTTCTAATACTGTAACTCGTCTGAAATAGCCAGACAGAAATTAGATTAAACAAGATTCTATTAAAATTCATTAAGCGAAAGTGAATGACAGAACATGTATCACCATTATCAGCAATGGGGAACTACAAAAACTTTACAAGAAATTAATAAACTGAAATTATATTTGATTTGGTTTCAATTTTACAATTGGATACATATAGTACAATCAGTATTAAAAATGCTCTGATACATTGTTGTAGATTTTACAAATAGTCTGAATTAATAAACTTACATTCTCACGAGTTCTTGAATGTTTTAGTGCCGCCCTTCAATTAATAACAATTTCTCAGTTTTAAATCTTTCTTAATTTCAAATAATTCTAACCTCTGTGCACCAACATGACAAACTAAAATACTACTGTACTTTTGGTTACCTAAGGTATGCTAATATTTACATATATATATTTTTTTACGAAACCGGTACAGAAACGAGATTTCGAAGAATCCTGTTTTAAAACACACAAATTGTAAGCTATTAGCAATGTGTATACGTTAGGACGATGTACTCGTGTTAAGACGCTACTCTCTGATATTGTAGCAGACCCACATTACAAAAACTTGGTTATGATTAAGGAAGAATTAGTTATCTGTTTTAACTGAAATGTTTGATTGAAATGCCAAGTACGAGTACAATTTTCTCTCCTTAATCCTATTTACTGCGTATCGTTGTCATAATTATTTAGTTCAAAAAAGGATTCCGTGTAGTAGATCACCACAACAGGTTTTTTAACTCAGGACCTCTGTAAATGATTAGATAAGATTATTGAAATGGCGACCATACTACAAGGTAGGTATTTTAAGCCAAGTATGAATGAGGATTGAGTGTAAGATGATCTTGTAGTCTTGTTTCTGACCAAGGCTGACATGTTCCTTAGACAGGACTGTTAATTAATAGCCCAACAGCCGACGGCAACTAAGGGACCTACAGTTTAACGTGGAATCTGAACCACGGCCTCTGAATTACGAATTGGTCTAATTATGAGGCTTTGCTGGTCCGCAGTATCCATTCGGACGTTAATCCACACAAGAGAACAATACACTTAACGACTATCGCTCACAACTATCCATAATTCGTGACCTCCAAGTAGCTGGATTACAGGACAACGCCACCGTCCCAGTCATAAATGAGTTGATATTGTATAATTTATTATTATCTCAAAAAATATAGTAGTCTTTTCACAAAAGAAAACTTGCAGGTTACATGTATAATTCATATTCACTGAGCACAACAATCGTTTTTGGTAAAAAAAAAACATAAAAGGAAACAGTCATGTTCCCATCGTTAAATATTGTTTAAACACCAACCCTTAAATAACAAACGTTTCACACGGCCAGAGCCGCTCCAAGTGGCTAGTTACCGTACTAACACTTCAGCGCCCTCCCCCCGAGAAGACGACAGCAATATGTTTGCAACGTCGACCATGGGAACATCCCCTGGGGCGGGGGTGGCGCCAGCGGGGGTCGGGGGTAGGCCCCGTACAATCCACCCTTATATATTCTCAGGTGCTTGACTGCCACTTCACTACTGTTTCATTGCTGTAGATTGCCTCTTCAAACCGGGGTTGGTAAACTGTTTTGTTAGACCTTTCTCACCGACTTCGACTTTAAGCCTTGGAAGTGGTCCGCCGGTTAGAGTTAGATACACACCGATATTTAGTTATAGTCAGATAGCCTCAGATGTTATTTTATTTTATCGGATCTCATCCTTCTTCAGTGAACGCAATAAGTCGTTGACTACAGAAGCCTCAAGCACGTCTCGGAGCGCATGCGTGAGAAGGAGCACTGCGTCTGTCACTCATCGTTTATGGTGTTGGTCTCCGCGGTTGAAACTGTTTATAAAACAATCACTTAACCACAACCGCGCCAGACGACCGCCACTGGTCCACTGGCTTCGTGCTACTCCATACGAAGGCATTTTCTTGTTTAATACTCCTACAAAACATTTATACTTTATATACAGGGTTTGACAGATAGTCAGGACGATTTTTAAATAATTATAACTCCAGTGTTTGTAAACATTTTTTCACTCCTCGCATTCATTTTATAATTCGCAAGAACATACAGTTTAATAAAACTCATTGTAACCCTTTTTAGACATAAAATACAAAGTTATATTTTTAAAATTGCGTCATTCAGGTGTTGATCATTTTTCGCCAAGCAATGTCATCGTAGCGATCGATAGATGGCGCGGCCCCGAAACTTCCTCCTCAAATAATGCATCTCACCATTTTTGTTCATCATCATGAATTGTATATTATCATTTATTATTTGATTCACTACAAGCTGCTGTAGTTTTATAATCATTCTTGGATAGTAAATTTAAATTTCGTTAAAATATTTAATAAAGGAAATCCCTAATTGAAGCCCTTGGGTCTATGACTGCGGAGTGTTCCAGATAGAGATATAAATGGAGAAATAACAACTATATGAACAACAGCGACTCGAAATGGACAACAGCCCTAATTTTAAAATCAGGTCAAAAGCATTGATGGATTTTAGGAAATGAAAAACTCAATGCTTTCTATTGTACACATGACTAAATTAATACCATGCCCAAACCTATCAAAAACCTTGTATGATTGATTGTTTGTAAACAACCTGACTGTACGCAAGTGATTATGCCTAAGATGAAATTAGTGCAATGTTTTTTTTCATTAAATGACACTGCCAAGTTGATCGGGCATGTGCTCTAGAGGCTGTGACATCTAAATGGTCCCGTGATACGTCAGGCAGTGTCGCGAGCACGCGCCATAGCTTTATAAATATACCAGCTGATGCGGGCGCACTACCTCAATATAAACCGGATGAAATGCTTAATCCGTTGGTAAATACTGTTGTCTCCAAACCATTTAATTGATTCGGCCGGTTTGACTATACCTAACAAATTCAGGTAAAATTATTAAATTTAATAATTTAATGGGATGTATGTTCACCTAGAATATTTGTGAGACTACATTGTTTTAAAAGTATTTCTCAATTTGTCTTCCATTTCCTCGACTTTTGTAATTACTGAGTAGTAAAGATGTGTTATATTACTTCTATTTAGTGGACAATTTTTTTAATCACTTATAGTGTATACCTTTGTTACTTTCCCTCCCTGTTCCTACATAGTATATGGAAAATGTTTTGTTTTTTCAAAATTTTACAGATTGAATTTATAGTGGATTTATCCATATTGAAGCCCCTTGAGTCCAAAACATAGTTATCTGACTGATGTCTGTCTGTCTTTCTGTCTTGTAGAGACATCGAGACCAAACTGGGTCATATTTTTATTAAATTGGGTAAATGGTGCAATTTGGTTACATCTCCAGCCAATTTAATTTTATAGGGTAGTTCATCCCTAAAAACCCTTAAAACCTAAGAAAATCAAAATTTCTCCAAATCCGCAGTAACGATTCTTATTAAAATATTATCATTCATAGTGAATAATGTAACAAATAATTTGAGACCACTCGTGCACTGAGTCCATAGGAAGGAAAGGATTCATGAGGATAAAAAGGAATGAGATGACAGTCTGGGTCACCCGGGAAAGGAGAAGTAACCACTCCAAGCTCGCCCAGCTCCCAGGACCCGGTCGCTGGGTTACCGGACGAATATGAAGCAGCCACAGATCTATCCTGGAGGGAACCGACCGAAGCCGGAATTCAACTGGGTATCTAAGCTCTAGGGATGGCATACCCCAAAGAAACAAGAAGGAGGGAAGCTGTTCCCTTTGGATAGCCTAATACAAATATTGTGACAACTTCATTTTTGTGTACCCAATCATGGTTTCCTATCAAAGAGTCAAACATAGCTGTATAGCTCCATAATAGTTGATTATAAAAATGTTTATTTGGTATTTTTGGTAGTTACACATACACTCAACACGCACACACACACGCACATACACACATTGAGTTTGAGATTAAGAGGAGATTAAACGAAGTTTTTCCTCGGTATGCGACTCTAGAGACGATGAGACAATGTTGTGACGGGAGTATTACGCTAGAAACGATGCCATCGGCGCGCAATAGTTGCTGCATTTCCGTAGGAAAAAAACATAGCGGTGCATTTCTTACTCTTTACTTTGGTATAGATCGTTTTGATCTGTAACGAAAATAACACCTTGTGCACCCGCGTATAGGGCTTTGGCAAGACTTTTTTCAAGGTTTTGACTTCCTGTTAATAGATAACGATTCAACCTCTCAAATTATATCGTTAAGAGTCTGCATCAGTGGTAGGCATCTTGAATTTTAGTCCCGTAAGGGTAATGTTAAATTCTGGCGGAACATACCTTCACTTTGGCGTGTGTAGTGGCGTTAATTATCAAAGTATCAATGTAAAACTTTGGAAGTGCATTGATGAGATGTGGCTCAAGGGCATGACCTTTTCAATATGTTCAAAAATTTAACTTGATACAAAAACAAAAATCCAGGAATATTTTGTTTTTAAATATTTTGTTTGTTTTGTTTTAATATCAAGTTAAATTTTTGAACGTATTAAACATATTGAAAAGGTCAAAGGTATGTGGTGAGCCACATCTCATCAATGTACTTCCAAAGTTTTACATCGATACTTTGATAATTAACGCCACTACACACGCCAAAGTGAAGGTATGTTCCGCCAGAATTTAACATTGCTCTTACGGGACTAAAATCCAAGATGGCTACCACTGATGCAGACTCTTAAGCATTTAACTTTCCTTGTAGACTATCACCAGTGTCTGACCTCCAAATCATTAAGCAGCTACCGAGTGACAATCACCCCGACATCTTAAATCAATCGCAATTAAAACTGTCACATACGCAATTACGATTCAATTCCCATGACCCGGCCGGGGCTGTTTGTCTAATGAACAATGAGATCGAATTTCTCCCGGCCCTCATTAGGCAGTAAAGCACCGATGTAAATACGATACAAAAACTATCGCTAGACAATGCCCGCGCGCGTCTCACCCCCATCCCCTCTGACTTCCGGTCCGGTAAGCGAGCACCGGAAATGGCCTCCTAAATCATCCCTGAGAGCGGTAAGTGGACGCTTAGCGCGCGTCTGATTTGCATAGTTTTTGTTCCTCCGCTGACCGCAGCGGCGCGCGCCGTGTCCAGTTTTTGCTAGGGGAACGTTCCGACGCTCATATATTAGCGACAATAGATTGACCCTTTATTGTTTATATTGAAGGACCCTCTCATTGTTATCTCGAGTGTTTGCTTGTTTAGAATTAAACTGTGTGAACGCTCGTTCAGGGCGGTCAACATGAGCTTGCGCAGTGGGAATGTATTTGGATAGTTTCCGTGCAATTTAAGATGCTGGATTACAATAGATTTCTACAAAAGTTAGCTATAAAATTTATGGTTTTCGGGTTGTGTTTTGTAACTTAAAATAGGTACATGAATTTCTCATATGACTATAAAAAACTGTAACATTGCCTATAAATATTATGTGAGATATATACAAGGTGCTCATTAAAGTCGGGGACAAACTTCAAGGGATGATAATACTCATCTAAATAAACAAAAAATATCCAATAGACATACGTTGAAAAATCCTTCGTTTAGCCACTAGCCGCCATTTTGTATTTATTGCAAAAAATCATTGCATCTCAAGAACCATTTAAGCCACAGAAATCAAACTTTGCATACATATTTATTGGCCAAAGATAAAAATATTTTCAAAGTATCGTTAGGTTTTCCAAATGGCGGCGGTTAAAATTCTTTTAATTTCAATAACAAAAAACCTTAACTTTATACAATTTTTACAAGACATAAAAACTATAATTTGGAATTTTGATTTCAAATCCAACGACATTTTGTTGAACGAAATCCATCCACGGATAAGCGAGAATAATATGCACTCTTTATGCACACCGCCGCGCGGCGGTGGCGCATGGGCTCTGTAAGCTAACATTAAAAATGCATTATCTCGCTTATCCATGGATGGATTTTGCTTAGCAAAATATCGTTAGATTTGAAATTAAAGTTACAATATTTTTTATGTTTTGTAAAAATCTTATAAAGTTAATGTTTTTTGTTATTTAAATTAAAAGAATTTTAACCGCCGCCATTATGGAATTATAAGAGCAAAATAAATTATACTTAAAAAATATGTTTCTCTTTGGCCAATAAATATGTGAGCAAAGTTTGTTTCTGTGGCTGAAATGGTTCTTGAAATATAACGATTTTTGTAACAAATACAAAATGGCGGCTAGCGGCTAAACGAAGGATTTTTCAACGTATGTTTATTGGATTATTGGAAGACAAAATAACATGGTCCCGGGCTTAACTCTTGCCATGAGACCTACGGTAATAGCCTCTTCCCTATGGGAAATTCGCTAAAAGGCGAAAAATCAGTCGCTAAACGAATGATTTTTCGACATATGTTTATTGGTTACTTTTTGTTTATTTTGATTAGTACTACCATCCCTTGAAGTTTTGTCCGACTTTAATAAACACTCTGAATATTCTCCAAAAAATCACTTATCTTAGACCTTCTATATATTATGATAGAACAACTCAAATGCTATTCAAAAAATAGACTACTATAGAACACCAACAAATTATCAAAGCTGTCTATGGCTCTAGAGTACTGATAGTCCGACGTGCTAAAAGACTGTAATTTGATTAATTAGAGATTATAAAAGTAAATTAAAATATTTAAAAGTTGTTACACTTTATTTAAACAATGTCTTTTTATAAAGTACTAGCTGACCCGGCGAACTTCGTAACGCCTGACAGTAAACACATGTTAACTTTAAGATTGGCCATGTTCTAAAATCCAATAGCATTACGGCTTCATTGTGAGAGGTTATTCTGGGTCGCGGCATAGTGAATAACAATACTGAAACGACAAAACATATTAATATCATTCCCTCAAAACAAATAAATCTGAGTGGATTAATTCACAATTTTCAAATCCAATCCAAACCCAAACGAAACCTAACTGTAATACGGCTTTTATAGGAAAGATATACAACAGCTGATTATTATAATAAACGTAATAATATAAACATTGTAATTATCATATAAACACATGACTTTAATTAATCAGACAGAAAATAAAAATATAAATACATAATCCCCAAAACCGTTAACTATTAACGTGGTGATTAAAGCTGTTCATTTTTTACAGTACACATTTACTTCATAGTTTAACATTAATGAATGATTCAGATGGCATTGGATAGTAAAGCATACGGTATTGCTAATGGAAAGTAAACCAATCAGCTGTAGCTAAGAAATCAAATGTTTTCATTGTAGACAATTTGTAAACAAACTTACTCTCCATAAGGTTAACATTAGAAATTTAAAACGCCATAAAATGGAAACTTATGGGGTTTTCGAAAAATTTTTTCACTAAAACCTTCCCGGACACATATAGAGCAACTTCCTAAAATTTCATGGCGATCGGATGAGTAGTTTGGCAACGCATAAAGGACATACAGACAGACAGACATACATTCAATTTTATATATAGAGATAAGTGAAAAGATAAACAAACAATAATAATACACATGATTTTAATAAATCATATGCTTCTAGAGAAAGCAAGTTAGTTTAGTTGAACATGTTTAAATGTTTTTTACATATTTTTGCTCCCGTTGTTTACAGCTTTTTAATTTTATTTTTACACCAAAAACCTGCACGATATCAGAAAAACAAATGAAGTTAAACACACCAAAAATTAGATAAATTAAAAATACGTACATTAACACATTTCTGGTGAGCCTTGGTATCAAAATTCGTTTCGGTCACTTATGTAATTATCGTTTCTCTTTAGAAACCTATAATCAATACATTACAAGAAATGGTTTTGGGATTTTAAAGTTCTAACTGTTCTGTCATGACTCCAATTAAGTGCTATAAATGCATATGGAATTGATTTATTAAATGCTTATAGAGTACTGGTGATTACACTCTATTAATGTTAAAATTATTACAGAATATTATTAATGAGAAAATCAACTCGTTTATAAAATTATCGCATCTTTATCAGTATTTTAATAATAATTATTTGTATAAGTAAACCCTAAGAAATCATATTGTTTTTTCCAA
This sequence comes from Nephotettix cincticeps, assembly GCA_023375725.1. Taxonomy (NCBI): domain Eukaryota; kingdom Metazoa; phylum Arthropoda; class Insecta; order Hemiptera; family Cicadellidae; genus Nephotettix; species Nephotettix cincticeps. Next base: position 25,217,718 of record CM041786.1, on the reverse strand, counting down.
GCCGGATGTTCGGAATGGAAACCTGTTGTACGTTATGTACCGCAGGGTTCTGTCTTGGGACCGCTTGTATTCTCACTGTACATCAATGATCATATGTACATCTTTTGGAATATCCCTAATAATATTCTTTCATCAATGAGGCTTTAAACGCCAAGACTTTTTTCGTCTTCATAATCAAACAGAACGTTATCTTCTTATCTCTCCAATAAGAGTAATTTAACTTTCATTTCTGATGTAAGTACTCGCATCACGCACAGAGGCTCTCGACTTCTTTTAATTAAACGAGCAACCTTTTTTTACTAATTCTTTCACAGTCTTTGCTTGTATGTACTGGAACTCTCTTTCTGATATAATAAAAAAATAGGGTAGCCGTACTCGGCTCTGGACTGCGGTGAAACGGTACATTTTGGGGCTGGTTGGTTGATTTTGGACATAATTGAGTGATTGAGAGTTTAAAAAATTGAAATATTCACATATCTGATATTTTTCAACTTGTGTTCTGTAGGATTAAAATGCATTCCCATTATATTTTTTCCAACTTAATTAAGAGCTAACGGTCCGAGAATTTTTCGAAATCATAATCAATTTGATACACAACTGGTTAACACCCAAGGTCTTGTGGCGCAGAGGTTTAGGTTTAGGCGCCTGCTAATAGAAAAATAAATTGCCAGAGCAGATGTAGACGCAACACTCATTGGGCACGTGACAGTGGTCTCTGGTTTTGCATTGCAAATGTGCGCGAGTAAGCCAGAAGTGCGGTCCCTCTGACCAATGGATGTCAGAGTGGGAGGTCTCTCGCACAAGGCTCAACCAGCCCAACCCCGTCTGTCACATGAACATGACAGTTAAGGAGCACCGAGTAGTAGTATGTCTTATTCCATTAGACTTACACTCAAGTTAGGAGATACAGAGGAGGGTCTGGCAATGAAAGTTTGTCTTCCAATGAGTCTTTTCGTCTTTCCCGCGTGGCCACTTTACATTTTTTAAACCTCAACTACCCATTACCATGGACTTAGGACCTATGCCATGAAATAAATAACAAACAAAATAAGGGAGGTTAAAATGTCTGTGATTAGAGACAGCGAGGTAGTGGCGTGAGGGTCACATAGGCTAGCCAGGAGATGACCACTCGTAATCTGACAGGGCCCGTAACATTGGACAAGCAGGTTACCATCTCCATCTGAGCTTCCGTGTCGGTTGTGTATTTACAACACAGAGAAGAAATTACCACAGGTTAGTCTTATAGCAATTGCTTGTCGTGGCGTGTGCCAGAAATGCTTGACAGACACTAATCGAACCAAATATATTCCCAGTTTTAACCGACCTGCATACTCAGCGAATTTACAATCAATATATAAATTTATATTACAGTATTTGTACAACAGAAAACAATAGAAAAAATATTGAAACCATAAATAGTGTACCATAAAATATTGATCTAATCCATGAGCATTAAAAAATCTTTTAAATAAGTAGACATAAATCGATATACCTAATTCACAACTTAAGGATGTATAATAATAAATATGAATCTGAGCAACCTGGCTTTTGCCAACATGTTTTGGACTTTTCCAATCTAGTCAACTTCCTATCCCAATTTTAAATTCTACCCTAATTCCAGACATAGTCTCAATTTGTAATTTATCTATTAGGATCTACGTAACTATTAGAAGATAACAAAACTATGAGTTGGACCATTCCGACATGATCAATAATATTAAGTTTACTATATTTTTTAATTGTATACCGATTATACATTTATTTACAGCCATGTATTGCGTTTATAATATATATAGCATTTGAGAAAATAGAAATGAGAGAACAAACAATAAACTGTTTATTTTTGTTCTCTCATTTCTATTTTTTCAAATGATTGAAAACGTTTATGTACGAAATTATTATAATTATTTATTATATTATAATTATTACTAAATGAAAATTCGCAAAATTTTTCATTTTCATATTTTATTTATCCTATCGAACCAGTTTATTAATTTATATACATATAAATATTTTAATAATACTGTACTAATACTTTTTTTATAATTAATATTGTTGACATTGACCACCCTATAAGAGTAATTTTACATTCTCAAGGATTGCAACTCCGTTGTTTTCCCAATAGCTAAGGATCAGTTTCTTTAATAAACAATAAATGTTATAAGCATTTAAGATTCTCGAGATAAATGAAGAAATTCGAAGTAGATCTAATAAAACTTGTTAAGTACGACGAAAGTAGACCTGAATTGTCTTCATCAAACACTTGGCTTGGCGCGAGGAACAAAGATCCGACCTCTCTCAAGAACAATCTCAGATAAGGAGTAATCGAGAGACTTGGCGAGATCTGCGGATCAATAGCGACAGACGGACACTTGTTAATTAGTTGAAGCTTATCTGGTACCTGCTGCTTCCCACTTCGATCCCCTTATCACCACCTCCCCCGCCCCTCCCCTCCGGCGCGGCGCGGTCATCCCCTCGACGATAAAGCCGGATCGACTGGGCTTGACTCGTGTTAATCTCGTAATTTCAGATATCTCCTTCTGTTCTCCAAAAGTCATTGTTCGACCTTTGAATTGATAATCGAAATTGTCTGTGGAAGTTTCTAGTGTAAGGGCGGGAAAGTAATTAGATTAATTTAAAACGTTTGTTGTTAGTCGGGAGGCGTTCAAGATAAAATAAATGTTCTGATGAAACAGCTTTTATGATTCGCATCCATTCGTAACACAAATTGATACAAGATGAAGGTTTCAAAACAAGTATCCAAAAATCTAGTAGGCCAACTGCAAGCACGTATTCGTGTAGGTGAACCTATACCAAATAAAGTGGAGTGAAAATATTATTTTAATTTTATTCTAGATGTTCTTATTCTTCAGACACCGACTCAAACCATATGGGTATATGAGTGAAGGATAAGTGTAACGAACGTTGTGACACAGCCTTGCTACTAACAAATTCAAATTCAAATTTCTCTATTCCATAGCAACGTGTTTGTTACAAAACATACATAATTGTATAGGCTGCGTCAGGATATAATTAAAATAAGAATATTTCTCAAGCTCGAGAGACTATCAGGTTATGCTCGAGGAAATCATTTTAAATACAGGTTTAATTTGAATATGGGCTGTGCCAGGATAAACTAAGTAACAAATTAATGCAAAAAAATTAAATAGGAACTCAAAGACATTATCATTAGGTTAATCAAGGTTCAAAATTTAAGCTTATGTATTCGGATGTTTAACAAAAAATTCTTTTAAATTATAAAAACAATTACTCAGCAAAAACTTCCTTAAAACTAATTTAAATTTAGGTAATGGTAAAACGTTAATTTGATCTGATAAATGATTAAGAAGTCTAATGACAGTACATCTAAAACTATCTTGTGTTAAGCTTAAGTGACACAAATCATTTTTTAATTTGGAGCGATTTCTCGACTCGTAACTATGAAATTCACCATTAGTGGTTGTTAAATGTAAATTACTCTTAATATATGCAAGACATTGAAAATAAAGCAGGCTATAGGCATTATTGACAGTCTAACAAATATAGGCTTACAGTGAGTTCAAGGAGAACATCAGCAATTAATCTTAATGCCCTTTTTTGTAATACAAACAAAGAATGTGCATATCCTGAATTTGCCCATAAAATAGCTCATATGAAAGGTGACAGTGAATGAAACTAAAATAAACAGTCAACAAAACTTCAGCTGACACTAAATTTCTTAAATTTCTAATCAAGAAAACTACTTTTGATACTTTTGGAGATATATAGTCAATTTAAGCATTCAACTTCAGGTTACCTTTATGGGTCAGAACCTTTATATGCCCAATCAGGTTAAGCTTGAGGAAATCATTTTAAATACAGGTTTAATTTTAATATGGGCTGTGCCAGGATAAACTAAGTAACAAATTAATGCAAAAAAATTAAATAGGAACTCAAAGACATTATCATTAGGTTAATCAAGGTTCAAAATTTAAGCTTATGTATTCGGATGTTTAACAAAAAATTCTTTTAAATTATAAAAACAATTACTCAGCAAAAACTTCCTTAAAACTAATTTAAATTTAGGTAATGGTAAAACGTTAATTTGATCTGATAAATGATTAAGAAGTCTAATGACAGTACATCTAAAACTATCTTGTGTTAAGCTTAAGTGACACAAATCATTTTTTAATTTGGAGCGATTTCTCGACTCGTAACTATGAAATTCACCATTAGTGGTTGTTAAATGTAAATTACTCTTAATATATACAAGACATTGAAAAATAAAGATGCAGGCTAGAGGCATTATTGACAGTCTAACAAATATAGGCTTACAGTGAGTTCAAGGAGAACATCAGCAATTAATCTTAATGCCCTTTTTTGTAATACAAACAAAGAATGTGCATATCCTGAATTTGCCCATAAAATAGCTCATATGAAAGGTGACAGTGAATGAAACTAAAATAAACAGTCAACAAAACTTCAGCTGACACTAAATTTCTTAAATTTCTAATCAAGAAAACTACTTTTGATACTTTTGGAGATATATAGTCAATTTAAGCATTCCACTTCAGGTTACCTTTATGGGTCTGAACCTTTATGCCCAAAAATTTAATTGGAGATTGAGCTATATCAGTATTCGCGTAAGAGACAGAAATAGCTTGAGTTTTACCAAGATCAGCTGATTTATTTTCCATGATTAAACCCAAAGAACAAAACAAACCAGCCCCAGTTTCGGACCATCATAAAATTGTTTGATACTGTATCTAGTATTGAACAACAATAAAAACAAATAATTTTTAAAATATGATTCTTGGAACAGTAACATATATTTTTATCATATACTTACAACTAATTTGACTGTTGGTATATATTAATTTCAATTAAATAATTTGAAAGACACCATTAATAAAATATAACGACATAACAACACCAACATTCTTGAAACATATATTTAATGAAACATTAAATTCGTCATATAAATATCAATTAAAACAAATTGTTTCAAAAATAATTATCCAACTTCTTAAACTAACAACAAGAGAAAATAAGTTAAATTAATTATTAAAAACGATTTGGGAAATTACCCCCACCCCACCCCCAGGTAATACCAAACTTTTTGAGTTGGTTTCGTTGGGTGATGTGACCTTACACTAAATATCAAGTTTCATGGAAAATGTTTTAGAAATAAAGAAGAAATTGTGTTTTAGAATTCTTCATAAGAATAAAACTGAGCACTCTTAGACAATGTACTGCGTTTACCATGTACTTTAAATTGAACTTTTCTCTTGAATATTTTTCTTGAGTCGTAGATAATGATCCAAAATAAAAATTTGTTTTAGGCGGATTTTAATGGCGATAGTCAAATTATTTTACAAAATTGTAAATTTGATAGAAAATTTGAAAATTATTTTCTTTGAATTTTAAAAGCCCATAACTTTTAACCATTAGTATTTTCAGACATACCCGCATGTCTGTAAAACTAATGGATGTAATATTATTTGGGACCTTAAAATCTATAAACCTTTTAACTAAATCATAAAAGCAGATTTTCAGAAATTTTTATTTTTCACATTTTAAAAAGGTTTTAGGGGTAAATTACCCATTTTAAGGGTAAATTACTCTTAAAAATCAAATAAATGATCTGGAAATATAGGTCACCATAGTGCAACCGCATACCTAATTTCATTGAAATCGGACGATCAGTATGGTCTTTGGGTCTGTACCCAGACAGACATCAGTTCGAAAAACTTTACCTACATGCGCGCGATAAAAGGCACATTTCGCACTGTTGGCAGAACGTATAAGAGTTACATTCCCGCACTAGGGTGAATATGATCTCATTACCACCCTAGTTCGGCAAAGTAACCGGCCAATCACATGCGCGGAACGGTCCAAATCTATATGATACTAACCAATAGCATGCGCTAAGCGCTCAGTCAGCTGATAGACAGTCAACACTAATTACCAGATTTGCGCAATAAAACTGAGGTTACCGGAAACAAAAAAGTTATGTTTACATTCATCCCAACAGGAAATTGAAACATAATGACTTTCTTTTGTAGGAAAAATCTTGTGTGTAATACGAGTGCAAACTGTCATGGCCGCCCTCGACATTCTGGCAGCACAAAGCGTCAGCTGAGGAATGCCATATGAACCTCTCGTGCGATATGTCATAGTTTGCGCTCTAGTTACACAAATAGCTATTTTGGATTCAGGTAGCCTCAAAACGGACATATCCACTCTCAACTTAAAATTCAAAAATTTTGACGAAAACAATACTTTTTCCATTTAGTAGGATGTCCATGAAAAACGTTTCAGGACTTCGGTGAGTGATTAGGTACTTTAAAAGGAAGAAAAAAGTTCCCATGGAGGTATGGCCTAAAACGTTTATTTTCTCAGATGTCCGCCATTTTGTATTTTTCACAAAATATGTTTTATTTAAAACACTTTCAAACCGATTATTTTCAAATTTTGTATGTGTTTTACACTAGTAGACTACTATTATTGAAAAATTAACTAGCGTGATCCAAGCTCAAAATTCAAAATGGTGGCCATAGTATTTTTACCGTTTTCAGTATTTTAGTTTTAAAATTTTAAATGGCCGCCATTTTGATTTTGAGCTTGGATCGTGCTAGTTATTTTTTAAATGATAGTAGTCTACTAGCATAAAACACATACCAAATTTGAAAATAATCCGTTGGAAAATGTTTGAAATAAAAAATATTTTGTGAAAAAATGGCAGACATCTAAAAAAATAAGCATTTTAGGCCATACCTCCTTGGTAAATTTTTTCATCCTTTTAAAGTACCTAATCACTCACCGAAGTCCTGAAACGTTTTTCATGGACATTCTGTATGCTATGTAAAAGTAATAAAACACAATTAATAGCGTATAAACAGCTATTGAGCCCTATCTAACGTTTGCGATTCCAACGTTTCCCGTAGTTCCACCTGGTCCCTCTGTCCACGCCATGCGCTGTGGGTAGCCCATATAGCCCAGGGTAAATAAAATCGCTAATATTTGTGCGGAATTTGTCAACCGTGTTTAAATAATACGTGTGCAGTGAGCGATGCCGATACACCGGTCGTGGAACTAATGAGAGACAGAGAGAGTGCGAGGGGTTGGTGGTGGAGGGGGGGTGGGCGTGATTGAGCCTTTGCTTTGATCGGTGGGAACCAACAAGTGCGATTCCGCGCCAGCGATTTCTACCCTAGTATAATTAGTCGTAAAATATTTGCCCTTTTCTTTATCCGATCGAAACAGCGACAGAGTTTGTCGTCGGATGATCGAGATACTGGTTAATTAACAGCGGTTGCAGCGTGTTTGCGCTCGCTCCTCGTTCCTCATCAATTTAACCCCTTTTCCTGAGTTGTTCATTTTACTCCTGAATTTTATTTTTCAGCCTCATACAAGTTTTTGTTGTCCTTCAATATTAGTCCATACACTTGGATCCTTAAAAATTATTTTATATAAAAATAAGCAAATATTAGTGTGTGATTCTCGTACGTACCTTTAATGAAAATAACGATTTTTTAAAATTCAATTGATTTTCATCCAATGACTTTTCGTTTGTTCTGTTAGATTATTAAAAATATAGTTAAAACAATAAAGTGAAGATAGTATAAAGTAATTTGGGTGTTAAACGATGTTGAAAATCAAATTTTTAGTTAAGTTGAATTTTTATCAAATCGAATTGAAAGTTCTTGAATTGAATTTATTACCGTGCGTGTATTGTGAATTAGCACGTTGTTTCGTTGTATACGATAATTTGTATATGAGTTAATTACAAAGTTTTCTATTCATTTAAAAACAGAATACAAACCCCGTATCCGTTAACAAAAGTAAAGCATTTTATTTATATTTATAAACGACTCTTATATTTATTTTCTTGGACCATACGTGGTTTTTCTTTTCTTCGAACTTCCTTTTTCCTACAAAAGCATTCTTTAAAGCTTTTTGTTTCAGGTGATGGGTAAACAGTTTCAGTAATTTGAACATGACTATTGAATACTAAATATTAGTTAAAGTAACAGTTATGAAAATAAATCAGTGATTAGTTCCGAATTCAATACAAGATGGCTGCAAAATGATTAATTTAAAATTTCTTATTGGTTTAATTAGTAAGTGTTACTGCTTAAACCTTTTACTGATATAAAAATATTTTTCAGCACTTCTTTTTTCGCCTTGCTAAAAACTTTTCACAGTAAATACCTAAAAAACAACTATAAAACGCATAAACATAGTAGAGGGTAATAAATGTGAATGTGTGCATGCAACTCAGTACTGTACTAATCAAGTTTCTGTATTTGATAATTTAACAATAATAAATTGATTTAGATTCAATAAATTTTTCATGAAATATGGAATAATTTATATAATTTCACACCTAGGTAGTTGGGTGAAAGGTGTTTTTCACATGGATATGTCTTAGGTCTGGGGAGGGGGTGTTGGCGATTTGCGAGACCAAAATTTGAAACAGTGATCATATGGCTAGTGACGTCTTAGTTTGGTTATAAGAACAGCTGTTTAGTTGAACTGAAAACATTCCCTTTAGACATATCCATGATCTAATCTATTTCCCACAGGGAAGTAAATACAATGTCACTAATCAAGTGTTTTAATGTGACGACCGCTGCCTCATTTCTCCTTTCTCAAAACGTATCTGAGAATGTCTTACTGTATTTTTTTTTGTTATTATTTTATTGATAAAACCATTTAACCAACTAAGTGGACATAGAATGCAATTGTAAGACATGAATACGGGTTTTGTACCTCCACTGGGCCGGCGTGGGTGTTAAATCTACCTCGAAATGTCTGGCATATTGTTGAGTTGCTTAACTCAAACACCATCAAGGTTAAAGGTACATATAATAGGTATATTATAGTAAACTCTGATGGTTTACGTCATTACGTCCAAACCGGTTGAATGTGAAACCAAACCCATTACTATCAATAGCGATGAAGTGTCTGTGTGTACTTTGGTTAGTACTTGTATATGATATACTCTCCCAGCCATGTCCCAATCTGCAATAGCGCTTACAGGTTTTTTACACCAACTGCTCACACGAGAGCTAGACGCGGATTAATAAATCAGCTGACGGAGGTCGCATAGATGATCTGCCAGACGTGAGCTGTGTATTGTTGTAGTCACCTGCCTAGTCCTCAGCTGTCCCCTCCCCCTCAAGGCAATGTCCGTCACATCATCACTTGATGAAATTCTGCCAAATTCGTTGCTCTACACATTAATTGAATATATCAAAATAAATTTGGCCTTCATAACAAATGTTGTATCCTTAATAACGTATGAAATCGAATTAAACGTTGATAAACGTTACGCGTTTTTTAATACTTCGCTGAGGACCGACGGAAGTTTCTTCGTTCAATTGAATGTTGGCCTGTGGCTCAGTTGATGACCAGACACCATCACTTATATTCTATTGGACTGAGACTGAGCTGAATCAATTTATTTTTCAACCAGATAACCAATAAAGATTCATTTTTAAATATACACAATTACCTGATGTTAAAATCCCAATGTTCTTTATTCACTAGTATCACTATTTACACATTACAATTAATTAAAGACCTCGTAACTACCTACTCATCAAGCTGTGGTCGATTATTTATGTAAATGTGTATTTAAATATTATCTTAATAGACAGGGTCAAACTATGAACCCGAAATATAATTTACTTCAATCAATTAATAATTTTTATTGTATATATGTTTTACAATTGAACTAAAACTTTACACCAAAACAAATACTTAGTTTGATTACTTTCTTAAACGTTAAAAATGCGGAGAGTCTGGGAATTGACTTCTAGTTTTTCGGCTGGTGAGTTCCTCAATTCCTCAACTCGCCGAGTAGCAGGACGAGTTTTTCTCCTTCCGGCACGGCGGCGGTGACTGTCAGCTTCCGATATTTGAACATAAGTTTTTCCTACAATTTCTTTCCTCCGATGGCCCTGAACACTGGACAGCATCGGAATGCTCTATTGTGCCTCAGTACAATAATTTGTGTCCACTTCTCACTTATAAATAGTTTTGGATTTATTATCCATTGTTATATTCCTCCAAACAGGTGGTTTATTGATGGTCAGGTTAAGTGAAACTTTTTATAAATGTCGATTAAGTGCTAATTCGTTGTACTGTACATAAAAAAATATATTTTCCGGTCAATATAAATTACGTATTGTTTTTCTTTGTTTGATATATCACAGGAGACGTCGCAAGGAATAGTCTTTCAAACCATTTTGAGAGATTCTAATAATTTTCATGAGGTTTGTATACCCATCCATTGAACATAAAATAACTTTAGAAATAGTAAAGAGAGGCATGATACTGATTTATAAGAGTATCGTTAGATTTTTCTCCAGAATTTATATTCCGACACCAACGTCACTATAGTGATACTTATTTTCTTCATTCCACTAAAACGTAGACCGTGTTAGGTTTGTTAGTCAAAGTGGTTTATTTACTTAATTTAATTTATGAAACTATTCATTAGACAGTTTATGGCACAAACCAAAAGTCACAGTGAGTGTTGAGTGTGCTAAACAATATCCTCAGAAAGGTAATCGGGTTTGAATCATAAACAGAATGCAAAGAAGGAGTTAAGCATTTAATTTGCCATTAAACCCCTCGAACGAGTCGGAGCTAACGAAGAACATTACAATCCGGGGTTTAGTTCAGTGTTCGAGCATTAGTGCAAATGGCCGGTTTTATTGGCATCTCGTTGGTGCTATGCTCTCTGGTTATAACTCCTCTAAACTTCAGCTTTTCCAAGGACTTCCATCATGGAGAGGTGACGTTTTTGTGTCTTTATATGATATTATTGATGTCTAAAATGACACATGATGTCTAAAATGAATGTGCAATATATTTTGAGGAAGGGGAGATTGTACTGTTTTAATGTTGACTTTTAAATTTAACCTATGATTTTTAGTGTAGAGGTTTGTGAAAACGTTACCGAAAAGGATACCGCTACAGGAACCATGAATTTAATCAGGCCTGTTTTCTCGTTATGTCGCCATGTTTCTTTCTCTAAATACCGCCAAAAATATAGTTACAATATATTTTGGTGGTAACAACGTAACACGTAACATTACACGTGACGTAACAAGTAACAGTAGATTCTAAACAATAGAAATGAAGTGAGTGAAGTAAATAAATACGTGTTTTGGTTCATTTTTTAACGTTCAAATGGCGTTCAATCAGGTATGTTCTTGGAGGGAGGAATCTTTAGTGTTGCATTACCTTCTAGTAGCATTACCTTCTCACATCACAAATCCCAGTTTGGCGCACCTTTCTTACCAACAAAACAGAATTAAATTTCTCGTTACTTAGTTTCTCAGAGCAATAATTGTTATAGGGTTGAGAAATATCTGGAACCGGTTTATATTTTGAAAACTCTTGAAGAACTTTTGAAGACAATCGAAATATTAAAAACTTTGCATAACTTTATATTGAATAAAAAAACATTTTTATGCTATTATTTATTTTAACTGCGATTACAAAGGGGGCACCCTAATAGGAGTCAAAAGAAATATTTAAATTATAAATATAGGTCAGTTTTGTATCCTTATTAATATTATAAATGTGAAAGTATAGACGTTTGTTACCTTTTCACACAAAACTATCGGACCAATCATGATGAAACTTTGTACACATATTCATTCTTCAAGGTATTCGAATGAAGATAATATACTTTTAATTTTAAAAAATGTTCGTATTTACTTCCCTGTGGGAAATGACTAGAACATGGATATGTCTAAAGGGTATTTGTTCAGTTCATCTAAACAGCAGTTCTTATAACCAAAATGCAATACAATAGCTCTGGTACTTTTTATGGATAGGAGATCTAAACAGTTCTACTGCACTTTTAGCGTTATACAAATCTACTAACACTCCCCTCCCCCAGAGAGTATAATCCTTGTTAAAAGTATTGTCATGGATATGTCTTAGTTCTGGGTCGGGTGTTGGCAATTTGCAAGACCAAAATTTGAAACAGTGGTGTCATATGGCAATAACGACAGCTATTTAGAGGAAGGTTTTCTAATGAAATGAACAATAAGTTACATGAATATAGAAAATCTTTATTTCGTTTTTATATGATGTTTTGAGAAGTTTCCGGTTCCTCTCCAACATTATGCAATGGTCGCTAAGCTAATGAAAGTACTCTCGTCCAAATTCTAGTACTTTAAATTCTCTATCAACACTAATAATTGAAATGTACAGTTAATTACTGTACGAATAAGGAATGACATTTGTGTGGACAAAACTAGCGAAGTACATCGACGCCCCAGGTGCGCGTCACAGTCGAGCACCAGAGGCTCTCACTGTCACTGACGGACGCGCATGGACGAGCGACTAATGGGTTCTGCGCACGTGCGGTGTCCACGCATGCGCACAACGTGCAAGTACGACCGCGCAAGCGCAGGCGGCCAGGTGCACGCGCCTCCGCGAGGGACACAACCGGCTAATTGATAGCAGACTCTGCTGATTGTTTTACGTAGGTTGCACCTTTGTCCTCTGCTTGCAAAGTTAGAGCGTGCTTTAGATCTGAGGTAACTCAGGTCACAGTATTAGAGTTTATTATGAATCAAATTCTACGTTGATTTCCTCTCGTCACCCTAGCATCTTTACTACTAGAAGTCCAATGGGCTAAATGATTAATTATCCTGGATAAATGATCCGTGACTCTCTAATCTGGAATAAGGTTTCTTACTTATCATGCACGTATGAGTTGTCGAATAATCCTACCTAGTATTTGTAATCAAATCCCAGGACTTAAATAGATTTTGAGTTGGTGCACTATAATCTGGGATTGAGTGGTTCTGTAGACTCACTATTTTCTACCCTTCTCTTCCTATACAAAGACAATACAAGACAATCCTATACAAACCACAACCATCATTGTTGTGGTCTTTTATGCCTTCCAACCTCTACCGGAAAGTTGGGGCTGCTCGACTGACATGATTAATCGAAAACATAAGATAAAGTGCACAGAGTGTGCACCTTTGGTAACTTACTTAGGCAAGCGGAGGTGACTTAAGGATTAACAAACTTTTACTAACTCTAGCTTACATAGACAATATTTTACTTTACAAATTAAAATTACACATCATGGCCCGACTGTTTTAAAATAATGTTGTAAAATCGCAGTTGATTATTACACTTTAAATTATAGCTTGTAGCACTATAAATTTTAGCTGTCCTAGCTTAATTTAGGTCTTTAATTTTTTCCTAACATGTAATTATTATGATTATGATTATGATTATTATGATTATTATTTTTTATTTCTGCATAACTCGTAGTGTACGAAGCTATACACTTAAGAACTCGTCCCGTGCACAGGTCATTATATTTACTTTGCTTCCTTAAAAACTGTAATATTTAATGGCAATAAATGATTTTGATTGATTGATTGACTTAAAATTATATCAACAATGTCACATAACTTGTAACATTCATCACATTCTCACTAAATCACAAAATAGTTAATAGTTCGATAGCAGAATTTACCATCGGCGATCTCAATTACGTTGCCCTAATATAATATTTACTTTTTAGAAAAGGTCATAAGCCGTAACAGTTCGATCGGTCATTGAGGCTGGATACAAAACCTACTTCGGTGGGGAACCTTCTAACGGATTAATACTGGAAGAATTAAACTAGTTTATATTAATTGTAGGCTACAATCTAAGTACTTTGCATTTATGTATTATTCATTCAAACTCTACCGGAGCTTGATCATGAGTCGTAATGTAATTCAGAACTGAAATGAAAACACATTTCTTCGACAACTACGTAATGTTCTCAGTTATATGGAAGATCAGTCAGATGGGAGCAGAATGGACAAACCCTCATGGGTGTCGATGTTACTTTCAGTCCCTCGACTATGAGAGAGGATGTCTTGACTCGGTACAGATGGACCGCACGAGGGCTTTCTCCTTGCATACACAATAAGGCTTGGGGCGGTCGTGTCAAAAGAACGTGGGACAGATGTGTGGTGTTGTCATTGGTGGATAACGATGAGACTCCGACCGAGTCACTTCTGCCCCACACCGACATTCTGGACAATGTCCTTGAAATGTAGAATGTTGAAAGGATGGGAAATGTAAGTTATGGGACGGAACTGACCCAAGTTGCTGATGATTTTTCATACAGAAAACGAGATAACTGTCGTTCTACCAGTCAACTGATATGGTAGACATCCAATCCCAGCTTTCTTTGAAAAAGGAACTTAAGAGGAACTGGAGCTATAAACAGAGGAAACAGCTGAAAAATGTATATAAATGACCAATTCCACTCTAGGTATATATCTGAAGTTAATGTCTGAAATTTTAGTTTACCCTAGCAAAGAAAATAAAAAAGTTGACAAGTGAAACGTCTAAGAATGAATATAGTTATAGATTTTTGAGATAACTGACAAGAGGGGAGTGTTATGTCCGCCAGACTAAGCAATGACGTGATTGTCATTACCGATGTCCACACACAATTCCCAACCCGAAACTGATTTGAATTGGTTAAATTGAAGGAACATTGAAACGTTAGACGATTAATGACATGTGATGTATTCAATTCCTACGGAGGGCCTCATACATCGCCTCATACACTTCGTCCTATCTCGGACTACCTGTAAGTGTGCAACTCGACTATGTGTTTAGGTATTGTACGTTTCAACATATACAATGCTTGCAGGTAGGTCTGTTACGATGTGTTCTACGAGAACATGCAACCGAGCCGTCGCGACGCAACTGGTCTAGTAGGCGATGTTCTGTAGTGACGCGTGCCGTCGCAACCGCGGGGATGCGGGCGCGGGAGGAAGCGATCGATTACCGTGAGAACGTTGCCGCCTCTTTTGTTTTACTTTGACACAATTCAGGTGCAGATTCGATTCCACTTCCTGCAAGGAGATGGCGCCGTTGTCGAGACGGCGAGTCTACCTCGAACGTATGAGTACTTGAAGATTTCAGAGCATAAGTAGGCTCATGATCTTGACTATGTTGACTGCACTGCCATCGACTTGGAATTGGCCTGCCCGAAAAAAACTTACAACCAATTTAGATCCAAGCTCGTATCTTTCCATACTTTTGTTTTGTGAAGTTTTATTCATTTTTGTCAACTTACCATGCATACCTATATGGTTTGCCGATAATTAACAAAGTGTGCTGAGTATAGTAAATTATTGTAAATGAATGAATGATTGATAAAGTGTATGTTAATTAATTAATCAGTTTGTAAAATATTTCGTCAAAATTCATATACACATAGAGTAAATAAGTAATAGCAATTAATCTATTTATATATAACAATTTATGGTTAGCATGGAAAAGGCACATGAAAAGTAAAAGTTAGTAAATATAATGCATGATTTGTGTTCATTTTTTATCTTTTTACTACTTAAAGAAGGTACGAGGTTTTTAGTCTTTAGTACTATAAGAAGGAAGAGTGGCCACTCCATCGAACCAATGAGCTTGAGGAGTCAGAAGAGCAGGGCTACCGGACAAGCATGAAGCACCAAGCTATCCAAAAGGTTCTCAAGATCGAAGAGTCGTCATGTACAAAGAGACACATTTGTGTAAGAGACCTATTCACTCGATAGTCTAAAGCCTTACAATACTATAACAGTACAAGTGGTTGTTTCCAATGAACTGTAATAAGCACAAAGCCAACGAGAGATCCACATTAATTATTAGTACGTATCCACATTGTTGAAATCTACATAATGAAGTTAATTTTACGCGAATATTACACACAATGATAATTTTCCTCTGCTAAGAATCGTAAAGTAAAGACCAAAAAGGGTTTACTGTGGCAACGTGAATATCTTCTCAATTTAAAATTTCATACTAAAGTATTTTTTCGAAAATACTGCTTCAACACAGACACAAACAGCTGTTTTACATACGTGTGTTGAAGATCAAAGGGTTTTCTTTTTCTTCCTAGGACTAAACTTATTATTATGATGACTTTTTTAGTTCTACGCTGCAAAAGATCATTATTAATGATACTTTTGATTCGAAGTCAGCATTCGATTGTAAATAATCAATTAAGTAACTGCAACAATCACTATCGATTTTTATTTATTTAGAACGTTCCAGATGTATATTGTGAAACTGGTAATCGACTATTAAGTTGAACTATCAATTTAATAGTTTCACTAGTAGAACTAATAATTCAATAGTGGCTCAGTCGCCGAGCAACGTTCGACTTGTCCACCTCAACGCATGTTCTCGTAGAAGTGATTTTACATACCGTAACAGACCTATCGAATCAGTTGAGATCGAACATAATAATAATTATTATCTATATAAATACAATTAGAGTTTTAACTGTACATTGCTCAGAATTGTTCACTTTTTAGTTATTTTTACTTTTCGTGCGTTAGAGAAGCCGAAACCGGTCTTATCTCAATTTTTGTCTGTTTGTCTTTTTGTCTGTGACGCTCCAGGAGGCATTTTACGCCGTCTTCTCCGAAAAAACGGGAGAACTGATTACAATGAAACTTATTTCATGTATTCTCTACATTCCAGAGAAGGGCAATTCCTTGGTCAAACTTTAAATTTGACCAAGGAAATGAACTGCCAAACTGCCAATGCTTTAAATCGCCCGCCGCCCCTTGAAAAGTAAATAACGAGCATTTAAAAACCCACTTTTACGCGATATTACTCGCATTTTATCCAGTTTTCAATGAATAACCTACTGGTAATAATCAGCTGGTCTTTGTAGTTTAAAGACTTAACAGAAATCAAAACAAACAAATGTCAAATCAATATTAGTTAGTTTATATTGGTCATTGATTTTAAACCCATTTGGAAATCATACTATATTAAAAAGTTATGCTAACGTATAACTAATTATAATAGTGGTATAAATGTTCTAATCTATTTAATTGTAAAGTAATGCTAAATAATAAAGCTAGGTATTGATTTATTTTATTTGTATTGATATGTTTAGGATTTCAGGTTTACATTTTGGTATGATAATCTTTCTTCTTTAAAGTGAATCCTAAAACCCGTACAAAGGACGGGCTTACTGCTAGTCAATAATAATAATTGACACTGACATAACGTAAACAACCAATCATGAATCAAGAAAGAACTGCTACAACGTAAGCAACATAACAGCTAATTAGTCTAAAGCGACAAAAATGGACGACAATTATTGATACTAAATAAGGTAATAATTATTATTTATGTTTTACGACTTTGTTTAATTTTATTTGCAGTTTGACGAAAAATATGATTCATCACACGGCCTAAAATTGGCTTTTTTATATATATAACCGCACTCGTATCAAAAACGCCCGTTATTGGTCCAAATGATGAAATATTACTATTATAGACCTAAGGCCGATTTGATTTTTATATCAAACAACGACAAATGGTTCAAAATTCCTATAGTAAAAATCATATTCAAAATTCCTTGGTAAGTATACATACCAAGCTTAATTCCACCTAATTGTTATTATCATTTTGAAAACACCTGTTCTAGAAAACAGATACAGCTTGGACATGTTTTGTGGTGTGTTTAAACCATTGCGAACTTTAGTTATGTTGTTCATATGAATATTCAGATTAGAATATAATCTAAACCCGCAAAAAGTGTTGTTTTATCAATCAAACCTGACAAGGAGAACCTGATTGTTATCTGAGTAGCGGTAGCGGTACGGCAATTCTGTTATTATCCACAATTGATCACTCTTCGCGCGTCTACCAGATAACACTCGACCTTGCGCCTTGATAGCTGTCTGGATATCCTTCTAGGCCCTACTTGTTACACATATCATAACATAAATCTGTTTTATGTAGCATTTAGTCCATTATAAATAACAATTTGCATGGTTAATATACGGTCTCAAATTCAGAGGTGATTTGCTTTACTGTAAGTAGGTCTATGCGATTTAAGGTCAAAATATTTTGTGACATTATAATACTTTATTCTAAACACATTAGGGGTTTCCCATTGAAATAAGCCACACGTTAGCTTTGCGTCTCAAATATGGAACATGAGATCTCCTCTTTTACGCTTCTTTCTTCATCCTAAAGCCCTCAGTCGTCGTTTCTCAGACACTCTTGTCCTCAGCTCCCCTAACCACAAAGCTACAAAGCTATGGGGTTTTTATCAAGATTGTCTCCCGATGTAAAATGCGAGACAGTTATAAGTTATCTTGAGCATAGTGGTATATTAAATTTAGAATGCGAAGAACTAAAAATGAGACACAATTCGTATCGATCTTTTAAAGTAGGACTGTCTGCTAGTGATCATGCCACTGTTTTCCCGAATGATTTCTGGCCTGATGGTATATTGATAGCTGATTTTGTTCAGCAGCGAGAACCCCGTAAACACTCTCTCAGAACAGCAAGGGTTTCATTAAACTCCAAGCATCAGTAACAGTCAGTGAAAACCTAGTGCCTAAACAAAACAATCTTTCTTGTGTTCTCCAATCCTAGTGGAAATAAAGATACGTTTAGTGTATTCTATGGCAATATTCGATGTCTAAAAAATAAAATTGAAGGAATGAAAATTATTGTTAAGTTAGAAAGCTACTCTGTTATTTGTCTCGTGGAGCACTGGATGAATCCGGAGAATTTCAGCCCATATATTCTGAATCGCTACAACATGGTCACATTGTTTTGTCGTCAGGAACATATTCATGGTGGTTTGGGTGATATTTACTGCTAATTCAATAAAGTATCAAATTGTTGATATTGCTAGTTTTTGTGTTTAATTGCATTTTGAAGCCTGGGCTGTTAAACTATCTGAGTATAATTTGATTATTGTCTCCCTATACAGACCCTGTAGTGGTTGCATTCCTGTGTTTTTTACACAGCTGGAACTAGTTTTGGATTTTATCTCACATTATAATTAATTGTGATATTATATTGTGAGGCTTCACAATGTCCTGAGAGCTAATGGAGTTTATTGCACTAGTTTTAAACCCATTTGAGAGTTAACTTGCATAGACTATATTGTTTCGACCATTCCTGAAAACACGAACTGTTCTCAGGTAATTGATATGCCTATTTCTGATCATTCATTTACGTCTTTAACTACAAGTTTAACATGCAAAAATACTACCAACCGTGAGGATGAATATAACAAAGTTATCTTGAGGCCTATGTCGAACCAACCAAATCCACGATTTTAAGCTTGTTAGAGTAATATTGATTGGGCTACCTCCCTCACTGGTCTTGGTTCTGAACATACATTTGACTTGACAAGTTCCTATCTATTTTTCTCTATTGGATGAATGTCTACCCTACATTAAAAACTGTTTCTGTTTCTGTCCCTAATAAGTCTCGCATCAGCTGGTACACCCTCCATCTGGCTGGCATGAAAAACGTAGCCATGTCCCTATACATATATAAGATTAAAAAATAGCAAAACTCACAATGAAAGGGTGACCTACCTGAGAGCTAAATCTGGGTACCAGAAAGCATTGTAACAGGCCAAGAGAGACAACTATGATCATGCCATCAATTAAACTGAGAAAAAAGCAAAAGCTGCTTGGCAGTTTATTAAAAAATAATTTGCCCGATGCTCGTCTCACACTTCGGATCCTAATGTTTCTGAGTTCAGTGACTACCTGAACACTGTCATTGATGATGTCCGTATCAAAATCGAAACCAGAGCCCGAGCTCTTTTGATCTTGTAGAGGGTATTCGACGACCATCTGTTGGTCAGCCCTTCAAATGGCAACCTGTTTAGCCCAGTGATGATTGTCTCTTGGTGCAAAAATGTAAATAATCTAAAAAAGTGATCTATATGGTCTGTCAAATCTTCTGCTGAAGAAAGTTATAAGTGAAATCTGTGTACCATTGAGTAAGTGTATCGATGCAAATTTCCTTGAGGTTTGTTTCCCGGCCGGTTTGAAAGTTTCTTAAGTTGTGACTACTTATAAGAAGGTGTGTGGCATGATTCTGTAAGTAGCTCTGTAGCTACTCTCTAGCATCTCTGGTTCCCATTTTTAGTAAGGTCTGAATCAGGTATGAAGATTTTAATCACTAAATATGTTGAATAAAACAATATCTTCACCAGAAATCAGAATGGCTTTAGGCAAGGAATGTCAACGGTCGATGCAGTCGAGAGGCTAGTCAACTTTGTTTTGACCAATTTTGAATTGGGTTTGCAGTCAATCAGGTGATTTACTATTAAATACCTTTGACTGTGTCGATCA
Source organism: Nephotettix cincticeps (assembly GCA_023375725.1). Classification (NCBI taxonomy): domain Eukaryota; kingdom Metazoa; phylum Arthropoda; class Insecta; order Hemiptera; family Cicadellidae; genus Nephotettix; species Nephotettix cincticeps. The sequence goes on along the minus strand of CM041786.1, from coordinate 25,197,550 downwards.
CGACATTCCATTTACAAAAATTGGAATCCTATGGGATAAAAATGGTGTTGAAAATTGTCTTTTTAAAACATACCTCAGTAATCTGCATCAAAAAGTCGTTTCTTAAAGTTTTTTCTGAACTAACTGAGGTCAAATATGGGGTACCACAATGATCAGTCTTAGGCCCCTTATTATTTATTGTCATGATCAACGATCTAAGTATGAATGTTATTCGCTCTGAATTGTATTTTTGCTGACGATGGAACATTTTGTTGGTTCTAATTTATCTCTTGACTTGTTAAAGAATGATTCCAATAGCATGACTGTGCAAGCGAATAAATGGTACAGAGCTAATTTATTATTTATGTATGCTGAAAAGACCCATAACATAGTATTTTTCTTGAATAATAGCTTAGTTGATCGCAATGAGCAAGCCGAGCTTTTGGGAATCTATCTAGATACTATTTTATCTTGGCATTTGCATGTTAATTTTTTATACAGGATATTAAGAAAATTAAAAAATGGTATATTTTAGTATGTTTCAAAGTGCTTTGTCTTACAGAGTTTTGTCGTGAGGTAATAGTTCTGAGACTAAGAATGTTTTGATGATCCAAGAGGACACTTGGAGTTATTAACTTTGTTGGTTTTAGAGAGCACTGTAAGCCACATTTTGTGCATGGTATAATTTTAACTATTGTAAATATATATATTTTACTGTATGCTACATGTCAAGAAGAATTTTGCGTGTTACACATTGTGTATGTATATTCATGTCTACAATACAAGGCACACAAAGGCTATTGTAAGACCTTTCACTAGGCTTAGTAAAGTCTTATATTCTTACTACTCGTAAGAATAGGGAGTAATAAGGGGGACATGGGAGTAAAGTGTTTTAATTTTATTTCTGTTTTAAGGCACAGCATACCACGTATAATTCCTTTAAGAATGTTTTGCACGTACGGCTTGTTGTATGACCTTTTTATGACATGAATGAATTTTTTGACTGTGACAAAACCTCTTTTGTTTTTTAATGCATGTATATATTTATTTATTCATTTATTGTCTAGCATATGAAGCATGTATATTTATAAAATCAATCAATATATCTTTTATCTATAGACAAATGTTACAGGTCTTCACATAATTTAGTAGTAGGGGTCTAGTTTTATATTGAAACCAGTTATCTTTGTTCATTGGACTACTTATCAATGATCCTGCGTGTGTCTGAGAATTTGCTTCCTCGGAAGAGTTAACCACTTCTTCATAGACTCTGTTGTTGGCATTGTGAGGGGAATTTCTTTGAACCATGATTATTATATTGATAGCATTCTTATGACTATAAATACAATTGTTAACCCCCTTCTGCCTGATTCTGAGCAACCTATTACTGTTTTTACAACAAACGTTAAGTAGATATCTATTCTCCTTGATAGGTCTGCCACTCATTCATCCCCAGACAGGCTGTTACTCCTCTCACGGCGACCAATCCCTGGACTCTGCTCGGCCGCTCTACTTCGATGGGGTGGAAACCCTCCAGGGACGGGGTCGTTTTTATCGGCGTTAAACTAACCTTTCCTCAATGGGGTTGATTATTGGTGTTAAGTGAGCCACTTGAGCCAATTCTGTTCTTTGTGTAGGCACCCCCACCCCCACCAGGGCAGCACGAGGGGAGGGGGCGTGGCCAGCGGTGTGATTGGTCGGGGGCGGGGCCCGTGGGGCTGGCGGGGCCCAGGACACTGACAGCCCCTCAGTCGCTCGTCGACGCTCGGGAAGTGAGTGACTGTGTTACCTGTCCTGTCAAACTGTCTGTGATACATAAATAACTGGATTTGATATGGTTGTTATTCTGTAAGTATTATTTTATAAGTAATTTTTAACAAATATAAATTGTATTCTCGTTTTTGTAGTTTAAATATACTGAATTATTTTCACACAGTTCATAGTCACGATGTTGCTAAAAAATCATTTCAATTCAAGGCATAAATTGATATCGTTCAAAAAAGGAGTGCATACAAAATTGTAGTTTTATGATAGTAAATGTTCTTTAGATAAAAGTTTTTGTAATTCATAGACACAGAAAAACAGTTAAAGTTGCGTAGATTTGACCAGATGAATGCTAAAACGGCAATTTCAATATTATTTAACTTATTGGTAACGGTGCGCTAACTAAGGAACTTGATGGTTTTGAAATTAAATGTAAAAAAGTATTAATTTGACTATTTAAACAATAGAATAGGCTATGAGTATTACACTAATACAATAAAATAATTTTTACGGATTAATGTTTAGAGGAATGTTTTAAACTGATTACATTTTTATAAGATACTCACAAAGTAGTCTAATTGTTTTTAACTATTACGTTGTAAATATACAATTCAGTAAATCGACCTTGCGCCATGTGCTTAATATATGTCTTTGAGAAAAAACTATTTTTATCTTGAAGGTAAGTAAGGTAAAAAATGAAAGAATATAAAAAATAACGATGAGCATTTCATGTTGTGATAATCACACATGCGTATATGTATTGATCAGATTATTAAACCTTACCGTAGCGTTATATAATTGCGGAACCGTTTAGTTTTGTATGGATATCAATACTGTTTAGCATCAGTGATTTACACCAAAATCAAATGTTAAAAATGTATCGAGCCAATTTAGAAGTGTCAACATCAACATTTCCCACCGTTGATGTCTTTTCTATATCTTATTAGGACTACTATACCACATGGCTTGTGTCTATTTTGTCGACAAACAGACGATCCTTCTCAGCTATGTTCAAAGATTAAAGATCTAGTTAACGATACTTTGATTATTAATTTATAATAAAACATATTTTGTCTTAAATAATATTTCGTAATTGAATGAAACCCGTTGTTGGGTTATTGTTTATTTCAATATGATTTAATTTTAAAACATTCTGGAACTATTAAAATTATTTTCATTTATATAATAGTCAAATTAAGATTTAAATTATACTACATATAATGATATTAAATAATAACACGCTCTAAAAATATGACAATATGAACTTCAATTAGATTATACACACCTAAAGACGACTATTCATATATAATTCTAAAAAAATTTCAAATAAAAAATCTAGTGTTCTAAAATCGGTTTTATTTCAGTTTGCGCTTATACAACACTAAGGTCTTTTAAATTACTGAATGTAAATATCAACATTCTCGTGCAATCTTTAGTCAGAGTGAAGAATAGTAGGTTAATTATATAGCGATATATTTGTTTATTGCAAATAAATAAACAAATCCATATACTTGTTACTGTTCAGTATTATAGGGTGTTAGTGAAATTACACGTAGCGTCCACCTTTTCTCTTGAAAATAAACAAGTAAAGTAATATTCATATATTCTTATATTTAAATACTGTAACATTTGTTACACCTATGATGTTTATCACCACTTCTTTATTTTAAAAATAAACTAATGGCATGTTCAATAATAATTTATGACAGTGAGAAAAGATCATTTAACACATAAATGTACTTCTCACACAATATACACAAATACACTTCGCTGAACAAGCTGTAAAAACATCTTTATATACCTTTTTAAGGGATTAGTCTGTTTATAGAAACGTGTGAATTACATCAATACAAGTTGACAATGAGCTTATATTTTATAATTATTTATAACGGTTAAAATTACTTATAGAAAAATATTCTAGGTCATTAACAAAATATTCCATAGCACATATATCTATAGCACAGATGATTTGTAAAACTAAACGTAGATTCAGCATGCATTCATAATAACCATGCACTTTTGTTACGAGGTCAATGTATTGTTCAACAAACTATAGATAAAAACAACAATGCACAAAAACACAACAATACTTAACTACGTTTTAACAAGACATCCGGTTGATTACAGCGAAATAATGATAAAAATAGCAATATTAAAAATTACTATTGGCGGCGCTCCTGCAATAGGGTGTTGAATTACTGTTGAATTAATTGCCAAGTATGGCCTTCCTCCGCCCCCGTGGTTGTCCACCCCATAGATCCCTAGCCTCCAAACAAGGGAGTCATTGCACGTTTAGCGACGGACGCCTCTTTTATCACCTTCAACTTGAGGGATTTCCGGTGATAAAACTGCGTTTCCGGTGTGATAAACACTCGGACGACAACTGTTTTGCAAAATGTGGAAAATTTAACGACCAACTAGTTTCTATTGTTTGTTTCGCTACACGTTTTACACGTAAGAGCGGTTCAATTCGTATTGTATATTTACTAAACATAACTTATCTTACCATGATAAACAGTGTAAAACTGTTTATAAATCAGGATACAGTAATCCAATATAGTTTATAAATCATATTAATAAATTAATCTATGTATTTATGCTTTTTAACGTTACCAAGCAAAATTGTGTAGGCTATGAAAATAGAGATTTGTACAATTGTATTTAGGAATGTTCATTGTCTATATGAATGGAAAAAGTAATCACTTACTAGGGATAAAATAATTATTATAAAATACTTTCAAAACTACTTTAGAATCAATGTAATTTAAAACAGAAATGAACTTTTTAATTGATGTTTAAAACTCAGAGGCAACGCGCTAGCCCAGTAAGTCAAAGGTAAACGACTCCTGCCAGTACCTCTGTCCTCTGTCCTCTGTCTAGGCTATGTAACCAAACCACTTCGGCACCTCTTTGTCATTTTCTTTACTCACCGATGGTGATGGGTATTCGAGGTTTAAAAATCCTATTTTATATTCGCATTGTTATAAACAAAATTATTATACCTCAATAGTGTGTAAAATAAAGTATAGAATTTAATTTATGGTATATAATTTATGACCTTTTGAGTACCATTGAGTAGATGAAAATATTTTTTTAATACAAAATGAATAATGGAGGGCACTCAAAAATGTGTGAAACCGTCAAAGATGATGAGGTATTGAATAATAAAAACCATTGAGTAGATGAAAATATTTTTTTTAATACAAAATCAATAATGGAGGGCACTCAAAAATGTGTAAAACCGTCAAAGATGATGAGGTATTGAATAATAAGACCAGGCGTTAGACCGGTTCATAAGAACACATTTAATATATTACTGGCGTCAAATAAAAGTACAAAGTCGTTTTCTTTTACTCCCGTTTGTATTGTACTACTTCCGGAGGTATCCTACTTCCGGTCTAATTATCGTTACACATTTCCCAAAGTGGCAAGTGTAAAGCTCAAGGCGTTTGAACGTGATATAGTACCACCCCTGTGTGAAGGGTTGCCTACCGAGCGCCTGGCGTGAATCTATTTTGCCAACCATGTCGTCATTTCTCCGAACATGTTAAAATCATTCATATGTTTCAACTGTAAATTCTTCATTTTTATGAACCTCCCTATTATTCTACACACGGCGGATTCTTATCTATTACAATAGGAAAATAAATTAAGTGAATCGTCTTAGTTAGTTAGTAAGTAACTGAAATGACAATCTGACCAGGTATTTAAAGCCAAGTATGAATAGAGAAATGAGTGTATCATGATTGTGGATCGTGTAGTCTTGTTACTGATTAAGGCTGACATTTTCCTTAGACAGAACTGTTAATTAATAGCCCAACAGTCGATGGAATATCTAAGGGACCTACAGTTTAACGTGGAATCCGAATCACTGAATGGTCTAATTATGAGGATGGTATTTGCGGATGGGCTTAGTACTTAATATTGTGGACGCTAATGCACACCAGAGAATATACCACCCACCGACCATCACTCATAACTACATATGTATATACAATTCGTAACCTCCAAGTAGCTGGATTACAGGACATGCCACGGCCCCAGTCAGAAAGAGATTGAAGGAAGATTGTTTTACTTTTAAAAATCCAAAACTAGTTTATTCACATAATTTATTTAGAAGCAATGTATATCTATTAAAAGTTTATTGAAAATGGATGAATGGCTGAGTTTTGCTAGAGAAAAATTCGAAGCATTTTACAGGTAAATGAGATAAGATATTGAATAATTAAATATAGCCTATCATGTTCAACATCGCTTGCCGCTGTCTTTAACAAATGTTGTATGGTAAAAATTATTGTCAGACACTTTTTGTGTATAACGGAATATCCATGTCCTCTTTGTTTCGATTAAAATCATTGTGTTTTTATATCTGTCAGTCATTTTATCATGGCGGTGTTGGTTTTGTGTTTAGCTACACGAATGCATTGTAAAGTAAATCAAAGGGTTTGCAATGTATCGTTTTCACTCTAGAATTAAAAAAAACAAAATAATTATCTTAATATTGAAAAAAAGTTAAAAAAAGATTGTACGACTTGATAAAAGAAAAGGAGGTTAAAGTTTTTAAGAGCTATATTAAATACAGTTTACGGTCAAAATGAAACCTCCTCAAGTGACACTTCTTAATGAATATGCTAGAAGCAGCGTTGGTAACTTAAATCTGTGACGGCCTGGCGTAGTCCTTTAGTGAGCCGAAATAGCTAACACCAAACTCATGTTACATTGTGCGTTGGCACCTTTTAACAACTGTTACTGAGGTTGAGTGAACAATTTTTATTTTTATTTGATTTACTTGTTTTATTCTATCTCTTCTTTGGTTGCACAAAAGTCACTATACTGCACCAACCTTAAATAGCGCAATTTAACTATCAAATAATATGCCCCAACCTTACTCAACTCCCCCTCCCCCACCAACATCAACGACACCGTTATCCAGCGGTCTTTGGTTTCTATTATAGTCACTCATTAATGATGGCCAACAGGCTGCGGGTTGAGGTTGCGCGGTGCTGCGCTCTGGCGCCAGTATCAGTATCAGTGTTGTGATAATGGGAGCATCTACAGCCGGGACAGCCTGGACATGTCCGCTTGAGGGCGGCTGACAAGTCAAAGGTATTCAGAAACGTATTCGGAGATTGATTACTTATTCCGATTGATTATAATTTTAATATGAAAGATCAATACAGTGAAGACGTTGGGCATCGTCTTATACGTTTGAATACATAGTATTGGGGTAGTATTCGTGGATTTTGCAAACAAATCTTTATTAAAAATAGTCTTCATTTAATCTTTGATGTACATATTCTATATATTTATCTGAGTTATATTTATTATCAATGTTTCACCATAGTTAAAAGCCTAAGGTAAAATTTTCTGTAAATGTTTTGAAACTTCTTTCATTTTTGTGTTTTTGACTTAAATCAATCAGATATCGTCAGTAGAGAGCACAATTTTATCCAAGCTATTCTACTGTATTGTCTAGAAAAATAGTTCAAAAAATCGTCACCGTCGTGTAGCTTAGACGTTAACAATTTATTTACGCACATAATGAATCAAATTAAATGAATGAATCAAGCCCTACGGCCATTTTGACATGAATAATGAATATATCATAGCTCTTGGGAGGGGGGGATTTGACAATCCGTCAGACTTAAAACAATCTCAAGTAAAATAAAATCTCAGCTTAATTATTTAGCATTCATTTATAATTAGAAAAATTAGAATTTTTGCATCATTTTTTTAATTCGTTAATTATTGTAATATTTTAATAAAGTTCATTTTTGAAATAGGTTTAAAGTCGTAATCAATGTAAACAAATTAATAAGTTATTAATTTTGATTTGACAGCGGATGGTTATTACTGTACTTTCTACTAAATCAACTTTTATAGATCACATGTTTAGTAAAACTTTGAAGCAATTAAAATGTGTAATATTGATAAAAACTGGGGTTTTTGAGAGCTAACTATTTTATATTTTGGTGCTTGGGCCAGTTTAAAGAAAACAAAAATCTCCTCTATTAGGTAATATATATACCTAATTTAACAAAAATAAATACTGAATCTACATATAGGTTTACAGAAAGCTAGACAGACAGACATAACTTAAATGTAGAAAAGAAAATTTGGGAAATATGAAACGAAAAAACAACCAAAAATATCTTTTCCAAGCAATTTACAGACATACCGTAGCTCTAATTTTATTTATAAAGATAGTAATCATGTTTCTCAAAAACAAGCCATTTAAAAATTAAATACCCTAATTCAACATTCTCGTTAACTGTATTCTTATATTGAGACCGGAGAAACTTAGATTCTCTAAAAATTGTAATGATAAGCTAGTAAGCTGATCTTCGTTTGACAGTAAAGTACATAATGAACAAATTGAGACTACAGAAAATAAATAGAGGTCACTTTCATTGTTGGGGAAAATGAGTGTCAGTGGAGGTTTTCAGGAGGGTATTCCATCAGCATGGGGATAAGGGTTCAATAACAATAATTTGTTATTCTATATTTATAACTGCATTTTTAACCACAGTAAAATAATGGATAGTTAGTTACTGAAATGGCAATCTGCCCACGGGTAGATATTTTAAGCTAAGTATGATTGAGAAATGAGTGTAAGATGATTGTGGCACTTGTTAATGACTAAGGTTGACATGTTCCTTAGACAGAACTGTTAATTAATAGTACAAAAGACAATGCCATATCTAAGGGACCTATAAGTTAACTTGGAGTCCGAACCACTACCTCAGAATTTCGAACTGGTCTAATTATGAGGCTGGAATTTGCGGATGGAATTAGTTTTCAATAGTGCGGACGCTAGAAAACACCACAGAATATCCCATCCACAGACCATCATTCATAACTATCTGCAATTCGTGACCTTCAAGTAGCTGGATTACAGGACACGCCAGCGTCCCAGTCCAAGGTTGATGTTCATATTCTTATTCCTCGAAATAGCGTCCCTACGCGGTGGGTATTTTAAGGTGAATATGAGTGAAGGTTGAGTGTGATGTGTGTGTATGGGTGTTGATACATGCAGCGTTGTTACTGACGAAGACGAGCTTGCTCTTTATTTTGTAGAACATAACCTTCCTTTTTCGAATTTTAGGACACAGCTATAAGCTCCTGGTAATTCCTGTGATACAATAATACTTAAACATACTTAATTTTTTCCTCATGGTATGTCAAGGATTTTACTGTAAAGCTCTACGTTATACCTAGCTATAATTTCCGATCCTTGGATTTAAACTCTTAATTGTAGGTAATCTCAAGAGGTGACCGAGACAGCGTGTTGCTCAGTTAAATGCTTATTTGATCGTCAGTTGACGACCTCGCAAGGTTGTCGGTACCTGTTGTGCGTGCGCGTGTACGTGTGCGTGCGCGTGGCTGGGCGGGGGGTCCCAGTAAACCCCATGATTTGTGGGACCACGCGCTGCCGACCGGTGCTCCGAGTTGCCCACCTTCCACGTTCACACTACATTTGGTTAATTCGATAATTAACTCAAACGTGGCTTCCTCAAATGCTGTTATTTACAGTGTTATATGTTTAAAATTAAAATCAACAAAATTGCATATTTTATACGGTACAGTTTTGGTATTATTTTGTTTTGAAACTTGACGGACCAAACGCATGTGTTGTGACTAACTTCTTTTATAATCATTATAATTTGAAAAATACTTTAGATACACGTAATGATAATGGTTGTCCTATACGTGTAGCTTTGGGTCAACACTCTGGCCCAGTATATCGAAGGTTGCTGAATCGAAACAAGTGGCCAGCGATTCCTGGCAGGCCACGAATGGTCACCTCTGGCCAGCCTGTGACTTACACGCTTCGGTTCCTTACTGTTTTTTAATTCACTGCACAGACCCTAGACCATGGTTATAGACAATTGAGGTTTAAAAAAATGATTGCGATGTTACATATTTAGTGGCAAAAAACATGTGTTTCAGTTAACCTGAGGTATTTACAACATGGCAAGTACATTGTTGTAAGACCGTGCAATAGATAATAGATTCTCTAATAACTTTTGCGTTCTAAACATATATTTGACAACGATGCAAAATCACCCGTTACTTCAGTCTTCTCACTTTTGACAGAATATTTCTTTTATAACATCCTCGATGGGTTTATTCAGAAATAAAGCTAAATGTATAATCTAATCGTTAAATTGTTCTGAGATTATTTATTTGGCTAAATTATTTAATTTAAAATATTGAGTAACGCGATCATTTTTAGTAATGCATATTTGTACCAAAGTGATTTCTATTTTTTATCCCTCAAACAGAAAACTAATATTTCTTCCACTTGCACATTCAATGGAATAAAACAGATTAGAATTAATTGATCGCAATCACAATATTACCGACTATATAATGACACGATAAATGAAGCAACTGCAAAGCATCCTCTTAATCCTTCGCATTAAACGTGTTGCTGACGCCAACGACCGAAGAACCAGAGGTGTTCGTGTGGGAACGACGAGAGAACTGTAGTAAACTGCGCGACAGACAGCGGCATCGACACCTCCCGGGCCAGGTCCGCCACTACCACGACACAAGTGGATGTGGCAACACCGCTCTGGAAGAGCTTCTGAACAGTCTACGTTACCGGGACGTTTCGTCTCTGAATAAGGGTCACCTCAGCACAAGGAGATGTGGCAACACCGCTCTGGAAGAGCTTCTGAACAGTCTACGTTACCGGTACGTTTCGTCTCTGAATAAGGGTCACCTCAGCACAAGTGGATGTGGCAACACCGCTCTGAAAGAGCTTCTGAACAGTCTGCGTTACCGGTACGTTTCGTCTCTGAATAAGGGTCACCTCAGCACAAAGAGACGTGACAACATCGCTTTGAAAGAGCTTCTGAACAGTCTACGTTACCGGGACGTTTTGCTCTGAAGAAGGGTCGCTTCAGCACAAGGAGACGTGGCAACACCGCTCTGAAAGAGCTCATTATAAAATTAAGTACAGTACCTAACATAGCGAGCGGTGATAAGTTGTGAACGCCCCTTTATTATGTTTTAATAAATTTAATTAACACCAATTAACATAACGTACATACATTTCGACCGTTTATATCAGTTAAAATTTTATGGATGATCAAGTAATAATTATATTTAAGTCAGTCAATATAAACAATTTTTCATATAATTTTTTAAATAATTCTTTGTTTTTTATCTATTAATCGCAATAGAAAGTATAATATATTTAAACATACTCCAGAAAAATGTAAAATGATAACAAATAAACTATTGTTTTTTAGTTAAACAATTATTACGTTTATTAGCTCAAACAATCACCATGGAGTTACTTAAACCGAAAGGGAAGAAACTAAATGGCAAACAATAGACGAGGGAGCAACAGTTTCGCTAACAATACCACCAGAGAGCGCGTACAAAGGCGCACTCAAGAGACAAAACGTCCAATCTGAGATCGTGTGAACGTCCAGCCAAGTATCCGAGGGCTGCGGGCTCTCCACGCCCTTGCCGGATAATATTGACAAATACCGCCGACCGAGCGACCACTTAAGTTACGTGTATTAAACACATATGCTATTGTATTCGCTGCGCAATTGTTGCCTGTTGTATTGTTCTGTCGATTTATTTGGTGTATTACGTAACGACGCGTACATTACTTAGTTTAGTGAGCTATATATTAACTAATGAAGCAGTGGTGCGCTCCGACAGACAAGATGTCGGTAAGGGGAAGTTTTGCAGTAATACAGTAGTAAGGGTGTATGGTGCGAAACACAGTAGGTAAAGGAAGACGGGTTGGTTGTACTGAAGTCAAGTGTGAATTATGATGTAGTACACGCGATAAGGAAGGGTGGTTTAGAAGTATTGTCCATAGTGAGAACGGTAAGGCTATGTAGTTGGATGTGTCTTGCATTCACAAAACTACTTACTGTTAATCTGAACTAATTAACTACACGAATAAAACTTAATACTAAAAACGATCACTTATTTTGACGAATACCAAATATGGCGCAGTCGTTAGAACCCAAACCTACGTTCCCATATTTTGTATACGTCAAAAAAGTGAACTCGTTTTCATTCGTGTAATTAAATTGAAAATAATAAGGCCAAAATCGTCAAAACCTAAACTTTACAAAACAAAAATAAATGATAACTATAACAGCTGATTACAGATATTAAAATATGTAAATGCAAGACACAGCAGTAAGGAAGGTTGATATAGCAGTAGAGTTGGTAATGAAGGTCGATATGGCAGTGCAGATGGTAATGAAGGTCGCTATGGCAGTGCAGATAGTAATGAAGGTCGATATAGATGTGCAGTTGGTAATGAAGGTCGATATAGCAGTGCAGTTTATAATGAAGGTCGATATAGCAATGCAGTTGGTAATGAAGGTCGCTATGGCAGTGCAGATGGTAATGAAGGTCGATATGGCAGTGCAGATGGTAATGAAGGTCGCTATGGCAGTGCAGTTGGTAATGAAGGTCGCTATGGCAGTGCAGATGGTAATGAAGGTCGATATGGCAGTGCAGATGGTAATGAAGGTCGCTATGGCAGTGCACTTAGTAATGAAGGTTGCTATGGCAGTGCACTTAGTAATGAAGGTCGATATGGCAGTGCAGATGGTAATGAAGGTCGCTATGGCAGTGCAGATGGTAATGAAGGTCGCTATGGCAGTGCAGATAGTAATGAAAGTCGCTATGGCAGTGCCGTTGGTAATGAAGTCTAATGCGGGAGTAGAGTTAGTAACGCAGAGCGATGTTACAGTAGAGTTACTGTATTACTAAAGGGAGAAGGCTGATACGGCAGTACAGTTGGTCAGTTCGATCACATTTGATCACGAGACACGGCCGCGCCCATACACGTTTTCGTGACATTCCGTATTCAACCAGCTCTGTGTTTACAATATCGCTTTAATTAAATATCACCTGTTTTGACACAAACCAGTTTCATGAGCTGATCAAGCCACGATAAACCCGTAAAGACAAGGTAATTTAAGGGACTTTGAATCAAGGTTATACAGATCAGCTTATCTTTAATTTTACAATGAATAAATAATGTCTACGATATGACTGAAGCATTTTCACGAACGAACAGCAAGTTACCGTGAAGCCTTTGCACCAATCGATTAGCAAAACTATTTAGGTTTTGTGAAATATTTTTCAGTAGGAAACTTATTACATAAATCTATTATAATCCAAGTAAGTCTATTTGCTAACATTAAATAACATAATAACAATATGTATATCCATAATTACCCATCCAAAATACAATATAAAAAATAATAAACCAATAAAAATAAAATAATAATAACTATAATAGTAAAAGATAGTATTCATATACGAAAAAAAATGATTACGTTGAATAAATTAAAAAAGGATAAAAAATTCAAATTATTTACTTTTAACCTTTTCAATAATGTATCCACCCTCAGGATCATAGTAAAAAATAATCTATAAAAAAAAATAATAAAAATACTTTGAAGGAGATATCTAAAAATAATTATGGCAATCACAAAACCAAAATTCAAATGAAACTCTCATAAAAACCATGGGATATTGGATAATCCAGGCCTAAAAAAAATGAAAATCGACATGTTTATAAATTGCAGCGTTTGGTAAAACACACGTGAATATAACTCGAGTTACGCATTAAAATATCAAAGTAAGATTAATTTAGTAAGTTAAATGTACAGTATACTAATCTCCTGTCTGTCTAATGCAGGAGGGACCCGGGGTCGCCGGCCATGTCAGTGTACGGCTACGGCAGAGGGAACTCCTCCCGGCTGGCTGACTGGGACATCAACGACTCCAGCGTGCCCAGGGTAAGCGACCGACCATCTCACACTTTTCAGTGAATGTTTGAAAAGAAGTGTACCTTTGGAGAATCATTTAAATATGTTGTCTAGATGACCATTAAATGTTCGATCAATTTGTTGTGTCAAAAATAGAGTAAATATTTCGTATACAAAATTGCATTATAGAGCTGCAGGCTAAAAAAAAAATTCTAAAATCTAAAATATAAATTTCACACAAGAGTTATAAAAGAAAGAAAGATTGAATTAGTTTGAAATCTGAATATGCTTATCTTAAAAATATTTATTGGTTGGACTGTGTCAATAATATTTTGTATAGAGCTACTTTTAGATTGGATGTAGTTTTTCGTGTATCCACTGGTTAAAAAAATTGATATTATCAATCAAATAGATCGCTAGAATTTTTTTCCTTTTAAGTGACACAAAGTACAAGGGTTTTAAAGCGCGCGCGCACGCACACAAATATAATACATAGCCTACACAGTTGTTTTTAGACACTCGGGTACCTCGAAAAAAAACTTGGTCCTGGGTTATAGGTATTGGTCATGAAGACCATGGTAATAGCTCTATTGCACATAGAAAGTTCTCTAAGAACTTACATTACTGCCTTACAAATGTGTGATACTGGGTGTATTGTTCGGGACAAAGACCCTCCCGTGATTCGTGGACATTAACCGCGATTAGACTGTTGAAATTAAGGTTCGGAATACAGGACAGTAGCTGGAACTCACAACGTGTTGGCATTTTTATTTTTCTGGGCCTAGTGATAACAGCTTCCATTTAGAAAATAAACTGCCGTTCAATGAAAATAATTTAAACTTAAAATGTTGTGTCTAGGTGAGCGAGTTCAACCAGTGGCAGGAGTGGGCGGACGGTCACTGTCGCCTGGTCTACCCTCCGTCCAGCGAGGAGGCCAAACGCCACGCCAGCGGCTGGGCAATGCGCAACACCAACAACCACAACGTCCACATCCTCAAGAAGTCCTGCCTGGGTGTCCTGGTGTGCTCGCGGCGCTGCGTCCTGCCCAACGGCGACTCTGTGCACCTGCGGCCCGCGATATGCGACAAGGCGAGGAAGAAACAACAAGGTCAGTACTGCGCAACCTCCAACCTCCATAATAAAAAAAAGTTAAAATAACCTAATCAACAATATATAAATTTAGCTATAAGTCAGATATATTAAATTGAATCTTTCTTATGTAGTATACACTTAAACTTTGAACATTATGCATGACTCTTTACAGTTTAAATTCTTTTCGATTGTTCTAAAATAATAAATGAGCTATGTATTCAAACCTCAAACGACCATAAACTGACTTGCGATGAAGTTAAGGGCACTGAGGTGCCGTGAATTAATTGATCAGTAATTAAGATGTTCACTGACTGACTGACTGTCGGTTGTTGTAGGCAAGCCGTGTCCTAACCGCCAGTGCACGGGTCGCCTGGAGATCCTACCATGTCGCGGACACTGTGGCTACCCCGTCACGCACTTCTGGCGGCACACCGAACACGCCATCTTCTTCCAGGTAGGCATTACATCATACACCATAGGGAAGACTCACTACACTACAGTACACACTACCGGTCAGTGCACAGCGCTACACCTTCACCCGAGTAGACTGGGAGATTCAGCTCGGTTAGATTAAATTATTGAATTGGCGACCATACCACGAGGTGGTATTTTAAGCCACGTATAAATGAGAATCGAGTATAAGATGATTGTGGCGCGATCTTGTAGTCTTGTTACTTACTAAGGCTGACATGTTCCTTAGACAGGACTGTTAATTAGTAGCCCAACAGCCGATGGCAACTCAGGGACCTACAGTTTAACCTACAGTTAATAAGTAAACCTTTCAAAAATACAACAATTCTTTCAAAGATTAACCTGTTTTTTTAAATATTCATATTCAAAATATATTTAACTAGCTGACCCGGCGAACTTCGTAACGCCTCACAGTAAACACATGTTAACTTTAAGATTGGCCATGTTCTGAAGTCGAATAGCAATACGGCTTCATTGTGAAAGGTTATATATTCTGGGTCGCTGCATAGTGAATAACAATACTGAAACGATAAAACATATTAATATCATTACCATAAAACAAATAAATCTGAGTGGATTAATTCACAATTTTCAAATCCAATCCAAACCCAAACGAAACCTAACTGTAATACGGCTTTTATAGGAAAGATATACAACAGCTGATTATAATAATAAACGTAATAATATAAACATTGTAATTATCATATAAACACGTGACTTTAATCAGACAGAAAATAAAAATATAAATACATAATCCCCAAAACAGTTAACTATTAACGTGGTGAATAAAGCTGTTCATTTTTTACAGTACACATTTACTTCATAGTTTAACATTAATGAATGATTCAGATGGCATTGGATAGTAAAGCATACGGTATTGCTAATGGAAAGTAAACCAATCAGCTGTAGCTAAGAAATCAAATGTTTTCATTGTAGACAATTTGTAAACAAACTTACTCTCCATAAGGTTAACATTAGAAATTTAAAACGCCATAAAATGGAAACTTATGGGGTTTTCGAAAATATTTTTTCACTAAAACCTTCCCGGACACATATAGAGGAACTTCCTAAAATTTCATGGCGATCGGATGAGTAGTTTGGCAACGCATAAAGAACATACATACATACAGACAGACATACATTCAATTTTATATATAGAGATAATATCCAATTATATATTTACATGTGTTTATTTTAGAAATTGTATGTTCAACATTTGACAATTGTGTAATTGTCACATACTGTACTTTGAACTTTGGACTACTGAAAAATTGGGAGTTTCAAAACAACTCAAATCAAATCAAATCAAACAATTTTTTATTGAAAAACACACATATTGCAGTACAAAAAAAGTATTAAAAAACCTCACATGGGTAAAATACCTGTGCGTGAGTTGTAAACAACTAAATGAATGTTCTAATTGTTCTGAATGTTCTAAGTAGTGACTAAGTTTACGTTTTATAGTTTTACTTGTTTGGGTTGCAGGCCAAGGGAGTCCACGACCACCTTAGGCCAGAGGCCAAGTCCACCAGCGAGGCTCGTCGTAGCCTGGGGGCCGGCCGGAGGGTACGAGGTCTGGCAGTCTTGCTGGCACGGGAGGCGACGCTCGGCAACAAGGTAGGCGACATTCAAAAGGCGTGGCTGTAGCTATGCGCTACTGCTGTTGTTTAAACTCACTTTGAAATTTTATAGAAAACATTAAAGGTAATTTGTATAACCTCCTCATCATGGGAATTCAAAGTATGGCCGACGTAATTTAAGAAGAGTTAAGACTTGTACTGGCTGGGTGGCGCATTGGTTATAGTATCCGCATCATAACTTGTAATAATAAGTTCGATCCTGAGCTAAACCCTGATTAAAGTTTGAGTGGTTCAACTTTGGACCCAGTGGAAGAGACCCACTCCAAGAGCCCCTGCTTAAATCCGGTAACATGTCCGAGAGATTATCATATGAGGATTAGGGGGCACCAATACTTCCAGAGTTGATCAATTCAAGAGTTAATTTAGAATAGATGAAGGTTTAAAGAAGTTATCTTGACATAGATTGAAAGGGGCAAAAATTACAAGAAAATCTGTTCCACCGCCGAAGACCTGTCAATACTTTGACAACTGCATATGACTATGTAGCTTTATAATCAAGTCAGAATTTAAAACGGATAAACAAACACTTGCACCCGAGGGCTTTCTTTGTTTGTTGTAGGTGGGGAAAGGGAGCCTCAAGCTCAATCGTGGCTAGTTCTGAGGCTGAAGCGTTCCGTTTGGACTATCATTGTGGGTTGTACGCTCAAGCGATGTCAGGGAGGGGGCGTCTCCACTTCCGGGCGACGGCCGATAGATATCGCTGCGATCGCGGACACAAGTGGTTCGACGTCTGTGCTCTATGCCCTGTGACAAATTGGCAACCGGGCTGGCACGACGATTGGAGCTCCGCCCAGGTAGCTCCGATATCGCTATACTTTTACGCAGACAACACCTAACATAAATTATTTTCAAATTTGGGCCGAATAATCTAATTTGATTATCTAATTTATTCGGCAAACAGAATTGATACTTTCTACAGTTTTGTATTGTATTACAGTATTGTATGGGTAATTTATCTTAACATAAATTCACAATTCTTAACATGAATAGCTTTGTTGTTATTAATTTTAAAACACTTTATAAATAAAATTAGAGTTTTGTCTGTACATTGCTCAGAATGATTCATTTTTTAGTTATTTTTACTTTTCGTGCGTTAGAGAAGCCGAAACCGGTCTTATCTCAATTTTTGTCTGTCGGTTTGTCTGTTTGTCTGTGACGCTCCAGGAGGCATTTTACGCCGTCTTCTCCGAAAAAACGAAAGAACTGATTACAATGAAACTTATTTCATGTATTCTCTACATTCCAGAGAAGGTTTGTAAATGCTTGAAATCGCCCGCCGCCCCTTGAAAAGTAAATAACGAGCATTTAAAACCCCACTTTTACGCGATATTACTCGCACTTTGATTCAGTTTTCAATTAATAACCTACTGGTCATAATCAGCTGTCTTTGTAGTTTAAAGATTTAAAAGAAATAAAAACAAACAGCTGTCAAATCCGAAAACAAACACAAAAGTTAGTTAGTTTATATTGGTAATTGATTTTAAACCCATTTCGTAATCATACTATATTAAAAAGTTAATTTAACGTATAACTGATTATAATAATGGTATAAATGTTCTAATCTATTTAATTGTAAAGTAATGCCTAATAATAAAGCTGGGTATTTATTTATTTTCTTTGTATTGATTTGTTTAGGATTTCAGGTTTACATTTTGGTATGATGATCTTTCTTCTTTAAACTGGATGCTACAACCCGTACAAAGGACGGGCTTACTGCTAGTCTGTACATATTTTATCAAATGTTTAAAAATCGATCTGGCTCTAATAGAATAAAGCTGAAAAACATAACAATTTTTTAATTGCTCGAACTGAGTTGAAATTATCATCAATAATGTATGAGGTGCAAAATTACTAAAAAATGTTTAATCCTTGTTTACATTTGTTCAGCTCAGCTTCTTTGGACGGTCTCGGTGTAAATATTTATTGAACTGTAAATTCTATTTCAAATAACAACTCGAGGTATTTTTAAAATACAATCTATTCGTAACATTGTTAGGAATATAACAATTACTCAACAATGTTAGTTGGCTTTGATCTATAAAACAATACATGATTGGTGATCGAAGGCCATGAGTTGAACGGAGTAGATCGGTGGTCGGTGAGGTGTATTTAATCCCACCCAATTCTTCATTCTTCACGGGTCACAGTTGTTTTGGCACAGAGTAACCAATAGCCCAGAATATCAGTACGAGGATTCAAAAACTGGCGGATCTTCTTTCTCTGTGGAAGGCGGAGGTTAGAGCGGAATGATTGGAGGTAGCCGTTCCTCTGGTACGGTATCGCCGAACAATCTTGTCTCTGAAATGTCGTCCAGGGAAAGATCTGGAAAAAGACTAAGGTCAGAACAGCTGTAACGCACCGTAAAAGCTGTTGCCATTTGAGCGACGTACGCATCCTCTTGGATGCGTGCGGAGATGTATCTCCGAGAGGGAATACGTCTACAATGCCTGGACCGCTGACGGTGCTAAAGCATTTTTGCAACGGTACGAGTATACTGTCACAGTGATACACTGGCAGCTTAGTCAACTTGCGCCGGCGCGGTGACATTAGGCTAATAGAAAGCGAGTTACGGTATTTGCATCGACCCGCCCCGACCACACGCACGCGCCGCCAGCTCACCGTACCTCATGCCTTAGATTACTACCTTTCACGGGCCAACCTCTAAACATACTCATTCCCCCTCCCACGATGGGAGAGGAACTGTGTAGAAACTAACATCGCGACTTGTAAACTGAGAGTGAAATACTCGTAAGATTTTGTGGCAGGTGGTAACTCTTTATGAGTGGTGGAGTTATGTGGGAACCACAAGGTCAATCGAACTAATCCCACCTGCCCAAAACGTGTGAGAGCAACTTACACACTTACACTGCGTATGGGCTTCATGCCATGCGTGTTAAGGTAAACATGAAAAGCCTGGAGTGAAAATTACCAAATTCGCTGTCACTGACCCAAGACCAGCTTATCAATTGTAATAAATAAGCTTAACCTATTTAATCTTTTTAGATATTCATCTGATACAGTAACCATGCTATACTAATCTTAGACAGATGAGATTAATAGTCAAACAATAACAGTCAATATCATTTAAAGAGCCTAAAGTTTACCTGGGATCAAAATGTTAGATAAGTTTAAAAACTTTAATGGCGTAATAACGCCCACATTCACAAACATGAATAACTTAATTATTTCTTCAAACTATCCATTACTTTGTCCAATTGAATCGTAGTTATAATCGAATCATTGCTGCTAACAGCTTTGTAAATAAACGGTACCAGTGAACTGACACATACTTTCTCACTTAAGTAAGTTCAAGAAAGACAATCTGTAATAAACCATCATGTTCGTCAAAGTTCATCTAAATAAATACTATTTAATAATTTATTGTTTCAAAAATAATCATCCCGTTTCTGAAAATAAAAACAAGAGAGGCAAAGTTAAATTAATTGTTCGAACTGTATGGGGGGAAACACCCCCCCCCCCGGTAATACCAAGCTTTTTTGACTTGGTTCTGTTGGGTGATTTGACCTTACACTTCATACCATGTTTCATGGAAAACGGTTAAAAAATAAGGAAGAAATTGATATTTTAATATTCTCCATAAGAATAACGTTGGACGCTTTCAGACAACGTACTGTGTTTATCATGGACCTTAAATTTAACTTTTCTCTGGAACCATTAGTCGTAGACAAATAATTCAAAATACTAATTTGTTTAGTTTTTTAAGCAGGTTTTAATGGTGACAGTCAAATTATACTTTACTTTTATTGTTTTCGCTAAAAATTTAAAAATTTGATTTTTCTGACATTTAAAAGCCCATAACTTTTGAACCGTCATTTTTACAGACATGCGGGTGGTGTCAAATTATTTAGTACTCTGTGCACTATAAACTATCAAATTTTAATCAAAATCGTTAGAGCCGTTTTTGAGAAATATGGATTTTTCACGTTTTTTAAGAGTTTTTAGGGGTGAACTACCCTTAAAAATCAAAAATTCAAAAAAATGAAAATAACGCCTGGAGATACCGTGAATATATACGTACATGCCAAATTTCATCTAAATCGGACCAACGGGGTAGGCTGTGGCACTGTACACATCCAGACACACACACACACACACACACAGACAGACACACGGACGGACAGACATCACCTCCAAACCCACTTTTTTGGATTCAGGGGACCCCAAAACGGATATATCCACCCTCAACTCAAATTCGAAAATTTTGACGAAAACAATACTTTCTCCATATACTACGTATAAGGGGAGAAAGTAAAATTTAGTAAAAGATACATTAGTAACGAATTTACTGATACCGAATTACTTTCAGTTAAAATTATTCCTCTACATTCAATCTGACAAAGCCATGGTCAAATTATTGAATATTAAAATGACAGACTAAATATCAATTAAAAACTAAAGTATAATTTTCATGTGTCATAAAGTAAACATTCCACGATCACACATTTCTCTAGACACAATTTGATTTCTACTAATCTTCTGTATTGGTCGCGCTATAACGAACTCAGAGACAAATTAGTGAGTGAGTGAGACCTCAAGTCGAATCCTCCCTCATAAACGACGGTGCAATTTTGACGTTGGTGTCAGCAAGATCAGGGCAAATTTACACTCCCAGACATATACATAAAACCGATTAATTAACCCTCAAATAGATTTATTACGTCCTCAGATAGTGTCAGCATTTACTAATTTTTTTATTTTTCTTGTGTGTGGTATAATATTCTTCGTTAGTACCGCCATAACGGATTTTAGACTCATTAAAGAACAAGGTTAGGTTTCTGCCGGCTCTACTGACCGACCACACGTAGACGTAAAACAACTCGGCTGAGGTGGCAAATTAAGGTAGTATGGGAAATAGTATAATAATGTTTTATTTTTTCCGAAAAAATAGTACGTAATTATACCAAAATAACAAGTAATTATCTTGTTCAATAAAACGTATACCTACTTTTTAATTTCACCAATAACCGCTGAACTTATATTTAACATTTTTGCAAACAACGTATGACCATAATATATTGTTACAAAATTAACATTATTTTTATAGGGAAAAACGTTATATTCAACCACTGATACAGAATTTTAATGAATAACAGACAACAAAAATATATTGCAGACCTTCATTTCCTGATTTACAAATTAGAGTGACCTGAGCGCGGTCTAGTAGCAATTTCTCAAACTGCAATCTACTTTGCCGACAGAATGTAGTTGGAGCGCTCCGAGTAGCGACATTTAAAACTCTGATCTACTTTATCTACAGAAGCTCTCTAGAAGTCATACTGTTACTTCGTACTAGAGCAATGACAAATTATCAAGACCTGAGTTTATTATTTTTACTTTGGAGTAAAAAATCCTCAAAACCAGTTGGCTATACTACTTATTTCCCAAAAAGCATCTACCCTAGTTAGCAGTGAGCACATCTTTAAACTGGTTATGTGAATCAGTGCCATAAAGCAAAATAAAATACTGCCTATAATAATAAGGAACTAGCAATAAAACAACTCCAACTTGTACATAGAATAAAATTACCTCAATTATTTTGTAGCACATATTTTGTCCTAAGATTCATTTGGAATATTGGAATCTACAATTAAAATTATTATTTATTAGTAAATTAGTATTTCTACATTATCAGTCATCATCATCATTAGGAAACATATCATTTTAAATAACGCTGAATACCCTATGGTCTTACCTTACATAATACTGCATTTCCCAAAATCAAAAAAGAGAAAATTGTTAACAATTACTATTTAAATTGAAGCAAGTATCTTTCAGCAGCCCTCACTGTCAAATCACTGTACAGGGGTAGGAGATTTTAACTTGAACATTTTCCAAGCATCAATTCTTTGATAATAAAAAATTAGTTATATTTAGTTAATAATTTTTCCAATTGGAAACAGTATTTTTACATTTTCTATTCTATTGCAGCTCCTGTCCCTTAGGGAGCCCAAGAGACCATCCTGTGAGCTCGATGAATCCTCCAACACCCGCCAGCTGTTACCCCCACCCCTGATATCTGACTCAGAAAAAACAGGTCAGTTGATGGTGTAAACTATTTACAGTATTAAAAATCTCCTTTTATTCCAATTTATAATGCATCAGTAAAATACGATTGTCAAAAACCACTGTTTTTGTGCATTTGTCTTCTAAATAAAAGCTACTTCAAAAGATATTTTTATTTTCCTTCTCTAGCTTAAAGAGTACTAAATGGTACCTCCAGTTTACCTCTAACTTAATTTTGTAATGAGGAATATTTCAATTTTTAATTTAAAACATACCCTATTTAAATTAATTCTAGTTCAAGTGCTAAATAATTGCATCGTTTAATTCATAAATAACCTTGAGTGTAAATGCAAATAAATTGTTCTTAACTTTTTCAATATTGTAATATATTCCCTTTATATTCGACAAAAACCTTTGATGCAAATAATTTAATTGAGTAAAATTTTTTATTCTTATATTATAAAACCCCCTAGCTTTTCCCTAAATGCCATTGAGCTATAATAATCCTCTCTCATGGTTTGTGCTCCAGGCTACAGCTGTTCTTGTCCACCCTTCGAGTGTGTTTGCTCCTCCCGGGTGTGTCCTACTCAGATGCAGAACTGGGACTCCTACTGGCCGACAGACACCCCCTCCCACTCCCTCGCTCAGGGAACACCAGAGCACTACTTCGAGGCTAACTCTTCCACCCCCCTCTCCTACGACTTCAACCTGTGCAACGACCTCTTTCAGCCAGAGGAAATATTCCAGCTGGACCAACCCTTGAGGACAACCGAAATGGCCGTTCCGACAGACTCGACGTCCAAGTCTCCCACCACGCTTCTGGACCTGGGCAGCGGAACTATCCACCGGAGCGGGCTCAAGTCAGAGCCAGAACCTTACTGGATGTTGCCCGGAGCGTCGATGAGTGTGGAGGACAGCAACAGTAGCTGCCAGTTACCGCAGGGTTCTCCGGAAGACACAGCATGTTCTGTGAGCAGGGCTCATTCTCATTACCCCGACTACACACATCGCCCTCTGGGCCTCATGAACATTCATTTTGATGAAAAAGACAGCTTTAGCAAATTTAATGATGCAGATCAGGGTAGAATGTATTATGAAGATGCAAGGTACTTAAGTTGTTCAGAACCTTTGATCCCACCGAGTGACGAGTTCCAACCTCCAGTGCTCGACTCACGGCTCACGGCCCCTTACAATGAACAAGGAGTTCTTGAGTGCTACACCAGACCTTCACAATTTCCCGACCAAAGCAATAGTTCACAGGAAGATTGCCTCTCTTTCCCCCAGTCAAGTACAATTTCGGAAAGTAATTTTTTTCAGTCATTTCAATTTCAAAATAATAACTACTTCCAGCACCTACCGCACCATTAGATTTAGTGTGTATATAAGTCATAAAATGTACAAATTATTTAATTACAATTACGCTTTTTAAGTATTACATTGGGTTCTTCATTTCACATTTCATTTACCTTCAGTTTTGGCTTAACAGAATAGAAACCACTAGATGGTATATTTTATGAAATTGTTCTGAGATAAATCAACAAAACAAGTTTTCCATCCTACAAAAGAAAATGGAAAATCTACAAAAATAAGTTTACATATTTGATTATAACTTGTTCTTAGTAAGTATGAATAATGATACTCTATTATGGCCTCTCTTAAAGCCAAAATGAGTCTTTGGCCAAAAATCATAAATTTAACTTTTCTCTAGCCCTGTTAGTTGCAGACTAATGATTCAAATTTTGTAGAATTCATTACTTGCAAGTAATTTTAATTTTTTTTTACATTTAAAAGTCCATAACTTATGAACTTTCTTTTGCACAGATATACAAGTGGTGTCATATCATTTGGGGCCTAAAGTATAAAATATGAAATTTCAATTAAAATTGTAAAAACAATAGTTGACAAATTTGAATTTTCCACATTTTTAAGGGTTGTTACGGGAAAAACTACCCTTAAAAAAATTCAAGAAAATGAAATTATGTCTTGAGATACTGTGGAAAGATACCAAAACATATGGTATATACATGCCAAATTTTATCTAAAACGGACCAACAGTGTAGGCTAGACATATTGGAAAATAATGAGTATTTGTAAAAATCTTAACTACAGTTGACTCCCTCTAATTTCGATACCTCGAGACTGGACCCCTAAAAAATCCGGACCATCCGGCAATTAAAATATTTATAAATTAAACCCTGTAATAGCGTACAGTGTCTATATAAATCTCATTTTAAGACGATTTTAAAACGTACTCTCCCAAACATTACAGGTTTTTGTTTCCAACTAACAGGATCTTAGTTTTTTGTGACGTTGATAAATCAAATGAACATGAAATGATAAAACACTGCAAATTGAGCTTTTACAAATTTATTTTACAGTATGAAAAAAATGGAATTCTAATTTTTTAAAGTTTAAGTAATTATTAAGTAGTCCGGACCATCCGGCGTCCGAAACATCCGAGTCAGGACTAAAGGGGTGGACTGTACATATAACATCTCACAAACTTTCATCTCTTAAACACATCACATCTCACTCATCACTTCCATTTCCAAACAAGGAAACGTTCCCTATTTTAAGTTTTTCAGATACATAGATTACAAGGTTAAAACGTGACAGTTAAAGAAAAACACCCTATATAAAATATATCTCTCGCAAAAGTTTGTTTCATTTTCAATCCTAAAAAAATTAACTGAAATTTCTGCCTATTCATTTGAAAATCTACATTAATTCTGAACTGTCAATAAAAAGCTGAATAATAGATCTGGAACTTTCAGAACTAGTACGTAATATTTATTGAAAATTCGTTATGGAAATGAACCAAGGTTTCCTGGTTCAGGACCAGGAAAACAGCCATAAGCTGGAAAGCTAAAACGTTTTCAGAACCAATACGTAATACCTATTGCAAATCCATTTTTTAAATATTAAACAGCTTTAGGACCAGGACCAGGAAAACAGCCATCAATACTTAGCAAAATATGCAAATAAAACCTGTTTAATAACATGCCATTCAACACCAGTAACAGGTTTCAGGAGAAGTTGACAGATGAATTCTCCAACTGGCAGTGCTTGTGTTACAAGTCAAGTATACTTAATCTTCATAGTATAATTGATTATACTGTTAATGAACAAGTGATTGGACTCCATAGGTTTAGATTTTATCAATTAAATATTAATGTTTTTTCTGTCTAAAACATACTAAAAATAAGGGTCTCTCTCCACATTATAAACATTTACGCATCAGGTTACAAAGGGGATTAACAAAAACAACAATTGAAATAAGGAAAAGATTAAAACAGTTCAGTGAATACATATATTTGCAAGATAAATTACACTATTTGTAAAAATCTAACAATCTGTACTTTTAATCTTATTAACAGACTAAATATAAAATTAATTTACTTACACTTAAAGACATCACAAACGCAGCGAGATTATTATTGGTATAAAACAATCTTAAAATAGTGACTGAACATGCTCCACACTTACACAATTCCCAAGTATGAAAATATACATTACACTATTATATACAAAAATTATGTCACAGTGCGGTGCAAATACATTGTATATATTTAAGTACACTTGCTACATTTATGCTGGTGCTTCCTTCTAACGAATATTGTCAAAAAGTTCAAAATTTACTGTAGTACAGTTACTGATTTTTAAACAGAACTATGATTCCATGAAAGCACTACCTAACTATAACAAAGAAGCTGTTTTTATATTGCTATTTGCCTAAAGGCATGTTTTAGATGTTAATTAAAATATGCAAAATGTTTTAGCTGCCAGTTAAAATATACTGAAAAAAATTGTTTTTTATAAAGAGATGACTAAGAAAATGTATTTACAAAAAAACCTTGCAACGATTGAACTATTTTGCCATTAAAAAATGAACAACATCCATGTCAAGAGCTAATAAGGATTTGAGAATTTGACTATTTATAATTTAAGGATTTCTAATCAAAATGGTTGGAAAAAATAATTAAACCTTTAAAGAGTGTGGATGTAATATGACGTCTAATATGGATCTGTCCAGAGAAGTAATGTTGAAATTCTAAAAAATTACTATAAAAGTGAAAAATTAAAAACAAAATTTTTACAAAAACTTGTTTAAATGAGCATAAAATAAAAAAAATTGTTTTTAATTACTTTATTATTAAAAGAAGTTTTTTAATTTTAGTAAGGACGTCATAAAAGTTCTTTCTAAAGTGATGTACTTTTAGCACACTCGTGAAAGAGTTAAAAAGTAGAAGCAATCAATAAACTGATAATCAAGATTACAAAAATCAGTGAATTGGGATTTGTTATTAAAATAATAGGAAATATAAAAACTTCAACCACAAGTGTAAAAAATATATTTACATCATACTTTAAACAAGATGAATCACAAGATCCAGTTACTTACACAAAGGTAATTGTATAAACGTAAAATAATGTGAATCACAATCTTATATCGGATGCTGATGAGCTATCACAGAATGACTGCAAATAAAGTATACAACCTTTGCTGTGCTATTTACATACATACAATATTTACATCAACACACTATAGCCTACTAATGAAATGGTTTTCTTTTACAATGTGCAGATAAAATCATTATCCAATAGCCATATTGAAAAAACTAACTTAATGATTTCTACTTTACCCTAAAATGCCAAACTGACAGCATGGCATGAAAAAATATGTGCACATTCGGTAATTTTCTGTACCCCATTAATCAGGTACTCTGTATGGTCACTAAACTACTGAACTTCTCATTTAAGAATGTTTTCTGCGAGATCAAAATATTCTAAATAAAACTAGCATATGCTAAATATGCTAATTAATACTACTTTAAAGATAGAGGCATCTACATACGGTACATAAAGACTCGCAGAGCTACGTTCCACAGAATACATGGTAAATACAATTTAACTACCTTGTAATGTGTCCTCATTTAAACTATATTGTTATTTTTCAATTTAAAAAACATATAATTTCAAGAATTAGTTTTTAAGGTTGAAATGATTAAATATTTTTTTCTCATTTCAGTTGATTTAATTCCACTTACAAATAAATATGGGAGTCTGATATCATGTAGGGTCAAAACTTATCGAAAAACATAAACCATAATGCATATATTGTAAGTACCTTAAAAATGGTGTGACAAATGTAAATTATCTTCTTGTCTGTGATTAGTTTAACTTATGTTTTAACATTTAATAATGACAAAACATATTATGTAATGAAAACAAATTAGAACCTCAGATGATCCCCTTCAAAATACATAACGATAATACATAATAAACACATGAACGAAACAAAGTATAAGACAAAGAAAACATTGCATGCACTTTGAAACATATAAGGAAGTGACAAGAAAAATTACTCTACGAGACAAAATAAAGAAAAGTGTCATCATGTAAAGAACACTAATAGTGTTTTTAATGTTGTTTAATTTAGTTAAAATCAACAGATAAATTTGTAAATATAACCTAATAGTCGCATGGGTCAATTCATAAATGATTCTGGTAGCTCCTGAAAAAAGGCAGACCACAGATTAACTTCTCTTAGTTAATTAAAATTTCTATTTTAAAACTCCATTGTAATGTACATTTCATCAATGCCGTGTTGCAGGTAAAAAGTATAAGAGTATTTTTATGGTTGGCAGTTATGGTTAGGGCAGTGCATTATGTTTAGAACTAAACTTGCATCATAAAAGAAAAATTAGGAGGGACAGTCAGTTTACCTGAGAACATGTTTGTACATACCACACAAGAACCTGCCAACACTTGAAGAATTTCTCAGGGGAAACTACATATTGTTTACAAGTTAACTGCTCCACTCGACCACAGGTGTTAGGGAATTTCCACATTCCCAACCACTGTGCAAAAGCTAAGCTCGTGTTTTCATCACTTGGCACTTAAAACGTAACAATGCTACTATAATTACATACTATACGTTACATACTTTTTACTAGAAACACTAATATAGGTGTTAAGATAAAACATTGCATTTTGGTGAAGTTTAATTGTATCTGTACAAGGCTGCTGGCAAAATTAAATGAAGTTGCCCATGGGTTAAGAAGAGTTACATAATCAAAGTAAAAAATAAAAATTAAAGTAAGTTAAAAATCTCCACCACTCGGAGGGTTAATACAACCTATAAATATTATATGTTTTGAAAAGAGCAAGAAATCCCCTGTTTGGAAATATCATATTCTTGTTATTAGTAAAAATAAGGAATTTTATCCAATAAAATATAAGGACAAATTTCCAAATACAAAAATGGCCACGGAGTTTCCAAGGTTAAAGTTCCTGTGTCACTGAGCTCAAAGAAAGGATATTTGTCTGTGTCATATTATTCACACACTTCACCTTCTGGATCAATATCATAAACAGATTCACGAACATTTTTGAAATGTTCATTTACAAAACTAGTAAAGATAAGTTTGTAAAAGTATTGTTGATATAACTATTGATACTCTCATCAAACAATAATCACTTTTAAATGGATCGTCCTACGGTTAATTATATTTTTCACTCATTTTCCATCTTCTGTTTATCCTTCTATGTAGCCAGGATGTTGACTTTTTACACGCTAAATATGAAAAATGGGTTCACCTGTAAAACTAAATTTTTTTAATTTTGAATATTTTATTGATTTTTAAAATTTTTATCATTGTTAGGTTCATTTGTTATTTCAAATCAATGTTGTGTAGGTTACTATGACTTATTATACATAATATATTTATTTGGCAATAGTAACTGTAATGTTGAAAAAATACTGTAAAAAGGATAAAAATCCCTATATAATAGGGAAAAATTCTCAAAATGGGAAAAATTCCTGCAGAACTAATTTTTGTAATTTTTTGGGGCAAATTTTTGCCCAAATTTATTCGACAGGCCTGTCTCGCACATGTTTACGTGGCCCGAGCAGGTAGTTGACTAGTGTCATGTCTGCAGGTTCTGTGTGCTGTAATGCAATCTCTTGCTCTTTGCCCCCCAATCTAGGTTCCACTTGGCAATTAAAAATTTAATGTTGTGTTTTATAGTGTTGTATGTGTGTGTTTGTGTTTAAATTTAACGATGCCAAGTGGCTGAACATTATTGTCTGATGATGGCATCTTAACCCATTCCTGTCTGGCAGAACGGTTGACGCCTCAGGCCACCCGGGCTGAACGAAAATCGAGCCTCGTTCACTACGACCGCACGTCACTATTAGCGTGAAAGAATTAACAGTAACTTCATGAATCATATGTTTTGGTATTATATGTTATGTTATGTGTTGATTTCTTTGCTCTGTTCCTTATACTTTTTAACTGAGTATACAATCACTTTTAGCAAGAAAAAAATTATTACTGTACTTTTTCACCAGTTCCAAGCTGTAGACTTAAAAACAAGTAGGTACTTTTGTTTCGTCAAATTTTATTTTATTTTCAAAAGATTCCTTTATTTCACTTGGCAGATCTACTTCTAGTTACCTGCAGTAATAAATAGTTAATGATAAATCTTTAAATAATAATCATTATAATTGTATTATCATCAATAAATACAATCGCTAAACGAATTGTGCGAACGAGAAAATAATTTACTGTCAATACGGAACATTTGACACTAAATAAGATGATAAAAGAGGACGCCAACACCATCTATCGGATGAGAAATGAACTAGAACACCTAACGGCGGAAAAAAGAACTACGTCAAAATATAAGCAGGCAACGCACATTGTTTACTCATAACCACCCCGCGGCCCGCACGGCGCATGTCATTAGACATCTGTCGCGCGAAATACGCTGACGTACTATGTACGTCATTAGACGGGAATGGGTTAATGCCGAAACGGCCATAACTTAGTACTACGAAAATTGGCTGTTGACGAGGTATTTATAGCAAGTAGTTTGTTTAAGAAAAGAAGAAATATAGAACTAAGACAGATGTATAGATTGTTTGCTGAACTTAATTATTGAAATAATAAGAGAGAAAAATTTAAGGTATATAATTAATAAGGAATAACTTAAGGTTATTAAAACAGACATATAATGGTAGACTCTCAGATGGTAGAGACTTTGTAACAATCTTATATTAACAGCAGGGCAGCTTAGAGGTAACATGTTCACCTCGTAATTAGAGCATCGCCGTTTTGATTTTCGTACCAGTGGCCATTTGTAATTTAGCTTTTAATTAATTGCCTCTCACATCAGATCAATGTTACATAAGAATAAGACCAGGGTTTGCATGTTCCCTATCAAAACTTTAAACCACTTGACTTGTGTTGACATTAAATCAAATCTTTTGCTTTGCTAGCTTAGATTGACCTTCGGGTCTTTGGTGCAATAAAGTCAGTTTCTTAGGAACAATCCTATGCTTTAAAAAGCTTTACTGTCGTAAGTTCTTTATTACAACCGTACAAAAAGGTCACAAGATTAGTTTAAGAATGTACTTCCTTACATTATGGTGCAAGTAATCCTAATCCCAGTAGGCCTAGTTTTACTAGAGGTGACTATTTACCTTATGTCTAGGCGCTACAACCGCTGCTGGACTGCGAGTGGTTTGGCAACACTGAGAGGGGCTTCACTTTCACCCGATAGAACTTGGTACCCTTGGCCACGTTGTATCGATTCGCAGGCTACCGCAAAAACAATCAACATCATTTCACACATCTCTAGATATATTAGGGAGCACATTTAAAAAAAAACATGGTTAAATATATTTAAACCCTGTTAAATACACAATGTGTGTTGCAAAAAATCTTATAAAGATACCTTAAATAAATGCTTAATTTGGTCAGTACAGTTTGAAGAATGATACAGGAGCCTTACATAATCCTCCTTTGATCGTTAAGCTCATTACTGTAAGCCTAATCATCAAGGATGGATTACACATTTTCTTCCATATGCACAGAATGTCCCATTGGAAGGGATGCATATTTATTACTATTGTGCACAATACTATTTTAAAACTAGTTTTGGATGAAAAGGCACCATTCCGATGAGTCGGACGGTATATCAAAGCAATGCATAAGTCCCTCAACATCATTGCAAAAAACCAAGCTCCCTTCTTTTGTAAAATACTGGATAAATTCTTTTTCCCAGTGTCTATACTATGTGAATGAGGTGCCAGACAATAAATCGTTTTAGTTTTTTAACCTGGAACCTAAAAGTTCGGCTACATCTTTTGAAAGACCCAAATCCTTAACCATTAAGCTCACTTTGAGAAAAAGGTTGAGGACTTTCCTCTTCGTCTAACGAAAAATCTGAGCTTGATTCATTGCTAGGTGGTGACGTAACCTCGTTCCCCAACTCACTCGAGTATTCATCTAAGCTGGAAGGTGCCTGAGGGATAGGTATTTCAGAGCTATGGGGGTACTGGGCGTATAGCTGAGTCAAGGTTAGGATAGCTAATACGTTTTTGGTTTTGAATTGAATCCCTTTACGTCAACTGAACAGAAGTAGCAATCAGAGGTATGATTTTTCTGCTCACGCCATATCATAGGAATTCCAAATCGAAATGCATATTTCTTACCCTTAAACCACAAACTATCATCCTCTTCACATCTTCTACACACGTTGTGTGGAGCCCATGGTTTTTCTTGATCCCCAAGTTTAAATTTAAAATAAGCAAAATAAACACCACTAAAATAAACACAAAATCACTTATGTTCCTCTGTTGACTTTTAATAGTATATTCACCACAGATATAACAAAATTTGTTCGGAGAAATAACACATCCTCTTGAAGCCATGACCAACTGAATGAACTGGATGAACAGCATCGATCTCTTGTATAGTAGTATGTATACTGAGAGTTACTCTTCATTTCATGCGAGATATCAATCGTGATATGACTTGTTACGACAGGGCAAACTGAAGAGGAAAAGTGCTTGCATTTGCTTTCAGTACCCTGGAGTTCAAGTTAAAACCTGCTCAGTCCCACCAGCCAGATTCCTAATTTATCAAGAAAAGGGCTTCAACGTGTATGAACACTATTTCTGAACTTTTTATCCCCTTAATCTACTGCAACGATCCCCCCTTCACCACCAGGGAGTGGTTTCAAAACAAAACTATCCTTGTAATTTTTATTTATTTAATCCAAAATAAAATAAATAGTAGAAATATAGTTTTTGTAAAATTTTGTTTTCACCAATTTAAAAATTTTAAAAGTACCCTGTACGCTTATTACTACTAAACATGAATACTATAAAATAAATCAAAACTTATGTGATATATTTTTAAAATAAATTTTCTGTTTTTATTAAATAAAAATCTACAAGAAAATGTTAAAAAATCCTATGCAGTGTTTTAGTTACAGTCCTGTGTAATGAGACATGAAATATAACTTACTACTAAGTACTAAGGATACTAAGTATTTATTTATCAAGTTTTTTTGAAAAAAAATACCACAATAGAGAAAAACCATAATAAGTCTATTTCTAAGTACCTTTCTGGCATGACAGTACTCCTTCTCAACCACCTCCGCCACACTGTAGATACGTGTTGGACTTCCATCTGCAAAGTAGACATTGAAGTGAGAAAAAAAATTAGTTCCCTAAGTTTAAGAATAATTATAATTATTACTCTGAGGTCACAAATGGCAACGTCAATTTATTTCTTAAACCTTTGGCTATATCATCTCAAGAATGTTATTTATATTATCTATTACCTTTTTTGTCAGAATGAAAAAATCTATTACAGCATTTTAACAAAAATCTCTTTTCATTTCCTGAACACGACATATTTTACCACTGGAATTGAAAAATGTTTCAATACATCTAATTGTTTTGAATTAAAATTATCAAGGATAAAATTTTTTTGTCTAAGATTGGGTGATGAATTTCCATTTTAAAGTAAAATTTGTAAATTGAGTTGAGGTATTTTGTACAACCCGATGCCTTTCGGGTAGTTGGCACCCGCCCAACCCGACATCTAATAGAAGCCCGCCCGAATGAAACCTGAGACGTCCCGAGCCCTCCTGACCACTCGGGTTCACGCAATTACCCGAAATTACCTGAATTTTCGGGTACCCGCAGACATCTACTTAAAACAACTAGACGGCAAAATATCTGCTGCAGGGATAACTAGTTTAAACTCGTACTTGAGTAGCTCACCTGAAGAGATGAAGAGAGACATGACTCCCAGACTGTCTGGGTGCAGGAAATAGAGTGTTGAGCTCTCTTGGAGAACCATGTAACTGCGGAAGCTGTCATCCCATGTCACTAACACTGTCTCTCCGATGTTGCAACTGAAAAATGAAAATTGCTAAGTGTTTTTGAGCACTTGAGCACACCCATTGTTTTTAATTGTACTATTTTTTAATTTTACTGTAGAGGTGAAAGGCTTGATCAAGTGTTCGGACCGGACAAGTCAGGTCTTGTAAAAATTCCCTCAAGGATGTAGGGTAGTATAATCTTAAGGTGTACATCAAGGGAAATTTCAAATCAGATCACATAGTTCCATGTTCAGATTGGCTGGTTCAGTTTGGGTCATATAATTTTCAGATTTTAATGTTTCCACAACATAATAATTATGTACATATGTCTTTTAGATGAAGCTAACTTTCAGAATAACCTGGGAAATTCTGCACTAATTAATTGTAAGTGCTCCACATAAAATCATCAAACTTCAAATTCCTGTTGAATATTCAGATCAAAAGTCTGGATCCTATCTAATCCTGTTTTTGAGTATCAACGATTGATTCTGCAAAATGTCAGGGAAAGATTGTGTTTGTTCGTATTAAAGAATCAAAGGTTCAGTATTCAGTCGTAAATGTGGGTAAAGATGAATTAATAACCAACCAAGTGAGATTTGCCTTATGATCAACTGTGTGTTATGGCAACTGTGTACTTCTAAGTATCTTGATCTCAGCTTCTTGATAAAGAAAATCTCAAAATATTGGACGCAGAATTCATAACAATTATAATTAAGCAAATTATAATTGTATTATAAAATAGAACTCCAATATTTATGGCAATAAACACATATACATCACATTCAAAATTTCTTAAAAAAATTATCAATGTTCCTAGTTGGATCCTTTTCTATTAACAACTAAAATTAAGAAAGAAACATTAAAGAATTTAATAGTTATTATTAAAATTAGAAGAATAATTCCAGAACTTACGATCCAACACTGACTTTTCCTTGTTGAATCAACGATGTTGTGCTTTTAGTCTGAAAAATAGAACAAATAAAAACCTAGCATCTTGTTTCATTGCATTTATTTGTCTAAAATTAACTTAACTTATTTTAAAAATACAATTCCCAAAACTACAAACTATTGAATAAAGTACTCATTTGGTTAACCAAAGACTTATTTATTTACTATTTGTTGTAGCTATGTTGTTCCTACATCTATTTTTGTTTCCTCTTTATTGTAAACATTCTGTCTTAACCCATTAAGGATTAAAGACTTGGCGTTCATAATCCGCGCACGAGTGGACTGTTAACTCAAAGACATGACGTTGATGTCGCTGCACCTGTCGTTTACAGTTGCTTCATCCAAGATCAATTTTCACTGTTACAATGCACAATGCAGTCTGTACTATCTTAACGCAAATAACAATAATGTATAAAGTGTACGGGCTAACCATTTTGACTAACTGATTCGTACCACTAGGCCCAGGCGGTCGCTAAGCTTTGCAATCTGCAATGGGTTAAGCCATTGAGTATGGGCACACCCTGAGATAGCAATTAAATTGGCCTATTTTGAAGTATTTTAGAAAAAGCTGTATAAAATCGCTTATATATAAGATAAGTAGATAATATTTTTCCGTATTAGCTAGTAATATATGAAGGAATAGTTAATATTTTATTTTTATTTTCCAAAACTATTTTTATAAGTTAACTTTTTTTATCTTTTTTAAACTTTTTCAAAATTTAAAAAAGTTCAAAGTTTATAAAACTTTTTTCCAAAGTAGGTGTTATATTTTTATTATTTTATATATATATATATTTTACTAAACATAAAAGAATTTTTTTATATAGAAAATAAAAACCATACATTTATAATAAAAAAAATTTATTTTAGAAAAATAAAATAAAAAAACTCATAACTCACTACCCGCAAGCTATTGATGTGACTATCAGCTGACAAATCAAAACGTTGCCAAATGACAACTCAACAAGCGGACTAAATGAGCAAAACAATGTTTATAAATGGTTTTGAAAGACATAGCAACACCCTGTTGGGAAAATTTGGAACTACATGGAGAAATACTGCTTATTTACTGATCACGAGTTTGTCTTGTGACATGGCATTCAGTCCGCACTCGGCACACGGAGGAAGGCTCTAAGTCTACCCTATTTGTCTTTGCCTATTTCGCTCTGGCGTTGTATAATGGAATCCCAGCGAGCCTCAAAAGACCTTTGTGTTTTGACTTTTAAAATTAAAATAAAATGTATTTTGAATGACTAGATACAGACCAAACTTGTATTTTTTTCTGTTTTTAATTGTATGGACAAAAGCTATTTTGAAAAACTGTCTTTAAAGAAAATTGCTTGAACGATGGTAATGTTTTCAGTTCTTCTAAACAGCTACCCTTTTTTCCACCTTTTGTTAATTTTGTTTTTTTTTATCAAATATATACAAGTAAAAACGATGTCAGCATTGATTGATACAAAATTAAATTAATTCTTGTGTGAAAACATTGAGAAAAAGTTATTGTATTTACTTCCCAGTGGGGATCATGGATTAAATGGACTAAAGGGAATATTTTCATTTCATCTAAACAGCTGTTCTTATTACAATATGTCAGCACTTCTATTATATTAAACACTTCTGCTGCACTTTTTGCGTTCCACAACTTTGCTAACACCCCCACAGAGCTTAGACATGGGTCATAACATTAAGATTATGAAGAGGGCCACTCTACAACTACTGAACTACTGAGCCACCCAATCAGTACAATTTCTTTCAATTACATATAACTGTGGAGAAAATTTATCAAACTAATGAACAAATACACTTTTGCTGCTTAACATGTTACTTCTTAAAGAAATTAGCTTTATTTAAATCTGAAACTGACAAAAATTGTAATCTAGTCGAATTTGTTAGCGTTTGTCCGAAAAAAAGACGTAATAAAGTCAAACTATGCTGGAATTTGAGAGAATATTTATGCAATACTAAATGTTAGTCTTTTAAGCATAATTGTGTTTCAGTAACTACTAAAACTATTAAAAAAAGTATTCTAATCAGTTTTGTAATAAATGATAGGTTTCTGTAGTTTGTTTGTTTTTTCCATAAAGGAAATGTTTATTATACAGTAAAGTCCGGTTTATCCGGATCGGGTTTTGAAAAAAAATTATATAAGGTCAAAGTACATACTGAATATGTAGTCATGGGTGGTTGTAAAAGAAAGAATGTTGTTTTAACATCAGAAGATCGTTTTATTTTATATCTAAACTAATAATAATTTTTTAACTAAAGTTAAATTTTTAACACGTTAAAGGCTTGCGATATTTCGCAGCTAGTTGTTGTACAGAGATTATATGTAGTCTGCAGCACTAATATTGCAAGCGCTATTCACGATCGTTGCCTATGCAACGTGGATGTCTATAATGGTATATTTTCAGTATAGTTTCAGATCATCCGGATTTTTAGCTATCCGGATTGGGTTCCTGCCAATTTAATCCAGATGAACCGGACTTTACTGTAGTACTAATTTGATTTACAACGGACTTATTCATTTACTTTATGTTGCAGTTCCATAGTTCCTGTAGATATAGAGTATTGTTTAACCTTCCTTGAAATGGCCCCTGTCTTAATGGTTCTGTCAAGTTAAAATTGTAATATAAAATACTTAATAGAACAATAAATAAGAATGATTGCCACCCAAATGTGCTTTTATTTAACACAATACACTGTAACTGTAATAAAGTATCCAATTATCAGGACAGAGATCATTTTGGGTAAACAACAATTTGGATTGTTGGGTATACATTAGTTATAAACCAAAAATGATTTTTGACATGGATATGTCTTAGTTCTGGGGGGGGGGTGTTAGTGATTTTTAAGATGGAAAATATGTAACAGGTTCCCATAGAAATTACCAGAGCTATTGTGCTGAATTTTTAATATAAAATAATAAGAACAGCTGTTTAGATAACTGAAAATATTCCCTTTAGACATATCCATGATTTAACCTATTTCGCACAGGGAAGTAAATACATTGAATTATTTAATGTTAAGACACATCTAGGTTATGGTTTTCTGTCTGCATCTGAAAACCGCATCATAATACAGCAAATATGAAAAATACCACCGAACCTGATTACAAAATACTAGGCAAACTAAAATAAATCAACCAAGGACTAAATAAATTTGTAAAAAAATATAAAAAAATGTTTAGAATGATCAAAATTAAAACTTTTTACACTTCAAATAATTTAATTTCTATTTCCATAATTTCACTTGAAGGCTTGATTCTTAGATTCTTATTTGAGACACCTACCAAAACTAGGTAGGTATTTTAGGGTGAATATGAGTTGTGGGTGAGTGTGATGGATTTATGTCATGTAGCTTAGTTACTGACAAACATCAGCTGATTCATTTGCCAGGTTCATCAAAATGGCAAAATGGTCTAAGACAACAGGACCCAGTATGGAACCATTACAAAATACAGTCAAGACTTTGCTCAATATCGAACCAGAAAATTTGCTCTTGTGATTGTAAATAAAATATTTAGAAAATATTGCTCATTTCATTGATTATATTTAAAAATTCATACTAACATAAAAAATGTTTTTCAATGAAAAATTGTTTAACCTTCAACTCATCATCATAAGCCTAGAGCCTTGAGACATTCAATCAACAGGGGTGCGCAAAAAGCCACATAGCTGACGTGCTACAGGAACTTTGTTCCGCCCCTTTGTGTAATGTAATGTAAGCCTGGGCCTGTGCGGTGAATTAAAGACAGTGAGCTACTGTAGTGGTTTGGTCACATAGGCTAGCCAAAGGTGACTGATCATGATCAAGCAGGAGTTGCCGGTCGCTGGTTTCGATCCAGCAAAACTGGACTTACTGGGCCAGAGTGTGTTACTCCTGAGCTACAGCAACAGCTATTTTTATGTTAAAGATAGTAATAAAGGTATTTATAAGGAAGAATTTAACAACGGAATAGTAGTTCCATGATTTAAAAAAAATATTCCTTTCATTTATTTATTTAACATTCACATTCATTAATTTAGAAGAGTAACTGTTGTTATCACCAACATTGAATTATGACTCATAGACTCAAACTGGATGTAGTTTCGACAGAACAGAGAGGCAGACAGGCGGCTAAGACAAGGGCTGTGATGAGCTTTTTTATACTTGCTCAGCTCCCTATTAATGTCTACTGGTTAACTGTTCTATCCTCAGTTATACTCTGGTTTAATTTTTAATTTTTTTTGTAAAAATACCTCAACTGCCTATCACCATGGGTCTAATCCTGTTTGGTGAATTAAAGACAGTGAGATACTGTAGCAGCTTAAGATTGTAAAGGAAAAATATATAAATGTATGAAATGCTGCACAGAACTTTCTCTATGCAAAGTATCTTGGACACATACTGAACCGCAATGACAAGTTATGCTGAACCTGTTAGGGCTAAGATATTGTATGAATTTGGGTTGAATAAATAAATGAAATAAAATGTGATCAGTTCAGAGATTTTAATCGATAACACCGATACATACCAACTTATCTTTTATCTGTGCCTTCTTTATTGGATCAGGACTGGTGGCTGCATCACGTACGTTTGCCTCACTAACAACAATAAAATCCTTAATAATATTAGTAGTTCATAACTTGTAATTAATTTATCCACAAATAAAACATTATCATTGTGAATCAAAAAACAGGAAACTATTACCTGTGTGAACACTAACAAATTATTTTGTAGCTATAATTTTTAAATCAGGCATGAGAGTAAAAAATCATTGAATTTACCAATAAAATACTTTCCAGATATTATATTTTTCCTGTACTTAATAAATCAAAGAGTAAAGGAGTGTATTAAAAAAAATTACAG
This sequence comes from Nephotettix cincticeps, assembly GCA_023375725.1. Taxonomy (NCBI): domain Eukaryota; kingdom Metazoa; phylum Arthropoda; class Insecta; order Hemiptera; family Cicadellidae; genus Nephotettix; species Nephotettix cincticeps. The sequence goes on along the minus strand of CM041786.1, from coordinate 25,157,832 downwards.
TTTAGAATGCTTTGAATTTAAAGGAGGTTCAATGATTTCAGTTCCAGGTAATTTTCGTTTTAAAGGAGAACTTCTATAAAGAAATTAAAAAGATATTTCTAGGTCCAGAAATATTTACAACATACATACCTATCACATAGTGCAGCAATAGAAGTACTCATATCCTGTTGGACAGGGGCAGGGGAAGGCGTGCCTCGGGCCTCAGCCAGCTCTGCCTCTAGCTTCACCTTGGCCGCCTCCAGGGCCTCCACACGCTCAAGCAGTGAGCTATCACTAGAGAGTGACCTATAAAGCACGTGTAAATCAAACAGTGATTGAAGTTCTCATGTTCTGTAGAGCAGAGGAAGGTGTGTCCTCATAAAAACTACAAAAACTCGAGCTGTCATCAAAGGCCAATTCACTGAAGGACATCCTTCATTAACAGAACCGAACATAAAACTCAATGCCGTTGCTGAATACTGGGATTGCTACAAACATGTTCAGGATAACATCGATAGTTTGACAGCAGAAACTTATTTAGAATATGAGATAGAATATAGATGTAGTTTTGAGAAACAGCATATAGCAAAATTAGAAGAAATGGTGAACAGTATCGAATGTACTATAGGATCAAATACTCATTAATTTCTCATCTCCAGGTCAAGGTATTTCTATGCCCTCAAGTTACACTTCGGATGGTAAAAATGGTCAAGAAGTCAAAAAGAATGTTCAGAGGAAATTTATTGTTAGAGACATAGTACAGTAGAACCTCGATTAACCGTCACCCTCGGGACCGAGACCATGACGGATAACCGAATAGACGGATAACAGAAATAATAATAGCGCCGATACAACTTAGCACCTAGACAGTGGCAACATCGCAATTCACTGCCTTGCATGTTATAACGGCGCCATTGTAAGTCCTAATTAATTTTCATGGTTTGACTTAATGTGAATTTATTTTAAATGAGAAAAAACAAAACTACACCAGTTCAAGTGAAAAATACTTTATTAAAATATTTTATAAAGAAAACAATTAAATATCAACTGTACATGTACTTTTACTCCCAAAACTTACGTTACCGGTATTTAGTTTTTAAAATAATCTGTCATTTTCTTTTGTTTCTTTCCCCGTCGAGCTTTTCAGGCAGTCATGTTTCTAATTTTTCTGAGAAGAAACACCAGCGTTTAATAATTTATTATTAATTGTCGAGTCCCAAAACTACACGTTTTCGTTTCTCAGCCATAACAGAAGAGCATTTACACACTAAGTAAACACAGAACTGTCAACAATAAACGGTAAAGTACTTAAAAAACTAGTAGGCATCGCATTTGAAATTGGCAATAACTTCAGTTCACTGTAGCCACGTACCATACTGAACTGAAATGAAACAGTAGCAGTGGAATGCAGAAGACAGTGTAAGGGATTAACCAGCTGGGTCACTCACTACCCTTGCCGCCAATGATTCACGCACATTGCAGGTGTGCAGTACAGTCGTCACCACTCATCATAGAGCCTCAACAGACGATTCGGCTCGGTGCTGACGCGGAAACATAAATTTTTTTGCGCTAGCGGGGTGACGGTTAATAGAGACTGACGGTTAAAAGGGTGACGGTTAATCGAGGTTCTACTGTACAGGCTTGAGATTACACAAACTCAAGATGTAAGTGGAGCTTTGGGACAGTTATAGAAAAGAATTCTTACTGTATAAAGCTAAAATGGACAATGGAAGTGTTTTGGAGAAGACATGTTGACCAGCTTATGAAATGTAAAGTTTATAGAGGAGAATCAATAGATATATTATTTTTTAGTTTTCTCAAAGTTCTGTGTTATTCTGTACGAGTATGTGTTCTGTTTACTATGTCAAATTCTTTGTTAGTCCATCAGCTGTGTTTTGTTTATGTTATTCTACAGTTCGGTAAATACAGACAAATTAATTCACGATGAGAATTGTAATAATTTCTTAATTTTATTAGTTTAGTAATTTATCAGTTGGGCAGAAGGTGTGCCCAGGGTCTCAGCCAGCTCGGCCTCCAGCTTCACCATGGCCACCCCACAAGCTCTGGGAACTACTTAGTACTTCACTAAGTCAATTCAATTAAGTATCCACAGTCAAAAATAAATGTTAATATTATGACTTACCCAGTGGTTCCAGTGAGTCTGTGTATAGTGTCTCTATGTTTTAGACACTCTGTTTCAAGATGAAGACTGTGTACCCTCATATTTTCCAACTGTCGGTCTTTGTCTACTAGAACTCGCCTCATTGTCTCGTTGAACCATATCTGCAACAAAACCATACCTTATCATCACAATAAATGGGATCACCAAAATGTATTTTAAGATTAAAACCTGTAACCTTTTGTAGTGAACTTCTGAAGTGAAACCTCTTTAGGGATGTTAAATAAATAAAAATATTACTTTATCATCATGAAACGTTCTAAAGCTACAGACAGACGAAGATATAGCAAAATAGTATTAACTAGTGGTTAATGAGACCACTTTATAATCTGAAGGTCACCAATTTAACTTTAGATGGGTCCAGGTGTCTTTGATCATTGGGTAATCAGTTATTGATCCTGAAAATGAAATGGTATTCTTTTTCAGAAACAATCTTCATAATATAAAAACCATCCCACTAATCCTCCACTCTCAATCAGGTAAAATACAATGAAAGATTGGGCCCCTGTCTCAAGAATTGATCATTGATGATGTCAGCATGCTGATTTCAAAAATTATAAATAAATTATAATATTAATATGATATTACGTCATCTGAAGAATAGTTTGTTAATAAATAATAATAGTTTATATAGAAATGGTAATACAGTAGAACCTCCCACATCCGACCAAGACGGGACTGGGCCATGGTCGGAACAGCTAAAAAGTCGGATATCGGAAGGAGCAAATTAAACACATTCCCTAGGAAGAAAATATCTATGCATCATGGTAATAAACCTTAAAGTACCTACATTACATCAACTAAAATATGAAGACGTGTATGATAACAGAAAAATAATAATATTTTACATAATAAAAGAATAAGTTTTTCTGTTTTGTCACGCTTGGTAACAACGGGAGTGTGGGAAACATGGATAAACGGACGGATGAAACGGTCGGTTATCGGGAGGAGTCAGATATTGGAAGGCCAGATGTGGGAGGTTCTACTGTATGTAAGATTTGAAATGTAGATTTTGACGAGTTACATGTTATATATATGTCATGTATCTTTTCTCACAATAAAGATCTTGAATCTTAAACCATTAGCCATCTAATCTATAAACTAAGGTTTGAATGACAACCTTCAAGGAGAAAAGGTCATAACTTTTCCAGTTATTAATGGACATGATTGATTTTTTCTTATTTTCCTTGGCTTGAGATGCACTGTATTTTATAAATTGTATAATAGTTTTCTCCTGAATCAATTTTAATCCATTTCTTAAAAACCAATAACAAAGAATATTGTAAGGAATCATTGCGTTAAACCTTAAATCATTATCAGAATCAGTTCTCACAACAACAGTTGTATTATATGTGTGTGACAAAAAATAATTTGTATACCATTAAAGTCATTTATAATCATCAGGAGAGTGCATAAACCTTGTGGGATATCTACTGTACTTTGATTCTTCTGAGCTGAGACTACTCAGCTAGTCGTAGGTCATTGATTCATATAACGTTATTATACATAATTCGTGTCCTGCCGGCCGGTCCAAGGGTGTGACATTCTTATTTCAGATACCGATAAACTTAAATACAATATTGAATTTCAAAATACTAAGCATTTTGTTGTTGATACTTCGGATACACTGAGTGTGGAATGATGTTAAGTTATTACTCTGCGAAAAATACATTTTCGGCTACGAAAAATCTTAAAATGTAGATCTGCAATTCAACAGTAAACCATATTAATTTTCCACGATAATTAATTTTTTAACAGGTTTTGATGTAAGAAAATAATTTAATAGTTCTGTTTTTCATCTATAGTTAAGATTTCACTATTTCAATATAAGTGACTATTTTTCTGAATAGGATCGATAAACACGACAGTTTTTAGTAATTCCATTGGTATTACCAGACAGGGATTTGGTTATATTCCTCGTTCCGTTGTTAACTTTGCTAATATGATGCTAATTTTATAGATATTTTTTGTAATTGTATTGTTCTGTCTATTAAAGGTTTAGATAATATACATCCAATCTATTGATTGTATAACATACATTCATTAATTTTGCACTTAAAAATTAACCTGAAATTTTCAATTTATAGGCCTAACCTTGATTTATTGATGATTTTCAATTAATCTAATTATTTTTTAATAACTAATGAAATAAATTAGGATACAAGTACAAATATACAATGTACTCAGCAAATTTCCAAATCAATAATATAATAATAATAATAATAATATATGACAAGTTTAAAAAAATATGTCCATAAAAATGAGAATTATAAGTCTATTTATAAGATTGACATGGGAAAGATGCAGGTTTGCTGCTGTGAGGAACACTGAAAGTAGGTGTCTCTACCATAAATAATTTTTATTTTTAACATTTATACCAACTTTCATCAACATCTGTCCATAAATAAAGGAGTTTGTCTTTTCCCTATATGATTAACATGGGAAAGAGTATGCAGGTTTGCTGCCATGATAAACACATAAACTATGATTTTTAAGATAAAGGGTGGGTATCAACAACATGAAGGTAAATACCAATTTTAATCTAAAAATATTGATTGATATGGGAAATATTAATTTTTTCTTATCCTCCATAAGATTAACATTGGAACCCCAAAATACAACGTACTGTGTTTAGATTTTTTAATATCTCGGTAACCGTTGGAGATAGAGAAAAACTTTAAGGAACTTAATTGTGTAGTTTTTTAAGCTGATTCTAATGGTAAAAGATAAAATTTAAAATTTTTAAAAATTACATGGGAAAATGCAAAAAACCCATTTTTGGGGTACAAAACCCCCCCAAACTACCCTTCCGATTGACCGATATGTCTGGATTACGAACTCGTCCGAGCTATTGCAGGAATACACGTTTCTACCAAATTTGGTTTCGATCGGACCACTTTTACGAGAGTTATCGTGTTCACAGACACACACACACACATATATATATATATACATATATACATATATATAAAAATTTTAACGACTATTGTTTTTGGTCTCTGGGCACCTAAAGAAGAAAAAATAACATGGTCCCGGGCTTAAGTCTCACCATGAGACCTACGGTAATAGCTTCTTCCCTATGGGAAATTCGCTAAAATGGCTTCCTATTGATTGACTAGACAATCAATGAATTATTGGTATTAATATACTAATGATATATTGATATTCCTCTCATACTGGCCTAAATAATCACATTATTATTTGGTGAATCTTTGTTTAAATTTGTATTTATGGTTAAGATTATGATCATGTTTGTTGTCACCAATTACACAATGTTTTATTATCTTGTATTTTAATTGTATTAATAGTAGTAGGACAATAGCGACGAGGCCATGAGGTTAATGAACTACACTCTCTTCCTTAGTGTATTTGATTACTCTATAGAATACAGAAAAACATCAGATCACTCCAATGCAGATTTTCTGTCAAGGTTTCCGGTTGGAAGCTCGGAAGAAGGTGACAACCTTTATTCGAATGAACCAAATATCAGTGCTGCCACTATGATATTGAAGAGCTGGTTAGAAACTGTAAAATATGAAACCAAAAGAGAAATGAACCTCCGAAAGACATGAATCATCTATGGGAAGAACCATCCGGGCCATGGGAAAGAATTCACCTAGACCTTCTTGGACCCATGAATGGAAGTTAAAATTTGATCATCATTGATGCTTACACTAAGTTAGAATTACTACTTACAAAAACTACAACAGCAGGTTGGTGTATTAAGAAGCTACAGCATCTGTTTTCAACGTTTGGTTTACCCTTGACAATCGTATCAGACAATGGGACCCAATCAACAAGCATAGTTTTCAGAGAGTACCTGAGAGAGAATGGAATATGCCACCGGACATGTGCACCATTTCATCCCTCTAGTCATTTCATGGACAAGCAGAGCGATTTGTACAGACTGTGACGAAGGGATTGCATTCAATGGCGGGGGAGAGAGGTGAAGGTGAAATACAACAAAAGATTGACAGAAGGCACCAAGCTCTACGACAGGAATTTCTGCATACAATATGTTGTTTGGCAGAGATATTAGAATGAAACTGAATGCCATGTCCGACACAACCAGATTGTAAGCCAGATGACAGAATAAAGGCTGTAAGTTTCCATGTGGGGCAGAAGGATCAAGCACGAAATTATAAATCTAAAAAAAATTGAGGAGAGCAGGAGAAATAATCTCCAAAGTAGGCAAAGCTATGTACAAACTGATAATGGACAATGGATAGATATGGACCAGGCATGCTGATCAGTTACTAAGGGGGGAGAGTTGATATATTGATATTCCTCTCATACTGTCCTATGTTATTATTTAGTGAATGTTTGTTTACATTTGTGTTTATGGTTATTGTTAAGTTTGTTTTTACCAACCACACTATGTTCTATTATCTTGTATTTTAATTTCATTAATAGTAGATAGAACAACTAAACTTACTCAAACTTTAAAATTTTAAAGTGGATGTTATTTTCGAGGATTTTTTATGGTTTGAAAAAAACTCAACTCGAAAAAGCTTGAGCTCAAAAATTTTTTCAAAAAGCTGGGCTCGGCAGAACTTAAAATATATACACTTAAACTTAAAATTACACACCTTACACTCCTAGTAAATATACTGATAGAATATTCCTTAGATGACTTTATATTTTGATTCAGATAATTCAGGGGTGGACGTTGGGTTCATAGAAAAACTACAAAGGTTATAAATTATCATGATAAAAATTAAATATTCAAAATAATCAAGAATCATTTATTTGAGCCATCTATTTTGTATATCTTCTTCTCTTCCATCTTGACTTCTCCTCATATCTCAGGTCATCTTCTGGGGATCATCTCTCTTAACACAAAGTCTAACAAATTATCTTAAGGCCTAAATTTTCTTAATTGTTGCTTAATCTAAAGGAGCAAAAGGGAAGCAGTGCAGATAAGGATATCCCAATCACACCTTCATGCTTCAACTGTATCCCTACATATTACAGCAACTCTGAGAGAAGATTGAGATTATTTCAACCTAAAAATTGCCACAAACCTGTTAAGCGACACTTTCTTACCTCCCCACCAGCGCAGTATGGTCTACTGCGTGCATCATGGTTCAGCTATGTGTGTGACGCGACTATAGTATTACAACGCAGCACAACAGTTTTTCAGCCAAAGTTGTTTAAACACTGCGCTATGTGATATATATTAAGAGTTAAGACAACTAAAACTAAATTTTTGGCATTGATTATTGATGATGGGTTAACTTGGGACTCCCATATTGATTATCTAGCTGGTAAGGTGTCTCAGGGATTTATTCTCTGTATAGACTGGCAACAATGTGTAATTTAGATGGTTAAATATTTATGGGACAACAAGTTAAAAGAATATGAACAGATTGCTAATTCTTCATCTTACATTCAATCCTCATTCATACTTGGCTTAAAATACCTACCTTGTGGTATGGTCGCCATTTCAAATAATCTAATCTAATCTAAAGAACGAGCAATTCGAATAATGTTAAAATTAAATTGGCACAAGTCAGTCAAGACACATTTTTCAGTTCTTGGAATGACAGTTTATAGTAACTATGTTTATAAAACAATTTCATTTACAAAATTTGATACAGTTCCACATTTGGGTGATTATCACTTTTACAAAAAAAAACACAAGGATAACTTTGAGCTACCCCGTCACCGATTAAAATTATTTGAAAAGAAAACCAATTATATGGGAGCTAAATTCATAAATAAATTGCCTGTTTATTTCAAGGGGATCAAAGAGAAAAATAAATTCAAAACAGCTCTCAAAAAATACATGTTAAGACAGACCATTTTATTCCATTGATGAATATATGTTTGACAAGTAGTATTTATTAAGTTATTCTTAATTAATAATTTTATAAGATATTAATGGTTTCATTGATGTTTGTTGCTATGACGCCATTCCATTGTACTTGTACAGTTTATTGAATAAAGTTATTTTCATTTCATAACTCCCAGTAGCCACTACGCTCTGACATGAATAAGATGAAGTGTGCTGAAATCTTGCTATTGTTGCAAGATGAAAAGGATGAAAATGTTGACATGTTGTCATCGCTCTATTGATGCCGTAAAGACCAGGCGGTCAATACCCTACACGACTTATGGACGGTCGCTTTCACTCATGAGTACTTGTAATTCTATAAGTGCAATTCAATCAATAACTGCTTTCATATTAATGTTTTGGTGCTACACAGTGATATTCTTAACAATAAAATGTTTAACTGCTATTAATTTATTTAATATGGAGTTATAAAACGTGTGCAGTTTTTTAGGCACGTTTAAGGTCATCACTACTCACAGTGCATTGAGGTTATAGTAATTGTTTTATGGTGTATAAATGTATAATTTAATAATATTGTATTTACTTTCCTGTCAAAAATAGGTTAGATCGTGGATATGTCTAAAGAAAATGTCTTCAGCTCATCTAAACAGATGTTCTTATGACCAATCTGAGACGTCACTAACTTTATGAAGCCACTAACCAAATGACGTCACTGTTTCGATTTTTGGCCGAGAAAATTACCAACACTTCCCCCAGAGCTAAGACATACTTTGTCAATAATGTATATAATGTAAATAATAATAATAAATATACAGTATAAAGATGTATGGATGTATAAATGGCACTGTTTATTTCTGCAAAACAACAATAGAGTACATATAATTTTATAAATATTTCACCAGACATATTGAAACTTTTAAAAAACGTGTCACTAAAGATATTTAGAACTAAAAAAAGTTTACTATGGTAAAAATATTTTTAATTTTTGTTGTATATTGTGTTGTGTTGGATATGTATGTTTATAAAAAATAATCAAAACTATCGATTTATTTTTTATTTCTTCTTACATATTAGTATAGAAAAATTAATTCCTGCCAATCTGATGAAAAAATCATATTGCTAGTGTGAAAACTAAGGAAGACATAATTTTTTTGATTCTATATAAAACAGCCAATATTTGGAGTGTGCAGTTTTTGAAGACTCAAAAAAAATTTGGGTTGCATTTTTTGGACATATTTTTTTGCTCGATCCTCAAAGGGATAGATATAAAAAAAATTATCAATTTTTTGTCAAAACAACAATTCTAAAAAATAATTTTACTTAAAATTGGCTTTAAAAAACTAAACTAATTAGTACTTTGAATTATAAGTCTACGACCAGAGAAAAGTTCAATTGACTGTCCTTGGTAATTGCAGTACACTGGCTGAGGGCACCTCATGTTATCCTTTTAGAGAATTACAAATTCAATTTTCTCTTTATTTCTCAACCCTTTAACACGAAACTCGGTATGGAGTGTAAGGTCATATCACCCAACAAAACCCATATAACATATATGTTGGGGGGGAAGAATGCCCCAAAACCATTATATACTTATTAAATTAACTTATTTACTCTTGTTGTTAGTCTAAGAAATTAAATGAATATTTTTTAAACAAAACACTTACAAATTATATTTAAATGAAAATAAACTTAAAAGAATATGATAGTTTTATTAACGGTTTTAATTTAAAATTTAATTAAGAGAGAGAGAGAGAGAGTATGTGTCAGTCCAGTGATGGTAGTATAACGGTAGTAAACGGTATCTTAAGATTGAATACTTAGGACTATAATGAACTCAAAGCAAAAGTATTTTTCATCTAATTTCTATTAACTTTTTTTATGTTTTTTTAATAATAAAACCTTAAATGTAATGCATATTTCTTGGATGATATAGATAAGCTAATTGTTGGTTTACCTAAATGTAAAAACTCCTCTAAACATTACATGGATGTCATTAATTAGAGTGGTTGCAAACAAAATGTTTAACTTAAATTAAATACTTTCTCTGTTGAACAGGTTTACAAGCAAATATTTAAATTTAGTAATAGCAGATGCCTTGATATTTTTTGTATGAATTCACAAATTTTGAAAATGGCTGCTCGGTACATAGCTGAGGTTGTTGCTTATTTGTTTAATCTATGTATGCAAGAAGGTATTTATCCTGACTGTTTAAAAATAAAGGGATAGATATAAAAAAATTTATCAATTTTTTGTCAAAACAACAATTCTAAAAAATAATTTTACTTAAAATTGGCTTTAAAAAACTAAACTAATTAGTACTTTGAATTATAAGTCTACGACCAGAGAAAAGTTCAATTTACTGTCCTTGGTAATTGCAGTACACTGGCTGAGAGCACCTAATGTTATCCTTTTAGAGAATTACAAATTCAATTTTCTCTTTATTTCTCAACCCTTTAACACGAAACTTGGTATGGAGTGTAAGGTCATATCACCCAACAAAATCCATATAACATATATGTTGGGGGGGGGGAAGAATGCCCCAAAACCATTATATACTTAAATTAACTTATTTACTCTTGTTGTTAGTCTAAGAAATTAAATGAATATTTTTTAAACAAAACACTTACAAATTATATTTAAATGAAAATAAACTTAATAGAATATGATAGTTTTATTAACGGTTTTAATTTAAAATTTAATTAAGAGAGAGAGAGAGTATGTGTCAGTCCAGTGATGGTAGTATAACGGTAGTAAACGGTATCTTAAGATTGAATACTTAGGACTATAATGAACTCAAAGCAAAAGTATTTTTCATCTAATTTCTATTAACTTTTTTTATGTTTTTTTAATAATAAAACCTTAAATGTAATGCATATTTCTTGGATGATATAGATAAGCTAATTTCTGGTTTACCTAAATGTAAAAATTCCTCTAAACATTATATGGATGTGATTAATTACAGTTGTTCTCAAAAATGTTCAACTTAAATTAAATACTTTCTCCGTTGAACAGGTTTACAAGCAAATATTTAAATTTAGTAATAGCAGATGCCTTGATATTTTTTGTATGAATTCACAAATTTTGAAAATGGCTGCTCGGTACATAGCTGAGGTTGTTGCTTATTTGTTTAATCTATGTATGCAAGAAGGTATTTATCCTGACTGTTTAAAATATGCCAAGGTGATTCCAGTCTATAAAAAGGGTAATAAAGTGGATTTCAGTAGTTATAGACCAATTAGTATTATTCCTGTTATTAGTAAAGTTTTAGAGAGTTCAGTGAAGGACCAGATTGTATCTTATTTTGAAAATAATAATCTATTTAATGAGTGCCAGTTTGGTTTTAGAGAAAAAAGGGGCACCAATAATGTTGGTCAAAAATTGATTAATTACTGTTTAAAAGACATAGAGAATAATAACAAAATATTCTTAAAATTGTATGACATGAAAAAAGCATTTGATACAGTATCACATGAAATTTAGTTACAAAAACTTGTTTATTATAAGTTTGACACAAAAGCAGTTCAATGTTTTGCATCTTATTTAAGAGACAGGTATCAATGTGTTTACTATAATGGCAGTTTTTCTGAATTTAAATTGGTTAAACAAAAAGAGTTCCTCAAGGATCGATTTTAGGCCCAATCTGTTTCATTATATATATATATTAATGACCTACCACAAAATATTCAGAATAATAGAGTCAAACCATATTTATTTACATATGACTTAGCTGTACAAATAACACAATGTAAAGACTCTTTAGTAGACACGGCTATTATTAACGAAACAAATAATCTTATTGAAGACTGGTGCATATGTAATAATTTGTTTTTGAATACCGAATAACTCAAAAATTAAATATTACCTTAAATAATGGATCAGAAAAAAATTCTGTAAAATTTTTGGGTATCCACATTGAAACAGATTTAAAGTGGAAAGTTCATATAGATTTTGTGGCAAAAAATTGCTAAAGGGATATTCTTGTTGAATAGCTTAAAATTTAGTTTAGATTTTAATTCCTTGAAATGTGATTATGCTCATGTGCATTCGCATAGTAACTATTGTAGTCTCTTATGGGAAGGAAGTAATTATAAAAGAAAACTTCTTGTATTGCAGAAGAGAGCTATAAAAATAATGTATAATGTAAATAAATGCTAATATTTTAAGTTTAGAATCAATTTATATTTTGAACTGCCTGATATATGCAAAAAATCATTTTAATAAAAGTAGAGGTGTGCGGATAGTGATTTTTTTTTCGGATTGGATTCGGTTCGGATAGTTCAAGTTCAGATCGGATACGGATCGGATAGTTCAGGTTCGGATCGGATAATTTTCGGATTCGGATACTCGCAAAGTCTGAGAGTAATCAGTCACTGTGTATCTGAAAAACTATGACCTTATAATATTAGTTTTTAGGTCACCTCTTCACTTTGGTAAATAAATACAACCTTTATGATGATACTTCAAATGGGTAAATAACCTACTTAATGCAAACCAAGTTTTTAGGGGCCATTAAATAGCAGTCAATTAGTTCATAACAATAGAAATTTAATTTAATTTATTATTAGTAATAAATTAACAAAACTTTATTATAATGTAAATAGGAACACCACAATGCCTCAGTCTTAAACCTAAGCCTATGTCTCAGCCTAAAGCAGATGCAAGGTACTGACAGACAATAATTAATTTTGAAATTTTCTATTAAAAAATAAAGGCACTTCAACTTGTTTTCAGACAGGAAAAAGTAAAAATAGATTGCACAAAGGTTTGTAAATTTATTGAAATAAATCCAATTTTTTTTAGGCTTAAAACATTTACTACATTTTCATATTGTCCATTGACTAGAATAGACTACTATAGTAGTTTTCATGTGTTAATAATAGCGTTATAGATGATGAAAATGACATGCATCTCATTGGTTTGGAGATAGGTAATCCATTTTGAGATTAAATAAATAGATGTCCAATTTAAGGATGTAAGATTCTTTGAGAATAAATTTTTATTTGTAGCCATTTTCTAATAATAAAAAGTAGAATCCATCAAAACGCCTTTAGTTCTATAGATTTCAAATAAATATTTATTATTACAGTTTTATAATTCATTACCTTTAGGACAAGCCTTTAGGCTTGCATTGTATACACTCGGCCTCTCTTTACAAAAAACTTCCCAAATGGAATTCTTTTTCTTTCTAGATTCCATGATTCATTTAACAGAAGAACTTTGAAATATTTAAATATCCCAATAGTTGCCGGTGATAACCAATCAGTCTTTACATTTGTTTTTCCACAGCAGTGTGATCGTGATCACAGAGTTGAAATCATAGTCACCTGGATTTTAACCCCCAAAATTGTCGTGCATAGCGATGTACTACTTTAGTCATAGTAGGTACCGGTAAAAGTCGTATTATCATATTTATTTATACCGATTAAAACATTATCAAAACTCATTACAAATAATTAGTTGATACCTCAAGGACGTATCATCCTTAAATATACCCGTGATAAATGTAAAGAAGTACTAATAAGATGTAGTCACAATAGAAGTACGATATTTAGTAGTCGTGCACTAAAGGACAAAGTAGCGCTGGCATTTTGCCATTATTAACGTCTACTACGCACCTTACTTTGGTTTGGTTGTTGCTACATTCGATCGTTTCATTCACTATTTCATTGTTTATTATCGATTAGTTAATTCAGAATAATGATTTGAAATTTAATTTTAATATCTAAACCAATTAAAATCATTCAAAATCCTGATCTTTCCAAACTTCTAAATATACCGTTTAGTGTAATTATAGATTCACTCTTCAAGAACACATATTTTCGGGATATATTTCACGTTGTCATAATGCTTAGTGATTCGAATCGCTATAAGTGTATCGCATCTACCAGTCAACGACATTGTTTTGATGAAAGACTACGTAATTTCGTCGTCTTATCAAGGTTTAAGCAAAAATTATTCCGGCTTCGCGGGTATTACGCGGGTATTATATACGGGTACTCGACGAAAATCGCGTTGTTTTTTGTTCAAATTGCTGAAATATACAGTCTATCCGAAAATTCGGATATTTATCGGATATTACCGGATATCCGCACACCTCTAAATAAAAACGATATTACTGAATTTTATCCTCATTATAATACTAGGAGTAAGAATAACATAAGGCCTGGGCAATGTCAGTATACGGCCTCATCTAATAGCTTTATTGAGCAGTCAAAGCGACTATATAACTTTTTGCCTTGTGGATATAGATGTTTAGATGTGGAAAAGTTTAAAAAAATTTTCATTACTTATTTAATATATGTATTTGTGTCCATATGATGTGGAGGAATTTATTGATAGTTTAAAGAATAGTGTATAGTAGTTATTGTATTATTGTTGATTGTTTATTAATTTGTGATATTAGTTGTGACAATGCCATGCTTGTAACCCTTGTTTTGTTGCAATAAAGTATTCTTATTCTAATTTGACTAGAGAGTGTACAACTAATTTTTTGATTATTTTCAAAAAGTATTTTGTTCTAACAATGTACAATATATACTTAGAAAGTCTAAATTCAAAATTGGTGTCAAATATTTTTATTCAGAGATGGTTTTCACTCCTGACTTGATAATTACAAACCGTAAGTAAATTCAATTCTACAGTACAAAATAGAAAACAATCAAGACTACAAAATATTATGAGATTAACTAGGGGTGTGCGATGCAGCAAAAAGTTTTCGATTCGATACAACGATGCGATTCAAAGAATTCCGATAAGAATCTATGCGATTTGATACAACACAAAAAAATTTCCTGTAAAACGAAAATCATATTACAGAAGATAATAAAAAACCTTGAAATTAAAGCAAAACATATATTATTATATTATTCACTAAATTGTACATTAGTTTGATAATTTTTAGTTTAATAACTTTAAAGTTCCAAGGATTTTTGTTAAGGTATTTTATCCGTATATTCTATCAACAAAGGAAAGTTTGCTAAAAGATTTGTTAAGATTCACTAGCATTTTTAAAAACTTAGAATTTGTATAGCTAGCCTTGACAAGACTTAAAATGAAAACAATAATTACCTAAAAAAATTAGTGTAGTACTGCAAATAGTAGAATATATATTATATATCTATTATAAACCACTCAACTAAATAACAAAGAGATTTGACTATTGTATGATAGAAACAAATATATCTCTATTTTTAAAATTTTGATAAAATCTAGAACCTCTTTTGTATAGGTTAAAAAAATAAACATATTTAACAAACTGGGAAAAGAGAAAAATAAAAACTTTTTTTAGAGAGAAATGATTAATATTGTGGTCAAAACTATAAATAAAAAATTAAATAATTCGCTAATAAATAGAAAATATTAAACATATGTAAACAGTTAATTAAAAAAATTAATTTTTGAATCATTCATTTCATTAATGGTAAGTTTGTAATCAAATTCATATTTTTAAATTTAAAAAAACAACTTTTAAAAATTAAATTAGTTATAGTTACAATACTTATTTAAAACTATTAAATCATTACTCTAATTTAAAAGTAAATGTCTTAGTTAATTAAATTCAGCAACTTGAATGAATAATTTTATTGCTTTCTTACTCTATTCCCTCAGATTAATGATTATTAAAGATAAAACATAAAACTCAATTGTTAACTAGATACGTAGAGAAATGAAAGAATTTGACCTAAAAATAAAATAATGAAGAAGCTCAGTCAGTTCCAAACCTTAACCACTTCCCCGTCGTATTTTTTGTTACCCATTTGTCTGTTATACTCTGCATCAAATCAAACCAAAATTTTGATACATTTTCGATGCATCGCACACCCCTAAAATTAACTCTTAAAACAAAGATCTGAACAAACTTAACAGGCCTTCTGGACTCATGGTCAGCCCAAGACATAAGATCAGGACAAAAGAATTGTCTCATGATCGGCGGTTGGACCAAATAAGAGAATTTTCATACATTTAATACATTTCCCCGTTTTTTCGGGGTAGGGAGGCAAGAAGCCAGTCCGAGACAGCGGGTTTAATTTCACCATCCGCCTTTTAAGAAATATTTTTGTTTATTGAATGTAAACACATAGATATAAAATATTTACACAGGTAAAAATCTTGATTTTTATTTTATCAAAATGCAATGACAATTGCCAAGCCAAATTCAAGGAGTTTTTTTAGGTTTTCCAGGACACTCAAAATTCAAGAATTTAAAAGACACTTGGGATACCTTCACTCATTGGATTTTTGGACTTCACTTGGATTTTTTTAACTCATTTTTATTTGTATAATTTAACAATTTGATTACAGTCAAAAGTAGAATTCTGTGAAACTAATCAATTAATGTTTTTTGCCAGAACCAAATTTGATCTGAGATTTGAGGGCTAGCATTAAAGGTCTGACCTGATGCAACTCAAACTTAAAAAGTCTGGATCATAGACTCCTAACAAAAATACAATCCCATATTAGAGACATTAAGAGAATTAGCCACACAGAAAAATATATAAATGACTGAGTGTCATTTTGTTAAAAAGGTTTAAAAAACTCACTTTTGAAATTACAAACTAATAAGATTAATAAGCTCACAAATCCAATTAAATCAGTAAAACATCTAGTTTCCTGGTATTTTAGGGAAATGGAACATTAATCAAGAACAATAGAATAGAGAAGATTGATGGGAATAGAGAAGAAAGACTCAATTATAAATATTAAATTCATATTATTTACAATTGATCACAAAATTAGCATGCTGTTACTGCTAGTTACTAACATGGTTAAAATTATAATGAATGACACATTGTCCATATATGCACTTTCGGGAGCAGTACCATATCAGATTAATGCCATATTGAGATTATTGCCATAATGAAGGCAAAAGTGAGTACGAGTCCCAACGCAACAGCTTCCTAGGACACAAACACCAACAATAAGCAGTGCAAGCATGCTGGCGGAATAAAACAAACACTACAAGTCAACGTAGCGTTGACAATGAGAATATTACTGTTAGAATGTGTTGCACTACAACTACATTATCTAATTAGTGAAAGGTTATATAAATAGTATTTATGGTAGTAGCAACTGAGAACATACACAATATTGTGGATAAAATTATCATGAATAATTCATGATAATTTTAATGTTAGAATTAGTTTAAATCGAAACAAGTTTATTCAGAAGGATGGGAAAGGAAAAGATTAAACAGAGCTCAGACAACAAGTACAGTAGGCCTTGATGAAAGTGGAGCGAATGTAACGAATATAAAAAAGAGTGTACTTTTAAACACAAAAACTAAAAATCACACATGATAAAAGCATTTCATTAATTTCATAGAGCACAAAAAACTACTTAAAACAAACCAAAATACATCAAAACATGCTACAGCATAAAATACTAGGTGTCTGTAGTACACCGAAAAATTTGGTAAGGTACGGCTTCGAGGTTGTACCGAAGGTCGGTATGGTACAGCTTTATTTTTGGGACAAATTCGGTATGGTACAATCTCGATTAAATATTGACTTCTTTACTGAATATTCATTCAGATTATTTTGGCAGAAATCGCTTTTTCAGAAATAATTTTCTTTATTGAACGACTAAGTCGTGATACGTCAAAGTCACAACATATACTGGTTTGCTTATACCATATTGACTATTTTTACCTACATTACGTAGTTAATAAGTTCAGTCAGTACAGACGAAAAGATTCTTCTATTTTTCTGAAGAGAAATAATGTAAGAATGTAACCGACGGTCTAAAGATATGATTTTGTTACTATTTCAATTATTGACAAACTTCAACATGATATAACATTTTTAAAATACAAAATATTTCATCACTTGTTTTATTAAGTTTCTGTTTTCTGAATGTCAAGTTTTTATACTTTCGAAGTTTAATAAATGGCACATTTTCTAATTATTAAGATACAATTCATAGGTAAAAAATACTTACTAGAGAGGTACAATAGTTTCTATGATGTGTATTGAGGTAGCTGAAAACACTTTATTGTCATTGTCGTCTGTCATCTACCAATCTTAATTCTCAATTCTGTTCTTTGTCTTGTATGCCACTTTGACTTAATTAATGAAATAAGGTTAATTTTGCAGTTCGTCATTAAATAGAATTGAATTTTGATTTATTAATATATCAATGGTTCTATAAAGAACCATACAGGCCTGAAATATAAATTTCAGGCCTAATTAAATTTATAGACCTGGTCTAATCTCGGACACCATTTTTTAGTTTTAGGGCCGTAGTTTAGTTTAACTGGCTGGGTGGTGTAGTGGTTATAATACCTGCCTTCAAAACTGAAGGTCGCCGGATCGAATCCCGTAAGGGTCGAATCTGGACCCAGTCGCCATTTGTCATTGGGCTACTAATTAATGATGCTTCCTAACAACAGGTCGACGTTAGGTAGTAACAAGACCGGGGTTTGGACCGTTCCCCATCAAAACGTTAAAAATACCACTGGCGTAGGTAGAAATACACAAAATAAAAAATAAAATAAAATAAAATTTGTAGGTTAATATACGCAAATAAAAATATTACCATTAAATTTATCGTGTTTCATTTGTTATATTCTTATGTTGTTATGTCATTTCATTTGTCATTAAAAAAATTAAAAATAAAATAAAGTGTCCGGTTTTTTACCCTGTAAAACGTTGTAATTCCGGACACCAAGTTAAATAGCAATATTTATCGCTAACCCACCTTTACTGTCCAACTCCGGACACAAATAATGCATCATCTGTTTGTTACTCTACTACCATAGATGATAGAAGAACTTCTATTTATAATCAATCCTACTACTATAATTTTTTAAGGGCATTTTCATCTGCTGGGAGTGGTAGGGTGGGGAGGGGAGTGGGACCAAGAGTAATAAAGACTCACTGAACAGAGGAAGAATAAACTATTTATCTTAAGTCCGAGCGTAAAATCCAGTTATAACTGGTTTTTTAGCCCCGGCTAAAAAATCGGGTTCACGAGCTCGGGGTTAGCTACGCCCGAGCGCAAACTTTTAGACTCGAGGCAATTATGGCAGGGATAAACCCGGGCTTAAACAGTTGGGTTCACGGTCCAATTATAGATAACCCCGGACTAAAAAAGATAAACTGTCGGGTTCACGAGTCAAGTTCTAGCGCAAAGAGCTTGGTCTCGGCTAAAAAGAACAATGGTTTTAGACTCGGACTTAACCCCAGGGGGGGCCAGGGTTAACGCGACATCATGTCGGGATTATCTCATTTGCTCGTTTATTGTTTTTTTTAAATTGAAAATAATGTTAAATTCGAAATCCTCATTAAATTTTGAACAATTTTACTACCCTTAAATTTTTTTTAATTTTAATTGATTTTTTCATTACCGATTGTTAAAAAATTGCTAAACATAGGTAAATTTAAATAATAATTACCTAGTACAGTATACTTTTAAATAACAAGGTAAATTAATACTTTTACTCATAGTTTAAACAGATACCTAAGAAAAGCTCCACCAGGAATCCAAAGCATCGTAAGTTTGTGCAGAAAAGAATGGGAGAAAAACGACAAATATTAAATCTGAAATGGTACGATGGCAATAAGGGCAGGCTATCTGCTGTTAAACATTTCTATTTACTTCCCTGGGGGAAATAGGTTAGATCATGGATATGTCTCAAGGGAATGTTTTAAAAGTTATTGGCTGTTAAATGTAAAAAAATCAAATTTCTAAATCTTCAGAAAAAAACAATAAAAGTAAAGTATAACTTCACTGGCACCATTGAAACCAGCTTAAAAAACTAAACTAATTAGTATTTTGAATTATTTGTCTACGACTAACGGTTCCAGAGAAAAGTTAAATTTACTGTCCATGATAAACGCTTTACGTTGTCTGACGTACGTTGTCCTAATGTTATTCTTATGGAGGATATTAAGAAAATCAATATCTTCTTTATTTTCCAACCGTTTTCCATAAAACTTGGTATGAAGCGTTAGGTCAAATTACCCAACAAAATCAACTCAAAAAAGCTTGGTATGACCTGGGGGGGGGGGTTTCCCCCATACAATTCAATCAATTAATTTAACTTTGTCTCTCTTGTTTTATTTTCAGAAATGGGATGATTATTTTTGAAACAATAAATTATTAAATGATATTTAGATAAACTTTGAAGAACATGATAGTTTTATTACAGGTTTTCTTTTTTAAATTTACTTAAGGGAGAAAGTGTGTGTCAGCCCACTGATACCGTTTATTTTATACTAAACATCCAATGAATTCAATAACTGCCCTGGTAGTTTCTATGGAAACATGTTACATATTTTTCATCTTAAAAATCACTAACGCCCCCCCCACAGAGCTAAGACCATGTCAAAAATTTAGTCAAAGAAAAAGCATACATATATGATTACTTATTTTATAATATAATTTTTGTTTGTCTATAAATAAATTACATTAATATTATATTACACATGTGTGTGGGTTTACGCTTTTATTTATTAAAAACCCCACCCTGCAATGCCATCCCATTGTTTTGGTTTTGGGACATTTCGCGAAAGAAAAGAGTAGCCAGGAAGATATAGCGGATGTGGCCCTTGCCAACCTTCCCAGCGAAAATTCCCTGCCATTCCCCGTTGTTAACCCAGGACTAGCGTTGGTCTCGGCTAAGCTTGCTCTCGACCAAATGCATTTTAATCTCTATCTCGTGAACCCGTTTTTTAGTCCTGGACTAAATTTGGCCGAGACCAACGATAACCCTGGACTACGAAACCCCGAGCTCGTGAACCGGCCCTTAATATCAAAATCTTTGAATTTTTACGATAATTAGGAACTAAAAATTAGGAATTAGGAACTCAATGACGCATATCAGGCGCGTAACGGTATCAAACTAAGGGATAAAATTCCCCGCTCTGGGTGTCCGGAATTGAACTGGTTTAACTTTATAGCGAACTAGCTGACCCGGCGAACTTCGTAACGCCTCACAGTAAACACATGTTAACTTTAAGATTGGCCATGTTCTGAAGTCGAATAGCAATACGGCTTCATTGTGAAAGGTTATATATTCTGGGTCGCTGCATAGTGAATAACAATACTGAAATGATAAAACATATTAATAACATTCCCATAAAACAAATAAATCTGAGTGGATTAATTCACAATTTTCAAATCCAATCCAAACCCAAACGAAACCTAACTGTAATACAGCTTTTATAGGAAAGATATACAACAGCTGATTATTATAATAAACGTAATATTATAAACATTGTAATTATCATATAAACACGTGACTTTAATCAGACAGAAAATAAAAATATAAATACATAATCCCCCAAAACCGTAAACTATTAATGTGGTGAATAAAGCTGTTCATTTTTTACAGTACACATTTACTTCATAGTTTAACATTAATGAATGATTCAGATGGCATTGGATAGTAAAGCTAATGGAAAGTAAACCAATCAGCTGTAGCTAAGAAATCAAATGTTTTCATTGTAGACATTTTGTAAACAAACTTACTCTCCATAAGGTTAACATTAGAAATTTAAAACGTCATAAAATGGAAACTTATGGGGTTTTCGAAAATATTTTTTCACTAAAACCTTCCCGGACACATGTAGAGCAACTTCCTAAATTTTCATGGCGATCGGATGAGTAGTTTGGCAACGCATAAAGGACATACATACAGACAGACATACATTCAATTTTATATATAGAGATATATATTTTTGGATTGCTTAATATCTAAGAAAAAGTCATATTCTTAATCGCAATAAATTTCTCTTTCTCTCGTATGGTATGACTTATAATATTTTGGTGCTTTTAAAAGACTTTGACCTTATTCGGACAAGGATTTATTTTTCGCCACAAGTGAGCAGTTGGTAAACTTGTAAACTGAAGACGAAAAAAATGCAAGAATCATTTCAATTCCCACA
Organism: Nephotettix cincticeps; assembly: GCA_023375725.1. Lineage (NCBI taxonomy): Eukaryota > Metazoa > Arthropoda > Insecta > Hemiptera > Cicadellidae > Nephotettix > Nephotettix cincticeps. The sequence goes on along the minus strand of CM041786.1, from coordinate 25,135,991 downwards.
TCGCTGTTTACATCATGCTTTGGTGATTTTATTTATGCAAAGAACAGGCATTTATCTTGTCAGGCGAGTTTGTAGGATCTAATTTAATAAAAGTCAGCACGGGTGTCCGAGATTAGACCGATTTACGGTATTTACTAAGACTTTAAATTTAGTGCACTATGAATGATACTTCCAGCCATGTTTATGAAGTGTTTTCTGTTATTATGCCTTATGTGTTGATTTTAAATATTAAAAAAAAAATGTTTAATAAAATCTGTTTTTAAATTATCTTTTAATTTTTACTTTATACTGATTCATCTACAGGTTTTATTATCTACTAATCAACTGTTTTTATATTAGTAGGCTTACATGTAAAAAACCTATTTTTTCAAGTGTTAAAATGACGTACTTTGCCTAAAATTTGATAGTCATATTTTTTTATAATATTGTTAAAGTTGTTTATACGATGCCAAGGCTATAAAAATATAACTTTTTAACAACAGATTAAGGATCAATAGTTCGTTATGAATCTTATGCTTTTTACAAATTTTCTATAAGAAAATGAGCTGTTTCTAGCAAGTCATCGTAAGGAAATTCCCTGATTTTTCCTGACTTTTCAAATTAAATACAGCATTTTCCCTGACTAAAAAACATGTGTAACTATCGGCTTGAGCCGATAGTTACACATGTTAGTATTTACTTAGTAAATTAAGTAAGTAGTTAAAAATACAACATGGAGAAACCAATAATAATAATAATAATAATAAACACAAAATCAGTATCTATTCAATGAACTCATTAACACACAAAATCAAATTGCTAAATTAAAATGTATGAATAAAACAGAATCATATTAATTACAGAGCAAACTAGAAAAAAACCGGCATACGTCGACAATCACTATTCATTCACTTCCAAACCGGCTCGATGAGTAGGAAGAAGAAAGAATGGCGGCCGCCATCTATACAAAGAGACTCACCAACTCGGGTTTTCAATGCTGCCAGTTTTGCCAAATTTGTAAGTTCTGAATCCTTTACAAAATAGCAATTTTCTTGGGCGGTAAAAATTTCCTGACTTTTCCCTGACTTTTTAATAGCGTTTTAAATTCCCTGACTTTTCCCTGTTGCGCTAGACACCTTGTTTTATCATACTTTAGGTGGTATGTTTCTACATGATTAGTATTATACAAGAATAGGGTTTATTCTTAACAAATACATAAATCTGCTCAGTTATTACGAGCACCGAATATAAGTCTGATAATTATCTGATCCTTAGGAGTCCTACTTCAGACTTCACATTCAAATCAGATGTTAAACTATACCGTACCATACCGAATTTGTAACAAAAACCGAGATAGAAACTTTGTACCATAAAGTACTGATATGAAAATTGTTTGTGCCACAGACCCCTATAAATAGGTTGCACTCACAATATCAAAGGAAACTAACATCAAAGGGGGATGTTAGCCAAACTACAAATGCACTAAAGATGTCTAATTAAGCTTACAGAAAAGTAACCTACAAAAAGACTTGCAAGAAAATTACATGAAAATAAATTTCAATTTACTAATACGTATCTAGCACAAAAATTATATTTAAAAAACATGAAAGTCAAAATAAGAACCAAGGAATTAAACCTAACACATTATGAGTGTTATCTTATACATCGTATATTTTCTAACTTAAGGGTGCAAATTATTAGCCAAACTTAGACTATTGTAACAATATTATGTATTATAGTAAATAATTAGTAAAAGAACAAACAAAAAATATTTTAACCAACGTGTCCCAAATTATGGACTACTAAACAACATTAATTTAATAAAATCCTCAAATGGTTGTCATAGACTTCAAGCCAACTAGGAATGGTACTGACCTGTTTCTCAGCGTCCGCGCGTATCTTGAGCTGATGCATCTCATGGTCCAGCCGCGTCTGCCAGCGCTGGCGCTCCTCCTCCAGAGCGCGTTCCTTCTCCTGCACCAACTCGGCCCGCACCTGTGCCACCACCTCCTCGCCTACACCTTCCAGACTAGCCATCTTTTGCTGTGAAACAACACAGTATTGCAGAAACTCAGCAAGTAGGACTGGAAATAAATGACGATGTGACCAAATTTATATCCTTTAGTCAAAATTCTGTAGGCTCCAAAAACGTCATAATTTTGTGATAATTTCAAAATAGCAAATAAATACCTTGCATGTAAGTACCATAAGAAGTTCAAACCATAATGAATCACATTAAATTCAAAGCAGCTAATAAATTCAGCCGAAAGAATCATATTTGTCCAAAATAAACTGCAACATAAAAAATGTTAAATCCTTCTAAACCAACATTAAAATTTATAAAACTCAAATAAGACCAATCCTTATATAAGGGACTGGATCATGAGTTATCAACAAAATTGCAGAAAATAGACTATAGTAAAGTACGGTTTATTCAGATTAATGTGGCGGGTCCAGATTCAGATAGCTGATAATCCAGATGATCTGAAAATATACCAATATAGACATCCATGTTGCATGGACAACGGTTGTGAATAGCACCTGCAATATTAGCACGCCATACTGCATAACCTTTGTACAACAACATAGCTATGAAATTTTGCTAGCATTTAACGTGTAAAAATTTCTTTTTAATTTTATTAAAAGTTATTCTTATTAGTTTTACGTAGGAAATAAAACACTCTTCTGATGTTAAAACATCATTCTTCCTTTTACAACAACTCATGACCACAGATTTAGAATGCATGCACTTTGACCGTAAAAATATTCCGAATCAAACAACCACTCTGTATATCTACATGTCAAACAGCTATGCTTTGACAGTTCAGGATTTAAATGTAAAAAAAATAGTGACTGCTCCGCATGCGCTACGTGCTTGTAGCGCTCCCCTTGGAAACACCCCCAACATATACAGATTGTGAGTTCATCATGTTATGCATTCATCAATAGTAACACTTCCTGGGTCCAGCAAGGAGTTAAAAGTAAAAGTAAAGTAAAGTATAAGGTATTGCAGTTGCGTCCGAAATTTTGAAGAAGCTTGAGATAAAATTCACATGTTAAATGTTACTTATGTGTAACTATCGGCTCAAGCCGATAGTTACACATGTTTTTTAGTCAGGGAAAATGCTGTATTTAATTTGAAAAGTCAGGAAAAATCAGGGAATTTCCTTACGATGACTTGCTAGAAACAGCTCATATAATTTTATTTCAAAACCCGATCCAAATTATCTAGAATCCGGATGATTTCATTCCAGATAAACCGGACTTTACTGTAATTAATTTCTAGTATAAAGTAATTAAATAATTAGTATCAGTATTAAAGTGAGTGACTAGGGTTTTCAATATTTCAATTTGGGAAAACGATTTTTTTACAATAATAACAAAAATATCTGACAATTATAAGACAATAATTTCTTTACTGCTCACAGACTGTTATTGATCCTGACTACCGATAAATTCTCAATACAGATAGCAATGTCCAAGACCCATATCAAGAACTAACACATCTCTAATAATTAGTAAGACTAAACACCCACACCTCACATACAAACAAAACAATCCAGTATTAGTATGACATACATTGTGACCACTCACGTCCATTCTGTCCAGACTCAGTTCTGAAGGACTTCGTTCCATCGCAGTTGAGGTCATGAGGCGGAACCGAGTCCTTACAGCTTCCATTTCACTCTTGTGGTTTTGGGCCAGCTGGTAAATCATATAATACCAAAATTTATTTAAAATCCCTGACCAGATGGTATTTTTAAAATACTATTAAATTATTATTAATTTCAATAATAAATAGAAACATGTAAAATTTATTATAAGTAAATCTAGCTCAGGATTATTTGCAACCAGGAAAATGTCAAAATTATTTAACATCAATGTTCTATGCTCCATATACTTTGCTTTAATTCATAGCTACGTTGCCCATGGATTATGTGCCTATGGAGAGACAAAGATGAAAATTTGAAGGAAATATTACTAAACTCTAAATAAAATATTACTAAAAATTATGCAAACTCATAAGAAAGCCATTAGAATGATTTTTAATTTAACTTACAGAGAATCAGCGAGAGAATATTTTAAGAAATTAAAGATAATTAGTCTTTACAACCCGACCAAATTGTAATTCATCAAGTTATACTTCTTTGGTAAGTATTCGGATATACGATCTGATCCGTCTTATTTTCTGCACACCCCTACAATATAACTTCTTCATGTTGATTAATTTACAATGAAGCTTATTTCATCACTTATTATTTTATCTTACAAGCGACTCCACTACGTGTTAGTGTTAAAGGCTACTGTTGGTAAAATAATTGGCACAGTAACTGGCTGTACCAATAGGGTGCCATCACCTGCATATCTTTTCGGTTCATTGACTAAAAGTTGTGCAAAGCAATATCTAAACAAAGTATTACAATATAGTTAATGTAAAAAGTAAAGTTTAAATATATTTGTTATCACTTGCAGCCCTTATTTAAATGTTAAGAATATTGCAATATCACTGAAAAAATTTTCCATGGCTACTGAGCACATCTGCTGAACACTATTAGACAGAGAACTCTTATGGGCATCTTAGCAACAAAAGTAAACTTTAATTAGTTCAACTATCGATACTCCGACACTCTGTATTCTTCAGCAGGATTGTCACCACGTGTCAACTCAGTAGCAATTGGTATTTTCCAAGATAGATCTGCCACACCTCGCTCCGGTGCCGCGCTAATCAATAACTGAGACCAGTTCTTTCGTTTAGGCGGGAATAAACTATTCTCTCCCCACACCCCAGGCCATCAACCCCTCCCAACCTCTATATAGGTCAAAGACACAGTCGAAATCCCGTAGTTTGCTTGAGTGACTGGTGGTGATTAGACACGCGGGCGTTTGGCAACCAAGTTTATAATTTTCATTACAGTATCTTGTAATTCGTACTTTCAATTTGTGCAAAGTTTTTGAAGTTGTCAAACAAAAAACTGAATAGGTGTTACGTTACAATGGACATGAAATTATAAGCGATGAAAAGGATTGACCACAGTGAAAGTGCCAAGTGACTTAAATGTTGGTCGGTCGACAGTGATCGGGTGAAAGAAGTCAAGAACTGAAATTGAGGCATGGTGTTCAAAAAAACTTTGTTCTGAATCGATAGTAGAGAGGAAAAGTTTGGAGTACAATAATGTTAGTGAAGCTAGTGAACCAATGGTTCAGGATTCAACGAGATAAAGGAAGGCCGATCACACGACCAATAAATACTTCAAGAGGAATCTCTGCAGTTTTTTAATAATGAGTTAAAAGTAGATGGAGACTCTGATTTCATTGCAAGCAGCGGCTGGTTGGATAAATGGAGACACAGGTGTGGTGTTAAACAAGCATTTGTGGAGAAAAATTGTCTGCAAACCTTGAAAGTGAAAGCTAATTTAAAATAAAATTTCAAGCTTTGATAGAAGAAGAGGGACTGAGTGGGGAGGAAATACATAATTTCAATTAAACAGGTGTGAATTTTCAAATTCTACCAATTAAGTCTTGCACTTGAAAAAGAAAATGCTGCTGCTGGATACTCAAAAAACAAAGGGTAACTGTTTTAGCTTGTAGCAACGCAAGGGGATCCCATAAACTAAAACTAGCCATTTTAGGAAAATATAAAAAATCCGGAGCTTTCAACAACGTACAAATATTGGGTGACAGTTTTAATCTTCCAGTATAGTACAGAAACCCATCCAATACTTAGATATCAGTGCAAATTTTTAAGGATTGGTTCAACAATCAGTTTTTCTGGGTATTGAAAAACATTTGAAATCTAAAAATCTTCCTAGGAAGCACGGTTAATTCTTGACAACGCGACCACCCACTCAAGTGTAGATGTCATTCAAGACAAAGGAATAAAAGCCATGTTCCTGCCACTCAATGTGACTTCCCTGTGCCAGGCTAAGGACCTAGTAAATTAATTTGAAGATGTACAGAAAGAAGCTTCTATCAAACCTAATTCAAGGTAGGACGAGAGGCTCGATTTAATTGAAAACCTCAAATTGATATGTTGGATGTTATTGAATGAATATTTGTCACGGGATGAACTCAACTCATTAACTCTAGCGCTTCTAGCGCTCTAGCTCTAGAGTTTTGGAGTAAACTCTTGTACCGTGAAGGAAATGAGTTAACAAAGAAAGAAAAGCCGACGAAAGAAGAGCCCAATGACAATAAAATTGTAACTTGGAGCAAATGAGAGAAGATGAAAGAGCTTCTAATAGAGATGTTCACGACTCGATAAACCAAGATGAAGAAGCAGTGCCCACATCTGATGAAGACATGTCCACTGCTTCAAAAGAAAAATAAATAGCCGATGAAGAGTCAGAGAATGAAGAGGACAACAACCCACGGCGGAAATAAACCCATAGTGAAGTTGTAAAGTTTATTGAGTGGGCTGTCCAATACCTACTGTAGCAGGGAGCGTCTGCAATGGACATTGTGTGCCTTAGAAGGCAAAGTAATAAAGCTACATGGCGAAGAAATCAAAATAAAAAACAATCTAAGATCACAAACATTTTTTCCAGTAAAATGTATTGTTTGCTACTATAGAAAGTAATTTAACAAATCACCAGTTCAATTGTTTTATCGAATTATTAAGGTTCAACTTTTATTACAATCTTTCCTAAAAAATCTCAGCTGATTTGGTAAATAGGAAAAGGAGGTTCTAAATAACCAAAAGCTATTGAATCAGCCTATTGTTGATTGTTCCAAACCAAAGTTTTAAAGTTTTACACACCAGCACCTAAAGTTTTATTATAAATTTTCAATATTTTCTTAAATTTTAATTAAATTTAAATATTTAGATTCTAAATTAATAAGTCTACTAACATATTTTAACAAATTAAACATTAACAGTTTTTTCAGCCTTTTTCTACTGAGATTCTGGTGATTAGTAACATTGATGCAGTTCGATAAGATAAAAATTGTTCCATTACTTAGACGTTCCCATTTTATGAATATTTGATAGTCAAATGAACAGCTTTTTGCAAATATTAAAACTGAAAATTAGTGAATTTTAATTTTCCATTGTCAATTATAAACTTAAAGTGAGAAATAGCGGGATAGAAATTATTTAAAAGAAATGTTATACTATGTTTACTTGATTCTTCACAACTGTCTTATTTCTTTCTGTTGCCGATTCCATGAGTAGTAATGATGTCTTTACAAGCTAATGGTGCTATACCATATAACCTTATATTTAAGCATGTTGCACCTGTTCAGTAGCCTCCTTGACCATCCTGTCCCTGGTAGCCTCCGCCTGCTCTCGTCTCTCTCTCTCCCGGGTCTCCGCCTCCAGGCTCAACGTCAGTCGCTGTTGTAGCTCCTCGTTCATCGCTCGTAACTCACTCAACTCCACCTCTCGATCGGCCACCATCTGCACCACACATTTGGATAGGTGTCATGATAGGTAATTGAAGAATTGGATTTTAATCTTACCCCTTAGAAAATCATAATTCAATATCCAAGTTTTGCTACACTGAACAGAATCAACAGTATTATTAATTAATAACGATTTAAAATCTTAAGGAGTCTTATCAAAAACCATATTTAAAACACCCAGCTGATCAAAGACTGGAAATAAGCAGGAGAGCAGAAATATATATAAATTCCCTACTAATAGTTTTGGTGACCAAAGGTTAGTAGTGTAAATCTCTCTGGATAAAAAAAATATCCTTATTGTAGACTAATTCTTCACAACTGTCTTATTTCTTTCTGTTGCCGATTCCATGAGTAGTAATGATGTCTTTACAAGCTAATGGTGCTATACCATATAACCTTATATTTAAGCATGTTGCACCTGTTCAGTAGCCTCCTTGACCATCCTGTCCCTGGTAGCCTCCGCCTGCTCTCGTCTCTCTCTCTCCCGGGTCTCCGCCTCCAGGCTCAACGTCAGTCGCTGTTGTAGCTCCTCGTTCATCGCTCGTAACTCACTCAACTCCACCTCTCGATCGGCCACCATCTGCACCACACATTTGGATAGGTGTCATGATAGGTAATTGAAGAATTTGATTTTAATCTTAACCCTTAGAAAATCATAATTCAATATCCAAGTTTTGCTACACTGAACAGAATCAACAGTATTATTAATTAATAACGATTTAAAATCTTAAGGAGTCTTATCAAAAACCATATTTAAAACACCCAGCTGATCAAAGACTGGAAATAAGCAGGAGAGCAGAAATATATATAAATTCCCTACTAATAGTTTTGGTGACCAAAGGTTAGTAGTGTAAATCTCTCTGGATAAAAAAAATATCCTTATTGTAGACTAATATAAAAAAATTAGCCCACTCGGATAAATCCTAAGAGAAAATAATTATTTTGCAAGCTCAATCTTCCGTTATTCAAATTTTTTTTACCACTGTAACATTTTTAAATGTAGCTAGGCACAATAGTGATTAGGCTAGAATGTAGTTATTATTTAACCTTTGGCAACCAGTTCATCTATTACAACGCTCGGTCATCCACTCTTCTTCTCGTCATGAACTAGTGCAACCATTTTTAAACTGTATACAGAATCTCCGGACCGAACTTTCATTCATAACATAGTTTCCGTACACTTCGCACAATTGACGATAAATTTAAATCAGTTTTAGGTTTTTGACTAACAAAAACCGTATTACTAATCTGACATCATAACTCGCGGGATTTTAAATTGCAGCACTTATTTTTAAACTTGAATGCTGCAACAATGTGCAGCGCAACGTCACTTTCGTTAGGAATAGGAGAACACGTCTGTAATTGAAAGTATGCGATTGGTGCGCGCCTAGTGGTGTCAGACGGAAACGTTTGTTACTTTGTGAATACAGGGGTTCCACTATCCCTCAAATCCACACCCCAGGAATCTGAAATCCCAACAAATCCGAACACGTTCTTGGAAAAACAAAAAAAAAATTAAATAGCTGAAAATTTTTAAAATCTGATTTTTATGACACAAATTTATTTTTCAAGGTTTAACACAAAAAACTAAAAATCTGTTATCTTTAACTGTCAAAGTGAAGAAAATCTTCACGCAGACGCAATTCCAAGCCAGCGTCGCATGAACATCAAGTTATTTGGCTGTTAGTGATGCACGCTAATCAGCAGGTAAACGCTCACTAGACAGTAGAAAGGCGTGATACATATCCCAGTAGGGGTGGCGGTAGGGGGAGAGTGATTTACTTTTAGCACACGCTCGCCTAGCAAAAATAACATATCACGGTACTTACATCCACCCGCCAAGGTTACTACCCTTTCCTACACTAATTCACCCAGTCTGTATAACCCCAATCGCTAGGTCTCCCTCGCTTACCGCGAGTACAGTGACATAAGAAGTGCGCAATATAATTTCCCAGGAAATCCAAACACCCCAAAATCTGATTTCAGCCCAATTTATTTGGATTTGAGGGGTTCCACTGTAGCTCTTGTATATATGTATATAATTTTTAACAATTGTTTTTGGCTTCTGGGCACCTAAAAACGAAAAAATAACATGGCCCCGGGCTTAAGTCTTGCCATGAGACCTACGGCAATAGCTTCTTCCCTGTGAGAAATTTGCTAATAAAAAGATTTGAATTAGAATCTAAACTTAACTTTCACATAATCTAAGAATCTAATCATAACTTTCACCAGAACCTGGTACAGACCTGCCTCAGCTGATAAATGAGCTGCGTCTTTGAGTGGACATCATTATGGTATGCTGTAGTCAGCTGTTGCAAGAAACTCTGAACGTGGTCATGTTCGCTCTTGAGCCAGTCCTTGAGCGAGCTGAGGTCATGCCTGATGCTCACTATAGACTTCTCCATTTCCTCCTTGACTCTGCATAGCCGGCCAGCTTTCAGCTAAAAAACCATATGTTACAAGTTAAGTATCTACAACAGTTAGTATCTACAAGTTTTGATGTTTAAAGATAAGTGTATCCACCCAAAGCCACTATGACCTGATTTTTTAGTGCCCTTTCTGCTTTAGTTCACCAGTTACAGGCTTTTTGCAAAGCTTGGAAGCTGCAGAATGTTCAGTTCATTAATTTATTTGGAAGATTTATCCAACCTACTGCAGTAGCAATCTTTGAGTGAGAACAACAGAATTATATTTCAACCCTTCACCAATCGTCTTAAATCTCTCTCTTGATCAACTATTTTTCAGATTTAGCAGGTTTTTTTTAGGGGGGGGGATCGTAATAACTGTATAAAACCAGAAAAATTATTAATCCTTATTATGATATTTTATTCACAACGAGCTTTGCACGTCAAGTGTTGGTGCAATATACAAAGCAGATTAATTACGTTTATTTTTATTGAAAAATATGAAAAATAGTCTAATAATTATTATTACCAAAATAAACTTTTAAATTATTTAATCACAGTTGTTAATTTTGTAAACACTAAATTTATAAAACCTGACACTGTACCCATTTATGCCCTCTGGGTCGAAGCCCTTTGGACGGATTTGCACCAAACTTCACAGAAACCATTTTTGAATCATGCTTAATAATGCCTGAAAGTTTCATTATAATCTTTCGAGCAGTTCTGGAGTCTATAGGCGACATACATAAAAACATACATACAAATATACATACTTCCTCTTTTATATAAATAATAATAATCCTGTAGCTTCCACATCCCTATTAAGGGATTTTGCATGCTAACCACGGCTTTAGTTTTACATTTTAGTACAATGAATGGCATGTGGTCCACATTGTGCGTTCTTCACCGTGTCAGTGCTAGCTTTCAAGACCAGTTTGCGCCACTCAAGTTGTAGCTTCCCAATTGCCTCACAGGGCTGGGGCAACCCCATGGGACTTGAGGTGCAAATTTGACCAACCGCCAAGGGTGGCATTGGAACCCACGACCTCAAGCTTTGGAGACCGGTGATTTAGACCGCACGGCCATCGGAGCCCCCATTTTATACATTAACAAAAAATTATCTACAAACAATATAAATAGTGACTAAATAGTCATAGAAGTATATAAATGTAGGTATAATTTGTGAAAGCAAAAAAATAATAATAAACATTACTTTTTACTATTAGTGCCTACTAAAATATAAAAAAAATTCACAATTCTCAAGCTACTACGTTTTGTTTTACTTTGCTTGGCAGAGTGTAACAACAATCAAAAGTATAAAGATAAATAACAGTTTCATTCTGCTTACAGCAATACCACTTCAATCCGAATCAGAGTGAAATTATATGTAGTAGAGCTTATTTCGTTAATGCCTGTGTAAACGAAAATATAATAACGTTGATGCTTGACTGTTTAAGAGACAATGCATTGGCTTATGCTATCCGATCCGAACCCAAACTATCCGATCCGGATCCGATCCGAACCTGAGCTATCCGATCCGAAAAAATAATTCACTATCCGCACACCTCTACTTATGATTTATTTCAATCATTTTTTATTTTATCATAAAATCTGACATCTCAAGCTAGTGCAAAGGTACCCTAGGTCACCATAAACGACAATAGAACTGAACTGGAGACGAAAAACCAAGATGCATAAAATCAATTTCATTGTTAAATCCAAATAAGGGCCAAACTACACATTTTAAGATGACTGACCTGAAAATATTCTCTTTAATTTAAATATATCTCAATAAGACAATTAATATGAATCCTGTAAAATGTGACTGCTTCATTAAAGTGATGAATAGTTCATACGCTACATTATTCATATTGTAGTCGATATGGAAATTAGGAGCGATAGTCAAACGGAGCAATTTTGAAGCTTACCTCTTGAGAGCTGTCTGCTCTTTTCTCAAAAGTCAAATCAGTGGGGCTCTGGCCGACCTTTTCAAATTCTTCAGTGTCTGTTTCTGACTCAAAACCCCTAAAAAATATATAATTAATATTTTAATACTACACGTTATTCATTTCTTCTCATTTTCTCATTCAGAGATGACCAAAATTTCCTCTTTTGACTTAAAAAGTATATCTTTAACCCTAGAGCGGGCACTTCACCGTTCAAACGGGAGAGGGAGCATGCGGTGTTTTACTCCGCAACGCTAAATCACATAAATTCAACCCATCTTACTCTTTTGTATAACATAGTATTGTATTTAAATGGCAAATAGTTTGATAAAGTACCTAGTTCCATTGTTAATTTAATTAATTACTAAATTAAGGTAATATTTTAAATAAACATAGTTAGTAATTTTCTAGTATATAAATAGCGTCACTGTTGGGGTTACGAGATAGGGCACATGCAGAGTCATCTTCCGCAATAATGAAATAGAATATCAATGCAAACCAAATATATTGAATGACAGTTTTATAAATTAAATAAAAACAAAAATATGTTTTGGTTAACACACACGCTCAAATATGTATTCCATTTAGAAATATTGCATTCGACGTAATCTCTCGTCTTCTAATGTATCCAGGGTGGAATCAGTCTAATATAAGATGGAAACACAAAATACTCGTATACTTGAAAACAGTCACAGCTAAAATGGTAAGTTATTTCTAACACAGAAGGGCGCACGAGGAACTAAACTCCGCACTAACCATTTGTGCGTTAGGGAGCACACGGAGAAAGCCTCCGCAACTGACATCACATTACTTTATCGCGACTCACAGAGGAAACCGAAGGAGTGTGGGAGTTGTAAATAGTATCAAGGGATTCCTGGAATGAGACGCATGAGGTACGGAACCATGTCTGCAGACACCTGTTATGCGTGTTTATTTTAACAAAAACTATATGTGCATAGGAAAACTTCGCAAGTGTCCTCTCAAGCGTTAATCAAAAGTAAGAAAGTAGAAAAGAAAGTTATTGTATTTGAGAATAGGATTTTGAGGAAGGTGTACAGATCGATTTTTGAGGATGGACAATGGAGATCGAGACATAATTGGAAACTTAGAGAACTATTTAAAGATTCGGATATTGTCGCTGAAGTACGGAGCAGAAGGTTGAGATAGGCACGGCTTGTTCTAAGGAAAAGTGACAACTCCGTTTCAAATAAAATCTTAAAGAACAATCCAGAAGGTAGTAGACCTCTTGGAAGACCAAAACTAAGATGGTTGGACCAAGTGGAGAAAGACTTGAAGAAGCTAGGGAAAAGGAAGGAAGATGCAAGAAGCAGAGACCTATGGGGGCAGAGTGTTGGGGACCAAGTACTGTCTAGTGTACCAGTGGCCACAGGAGTAAGTAAGTATTAAAGTACTAAAGGCACATGAAAAATCGATACTAAAGGGTGTGCAAAGAAAATTTTTGTCATTAATTTTCATGACTTTCCATGACCATTTATTCATTAGTTCAACCTTATTAGAAAATTACACATAACATACAATAAAAAATATTAATATTAATATTAAATATTAATACCTAAATAAGATATGTTAAAGAAAGTACTATTAACACGTTCGTTGCGGGCGTAGACGATCGTTGCCGCCATTTCATTGTTGCTTATGTATGTCAGTGAGGCACAAATACCCGGTGCGTGTATTGGTTATTGCACTTGTAGCGAGGTACATTTCTTTCATTTTTGTCGGTGTCAGTTTTTGATTCACATTTTCTATGGAAACATATGTTTGTGTGAACATTGTATATTTGTAAATAATAAATACTGTTTCGTTAAATCACCGAAAGGGCAAGTTGTGGCAAAATGGTAAAAAATAAATGATGCTGCAAATGCAGCAAGAGAGATATAAATAGTAGGGTCATTTGGCTTTGCACCGAGTGTGAGGACCAGCCGGGATTTTGCGTCCCCAAGTGTTTTGATGACGGGCACAAGTGAACCTAACACATCAGGGTGGGCTGGCGGGGTTGTAAATAGTATATTTTTATGTTAGTGTAGTATTTTTACAATTAGTTTAAAATCAAATAAATGTGTTTTTGACTTATAACAGAGTTTTTAAAAAATACTAGAACAAAGTACTAAAAGTACACGGTTTGGTAAAAGAAGGACACCAGTTACACCAGTTGCAGGTGTACACGAATAAAATGAATAAAAATGTTGTTTTTTTGATCCGGAGACTTCACTGTTTTCCATCTAAAGACAGCAAATGGTGAGTAAAACATAAAAATATTTTAACATATACCACTCTCTACTGCACACATTTTAGTAGCGAACGTGTTAACAGATTAAAATGGAGTGATTAATTAGTCAAAAGATTTAGTAATAATCATAATGGTAAAAACAAATTGAATTGTCATACATTTGAGAAAAATCCTGCAATAATAGGGGTTACAGCTGACTAGAGCATTGAAAAGTCACTGACTTTCCAGACTTTTTGCCTATTTCCATGACATTTCAGAATGTGTACACCCTGCAGTAGGAGGGTTTAGATGTTACCTGTCAGTGATGGGCAAGACAGAGGAGAGGTAGCCAGCTCCAGCAGGCTGGCTCTCTGACGGCTGTTCCATGGCTGTCACCTCTTCCACCTGTACAAACATACAATCAACATATACCTATTGATTTGTTCATAATTTACCTAATTAATTTTAAACATGCGGATTTCTGACTTATTTCTGGACTTTTTCTGATCCTACAAAATTCTTATACTCACAACACAGATTTTTAATGCTACCAATTTTTTACATGGGATTTGTTATCGATATCAGGATTTTTGTCAAGTCGACAAAAAATACCAGTTAATTAAGACAAAAAAAACTATTTTTAGAAAATTTGTTGTAGTGACTAAATTATATTTTCTACCCCAACTCAATCATAACATGACCAAGTCTTCCATTTTTCTTATAGAAACAAGACAGCTATTAGTTCACTGGCTGCTGCAATGTGATTCATGCAGCATCACATAAACGAGATCCTTATTTAACTTGATTGTTCTAAATTAAATTAAAATCCCATTTTTTTCTTTTTTTCACAAAACATATTACTTTAGGAGTGCTACTGATCAGGAAAAAGTGTTAAAGCCAAATTTAAATAAACGGTATCAGTGAACTAGCACATTCTATTTCGTTCATTAAAAGCAAATTTTAAAAAGCTGACATTTAATGAAACTATTGTATTCTGAAATTTTTGTAGACATATTATTTGACAAAATTAATGTAAAATTATTAGTGTCAAAATACTAATTCAATTTTTTACAGACTTTTAATTCAAATTTAAATAACTTGCAGGAAGCTCAACTACCCTTTCCCAGAGTTTATAAACAACATTTTTGAGTGGATTTTAGGTCAAATAACCATATCTCTGTACTAAATTTCAAGTAAAACGGTTGAGGAAAAAGGAATAAATTTTGTAGTAAAATTGTACTCTCCAAAGAATACCATGGGTGTCCCTCATACTGTGTATATCACGGCCAGTACGTATAATTTTACACTGTAACTGTCATAGAATAGTACTATTAATTACAATTTATTGCTACAAGTTACTAATTTGTTTAGTTTTTGAGCTAGTTTTAATGGTGATATTAAACAGATTCTATAAATTAATTATTTTGCCATAAAATCTGTAAAATATATTTTTTAAATAATTAAAACCCATAACTTTTAAATTGTGATTTTGTATATATAGGGATGACATATTTATTCCCGACCCTGATCCACATTTTAAAATTTGAATAAAATTTAAATTTTTTAAATGATGGTACAATAGAACCTACCATCCCCTACTCCCAATGTCCGACTCCTCCCGATAACCAACCATTCCGTCCATCTGTTATCTATGTTTCCCACGCTCCCGTCGTTGCCGAGCGTGACAAACATAAAAGACTATTTCTTTGATTGCTTATAAATATTATATTTTTTCAGTTATTATACATGTCTCCATGTTTTAATTCATGTAATATTGGTATATTAGAGTTTATCAGAATGACGCATAGCTATTTTTCTTCCTAGGAAATGTGTTTAATTTGCTCCTCCCGATATCCGATATTTTGGCCGTTTCGACCACGGCCCGGTACCGTCATGGTCGGATATGGGAGGTTCTACTATAATAAAATTGTAACCATATGAAATTACTCACCAATCTTTCAACTTCTTTAGGCTTCATAGGATTTGTAATAGATTTTGAATTAAAGAACTGTGTGATAGAACTGAGATCAGGCATCGAAACTGTCAAAGCGAAATCAGACATCTTCTCCTTCAACATTTCCAAATCTTCAATGGTAATCTAAAAATTAATATTGAATTAAGGATGACACTGATGTTCTAAAATATTTATTTACCATAAGTATCTTTAATTCAAAAAAAGATTGCATACATACTTGATTAGAATCAAATTACATACAGTATCCTTAAAGTTTTCTAATTGGAAAAATACTAATTTTTCAAACTTTGTGTGAGGAAATATATCCACTAGTAACACACATATTTTAGAAATAATAAATCTTAAAATTTTTGTCAAGATTATTCTGCTTCATAGTATTAGCTTACAAATTTCACAATTTACTACACTTCTAATAAATTCTTCTAACAAACTACAACCATATGTGATCATTTCAATCATTTCTATTAATTATGGGCCTAAGCCATCATAAAAAAAATCAAATGATCTAGCCATAATCCTTCCCAGTTGTCAAGTAAATTACCTTAGGAAGGTTGATGTCAAAGGATTCAGGCGCCTGTGTGGCAAAAGGCGGGGGTCTGTCTTCCAATCCGGGAAACAGGGAGTTGAGCATGTGTCCGTCGAACTGTGACTGAAAATTCTGCCTTCGGGCCACTTCTTCAGAGTGGACTGCGCACAACTGGCATGCAAGGTCATTGGCCCACTGAAACAGAACAGTTAATTATACGCTGTTACCTCTTTTTTTTTATTGGAAGGGGTGGATTACTCCCAAGGCACTTCAGCCGTAGCGGCTTTTTGCGCACCCGTGTGGGTTGCGGCATTATCACATAGCGAAAAGCCATTGGTGATTGGCGGGATTTGAACCCGGGATATTGGGCACCCAAGCCCCGCGCTCTACCACTAAACCAGCGCACTCCCCAAGCTGTAGCCTTATGCAACATCTGTTTATTTAACGTGCAGAAACATGCTAGAATATGCTTATGTTTTAAGGGTAGGCCTCAAAATTTGAAATCTCTTGTTCAGAAAGGATTGTATCTGTTTTGGCTACTTATTTGGCATAACATTTTTGGTTGGGTAAGTACAGGAGTCACTATTCCGTAAGAGATTGTTATCACAATTCTTACCTTTGAACCAAAATACCTGGAAAAAAATCCTCCCTATATTTTATTTAAATTGTATAGAACATCTATTTTTATTGGTGACAGATTTTTCAAGATTTAATAAATTCTTGATTCCGATTTGAGTATTTGGGTTTTGATTCTCAATTCCGAGTTTGGTAATGATTCTAGTATAACAACTTAAAGAGTGAAGGGGAGCCACTACATTTTCACTATTGACACAATTCAAAAATTAAATCAAGAAAACAAGAAAAATCCCTACCCGCAGACCTCTATTTTCCAATGACGCCATTCAATGTCGTCATTATACACTATGTAATGAAGTGGATAAAACTCATACAGCATGGTATTTTTTGGGGTTGAAATAGTTTTATAAGTAAGTGCCTACATTGCGATTGTAAACATAGTGACTGACCATGAGGAAGGCGTGGGAGAAGGTGCGGCGTCTAACAACCTCAGCTACCGCAGTCAGATACAAGTGAGGGATGTTGTGGGTCTGCTGCAGAATGGTCAGCTGCTCCTTTAACACTTTCAGACTATTCATGTACATTTGGGTTCTTTCAAATACATGCGCTATCTCTGTCTCCACTCCATTGACCCATCTACAAAAAACATCACATAAACAACACTCATAGTTTAAACACTGTTTGTTTAAAAATTCACAGTTATTATAAAATAAGACCTTCAGATGCTTCAGATAAAATATTTCAAATATAATTGCTTGGTAAAAAAAATCCCTAGAAGTCATTAGGTAAATATAAACTGAATAAATCCAATTCCAAACCCAGGGGAAGAGTAATCTACCCTAAACCCTGTTTAACAACTGTTTACAACTAAGGTCCAATAGATTCTTATTTACCTATTGTACAGTTCAAACTCAATCAGAAATCATAATTAAAGAATTTGCCAAAATATAATAAATCGTCAAAACTAGCATGTGTCAAATTAATTTATTATTTGTGCAATTTACAATTAAAAGTAACATTACCTTATTAACCCTTTGAACCCTGGACCCCAAAAAAATGTTGTCCTAAATCCCAGACAGAGTTGCATTAGGGATAGGCCAATACCAGAATTTCTCGATACCAATAGTATACATATTACTCACGACACTCAATTCAGGGCTCAATACCAATTCCAGGATATAAAAATGAAAAGTGCCAAAGTTTTTTTTTAGTTATGTATATTATACCAACTAAAGCAAAGTTAGCTAATCACTTTAGATAAGCTTTCTACCAGAGTAAAATGAAAATATTTTTAAGAACTTAGAATTTGTTTAGCTAGTGGTGTTAGAATAAAACCAAGAAATAATTAAAAAATATTGTACCACAGACAATTAATAAAACATATAGAATCTATTGTGAGCCACTCAACTACATAAATAACTGTTTAGTTATTGTATAACAGAAACAAATATATCTCAATTTTCAACATATCAATCAAATCTCAAACCTCTTTTGGAGGCTTAAAAAATATATTAACCTGTTGAGGAGTATGCCCGTCATGTGATGTGGCTGATATCAGGGCTACGTAGACTAGGTGTATTGCCATAAACAGTATCCCCGGGAGTAAGAAAAAAGTTATGGATTTCTTTAAATATATTTTATTACAACAATAAATGGATAAAAAAGCATATTACAAACACATTTTGACACTTTTTATATTATTTAAATCTCTTAGAACGTGTTTTGGGTGTGATATATTTCAAAACAATGATGCGGGTATAGCGGTAATCACCAATTATTGGCCATTACAAAGGAGTCAATCACTAAACGGCAATAAAATCACTAGGATAACCTAACAGATAGAAGATCAGTTAAACACTAAGTTGCGCACGCATCATCACATTGGCACTAAGCCAATTCTCGAGAAACATCGACGACACCAACCTGATAATTATAATTTACCTTGCCTAATAAATTACGCATCAGTTCTAATTTATTTGTTTTTAAATAATATTATTTTACTTAAATGATATCAGGTGTAGTAAACCAGTATAATTTTTAATTTATTAGTAATATTTTAAGAAATACCAAATATCCGTCATCCTGTCATATAACGTGGATCCTGACGGGGGAACAAACGCCGGGCATATTCAAATGGACCCATTTGTCGTTACTCCTCAACAGGTTAAAAAAACATTGGGGGAATTTGAGAAACACGCAAACTATTTAGAGTTAGCTTTTGGTTAATATTGTGCTTAAAACTATAAATAATAAATTTAAGAAGTAATAGAAGTAAAAATTATAAAAGTTGGAGTAAACAATTACCTAAAAAAGTCTAAATCTGACAAATTTTGGGCCAAATTCAGGTACCTTTCATAAATAAATACGTGGTTAGGTCTTTACCAAATTCAAATTTAAAAATTTAGTTAATTAATTTAATAGTATCACAAATTTAAGTTTTCTTCAAAATTAAATTCAATATTATCATAGCATAGCTTTATATGAAGCTAGTTGTGCCAGATTTTTAGTAATTGTGACTGTAGTAATGACAAGCATATAAAATACAAAACATTTTATTATGATTTGCCATACTAATGAAACATTTGATAGGATATATGCTTTTGTAATATTTACAATTTAGAATATTGCGTCTTACACTCCAGGTTTATTTTTAGGAATGAATATTACTAAAAATACTATGGATCTACTTTTAGCGAATTTCCCATAGGGAAGAAGCTATTACCGTAGGTCTCATGGTGAGACTTAAGCCCGGGACCATGTTATTTTTTCTTCTTTAGGTGCCCAGAGTCCAAAAACAATAGTCGTTAAAATTTATATATGTAGCCTATATATATGTCTGTGAACACGATAACTCTCGTAAAAATGGTCCGATCGAGACCAAATTTGGTAGAGACGTGTATTCCTACAAATGCTCGGACGAGTTCGTAAACCAGACATATCGGTCAATGGGAACGGGTAGTTTGGAGGGGTTTTGTACCCCAAAATGGGGTTTTTGGCGTTTTTCACATGTAATTTTTAAAAATTTCTATTTTATATTTCACCATTGGAATCAGCTTAAAAAACTACACAATTAAGTTCCTTAAAGTTTTTCTCTATCTTCAACGGTTACAAAGATATTAAAAAATTTAAACACAGTACGTTGTATTTTTGAGGCTCCAATGTTAATCT
Source organism: Nephotettix cincticeps (assembly GCA_023375725.1). NCBI lineage: Eukaryota > Metazoa > Arthropoda > Insecta > Hemiptera > Cicadellidae > Nephotettix > Nephotettix cincticeps. The sequence continues at coordinate 25,115,788 of CM041786.1, read as the reverse complement.
TATGGAGGATTAAAAAAAATTAATTTTTCACTTATTATCTAATATTTTTGGATGAAACTTGATATTTAGCTTCATGTGGTTGAGATCCATACATTTGTGCTAAAAAATTATAGTTTATGTGTTTATCATGGCAGCAAACCTGCATACTCTTTTCCCATGTTAATCATATGGAGATTAGGCAAACTCCTATATTTATGGACAGATGTTGATGAAAGTTGGTATAAATGTTAAAAATAAAATTTTTGATGGTATAAATGGCTACTTTCAGTGTTCCTCACAGCAGCAAACCTACTCACTCTTTCCCATTTTAATCTTATGGAGAATAGGCAAAAATTCTCATGTTTATCGACAGATTTTGACCAAACTTGTCATATATTATTATTATTGTTATATTATTGATTTGGAAATCCGCTGAGTACGCAGGTCTGCTGCGACGGGGGTATTTATTTTGCTAATATATTATTTGGTCACCTGGGTCCAAAGGGTTTAGACTTCAACTTACTTCATCCTCATGTAAATATTTTGTATGAGTTCTGTCTTGGCCAGGACAATGCGGCGCCGGATGTCCCGAATCTTTCGGTGGTTAGTCTGCATCACCATCAGTTGGCGTCGGTGGCTGGCACACAGGTCAGGCAGGATGCTGGCGTCTCCCAGGTTGCTGGCACGGGTTGAGTTCTGCTGAAATCCCTGCAACAGAATATTTATAACCACAAGGGAAGGATGAAAATCAAAATGATCATAGCAGAAATAATGAACAGTCAACTCTTTCATATGACCTGTACACCTCTCTTATAACCAATAAATAAGGAAGATTTAACATTATTTGCCCTGCATGAAACCATTATACATTCAACAAAGCTTTGATATCCCTCTGTTTCCATTTACCTGCGCCAGGTCACGTTGCTCCTGCACACAGGTACGGATCTCCCTGAGCAGCCGCTCCAGTCCCGAGAACCTCTCCGAGAGGCCACCAATGTTGCGCATGTTCTCATCCTGTGACTGACTCACTGCGTGACTCAACAGTGCCTGCAGCGAACTCACTATATCCTCATTGTGCTGCAACAAACAACAACAACCTACTTAACAGCCTTACAGTATTCCCTAACTTTAAAATATTTAGCACAAACTAGTAAAATGTTGGTTTTACTTCAACACACTATGATGTACTTGTGATCTAATAAGAAAAATTGTTATTGAGCTTACTATATGTTTATGACAACTTAAAGAATAAAAACTTAATAAGAAAGTGATGATATGTCCTTTTTTAAAAAACTTTTTGTAAACTTTCACACTTAATTAAAACTAGGGATATATCTATAACGACATTTATTGGTTCTCAATACCGATATCTGAAAAATCGATTCTCCACTCTTAGTACTCACACTTGCTCTAACTCCCATGGCGACTCTCAGTACTTATACTAATGATACCCAATATATAAAACAGAATATTTATAGTAAAACTTAGTAGAAGGCTAGTTGATAAAGGTTTTCATGTAATAGTTATGGCACAATTTTCATTTACCTTTTTAAACAAGGGAAATATAAAACTCATAGACCATTATTATTTCAGTGGGGCCTTCGATACTTTTAATATAATCTAATACTTGTTTATAAAAATAATACACTTGCCTAAACAGTACATTTTAAGTCTATTCACTGACTGGTAGGCTTATCAATTTTAGAAGATCGATTCTAGATACCCAATGTCAAAGAAATGGCGGTATTGAGAATCAACTCATTCCTAGTTAAAACATTATGTACGTTCTTATATCTACTAGGCCAATAAAAATATCATTAATATTTGTAATTTCTTTTTTGGTCAGTGAAACAAAATGTAGCTATTAACTGATTGACAATCGACTATTTTTAAGTTCTTTAACAATAAAATTATTGTTAGAGTAAGAAGAGTTGTTTTTTTCACTAAGCCATACATTTTTCAATGATAAGAAGTTAATCTCTGCTGTGATTTAGGAGGTGGTTTTAACAGTCAGTATATCAATAAGTAGACTGGGACGGTGGCAACATCCTGTAATCCAGCTACTTGGAGGTCACGAAATGTGGATAGTTGTGAGTGATGATTGGTGGATTTAGTGTTCTCTTGTGTGGATTGATACTACGTTAATCCGCAAAGACTATCCTCATAATTAGACCAATTTGTAATTCAGAGGTTGTGGTTCGGATTCCACGTTAAACTGTAGGTCCATTAGTTGCCATCGGCTGTTGGGCTATTAATTAACTGTCCTGCCTAAGGAACATGTCATACTTAGTCAGTAACAAGACTACAAGATCGCGCCACAATCACCATACACTCAATCCTCATTCATACTTGGCTTAAAATACCTACATTGTAGTATGGTTGCCATTTCAATTATCTAATCTAATCTGATCTAATCAGATCAAATCTAATCTAAACTAACCTAGCCCATCAGGCTGAACAAGCCTGTCAAGTAATACCCCTTGAAAAGAATAAAAAAATTACAAGGCCAGGGCTAAATGAAAAGAATAAAACACATAAGATGAAATAGTTACCTGTTGAATGCCTTTGGAGCACATCTGTGAAAGTTTGTGGAAGCTATCGTTTGAGTTGCGCAGGTGTAGCCAGTCGAGTAGCGAGACGTTGTGTTTGCGCTGTGACAACTCTTGGCAGCTGCCCACGTTGGCCAATGGGTCCTGCACAGCCAATTCTACGAGCGGAGGCATCAGCGGGATAGTGGCCAGTGTCTGTGCCACCTCTCCCACCCTGTAACATGCCGATGGGATATTAACCACCCTACAACAAAACTGACCTAACTGGTTTATCTTTCTTCTCTCAAACTTCATATCATTTCTAATAAATTTCTTAAGATTTAAATATATATGACACCTTGAAACTAGTATTTTAACTTATTTCCTCTTTAACTCCGCTTTAAATTCTCTGATCCCCTCATCACTATCAGTGGATTTTAGAAGGTCATAGTATTCGTTTCAGGTATAGGATGTAGAAAAACTGGTGGGTAACACTTCAGACAATATCAAATTATTACGCTTCTTTTTCTGTTTATCTCGCAGAGTCTTTAGATAGGTATTTAAATCGAATCTCAACAAATTTTCAGTGTTAAGATTTTCAAACCGAATCTCAATCAATTTTTCAATCAAAATCATCCCAACAATTACTCTACAAGAAATTTGGCTGCACTATAATATGTGATTTGTAGAATAACCTTTCAGTAAAAATCCAAATTTGACTAAAAATTTGCAATAACTGTACCAACCATATCAAGGATAAGGTATAATAAGTTTTAATAAGACTTAAAAAGGATACAAAGGACTGTTTGAGGTGTACTTTTGTAGTTTTCCAAAGTAATATCAGAAATCAGGCAGGATTAACTGAGCTTAAAAATGTTTTAAACTGGAGAATGGGCAGTTCATTATTCTTCATGCAGTTTGTTATTTTCAATTTCCCTTTTCTCAGTTACACGAGTAGGAAAACTGATGTTAGGTGTAGTTAAATGTTCAAGACAAATCCACAGCTCAGGTAGGACTTGCATGTAAGTATGTTTCAAATAATTGTAAATAAGTAAATATATTTAAAACATCTTTAATGAGATACTCACGTTTCAGACAGTTGGTAAAAATGTTGTTTACTTTCAAGGAATTCTTGGAAGTAACTGACAAAATTATCCATATTGGCTTTGACAGTTGGTATGGTGTCATCCATGTTGGCAATCACTGCTGCATAGCCTGAATAAAACAAGATATAACAAATCAATCATAAAAAACACCTTAAAGCGCTACTGAAAATCACAGTTTCTGCTCATTCAGTGTAAAAAAAAGTAAAATATTATCCCAATGTTCTTTTTGGATTTAGGTAGCTTGAATAAAGTAGAAAACAGAAATTTTCTTCATTTTTACTTAATGAAGATTTTAAGACTATTTTTAGGTATTAAAAAAGTAATTTTTCTTCTGGATGAGCTATTTCAGTTAATAATAATTAGCTAATTAATCCTATATATTAAAAATATTTACACAATACACACTATTTACTGCTAAAACACAATGAAAATAAACACACATCGCCAAAATATCAACAAACAAGGTTAGTGAAAGTGAAAACAGCTGGTTGTAATGGCTCGCATATAAACGTGTTAAAAGCAGTAAGGGAGCGAACGAATAGTAGCCAAGGCCGCCTAACAACTAATTTCAGTCATTAAATATTCCAACAAATCCGCCATATTGGTTAGGTGAGTGCATTGAGGCTAAAGCAACATCGGTTGACTTTCTATCGGTTGTTTTGAGAACCGTGCAGTAAATGTGGCTAAATGATTGATTGCAGGCAAACACGCTAACTGCGTCATGCGACCCTACTGTGCTGCAGTTAAAGCCGTCAGCCGCCCAGAAAGGTTAACCCTCTAACTGCTGTGTATATTACTCAGGAATGCCAGCCACTTTTTGGCGCCTTTAAACGTTTTATATAAACAACTGCAATAATTTCTAAACTAACACAAATCATAACATGATATATGGCATAAAATCTTCTAAAAGAAAATGATATTGATATTCTACTCACTATAACTCGTTATGTTTATGTTGGCTTCAAACAATCCAAAGTAAAAAAATAACACCCCACCGTAAAAAAGTTGTAAAGTTGTAAAAAGATATAACAATAAAATATAAAATATAAAAGTTGTAAAAAAGTTTACACTCCACCGAAACACATTAAATGGAGTTTTACACTGTTTTCTAAATAGCCAGTTTTAAGATAATTTTATAAGGAACAATGAAAAACTAACAAAATAAACTTAAATTTTCATGTACAATATGTTCATTTACCGTAGCAAAACATGTTCATTATTACCGTAGGAAAAATCAACAAATTAAACACATTTTTGAAACAACCAGCCTTGTGACGCTGCAGATTGACCAGGAAAACAAAATCTTCCATTTTCTAAAATTCATTGAAGCTTTAGTTACGTCTTAGAGAGTAGAGGTTGGCACGATTGAATACATAAATTATTTTACTATACTTTGTTGAACAATTTTGTCTATAGTTTACCAACCTAACTATATTATTATTTTATCTATACTACCAAACGTCTGTTAACACGTAAGGTTAAAGCTTTCTATATGGCCAAACGTCTGTATCAAACAGTTGGAAATTTTTTATATTTCTCCACTTGAAGTTTAGAGAGTAGAGGTTGGCACGATTGAATACATAAATTATTTTACTATACTTTGTTGAACAATTTTGTCTATAGTTTACCAACCTAACTATATTATTATTTTATCTATACTACCAAACGTCTGTTAACACGTAAGGTTAAAGCTTTCTATATGGCCAAACGTCTGTATCAAACAGTTGGAAATTTTTTATATTTCTCCACTTGAAGTTTTTTTATAAAATAAAATAAATATGGAAATCAACAGAAAGAAATCCTCTACCAAACTTAGTAGGCCTATTGAGTGACCATCTCGATAGCAACATTTTAGTTTTTTAAGTTGGTCAAAGTGAACTTTCTTCGCCTACAAACAACGCCAATTAATTGTCTCGCATCTGTTTTACCGCTCGCTTGTTTACTATTGTTCAGCCAAGTACATTTATAAACATATTTTTATTTTACTTTTATTTATGTCCAGTAAAATAATGTTTCCTGTTTTTGTATTAAATTTCAAAGATTTTGTATACCTCTGAATTTTTGTAAACCAAACATATTATTTTTATAAGTTTATGAAGTTGTGTATTTCTTAGTTATATTCAGTAAATAAAACAAAAAACTATTTTCTAACTGAAATATTGAATATTTTGCTGACAAAAATGTAAATGTTCATATTTTTGTTTGTTGTTTACTTAAGTAATAGAAAACATGTTTTTTTTATTTTGGTATGTTTATGAGTGGGCTAAATAAAATTACAGCATTTTGTATTTTACATGATATTTAAAAAACTTTATAAGTTCCAATTTGTTTCATACATTCATGTAGGGAAATAAATTTGAATCATTTTGTATATCTTGGATTATTTGATAAAATTTTTACAAGGCCTTACTTTTGAAATTTAGTTTTTGACAAAAACTTGTTTATTTTTTTCCAAATTATATTTTGATGGACCAAAAATTAGGGTTAATTAATATAAATACTCATTTTCTTTTGAAATTCAGTTTTTGACATAGTTTGTTTTACAAAATTATATTTAAATTATATTTTGATGGAGCAAATAATAGGTTTAATCTATATATTTATTTACATTCTGCAGAATATCCCAAACCTAATGATAAATTATACCATAGGTATGAATAAAAATTGGTATTTTACTACAGTTAAATGCTGCACTAGAGGCAAAAACTGCCTGACCCTACAGAAGCACTGCTCATGGCCGTTCTAGGGTTAAATTCCCATAGTCCACATTAAAATCACTAGTCAGTATAATATGAAAGCAAAATAATAAATTTTAAAAACTTAAAAAACTTAAAAGCCCGGTAAATGTGCCTTTCTGAATAAAATATTGTGAAACCAAGATGAGATTTACAAAGATCGTACAGATAGGATATGAACAGTCAAACGCTTGAACCATCAGCACAGTAAATCAGGGGTAACATGCTCGCCCAATAAGTCAAAGGTTGCTAGACTGAAACAAGAGGTAGGCAAATTCCTGTCAGATTATGAGCTTTCACCTCTGCCTAGCCTATGTGACTGAAGCTACACGGACAGAGAAAAGTGAAGACTCCTATCAATCTGGGCTCGGTTATAAACATTCCCAGAGGCCTAATGTCCATTTCCTTGAGTTACCTTGATGCATGAGGTGCTGTTCGTGGACAAGTCGCTCACAAGCTTGCATCTCCTCCTTGGCCATCTCACAGAACTGCTGCGCCAGGTGGGATCGCACCACCACCGTATTGATGGTGTCAGGTAGTACCAGGTTCGCGTCCACCTCTGCCTTCATGTCCGGATGTTCTGCAAATACAACACCATCCAAAAAAACCAACATCAATATTTTTTCAGTGGCAACTAAAAAGTATTTTGTCATAGATATGTCTTAGCTTTGGGTAGGGTGGGGATGTTGGCAATTTGCGCAACCAACATTTGAAACAGAGACATCATTTGGTTATTTTTTAATACTCTTAACCACTAAGAAAATTGTCTTTGTAGATAAAATATTGAGAGCTTACCTATAAATGTAGAAAAGAAACATAAATGAATGACCTCTCCAGACTTCTTTATGTGAATAGAAAACATTCTTATGCTCTCTCATAATTTGATTCGTTTTTAGAATTAATTATCCGACCCTCAATTTACCACTTCCTAGAATATTTTTAATCCCTCTTTTTTATAAACCCAAAGACCTTGAATGATATTGGCTCTCCCCCAAGGGTTTCTCCAAACCTTTATAATAACTTCCCCATCTCTCGCTCAAGCTACATTAAGCCGGTTAACTTGTGACCTCTATTTGTCTGGGATTGGGTGATATCTTTCCATTTTTAAAACCCCCCACCCTTAAAATATGTCATTGTTTATTTTGATTATAGTAAGATATGAATGTTATAATAATTTAACCCTAGGTTTTTGTGAACAGAGAGAATCCTCAATGTAAATGTTGATACTTTGATTCTGTGTTGTTTGATTCTGTTCTGTTTGATTCCTTTCCTTTGGTAAAAAGTGAAAGTACCATAACAAAGGACTTTACCTGGTCCTGCATCAAATGATAGCAGTTCTGGTGGAGCTTCAGGGCTCTGGTGGTGGTAAAACTGCTTATTATATAGAAATATCGGGTTGGTGTCTGTGCCCGCTGAGAAGTCACAAACTCTCTGGTTGGGCGGCAACGTGACCCCCCCACTCACGAGCAGTACTTGCATGTCAACGGGGATCTTGTGCTCCTTCGCTATATGTTCTTGAAGGACGGAAACACTGCAAATAATTGTTCATTAATTATGATACAACATCGTCACTGTATTTCTATACAATCCACTATTTTATCTGAAATAAAATAAATCCCCTTTTTTACATCTGTATACTACATACCAAGTTAACCCAACACCAAAGGAATTTGTTTTTATTTTCACTAAGTAGAACTCATTTTCTTATTGGGAACGGTCTAACTTCTAGAACATCCTTGTTATTGCCTAATGTTATTTTAATATAAAATAAATTACAAAAGGTAAAAACCTTTGTAAAAAAATTGTAATTACAAATTTTTTTAGTCCCTTAAATTGTTATATTCTTCTAAACAGCTGACTCTTAATATAAAACTGCAATGTGTATTACCTCCTTGACTAATGCACATTGATTGGTTAGCATTGTTATAAAATCTTGATTTGGGTAAGAATGCTAATGAATATGCAGATAATTTAATTTACTCTATTTATTCAGAACAAATCAGCTTAACGTTACAGTAAATCTCAACCCAGTATACTTCAAATGTTTGCTTGTCTGCATTGGCCTTCCTTTTTCTTAAAATTTATGTTATGATCATTCTTCAATCATTCTTCAAAGGATAATTTCCCTGAACCACCCAAATAAATGAGAAAAATATGGATTAGGCCTATAAATAGAGGTGTGCGGATAGTGAATTTTTTTTATCGTATTCGTATCGGATAGCTTAAGTTCGGATCGGATAGTTAGGGTTTGGATCAGATAAAACAGTGGAGTCACACTTATCTAAGAATAAACTTTAAAAATCAATAAAAATGTTATCAAAAGTTAAAAAATTTGGCACAATAAATGATAACTTCTTCATAGACTAAAATTCAGACTTCACTGCATTTAATAGTAACAAATTTTAGGATGGCGTAATTCATGAATGAAATAAACAAATACCTTATAATTTGCCAATAAATTAACCTTTATCAACATATCTTAAAAATTAATTACGGTACATAAACCATAGATAAATAATAATTTGCAATTTTATTTCATGATTCAACTATTTCATTTATTACAATGATAAATCGAATCGCCATAAACATAGAACCAAGATATAACAGACGACGTTGGCTCTTCATCATCGGTTGTCTACATATCGTGTTGCCAAAGGACACCAGAGTCACAGAAATACGAACGTCCGGCTAGTCTGAACAACCTGATGGAGAAAAGGTTTACAGAGTTTAAATTAAAAACTAAGAAATGTAAACTCAGTTGTAACATTTACAATAAACTACAGCACGGATACAGTACTGTAATTTTACATCACCGTGTACACAATGTTAATATAAAATAAATCTTCTTTGAACAGAAGAATTCAGTTATTGTTTTTCGACGTAATAAAGATATCCTGTTAGCCATTACAAAGTTGCCCCACCATCTCATACATAAACACAAAGTATTCGGATGTAGCTGTACACTGTTGCTCGAGATAACATAGGGCAATGTCTAGCTACACTCACAGTGCATCACAATAGATTCAATTCTCAAGGTCCGACTTTATCATCACTTTTCGGCGAACTACTTTTTGTACATTTAAGTTTATCTCCAGTAATGACCGCAATCGTAAGAAGTAGTGCTACAGACGGCACTGTTTTTTCAATTTTCGTTTTTATGTGTCATGTTTTTTATTTCTAATGACAAGTCCATAACGGATAGAACGCAGCTTCACGAATACTAGATGCCGTTCAGGCAAAACATGTAGTAGACAAACCTATATGTGAACTGTGATAAGACATAAGTTGATTGATCTAAATACACAGTTCAGGTCTAAAATAATGGATTTTATTAATACTTTTAATGTACTTTTGGCTGCTCCTCCGGATAACCTGAACAACTCGGTAATCCGAACAGGGTTCGGTCTCAATTAGTTTGGATTACCAGGACTCTGGTGTAGTATATTATTTTTGCTGCAAATAACATCGCAAATTACAACAAATATGCTATTTCTAAGAACATTTTTGTTATTGCCTAATGTTATTTTAAGATAAAATCAATTACAAAAGGTAGATAATTCAATCCATTATGAGGATTAAGCTTTGTTACCAAATATTATATCAACGATTCAAGGCTTTTTGTAACCGAAATCATATTATATGCGGAATAATATCAAATTGCAATCTGATACTCGGTGAAACTAACGATAACGTTAAGCTTTGTATTTAAAAATGTAAAAAATCGTGTTGAACTTCATCGGTTGCTTAAATACGAAGTTGAGCAATCTAAACATTTTAAATGTTTACTTACAGCAATTAGGCTACTTAGGCCTAAGTTTACTGATTTGTCAGTTTACATTTTACACTCTACATATAAATTATTACTCTGGTAGGCTAATTTAAATTTTAGTATTATGATTGAATACTCACAGTTCCATCCCCAAGTTAATATCGAAGGTCATCATGGTCCCGACGTCAACGTTGAACATGTACAACATGTTGCCGGTTATACTGTCGTGAGCGCAGGGTCCCGCAATACCGTTACTCTTGACACTTAAATCACTCCATGCTGATCACTCTCTGACCCGCACTTGAAATTTTCACTGTCAATCACAATTATATTAGTATTTCAATTTTTTAGTCATATGTAATTTTGAAAAAAATATAACATAAAATGTAGTGCCGTGCCTTAAGGTAGCCTAAGTAGTCTTATAAGCAATTCATAAATCAGTATTTCCTACATCGACCATACCATTAATTTAATTCTTAATAGGTATCTTCAGACATACCTACTGATCTATACTTAAATGAAGAGAAGGATTTTTAGAAAAATAATAGTTAAAAAACTAGCTAATTTTAATTAACTGATACCCACACAAAATACATAAAACACTACAAAAATTCACTGACAGAGTACAACACTTAACCTTGGCATATTTGATATTGGCATATTTGATAAGGGGATCATGCAAAATGGTAGTGATCATTTGGCTAATTATTAAAGGAAGTTGTAAGATTTAGTAAACAATAAAGTAAAACTTGTTTTGTTTCCTAACTTATTGCAACATTTTGAAAACTGCAATAAAAAACATAACATGTGATTCACTGTTTTATTATTATTGATTGTATAAATTGTGGTAATGTTTTTTTTAATTGTATGACTTATATTATCTACAAATTAAAAAACATTGATTTAAGCTTTAAAATATTCTTTTATCCATAGTAGGAGATATTTTATTTAACTTATTAAGAGGTACTGACTTAAAGGATTGAATATACCGTAATAAGTTAAATTAAATATAATAAGTTATAAAATATAATGTTATAGAAATAAGTTAAACAAAAGGGGGGAAACACTGTCTACTAAACCTCAGTTGATATGAAAAATTTGTTTAGACGAATTAGTTCGCCTAAGCTTGTAAAAAATTGCATGTCCTGCAAGTAGGAAAAACTCAGCTATTGGAGCAAATTATTTTATTATTTTCTCTTCAGTTATCATTTTTGCCCTTTGTTATTGTTCTTTCCCACTTTGTTTTGCCAAACATGACGTAAGTTAGACTTTTTTAGCTGCGTGACTCTCAAATAGTTATTGTTTGGTTGTGTTAAGTGGTGAAAGTTGGTGCAGATAGTGGTTTGTTGGCAGTATCTCGATCTAATTTATTTATTTAAAACGTCAAAGTATGGAAAAAAGTTATAAAACTTGCCATATTTAAATTACTCAAAAGATAACGAGATAAAACGTTCAAGGTTCAGAAAACGGCTAAGAAAGAGCAGAAGAGGGTAAAGAGGAATTGATCATTTCTCAAAAATTAATAACACAGTATGCTTTTAATTCTATTCTATTCTTAAATATAGGTTAATTGTCATGTTTGCTTGACATTGTTATTTATTGTAATTTAGAAAACAAAATTTTAAAATAACATCCTCAGCTTTCATTTTGAGCTATTTATCACTACATAATTTTCAATAATCATCGCTCCTTTTGTGCCTATTACCCCACATATTTTAGATTATACTGAACTTAATTGGAAATTTGGTGAAGTTTATGTTATGTTTCAATCCAGTCTTAAAAACCTACAACCCACAATTATTCATAGGTTATTCAACATTGGCGAAGTTTACATTATGTTTCAATCCAGTCTTAAAAACCCACAGTTTCATAGGTTATTCAACAAACAGTTTTATCCATAGGTTTAAATACAGTAGGCCTTTAATTGGTGTTATTGCACTTTGATCCTATAAGGGATGCGGATATCATAATATGATGTCCAATTTGGATTTGCCCAGAGAAGTAATGTTAAAAATCTAAAAAATGACTAATATTAAAGCGAATATTGAAGAACCAAATGTTTTACTTAAACTTGTTTAATACATATAAGCATAAAAACATTTCTTCTTTTAATTACTTACTGTATTATTAAAAGAATTTTGTTTTATTTACGTTCGTTTGATGTCCATACTAAAATGTTGTACTTTTAGCATACTTTTTTAATACGTTATCCAATTTGATTTCAAGCATTTTCATTCAGTACCACCAAATAGTTGATGTTACAGGTTGAAACCAAATGATTTTACTTATTTTTAAAGTTATGATAAAACAATAAAATAGCTCAACCTGGTAACATCCTCCAACATAAAACTAAATTTAAAACATACTTGACAATCTTACCATGGGGGTTTTCCAATCAATCGGAGGAAAATTTAGCTCATTTTATATATGCTCTTCAAGAATTTTTTTTAATACCTTAAAGTTATCATCTGATTTTTTTTCTTTGTCCACTCGGTTGGGTCGGAGTCTCACAAATAAGAAGCCCAAAATCTCCCGGTCATAGCGGTATGGTTGAGCCATTTAAAGGCACAAAATTATTGGAAAGTAAGCAAATCATGCGTATTGAACTTAAAGTATAGAGAATTGTCCAAAATAGATGACTGGCACAGAGAGTAAACGTTCAAGATCCAAAATTATTCTCAACCAAGCCATGTTAATCAAAACTAATCTAAGTTAATAAATTAAATTGATATTTTTTGATATAATAAATTATATATTTCATTTTATTTGTAACAGTAGGCCTATATGATTGAGATTGAAATTCAGCTATCAAAAGCAAATGCTATTAGATCCTAGTAGGGCCTACTTATTCACACTTTTTGTCAATTACTAGTTGACGAGTTTTAATAAATGAATAACATAATTTCTCAAACTGGTCAAATTTTCAAACAAGTCATATCACCTGAAGTGCCGAGAGTGCTTTGTGTTACAAATATGGCTAGAAATTAAAACTTCTGTGCTCTAAAATAACAATTAACTAGGCCCTACCATTCACTCATTTTTTGCCAATAAATTGACAAATCTACCTTTTTTAAAGGAACATCTAAGAAAAAATTCAACTTTCTAGCTCATTATGCTATCATAAAAGTTTTTGTTAAATTAGTCGGAAACTTACATCATATGCAGAATAGATAGACACTTTAAAATAGCAATGAAGACAATATTTCTCATTGCATTCTCAAGAATATATCTTTGGAAGCTTTGTTGTTGATCATAATTTACAAAAAGTAATCGAACACGAAATATAAATTGTAAATAGGTTGTTAGTGACAGCAACACTTCAAGCTGTGATAAGTATTTAATCCTTTAACCGCGGCGTAAGTTGATGCGCCGCAGTTCAGTAGCGAGGGTTATTTTTTCGCAGCCTCGCACATTTGAAACAGCAGAGCATGTGGTATGGCATGCATTCTAGTGAATTTCATAAAAATGCACTAGAATGCAGCACGAAATGGTCAATGTAACCGTAACAAGGTTGTGGTTGCCGTGGCAAGAGTATTGCATGAGTTAACTCGCAGTTAAGAGGTTAACTATCACTTAAATAATATTGGAACACCACCACCCTCATTTTGGATTTTAGTGTAAACAGTAACTCCAAATAGGCCTATATTTTTAAATGTTATGTTATGTTATGTTTTAAATGTAATGAACATCTTGCTATGTTTGAAAACACTGTAAAACCTATACAACTTGCAATTAATTAAACAAATTTAAGCGGAGAGGTACTACCTGTTCATCTCTGATTTATGTATAATAGCCTAATGGAAATTTTTCACAATACTCTATTTAAATTCTAATCATAATACCCATACATTCTGAGACAAAATACATTTGAACAAAATTTATTTCACGATCTGTACAACTTAAGCAGCACTGTAACCCATCACCTCATACAAAAGGCATGTAAGTTTTAAAACCATACATTTTTTAATCGGATAATATACTACTACTAAAACAATAAGTGATTTCACCTACTAAATAAATGATGTTGCATTAGAAATTTTCTGTAAATAATGCAAGGTCGCGTAACACAAGTTGGCAACTGAAATACTACAGCTGACTGCCAAAACAGATCCCAGACAAAGGATTTTGCAAATACATACTTACTACGCAGTTCATCAAAAGAATGAAAATTGGGAAAAATATATTACTAGTTATAAAGAATTACTTTATTTTAACAATCAAATATAAGGTTATTCGTATAAGTACACAGGAATTCATTACCGATAAAACGTATTGGAGGAACAGAAAAATTGCCATTTTCTAAATAATGGCATCTCTACAGCTGGGATGAGAAAATAGGACTGAAAAACACAACATAACGATAAACCGTATCACAATTATGACTATTATCTAATTTATATGATTCTTTAATTATTATTTCAAAAATCTTTACAATAAATGGTATTTACATACTTGAAAATCCTTGTCCTATTAATAACCTAGGACACTTTAACTCATCATCAGTTCTGTCTGTAGACTAGCAGTGTTTCACTGATTCTGTTTCTGTCTGTTCACCTGTTCCAAATGTTTCGATTAGGAGTGCAGGAAGGAATATCTCTGAATTGACACTGAAAATGCAAAAACTTCCGCTTTCAACATTTTCTTTGTAAATGCAAAGGTGCTGTTTTTTTAGAATGCGTAATATTTTTAAGTATGTATATCAATATAAAATATTTATGATAAATAGTAAATAAATATAACAATGGGCGGCTTGCTTTTCCCTGTATATATGTTTGGTGATTTTTTTGGAATTATAGTTCATTGCGTATGTATTTTTTATTACAACGTGTGTAGCTTAGAAAAAAGTGAGTTTTAAATTTCAAAGAGGGATTTCTTGTTCTAGATTTTCTTTAATTTTTCAACACCAGCCCTGAACATATCAAATACCATTGACACCAGCGGGAGAGGAGAGTGTATAATTGACTCTACTATGATAATACCACAGTAGAGTAACGTAGTAGACTACACAGAGAAGAACAAAACAAGAATAGAGAAAGAACACGTTCTTTCCCTGGACCTTCACATATATATACATTTTAATGGCTATTGTTTTTGGTCTCTGGGGTACCAAAAACATGGTACCCCATATCATGGACCAAAAATATCAAGGTTAGTGTCATTTTTAGAGAAATTTGCATTTTTTATGTTTTTAAGAGTGACCTACCCTTAAAAAACTGTAGATACGGTGAATACATACATACATACATACCAAATTTCATCTAAATCAGACCAACAGGGTAGGTTGTGGCTCTATACACATACCATAGACATCACATCAAAACCGACTTTTTTGGATTAAAGGGGACCCCAAAACAAATATATCCACTCAAAGATGAACATTTTTGACATAAACAATATTTTCTCCATATACTACTAGGCCCATGTATAGGGGATAAAATAAAAATCTTAAATACATGTAAAGTTTAGTACAGGTATCTCTGAATTTGTATCAGACAGGTTGGCTGATGTGAAGATGGAATTTTACCCCGAAATCGGATTTAAAAATATTTTTCAAATAAATGAATGACGTTTTTTGTGAACACTGTTGAAATCTACATACAAAACAAATGATTATGATATGGATATGTCTAAGCCCTGGGGGTAGGGGGGTAGCGATTTTTGGAACACAAAAGAGTAACGGAGGAGCCATGACAATTGACTTATTTCTTTAGGCTGAGAATTTTGAATTTTTGGTCTCACCAACATGTTTTTTAAAATCTTCCCCAGTAACTCAAAATTTAATTACCAGACCACGTCGTGTTGTTTTTAAAAGGCCACAAAATTAAAAAAAACATGTTGGTGAGACCCAATATTCAAAATTTCGGCCTAAAGAATTATAGGTAATTGTTATGGCTATGAACCATACCATGAGCCTCGTTGTGGCATTTGCAAAATTATGTGTAATTCTACTAAATTTAAAAGCAGTGTGACTGACAAGGTTTACCCAATAGTTAGAAAATCAATGTATGTATATATATATATATATATTAGATTAGATTATTGAAATGGCGACCATATTACAAGGTAGGCATTTTAAGCCAAGTATGAATGAGGGTTGATTGTAAGATGATTGTGGTGCAATCTTGTAGTCTTGTTACTGACTAAGGTTGACATGTTCCTTAGAAAGGCCTCTTAATTAATAACCCAACAGCCGATGGCAACTATGGGACCTACTGTTTAACATGGATTGCAAACCACTGTCTCTGAATTACACACTGGTCTGGATGGTCTTTGTTGATAAACGTAGTATTCAGTAGTGTTAAGACTTTAATCCACATAAGAGAACACTACATCCACGGACCATTTCGCTCACAATTATCCACAATTAATTGGTGACCTCCAAGTAGATTTCAAGTAGATAGATATTGATATCCAAATCAAAAATATTACAATAATATGCGAAAAGTTTGATCAATATCTGTCGATAAAAAAGAGATTTTCCCTATTCTCCTTAAAATGGGAGAGTATGCAGGTTTGCTGCTGTGAGTAACCATTTTTACCATTAAAGTTTTTATTTTGACCATATACCAAATTTGATCAACATCTGTCCATAAATATATGAGTTTGCCTATTCTCTATATTACTAAAATGGAAAAGATGATTGAGTAGGTTAGCTTCCATAATAAACAAATAAGCTAACATTTTCAAGCATATGGGTGGATCAGAACCCCATGAAGCTAAATACCAAGATTCATCCAAAAATATAGGTAAACTAGCTGACCCCGACATTCGCAGACCACTTAAACATTAATTTAAAAAGTGCAAGTTTTTTTATCAAACTGTCAAATATTACAATAATATCAAAAGTTAAACAATATTTGTCGAAAGAATTTTTTCCTATCTCTTAAAATAATACATCCATTTGTATATGTCCAAATTTTTTTATTTTTTTATTTTTATTCTTCCATAGTACCATGGTTTTACATTTATATGGAAATAGTAGTTGTTAATCTTGCTATTTGTGGATGGGTGGCAGACATTGGCAGCATGGTATACTGATGAGGAGGGCGGCTTCTTTCACCCACCAGCTCAGCTTACAGTGCCTTTGCTCCTAACTGTAACAGTTTTGTTTCTTGTTGCAAAAGCCACTAACAGGTGTCCACTGCAATCCCAATTAAGCCTACAAATGCCGTCAACTTCCACCCAAGCCAGTCACTGTTTATTTAAGGTGGGCCCCCCTCTCCGCTTTACCACACATTTGCAAGCCAAATTGGGATTGCTCATGGTCGGGATTCGAACCCTAGCACTTCCGAATGGCTATAACGTTACGCTCATCAGCGTAGCGCATTAGCCGGCTCGGCCACTCAGTGCCTAGGAGTAGTAAGCGCTTACTTGGTTATAGACCTGCCCGGTGGCAGGCTCGTGTACTTCGAGAGCAGTTTCGGTTGTTTGCCCCCAGAGGACAACACGGTCACGTAGGCGATAGTGTCTAAAAAGGACACTAAACTGACGACAGATGCATCCACCTGCCATTTCTTATTGAATATGTAAATGTGTCGTAAATTACGACTTTGCCATTTCTAGGGTTAATATTGACCTGAAGTCGAATAGCATTATGGGTTCGTTGTGAAAGATTAGATATTTTGGGTCGCGGCTTAGATAATAACAATACTGAAATGATAAGACATATGAATAACATAATAATCAAAACAAATAAATCTGAGTGGATTGATTCACAGTTTTCTAATCCAACCTAAATCAAAAGCATTCGTAGCATCGTTTCTGAATCGTAGCAATTTGTTATAATAATACTCGCGTAAACTAACATTCATTAATTTCAATTGCGGAAAACAAAAAAGCAACTAATAATTACACTGGGACAAACCAACCAAACAGTATTCTATTTTTTTTTTACAATTAAGATTCATGATGCACAAAGTTGCTGAAAATCTTTTAATCAGACAGAATATAAATAAATAATCCTCAAAAACCGTTAACTATTAACGTGGCGAATAAAGCTGTTCATTTTGTACAGCACATGTTTACTTAATCGTTTTAATTTCTCAAAAGGGCTCTAACGATTTTTATTACAATTTGCAATCATAGTGCAAATAGTAATATATTATATGATACAACCCGTATGCCTGTAAAAATAACGGTTCAACAATTATGCGCTTTTAAATGTCTAAATAACACCGAGAGCAATGCTGATTTTGATGAAGCCTGAGTTCGTACATCAGTCAAAAAGCACTGCTTATTTTGAAGTGGCCAGAGGTTGTAAATTGTAACTTGATTATTATAAATTAATCTTTATACAAACAAATTATTACTACTCATTAATTTGTCTCTCCAAGATGATGTTAACAATAATTTAAGATACATAATGTTTTGTTTCCATGGTGTTTTTATTTCATTGTTAAGTTTTATTCCTTACAAGTTCTGGTTCCATAGTATGGGATTCTTTTTGGGCTTCTAGGGAGAAACCCAATTACAAACATCCTCTTATATAGATATAGATATGAGGAATGTTAACCTTTACTTATCTTCCATAATATTAAAATTGGAGCCCCAAAATACAACGTACTGGGTTTAGATTTTTTCATATGTAAGTAACCATTAGAGATAGAAGAAACTTTAAAATAATTAATTGTGTAGTTTTTTGAGCTGATTTTAATGGTAAATTGAAAAATGTATGATAATAACTAAAAATTACATATGAAAAATGCCACGTTTACAACATCGTTTTTAAAATTTTCCATTATATCCGACCTTGCGGCGGCCGGTTTAGGTCGGATAATCGAGACTACTGTATTTTATAAATAATTTTATTACTAAGTGCCAAATTTTTGAAAACTTTTCCATAGGGTAAAAATTTGATTTTACATAATTGCAAGACCAAAAATAATAATGTCTTGAAATTCCTTTAATAATGCCTTTTTGAATAATGCCTTGAAAATGATAAAAAAATTAGAAATATTCCTCTTAGCGACTCTCAGAATTACATTGAGTATAAAGTTGCTTGAGAGTTTCCAAAATATGGCGTGTTAACATACTAAATATTTCTTGAAATATTGTAAGAAAATAACTAATATGAAATGTATCAATTAATTTACCCAAAGTAAAATTAATATACCAGACCAGAGTTGTAGTTGTAACATAAATAATTTTCACACACCATTCATTAGTTTATTTAAATTTTTTATTTACTATTAAAATTCTTCACACATGAGAATATTTTAAGTTTGTTCATCCTAACAGTCAAACACTTTAAACACAATATCATCTTTAATTACAATTTTAAGGATAGATTTGCAAATACAACCCAAAAAGAAACAAATTAACAGTTTCATTCAGAATGAATAGAAAATGAAATATTGAAGCATTTTGATACTAAAATACATCTTAGTCTTGAAGATATAGATAGATTGATATAACAAAATATAGTGTAAGGTAAAAATAGTTGTGATTGGTCCCAACAATTCTCAGGTCCAATGGTAAACCCTTAATTTGCTCAAATCCAATCACCAAAACCTCGTTTCATAGATACATTCTGTAAAATAGAATAAGTACACTATGAACAGACAAAATAGTCCTAAGTAAAATCAAATATTAATGTACATTACTAGTGTAATTGCAAACCCACATTTTGATTAACCATATATCATTCCAAAATTAAATAAAAATTAATAAAATGAATAGTGTGTTCAATCTATTAGCATTCAAATGATATTTTAACTTACTAAAATATTATTGTTATAAGAAAATCAGAGAAAAATATTACAAATACACAAAAACAATGACATTGAGATGACAACTTAAAAAAACAATCTTCACAGACTGACGTAAGACTTCATAGTATGTTTTTCAAAGTAATTATAAAAAAACATTAGGTGAAGAATTATGAGTTATTGGAATCTATTGGTAAAATGATTGTTTCATCTTGAAGTCAATCTATGAGGGAGCCTTTATTCAAAGAGGAAGATGACTTTATTTTTCTTTTAACAGTCAATTTTCATATTATACCTAATGACTAGACTTTAAAAACCTCATAACTCACAATAATATTGAGATATTATTTAAAAAGTGAGTATTTCAAAATGGAGTAAACTCTGTTTTGACACATGGACTTAAATATTGTAACCAATGTTTATTATCAGCAAGTATCCACCCAATTTTACAAAAATGATTTAGATTGCTGTTTAAAATCTCATGTAATGGAGAACGACGATCGCACACAAATAAGAGAATAGTTCTATTTAAATTCAATACAATTTGTTGAACTGAACAACTTCTTAATGATAACATACAAGTTGTTTGACATTTCCATTGCCTCAGAAAAAAAACACATTAGTACAAAACATATCGATGGGTGTATGTATATAATCAACTGATTTAAAGTCTGTTAAAGTTTGTATACAGGTGCAATGGTCACAAACGGTATTGCACATTTAAAACCTTGAGGTAACCTTTGAATTATGTAATATGCATAATATTTCATGCATTAAATATTATAAATAATTACTTTGATTTGAATCCCAATGGTAATATGATCCATGCCAAAAATGAATAAATAAACAAATTGACTTCCATAATTTTTAATGTTTTATGTCCAAACAACTAAACACGATTACCAACATAAGTGTAAGTTACATATGGAACATTGATTGCATATTTTCAATTTAAAAAAAGAAAGGTAAAATCTTTGATTGTAAAAAATTAAAAATTGTACACCAGTTCATTGATATTATGTGTATAGTAATAAGTAATATAAGTACAATTTAAAAATGTTAACACTGTGATAAATTATGAGATAAATTGTTAAAAAATAATTTATTTTACTAATATGTGGACAATTTTAAATGCAATCCACTAACATTTATTATACATTATATTATCTAGATACATCGATTACACCTATAATAAATAGTACAGTTATAGACAAATAAATACAGCTGTCAGCAATGAGCTATAAACAAAATTCAATGCAAATGTATAATATATGGTTCCCTACAAATTCTGTTTCGTTGCAAAACAGTTCTATCACTCTTCACTAAACATAATGAGCTTAAAGGAATGTAAAACACAATAAAATAATCAGTCAATAGCATAACTTTACAATAGGATACACTGAGAACCTGCTATTATTACAGTGAATACAACACAATTGTACAGCTGTAGCGAACATTCACACTTGTTTAACAATCTTACGCTAAATTATTTCTAGACAGTTTATTGCGCTAAATTTGCCTCCTTAGTATGACAAGGACTATAAAATACAGTGATATGGGATTTTATTTGCCACTAGATCTTTTCTAAAATAACAAAAATATGAAAACTGACAAATATTTCTCAAATACTGAATTTATGAAAGAAGTCTCCACATATGTGAATAGAAAATAGTTAAATAACTATTCCCAAATTTTTGAAACAGTAAAACATAAGCAAATTGTCAGAGCAAAAATAGTTCCTTAATAAATAACAAGTTCAATACTATCCAATGGTGTCAAATCAATTGTCCAAAAACGTTTTAATAACATATAATTTTTAATACTTCAACAACAATCACAAATAAATCAAGAATATCAAATTAGATTATTCCTTTTAAAAAAGGGGAATCATGTGTATTCGATTAATGACTACAAAATTCAATCATAGAAGGAGTGTCCCTCCTTCTGAATTTTCTAGCCAAATCACAAAAATCCGGTCTCTACTAACCTACTACAATCTACCTTTGTTACCTAAGTAACTCAGGAAAGCAACAGTGCCTATACATTAGGTCTAACAGTTTAAACAGATAACATGAAAGACAAAACATAATTTCTTAATCATCTTAGAGAGTCCAACGAAAAATATATTTTTAATCATCGGAATTCAATAGTTAACAACCAAACAGCACGAGGATATTCCTAATCGATGATATACATCCTAAGGGGTATCTTATCAGAGGGTAGGCCACAGCTGACACGGGGAGAGAAGAGGAGTGAGAGGTGTGGAACGGGGGGGGGGGTCACACAGGGGGAACCTTGGCTGGCTGACTGACTCCGATTGGCTGAGCATTATCTACGAGTTGTGATGCGTTTTGTCTCATCTCCTCTGGCGATGCCCTGAAAAAGAATGAAATCTTGTTATAAACCTATATCAAAGAAAAACTTCAACAATATCAATCAAAAACAGTAAATAAGATTTTTAAAATAACAGTTAATTCAAAACAAGGAATAAATAAGAGACTACACCATATTAGTTTTGATCACTTTCCTCAAAAGATCATTAGTTCTCATTTTTCAATTTTAATTACACAAGAGTACCGGCAATCTGAACAAATTGGGACTGAACCCTGTTCGAATTATCCAGATATGCAGTGTAAAGTTGCATTAAAAGTACTAATAAAATCCATTATTTTAGAGCGGAACTGTGTATTTACCCCAATTAAATTACGTCTTATTTCAGTTCACATACAGGGTTGTCCAGTAATATGTTTTGCCTGTACAGCATCAAGTATTCCTGCAGAAACGTTATATCTGTTATGCAATCGTCATTTGAAACATAAAACATGACACAAACATTGACAAATAAAAACAAACAATGAAAAAACAGTGGCCTATAGGCCTACTTTTTATGCGATCACGGCCTATTGCTGTAGATGAATGCAAATGCTCGAAAAGTAGTTCGCCGAAAAGCAATGATCAAGAGTCATACTGTGTGATGTATTGTGAGTGTAGGTAGACATCGCCTTACCTTATCTCGAGGAACATTAAACTGCTACATTGTATGACATACATACATACATTGTATACATGTTTATGAGACAATGGCGCAACTTTGCATTGGCTAACAGGATTTATTTGTTACGTTAAAAGAGGATAACTGAATTCTAATGTTCCGAAAAGTAAGTCATTGTATTTAATTAGCTTTGGGTACGTAGTACTGTATAATTAGTGATACCGCATTTATGAAATTTATTACTTGTTCATTGTCGTTATGCAAATGTGTTGTTTAAAAATTATGGACAAGTCAAGCTTCCCATTTTTTCAGGTAACTTGAGCATACTGTACTACACTGGTTAAAGCTTATGATCTCAGATGAAAACTTTCAATAACATCTGGTATGCTTCTTTTTTTGAGTGATTTACTAACTTGTGATCTGAATTTAAGATTCTTCACAAAGCTGGCTACATATAATTAATATGTAAACATGATAGTTTTATACACATGAAATAATACTTTTGGGAATAACAGTGGAATTCAGATCCGGGCATAACGAGACTAAACTCTTGTCCAGATTAAAATGCATACCTTGCTTTGCCTTAAGTAAATGGTGGATTTAAAACACATAAATAATCGTACATAACATCAAAGGCATCGTTTCAATTTATTTTAAACACATTTCAAAACTGCAACTCCAAAATGACACTGAGTCTTTCAGACCATTCCTAAATACACAATTCGTATTGTCGATGTTTGTAGTAAGTTTCCAATGTATTTTTTCATTCTATTAATAAACTGTGTCATGTTTATTTAGTTGTAGAACTTGGCTTCAACATATTCCTACACTGTTTGCTTATATAATTGCTTATATAATTGATAAGTCAAATTACTAATTGATATGAAATTAAAATTTACTCAAAACAGATTTAATATTTGTTAGATTAAAACAATTATTCTGACATATATTTACTTCTTCAAAGATACTCAATAACATAATACTATGCTTAAAAATATCTACTAATATAATTTGTTGACATATACACCAAAAGCAATAATATTTTTTATTAATATTGCAGCAACAAGGCAAAGTGAGTAGGCATTTTTGCTGTGAAATGAGGATAGTAATAGTTGTGTCTAGGAGGACCTATGCTACTAGATGTCGAAAGATATCAGATTCTCTACACTGTCTTCTGAAGACCCGAGCTTTAGCACCCTTGGCTTTATGAAAAACAGCTCTATAATAAAAGTAAGTGCAGCTCCTAATGTGAGAATTAATCTCTTATTACTTGATGGACACCAATGTCATTATTTTCTTCTCAATTTAGGTATAGTGTGTGGTCAGATATAATTCACAATTGTCAGTTATTTATTTATATAAACTAGTAATTTTCGTTCATCATCTACTCAAGGACCAATGCATTAGATATAGTCAAATTGTGATAGTCATGGACTTTCCGATGTCCTACAAACAGTATATAATATCCTGTTCGATTACAAAAGGTATTTTAACTTAAGCTTACAACTTATCTGAAACTCCATTAAGTCAGCCTATTGTCTCAATGGGAAAAGAAAACTAAAATTTGAAAAAATAGATAAAACAAATATAGAAACCTGACAGCACCAAACTTGAACTAAAACAACACTGGATATCTAAATAAAAATTGGAAATTGCAATTACCAAAACAAAAATGGCAGCTGTTTAACAAGTATTTTGTATGCACTTTAAAATGATCTCTTAGCTTCACCCTCTTAAGTCAGTCGGCTTTGGGGCAGGAACAGAGGTCCCCAGGCAGGCTACCTGTGAGTAAGTGATTTGGTTGTTTCAGTTCTTGGAGTTAAGATTTCACTGTCTTAGGTGAAATTATGTTATTCAAAGGGGTATACATTTTTACTAATTTAGTCTCTTAACACGTTCACAACGGAAGTGAAAATCAGACTTTTTTACTTGGCGGAGCCAATATATATAAAAGATGACCAAACTCCATACTTAGGGTTTATTCAATTTCGCTTTGTTTTGATGAAAAATTACTTTGTTATCAAATTTTTTTGTCCAAATCTATTTTTTATTATATTTTTATTAAGTGAGTACCCATAGTAAGTGTGTACCAGTTCAGGTACACACTTACAAGAGGTCTTCTGCTAGGGACGGAAACACATATCAGCTATGTTTAGTGCGGCTGTGTTGGACATCAACGGCATTAGAAAACACAGCGAGTGTACCAGGTCAGGTACACTGCCACGATTTAAAGAGGCACCTGTGTTCCTGATCAGGTGCACTACGTGGCGAACGTGTTAATGAAGGATTACTTTGTGTTTTATATTCAAGGGAGTCTAATTACTGAATTTTATACATTCAGTCAAATTTTAGCAAGAGTCGCTTGTTGTAGCAAGTTTTTGTGCCCCAGGTAATAGATGATAGTTCTTGTTAAGTTTAATGAAAGCAATCATGTGTTTTAATAATTGTTGCATTTATTTATGTTTATATTATTGTGTCAGAGGTTCTAGATGAGACTTGTAATGTTTGTAATTCAATAAATTTTTGATTTATTAATCAGAATTACTCTTTTATCCAGCCACTGCGCCAAGTGGTTATGGGCCCAGAGTCCTTGGAAGTATTTTTCTTGTTTTAATTTACATTTGTATATTGTACTTGTGAATTAAAGTAACGTCAGTTGTTTGTTATTTCTGAGAGGCTTAACATCCTCATAGTTTTTGAAAAGGCTTAACATCCTTTGAGTGTGGAAAGAAAAGTTTGTGTGTTGAAATTTAAACCGTTACTTTTTTGTGAATTATCAGTTGTTTATTGAGGCCTAACATCTCTATAAATGGAAATGCAGAATACAGTTATCAAATTAAAATCTGCAAACAATTGGGACTTATGGAAGTTTCAAACCAGAGTTTCATTACAAGCAAAAGGTTTGTATGGCATTGTAACAGGAGATATTGTTAAACCCAGTGTCGAAGAAGAGAACTATGAAAGAAAATTAAAAGAATGGTTTGAAAAAGATTACAAGGCTCAGGACATTATAGTGTCAAGATTGGATGAGGGACCAATGTCACATGTTCTAAGCTGTGACACTGCTGAAAAGATATGGAGTAAGTTACTCATCGTTTATGAGAAAAAGTCTGATGTAAGTATTCATTTACTTCAACAAAAGTTCTTTAATCTGAGCTATTCTGGAGAAGGAATGTCTGTTTTTCTGTCTAAAGTAGAAGATATAGTAAACCAGATTAAACAGTTGGATAAGAGCAAAGCAGTTAGTGACAGTATGATAATCACCAAAGTTTTGATGGCGTTGCCATCTTCGTATTCTTACTTTATTAGTGCTTGGGACTCTGTACCTGTTGAAAATCAGACAGTAAGTTTGTTGAATGCGAGGCTGTTGATTGAAGAAGAAAGAATGAATGCGATGAATGCAAACAATAGGCATACTAACTTAGGTGAGGCAGCACTGAAAGTCCATTCGTTACGGAAGTGCTTCAGTTGTGGTAAGTCAGGCCACATGAAGGACACTTGTCCATCAGGTGGAGGTAGACAACCAGGAGGTTTCTTCAAACAATCATTTCGTTGTCATTATTGCGACAAACCAGGTCACATCAAGAAAAATTGTTATAAATTTAAGAAAGATGTTGCAAATGGGACTAATAAAAGTAATGTGGGAAATTATGTCAGTTCAGCTTTTTCAATAATTGGTAGTGATTTGCCTGATAATACTTGGTTTTTGGACACAGGGGCAACTGAACACTTGTGTAGCAATAGAGATTTGTTTTCATCTCTCAGTAACTTGTCTGATGAGAGATTTGTCAGATTTGCCAATGACAAGGTTTTACCTGTAACAGGAGTTGGTCATATAGATTTAAAGTTAAAAGTTGAGTCAAAAGTGAGTTGTAATGTGGTATTCAACCCGTCATCAGAAACCACAGTGGCTAAACCAGTTTACATAAACATATTCGAAGGAGATGAAGAAAATGAGCTCTCTGGTGAAAACAATGGTGGGGAAGGGAGAGAAGAACAAGATGAACCAGAACATAATGAGCGAATAGAAATATGTTCACTTCAAAATGACGAAGAAACTGAGGAAGCAACTGAAACAGAGAGAAGTGATAAAGATACGGAAACAATACATCTACGAAATCATGAGCAGTTTAAAAGATCACAGCGTTTCTGTGATTATGAAATGAATTTTATGTATTTGACTGATCCTGGAGACCCTCAATCACTGGAGGAGGCGATGAGGAGCGATTATACTGTTAAATGGAAAGATGCTATGGCTCAAGAATTGAACACTTTAGAGAAAAATAATACATGGACGGAGATTGAACGTCCAGAAAATGTTCAGACTATTGATACCAAGTGGGTGTTCAAAATAAAGAAAAATGAAAAAGGTGAACCCAAATTATTTAAGGCTAGATTAGTTGCTAGGGGGTTCCAACAGAATGAAATCTATAAGTTTTCTGAGACATATGCCCCTGTAGCAAGATTGAGCAGTCTGAGAATTTTTATGAGTACGGCAAATCAATTGAGCCTTCCTAAAAGGCAAATCATTGCTGAAGTACATTCTTCCCGCACTCAACTTCTCCAGTCAAGCAGTGATGACGACAGTTTGTCAGAGAAGAAAACTAAAAAGAGGAAAAAGAAAGCAAGATTGAAACAAGTTGCAGATTCTGTAGAATTGATTAAAGAAAGGGGACAAGAAAATCCAAATTTTCAAAAAGATGATGAAACATTTCAAAGAAGCAGCGTCAAGAAGCTGATTTATTAACTAAGCCTTTACAGCGTGCAATGTTTGAAAGACTTAGAAATTGTGTTGGACTTGAATAAGTTTTTCTTATTGATATAGCTCATGGTTGCTCTCATTAAGGGAGGGCGTTAAGTTTAATGAAAGCAATCGTGTGTTTTAATAATTGTTGCATTTATTTATGTTTATATTATTGTGTCAGAGGTTCTAGATGAGACTTGTAATGTTTGTAGTTAAATAAATTTTTGATTTATTAATCAGAATTACTCTTTTATCCAGCCACTGCGCCAAGTGTTCTGATGTAATGTTTGGCATAGTTTATTGGTCCAAAATAGTTTTATTAGAGTAGGATAAAAGCTATGTAAATCAGTCTACCAGTCTAATTAATTCTTCTAATTAATTAGTTAATTAATAATTAATTGAGTTTCGTACCCATTGTGATCGAGCAGTGGTCTCACGATTTTTTGGACTACCAATTCTGAGATTTCTGCTTGTCTCAAATTGGTTTTTGACACTGACACAGTTTTTAAAACTTATGTTATTATTTTTTAAAGTACAGTAAAATTACTTTTAAACATATAAGATAGGCCTAATTGAGAAATGCCTTCTTTATTGTTTGCCCAAAATGAAGATGATGTAAAAGGCTGTTTTCTCGCTTATTTGCTTGCTTGAGAGTGAATTGCAGCACTGCATTCTTTAGTAGCAAACCCTCCATACATAAGTCACCCATGAAACAAGGAAATGTATCACAAGAAGAGAGTTTAGCAATGGAAGATATGCTAATCACATAGATCTACTAGTTCCTAAAAATAAATCCAAAATTAAAACTAAATAATTAATTTAAATGTATTATTTTACCAGATGGATATTTCAAGCAAGTACACTAGGTCTATAATAAAAATACAAAATCTTTCCTACAAATCAAAATAAGTCACTCATCCAAACTCTTATTCTGGTAATACCCATTGAAAGCAACCTGAAAACTACAGTTGGAAAGCAATGAGTGCAGCACAAGCCGTAACATAATATAGGAAAGCAATGAGGAATGGTCATGCAACACGAGGGGTTAGCATCGACATGCGAGGTTATTGAGTTAGTATTGCCTCTGTGGTAGTGGCGACACTGTTTACGTCGGGCGCCACACATCCGGGTCCTCCATGAGTGTAGTGTTGTGGTCAGCCTGACTCACGACACCAGTGGGGGAAGACGCCATGGCTGCCATGTCTTGACGTGACCCTCTGCCACAATGTGGTTAGTAACTCACACTCACACAAACACACAAAGGTGGGCAGAAAATGTGAAGGCCAGCTTCAATTCTGATGTTATAATTTGATCAATTCTGTAGATGTGTCGGTTGGTACAAACTTGTTTGTGGACCAAGTAAATGCCAAAGGCAACTCCATTATAACAGTTAATTAGAGTTAACGGAATATGTTACAAATAATGCACATTCGCCCTTTGATTATTTTATGATGTATTTTACTTTGTTCCTGATTAAATTTTAAGTTATGACGGCACAATCGTAATCCCTTTTACTATATTTATATCTTACAATAGAAGTGGAATATAAAGTTAAGATCAGCATACGGTTCATAATATTTGATTAATTTTATGAAACAAGATCCAATCATGGTCTGGAAATTCTTCTAAATATTAAATAGGATATTAATTCAAACAAAATAAGTTTTTTAAGTATGAAATACTCCAAATTAGTTTTAATAAAAAACGAGGACCAAATTCAATTCCGATGTTATAATTTGATCAATTTTGCAGATGTGTTGATTGGTAGATTTTTTGATCAAACAAATGCCAAAGGGAACTTCATTATAACAGTTAACTACACTTAGCTGAATATGTTGCAAATAATGCACACATTAGGCCTTTGTATTTGACATTGTTCCTGAATAAATTTGAATGTTATGATGGCACGATTATAATCCCTTTTACTGTGTTTATATCTTTAAATAGAAGTGTAATTAAACATGTTTGTATTTAATTCCTTGTGGGAAATAGGTTAAATCATGAGGACATGTCTAACGGGAATGTTTTAAGTTCATCTAAAAAGCTGTTCTTATAACAAAACTATGACGTCACTAAAACCATATGATGTCACTGTTTCAAATTTTGGTCTTAGAAATTTCCAATCTGCCCCCAGAGCAAAGACATATCCATGTCGAAAGTTAAGATCAGCATAGGGATCGTACTTAATTATTTTTATGAATCAAGAGCCAATTATGGTCTTAAAACTCATCTAAATATTAATTAGTATCTTAATTCATACAAAATAAGTTTTAGAAGTTTGAAATCCTTTAGTTTAGTTTCATTATTTTTCGTCAATAGTCATGTGTGATGAACAGGAAGCTGGTTTTATGGATCTGTTGTAATGTGGTTTTAAATATGTGCAATTAAGATGTAATGACCTAAATTGTATAAAAAAACCAACACATCAGTAACAAGATGTTATATTGCAATTATTATTATATTATGAAAATATTGCAGAAAATGTGCATTAGGTTCAAAATACCCTAAATTGAACATTTTAGAATTTTTTTAGTCAAAATATGGACGCACCATTTAACGCAATATTACACTCTTTGCGCTGAAAGGTTATGTCTTTTCCCTTTGTGACGTTTGCTCTCACAGTTCACATAGAGAAAAAGTTATTTGTACGCTTTTATTCCACTCAAACTTCACGTTGCAGCCGCTATCTTTCCCGTTCGCAGCCATCATCATATAATACCCCTCCCCCGCAGATTACCTACCGAATACACCAATACACACGTGCCGCATAACTACATATGTTCAATTATTGATTTATGACTTAAGAATCAATCTGTATCGAGTTATAAATATATAAAAATGTATTTGCGCAAATTTTGTCAAATGACGTTTTAAAATGTCACTACTCCTTTTTGTGTAAACATAAATAGCCGTTTTAAAACGTCAATACTTTTTTAATGCAAAATACGGAACTCGAGAAAGGGTTAATTGTTGAATACAGTGTGTTGTCTTATGGAGCCACAATGTCAATCTTAAAAAAAGGATAAGATTATATTATAAGAAAATAACAAATATCATTCGCTTACTTGAAGTTACTTCAGATATCTGATCGTAGATTGGCAACATAATAATTTGAATTTCACAGTTTTACAGCCCAGAACGTATAAACAATCCTAGTGGAGTGGCAAAACAGTTCCGATAATGTTACCCGCTGCCCCAGACCACAATGCTTCTACTTCCGCCCCTTGATTCTCTGAAACCTTCATAAGAGCTCAGGATTGGGCGTAAACTAAGATCCTGGAATTTCAATCTTATTTTCATCTTGTGTTTCTCTTCAGTAAAGACTGTATGCTTTAGCAAATGAATATTGTAAATAGGAAGTGCAGAATTTTTATAATGTTAAGTTTGAGTTATTAATATATAAAGAGTGGTGGAAGAAACTAAGAAAAAAAAGATAATTTATATTCCGGTCTTTAAAAATTTATTATGAAAACCAGTATGAAGATCGAGTTTAATAATAAATAAGGAGCGTAGAAATGCAAACTTGAATTTTCTTAAGATTAATATTTTATTTTTTTGCTCTTAAATTTTGTTTTATACCATCGTAAATTTTTTTTACCGTTTTTCAAATGATTAGTGTTATCAATTTTACATCCATCAGATTGCTGATTCATTAAAAAGAACTATTTTTTGCACTTAATTGTTATGTACTTAATTAGCATGTATTTCATTTACAAATGAAATACATGCACCATATTTAGGATATCAACTCTAAAAATGTACTATTATTTTCAGTGAGTGTATAACTGAAAAAGATTAATTTTTAGAAATATATAATAAATAGTGAGGCATGGAGTTATAAAATTTTCTTGACTGGTTTCTTAACCCCTTATATTTTTTTAACTTAACTGTCCCAAAAAAGCATATTTTACTATAAGTTCGTATTGTACAAGGTTCAGAAAAGTAGGTTAAAGAAAAAAAATTTACTTAACCTATTTTAAGAGGTAAAATTTGAATTAAACTTACATTTTTTCAATTGTCTTCTAAACCAATAAACGTACCATAATAACCTAATTTAGGGATGGATTATACAGAGAAATAAACTATAATGCACTTAACAACACATCATAAAATCAATACAAAAAAACACGACGATAATGAACCCTGCCGGCCCCAAGATGAAGATAAACAGCTGGTGCGGTTTCAAGTTTTTTATAACATCGCTTACAAACACAAAGCCATAAGGAAACAGTTCATAAACGAATGTTAACACATTCTAGCGGTAAACTATCAAAGTAAAACAATATATCGGAACAAATAACATTGTTCTACGGGAGAACATATATTAGCAAAAACTTTTAAGGGGTTAAGTGCATATCAAGTTTAAATTTATCCCGCAAAAATAAAATGCAGGTTAAAATGCTGCAAACAGTGGACGCCGTGGGAGGACTGCTTCCTGCAAACTGTGCCTATGTGAGGGCCATTTCCTGTCACGGTCATCTGGTCACATGACCAATTCTCAGAATTTCAATCATTCATGTTCTTTCATCTCTAGCACACCGATATTTTCGGTAGCAGTAAGCTACTGCACATTGAAAAATTAGTAAAATAAATTTTAAATTAAAAGGAACAAATCATTATAAACAGTAAAAATGAATAACATTAACCCATTACCTACAATAGACGGGCATTGCCTGTCATTGGATCGCCAGCTTGTAACTACGGATGACGGGCGGTTTCCGTCATCAACGTAAATATCGATTTATTCTTGTATTTAGCAGTCTTTGAATGTTGTATTACGGTATTTGACTCTCGATTGTTATATTCAAAATATTGCATCGCTATATTTTGACTCTCGATTGTTTTTATATCGTTCTTTGTTTTCGAGTTTACGGTTTGTTTGTTTACATCGTCGTGTGGTATGCAGTTTGACAACAATGGTCATTTTGCAGCAATAAATTGCTTGTTTCTGAGGATAGTTCTGATTTTGTTAGACAGATTTTATATAAAAGTGGTAATTCGGAAAGAAAAGATAGTGGTGATTTGAGTTTTTCCAGCTGTGAAAGTGACATATAATAATCTAAAAGTGGGCCTAACCTTCAACAGTCAAACTGGACATCGAGTGATAACAGTTACAGAATAAAAAAGTTTTTTAGGCCTATATAGTGTAAATAGGCAGTGAAAAATTTATGTGTGGTACTAAATTAGAAAACATTCAGCTAGATATATGGGGAGTAAATATTCATTTTCTGTGTGTTTATTGAGTATTAAGCTTAAACCCTGATAAATACTCACATATAATTCAGTACTGGCATGCTTCAAAAGTGTACACTTATTTAGTAGCCGATGGGTTAAAGTTTCACTTCTTAATCGGTATATACAAATAGGAAGGTTATAAAAATATTCTAATGATGGTACCAATAAAAAAAAGACATAGGCGACAATATAATATTCCATAATATTAAAATTGTGGTCCCATAAGATAACATACTGTTTTTACCCATTTTAAATATTTCATTTGTTTGATATCGAGCAAAAAAAATCATAAATTTCAAAACATAAATTACTTTTATTAATCTAAAAATATTCATCAGTTGTTGTATACTGGTATACATGTATAATTTTGGACAAATGGTATCTAGATGACCTCTAAACAAAAACAAAATGGCCCGGGTACCATTGACCCTAGGTCCGTCCGGTCATGACAACTCGAGTAATAGCTTAACTTTCAGAGAGTTAATTTACAAATACAGTTTTTATGGAAAAATATATTAATGTCAATTTCTAAATACCAAGAAATTGTACATTTCTCGATTTATTTAAACATCAAATTTAAAAAGTAAGTGTGGGCAATTTTAAAGCAGTAAATTGTATTCACAGCCAATACATATTTTACATTGAAACAAATAATGTACAGGTATTTACAACCAGGAAGATTTATAATAAGTTATTATTTTTGTAAAAAAGTGAAAAAATATTTTTCAATAAATAAAAAAAATCTCTTGATAACCTGGCTTGGTTAACATAAGTCAAATGAAAAGTTGAATAACATCGGATTTTTAAGTTATATACACTTAAACTTAAGATGAAACAGATGTTAATATTACTCAACCCTAGATAGCATAGGAAATTAAAATTCAAACTTGTAGTCTTAATGGCTAAGAGCCTAGCTTGGCTGGTTTATATATACTAGAAGATGTTCACGGCCTGAAAAGATGTTCTACACTGGTGTCAATAACTACAACATGCATAACCAGAGCAACTTGGATGTGCCGATGCTAAAGTTAATGTTACGGTGAACTTAAGTAAGGTGTTTCCACGACACTGCTATTGTTGAAGTGTTAGACCTGAGTGAGAATTTCCTTCCTGTGCAGGAGAGGTAATTTGTAATTTCAGAATTTGATCAATTAAATCAAAAGTCCTGTGCACATGTCTCTTTTGCCACACCCACCCCACACCTTATAGTAATGTAGAATGGATGATGGAAAATAGAAGGATAGAAGGAAACCATGAGAAAAATGTAACAAAATATTAACATACCATTATACATATAAAATTAACTTATTTATTATACAAATTGTCGTCTGTAAACAACTACGGGACCTTAAAAAGAAGCGTTTTGTCGTGTTTAAATTTTACAGGGTTGGGTAGAAGTTGCCCAAATTTGTAGATATATTTGGGATTGCAGTGGACATTTATTTTTGATCTTTTACCATTGTATGGTTAAGAGGTGGTAAAACACCTACCAGTTCTAGGGTTTTAGGAAGAAAGTCAACTAGGAAATTTGTGATAACCTCTCAAATTATGTTTTCCAATTCTTAAACTTTTTGAGTTTTAAACTGGTAAACCTCCACCTTAGCTTAACCTCTGATGAAGTAAGATTTGGACTTCATGATTTTCTTCGGTCAGTCTTGAGAAAATTTATTTCTTCGTGTAACACAATACATACTGTATACTTTGTAGTCCTTTTTCACGAGCTGCATGACGAGTTGATTGTATTTTGCTGCATACCATTTTCCATTTCCTCAACTGTTTCCACATCTTCTTTGGAATTTGATGTACATGGGTAGCTATTTCTTCTCATGTATAAACATACAAAATTACTCTAGATTACTAGAACATCTTACAAAGACCCTTTGTTTATCACCTTTACATGGCAATTATCTTTGGATGTATGGCACATTTAGTCCTGCTCTCTATGCCACTAAAGACCTTTGCTCTTTACACGTTCCGTACATGCGTGCACGATCGTTGCCGCGCCTGC
The DNA here is from genome assembly GCA_023375725.1 of Nephotettix cincticeps. NCBI lineage: Eukaryota > Metazoa > Arthropoda > Insecta > Hemiptera > Cicadellidae > Nephotettix > Nephotettix cincticeps. Next base: position 25,080,985 of record CM041786.1, on the reverse strand, counting down.
CTGAGCCCAGACGCTACACAGTCGATTTCGACCTCTTGTCGCATAGCAACTAAAATTGTCAGTGTGAGCCCAGCTCTTGCTGAAGGAGGACAATTGCCGTTAGTGTGGCGGGAAGTATCTATGTCCCTGGGTGGGTGTTGAGAGGCTGATATTGACCAATTAACAATGTCATAAATTTAGGTGAATCAGATGCATTTTGATCAACGGGAACAGTGTTTTCATACTTCCTACTTCATAAGTAATTTCACTATTAATATTTTTCAGCTCCACTAAACAGTATTGTAATTTCTTTCAAAAGCGAACATGTAAAACAATTGATTTCCACACTCCTAACACGAGTAATCTTAGATTAATCATCAACAAACTGCTTCTTAGCCATGTTTGTTTATAAGTTGTTGAGGGTCTACCAAACTGCTGCCGGAACGTCACTGCCACACCCGATGACATGTGCCTGGGATCCTGGAGATCTGCTGATATTGTGTGAGAAAGCTGTATTTTGTTGTTCTTCAAATCTTTCATCATTTGAACCATGTGTACATCAAAGACTTCTATGTCGGTATTCTCAGAGAGTTCTTTACATTCATTAGTATTCCTTTTTTGTGGGTTTACTTTTTTTTATTACTGATAGTTCTAACACATTTAAAATTAGTCGAACAAGTTTGTTTTTCCCACTTTGATTAATGTGGAGTCCTTGCCTTGTAAAGTGGAATCTGTTTAGAATATACAAATCGATTGGATGTACTTTTACAAATCTTTGCTCTAGTTCCCTTATATAATCGTTTACATTTAGGATCTCATGGCTGGTCTCATGTTTTATGCTTGGATGTTGAGGTTTTGTAGTAAAAATAACATTCTTATTTTTACTTAGTTTGGTTAATCTATCTTCCAGGGTCGAGTAGATGGGTGAAGTTTTTTCTTAAAGTATCATTAGTCCCCCCCAATTAACACAACGTTTAATTTTGATTATAATGCAGAATCTGCCACTGGCATTAGACTTGCATTAGGCATTACTATTCCCATGACTTGTAGTTTGTAAGGAATGCGCTTCCTTGGCTGTCAGAATAAACAGATATTTTGAGACTCTTCCTCATACACTTTTTACTTGACGAGTTGTGAGTGTTGTTTTCTGTTAACTTCATGTGTTGGGGTTTTTTAGGACTACTTCTTTTATTTGGTTATATTCTATGTTCCCTTTTCCAGTTGATCACGGTTTGTAACTCCTTCTCCTTCTCTCAGTGGTAGGTACCTGCTGTTCAGGGGCAGAGTATTTGTCTAACTGCCTGTGGACTTTTAGTGGTGACCTTTTGCCAGCCGCCTGACTCAATACCGTGGGGGAGGGGGCTGCTGGTGACCCTTTCCGGCAAACAATTTTCAATTTTCCTCTGATTCATTCACAGCTGAATGGCTGTACATAGGTTCATTTGCAGTTTTAATGAAGAACAGTGATCCAAATATTCCATTATCTATTATTAGCTTATTACTTATGATGTATGTGACATGACTCCTTTTTGTAATCATTAGATACTCTGTGACCAGTTAATCTAAAGAAGCCTGCTGGAGGCTGACGACTCCCTTATTTAGCACCTGTTCAACTATCCACTCAGCTGTTATTATCATGTGTATGTCACAATCATATGTATTAATTTGTTGTGGGCCTTTTTATTCAGCATAAGAAGGAACGGTTTTATCATTGGTTAAAAACTGCCAAACTCTCTTTGAGATTATTTTAGCACTAGTGGCTCGTAAGTGACAACTAACTCTCAGCCAATTACGCCAAGTATTACTGTCTGAAAAAGCGTTCAAGTGGCTATAAAGCATACACTAGCGGTAAAACAGCGAACTCCATGATTTAATTTCAACATTAACTCACAGGTGACAGTGGGTCAGCTGAATGGCACAAGGACTTAAAGGTTCACTAAATGGCACTTCCCGCCGGTATCCTACCTGATTTTTGACTGTAGCAAAAGCCACAGTCACTAGTTGTTGGGTTAAGAGGAAGAAACACTTAGGTGTTTGCTACTTGTCTCTCTCACTGATTTTTCATTAGGCTTCAGTCTAAATTCATCTCCGAATTCCGTAAAAAAATAGTAAACCTTCAATTGTTCAAAACTTAATAAACAGCTTGTCAAAGTATCAAATTTCAAATAAGATAGAATACATGAAATATAATTTTTTTAAATTATCAATTACAGTAAGTACCGGTACCTTCATTGGTCGACCAACATTGACATCATTCACAATAATTTGCTAATATTACCCCTCATGTCAATCCTTCTACATCTAACAATACACAGTACAAATTTTTACAGTTTGTCCGGCATTTAAAAAACATAAACAGCATGGCACCGAAATAGCATCTAATCTCCTCAGCAACTGGTCGATACGCTGAGCCTCTTATCAACAAGCAGAGTTAACTCAGGAGAGCGGTAAAAGCTTATGGATGGAAAGGAATCAGAGACACCACGAAAATAAAAAAGCTGATCCTGCTTGATATGGAGGCCATTTATATTTTCATGAAAAATATTGGTCACTACTGTTCAAAATATATTTTATATTTGTAATTGACACCTCTCTCTCTCACTCTCTTTAAAAAGTTGGTTCAACCTATGTTTAAGTATAGAGAGTTTTAAAGTATCTTGTGTCAAACTATCAAAGGTTTACTGTGTTAGGGTTTACTTTGTCATTTAGGTCCTGAAGTAAATAACTTTCACAGGTTCAACCATAGCCTGATGAACTTACTTGCGTCCAAGGGACATCATCCCGTAAATGACTCCGGTTCCAAATATCAGCCCACTGCCGAACAAACTTCCCAGGCCCGGGCAGAACAATACGGCGGGGATGGCAATCCTGCAGAAGCACAACAGATTACAGAATGGCCCTTGGTAAACCTTGTTCTAAACAGTGGAACCTCGATGAATCAAATCTCAAGGGGGACCGGAAAACTTTGAATTATCAAATATTTCGAATAAAAGAGGTTTCATTTATCAAGGTTGAATTTCCCTTAAGTTCGATTTACAGAGGTTCAATACTGTGTGAGCAATGAGTACAGTCAGGAGTTTCAGTATTCTCAAAATAAGGTGTTTTGTATATTGTGCATCAATATTAATTACATATTGTAATAGTTATTACAGTAATAAACAATTACAGAATGATATCCAATAATATACGTACGTACTTAAAAATTGAAGAAATATTTCATTTAATTTAAGTTACTTTCTTTATTGAACTAACTTTACTATTATTAGCCATTTTCAGTGGATAGGTTGTAGAATAACTTTTACGCTTTCTTCATAGATAAGTACCTTATACAAACGTTTTGCCATTATGGCTGAAAACGAAAACGCACATTTTTGACCTTGAATAACTTTAAAACAAACTAAACACTGCACTAACTAGAGTACGTCCACAATAAAATCGATGCCACGCACGAATGAGAGATATGAATTTCCTGTCTAAACGCAAAGCAGTAAAGTATCGATTTTCAATATTTTCAATCATAACAAATTTAATTCGATTTCAAATAATCAAGGAATTTTAGCCTTTACCTCGAATTATAGAGGTGCGAGGATTGCACCATTTTGAATTATAGAGGTTTTTGGGCAATAACTTAGAATTATAGAGAACTATCTTAATGTGGAAAAATACCAATAAAATTAGAATGAACAAGGCATTTCTTGTGAACTGTTTGATTTGTAAAGGTAAAATTAACATTACAAAGATAGGGTAGTTTACGGGGAATGACGAAATTCAAATTAATGAGGATTTTGAATAATTAAGGTTTGATTTGTGAAGGTTCCACTGTATCTTCTTGTATTCCTTTGGATCATCTTAGTTAAAATTGTATTTTGCACTGTTAATATATGGTTACAGTAGGCCTACTAATGAAACGAACGACTCAGAACATAATTCATTTTTATTTATTTAATGTTTATGATTTGGGATGTACATGAAATAAAAATTACCACAGTCTACTTGGAATTTTAAAATTTTTCCTGAAATAAAGCTTAATTTCTTTTGGTTGGTGGAGTTCGGAATATTTTGAATAACATCCTCTCAACTGAGGAAAATATTTCAGGAGTGTTTACTTATAAATATATTGTAACTAGATCTAAGTAGGGTAAACTATGTCTAAAATTTTAAAAACAAAAAAATTTTGTAGCTTCCTAAAAGCTACATAAAAATTTATCTAGCTGGGATTGGGATCAAAAATTAGTCCCATAATGATTGTTGTGGTACATTCAACATACAGTAAGAAAGTTCAATATTTAAAGAGACATACATATGTTACCATTCCATTAATTAAAAAAAAACTCTCTTACCCTCCGTAAAAGACAGCCCGATTCCAATATGGACGTTTATCGACCCAGTCACTAAGCGTCTGTACAAAGTCGATAAACATGCAGCAACATGGCGCTTCTATCACAATCACTAAGAAGCCAGCAACCCTGTCAAGAGTTTGTAACGTTAAAATACTGTCATAATTTCACTTTAATTACAGTAGAATCTCGATTAACCATCACCCTTTTAACCATCAGTTTCTATTAACCGCCACCCGCTAGCGCAAAAAAATCATGTTTCCGCGTCAGCGCCGGCCTGGATCGCCTGTTGAGGCTCTATGATGAATAGTGATCCTACATTCATTTCTCATTCATACTTGGCTTTAAATACCTACCTGGGTAGGTCACCATTTCAGTTAAAAGTATAAAGTAAAGTATAAAAGTGATGACTGTACTGCACACCTGCAATGTGTGTGAATCATTGGCGGCAAGGGTAGTGACCCAGCTGGTTAATCCCTTACACTGTCTTCTGCATTCCACTGCTACTGTTTCATTTCAGTTCAGTATGGTGCATGGCTACAGTGAACTGAAGTTATTGCCGATTTAGATTTTAATAAAGTGTTTCCCACTTGAACTGGCCTAGTTTTGTTTTTTCTTGTATAAAATCAATTCAAATTCAGCAATTGTGAAAGTTAATCAGGACTTACAATGGCACTGTTATAACATACAAGGCAATGAATTGCGATGTTGCCACGCCAAACACTGTCTAGGTGCTAAGTTGTAACGGTGCTATTATTATTTCTGTTATCCGTCTATTCGGTTATCCGTCATGGCCTCGGTCCCGAGGGTGACAGTTAATCGAGGTTCTACTGTACTAATTACTAAGTTAAATTCCTTACTAAGCATTATACCATTATGTATGAACGTGCACATTTCCTTTAAAAATATGTGGCTATAGAAGGGGGCCAAGCTCTTACAGTTTAACCCTGCAGAACAGTTTAACCGTGCTAGGGCTCAGGCACGGTCAAAACAGCTTCAAGCTATACAGTGTAAGAAATTTTTATTATAACATAAACAAGGTTTTTATTATTGGACTTGAGTTTAAATTATTGAATATAAATGTTGAAATAATTAATATAAAATTAATGAAATCAGCGAGACTCTAATTTTGTAAAGTTTATTCAAATACACAGATGGCACTTTTAATTACTGTCTTCATCTAAAATCATCAATTCATCATTTTTGGAAGCACATTCAACGCAGGTTGATGTTGATTTTTCATCCAGACCAGAATCCATAATCCAGATTCCTCAGTTCCTGTGTTATGGTCACTTTCATGAATAGAATCGTCACACCCCTAAGGTCACAATCACTCAAAACTTCATTTTTGTCACCATTGTCAAGTAACACTCGTCTAGCACAATATAGATCTCGCCATAGAACTTGATTAGCAGATTCTTCCTTCTCTGCTCTGAGAAGCATTTGTTCTACTCGTTCATATTTTCTTTGATCCATATTTACAATTTTAAAAGGTTTACTAGTAATATGAGTAAGTCATACTAAAACTAAAAACACAATAACTTAAAAGAAACTATAAAAACATGTTTGAAAACTAAGTTTTTATTAGGAAAATTTACTACATGAAGGCGGTCGCGCACGGTGGAATAGACTGCACAAAGCGCAAAAGTTGAGATATCAGTCCACACTCAGCGCCTCACACCAACAAACCCCTAAATAGGTAGTGGAATGTGATTATAATAAATGGGGGAAGAATTAGAGGGGGTAGGGACGATATTTGCTCAAGGACGTAACGGTAAATCTAAAAATAACAAATGGCACTGTCTAAATGACCGCAGCGCATACCCTCAAGGGCTATGAGCAATGTAAAAATTGTTTTTATATTCAATTAAAAGTTTAAAAAAGTTTTCGTAATGTAGAGGTCAGGTGAAAATCAGCTTATACAATAAAAAAACAAAGGGTAACTTACTATAGCAGTACAATAAAGAGGGGTGACGGGATTTTTAGAAGGGCTTACTAAACCAGTCATGTTATAAAATCACTGATTCAGCAGTTTCGTCATGAGTGAGACAGTTGAGGTTTCCTTAACTCGGTGATCTGACAGGTTGGAGACCGGAGTCGGCATTCTGATGGTGGCTTAAAAATCAGATCATCAGTTCATATAGACCGCAGCCACCACATCTACCATCATAATAGTACATCTACCATTCGCTTATTTTAAATGAAGACTTTCTTGCTACCAAGAAGTAATAAACAGGCGTTACATTTAAAATTACCACTATTTTAAATAATTCAACATGTTTAAAGAATTAAACATGAATATCATGTTTAAAGAGCAAACAATTAACCCTAAATTAAAACAGGATTTTAACTCACTATATTGTCACAGTTAGAATTAAATTTTTTAAAGTTCTTTTAATTACTTTGCAATTGTCATAGTCAACTAACAAGTAAATATGTAGGCTTTTACACATATTTGACAGTAAATAATCGAAGTATTGGATTCTAATACGTAACTGATTGTTGGTGAAACAAAAGAAATGGGATAAAATTAATAGATTATGTACCAATTTATGCGGACACTTAAAAAGTGAGAAATTAGGAGCACATCATTTAAATTCTACTTCAATTTTGTAATATGATAAAGTAATGGATAAAAATAGAGGAATTTCTTTTTGGTAAATTTCTGGATCAGATACAGTGTTTGTTTTTGTCATAGTATGGTATTATGTCTGTACATACGGAGTGCAAATAGATGACATCGGGGGCACATCAAACATCTGATATTGTAGGAGGTTCTGCCAAAAAATTACAAATTTACAAGTGTTTATTACCAATTTTCTTAGTTACTGGTAAAATATATTTAATTCACTCATGTTTAAAGGCATTGGATTTAAAGAGACATTTTTCATACCACGAATTTGAAAAACAAACATTTTTTAGCCAACTGATATTTCTTACTACCATAGTGACACTTTTTGAGGTTTTCCCTTACTTCCTACAACCACTACCTACTTAGAATATCAAATCGTTACTTTTTGTTTATTTTACAGCCAGGAGACCCTTCTAGAATAATCAATTATTGAAATGTTTTGGCTGATTTCAATCTGTGGGAGTTTCATACCTCAATTAAGTCACACTAATACAGGTACTGTTGTTGTGAGACAACAAACTATATTATAAGTTACCAGTAGTTTACTCACATTTGCCACATGCCACCTAATAAACAGTCAATGTTGCCCAGAAGTATTCCAATACAGTTCCACAAACCCAGGAAAATTGCCACTGAAAGAAAAATCATATATTGATTAGAGTTACCCATCGCACACTGCTGCGATACAAAAAACGGATTAATTAGGTTTAGATTCGCTGGCAAATATGAAACATAATATAAGTATTACAGTATTACCTTTCTAAGATGGTGGCCTATACAGGTATTTTAAGTTTAATTATGTATAAGAAATGAGTGTATTCATGTGGACTGTAAATATTAAAACATAGGCTATACGAAAGATTTAGACGGACTAATCATTTTACACCAGCGTATCTTTGATCATGTTATATCTTGGTACACACATACACAAAATAAAATATTCGTCAATAATACTTTTATACTTTATACTTTTAACTGAAATGGCGACCTACCCAGGTAGGTATTTTAAGCCAAGTATGAATGAGGAATGAATGTAGGATGATTATGGCGCGATCTTGTAATCTTGTTACTGACTAAGGCCGACATGTTCCTTAGACAGGACTGTTAATTAATAGCCCAACAGCCGATGGCAACTAATGGACCTATAGTTTAACGTGGAATCCGAACCACGGCCTCTGAATTACGAATTGAATAAACAATATAAACCCTTTATTTTGCGAAAAGCTAAAGGAAGAAGCTCACACCTGGCGGGCGAAGCAATGGAGAGCTCCATCTTGTACGGCTGACAGGTCAAGACTGAGCGCCGCAGACACTTGGTTGCGGTGGAGATTTGGAGTGGGGGAACCCAGGTACACAACAAAACTGCGGGAACCCCCGTCACAGCACTATTATCGACTGCAGCGCTATGGGAACCGTACTTTACGGACAACCACCGTATTTGACCAACATAAATTTCATAATCATGTGATTTTAAATCGTAATACATAATCCCCAAAAACTCGTTAGTTATGAGCAAGAACCTATGGAGCTTCCAGTTACTTCTACAGTAAAACCCCGGTTAACCGAAATAAAGGGGGGAGAGCCGTTTCGGATAACCAATTTTTCGAGAGCAAGAACCTATGGAGCTTCCACTTACTTCTACAGTAAAACCCCGGTTAACCGAAATAAAGGGGGGGAGGGCCGTTTTGGATAACCAATTTTCGGTTAAACTGTTATATGCTTAAAAGTGTCCATTAACATGGTGTGTAAGCAAGCTTACACAACGATTGTCAACGATAACAAACGATGAGACTGGCAACCGATATGAAACGAGTCAATTGCAGACGACTTCGTAATGTAACCAGGACGACACAGTTTCCACAACCACCTAAATACTAATTGATATGAATTTTTTTGACTTGACTTGACTTGGGCAAATCAAATAGATTATGTGTGTTGTAGACTATCAAAAGTTTTATATTTATTGAAAGTTTTAAAATTTCATGTTCCTACAGTATATATTGTAAATGTTTATTATGCTTTATTTCATAGTATTATTATCTATGGTTTGATCCTTTGGGGCAACAGTTCTAGAATTAATGAAGTTCTGGTGTTGCAAAAAAAAGCTTTGAGAATAATGACAAGTGCAGATTTTAGAGCACACTGCAAACCCATTTTTGTAGATCTTAAGATAATGACTGTGATAAATCAGTATATTTACATGCTATGTCTCTATGTCAAAGATAAAGAAATGATTTTAAATAATAATATTCATATGCACAAGACTAGAACCCAGGGAAAAATACACATTCCTCGTGTCAGGTTAAGTAAAACACAAAAAAGCCATGTAATATTAGGCTCAAAACTGTTAAATCATCTTCCTCTCAACCTGACATGCTTACCTTATAAACATTTTAAAAGTAAGCTTTTTTCCTTTCTAGTCACTACACCCTTTTACAGTGTTAAAGAATTTTTTGAATATAAAATATAACTAATAGCCTAGTCAAATGTTTTTTTCTGTCAATTTCTTTCATTTTTCATATTATATGTCTAAATGTTAGATTCTAAATGTTATATTTGTTCAAATAGGTTGTAGTGTTTTTTTATAAAGATTATTTACATTAAATGTTATACTTTTAGATGTCTATATTTGTTACTGTCCGTTAGTTTTAAATGTTTTAAAGTTATTATTTAAAGTTATTTTTTTAGTAGTTTATTATATAAATCTTTGATATCATTAGTGTAGGATACATGGTTACCATTTATATTACCATAAGCATGTATAATATTACTGATTGTTATTACTCTAGCACAGCTGTGATAAGAAAAGACTGAAATTAATTTTAAGAAATATATTGTATGACAATAGCCTGTACATTTAGGTAATGTTTTTGGCTAATAAATAATTCTGATTCTGATTCTGGATAATTCTCTTGCTGCATTCGAGGCACCTTTTATTTTTTACTCTTTTGCCGTAACTTGCCTTTTTGGTGATTCAAGATAACAGTACCGTATTTACTTTTTACAAATACACAATGTTTACACAAACAAAGTGAGTGTAAGGACCAGCCAGGATTGTGCGTCACGTAGCTTGATGACTTGCACAAGTGAACGTAACACATCAGGGTGAGCTGGCGGTGTTGTAAATAGTATATTTTTATGTTAGTGTCATATTTTAATGATTTAAAATCAAATAAATGTGTTTTTACTTATAACAGTGAGTTTGAAAAAATATAAGAACAAAAAAGTGTGCGGATCGGTAAAAGAATGTCCCCAGGTGAATGTTGTTGTGAAAAATGGCCATATATTCCTTTTTTTTGTCCGGATGGTGTTTCTTTACTCTTTTCCATCAAAAGGTGAGTAAAAACTTTAAAAAATTTTTAGCAAATACCACTCTCTATTGCAAGCCATTTTAACAGCTAACGTGTTAAAATGGCTTGCTCTGTTTTGATGATTTTAGTTTTGCATGAAATTGTCAGTAGAGTTCAGTAGTGTTGCTTGTTAGATATGTAGATAAATGCTGACTGTGTAAATTATTTTCATTAGGTTATTCAATTTTATCTTTAATCATAGACAATAGGCTATTAATTATTAATTTATATTTCATTGTGGATAGCCTCTGGATCTTTGAATGAAAAAATTATGGTTTAAAATACCTTTCTGTCATTGGATCCTGGTGTAGTTTTTTGACTGTGAAGTTTTTCGAATGTAAATAGTAATGTTTTAGTGTAATGTAAACAGTTGACGGCAATACTCAAGACCTGAACATGCATTCAAACAACACGAAATGGCCGTAGTCAAAAAACTACACCAAGATCCATTGACAGGTAAGGAAAGGTATTTTAAACCATAAATTTACATTTTCTTCGTTACGGCGAAAAATCCCAAACATAGGGAGAAAATCCGACTGAAACAGGGTCAAGTAGGCTTTAAAAAATTCCCGCCTAGAAATACATAGGCCTAGGTCTATTCCAATTCCAATATTTATGGCATAAAATAGCTTTATTGGTTGTAATATTATAGGCCTACTGAATGTAAATAAATAATGAATATGTTAACCACAAACGGGATTTCAAGATCAAGTTAACCATAGACAAACAAATACTACTCAACTAATATTCTCCTAACTTAAATTATTAGTAAAAACTAACTGAATTATCCCACTGCTCAATCTGAAACCGATAAATTACTTACTTCCACCACCTACAGTTCCTAGCCCTCTGCCAGCATATTTCATCCACCATGGTACATCATCCTTTGGTACAGGATCCTCATTAGGTCTTTGCATCAAACTTCCAATTTTCTCTGCAAACGACTAGAAATAAAATAAAAACGTTATTAGTTCTGGCATTATGATACCGAGATAAATACATCAGATAACTGTCAATATGGTATACAACTATTACAAGGGAGCTTAAATAGACTAAGTATTCTCACATTAAAATTAAATTCTTTCCTTACCATGATAATTATATCAAATTAAGTGCTAAACGATTTCCACAGCGCAAAAGAGATTAGATATAAAGCAAAGGGAACTGAAGATATTTGCAGAAGTATGAGTTACTTCAGATACAGATCAGATCAAACGCACACAAAATGACGTTACATAAATTACAAAAAAACATAACCAACCAACCACCCCAATTGCAATACTTGGAATAAAAGGTATTTAAACAGCTGATTCAAAAGAGAGTGGAGGATATGAATATTACTGGAATTTCATTACATCGACATTAGCACTATAATACCAATGATGAACCATAACTAAAAGTTGTATCAATGTAATACTCAAGTGTAATAAGTGTGATAAAGTGTAATAATATGTAATAATAAAGCGTATTATTAAAGACCAACTAGACTAGACTCTGTACTTGTACTGTGCTGGAATATGTTCTTCTTGGCGGAGGCTTTTGTTTAGTTTAAAAACCCCTTTACAGGGGTTTACTTGACTCCTTTACAGTAGTTTATTCATAAGTCGTCCCCTATATTGGCAATTTCCCCCCTAGACTAGATTTTAGATAGCCTATGTCATTATTCACATATGAAATACCGACACAAACAGGACAGTATTTTTGTATTAATTTCCAGTATTACTCGGCAAAAATTGCCAATAAAGGCATAGATGAACGGATACTAAATCTGCAATCACTGTTTGGCAGCTCCAGTGTTAACGCAGCTTTAGTATAGTATGTCATTTAATATACTCCGGAATGGCTGTGGCTGAACAAGGCCAATGTTTGTTTATGTATAGCATTTCCACTGGGGTAATTAAAATCAGCGTTTTGATTTGAGGTTAGGGTTAGAATAAAGAATAAAGGCAAGAAAGTGATCAAAAATCATTTGAGTGTATCAAGTAATGGAGGATAAACCCCTAATCAGCCTACCAGGTAGGTCGTGTGTGCTGCATAAAATTTTCTACAGCCACAACCCTAATTATGGCGAGGTTAAAATTAAGCCCCATAATTTTAAGAAATGCATATTTAAATACCAAAATAGACTAGTTTATGTAACAAAGGTCCAAAGCGTAGCCTCTTACTACCTAACGTCAACCTATTGTTGTGTAGATAACAATAGAGGAAAGATAAAAAATATAATTGGCATACTCTAGTTGTTAGCCAGGTTGTGTGATGTACTGTCATAGGGTATGTAGGCTACCCTCCATTCAAATTTTGAGGGTTCTCTTGGGCAGATCCTCTCCTTTATGGGGTCTTGGAAGCTGTTGTCTTATGAATCCTTATAAAGTATTGTGTGGTTTGAGCCCGGTGGGAAATCAATTTACTTCCCTAAGAAATAGGTATAGACTGACCATGAATTAGGTACCTTTCCCATCCTTATCAATCCCTTCTTCTCGGTAGTCGTAAAATATTCTGCGGGAAGACATGCCTAGTTTTGCATAGAACTTAATTAACTTAGTTTGAGGATGTTTTTTCTATTATAAATATTCAATGTAGAAAATATAGAACTCAACCCTTAAGAGCACTGTTTGTCAATCATCATTCAAAATCACTTTAGGCTATTTACAAAGATTTGCAATGGCGTCAAAATATTAATTCAAAAAATGTAGGATTACATTCTAATCTTGATGTACGGGAAGATTTTCTCTCGATTTCAGGAACACACCTAGCAAGTAGAAGGTATTCTTTGTTGGCCAGTTGGTGAGAACAGTCTTCAGCATGTTGCAGAATTTGGACCTCTGTATGAAGACAACCTCTCATATTGGGTGCTTTGGTGTAGGCGCAGTTGGTACCTCAATGCTTGGTATTATGGGAATGGATAGCTGATCCCTTTAGAAGTGGTTTAACATCTACATAGAGAATCACATCCCTGATAAAGATATGAAGATATTGTGTGATGAAGATATTCAGTTCGAGACCTTTACTGAGGCAAATTACCCTTATCTCTAGGAGGAGGATGTGTTTTAGGTTGCCCACAGTACTGCAAGCGAGCGTGGTAAGCGGTCTTTGTCGTGGCTGCATCACTAGAGTGTTTTATGCAGTTCAGGACATAGCAACTGGTGTTTAGTATGCTGGACAAAGTGTCAATGTGTTGGGTCCATGACATTTGCCCATCGATTGTTATACCAAGGAACTTGGTTTAGTCTTCTTTTTCCACATCGGGTTATGTTGTCTGCCTGCCAGAAATAGATACAATACAATCATTTAGATAACTGAATGTGGTGTGGTAAGTCTGTATTTATTGTGATATGTTTATGAAATAATTTGACGTCCTTGTATTCCTCTTTACATAAACACCCATGTTGTTGTAAAACCATTATGTTGTTATTCCTAGGTCAGCGATTGTGCTTGTCCAGTAAACATTCTGCTGGCCATGGAACATATGAGAGGCAGGGCTATGTTTATTCATCCTTAGCTGGAGTTGTACACATCATAAAAGAAGATAAGGTAAATTAATTTTTTCCAAAAATATTGTAATATTTTTAACATAACCTACTGTTTATGCAATATTCATAATTTGATGATAGAGGTAAGTACAGTAGGCCACTCATATCTGGCCACTTCGGAACTGAGCCCTTGACTGGATAACAATTCGGTGAAATAAAGCAACCTATTTTTAAAACAATAATTCATACCTAAATGTGCTGTTGATAAATTTTTCATGAGTAGTAAGGGGTTTTAAGACTCTTCTGTGATTGTTATTGAAAAAAATACACACGTTTATAAAGTCAATTCAAAGCGTCTTACAATCTCATTGAAAAAGTTCCTTTAAGTATTGCTTCTCAGATAAAACCTTTTTACTCTTTATCTCTCTACAAAAGTCAATCGAGTTTTATTTTAATTTTTTGTCACTAAACACTCTTTCCCACATTTAGTTCATTACATATTTTTTTCACAGATTCACCTTTATCAATACGTTTGATCCCATAAGCTTTTGTTTGACTGTCGCCAAATTACCTTTTGGTTTTGATGCGTTAAATTTTTTTTCAGTACTGTTCAGTATACTGAACCTTGAACTTAACTGCAGCACTGAACACCAAACTCTTGACAAAATAAATCAAGAGTTCCGAGTAAATCTAGGTGGAAATAAACTGTCATGACATTGGCCTAAGTAAACAAGTAAACATAACCCAAAAACAGTCCAGTGCCCATGAAGAAAGAACTGTTGTGAACAATGAATAAAGGAGTTTAAAAAAAGGAAAAATTAAAAAATCTTTGTTGTAGTTGAATGCAAAAATACAGACACTCTCTCCAGCAGAGCTAAAAATAATGAGTAGTTTTTGATCGCCACCTGTTTAACACGATCACAGGTCACATAATATGCCATTACTAAACACCTTGTGGGATAACCTCTTAAAGGTTGTCTCTTTAGGTTAGGTCAACAGTTTTAGATTTTGGTGAAATCAGACCTTTAAAACTAGTACAGTAGCTCAACTGAGAAGTTATTTCCGAAAACCGTGAGAGCGGTCGAGTAGTGGAAGCTAGTGCATCCTTAAGCTATGGGAAACACATTTTGATATCTCTTCCAGTAAGCGGCTGTATATTCCGAGGATTAATTTGTCTTAATTATTATTAGCAGTAAGCCTGACATTTGTGCAATATGATTTCTTTCACTTGATTCTTGATGTATGATTTAAAGAAAAAATCAATTATGAGCTCAATTACTTAATATTAATTTAAAATTAGATTAAATTACGTAACTGTTATCAATCAATCAAAATTTGTTATACTGTACACTAAGATAACATTTAAAAAAAATTATAATTTTGGAAAATTGCAGGTTTAAAACCAATGATCAATATAAAAAAAAAACTGGTAGTGATTTTAATTTGACAATTCGCTATTTATTTGTGTTAAATTACTATAGGATCAATATTAACCATCTATACTGGCACTATACAGAAAATAGAAGAGGAAGATTATTGAAAACTAACAAAAATAATAAATAACAATAAACTACATTAATAGGCTATTTCAAACTTTAACAACAATCATTTTAACTATTCAAAGAACGTTTTTGAATTATTGTATTAGAAACTTGCAATTTTAATATTTCATTAGTCTTGACATGAAACTTTATTGAATCATCGGTGGGAATACAGCGCCAGATTACTGGACATGCCGGAGTATTGATGAGTCGGATTTCAATAGAGGCTGTAGGCCTACTGTACTTTAATCAATCATATGTTTAGTAAAACTTCAGTTGAAACTATCATAAAAACCTTCTCCAAATGGTACAGAATAACGAAAATAACTTTCATTATAGTGTCTTCTTCCTTTCCTTGTAAACCACCCTTAAAAAGTGGCATTTAAAATAATTTCCTTCCAGAATTCTGTGATTGAAGTACGAAGTATCAATGATCAAAGCACTGTTCCTGCACCAGGGGATATTGTAACTGCCAAGGTGAGAATATATTAATACTAATGAAATTTTTAATTACTTAACCCTCGAGTTTTACGCTTACGGAGTTTTCCTCCGCACATATAGTTTTTGTTAAAATAAACACGCATATCGGATATCGGCAGCCATGTCAGGCTTCATACCTCTTGCATCTCATTTCTGGAATCCCCCAAACTATTTATTCTATTATATTTATAATATAATATAATATAATATTCTATTCTATCTATTTATATTGTTTGAAACTATTTACAACCCCCACACTCCTTTAACCCTAGAAGTGGCAAGCTTTTTACTCTTAACTGTAGCATAAAAATAATTACTAATATCTTCTTGAAATATCAAAGTTTAAACAAAAAAAGCTTAAAACATGCCCCCCCCCCTTATAACCACTAACCACAAAAGCAAAACAGGTGTCCACTGCAATCCCAATTAAGCCTACAAATGCCGTCAACTTCCACCCAAGCCGGTCACCGTTTATTTAAGGTGGGCCCTCCACTCCGCTACACCACACATTTGCAAGCCAAATTGGGATTGCTCATGGTCGGGATTCGAACCCTAGCACTTCCGAATGGCTAGAACGTTACGCTCGTCAGCGTAGCGCGTTAGCCACCACGGCCATCCAGTGCCTAGGAAAAGAAAGCGCTTACTTGGTTATAGACCTGCCCGGTGGCAGGCTCGTGTACTACAAGAGCAGTTTCGGTTGTTGGCCCCCAGAGGGAAACACGGTCGCGTAGGCGATAGTGTCTAACAATTCCACAAAATTGACGACAGATGCCTCCACCTGTCAATTCTTATTGAATATGTAAATGTGTCGTAAATTACGACTTTGCCATTTCTAGGGTTAATTCCTTGTGAGTTCCAATGCAGTGAAGCGATGTCAGTTTGCAGAGGCTTTCTCTAAACAGAATTCACACATGAACGTGTGTGTGAGCCAAAATATAATTTTGTTTTTATTTTATTTATAATACTGTCATTTAATATATTTCGTTTGCATCGATGTTCAATTTTATTACTGCGGAACAATACTCTGCATACTCCCTCTCCCGTAACACCATTCTTATACCAGAAAATACTAACTATGTTTGTTACTCAAATTTAGTAATTAATTAATTAAACTAACGATGGAACTTTGTATTTTATCAATTTATTTGACATGTAAATGCAATAATATGTTATAAAAACAAGTAAGAATTTGTGCGATTTAGCATTGCAAAGTAAAACTCCGCATGCGCCCTCTCGCTTTTCACCAGTGAAGTATTGGTTAAGGGTTAAGCTTAAGGGTTAAATAAAATATTTTGTTATTTAAATAAAACCCTTTCTAAATATACCTATTTAAAAAGATTATCATAACATTTAAACATTTTTTTTATAATTAGAAGGCTGGGCAACTCTATGTTATTGTGTTTACCTTGTTCTCCGAAGTCTACTGCCATAAAATCAGGCTACAGATTAAAGAGTTATCTTCAAAAATGCTAAATTAAATATGTGTCACTGAAGGTTACATCTCAATCATCGGTCTATCATCAATCCAAAAATCTTTTTAATAGCTGACTATTTTAAGAGTCAATGCCCCATTTTCAAATCTTGACCGATGTCGTTTTTGTTAACCTGAATAAAAAAAATTCAATACACAGTACATGTTCATACATTTAGGTGTACATGTACATCACTAAGCACTTTTTGGCCGACCACAGTCAAATCAAAATTCCCAAGTCTGTATTGAAAATGGAAATGAATATGAAATGAAATTAAAATGTATTTGACAGTTTCAGGACTTATTTAACCCTAGAAGTGGCAAGCTTTTTACTCTTAACTGTAACATAAAAATAATTACTAATATCTTCTTGAAATATCAAAGTTTAAACAAAAAAAGCTTAAAACATGCCCCCCCCCCTTATAACCACTAGCCACAAAAGCAAAACAGGTATCCACTGCAATCCCAATTAAGCCTACAAATGCCGTCAACTTCCACCCAAGCCGGTCACCGTTTATTTAAGGTGGGCCCTCCACTCCGCTTTACCACACATTTGCAAGCCAAACTGGGATTGCTCATGGTCGGGATTCGAACCCTAGCACTTCCGAATGGCGCTCGTCAGCGTAGCGCGTTAGCCGGCTCGGACAATCAGTGCCTAGGAGTAGAAAGCGCTTACTTGGTTATAGACCTGCCCGGTGGCAGGCTCGTGTACTACGAGAGCAGTTTCGGTTGTTTGCCCCCAGAGGGCAAGACGGTCTCGTAGGCGATTGTGTCGAACAAGTACACTAAACTCACGACAGATGCCTACACCTGCCAATTCTTATTGAATATGTAAATGCGTCGTAAATTACGACTTTGCCATTTCTAGGGTTAAATGATTTCTCTTAGGATTAGACAATTTGGAGGGGGATTTGACCATAAAACAAATCATCTATTACAAATATTTTTGAATTGACGACAGACACGAGGTACATTAGTTGTTGGAATCAATCTAGGAGGCAAATAATCATAATAGTAAAAGGTTAAATTAAACTTTTTACTTGTACTCATGGTAACTGTTTCTTTATTGTAACTAAAAATTATCTTTACTGACATAAAAAGTTAATGTTTTATGGATTACATATTCACATTATACCAGAAATGTAGTTAGTTATAAATCCATATTTTGTCCATAATATTAACTCTATAATTCAGTAAGTCAAGTAGCAGACCAAATTTATCACGCACACGGAGTTACTGAAATCACGTCAAAACCCACTTTTTTGGATTGAGAGGACCATAAAACTGATAAATCCACTCTCGAATCAAATTTTAAAATTTTGACGAAAACAATACTTTCTCCATATACTATGTATAAGGGGAGAAAGTAAAAATGTACTAGTTTAGAGTTTTCCTCTCAATTAGTTTAGCTAGAGTGGTAAAAAATGGCGCCACTTTGTAATAAAAAACTGTATATATATTTGAAATAAATCAAATTTAAATTAAATTAATGTTCATTTCAGGTGATGATTGTCAACCAGAGGTTTGCCAAGTGCCTCATCACTTGTATTGGGGACAATGTGTTGACTCGACCGTACCGCGGAATACTACGCAAGGAGGATGTACGCAGCTTTGAAAAAGATCGGGTTGAGATGTACAAATGCTATAGGCCTGGAGATATAATACTAGCACGAATAGTATCCTTTTACTTATGAAATGAGAGTTTTTCCAGGGATAATAAAATAGCCTCGTATTTTATGAGACTAAAATAATGAAAAATGTTTTATGCTTAAAAATAAAAAATACTATTTACTAACCTGATTTAAACCACTATAGAAAGATCATTAGTAAGTGAAAATATATAAATGCAAATATGATATTCCCTTAGAACACCCTTTTCTGACCTGACCTCTGGAAATACCTGAAAAGGACAGACCTCAGTCATGGAGATTTTTCAAATGTCGTTCAAATAATACATTGTCTTCTTTCGAAATCAATCGAATATAAAATTATGTCCAAATGATGCTACCTACGTTATTCGACAGTTTAAACAATCGAATACTTTTTACCACGAAAACTTTTATAGCGGCTGTAACCGTCTGACTCAGTCAGCTGATCTGTTGTGAGTAGCAGATGTTCCTGTGTGTTGACTGTTGAGGTTATACTTCTGTGAAAAGATTGTTTTGGTTATTGTTACACAAACAGAAGCATTTTTAGCTTGTAACTTTTAGCCTCAAAACTTGTATTTGGCAGTTTTATTTAGTGCTTACTTATTATTTCTATGTTTTTTTAGCGTACATCTGATCAAAATTACAAACCCGGACGATCCTAATTTTGATCGCTTTATTAGTGCAGTTTTGAACTGTTCATTTTCAAGTAATGTAGGACTTGATATCAGTGATGATTCCATACATGATGAACTGCTCAACAACTTCAACGAGAGTGAAGAGGAAATTAGGGACAATGAGCCTAGTGACCGTGATAATAGTATTACTCCAAAACCATATAAATAATGTAAAAATCCCTATTTTATAGGGATTAAAAATCCCTATAAAGTAGGGATTTTATACCTACCCTTTTTACAGTATTTTTATTTTTTTTTAACATTACAGTTACTATTGCCAAATCTATTGAAACCCACACAACATTGATTTGAAATAACAAATGGACCTAACGCTGATAAAAAGTTAAAAAATCAATAAAATATTCTAAATTAAAAAGAATTTTTGAATTTCGGCTTCTAGTATAAAAGGTTGCAAAAAAGAACTTTGAAGAAATATGAAAAGAAATGTTATGCTAATTCAGCGTTTTACAGGTGAAGCCCATTTTTCATATTTAGCGTGCAAAGGGTTAACCCTAGAACTGGCAAAGTCTTAATTCACAACACATTTACAAATTCAATAAGAAGTGGCAGATGGAGACATCTGTCGTCAATTTAGTGAACTGATAGAAACCATCGCCTTTGTAACCGTGTTGCCCTGTGGGAGCTGATTCATGAACTGGCTCAAACAGTTCACTAAACGCCACTAGGGTTATA
Source organism: Nephotettix cincticeps (assembly GCA_023375725.1). Lineage (NCBI taxonomy): Eukaryota > Metazoa > Arthropoda > Insecta > Hemiptera > Cicadellidae > Nephotettix > Nephotettix cincticeps. Next base: position 25,060,709 of record CM041786.1, on the reverse strand, counting down.
GCCAAGTAAGCGTTTTACACCACTATGCACTGTGGCTGAATTGATTAGAGTGCTACACTGACGAGGGTAACGTTCTAGCCATTCAGAAGTGCTTTGGTTCAAATTTCGACCAAGAGCAATCCCCATTTGGCTTGTAAATGTGTGTTACAGTGGAGTGGGGGGGCCCCCACTCCCACCACCTTAAATAAATGGTGACTGTCTTGGGTGAAGGTTGACGGCATTTGTAGGCTTAATTTTTAGATTTTTTAAATCTTAAATTGCAGTGGACACCCGTTTTGCTGTTTTGCCACTACATTTTAGCTTAGAATCTGTGGAAAAAATCTCCAACAGGGGTGGCTGACTATTAGAAACTCTTGGCGTGTAGGGTAATAACAATAATTTCAAGAGGGGTGGTTTCCAGTAGCGATTAAATTTGGCTTTTACGTGCATGTTTGTCATTTTCCTTAAATATTTACTAGCTTCCTATCTCAGAAGTTCATACTTACCAGTTGACAACAGCAGAGAATGAATTGGGAGTGGTTATAGCCCATAGTGAAGCAGGTAAAGTGTTAATCAAATCCAATGAGAATTGTTTTCTTGAAGAATACTAGCAAAGTGCCTTGATATCATTGCCTCTTGTCTAATGTTTGCTGTTTTCATGGTGTTTCATAGGATTTTTGTTTTCTCCCTGAATCACCTAATTTTTTAGTCATGAAAGTCTTGTGAGAGGTATGTTCAGAGAGTAGTTTCTGTTTCTACTGTTCTCAATAAATGCACAATGACAGTTTTTGTACCGGTATGTGCAAAGCAGAACTGAATTTCATAATATTAAGTTTCCTTTTGGTTCTGTAAACCTGGTAACTATAGAAAAACTATGAATTTGAAAAAAAATTTATATTTTTACATTTTATATGCCAAAAGAGCTGAGATGAATCTTATCTCAATTTTTGTATTTCCTACAGAAGGTATTTGTGTTTGTCTTCTCTGTGGAAAGGAGAGCACCCATATTCTATACATTTAAAAGGTTTCTGTATAGTTAAGGTATGAACAAAGTATCAAAAACCTAGTTTTTACATATATTAGGTATGGTACATAATTTAATACAATATTAGGTACATTTTTACAAGTTCCCAGGGTCCCTGGAAATGGATGTTTCCAGTATAAAACTAAAAATAAAAAAATGTTAATGAAAAGATTACTTTCTCCATTCACTAGGGGGTAAAAGAACACATTTCCGATCGTACTGAACAGTGGCGTTTCCTGTAATCCAATTTGTTGGTAGTCTTTACTTGTGAATAGTTATAAGAAATTACCTGTGGATGCAATATTCCCTGGTGTGGATTAACATTCACACTATTGAATTCTACGTTCATCTGAAAAAATTATCCATATATTCTAAAATGGTTTATCTGGTACTCCCTTATCCGATATGCTGTTTTATCTGAGATAGTTCCGATTGAAAAAATAAAAAAAATGTTACAGAAAAAGAACAGCACGATTTGTCACAGCTTGAACAGCGCGGCAGTTTAGATGGCGCAGACTGTTTTTGGCACGGCACTGCACGTCTTTTTCAACCACTTTATGGACGGCCAAAAACGACGACTGTTTTTCATTTTATAGTTTGCATTTCAACTGGTTGAAATATGTAAACACGAATTAGATTTTAATACAAATTATAGTTTAAAAATTTTACAAAAACAATGTTTCAATGTAAACAATATATAAACGCTTTCATAAAAGAAATGCAACCGCAATAAGCTTCGTTATTACGGGTAGGGTGAAAAAACTGAAGGTGTTTATTTAGCCCTTTCTCTCAGAAATTGGTAAAACAGTTTATCCACAATTTCACTTAACCGCAATGACCATGGTCCCAATACCAGATAAACAAGGTTTTAGTGTAATTGGTCCAGTTCGTAATTCATAGGCAATATTGTGGTTCAGATCCAACATTAAACTAGGTTCTTAAATGCCATTGGCTGTTGGACTATTAATTAACAATCCTGCCTATGGAACATGTGAGGCCTAGTCAGTACAAAATTTCAAGGTTGCACAACAATGATCTTACACTCATTTATCAATCATAGCTTGGCTTAAAAAGCCTGCGTAGGTTGTCATTTCTGAAAGGTAATGTATTTAGGTTAATTGAGAGCATTTTGACAAAGCCTCTGGTTCACAAAGAATAACTAATTTACCTTTCTGTGAAAATCCTAACTGTTGTTATCACTGCCATGCAATTTAGATTTCTATGGAAAGGTATTTATACCACTTAATTAACTGAAAGGTAAAATTCCCATCAATAACTTAGTGATTTTGCTTATTTCAGGAGTTGCCATGATCCCCATTAGTTGGACTTGTATGCAGTGCCCAAAAACATACAACAAAGAAGAAAGGAAAGTCGCCAAAGTTGTACCAGAGAAAATAACCCTTGATTAGTTATTAAGTATTTTTATGTTTTGTAAATATATTACTTTTTTATGGTACTTTGTATTTATTTAGTTTGATCTCATACAATAATTATTAATGTGATACTGTCTAACAGTGTGTAAGTTAACATCATTTGATCTTTTGAACAGGTGAAATCTGCGGTGTATGCATCAACACACTCAGTAAAACACGCTGATACTTTTAGATTCCTTTAAGTAGCTATAAATATAAATTAATATAAATTTTAACGACTATTGTTTTTGGCCTCTGGGCACCTAAAGACGAAAAAATACCATGGTCCCAGGCTTATGTCTTGCCATGAGATCTACGGTAATAGCTTCATCCCTATAGGAAATTTTATAATAAGAGTTTTCTCCGTTTGAAGGTTTTACAATTATTATTTTTGTGAATAAATGTTTGTTTTCAATGTTTTTACTGTGTCATGAAAATGAGCCAAAATACATTTGTCATATAATCTAAATATACTAAGCATAGTACTTAAAAAGTAAAGATCAAAAATACTCAAACACTTCAATTAGTTTTTAATTTTCACGGATATGTAAAAGATATAAACTTTAAAATCTAAAATATTAAGGATATGATAAGTATGGTATAGAATTACTTCATATTGAATACGCGACTTATCCAGAAAATAGAAACATATGAGATATTATATTGGAATTTATTTATGACATGCCAGCCCTTCATTCTCCATGAAAGCAGGAAGATCCCGTGGTCCTTGAGGATGTTGGCCGCGGCGATGAATGCACATGGTGAAGTCCGGACATCTTTGCTTTTTTATTCATAGAGTAGGAGGATTCCGTGGTTCTGGATTATGTGGGCAACTTTGATGTTATCCTGGAATAATATTTAAAATTCAGGTAAATTAATGTAATATATTATTATGTATTCGAGTATATATATATATTTGCGTGTGTTTGAAAACAATAATTGTCGAAAAGTAGTCTGATTGATACCGAATTTGACTTAAATACTTAAATATTATTTTGTTCAGGGTTATAACAATTTTGTAAATAATGCAAACACCCAAGGCTGGATGAATAATGAATACCCCGGCGCAGCAGACCTGCGTACTCAGCGACTTTCTAAATCAATAATATGGCAATAATAATGCAAATATGTGACAAGATTGATCAATCAATACCTGTTGATAAATTAGAGTATTTTGCTGTAACATTAAATTTTTTTTAAATATTAACATTTTAATGATAAACCTTGGTATATGGTCAAAATAAAATAGTTTATGGTAAAAATGCCTACTTTTAGTGTTCCTCAAAGCAGCAAACCTGCATACTCTTTCCGATGTTAATGTTACGGTAAAATACTCTAATTTATCAACAGGTATTTATTGATCAATCTTGTCACATATTTGCACAGTATTATTATATTGCCATATTATTGAATTTAGAAATTCGCTGAGTACGCAGGTCTGCTGCGCAAGGGTATTTATTATTCAACCAGCCCTTTGGATGAAGCAAAACTACAATAAAACTCATCAGATAAATTTCAAATGATTTAAAACATTATTACTGTATTCTTAAGATTAAAACACAGGCAAATGTTTATGTTTACGAATGTTGTTTTTTTATGTTAAATGTTTACGAAGAGGGTTATTAATGAATACTTTTATTTTATGAAATAGTATAAATTTGTATAATTACTTACACGTGTCATTAATTCATTATTCTAAACCTGTTAAATTATACTATAGAAATAAAAATCTCTGGAATAAGCATCTAAAATTTAAAGAATTTTTACTTTGAGAGCTGCATCAAAAATGCCTATTTAAACATAGTTCTAATAACAATTTAATAATATACCCCAGATACCCCAGAAAAGTGTCGAAAGTAATAAATTAAAAATACATTGGTTGATTCCTGCTGTGCCTAAAAAATTCATAAATTCAAATAGTACAAATTAATCCACAAAGGATGTATTTTCAAACATCCTATATATTCCCCAACATCATAATATTGAATATTTATAACTTATGTTCTTTTTTTTTAAACAAAAACACTTTCTAAAAGAAATTTAGATTTAGAAAACACTTTATAGAATAAGGAACCCTCAGCGTTTCCAGCACAAACACTCCCTTGCCACCCCAAAATGCTAAAGTGAACAGGGTAAATGCATTACTGTTCTCTCTCTCCAACGTCTAACCTTTGCCTGACCATGAATATTCCTTCTTGAACTTAGTCTATGATTGATATATAATTATAATAATAATATGAATGTAGCCTAAATAACAATACTACTTGGAAACACAGTATGCATATTATTGGTTAAAAATATTTTACATACCTTTTAGTTTTGACTACAATTAGGTTTCAGCACATTTATGCCATCATCAGGTGTCAGAATTCATGATAAAATATTGGACCACAGGACATCATCAATATCATATCTTTAAAGACATTACACCTATATACAAAAAAATAAATAAAAACGATCACATAAAAAATCTAAAATGAGAACAATTTTTTACATGGAGAATCGTGGCTGATCCGCAATAGGTCTATGCTATCTAATTAAGTTTTCATTTATTAACCTATATTTTTAGACGAAACTTGATATTTAGCTTTATGTGGGTGAGATACATCCATTTATACGTAAAAACATAGTTGATCTATTTATCATAACAGCTAAACTTTACGCTTTTTTCCTTTATTAAAAATATAGGGAATAGGCAAACTCCTTTAACTATGGACAGATGGTGATGAAATTTGGTATATGGTCAAAATAAAAATTATTCATGATAAAAATGCCTACTTTAAGTGTTCGTAACATACATACTAAACATACTCTTTGTGTGCAGCAAACCTACATACTCTTTCCCATGCTAATCTTACGGAGAATAGGCAAACTTATTTATCGACAGATATTGGCCAAACTTATCATAAGAGTACCAATAATCATTGTCATATTATTGATTTGGGAATCCGCAGAATACTCAGGTCTTCTGTAACGGGGGTATTTAAACATAACATATATTCAAACTTATTTATCGACAGATATTGGCCAAACTTATCATAAGAGTACCAATAATCATTGTCATATTATTGATTTGGGAATCCGCAGAATACTCAGGTCTTCTGTAACGGGGGTATTTAAACATAACATATATTCAAAATGTTTACTTGCTTATCACCAGTCAAATCACTTATTTTGAGTAAGTCTGAGTAAGCTGTCTAAAACTAGAGTTTGGCTATACATGTAACATAGTTTATGCAGTTTGAAGTACGATACAAACTAATAAACAATGTTCCAACTGGACAAATAATATTTTTTATATGTTGACCATGAAGTGGTGTATCTATCTACCTCACAATGCGAGTGTTTCAATTGGAGCACAAACTTAAAAGTGGAACACGGACGAAAGAAGGGCACGTCAAAAACCAAACACACATTTTAGTAAATAAAAGTATTTAAATATTTTCAACATTTTATTATGAATGGAAAATTTAACTAGTACGGGAACGAGTGATTTTAACGTTCCTAACACAGACTTTGATTGCTGTGACAACTCAGTTAGCTGACAGACTGGAACGTCGTTATAAGTTTATCTCCTCAACAAACGTCATCTCTCGCTCCTACTTAATAACGCTACTTCGCCTATTTTCACTTTCTCCCCTTTTACATACTTAGTACATGGAGAAAGTATTGTTTTCGTCAAAATTTTCGAATTTGAGTTGAAAGTGGATATATCCGTTTTAGGGTCCCCTGAATCCAAAAAAGTGGGTTTCGGCGTGATGTCGGTGTGTGTGTGTGTGTGTCTGGATGTGTACAGGCCACAGCCTACCCCGTTGCTCCGGTTTAGATTAATTTTGGCATGTATGCATATATTCACCGTATCTCGAGGCGTTTGTTTCATTTTTTTATTCTTTTATTTTTAAGGGTAGTTCACCCCTAAAATCCTAAAAAATGTGAAAAATCCAAATTTCTTAAAAATAGCTCTAACCATTTTAATTAAAATTTGATGGTTTATAGTGCACAGAGTACTAAATAATATGACACCACCTGCATAGCTGTAAAAATTGTGGTTCAAAAGTTGTGGGCTTTAAAATGTCAAAAAATAAATTTTTAAAATGTTTAGCAATAACAATAAGGGTAAAGCATGATTTGACTATAACCATTGAAACCAGCTTAAAAAACTAAACAAATTAGTAATTTGAATTATTTGTCTACGACTAACAGGTCCAGAGGAAAGATAATTTTAGTGTCCATGATAAATGCAGTACGTTGTCTGAGAGTGTCCAATGTCATTCTTAACGAGAATATTAAAAAAAACCAATTTATTCCTTATTTTCCAATCTGTTTTATATGAAACTTGGTATGAAGCGTAAGGTCAAATTATCCAACAAAACCCACTCAAAAAAGCTTGGTATTACCGGTGGGGGGGGTCGCCCATAAAAGTCTAACAATTAATTTAACTTTGTTTCTCTTGTTGTTATTTTCAGAAATTGGATGGTTATTATTGAAACAATAAGTTTTTAAATAATACTTAGATATACTTTAAAGAATATGATAGTTTAATTAGAGACTGTCGTTTTTAAAATTTACTTAAGGGAGAAAGTATGTGTCAGTCCACTGATACCGTTTATTAAGACTTACAATTCAAACAAAAAGGTTATCTAAATAATAGAAGTATTAACTTAATTAGGCATATTCAAGTTCTAAACTAAATAAGTATTTATTTTCAATTCACATCTAAAACCGTACAAATAACAACAATTATGATAAATTTAGTTATATTTTTTTACCAATAATTTTGATTTTTTAATTCTATGCATGATTTCTTAAAGGCATTCTACGATTGTGTTTAAGAATAAATACTTATTTAATTTGTTTATAGGATAACCCCATTACAATTGGGTATTAAATTCTGTTAAAAAGTACTTAAGAAAATATTTTATATATGAACAGGATAATGTGGTAGATGGCATTTTTCTTATCTTCACATTCTTAGACTCTAACAGTGCTACACGTAATGACCAGCTCTAAAACGAGTGGTAGGAGCGGAGACTTGTCTTTCAAATTTGTGAAGAAATGAGTATACTCTTATGAAATTGCACACAACATCTACACGTTATAGATAAATATAGGAGATTCGAGTGGCATGAAGCTCAACTCAAGGGTGAACTCCAGAGGGGGGCTTGGTCCAACCCCCCTCCAAATAATTAAATAAGATATATATTCATTGAAGTAGGCCTGTCTTTGTTTTAACCTACATCTATTCTAATAAGAGTCCCGGTAGTTCATTTCCAAATAACAAATAATTGTGTCAAACCTGAATAAAATAACAGGAGAAGAAATAATTAGAGTAAAAGAGGTAAGGTCCATTATCCGATGAAGAATTGTTACAGGTCCCAACAGACTCAGTTTCCATGGCAACGGCATGACTGACTTGCTCTTTATACTGATCATGGTTACTCTCCTTGATAGTTAAATATTAACAACAATTCACAAGCCGTTAAACTATATATATCTCTTTATTCTATATAGTTTTTTTTCAAAATAATTAAATATTATTCCGTTTTAAATAAATTTCTATACTCATTTTCTTATACTGAATTTGACATAATTGTCACTTTTTATACTATAACATAAAAATAGTATACTCGTAGTTACATCATAAGCAATCTCGTGTTATAGTTTACGAAATAAAAAATAAAATAAATAAATACTTTTTTAGCGATATAGATTATTAAATACTTAACCATTTTTAAACCTAGTTTGACCGGTAATGTTTTTACAGTAATGGTTTGCAGTCTCCACAAACTCTGATTAAGGTATTTGAAAAAAATAACGATGAAACAAAATAGCTTCTGTTTGGACCATCACGGCACTGCGAAATGAGACTCCGGTAGTTGGAAAACCAAGATATCGGACCTTGACGAACGCTCCGAAGGTCAAAGCAATGAACGACCCTAAGGCTAAGGCTTTGACTATACATTATTAATAATGTATAGTCAAAGCTAGTAGTACTAAGGCTAGTTAAGTGTACGGTAGAGGTATAGTGGGTACCGCGTCACAGACAGCGTAAACCTGATCTATGTTTTGACAGCCCTGTTATATAATGCATCTCAAGCCTTGTTTTTGGATGTTAGAAATAAAATAAATACATCCTTTTTACCTTCATACGCTCTTGTATTATTCAGGGGAAATCTAAAAATGTGACCCTTCTTTTAGTAGCGGCTGAAAAATTTCCTTGAACTTTAAGTTATGCGCAATCAGATGTCAGAGAGTTGGGTTTCAGCAGGATGAACACTGAGAAGTGAGTAGTTTGATTTCACGGGGTGGCCGTCGGCGGCGTTGCTAGGCGACGAGCGGCTTCCGTATCCTGCAGCGTCGCCTTTACCCGCCAAAGCGATCGGAAATTAAGCTCTGGAACGTTTACTTAAGCAATTCACTCAATTAAAATAGTATTGAAGATGTAAACGATGAGTCTGAGAATGAGATAATTGAACGTACGAGTATAATAAATTTTGGAATTGAAATATCTCATTTATCATATGTGATTCTTTTTATTTACCTTGACTCAAGTCATTTTAAAAATTATTTATGCTTATTACAGCCTTAAGTGTTAATGTGATCATTCATAAGCTACACTTTTTTCTACAGTAACTAATAATTGTTGTACCCAAATATGAGTTTGGGCTCATAGATGGAAAATCAACATGACTACTAAATATTCTTTTGAAAATGGCAAATATAATTACCTACCTTAAGTTACTATTTTTTTCTGAAAACCGAACAATAACGAGTAAAAAACCACAAAATGGAGGTTTTAAAATTATTTTATTTAACCAACACCTGCCTCGTCTTAAAAATATAATCTAACCTCTAATTTGTTTAAATATAATGTAATTATGTCTCCTAAGCAACAACGAAACTAATTCACTCTGGAAGATCAATACTGAAAGAAAGAAAATGGCGTCTGTCTCATGTGTTGCAAATGAGCGTAAGACTATAAAGTGACGCAGGCTTGAAGTAGCTCTCCTATCTCTTAAGATAATAGATTTGTTTTTTCACTTTGATTACATCCTTATCACCAGGGCTTGCATGATTTTTTTCGTCGGGAAAAAGTGAACTAATGAAAGTGACTCACAACACACCGTCATATCATGATAGTTCTGTAGTCTAATATATTACTAGTAGAACCTACTCATATTACTGGTAACATGTATACAATCCATTCTGTGCATGGTGTCAGAGAATTAACACAATTAATTTCATTTCGTGTACTACAAGATTATTTTTGAAATTAGTTTTTTGTCAGGATAATTCAATTTGAAACTAGGCACTCTAATAAACAAAGGGGTCTAATTAATTTTTAACTTTTCAGTGTGATTATTATAAAAAATGTCTTTATAAAATAAAATGTATAAATCATTATTATTGTTTTTAACCCAAGTTGCTTCGTGTCGGATATTTGAAAGTATTTAAGAGGTTTTGAAAGAATGTTTCAAGGATAATCAGGAATGTAGAAAAAGTAAAAATTACCATCATTCCTTTTTGGTTTACCGGTTTAATCTATTAAAATTGTAACAAGGAATTCGATTTTAAAAATTGTATCATTCCTATTAAAGGAAGGGAAAGAGATATGTCATCCAAAAATTCCCTTAATGATCTGTATACGCTACAAATCAGTCTTACCATCATCAAGATCTAATAGTCTCCAAGTGTGAACGATTAGAGACATTCGTGTAAAACAGGTTCAAATAATAAGACAAAACTCCATTGTTAAGTGGTCTGTAACCACTGTCCCTATGATTACCACTTGTTATGTCATTTAAACAGTTATCAAACCATTTAAACTATATTCCTCACATCCCATCTCAGAGTGTAATAAATTGAGCTATTGAAGTATGCTTATGAATATTACTTTATCACAAACTAAAAATATATTGTCTATATTTTAAATTGTTTTTGTATTACAGTACTTTCGCTCCCTATACGATAGTATTAGGAGAAAGTATTGTTTTCGTCAGAATGTTCTAATTTAAGTTTCTTGTGGATATATCCACTGAATCCCTCTGAATCGAAAAAAGTAGTTTTTAGAGTTATATCTGTCTTTTGTCAGAATTTTGGAATTGATATTTCTGGTGGATATATATCCTTTTTAGTGCCCCCAGAATCGAAAAAGTGTTTTTAGAGTGACGTCTGTGTGCGTGTGTGGAGATGTGCAGAAGGCTAGAGACGAGACTTGTCCGATTTTCATGAAATTCGGTATGTAGGTAGTAATCCACGGTATATCAGACACTTTTATTATTTTTATTTTTTGAAATTTTTTAAGGGTATTTTACCCCTAAAACCCCAAAAAAGATTTTAAATTAAAATTTCTCAAAAAAGGCTCTAGCGATTTTGAATAAATTTCTATAATTCATAGTCCTTTATGTGATAAACAAAACGACATCACCCGCATTCCTCAAAACATCGAGGTTTAAAAGTTACGGACTTTTAAAATATATTTTAAAAGTTTTTAAATTCGGCTAAAACCTTTAAAATGTTATTTTTTGAAAATTTAAAAATCAATTTTCCCGCGAAAAAGCGAAAATATTTTAAACCAGCTTAAAAAGCTAAACGAAATAGTATTTTTAATTATTCAACCAAATAGTTTACAATCTAAGATAAAAGGATAATTATAGTACTAAGCGGTTTAATTCATTTTCTGTTTGAAATAATGAAAATAGTTTATGAAACATTCGGTTATTATGTATCACATTATTTATTCGAATGTATTTGCATTTTATAACAGCGTTTATTTTTCAAGATAACATAATTCACACGTAAATATTTTAAAACTCCGTGAAAAGAGAGGGAATTTTTATTTAGTAGTATCCGACAAAAATGGATTATTTAGACAATGGAGTGTAATAGCTAAGTGCAGGTGGAAATGACATGCGGGCTCTCGGTCAATCTGCGTGTAGGGGGCTGAAGTGGGGGGGCTAGGGGGAGGGTGACTGGGGGGCTGTGGGGGCCGGGGCACTCTGCTCGATACTCCCTCAAATTTGATACAGCACTACAGCAGCGCCAACATGAGCAACAGGTCGGTGGGCAGAGCTATCTTTAAAATATTATTTCATATTTTAGTCCGTAAAAATGAAACTATTATTCATGAATTATTCTCACATATCGGCACTTTTAAAACTTCTATCCCGAGTGTTAACATTAGTGTTTTACGGATACCACACAATTTTTATTAATAAAAGTATATTTTTCTTTTACATTTTCATTTAGATTAGTACTGAATTATTCACAGTATTATAATTTGTACACAGTAATACTGTTTACTCGTTGCTCCCACAATTAATTAGGACGTGATGCTCTAGCTTATTTAAATGTGACATGCATTCTTACAAATTTTTTTTTCATTTCATACCCAGAAAGTTATATCTATTACTTATGACCCAGCCAGGTATTTTAACCAAGTATGAAAAATAAAATTAATGAAACATGATTGTTGCGCGGTATTGTAGTCACGCTACGGATTAGGGGTTTTAAATCAAATTTAATCAACCTTGTTTATTATGATATTGAATAATTTAAATTTAATGTACTTTTTAGTTATTAGATTAAATCATTGAAATCAAAGATTTGGCTAAAAACCGAAAGTTCTTTCAGAAAAAAATGAATGAATATGATTATTATTGACTTTATTTAACAAATAATATGTATACTGTAGTAAATTATAAATATAAAGGGCAGAGGAAAGACCATATCTCCGCCATGTTAAATTTGTGAACTTTAGATACGATACACTTACTTCAGAAACTATAAAAGATATGGACTAAATTTTTATATCTATATTTCTTTATGCACTGTAAACCTACAGCACTATTATTATTTTAGTATCATTTTAATTGCTGAAAAATGGTTTTTTCCTAACCAATGTTTTTCTTCATGCAAAACTGTTTTTCCTCAACAACTAATATTTTTAATGCAATTATTCTAGTACGGTAGGTATTATATAGTCGTACAAGCACAGAACATTTCAATTCCTGAGAAAAGTGTACTTTTCAATGAAAAAAACAATCATCTTTAAATGAGCAATAAAGTGAGTCATCAAACATAAAATTCAAGACAACTGTTAATTTATTTAAACAAAATAGGCTATACTTAAGATCATCGTACACACATTCTAAGACCAGTTCCGAGAAGAGGAAGTAGTAATCGTGAGAATGTGTTCAGTTATTAATGTCTATTTCTTTGTCTCTTTCGTTCATGCCAATTCGTATCCTCTTCTTCTTGTATTCTAGTTTCTTTCAGCATTTCACTTAAAAATTAAAGTAGAATTTAATATAACAATAAACTAATCTACTGTAATTTAAAATACTAAAACAACAAGCGACACATTTACATAAACGGAAAGCAGACAACTTCGAACCAACAGTCAACATAACGCTACCAGATATTTAATTAACGAAAGATTACAGGTTATCCAGTGAAAATTGGGCAGTTAAGTTCTTAACGACGAGTTAGTCTAAACTAGTTTTAACGGCAAACTAGGTGAAATTCTATTTCGTCAGTCACGAGCTAACAGTTAAAGCTAGGTTTAACCATGTTTTAGTTTTTTTAAATCCACCCGCAAAAGAAATCATCCAGATTGCAGTATTTCCTTAGAATAAAAACACACTTTTAGAATAAATTGGAACAAGGATGCAAAAGCCTCGTATCTCCTCGATATTTCAAATCAAGGACCATTTAATTGCAATGAACAAAATTGTTAATGTGAGTGTACTCATCCAATACTATTTACAAGAAATGTAATGTAAACATATTTATATATATTGCTAGGGATCTCGAAAACGGCACCGAGGATTTTTTTTTTTGGAAATAGAAAAAATAAAGATGTTAGTTATATAATTAGAATTCGTATTTTTCTTGTAATATTATAGTTTAAATTAGTTTAAATTACATTTATGGAGAATAAAATTGTTTCAAACCAAAAACATGTTTTTTGACAGTTCTTGATTGAAGACTGCGGGGAACAATATAGAGGTTATGCATTAATATTTATTTTATGAATTAAATAAATGCAAAATTATCAGGTTACTAAACAATTTGTAAAAACTAAAGGATAACATAGCTGTGCGAAATAAAAGCAGAAAAAAGTATTTCCAAAATCTTCCGTGTTTTGATAGAAAACGTATTCGTTGTATTGCTTGAAGCCACTGTAACAAACCAATTAATTGATGTAAATTAAATTTCTCTTTTGCTTTTCAATCCTCATTCCGTTTATAACAAAAATCAGTTGATCACAGGCTAATAATAACGGTATGGATATTTAAACAGTACAATGATCGCTTTGAGCTAATACGAAAAGGCATCGCTCAATTGACTAACGTCGACAGAGTTTATGAAAACTATAGGAGCGAGAAAACATAAATGTTTTCATGAGTAAATTTGTTTTAATTTTGCTAATTAACTTGTAAAAACATGTCTTATTCTATCCGAGCAAAGCTCGGTCACCAGGTACTTTTCAATAATACAGTGATGCTATGGTCAGACAATTGGAAGACTCAACGTTTATCGACAGATATTTGATTCAAGTTATTTTAGATTTCTAACAATTCCGCAGTAAAGTTGTTATCAATCACGAAAGTACGTCCTTTTTATCATTTCCATGGGATATCATCGTGTCTACTGATGTGTCTAATTTGGAGTTTATTTTTATTTATTTTTTCTTACAGTATATACTGTAATAAAAATGAGTCTACAGAATTTACCTCCCTGTGGGAAATATGTTAGATCATGGATGTGTAAAGAGAATGTTTTCAGTTCCTCAAAACAGCTGTCCTTATCACAATATGACGTTGCCAACCATATGTAGTCACTTCCGATTCAAATTTTGGTAAAGACGAGTCTCCCAAAACCTAGCGCCTGCATTAAGCACAGACTACACACATAACACACTTGCAGTGCTGATTGTATCTTGCCAGTTTGAAGGCGTCTCTTTTAAGTGTTTTAAATTCGTTAAATACAGTATCAAAAAATATTTTTACTAACTAAATGCGAAATTAAAACTGAAATGGTGAAAACACAGATTGAGTATCAAAATTACATTATAATATGTAAGACGTTAAATTATTATTTCCAATAGTGGAAATAAACAAAAGGAAATTTTAATATTTTTTGTTTATAAAATAATTAAACTTCTGTCATAACTTTAGATCAAAACAGTAAATGTCTTTTCGTGATACTCAAAACAAACAGACAACTTTCAAAACCGGCAGAATGAAACATGACAATCCCAGTACAGTACTAAACCCCCTTCCCACAGTAGTAGTAGTTCGTTATTGAGCATTTTGACATAAATACATACACATGCTAAGTCTTCATTACAGTGTACATACAATCAAAAATAAATATTCCTTACAACAAACTAACATAAATACTTATCGGCTAAAAATCCTTTATGCTATAAAAAGCTTTCTTTAAAAGTAAACTTTTGAGATGACTTCTAAACCTGTTGAAATTATTCTTCCTCTTTCAATTTCAATGGCAGACAATTGTATAGTTTTATCGCGGAGCATTTGAAATGTTTTTTGAAAAATGAGGTGGAATGAGGAGGTATATTTTTAGGATATGACGAGGTTTACTCCTTGTACTATAGCTGTGGTTGGGAAGAGAGTCTTGAAAAATAATGAAATTTTCGTGGAAGAAAGACAAAGTTTCAAGAATATATAATGAAGGTAAAGAATCTTGCTGGGGATGAAAGTATTTGCACATGATTCCCGATTCCGTATTTGAAAAATTACCCTCATTTAATTCCTATGCAACCTAAATAAAAGATTGGTTTTGCTACATTCAAAACCCCAAACAGGGAGTCCATAAGTCAAATAGGGATCATACCGTAGTAGTAGGCCGCTATGAGCAGCTCGATGGAGGCAAAGCAAGACAGCCTACGCGGTACAAATATACCCTGGCACAGTTTTTTGCACACATCTTCAATGTGCAAGTCGCATGAGAGGTTCAAATCAATTAATATTGATTTGATTAATAGTACTATACTGGGATAATTCCCAGTATAGTACTAAACCTCTCCCTCCCACAGTATCCCAGTACAGTACCTACTAACCTCCCCTCCCACAGTATCCCAGTACAGTACTAAACCCCCCTCCCACAGTATCCCTATACATTACTAACCCTTCCTCCCACAGTATCCCAGTACACTACTAAACCCCCCTCTCACAGTATCTCAGTACAACACTAAACCCCCCTCCCACAGTATCCCTATACATTACTAACCCTTCCTCCCACAGTATCCCAGTACAGTACTAAACCCCCGTCCCCCAGTATCCCTATACATTACTAACCCTCCTCCCACAGTACCCCAGTACACTACTAAACCCCCTCCCCCAGTATCCCTATACAGTACTAATCCTCCTCACAGTATCCCAGTACAGTACTAACCCCCCTCCCACAGTATCCCAGTACAGTACTAAACCCCCGTCCCCCAGTATCCCTATACATTACTAACCCTCCTCCCACAGTATCCCAGTACACTACTAAGTCCCCCTCCCACAGTATCCCAGTACAGCACTAAACCCCCCTCCCACAGTATCCCAGTACACTACTAAACCCCCCTCCCACAGTATCCCAGTACAGTACTAAACTCCCGTCCCCCAGTATCCCTATACAGTACTAACCCTTCCTCCCACAGTATCCCAGTACAGTACTAAACCCCTCCTCCAGTATCCCTATACAGTACTAACCCTTCCTCCCACAGTATCCCAGTACACTACTAAACCCCCCTCCCACAGTATCCCAGTACAGTACTTACCCTTCCTCCCACAGTATCCCAGTACAGTACTAAACCCCCCTCCCCCAGTATCCCTATACAGTACTAACCCTTCCTCCCACAGTATCCCAGTACAGTACTAAACCCCCTCCCCCAGTATCCCTATACATTACTAACCCTCCTCCCACAGTATCCCAGTACAGTACTAAACCCCCCTCCCCCAGTATCCCTATACATTACTAACCCTCCTCCCACAGTATCCCAGTACACTACTAAATCCCCCTCCCACAGTGTCCCAGTACAGTACTAAACCCCCCTCTCACAGTATCTCAGTGTCTCTGTCGTTTATAATTATTTAGATGTTGACCTTCACTATGCATATTCCATTCAAGCTTAATGCAGGAAAAAAACTGCTCTTCGGTTGTGAGTTCCATAATTACTTACAAATTTAAAACTAGATAAACAATAATTACTTTTTTTGAGAATTTATTTGGCGTTAAAATATATTTATTTTTACGTACAACTTTTAACTGGACCCTTCTAGTTTATTGTGGACGTGACACAATTCGAGCAGTTTTCAAAGTCTTTATACAACCTAAGTTTTTAGTAAAAAAACCTTTTTCATTGTTCAGTATATAAACATGAAACTTGAACACGTTCAATACAATACATAATTAAAAACTGATAAAACTCTCAATCATTACCGAGATTTATGACAAGGTCGTGGAAACTTCAGTTTACAGGAAGGGAAAGCGACTCAAGGGCAGTCTGGCCGAGACGTCCTGGAAGTTGCGTGGTTTACGGGTATAGAATGATGTGTGTTTCGAAATTATTAGGGATTGATGCTGGTAAAAAACAAGAATATTTAACCATTAAATAGTTAAACACAGTGCTGAGGTGGTTTACATAAGAGGGACTAATAAGAAAAATGTTTGTATTTACTTCCCTGTGGGAAATAGGTTAGTCATGGATATGTCTAAAGGGAATTTTTTAAATTCATCTAAACAGATGTTCTTATTCTTTTGTATTAAAAATTCATTACAATTGCCCTGGTAGTTTCTATGGAAACCTGTTACATATTTTCCATCTTAAAAATCACTAACACCCACCAGAGCTAAGACATATCCATGTCAAAACAAGTGTTTTGAGAAAACAAAAAATAAATATTTTATTGTTTTTCCCCGTTGTCGTAGTTTTATCATTGCTCATTGCTAAAATAATTTTGATTAAATTATTTTTTGTAAAAAGTAAAAAAAACATAGGCTACTTTAAACGCCATTTTAAACCAGTGTGTTTTTTTTATAAAAACATTAGTTAAAAAAGTAATTAAATTATTTATTTAAGTAAGTAAAGTAAGAGTAAGTAAAGTAATTAATTTATCTATAAAAATTCAATTTGGGTGCAGGAACGTGCACCGGGTAACAATAGTTTCCATAAAGTAAATCCTCTCTACATAAGCCTTTTATATAATTAACTTTTAGTTGGCTTACTTGTGGGCATGGACAGGGCAAGGAACCTGACCTAAACCAGTCGTCATAACGTCTTAAAAACCGTATACCGTACTGATGCAAATTTTCAGTAAATTGAGCTGAAACTTTCATTACTGAATTCTATACTGAACTAAATGGTGGATCTAATAAAGCCACCTACTTAACAAGAGTTAATGAGCCCATACCATGGCTCATCGTCGACGTCGACCCCTCAATTGTATAAAATCAGTTTTTGTACCTGTTTGATCATTTGTTTATTTCAACAAATTTCGTTAGGCCGATTAACAGGTAATAAAGCAATTAATTGACTACGTCTCATGACAAAAATGACCGACCCAGTAGTCCTCTTGAATCATAATCTCTCAGAAATGTTATTCATGGTATGTCTCCGCCCTAAACACACACCAGCCACTTTCTGGCTAAACCATTAAAAGAAAAGCAAGTCGTTTGTGTACATTACTAATAATAATAATAAAATATATTTTTCCGACACAAGCATAGATTTTACAATGCTTTGATTAGCATCCAAGAGGAGTGCGAAGAAAATTTAGTCTATAAAAATCAATACTGAACCCCGGACCTCAAACGTACGCTCATAACTAAAATGGCGTCTTGAAACTTGAACCCCCATTTTTATTTGGTTTAAATGTTTAAAATCTTGACGTTCTGAACCATTGAATTCTTATGATTTAGGTTCAGATTGATACCAAAGCCAAAATATGCCACAGGTGATAAATTTCTAATAACTCCTGATGCACTCGTGAGGTTAACATAAATTCCTATACAGTAGGTCGAGTAGAGTATCAAATCATAGGTCTCCTGAACCAGAATCCTATGGAACCTAAATCTTAATAGAAAACAATTTTTTTGTTAATCTTAAACAAAATAGCAAAATGTTATCTTTGAACATGTTTAAACCCTACTAATTTTAACATGTCCCATATATTTGAGACATCCCTTATTTTTTATTGTTTTTATAATGTATCTATTTGTAAGGTATCATAATAACTGACTATCCTGCAACATAAATATACACGAGGTTTTTTGCATTTTATATTATAAAATTAAAATACATCGCAAATAAATGCTAAAATATTTGCTAAATCTTACGAGAAACCTGTGGTCCCTAGATAATTATCAGCTTCCTGACGTGAAATAAACGTTTTAATCTTGCCAAAAAGAAATATTTGTTAAATTTTATCATAGCGTCCCTTGTGATTTTATCTTTAGTGATGTGTTTTCTGTTACGATTACAGCAAGATATGTACCGGTATAATTTGATTATTTTTGTATTTTTGAGCTCGTAACGTTATCTCTTGCGGTGGTGAGCATGGGCGGAGTTTGAGGTCACACGTTTGGGGGGACACGGAGTTAATTTCATTGTTTTGTCTCAATATTGCCTGAAATAGAGAAAAATAAGCATTTATACTTAAAAGTAATATAAAACCACAGAAAAAACTCATCAAAATATCTGTGTCATATAAAACATATGATGGAACTTTTAAGATTGGTAATAACATTTCAAAAACTTTTAAGAGATCGGGGGGCATCGCCCCCCATGCCCCCCTTTAACTCCGGCCATGGTAGTGAGGCGACAACATTCTTCATGTGCTCTTGAGTGAGCGAGGTGTCACTCACAAGGCATCAGGACGATTGTTGCCATTACAACCCATGTTTACGTTTCCGGAAGCAAGACAGTTTTCTTGTTTTAATAATTAATTGTTGTCGTGCAGAAAACTTTTTGAGTCCACCGCCATAATGAATAGAAGTCTAAAAAGCCTAGTTTATCTATATAAATAAAATTAGAGTTTTGTCTGTACATTGCTCAGAATTATTCATTTCTTAGCTATTTTTACTTTTAGTGCGTTGGAGAAGCCGAAACCGGTCTTATCCCAATTTTTGTCTGTTTTTCTGTGACGCTCCAGGAGGTATTTTACGCCGTCTTCTCCGAAAAAAAAACGGGAGAACTGATTACAATGAAACTTATTTCATGTGTTCTCTACATTCCAGAGAAGGTTTATAAATGCTTGAAATCGCCCGCCGCCCCTTGAAAAGTAAATAACGAGCATTTAAAAACCCACTTTTACGCGATATTACTCGCATTTCGATTTAGTTTTCAATGAATAACCTACTGGTAATAATCAGCTGTTTTTGTAATTTAAAGATTTCATAGAAATAAAAACAAACAGCTGTCAAATCAATATTATTTAGTTTATATTGGTCATTGATTTTAAACCCATTGCGAAATTATACTATATTAAAAAGTTATTTTAACGTATAACTAATTATAATAATGGTATTAATGTTCTAATCTATTTAATTGTAAAATAATGCTAAATATTAAGCAGGGTATTGATTTATTTTCTTTGTACTGCTTTGTTTTGGATTTCAGGTTTACATTTTGGTATGATGATCTTTCCTCTTTAAACTGAATCCTACAAACCGTACAAAGGACGGGCTTACTGCTAGTCTATCATAAATAATCTACAATACAATTCTACAATTCTATTAATTCTACAAATTAAATCTTAACCAAATAAATATGTCTTTAAGTCAATTAATTAGTGAAGTCTACAAGACATGTGGATTGAATAACATCCTTACAAAAGTACATGATTTCTTCATCTATTATTTTGGTTATGAAACACAGAAAGTAATAAATGTTGAAATTATGTAATGCATTTTTATATAAGATCGTCCCTTACTCTAGACGATAAAGAAATAAAGTTACAAGTTGAGCTGGAACTGAGAGAGCTGCGATGGACAATATAATTTTGCAGTATTTCGACCCTCCCCCATCCCTCTACCCACTATTCCATCACTTGACAACCCCCTCCCCTAACTCAGACTCAAGAGCATGATTCCATTCATTCCCTTCGCCATTAAATATTGGTTTAGTGCTGTTAAATTATCTCTACTCCGCGTTTAACATCAAACACGCTGCACTTGTAGATTGGAAATACAGTAAAATTACACTACCGGAAGGTAATAAACTATTATTAACGAATTTAATTTATAATTAAATTAGTTATATTGTCAATGCAATAAGATTTTGCGGATATCAAACTATAGCATCGCTAATCTTCATTTCAAGGGAAACCCAATTTACTTCGAAGTAAAGAAAGTTTGAACTATCGGTGATTTTGAATTATAGACGTACGCGAGAATAACATTCTAATTATACTTGTACTTCTTTGAGCTCATTCTAAAAAAATCTACTAGAGAGTATATATATACGGTAGCACACAGAAAATCAAACTATTTACAACACGGAAACTGTAACCATTGATATCAATGCTATCACTGCTGTAACGAAGCAATGAAAACAACGCCGCTGACGATCCGAACCTGGGGGAATTGCGGAAACGAACTGGTTCATGTTCCGACAGGATTGTTTTTTTTAATTCCCTCGTATTTCAGAGCCCGACTTCGAATTGTAGAGCTTAGCTTCGAATTTTAAAGGTAGAACTTCAAAGTAAAGGAGGGTAATTCTAGAGACCAAGTACAATCAAATTCGAATTTTTATATGCTAAATTTTGCGTTAAAAATACTTTGAATCATCGTTTTTTTTCAAATACTAAAGGTTTTCTCAAGGGAAGCGAAAAATCTACGAATTGTAGAGGTATCTACATTATTGAAGTTAAATTAGCAATTCTTTACTGAAATGTATTTCGTCGTAATCTGTTTAGGTGCTTTTAAACATATTTTTGGGTATTACCGATATAGTCTAATAAACTAAAACCTGATTAATGGTAATACATTTTATAAAGACAAACAAACTTGGATTCCTGAAAAATTAAAATCCGCAAAATGGCAAAATCCGCGTTAGCACTACCAATAATTATTGCCAACTTAGGGAAAGCGAGCGAAGTAGGAATTCTTCTACTGCTGTAAAAGAATCCTGTTTTATGATAGCAGAGCTTAGTAATCGGTATTTGGATGATGATTGAAAATGTTACACATTCAGATGTGTTCTGTTCAAACTAAGCTATATTTCAGCTATCACTACAAATAAAAAAAACTTACTGCTGCGAATGCAATGGTTTGTAATACATCTTTGTGGGTCGAAAGTAATCCTTTCCCACTCTATGGAGGGAAAGACTCAGCTGATGTCGTCATCAGCTTTCGTTATTACAATTTTTAGAACAAAAGTATCGGAAGCGGTAACCGATTGACAGAGAATCAACTGACTGTTTGAAAATCAAGAACATGATGAAAGCAGATATTTTTATATAAAATATTTGGTTTGTAAAATAGTTAACTCAGCATTTTATGCAGTCTGACGAAAGATATAGTTCTCACGCGTCTGAAGTGTCTTTTCGTCATTCGTTTAAATTAAAACCTTGAACTTGCACGGAAAACATCATTCGACCCATAAATGAAGTATTCTAATTCGTCAAGTACAATAAATATGTTTTATTACGTTTTGACTGTAACATTAGAACGTAACATTCCATCATGGATATGATTATCTATCCACTATCAAATTCTGCTTATATAGTATGTATACACTAACTTGGCCGATAGGTCCTCCTGGCTACCTGCGTCCAGCCCGGGTCGGCCATAAATCTCCTGCTCCCTGGCTCAGCTGTGTCTGAGCCATCTAAGGGGTCACCTAGTGGTAGTACCAATACATTAATAAACTTTTAAAGCGACTCGGAATTTTCTAAGACATTTCCGGAAAGTTCAAATGAAAATGAGGAAAATGATAATAAAACCCGATATCATCTCTATATAAATATTGTTTATACTCAAATATTTAACTTCTATTTAATAGTATGGAATTGTTAATAGTTCAAGGTTTATGATATCACCAGAGTCATATTAAGTACACTTTAAATATATAATGGATAGGTAATAAAACGCTATGTATTAAAAGTTTGAACAAGATTTATTAGTGGATAGCATTAAAAAGAGGCAATATAGCTAAATATTCAAACAAATAACCTATTATGTGTATGACCCAACCATAAAGATATATTTAATTTGTATATATAAACTGTATGTGTATAATTTATAGTTAAATATTTGAGTATAAACAGTATTTATGTAGAGAACACTATCGTATTTGATATCATTTTCTCATTTTCATATGGACTTTCCGGAAATGTAAAAAAATTAAAATTCCGAGTCGTTTAGAAAGTTTATTAATGTTAAAATTGATCTTATTAGCCCCGAACTGTAGGACTAATTAAATTAAAAAGAAAAAAATACCTTAGTCGGTCTGCAGTTCAGTGGTTTAATTTATCTGTTTACATGTTTTGGCTTACACCATTTTCAAACAATACTAATAAAATAAATAAAACATCTACATCAGCAGATCACCAGACCGCTGATAACATAGATAGTTTAACTTGATTTGAACTTTCCTGAAAGCCTGTTCTTGGATGACTAGAGCTAGTTGCAGGTGTATTTTAATTATTATTTGTTATGTTGTGTTGTATAAGTTACTTAGGTTTTATTTACACAAATTTGGAATTTGGAAAATGGCGTAAGCTGAAACATGTAACAAATAAATAAAACTATTGATCTGCAGACTGAATAAGGTATTTATTATCTCTTTTATTGTATTTGTATCACCAATAGGTGACTCATTGCAGACACAGTTGAGCGAGGGAGGAGATTTTATGGCTGTCCCGGGCCGGACGCAGGTAGCCGAGGACCTATCGGCCAAGTTAGTGTGTATAGACTAAGGTGTATTGTAAATACAACAGGATTCTTCTAACCCTTGTTTTACACTACTGTAGCAAGTGAAGTATGCCGCAGTCTACAGCGCAGTCCTGCATCGCCGCCCACAATACCCTATCGGTCATTACAGTACAGGTAATGTAGCCTCGCGCACCTGATGGCCATTAGCTAGCTCTTCATCAACCAGGTTTATCATGCATTACACGGCTGCACGGCTTGGCCGTCCATGCAGAGAGAGATCTGGTTATCTTAATTAACACTCAATTAAGTCCCACATAAAGTTCACACTTATTCCAATCGTTAGGTTCATTCTTGTTCTATCTACGAACAAATAAATCTCAAGTTTGTGTGGATACATTTTAAGGGCCGTACCCACTGTGCGAGTCTCGTATAATAATGTTCTAGATCGAACGTAATTATGCAGCAATGCGCAGTAAACAGCATTTTATAGAGAATTAGCCAAATTACCCGTTCTTCGCAAAGGTGAAAAAGGCCGAGAGGTGTATTGATTCATTCAAATTGTTAATTCATTTTTTATTGTTTACAAAATGTCAAAACACGAGTGTCTACAACATGAAAAAGTAAAACCTGTTAAGAAATTTTGGATAAGGATAAGGATTAACGTAATAAAGACAGGAATCGGGAGAAAACTTAAAATCTTCTATTCCACTATTACGATCTAATAATTCGATCACTAATTTCGATCCAGCTGTTTATTCATAAAAATGAACACTTTCTTTCTTTTTCTTCCCGAATTGTCTAAATTTAGTGTACACAGATGTTGACATTAGAAAATTTAAACATTGAAATCTAGGTCGGTCACGGCAGCTCTTTTCTTCTTCTTCCTGAACTGTCAAATTTTAGTGTCCACAGCTGTTGACATTTAAGTAATTTTATGTTGATATCCTTTGAAAATGTAAATATTGAAATCTAGGACATTCACGGGGCGTAGTCCGAGGAGATTTTAAGGCAATGAATATGCCTGAGTTGCATGAGTTTAAGATCTACATTTGTGTAAAATTTCAAACCGGTCGGTCCAGTATTTTTCGCGCTTACTTCCCACAACAAACAAACATACAGAAACCACATCTTCTTTATAGTATTATAGATATAAAACACTATGCTCATGATGGTATGTCTCTTTCGGATATTATAAACAAAATATTTTAAAATACTCACCAGTAATTGACGAACAAGTGTTAATTTATTTTAACTTGTAGAACTCCCCTACAGTATCTTAGAAAGACTTACAATACACCCGTCACAGCAGACCTGCGTACTCAGTGAATTTTCAGATCAATAATATGGCAAAATGACGTTTGATGGATATATGAGTTTGTTTATTTTCTATAACATTATCATGGAAAAGAGTAGGGCCAATGCAGTTTAGCTGCCATGATAAACACATAAACGATTCTTTTTAATTATACTTGGATGTATCTCAACCAGATGAAGCTGAATACCAAGTTTATCCAAAAATATAGGTTAGTAAGTGAAATACTATTGTTTCCTTATCCTCTCTAAGATTAACTTTGGAGCCCCAAAATACAACGTACTGTGTTTAGACTATCTAATATTTCGGTAACGCTTTTAGATACAGAAAAAAGGGGAATTAGCCAAAAGTAAACAAATTTCTTATAAATTATAATTTGACCGAGTAGGGAAGCAAAATTCCAAAATTGATGCTCACATTTGATCGGCCTGGGATCTACCCACAGACCTTCCATTTTGAGATGCGTTTGTATGATTTCTTATCTTATTTAGGCAAATGCAGGAATGGTTCCCAAAAAGGGAAGTGAATCTTGTCAGGAAAGTGGAAGCATGTCCTACCTTTGCTGTTTAAATATTAGTCTAATTTACGTATGTTTTTTTTAAATATTTAAAAATACTTTTTGACGTCTTGAAACATAATGTCTATAGCCTAAGGGCTACCTATTTGTAACTAGAATCTTAATTGCAGATGTGTTGAGTTCTTCACTTTTCGCTTGAAGTTTACAAAATTGAAAAAAAATTTAAATAAAAAGTTTTTAACCTCCTAATTTAAAATACCCCCTGTCGCAACAGGCCCACGTGCTCTGCGATTTCCAAATCAATAATATAATAATTAATAATAATGGTATATGACAAGTTTTATCAATATCTGTCTATCTGTCTATTCTCCATAAGAGTATGCAGGTTAGCTGCCATGATAAACACAAAAACTATGATTTTTAAGCATTTGAAGCATAAGATCTCAACCACATGAAGGTAAATACCAAGTTTAATCCGAAAAATTTTGATATGAGTGAAATATTAATTTTTCTTTATCTTCCATAAGATTAACATTGGATCCCCAAAATACAACGTACTGTGTTTAGTTTTTTTTATCTCGGTAACCGTTGGAGATAGAGGAAAACTTTAGGAAACTAAATTGTGTAGATTTTAAAGCTGATTCTAATGGTGAAAGATAAAATATAAAAGTTTTTTAAATTACATTTGGAAAACGCAAAAACCCTAATTTTTTTAGTACAAAACCCCCCCGTTCCGATTGACCGATATGTCTGGTTTACGAACTCGTCCGAGCAAATGTAACATGGTCCCGGGCCAAAGTCTTGCCATGAGGCCTACGGCAATAGCTACTTTCTTATGGGAAATTCGCTAATAAAAGGCTCTAAATGGTATCTAACCACATCCGCTGCACCTTTTGCGTTACACAAATCTTCTTACTAGAGCTACCAGAGCTACGATATGCCTATATCAAAATTTTAATTTCCTGTACAAATATTTGCAATATTATTATTATGACACTCGAACGAGTAACCCCATCTTCAGAGTCTCGATGGTCACACGTGTGCTCCGGTGGTTTTCCTATTTTGCGGGGTTTTGTGGTTTTGCGTGGTGGGAAGCTGTAAGGGCATTTCAGCGCGAAAGTTCGTCAGACAAGGTCGCTACCACGTGGCGCAGGGCGACGATCGCCTAACTGAGTCAAGGTCAGCCCTAGGCCAGTGAGTCGCCCTTGCCCTCCACTGTCTCTCACCACACCTTTGTTGCAGAGTGACCTGTCTCAGCCGCAGCGTACATACGTCTTGTATGACGTCACACCGTCCGTCGGCACAAGTTCACTTTTATTCGTTCCATTTGAATATCTCTTGAGGTATATGTAGTGGTAGTGGTGCCACGAGACGGGTTTCCATACTTGACGAATGACCTTGTTACGAGTCTGCCTTACTGACGAAACGTTTGAGGTTTTTTGTGTATTTTGTTTTAGCCCCGTAAGAACAATATTAATTTTGCGACGGTATTACTGATCATTTTTAAAAAATAGTTAAGTGTCAAATTAAAGTTTAAGTGATTATTTAGTAGGGAATAATATTAATATGTTATTTTCTATCTTAAAATAGTGTTTTCGTCACAGCTCTTTTAGATATATGTGTTGTAGAGAAAAAGTTGTTATTTTTCTTCCTAGGACTAAACCTATTATTATGATGTTTTTTTTAGTCCTAGGACTCAAAATGTCATTGTTGATGATACTTTTGATTCGAGGTCAGCGTTCGATAGTAAATAATCGATAAAGAAACTGCAACAATCACTACTGATTTTTTGTGTAATTTGGACGTTTCAGATATCTATTGTGAAACTGGTAATCGACTATTGAATCGAACTATCGAATGGTTGAAATAGAACTATCGATAAAAATAACTAACACTGACATAACCTAAACAACCAATCAGGAATCAAGAAAGTACTGCTACATAAAATAACATAACAGCTGATTAGTCTAAAACGTCAAAAATGGTCGACAGCTATATGATACTAAATCAAGTAATAATTATTAATATTTTCCGAGGTTGTTTCATTTTATTTGCAGTGTGAGCTCTCAGAGCTTAGACATATCTATGTCAAAAATAATAACTTATTATAGCAATAATCTGACATAATTGTAAAAAACCGTTAAATTAAACTCGATAGTTGCGATAGTAAGGCCTAAGTATGTCTAATTTAGATTTTTTATGTAAGGAAAAATGGAAAATGTAATTCCCTAAATATCCAATTTATATTTGATTTGACACCTCAGCCATATTTTTACGACCATCGAGTGAGAAGTTTATGGGACTACAATCCAAGATTGCAAATGTACTGCAAACCCTTAAATCACATGCCGGCACCCAGATTGTTTATATTTTAGCCAATTAGGCTGTTGCAAGCAATACACTTTAGGTTATCGTAAAGGGTAATGTAACTAAAAATTAAAGAGTAATGCACTTTAATTTTTAAAATGTAGTAGAATTTTCTATAAACTATTGAATTTTACTTATTTATAGAATGTATTGAGAAGCAGTCTCAAACTTACAAATACGTATGTATAATGACTGCTACTTGTACATACGGTAATTTTTTAATTAGCTTTAAAATTATCTATAATGACTATACGAGGGTGACTTTGAGCGAGTGGTCCGTTTTGGATGCGTCCAAGGTGAATGAGTCATCTGACATAAGCGGTTTCTCTGACGTTGTGGTATCAAAACGAGATCGCACGCAGCACAATATTGATATATTATTCCCATCAATCGAATAGTATAGAGTATACAGGTTTGCTGCAATTAGGGTTGTTGTACATGGTAATGTACTTTCATTAAGGCTATAAGTTCACTAAGTAAAAATAAATGCAATATTTATCGAATTATGTCAATAACTAAGCGAGTCTTAAGAATTTATATATTCTCCTTAAGAATTACAATGAATACGTAGGTTTTCTCTCGTAAGACATTTGTAATACATTTGTAGTTTTTATGGATATATTTATAAAACTAAACTAGATGGACTTTTGGACTAGATGGAAATTTAGGAAGAATATTTAAATAAATAAGTGAGTTATTGATTTTTAGCTATTCACCATAAGATTAACATTGCACAAAGCACTGTGTTTACCATTTTAAATATCTCAGTAATCTTATGATCTAGAGTCATGATTCAAAATACTAGATTGTTTGTTTTTTAGCTAAATCCAATGGTAAAAGGAAAAGAGATTTTTGTCAAAAATTACACATAATATATAAATTGAAAAACCAATTTTTAGGGTACGAACCCCCCAAAGTGTAGTTAATATAGTCAGATTGCGAACGAACTCGTCCAATATATTACAGAAAGGAACAAGTCCATCAAATTGTAGAACAATTTCCGACCGTTATTGAGTCTACAATATATATATCTACATATGTATCATTTTGAATAACCCCCCAAAACGTGTTCATGGGGTTGAGTTATGAACTTCTATCATGGTCCCGGGCTTAACTGTCACCATGCGGGACATGTGAATAGTTCACTTTCCATAGAAAATTCGCTAAAAATATCCACATCCACCAAAGTGAGGAAACGTATAATAATTGTTATACATAGAGAAAAAAAACTGAATAAATCAATATTGTCCCTCATGCACGTCGTCCTACTCAATTCTTTTCTTATCCTTTCGTTTACTCGTAGTTCTGTTTCAGCCCATTACCTTTCCTTTCACACAATGACGCAAGGTTCCTTTATTTACCCTGAGGGGATCCTAATTTTGTTCACTGAAATGACACATACTGCTCCTTAACGTTGACCTTGCAATTGCCATTCACTATGTCTTATAAAGAACTGCTTGTAACGAACGATTCTGATTTTCAGTGTGCACAACACTAGGTGATTAATTAATAAAACCATTACGGGGTCAATTATTGACAAGATAAGGTTAGAAAGTCTATTCTCCTTTCGAACATCACCCCAAATCTTTTTTTATTGAAACGAGAAGACTCATAATTAATTTTTGTATTTACTGTCTCCGTGATAACTTTTTACACAAAAATCTTTTATTACTTTTCGTTCAATTACATAAATATTAATTTGAAGTTTATTTGTTCTTTAGTCATCCAGAGTTGGCCCATACATTGACGCGTACGTGGTAGAGGGGGGTGGAGGGGGAGGATGAGGCAATTGGTACAGACCGACAGGATGAGTGTGAAAGTTCCTGTGTTGAAAGTAAGCTGTGTTATCAGCGGGGAGCTGGTGATAACAATAACGCAACGATGCCGCGTGTTGGAAGTCCCTATTAATAATTAGTTCTATTCACCTTTACTTAATATTGAATTAAAAACAACCATAAGACTCAGATGGTTAGTATTTATAAATTTTTTAATTTAATATTTGATATGTTTAACCAGAACTTCTAAGGAATATTTTTTATACAATATTAAAACAACTAGCTGACCCGGCGAACTTCGTAACGCCTCACAGTAAACACATGTTAACTTTAAGATTGGCCATGTTCTGAAGTCGAATAGCAATACGGCTTCATTGTGAAAGGTTATATATTCTGGGTCGCTTCATAGTGAATAACAATACTGAAACGATAAAACATATTAATATCATTCCCATAAAACAAATAATTCTGAGTGGATTAATTCACAATTTTCAAATCCAATCCAAACCCAAACGAAACCTAACTGTAATACGGCTTTTACAGGAAAGATATACAACAGCTGAATATTATAATAAACGTAATAATATAAACATTGTAATTATCATATAAACACGTGTCTTTAATCAGACAGAAAATAAAAATATAAATACATAATCCCCAAAAACCGTTAACTATTAACGTGGCGAATAAAGCTATTCATTTTTTACAGTACACATTTACTTCATAGTTTAACATTAATGAATGATTCAGATGGCATTGGATAGTAAAGCATACGGTATTGCTAATGGAAAGTAAACCAATCAGCTGTAGCTAAGAAATCAAATGTTTTCATTGTAGACAATTTGTAAACAAACTTACTCTCCATAAGGTTAACATTAGAAATTTAAAACGCCATAAAATGGAAACTTATGGGGTTTTCGAAAATATTTTTTCACTAAAACCTTCCCGGACACATATAGAGCAACTTCCTAAAATTTCATGGCGATCGGATGAGTAGTTTGGCAACGCATAAAGAACATACGTACATACAGACAGACATACATTCAATTTCATATATAGAGATAATCGATTAAAACTATACATTAATTACTATATATGTATATATATATATATATATATATAAATTTTAACGACTATTGTTTTTGGACTTAGGGCACCTAAAGACGAAAAAATAACATGGTCCCGGGCTTAAGTCTTACCATGAGACCTACGGTAATAGCTTCTTCCCTATGGGAAATTCACTAATAATTTTACTACGTGTTCTTAAACAGAGGTTTACTTGGTCCAAATATTTAGCTTAATACTGCAGGGATTTTATACTATAGTAAACGTCATCAAATAAAGAACCTTTTGCCTGTATATTGCTTGGAATTATGATAATTTGTTATTTTTAGCGAATAAGCCCGACTTAAGCCCGCGACCATGTTATTTTTTTGTCTTTAGGTGCCCAGAGTCCAACCCTAACTCTCTAACTCTCGTAAAAATGGTCCGATCGAGACCAAATTTGGTAGAGACGTGTATTCCTACAAATGCTCGGATGCGTTCTTAAATCAGACATATCGGTCAATGGGAACGGGTAGTTTAGGGGGATTTTGTACCCCAAAATGTTGTTTTTTGCGTTTTTCACATGTAATTTTTAAAAATTTCTAATTTTATATTTCACCATTGGAATCAGCTTAAAAAACTACACAATTAAGCTCCTTAAAGTTTTTCTCTATCTCCAACGGTTACCGAGATAAAAAAAACTAAACACAGTACGTTGTACTTTGGGGATCCAATGTTAATCTTATGGAAGATAGGGAAAAATTAATATTTCCCATATTAATCAATATTTTTTTATAAAACTTGATATTTAGCTTCATGTGGTTGAGATCATTTATGCTTAAAAATCATAGTTTATGTGTTTATCATGGCAGCAAACCTGCATACTCTTTTCCCATATTAGTTATATAGGGAATAGGCAAACTCCTTTATTTATGGACAGATGTTGATGAAAGTTGGTATAAATGTTAAGATAAAAATTATTCATGGTAGAAATGACTTATTTAAGTGTTTCTCACAGCAGCTAACCTGCACACTCTTTCCTGTGTTAATCTTATGGAGAATAGGCAAATAATTCTCATGTTTATAAACTTTTATGTTTATAAAGTTTATAAAACTTGTCATATATTAAATTATTGATTTGGAAATTCGCTGAGTACGCAGGTCTGCTGCGACGGGGATATTTATCTCTTTTCAAAACTACAAGTTTTGAAAACTACTTAAAAAAAGTAAATGCTAAATTAAAAATGTGAGGACACAGTGGAAGAAAATTTACAATCGGTAAATTTTCAATTTACTGATTGTACAAATGCAAATTTACAAAACTACCATCGGTAGAGTAACCATTCATTAAAAGTTAAAATTTTTGTGTGTAGGTAGGCCTACTTTATACAACCTTCAAAAACTATTAGACAGATTAGAAAATTTTCACGAAGGTTCTTCCTCGACCATTGAGACCCAGTGAACTGTTTTCCGTGAAATCATTTCGACCCGTCCCTGATGGTTGAGTATTTTACAGCCAGCTTCCAGTTTCTCTGAAGAATAATAACTACTCTTTACATCCAGGCAATAGCAATACGTGAATTTGAGTAAAAATAAATATATTTTTAATAGACGTGTTTATGAAAGAGAACCTTAATTATTATCCAGAGAATTGGTTTGAGAAGTATATATAATATTTAATCAACATAAGCAAATTTAACAGTTAGTTTACCTTAATGTTTATATACTCGTATATTAGTGTGCCAAGATTATACAACTTAAATTAAAACACACTTGGAGCAGTCTTTAGGCTCTACCTAAACCGTTGTCACCAATGAGTCGATTCTTTATGATCTACCTGAAACCTTGATATTAGAAAATTAAACCTTCTTTGTATATTAATATGATATCCATTATACAAACTCTCAAACACAAAGTGTGTTCGCAAGTACAACTTATGAACCGAGAACAACACAACCAACTGAGTGTGAAAGACTCGGACTTGCTAGCAGGTGTGCCTCGTTTCATCAGACCCGTTATCTATTCATCAACTACTTTATTAACTCCAGCTGTTAACAAATGCCAGATTGCATAACTTCACACGTAATGCCTTCCTTTGAATCGTACTGAGGACGTTTAGAAGAAAAATCTAAACCAAAAAGTATTTTTAGAGTTGAGAAGTATATCTGGATGAAATTCTTACTTTTCGTAACATTCTTTGAGTTAAACGTTAATTAGGCGGACAGAAACCCCAGAAAATTATCTAAAAAACATTTTATTACATACACTTTTCTGAATGTGGTAATATTTGCAACTGTCCCTTTAAATATCTACGACAAATAAAGTTGATTCGATTTTAAATTCTATCTACACAAATCAAGTTACAGATTACTGTTTAACATAATGTTAAAGCTGTTTCAATATGATATGTTTAAATTACTTCAAAATATAATCCTAATGTATGCATATTGATGTTGAATGGTTAACAGTTCTTTAAAACGAGTACAGTAAGATTAAAATTTTAAATTGGGATGTAATCCTCGTGTACCGGTGGGTGAGGTTCCGGACGCTCCGGCGGCAGTCTCTTCTTGTTCCGCTCCGTCCTGAACCTGTCAGCTTTGATGGCCAGTTTCCGGATGTTAGAGAGACACGTGGCGGCGGCCCGTTGCTCGTCCCTGTCCGGCGACCCCACCGCCTTGATCAGCAGCGGCACCACGCGGTTCTGGTGGATAATAATGCAGTTGAAAGGATCGGCCGAGAGTTGGCTCAGAGCCTGTAAGGCGGCCGACTTGACTCTGGGGTTGCTGTGGTAGAGGAACTTCACCAGCAGAGGGACGGCCCCCTGGCGGCCGAACTCGTAGCAGTTCTTGCCCCAGCCACAGCAGCTGGCTACGGCAACGGCGACGTGCTCCTGGAGGAACTGGTCGTCGCCAGCGGTCCTACACAGGTCGGACAGGAGGGCCACCACGCCGAGGTCGCTCATGACCGCCAGGTTCTCCGGGTCCGTGGCCACCTGGGTCAATGCCGCGCAGGTGCACGCCACCACACGGCTGTCCGACGAGTTTAGCCTCTTCATGATCAACTCCACGCCTCCTACGAAGCTGCGTACCATCTCGCCAGACTCCGTAGCGTTGCGAATGCACGGCACTAATGCCCAGGCGGCGTTCGCCTGCACTCTGGTGCACGGGTTCTTGAGCAGCGACCAGATAAGCCGAACCGCGTCCTGCTGCTCCATCTCCGACATGCAGTCCATATCCCAGGCGCACTCCCCCAGCGCGTGCGCGGTGTTGGCCAGTAGCGGCTGGTTGGTTCGGTTGAGCAGATTGACTAGCGGGGGGATGCCACCAGCACGCTTGATGGTGGCAGCGTTGTGGCCCAGCTTGCCACACTCCGCCAAGGCACCCGTCACGTGGACCAGTACCTTCTCGTCGTCCACGTCCAGCAGCTTGACAAGCGTCGAGATCGCGTCCACCGTCTCCAGATGGCGCACATTCTCCTCGCTGATGGCCAGCTTCCACACTGCACCCGTCACGGCCGCCAACAGGTTCTTGTTGGCCCGGGTAGTCTCCTGTTGCAACGTCCGCACTAGCGGAGTCAGTCCCCCGTGCTTGCGGACCAGTTTACGGATTCTCTCTTCCTCCGAGTGCTTGAACATGGCGAGAGCGCATAACTCTTTCAATCTGACACAATCGTTTCCGAAAAGTCTCACTATATCTTTGACCAAATCCCTGGTGTGGATGGCTATTTGGAATTCAGTCAGGTTCCCGCAGTTCTGCAGTATACCCATTGTGTGGATGAGGATTTCGGTGTATCTTGCCTGAAGCAGCTTAGGCATGATATTAATTATTCCGGACTCAAAGAGCTCGACCTTGTTGAACTCGAATGACGAGAGTGTCCGGAGTGCTCGCGCCGCGTTCGCGGTCACTTCCACCTTTTCGATGTCATCCAAAGTCACATTGTATTTCGGCTTTTTCAGAACACTTTCCTCCAAATCTAACAGATGTACCAAGAGGGGTATCCCGCCACACTCCCGCACCTGCTTGCTGCTCTGCTTGAGCTGCGCCACATTAGCTACGACGGCTGCCGCCAGCTTTTGGATGTCCCTCGCCGAGTGCATCAGGTAGTTGACCAGTAGTGGCGCGATGCTTAGGCTGGCTACTTTCCTTTGGATCACAACGTGACGCGTCGCCTTGCTAAGTATTAACAGAGACAACTTCTTACACCTGAAGTCCCTTGCGGACGTTTCCAGTAAGTTTACAAGCAAATCCAGTAATTTTGCTTCTCCAAGAGCAAGCTGCATGAACTCCGAATCCAAATTTAAGTCGTTGATGTAGCCCAAAACAACCGCCGTAACGTTGGGGGTGGTGGCTTTGAGGAATTTGAGCATCTTCTGCAACTGCCAGTACTCAGGGGGAATGTCCGGCCTGGTGTAGAGCGGGACCTTCGTCATCCTGGAGACGTCCTCGTCATCGGAGTCCGATGACATCTGCTCTGCATTGTCGGAGTCCGACAGCAAATCAGCCTGGAACCTCGAGTCCGGCTGCATCTCTTGAGTTTTCAGTCTTTCCATATACGACAGAATCACACGAATCTATTTTCCAAAAGTCAAACGATTGGATTATACTATTCTTTAGAATAAAATATATATAATGACTCTTATACTCTGACAAAAAAGAAATAAGTTAATAAATCACCTTTACATATGTTTTCAATCAATTAATTAGTTTACTGTTTTTGATTAGACATAAACAATCACTGCCTTCTATATTATACATGTTACAATTTAACTAAAATATTACGCTGTACTGTATGAATGCAGTGATCTATTAGTTAACATACCAAAGTCAAACGCTTTTATTGGAAACCGTTTAAAACACAATACAAGTAAACGAATCACGATTTAAACATTTTCCTGCAGTAAAACCTAAATTTCAGATGTTTGTACATATTGTTCTTTGTATGTTTCAAGACGCTATTAGGGTGATTTCTCTCATACAAATCGCTACGTGTTTTTCGTCAGTCGTCCTACTTGTCATTTATCGCTTCGTGTTTTTCGTCAGTTGGCTTGCTTGTTATTTATCGCTTCGTGTTTTTCGTCAGTCGGCCTGCTTGTCATTTATCGCTTCGTGTTTCTCGTCAGTCGGCCTGCTTGTAAGTTTTACATAAATCTCTAAAATGTTTGTTCACGGTATAAATATGAGGCTTATTGTGCACAATGGTGTCTTTACCGCTGAAAATATGTGTATTGAATAAGGCAATAATATTTTCATTTACTTCACGATGGCGCCCACTTAAATGGATGCACACAACGACATATAATGTACTTGAGTCGACGGGACAACAATAAGTGAGACATTTTATTACTTCCTTGATTAAAATGTTACATATAGCCTCACAATAGCCTGTTCAGAGGTGTTTCGACATTGCTAATATTTCTTCACCTTGTAAATACCTTGAGTCACACAAAGTGTTCTCCAGCTATTAACCCGAACGGATTTACAGTTGCAACATTAACGAACTTCCAAGCTGTATCTGTTGACGTCACCGCCATAACGATGATCCGCGTAGTTTCGAGCCTGTTTTGCGGCGTTCTTGCTGCGGCAGACACACAATGTCTGCAGCGAATCGCCGCGGCTCACTGTGACATTTGATTGGTCAAGGGCGCATCGAGGACGTTTTTACTTTCACGTGTTAAATCACCGCAATTTAAAAGGAAACTTGTACTCTGTGCGAATTTCAAACATTACTAAGTTCCAAAAGGATTTTTGGGTAGAGATGACTTCTTGCATCTGAAGTATCTTGCAGAGGTTTCCAGTACGTTCACAAGCAAACCCAGTATTTTCGTTTGTCCAAGAGCAAGCTGCGTGGACTACGAGTCCAGAATTAAGGCGTTGATGCAGCCCAAAACAACCGTCGTGACTTTGGGGGTGATGGCTTTAAGGAATTTGAGCATCTTCTGCAAATGTCAGTACTGGGGAGATGTCCGTTAACATCCAAATCTGGTAAAAAGTCTTCCTCGTTTTTAGCAGAAACCGTAGTGTAGCACATCAGAATTACTACATATATTATTTTATATATTTTTATTTTAGCTATACATCAAAAGTTAATTGAGTTTGGTTTGGTTTTATCTTGACATTAAAGTATACTGTATTCTCTGTCCTCGCATTTTGAAACGCATCCACCAAGAACTACACTCTCCTGCTAAATACTGACAGTTTTTAGGAACCATTCCGTCAAATTTTTATTTGGCCCAGAGACATTCTGGGTGTTTAGGACGTGCCCCAGGAAAGACCTGACTCCGATCCACTGACATTATGGCTCCTCCCGAGATCGACTCCCGCTCAAACCTATATCTCATTTTATTATTGTACATTTTTAAAGGTGTATAATGAGAGAGATATTCTAATACTAAAATATTGCACAACCGTCTCAAAAACAGCTGAACAGAACTCTTTTATATTTAAGTTCCAAAAATAAGATGTATATAGATGGATTCAATGTTGAAAACTTGGGATATTTGTTAATACTAATTTTTTGATTGAATAAACAGTACATACTGTATTATAAAAACTGGTTTTAGTTGGAGATTTTTTTGTATAGAGGTCCCCTTTCTTTCTTAGTTAAATCTACTAAATGAAAAATAAAAACAAAGAGTCTGAAAGCAAGTTATTTTTATAAAGATTTGTTTATGTGTTTCCCCGAGCACAGCTCAGTCCCTTGGAACTATTCTTTTATCTGATCTTTGAATTTCTCATTTAGAGCCTATAAAAATAAGACCGATTAATTTTAGCGGATCGTTGTTTCTTGGTATCCATTGAGATTACTCTCAAACCGATTATGTTTTACTTATACGATACGATAGTATAGTATGGAGAAAGTATTGTTTTCGTCAACATTTTCTAATTTAAGTTGAGAGTGGATATATCCGTTTTGCGATCCCCTGAATCCAAAAAAGTAGGTTTCGACGTGTATGTCAACATGTCCGTGTGTGTCTGTCTTAATATGTACAGAACCTGTTGGTCCGTTTTAGATTAAAAGTGGTATGTATGCTGTATAAAATATTCAACGTATCTCCAGGTTTTTGTTATTTTTTTGAATCTTTGCTTTTTAAGGTTAGTTTACCCATAAATGCCCATTTCAAAAATTAAAATTTCTAAAAAATCATTACAACGATTTTGGTTAAATTTAGTAGTTTATAGTACATTATGACACCACCCGCATGTCCGTAAAAATTACAGTTCAAAATCCATGGGCTTTTAAATTTTCCGTAAAACCATAAAGGTGAAGTAAAGTTATATACTACCACTATTCGCAGTACGTTGTCGGAGAGGGTCCAATGTTATTCTAATGGACAATATTAAAAAACAATTTCTTCATTATTTCCCAACCGTTTTCCATGAAACTTGGTATGCAGCTTAAGGTCACATGACCCATCAAATCCCTCTCAAAAAGCTTGATATTACTTAGAGGGTTGTCCCCCGCATAAAACTATAGTAATAAATTTAATTTAACTTTGTTTCTCTTGTTATTTCAGAAATTGGACGATTATTTTTGAAACAATAGAATATCAAATGATATTTAGATACTCTTTAAATAATATGCTAGTTTTATTCAAGATTAAAGCAAGTTATTTTTATAAAGATATGTTTATGTGTTTCCCCAAGCACAACTCAGTCCACTGGAACTATTCTTTTATCTGGTCTTTGAATTTCTCATTTAGAGCCTATAAAAATAAGAAAGATTAATTTTAGCGGATCGTTGTTTCTTGGTATCCATTGAGATTACTCTCAAACAGATTATGTTTTACTTATACGATACGATAGTACAGTATGGAGAAAGTATTGTTTTCGTCAACATTTTCTAATTTGAGTTGAGAGTGGATATATCCGTTTTGCGATCCCCTGAATCCAAAAAAGTAGGTTTCGACGTGTATGTCAACATGTCCGTGTGTGTCTGTCTTAATATGTACAGAACCCGTTGGTCCGTTTTAGATTAAAAGTGGTATGTATGCTGTATCAAATATTCAACGTATCTCCAGGTTTTTGTTATTTTTTTGAATCTTTGCTTTTTAAGGTTAGTTTACCCATAAATGCCCATTTCAAAAATTAAAATTTCTAAAAA
Organism: Nephotettix cincticeps; assembly: GCA_023375725.1. Classification (NCBI taxonomy): domain Eukaryota; kingdom Metazoa; phylum Arthropoda; class Insecta; order Hemiptera; family Cicadellidae; genus Nephotettix; species Nephotettix cincticeps. The sequence continues at coordinate 25,022,287 of CM041786.1, read as the reverse complement.
ATCATTACAACGATTTTGGTTAAATTTAGTAGTTTATAGTACATTATGACACCACCCGCATGCCCGTAAAAATTACAGTTCAAAATCTATGGGCTTTTAAATTTTCCGTAAAACCATAAAGGTGAAGTAAAGTTATATACTACCACTATTCGCAGTACGTTGTCGGAGAGGGTCCAATGTTATTCTAATGGACAATATTAAAAAACAATTTCTTCATTATTTCCCAACCGTTTTCCATGAAACTTGGTATGCAGCTTAAGGTCACATGACCCATCAAAACCCTCTCAAAAAGCTTGATATTACTTAAAGGGTTGTCCCCCGCATAAAACTATAGTAATAAATTTAATTTAACTTTGCTTCTCTTGTTATTTCAGAAATTGGACGATTATTTTTGAAACAATAAAATATCAAATGATATTTAGATACTCTTTAAATAATATGCTAGTTTTATTCAAGATTGCAGTTTTGAATTTAGGGAGAAAGTATGTGTCAGTCCACTAATACCGTATATTCTTTCACCAGTGTTATACCAAAAGAGACCAAAATCCATTAGACGTAAAAGTCAGACAGTGAAACGATCTTTACAATAAAGTTAATACAGCTTTGAACATGAAAGATGAGCTCATGACATCTCATTTCACCACGGATTATCTCCTATTATTATGCGTTGATTGTGTAAACGCATTATACTAAGTAATTATTTCAAGATAGCCTTATCTCTAACATTTATGTAAATACCGAGTTTACTTGGTTTCGCTGGAGCTATGTATACTTCCTCAACATGGATCCTTGGTTCGTAAGACTATGCCTTTATAATCAGTAGTTGATCGAAGAAGGATTTATGTCATTTAACTTGTAAATATTATTATAATTGAATGAAACATGTATCTAAAGTTTTTGATGTCATGGAAAAAGTGTTAAGAGATGATTTCGAATAGGCGTTTCTACGTTTTGGAGTAGTCTACAATATATTGGTAACCTATCAATACATTTATCAATTTCCTGGCAGTGTGGTATATTTCTTATCGGGATGAGAAATAGGAAACAAGTTTATTTTAATATATATATTAGACTCTAAATTAAATATTTGTGAAAGCAAGACACTGAAGTGGTTCATTAAAATGAGTCAAAAGTACACTCAGTTGAAAATTGTTGACTATGATAACGTAAATTCCAAAAATATATTTTATATTACGGTACTTTACAGTATTGAATACATATTGAATCGATACTTACAATTTGTAAAAAAGCTTTGTGCTCGGTTTTTTATTGTAAATAGATCTTCAGTGTAAGTTAAAACTATTTATTTATCTATTGTACCATATTTTTAAATTTTAAACGTTGCATAGTTCAAACATTTTGAAATTAATAATCAATTAAAGCTTAACACAATTATGTTAAAAACTGCTATAATTGAGATACCAAGGTAAACCTTTTATTAGAAAAAATATTTATGTCATCCCATATTTTGACTCAGTACAAAATAATTGTGGTCTCTGCCGAGACAAATACACGTAAGAGAATCCAATACTATAATACGAGCAAGGTTTGTATATATATATATATATAATATTATATATATATATATATAATATTATATTATATACTAAGGAATTATTTTTTAAATTTGGAAATAAAATTTCTAGTCAAAATATATATATATTCTAGATAAAAAATAAAAATTGATATATATAGTATATTAAAAAAAATTTAAAATAATTTACATTATTTTTAGACAATCAAATGTAAAATATATCAAATCAAAAACTGTTTATAACCGTTTGACAGTTGTTGATTGATATGGTCATAATAGAGTTTTGCAAAAATTTTTTTATTTTTGTATGTAATGAAAAATTTCAAATTACTATTTGCTTGTAATACTTAAAAAACAAAATATTATTTCTTTTTTTTCCTAATCTTTTGTGTTTTGAAAAAAACGTATTCATTCTATTGGAATTTAAATCTTATAATAAAAAAATTAATTTCCAAAAATATTTTCTTAAAATTGATACTATTTTAACTACAATGCTAAAACAATAGTGATCCAAAAACTCATACTCTTTCCCAATTATAGGGAATAGCTCACTTTATTTATGGCTGATGTGATGAAAGTTTATATTTAAATAAAAATTTTATTCAGTAAATGTTTTTTGTTTGATTAACTGTATTTTATGTTAATCTATAAATGAAAAACATGGTTTATCTATTTTTATAAAACTTGGTCAATATTAATTTTTAATTAATTAAAAGCTTTGTTCAACGATTTTTTTTACTTTACTTTGGAAAATAGCTTAAATCATGGTTTTGTCCAAACGGAATGTTTTCGGTTCCTCTAAATAGCTGTCCTTATAACCATGACGTCACTTTTGTTAAAATTTTCTCGTGACGCTAATTGCTAACCCCCTCCCCCAGAGCTTAGACATATATATTAAAAAATTTTAGTTTTTATTTGAGTGATATATCCTGAGGTTCTCACGGAGGGTTGTGTTTCTTGGCAAGGCGTTCTGATTTTCTCAATAGCAATCAGTTCCAATTCAAACCTACACAGCTTTTGATTAAACTTTAAGTAAATTAGCAAACTGTGTTGGCTCAAAGTGAATAATAATATTAGTTAGTATCAAAGTTATAAATAATTAATATTGATAATTAATCAACATATGTTCGATACTGGCATTGAACCCCTTTGTTTGTGATATTATAATCTCAACTGTTCATCACTATAGGCCAGGCCCTAGGGCCTTTGCGGTAGAGACATAAGTCATAAGTACTTTATTTACACATAAGATTTGAACAATAGTTTTTGTTACAAATATCGTGTATTGTCATAAATATTATATAATATGGTAACTAGACATAAATTAACGTAACCTAATACATAAATGAAAATAACCTGTCTCAAAATAAGTTAAGTGTTTAAAAATTCTGCAATAGAATAAAAAGCTTTTGATAGGAGAAATTTCTTTACTTCTTTTTTAAAATGGTTCAGAAAGGTGATTGATTTTATTGTAGCAGGAAATTTATTGAAAATTTTGATCCCTCTATATGCTGGGCTCTTTTCATAACTATTGGCTCTGTGAAGAGGATATGCCAGGTTTGTCCCATGTCTCGTATTGTGAGCAAGGAAGTTCCCTACTTTTGTAAATAAATCTTAATTTTTGAAAGTTACATGGAGAACCTCTTGAATACATAAAGCGTATACCGTGAGAACACCAGATTCCATGAATACATTTTTACATGGATGACGAGGGCACAGACCAAACATGACTCTCAGGATTTTTTTTATTTTGAATATTTTTTCTATATCCGTACCTCCTCCCCAAACAGCAATCCCGTAACGAATAATGCTCTCACCGTAGCCACGATACACATCCATCAACACATTTTTATCACAAGTTGATTTTAGAATCCGGATGGCAAATAGAGATGAACTCAACCTATTTGCAATACCGTGAATGTGACTTTGCCACCTCATAGGTTGATCAAAAGTTAAGCCCAAGAATCTAGAAGATGATAGAGGCTGATTTGGAACAAAGTTTACATCATCATTGGCTCTGTTATTTAATTTGAAATGTATATATTTTGTTTTTATAGTGTTTTAAAAAGGCCGTTACAATCGTACCATTCTTTCAATGAACTCATCGAAGACGTAACTTTCTCTTTCATATCTTCCAAATCATCACCCCTTATCAAAATTGACACATCATTCGCAAACAGTGTAATTTGGCATCCACTTTCCTTGACCTGAATATCATTAATGTATAGTAAAAATAAAATTAGAGATAGTATATACAGCCCTGCGGAACTCCTCGCTTTATGAGCCTGAAAGACGAACACACAGGACCAGAGGAACTATTTAAATTAACTTGTTGAAATCGGTTTGAGAGAAATGACTCAAACCAAGACAAAGTTATTCCTTTAATGCCATAATGACAGAATTTGTTTAAAATAATTTTGTGATCCACCGAGTCAAAAGCCCTGGATAAGTCGCAGAAGACCCCCATCGTCCTCCGTGATTCATCCAAAGACTGTAATATCTGGTTTGTAATATCTGGCAGAAAGTGTTGAATTTCCCCTCTGAAATCCGAATTGGTTTTTATTGATAATATCGAACCTTGAAAGATAATCTAAAAGACGGCGGAGTATGATTTTCCCGTATACTTTAGATAAAGAGGACACTAAAGCAACTGGCCGATAATTAGCTAATTCAGAACGGTCATCTTTCTTATGCATGGGATAAACTGTAGTGTACTTAAGCATTGATTGGAATTTGTTTTGCTCTATTGATTGGTTGATTAGAATTGTGAGGGGAAAAGCAAGCTCTGAACCACGAAATTGCAATATTGAAGAAAGTTCATTCCATCCACTAGAAAATTTATTATTCAGTGAAAAGATTGCACTTAATACTTCTACCTCGTTAGTTGGAGTTAAAAATAAAGAAAAAGTAGTCTGTGGTTAAAATATCTGTATATTGCGTGCAGATCTTTCCTCATTTGCTGCAGGTGCTGAAGCTAAAGATTCCTCGACAAAGTATCTATTAAATTGTTCTGCGATTACCTCCTTATTAAACGATCTCTCCCCATTAACTAATAAGTAATCAATATCTTTACTTTTTGTTTGTCCCCCAGTTTCTCTTTTTACGATTTTCCCCACTGTTTTTCACTTGTTTTGAGACCTTTGAATCAACTTTCCATAGAACATTTTTTTTGAAACCTGAATTAGCTTACGTAAAATCTTTACATATGTTTTATAAAACGAAATAAAATTAGGATTCTGTGAACTTTTTACTATTATACTCATATTTCTTTTGTTTTCCAGCGACTTTTTTAGCCCTGGAGTAAGCCAAGGTTTTTCCTGAGCTCTAGGTTTAGTTAATCTTTTTGGAATAGTCTCTTCAATGTTTAACAATAAAACCCTCATAAAACAATTAAATGCATCGTCCACATCAGCATTCACATTTACAATATATATCCATATAATCCATATATCCTAAACATACATAACATACCAAATGAGTACCAATTGAGTGCTATATACCATAACATATATCCTAAAACTCGGAAAGGTCGAAAAGACTTGACTTGAATAGGAAAGTCAACTACAATGGTAACTGGTGAGTTATCCTTGACCACACATGGAATTTCTTCAGCCCATCGTGTAGTTTCATCATTCAGTCAACACAACGATTACAATATAGGATTTACAACATTAAAACTGTTTAAAGATATAATGTAGCTCTCCAAGTTACAGTGGTGGAGTTGCGTTTCATGTAATTGGTTACGTAAAATAGCACATCAATAAACCTAGACACAGAAGTAGGCTGCGTAAGACTGTCGAGGTTGTTATGACGTAACATGTTTTTGTTCGAAATGGAATCTGGACCAAGTGAAAGATTTTATGAATTTGGTTCCAGCTTGTGATTAGTGACGATAAGTGTATGTACGAGTGCGCAGTTTCAAACATTATTTTGCAAGTTCTCATCGCGGCTGTTAGATGTTAGATTCTGGATGAAGAGACAAAGCCGGCTGGATACGTCTTCCTGCGGAACATTGTACATCCACTGGAGAGAAGGAATTGACATGAGATGGGAGAATTAAAACTTGGTCAGTCTATCAAGTATGAGTGGATGTATGTAATGGATACAATTACCTGTGTCTGAATTAAACTTAGATAAGACAGAAAATAAATATGTTTAGAGCTATTTGGTAAATGTGTAGAATTTGTGTTCTTAAGTTTCTGAACACTTAAGGTTCAAGACGCGAAATAAATTAATCTGGTAATCGCTAAAAATAAAAAATGGTGTGGAATTTTATTTGGGGCTAAAAAAAGTTTATTGTTCAATGGATGAATTTCTGAAGGTGAACATAGCAAACAACCTAAATAAAAGCTAAAAACAAGAGCTTCTAAAGTACGTAATGTAGGATTGTTGGGTTTGGGGAAAACTTCTGAATTAAAAATTGGTCAAGAAATTGTCTGAATTGATGAGTCTTCAATGAAGTGATTATCCTATTATGGATCTAGTAGCTTTTTCGATAAATATGACAAAACGTACTTAAATAGATCGAAGTTGGGATTCGGCTATTTGTTTTAGCAAAACGGTCTTCTATGTTCAAGAATATTGAAAAAAGTTTCAAGCATTAAAAAATTGAACAGGCGCTTTTAAGAAAAAAGTACTTGTCTATAAAGTACTCGGAATCAAATCGTGCATGGTGATTTATGCAGTTTTACCAACCATTTTTTCTGCTGTAGAATATGCTTAAAGAAAGCAGTAGTGATACCCATTTAAAAGGGAAATTCCCCTCAAATATTTTTAGATTTTTTCGTCCTATATCCTTGATTTCAACAATCTCTAAGGCAGTGGTTCCACACGTTCAGCTTCAGGTCCCTTAGATATGCTATTGACTGTTGGGCTATTAATTAGTTCTGTATAAAGAACATGTCATACCTACCTATGTAGGTCGCCATTTCAGTTAAAAGTATAAAGTATAAGTTACTAGAACAAATTACGAAAGCAAAATTGATTCGTTTTTTGAATTAGATAATTTTTTGTAGTATGGACCAGTACGATTGTGTGCGTTGAATGGTTTTGTTTTGTAAGTTTTTTGACTTCTTTAAACTTTGTTGCTTTCAGCTTTATACCGGCTTATTCCGTATTATGTACTAATCGTGTTATAGCTTTGTTATACTTTAAATTCGTGATAAAAAAAATCTGTAATAAAAATCTAAACAACGTAAATCCGCCATCATTAATAATCAATTTACAGCTAAAGTTTTAATATCTAATTAATTTACATTAATTAATTAAAATGCCGAAAAATAAAGTCTTGTTTATAAATTTGTGTCCATAATTCGAGATTAAACTTTTGGTAACAATATGAATTACTGTTATATTATAATACAGTAATAATTCGGTTTTAGTAATTTATAAGGTATATTTAAATTATATTGTGTCATTCTAATTATTATAGCAACGGATTCAAGGCAATCTTACCGTATTACTTGAGTATTTTTTTATATATTTCCTAATACAGTGTGTAGCCGGAAATGTTCAATTACTCAAAAGAGTCTTTGTAATTAGTGACGATCTTTTCAGAACCTTCTGAACAGCTCAACTCAACAAAATACACCTAGGTATATTTATGGTACACTAAATATATAAAAACTAAAAAGGAAATGCACGAATAATTATCTCAGTCAATATTGGACGAGAAAACAATAATCATTCGACCCTTTGAATTCCGGTAATGCATTTGCCAGCACTCTTAGGGATTTCTCGAATTGGCGCTGGAAAATCTCGAGCTGAGTCTCGTGAAAGAAAGTGCGGTTTAATGTTTTAGCTGCTGCGCTCAGCCTTGGAATTGCAGGGGTATATAGGCGCAGCTCTGCGTCGCGGCCAGACCATAGTGTAGTGCTGCGCCTATAACTGTATACAGTAACATACGAGTATACGCACATACGTCCACAAAACTGGATTACATTCACGCGTTGCAACAGCTGGTGAGTGATGTGCTTTCATTATATTCCACTAAATGCAATTGCACCTCTTTGTTTTAGTAAAACGTTCAACAAATTCTACTGTATGAATATTTTTAATTAGTTATATTTTTTACATGACATAAATAAAATTTATGTAATATAAAAATATATTATTGAAAATTAAAAATGATAATTTATTTTAAATGATTTGTTTTTACTGTCATACTCGATTATTTTACTCGGTTTATCAAGGAACTTTTAAAACGTTGCCAAAATAAATAACGAGTGTAGTTGAAACCCTTCAAAAAATTAATAAAGTTTATTATTACTGTACTAAAAATAAAATAAACGGTACCAGTGGACTGACACATACTTTCTCCCTTAAGTAAATTTAAAAATGACAATCTGTAATAAAACTATCATGTTCTACAAAGTTATTCTAAATATCATTTAATAATTTATTGTTCAAATTGTATGGGGGGAACCCCCCCCCCCCCGGTAATACCAAGCTTTTTTGAGCTGGTTTTGTTCGGTGATTTGACCTTACACTTCATACCAAGTTTCATGGAAAACGGTTGGAAAGTAAGGAAGAAATTGATTTTTTATTTTTTCCATAAGAATAACTTTGGGCGCTTTCAGACAACGTACTGCGTTTATCGTGGACAGTAAATTTAACTTTTCTCTGGAACCGTTAGTCGTAGACAAATAATTCAAAATACTAATTTGTTTAGTTTTTTAAGCTGGTTTCAATGGTACCAGTCAAGTTATACTTTACTTTTATTGTTTTCGCTGAAAATTTAAAAATTTGATTTTTTTGACATTTAAAAGCCCATAACTTTTGAACCGTCATTTTTACAGACATGCGGGTGGTGTCAAATTATTTAGTACTATGTGCGCTATAAACTATTAAATTTTAATCAAAATCGTTAGAGCCGTTTTTGAGAAAATTGGAATATTTCACGTTTTTTAAGGGTTTTTAGGGGTGAACTACCCTTAAAAATCAAAAATTCAAAAAAATGAAAAAAACACCTGGGGATACGGTGACTATATATATACATGCCAAATTTCATCTAAATCGGACAAACGGGGTAGGCTGTGGCACTGTACACATCCACACACACACACACACACACACACACACCCAGACACACGGACGGACAGACATCACGTCAAAACCCACTTTTTTGGATTCAGGGGACCCCAAAACGGATATATCCACCCTCAACTCAAATTCGAAAATTTTGACGAAAACAATACTTTCTCCATCTCCATCTTTTGACAAAAGGAGAACACTTTATGATAGATCAGAGCATAAGACATACTGAATCAATAAATTAACTTGAAATTAATTGGAAGGGTTTCTAATACAATTTTTTCAATTTTTTATTATTTACCTTTTTGTATATAATATTAATTCTCCATCACCATAGAACGTATGCAGTGAATTAAAGATAGCGAGGCACACAGATAGTGATAGTCATACATACACAGGCTAGCCAGCTAGCCTGATCTAGCTCCTGGTTTGACCGGTCATCCGCCACTGGTTTCGAAAGAGGCACGTTATTTACTGAGTTTTTTTTAATTATTTTCAATTCAAAATCTATGCAAAGTTTATTTTTTTTATTTACTCTACCTTAAAATTTACCCACGCAAATGCAAATAGTTTTTCTCCTGAGTAATAATTATATAGGATATTAAACACATTTCAGACGAATTACGTACGCTACGAACAAAAAGTCCGTAACAAGCCCTCATTGCTTACAATATTTCTGATAAACACCTGTTTCCAGGACTGCGAAATACACGCGCCGGAAGTTCAATAAAATAATAGTATTTTGGCTCAATTTATTTACATACTCACTGTAAACTGTTGTTGTATGATAATTTTCTAATATTTTATTTTAAAGGCAAATTTTACAACAGTAATTCACAAAACATTATTTTCGAAGAGCTGTCAAAACCTACAGGTTATAAGAATCTCGGGCTGTATAAGAATCTGTAGGGGCTGTAAACATGTTATCAGTGCAGTTTATGTTTTCTGTGTCAACTCACCCATGTGTTGATATAGTTAGGCTGCAGTATTGTATATCACAGCTGATTTGAGCTTTTCCGGTATATATGTATCTATCATCTATGATTCTTGACAAAAGCGTTCAACACATTTGTATCCTACTCTGTACTGTACACCTCTGCTCTGTATCTATACTATTCTCTGTTGACATATCTTTGAGCTAAGTACAATTTATACTTTCTAAATAATTTTTAAAACAATTTCTTTACAAAAAAAATAAAAAACACATTTTATTACACATTTAGTGATGTGTTTGAATTTGAGCCTAAAAAACTTTTGTAGGTCATAGAACTAGAGCTTATAGCTTACATCATCTCACGCACTGATTGGGTAAATTTGCACTTGGATGAAATTTCAATTCAGTTTATTAACAGCAAAAGTGATTTGAAATTTGGAACTAATAAAAATAGAACGTAGCCAAATGTAGGTGAGATTGCTCACTGGCCTCACACCCAAGGGCATACAGTCACTGACCATTGATTACGATCTAGAGTTTATTGAGGGTCAAACTAATTTGTGGGATACCCTTTACTGGGGTGAATCACTCGAGGAGTCAAGGTACTTGGAGAAGAATAGAGGTTCTCGCGTCTAGAGGCTGAGTTTAGGCCTCCATGCTCTGATCACCCGGAGTGATTAGTTAAACTTATCGGTATTTCATAGTTATCAAGGTCGTCTCCAGTGGGGAATTTCTTAAAGGGGGCTCGGGCATCTGGGGGCGTGGAAACTGTCGTGCGGTGTGGCGTCTACCCAGGAAAATTAAAAAAAATTTAAAAATCAATTAAAAAAATTAATTTATTAGGAATTAGGAAATTAAAAAAAATATTAAACTTAAAATAGGTTTAGGATACCTTACAGAAAAATCATCTATTCTTAAATTTTTTTCAAATTCGTCGATCTTTTCCTAGATTTTGAGGCAGGGGATATTTGACTTATTTTGAGGGAGTAAAATTTGGGGTAACACAAAATAAGGAATTTGGTGCGTGTTTTGATCGCCAGGTCAAATCTCTGATCGGGAGCTGTTCAAACCCTGGTGTTGTTACTACCTATCGTCAACTTCTTAGATGGGTTTGGGAATCAACTTATTAGTAATAGATCTAAATGCAGAGTCAAACGGATGGTCCCCGGTGTAGGCCTACACAGTACACGTGGTGAGCTGAACCCGTCACTATAGATACTGTATATAACAAACGGATGGTCCCCGGTGTAGGCCTACACAGTACACGTGGTGAGCTGAACCCGTCACTATAGATACTGTATATCCCGGATGGCAATCATTACTAACAAACGGATGGTCCCCGGTGTAGGCCTACACAGTACACGTGGTGAGCTGAACCCGTCACTATAGATACTGTATATCCCGGATGGCAATCATTACTAACAAACGGATGGTCCCCGGTGTAGGCCTACACAGTACACGTGGTGAGCTGAACCCGTCACTATAGATACTGTATATCCCGGATGGCAATCATTACTAACAAATTTATAATTATGTTGATTTAGTTATTATTTAGTTATTATGAGGATACCGAATATGGTTGATAACATCGCCGTCGCCTTGGAATCTCGCCACGTGTGGCTGGAAATTAGGTGGCATTGGACAACGTTGCGTTTCTTTCCCTCGATTTACACAAAATGATCTCTCCGTTCCCCCATTATCTCAGTACGGATAAGTGTGCTTCAATTTGAGAATTGTTTATTGAAGAAGAGTATACATTTTCACTACTTTTGTGAAAACGTATGGACACGTGGAGGCTACAAATAGAGATGCACATCGCTGAAAACGTATTCGCATGTGCCCCATAGGTGCATTTTGACCGACTGGCATCCCCAACCATGAAGAATTTCCCAAAATCGTATTATTTCTTCTTCATTGCCTTTTGTTTAATAAAATCAAGGATTTGAGTCGATTTATTCAACATTTATAATTTTTTGTTTATCAAAAGCAATATTATTCGTTATAATTTAGCACTGGAGTAATGTTATTCTTCAACATAATCTTTGGTAAAGATGCTCAATTATAACTCCATTGACTAAGATACAAGCAATCGTCGTCGAAAAAATTGCAAAAAAATTAATAAATCAGAAACTGGAGTAACGAATACACTGCAGTTTATCACTGCCACCATAAACAATAAACATAGGTCTATATTATAAATACAATCGTTATATAATTAAGAACTCAGTTTAAACAAATTCTGAAAGCTTTATAGAGCAGTAAAATTTTAAAATATCGTTGCCATTGAATACCACTGGAGTAAATAGGTTAATTCTATGTAAATAAAAACTATTTTTGGTTATTTTTAGTTTTTATACCCCAGAATACCGAAATGAGTCTTATCTAAATTTCTGTTTTTCTGTTACGTTTAACATGGTCTTGTTGTAACGCTTTTCCGTGAAAACAAGACCACCCACAGTTATGAAACGTATTATCACCATTCAATACCTTTTGAGCAAGGATTTTGTTTACTTTAAACTGACCCGTGCGTTATGAAAATAAAATAATAAACTCTCAAAACCCAGATATTGTCCAATATTAGACGTATTTTTTCTAAGTATTACAGAACATGTGACCCATAAAAGTGATTTAACAAAGAGAAACCATAACCATCAGCTGTCAATTTAAAATCAATATTAGGTTTTTGCACTTATCATTGGTTTTAAACATATTTCAAAACGTATACCTATTTCTAAAGAATACTTAAAGAATTTCAGGCTAAATAATGAAAAAGGTTTTCTAAACTATTTTATTGTAAATTAATGCTAAAAAAATTATCAAGGAATTTCTTTGTAATTGTTTGTTTAAGAATTCAGGTTTATATTTTTAATGGTAACAAAAAGATGTTACTTCTTATCTCTGAATCATATAGTCTGTACAAACAACGGGTGTATTGCTAGTTTACTAAATAAAATATTTCACTAATTCAAATAAATGTCTAATATTTTGTTGATAAAAATGTTACTGTTTTCAGATCTACTTCTACTTCGTAGATAATAAGTGATAAATAATTAATATTTAAATAAAATCAAACCCATAATTTATATTATCGAAAAGAGAGTACTTTTATTCATATTTTAACATTTTTAGCCAATGGAGACTCTTTTTTCATAATTTTAAATACAACTACCATTTTAAATTCACAATAGCTAAAAGGTCAAATGCAATATTAAATAACGCAATACATTTATCTTGTGCAACATTTCATTGTTCTCCTTGTTTGTACCTAAGGACAATGAAAATTGATAATTATTAGTTCTGGTTAGTCGCCATTGATGTTTTTATTTTCTTGCTTCACCCGAGAAAAATTCATTTCATAAATAATTCAAATTAAATAAATATTGAGATATATTTCTATAAATAATACTTCGTAACAATCCCATCAATAAAGGAGCGGTACTAGTGGTTAATTAAAATTCCGACTTCCAAGATTCCACACTATACATTGTAACAGCCTCCAGGAAGTAATTGTAATTAAAATAAAATGTTTTGAAAATAAAAATTAAACGAGTATTCAATGTGTATTCAAGGTACGTGTAAAAGAGTTATGTCCTTACAACAATGTGTGATCACATAGATTTATTTAAGTTTTGTGAATGAAGGAGATGTAAATTTAATATTTGATTATTTATTTATGAAGATGTATTTACTTCCTCGCGATATTTACTCCCCCCCTGTGAATGAAGAGAGTATTTTTCTTCAAAATGTTAAAATTTTGAATTGAGAATTTTAACGTCTTTTTTGAGACCCACTGAATAAAAAGGTGACAATTCTGACTTAAGTGAGCTTTGATACCGATACCAATGAGTACAATTTTATGACTTTGGGTACAAGAGTGCACTTTGGCGAAATTAATTTTTCAAAAACCTCAATACTCAAATTGATGAAAAAGGGCTGTAAAGAGTTTAATAATTGTTTAAATTGCATTGTTAAGGGTCCTGGATAAATGTACACCCCCCTCCTAAGGCAGGATCAATATTTTGGTAACATCTAACAATCGGTGTTATCCCCATTGATCTATCCACGACATAGCCTCATAAAGATAACATTAGTTATACAGAATGTCACAAAAATCCGTAAATGGTCTTACATTGTTAAATTTTAATTAATATTATTGCAAATAAGCTACTTTTGTATTTATTTAAATTTTGTCAACACTACTTCCACTCTTTAAACACAATTTGGATACCTATGACAAACCTTAAAGTTGCAACACAATAAGCTGTTAATCCTTGTCTTGTTATCCTGGGTCGATAACGTTAACGTATGACGTTGGGTTTAACGTTTGAAGTGTTGATAAATTTGTATTACCATTTCCATAAATCATACCTCTCATTAAATCTACTAGTTTTTGTGTAAATGAGATTGAACAATTTAAATGGCCACAGTTTTGAATGCCTTGATGAGGTTAATGATAATTAATGTTTGTTAATAGCGTCAAATGATCTTTACCTATTTAAAAGTTGAAATTATTTAACTGTTCTGTTAAAAAGCGTTAAGTACCTGCACAATCTTAGGTGTTGACTCCCGTATTGTTAAAAACTCTGAAACACACGTTGGATTAGTTTGAAATCAGAATATTATTATGTTCATCTTAAAGATATTTATAGATATTTAAACCTTTTTGGAATGCGCCGGTATTTATTTTTGTAGACTTATTTCTTGATATAGTTTATCGCGTATCCATTGAAAATTGGCAATCATAACCATCGCTGTATATTATAATAACCTTTAAAATGTCACCAAGTACAAGGTTTTCCGGTGCAAAATAACGTTGAGACAATTTTTTCCATGTGACATTGTGGGTATATGAATGAAATAAGTCGCAGGTACTGAAAACTCTTAAGTTAAAATTCTTTAAGTAAAAATGTTTAAAATTGTTAACAAGTTGAACGGTTTTGTATAAGATTTTTCTGTAGGCCTACTAGATTTAATGCCTACAGATTTAACCGTGATGTGATATTAAAAGATATTGTTCCTCATAAGTTACGTGCATTTAAAAATTTTAAAATTGAATGCAGAGATATGTTGTTTTTTCTTAAAAGAAATCAACATTTACACGTGTTAAAATAAGTTTGTTAACAGAGCATTTAAGACAAAAGTTTATAGGCTACCTAACCGCAGTTGCAGTTCAATTTTATTATTTACGTTGCTTGAATGCTCAAGTGGAGACCACACAAAGCGTGTTGCCCATTTCAGACTCGTCTAAAATAGTTTAATAAAAAATACTTCACAATTAATTGCTGACTTACAGATAGGACGATGACACGTCGACCACGGGAACAATTAAGAAAAATAATGGCCACAACATTCATCTCCTGCATAATTTTAATTAATTAATTGTTGTATAAAAAATAATCACAAATTTAGATAAAAAACACCCGTTATTTTTTTCCGCAACATGAATTACAATTACCTTAAAAATCAGTTGGTACAGGAAACCCGTGTATGCGTCGCAGATTATAAAATATATTGAGACAAGAGTAAAGTTTTATAAATAATGTTTTTGGGTGCACAATTGATTCTAATAAACTCTGTTTAGGGTAAATTTGGGTGAACTGGTTTGGGATTCAACCGTATAAACTGTATGACGTTTTAACAAAATTGAAAATTGGCGGCTTGATAAAATCTTGTTCGATTCAAGTTCCGCGGTTATTTATCAGGTAAACATGGGACTTTTAGTTTTGATAGGACGTGCTGTTTTTGCTGCGAGAAAAGCTATATCCTCCTAAAGCGAAACAATAACCAGTTTGCTTGCTACTGTACGCGTAGCGTTGGAGGTTATTGTGGTCCGAACATAAACGAAGAGTGCGAATATTATCAAGCAGATTCCACTATTCCACATGAAATGTGACTAAAAACTGCAGGCGGCTAAACAGAAGAGAAGAAGAGAATGGAATTGCAAAAAGCGGTCGAAATTGAAGGTTATGAGGTGAACGATTCAGTGAACGGAAGCGGCGGAACCTTGCTACGACTGAACTTGACTCAGATCGGAACCGGTTACAATTACGTCCCTCAGGCACAGGCGTGGCGATCTGGACCAAGGAGGGTTATGTAAGAGTCAACATCGACTACTAGACTTCATGGTTAACAAATGAACACTGCCTTCTCTTGAACAAGAAAGTCTACTGGCGCGGCCGCTTCCTGTTCCGCAAGGACAATAATTCTGAAAACTATGATAAGTGACAACGCAAAGAAAACAAAACAATAAAAGACTCATTCAGACTTTTCTATTTTACAAAAAATAACAACTAATGTTAAAATAATAATAAATAACCAGATATCAATGTATAATAAGTTTCTTTGTCCCTTTGAAACACAACGAACCACATCATCATATTTTATTGCATTCAACATCAATTTGATGACACCAACAAGAATGTTAGTGTAAAAGTCTATTATTAATTAATATTCTACTTTAGGAACCCAGAACCTGAGATGGAGGCGAAACAATTCTCCGAGTTCGCCAAAACAATGGTGGACTACATCAACAATTACCTAGAGAACATTCGAGACAGGTAAACTCATGTCTTTCCGTTGATGCAGATTATTTGTGATGATGTTTATTCATACCATAAATAACTAGTACGTACTTACTTATAAATTAAAAGTAAAAATGTATGTAAATCCTTTTTACTATCTGTAAGTTTAATCATAAACTGAACGATAGTGTTACTGCATGGCATACTAAATATGTGCAGGAGAAAAGTATTTTCTCCTGCCTATGTAATATTTAATATACTAATGGAACCGATAACCTGTTCATATTGATTCCATTACCTGCAGTTGTTTATACGTCAAAGTGTTTATATGGGTTGAGGCAAAAGCAGTGGGGGTAGCATGTTCAGCTTGCCACCTCTTTTCATCAAGAATCAATCTTCTATGCTAACTCGATCTTATGCACATAGCTACGTACACAAACTAATTCGACCAAGGAAAAAAACACTAAAATTTAGTGCTTTAAATCTGTGCAATATTAAAATTATGCAATATTTTATATTGTGTAATCTTGTCCATTAAAACCTCCCCTATACAATTTGTAAAAGATTACAAGACTTTTCATAACTTGTAATTTATGTAGCTTTTATTCAATGCTAACTTAAACTCTATAAAGTCACTAGATGCAACTGAGCGATATTTTCTTATTTGTGCAGGCGAGTTTTGCCAACGGTGCAGCCAGGCTACCTCCGACCCATGATACCTGATGAGGCTCCTCAAAACCCAGAAAAATGGCAAGATGTGATGAAGGACATTGAGAGGGTCATCATGCCAGGTGTAAGTCCCCATTTACCACATTAAACCTTTGTTTATAATTATGCATAGACTGCTCTGAATTGACATCTATAATACATGAATAAACAACATTAGATACATGAAAAGCTTTATAGGTATAAAGGTCATAAATAATATGAAACCACATGCATGTCTGTAGGTTCAAAAGTTATAAGCTTTTAAAAAATCTATTTTTAAATTTTCTGACAAAACAATAGTTTTATAAAAAAAACATGACTACCACCATCAAAATAAGCTTAAGAACTAAACTAACGGTTTCAGAGAAAATTGAATTTGATACCCTTACTGAACGCAGTTTGTTGTCTGAGAGCACCCAATGTTATTCTTAAGGAGAATATCAACAATCAGTTTCCTCCTTATTTCTTAGCCGTTTTCCATCAAACTTTGTATCCAGTGTAGGATAACATTACCTAACAAAACAAAATAGATAGGCATTCCCCGGACAGGGGGGGTTATGTCCCCAAAAAGTCTACCAAATATTTTAACTTGTTTTCTCTTTTGTTGTTAGTATAATGTTTGTAATAATGAATTTTTAAATTATATTTAATAAACGTTAAAGAATGGGATAGTTTTGTTGAAGATAACTTAGTAATTATTTTTTAATTTACTTTACTTGAAAAGGAGTGAGTATTGTGTACACTATACTTACGTTATAGTACATAACTTTGACTGCACAGTTAACCTTTTTTAAGGAAAATCTCGTCGATATTGAGCAAATATTGAGCAAAAAACTCATAAAAATACTTTAATACACTGGTTTCAAATGTATGGTAGCATATCTTAGTATAAGGCAGTATACATCAAATTACAAAACATATCACATTGAAAGCAATTATTGGTTCATCAAAAATTAATTAGGCACTATTTGACCTGCCTATAATGAATTAACAAAAACCCTTTCCTACAAGTCAGTTGTTTTCTGGAACAATTTCATTTTACTTTACTAAGGGAGAAAGTATTGTGTCAGTCCACTGATACCGTTGTTTTTACTTTCTACCCTTATATTATATACGTGATTTTTTTTATTAAATGAGAAAAAAAGTATGTGTATGGATGGGCGTGTAAATATTTTAAGTGGGTATATAAAATGTATTAGTTGTAAAGTATTTATTAAACGAAAAATATTTCCGAATGCCTTCAACTTGAAGAAGCAATAATTACAGTATTTATTAAACTCCTTCAATCTCACTGATGCAAAAAACACTTTGACACTATGAAATTGGTCATTATGAAACATCCTTGCTTTTAAAACTATTTTAATATTGTATTAGGGTTTTAATAGTGTACTATATCTAAAAGTACACTCTGTTTCTAAACAACACTGACTATTACCTTCGACTATCCATTATTAGCGAATTTCCCATAGGGAAGAAGCTATTACCATAGGTCTCATGGCGAGACTTAAGCCCAGGACCATGTTATTTTTTCTTCTTTAGGTGCCCAGAGACCAAAAACAATAGTCGTTGAAATTTTTATATTTTATATATATATGTCTGTGAACACGATAACTCTCGTAAAAATGGCCCGATCAAGACCAAATTTGGTAGAGACGTGTATTCCTGCATTTCCTCGGACGAGTTCGTAAACCAGACATATTGGTCAATCAGAAGGGGTAGTAGGCGCTAATAATGGGGGTTTTGTACCCCAAAAATGGGTTTTTTGTATTTTTCACATGTAATTTTTAAAAATCTCAAATTTTATCTTTCATTATTAGAATTGGCTTAAAAAACTGCACAATTAATTTTTTTAAAGTTTTTCTCTATCTTCAACAGTTACCGAGATATTAAAAAATCTAAACACAGTACTTTGTATTTTGGGGCTCCAATGTTAATCTTATGGAGGATAATGAAAAATTAATATTTCCCATATCAATCAATATTTTTGGATTAAACTTGGTATTTACCTTCATGTTGTTGATACCCACCCGTTTATGCTTAAAAATCATAGTTTATGTGTTTATCATTGCAGAAAACCTGCATACTCTTTTCCCATGTTAATCATATAGGGAATAGGCTAACTCCTTTATTTTTGGACAGATGTTGATGAAAGTTGGTATAAATGTTAAAAAAAAGTTGTTTATGTTGGAAATGCCTTCTTTTAGTGTTCCTCACAGCAGCAAACCTGCACACTCTTTCCCATGTTAATCTTATGGAGAATAGGCAAATAATTCTCATGTTTATGGACAGATTTTAATAAAACTTTTTATATAATATTATTATGAGTACGCAGGTCTGCTGCGACAGGGGTATTTCTCTGTTTCAATGTTTTGGACACTATGAAATTGGACATTATGAAACATCCCCATTATAACTGTATTTTTATGGTGGACTACCCAAGTATAAGACACAGTCTGAGAAGTACAGTGAGTAAGTACAGTCTGAGAAATGTGTAAGTGTTTTGTATGATCTCTGGCCATGTTCCAGTGCATGTGCCAAGTATTTGATATTGGCCTAGTTGTTCTCAAGGTCTCCCTTTCTAACAGGATCTGGTCATTAGTGGACAGTTATGATGTAATATACAAGCTTCCTTCCTTCTTATTCTGCCCTTGACTATGGTTAATTATGATAACCTACTGGAGACATATCAGGGCACTAAATAGTGTGACATAGTATGTTTTTGGGATGTGATTTAATAGTAATGATAGTACATTTGAGACACTATTTTGTTACTAAAATGACCATCTTTGGCCTTTTTAAAGAAATATGAGGTCATGTGGAACAAAGTGAGCTTGGAAGTTTGGGGGGGGGGCTTGGGAGAGTGGGACTATACAAATCACGGGAGAATAACTGCTTTTAAAACTGTTACTATAATAGTGTAAATATGAATTACTTGTATGCTCTATCCTGTGACTGTGAAACAAAGAGATAGTAACCGGTGTATATAAGAAGCCCTCGCTAATGCAGGTCCTTCTTTTCCTATAAAAAATTCATAAACTTTAATCACAATTTAATTATTCATCACACTGTATGTTTTGTTTTCAGATAACTCACTGGCACTCACCAAGGTTCCATGCTTACTTCCCAACAGCTAACTCGTACCCATGCATCGTAGCAGACATGCTCAGCGATGCTATTGCCTGCATTGGGTTCACCTGGGTATGTTGTATGACTATGTGGTGAATTCCCTAGTGATGATTTAAGTAAAATCTATGAACCAAGATTTCCAACACAATTAATAGAGATATTTAATGTTGGGATGAAAAATGTTCTTACAATTAAATATATAACTAAGATTAATAAGGTGATAACAAAAAAAGAGCAGAAATAACATAAACAAAAATCAATTTAACACATAAGTTTTATCATGATTGTCGCATATCCAACCAAACACAGATCAACGAAACTGTATAATACTCCTAAATTAACTTAAGATATATAAAATAGTTTCATAATTTTGAAGTCTCAGTAAAGATGTATAACCCAGGAACATGTGGTTCCACAAAAACATCGAAGCCGCAGAGTGATATAGGTTGTGATCACATTTCAGTTGTTCTTTACATTGAAGTCCTGGTAACATATAGTGTATATTATATTATGTGTCTAGATCGCCAGCCCAGCCTGCACTGAGCTCGAGGTGGTCATGTTAGATTGGCTCGGCAAGATGTTGGACCTCCCGGCTCCCTTCCTCGCTTGCTCCGGAGGCAAGGGTGGTGGTGTCATACAGGTGAACACATAGTAGGCGTACATCATATTTCACTCTTTAACTCATAATTGACTCATAACTCATAATTCTATGAGCTGAATCCCTTGGCTAAAAAATAATGGTATTACAACCATGGTGTTTTTAAAACTTATTACGTGAACAACATTTATATTTTGTATTTTTACTTTTGGTCTGAAAACAATTTGTTTGATATTGTAGTAAATACTGTATACCAAAAAATCGCTTTATTTCATTCTAGATGTCTTAGGAAACCGATTATTTTACTCATATTCACAATATTTGTAATGTAAATATCAGTTCTCATACAAAAGTAGATAGATTGGTGAAATACGACTAGATTGTATTATCAATCTACGGAGGATTTGTTTGTATCAGGGAACAGCCAGTGAGGCGACTCTTGTGGCTCTGCTGGGAGCCAAGGCCAAGATGATTCGAAGAGTAAAGGAGCTTCATCCTGATTGGACCGATTATGAGATCGTTTCCAAACTTGTGGGCTACTGTTCTGGTAAGGATATTCAAAATCAAAATGTTTATTGCCATTATAATATTTAACAATTATATAGCATCGTCAGGTACATTAAACTTCACTTAAACTTTCCCTTTAGTAATTATAATGTGCCTGAATCATTTAAGTTCTAAAATCTACTAAGTTAATCTACAAAGACCATCCTCATAAATAGACCAGTTCGTAATTCAGAGGCAGTGGTTCAAACTCTACGTTAAACTGAAGGTCTCTTAGATATGCCATTGACTGTTGAGTCAATGGCAACTGCCAGTTAACAGTTCTGTCTAAGGAACATGTCAGTCTTATACTCAGTAACAAGACTACAAGATCGTGCCACAATCATCATACACTCATTTCTCATTGATGCTTGGCTTAAAATACAGTACTTACCTTGGTAGGTTGCCATTTCATATGGTAGCTTAAACTAATCTAATCTTAGAAGTACCAAAAGTAGTTGGTGGAAGCAAAGCATATCACAGACTACACCTTTAATGTTGAATATTTAAACAGTAGGCCTATATATTGTTATAAGATGTGATAAATATCCAGGATAGTGCATACCTAGTTTAAAATTTGAAAAATGGTTTATTTCCTAGAAAAATTATACATAGTGTGTACAAAATTTGTAAATCTAGTTGGAATTGGTGCCCCATATGGACCGAAGTCTGTGTGTGGGGAAACAAGCTGTAAAAAATCGTAGTATATTTTTAAAATGCCTGATGTTTAGACATAACATAAACATAAGTATCAGGCATCGGGGGATACCTATGTCAATAGGTTTCTGAGTGCAAAGTATGAGTATTTTAAATATTTTATATATATATTAAAAATACATATTATGTGTTACGTAATATGTATGTACATGTGTTTTCTCTTTAAGAATACATACATATTCTTAAAGAGTAAACATAAAGCCTGAGTGGTTGACTATAATTATTTATTATTGACTTTTTTTTGGAACCTAGTTTATAGTTATATTTAGTTTATTTATTGTTCTTCCTGTAGATCAAGCTCACTCGTCAGTGGAGCGTGCAGGGTTGCTTGGGGGCGTGAAGTTGCGAAGTATCGAAGCTGATGACAGATACCAGATGAGGGGAGACACCCTCCGAGAAGCGATAGTTAAGGACAAGAAGGATGGACTCATTCCCTTCTACGTGAGTAGAAAATCAACTTGTGTTTAAATACCTATATTCCAACCTGTTGTTACCAACCTACTGCAGTAGAGTTTAACCATTTAACCGAGTTTAACTGTTGGAGTTTAACCGAGTTAAAGCAAAAAACACAGAACTACTAATGAAAATAAAAAATATCTTTATAAAAACTGCACGAGTAAGTTTTTCATGTTCTTAGATATAAAATATCGTTATTAGGGCCAATTAATAAAACTGCATTAAGGCTATAACTTAATAGTCATTAAATTTATAGCACAGTCATTAAAAAATGTTATAATATCTCCTACAGTCAGGAGATGTCTAAAGTGGGTCGGTTAAAACGGAACATCGGTTAGCCAATATTTGGTTAAACGGGACTTTACTGTATTATATTTGTTATTTGGAAATATAAATAAATACAGCACTTTTGCACTTAATCAGTCATGAGGAAATAACTTAGTCTGTTCAATGCTGATCCATCCGAATTTGATGCCACAACATATGACGCAATTAAAAGAATTATTTTCACAAGACATGGTCAGAATTAGCATTCTAATCTGATAACTTTAATAGGGAAATAATTAAGAAGAATGTGGATTAAGACATCTGTCTCAATCCACACATCTTCAATTAGTGAAACAGTAAAAGTTTATTATGCTCAGTATTTAATTCATCTCAAATTGACAACTTAATTGGTGATAACTGAGTACATATTCTAAATACAACAAATTGTATAAAACAGCTAATAAAATAACTGTCCACAAAATGGATTAATTGGTTGTTTTCCAATTTCTGGTATCCATTTTGCAGGTGGTGGCAACGCTGGGTACTACCAACTGCTGCGCATTTGACTGTCTCGATGAGATTGGACCAGTTTGTGAGGAAGAAGAAGTGTGGCTTCATATTGACGCTGCATATGCTGGTATGTGACCATTGGGTTGGACTTAAACCTTGCTCTGTATTATTTTTACACAGTAAGAACTCATGTGTAAGATAAACCATGTTCTTTGTGGTTGACTGCTTAATAGGTTTCAGTGTTTCTCCCTTCACTGACTTGGGACCACACACATTCAAAATGCTCACAGAGCTGATGGATTGCTGTAACAATCCTTATTTGTATCTCATAAAAAGATGTCTATATAGATTGTAAAACATAGCACAATAACTTATGTTTAATCCTCATTACTATGTAAACAAACATATCTCCATCCTGATTACTTTCAATAAAATGTTCACTTAAAATTAATTTTTAATAGTATATTTTTTAATTATCATGTTTAGTATTTTATTAACATCACTAATGGTTTCTCAGGATCTGCATTCATCTGCCCCGAGTATCGCTACCTTATGAAAGGTGTCGAGTTTGCAGACTCCTTCAATTTCAATCCCCACAAGTGGATGTTGGTCACATTTGACTGTTCAGCTATGTGGTAAGTCTATTTGATTAATTTCTTATGAATCAGCCTCCAGAGAATAATGACACTTGGCAGTTTTTCTGCCTTGATTACTAAAGTATAGAGCTCATAATCGAGGTCAAAAAATTAAGTTAATTGTCATTGCACAGGTAAATCTGACTATCGAAAGTGAATTGTTTCTTTTACACATTTGGGTTGTCTTTTTTCTCTTTAAGCTTTGGTCCCCTTTGAAACTGGACACTGTACGGTTTCCACTCTTAGATTAACTTGCTATCGGAGGAATTGCTAAATTCATTATACTCGTTTGGTTATCCATAACCCAAGCATGACAGTGAGTGTAATCTGGATTCTGGATTGGCTAGGAATAAAACTACTCTTCATCCAGACAAAAACCAGTCTTGTTATTTTCTAGCCTCACCTCATATCAGAATATTATTTTTTAATTTTAATAGGATAATGCTTTTTCTTGAAGTAAAACCTGAACTTAGATCAGTCATCCACATCTGAGCAGAACATATCCTTCATTACAGGTTGAAGGACCCGTCTTATGTTGTCGATGCCTTCAACGTGGATCCTCTTTACCTGAAACATGACATGCAAGGCTCCGCCCCCGACTACAGGGTAAGACCTTTTCAGCACTAATCAGCTGACTTTTTTATGAGAATGAATGAAAGCTACTTCCTCAAGTAGTTTACAAAAAATTACAAATAATAAAAAAATACCAAGTTCGCACACAGCACGCTGGTGTTGAATAGAGCGAATTTCATATAACTTTTATTATTCCAATCATAGTAATCGAATAGTACTGAGTACGCAGGTTTGCTGCAGTAAGTGTTTTTTTAAATGGTGATATACTTTTACTGAGTCTGTTACTTAAGTAAAATCACATGCTAAATTATGTTAATACTTAAGTCAGTTATATCAAACTATTTCCTTCTCCATAAGAATTACATGGACAATAAGTATGTTTGCTGCCATAAGAGATGTTAAGTTTGGAGTTTTTATGGGTGAATCAATGAACCTTAACTTTATGGACCTGCAAACCAAATTTCGGAAAAATATTCAAGCTATAAGAGAGTTATCGATGTTTATTTCTCCAATTAGCAAAAAAAAAAAAAACTATCCTGTACAATAATAAAACTTCATCAAAATCATACATCCAAAAACTAAACATACATCCAACAAACATCCTGTCAAATAGGAACACCCTAGGGCAGTTCCATTCAAACCTAGTGCCAGCTGAAGCCATCCGTTCGAAATACCAGTTTTTCAGTGCTGCCACAAACTGTTAAACTGTTAATAGCCTTATTGGAAGCGGTACGCAATTCCACAGGCAACAGCCAGTAACAACAAAAGCTCTGTCATACATTGTAGTCCTATATGTTGAGGTATGCGTAGCATTGAAGATGAAAAGCGTGATATCCTTGAACTATTATGAGATATGAAGTCAATTAGAAAAAAAAATGTAAATGTGAAAATAAAAATTAAATGTACTTATACAAACATAGGTATATGGAACAATATGATATAAACAAATGTTGACAACACTTTCCATTATTGTTGTAGCATTGGCAGATCCCCCTAGGAAGGAGGTTCAGATCACTCAAGCTGTGGTTTGTGATGCGTCTCTACGGAGTTGAGAACTTGCAGAAACACATTCGTAAGCAAATTGGTCTTGCTCACGAGTTTGAGAAGTATGTTCTCAGCGATGACCGCTTCGAGATTATCCACGAAGTTATCATGGGCCTTGTTTGCTTCAGGCTGAAGGTATTGATTTTAAGAGTTTGGTACCATACGTATTCTCTTATAAGCGATAGAAAAAGCTATGATAAATTTATTTATTTTTATAGCAAGTTCTAAATAGGGTAGGTTATTAAGGATATAAATTACAAGTTGATAAGTTTTTAATTTCATCAGTAAAATATTTTCATTTTATTTGGATCCTAAGCGATTCTTGCTAGAGATAATAGGGCTGAAAAAATTAAATGAATCAATGATTTTATTAGTAGAAGCAGTTATGAAAGATTCCTGAACTGAACTTGAACTGTGTGGTAGTTTGCTACAATATTAATGCCATTATTAGTTTTGCCTTGTTGAGCACTCTTATAGAGGTTCTATAGAAAGATCGCCAATCACCAGTGGTTTTCTGCTATGTGATTATGTTGCAACTCACTAAGTCTAGTCTGAACTCTGAAGTAATATCACAAACAATCCTGGACTATTGCCTAGAGGGTTCTGGGATTAGAAGGTGGGACATACTATAATATTGTTATATGCCATAGATAATCCATAGGGTATAATATCCAAAAACATAATTTCTTTATTTAAAAATTGATTTCAATGAGTTTAAAGTTTAAAACAATATTTACTCTGAATTTATTTTCTTTTGTTTTATTTGACAGTTTGTTCATTGCTCACTTCTTTCCAAGTTTTATTTAATGAATCTTTAGACAATGGATAATAATCTTCTATAGTATAGTATACTTCTTTTGTATTCTTTGAAGATAGTGCAGTCATCAAATGAATATTACAATATAGAGTACCTAGTTAATTACTAGTATGACAGCAAGGTCCATGGGAATGTGTTTTTGTAAATAGTTTAATAATCTATACCAATTTCGACACAAAAAATTTAACAAACATTATTCTGTAGCAAGGGACTTTCATTGTCTATGTATTTAATAATAAAATAGACTATATAGGTAACTTTGGAGAAAAAATTTTGTTTCTTACAAACATCTCATTCTAGGGTTCAAATGAGCTGAACGAAAACCTGCTGAAAAGAATAAATGGAAATGGTAAAATCCACTTAGTTCCTTCCAAGATTCGAGATGTCTATTTCCTGAGAATGGCAGTTTGTTCACGATACACCGAAACTGAGGACATCAAGTTCTCATGGGATGAGATTCAGGCTCTCGCCAATGATGTTCTCGCCGAGGGCAGGCCTGGCAACTGATAAACAATAAAATTCCCCCCAACCCATGCCTTGCAAATTATATCACATTCCCCCCTTGACCTGACTACTGATAGCCATCCATCTTAGATCTTGACTATATTCCTTACTCTGATCTGGCCTGGCAAATTACACTAATCTATCACACTCAACACATAACCACCAAATGCGTCAAAATATTACTATATTATAGTGTTTTATTAGTGTTCTGTTTTTTCAGAACTAGTCTGATATAGCATAGTAAAAATGTCCAATAATGTACCATATTGATGAAGAATTAACATCAAATAATGTACAGGGTTAATTGAATAGGAAAAACAGAGTAAAGAATGTATAGGAACTATAAGGATGACAATAGTTTCAAAATATTTCATATTTGTATTTGAAATTAATATAAAGATAGTAATATAATAAATGAATGAGATATTTCTCTTAAATATAAAGTTATCATTGACAATAATTTAATAAGTGATATTTCATTTCATATATGGATGCTGTTTTGTTTTGAATCATAAGAATAACTGTATTGACAAAAATATTAAACATTTATTGTGAACTGTGATGTTGAATAACAGATTTGATAAATTGTTACAGGTCATATCTTGTTGTATAAAAAGAGTCAATAAACATAAACATGTTGTATATCAATAAAGAAAGTGAAGAATATAAGAAGAAATGCACAAACTTATTTCTAAGAAATAAGTTTTTTCTGTACTGTAACTAAATGCTGTTAAATCTTTATATTTATGTTTTATTTGGTTTAATTTTGTAGTCTTACTGAAATTCATACTTATATATGATACCTAGCTTACTTTAGCTTAGACAAAAGGGTGTGCTTATTTTGATATCTGGATTATACACCTTTAATCGAAATATCAATACAATATATTTGTGATTGGTAGTAATTATTATTGTTGTTGTTTCATGGACATAGATACTTAAATGTGTATTAATACTTTACTCATATAGTATATAGCTTACCATTGCATTAATCTCGCCTCGTCATAAAAGTGTGATCATAGTTAAACAGAATGGGAACAATTTAGCGTAATCAATCTACACTATTTTAGACAAAATATTTTTGTAAATAGCATATTATATGTGTATGTTGACAGTTAAGAAGAATTTTGTTGATTTGTTAACTTTTTAAATGTGTAAATTTTATTACGGCTATTTTATGGATTAAAACTACTTAGGCAGTGTGATTTTTTATTTAAAAAAATCTCCATTAGTAGATTTAGTTATGATTCTAATGTTAGATTATGTTCTTTGTAAATATATTAATAAATTATATTTGGTGTATATCAATAAAACTTATTATTTACCTCAGTGTTTTGGACACTTTTTTAATGTCTCAATAACAAATGTTTAAGTGAATTTTGCTATAAAGGACCACTGTAAATTATAATTACCAATGTAGAGCAAATTAGATCAAATAATAATTTAATGTGAATAGATTAAGGTAACATGGTAAGAATTAAGTCTGGGGATGTTATTTTTTTCATTTTCAGTCCATAGATGCTAAAAACACCTTCATTCAAGTTTTTATTCTACTCAAACACAAAATTATATATGTAGTCCAAAGTATGTCCATAAACATATGTTCATAAATAAAAACTGTTCTGTGAATGTATGATGGTTAGCTAACTAAAATGACTTTTGTGTCCCAATAAAAATGTTTGTATATACTTCTCTGAGGGAAATAGGTTAGATATATCTAAGGGGAATGTTGTCATTTCATCTACACAGCTGTTCTTATAACCAAACTATGACATCACTAACCAAATGATGTCTCTGATTCAAATTTTGTTATTGCAAATTGCCAACTCTCCCCCCCAGAGCTAAGACATATCTATGTCAATTGAATACAATATGTGAAATAATGGATCATAAGTTGATTAGATTATTAATAAAAATATATTCAAATTATTTTGAATAGAGAATAATTTTAAGAATATGATCATAAATATTAAGTTAAGTAAGTTAGAACTTAAAGTGCCATATAATGGAAATCTATGGAGTTTTCACAAATGTTATTTCACTAAAACCTCCCCAGGCACATAGCTACTTCCTTAAATTTAATAGTGATCTTCAATGGTTTGGCAACACATAAAGGACATCCAGACATACATTCTGTTTTATATATCCATATAAAGAAGATTATGAAGGTCATGTTAAATACACAAATCAGAACAATCACCAATTAATTTTTCCTACGTAGTATTTTGATGTATACAAAAATCTATATCCTAATTCTAATCCTTTAAGGATTCTACTGAGGGTTTATGAATATTTCAATTTTCCTCAATATAAACATGAAAACATGATAAGGAATGCCTTACAACACATTTCTACTGAACCATTCCTATTTTGGTTTGTTAGGTTTAATTTATACCTTGTTCTTGCTGCTAGAAGTCAGCCTCATCAGCATCAAGTAAGCAGAATAAGACATCCGAATAACCTGAGAAAAAATTTGTAAATTAATCTATAAGATTTTTTTTCACTTAAGTTTTAAAATATGGAAGTTATTTTGTCATTATTTTATCCAATACTAGCATCAATAGTAAATATCTCAATGTTATACGATTTCTACTAAAACATATACTAACTTTATATATGTTCGTTAGTTATTCTGTATACAGTATATGGTTTTGGATGACCTTTGTTACTACAGGTTTGGAGATAAGGAAACAGGAAACTTATAGCAACGAGCAGGAAAAATTGGTTAACAGCCCTTGGGGTTAGATTAGATTAGATTATTGAAATGGCAACCTATCCAGGTAGGTATCTTAAGCCAAGTATGAATGAGAAATGAGTGTTGGATGATTGTGGCACGATCTTGTAGTCTTGTTACTGACTAAGGCTGACATGTTCCTTAGACAGGACTGTTAATTAATAGCCCATGCATTAGTCTATGGCAACTAAGGGACTTAATATCTTCTTTATTTCCTAACTATTTTCAACGAAACTTGGTACGCAAGTGTAAGGTCACATAACCTAACAAAATTCACTCAAAAAAGTTTTGTATTACGGGGTAGGGGGGGTTACTCCCCCACTCTCCAAAATTTTGATAAGTGTCTAAAAAATTTGATGAAAACAAAACTTTCTTTTTACACTATATACAGTATACATCATATACAGCACAGGTGGTAGAAAGAGAAATTGTTCATATTAAATGCATGAAATGAAATACTTGCCCCAATGAAGGTTTCCAACGAGACTGGAATGAAGTGAGGGAATATCTCGAGGCGAACTGGCCGGAGTGCGATTGTTGACATGAAGATAAGAGACCTCTGTCGCACCAACTCCATTTGGTACCAGGGGCAAAAATATACTGCCTTGTGTATCATGAGTCCCTGTGGAAGCAGATGTTTGGGTGCCTTACTCACAAATTAAATAGGGTAAACAGGTGAACAAGGACAATTTAGTAGAGGTACTGATTCATACTTTTCAAATGAGACACTGTATTGTTCACAAACAATTTTTTACAGACTACTGTAGTTGGATAAGAAGTTATGCTGGTATATTTCATAAAATTAATTATTTTGATTCTGAGTAAGGTTAGGTTAATCAAATATTCTGAAAGATGAAGTAGCAGTCTATGTCGACATATATACTGATCACAGTTCAGCAAGGAAGTTACGATAAAAAACATTCATTTTCTTCTGGCAAAACTCTCTGTTTTACAATTCAAACTGTGTCTGTTACAACTGACCAACATATGGAAATAATTCAGAATACTTTTGGATTATTTTAAGCAGATTCTCTAAGTATCAGCAGAAATATTGGTTTTCACTGTGGTATAGAGAGCCATTTTTTTTGTACAAACTCATGAAATCCCCTATGGATAGACTGTAGCAGTTTTTTGAACCTGTACAAATAAACCCAAATAAAATTTTAATAACAGTTCCTTTGATATTATAACGACGTATTTATTTTTATGTCAACCGAATATTTGTCCTCAAAATGAAACCTATAATGACGTCTTTTATTATTTATTGTGGGTTTCTACAACTCGCACACTCTGTCCACCCCCAGCTTCCATAGCACTCTGTCAGCGTAAACGCCAATTTGAAGGCCTCTTGTCGCCATTGCATGCGTCTGGGTCGTTCTATTTTCTTCCTCCATGGCGGAGCCCATTGCAATGAGAGTCAGCCATCCTCCATCCGATTTACATGGCCAAACCATAAATCGGATTTGATGTCTTTCATTACTGGTATAATGATACCTTTTATTAAGTTAATTCCAGGTCAGATAGTGATATATAATGTATTTAATTGAAACACTAGAAACAAATGATACCTACATGAGAGACAAGTTGTTCTCCATACCAGCAGAACAGGAACAATTCCAGAAGTGGAAGAGATATCAGCAGTACATAGCGCATGAAGTGGAAACTTCCTATAGAGGACTGTTGATGAAGATATTTTGTTATTATGTACAAACTTTGAGACTTGCTATGATAGCTAGTTTTATTGTAAACTAGTACATAGTTTGTATAAAGGTAACTTAAAATATAATGGATTTAATTATCTTTTGTTTTTTGGAGTTTTTAATTTCTTTGTATCAATTTCACTAAATTACACGTGTATGATCAAGGGATGAGCTCACTTTCTTCACAACATGGAGTTTGAAATATATCGGTTTGAAACTCGGAGTACCTGTTGTTTGGGGTGTCAGTAGTCGGAGGGGAGATTAAATGAACTATCTCGTACCTTTGTTTCGTGAGGAGTTACAGTGCAGTAAGTACAACTAAAAAGGCCCTTAAGGCGTCATAATATAATAATAAATTACAGTATGTGTTTTGTATATTTATCCTTTTTTTTAATTATAATAATCTAAGTATTATTAGCAAAATGTCTAATTTAATAGTGTCCTGTGTATTAAATAATTAATTAAAAACAGTTAAATTTTTCTTGTGAAATTAGTTATTTTAGTTTTATATAGTTAAAGGTTAGAAAAATATTAAACAAAAGTGGCATGATATAATTTATTTAAAATTTGTGAAATATAAATTTCGCATTAACAAGGTGTTTAAAAAGATAAGTGTTGCGCTCACCCCTCAACCATCCATCCACGTAACACATGTGACCTCTACCAACGGCGGGTTAAATACATTTAACATAATTTATAAATTAAATCTATTTTAATAGTTTGTGTTCTGAATGAAAAGAGGTTGTTGTTGGATATTAACAAGACTATTGTGTTAGTACTTCCTAGTTAGGTGACACCCCTAACCCCCGTGGTTTAGTGGCACCCAGGGCGGGATGTCAGGCCCCTATCAATCCTATACAATGCTTGTTGTTCGTTTTACAATGTTGTGTGGCGGGTTGCATAGTTGTCATCATCAGTCCTGAGGTCAGACAAAATAGAGATATAAAATGGGAGCAACTCGTGCGTACAGAGGCTATTCAATTTTATGGAAATATTTAGTTTGGGAAAACTTTGCAAATAAATAGTCATAGATGTCAAATCTGTAGAGGTGCAGGAATGGTGTTTCCACACTGGGTTTTCACAGTGAAAAGTTTGAAATTTATTAATAAATACTGATTTAATATGAAATTATTGTTGTAAATCCTGTTGAAAAGAACTTGCTTGGTGCTTATCTTAAATGATGATATGAAATTGCATTGTAAACAGATTTAAAAAATAATCTAGTTTGCTCTCTGTAATATGCTTGTGCCTAGTGTTTAGTATTCGTGGTTAGTAATACTTCCTATTGTTTTTAAAATACTACTGGTATTAGCAGACATAAAAATACAAATTGAAAAGTTCAGTTGTAAGACCTTAAAAAGTTTCATGCTATTTTACGTAATATGTTACATTACAGTACCTGCGATAGAGTCAAAGCGCATAGCAAAATTGGTAATGACAGAAATAGGATCTTCAGTAAAACAATCACATGAAAGAAGGAGTTGACCATTGATGTGACGCTGAAAATGAAGTAATAATTATAAATACTGTATAATTTTCAGTTAAATAAAACCAACACTATAATAATTGATATTCTTTTTGGATGGAATATTTCATACAGCATTTCATACAGGCATTTTCGTATACTTAACCTAGCATAACATGCCAGTTAAGTCTTAGTCTCTTACTATTTTTCCTCCTTACCAATATGTTCACTAACACTAACAATCAAATTTAACTAGAGTTTAAGATACTCTACATTCTTATTTTATGATACAAAGTAGTTTTTTTCAAGCGCTTTGATCAATGTTAAGGAATTATTAAAGTTAATATAGGATTGGAGGTATGTGTTTTTATACAATTTTTACTATTATAACAAATACATTTTATTCTAGAGGTTCTTTAAAAATATAGAATGAATGCACTTACTTCAAAATTTTCTGATGATATATAATCAAGCTACTCAAATCTCGCTTATCAACCAACTCTTCATTCGAGACAAGAAAAAGGAAATTTTTGTTTCTAACGATTAATTTCTGTTCAATCATACCCGCCAGACATCTAAAGTGGTTACAGATACTTATGGATATGATTGGAATTAATATGCTGAAGATGTAAAGAGAAAAACATGTGAGTATTACAGCTACAAAATTCAGAGGTATTAAAATTTCATAGTAGGGGGATAAAGTTTCATCAAATGGGAGCCAAATGTCTACAAATAATTTGCGCTCTGGATTCTTCTTCTTCCAGTATGCCTCACTCGCTGGATCCCTTGCTGACCCAATCATTACCTTGATCAGAACTTGCACAACTGCTACAAAGGCTCCAGCAGCAAAAATAAAATTAATCCTTACACAATGTGCCTCATAACATGGGAAATGTTGCTTTGGGTGAGAATGTTTCTTGAGTAGGTTGAGTCTCTCTACAATATCCTTCAACGTCTCACTATCCCAGCGGATGAGTAACCGTTGCCCTGTTATGATTAGGATGTACAAACATTCAAAGAGACTTTCTATAAAGATGTTAAAATGTTTGTAGTCTTTGGAATGATAAGTATGCAAGACTTTGAGAGTTGCGTAGATAAGTTGAAAGGAGTCGAGACCTTTTGCATAAATATCATATGCAACACTTTTCCAAGGAGCATTCCAATCTTGAGGATTCCATAATCCTCCAATAGTCATAGCTAATATAACTGTAGATACAGAGTCGCGAGCCATTATTATTCTAAAAGTGTAGATCTATAAACCTGATTTCAGTTAATCTGAAGGGAATTCACAATACCAGTACCTCAACTAAACAGCAGGTAAATTTATGTGGCAACAAAGACTAAGAAGTAAAATGAATGCTTCAATTGCTGGGTAAACCACTTGTGCAATAAAGACAAACAAAAAGAACAAAACTTGTTTACCAAGTAATAAAGATCTACTTCTTTCTAAATGACACAGTAAATATCCCTAATTATAGGGGTACATTATTCAGTTAACTTTTACAATCTTTTCTTCCTCAAGTACAACATTAAATTATTAAGTAATTAAATTCATTTTTGTGTCATTTAAGATCAATTTCAGCACTTTAAAATTTTCCCAAATTTTTTCATTCCCATTGACATTAGACATTGAAAATACAATGCAAAACATCTGAATGAGTATGCCAATTTTTTATTAATACCAATTGCAATGACCTAGTGTTTCTTGATGCATTCTATTTTGCACATATCTTGAAGATTTTCATATGGTTTTAGAATGGTTGTTGAAGAACTAAAACTAAATAAGCTTTATTTTTAACAATTTATAGTGATAATAGTATAAAATGAGAATACAATCATATAGCTTGTGGACCTAATTTGTATTTCTAACATACTAATGTTTTCCAAACTATACTTATGTTTTTATAAAACCCTGCACACTGGAATTTCAATAAATGAGCGTGGCCGCAGTTTAAACATGTTTTCTTTTGAAGATCACACCGAAAATTAAAGTTTTTAAGGTTTCGGTACCCACATCTCAGGAAGAAAAAAATATATCTTAATAATTCTTTTTTTGTTTTGTTCTTTAGATCTAGTGATTCGTTTTAAACACGGGAAATTGCAAAATAACAAATACCTAGTATTTCTAAACAAATTAAAATTTAATATATTCTGAAATTCTAAACAAAATTTAAAAGTTATAGTCAAAAAATTAGTCACTATTTTAAGAAACCCTCTGCTTAAAATATTATTGATGAACCAATAAACAAAATACATAAAAATTATTTAGATATTACTAATGGTTCTTGAGATAAAGGTAATTAAAGATCACAAAATTAACATTTGCAAGAAACAACCATCCAACTCCCCTTAAACTAAGAATGAATGAGAAATAAGTGTAAGATGATTGTGGCGTGATCTTGTAGTCTTGTTACTGACTAAGCCTGACATGTTTTTTTTAACAGGACGGTTTTGACGACAATAGTATCTAAGGGACCTACATTTTAATGTGGGATCCAAACCACAATTTTGTCTCTGAATTATGAATTGGTCTAACTATGAGGATGATTTTTGCAAATTAACGTAGTTCAATTTTGTGGAGGTTAATTCACTCCAGACAATATCACATTCACCTACCATCGCTCATAACTATCCACAATTCGAGGCCTCCGGGAAGCTGAATCGCTTCATGACCCACCACTATCCTACTCAAATATTGCTTACAAATCAATAGCTACTGTTCGTCACATTGGTCCTTAAAGTTGATGTACCCTAAAGTTGGAACAGTGAAAACACCTATCATTTTTTTCCATACACTAACCTCTTTTATATTGTTATACGAAAGTTATCAATTGTTTTTGATATTTTTCTAAAACAAATACATTTGTTAATATTTTAGGACAAGATTGAAATATTTATCGGAATAAACTTTTTATTTTAAATGGTTACATTAATATATAAGCCAACTAACTATTTAATTTTGGTAACTATTAAGTAGTAACAATTGTCTCACAGGATTGTCTAAAAAAAGGAAAAACATTTTAAAATATGTTTCTGTCAGGTATCATTTAGCCTGGATGACAGTTTCAGTGAGCTAATCAGATTATATTAATATACCGTGTGCCTCAAAAGTCCCACCCCCTCTGTTAATTTGTTTGTTAATGGGAATAAAAATTTTAAAAGGTAGTTTTTGTTGTATTAAAATTTTCACCCCCTCTCCTCCAAAAGGGGTAGTTTAGAGGTAAGTTGAAGTTTTTAGATAGCAACCCCCAGCTTGTTGCGTAATAATTTCAAATGTCTTGACAAAAGAAAACGAATGGCGCAAATTGGATGTCTCTACGTTGATTTTATTAAAAGTTATGCCAGTTCAAATTTTTAAATTTTTTGAAATCTGATAAATTGTTAATTTTGTAAATAATGGAAAAACCGAGATTTTGCTATGTGAAAAGGGTTAATTAGTACCACGGTCAAAGTCCTAATTGGTCACAGACATTTACCGATCACAGCCCAAACCATGACCGAGATAATGGGGTTACAGTAGCGTCTAGGCCTCATTTGCCAGAAGCTTATCTAGAGATAACAGCTCTTCCAGTTTGCTCCCGGCACGACATTATTTTAACTTCCCTAAAGCTTATTTTTAAATCTTAGTTGTTCAGATTTAGTGTGTTTTAAACGTTAGTGTATTTTATTAAAAAATAATTATCTTGAGATTTTATAATTAAAATAGTTATAAGAGAAAATGCGTCCGATCTGATCAAGACAAAGTAGAAATGATTATGTTCTATGGCGAGGCAAAAATAAATTTATACGAGGTAGTCCGCTTGTTTAATAACGCATATCCTGATACGCCAACTGATAGGGCATACATTCGTCGTTTGGTAGACAAATTTTTAACGACACTTAGTTTCAAAGACGCCCCAAGGTCAGGCCACCCTTCAATCAGGACAGACGATGTTAAAGTTGATGTTCTGGCTCATTTTGTGGCAAACCCATTCCAAACACTTCGTTCAACTGCTTGAGAAATTGTTATCTCAAAAGATTCTGTTCATCGAGTATATTAAAAGAACATAAGTACCATCCATACTAGACTGCCGGGCTGGACTGCCCAGCTTTGAGCCAGAGAAGGTTAAAATTTCTTGGAAGGGTCTTTCTTGCCCCAGAGGACTTCAGAGAGCTGGGTGCTGAACAGCTAATGGGCTTTGTCAAAGGCCTTGAGCTGTGGGACTGATACAATTCAGGGTGCTACAATAGATCTACAGGTCAATGTAGCAATAGGTAGTATACCCTAGGCCTGCTCAATGAAAAAAAAATACTTAGTGTATTATAAAAACAAAAAATATTCATAACACATACTTTATTACTATATTATGCGTAAAGACATTTTTAGTTGTGCTTTTTGCGCTGCAACTCATCACGAAACAAAGGTGCAAGACAGACTGAAGGTCACTAAACCTCCTCCACCGTATCCCTTCGACTACTGATACTCCAAACAGCAGGTACTCTGAATTTCATTACAAACTGTTTTGTAGAAACTTAAAATTAAAAGTGAGTGCTGCGCTCACCCCTCGACCATCCGCAGGTTAATCAACATACAGCTTATGTTTACAATTATAAACAAAGTCCTATACAAGAATAAACATTTACTTTATTCATAAGAGAACAAATTTTTGATACATCATATTACTTACAGACATTTTAAAAACAGTATCAACTACTACTTCGGCACTGAAGTTTATTTTGTAGAAACCCGATCAGATATGGGTGATCTACCTCTTCTGATAGAGGAAGAGGAATCAGCCACCCTCGTAAACAATCCACGTCATACGAGTAAATATACCCTCGTTGTTTCCCCGCCAGTCGAGCGCCCAAGCATCATCAGATTGTAGGCAGAAACCACAATCCACAACTATCTAGTCCAGATGATAGCTTTAAATAAAATAATACTGTTTTAGTTCTTGTTGATTAAAAAATGTAAATAGTATTCTAGAATCATCAAATCTGTATAGTACCAGTATGTAATTTGTAACAAAACTAATATTGAGAGAAAAAAATACTAGTTTGCCCTATGATAACTTCAATTTTCTGTTATCCGACATATTTATTTTGGAAATCATTGACGCCTATAAAGAATAATGAGGCAAAGGAATATATAAAAAGAAATATGATTGTACAGAGGATTTATTTGTCACCGTGTTTACAAAGGGTTGATTACTTATCAACACAGAGAATGTGTATAAAAAAATAACAGAAATGTGAATAACAATATTGTTAAACATCTCAATCTCGCTTCTTTTACTTAACCTTACTTTTTCCTTAATGTTTTCATCAGTCATAAAATAATGTTTATTTTAGTTTTTTTTCAGGGAGTTAAAAATAAATCCCTCAGAATGAACCACCCTCCTGTGTCTTGTTTATTGTAGACTTAATAAACTGACTTGATGTTACGACTGAATAAACATTTTTCATTTGGACAATGTTAAGACCTTATTTTAGGTTATACACAAAAAGCTGTTTTCCTCTTCTAAATGAAAATTACATTTTTAGCGAATTTCCCCTAGGAAAGAAGCTATTACCGTAGGTCTCATGGCAGAGTGAATGTGTGTGTCTATGAACACGATAACTCTTAAAAAATGGTCCGATCAAGACCAAATTTGGTAGGGATGTATATTCCTACATTTGCTCGGACGAGTTCTCGTAATCCAGACATATATTGATCGATGAGAACGTAGTAGTTTGGGGGGTTTTGTACTAAAAGTTTGTGTACTATACACAACTGGGATATCCTTACACCATAAGAATCAGTTAAAAAAACTACACAACTTAGTTTCTTCATGTTTTGCTCTATCTTCAACGGTTACAGAGATATAAAAATCTAAACATTGTATTTTGGGGCTCCAATGTTAATCTTATGGAGGATAAGGAAAAATTAATATTTCTCTTATCAATGTATATTTTTGGATGAAACTTGGTATTTAGCTTCATGTGGTTGGGATCCATACATTTATGCTAAAAAATCACGGTTTAAGTGTTTATCATGTCAGCTATCCTGCATACTTTTTTCCCATGTTACTCATATAGAGAAGAGGCAAACTCTTTTATTTATGATCAGATGTTGATGAAAAATGGTATAAATTGTCAAAATAAAAATTGGTTACACTAGAAACACCTACTTACAGTGTTCCTCACAGCAGCAACCCTGCATACTCTTCCCCGTGTTAAATGAATAGGCAAATAACACCTATTTATCGACAGATAATGATAAAACTGGTCACATATTGTTATTTATTATCATGTTGTTGATTTGGGAATTCGCTGAGTGCGCAGGTCTGCTGCGATGGGCCTATTTTTAAGTATCATAAAAGTATATTATATTACAGTAGAACTTGGATAATTCGAACCACAAGGGACCAGAAAAAAATTTGAAGTATCCAAAAATTCGAAGTAGAAAAGTTTTTGGAAGTGGTTGAAATAAACAGTAAAACATCATGTTTTAACATTGTATATTAAAAAAGTTAGGTTAATAAAGATATTTTTGATTAAAAATCCTAATTTTTGTTAAATGTCGATAATGTGTTTGGAGGGATCCCGAAACTTTAGCTATTTCAAACTTTTTCTTAAATCCCTTCTCTACCTCCTCGATTGCCGCTATTTATTCTTGCAACGTCAGAGATTTGTAGGTTTACTTTGACGAAGCGAACCAGTTCATACACACGACGTGTTAACATGAACATAGACGAAGTCACAAATGCCAACATGAAACAAAGATGACGAATATGGGAACAAACCACCATGAATGATACACACGCTACTGAACTGCGCCGGCGCTGTGTAGTGACAGACTAGAGATGTCAATTTTGTGATTTATGAGCAGTAGTGGACTGATGAGGGGGAAGGGTATCATGTGACCAGTCAACAGCAGGTGTATGTGCTGTGAGGCGTTGGCGGGGGTGCGCGCGGTGATCTACCTAACAATAGTCTACGGACAGGAAGCCCGAACGTCGTTTCCGGGAACATCACACACAATGACTTGTTCTCTTTAAAGATTTACGCTGCAAAAAATTTAAATTATCCAAATAATTATTCGAA
The DNA here is from genome assembly GCA_023375725.1 of Nephotettix cincticeps. Classification (NCBI taxonomy): domain Eukaryota; kingdom Metazoa; phylum Arthropoda; class Insecta; order Hemiptera; family Cicadellidae; genus Nephotettix; species Nephotettix cincticeps. The sequence continues at coordinate 24,982,804 of CM041786.1, read as the reverse complement.
TTAACCAGGACATTTTAACATTGTTTTTATATAAAATTCTAGGGACCAAGTCAAAACTTCGAAATAAAGAAGTTTTCGAATTACAGAAGTTCAAATTATCCATGTTCCACTATATTTATATTCATTCTAATACCTTCAAATGTGTGTATGAAATTTCATCATGATCGGCGTAGTGGTTTTTACTTGAAAAGGTAACAAACATCTCATTATTATAATATTAGTAAAGATAGCTTAGTTATATTCAATAAGATTTAATATCCTGGTATATTGTCAATATTAAATTTATGTTGTAATAGAGTTAAGATGCATGTACCTGTGATACTGGAAATGGCAAACTGATTTAAATGCCAGAATTCAATGGCTTCCTCAATTGGTAGATTAGTTCCCTATGTGGTGGTTATATGGATAAAACAATGTTTGTATTTACTTCCCTATGGGAAATAGATCATGGATACGTCTAAGGGGAATGTTGTCAGTTCATCTAAACAGTTGTTCTTAAAACTAAACTTTGATGTAACTAAGCAAATGACATCAAATTTCAAATTTTGGTCTTGCAAATTGCCAACACGGCCCCAGATCTAAGACATATCCATGTCAAAATTAACAGGGAAGTTAAGAAGTAATAACCAAAATTTTTATAAAAATTAATCATTTATTACAATAAAATAATAAACATAACATAACATTTTCATAAAAATTATTTCTTAAACGTACCATTCAACAATTCCACAACAGAAATGTTCTCCAAAACATGTATAGGCTATATATACAACTTATTGGCAAAATCTAAAATTAATTACAAGTAAATACAATTGTAAACATGTTATAAAATAGTGGACAGGAATGGATAGAGATCACAGAAAAACAGAAACAGAACGCTATCATAAATGCATTTGTATTCTATTTTACATTAATTTTAAACAAAAATGAAACTGAGTAATTTTAATATTATAATGTCATAGTAATTCCATCGTGGTCAAAACGGAACCAAAACACTTAAAACATCATTATATTCGTATGGTTTATCAAAATAAAAAAAATATGCAATATTCTTAGTTGGGGTTATCTACTTGTAAATATCACATTAAAAATGTTTGTCTTTTAATCAAATGTCAATTTGATATTATAAAATATCAAGATTTGTATAAGAACCTCTTGAGCATTTATAAATCACAAGAAAAACTAAATGTTGTACAATTAGGGTTAACACTGGTAAATTTCTAAAAAAAAATTATTTGTCACTTTTAAAGAAATGAGCATCAATCATTTATCATAATGAATTGGAAAACACGTTAAATAATCTTAACTTGTGTGCTAGAAATTAGTTTCAAATTACACAAAATATTTTTGTGACAGCAACTCTTTTAAAACATTAAAATCTGACAATAATGATTAATCTGACAATACTGAGCAAGTTTAATTTATTGCTTCATCATTGATGGTTGAAACTAAAGTTTCCAGTTTGGCATAAGTTACAAACAAACAAAATTGTATTGAGAGAAATTATCTCTGCATCTTATCACTATACCTCTTCAGTTGCTAACATACTATTAGATCTTAAGTCATTTGAATTTAACGTTAAACATATTATTTTTAATAAATACAAATTATCAGACTTTGTAAAAAAGAAATTTAAAAATTTTTTAACAGTAAAACCCCTTGAATTCTGACTAACAGGGACTGAAACCTGTTTGGTTTTTGAATTTTTTAGATTAACCTCTGACATTCTATCAGGCCCTTGGAAGGGCTTGGCCTTATAGATTATTATAAGAAGGAAAGCCCTAGTGGCGTTGTAAAAAAGGTTTAGTCCGAAGTAATGTGTAAAATAGTTCCACTCAAGTGACTTTGGTGATGAGGATTGTTTCTAGTCGGCAGAATTATAGTGTGTGTGTAACTTAATTTCAAAACTATCAATCAAAACTTTATAACTGAATAAAAGACAAATAAAGAGGAATAAAAATGGAAGAAAATTAGCTGAAAAATAAGATGCTCCTGCATGTAAAAACTGTTGAAAATTACCGCAGGAATTTCAGAATTGTAATTCTTTTTTTCTAAAATGTTCATATTTCAAATTTCTTGGGTTTGCATTTTAAGGGGTTCACTGATGATCAAAACGTGTTTTTATGTTTAGTTTTAACCAGGCTCAACAAGTATTATATACAATATATTTACTCAGTATCTATGTCTTTAATTCTTGATGGTGGATTTATTTGTCTTAATATGTATGTCACAAGTGTGACACCATCAGAAGACACAATAATCGTGAATAACGTGATTGGGGATCCAATCGCACTGTACTATTTACAGAAAAAGGTTTAAATCTTAGTATTTCTAACTAGTGCATACAATTAAATCTACCATAAAGAACTAAAGGCATAAATACAAGGTAAATTTATTGTATGATTTTTCAATGCTACCAGGATATGCAATTAACCATTTGGCAGGTAAAAAAAAGTATTGGTCAGTCTAAGTAATTCTAAGTACGTTAGTTAAGTACAAGAAAAGTCTTTAATCAGATCTCAGATCAACTGCAATCTGTATGTTGTATCAAATGATATTCCGACTAAAACAGAGCAACTTTCACAAATCTATTAATCAAAATAACAATCTAAACACACAGAATTATGATACAAATTGTAATATTGAACATTAATACTGATCAAGTTGTCAATGAATAAATTTGTACAAGATACACAAGCATGGAATTTTATAAGGTACTGATCCTAAAGGTACAGAAATTCAGATTATATCTTAGTGCCTTGAACTTGAAAGTTGAAACAATGTTCATACTGAAGATAGCCAAAACAGTTTCCCATAATATCATGGAATATCGATTAAGAAGTTAAAGAATAATAAAAAAAATTAGGTCAGAAACAATTTCGTATCAGTGAAACAGTAAGAGCACTATGAGATTTCCACCCTACAGCATTTAATTCACTATATAAACTAAAGTAAATAACAGAAGAAAATGAAGAACTAAAACTAACATTTTACACATTTTAAAATCAACAAAAAATTAGCAGATCTGGAAGACAAAATGCATCTTAAACTAAATTACTTTACACCAAATAATGGAATGAACAAACTTACAGAACTTGTTATATACATAAAAAGTAAAATAGATGTATTAATTTTTAAGGTGCATTTACACTAGTAAGTAGTTTGAAAATTCTTTGTTTGAAATTCATTATTGGTGATGGTGGATTGATGTTATTTAGATTTTTAGTGCAGACATTTTCCATCACGATTTTATGTAAAACAAAGTTTCACACTGAAACTTTGAAACACAGTGAAACTTTGTTTTACATAAAATCGTGATGGAAAATGATGAAAATTTAATGAATTTTATAACACTTATCTTTACTTTTTATTTTGAAAAATCTTTATTGACATTCCGTTTAAAACAATGTGTATGCCTCCTGAAAAAATCACCTCCTCTTTACATAAAATAATCTGTTACCAATAATCCACTATTACAAATAAATAAATCACTTCAACAAACCCGTTTGCAAGCATGGTTAAAAATAATGGTTAAAGGTTTTAAAAAAAAAGTAGAATTGTGTCAGATGTAAGTGGATTTTTCCATTGTGAGGGAACCAGAGCTACTACCTTAAACAAGAGGCTGGAATTGTGGCAGGAATCAGAGCCACTACCTCACACAAGAGGATGGAATTGTGTTGGGAATCAGAGCCACTACCTCACACAAGAGGCTGGAATTGTGGTGGGAATCAGAGCCACTACCTCACGCAAGAGGCTGGCATTGTGGTGGGAATCAGAGCCACTACCTCACACAAGAGGATGGAATTGTGTTGGGAATCAGAGCCACTACCTCACACAAGAGGCTGGAATTGTGGTGGGAATCAGAGCCACTACCTCACACAAGAGGCTGGAATTGTGGTGGGAATCAGAGCCACTACCTCACGCAAGAGGCTGGCATTGTGGTGGAAATCAGACCCACTACCCACGCAAGAGGCTGGAATTGTGTTGGGAATCAGAGCCACTACCTCACACAAGAGGCTGGAATTGTGGTGGGAATCAGAGCCACTACCTCAGGCAAGAGTCTGCAAAACAGGTTGCAACTGCCTATGTCAGAAAAAATTATGAATGTAACATAACTTTCTTTTGCAAGATTCACTGCTGTTGAAACTTGCTTGTGTAAATGCACCATTGGAACTTACAATTTACCACTATAATCATTATCAAACCTCATAGATTCCTTATATTTTATTTTTAAACTAAAATATTATTATTTGCACAATTAGCCTATTAATGATGCAAATGAAATAAATTGCTCACATTACAAATGAGTTTAAATCATCTATGATTAATACAATTAATTGTAGACCCCTAGAAATCTAGTTTTTTCAATAATGTGTAAATATATTTATAACAATTTTTTAATCCCTAAACCATTTATGACAAAGATTGGTGGTAGGTTTAACACAAAATAAAACCTATATTGTCTGCTTCAATGAATGAAATTTGGTTAATGAAAACTAAAGCGATGAGTATTATTAGGCGATGAAACATTAAACAAAGAGCTCCATTGACTTGACTCATAACAACAACTGCACTCAATTGGGTTTATTCCTAGCAGTCATTTACTACTTTTTTAACTAAGATTAAAAATTGGTAATATAAAACATTCACCTTCATTTTATCAGTTTTGATTAATTACGAGATGTATCATATAAAATATAGTACATAAATATACAAATATAATTACCATTTTATTAATTTAAAAGAAAATCAAAAACATTATTGTTCGATAGGTAAAGGAACCGTTCAAAATTCGATCAAAGTATTTACATTGTGGATTTCACCCCACACACAATAAGTCCTAATATTTATAGCAGATATTTACATCAAAGAGAATGAGTAGTTTACATTTTTATAGCCTTTCTACTTATTTGCTACGGTACTTAAATAATCATAACAAATATGTTTGTTTTTCAAATGAGAAATTAATATTTTATAAAAAGGATCTTTAAAATAAAGATTATAAATTGTGAAATGATACAATGTAAAAAAGTAAAAAATACAATAAACAATATTTTTTATCAAGCATGCTTACTGACTCATATACCTGCTACAAACATAATACAATCTGTACAACAGCACCTCCTGTACAAAAAATACATTTATTTTAGGACAATTACAAACCACCATTTTATAATACCAAAAACTGATTGCTGTTTGACAGTATTGAATGAAAGCACATTAACGGACAGTCTCGTATTACGATGAAACACTGACAATTGGACGTTAATTGTTCTAAGACTAGATTCTATGACGCTACATCGACATGGACATTCAATCCTCCCACCACCTCAAAGATGAATTCATCAAAGCTTTCTTTGAAACCTCAAAGATGGATCCAAAACAATGGGAGTCAAAGTTTACGCAAACTTAAATAAACCACAAATAATCATTTGTCCAGAGATACTGCCTCAAGTCTCATTCTGTAGAAGGTTTAGAGAGAGAAAAAAAATCTGTAAGGTAGATTGTTGTAGGTATGAGGAGTGAAATCTAAGAAAATAATAGGAAAATTCAACACAGCCACTAAAAAATTCCTTAACAGTTTTTTATGGATGTCATACAGAGCTATGTTAAGCTACATTAACATGGATTTAGATATGAAATTCGCACGAGGGTAGTCCACAAAGTAATCCCTGTTTGGGCGTGATGCAATAGGTAGTGGGGGTAACGCTGCCATCCTCATATCAGCGTGTGCAGCCATTCAGTACGCTTCTAGCTGTGTAAGAGAGCATCGTACGATTGCACATTCATAAGTTATAACCTAAAAATATGAGCAGCGCGATAGAAAATCCCTCCACATGTGAAGTGTGTGGTGTTATAATATTTTTGTGGTCGAAAATCTTCACAGCAGCTGAAATTCAATGTGAATTGAGTGTGGTGTTTGGCCCAAATATCATTAAGAGTGTAGTCAGTTAATGAGTTCTTTTTACTTTCTCCCCTTATACATAGTATATGGAGAAAGTATTGTTTTCGTCAAAATTTTCGAATTTGAGTTGAGGGTGGATATATCCGTTTTGGGGTCCCCTGAATCCAAAAAAGTGGGTTTTGGCGTGATGTCAGTCCGTCCGTGTGTCTGTCTGTGTGTGTGTGTGTGTGTGTGTGTGTGTGTGTGTGTGTGTGTGTGTGTGTGTGTGTGTGTGTGTGTGTGTGTGTGTCTGGATGTGTACAGTGCCACAGCCTACCCCGTTAGTCCGATTAAGATGAAATTTTGCATGTATATATATAGTCACCGTATCTCCAGGTGTTTTTTTCATTTTTTTGAATTTTTGATTTTTAAGGGTAGTTCACCCCTAAAAACCCTTAAAAAACGTGAAAAATACAATTTTCTCAAAAACGGCTCCAACGATTTTGATTAAAATTTAATAGTTTACAGTGCACAGAGTACTAAATAATTTGACACCACCCGCATGTCTGTAAAAATGACGGTTCAAAAGTTATGGGCTTTTAAATGTCAAAAAAATAAAATTTTTAAATTTTCAGCGAAAACAATAAAAGTAAAGTATAACTTGACTGGTACCATTGAAACCAGCTTAAAAAACTAAACAAATTAGTATTTTGAATTATTTGTCTACGACTAACGGTTCCAGAGAAAAGTTAAATTTACTGTCCACGCAGTAAATTTATCAGTAAATTTACTGATAAACGCAGTACGTTGTCTGAAAGCGCCCAATGTTATTCTTATGGAAAAAATAAAAAAATAAATTTCTTCCTTACTTTCCAACCGTTTTCCATGAAACTTGGTATGAAGTGTAAGGTCAAATCACCGAACAAAACCAGCTCAAAAAAGCTTGGTATTACCGGGGTGGGTGTTTCCTCCATACAATTTGAACAATAAATTATTAAATGATATTTAGAATAACTTTGTAGAACATGATAGTTTTATTACAGATTGTCTTTTTTAAATTTACTTAAGGGAGAAAGGGGGAAAGTCAGTCCACTGGTACCGTTTATTTTTAATGGGTGAACAAACGTGCCCGATAAAGACCTGAGTGGTGTTGTGTTTATCCACGCCCGCCATCACACAGCTCAAAGAACAACTCAACTTTTGAAAAAGTTCAAATGGGATGTTTTAAACCACTCACCCTACTACAGCTTGGACTTGGCTCCCAGTGATTTACATCTTTTCCTGTACATCAAGGTGTGGCTATGCAAGCCACCCCTTCATGTACGGTAAAAGATGTACGTACTAGTATGTACTGCCTTGCATCTCAGAGGTTCGCTAGTGATGAAGACCTTTAAATCACTGTGACAGGATTAGGACAAAACTGTTCTGACGATCATAGCGCGGATGCACTACCAGTGGGACATCTTCCAGTATCAAGTAAGTAAGTACTATGTGGACAACTCTCGTACCATTTCTAACTAATGAATCATTTTCCTGGTGCTATCAGTAATAATAACAATAATAAGAGAAAATTTCTTGTTTCCCTTAAACCAGGAGAGCTGTTAAAACTCACACTTTCTTTTCTCCTGCCTCTACTTCTACAACATGGAGGATAGTATCTAGGGACATGTAATGGCAACCTTCGCCAAATCAAAATCACTCCCAAAAAGTAACAACTCAGTATGGCTACTTTGTAAGACCAGAGGAACCACTGAGATGTGAACAAAAAGTGATGTGTTTGTTTATATCATAATTAAAGATATCACCCAAATAAAAAATAAAAATAAATAAAAGTTGGATTTAAGGTTACAGTTTTCCATTGAGAGAGTTGTATTTTTATTTTGAAATTAAATTTTGTTGTCTTGAGAGTAAGATAAATCACTCCAGTGAATATTAAAGCTATTTCTTTGACCTTCTTTGAACATTTTTGAGACCTTGAATAAATCTTTTCATCGTGCATTATGCTCAGAGCAAAATAATGAGACATTTATTTGTACTAAAAGTTTTACATGTTTTTTTAATTTGATTTTTTAATGCTTCAATTTTAGTGTCTAAATAAATTACATACCATATTGGAAGTTTATGATTTTTAACACTTAATCCATTAACTTTTAAAAGTTCCTATTAATTTACTATTACTTCATGTTAATGATGGATTTGAAACACCAAATTATTTTTTATGTAACATCATTTAACTTGAAGACTTCGAAAATCTACATTAAGTAAAAATTGTCAAGCCTGGTGAAAAGTGGACATAGACACTTATGCAGGAAAATCTTCAACACCATCCCAGATGACAATAAGAGGATCAATGATATAAACAAGTTTAAATTGCAGCATGAAGTTTAAATTGAATATCATGAACTAACATTGTGTAACTACTGTAGTTACACTTAGTAGCCCTCCCGTACTTTACCTTATAGCTTTAGCAAGGTAAAACAGATGACGTCTCAAGATTAACATTTAAAGTAGGTCAAAAGTAACATAACAAAAACAACTTCACTATAAACAACGGAAAGTGAACAAACATGATGAAATACATTACAGATCTAGCTGGCAAATTAATGGTAAATTTTGATGTGAATAAAATACAGAACCGTCACTTAGCCTAGGGACCGAAGCTCAGACTATGAGTTATGGCTACTCCTGCGTCGGAGGAAGGCGCGATTGTTGGTGGGATAGACCCTCGCTAGCAGGATGAGGGTTGACGCAAGCGCCATCTTGATGGGCACATTATTACCGGGTAGTTTGACAAGCACTGTGGCCACAGCTGCAACTCCATCGTCTGTTGGCTCAATAGCCACAGGGCGGATCTCCCCGTGAGGGCGGCTTCGACCTCGCCTCGCACGCTGGGGCGAGTTACGACTAGGGTCCAGCAATACCTGGACACAGCAAAGGTTCACTCAATGTATCATAATTATTCATATTCAAGTTTAAACTGATCAGTTCTTTTAACAAATATATACATGGTTAAATTTACAAAAAGTTTTATAAGTCTGATTTGATTTTATAAACATTAATATTTATTATATAAAAGCAAGTTATATCTCTGCCTGCATCCAGAGGGAAAACTAGACTATTCCAGAGGGGAAAATAGAAGTGGGTGAGGTCTCTGATGACAATGATTCAGAAATTAAATAGCAGTCAAGTCCACAAGGTTCGTTAATTCACAGTAAAGCGCAAATTTTACACTCCGAAAGAGAGGGAAATAAGGCCTCTAATTTATTAACATCACGAAAACCTACGATCCAGTGGGTTGGAAACAAAATCCTGCAATGTTCGGAAAAGAATGCTTTAAAATCGTCTTAAAATGTGACACTATTACAATAACCGCCGGATGGTCCGGAATTTTTTAATCCGTATAGTGGGCCGGTCCCGATGTGTCCGGATTAGAGGGAGTCGACTGTAGTTTAACTTATTTAATAAGATTTTCAAACAAAAATTATTATTATTTATCACAAGAAAAAAATTATTAATAATCAAGCTGGCACTGAAGTGAAGAAGCAGAAAATTCCTAAAAAAACTAGTGCTGACCCCATGGGCCCCATTTAAGTCATTTTTCAAAATTCTCACGATTGTACTTTACTTGGTTAGAGACACAGCATAATTTAGCGACATAAATGGCTACACCACCTGTCCACAACATTTTGTCCATAACACCATACTTTCTCATCACTCCAACCACCTTTACTCGACTGGAAAGGTTGTTAACCCTATAACTGGTGGTGTTTTTAGCCTTAACTGAATGATAAAACCATTATTCAACTCTTTTTTTAATAACCAGTATTAAGAAAAAACAAAATTCCCTCCTGATGCTGGCTGTAAAGTCGTAATAGATCCATTGTCCAACATAACCTGTTTGATGCATTAATACCAGAACAAGTGATACATATATCATGTTCAAAACTGTTGTTACAGACAAGGAAAGGAAAATATAACAATTTCTCAATTTTTTATTTGGTTCTTTGGTATTTGCCGGATGCCACTTATATACAGCGCGCTGCAGCGGTTACGTTAGGTAACCTTACTTAACGTAACAAATACACTTGTTACCTTATTATCTCTGCTACATTCTGTTTTATTTAATTATATTCCTCCATTTAGCAGCCAAATATCCTAAATAATCCTGATATTTTTACATCACTTCCAGCAGATAACTCTAATTGAAGAATCAACAATTACAAATAATAACAAGCACATACCTGAATCAATATAAAATTGTATACACTATGTTCCAAATTTTATTTTAGAACTAAGATTAGACCTAAATCTATTGATATTTGATAAGGTGATATTTTTTTATTCTGCATTATTTCTGTTCTTTTGACTGAATATTATAGATTTTTGTTAAAAGCTGTCACTGCAATACTAACCTAAGTTCTCTAGTGAAAAATTTTGTTTCCACTATAAATAAACTTAACCCCCTACTTTTAGTATCCACCATAGTGAATTTTGGCAAAATTAAATTTGAAACCACTTTTGTTTAAACAACTATTTTGAATAATTTAGAAATCACAAGGCGTACAATAGAGTCCACTATAAACGTAAAGAGTATAGAGAACTAACCGTGACAGAAGCGAAGGGTCGTTTAGCCATGTGAAGCATCTCTACAACATGTCTGCGTCGGGCTCGTCGCACGTCTGCCGCCTGCTTGGCCTTCCATGCGACCACGCATGCTGCGAGGAACAAGAAGAAACACGAGAAGAACACGGAAAAGAAGACAAAGAGGTCGATGTGGAGCTGGTCCTGGCGAAAGAACACAGTCCCATATGCTGGCTGACCAACCTGTAAAATGATAGAGATTAGAGAGGATAGTTCTGTTGGGTTTGATATAACAAAAGGATATCATGAATAATCTGATGGTTTGGATTGGAGGAACAGTCAGCCTTGCCTGAGTGAAGAGTTGGTCCATACCTATCACAGAACAGGCTTGCATGATTCACCCTCTAACTGAAAATTTCATTATCTTCAGTCTTAACTCCTTTCATAAGTTTAGATCAGATTGTTTTCCTGGTTCCAGGGTCATCTGGAAGGTAAGCCCCCGGATAAACAAAGAGAGGCCTGGATTCTTCTTCCAGTGTAGTTCCAGGATAGCGACAAGACTTACCAATACAGTAACAGTTAGGACGGATCAGTTAGAGAGATGTCTACTAGTCTTCAGGAGATTTAAGTTTAATTAGGAAGTAAATAGACAAACCAGCACATACATAGTCAAAAGAAATTGAAATTTTTACCAACTATTTTAGATACTTTTAGTCATAAAAATGAACAAAATCTATCTTGTGACAGGATTACAATATAATTGTAAAACTAGTGATTAGTGAACATGCATTCATATTTGTACAACCGCAACTCCTCTATTATTTATATTATTTAAGGTATGGTACTATTTTGTTACGATATATCACTGGAGTAGTACAGACCGCGGTGAGCGCAATGTAGAACCTCGTAGATCCGAGGTCATGAATCTTCTCCGGTAAAGTGAGCACCAGCCGGTCCGTAAGGTTGTGCACAAAGAGCAGCGTGTTCCGCTGGGTCAGTGTGATGAATGTTGTCAGCCCCTTGGCGTGGTGGCGCACCACGTGGAACTGTGTTCCTGAGTGCCACACATTGGATGAGCCGTTCTCACTCTCCAGTTGCACGCTGTCACCGTGGTGCCAAGTGTACCTGCGACATTCACACAGATCTGAGCGATTTGGACCACTTTACTAAACAAAGTATTTGCGAGTAACTTGTGTAAAAATGCTCGGGACTTGCCAATGATGAATGAATTGACAATGATGCTAAAACACCACCATCAGCTTCAGGTATTTGTGGATTGTTTAGTCAGAGACATTGTCATTAAAATACACAAAAACATTAAAACACTAATTGGTTCATTTTTTTTAGCACAGCTCGTATTGCTCTTTATTTTTAATTATCTATGTTTATTCCACAACGAATTATCACTAACAGAATTTCAGATAGAATCATATTGCCCTACAGCAACAGACTTAGTTTACTGTACAAAATCTCTAGCTCCCCTAACACAGTAAATGTCTTAAAAACAGTTTTATACATTTAATAGGAACAAGAAAATAAGAGAGGAAATAAAAATGAGCTAGGGACCATTTGTTACATTAAATAAAAGGAAAATGAAAAAACACTAACTAAATAATCTAATTTTCGAGATATTATAGGTAAGCCTGCTAACCTGCCCCAACCTCTGATAAGTAACAGGGTGTTTGTTCAGTACCTGGGGTCCATGCTGATTGTGTGAGCACCAGTGGTCAAATTGACGTCCACCACAAATGTGTCATCTCGTGGACTGAGGAACAAGTCCAGTCCTCCCTGTGTCACATCCACCGTCAGCCGAATGTCCACATTCATAAATCTCGGCTGAACCATGAAGAAAACCTGGAGAAACATGTCAGTGAACAAACCAAACAAGAATTTTGTTCTAAATCTTTACGAATTCAATCAGAGGATTCTGTTGTTCCTATGTACAGTAGAAGAACTAGGTCTTTACAACACCAATCAAAGCATCTTGGTGTTTCTTTACACAGTAGAAACTAGTGACCTTAGACAATAGGGGTCTGCGGTGCACCGCAAATCGGTACGGTTCGGTTCCAGCCTTGTACCGAACCTCAGTACAGTACAAGAATTTTTTCGGTACAAGTTCGGTACGGTACAAATAAGGAAAAATTAAGTCACTATCAAGTCTAGGTTGCCATAAAATATTACTATGGAACATCTCCTGCGAAAACATTAAATAAAACCTGACCGTTAAAGGCTTTATACTCTACAAGTAAAATAGAATTACAACACTGCCCAGATGTACGGCAAATACTGAACGCAAGACTGACTCATAGCGTGTTGGTGAATGATCATTTAAAATAAAACAATTTTACCAGGACTTCAGGAAAATCGGGCAATCAGCCATCTCCCTGCCGGCTCTAAATTATTGTGCATTCCCGGCTTATTATCGTATCCACGTATAGCAGCTTACGCGATCAGGGAACCGTTCCTCCTTTTGACGCAACAAAATAGACGTAGGAGTATGAGGCTCGTATTAGTCGTGTTTCAGTGATGGGAATACTTGTGATTTTTCAATCACAGTTAAAACCTTTTAAACTGTGATTCATGATTCTTTCAATTGATTTGTTCTTTTCCTCTGACAGCCTGTTGACGATGTTATAATATAGTATCGTCAACACATCGTAATATAACATCGTTCTGTATTGGTACCGTTATGACCAATACAGAACTGTGATTTGCCGTATTGATCGGATCGGATCGGATGTGAGGTTTCAGTGGGTATTGATCCCGCTCTTTCGGGATTTTCACTCAAATAAAATAAAAAATCATAATGTTAAGGATATAATTGAATAAAGGAAATAAATAACTTTTATTTTTTTAACAATATGTTCTGTATTTCCTCATTAGTGGAACCCCTCAAATCCAAACTAATTGGGACTGAAGCCTGTTCTTCCAGAGAAATAAATACTACGCACTTATTTCGTCACTGTATTCGCGCGGTAACCGACGGGTTATACAGGCTGTGCGTGACTCAATAAATTCATAAGGGCAGTGACCTTGGCGGGTCTAGCCTATGCTAAAAATAAACCATTCTCCCCCTACCCTTACTAACAGGGATGCGTATCGCGTCTGTCTACTGTCTGTGTCTAGTTTAGTGAGCGTTTACCTGCTGATAAACTTGCGTATCTATAACAACCGACGTGGCTTGGAATTACGGTCGTGTGAAGATTTTCTTCATTTCAACAGTTAAAGCATTGATTTTATAATTACGAAGTATGTAAATTCAATGGTTAAAGATATAAGACTTTAAGCGAAAAACCCTGACTTTGTTAAACCTTGAAAAATAAGTTTATGTGATTAAATTTTTTTTTAATTTCCAGGTATTTCTTTTTTTTTTATTTCCCAAGAACATGTTCAGATTTGAGGGGTTCCACTGTAATATTAAAATATTATCCACTTAATACTAAAATAACTTTACTAAATAATTACTAACTAATTAATTTTACTACTAAATAATTTTAATTATTAAACTAAATAATTTTTAATAAATAATTTTAGTCTAAAGAGCGCTTTGACATATTATGAAAGTGTTTGATTTAATTTGAATAATTATTGTGATTGTTTGAATTAAAAATAATAAACCAGGACAATATAACACATAGGTCTTGGATAGGGGGTATATACTCAGTTTTCTGTTTTTTCTGCATTAAAATACATTATAGCTTTTTTGTTTGTTCATCCTATTTCCTCTTATTAATTAGTTACAACATAAATTATAATGTTTAAATAATTATTAATATGTTTAATGTGATATGATTTTTAAATAATGGATTTAAAAATCATATTACAGTTTAAAAATTAGTACAGTAAAATATTTCTTCTGACATTGTATATCTTTTTTTAAACTCCTTTCTCTATGTTTTCACTAATTAAGTTCTGGAAAATACTTATGAATAAAAGGATGAGATCAGTCAATGTTACCAGCGGCATTATTCTCGTGTACCGTACCGTACCGAATTTGTACCGAGAACCGAGGTACAACAATTTGTACCGTACCGACCTCATAATTTCCTGTACCGCAGACCCCTATTAGACAATAAGTATTTTAAGGGTGTTAAGTTTGGGGTGTATCGAGTAATATGGAACTTAAGTAATACAAATAGGTATATTACAAATCTGATGTCGTACCATAAATAACTCACTTGGAAACTCAACACATATTTTGGTATAAATAATTGATAATGAACACAGATGAAACTCTAATAAATGTGCTAGCTAAAACTTAATAGTGGCACATCACAATGAGATTCGACTGTATGAACAGAATTCATCCTCTTATTAATTCAAAAGCCTTCTTTAGTTCTTTAATATCCAGATAAAAAGGTACTGTACTCATATTGACTTGAAGTAGACCTAAAAATGGATTAACGGTGTTCGGTCAAAACATTACTTATACAATTTTATTTTTATTTTACAAAAGGAAAAATTAGAATTATAACTATATATTGTACAGTTTGGGAGAAAGTGAAGTTACCAGAATTATATTTTTTTATAATTGGGTTAAAGCTATTTTCATAGGATGCTGAAGTAAATAAAGCTTAGTTTTTTAATAATATAATAAGGATGAAAAATTATAAAAGAAGCATAAATACTAAAAAAAATAAATTATACAAATTATTTCCTGATCATTTTTTGTTTATTACTATGAATTTTTTATTTTTCGCAGCTCACTAGTTAACCAGCAAAAGCAATAATTATTAGTATAGCATTTGTTAGTAGATGACTCACAGTTTGTGCGACATTGAGTGACTTGGGTTTCATCTTGCACTCTTCGATGAGCTTGGCATCCAGGCAGAACTTGTAGTCAACAGCCATCTGCTTGTAGCACTGATGGCCCTCAGTGGGAGTGCCTGAGTATGATTCCCGACACTTGGAGCACTGCAAAGCCCAGCAGTGGTGGCTGTGCAACAACATTGTGACATTACAGACACGCTCATGGACCAACGTCTCTGAACCAATACAGATGAAGGCTAGGGTTCAGATGAGCCCATCTAAGCACTGAACCTTCGTACCTGATAACCTCTCAAGTCCACACAAGGGAAGTAGGATGGGGGAAGACCACTAGTAACGCCCAAGAGAAGATGGTGGGACAGTGTGATAAGAGATATCACAAGGGCAGGAGTAGCAATTGACGAGGCATAGGATAGGGGGATGGCGAGCAGTTGTGGGCAAGGCAAAAACCTTACTTGGGTACAAATGGCCATGGGAGTAAGAGTAAGAGTAAGGTAAGTAAATGTTCTAGAGTATTTTTAAAGGAAGAAGATACCTAACATCCCGGGGAATTCTGGTCAAATTGATAGTTACATTCTTATAAGAGACAAGAAATAAATAAGGTAATAGGAAACAATCACACTCAGTAGCTAATGATTTTACAAGTATTGTAACAACTTACTCATGTACTTCATTTATTTGAAAATTTCCTCATTGGCTTTAACGAAACTTAGAAAGATATTATCACTTTCCACATAAACTCTAACTGTCACTAAGGTAAATTAATTTACAGAACGTGGTTATGTTCTCAATCCGAATATAGTAGATGTCAATCATGTAACATATGAGCATTTTTACACAAAAAGTTTCTGGAGAATTTTCTTGTGCACAAATGAGTGTGCATTTTTAACTGCTATCAATAAAAAATCATAAAAAAAGTTCAAATCCACAAATGATTTATAAATTACCAATGAAATAAAGAAAATATATTTCCTCATGAAAATCAATGTGCTTATAATGCCTTCTAACCTGTTCTTGTTGGACTGACACGTGGGATCGCTCTCTGTGTTGTTGGCACAATTGCATTTCTCACCGGTGACTGGGTCGCAAGTGTCGCCGTGACCATGACACTCACAAGGTCGACAGCTGGCACGGTGGTCCTCGGTGCCACGGAAGTAGCCTTCCACGCAGTCCTGACACTTGTCAGCCATTGTGTGGTTTCCGCACCAGACACACCTGACACACCACCAGTATTCAATGTATCACTTAGGAAACAGTAAATCACCTGTCTTCACAAAAAAATTATAGCAGCCACTATTTCAAATACAAATTTCATAAAAACTATTTTTTACCAAAGTAAAAAATGGATTCTTCAAAATGGCATAGCAAATATATTGAAAATAGCTTCGAACCAACATTACATTACATAAAGGGGCGGAGACAAGTCCCTAGGCGCATCAGCCAATTTGGCTTTTTGCACACCTCCTGATGGTGGTGATGAAAGTTCAGGTTAGCTCCAGTCTCAAGAGCCTGGAAAACTGCTGTAACCTAACGACCAGCTCCTCCAGTGGCAGGTGTCTACCCCTCTCCATGGATCCAAGAGTTGTAACCCTTACCTCAGAGAGTCCAGTGCAGTCAAAAAGCAGATGATCTGCAGTCTCCTCAGACTGCACGCAGCATCTACAAGCTGGATCCCCAGCCGTGCCAGATGCTTTCTCAAGGGTCCATGCCCTGTGATGAGACCTACAATGTGTCTTAACTCCGACCTACCTAGTCGTAGAAGATCTACCGCAACCCTCGTGGAAGGGGACCTGAGGGTCTACTTACTTACTCCCAGGAGGGGGCGATCAGACCCTCTTCTGCGATGACTCTTATGTGCCCAAGCCTTGATTGCTTGGTCGGCATGTACCCTAGAGATCCCGCAGAAAGGTTGTGATCCTACGAAGGGGGTGACTGCTCATTCATTTGCCAGACGATCCGCTACTTTGTTCCCTTCAATACCTGAATTATCAGAGACCCAGCAGAGGGTAACATTGTTACAATTTCCAAGACCCAAGGCCGAGACCACAATCGTCAATCCTGCACAATCTTATGAGTTGAAGGTACAGGAGTCAAGTACTCTGAGTGTAGCTTGACCGTCTGAGAAAATGGTGATGCTCGTGTCACCACAACTAATACGAGGGCAATCCAGGAAGTAGATTACGTTTTCGTCTGTGTCCGCTAGGGGCGGGGCTAGCGCTGCCATCTTGGGATCAGAGCGTTGAGCAGCTCAGTCGGCATCTAGCCGTGCTAGTGAGAGGTTTGTGCTGTGCTCTGTTCAGATACTATGACGGTTTAAAATGTCTGCGTTAATTGAAAATCCCGCGAGGTACGTGCAGTAATAAGGTTTCTGACTGCAAAAAACTGTAAACCGATAGAAATCTATCGGCAGCTTTGTGAAGTGTATGGGGACAACATTATCACTGAAGGTGGAGTGCGTCAGTGGGTCATAAGATTTAAAAATGGGCGAACCAATGTTCACAACGAGGATCGAAGTGGGAGACCCAGCATAGTGACTGCCGAACTTGTCGAAAAAGTCGATGCTAAAATCCGTGAAAATCGAAAATTCACAATAACGGAACTTTCTTTGAGTTTTCCACAAATTTCGCGAAGTTTGTTGCACGAAATCGTCAGCGAAAAGCTTGGTTACCACAAGTTTTGTGCAAGATGGATTCCAAAAATCTTGACAGAGGACTACAAAAATCAGCGAATGGCTGCAGCGTTGAACTTTTTGGACGCTTACGATAAGGATGGTTACTCGATCGTATCGTTACTGGTGACGAAACATGGGTGAAACACGTGAACTGTGAAACGAAATTGCAATCAATGCAGTGGGGGCACACAAGTTCTCCCCAAAAACCCAAGAAATGCATGCAAACAATGTCGGCAAGGAAGATGATGGCGACTGTTTTTTGGGACAGAAAAGGTGTGATTTCGGTGGACTTCCTGGAAAGAGGCACTACAATAAACTCTCAAAGGTATTGCCAAACTCTCCAAAAACTCAGAAGAGCAATTCAAAACAAGCGCAGAGGAATGTTGAGATCTAAGGTCTTGTTGATTCACGACAACGCCCGGTCCCACACGGCAAATGTCACTCGTAAAGTTCTTGAATATTTTAATTGGGAGTTGTTTCCTCATCCGCCGTACAGTCCCGACCTGGCACCGAGCGACTTCCACTTATTCCCAGCAATGAAGAAGTGGCTGGCTATGCAGCGTTTTGATGACGACGCACAGCTGCAAGAAGAGGTAACGAAGTGGTTGAAGGCGCAGGCGGCCGTATTTTTTGACGAAGGAATTTCCAAGCTCGTACATCGCTACGATAAATGCCTTAATTTGAATGGTGACTATGAAGAAAAGTAGTATTTGAGTGTGGCTTTCATCTGTATATAATAAAATTTGTTTCCTATACTTTGTTTATTTTTTATTCCAAAACGTAATCTACTTCCTGGATTGCCCTCGTAAATATCTCCTAACGTGGTACAAGGTGGTAACTACCCTAACATTCGTCCTGATTAAACTCACTTGGCCCTGGTGGTTGGTCCGACACCCAGATACTCGACAATCTCCTGAACAGGGGTGGAGGGGGAAAAGGGGAAGTCTGTGAGGCTCTCATTGACACAGACATTGGTGTGCCCGTTGCAGTAGTCCACACATGGCACACACTCCCCTCCTTCCGTGGGGTCTCCGACATATAGCGGACGGCAGTGTTGACATTGCGGGCCCTGCAGAAAGGCAAATGCCAGAATGTTAATTTCACTTTATACTTAACAATATTTAAAATACCATTAAATACTGAACATTAAACAAGGCTGTCTCAACATGCTAAAAGGCATGTTTTTTAAGTAAGTTCAATTTTGTTTAAGACCTTAGTAGTTCATGCATCGACTGGGACCGTGGCGTGTCCTGTAATCCAGCTACTTGGAGGTTACCAATTTTACATAGTTGTGGGCGATGGTCGGTGGGTGTAGTATTCACTTGTGTGGATTAACGTCCGCACTACTGAATACTACGTTAATCCGGAAAGACCATCCTCATAATTAGACCAGTTCATAATTCAGAGGCAGTGGTTTGGACTCCACGTTAAACTGTAGGTCCCTTAGATATGCCAATGACTGCCGGGGTATTAATTAACAGTTATGTCTAAGGAGCATGTCAGCCTTAGTCAGTAACAAGACTACAAGATCGAGCCATGCTCATCCTACACTCATTTCTCATTCATACTTGGCTTTAAATACCTACCTGGGTAGGTTGCCATTTCAGTTAAAAGTATAAAACATACCGAAATGAGCATAAGAGCATCGTGTACCGGAATGCTTCGGTAACACCTGTGTCAATTTCAGCTGTGTAGCTAACCTGTACAGTTCTGTCTGTGCTTTCAAAATGTTAAAGATGATCAAATTGCCTGCTGCTCACTTTGTTTATGTTGGACTCTGATTTGTGGGAATTTATGACGCAATGGGAGCAGTTTCCTTAAATGTCCAGCCAGAATAGGTGTTCAGAAACATTTTTGTAAAGCACTGATCTTGATACTTGTTATTGTGAAGTGCTTCTTCTCACGAATCCTCACTTCAACCTAAGCCATCAAATCCTCTATAATGAAACAAAGCCGTATACTTTGGCTGTTATCATGGATGTTGCCACAGCTACCTTAGAAGTCTCTTTTCCTCTTACACACTTCTGGAATCTGTTGATGTATCTGCAGCAGCCACTGATAATCACACGGTAATTTTAAACATTTTAAAAGCACAGCACAGAACCATACAGGTTAGGTACAGAGCTGAAATCTAGCACAGTTGTTCCTAAAGCATGCTGGTATATTGCGCTATAACATTTTTTTAAATTTTAAATATTAATATAATTTGTATTTAGTCTGTATAGTGGGCATATCCTCACAATTTTTAAAAATCATTTTCACTAAACTATTAACATTAAAAATATACAAGTTTACCCAAATGCCCCCTTAACTCCGTCTATGTTTATTCCCTTTGCAGTATGTGTGTGAACTACTAGTGCCTACAACAAAACGATACTTACTTTAAAAACCAGCCTCGTATTTATAATGTTACAACCTCCAGCTAGGGCCTATCACTAAGCCTAGGAGCTCCCTATCAAGCGGGGTGAAGCATTGACATAAAAATACCTGAGTGTTGTTGTGACACAGGAGGCAATGGTCGAGCTTGTCGGGACCCTCGCACTCTGAGTGGCCGTTACACTGGCACTGGATGGAGCAGTTGGCGCCGACGTAGCCAAAGTCACAGCGGCAGTGGTCTGGGGCGATGCAGGTACCTCGAACACAACCCTTTGGGCACACCTGTAATCCGACATAACATCATGTTATTGTAACCTTTTTATTTGTACAGAGTACGAGTACATACTACTGATTGATTATGTATATTATGTTTATTTTTGAAACTTATTTATTTAGGATATCTATATTTTTTTAACAGATATCCCATATCTATATTTATTTTTTATTTAATTACATATTTGTTTTGTATTTACCACCTTGGTAAAACACAATATAATTTGTATTAAGTGATGAATAATTAAGATTAGTAATTAAGATAAAGATATTTGATTGATATATAAGACATTGTATAAAGGCTACTATCTACCATTTTACAGGTAATGAACTTTATGAACAAGGGAAATAGGGTAGAGTTAATTGTGTTAAAGTCCTGCCAAGAAGGAAGACATGGGAGAAAGAACAGGAATTACTAGCTTCTTTTGTAGCATTCTTTCTGGTTCATCTGTCTGTCCATATCCATAATTTAGTCACATTTTTTTCACAGTCACTAATATTAATATATTGAACACAATACCTAATCTTTTATCTGCTACAGTGAATATACAATCATAGGACAACAAAATATGCAAAACCAATCATTGACCACATCCCGTTCATTGTAATAGAACATACACCAAAAGTGGTGGCTAAAACCCAAAATCCCTTCAACGATATGTGAAAGCCGAAGAATTATTTTGATTTTCAAGTATTGATGAGGAAATATCACAAGATTAAAAAAATAATGAACTATGACATTTCCAGCTACGTTAGAGGTGACGGTAGTTTACCGGCACACAGTCGTTGTTGTCTGCTCGGTAGCCTGCTCCGCACACACACTTATAGCCCTGCGGCATGTCTTCGCACTGCTCGCTGACAGGTTTGCAGCCGTGATGGCCGTTCTCACACTCGTTCTCGGGCGGACATCGTACGTAGTGCCATGAGAACGACGCCTCCTCCACTAAAGTCACTGTTGGATGCTCTTGGCTGTACAGTCGGTCACAAGTTGTGCGTTCTGGGCCCGAAGACGGCCGGTCCAGAGACCCTTCATAGCAGACTCCCTGTAACATGAGGTGAGGTAAAATATAAACCACATCTGCATTAACCCTATTTGATTGAGCTATTAACAGAAATATTCAGATTTTATATTAGAGATCAAAACTAAATACAAAAGTGATTTTATTACTTCTTCATTTATATTTACTTTAATATACCTACCATGTCTAAAAATATTTGAACAAAATTATAAAGTTACTAATGTCACTGATTTTGTTAATCCATTAAGGGCTTAAACGTGCCCTCAAATTAAAATTTAGATTGATTAATCTCTAGGCAAGAACTAGAGACTAGTCTGGGGGGTACAATAGATCTCATAGGTCGCGGTGCAATCTTTCCCCTAGATTTTATCAAGTATCAAGTAGGTATTAAACAACTAAAAAAAAAAAAATGTAATTTAATTTGTAAAGAAGGATTACTGTCCCAAAGGATTTTAAAAGGAGTAAAGGTTACATTTCTTTAATTTGAATTTTCCGAAACTCTTTTTTTAACCTTTTTTTAGGTTCCATTTTCTCAAAAACCAAAAGAGCTATTTGATTTTTATTGGATTTTAAATATTTTGTAGAGGTTCAATATCTTTTGTCACTCAAAACACACTAAAATATTTAGTTACAGTGGAACTTGGTTATAACGTCATTGAAGGGACCACACAATTAATGACGCTATATCAGAGTGACACTATAAAAGAGGTTTCATAATTTTATTTAAAACCGAGGAAAAATAGAAAAACACATTTTTTACATGAAATTAACACTTTTAATGGAGGTAATTTGAAATATACATAAAAGTTTATGTTTATGATTGACTGAACTACTCTATAATGTACAAAAAAATCGAGTTTAAAAATATCGCAATGAAGTTCGGCTTGGTGAATTCAACTGTTGGTTCGATTTAAAAAGAAAAAAGTCCGAACACACGTCTGCTATCTTACGTCACTCCTCACACCCTCTTATAACTCACACCTTTTCTTTAATCGGCAAAACCTTTCTCTTAACACTTGCTGCTTTTTCAACACTGTATTCGTAAATTAAAATAATGAAAAACAAACTGTTAAAGTCGTAAACTGAATAAAAGATAGTTGCACAAACTGTAGGTACGTACGTACGGTATTACACGCGACGTGAGTCACTGACACTGGCCTTGGTGACGGCGACAGCTGATGTACATGGGAGGGGGTTGGGGTGGTTAGCGGTAAGACAGCAATAAAATGCCATTTCTAAAAATAGAATAAGGTATCTAGCTAAACAATAGCCGCGGCCCTCACGTTGCACCATTGACCGAACTTCTCATTTTAGATATACGTTTATCTCGGCCCGATTTTCTTGACGTTATATACAAGGTTTTATAATTTACTGACGTTACATCCGAGGTTTTACCTATGTAAATACCTATAATTTGGCGGGACTTAAAAATAAATTAGGTTATATCCGAGTTGACGTTATGGCCGAGGCCGCAATAACCAAGTTGCACTGTATATTGTTTTAAGTTTTCCAAGAAAAAATCACAAAAAATTAACTCATAATTGTTTATACACATTTTTGTTTTGATTTGATGTTCAAAATGGGGTTTTAAGTAATAAGTTTAGTGTAATTTATTACTTAGTGTTCGAGATATTGGTACCTAACCTAACTACAAACGACCCCTTTGAAATGCATTGGCACCTGCAAGTGGTGCTCTCCCCTTGATTAGCAATTCTTAAATAAAACACCCCACTAATCTGTTTTAAAATGGAACCAGTGAAATAACAATAGTTGGGGAAGTGACCCGCTAAAGTGCAAGACCTGGACACTCTTGCACTTTATGTTTTTTAAAGTCATTCAATGCGCTCTTATTGGGCTTGAATAAACCTATATATGGAAATGCCATTTATAGGTTACAAGACTTGCTCCTAAAATTTGTCGAGGTCATTTTCTAAGTTCATTGTTCTTTGCTGCAATGAGGCTTCTTAATTGTTTCTAGAGCCAATAACCAGTATGAAGGTTATGTTTGGCTGTGAATGTTGTCTGTAGTTGTTCCTTCATCGTGTATAATGCTTCGTTCGTGATTTTTTTTATGTTTAAAAGAGATTAAATAACAAACACCCTAAAACCCTTTAGCACAGGGTGTGGCATACATAAATATTATCAGCATCGAACATGTTAATATACTAGTTTATTTACTTGTTTATGTACTTTGGTATTTGTTATCATAACTTAATTTTACATACATCTACATTGATAGTTTATTTTTGTTAATCCAAGCTATTCTCAGTCCAAAATAGCTCATTAAGCCTTATGCCAAATATAACTAAGATCATAAGGATGTTTGAGTTACCTGTCCAGTGGAGTTAGTGCCGTCGAGGGAGCACCAACCGCAGTGTGCGTGGCGCAGACAAGTGGAGCACTGCTTGTAGCTGGAGCATGCTTGAGGGCAGTGCTCGTTGTTACCACCTGAAACATCAGCTGTAACCTGTGTCAGTAATTAAACAACAAGTAATTAAAGGTAAAAGTAATTTGTTGGATAAGATTTACTACCCCCTTAACCAAGATATCTCGTGCAGCACTCATGCTCCTAAAAACCGCCAAGCCCGATTTTACTCATTTTTGTAATTACCATATTTCTGCTTTGATTCAATTGTCTCTCTCATGGCTTTAGTTTATTTTTTTTATGAACTGTTTTACTGATGTATCGCACAGTCAGGTTAGTGCTGCAACCTAGAGAATACTTCTGAAAACATTTTTGCAACATCACATATTGCTTCTTGGGTTGTATTCGCTCAGGCACTGAAATGTTTGAGAGTAGCAAAAACCTGACATCGACTAACCCATGTGCCTAAAAAACCCGGCAAATAAGGGGTTAAGAGTTAAGTTGTTTTTAGCCACCTAATATACTTAAACAATTCATTTTCGGGCATGTTTTGCTCGTCAACCAGACAAAGGCAAAGGCTACACCAATCCTCACTCTGTTGTTTCATAATAAATTCACTAGAACATGTTGCAATTCCGTTCGTCAGACAATCCATGATTTTTTAGTCACTGAGCTTTTGAATGAAGTAAGACTCTACTACTTACATTTTCAGCCAATCAGCTCAATTTTAAAGTAATGACATTTACATTTGTTAATCAGTGATGTGATCCCCCACAGGCAGCTGCTTCTATAGGTTATCAAATGTATGGACTGATAAGACCAGACTAACCAATTAGTGATAAGTTTAGTTCCAAGTTAAGGGAACACTGGCCACAGTTACTGGATATAGAGGTCTGTTGATTTCCAAGCCAGTGTGAATTTTTTAAATGTATGTTTCTATAATATATGAAAATAAATTTATTAAAATCCATTGTACTAGCCCTGAACTGTATGTTATGACTTATATAGTAAAAACTTATGTCAATCACAGTTCATGTACAACACTCTGATACAATGTGCTGTGTGTGTGTTGTAATTTATATTTCATCTGATGACGAGTCCTTAACGGGTAGAACGTCCCTGCATCACCACTTGATAATTATTATAGTGTGGGGGAAGCCACTGTTGCTAGTGGACCTGTGTCATTTCAGTTTCTCAGTCTATGTGAAGTATCTAGTCAAAGTTTTTGGTTTATAATACTATTTTTATATCTCCAGTGTAATTTTTTTGTCAAAGTGTGAAACCAGTTTTTGTGGGAAGCAACTGATATTAATATATTTTGGATTTCCCAAAAATATTACAAGAATATTCAGTTTAGGTGGTTAGATGATACATGAGACAACAGATAAGAATCCAGAAAAAGTGTAGCCAGTGAGTTGACCTTTCACATACCTGATACCAGCTTCTGAACTTCATTCAAACTGGTTGGTTCTGTTTATCTGTTGTCAACAGCTGATAATCAGGGGGAATTTAATTATTTATTATTGAATTGATAAATCTACATCACACTATTTATTCTGAATAATGTATTAATTGTTAATGGTGTCATGGTGTCTTGTTAAATATGTAGAAATGAAGTTTGTGGAGTTCAAAAGAATTTCTAGACTAGAACCTACTGACTGGATATGCAAAACCTGTAAAATGACCTCTGCTTCTGATCAGTTCCATCCACTTGAAGACTTAGAAAGTAAAATTCTCAGTATAAATGATGATAGTATAATGGATCTTAACTTGTCCATAACTATAGCTTCTGAGGTAGACAAGGTACTGTTAGAAAAAAATGAAAAATTAAAGCAAGAAGTTTTTAACATGCAAAAGGACAAACTTAATTTTGTACAACAAATAAGTCGCCAGAATTACGAAACTAGAAGATGAAATATCTATTCTATCAAATGAAAAGGATAGATTTAAAATTGAATGTGAGCAGGAACTAACAAATGCTCACACACCTCAAGCTGGTGTTTCTTGCTTGTCATCTATTTGAAATTTTGTAACTTCTGTAAAATTCCTTGGTGTATATATTGATTCTTTCTTCACTTAGCGCCGACATATTAAACTTCTGCTACCAAAACTCAGTAAGGTTTTCTATAAACTTTTGGTCTTATCCAAATCTGTTGATTATCAGGTCTTGAGACATTTAGCTTATTTCCATTCACCCATTTCCTATGTAAACATCTTTTGGGGGAATTCTTTCGATGCATCACGAGTTTTTGTGGCCCAAAAAAAGCAATCAGATTGATATCAGCTGTTGGCCCCAGAGAGCCTTGCAGACAGCACTTCCAGAAACTCAGAATTTTGTCACTTCCATCTATTTTTATCTTTTTGAGTTTTTTGTTTGTTATATCGAATCCTAACCGATTTTTCACAAGAAATCATTTGCATAGCCACTTCACAAGGAATAACTCTATTTTACAATACTCGATCCATAAAACCTCTTTCTTTGAAAAAACTCCTTCATATGTCTACTCCAAGATATTTAATAATTTCCTTTCTCTCATAAGACGGACCTGATTTTAAGAAATCAAAAAAAAACTAGAACTTTACTTTAATTTCCTTCTTCAAAACACCTTCTACATATAATGTTAAAGATTTCCTCTCTCATCCCACAAGAAGGCCATGGTGAATTTTTTTCCTCAGCACATTTTTTTCGTGTTCAATCTATTCATAAGTTTTTTGATTGTACTGTATTGACATTTATCACCTATTACAAATCTTTGTAACGTTTTGTAATAATAAATGAATGAATAAATAAATGCGGTCCAGATGAAACATGTAGTGGACGACACACCAATATATGAACTGTGATTGATGTAAGTTATTACTATATAAGTCATACATTTGTTATTTATTATGCATTCATTTAAAAAATATGTTAATTTTAAACATAAATTCGAACAGACCAGTTAACACACAATCAGGTTTTTATTAAGAGACAAACATAGAAGAACACCCCTATTTTCATGTCATGGTTAGATCAAAATAAATCTATTCAAAATGAATTATTGTCAGTAACTATAGCCCACATACCAGAAAGCACCAGACCGCAAACCCCTCCAGCACAGTATAAGGGTTGGTAGCCAGGTGTGATGCACTCATTCAGACCTGTGGACCAATGACACTCGTGCCACCCTCCTTCTGCCCCCTGCAACATTCATACAACCATTACGTATGTATATTACTCTGACAAACATACAATTAATAGCACTATCTTAGGAATGTGTTAGTACCTACAGTCGTTTTCAACATTTTGCAACCGGTATCACCGGTTTTTGGGAAATGCCCTTACCGAGAACCAGTATTGAGAATTTCGGCAGAAATTTAGAATTTTGAAATTTGAGAAATTTACTTTTAATATCATTTACATTTATTTACAATGTAAATAAGAGTAAATTAACAAATTGTAACAAATTTATTTAATTTTTAATAAATTGACAGTTGAAATTCATCAACTAATTAAAGTTATGAAGAAGCCATAACAAAGCCAGTACCTGAGATGTCAAACAAGAATCACAATCACGGTGTTGGCTACAGCGCGGAGGACACACGGCGCCACTGCTCTTCATCTTGATGCTTATTCTATCAGCCAAATCTTGCGCAACACAGTTCCAATCAAACATTGGGTCCTCAGCTACCTTGACTCCCTGTTCCGGTGTCAGCAGCACTTGCCTGTACGACAGTGACAGTATTGCAAATAACACTCATGAGGACAGGTTTCAGTCAAATAACTTCGTATTTAAAAATTTAAGTTGATAAAATTATTAAACACCCGATAAAGTAAAGTAAAGTTTCGTGTAACCTTCTGGCCAAGGCCTAATGTTAAGAGTTTTCAGGTCGCACTACTGCCTCTAACGTGACCTAACGACTACTTATGTAGCCGGGACCAACGGCTCAACGTGCCTTCCGAAGCACGGTGGCAGTCTGAGAAATTAAATTTCATGTGTCATGACCGGGAATTGAGTCCGGGTTTTTTGGGTGGTAGGCCAGTACTCTGCCCACTCAGCTATGACTGCCACAAAACACCCGATTATCCGAGGAAATGTGTAACAGGGTCATCTCGGATACGGAAAAACTCATATAGTACTAAGGTTATATACTATTGTATAAAAAATGGGAAAAATATGATTCATGTGGAGTACTTATTTAATACAAAAAAAAACTTTAAATCAAAAATTTAACATGCCTTCAAAAAGATACTAAAAAATTGTCGTCAAAAGATTTAGGCCTAACTTGATTTGGGCTGTACACTATTACATTAGCAGCAGGAGTTGAGGTTAAGCAAAAATTAAGGGGTGTAGATGGCTCATCATCACAGTTATATTAAGCAGAACATATCTATAAGGAACATTCTGATTGTTTAAATATCTCACAATCGAGCAAAATTGCAAAAACACTTTGATCTACACAGGATAAGACACTCGGGCAAATGATTCCTAGAATCAGCCGAAATAATATTCCCTCAAATAAACTGTTTGACCTTACAACAAGTAGAATCACATTACTCAACCTGCCAACAGCAATCAATTTAAAATATTGCACGTGCTACGAATAAAATGAACTTTCTGGTTTAATTTTCATAATTTTAAGTTTTATTATTTTTTTTATTTTTTAGGACTAGATCGGTTAACTCAAAGGCTCAGTTAACCAGACCTTGGATAATCAGGTGTCCACTGTATTAACAAAAGATAGAAAAATGTTTATTTGGAATAAAATATATATAATATTTAAAGTATATGAAAATTACAGTTTGGTTTAAATTACTTATATATCCATGATGAAATACTCGATTGGAAGCAAAAATATTATTTCATTGTAATACAAATTCAATAGAAAAAAGCAATATATATATAATTTTGTAATTATGATGTATAATTTTTGTATATATATAATAACAGATCCGGCTATTATTTACCACTAATATAAAAGAGAGTTTTCAAAAGGTCTCTTCTAGTTTTGAAATTCCTATCAAAGATTCACATAGACAAAATACAGTTCACATAATACGGATGTACAACAGGAACAATTAATTTTGATCAGAAACTATATTAACCTTGTCCATAGACAATTGCCGAGGGCGAGACATTTGTCGCAGTCGCTGGCAGCACACTGAGTCTCGGCGCACTGCGTCACGTTGGTAACACTGCGACACTTATTGTCCCTGTCACACTCGGCTGTGGCTGGGATGCAACGGGACCGGGCGCACTTGCTACACCACTTGCACACCTGAGACATAGACCAAGGTAGAATACAATCATAATGGGAAAGTAGAATATCAAAACGGTACTTAGACTGAAAGTATGTTACGCTTCATTATTTAAATTTTTGAATTTTAGGTCAGACTTAAAAAAAGATATTACAATAAGTCTTTCAAGTTTAAGATTAGTTCTGGAGTTTCAAGTGTTTGTAGAATAAAATTAGGAATAAAAATTTGATTATGTCTCAATTTACCGGAGGCTCATCCCAATGGCTTGGCCAGCGCGCCAGGCAGTCGCCGCAGGTGGTGTACTGCTCGCAGGTGCGCTGCGCCAGGAAGTCTCGGCCACACATGACACCGTTGTTGGTCTTGTGAGTGCCCTGGAGACCACGGCAAGGGTCGTTGAGGGCTCCGCGGGAGTTGCTGTAGCAGTAGCTTGTGGAGTTGCCGGCCTCGCTGATCACCGCACAGTACGAACAGCCAAGAAACGATCTAGGAACAAACGTCAAATCTGCATTTTAGCAAGGATACAGTTGTTGTAACTAGAGATCTGCGGGTAGTGATTTTTCCTGTCGAGTCAGGTCGGGTTCGGATATCATAAGCTAAATGAAAATTTGGGTCAGGTTCAGGTATTTCAAGTTAAAATTGGGGTCGAGTTTGGGTATTGTAAGCCTAAAATTCAGGTTGGCTTTGGATTTTATTAGTAAGTAAAATGTTAATTTAAATAAGTTCATTGCATTTACCAACTGATATATTTCACATATGTGCCCTAAAGTCATTAAACACTTATATTTACTCTGTTTTATCCATTTAATTAACTATACGTCATTATAATTTATGGTAAATAATTAAAGGGGGGAATAATTTTCTCAAGTCTATGAAGCTAAGGGTACTGCTAAGGGTAACAAACAAAATAAAAAACTATAATGTATTTTATTGCACAACGGAAAATGAATTGAGCCAATAACCTTAGCCAAGGGTTTATGATACCTTTTGTTACACATTGTTCTGGTTTATTATTTTTAATTCAACCAATCATCTCTCACAACTATTGTTAAAATTAAATCAAACACTTTCATAAAATGTTTAAGGGCTCTTTACACTAAAATAGTTATTCTAGTATAAAGTGGTTAATATTTTAATATTACAGTGGAACCCTTCAAATCCAAACACGTCCTGGGAAATCGAAAAAATAAATAGCTGGAATATAAAAAAAAAACAATTTAATCACACCAACTTATTTTTCAATGTTTAAAACAAAAAAATACAAGATTTAAACAACTCAGGGTTTTTGCTTAAAGTCTGTCATCTTGAACTGTTCAAGTGAAGAAAATCTTCACGCGAACGTAATTCCTAGCAACGTTAATCGGCTGTTAGGGATACACACTTTATCAGCAGGTAAATGCTCACTACACTAGACACAGACAGTATACAGACGTGATACGCATCCCAGTAAGGGTGGGGGTAGGGGAAGAGTGATTTATTTTTAGCACAGGCTCTATTAGCAACAATGTCATGTCAAGGGACGTACATCCTGCCAAGGTCACTGCCCTTATCAACATTGAGTCACACATAGCCTGTATAACCCCAATCACCATTCTCCCGCCGCTTACCGTGTGAATACAGTGAAGAAATACGAAATACAGGACTTAGTCCCAATTAGTTCGGATTTGAGGGGTTCCACTAATGAATAGATCTAGAACGTATTTAAAAAAATAAATGGTTATTTATTTCCTTTATTCAGTTACACCCTTAACATTATGATTTTTTATTTCATTTGAGTGAAAACCCCGAAAGAGCTAGATCTCTACGGCAAATCACAGTTCTGTACTGGTTGTAAAACATCGTCATTAGACTGTCAGAGCAAAAAGAACGAATCACTTGAAAGAATCATGAATCACAGTTCCAGCAGGTCAGCAATCACGGTTTTCACTGTGATTGAAAAATTACAGGTAATCCCATCACTATTTGAAACACAACTAATTGGTACGACTATTTTACGCCAAAAGTAGGAACGGCTCCCTGATCGCGTAAGCTGCTATAAGTGGATACGATAAAAGTTTGACTTCTCAATTGAGAACATCTGTATTCGATAATATTGCAGGAATGTGGTGTGAGTCAGAATGTTTGGACGAAATGTTATTGCCCGGAGTCTCGGGTTAATTTAAATGTCATCTCGGGTATTTGTACAACCCGATGCTTTTAAGGTAGTAGATACCCGCCCCACCCGACATCTATTAAAAGCCTGCCCGAATGAAACCCAAGACGTGATGAGTTCGCCTGACCACTCGGGTTCACGCAATTACCCGAAATTACCCAAATTTTCGGGTACCTGCAGACCTCTAGTTGCCATTGATTCAATTCTATTTATATACAACTTAACAGCTTTGGATATGGTTTAGTTGGGAAATTTTCTTATTTAGAACAATATACTTATTTAAATATTTCCATTTGCAGTGATTACTAATATTTGAAAATTGAATGTAAACGTCTCACATTTCGGCAGGTTGATTTAAAAAAATGAAGAAACATTAATATATGAACAATGCTCAACATTTTAAGAGTGGCTTGAACTTTTATTGACCTGACCAAGATGATTACCAGTGGCAACAAGCTGAGTTTATGAGGTGATATTGGTTGCTAAAGTCAGTGTGATACTCAAAACAGAAGGAACTAAAAATTTTTCTTAGACTTATCAGATTATTTGATTCACATTCTATTTTCAATACCTTGGTTTTTTATTACTGACTACATAAAAATTCCATCACTAAGGGTATTGCAATCAGCAAAAAACACAGTTAAACTTCTAAAAAAAATCAAAGTACTATTTGGTTAACCAGCTTTGAAGCCATTATTCCAAGGAAAATGCTCCAAATCTACATTTATAACTGCAACGTTATGTTTGTTTTCTAATAAAATTTAATTTTTCTCTATGTTTTCGAGGTATTGTGTAAATAAATTATTTACAATTTGTTAAGACTGCATTCAAGCATTACCTGCATTTGTCCTTGTTGGTCCAGAGGCGGCACAAATCTGCAGGTAGGTTTATCCTGGTAACATGACTTTGCACACCCCCGGCAAAGCCCCCCATCACGTATACTACCGTAGTGTTGGTGGGCTCAGGGTCAAGGGTCATTGCGTGGGCGTAAGTTGCCGGAGGAGGACTGCCCACAGTCTGCACATCTGTTGGTCAACAGTGACAAGGTGAGTGGTGCACAATCACAATTAGTGATTAATATCAATAATACCTAATCTCCTCTAAGTACAATCAGCACTAATCGTGAACTTGCTAAATATTCTGATATATTTCTAGACTACAATGAGTTTACGGTGAACTGACCTTTGGAGAGAAGTCGTATCCACTGGTTGCAGGCATAAGAGTATGCGATGAGAGAGTCATGTGTGGATGGCGTGATGCTGCGGCCACCAAACACGAGCATATACTCGTCCGTTGATACAGCAGTGTGTAGCAGCCTGGGCTGCGGCTATGAACAAAGTCACAGTCTGATGCAATGTTATTAAAAAAATTAAAAATTATAACCAAACCCCTATATTCTTTAGATGAACTTAGCCAAATAAATCAGTCTGTAACCACAAAAAAAATTATTTCAACAATTATAAAATCTTTGGAATATGAACATCAACACTTAAGTGACATCAAGCAACAGACAGTGAAACTTGGATTTAACAAAGAATCAACTCAATTTGAACTGGGAAAAAGCAGGTACAGAAGAGCATTATTTCTGATTTTTCCACTTCAATATCGAATTGGGGCACTCACCAACTGCATTCTAGGAGGATTGTATTCTTCAAACGTTGGCAACACTGACCACGTCAAAGAGGGGTAGTGGAATGTATAGAGCTTGTTGGAGATGAACGTACGATTGACTGAGTACATGTAACCACCGAACACATAGAAGCTGGACGTGGGCGCATGGTAAACCGTGCTGTGACCGTACACACCTACAGAAAGAAACATGCTCAGGTTAGCCAACATCATCATTTGCAACACATTATTAATAAATACACCATTTATAATGCATCTTAAAAGTATTGTCCCAAAAACATGATATTGACATCTGGTTTTCTCCAAAGGAAGCTAACACTGTAACACATACCAAATTATATATAATTAGTGTTTTCCAAGTAAATATATACATCCTCAAAACCAATGAGGGACTCTTGCCCGTTGAAGCCAATAATAATACTTTATTTTTTGGACAAAAACTGATCCCTAACTGATCCCGATACACGAAATGTCAACTTGTGCTTAATAAATTGGTCTAAAAATTATGGATTTGTACAAAATAAAAAAAATCACTTATAAATATAGGCTTATAAATATTTCTCAGAGAGTTTATCCGTGGGAAGTAAATCTATTTGTTGATTGCACATAGTTTTGAAATTTTCTTGATAATGTGTAAACAGAATTGTGTTACATCACCTAAGGGTCTGTAGCCAAAAGTTTCCAGCTCTGTCCACGCTTCCGTCGCCAGATCGAACTCCCATACACTGTGCAGGAAGCCGTGGTCAGGACTGAAGCCCCCGATCAGCAGCAGGCTCTCCGTCTCTGCCCCCCGCCGCAGGGTCAGCGTGTGCCCCGCCAGCGGTGGCGGCGACACCACAGTCTGGGTAATCAAATCAATCAACACCTTTGATATAATAGGCTCTTTATCTTGAAAGGCTCTTTAGTTAATTGAAACACTATGCCAGGTACTTACCCTACAGTTTATCATAACTAAGATAGGTATCAACTCAACAACTGGTGACAAACATATAAAACATCAGGCAGTAATCGCCATCTTTTCTCAATTTAGTAAACTTCTCAGTCGCCGAGCCATTTGGCCAACTCAATGGCACCTGAGAGCTAATGCTGGAACTAACTCTTGGAGTACGCTGCTTGGAGTGTGCTTTATAGCCAATAGAACGCTTTTTCAGGCAGTGTGTACTTAGCGTAACCGGCTAAGGTGTGTCACTGTCCAAGTAAAATATTGAAACCAAAAGGAAGTATGCGGGTTCAAATCACCACCATGAGCAATCCCAATTTGTCTTGTAAATGTGTGGTACAGTAGAGGGGGCCCATCTTAAATAAATCCGGCTTGGGTGTTTGCTTAATTGCGATTGCAGCGGACATCTAATTTGCTTCCTTTACTATTGTATGGTTAAGAGGGAGGCACACTCTTTTAGTTTAACCTGATTACTAAAAGAAGAGTTGCAAGATGATTTTATCATTAAGTTAAGGACAAAACACACACCAGTTGTAAGGTTAAAGAATCATCTCTTACCTGAATATCTATCCATCGCTGGTTTTTTAGACTGAATTTCCAGAAGTCATTGAGTGTGCTGTTAGCGACCCCTGTCACCATGGAGGCTTTCTGTGTCAAACCTCCATAGACAAAGATCTCCCGCTTGGAGTGAACGATCTCGGCTGCATGGAAGTAACGACCTTGTGGCATATTGGCATCGTTGGTAGAGTCGATGGTCACCTGCATCAGACAATATAGGAAATTTTAAAAATGTTACAGTACTAAAAACTATGGAAGTAAAACTGTCTGACATCTCTATGCCCGAGAGAAAGCTATAAATTTAGATTACTTCATCTTTTAGAAGAAAGAAGATTTTCTCTTAACCACATTTTATCAAATGTTTTGAACGCCCTATACTCAGATTAATATGCCAAATCATAAGATTATGAATTAAATTTTTTTACACAACATTACAAATCAAAATGATATTGAAATTCCAATATACAATTTTATTTTATGATATGTATAAAAACTATAACAAAGAATTACTGACTGTTTAAAAAAGTAGACAATAAATGAGATTATTTAAAAAAAACCATGTATTTTGGGTAATTTTCCTTATTACTTACTGTATTCATTATTTTAAAGTAAGGAAATACAGACACTCAATTTCTCAAACAGTAACGAATATATTTAAAAAAACTTTACTTCCTTCTCTTTCATCCCAGGACTAACTAGGCCATGGAACTAATTTTAGGGATCTGTAGGGCAGATATTTGAAGTTCGGGTTGGGTCCAGGAGAACAGTATTTGGAAGCGAAGATAGAAATTACCTTTGACCAGGTCGACGAATTCTTTATTTGGCACAATCTCTTGTTTGCCCTAAAAATTGTGAACAATTGTGGGAGTAGGTGGGTAAGCCAACTCTCTTGCCTTGAACAAGGCTCAGGAGATTTTTCCTCATGGTTTTTCATAGAAAACCTCACCCGGTTGCTCAAGGTCGAATGGGGTTTTCCTTGCCTTAGAGCACTCACAATCTAGGATGACTCCTGAATATTATATAAGCATCTCTGAGTTAAAAAAAAAACAAATAAAAATGAAAACTACTTTTACATTATTACTATTCTGATCTATACTACATGGCATTTCTTATTGCATAAGTATTTCAGTGAGCCTGAAAAACTATGTAAAGTTAAACGTAAGTTTCACCTGCATCCAAGTATTGTTCTTGGTGTCGAACAATCGTATGTCGTTGAGAGGGCCATGGGACAATGAGTAGCCACCAAAGAGCCACAACGATCCCCGTCTGTCAGTCAGCAGTGAGTGACCAAACCTACATAACAACAATGCAAACTTATAAGTCAAGCAAAGCTGGATATACAACACATCTCTGTGGTGTATTGTACAGCTACCATAAAAAAGGCTCATGGAAATAGAACAGCTTTCTTTGATACTCAGAAAAATTGAACCACCCCACAATCAACAAATATTTTGGCTTCGGTAAATGATATGGTTCACACTCAAATAAGGTCTTCTGCTTAAATTTGAGATCTTGTAACTATTACTTTTGATTTTTAATAACATATAATGTAGTTTTCAGAACCAATACATAATCTACTGACAAAAATTAACAATATCAATATAGACTAATAAAATTTGTCTTAGAATGGAGGTGAGGAAAACCACATTGTAACAGAAATAGGTAAAAAATACCCTCATTTTTTAGATTTTAAAATTTAAGTCAATTTTTTATTTTCAACTCGTTGGTTTGTTCAAAATATTAATTTTTAAAACTCATTCAACTCTCATAGTTCACTCAAATTAACCTAAAATACGCAAAAAGTGGCACATTGGTGTTTAACAGTCTAATAATGCCTAGCACATAAATTTTACTCTAGTAACAGAAACAACTTACAAAATAAAATCATGGTAATTTTTCACTGATATTTGGTCATGGAGTAAGTGACGCTTTAATAATCTGTTATGTAGAAGCGCAGTTCACCCACCTGGGCAGCATCTTACGGAGGTGGTCGAGACTATCAGCCAAGTGTGCCGAATTGAAGAGCTCGGTGAAGACCAAGTGGTTTGGCGTGAGTCTGGTCGCACACTGGGGTCCGCTCCAGCCCTCCACACACAGGCAACGCCCATATCCCTGCAATCAGTGTTCACATGTAGAAGATTAGAAGAAGTCTCTTTTCTTTTTTTTTCAAGAGGGACTGGCAGCCTTACTTTTTCCTCTCCACTGTAGTGGTGTGTCGATACCGAAACTCAAATCTCAAAACTACCGAAATTTACAACAAGTTTCGGTTTCGAGTTTCAAGTGCCGCAATTTTCACTAAAGTCGAACCTGCTGTGATTTTTGCATCATCGCAAAATGGACGAGATTTTCGAGGTGATGGCAAAACTCGAAAATGTCATACGTTTTGCGTTGTATTTTACCGGAAATGAATTGCCCATAAATATTCAATACTTCGATGACACAAGTATTCTGTATTTATCATCGGTTGTATTTATTCACTGGTGACGAAATTATGCAAGATTTCTAACCAAAATATATGCTACTAACAATTATCGATTTTCTGGTGCTTCTGAAACCAGTATTGTTTTTAGGCTACATTGAGAGTGATAGTTATTCAAATGTTTTTGTTTTTAATTTAATTCTCACTACCGTAACCAGGAATGTAAATAGTCTGGTTTTGATCATCACTACTCCACTAAGTCTACACATCTATGTGCAAGACAAACCAAGATGCAAACCACAACAGACAGCACACCAGACAAAAATAATTGAACAAAAGAGTTTCCCATGGGACTCATCAATAGAATCCGGTGTGTGAATAATCATAAAAAAAAGTAGTGTGGATCAGATAGTTAGGGTTTAGATGAGATAATTTTCGGACTTGGATACTCACAACAGCGGAATCACATATCTTAACCCCAACCCCAATTTTGTATGTTACGTGTATAACTTACCATCAAAAGTACTAGCCTATTTTCTTTTAGGAAATTTGCTAAAACATGAGATTCACAATCAATTATATCATCTTTACCAACCAAGATTAATAAAAAATTAGAGGTGGATTAGGCTGAGTTTGAGGCGAGCTCTTAGACAAATTTTGTAAGCTCATTCTTTTTTCAACCTAGCTTTTAATAGGAAGCTTTTTTTATATATTATAGTGGTTTAATTTTTATGATTATCATCCCAGTTCAAATTTAGTTGATAACTAGATCCATTGTTTCAACACCGGTTGCCATGATCATGTAGATGCCATGGAGAATATCAGAGTTGCATTAATTTAGATGAAGTCAGTCTGTTGGTCATCATGGGTGAACCAACACTTAAGTGTCGGTGAATTTATTTGTGTTTCACGATAACACAGCACAAAAAACAGCAAAACACGAACATTTAAACAAAAATCCATTTTGTATTTTATTCTTTCATTAAGTTCTTGCAATCAATACACAAATGGTTAGTCACCACGTGTTATACCTTATCACAAATGCCTTGTTTGAGGTCAGCCGTGCAATTGTTGGGGCAGAGCAGGTCGTCACACTCAGGTCCCGTCGACCCCTCTGGACATACACAAGCTCCTGCACGACACACGCGGTTGCGTGGACACTTATCCGGGCAACCAAGCACAGCAACTGTTGCATTGAACCCTTCCACAGGGTCACCCTGCTTGTAGTGGACTGTCATCACACCTGCATAGTGACTAGAAGTTAGTTATCTAGGTAGTTAAATGGATAGATTCTCACCACAAGTTAAATCATTTCTGCAATTATTATAATACACCTAAAATGATCAAGATATGAAAGTCTAACCTGATAAAACTAAGTAAGTTACATAGTTGTTGATGGTTCAACATTACAAATATCAAGATAAATAAAATGTTTTGATTTCATTACCTTGTTTACTACATATATATATTCACTATTACCCAAAAAAGAATTATTACTATACTTATTCATTTTTTTTATGGTGAACGTTGGAGTACTCCTTTACGTATATGAAGTCTGCGCAGATACACTGAAGAAGGAGTGCTATCGAAAGCAGATGGGTTCAGTCCAGAGAAGGGCGACCCTGAGCATAGCGTCAGCTTATCGGACAGTGTCCAAGCCAGCATCGTTGGTGGTTGCGGGGGTCATACCCATGGATCTTCTGGCCCAGTAAAGGAAACAGGTTTTTCAAACCAAATCCAATCTGAGTTCCAGGAGGCGACACGAGTGGCCAGAGAGGTGGAACCGGGAGACGAGAGGTGCCTGGACGCTTCTATTTATCCCGGAACTGTCCGTGTGGGTCGAGTGCTGGTTCGGTGAGGTCAACTTCCTAACCACGCAGCTCTTCACTGGGCTCGGGCTATTCCGCGACTACCTCCATAAGATGGGCAAGGTCGACAGTGCAGCCTGTCGATTTGCGGATGCTCCCCGTGATGCCTACCAATAATTTTTTGAGTGTAGGGGCCATCTCGCCCTGTCAAACATTGTCTCTCTCATGACAACATTTCTTGAGAACTGATGACATATTACTGCATTCGTCGAAAACGTTCTCAAGAGAAAAAAGACAGAAGAGGATCAAGACCAGCTTTGATCCTTCCTCAGATGGCTAAGAAGATGTTGTAGCCATGCGGCTTCACATACGAGGCTCCGCCTTGATGTAATACCTTAATAGGTGATTTTAAGGCGGATTACAGCCTGTGGCAAGGGGTTTTTAGTGGGTGTGAGTCCCATACACTGGGGAGTGTACCGATCTTTCCTCCTTGATGGTGCATCAGCATTTACCCTAAAAAAACTTTTTCACCAGTTCTAAAGGATATAGGCCTAGAAATAAGTACCGACCCTTCATCAAGACTTATTCTGATTTCAAATGATTCCTTTATTTCACAGTTATTGACAAAATCTAAAAAAAAACCATTTACTTGTATTCTCATCAAGGCTGAACAGTTTGTGCAAACAAGACAATAATTTACTAACAACATGGAACATCGGACACTAGTGTAAAAATTATAAATACAATGATTTAAAGAGGAAGCCAACACTATCTATCAGATAAGAAGTGAACTAGCACACCTAACAGGAGAAAAATAACTACATCGAAATATAAGCAAACAAAGCACATTTTTGCTCAGAACGTACAGTGCACATCGTTAGTCATTTGGCTACCAGTCGCGGAGGATGTACACTGTAAGTCGCTCGACAGGAATGGGTTAACATTACAATTCGTTTACTTGAGAGCCAAAGTGAGAGTGGACTCACCACTGCGGGCTTCAACGGTGACCGGGTACAACGTGTCCTGGGAGCAGAACACACCCAGCACATGACTCTGGTGGTTGTCCATCAACACAAAGTCAGGCAGCCCGTCGTACACATACACACTGTTGTCGCCACATGTCACTGCGATGTCAGAGTCTATCGTCAGCTGGATCACACTCGATCTGCAACACACAGAGATATATCATGCAAATCCACCATTGTGGAATTACATTTTAAAAATCAAGTGGTGAATGATAATTGATTTATTATATATACCATATTAATGATAAAAATCAATTTTGTTTTAAAATCAAATCTCAAAAATCTCAGATCTAAATACCCTTGTTTTACCAACATACGTCAATAAATAAAAGTTTGTCTATTATCCATAAGATTAACATGGGAAAGAGTTTTTAGCTTTGCTGATGTAAGAATCACTGAAAGTAGACATTTTTTGCATAACCATTTTTAATTTCACCATATACCAGGTTTCATCAAAATCTTTTCATAAATAAATGAGTTTGCCTATTCTTCTTAAGATTAACATGGAAAAGAGTATTCAGGTTTTCTGCTGTAAGGATCACTGAAAGTAGGTATTTTTTGCATAACAATTTATAATTTCACCATATACCAGGTTTCATCAAAATCTTTCCACAAATAAAGGAGTTTGCCAATTCTCTAAAAGATTAACATGGGAAAAGAGTTTACAGGTTAGCTGTCATGATAAACAAACATAAACCATGATTTTTCAGCATAAATATATGTATCTCAACCACGTGACGTTAAATGTTTAGACTTATTAACCCTCCACCTGGGGTTTAGTTTACTGTGTACTGGCACTGTTTTATGTGCAATTTGCAAATATTCAACTTTTTTACTCCTAAAGCCTTATTTATGGTCAATATGTCAAGTATTATACATCATTCTGTTTGGAAAGAATCAGTGTACAATTTAGTTTCACATTTGTCATGTATAATGGGAAAAAATTATTTCGTAAGCATATACAATAAATAAAATTTAAAAAAATGAATTACTAAACATTCTGTAGCATGGAAGCTACAAAAATGGTGATAGAATAAAACTGAGACTTACAAAAGATGGGAAATTTTTTGGGGATTAAGAAAATATATACTTCATTAGGGATTCTCTTATTTTGTTAAGATGAAAAACCATTTTTTGTGCATGTGTACTAATATTTACACCCAAAAAAACATAGTCATTGGACTACAGTTAGTCATAAGTCTTATTATATTAACAGGGACATCATAGAAATGTGAAATGGGTCTTTTTGTTGTATTAATATGGTTGAAATAACATAGGAAAAAGATAACTGAGTCTATTTATTAGTCTGTTATTAGGCCTATGGTCAATGACAGGAAGGTTTTTTTGGCTCAGCTTCCGTTTCAAAGACATACTCCCAATCCTGAAAATCATAGGCATATGACCTATAAATTGTCTTAACTTCCAGAAGGGAATAAACTAGATAATGATTCCATAGACCCATAATCATTAACTAGTTA
The DNA here is from genome assembly GCA_023375725.1 of Nephotettix cincticeps. Taxonomy (NCBI): domain Eukaryota; kingdom Metazoa; phylum Arthropoda; class Insecta; order Hemiptera; family Cicadellidae; genus Nephotettix; species Nephotettix cincticeps. The sequence goes on along the minus strand of CM041786.1, from coordinate 24,941,623 downwards.
TAATCAAAATCAGTCCTACTTTCAACAGCAAAATCAGACAAAGCATAAACACAAGAAATAGGCTCATCTAAAAGGTCTCTCAGGGCACTAGACCTATCCTCATAATTGTCACCCATACGTGCAACCTGCCTAGCCGTCAGTAAAATCTCGTTAACCCCGCAACTGTTGAATAGCCGTTATTAAATATTTTTATGTTAAAAGAATTCTGCCAGTGAATAATTTAGAATTTAGATAGTTTAAGCCAATTCACCAGCCAATGACCCCGAGATTTTTCAATTCTTCAAAAGTTCCTAACTTATCCACTCATCATCAGGGTCATCCACTCATCAACCAGGATCTTTCTTAAATGAACCCCATACTCAAACTGCCTGTCCGCTACCCTGGCGTTAGAACCCTCCGCCATGCGCCAGGACCGAGCAAGGTCCAATGCCATGGCTACCTGCCAGCTGAGACAACAATGGGCTTAAATGATTATGAAGGTGTGGACTTCGCATAGATGCTAGCAATGATTAGATATAAAACCAGTGTTAGTTCAAAAACATCTCTTATACTTTATTATTATTAGTTTGTTGGCAATTTACTAAATCTTAAAAGTAAACAAATTTTGAAACACAAAAAACATCAGTCCAACATCATTTTAAAATTACTAAAAAAATCCAAAGTTTGAAATCTATATCAATACTAAAAAGTTGGAAAAAAAATCTAAAATAGGAAAATTATATGTTATTCCAAAAAACAAGAAACTGTTAACATTGACCACCATTTTCAGTAAAACAACAATGTTTACAAACGTTACAACGATGAATTGACAGCTGTCAACAGCCGATAACGCAAGCGAAACAGACGAACAACAAATCATTAATATTTATCTGATTTATTCGAAAAAAACCAAATGATAGATTAAATGATTTTCTATCAATTGGTATGCAATACAAAGTGTTTAAATAGAGGAGTCGTGGAAGAATATTGACTTTTTCTACCGAATTAAAATGCGCCGTATATATGGCGTTGCCAATACAGAAGGTGCCTATTACGCCTAAATACGGCGTTAGCCAGTTGGAGGGTTAGTATCTCGGTAAACATTGAAGATAAAGGAAAGCTTTAGCATAATAAATTGTATACTTTTTTGAGCAGATTCTAATGGTAAAAGATAAAAATTTAAATTTTCTAAAAATTACAAATAAAAAAAGCTAAATTTGGGGTATAAACACTCCCCCCCCAATTGACCGATATATCTGGATTAAGAACGGATTAAGATCTTATCCGAGTAAATGAAGGAATATACATCTTTATCAAATTTGGTCTCGATCAGACCTTTTACTAGAGTTATCGTGTTCATGAGGACACATCATACATAATCTTTTATGAAAAAAAATTCTTTGATTCATTACATAAGATTGTATATTTTTTTAGTTTTATCATGTCTACAGTTTATTTATCTTCAGTTCATTTGCAAGAGCTATGAAAATGATTATAAGTTATTCTTGCATAAGATGGCCTTTAGTACATGAACAGTTCCAACCTGGGACAGGGAGAGGAACACATCCATCTTAACATGAAATAATTCTGGATCTAAGTATGAAAGTAATATTTTATTTTTCGTCAAAAGTTTTTTGGCAAGAGCACTAAAATTCTTCTAAATTTGCCTCTATTTTAAACACTTTTCCAAAATGATAAGTAAGTTCTTTTGGCCATTGAAGAGCAGTATTGGTTCAACTTACGAGTCGGTCTTGTTCTGCAGGTCGTGGGGACTGATGATCCAGAGACACTCACGCGACGGTGGCCCTTGTCGTGACTCCCACGCACTCATCTCTGCCAGTCGCGAGCCCAGTCCCTGTGGCTCCATGCTGGTCAGCATACCACGAGCCACACACTGGTAGTAGCAAGTGCCGCCCCGCCTGAACAATTCAGTGTCAGAATCATTTTATTTATATAGGTATATTTGAAGTGTAAATTCACCTTACATCAGCTGATAACAGCATGAATAAAAAATTTAAAATGAAATGAAAAAAATCATTATTTATTCAGGTATAATTTAAAATAATTTCATCCGATTTAGTAAAAGTAGACAAATGCTTCACTATGTCATTATCTTAAGAAGCTGAGAAGTCAGTTGCACGCTTGGCACTGAAGCATGTCTCTTGATATACTTGAAATTTTAATTTTTTTTAGTGTATTTACATGCATAGTTTGATTAGAGCTGAGATTAGCCATTAATAATTCAGTTGAATTGATAAATAATTTTTTTACATTGATTAGGTAAAAATAATATCTCCCGCAAACTAAAGTTTTTACTTAATTTCTAAGTCCTCAAGAACAAAAACTTAACCCTTAACGGGCGGCTGACGACATTTCTCACAGCACAGTAGGGTCGCACGGTGCGGTAAACGGGTTTACTCGCAATCAATCATTTTGCTACATTTACTGCGCTGTAGTTCGCGAAACAAACGGTTGAGAGCATGGTTATGTTGCTTTAGCCTCCATGTACTCACAAAACCAATATGGCGGCTTTGTTAAAATATTTAGTGACTGAAATTAGTTTCTAGGCAACTTTGGCCTGTATTTGTGCGCTCCTGTACTGCTTTTAAAGAGAAAACTTACAAGTCACTACGGCCAGCTGTTTTCACTTTCGCTAATATTATTTATTGACATTTTTATCGATATGTGTTTATTATCATTGTGTTTTAAAAGTAAATAGTGTATATTGTGTGGATGTTTTTATTGAATAGGATTTATTTACTAATTATTATTATCTGAAATGGCTTATCCAGACGAAAAAAATACTTTTTTAACACCTAAAAATAGTATTAAAATCTTCAATAATTAAAAATGAAGCAAATTTGTTTTATACTTTATTTAAGCTACCTAAGTCCAAAAAGAACATCGAGAACATAATATTTTGATTTTTTTTACACTAAATGAGCAGGGACCGTGATTTTTAGTAGCGCTTTAAGGGTTAATCGTTTTTACCAAAATTTTAAGTTAAGACTGTTTCTTCACAAAGAAGAGTATAAAAAAAATATTTTATACCCTATAATATTGTGACCATTGGATGTTGGCCTAATCCGATTAGTGCAATGATATGAAGGTCCATCAATTAATTACTTTATTTAAGATAAGAGTTTGTTATAACCTCCAAGTAAACAATATCTAAGTCCTATTTTATTTCAATATAATATTATCATTCTACACAATTATACCAATTTAGGTTGCATTTGGCTACTGAAGCATGATAATGATGTGTAGCTTGACATATTCAAATTCGCCCAAAAAAAGCACCTCATCAACGAAACCAAAAATTTTCTCACACAAGTTCAGACCTCACCTCGGGTCGCCGTAGTATCCTTTCTTGCACTTGTTGCAGGTCGGCCCTTCTGTGTTATCCTGACAGAAGCACACTCCGGTGATAGAGTCGCATACTCCCAGAGCAGCGTTGCCGTGGTCATTACAGTTACAGCCACGGCAGCCGCCTGGCAATGTGGCATTGCCGTAACTGCCAGCTCTGTAAGTAATATACACAAATTATAACGATGATTACTCTTTGGTTTTATTGATTTAATTATACAGTAGGACCCTTCATATCCGTCTACCTCGGGACCAAGCCCTTGGCTGGATAACGATTTGGTCGGATAAACCAACCTAATAATTTATTAATATACCGGATAATTTATACCTAATAATAATATGCAGCTGATAAATATAGTCATAATCAGTGTTTAAGTCTCTTTTGTGATTGTTATTGGTAAAATAAATATGTTTATAAAAATTAATACAACGTGTCATATACCATCTAACAGGAAGGTTTTCTCAAGTAGGCCCTACCGTCGCTCGCATTAAACCTTTTCACTTTCTATCTCTCTAGAAAAGCCAGTCAAAATTTTTCAATTTTCACGCCAGTTTTCCCACTGTGTTTTTTCCGACACTTAGATCATTACAAATTTTTGCGACAGATTTGTTTTTATCACTACGTTCCATCACATTAAGCTTTTGTTTGACTGTCATCAAGTTACGTTTTAGTTTCGACACACTAATTTTGTTGTACACTACTGTCAGTGGTGTAGTGGAGCCGGAGCGGCGCTCCGGCACAGATCATGCAGTCGAAACACTTTTTATACTTGTACTATGCCTTTTTATAGAGATTGGTAGGTAAGAGAGTCGCTCGCATCATTTCATGATCAACACGCAATATCGAGGCAATTTTAGGCGTTTTACTTTAACCCTAACCTAACAACATCGTAACACCAGAATCAGACACTAGGGCTTACTTGAAGACCATTTTTTTATAGTATCTAGTTTTTTTAGTTCAAAAATATATTTATTTATACAACAAAATTGAGGCTGATTAAGAATTGTTGAGATTAAAATCAGACTTTAACTATTTTCCTATTAATTTAATCTTCGTCTAAGATATTTATTTCAAATATCCTACAGAACAGCTTTAATTTGATGAAGTTGCGGATTATTTACAAAATAAAATTTTAGGATTTTGATTATGTTTAAACTATCTACAAAATGTTTTCTTTGACCTGCACTCGTACAGTTTGGTTAAAAGAAATCGAACCCTTACTAAAAAAGGATCGTTTGTCTTCGACTGTAATACTTTCTTAACAACAGATACAGGAACATCACTAGTCGCTTTCAAAATTAACCTTTGGTTTGTTTTTTTAAATAGATAAAATCATTACACAATTCCTTTTTGACCACGCAATGATTCCTGAGGAACTTTCAGATTGTGACTACTAATTCATCAAAGAATATTGGCCGGAAGGACCGCTACGACACACTAATTTTTTTTAGCACTACACCACTGACTACTGTTCAGTAAACTGAATGTAAAATGACACTAAAGCACTAAATACAATGCCCTTGACGAAAAAACCAAGAGTTCAGAGTTAATCGAGGTGGCAATGAACTATCATGACATTGGGCTGACGTAAACAAGTAAATATAACCCATAAATAGGCCAGTGTTTATGAAGAAAAAAACATTTACTAACATAGGAAGGAACAAAGGATTTTTAATATAAAAGAATAAGAACAGCTGTTTGGATGAACTGAAACCATTCCCTTTAGACATATCCATGATCCAACCTATTTCCTACAGGGAAGTAAATGCAAACATTTTATTTTGTTATTTGAACTGATTTTAAATCCTTTCTCAAAATCAACAAACAAGTCGACCTAATATCGACCACCCGGTCATGTTTGCTCATAAAATCTACCGTCCAGATATCAATAGCCCAGTCCTCAAGGGGTTAAACTTACACAGCAAAGAACAAATTTAGTAAAACATACTTAGTACTTAGTATACTAGTTTATATTACACATTATTCTATATGAGTCGGCATATCATTTTGGTAGTATCTCATGGTAACTCATCTCCAGTCATAAAAATACCCTTTTAAAACTAATCTACAGAAAAAAGCTTGATTAAAAAGTGATGGTTTAATGATTTTCTACTTTGTTTAAAATAATTTTTAAATTGAATAAATAGCAACAAAGCCAATTGAGTATTATTCCTTATCTTGAGACAATTGTGGACTCACTTGCAGTATTGACAGTGATCTCCTGTGGTCCAGTCACGGCAGCTGTCACATATCCCAACGCCCTGAAACCACAAATTCTTTTACTTATACTACTTTTCTTCAAAACCTGTTTAAATATTTGGATTATCAAACCACGGAAAAAAATTGTCACATCAGCTTTGTCATGGCTTTACGATTCTGGCACTTGAACATATTTAACACTAAACAGGCACACATTTTACAGTAAAGGAGTGTGTAAGTGTTGAGTTCTTTAATACCTAAACATTTTGTGTTAACAATCATAGTTAAAGTAAGGCTCCAACATTTCTATTCAATTCAAATAAAATGTTGTTGCACATTTCTTGACAAAATCTTTTACATTTACAATTGTACAACTATTACATTAAATTAGGGTGAGTTGATTCCAAACATTAATTCTCTTCTAACTGGGGTGCACAGAGCTTAAATTCAAACTGCAATCCAGAGAGAAAAACTTTTAAGAATTGTGAATATGAAAAAACTTCAGAGGTTTTGTTTTTATTGTTTTAAGAAATGAGAGCTAAGGGGTCCAATAAGTGGGCCAATTTTGCAGGCAAAAGTTCTAGACTTTGATCAATCTCTAGGCGATGGTGATGAACACTTTACCACTAGTGTTGGTTGGTTGATGGATTGGATGAATCGCTATGCTGTCCGACAAATAAATATATCTGAGGAAAAGCTTTCAGGAAATGAAACTGATGTGACTGTTTTTCAAGAAAAAATTGCCAAAATGATTTTGAGTGAGGGTCTTACATCTGATCAAGTATAAAATTGTGATGAAACAGGCCTAAACTTCTGAATGTTACTGACAAAAACCTTAGCTAGTCAGCAGGAAACATCTGCTCCTGGGTATAAAAAATCGAAAGATCCAAGTTACAGTTTTAGGATGTGCTAATGCTGCAGGAAGTTTAAAACTGAAACCAGTCGTAAAAGACTTGCCTATAAAGCCACGTGCTTTTAAAAACCCCAACATGGACACATTTCCCAGCACATATAAAAACCAGAAAAACGCATGGATGGACTCACACATTTTCAAAACATGGTTTTTCAATGAATATGTACCAATCGTTAAAGCTTTCCTGGAGAACAAAAAACTCCCTTGCAAGGCACTTCTCATTCTCTACAATGCCACGTCGCATCCAGATGCTGATCAGATCCGGATGAACCTTGTCGCCGTGTTTTGACATATTACATTAGATTATTGAACTGGCAACCTACCAAGATAGGTATTTTAAGCCAAATATGAATAAAAATGAGTGTAGGATGATTGTGGCGCAATCATGTAGCAGAACTGTTAATCATTATCCCAACGGCCGATGGCAACTAAGGAATCTACAGTTTAACGTGGATCAGAACCACGGCCTCTGCATTGCAAATTGGTCTAATTATGAGGATGGTCTTTGCAGATTAATGTTGTATTCAATAGTGTGGACGTTAATCCACACAAGAGAACACTACACCCACCGACCATCACTTATAACCATCCACAATTTGTGACCTCCGTGAAGCTGGATTACAGGACATCGCCACTGTCCCAGTCTTATTGTGTACGGCTAAGGGACATCATAGCAGGTGCTTCTATCTAGCAGGTTAATTCATAACTACTTGGGCTCAAAAGATACTGCAATACATTGTAGATAAAATGAGCTACACGGACACGAAAATACATCATTTCTACAGCATTTTTGCTGTATCTGGTGATGAAATTCATCAGCTGTTTAATGCGTGTATTAAATTGTTTATCGGTGAAATATGTTCTGAAATAGTATTTTGAGTTGCTGTGTAAATTATACTGTTAGTTTTTTATTAGTTTCAACAGCTGGAGTGTTTTCTAAGGTTCTAGGCTGTAACGGAAGTTAGTTTTGTTGTATATTATATGCTCTTTAATTTGGTGGAAGAATTTCAAAAATATACGCATAAATAAGTTAACTATTGAAGTTTTTATAGAAACATGCAACAGTCCTTCCAAAAGCTCTATAAAAGGTCCGCAGGAGGGGGTGTACTTTTACAGAAAAAATCAAGAGTTGAAGGGTTAACATAGTTATGTTAAATATCAACTTTGTTTCAAGAAAAGTTTAGTTAAATATTTTAATGATGAAAAATGTTGATACTAGAAAAAATTATGAGTAAGCCAACTGGAACTCTAAAATTAATAATCACTTACCCCTAGAAACAATCGGTTGGCAGGTTACCTGAGTGCATGTAGAGTGGTTGTTGCAGCCGCAATTAGTCCCACAATCCGGGCCAGTCCATCCAAGATCACATTTACAAGAGTACTGTGGCGCCCCAACACAGTAGCCGTTGATGCATTTGTTGTAACACCTGAAACACAGTAAACATATGACATGAAATGCAATGTTCTATAGAATACAGCAGAATTTGGGATAAATCTAACTCATATCATTTATGTATGTCGTTTCCAAGTATTCCATATAAAATATAATTGGAATTCTACTTTTAAAAGACATGTTTCTCTTCATGGTGAGGTGGGAATTGTAATAAAAAATTATTAAGCTACTCTCACCTTTTCTAAATAGTTTTTTCGAACAGGGATTGTCACTATAAAACAACCTAAAGCACTCCAGGAATCCTCCTACATTTCGCAGGACCAATGAAACGTCCTGCTTCCTCAAGGAGTTGGTCCTCTTGTAACACAAGCCTCACACACACGGGCTGAACGACGAACCACACTGATCACGGTCGGAGCGGTGGGAGGGGCAGGTGCGGGGGTTCTGATTATTTTGGGTACAAATTCCACAATATTGAATCCTTGATAATTGGTAACAAATTCAATAATCTAAATAGCTCATTTTGCAACGGTATTTGCAGCAAAAATACTATACTATTTCATTTTGATCGCCTACATAATACAATAACATGAAATTTGAATTATTTTGATATAATGGACTATTTTAAATAATTTATTATAACATCGATTATATTACCGTACTGGTTCCGTTCCTTGTAATTCTTAATTTTAGGTTGGCAAACGTGACCGATGATGTCACCACTAGTGCTTCTATCAGACACGCACGCAAGTTGCCACCGCTGAGACGGTGGTGGGGGCAGTTGTGCTGCATCTTTTATTCCGCGCGCACGCTAACTTGTTATTCTTATGTCACCCCGCTAGCTCGGAGGTGGAGTGTGTCATTTGTTACTTTATCAGTATAGCTTTTTGTGTTGTGCATGATAGGTAATATCCTATTATTGACAACATGATATAATTAATATCTGTAACTTGAACATTCAATTTTTAATGTAAATTATTAAGTAATCACTTGAAAACGGGAAGAGTTTCACCACTTCCAGAACGGTTGTGTAGTCTAAAACACAAGAGCGATAGGAAAAGTCCAATTAATTGTAAAATAAATAAGGTATCATAATTTCACAGGTTTTAATATTGTAACACAACAGCCCGATATGCAGATACCTGATGACGATGAGCCAACGTTGTCTGTAAAATCTTGGTTCTTTGTTGTAAAGAAAGTCTAAACTGTGATGGTCCTGGAAGGGGAGACATAGAAGAAAACCTTACCATAATGTTAAGCCAAATGTCTTACCACCCTCAGAACAAGAAGTAGAAGAAGCAATTAAGCAACACAAATACAATAAAGCACCTGTAAAGGATGGAATCTCAATGGAAGCAATCAAAAGTGTGAGAGAATCCCAGTAAAGGAGATTCATAAGCTAATGACAAATGTATGGAATAATGAAATCATACCAGAGGAGTGGGCAGAAGCAATAATAATCCCATTACACAAGAAAGGTGACAAAGGTGGCTGGGACATGTACTGCAAAGAGAATAAGGTAAAAGCTGAAGAAGGTATGCACGGCTGTATTACCTGGAAAACCTCCACTGGGGAGGCTCAAATTGAGGAGATGATATGACCAAGTAAGGAAAGTTGTGAATCAGTGTGGGGGGGCATTGGAGCTGGCAGCAGAGAGAGAGAGAGGCTGATCTACGAGGCGCAGAATCGACTGAGATTTTTGTAGTGCCCCTGCAGTAAGTAAGTAACACAGCATTCTGATATGCAGATACTCCATGACGACGAGCCAACGTCTGTTAAATCTTGATTCTTTGTTTATGGTGATTTGTTTTTATAATTGCAATAAATACAATAGTTAAATCATGAAATAAAATTGATTATTATTACTAATCAATCTATACATGGTTTATATAATTAACTTTTAAGATCTTTTGATTAGATAAGTGTGATTCCACTGTGTAAAAAAACAAAAAAACACATCGTGAAACCAGGTAAGCTAGACTAACGTTTTGGTACAGGAGTGTTTTCCATCACCGATGAACCCACGTCGACACTGGCAGCTGTAAGAGCCGTGTGTGTTGGTACACTTGGCCTCAGGATGGCAATCGTGTAGTCCAAGACCGCACTCATCTACATCGGGACATTGTGCGTACGACCAGCTCACTTCATCACTGTACAGCGACATGTTGTGCTTTCGATTCACCACACCCGCGCATGATTCTACAACATCACATTTAACATAGGCGTCAGAATAGCCGGTATAAATAATGGATAATGTAAAACTCTCAAAAGAGATACTCAAAATTACTAACACCATCAAAGGAGGTGTCAAAGTTCTATGTCTTTGTGACATGGAACTTGGACATGTACATCAATCACCCCAAAGCCTCCACTTCCTCCCAAGAATTTGAGCACAGGGGTAATAGACTCAGCTAGGGGTCAAGCTCTTCAAACATATTTAGGAACAATGTGAGAGGGAAGAATGTCACTCTGGATATCTACACTAACAGATTAATCTCAATTCACCTCTAGTTGACTATTTTTGATTTGAATATTGATTTGATACAGTACTGTAGCCCAGATTAATTGGAACACCATGTAAATAACTACAATGTTGACATGACATACAGGTTATTAACCACAAAAGATACAGTGTTGTAATAATTCTTATGTCCTCCTTTGTTCTTGATAACCTCTTTACAATTTTTTGGCATTGATTCGATGAGTTTTTTGCATACATGCTTTATTTCACCATCATATTCTTATACTATTCTTATCACTGGAGAAATCATGGATGTTTTGTTGTACAGTCTTCTTTAGCAATCCTTTGCCCATAGATTTTTGATTGGGTTTAAGTCAAGATAGAGTTACCATGCCATTTAGGAACTGCTATTTAGTTTTTACTAAAAAATTTATCACATCTTTGGGATGTGTGGCATGGAGCTGAGTCTTATTGAAAAATTCTGTTCCAAATTAAAACACTTCCCAACTAAAACCAAGGATATTTCACTGAAAATGAATACAACACAAAGACTCACATGTGTACTAAGTGGTTTTGAGATTATGTTGTATACTATAAAATACCCCCGTCGCAGCAGATCTGCGTACTCAGCGAATTTCCAAATCAATAACATAATAATAATAAATATATGACAAGTTTTATAAAAGTTTGTCCATAAACATGAGCATTGTTTGTCTATTCTCCATAAGATTAACATGGAAAGAGTGTGCAGGTTAGCTGCTGTGAGGAACACTGAAAGTAGTAATTTCTACCATAAATAATTTTTATCTTAATATTTATACCAACTTTCATCAACATCTGTCCATAAATTAAGGAGTTTGCCTATTCTCCATAAGATTAACATGGGAAAAGAGTATGCAGGTTTGCTGCCATGATAAACACATAAACTATGATTTTTAAGCATAAATGGATAGACCTCAACCACATGAAGCTAAATATCAAGTTTTATCCAAAAATATTGATTAATATGGGAAATATTAATTTTCCCTATCCTCCATAAGATTAACATTGGAGCCTCACAATACAACGTACTGTGTTTAGATTTTTTAATAGCTCGGTAACCATTGGAGATAGAGAAAAACTTTAAGAAACTTAATTGTGTAGTTTTTTAAGCTGATTCCAATGGTGAAATATAAAATTAGAAATTTTTAAAAATTACATGTGAAAACGCAAAAAACCCCATTTTGGGGTACAAAACCCCCCCCAAACTACCCGTTCCCATTGACCGATATGTCTGGTTTACGAACTCGTCCGAGCATTTGTAGGAATACACGTCTCTACCAAATTTGGTCTCGATCGGACCATTTTTACGAGAGTTATCGTGTATACGTGTATCTTATATATACATACAAATATATATATATAAAATTAACACTATTGTTTTTGGTCTCTAGGCACCTAAAAAAGAAAAAATAACATGGTCCCGGGCTTAAGTCTTACCATGAGACCTACGGTAATAGCTTCTTCCCTATGGGAAATTCGCTAAAACAAGGAATCAGAGATGCCAACTGTCGTACAGCAGAAAGAGAAAAATTTTCCTGATGTTTCAATTAATTTTAGCGCTACTGTATACGAGAATGTTTCAGTAGGTATTTAATGTTGGTTTAATATGTTAATAAGTTCCTGAGAGGCTACTTAAGTTTCTTTAATTTTTTAGACCAAATATCAACACAAGGTTTGTTGAAAATACAATTTGAATCATTCAAAATCCATCCTTCATCCGGTAGCACAATCATCATAACAAATATTTAGATTGTAAGTTGAACAATGCGATTACAATTACATGCATTTGACATTCCCAAAGGCCATAGTGAAGCTTAGACTTACCAATGTGTGGGTGACTGAAGTCGCCGGGTACACAAACACCCTGTATGGGGTTATCCAGGTCGTAACACCAGCCGCAACCTAGTGTGCGCAGGCAGGACGAGCAGTTGGCGTGTCGGCCACACACGTCACAAGCGGCGCTCACGTGGTTGCGAGGTGCCAGCGAGTGTGGTGAATGGTACGTTTGGTCTAGCCACTCCCGACACAAGCCAAACTGGTACTGGGATGTATACACAGCAAAAGCGAAACACTCCTGATGGACAACATAAAATTATTTACAAAAACGTGGATAAAATAGTGTGTTCATTAAAATTACCTTACCTTACTGCTGTGGCCATTCAAACCGAAGTAGGTTTTGGACCTCCCCAACAATATACCTCTAATCTTCCTGGTCTTCGGCTTGCTCCCAGGATTTATCCAGCCTTCAGAGGTCCTTTGCCTTTTTGTACTTCCATCTCAATCTGGACCATCCTAGTGGTCTGGTGCCTTACGGTCTTCCCTCAAATACATCTTTGACCAGAATGTTTGCTGGGCTTCTCACTATATGCCCTGTCCACCTTAACCTTCAGCTTTTGATTATAGCAATTATGTCCAGATATTGGTATAGGTTTCTTAATTATTGATTTTTCCAGATCCTCCACTAACCATTCTCATTTATTCAAATAGTGTTCATTCAAATAGAACTTTAAAACCAAAAATAAAATTTCTAGTTTTGGTGTTCTTTTAGAATCTTGGGAGTATGTACTTAAGGACACATTATGCCTCTTCAGAGTATTAACCAACAATCAAGAATGTATTAGAGGACTAAATTAATTGACAATGTAGAATGAAGATGAACTGGTAATTCAAACCACAAATATTAATAGTAGAAATCATATTGACTCAAGATAGTCTGGATTGAGTTTGTCAGTGCAATGTTCAGTATTTAGAAAGTACCTGAGTGGCTTGACACCAGACGCAGCGCCCATTTCCGTCCAGACACTCGGTGCAGTTGGCTCTACTGTAGCACGGCGGCGGACACTTGCCAGCCTCTACCACTCCTGCTGGCGACCTGCACGGACAAATACATGGTCACTAATTAACAGTGCTAAGTAACTATCAGCTTACTAAGTAACTCCACAACTTCCCTAGAGCCTCCTCTGTCCCAAGTAATCCAGCTAATAGGATTAAAATAATGTCTGTTTTGTTAATACTGGTGTGTTGGTAAGCAACAACCAGTGTTTGCAAACAACCAGTATTCTCTAGTCCGCTGAATTGTTTAGTATTGGTTTTAACATTTTTTATATCACTACAATAACAGGGAAACTGCATTGAAACATGGATCATAGTTCAATGATTTCACTACTTAAGGTATATTTCAGCTATTTTAGCAATAATAATGACTATTAAGAAATAAAATCATTTTATTGAAGATTACTTTCACGATTTCTGTGATAATAAACACCAGAAACAAGGAGTTTAACTTCAGGTAAATTGAAGATAAGTTTTTATATCAATGATCTGCTGATTTAATTTGTATAACTGTAAAAGATTAAACAATATATTTTTTTTACTTTTGCTACCACTTAATAGTTATGGTAAAGGCAAGAACCCCATCAAAAAAATCACATTAACACATTAATTGATCACTACAATTTGACAATTTAAAATTCTTTAGTTTCTTTACACCTCACCTACAGACTATATGCACTGGATTGGACTGCTAAACGTGCAAGTAAAATTGTCCTACTAATTTCTCTCTTGACTTCAACAGAAAATTTCTAATCGAATGAAAAACATTAAAGTAAACATTACAAAAGTTCAACATTAGTTGATACTGGTTTGTCAAGTGCAACAACGTTTGACACTGATCTGTAAATACTTTTCCCATTAAAATCTACAGATAACTCTTTTTAACATGTTGTTAACTTAATACATTTTTTATGAGAAAAACAAAAATTTTAAACAGTTCTGGTCACCTCCCACGTCTAGAACATCTTGCGTCATCCGGCCACCATTCACAAATCCCAGTGTCAACGCAAGCCTCACAGTCTACATAGTTGGAACAGTTGGCACAATGTGAGGGCACAATGGTCAGGTAGTGCCACCGCGATGAGGATGGTGAGCGACAGGTGGTTCTCTCGTCATTGCTGCGTGGTTGGCACTCGCTGAGTGGATCACACCAGCCACACAGAGAGTCGCTGAGACATTGCAGACAGTTGGTATACCCGCTGCAGCTACCGTTGCCCTCATATGGCTCCAGGTACTCGAACGTAAACACCTATCATGAATCAAAACAAATCTTTATTTCCTTTATACAATACATACAAGTATAACAGCATTATAACATCAAACATAATCATAAAGGAAAGTGCTTAAGACTCCAAGTCAGAGGGTGGATAGAGAAACCACAACTAACTAAGCTCAAAAACATTACTCACAGCCTGAAATTAAAACCACTTTTTCTATAGTGTGTTGAAAAAGCAACTACACAAGGTTGATTTAACAAATTAATTTTTATTCCAAGTGTAATAGTCTAGTGTAGATTTAATAACATAAAGAGTGAATGAACATAATAATTCTCACAAGTTCACTTATTTACACTATGTCCTGCTCAAAAAAAATATACACAAAGCAGAACTCTCACTGACCTTTGGTGACTCGTGAGACTTGTTGTGTAAAAGCTCCATTTTTGATTGTGTTTGAATCAGCGGATACTGACTCATGGAAATGTTCTTGCGAGATTCAAAGTCCACGAGGTATCTGCCAGGGAGCAGCACTGCAGCATTGCCAGTGGGCCAAAGGGCTGCTACACAATGGGACATGTCCACACTCAGGTTGGCCACCACCTCCTGATAAAAACGTGTTTACAGTTACTCAATACAGGTAATTATCTACAGTAAAGTCCGGTTCATCCAGATTAATGTGGTGGGTTCCCAATACGGACAGCCGAAAATCCAGATGGTCTAAAACTACACTGAAAATACACCATTTTAGACATACATAGGTAACGATCGCGAATAGCGCCTGCAATATTAGTGCTACAGACTGCATAGAACCTCTGTACAACAACATAGCCGGGAAACATCACAAGCGTTCAAAATTTTAAAAATTTGTATTTAATTTTATTAAAAATATTTATATTTATATTTTTTAAGTTAAAAATATATCAGTATTAGTTTTAGCTAGGAAATAAAACGCTCTTCTGATATTAAAACAACCTTCTTCCTTTTACAACCACTCATGACCACAGATTCAGTATGCACTTAACCATAAAAATATTCACGAAACAAACAACCACTGTAGATCTAACCTCAAACACCTACACTTCAGTATTACCGTTCAGTATTGAAATGTGAAATAGTGACCGCTAGCGCATGCATTAAGTGCTTTAGCCCTCCACTTAGAAAACTCCCCCAATATACAGAGTGTACATTCATCGTTAGTAACACTTGCCACGTCCAGCAAGGTACTGCGTTTGCAACTGAAATTTTGTAGAAGTTTGAGATAAAATTCACATCTTTACTGTTATTTATATAGTTTTTTTCAAAACCCGATTCGGATAAACCGGATACTATATTTTCAAACAAAATGAATCAATATTATATATAATATTTGTAATATTGTTGAATACCGTAGTATAAATAATACAATATTTAATATTTATACATGATAATATAATACCTTACTTCTTTCATTTTAGCTGTTTTTTTCAGCATTATGTTACATTTATCTTCAGTGCAAATTGTAGTTACGCTTGAATTTAGCTAGAGCTAAACCGTCAGAGGCAGAAAAACTAACTGATGAATGATTTTTGGCCAAAGTTGATTTTGAACCACTCCAATCGTGGTACTTAGAGACTAGGAACTAGATTTAATTAATAACCTGACTGATCCCTACCTCATTTTGTCTGCAGCATATTCTACACACAACTTTATAATTATTGGATTTTTTCTAAATTTGATGATTGCAATAAAGAAAATGTTTAAAGAAAGTCATAAGAAAATCTTAAGTTCATCAGCCATACTAGTTTGTAGTGCGACCAGTTATTCTTAAGTATACAGATTTGCATCTCATACCAGATGACTGGTGAGGCTGGCGAGGCGCAGGGTGGCGTTGGAGTGACTCACGCAGATCCTCAGCTGTTCCTGAGAGTTCTCCCAGGTCTGTGGCGGACGCAGGAAGCCGAGCAAACGGGCCGTCAGCTCGCCTCAACACAACAACACATTCACGTTACTACGTAACTATTTATAACTCAACATATATTTTTTTATTTTGTTCAGTGTTCACGATAGCACCGCTTACTTGAAGGATCAATTTAAAACATTATTTGACAACATTTGTTTAGTTGATTTGATTTGTTTTGGTAAGTTCCATGCACCTAAAGTTTTTAGATATATTTAAGTTATTAACCCTTAAAATATATGAATGAGTAGACTTTTCACAGAAAGTCAGAATATTTTTGTGGGTTATTTAATTTAACATATAAATAACCATATCTACTTCAAGGCTGATTACTGAGGTACCAAACACAATTGTAGTTTCGTTTCATTAATACAATTTTTTTACTTATTAGCTTAGTTATAACAGTTTCTAAACAAAAATCACATTTTATTACAAGAAAAAGTTGAGACTGATCGGGGCAGCCCTAACAATTTTTATGTAACAAAATTCTACAAAAATCAGCGCTTACCCGATCGGACCCCACTAATTTTTCAATCTTCCTACCATTTTACGTAGAGCGGTTATCAGTCGCTTCATTTTGCAACTGGCTACAACACATGATTTCATATATACCATCGCGCTTTACTCCTCACTTTACCCCCTTTCTGGTCAGTGCTACTATCAAGCTATGCTACTATATGGTATGCTACTATCAGTGCTACTATGGTCAGTGCTACTGGTCAGTCGAGCATACTATCACGGATTTTCAGAGGGATATTGAAGCATCAGAAAGCTACTGCAACAGTAACTACAAAGCACAGGATGTACTATCTTGATTTAGTTCACAATGCAGTTATTGATCGACATCGGCAATGATAACATATATCGGTGAATTGATCAAATACTATACAGCCCTGGCTACCAGCCTGACAGTTTCCACCAAGACAGTTCACATGTTAAAAGCCACGGTGTTTCACATTAATAATATTATATTATATTATTATTATTTTATTATATATTAGAAAAGTTTATAAATACTAAAAACTGATTCTAATGTGTAATCTGTAACTGCGTAACTGTAAAGTGTAAATTAGTCTTTAGATACTATTTGGTACATACATCCAGCTTAACGTGACCGACTGCACATCCGTCTCACACACACATCCGTCATCTGCACATCTATCCATTAAAACAAACTTCTTTTTCTGAGCAGGTGGAAAATCTCTTGAGTTCGATGGTAGTAACTTGGCTTGAAGGCTTGTACTGCATGAGAAGTTGTAGTGCACTTTTAGAGTCACTAAGGATACATATTTTCCTGTTCTCAAGAGACACACAATGGTCAACTGCTGCATTGATGGCAAGGTGCTCTGCATCTGTACGGAGCATGAGTTTGCAGGGATTAGGAACGTATGGCTACAATGATCCACGTAATAACCAGCTCCGGACTTCAGTTCAGTGGGATCCAATGATCCATCTGTGTAGATCTGGTAGTGGTCATGATATCTCGACTGTATGATTTCCAAAGTAGCAGTTTTTTGAGCTGTTTACAAGTCCTTTTTGGAAGCTAGTCCTGGTATATCCAATGATATTACTGTTTGGGGGTTGAAAGTTCCATGACGGGAGACAATTTACAGTGGGATATGATGTGGGGGTAAAGCTCGTGGCATTTTCTGCTATTAGATTGGACTGATAATAAAAAAGCCTTAGAGGACCGGGCGAAAAACAAAGTACATCCCAAAAGTGCAACCCAGTTTTTTGTTAGTGTCTCCCAAAACTGCACACTCCAAATAATGGTGGTTTTGCAAAGTATTGGTAAAAATATAATATCTACCTTAGTTTTCACACTAGCAACATGATTTTTTCATCACATTGTCAGGTATTAATTTTTCTATACTAATATGCAAGTAGAAATTAATAATAAAAAATAAAAAATATGATAGTTTTATAGCTTTTTTATATAAATACAGGTATACATATTCAACACAATATACAAAAAAAAACAAAAAATATTTTTACCGTGGGAAACATATTTTTTTAGTTCTAAATATCATTAGTGACATATGTTAAAAGTTTCAATAAATTTTGTGAAATATTTATAAAGTTATAGGTATTTTGTTGTTGTTTAGCACATATAAACAATGGCATCTATACATTCATACATTTTTATACTATACATTTTTATTGTTTACATTATATATTATTAACATAGATATGTCTTAGCTCTAGGGGAAGTGTTGGTAATTTGCGCGACCAAAAATCGAAACAGTGGCGTCATTTGGTAAGTGGCGTCATATGTTTAGTGAGGTCATGGATTGGTTATAAGAACAGCTGTTCAGATGACTGAAAATATTCCCTTTAGATATATCCATAATCTAACTTATTTATACATGATCTAAATATATTTATACACCATAAAACAATTACTATAATTTCAATGCCCTGCGAGTAGTGACGACCTTGAGCGTGCGTAAACAATTGCGCAACAGACGTTTCATCATCGGCGCCGATCAGCTGACAGCTGCACACGTTTTATAACTCAATATAAAATATATTAATTGCAAATAAAGATTTAATGGTTAAGAATATCATTGAATAGTACTTAAATATTAATACAACAATAATTATAGATTGAAATACGCTTATATCATTAAAATAACAAGTAGTAAAGTTCGATGTCCATAAATCGACCACCCGGTCTTTTACGCAATCTATTTTCCCAAAATAGATGCTATGGTTTGACAGGGCATTGCGCAGGTAAGAAGTATAGGCCTAGCCACAGGTCACCCCCTTCTACTTAGTTCGCTGTCCATAAATCGACCGCCCGGTCTTTTACACGATCTATTTTCCCAAAATAGATGCTATGGTTTGACAGGGCGTTGTGCAGGTAAGGAGTATAGGCCTAGCCACAGCGTCACCCCCTCCCACTCCACCCACAAACATGTGAGCCAACGGTTGTGAGTTTATGAATGGGCTGTGGGCCTGTTTTCTTCACGGAGGCTCAGGCTCAGCCGTATCACGACCATTGGTAAAGCAGTTCCCTAGTCGGCAACACAGACCAATTGCTGAAAACACCGCTAGGTAGGGAACCCTCTTAACATAGTGTTATGTATGTTATCTTCACCTGGTGTACTATTTTTTATGTCTGCTAATACTTCTAGAAGTTTGTTCATTGTAAACGGGATGTCGGTTATGTCATCATGGAATGTGAGAAGGTCCAGGTTGCATGACACGTATTATTCTTCAATAGTAAATGTCTTAAAGAATGGGACAATTTTAGCTGATCTTTCAGCATATTCTGTATTTAATAAATGTGCTGCAATATCTTCATCTTCATTGAAACTCTTGTTGTCTCTGTTCTTAATGTAGCTGATTGAACTGGTATTTTTCCTTCAATATTGTTGAAAGCTTCTATGCTGGTATATTTAAGTTGATCAATAAGATAAACTTACTCCAGATGGATCGTTTTGTTTTTAACACTTCTCTTCTAAAGATTGCATTGGTGCAATTGTACTCGGTGTTGCTTGTGGCATCTCTTCATTTCATCCATTTTCATCTTGCTCTTTGTCTGGTTTTCCTCACTTCTGTAAGGTTAGGCGTCCACCAAATATTCATTGGGCGGGATATATTCATAATATGTCTTTTAAGTTGCTACCTTGGGTCAATAGATTATCGTCAACATTTTGTTTCAAAGTATCCCAGTCAGCACTACTGTTTTGGTTTTGGTTTGTGGTACTGGGTTCTTGTTATCATTCTCCTTTCTCAAAAACTTAACTTAAAGTGGACTGGGAGATGATCACTTCCCAGATCATGTCCTACTTTCCAGTTATCTATTTGCCGGGTTAAGTTTGCTGACACTATGGATAAATCCAATTAGCTTAGTGAGCCAATGCTAGGTGATTGGTAGGTTGATTGGTTTTCTTTCTTACACAAAATCATATTTTCGCTTTGTATCCAATGGTGGACTACTTCACAATTTTGGTTGGTATCGTTATCCCTGCTATGGTGTCTGGCATTAAAGTCTCCTATCATTAAGTATTTATTCATCTTGGGTTTAATAGTATCAAGTTCTTGTAGAGTTACTCCTTAATTCGGTACATAAACATTCACAACAGTTAATTTAAATGATTCATTCACTTGAACTTCTGTAGCCATTGCCTCTATATGAGAGGTTGAAAACTTGTTTGTGTTGCTTATTGGCAGAGATTTTTGAAGAAGAAAAGCTACACTTCTTCAACTTCTGTTTTGTCGGGAGTGGTTTAGTAGTTTAAAATCTTGAATCTTTGGACGAACTGTTTCATCTTGTGTGAAGAAGGTCTCCAGAATGCACACTATCTTTGTCTTTGCTTCATATACTAGTCTTTAGAGAAGGTTTTTATACTAATCTACAGACAGAGCAACCACATAAGTTTTAAATTTAAACTCTAAGCTATCTTAAAATTGTTGGTAATAATTCTTAAAACTATTTTGTAACTGTATAGATTAAATAAATAAAAACAATTATTCTAATTTCTCTAGAAACTTTACACTGTAAGAAACAAATGTAAGAACATCTTTCCTCTTTCGCCTGCAAAAACGAGCGATAAGAATCGTTCATGGCCTACAGAGAAGACAATCATGTAGAGATGCTTTCATAATATCTAAAATACTCACCTTTCCATCTATTTACATTCTAGAAGTTCTCACTTTTCTTAAGCTCAACTTTTCACAGTTCCACAATCCAAATTTTCATACGTATTCACTTAGAAACAATTCAAACTTAAAAATCCCGCCCCATTCAACCACTTTTTTTAAGAAACATCTATTCTACAATGCCGTTCAATTATTCAATGTACTGCCTCATAATCTGAAAATTGAAATTGACCCGGGTCGCTTCAAAAGGCAACTTAGGTCTATTCTTGTTAATAAGTGCTACTACAGTGTCCATAACTGCATCGCTGGCGGACTATAGCTTATGTCTTTCTAATATTTTAATTTTAAGTTTTGTTTGGTATAAGCTATATTTTAATATTTTCTTGACCTGGCTAATACAATTGTACATTGTCAATCTGGCTTGAATAAAGAGTTATTGAGTTATTGTACACGATGGACACACAAGTTTGAGATAAGCTATGGTTGCTGTTGAAATATTTGTGTCACACCAGGCTCATTGAAAAGTTTCCAGTAAATTTAAATTAATATCATCAATAAGTACATACCTCCTAAGTTCTGCTCCGTTCGAGACATTGAAGCACCAAATGCATTGAAGTCTGCTGTTGTTGCATTGATAATGCTCACCTGGGTTAAAATATTTTATTTTTAAATTTTAGCTTTTTAGCTTAACTAAAATATTATTAAAATAACTTATTTCAAAATACAAAGTATTCCTTCTATCTTCTAAAAATGTTGTTATAAGAAGAAATTTGACTGACAAGAATTATTTTAAACTTTATTACCAGAGTTGAATGAGGTTTCAATTTGCAAACACCAATCAATTTGACAAAATCTTGTTAAATATCATTGGAGAGTTCAATTAAAATATTTTATGTTTTATCTTGATTACATTTAAGCTTGTTGAATGAAAATAAAACAGACACTTAATTTATGGTGTTGTTGAATTGAATTGAGGGTATGAATGTCTTTGTGAGTTGCAGCTAGTTTAGTATCATCTGCATTAACTACAAAGTTAACCCCTTAATTTCTTGCTAAATCATTAATGCATATTATAAATACGAATGGTTCAATGATGACCCAGTGGAACTCACGAGACAACCTCCCTTAGACCAGATCGATGTTATAATGTTTACTGGAAGATAATTATTGCTATTAACCCTTTTAGAACCGCTAAAGTTTTACAACAATTTTGTTGCACATATTTTTGTTTTTGCTTACATTACATAGGTACAGTTGAAGAAGACCGCATAAGTACGAGCGGGCGATAGATCGCTCGCTCAGTCATTTTCGCATAATACGTGCAGGCTATAGATCGCCCGCTCGGTCCTAATAAGGGTTCATGTAAATAATAAAACCACTTTATTAAAAAAGTTTTGTATAAATTAGTGAGGATTAGTAGAGCTACTCACATGGTCAGGCTGCGTCCAGTTGGCTGGGTGCTTGTACTTGAGGAAGGTGAGGCCGGGACGCCGGTCCAACTCACGACATGCATCTGCGCTCATCACCTCCTGTCCCTTGTCACCCCACCATCCGGCCTCCTGCGACGGAGTGTCCTCCTTCAGCCCACACACACCAAAGTTATCTGCGCAAACACACATTGGGTGGTAAGTCATACGACTGAACTGATTAAATAGCATCGGTGGACACAATAGCTCATCAGTGTTGTTGCAATAGTCTAGTATGTTTGAAACTTGAAAGGCCTAATAAACGAAAAATGTATGCTTGGGCTTATTATATTCTGCAGTTGGGCTAAGTAAGTGAAGGTTTCAGAGCAGTCAGTGAGATCACACTAACTAGACAAGTAAGTTTAAGTGACATATTTTTGTATGTTGTGGTTTCAAACCCAGTGACACTTTTTCAACATGGGTAACAGTCTTAACTCAGGGTTTGTTAAACCCAATGTGAAATTGTTGTTGGATAAGCAAATAATTAATAGCCCAGTTACAAATGTTAAATAGTCCGATAATTTTAGTCAGACCTTTGGTTAAGTAGAGATTTATGTAGATTTGAACATGACTAATCCATTCAAGACTAAGGCCCTGTAAATTCCAAATCATAGTCCATTAAGTTTATGTCAAGCAGCAGTTGATTAAATTTTATAAATTATTAAAATTCTAAAAATGCAATCATGACCCCTGTACAAGAGCCGTGTGTGTACATACCATCCTTGTGATGGCAGCGGGCGTTCTGCACGCACCAGGTGCAGTGTCCCAGATGGAGCTTGAGCGCGACAGACATGAGGCCGTGAGGGTTGCCGTGCAGTAGACAGCTGTGACAGTCACCCAGCGCAGGGCACACTCCAGGACACCGAGTCGTCTGCAGGTTTGTTGTGCAGTTTATACCTTCATAAGAGAATATGGTACATTATTGTTGGCACCTTCGTTTAAAATTAACTGAATGTATTGATTTTTTTAATAGTTATGACTTTTGCATTGGTCATCAGCAAGAGTAAGCACACTGATTTTGATTTCCCTATAAATTCTTCAATGAACCACACGTTAAAACTGTACTGTTAAAAATGTTTTACTTCACAGTTATTCAAAATAGAACTAATATGAATAAGCAAATCATGATATTTTTTTCTCTTGATTTAGTATTATCATTTAGTTAGTACAAATAGTTAATACTGGAATTTAATATCAACATAAAAATTATAATTGTAAGAAATTAATTAGTTATTTAACTAACTGACACATATTTTTGTAATACACAAATACGTTTATTAATTACAAATTGTGTGGTGGAGGTTAGCTCACCCAACATACGGCCGTAGCAGACCTCATCAGCTGAGCACCACCCGCACTCCGGGTCCCCACTGCAAGCAGCCAGGCTGTGGTGCCTGCAATGTTCATATCAGTTTGACACCAATACTAAACTTTGTCAGTGGAGATAGAATATTCAATTTGCTTCCGAAATTTGTACCTTATTAGCACCGCAATTAACTCAACCCACCAACAGTCCTAAAAAGGCATCCACCATTATTTTCTTAGAAAAATTAATGCATTTGTATTAAACATTATCAATTGACACTTATAAATTAATAGAAGAATTATGGAAATCTGCTGATTTCAGTAGTTAACTGTTAATGCTATTGATTTCGTTCACCACCACTGGAAGGCATACACATCATATGTATACTATTTAGTAAGACTTATTTAAAAAGTTCTATAATCTACAAACCAGTTTAACCAAATACTGTTTCCAAAGTTTAAGTCAAAAGCCAAGGTCAACATTGCTTAATATTTGTAATAACTACTAGCGAAATAAAAAATACCCCAACATTCAAAACATTACCCCAAATCGGATAATATCCCCACTATTGACAAAACTAAGTACAGTGGAACTTGGTTATGACGTCATTGAAGGGACCACACAATTAATGACGCTATATCCGAGTGACGCTATAAAAGAGGTTACATAATTTTAATTTAAAACCGAGGAAAAATAGGGAAACACATTTTTTACATGAAATTACGACATTTAATGTAGGTAATTTAAAATACACCGTAAGTTTATGTTTATGACTGACTGACTACTCTACTATATAAAAAAACGAATTTGAAAATATTGCAATGAAGTTCGGCTTGGTGAATTCAACTGTTGGTTTGATTTTAAAAAACAAGCCCGAACACACGTCTGCTATCTTACGTCACACCTCACACACTCTTATAACTCACACCTTTTCTTCAGCAAAACCTTTCTCTTAACACCTGCCATTATTTTTCAATACTGTATTCGTAAAGTAAAATAACGAAAAACAAACTGTAAAAGACATACACTGAACTAACGATATCTACACGAACTGTAGGTACGTACGAACGGCATCACAGTGCTTTGATGCGACGTGAGTCACTGACACTGACCTTGATGACCGGCGACAGCGGATATAAGGTAGGGGAGGGGGTTGGGGTGGTTAGTGGTAAGACAGCAATAAAATGCCGTTTCTAAAAATAGAATGTAGCTAAACAATAGCCCACGTTGCACCACCGACCGAACTTTCTCTATTTAGCTATATGTTGCCTTCATCTCGGCCCGATTTTCTTGACGTTATATACGAGGTTTGAGAATTTACTGACGATATATCCGAGGTTTTTTCCTATATAAATGCATATAGTTTGGCGGGACCTAAAAATAAATGACGTTATATCCGAGTTGACGTTATGGCCGAGGCCGCAATAACCGAGTTGCACTGTAATACGCATCAACAATCAATCACCAAGGTCAAGGTATACACACAAACAAGCATGCATGTATATACCTTCCAATTGTTTTAAAAGTGAGGATTAAACTTTACATGTAAATTGTACAAATTATTTTGAATCTAGGCTTAAATAAATTAAATAAATAAGATATTTTAATATCTTGGAATACATAAACCATTAAACGAGTTTTTACAACAATATATTTATAATATATATATTTATATATATTTTTGTTAAAATATATTTAACAATGCTAACATAAAAATGTGATTAAATGAAAACACTAACACTGAAATATATACCGGGTGTCGCACGAAGAGGTTGAAACGTTTGTTTTTTTAGAGGTGTGCGGATAGTGAATTATTTTTTCGGATCGGATAGCTCAAGTTCGGATCGGATAGTTTGGGTTCGGATCGGATAGTTTTCGGATTCGGATAGTTTGGGTTCGGATCAGATAGTTTTCGGATTCGGATACTCGCAATAAAAAAGTGAAATCAGACTTATCTAAGAATAAATTAGGAAAAAATCAATAAAATGTTATCAAAATTATTAAATGGTACATAAAAAAATCATAAATTCTTCATAGGATGAACAACAAAACTAAAATTTTTACTTCACTGCATTTAAAATTAATAATAATAATAATAATTTTATTCCATCAATAAATACAAATTGACATAATAACAATTACCAGTAACAAATTTTAATATGGCGTAATTCACAAATTAAATCAACAGAAACCTTATAATTCGCCATTAAATGACATCAACTTTCTACTAATTCATCAATTCATTCTACTAATAATCAACTAATTCTCAATTTTATTTCACGATTCAATTATTTTATTTATTACAATGATAAAATCAAATCACCATTAACAAAGAATTAAGATTTGACAGACGCTGTTGGCTCAATGCCATCGGCTATCTGCGTATCGGCAAGGGCAGTGACAGTCGACAGTGCAGCTGCTATCAAACAAAGGCCTGTGCGCAGGCGCAGAGTTGGAATATTTGGCAGATAAAATACCCCGATCGGCTGTGTAACAATATTGAAACCCGTGAAATTATGGTACCTCGTCGTAATCTAGTTAGTTATTCATCTTAAAATTATCTAAAAATGTAAAACTAATAACGCTTAAATTCATTTATACTTTATACTTTTAACTGAAATGGCGACCTACCCAGGTAGGTATTTTAAGCCAAGTATGGATGAGGAATGAATGTAGGATGATTGGGGCGTGATCTTGTAGTCTTGTTACTGATTAAGGCTGACATGTTCCTTAGACAGGACTGTTAATTAATAGCCCAACAGCCGATGGCAACTAATGGACCTACAGTTTAACATGGAATCCGAACCACTGCCTCTGAATTACGAATTGGTCTAATTATGAGGATGGTCTTTGTGGATTAACGTAGTATTCAATAGTGCGGACGTTAATCCACACAAGAGAACATTTAACACAGAGAAAATGTAGATTGAAAACTAGTGGGAAATTTGTTGGTTATGTGAACACTGAACGACGAAATAGGCCAAATGTAAATTTGGCAACACTTTATCGTATTGCTCAAACCCGGAGTAGTTGAGAATGCGATAACTAAACAATTGATCGTCTACGTAGACGATCAGAATGAAGTAGTATTATTTTTGCTGGAAACCCCTTCACAAAATGAGCTATTATGATGGTTTGTTACCAATAACATTAAATCAACAATTCAATTCAGTCGTGCATAGCGATGTACTACTTTAGTCATAGTAGGTACCGGTAAAAGTCGAATTATCATATTTATTTATACCGATTAAAACATTATTAAAACTCATTAAAAATAATTAGTTGATACCTCAAGGACGTATCATCCTTAAATATATCCGTGATAAATGTAAAGGAGTACTAATAAGATGTAGTCACAATAGAAGTACGATATTTAGTTATCGTGAACTCTGGATACGGCAAAATTTCTTTGTAAAAGCTTACGATTTATTTGTTAAGCTCAAACTGTGACCTATCCACAGCGACACACTGATAACAGTGCTTTAAAAGTTGTGCTTTAAAAAAGTACTTTATAAGTTGTATAAAGTTTCAAGATGGTTGTTGCATAAATGGCTAAGTGATGAAAAAACAAATGTTTAAACCTCTTCGTGGAACACCAGGTATTCTATTTCTTCCAAAAAGTATCCATCAAAAATACACTTGGGCTCAACTAAAATGCTAACAAGGTATTTGTTGAATATTTGGCGGATTCGTGTTCCAATTCCCAAAGAAACTGAGATTTTGGGATTCATTTCACATTTACGTCTAGATAGTACTTCTGATTACCGACTCGCCGCGCCACATAACAGTTAGACCTGTGATTACGCTTTCCAAAGAAACAGTTGTTTTTCATTTCCCTTTTTATTCAGTTAGTAAGATTTGTTATTTCATTCGAGTGAAAACCCCAAAAGAGCGAGATCACAATGACAAATCACAGTTCTAAATATGACATATAACATCACCAACTTACTTAAGAGAATCACCAACCACAGTTTAAAATCACGGTTCCAGCAGGTGAGCGATCACGGTTTTCACCATGATTGAAAAATCAGAGGTAATCCCATCACTGGACTTAATCACTTGATCCACCAAAGAAAACGGCTGAATAACACCTACACGTTTCTATTTTCATTACCAAAGCAACTTAGATTCATGGTTTGAATAGAAATTTTGCTCAATTTTAGATGTATCACGCCCCCAATCACATGATTTGTTTCATTTACAACTTGGTACGAAAATATTTGTCGCTAACTTGCTGATAAAAACCGCTTTTGTCGTGAACCGGGCAAAACACAAATCTCAGTTGCAATAATTTAATCACGCATTCATCATTTTTCCGTCACTTAACCTCCAAGATCTGTGACTTCCGTGACCATATACAAAATTCCGGGACTTTACAGGAACTTCCGTGACTGTTAGACACCCTGGTTAAATCTTAGATTAAGAGTTAGTAATATGTCTGACATAACTAACTACCTGCTACAGAGTTGTTCAGAATCATAATTCTCGCCCTGCCTCACAGCCACTGTGGGCGGAAAGATGAAGGCGAGGAGGTCTGCATTCACATTTCCGTGGTAACCCCCAAACAGCAGCAGGGTGTTGCCGTTCCGCAGAGCTGCTGCATGTCCGAAGATGCCTTGAACCTTCGGGTAATGGGAAGCTACAACCGCAACAATACAACAACTGATCAGTGGGCAACAACTGAAATGGAGGTATTGGACTTGGGGGAACAACCGATGTTTCAAGAACTTATAAAGGGTTTTTGACTACAAATATGATAAATCTTTTAATATTCTTATGTAATGTGTATATTAAGGGAAGTAGGAGAAGGGCAGCCGATGGGGGAAG
Source organism: Nephotettix cincticeps (assembly GCA_023375725.1). Classification (NCBI taxonomy): domain Eukaryota; kingdom Metazoa; phylum Arthropoda; class Insecta; order Hemiptera; family Cicadellidae; genus Nephotettix; species Nephotettix cincticeps. Next base: position 24,913,077 of record CM041786.1, on the reverse strand, counting down.
ACCACCAGGAAGGCCCAAGAGAAAATGGTGGGACAGTGTGAAAAATACAGGATCACAAGAACAGGAGAAGCAAATGATGAGGCACAGGACATGGAGAGATGGCGAGCAGTTGTCGGTGGGGCCAACACCCTACTTGGGTACCAAATGGCTACTTGGGCCAGATGGCCATGGGAGTAAGTAAGTAGATATATATATTTAGAACAGTCCAAACCCTATTCATTCAGGTACAGTACATTGTCTGTCCGTGATAACTTCCTTAATTTTAAATTATTGAGATTGCTATTTTATAATTGTTTCCTATTCTAACAAGAAAATTTTCTTATATAAATCAGGGAACTTAACAGGGGTTATTATGAGTGACTCTCTCACACTGAAATTCAAATGTAATTTGTTGTCAATATACTCTCATCTTAAATTGAATTTGAGTAATTGTAGTAATTTTTGCTTTTTCAAACGTTTTAATTAATCTTGGCCATTTAATTGTTTGACAGGACTATTGTCAGTGGTTAAACCTAACCCCCCTCCTCAAATATAAAAGCTTTCCTACAAACGTATTACATGAAAATACAATACAAAGTCACTTAAATTGTTTAACTTTTTAAAATTAAACCTTATTAATTTTAGTAAAAAAAAATAACTCAATATACTTACTATATAAACTTTGTACAACATTTCTTTGATGATGTTGATCACAAGATTCATTGCAATAAACAGTATAGACTGTGTGATTGTAAAATGTTAACCTCTTCGGTTTAATAATGATAATTCCATTCAAAACTTCTTAGCAAGAGCTTTTGTTGACCAGTTTTCATTAAGATTTAAGTTAGTTTACAAATAGAAACTTGTTGTTGTTGGTTTTTACAACTACGCTCCAACTTTCATGGGACCTTTGCGTGCAGTCTAACACATTAAACTCACAATCAGTCTAATACCAACTATGAACCCTCTTTCTGTGGTACAATAAAAGCATATTATAAATTTTTCATTTTTCATTTTTATTATTTTTCAAATAATATACACTAGTCGAATTAAACTATAGATTTGGTTTTGTCTCACCATTAACAACATTGTCCAGTATCTCATGAGTAACCCATGTGTGGCAGCCCAGGTGGTACAGGTAGAGATGCCTGTCATAGCAGATCTCCTCCCTGTTATGTCTGTGTGTGTAGCCTCCAAACACAACCATGTAGTTTCCTGATCACAGACACACACTAAAATATTCTAGAAGCATATGGAATTCAACATCTATGTGCAAAGGCTAGAATTTTAACTTATTTATGGAATGAGGAGCTTAATAATTTGTATTAATAGTTTTGTTTTATTATTACCAGTACTTGGTAACTGTTCAAAGTTTCGGTCATAACGCTGAATTTTTCGGACCAAATAACGTCGTCTTGAAAAAGTGGATTATTTTCTCTATTTTGCATGGTAATTTAAATAAATATTAGAGCCAAAATACATCCAGATTAATCACATAGTAAATAATTTTTTTAATAAAATGAGCATTAATCAGGGTGTCCAGCGATCGGGCTTCCCAAAATTCCCGTACCTTTCCCGTATTTTTGACGAATTTCTCTCACTTTTTCCCGCACTTTTAATATGCTGCAAAGCGATCAATGAGTTCATTATTCGGTTTAGGCTCTACTTATCACTTACATAGATCAAACCACTAATTCAATTATTGAAGATAAACTGGAAGAAAAAACTGACACGGGACTCGAAAACCACGTTATGGCAAAGGGAAATACGATGCAAAAAGCAGCCGACACACCTTCTTAATTTTTTTACATCATTTTGGCGCTTTTCTAGTGATGAGTAGAGTATAAAGTGAACTCAAACATATTGTGCGTCCAAGGTACACCTAGTTTTCTTAGTCAGATCGTCGGCATCGATCGAATCATACACGGCAAGCTTTTTGTCCGTTACTAGTAAACGGAAGTGACAACAGTGACCCTGCGCCTCTCAGACTCAGAAGTGTGACAGGCAATCAGACTCAGATTTCTACCAGAATGAATTCTTCATTCTGGTTTCAGATAACCTGCCAATCGGACTGTAGTTTTTGCTCTTGTGTTAAGAGTATTTAAGTGTTTTTCCATCACGTTAACTTTGAATATCGACGAATTGACAGAATTTAATTGCTTATGAAATTTAATTGAATAGTTTTTGTATTTTCTCTTAAACAACGTTCATCATGGACGAACCGATTTCACCATTTAACTCGAATTTTGGCCTCAAATCGAATCGGAACAAAACTCGCCCGATGTTTGACGACTGCCGCCGACTTGTTGATGTCGAATCAAAGCAAACCTCGTCCGAAGACAGTTGATTTGCCGATTAAGAAAAGGTTAAAACTTTGGTTTGGTTTCATTGTTTACCTTTTCACTTTTTCGGTACGGTAACAATTAAAACTACTCAGCGAGACAGATCCCTTCTGTTTGTTTTATAAATATTACTAATTATTATGAACACATTTGTTTGGCTTTGCCATAAAAATTACTGAAAATAATAATAATAAAAAATAAATAATAATAAAATTAAAAAATAAATAATAATAAAAAAAATAAATAAATAATAATAAAAATAATAATAAGCTCAATTAATCTATCCAAAACGATCGTTGCAGACAGCTAGGACGAGGCAAACTAACCTAAAAAGTATTGGCTTGTTTCGAGGCTGGACTGTGAGTCACTAACTTAGACACTTGCACTTTGTCGCATTGCTCGGGGAGACGAGACCAAGCTCCCGCGGAAGAGGCCGAAAATTCCCCAGTCGTCTTTTGTGTGCACTACACATGCCATTCTGCCAGTCCAGTTCAGCCCTTGCCGTCCTGTCTGCTTCAGCACAAACAATCCACCGAATCTCGATTAGGGAGTTAGTGCAACAACGTATCATTTCTAACCCTTTAGCTTCAATATTTCATATTTTCATGTAACTGTTAATTCATTCAAAAGATGTGTCGTAGTAAATAATCAAGAGTATTAGAAATATTGATATTTTAAAAATAGCAGTTTACCGAATTGCCATACAAAACCGTATTTATTAACTATTCCCGTATATTTCCCGGCGAAATAAAATTCCTGTACAATTCCCGCTTTTCCCGGAATTCCCGGCCCTGTTAATTAATTGGGAGCTAGTAAATATAATTAGTAAAGACAGGATTATAATTTTAAATTACATAGACCTGATGAGGGATTTCTTGAAAATAAACTTGGACGATATTTTTCAATTATTTCCCACCTCGAAATTTATAATATTATAGATCCCATGGTTCCCCAATTCACTGATATTGCAGAGTACCTATGACTGTTGCAGTATGGAAAGCTCTCTCCCGAGGCAAATAGTTGTCCCGGAGCTCAGAGCGAGGGTAGTGAATCTCGGCCCAATGACGGCTCTCCAGGTGAAACGAGAACATCCTATCACTCAGCTTGCTGAAGCGTGCTACGTTTGTCACTATCCCTGCATACACCAGCAAAGTGTTGGCCTGAAAAGACAAGCATCCAGTTTCATTATGCGTTTGATCATGTGAGAGATCTAGGTATTTCAATTTAGTTATAATATTGTATTTCTGTCCAAACTATGACAATTTATGTTAAAATTTACTGACACTTGTTGAATGAACACCAAAGCCAAGCATTTACCTGGCCTGTATTAACCCGGTCTTTACTGAGTTTCTGAAAGCTTTGGTACCAATTAGTTCGGGAGGTATAGAATCTACTAGCAAATCAAAATAATATAATTTTAAAAAATCTATGGGTTGCACTTGAGTTTAAATTAAAAATTTTAATTTCAACTTTAATTAGCACAAGCCATCCAGGTACAGGTTGTATGATACAGTATTAAGACGCAAGATACATAATATCATAACAATATGTAAACCTGAAATCTTAAACAAAGGAAAAATAAAGTCTGAGCGCAATTATTTAAACATTAATTTACAATTAGATAAATTAGAAAATTTTTATTATTACTAAAATTGGTTATATGTTAAGTTAATATTAAATATGGTAAAATTTTGAATACAGTTGGCGAGGCTGAATACCATCTAGGATATAAATAGCGATGGCAGTAAGAGAAAGTGGTTTTGAAAAAGGTATAAAATCAATGATTAATGTAGACAAACAATTTCAATTTGACAGCTGATCGTTATTTAATTTGTTAATTCGCTTTTATAAATCACATAATTTGTAAAACTTGGAAAAATACACCTAAAATTGCTCAGGCTTTTAAGAGATTATTTTATTGTTATAGCCTAGTATGTAGGTTAACAAAAACCTTTTCCAAAAGTTTTATCTCTGTGGATGCTATCGTTATCACAGAGATACGTTGCAAAAAGACATAGTTTAACGTTACAGAAAGACAGAAATTCAGATAAGAAATAAAAAAATAAGAGAGGTGTAAAACAAATAAGTAGTATAATAGTACTAGTGTAATAGTATAGTAGTAGTAGTGTAATAGTAGAGTAGTGTAATAAATAATAACTAAAATTATCATAATTCCAAGTAGTCCAAAGACTACGCTACTACTACCATGACTTTTAATATATACATGAGAATCAAAAAAGAGTGATAGTGCACGTTGACAGTCTGACAGTCCTCACCTGATGATTGTACACTGTTGAATGAGCAACCACTCGAACATCCAGCTCCTTGCCTCCCCTTGGCACAATTTCTTGCCACTCCTCACCACCCCCAACTGTATGAACCAACAAGATCAGTATCCATCCCTGTTTCCCTAGTTTCATGTGTCATTAAATCTAAAATGATCATATGAAAGTAAAAGAACTACAATGTCAATGAGATAAGGTATTAGTATGTTTTTTTTAATTGAAAATGGATAGAGTAACATCATAATACAGTGCAACTCGGTTATTGCGGCCTCGGCCATAACGCCAACTCGGATATAACGTCATTTATTTTTAGGTCCCGCCGAACTATATGTATTTACATAGGAAAAAACCTCGGATATATCGTCAGTAAATTTTCAAACCTCGTATATAACGTCAAGAAAATCGGGCCGAGATGAAGGCAACATATAGCTAAATAGAGAAAGTTCGGTTGGTGGTGCAACGTGAGGGTACGGCTATTGTTTATCCGTATTCTATTTTTAGAAACGGCATTTTATTGCTGTCTTACCGCTAACCACCCCAACCCCCTCCCCTACCCTATATCCGCTGTCGCCGGTCATCAAGGTCAGTGTCAGTGACTCACGTCGCATCAAAGCACTGTGATGCCGTTCGTACGTACCTACAGTTCGTGTAGATATCGTTAGTTCAGTGTATGTCTTTTACAGTTTGTTTTTCGTTATTTTAATTTACGAATACAGTATTGAAAAATAATGGCAAGTGTTAAGAGAAAGGTTTTGCTGAAGAAAAGGTGTGAGTTATAAGAGCGTGTGAGGAGGGACGTAAGATAGCATACGTGTGTTCGGGTTTGTTTTTTAAAATCGAACCAACAGTTGAACTCACCAAGCCGAACTTCATTGCAATATTTTCAAATTCGATTTTTTATATAGTAGAGTAGTCAGTCAGTCATAAACATAAACTTACGGTGTATTTCAAATTACCTTCATTAAATGTCGTAATTTCATGTAAAAAAGGTTTCCCTATTTTTCCTCGGTTTTAAATTAAAATTATGTAACCTCTTTTATAGCGTCACTCGGATATAGCGTCATTAATTGTGTGGTCCCTTCAATGACGTTATAACCAAGTTCCACTGTAGTAAAGAGTTTAAAAAGTTACATATATATATATATATATATAATTTGCACATGGATTTTGAAAACGGCTCTATCGATTTTCTTTAAATTTTGGAAATAACTAATTTCTGAATAGAAAATAAGTTCTAGATAGGTCTAATGTCTAGGAAAATTCCGGTTTTCTTGGAATATTAAGTTTGAAATCTAAAAAATTAGCATTACGCTCATGGAGAATTAAATGTAAACAATACAAATCATCAAAACATCTGTTTATACCGTTTGACAGTTGATTGAAGATGAACAATATGTGAATAGAGGTTTTACATAAATATTTATTTTATGTATAGATGAAAAGTTATCAAGTTACTAAACAATTTGTAAAAACTAAAGGTGAAATATCTGTGTGAAATAAAAGCAGAGAAAGTATTTCCAAAATCTTTCGTGTTTTGATAGAAAACATATTCATTATATTGCTTGAAGCCACTGTAACAAACCAATTAATTCGTATAAATTAAATTTCTCTTTTGCTTTTCAATCCTCATTCCGTTTAGGCCCATAACACAATCGGTTGATCACAGGCTATTAATATATGTATGAATAATTGAATGAACAATTTATAATCAGCTCAAACAATTGAGGTTGGCTAAAAAGCCTTAAACGACATCGCAGACTTGGCCGAAGCCGTAGCTCAGTGGTAGCGCGTAGGTTTCAAATATAGAGGGTTATGAGATCAATCCCCACTCAGGGACTATATTTTTGTTCAGTGTTTATGTTATATTAATTAATGTGTATGAAATCGGTTTTATTTCAACCACATAAATGTTTTCATTGAGTAATAAATGTGTTTTAATTTTGCTAATTAACTTATATAATGCCGTACATATCTTATTCTATTCAAGCAAAGCTCGGTCACGGTATTCATTAAAAAACAAGGTGTGGCTAGAAAATAATGGGGGACTAGTTTTTAATATGTATTTATTTAATATGTATAGTATTTAATATGAGAAAAGTGTGTTACAAAATGGTGTAAAAAATCCTGACGCCACAACAATAGGAGTCACGGATGGAAATCTGTTCTGACATCTTAAAAACATTGGGAAAGATTCTGAACTGTTGGAAAGAATAATTATTACTTGTGAGTTGTGACAAATCATAGTTGTTTATCTATGACCCAGGAACTTAGTGAAAATCAATGCACTTGAGTCTGAATTCACCACGCATTAAGAAAGCTTGAATCTCCACTTGTACAAAGTTCAATAGTTAATTTATTACGATTTCTAAATATGTTAATTATTTGATCTTTAAATTTTAAACATTAAAAAAAAATATTACACTATCAAAAAAGCAATTGAATTATTATAATCAATCACGAACCTGTAGACAGTTTTATTCGAAAAATTCTCGAGGAGAACATCCCTTGTTCAGTAGAACCTCCGACCAAGTACAACCAGCCATCGTCTGCTAGTGTGAGAGTATGGCGGGCCAATGGTGGTGGTTGGAGGGGGGAGTTTACGGCTCTGCGTGTCCACCTCCCTCCCACCACTTGGTACAGCCACAAGTCTGAGCCAAGAGTTCCATCCTCTAAAACTCCCCCATGCAACACAAATCCTCCAGGGTAGTTGCTGGCTGCATGGGAATATCTTGGTGTTGGCTTCCCTAAAGTGAACTCTTCTACACCTACTTGTCTTTGAAACCTCGCACTCTGACTACCCTGAACTGGATGTTTCTGTGTCCTTGAATTGTTGTTAGCAAACACAGAGGTATACAATAAAGTGGAAAAAAAATTAGCACTGTTATGCAAACCCCACTTTTCACTCCCCCCCATTTCAGCCAACTTCCCAAAAGCCGCTAGTCTTCTTTCATCTAACTTGTCGTTAGCACCCATAACACTACTGATTATCTTCCCGTCTTCGTCCTCCCACTGACTGTGATTAAACCTAAAGATCACTAGATCACCAAGAATGGTGTTGAGATTATATCCTCCGAACACATAAAGAGCGTCAGTTTCACTGACATATATGGCAGAGTGTGCTGCTCGTGCATTTACTCCATCTTGATACACCCAATGCCACGAGTTGCCGACGGGGTCACCCTTGAAAAGACTACAGGCTTGGCCGGAATAGCCAGTGAAGCAGTGACAGCGGCCGAGAAGACATCGCCCGCGCCCCTTGGAAAAGCCACAGTGGTCCGGACACAATGGCTGAGAGCAATCCGCCCCACCCCACCCACTCTCGCAGATACAAGAGTGAGCGAGACAAGTTCCATGGCTAGAGCAATTGCCTGGACAGTCTGTGATGAAGTACTCAGCTCGGAAACCATCGAGTACGTAATTGGTGTCACTGTACAGCAGAATCAACATCTGGAACAATGATATCAGCATCAGTTGTATTATAATTATAATTACTAATTTGCATATTAATCATGGTCTCTACTGTCTACTGTATCATATTGGAAAGTATAATTTTAAAGCTAGGTATATAAAAACTTGTTATAATACATTTATATAAACAGAACAGAGAAATTTGAACCTATACAAGATTGAATATGCTTTAAGCTCAATAAAAATGACAAAATAATCAAATCAGTGATACTTACGAAGCCACTGGTAGCAACGACAGTCTGAGGCCGGGTCCTTCCACTGAAACTGCCTAGCATCGGTGAGTTGAAGGAGTCCCCATCATAAACATAGACGTAATCATAAGAGCATTCTGTGCCCATCAAGGTGAAGTTAAGAGAAATAAACTGCTCACTGCTGTTAGCTGAAATATTAAAGACGCTGAAGTATGAAATAAATAGATGGCCAGCAAAAATTTAATATTTTATTTCATTTTTTTATGGTCTTGTAACCTATGTGTTATACCAAAGGGCACTAAGAGTACAAAGAACTGTCTTGTATTTCATTATGCATTCAAAACTAATTATTTTTATTTGGCAACAGTATTTTTAATTATGATGATAAATGTTGATTATTTAGAATATGTGAGTTGTTCTTCAAAGAGTCCGAGATATTTTGCCAATTCATAATTATTATTTATTTGAAAATCAAACAAAAGTATTGGAGAATATTTGAGAATAATCTAATACTATAATACAAGCAAGATTTGTATATATCTATTTGCACAAGGATCTCGAAAACGGCTCTTAAAATTTCTTTAAATTTTGGAAATAACTAATTTCCAAGTAGGAAATAAGTTCTAGATAGGTCTAATATCCAGGAAAATTCTTGTAATATTAAGTTTAAAAACTAAAAAATTTACATTAAGCTTATGCAGAATCAAATGTCAATAAACAATATACATCAAAACATCTCTTTATAACCGTTAGACAGTTGTTGATTGAAGATGGTGGTGAACAATATGTTCAATGTAGGATGTAAATAGAGGTTTTGCATAAATATTTATTTTATGTAATAAATGAAGAATTATCAAATTAGTAAACAATATTTGAAAAACTAAAGGGTTAAATAACTGTGCGAAATAAAAGCAGAGAAAAGTAGATTTCCAAAATCTTTCCCGTTTTGATAGAAAACTTATTCATTATATTGCTTGAAGCCAATATAACAAATCAATTGGTGTAAATTAAATTTCTCGTACGCCTTTCAATCCTCATTCCGCTTCTAACACAATCAGTTGATCACAGGCTAATAATAACTATATCGATAATTAAATTAACAGTATATGATCAGCTAAAACAATTGACGTTGGCTAAAAAACCTCAAACAACATCGAAACTTAGTAGATGCCATACCTTAGTGCTAGCGCTGAGGATTCACATGTGGAAGCTAATGAGATTGATTCCCGTCTGGGGTAAGCTACTTTTTGTTCAGAGTTTATGCAAGTTAGTAAAAAAAGTGTTTTACTACATTAATTAAGGTATATTAAATCGGTTTTATTTAAACTATATCAAACTGTGTTTACAAATATGAGATTTTTATTTGGACCAGAGAAATAAAACCATTTAATATGAAATATTTCTTGCAAATATTATTTTTATTTTTAATTGGGATAAAAGGACAGTAGCTAAAACATTTCAGGTTAGTTTAATTACATCTTCAATCTCTTACATGATGATTGACGAATCCTTGCAATTCTTTAGTTGAAATTGGTTACAATGTAAACATCATACACACAACCTGAACAGTTTAGTTTGTAAACAATACAAACAGTAGGAACTGTATATGGGTTATGTTCAAAATATTATGTTAGTTCTTATGAAAGAAAGGCAAAATTTACTACTTTCAACCTGACTAATCCTGACTTAGGGACCATCCAGATTTTATAAGCCGTGAAAATAAATATATTGTTACCGTACCTTTAATGAGCCACTCGCAGTGTGAATTCTGGGTGTAGTTTGAACCCGGTGGGCCATCCGTGATAACGCCCCATGAGTCTGTGTGCACCTTCCTTGTCTTGTCGCATGGACCAGAGCTGCCGCTGTGTAATACTGCCTGGCCCCATGGCCCCACCACAACCAAGACTATTACCAGCAGAGTCCATTGCTCCATCACAGCATCCTAAACAAATCATGTTAAATGAATCAAATATATATAATATTATAATAACATTTTAAGCAGAATTTTTACCACCTTTAAGAGATGCTTCAAAGTCTACATTTTAAAATTGTTTCAATTTTTTTACCCTCCTCTTTCTATTCAAAGATAAATAATTTGATATGCCTGAAACCTTTCAGAATAAAAACCTTAAATAAATAGAGCTGCACTGAAATATTTGAATAATGGGATGAACAAAACTGAGAAAAACACATTTTTTAGGTCTACGTCAGTTTTTTTACCTTATTAATTAATATTTAATAAAGAAAATAGGAAAAAAACATAACTATAATCTATAATAGCTTTGGTAAATTATAATCGTATAAAAATAATTCTTGAGGTTGATGCTATTGCGGAAAATATAATAAAAATGGTATTATTAAACTAGAACATCATTTTTGCCTCAAAATATTTTTACATAAAATCAACACTTTTTATAACCAAGTTTATAACCCCCTCAGTTGTTAGCCCTGGAACTCAGACGGTAGAGTAGGCTACAGATCTTCAACGCTGTAGGTCGAGAGATTGAATCCCCTCCGATCCATATATTTGTGATCCGGCAGAAGAAATTTTACTAATCTCTGACTGGAAACTCTGACTTCATCTCCTCAACAACCATCAATGAGATTGAATTCCCTCCGTTACTCTTACTTTTGATCCAGCATGACGAGTAAGTAGGAATTGGGGTGAGATTGATCACACAAAACTTGGATTATAAATTTATTCAGTGCGATATAGTTATATAGACAAATTGATTTTAATCCAAGGTGGGATGCCGGACAGGTGGGCACATGTCCAGCTGGGTGTGCGAGTGCACACCCAGCATAACATGAGATTAACAAAAAACATAAGGTAAAATTATGAGTAAATGTTGCCATTCGAGACAACTGCCCCCACAGCAACAGAACAAATCTGAGTGAGAAAGTAATAAATGATAAGCAGTCTCCACTAGGCAATTGACAAGATATAGATAATAAAAAATAATAATAATAATACAGGGTAATAGCTTTGACCATACATTATTAATAGACTTGTTATTCTTGTGCGCAAGCTGTAGTGGCTTGAGTGGTTCCTGAATCGGCTGGGGAGTTAGTGTGTGGTTCCCCGTATAGGAGCACTGCTGTCTGCTACCCCCTTCGGCCTTCCCCCAGCTATTCATAAGGGCAAGAGAGGGATGTGCGCTGTGCGCGTCACCACTTCAACTCATTCATCCCCAAAGTTACTACGAGTATGCGCACACTCCTGAGGGCGGGGCCAAGTGAGCTTAAGCCTTTGCCACTAGAAAGCGGCACTACACTGTCAGTACTGGACCGGACCTTCTGAAATTTTGTTGGCGACAACATTTAACTATGAATGACACGTCTATTAATAATGTATAGTCAAAGGTAATAGCTTATGGGTCTGGTCTAGGTCCCCAAAACAATTGCCCCCGACCGAGCAAGACAATGGTAAGTCAGACACTTACCCTTGAGGGTCATGGAGAAACACTAAGTGTCAACACAATAGGGACATTATGAAGAGGTTAATCACGGGACTGTCAGTCTCAGACTAGCCCTTTTATATGGTGGTGGCATCATTTTTCGGGGGGTGGCAATCCGAGCATGTGTGTTGTGCAGGGGCAAATCAAGAACGTATGCTTATCTCTTGGTCACCGCTACCGACCAACAAAAGCGTGCTAGAATAACAGACAGCGTCACAAACAAACACGACTGACTGCTTCTAAACTGTATGGTACTGGTTGGGGTTGGGAAAAGGGCTTGGCACATATTCATGCTATAGAGGTATTAATTGATAATAATGGGAAAGTCACAGGGATAATTGAATAATGACTTACAATTGAGGTGGGCCTAGTCATGTTATTGAGGGTCATGGTAGCGAGGTTCTACTGTAAATTATGGAAATAGATATATATCCTTCCATTTAAAACAGAGTTTGTACGAAGAGGTTCAACGTGAACCTCAAGTTAACGTCCCACCTCCAGAAACATTGTGTAGTTAAAAACACAGATGCTTTGGAAAACTACAGTAAAAGATATTGAATAATTAACACCCAACACCATTGTGAATGTTAGATTCTGATGATATTTGTATTGCCCATTCGCATGTGCTTTTCTCCTGAATCCCCGTTTCTTGTGGTATTTACATGAATCTATTAAGAACAGTGTTGTACGCATCAATTATGGATATCAAATTTTAATGATTCATTTTTGTTTTGGGTAATTATTGTTTATATTTGTTTACAATTTGAAAATATTAGCTTATATGCAACAATGCACCAAACTTTACTAAAGTGTTTTACCAGAAAACAATAAGATAAATAAATAAATTGTCACTTTAGGCCTATGAACAAAGATTGTTTTTATTATATTTCATCGACACTTGTAAATTTAAGTCGTGAAAATATTGATATGCTACTGTCCAAAAGATTATAGCAAATTCAAATTTGAGGTTAGGACATGGCAAATAGGTAGACCTAAATTAAATTCCGATTCATATGTTTAAAGTATTTGGTTTTTGGCCTACCGTGTTTTTAATTATTAATAGCCCTTCAATTTACTGAAAGAAATCAAAATTTATAACTTACTAAATTTTTAGAGTCTTATCCATGGAATGTCATTACTATCTTCTCCAACGTGACACTTCCAGTATTATTTGCTAAATTAAAACTGGTATAAGTATTAAAATCCTCAGAAACGAGGAAAGAGCAATAAATTATAAAAAAATTAGTCACTTAAAACAAATACTTAAACTAAATCACAAAATAATATCATTCTACATTGTATCCACAAGTTCCTGAAGCACATCGGCCATGAAAATCTTTCGTTTCTGTGACACTGACAGCGTGACGTCAAGAAATAAATACATCCAATCGGGAATCTCAGCTTTTAAACCAGTGCTGCTATCTTGTTTCAAAGATTCCATTGACAGCATGGCTCGTTGGTCTAGGGGTATGATTCTCGCTTAGGGTGCGAGAGGTCCCGGGTTCAAATCCCGGACGAGCCCTATATTTTTGAGCAGTACAACTGTCCAATCTCTGATGCGAGAGGTCCCGGGTTCAAATCCCGGACGAGCCCTATATTTTTGAGCAGTACAACTGTCCAACCTCTGATGTACTTGATTTTTTTTCTGAGTTATACTTTTGTCTGCTATGCTACTACAGATTATTAGTTAAAATATATCTGTAATACAACCTTCACCATCAATTTTCATATAGGTACTGTCATAGATGATAACAATTGATTTTACCATTTAATTATAAATTAATATATAAACTAATTTATTTCTTTATTTAGGTTTCCCAGTTTCAAGAACAGTAATTATATTTTTTACCTTTGATAGTTGCCTATGTTCTTGAGTAGTTGGATGTCTTGATGTACATTTCGCCACTCTTGTGGCATCATCAGAATATTTAAGATTTAAAAAGACAAACACATATAGCACCTTAGTTAATTAATTGATAAAAAATAAATTTATTTACAATATTTACATCCAGATGTAAACTGTAAGAGTACTAACTGTTAATCTGATTTTTTGTTAAAGTACCTACTAGAATAGACAGTCTAGAAAATAAATTGAAAAGCTCTAAATGTATAATTTTTACCAAATGTGGCAGACATAAAATAGTTTTTTGCTAACAGGGAAAGAATAAAGGATTTACGATAAAGTTATTTTTGTTTATTTTGTTCTTGCTAATAATCAGTTTTAAAAGTTCTTAAAACTAATAGACTATAATATGTTCCCTATCATAAAGTTTCAAATCAATAGTTAAAGTATATTAACTTGCTTAGTTGTTTATGCTGATTTTAATGTTGGCAATCAAACTATTTTAAAAGTATGTTGTTTTGCCTGAAAAAAATAATTTTTGTCATTTAAAACACCATAACATACAAATCTCACCCATAACATTTGAACGGCCGTTTTTTTACAAATATGCCAGTGAGATAATATTGATTGGAAGAACCATGAACAATGGAAATTTAATCAGAAATTAAATAGTTTTAACTATATATAAATTTAATGAAATTTGATTTTGAGCTATTGTTAAGCATTTTAGATTATTCCTATTTTCAAGGGTGGACTACCTTTTACAAATAAAAAATCTCAAGATATTGCCAAAGCGCTTAGTTAAGTTAAATAGACAAACCAACTGACAGATAGTCATCCCTTCAAAAAAAAACACTTTAATGGATTCTGAGAGTCTTAAAATTATATTTCCTCTCTCACCTCAAAATTGATATGAAAGTGAATCAAACACCATTATAAGTAAATATTACTGTTATATATCGAGTTGGAATTACAGTAGAGTATTATGCAAACTGTTCCTTAATTGCCTAAAAATCATAATTTTATTATATTAATTAAAAAAAACACTATGATGTACAGTTAGTTGTCTTATTGGTACAGCATATATATCTATACCTAAGTTATTCCCCAACATTAATTATTAATGTTTCTCAGAGCATTGACAGTGAAACAGCAGCAGTTATAAGCAGTATAAACAGTGTTTTTTTTAGTTTTATATCCAAAAACTTGACTATCTGAACCCCTGTAATAAAATTTGTAGGTATGATCATAAGACAGTTGGTAGTGTCCTTGAGATTTGCATAATAGCTAGGAAATTTACAGCAGCAGTGAATCTTCAAGGTCAAATGTCATTTCCTGTCCTCACTTCCTGGAAAATCATCACTCACATTTTCAAATCACATACATGTACCATTAACAATTCACTATCTCCCTTATTAAGAGTCTATAAACATATTAGTTTGAAATACAGATGACAGAAAATATTAACTAACTGTCATGAAGTGTTTAATAATGTATGAAACTCGTTAGAAAACGCTATAGAAGTGGTGTATATAATTAAAAAATCTTCATTTAATTTTATAAATATATTTATTTTATCACAAACAATACAAATATACATAGCTTAACAAGTGTTTTAACATTAACAATACTGAACATTATCTTACAAATTTAATCATATTAAAAAAAACATTTCCCCGTTGTCTACAACATGGGATAACCTTAATTTGCAACAATAAAAATAAATGCCATGATTTTCCATTTTCTTGATAAATCATGTTTGGTAGATCAGTTTTGATGATTTTATTAACTTAGAATACTCATTATTGACAACCAATATTTACACAGACAGTAATTGACAAATATTGCTCACAATTTAAACAATTCTAATGATGATTTATTTTAAACCCATTATTACTGCTACTCCATCTTATTCTAGAATGTGGTTTTTCATTTTACCTTGAAACTCATCTACAATAATGGAGATTTTTACAAGTGTGTTTTCTTTACTTTCCTTTGATGGTACCCAATAAGGTTCTTAAGTACTTCCATATTCCTTTACAAATGTTACACTCTAAGCATTAAGCATGGTTTGAGGACGAACCTCATGTTCCGTCCGCTGACGGGAATTCATTCTGTTATTTTTGTTAAAATAGAATTGAAAGAGTAATAAAACGCGCAACACCTGTGACATGCAGGAAGCGATCAATTTTTGTTGTCTTGAACTGTGCAGAATACCAACCTCTAGAGAGGACGAGGAAGACTAAACGACTTTGATGACTTGAAATTTTGCAGCTCTAGTAAATAATTTCCATATTTACGTTATAACTTTACTAATTATTATTATTTATTTATTTGCATTTACCTAAAAATGTGTACATGTGTAAAATGTGAAATAATAATGTTGACTATTCTAATAAAACGTTTTTTATTTAGAAAAATAGCAGGCTCTTAACATAATTTTTTCCAAAAATTTATTTCATATACAGTAGAACCTTGATAGTCCGACCTCCGATGGTCCGACTCCTCGGTTGGTCCGACCGTGCCCGTCGGCACAACAGACTTCCGCTAATTCGTCCTCGGCGGCATTCACCTCGCTTAGTCCGACCACACTAGCGGAAATTTACAGCATTTGTTTACTTCGTAACTCCGTTCAAGTTGAAACCTGTCAATAACACAACGACAGGTGACATTGTGAGTGTGTATTTCAGTCAGAGTGTCAGTAATGTAGGAGCTGACGTAAAATAGTATAGTTGCAGTATTTTTTTAAATGTAGTTTGTGAAACGTTCGGTACAGTAAGCAAGTGTTTTGAACAAACGTACTGTATATAATGTCTGGTGCAAAACGGAAGCATGTAACCTTATCCATAGCCGAGAAATTAAACGTGCTCGAAAGGTTAGACAAAGGTGAGTTTGTTCAAAAAATCGCTAGTGAAATTGGGGTGGGTATTACAACCATTAAAGAGTGGCGAAAAAATAGAAAACAGATTGAAAGTCATGCTATGTTAGTTAAGGACGAAAGAGGACTAAAATGTCGGAAAACTTTAAAGAAACCAAAGTGTGAAGTGTGACGTCCAGGCTACATGATGCAGCAACTGTACCGAGGCCACGTACAGTATTGAACAGTATTGTAGTGTTATGCTTTCTCGTCACTGCAGCATACTCTGTAAGTACATAATGGACACTTTTTGTACGTTATTCTTATTAAATAATTAATTTATTTAATGTTTTTAGGCTTTCTGTAGCGTTCATCAGTACAGTAGCTTTTTATAAAACCTTGATGCAATATTCTTTGTTCGAAATACAGTTTAAGTTTGTTTTTATGTTAATATACGAGTTCCTCTGATAATCCGACCTTTTTGTTGTTCCGACCATACCCCCGGTCCTGCAGGTGACGGATTAGCGAGGTTCTACTGTATTTCCAACCAGATATACTACACTACAATTGTATTATGTTTGAATATGCTTAATCCGTTGCATTTATTTAATAAAAACATATGTTTACAATACTTTTGTAAGCTTTTTTCTAGCCTGGTGGAATCCACCATGCGCGACCCCTCACGGGTTAATTATTATAATCAACATATTATATGAGCGATTTTACAATCATTATCAGAATATTCTGATTTAAAAAAAACAGTCAACACAAAAAATATTGGCACCATGTATAACCAAAAAATGTAATATAAATTTGCAATGAAAAAGGTACTTCATAGACGGGAAACAAGAAAACTGTCAAATATATTTTTTTACCATTGTTAAATGGTTAAAAATAATATGGCAGTAGACAAACTTCATAAAATTGACCATTTTTACTGTCCCACCTTCTCATCCCAGTTCTTAGTCTATAGGCCATTGCCCGGAACCGTTTTACACGTTACTTCAGGCTAGACATAGTGGGTTGCGACATTATCATTTAGCTAAAAGCCATTGGGGTGATTGGCATGATTCAAACCCAGAGCCTTGAACACCAAAGTCCCATGCTCTACCACTGGACAAGCGCGCTCCCCGAAAAAATTGACCGATACTTCAAAATAACGTACTAATAAAAGGAGACTAGATGTTGTCTGTGATGTAATATAATTCAAAATCATGAATTGTGATTTTAAGCTCATCACTGACCTCTCACTGATTGTTTTTATTTTTCTTCACTGACAATCAAACAAACAACTATGCAACATCTTACGGCCGAAGTGAAACATTGTTGTTTCCAGTTCTTATGTGAAACTATTGCCAGTATTACGTAATATTAATTATTTATCCAAAAGTAAGAACCTACAATCCACCATTTGCAATGCCAGTAGCAAATGTTACGTACAGTTCATACAATATATCAACTGTAAGCAGGGAGGAAAGGGGATACTTTACAAAAAACCCTTTCTTTAGTTTTCATTAAAAGATATCACAACAATTTAGACCATTGTAAATCACATGGCTAATGGCAAAGTAGTCATAGCGAAAGGTATACTGTGTGTACTATTGTAAAAAGACCAGGGTTTGGTCCGTTCCCTATCAAAACGAAAAGAAATTCTACTGCCATATATATTGGACATAAATGAATGTTGCTGCTACACTAAAACCTTGTTCTTCCGGTTTTTAAGGGACCAGGGACATTGTGGATAAATGAATTTCTGTTTAAACAGTTTTTACAGATTTTTTAGAGAAAGTGTGCCTAAATAAACGCCTTCAGTTTTTTCTCAATACAGTACTGCGACAAAGGAGCACATTGGGGTTTTGTTTCATTAATAAAAGCGTTTATACAGTATTTACATGAATTTTTTATAAATTTTTATTTCATTTTAATATTTGTTCAAATCTGTGTTTACATAATTTAATAACTTGAAGTGCCAAAGGCTGACTGAGTGAGCTAGTATTTCAATGGCAGGTACTAAAGTGACTCATAATATAGCCCGCTGAAAATGCCGAGAAGTGCCATGCTGAGTACAGTTCGTGACACTCAAACTGCTGTGCTGTTCAGACATTTGCCAATCACACTGTACTTTTACTGCATAATTTTTTTTCTTGGAACCATTTCGAATAAACCGGAATATCAGATAAACGAGGTTTTAGTTTATGTATTTTAGGAGGAATATTAGTACTGCTATTTTAGCAGTTTTGTTTTCTCTTTGTAAATTTTTTTTTTAATCTGATTTGATTCTGATTGTTTTATTCACTGTCAAAATCCTTTAATTAATAGCCCAATAAATAAAGCAAAAAACAAATATTGACAAACACTCTCAGGGTTTTCTCAGAATCAATCTGATGGATCTAAATTATGTAAGGATATTGTGGCTTCCTAACAATTTACCAGAAGTTAAATTCAAAACAATGTTTCATGAAGAGGGAAATCTTTTTGACATGGATATGTCTTTCCTCGGGGGGGGGGGGGTGTTGGTGATTTTTAAGATGGAAAACATGTAACAGGTTTCTATAGAGACTACTAGAGCTGTTGAATTGAATTTTTAATATAAATGAATAAGAACAGCTGTTTTGATGAATTAAAACCATTCCCTTTAGACATATCCATGATCTAACCTATTTCCCACAGGGAAGTAAATACAAAAATTTTTGAGATAACTTCCTCAAATATATCACATTATATTAAAAGTTTTTTTACATATTTTTCCTGTTTGCCAAAAGACTAAAGATATCAACAAATAATACATGTGTGCTAAATGATTGATTCAAACATTGTCATTAATAAAAATAAGCAAACATGATTGTTTTACTTTTTTAGTGTGTTAGGCACCATTACAAGTTACAACCATCTTGCCAAACTGTCATAAAATAATATTAAACAATTAAAAGTAAAACCAAAGAGATAATAAAAATTTAAAATTTGAACCCTAAAGAAGTGTCTTGTAATAAATATTCACTACTACAAGTCTGCAGATATCTGTGCCTATTTTATCTGTGCCTCACCACCCCCGTAAGAACCCGTAGATGTTCCCGTAAGAACTAAGTTAAATTCATAATAAAATCGTCATAACAATGTTTTTTTTACCAGTAAACCTTGAACATGGTGTCATACCAACGGGAATTATAAAGTCTATCATTTTCAGATTAAAATTCCACTTTTTACCCTTACTCATTGGATACATAATAAACTTAACTAAAAAAATTACCTGTACAGCAAATATAATTGCCACACTTCAAAAATGTTTATTCAAATTTTGATCAAACGGATCGCTGTTAAATGTCTTTAAGATAAACATAATTATATTCTGATTTAAATCTAATCTGATGTATCTTTATTTTAAAATTCCTGTTTAAAGCAAGACATGTGTCAAGAGTTTATAACATTGCTTTTACAGGAGTAAAAGTCCATGATGGCGGAGGTACAGCAGACTCTTGATCCCTATTTTTAAGTACCTTTTTACTGTGGAGCAAGATATATACCATATGTAGTTTCTGATATCTGAAAAAAATAATATGAAAATTGCATGAGTGTTAGTTTGTTTAAAAAAAAACTGTAATGTTGAAAAAACATATTCTTCTCATAAAAATTAAACAAATATGTTTGATCCTAGAATGTACCTATTTTTTAAAATTTTTAATGATAGAACTTACTAAAAAGTTAAATTTAGAAATTATTAAAAACAATTAGTTCAAGAGTGAATTAAATAATAAATACATATTATACTAACTTATACCAAGTATATGATCTCATCTTACTGCATTTAAAATAGTATGCCTATTTCTTAACTTATTAAATTATAATTTATCCAGTACTATAATACGAGCAAGGTTTGTATATATATATATTTGCATAGAGATCTCGAAAACGGCACTAAGGATTTTCTTTAAATTTTGGAAATAACTAATTTCTGAGTAGAAAATAAGTTCTAGATAGGTCTAATGTCCAGGAAAATTCTTGTTTTCTTGCAATATTAAGTTTAAAATCTAAAAATTTAACATTACGCTTATGGAGAATCAAATGTAAACAATACAAATCAAAACATCTGTTTATAACCGTTTGACAGTTGTTGATTGAAGATGGTGAGGAACAATTTGTGAATAGAGGTTTTTCATAAATATTTATTATATGTATGTAATAAATGCAAAATTATCAGGTTACCAAACAATTTGTAAAACTTAAGGGTAACATAACTGTGCGAAATAAAAGCAGAAAAAGTATATCCAAAATCTTCCGTGTTTTGATAGAAAACGTATTCAATATATTGCTTGAAGCCACTGTCACAAACCAATTAATAGGTGTTAATAAAATTTATCTTTTGCTTTTCTATCCTCATTCTGTTTCTAACAAAATCAGTTAATCACAGGCTAATAATAACTGTATGGATAATAAAACAGTAAATGGTCGGCTAAAACAATTGAGGTTGGCTAAAAGACCTTAAACGGTGATGCACATTTGGCAGACGCCATGGTCTAGTGGTAGCGTGTCGGCCTCGTAAACCAAAGGTCGCGAGTTTCATACCCATCAGGGTCACTACTTTTTGTTCAGTGCTATATTAGTCATAATGTATTAATTCGGTTTTATTTAACACACATAAATCTTTTCATTGAGTAATAAATGCGTTTTAATTTTTATAATAAATGTCTTATTCAATACGAGCAAAGCTCGGTCACTAGGTACTTTTATTTTAATTGAATGAAAATTTTCCTCTTTAAGATCTCATTCATTGCATATGAATGTGTATGAGAGAAAGCATTCTGGAAATATATTGTATAGACTTGGATATGCGTTTGTTTGTGATAAGCCAGAACTTCCCAACAACTTGAAAACACTGAAGGAGATTATATGTCCCAAAATTGCCGAATATTTATTGTTTATTGAGTTGTTTTTTATATAAACCAGCCTAATATCCAAAATGTTCAACATCAGTTAACATACTTTTTATTACTCGAAATAAGTAAGAATTCAAAAAGGGTTTCCATTGTCTAATTAATTAACTTAGTTTTTTTCAATTCACATACAAATAAGATGTGAAATATTACTAATTCTACCGCAGCTTTCAAATGGTATTAAATGTTTTGGTGTTATAGCATGTGTAAAATAATTAATTTTATCTTGGGTTGATCACATTACCAGCATCGATTAAATATTAAGTAAGGTATCACTGAGTGAAATGTAAATTAAACATATAATTCCATTATTTGTTACTAAGCATAATAAAACGATAAATCTAGTCATATCATTTGGTTAAACCTTATAAACCGAAGATACAAATAATTAATCCAACAAATATAATATAATTTAATATGAGAATCGAACCACGAATTGCCTCTGAATTACAAACTGATCGAAATATGAGAGATTGCGGATGAATGTACAACTCAATAGTAAGAACAACTAAATACACTTACAACTAAAAAGTACTAAATAATACTGTTGATAATTTTATACTATCTTAAAATAGAAAGGCTACAAAATGAATCACAAATCATTAGCTGTAATACATTAAAACGTAAGAGGAGATAAATTTGATGTTTACTATAAGAACATCTAGTAAACCTTAGATCTCTGAATGCCATCTTGGACAGTCCAAATTTTTGAAACAGGCCCCTACTCTATTGTAAATATCCACCATTCGTCGCCCCAACAGTGGTTGCCAACCAGGACAATTTATTTACAGGACATCTCCGATGCCCAAACTATTTTAACTGGGGCATTTACACCCTACAACTTTTGACCATCCCCTCAGTTGGTACTAACTTATGAGTGCCCTCAGTGTGCAAGAGAAGTTACTGAAGGTAGGATAAACTTTTGTTTAGGCAATCACTCATTGCTATTTGAAATAACCTGTGCTATTTGTGAGTTTTTTATGTTGATAAAAACTAACAAGGTACTATAATGAATTATAATAATAACGTAATGATGGGTATTAACCCATTGACACCATATCACAACTTAAGTCGTGATGACTGTATTGGGCCTAAAAACCCCATGACGATTTAACTCATGTCGACATAACTTTTTAAATGTACTTAATTAGACATTTAAGATAATTTTAGAATGATTTATTTTATTTATTTTAAGTTTTTTCTGGTATAAAGGGAGCATAGAATTAATAAGTCTATTATGGTATAGTTAATAGCCATTGCGAAACAGAGATTACTTTGCCGACAGCTGTTATCACTAAGCCGTCGATAACCTAACTTTCAGCTTTTCAGCAGTCTTCTTTCAAAATAAAATAGTGCATTTTATTTATCTATTTATGTCTTGAGTTTATTTTAACCTTAAATTGTTTATTTAACTGAGTTTCTATAGTAATTGAACAGCATAGTGTTTTTTTATAATATTTATCAGTCGTCTACGGTATAGGAAAAAATGTAGATATTCACAATAATTTGTATCAAGGCAATGAATTATATTTGAAAAAAAACTAAAATAAATATTTTGATAAAGTAAAATTGTATATATAGGATGTGTTCATGGAAATATACAAACAAAAGAATTTTACTGGTTTTATTATTAAAAAATTAATTCGTTTTAAATATATATATATATATATATATATATATATATATAAATAAATATATATATATATATATTGTGATACAGTGGAACTTGGTTATAACGACATTGAAGGGACCACACAATTAATGACGCTATATCAGAGTGACACTATAAAAGAGGTTCCATAATTTTAATTCAAAACCGAGGAAAAATAGAAAAACACATTTTTCTACATGAAATTAACGTTTATGGCTGACCGAACTACTCTATACTGTATAAAAAATCGAGTTTAAAAATATCGTAATGAAGTTCGGTGAATTCAACTGTTGGTTCGATTTTAAAAAACAAGTCCGAACACACGTCTGCTATCTTACGTCCCTCCTCACACGCTCTTATAACTCACACTTGTTCTTTAATTGGCAAAACCTTTCTCGTAACACTTGCCATTATTTTTCAATACTGTATTCGTAAATTAAAATAACGAAAAGCAAACTGTAAAAGACGTACACTGAACTAACGATAGCTGCACAAACTGTATGTACGTCCGTACGGTATTACAGTGCTTTGACGCGACGTGAGTCACTGACACTGGCCTTGATGACGGTGACAGCGGATATAGGGTAGGGGGAGGAGGTTGGGGTGGTTAGCGGTAAGACAGCAATAAAATGCCGTTTCTAAAAATAGAATACCAAATAATACTTATTTTTCAACTTATTTTCTCTAATAATTTCTTATTTCTTTTATACACTACAGTTCAACATTTTGATACTTCAACGCCACTGAAGTCCACAACGTGTCAAAGGTTTACTGTACCATAGTGTTACAAATAATCAACGTAGAAAACATTTAATAGTAAAATCTTGGTATGATAACGATTAAACCGTTGACATTTACATTTGTTTGTCAAAAATTGTTTGTTACTTCGGGTGACAAAGTTATGACATTTAATGAATTAAAGACTGTGAAGTGCCGTAGCGGCATTAGTCACATAAGCCAGTTAGACGTGATACTCATAATGTGACAGGGCTATCCACTGGTTTCAATCCAGAAACGTTTGACCTACTCCAACCTTTAGCTACCGCATCAGTAATTGCATGTGCTACTTTTATTAAATTTCAGATACAAATTTTGCAAGATTTATTTTCTATTCATTGGGAATTTGTCCCCGCATTAAAAGCTATCCTACTTTGTTCACATGGAAATACACAATTTTATTTATCTCTAATCTATCAATCAGTTAAGATGACAAGTTTGAATTTTAAGATGGGCAATATCAAATCAAATATTACAACACAACAAACCCAAAATTGTAAATTTAGATTTTAAAATCATTGATTGAATTTACATGAGAAAAAGTAAGAGTCAGTGCAGTATTATTGTTTATAGTTCAATATTGTTATTATTGTTTAAGTAAAATCCTAGAAGTTTTATATCAGCTGCCTTTTTTTATAAATGTTCTGAATCATAGATTAATCAGCAGGAAAAAGTAAATTGCATGGATTATTGATATTATTTTTCGGGTCAAAGATATTCAATCAGGGGTTAGGTCAGATCGGTCACTTTTCATTGCTAGGCCAAAGCGCAATAAGTAGAATGTCACACTCACACTTTGCTTGATAAAACTTTTGATTCAACGGTCACTATATGTTGGAAAGTTCGGTTTTGGTCCCTAGAATTTCATATAAAATCAATATAAAAAAGTCATCGTAATTTAAATGATTTAAAATTGGAATATGTTGAAAAATGATCTAGCCAGACACCAAAATGTAAGCTCATACTAGAAGCCCAAATGTACAAAATCATGGAAGAAATGGCAGATGGAAGGTGAAATTTCACTTTTACCTATAATGATTTTTTTGGAAAGGGCCATATTACTCAATTGATTTTATACCTACTAAATGTTTAGATATTTTGAGCAAGTTCTAAAATAGAAAATGCCACTTAAGCATATGTTTTTTTTTAATTGGTTTCTTTATAAAATAGCTTATAGCATAATTTGAGATTTTAGAACCCAATAATGTAATGATGCTCACTGAAGTCCAAAATGTATTTTAAATACTCTCATTGTAGAAGAAATAAAAACAACACAAGAAAAAAACCTACCTAACATCTCTTTGGACAGAGTGATCATCCTGGTCGTCTAACTTGGAACCCATTAATTATGATTTACTTATCCGTAGTAAAATTCATTACATTCAAACAATACCCCCGCCACAGAAGACCTGCGTACTCAGCGAATTTCCAAAGCAATAATATAATAATAATAATAATATATGACAAGTTTGATCAATATCTGTCGATTAATATGAGAATTATTTGCCTATTCTCCATAAGATTAACATGGGAAAGTTTTGCTGCTGTGAGGAACACTGAAAGTAGGCATTTCTAGCATAGACAATTTTTATTTTGACCATTTATACCAACTTTCATCAACATCTGTCCATAAATAAAGGATTTGCCTATTCCCTATATGATTAACATGGGAAATGAGTATGCAGGCTAGCTCTGATGATAAACACATAAACTATGATTTTTAAGCATAAATCGATGGATCTCAACCACATGAAGCTAAATATCAAGTTTCATCCAAAAATATACATTGATAAGTGAAATATTAATTTTTCCTTATCCTCCTAAAGATTAATATTGGAGGACCAAAATACAAAGTACTGTGTTTAGATTTTTTAATATCGCGGTAACCGTTGGAGATGCAGAGAACTTTAAAGAGCTAAACTGTGTAGTTTTTTAAGCTAATTCTAATGGTAAAAGATAAAATGTAAACCATTTTTTAATTACATATGAAAACCGCAAAAGACCCAATTTTTCGAACAAAATCCCACCAAACAACCCATTCTCATTGACCGATATGTCTGGATTACAATCTCGTCCGAGCAAACGTATGAATACTCGTCTCTACCAAAATTGGTCTCTATTGGACCGTTTTTACAAGAGTTATCGTGTTTACAGACACACACACACACACATATATATATATATATATATATAAATTTGTGTGTGTGTATAAATTTTAACGACTATTGTTTTTGGCCTCTCGGGCATTTAAAGACAAAAAAATAACATGGTCCCGGGTTTAAGTCTTGCCATGAGACCTACGGTAATAGCTTCTTCCCTATGGGAAGGTCGGTAAAACTACTTTCAAGTAATGAAAATTAACCCCCTGTTCCAAAATCAGGGAACATGCAAGAGACATTTGGCATTCCTGTAGTTATATCATTCCAGTTATTTTCAAAAGTGATCATTTGCACATTCAATTATCACAACATTAATCTGATTATGTCAAAGTCCTTAGTTTATCACCTGAAGTTATAAAGACCCCCTTCTAATTTGTGCCCTCTTACAACGTGAAAATTATATAGTTTTTTCCTTATCTTTCAATATCGAATTACATACAAATCATTTTCATACAAAAAAACCTTTTTAAAATCATTCAGCCAATATATGAATGTAAGGCAGTAAAGGTGAAAGTTAGATTAAAAGTTACATAATGAACTAAACCTCCAATTTTATATAAAATCTTATATAAGTTGATGTTTTAAAAATTTCTCTGACTAGACTTTGTACCAGATTATAAGACCAGATTTTGGGGTCCTATTTTGGGCTTATCTTCTCAAACATGAACTGCTGTCCCTTGTCAAACACTACACCATCTGGACCTAGTCCCATTTTCTTTTTCAAGAAATAGAATTGTTCAAGAGCAAACTCATAGAGTTCATTCTCCATCCTCCAGATTCGGGACTTTTTAATTTGTAAGACTGTCTCTTCTGAAGGCTCGACCTTTTGGTTTGTTCTTCTAAGATGAGATTTATTGCCTGCAACAAGAAGACAAAAGCTATTTGTAACTTACTTGTTAAAAAAGAGCTATTTGTGAGAAATATTGAAAGACCAATTTATTTGTAAGTTTATACCTATTTATGTTCGAATAGAAAAGTCATAATTTTAATAATGGCATTTTTAAGCTATTCACTGGGGCAAGCTGCTCTTTGATATTTACCCATCTATTCCCATAGAAAGTAAAGAATGTCTGCCATTAGAATATGTTCCTCATCAACTCAGTATACTAACAGGTACTTTATCAAAAGTTTAGCAGAGAGGATGACACTCGTTTACGGAGGCAATTAAACTAAGAAGGATCACAAGGCTAATCTATCTACAACCCTTTCTGATCCGATTGCTTTGAATGAGAGAAAAGCTTTAATAACTCTTGAGACTCCCTCCTTAAGAACCTAATTGGGTTGAAATGAATATGAATAAGAACTTTATTTGACGTAAAACATTACAAAAATGCATTGACATTGTCATCGGTAACATTTAATACAAACTAAGCAATTAACATACATTTAAAACAGTCTCAGGTTAGATGTAGGTTGAAAAAATCCTTTGTGACATGTAAAACACTCTTTGGTTAAAATATCTTTCAAAATAGTTTTAATTTTTTCATGGATTTTACTGAGTTAGGTAAATTATTATAGAATTCTATTGCCATATAGTTATGGTTCTTTATAGAAGTTTATAGAAGCTATAATTGTATTTTTTTAATTCAACGTTCTCTTTATTTCCGGTATGAGTAATAAATTATTATTAGGTATTGGTGTCAAAACTGTTTAAATTTCCAGGGACATGACATAGAGAAGCAATTATATATACAGATGGAAAATTCAATACACTAAGATGGATAAATAATGGCTTACAATGGGTAAGGGGAGGTTCATAAAGAATTAACCCAATCACTCTTTTTTGTAATAATAATATATTTTTTACCACGAGTACCGTTACCCAAAGTACAATTCCATAGGACATTATACTATGGACATGCCCATAGTACACCACAAACATTAGAGGGCATCTTGCGAGATGCAGGGACTGAGTAATCTTATCAAGTAGATTCCTTTTGACATTTTGGATGCAAGTGACCCAATGACAGTACTCACTGGACTGGAAGTGGTGCAATGCACCATGGAACACAGATGGAAGAGCTGACTCCAATATGGCGATGAAGTCAGCGAGTTCCTCAGTCACCCCCACCACCAGGTAGTGAGCCAGAAGGTTGCGTTTGGCCTCCTCTAGGGCCCAGTTACTGCCATGGACCCTGTGGACAAAACTGAATGCTGAGTACAAGCCAGGAAAGAATATTTTGAGGATGGGAAAGGTTTATATTTATAGATTATTAGTAAAATACATGCGACCAGAGCTGGCTTTACTAATATGCCGCCTATAGGCGATTCAGTTATAGGGATAATGTTCCCATTCCCCCTCTCCCGCAAAAAAATTAATTAAATGGAAAAAGTAGAAAGGAATGTAAATAACTCAATAACTCTTTATTTAAGCCAGATTGACAATGTACAATCGTATTAGCCAGATCAAGAAAATATTACAATATAGCTTATACCAAACAAGACTTAAAATTAAAATATCAGAAAGACATAAGCTATAGTCCGCCAGCAATGCAGTTATGGACACTGTAGTAGCACTTATTAACAAGAATAGACCTAAGTAGCCTTTTGAAGCGTCCTGGGTCAATTTCAGTTTTTAGATTATGAGATAGTACATTGAATAATTAAACGGCATTGTAGAATAGATGTTTCTTAAAAAAAGTGGTTGAATGGGGCGGGATTTTTAAGTTTGAATTGTTTCTAAGTGAATACGCATGAAGATTAAGACCGTGGAACCGTGAAAAGTTGAGCTTAATAAAAGTGAGAACTTCTAAAATGTAAATAGACGGAAAGGTGAGTATTTTTGATGTTATGAAAGCATCTCTACATGATTGTCTTCTCTGTAGGCCATGAATGATTCTTATCGCTCGTTTTTGCTGGCAAAAGAGGAAAGATGTTCTTATATTTTGACTACCCCACATTGCTACAGCATAGGCCAAATGGGGATAGATAACACTGTAATAGGCTGACAACAGGACATCATGATCTGCAAACTTGGCCAACTGTCGAAGAAGGAAAATTCCGGAACTAACTATTCTACAAACAGAATCTTGTTTTGTTGAAGTTGATCACAGGCTAAAAATAACTTTATGGATAATTAAACAGTAAATGATCGGCTAAAACAATTGAGGTTGGCTAAAAGACCTTAAACGGCACCAGTAGTTCGACAGACACCACAGCTCAGTGGTAGCGCATTGGCTTCGTGAAACGGAGGTTGCGAGTTCGATCCCCGTCCGAGGACCATACTTTTTGTTCAGTGTTTATGCTATATAATTATGGTGTATTAAATCAGTTTTATTTAAACCGATTTAATTTTACTGGAAAAAGTCATTCCAGTTACTGGGAGGATACGCTGTGGCCGGTCCACACGTGGGTTAGGTGACATCTTGGGAGCTCATTAGGACTGCTGGAAATTGTATAGGAAAAGTGAAGCCTAAGGAGCTGTGTTCTGATTGGTAGGCTGAGAGTGGTGTGAAATAATACACTGCAGAAATATCTTGAATCTTTTCAGTCGAGATGAAGGAATTTCCTCTGCACTGACTGTCTTTTTAACACAATACACCTTTAAAAGGAGGAGGTTCAACAATGAATTAAAGAATTTTTATGTCCTTTGGGTTGATTCTAAAATATAAAATTACAAAATAGCGCAAGTAAACAATTAAGCTGCATAAAATTGCATTCAAACCTCGGTGTAATGAATGTCAATATAACAAATTCCTTGATTTAACACGTTCGGTGATAAGCGTGGGAAATCCCGCAAGGCAGACCGCCGCCAGGACACGGTGCGAGGGAAATCCCATACTTTGAAACCAACATATTATTGCTTTTCTTTGCCGGTAACACTGGTACGGGAATGTTCTTCGCAGTGTAGCATTATGGACTGGTTAGAGGATAGATTTGGTGCAGTGGTAGTTTCAACGTGGCGTCCTCGGTTCCCCATGATGGCTAATGTGTATGTATGTCAGCACCTGAAGAACGCCTCATAATTTTCTTTAGCAGTGAACATGTTAACAAATATTTTTAAATCCTCTTAGCTGTGAATAACACACAATGGACATTTTACCTTTTTATTACGTGGAAATGATGTTTAAGACCTCAATGTTATGAATTTTAATAGTAATGGCAAATATAAATTTACCTGTATATAATATTTTTTTTAATATAGGACCTTTGCGTAATGTTTTTCATCTTTATATAACGTATGTTATATAAGGTTACGTTATACCAAGGTTGATTTAGTACCAACTCAACCTTGGTATAACATACATAAACAAACTTGTCCTAACCTAAGTCATCTATCAGAACTTTACACATTATTTATAGTAACTTTTATAAAAAAACATTATAATTGTAATATTTGTTCTGTCAAATGAGCCTTGTCATTATTTCCACAATGTTTGCAAATATGAGAATTTTTAAAGCTTACTTCTATTGAAATGGCTGTATTTTTTGTTAGGAGCAACATAGAGACCTGTAGTTTGCACCATTTAATTTTTTTACTTCCATGAAAATGAGGAATCACAAGATAGGAGTTTACATTTGGAAATATTTAGTTGCCCCCTTTGTCCCCCTTTTGCAAAAGGGGGGTTAAAATTTTTTATTTTAAATTTTTAAAATTTCTCGGATCGAGACGCTCTGCACTCAAAGGGTTCATATTAAAGAGAATAGGCAAACACCTTTGTTTATGGACTGATATTGATAAAACTTGGTATATGGTCAAAATAAAAATAGTTTATGATAAAAATGCATACTTTCAGTGTTCCTCACTGCAGC
The DNA here is from genome assembly GCA_023375725.1 of Nephotettix cincticeps. NCBI lineage: Eukaryota > Metazoa > Arthropoda > Insecta > Hemiptera > Cicadellidae > Nephotettix > Nephotettix cincticeps. Next base: position 24,882,387 of record CM041786.1, on the reverse strand, counting down.
AAACCTGCATACTCTTTCCCATGTTAATCTTATGTAGAATAGGAAAACTCACTTACTTATTACGGATATTTATCAAAGCTATTATATATTTTATTGATTTGAAAATTCGCTGAGCATGCAGGTCTGCTGCAACGGGGGTATTTTGCTTTCATGGTCGTTTTTAACTTCTTCCAGTGAATTCAGGTTAGGTTTGCTTTATCCGAAATCTCAATTATACAAGATTGTTCAGCCACCCATTACCCACAGATAATCGGGAGTCTATTTTAAATATGTCATAGTGATAAGACAACATACCAGCACTCAGCCGCGTGACCACACATGAAGGGGATCTGGAGCCACATGTTGTCTGGGTCGCAGTCGTCCAGTCGTCTCTGAACACATTCGTCAAACGTCTGCAAACAAAACCACCCAGTAATAGTATCTTTGTCAATTAAATTGTTAAATAACTTGCTACTTTTAATTTTCTGCAAACTAATCACATTTAAATATTAAGGTAAATGAATAGGTCACTGCTAAAAATGGAAATACAACATCTCAAAAAATGCAATAAAATTTGGCAATAAATGAAAATTAATTCGAAACAAAGCTGATGAATAAGGAACATATGTTACTGGGTAAAGAGAGTACTGCAATAAAATGTATATTAATGTAAATTACGGAAAAGGAAAGGCTAAAAAATTTGATCTTGTAGTCTTGTTACTGATTAAGGCTGACATGTTCTTTAAATAAGTACGAGGCTTGAGGGTAAAATAACTTTCCCAATGTGATTACTAGACAACAAAATCTGGCAGTGTAGGTTACTTCCCCCACTACCAATCCTGCATTGAGTGTGTCACTGTGATGCTCTGTGCCAGCCTGACAGTCATCGATGACGGACGCTACAATCCCCATAACCGCACAGTTTTAACTACGCAATGTGGTTCGATTTTTGAATGTGAAAATGTTGGAACCTGTAAACATTCTTTGTGAATTGTGTGAAATCTACAGAGAAAACTGTGTCCAACAAGTCCGCTTGTGGTTTAGGACATTCAAGAATGAGCGATAGCCCTATTCATGATGCATGATGCTATTTGAAGCAGGAGACTGTTACATTCTGATGACATCAGGAAGCGTCCACACATTGCAGCTTGTGAGCATAAATTACACCCACTGCGCACACACCTTGCTGTAGCCTAGTTTTCCTGTCATAATTATGCTGATTTTTGTGTTTGCTGTTACTTGGTTGGTTTATTTTTAATCTAATCCTAATAATTCAGTCATTCAGATCTGTTTTAATTTTTGAAACAAACATTAAATTTGGTTTAGTTTTATTCTTAAATATTTTTGTTGAGAATGTCATAAAATTAGTTTTAGAAACATTTTTACTGAGATCATGTTGTTTTAGAAATTGTATATTAATATTCAATTCTAAAAATTGTAAGTTTTCTTAATATTTTCCTGATACTTTTAGATTTGAATCATTTGCATAAAGATACAGTTTAATGTTTCTGGGATTTTCAATGATTTTTGGCATTTTATTTACAGACAAGGGGCTCGGTTGGCCGTGTGGTCTAAATAACAGGTCTTCGAAGCTTGAGGTCGTGTGTTCAAATCTCACGCTTGGCAGCTGTAAAATTTGCACCTCAGTCCCCTGGGGTTGACCCAGTCCCGTGAGGCAATTGGGAAGCTATGAATCGAGTGGCGCATCCTGGTCTAGAAAGCTAGCACTAACACGGTGAAGAATGCGCTATGCTGACCACATGCTATTCATTGTACTAGAACGTACAACAAAAGCCGTGGCTAGCAGGCAAAATCCCTTCATCGGGATGTAAAAGCCAAAGGATTTTTTTTTAATCACAGACAAAAAAATGTTTGTATTCACTTCCCTGGGGGAAATAGATTAGATCATGGATATGTCTGAAGGTAATGTTTTCACTTCATCTAAACAACTGTTCTTATTCATTTATATTAAAAATTCAATACAATAGCTCAGGTAGTTTCTATGGAAATCTGTTACATATTTTCCATCTTAAAAATCACCAACAATCCCCAGAGCTAAGACATATCCATCCATGTCAAAAATTGGCCCGGCATTGAGCATTGAGAAACACCTCATTTATTTAATACTAGCAGTAAGCCCGTCCTTTGTACGGGTTGTAGGATTCAGTTTAAAGAAGAAAGATAATCATACCAAAATGTAAACCTGAAATCCTAAACAAATCAATACAAAGAAAATAAATCGATACCCAGCTTTATTATTTAGCATTACTTTACAATCTATATAATAATCTATTTAAGATTAGAACATTTATACAATTATTTTTAAATAGAAAGTAACCTAAAAGTAGTTTACTCTTAACTGTAACATAAAAATAATTATATATCTTCATGAAATATTGTTTAAACTAAAAAAATGCTTAAAACATATTATTTCCACTAACCGCAAAAAGCAAAAAGGTGTTCTGCATAATTAAGCCTAAAATGCCGTCAACTTAAGGTCACCGTTTATTTAATTTCCGCTAAACCACACATGCAAGCCAAATTGGGATTGCTCATGGCATGAACCCTCACTTAATCTAGAATACGCTCGTCAGCGCAGCGCTTTAGCCACCATGACATCCAGTTAGGAAAAGAAAACGCTTACTTGTATAGACCTGCCCGGTGGCAGTTCGTGTACTAAAGACAGTTTCATCCCCAAAAAACACATCCTAACAATCTAACAAGTAAAATAGCTAATACAGATGCTATGCCAATTCTTATTGAATATGTAAATGCGTCGTAAATTACGACTTTGCCATTTCTAGGGTTAAAATAACGTTTTAATATAGTATGATTTCGAAATGGGTTTAAAATCAATGACCAATATAAACTAACTAATATTGATATGACAGCTGATTGTTTTTATTTCTATTAAATCTTCAAACTACAAAGACAGCTGGTTATTATCAGTAGGTTATTCATTGAAAACTGAATCAAAATGCGAGTAATATCGCGTAAAAGTGGGTTTTTAAATGCTCGTTATTTACTTTTCAAGAGGCGGCGGGCGGTTTCAAGCATTTATAAACCTTCTCTGGAATTTAGAGAATACATGAAATAAGTTTCATTGTTATCAGTTCTTCCGTTTTTTCGGAGAAGACGGCGTAAAATGCCTCCTGGAGCGTCATAGACAAACAGACAAAAATTGAGATAAGACCGGTTTCTGCTTCTCTAACGCACGAAAAGTAAAAATAACAAAAAAATTAATAATTCTAAGCAATGTACAGACAAAACTCTAATTTTATTTATATAGACTAGCTGACCCGGCGAACTTCGTAACGCCTAACAGAAAATACATGTTAACTTTAAGATTGGCCATGCTCTGAAGTCAAATAGCATTGCGGCTTCGTTGTGAAAGTTTTAAATAGTCAACATCTGATTATTATAATAAACCTGATATGTATAAACATTGTAATTATTTTATTTGGCAAACATATAAGCGCATTACTTTTAACTATACAGAAAATAAAAAAATATAAATGCAGTACATAATTCCCAAAAACCGTAAACTATTAACGTGGCGAATAATGCTGTTCAATTTGTACAGCACATATTTACTCCATAGTTTTACATTAATGAATGATTCATATGGCATTGGATAGTAAAGCATATTGCTAACGGACAGTAAACCAACAGCTGTTTTAAGAAAACAAATGTTTTGATTTTAGAAAATTTGTAAACAAACTTATTCCCCATAAGGTTAACATTAGAAATTTAAAACGCTATAAAATGGAAACTAATTAAATTTATGGAATCTGAATATGCCTAAAGCATGACCGGAGCAGAGACGAATCCAAAAAATCAAAGATCATTAAAATCGGTCCAGCCGTTCTCGAGTTATAATGTGTGTAACTACCACGACTTTGTTTTATATATTTAGATTATGATTTGATGAGTTTGTAGTATATAGGTAGTTAAATATTATTGTTAATTTTTAATTCAGCAAATTGACTCCAGTGATTCAAATAGGTAAGTCTGAAACCACTTCAGGGCTGTTCTGCTTAAACCTGAGGCATTTATCAAAGTACTGTATTACACATTATCATACATTATCAAAAGCTTTTGATAAATTAATATAAGTATCTAGAACACTCACACTACTATCAATACAGTATATTATATTGATTCAATTAAATCAGTGGCTAGAGTAATGCCCTTTCTAAGATTTGCCCTTTCTAAAGCCATTTTGGGCATTGTTAAATAAATTATTCCTCTCTAAAAAACTTAGGAGCCTTGTAAGTAATTTTTTTTTATTTAACACCTCATTGTTAATAATTTGCCCAGTGGTTTTAATAATATTGCTTGAATTATAATTGTTGTAATATAGGAATTATTTTCAATTTCAATAATCTTCTTACTTAACCCTGCAGTAGGCGTGCGAGCTTCAATTGTAGCCCCGTGTTTTTGTTTCTCCCGTCATTCCGTTATGGATTGTTCTAAGAGGGGTAGTACACAGGTAGCTGCCGTTTGTCATCCCTTCTGCTTACTCACTGTGTTGTTATGCTAGGTTTACACGAGTAAGAAAATTGTGACAGTACTTTCACAAGAACTGTTGCATAGTCTTAACACTTTTTCCGGCGAACTGGTCCGCGAGTGCTCGTGCGAGCTGCTGTCACGGATTATTGCGCCAGTCGGCTAAAATCCATTTACACATAAGAGCTCTATATGCAATTTTGACTCAAGCAAATGGTTATGCGAGTCAGTACAATGTACGGCCAGAATCCAAGGAGTAGCTAATCGTGAATATTGTGAATAACACTTGTGATCGTTGATCATTGGTTAAGGACTGGCGAAAAAAAAGACGAAAAAGGGTTACGAAACGGCTTAGTATATGGTACATGAAGTTTAAAGAGTACTTTTAATTCTCAAGGAAAGATACACTAAGCTGCATTGACAATATAGGCACATGTAGAAGCCCACATAATACAAACTAATTCAATTTAATGAATTTTGTTTGACTGCATTTAACTATGCATATTTTTTAGGAACGTGCTTAAGTTTAATGTTTTACTGAATGTTTACAGTGAAACATGTTTTCGGTGTGTTTAGAAACGAAATATAGTGCAGCTTAACCCTTAAAGCGGTACTGAAAACCATGGTCCCTGCTCATTTAGTATAAAAAAATCCAAATATTATTTTCTTAATGTTCTTTTTGGATTTAGCTAGCTTGAATAAAGTATAAAACAGAAATTTGCTTCATTTTTAATTATTGAAGATTTTAAGACTATATTTAGGTACTGGTATTAAAAAAAGTAATTTTTTCATCTAAATGAGCCTTTTCAGTTAATAATAATTAGTTAATAAATCCTATTCAATAAATACATTCACACAATATTTCACAGCGGCATGTTGTTCACTTAACCCTTACTGGGCGGCTGACGAGTTTTCTCGCGGCACAGTAGGGTCCCACAGCGCGGAAACCGAGTTTTTTCACTTTCAGACATTTCATCACATTTACGGAGCTGTAGTTCGCGAAACAACCAATATAGTGCATAGTAATGTTGCTTTAACCTCTATGGACTCACAAAACCAATATGGCGGCTTTTTTGGAATTTCTAGTGACTGAAATTAGATGTAATGCAACTTTGGCCTGTATTCTAGCGCTCTCGTACTGCTTTTGACAAGAAATTAACGTACAACTACGACCAGCTGTATTCACTGTTCCAATCGATGTTTGTTGACATCCATTGACGTGTGTTGTGTTTGAGGAGTAAATAGATAATGTAATGTGAATGTTTGCCAGTATAAAGTAAAGTATAAAGTAAAATATAAAGTGAAATATAAAGTGAAACATGGCTCATCCAGACGATTCGGATTTTGACGATTTTGTTAATAGTCTTATGAACGCATCATTTTCTAGTGCAGTGGAATTGCAAGAACAAGAAGAGCTAGAAAATAATTTGTTGCACAATGTTAGTGATAGTGAATGTGAATATGAAGATGAAATGGACAATGAAACTGGTGTTGATGGTGGCGGTGATGTAAGTACAGTTTCAAATAGGCCTACCCCACTAGGCATTGAGGATGTGACTGCATATGAGGGATGGTATGATGTAACTGATAATGATCCTGGGCCAAGCCATACAATCCCGATTTACAATATAAATAAAGGAATATGTAAGGAATACAATTTACTTTTGTAAAACCTGTGAATCTAACCCCGCCCTTCATCCTGCTGACTGTTTCGAGGCATATCACACCATGCAAAACTATGCTTAGTGAATGTTCAAAATTTTTTTCTTTATTTACATATTTATTCTCTTTGTTTTCATCAGTAATTTTTCATTTATTTGACCATTTATATAAGCCTACAAGTTTTTTTATATTAAGCGCTCAAAATTGTTTGCAAAAATAACTTTTTAGATACCTGAAAAATAGTGTTAATATTTTTTTTTAATAGAAATGAAACATTATTCTGTTTTTTACTTTATTCAAGCTAATTTAGGTAATATAATCAGTAATTTTTCATTTATTTGATCATTTATGCAAGCCTACAAGTTGTATATGAAGCGCTCAAAATTTTTTGCGAAATTAATTTTTAAATACCTGAAAAATAGTGTTAAAATGTTCAATAAATAAAAATGAAGCATATTTCTGTTTTTTTATAAGCAATAAATACAAATACCATCGTAGTATTGAATTTCCAAATCAATAATATAATAAATAATAAATGACAAGTATCTCAAACAAGAATTATTGCCTATTCTCCAAGATAAAATGATTAGTGAGTAGGTTTGCTGCTGTGAGGAACACTGAAAGTAATATACCATAAAATTTTTATAAACATTTTAAAACTTTCAAAGTATAATATAGGAGTTTGTAATCTTTATGATAATGGAAAAGAGTATGCAGGTGCTGCCATGATAAACACTAAACTATGATTTTTAGCACAAATGTATGGATCTACAATGAAGCTAAATATCAAGTTTCATCAAAAATATTAGATAATAAGTGAAAAAATTAATTTTTTTAATCCTCCATAAGATTAACATTGGAGCCTCAATACAAGTACTGTGTTTAGATTTTTTTATATCTCGGTAACCGTTGAAGATAGAGAAAAACTAAGGAACAATTGTGTAGTTTTTTAAGCTGAATGCAATGGTGAAATATAAAATTAGAAACTTTTAGACTATGTGAAAACAAAAACATTTTTACAAAACCCCCCAAACTAGTTCCCATTGACCGATATGTCTGGTTTAGGAACTCGTCCGAGCATTTGTAGGAATACACGTCTCAAAAATTTTTCGATTTTTTTACGAGAGTTATTGTTTCACAGACACAATTTTTCATATTTATTTATCATTTATGCAATATTATATATTAAAAATTTTAACGACTATTGTTTTTGGTCTCATAAAGAAAAAAAATAACATGTTCGGGCTTAATCTTCATGACTACTTATAGCTCCTAAAATCCAAAAAGAACATTGGGAAAATATAATTTTGATTTTTTCAACCTAAATGAACGGGGAGTGTGATTTTCAGTAGCGCTTTAAGGGTTAAACTTGCCACCATAAAAAACGAAGCAACAGTGAAACAGCTACAGCAAAAAATGACGCTACAGACGAACAGAATGTACTAGCTCAATGACCCGCATGGGACTGAACTGGCAAAGAGTTGCGTTAGACACGCTCTAGTGGCGCTCACCTGTACTACCAAAGCTCCGCCCTCGGCAGACAAATTCCGGTTACTTTTTTGGGTACCCCCTCATATAATAACATCTTCTGTCTTTGTTATATTCATTTAAAAATAATGTACAAAAACTTTTGTCTGATGGGTAAATATCATATTATCAAATTCCATTCCAAACATACCCAGGTAACTATGGAACACTTGCAAATCTTTTATATTTTAACAAGAATTTTAATTGTTACAAAATTGTAACAATAACACACTACTAAATAAATGTCCCTTCCTTGACTTCATACGACTTCTTGAAAGGTCCATAGATTTTTGTATAAATGTGTTTTCCTATTCACCCTCCAGGGAGAATATTCTCCCTGGTGTGGGCTACAACAGTAGCCCATGTACATTATACGTGTTATAATTGGCGCGCCTACTGCAGTGTCATAAATTTTTCCTGATTTTTAATTTAGAAAATACTAATCTTTGGTTGACCTAGCAACTTTACTAAATGTGATAATTTATTCCTTATATTTATATTTTAATCTAGGCACTTATTCATAGCTTTTTTTAGTAATACATCAGTCTGTTATTAAACTCATTACATTTTTGGTCAACTAGTGCCATGTATATCATTCCAATCATTATTCCTACACCATTATATCATTCCATATTTATTACTATTTATTATATCATTCCAATTTTATTCCATTCTATAGGACAGATTAAAGTTGTCTTCATAAAAATGTTGAATTTTTTTATATATCTATAATTTGACATTTCAAGGCAAAAATATTGATACCAAGCACTTGTCCTTCAAATCTGATTCAACAGTTCAGTTATAATTCCTCCAGTATTTAACTCATCGGCTAGATTAGTTCTAAACATTTTTGATTGGCATTCCTGATTTTTTTCTGTGATTATCTATCTTAATTATATTGTCATTGTAATAATGACTATTTGTAATAAAAAAGTCATACTATTTAGATTTTTACTACAGACATTTTCCACCACTATTTTAAGTAAAACAAAATTTCAAGATATTTCGGGATCTGGAACCTGATCCCATCCGTGCTTACGCAAGCTATAACTTAAAGCATAATACGATTAGTACATAATCCAGACTAAGCAAGTATAAAGCTGAAAACAAAAAAGTTTGAAGCAGTCAAAAACTTCAAAAATACCATTCACTAAAAGCTACACACACAAGCAGCAAAAAACGTCCACTCGTCATCTACCATCACCAATAATGAATTTCAAACAAAGAAAAGAAGTCATACTACCTAAACCACTCTGCTTTTTTTAAACAGAAACACAATGTGTTGGATCAAAACCATCAATACTAACTAATCTACTACACAATGACTCCAGGCAATGTTTTTTTAAATAAAAAACTAGCTTCACCAGAAAAAAACTTAAGTTTTATCGATTTGAATATAAACCATTACCATTTTATCTCCATGCCTGCTGCGGAGGAGATGAGGGCGATAGTTGTCTCCATACCGCAAGAAGTAGTAGTACGAGACTAGACGATCCAAGGGCTTGCGAAGAATGTTAATGTAGATGGGTCTCTGAGTGGCTCCGAACCTTTCCATTGGTGATAATTAATGTTGGAAAATCTTAATTATGTGTCTATATTACTACCTATGATGATACAGATAGACAATCTAAGGAGGATAAGGTTGCATGAGTTAGTTTTTATAAAAAATTGTACATGGCATGGTTGATGACTCTCTAAGCCTACCTTCCCTCTGTTACCGTGTACCAAACTTTAACATCAGGAGTGGGCTGCTATTCTCTTTGCCATACTCTCACACTGCTTCAAATGCTGCTTCGACCAATTTCCGGATGATGGGCCAATATAGATAATATTATTGTTTCTCAAGTTAACAAAATACACATTTTTTCTATTCATTTTCTACATTTTTTTCTAAGTCATTCATTTGCTTAAAAATATGTTGTATCAAGGGATTAAAATAGCAATATAATTCATAAATATTCATTACAGTAGAACCTTGATTAACTGTCACCCTCGGGACCGAGACCATGACGGATAACCGAATAGACGGATAACAGAAATAGTAATAGCGCCGATACAACTTAGCACCTAGACAGTTTTAAATGAGAACAAACCAAACTACGCCAGTTCAAGTGAAAAATAATTTATTGAAATATTTTATTAAGAAAACAATGAAATATGAACTGTACATGTACGTATTTTTACTTTCAAAACTTTATGTTGCCGGTATTTAGTTATTAAAATAATCCGTCATTTTCTTTTGTATCTTTCCCCGTCGAGCTTTTCAGGCTTTTTTAATTTTTCTGAGAAGAAGCATCAGCGTTTAATAATTTATTGTTTATTGTCGAGTCCCACAACTACACGTTACCGTTTCTCAGCCATAACAGACGAGCATTACACACCACGTATAAACAGAACTGTTAACAATAAACAGTAAAGCACGTAAACACTAGTTGGCATTGCACTGCATCGACAATAACTTCAGTTCACTGTAGCCATGCACCATACTGAACTGAAATGAAACGGTAGCAGTGGAATGCAGAAGACAGTATAAGGGATTAACCAGCAGGGTCACTACCCTTGCCGCCAATGATTCACGCACAATGCAGTTGTGCAGTACAGTCGTCACTACTCATCATAGAGCCTCAACTCAAGATCCGACTCGGCGCTGACGCGGAAACATAATTATTTTTGCGCTAGCGGGGTGACGGTTAACAGAGACTGACGGTTAAAAGGGTGACGGTTAATCGAGGTTCTACTGTATTTATCTTTCCTATTCATTGTTGTTCATGCTTTATTTGTTGTTATATTTCAAGTGATGATAAAGAGAGACCCATTAAACTTTTTAAGATTGAAGAACTGCTTCATTGTTATTATGCTAAATCCTGTTGTGAAGCACGTAAATAAACAAATAAATCCTGCCAAATTCGATTATGGTATTTGTCTGTAACATAGCTTCACACATATTCAGATTTAAATAGCTTAAAAGGTTGGGTCCCCGTTAATTAATGATGATGATAGGCCATTGTATTGTCTTCCAATCAGATCAAGACCCTGTCAAATCAGATGAAATTTAGTTTCATATCCATAGTCGTCTCTTAATTTTAAAATTCAGATTACTAGTGCTAGAACTAAACCATCACACTAACTACAAAGCTAAAATGAATATAAAAAGTTAAACAGATAGTTGCATGACAGAAGCTAGAACATGTAAAACTCAATTATTTTAATAATTATTTGATGCAAATTTGGAACCAATTTATGAATCAACCTGAAATATTGAGTAGGGCTTGCTAATATTATACCTGACCCTGAGTGGATTGCAAAGAGTTTAAAATGTGGGATGGGTTTATGTCTATGTTTATGTTTAAATATCTAAAGACTGAACTAAAATTTTTATTAAAATTAGACTAATGTAATTGTGTGTTTTTTGTGCATTTAAACTAAGCAACATTTTAAATGAGGTCAGTTATAAGAAAAATAGGCCTATAGTAAACAGCTCTTACAAATTATATACAACTTCCAGTACACTTACTTGGCAAAGTCAATGAAGCTAACATGCCCATGGTAGAGACCAGGCTTTCGTGCTGTCCACTGTGTCAAATTACGGACAAATCGGGACTGTAAAAGCAAAAAGAATTTTTTTAGAATAGATATTGGTAACATAAACTAAACCATGCTTAGTTTAAGTATTTTAAAGGGTCCCAAAGAATATTGTTGGTCTACCTCAAACGCCTACCAAAAGCAAAGTGTACCTTGCAATTTAAAAAATATATATGTAAAATAGATTTCATCTTGCCCGTTATTTAAATTTAAACAAATTCATTGGTTTAGATTAACCATACTCCATTAGGCTACGAACCAATATCCTATCTTTATTTGGAATTTTAAGGGTAAAAAAACACATACAGTGATCGAAATCGGAGAGGAGCGGTACGATTTAGAGCGACAAAATCAAACCCGTATATAGCTTAATGAATTGATGAGTAATATTAAAGTACACTAACTCTGGAACATGCTCTTCATTTTAATTTTAAATTCATTATTGGTAAAGATTTCAATGCCAATTAGAACCTAAATTTACTTTAACAGGTTGTTAAACCAGTCTTAAATTCGCTAGTTCAACAACCGGTCAGTGACAATTTTGAGACTTTACAAAATTGATACAAACCAAACTCTTTATTAGAGATCAGCGGTATTTCCAAAACCAAATTTCATTTTATTTTTCCATTGGAGAGCATGGTCCTGTGTTCTAATAGTTTGTTGGTTAACACATGTACTTGCCTGATCAGCTAATGACATCGTATGCTGATTAGCTGTTACATTTAAATGTAAAACATTAAATTTGTTTTGTTTACAAATGTCATAGGCAACATTGACAAAACTTGTTGAGCCTGTTTTAGGAACTCTATTATATATTATGATTAAATCTCTTTCAGAATGAAATCTCCTCTGTTCTACAGAATTAGTGATCATAGAGTTTTTTAAGTTATTTAACTTCACTAGCTGTTCAACACTCTTTTCTGAAAAAAATACATTAGTTAAAAATTCATACTAAACTAAGAAACTTGATTTTTAACATTGAAATCTGCAAATTAAGTTAGTTCATTAGATTAGTATTTGAAATGGTGACCTACCCTGGTAGGTATTTTAAACCATATATAAATGAGAAATTAGTGTTTTAAGATGATTGTAGCACAATCTTGTAGGCTATTCTTGTTACTGACTAAGGCTGACATGTACCTTAGACAGAACTGTTAATTAATAATCAAACAGTCAATGGCATATCTAAGGAATCTACAGTTTAACATGGAGTCCGGACCACTGCCTCTGAATTACAAACTAGTCTAATTACTAGGATTGTCTTTGCAGATTAACGTAGTATTTAATTGTGTCAACCTTAATCCACACAAGAGAACACTAAACCCACCGACCATCACTCACAAATATCCACAATTTCAGTACAACATAATCAACAAATTCCCTGTAGCAAGCTTATACTTTCAAGCTTTCAACAATATCATATTAAACCAAATTCCTTGAACATCTGATAGAAATCCTCTGTTTTCTAGGGTTGAAGCTATATCTAGATCATTAATCGCGAGCTGAGCAAGAAGACCTGTTAACTGCACAACATGCATCATGATATGACATCGCAATTCTGTAAAAAACCTCTGTCACTATAGTCTCATGGAACAATAATTTGATGTAATTTCTAAATTTTTCATCAAACCTAGAGGGGGAGATTATAATATCTGTATATCAGTTTGGGATGTATATATAGAGGTACATTAAAGCGAAAAAGTGCCTCTGTTAGGATAAAGGAGTAGGGCTAGGCTATCATAGGCACATCTGTGGTCATATTTACATGAGGTACACTATATTGGATTAGTTTTAAACCAATTTCTACCGATCTTTATATTGTTTGTATTACATTGGAGCTTAACATAATTTATTAAACTAGGCTTACATAAAGCTGCATACTTACCCAGCTGTTTCTGATTTTCTTCAAGGCTCAAAATTTTTATTTGTAAAAATAATACTGCAGTTGAAAAAAATAATACTGTGATAAAAAGCCGAAAATTTGCTGTTAAAATACTAGCACTTCTTAAGAACATGATTATTTAATGATGAAATTCTAAGTAAAAGTATCATAACCCTAAATCTAAAACAAGAATAGTTTAGTTCACATCATGAAACTTTGAATTCTATGAGGACGATTACTAACACTAAACTAACTAAATTTGACAGTTAAGAACTGACACTTTATGAGTAAATAATCATTAAAGAATTGCATTATTAAACTGCTATTCCTAAGCGAGGCAATCAAACGTCAATATCAGCGGCTCTGAAAAACGATAGTACACAATCCTTTATAAAATAACAACTCATAAGTTAAAACCGTGAGTTAATTAATTTTAATACTTTCTTCAATGCCATCTTGTTAAGTTATTTGTTTTTGTTTATTATTGGTTCCTTACTCCTGTTATTGTTTATAAATAGAAGTTCTTCTTTCATCTATGCTCCTGTTCAAGTTCTGTAATACGATAAATAAAATTCCAAGAATTGAAATAGAGCTGACAGCTACAGCTAACACATGTTTTCAAAAACAGAAAAAAGAGTTTTTTGTACGGCATAGAGTACTGCGCTATTCAAGCAAAGGCAATCATCATAATACTGTAATTTGTCAATCTTGTACCTTCTTGAAATTCAACCATCACTACCTATTGACTGTAAAACCCATACAATAACACGTAAGAAGAATGTTTTGATATGAATATGTCTTAGCTTTTGGGGGGGAAGGTGGAAGGTGTTGACAATTATCGCAACCAAAATTATTTGAAACAGTAACGTCATTTGGTCATTAGCTGATTGTAAAAAGTAAGACACAAATTACTTTATTTGCTTCGAAAATTATACTTTTTAAGTAATTTACTAAGCCTACACGATTTCTTGTGTGAAATAATCAGTGTTAGTTTAATTTTGTGTATCTTTTAATATTTTATACCAGAAAAACTTTATACCAAAACTGCTTGTAGCTTGTAGTTTACGTTTTGGGTTAGGTGTGTTGACCTATCATGACATTTAATCAATCACCTAGTTTGACAAACATGAAACCGGTTTTTATTCACAGTGCCCATAATCCTAGTGAAGCATATTTGTCCAAAACTGGGACGTGAATCCTACAATATCATCAAATGTCACACCAATTGTCAGCGAATGGAAGAATCTTCATTTGTCAGGAGCAACCCTCAAGAAACGGAGTAGTGGAGTCCCTAACGATGACTCTGCGTACAACGCGTAAAGAACATAGTTACTGTAGAGAGTTCGTAGAGTAGAGTTCGTACCCAAAACAGATACACTAGATTAGATTAGATCATTGAAATGGCAACCATACCTTCGCTCGACTTGTCATCCGACCATTGATCAGTGAGTGATCTGCACATTAAGCTCAAATATAATTAGTGTGGAACGTCCTCCTCGTCTGCATTGCAAATTTACAAACTGGGAACTTTTCCGAAAACTCTTTAATGCGACAAATTATCATTGAATGTTTCTTAAGAAGAGCTAGATGGTGCTGTTGAACTTTTCAACAATACCGTACCATACAATACTGTGCATGGCAATCTACACCAGATTTTCAGAATACAATATTGAACCCAATGTGCCTAATTCCTGTTGATATCAAGAGAAAAAAGGAGATTTCGCAGAATTTGGCAGAACACAAGAAGTCCTCAAGATAAGAAAAATTTCAATAGAGCCACCCAACAGTTGAAGCGAATGTTATATAAGTTAAAAATGAACGTTTTGATATTTTTACATCCAAGTTGTCACTAACCTAAGATACAAACTATTCTCTTTGGGAGATACAGTAACTAAATCATTAAATCAACCTAAGACGCCAATAGTCTGTGCACTGTCCTACTTTGGCGTATAAGGAGCGTCCCCTGGGTGGCGGATAGGGGGAAGGCGGTGGATCTGCTAAGGCAGTCCTCCCGGCTAGGTCTGAGGGACCCGTTGACCACAAGTAGGTGCGGTCCTCCATTCATATTGGGGGTTGAGCATAGGGCTAACAACCCTATCTTGTAAAAACACATTGTTACGAAACGCCAAAAAATAGCCTCGGACAAGGACGGATCTACTGGATTAAGACCCAAGCTTAGAAAAAAGGACTTTAGATTTGATTCATGGAATGTTAGAACTCTGGCAATGCCAGGTAAAGTGGATGTTGTAAGTGAAGAATTAGAAGCTTACAGAGTGGATATAGCAGCTCTACAAGAAACGAAATGGCCTTTCTGTGGAAAAGTCAATACAAAAAGTTACCAGATATTATATAGCGGGTGTGATGACGGCAGACACTACGCAGGCGTTGGGTTTGCTGTCAAAAAAACTATTTTGGAATCTGTGATAGCTTTTGAAGCAATTAGTGAGAGAATATGTAGAATTAGACTTAAAGGAAGATTTAATAACATATCATTAATAAGTTTTTACGCTCCCACAGATGGGAGTGAAGATGAGGACAAGGATATGTTCTATGCTCAACTAGAGGAAATATATGCAAAGTTACCAGAATATGATACTAAAATCCTTTTAGAAGACGCCAATGCAAAGGTGGGGAAAGAAGCAGTTTGGAGAGGTGTTGCAGGCATACATAGCCTATATAATATTTCAAACGATAACGGAGCGTGACTATTAAGTTTTGCTACATCAGTGAATATGTACATTGCAAGTACCAAGTTCCCACATAAAGACATTCATAAGGAAACATGGACTTCTCCGGCAGGAATAATAAAGAACCAAATTGACCATATATTGGTTGACAAGAGACATGTGACAACAATTTTAGATGTGAGGAGTAAACGAGGAGCAGAATGTGGTACTGACCACAACATAGTACTAGTCAGCAGTCAACAAAGGCTAAAGGTTGAGAAACGAAATGTGTGCAAAATAACAGAAAAGATTTGTTTTGATGAACGTAAGGCAAAAGAATTTAGAGGTAGTATTGCCAATAGGTTTGCTGTAGGCCTATTAGAAGAATTAGAGTACGGTGATAGTGAAACACAGGGGCAAACCTTCAAGTCCACAATCAAAGAATCAGCCAAAGATGTTTTTATAGAAAAAGACGGATAAAAAGCCCTGGTTCAACGAAGAGTGTGAAGATTTGGTTGTAAAAAGAAAGGAAGTAAAAACTAAACTATTAAAATGCAAAACTACTGAAGCAAGAGAAGCTTACAAGGAAATTAATGCTAAAGTCAACAAAACTCTAAGAACAGAAAAGAGAAAGTTCATAAATAATAAGCTAATAATAGCAGAACAAGATTTGACAGTGAATAACACTAGAGATTATCACAGGACTGTGCGATTTTTCCAAAAAGGCTTCAGTCCCAAAGTACTGGGGGTGAAAGATAAGAATGGCAATGTTGTGAGAGACATGAAAACTGTCCTGAAAACATGGAAAAACTATTTTGAACAGTTGCTGAACTCAGAGGTGACGATTATGAATGACGAGCAAGAAGACAGTTCAGCTAGAGAAAATGAAGCAGTAGAAGGACCTACATTGAATGAAATTGAAAGCGTCCTTAAAACACTGAAAAATGGAAAGGCCCCTGGAGAAGATGGAATTCCTGTTGAAATAATCAAGTACGGCGGAAGACCACTCATACATTTCCTACATAAAGTGTTAAGAAAAGTCTGGAACTTGGAAACGGATGCCTAAAGAGTGGCAAGAGGCAGTGATTGTACCTCTATATAAGAAAGGGGATAAGTTAGAGTGTACAAACTATAGAAGGATATCATTACTGAACTGTACATACAAAATATTGTCCAAAATTATTTTAAATAAGTTGAAAATATATGCAGAGGAAGTTATAGAAGAGCACCAAGCGGGATTTATGAAGGGGAAGTCAACTACAGACCAGATATTTATCATGAAAGAGCTGGCCTCAAAATACTGGGAATACAACAAAGATCTATTTATTCTGTTTATTGATTTTAAGAAAGCTTATGATAGCATTATAAGATCAAAACTATGGTCAATACTAAGGAAAAGTAAGGTTCCAGAAAAGATTATAAGGTTGACAAAGATGTGTGTGGAGGGTTCAAGGGGTAAAGTTAGGATAGAGAGAGAACTTACAGACACTTTTGACATCAATACTACTGGGGTGAGACAAGGAGATGGACTGTCCCCTCTTCTGTTCAACTTTGGCCTTGAAGACGCCTTAAAAGCAACAAAATCTATTCAGTTGGGTGCGAATATTGAAGGACAAATCAATGTACTGGCATTTGCTGATGATGTTGCCTTATTGGCCGAAAAGAAAAATGACCTAAAAGTGAAGCCCTCATAACAGAAGCAGGAAAGGTAGGGTTACAAGTGAATGAAGATAAAACAAAGTTTATGAAGATTGGAAGGCAGGCAGAGCCGGAGAACTCAACGCTGGACGTTTTGAGCTATAAATTTTCTGTTACAGAAGAATTTAAGTATTTAGGTGTGATAATAAACAGCCAGAATAAGATGGATAGGGAAATACAAGCTAGATTGAATGGAGCTGATAGATGCTATTGGAGCTTATCGAAACTTTTGAAAAGCAGACTCCTGTCAGGAAACTCTAAGGTTCGAATATATCTCGCAATAATTCAGCCAGTTCTCCTTTTCGGTTCGGAAGTTTGGACCCTAACAAAGAACATAGAGAGAAAATTAATAACTTTTGAGAATAAAATCCTGAGAAGAATATACGGGCCAACATTGGAAGATGGGGTGTGGAGGATTAGAAAGAACAAAGAGATTAGAGAGAAGAGAAAAGGGAACTTTACGGAAGACCTGATATTGCAGCTTTAATCCGAAGTAGGAGAATTAGATGGCTTGGGCACGTTCGAAGAAGAGTAGAAGATAGTAGTGTGAGAAGAGTGTGGAGAAGAAAGCTTGCAGGAAGACCCCTAGCCCACTGGGGAGACCTAGAATCAGATGGGATGACCAGGTGGTGGAAGACATCAGAAAACTGGGCACAGAGGTGGATGAAGCAGAGGATAGAGAAAGATGGAGGCATCTTATTGGCGAGGCCAAAAATCTCCTTGGATTTTTGTGGCCACAGGAGTAAGTATGTAAGTAAGATTAAGTAAGACGCCAGTACCTCTAATTTAACTGCCTACTGAATGGACAGGAAATAGCTGGGTGCAAAAACAGGGATGATTCCCGCCAGTTAGTGTTGTTTGTTTACATATTTCACACACTAATACCTGACTACTGAAATATGGTCATTATAAGTAAAGTTAGTTCAATTAAGAAGGGACATAAATTAAATATATTTAATCAATTTTTAAGTACGTAAATTATTAAACTTTATTCTGTAATTGTGTATTACTGTAATAACCATTAAAATATATAATTAATATTGATCCACAAAGCACAAAAAACTTGTCTGGACTATTTATTTTTCCCACTGAATTGAACCTCAATAAATCAAACTTAAAGGTAAAACCAACCTTGATGAATCAAAACTTCTTTTATTCAAAATACTCAATAATTTGAAGTTTTACCATTCCCCTTGGAATTTGATTTATCGAGATTCCATGTATAGTCATATTTTTGTAACTTATTTAACATCAAAAGTCCTTGCTGACATATACATCACCGTTAGATAAAAAATGTGCTTCAAATAGCTTAAAAAACGTTTTTATAGTCTTTTATTTTCAAACAATTGTTCCAAGCTTCAGTTTCACTGGGGCATATTCTATACCCCCAAAGGTGTACGTAGAACGCAGATACTATGAATTTCAATTACAATACAATAAGGAGCTACTATTAAGTAGCCCTATTAGTGAACTTTATTATTAATATAACAATATATGTTATTACGCATAGGTTTTTAAATGACGACATATCCAGGTACAAAGAACATATAGAGAAAATTAATAACTTTTGAGAATAAAATCCTGAGAAGAATATACGGGCCAACATTGGAAGATGGGGTGTGGAGGATTAGAAAGAACAAAGAGATTAGAGAGAAGAGAAAAGGGAACTTTACGGAAGACCTGATATTGCAGCTTTAATCCGAAGTAGGAGAATTAGATGGCTTGGGCACGTTCGAAGAAGAGTGGAAGATAGTAGTGTGAGAAGAGTGTGGAGAAGAAAGCTTGAAGGAAGACGCCCTCTGGGGAGACCTAGAATCAGATGGGATGACCAGGTGGTGGAAGACATCAGAAAACTGGGCGCAGAGGTGGATGAAGCAGAGGATAGAGAAAGATGGAGGGATCTTGTTGGCGAGGCCAAAAATCTCATTGGATTTTTGTGGCCACAGGAGTATGTAAGTAAGATTAAGTAAGACGCCAATACCTCTAATTTAACTGCCTACTGAATGGACAGGAAATAGCTGGGTGCAAAAACAGGGATGATTCCCGCCAGTTAGTGTTGTTTGTTTACATACCTATTTCACACACTAATACCTGACTACTGAAATATGGTCATTATAAGTAAAGTTAGTTCAATTAAGAAGGGACATAAATTAAATATATTTAATCAATTTTTAAGTACGTAAATTATTAAACTTTATTCTGTAATTGTGTATTACTGTAATAACCATTAAAATATATAATTAATATTGATCCACAAAGCACAAAAAACTTGTCTGGACTATTTATTTTTCCCACTGAATTGAACCTCAATAAATCAAACTTAAAGGTAAAACCAACCTTGATGAATCAAAACTTCTTTTATTCAAAATACTCAATAATTTGAAGTTTTCCCGTTCCTCTTGGAATTTGATTTATCGAGATTCCATAGTCATATTTTTGTAACTTATTTAACATCACAAGTCCTTGCTGACATATACATCACCGTTAGATAAAAAATGTGCTTCAAATAGCTTAAAAAACGTTTTTATAGTCTTTTATTTTCAAACAATTGTTCCAAGCTTCAGTTTCACTGGGGCATATTCTATACCCCCAAAGGTGTACGTAGAACGCAGATACTATGAATTTCAATTACAATACAATAAGGAGCTACTATTAAGTAGCCCTATTAGTGAACTTTATTATTAATATAACAATATATGTTATTACGCATTAGGTTTTTAAATGACGACATATCCAGGTAGTTATTTGAAGTATGAATGAAAAATGAGTGTAAGATGATGATGGCGCGATCTTGTAGTCTTGTTACTGATTAAGGCTGACATGTTGCTTAGAAAGGACTGTTAATTAACAGACAAACAGGTGATGGCATAGTTTTATAATATACAGATGAATGTAGTATTCATTAGTGCGTACATTAATCCACACCAGGGAATATCACATCCACCCACCACTATCCACAATTTGTGACCTTCAAGTAGCTGGATTACAGAATGTGCCACCCTCCAGTATATATATATATATATATAAGACCTTCAGTATCAATACATACACAATATAAATTCTCCTGCATTAATATGTTCCAGTCAGTATTTTAGATACATACAAGTCTACCAACTCCTCTTTCTTTACTTCATGTACACCGAATATGATGACTTTTATAGCATCATGAGCACAAAATCTTCTTCCCCTCATCAATATTTACCTAAGTGGCAAGCCTTAAGATCATAATTTAAAACTGAGTCTTTTTGAGAAGGAACAAAAACCACTCAGTACAAAATTTTTTTATTTTTAACTACGATAAAATTGATCAATCACAGAGCAAATGTAAATACATGTAATATAAAACAAGATGAATAACATAACAATAGCGCTAAATATAAGTAAATAACAGTTTTAAGGTGAATGTAATATTAACTATGTACATAAATGGCCTTTGTATGATACATCTTATAACATTCAAGGACACACAGTGTGACAGAAAGAATAGAAAGAACCCTCCTTGTAAGAAACATGAAACACTTATTTGTAAAAAATTGTAATTTTGACATATATACAGAAGTTTGCCTTTGTATAATATTGTATAACATTCAAGGACACAAAGTGCAACAAAAAGAATAGAAAGAAACATGACTCCCATAAAACACTGGGTGGTCCTCATCTATGCAATTTTCATCATTTTTTGCAATGATTATTGTGTCAAAAATATACTGACATAATTGGTTAACCCTTTGAGTGCCAAGCGTCTCGATCCAAGATGCGCTAAAATTGACAGTCCTAGGTACGTTGGATCTAGTAAATTTGCCAGCCCTTTTTTCCGAAAAATGTGAGCGTTTGTTTAGTAAAATAACTATACAAATTTTATTTATTAACATTTATTTGTTCTATTATTTTGTTTTACTTAGGATAAAATTGTGCATCAAACAATATATATATAGGTAAAATAATTTGAAGTAAAAAAAGGAAAAATGTGTTAACTTTTTTTAACGAACAAATTTATAAAAATACAAGTTTGAGGTAATAAAACATTTTTTATAGTAACATTTGCTTCTTAGCTGCATTATAATCTTGAATAGCGATAAAAATTGATTAGAAATCATGTATAAAACATATTCTTATTCCTATTTTAACAATGAAAAAAAAATAGAATATGCATGACTGACAAAAATTGTGTTTTTGGCAGTTAGCATTACACAGCAACCATGTCCATGTCCATTGTAAACTGTAGATAATTAGTCTTTACAATAGGCACTATTTCATAAGGTGTTATAAATGACAATAAATTAATAACAATAAACATTAAAATGTTGTAATACAAATGCGCCGTCTTTTGTTATTGGTTGCCGCAGCTGTCTCGGGAATGTTTATCTCAAAAGCATTCCGCCATAGGCTAAGATACATAAAAATAAAGCCCATTTCTTTCTGAAGCTTTTGGTGTAATTTAAGCCAGTTACAATAACTGCTACATACTATAAATAGTGATCTTCTGAAAGTCTCGGAGTGAGACTTTTTCTTTTGTTTTTTCATTAAAATTTAACTTCAATATAATTCTAATATTATAAGACAAATTATTGTCTTTTGAAGGTGCCAAGCTCGTGGTTAAATGTGCTTAAAGACGAGAAAAAATTAAACCAAGAACAACAGGCACAAATAACAGGTAAATAAATTGTAAAAAACTAATGGTTTTCCAGTTTGTAAACACAATATTTGTAAATTCAGAGTTTTAAGTTAATTCCAGATTCTTAAAAAGGTAAAATTCTTCTATTTCACAGTAGTGTATATTTAAAAGACAGACTGCTTAAAATATACAGGTGAGGTCCTAAACAATCCTAAATATAATATGTTTAAAAATATACCTAAAATACTCAACACCTAATGAAATTTCTTAAGGGAATATATCATAAAGGTAACAAACAACAAAATTGAGGGTTGAAGATTAACTTTTAGTCATTACCTGCTAGAGGCAGGTACAATAATTTTAAATCTGTTGGCAGCTCACAAGTCTTAACATGTTGCCAACCACTTTTCCAAAGTAAAATTTTTTTGTGTTAAAATCAATATAGGAAATAATAATAATACTGTTATTACTAATACCAATACCATTAAGTAAGAAACAAGACATAAATTTTCCTAAAAAATCTTTTTCAAACTTATATCATAGTTCATAGTTTTAACCTATATTATAGTTCTGTTATATTTCGTTGTACGTCAACCACTAATTACCCCTTACAATCACGAGTTTTCTATACAGTACATCTGGTTGGGTAGTGTAGTGGTTATAATACCCGCCTTCAAAACTGAAGGTCGCTGGATCGAATCTGGACCCAGTCACCCTTTTTTCATTGGGCTATTAATTAATGATGCTTCCTAACAACAGGCCGAACAGGTAGTAACAAGACCGGGATTTGGACCGTTCCCCATCAAAATGTTTAAAAATGCCTCTCGCATAAGAAATACAAAAAAAAAACACATCCTGATATACTGATTGAGTAAATTTGGTAGGTTAATGTCAATGTTTTTTCACAATAAATAAGTATCAATAACTCAAAACCAATTATCTAGCATTATCAATTTAGGAAGAAACAAGGAGTATAGTTCAGGAGTCTGATATCTACTGTTTTAAGGTAAATATGTCCGACTTCATTGTCTAATTACTTTCAAGTCCAGGTTATAAACTGTTAAAAATATAAACTTAAAAAAGGAAAAATAAAAAATATGAGTCTGGATGAATGGAAAAGAGGGGAATAAAGTAAATAAGACATACAAGTTTTCATTTGAGCAATATCCCATATCCGTTTATGGGAGTTTACTAAATTATCCATTATAAAAACATATTTTTTTCTTTTAAATCGAATGTATAGTAATAAATAGCTCACAATCGATTAGTCGATTATTAAATATAACAAAGGGAGAGTCATACTAATATCACATGCTTACAAAACGTGAAGGTTCATCTACATCCCTACCTTAAGCAAGGGAGGGAGGGGTACAACAGATCAAGCTGGGTACTGTAATACATTAGGCAATGCTGTGATGTCACGGTCAAACGGCTCCATCCAAGTTGTGGTAAGACATCATAGCTCATGCAGATAAATGACAATAGTACAAGAGGTCTCATGGAATAGTGGTATAAATGCAAAAAAAATATCAAAAATAAAAATTATTGTATATTAATTGAGAAGCCAATTAGCCAAGTTATCGGGAGGACCTATTATGAATTGTGTTTGCAACAGATTGTTGATTAGCAGTTATTAAGTTCGCAAGAAATGTATTACGTATAGTAGCAAATATGTTGAAACATTTATTTTATTACTTTTACAACTAAGAAAATTAATTTTATTGATACAGTAAACTCCCGATCATCCCCGCATGCCGCGAAAAGTGAGAAATTATGTATAATGAAAATTTTGAGTTCAAAACACCTGCATGCCTTCTCAGAATAATTCACGCTAATGTGTGAATCATTCCTCGGCGAGCAATCTAATGCCCAATGACACCGTACACCGCTGCTTTATTTTCACCGTTCATATAACACCCGTACCAGTTGCTACTGAGAGTGGATTGGTGACCGGTCAATGTTTGTTTTGTCTCCTATGTTAGCATTTAGCGTTTTTGTTACCTGCTTGGGTTTTTTCCGATTTAAAATGGCTGAAAAGTGGAAGAAGGTTGTGTTGACATGAAAGAAGACGAAAGTAAAATTTGTAGGTTAATTGTTAGGTAGAATATGAATTGCACTAAAAAATACTTACATTTGTTTAACGTTACTGTTTAGTTTACATTTTACAGTAAATATATTGTTTTTACAGTTAAAATTAGTGTTTTGTTTCATTTTACCCGTTTTCAGTACTTTTTCAGATTATTCGCTAGTTTTACTATCCGCGGTGGTTACTATATACACTCTTCACACAAAAAAATCCTTTGAGGAAGAACATTTATATAAAAACCACAACGTTGTGTAGATTTTTTTACAAGTGATACTACAAAACTTGTGCTTATTGCTAAAAAGTGTTATTTTTGGTAAGTACTCAACATACTCAGTAAATGAGTACACTGATCTGTTTATTTCTTGAGATAATCCTTCATACTTTTGGACTTTGACTTCTTCTTTGAAGATTCACCCTCCTCTAAAGGCCTCTTGGTGGGAGTTTTCACTAAAACAAAATTATGACCCACAATGAATACTAGGTTATAAAAATTATCGTTTACAAAAATCAGCAAATATCATTTTATCATGTCCACATGTATTGTAGCACCATGTAATTTTAGAAAAAATACACAATCAAGTGTTTGGTAACAACGTCAGAGGAAGGAAGGGAAAAAGAAGGGGCATAATGAAACAATGGAGAAGAAATGTAATCTTATAGAGGCAGAGGGAGTAGGAAATCAAAGAAAGAAAATGGAAGGGGGAAGAAATGTTATCTTCCAGTGGTGTAGGAGAAAAAAAAACACAAAACAATTAAACCACTAAACAAAGGTGAATGAAGTAAGTACCTTCATTGTCACCAATACAACCTTGTGTAAGCACTCACTAGCCCCTATACCGTCATCTTACACCTAGTGTAACAGTGGAAGAGGAAGGAGAACACACTCTAAGCAGTGGTTTAAAAGGAATCATAAAACACTGCCGATTCCAGTCAAATTTAAAAATATATTTTTTGATTACTTGAAAGCTTGATTTTAAAAACTGTAATGCTCATCAAAGAAAATGAACAATTTTGGTTTTATTGCCGCCATAATCTGAACATGATCTGGAGCATTCTAATGCACACACTTACCTTGAGAGCCTTTCATCTCCTTATTGCTCTTGTAGGCGGCAGACATTCGAGCAATGTTCTTCTTGTAAACCTCCTCATGCTTGACAATTCGTTTGGGGTAATCTTTGCCTACGATGCAACCTGCTTGCTTCTGTACTGAAAGTGGAGCTTCCCACGGCTCGTAAATGTACTCTGGAGGCAACTTCTTCACCTCTGGTACATACTTCCTAAAAAAATACAATTTTATTGTTTAAAGTACCAACCTGAAGACTTCCTTGAAAAATTGTAGTATGGGACTATTTGTTTTGTGTTGGCTACAAAAACTGAAGTAGCCATTCCCTCTCTCATTGACACTAATGAATAGAAATTAAAATTCTGTTATTTACAATGAAAAGTTAAGCAACATAGTTCATTATTATTGATTTGAAAGAGATTCAGGACCAATTGTAAATAACAATAAATATACCTGATGTAGTCTCCAAGTTTATCTGTCTTTTTCCCAAATACCACTGGGCTGTAGACTCGGTGGAACTGATGAAAGAATGCAGAGGCAGAGAGCCACATCCAATTGCCAGCATTGAGTGACCAATCCTGATCAAGAAGAAGCTCCTCAAATACCTTGAAACCAGACATTTACAAAGATAAATTCCTAGCTAGGTTCTTTTTCTAGACATTGAGTTTTGTGGTTCTAGTAAAAAATAACATTAATCTTCAGCAGTTTTCTCAATGAAGTAGACGCCTCAGAGTAGTGTAAAAATAATTTAGATACATAATGATACATCACATCATACATACATTACATTAATACAGTAAAGTCAATAAATTTGTGATTTACCTAAAATGTGGTATTCATTCCACCCACTGTGCTTAGTGATAGGAATGATAGATATCCAAGCAAGCTAACTGTTACTCCTATCTCCGTTCAGAGAAATGAATGCTCTCAGGTGCTACAATGTGTGCGGATAGTGAATGATTTTTTCGGATCGGATTCGGATCAGATAGCTCAAGTTCGGATCGGATAGTTTTCGGATTTGGAAATGGTACATAAAAAATCATAAATTCTTCATAGGATGAACAACAAAACTAAAATTTTTACTTCACTGCATTTAAAACTACCAGTAACAAATTTTAATTTGGCATAATTCACAAATGAAATCAACAGAAACCTTATAATTCACTATTAAATTACATCAACAGTTCTTAAAAGTTAGTTACATAAACCATGGATAGATTGATAAGTAATAATTCTCAATTTTATTTTATGATTCTATTTTATTATTAACTATTTTATTTATTACAATGATAAAAATAAATCACCATTAACAAAGAACCAAGATTTGAGAGACGACGTTGGCTCAATGCCATCGGCTATCTGTAGGGATATGCGATATTTGTGTACCAGTGACAAAGTCGCCGATATGGTTCTGTCACTGATATATCGGTGACAAGTAACTAGAAAAAGCAGTGACAGCGCAGCTACTATCAAACAAAGGCCTGTGTGCAGGTGCAGAGTTGGAATATCGGGCAGATAAAATACCAAAATACCCCAATCGGCCGTGTAACAATATTGAAACCCATGAAATCATGGTACCTTGTCGTAATCTAGTTAGTTATTCATCTTAAAATTATTTAAAAATGCAAAACTAATAACGCGTAAATTCATTCAACAAAGAGAAAATGTAGAATAAAAACTAGTGGAAAATTTGTTGGTTATGTGGACATCGAATGACGAAATAGGCCAAATGCAAATTTGGCAGCACTATATCGTATTGCTCAAACCCAGAAAACTTTGAGAATGCGATAACAAAACATTGGATCATTTACGTTGCACATAAAAATGGAGTAGTATTATTTTTGCTGGAAATACCGTCCCAAAACGAGCTATTATGATGGTTTGTTACCAGTAACATTAAATCAACAATTCAAGTTTTTTCGTAGCCGAAATCATATTTTATACGGAATAATATCAAACCGCAATCTGATACTCGGTGCAACTATCGATGACGCTATGCTTTGTATTTTAACATGCAATATCATGTTGAACTTACGGTTACTTAAATGTGTAGTTGAAGAATCGAATAATCATACCGCATCCTCGGACCGCCCAATGACGTTGTTTCATTCCGACTGGATATGAATTGCGTAATTTCGTCATCTGCTTCAATATTTACGTTCAATCAAAGATGTTCCGTATTGCCGACTTTTCAAACGGAAAATTTTTTTCTTTTATCTTTCGGTTTTAATGTTCATTTTATATGGTCTATCCGAAAGTTCAGATATTTATTGGACTTTACCGGATACTTGTTTTGCAATTGGATCGGAGCCAGATATCCGATCCGACTTTTTGGATATCCGCAAACCTCTACTCTCAGGTTATAAAAGTCATTGTTATGAGTACAAAATGAAGTACTGAAGGATTAAAAGAATCACGACTACCTACCTATCATGACTATAGAAATCATAACTAACCAAACATAACTGTGTTTGGATTTATGAGACTAATTCAGTAGACTAAAAGAGCGAGGCTAACCTTCTGTCCCTCCTCCCACGATTGCCACAGATCTCCACGAGTGAGGAAACAAGCAACAGCATGGCGTGCCAGGTGGTGGATCCAGCCCTCCTGACGCAACTGGCGCATGATGGCGTCTATGAATGGGTAGCCTGTCTGACCCTGAGATAATAAATAATAATTTGAACATAAGTTATAACAAAAAACTAGCAAACCATGCTATAGTTTAACCAATGGAATTTTATTCTTGATGCATTAAAGGCCAGAAACTAATTTAGAAGGATGAGAATAAACTGATAAATAATAAACTGCCAATCTAATCAGCATGTCTAGCCTTGGCTAACCTTATTGGCAGAAGGGCTGTGCAGTATTTTACTAATTTGCCTGTAGATGACCGATGTAAACATAGTGAGTGGTATTGTGACAAAGTAAATTCCATGTCTCATAAAATTTATTAAATTGTTAATTTATTTATTGTTATTTAACAACAATGTTGTAGCTTGTTGGTGCTCCAACATTTGTCTCTAAATTACTCAGTATACTCATACTTGGTCAGTATCCTTGAAAAACAGACCCAAATAAGTGGGAGATGGACAAATGTTGAGAAAAATGTGGGGATAGTACGGAGTCAAGTGGTGTAGATAGTTGAACAACACTACTGCTAACCACACAAATAATATGGTAAGAACAAAGAGGATTGAACAATCGTTGCCAACCTAAGCTGGCCAGCAATAATTTGCAGTCGTAATTTGTAATTTGTTGTGGGGTTTCTCTTGTGTTAAAGGGTAATTTAAATGTAAAATCCTAACTTTTAATAAAACTAAAGAGGAAAAAAATTAAAAATAAAAAAATTGAAAAAGCCTACAATAATTATGTTTAGCACCCCAATACTATTCCAGTACATTATGTTTTACTAGGACGGTGGGACGGTGGGAGTTCTGTGATCAAGCTACTTGGAGGTCGCAAAATGTGGATAGTTATAAGCAATGTCTGACATACGATACGATATTTCCAGTTATGGATTAACATGTGTAATATTGCATACTATGTTCATCCACAAAGACCGAACTCATAATTAGACCAGTTTGTAAATCAGAGAAGAAATTATGGTTCATATTCTATGTTAAACTGTAGGTTCCTCAGATGTCACTATCTGTTGGGTTATTAATTATAAGTTCTATCTAAGGAACATGTCAGTGACAAGACTACAAGATCGTGCCGCATTCATTTCTTTTCATTCTTGGATTAAAATATCTAACAGTATTTTTCAGGAAAAGTATCAAAGTTAAATCACACCTAGTCAGGCCTGAAATAGGTGAGGCAGTTAACATGTTGATCCACCCAAAGAAAGCATACTGACTGAATAAAATGTTTTTATACAAGTGAAAACCCTCAGGAAGTCAGTAATACTATGTGGGGAGGATGCCTCTAACGTTTGGGCAATATGGTATAAGATAATAAATAATAATTTGAACATAAGTTATAACAAAAAACTAGCAAACCATGCTATAGTTTAACCAATGGAATTTTATTCTTGATGCATTAAAGGCCAGAAACTAATTTAGAAGGATGAGAATAAACTGATAAATAATAAACTGCCAATCTAATCAGCATGTCTAGCCCTGGCTAGCCTTACTGGCAGAAGGGCTGTGCAGTATTTTACTAATTTGCCTGTAGATGACCGATGTAAACATAGTGAGTGGTATTGTGACAAAGTAAATTCCATGTCTCATAAAATTTATTAAATTGTTAATTTATTTATTGTTATTTTAACAACAATGTGGTAGCTTGTTGGTGCTCCAACATTTGTCTCTAAATTACTCAGTATACTCATACTTGGTCAGTATCCTTGAAAAACAGACCCAAATAAGTGGGAGATGGACAAATGTTGAGAAAAATGTGGGGATAGTACGGAGTCAAGTGGTGTAGATAGTTGAACAACACTACTGCTAACCACACAAATAATATGGTAAGAACAAAGAGGATTGAACAATCGTTGCCAACCTAAGCTGGCCAGCAATAATTTGCAGTCGTAATTTGTAATTTGTTGTGGGGTTTCTCTTGTGTTAAAGGGTAATTTAAATGTAAAATCCTAACTTTTAATAAAACTAAAGAGGAAAAAAATTAAAAATAAAAAAATTGAAAAAGCCTACAATAATTATGTTTAGCACCCCAATACTATTCCAGTACATTATGTTTTACTAGGACGGTGGGAGTTCTGTGATCAAGCTACTTGGAGGTCGCAAAATGTGGATAGTTATAAGCAATGTCTGACATACGATACGATATTTCCAGTTATGGATTAACATGTGCAATATTGCATACTATGTTCATCCACAAAGACCGAACTCATAATTAGACCAGTTTGTAAATCAGAGAAGAAATTATGGTTCATATTCTATGTTAAACTGTAGGTTCCTCAGATGTCACTATCTGTTGGGTTATTAATTATAAGTTCTATCTAAGGAACATGTCAGTGACAAGACTACAAGATCGTGCCGCATTCATTTCTTTTCATTCTTGGATTAAAATATCTAACAGTATTTTTCAGGAAAAGTATCAAAGTTAAATCACACCTAGTCAGGCCTGAAATAGGTGAGGCAGTTAACATGTTGATCCACCCAAAGAAAGCATACTGACTGAATAAAATGTTTTTATACAAGTGAAAACCCTCAGGAAGTCAGTAATACTATGTGGGGAGGATGCCTGTAACGTTTGGGCAATATGGTATAAAATTAAAAGTAGCTTTGCTAAGTAATTAAAAAAAAACTAAGAAACAATTCTATGACAAGATTATAAGGTTATAATTCCTGCTGTCTTCAATCCAATGTTCTTTTTAACACGACTAGTTTCGGGAAAAATTGAAGTACACTTGAAAATAGAAACATTGTTCCCAAAACTATTTTGTGTTAAAAAGAACATTGGATTGAAGATAGCAGGTATTATAACCTTATAACCTAGTCATCTACTCAATCCAGGAGGCAAAATGTTTAAAAATCTGTGACATCCGGTGGATTCAAAAGGGGAGTAATATTGTGCTAGATTAAAAATTATGATAGTGGAATAGAGAAGTAGAGCAGTATCTAAGTCCAAGAGTTATATGTGATTAACATCAATAATAGGAGGTGATTATTTTCAACCGAACAATCTACCATACTCACATGGGTCCAAGCTTGGAGGTACTGTGGGTTGTTGTCCCAAGGCACTTGTATGCAGACAGGATTGTCCAGCATGCGGTCAAAGTTGGGTGTTCCAGCTGCCACCGTATAGTAGAACTCTCTCCAGTACATCTGTCCCATCAGAGACACAGGTGGCTTCGAGTGTGGCCGGCCAGTTATCACCTATGTAAATCAATTATTCTTCATTCCACTGACAAAGTTACAGAATGTGGGAAATTCACAATATAACTGAAAGATTGATTTTCTGAACCTGCATACTTCCGTTTGGCTTCAACGTTTCAATTGTCAGTGACACGATTCAACCTTCAAGTGGCTATAAAACATACTCTAGCGGCAGAGCAGTGAATTGAATGAGTAAGTTCCTACTTTAGGTCACAGTCGGTGTTGATTCGGCAAAACGGCCTAGTGACTAAACAGTTCACAAAATTGACGACAGATGGCACCACCTGCCTGATGTTTGACTGTCACAAAAGCGATGGTCACTAGTTGTTGGGTTAACAAGCTGCAAGTTAACTATGGGGAGATATTTAGTTCACAATTTGGAATATTAAAAAGTTTTAAGAATTTGTTGTAAAGTAATATAGATGAAGTAACCTCTTTGAGTCTGTAGTAAAACAAGCGTGAAGAGAGACATCCAAAACGAAAATATGGACTGAGAACAGTTGTGCTTGGCTCTAGACTGTTTGGCGACGTATTGGGCTTTTCAAACTTGCAGATGTAATCCTACGAACAGAATAAAAAGGATTATTAAGAGAAATATACAGATTAAAGTAAATCAGTCATTCTTTGTATGCAACAATTATAATAGATTATGATGAATAGTGTCATTATAGATTCATGTTTTAATTCAAGTAACATTTAAAAAGATACATAAAAAATAAACAAAAAAATTACAAACAAAAACATTAGGATGAATATTAATAATATTCCAATGCCCTATTTCATCAGCATGACTAAGCAAACCACCAATTATTAAAAGGTTGATCATTTAAAAATATAAGCAAACCTCTTGATAAGCTATTATATATTTATGTTTGAAAATTCTTCAATAGAATAAGAGCTATATTAGCTGATAATTTGTTAAATTTTAATTTTAATACTAATCGCATAAGACAATTGTTCAAGTAGGGGTCTGCGGTGCACCAAAAAATTCAGTATGGTTTTAGATTATTATCTTTTATGAACTTCTGCTTTTTCAGAAACATTTTTACTTGCTAAACAAAAGTTGTGATTCGCCAATGTCACAACAAAGACAGTTCTGCTCATATTGACTATTTTTAACTACATTCAGGCGATACGATCCTTCTATCCTTCTGAAGTGAAAGAATTTTATTTGCCAGTCTAAAGTTGCAGTATAATTTTGTTACTATTTCAGTTACTGACTAACTTAATCACGCTATAACATTTCTAAATACAAAGTATATTGTGATTGATTATGAAGTATATAGTGAGCTACTTTTTCAGCATCAAGCCGACAAATTAATAATCAATTTTGAGGAATACGATCAAGGGTTGGCAAATAAGTGAGACTTGACACATATTTCGTTGGTCTGTTGCGAACTTACTCATAAATTATTCCACTCGCTTTAAGTTCCCGATCTTTGTGTGTTTTATTAAAAGTTTTATAAATGGCACATTCCAAATTATTAAGATTAAGATACAATCAAAACATAATCAAGACTTACTGGAGTAATAATATAGTTTGAAGGATGTAGATATTATATCGTGGTAGCCGGAAAATTTGTTGTCGTTTTTGTCTGTCTTTTTACCAGATTGCCAAATCCTAGTTCTCAGTTCTTTTTTCCACTACTTTATTGAAATACTAACTAATTATTGAAATAAAGTTAATTTTGAGTTTTGTCATTAAATAGAATTTAATTATGATTTAGTTATTTTTAGTTTACGAATGGTTCTTTATATTTCATTATTATTATTATATAAATTGTTATTATTAACAGCAGATTTTTTTGCGTTGGATGATTTACTAGAATGGATATCCACTTCGACTAACATGGGGTTCGATAGATCTGTGACTGTTCAAGAGATGAGTCATTCAAATCTATTATTAGATTTTATTTCAGTAGATTGATTTGGCGCTTCAGGCTTTGTGGGTCTTTTTGGCATTTTGAACGAATAGATTTTTTTATGTGTAGCTCTGAGATTACTTATAAGTTCTTCCTGCTTATTTACTTGTGATGAGAGCAACTGACTGTCTGTGTAAAATGCATTTTGTGAGGCTATTTCTTCTTTATACGTAGGTTCTCTTTTTTTAGTCCCTCTTTTTCTGGTTTTAAAACCCTAATTTTGCTATTAAATTGTTCTTCGTAAGTAATAGTCTTCAAGATTATTTAAGTTTTTTTTTCAATCAATGAATTATCAAGAAAAAAATTAAGAAGTCAATTGAACTAAACACACCTCAGTGTATTCCTGGGCGATGTAACGATGAATGCACTGAGCAGCAAAAAGTAATGTGCTGTCTACGGTATTTAAAATCTTGCCAGCTACCGCGTTACTCTGTGACAGCAATCAGAGGCTCGAGCCTCAACCAACAACTCCACAGAAGTTAGTGGGATAATACAAAATAGTGTACGTTCAGAATGAGAATTAGAGCAAGAATGTGAAAATGGGAGGAGTTTCTCCACCTCCAAAAACGTGAATTTAAAAATACAGACATGTTAAAAAAGTCTGATAAAAGATTTTAAAGTAATCTTCCTTATCTATGGTGATGTAATATTTGTACAGTGCCGTGATGTCCGAACTCTTTATTGTAAAACTAACTTATTGTGAGTGAATAACTTAACAAAATCAAATCAATAAACAAATAATTGCCTAGTTGATAGAAAACACTAACTTTCTTGGCAAGATGCTCCTCCATGCGCCGTAGAGCCTCCGTTTCCCCCCCAGGATATAAACAAGGCCCCATTGTGCTCTGGTCTACTCCCAACTTGTCCAGTGAAGGGAGAAGGTACTGCCCCTCATCTAGCGGGGCACGAGCAGCAGCTGGGATGGAGGTGGGGGCTTCTACAGGTCTTGGTGGGGCTCCCATACTCTCCGCCACTGAAATCCACTTTTGCATTGTTAGGGGTGGTTTGCCAAGGTTCTTGGCTATTACACTGCAAACAGTAATAAACAGTATCAGTGGTGACACATACTTTCTCCCCTAAGTAAATTTAAAAACAACAATCTTTAATAAAACTATTATATTCTTTGAAATTTATCTAAATAGTGTGTAGAATTCTTAGGGAATATCTACCGTGGTTAAATAAATCTGTCAGTTTAATAGATAATAACTGGATATTACATATTAAAAGTACCGCAAATGTAAAATGTTATAGCCTTCAGTTAGGTTATAAACTGTCGAAAATAATTATTTTCCTTTTACCCTAGCTCTTTTTGTTCACCGTATAATCTTTATCTTCCTGAGTCGCCCAGTAAACCATACTATTGTACATATAAGGGACCAAATTCCTTTTTTAAGACACAAGTCAATGGGAAGGGTTATAATTTTAGAATTGTATTTTTATACAGATTTATGTTGTAAGATTGTAAAGGATTAGGCGACATCTGCAAAACTAGGTAAGAAATCTTCTTGAGTAGAATATATTACTATCACAAGAAATATGTGATAAAGATGTTAAACGTTGATCCACTTGAATCGTTACGCTTGAATTGAAATATCCTTGAATTGAAGAATTGAAACGTTAAACACTTGATCCACCTCAAAGGTACAGGAGACAAATCAAAAGACCTTCATCTTTTTGCTTGAAGTAACAAATCTAAGGACAAAGTTAACAGATAAACTGGATAGAAATTCCTTGAATATGTTGAGGTGGATATACATTTAAAATATTTGAAGC
The DNA here is from genome assembly GCA_023375725.1 of Nephotettix cincticeps. Classification (NCBI taxonomy): domain Eukaryota; kingdom Metazoa; phylum Arthropoda; class Insecta; order Hemiptera; family Cicadellidae; genus Nephotettix; species Nephotettix cincticeps. The sequence goes on along the minus strand of CM041786.1, from coordinate 24,847,586 downwards.
ACAAAAAATAAAAAAACCGAAATAAGATTCATAAATTTCAATAAATTTACATAGTCAATACAAAAATAACCTTACGCTTCTGTGTTGTAAATTGTATGAGATGTGTGAGTGATAACTTCAATTCCATTTTCCTCAGCAAGTTTCATCACAGTAGCATCTCTTTGTAAAGGGTATGGTTCAATGTCAACTTCAAAAGTTAGCCTTTTGACATTCCATTTTTCAAATAGTTCAGATAAAACTTCTTCCGGTGCCCCTTGAAAAACATAGAGCCTGAAAACACGAAAAACATCAGTAGAAAATTGAAGATTAACATTGTCTAAGAGTTTATTAAAATTATTGTATTTGAAAATTACTATGACTCAACACGGATTTATCAGATCTCACTGAACTCTTTCACCAATACCTGTTTAAGATTTATTATATTCATGAAAATGGAATTATTGTAATTTAAAAAAGCTACAACATCTACATCTTTATTCAGTAATGTACAATGTATATAGAGGAATAGCGTCAGTTAATTCAAGTACACTATATTTCTTAAGGCATAGAGGCCAGAATTTACTTTCCCACGAACATAATCAATATGATTTGGCCATGATAGATTTTTATCGATTTTCAACGTAGAAATTCAGATATATCGATTTGCTTAATTTAACTGCTGTCCAAGACAATTAATGGATTGTTCTTCTTCCTTGCATGCTTTGCGCTAAATGATATGAAATTTGTTTTCTTAAAATTTAAAAGCAAATTATTTTGTGATAAAAAGTTATCTACATTTGCAAGTTCGGAAAAGGAATTGTGATCGATTTCTTCAAATGATTTACCGGATATCCTAATTTTGATGTCATCGGCATAAAGATACATGTTTCTACTAGGAATACAGGTTAAAACATTTGAAATTGCATTTACATAGGAGAGGAAGAGTATGGGGCTGAGTATAGAGCCTTGAGGCACACCAAAAGGACACGATTTGATTTTTACCCAGTTACCCTTTAAATGTTTAATTTCTACAAATTGTTTTCTGCCAATGAGGTATGATCTAAACCAAGATTGTGTCGGTTACCTGATTTAAAGGTGTTTCAGTCTACAGAACACACGATTAGTTGATGCTGTTATATTGTAATAAAACCATCTACTCTTTCGGAACATACAATAAAATTATTGTATATACTTATATAGATGCTTCTTAACAACAGCTTGACATTAGGTAGTAACAAGACCGGGGTTTATACGATTCTCCAATGATATGTTAAATACCCTGTAGCAGATCAGCGTCCTCAGCGAACTTCCATTAATTTATAAATTATTTGAAATAATACAAACCAAGCTTGATAACATAGATTAAACCATATACAAATATTATAACAGTATGTTTAAGAACACAGGAAGTTATAGCAATTTAAAAACAATACTCCATAAAAATATCATAGGAAATGAGGAAGTACGTTCTCTAAAATAATAAATATTGAAACAGATATTTTTTGACATATATCGGTACACCTCATCTAATTGAAGCTATCTAAGATTTATCACAATATAAAAATTATAAAAATCCATACTATATTAATTTAATTAACCACCATAAGAAAAACATTGAGAATGAGTGAGTCAGTTTGGTGCAATTAGGAAGAAAAATAATTTAGATTTTTTAGCATACATTTTCAGATCTAACCCTTGATCGGCACATGACGGAGGTTTCCTCCGCTACGTGCCGATCTCACAAATATTTTGCTTACAAATTTGGAAAACGATTGTTTTGCATTTGGCGCTTGTATGTACCTCGAGGCCAGGTGTAGAAAAATACAAAGTATCAAATAAAATCTCATTCCAAGTTCTTATCTACAAACTTGAAGCAAAAGATTCACCTTGAACCAATTTTGCGAAGGTTATTGTCCAGGTTTTTGAGAGATTGATGCATGAATCTCCAACGATTACAGCCAATGCTCCGGTGCTTCCAATAGTATGAATCCAAGATAAAAACTGGACGAAGCTGGTAGATTTCTTCATTATTCTGAAACAACACAAAAAAGTTCAGTAAAGATAACTGATATAGGCCCTACGGTATTTCTTGAAAATTATGAAAAACTAAGTACTTATTCTTACTGATATATTATATTTACTAATTCTTAGGTTCAAGAATTTCCCATGTAAAACTGAAAAAAAATTTTATTTTCAGGTAAGCTTAGTGTGGTTAAATTGGAAATTCAATTAAAGAATAATAAATATTGAAACAGATATTTTTTGACATATATCGGTACACCTCATCTAATTGAAGCTATCTAAGATTTATCACAATATAAAAATTATAAAAATCCATACTATATTAATTTAATTAACCACCATAAGAAAAACATTGAGAATGAGTGAGTCAGTTTGGTGCAATTAGGAAGAAAAATAATTTAGATTTTTTAGCATACATTTTCAGATCTAACCCTCGATCGGCACATGACGGAGGTTTCCTCCGCTACGTGCCAATCTTACAAATATTTTGCTTACAAATTTGGAAAACGATTGTTTTGCATTTGGCGCTTGTATGTACCTCGAGGCCAGGTGTAGAAAAATACAAAGTATCAAATAAAATCTCATTCCAAGCTCTTATCTACAAACTTGAAGCAAAAGATTCACCTTGAACCAATTTTGCGAAGGTTATTGTCCAGGTTTTTGAGAGATTGATGCATGAATCTCCAACGATTACAGCCAATGCTCCGGTGCTTCCAATAGTATGAATCCAAGATAAAAACTGGACGAAGCTGGTAGATTTCTTCATTATTCTGAAACAACACAAAAAAGTTCAGTAAAGATAACTGATATAGGCCCTATGGTATTTCTTGAAAATTATGAAAAACTAAGTACTTATTCTTACTTATATATTATATTTACTAATTCTTAGGTTCAAGAATTTCCCATGTAAAATGTATGTTCCTATGTAAAACTGAAAAAAAATTTTATTTTCAGGTAAGCTTAGTGTGGTTAAATTTGAAATTCAAGTAAAGAAATACTTATCTTAAAGGTATAGAATAATGAAAAGAAGTTTCATCATGGTGGGTGCATCCATTAGCACGGAAAAGCGCTACAAAGACCTTGTTCAGTGTTACAAAGAGGGACTGACTGACACAAAAAAAATTGAGATACGACCCGTTTTGACTTCTCTATAGTTATAAAACCTAGATATAACTAAAAATATTTAAAATTTCAAGCATTGTACAGAAAAAACTCCAATTTTAGCGAATTTCCCATAGGGAAGAAGCTATTACCGTAGGTTTCATGGCAAGACTTAAGCCCGGGACCATGTTATTTTTTAATCTTTAGGTGCCTAGAGACCAAAAACAATATTCGTTAAAATTTATATATATATATATATATATATATATATATATATATATATATAGAGAGAGAGAGAGAGAGAGAGAGAGAGAGCGTGATGTATGTGTACATCGGGGTCGCCACCGTTACTGCTACCGCACCAGGTATGTGAGAAGCTGTTGTTGTACTTTGCTGGAGACATTGATATATTTAATCCTGAATGGGTCCAGTACAGAAATTGATGAGCTGAGTGAAGGTATCACGGATGGTCGTCAAACTGCAAACATTTGTTGAAGGTGAAGGTAGTATTCAATGGCTGATGGTAAACGAACGGTTTTACCCCAGGTGGGTCGCTGTCTAGGCAGTTAATCCCACTCTTCTTCACAAGAGGACATGCCCGCGGATCCTGGGGAGTGCAACAATCAGCTTCAAGTACTGCAGGAGATTATGCAGGTGCCGGAGTTCAGAGAGGAGCTTGCCTTTGCACGCAGCTCCTTGACTGGTAGGTCACCACCCTCTCAAGCAAGTAAGTCACACCCTTAGTAGGAGTGGAAGGAGCTGCACCCTAAGAGGAAGAGGATCTCTGAGGCATCTTCTCCCCGTATAGGTAATACTGGTGACGGTGTCTCTCCACTGTAGCAGGGAAAGACTGGTGATTCAACCCCTAAATCTGAGACAACTTTCAGGGGAAAACTCACATCGAGCTGGCAATTGTGCCTGCAGCATAACCAGACATAAAACTGACTGATGAGGAATACTGCAAGCTACAGGTAATTCTGGGGGACCTGATGATAGATGACAAGTCGGGAGTCGCAGCCGCTCTAGATCTCCAAGACCTTTCAGGAGAAAGGTGCGGTGGGTAGCTGTGTGTTGCAGTGTGTAAAACTCTGTGTAAGTGAGTTATTTTACTTTACATTTACACACTCTTATTTATAATTGAACTCGCTTGGCTGTGGAGATACCCAGGATCGAATCAAATGAACACTAATAGTCAGAACACTTTATTATAATACAAAATAAAGATAGTGAACACAAATTAAATTGGAAGTACAAGTTTTGAGTAAAATTCCTTTCTAATTAAATGAACCAAAGAAGACAATTAAACTGTGTAACTGCAGGGGTCTATATTAATCACTACTCGTCATACTGAACAATTACCAACACATCATATACTATCAATCAACTAATTTACAAGACAAGCTTTAAAGAATCTATACACATCTAAGGCGTTATTAAAGTGAATCAATTATATATATTTATAGATTTGAACCTTTTCTATAGATTATTATTTAATTGAGATTATAACTTGACCATGTTTTACTATCATATCATTTTATTTATATTGTTTTAACTTGTAATAATTTAAAAGGGAATATACTTCAATCGGAAGGCTTCTCCTAATTTTTTTATGTATATTTTTGTATTTATATTGATATCAAAGTTCTCTTTTGGGAAATCTTTAAATCACGAGAGGAGCTGACCTACCGGTCACCGCCGACGTAGCCCAGCCGCCTACTCCCTCGGCCCAGGTCCTTTGAACCGCTTCCGGACGTCCTCTGCGTAGGATGTGGGTCCTCGGGCCGTCAGGGTCTTCTTCTTCGGTGTCGGTGGAGTCGTCTCTCCTCGCTGTCGGCAGGGCAGATGGTGAGGTCCTCCGGATGTGGTAGGCTGGGTCGTCTTCTTGATGTTGTAGGGCTCCAACAGGCGCTTACTACGTCTCTGCTGAATTTTGCCCCTACTCGATCCAGGGCTTCCCAACCGTCACTCTTCTTAAGACTCTCTCCACACACTCCTCTCTAGCTTACAAATCCCTTCTCCCCGTCAGCTACCACGGCCACGCCTCTCTACCGATCCCAATCTTTGGTCTTGGTGATCGAAGCCTCATTGGTACTACCCCTTCCGCTTGGATCTTCAATTCACGTGAAAGGGCGTGGTGCTGACCACGAGTAAACCCGTGGTTAACTCCAGGTTATTCCCGTGGGAGAGGGTGATTTTTACAATTCTTTGTTATTAAATTTCGCCTGCGGCTGTGCCGCCGTAATTCTGTACGCCTGGAATGTTACCCGAGACGTCAAGACTTGTGGCGACGGACGTGCTTTCTTCCCACACCTTTTCGCTGCCTTTGAGAGGTCATGTCCGCTCTAGGAGGGCAGAGGGGGTAGAGTCAACTGGTGAACCTCTGAACTAACTAATATGACAAAGAAAGTCAGAGGAAACTTTAAAAAGCAAAACGCAGTAGGGATTGGAATAACTACCATATACTGCTGACAGAATATAATCTCGCTGTCAGGAGGGGCAACTCTTGGAAGAACTTTTAAGGCAATCTTGAGGGAGTCAGGGACACCTCTAGAATTTACGAGATTCTTGCAAAAGACAATTCCTTCTGTCTAGAGTTGAATATCCCAATGGAGAGCTCGTACATAATACTAAAGAGGTATTAAGGCCTTTGGCTAATACGCATTTCCCTAATATGTAATAAGCCCCGCATGTGTAATATTACAGCAAACTGACACCCTGGATGTTGGTGGGGCGCCTGCTCCCGCTCCAATCACCAGATGGATGGAAGCAGGGTGTATTGCGACATTCAGTAGGATCAGGTGGGCAATCAACTCACTCAGTCCTTTTTAAGTCACCGGGCCCAGATGGGATCATACCCGACCGTCTGTAAAAAGGTATTGAGGAAATCCTGTACATTCTTTGTAAACTGTTTACTGTATAATAATAAGACTTCTTCTCAGACAGTCAAGCCGCACTCAGAGCACATGACTTCTGTACCTTCAACACCAAGATGATGTGGGATTGCCGAAATGTGGTCTCTGCCCTTGTTAGTAGTAACAACGTCACTCTCTGCTGAGTCTCTAGTCATTCAGGTATTGAGTGGAACGAAGTAGCGAATCTTCTGACAAACGAAGGAGCAGTAACCCCCTTCATAGGACCTCAACCTTTCTGCGGAGTCTCAAGGGCACATGCCACTAAGTAATAATGGCTTGGACACGTGAGATTCATCGCAGAAGATGGTCAGATCGCCCCCTTCGAGAGTGAGTAAGTTGACCCTCAGTTCCCCATCCACGAGGGTTACAGAAGATCTTCTACGATTAGGTAGGTTGGAGATAAGACGTACCATAGGTCTCATCATAGGGCATGGGCCCTTGAAAAAGCACCTGGCAAGGCTGGGATTCTACACTGGGAATCCAGCAGGTAGATGGTGCGGGAAGTCAGAGAAGACTGCAGATCATCTGCAGTCTAAAGGGAGATCAAAATATGGGGTACTTAAAGATTGTGACTCCTGACTATGTACTTATAGTTAACATCAGTTCATACAGCAAATTAGTAGATTATTTTTACAATAAAAGAGTTAGATACAGCTATTAGGTCAATAAAAGATTACTATTCCTGGCATGGATGGAATTAATTATTCAGTAATTTTGTAGGTCTATACTGAAATAAAATTTTACAAGAGTACAAAGGTCCAATGCAGTGAAATCTGCATATTGTGGAATCCAAGTTCGAAAAGTATACAATGTGCATTAAGCATTCTAACATACATAGGCCTATTTCCACACATTATAATTAATTCACAAATGAGTTGTAGGGTATTTTAAAATTTTAACAAACTTTAGACGGTAACCATTTTAAAAATTTATCATGGTTGAATTACTTGTTAAGAACACTAAATGACTATCACAAGGGCTTACCTTTTCAATAGCAGAAATCAAAGATGGATTGTCATGAATTCTGAGCCCTTTCCTGAACCAGTGTATGGAAGAAAATGGTGACATTTAACTTCAATGGTGACTTAATCACTAATTCATCAAAACACGACAAATTAATCACAAAAAACAAACAAATAAGTATTTGTTTTCTATTGTGCAATTGAGAATTAATTGAAAGAAAATTAAAAATTGAATAGATGTCAGATGTCATTAACTTATAACAATTTTTTGGCCGCGGGGTCCAGTCTTGCCAAATAACAATATAAAACTTGCCTAATTCCCATGTGTGTGACCTAAACCGATCATGTAAAATAAAAAAATGATATTAGCAGAGAGTAACGGATTATAACTTGACTATCCGTTCATCTATGATATTAGGTAAGATGAGATAGTCTCAGTTTCATAAAAAGCAATGATAAAATTAAAATCAATAATAAAGAAAATTTTACAAGTATTTATAAAAATCTGTTTAAACATACATTTTCCTATTTACATTATACTTAACTGAAATGATGTAGGTTTTTTTAAGGAACATGAAATAACATCTACATAAATAACTTTTCAATTTTATACAAATTTTAAATGATAAATAAAGGTTTGCTATTCTTATGATTATTATGGGAACAAAGTATGCAGTTTTCATTAAACACATATATAGATTTTTTGAAATTATATCTCAAAATAAGCTAAAAATCATATCAATTGTTATAATAAAAATTAAATTTTTTTAATCATAAGATTAACATTACCTCAAAAAACAAGATGATGAATTTTTTTATATTAACCAGTTGGAGAAAAGAAACATTTAACAATGTGTAACTATTCAATTGGAATAAATTTGAAAAAACTAATAAATAACAAAAAAAAAATTTGTACAAAAAATAACATTCAATTGACGAAGTGTAGGTTAAGAATTAGATTGTAGAATACATTATAATTTGTATTATTGCATTTTTCGAGAGTTCGTCTTGACACACACAACAATATATTAATATATATTTATATTAAAAATATAAATTTTTAGACTATGACTACACCTAAAAAGATCAATTGCTTTATTTTATGATAGGTAATACTTCTTCCCTAGAAAATTTAAAAATGATAATAATTTTGCATAAAAAATATAAAGTTTGAGTGTCTTGACATACAACTGATTTGAAATTCTCGTCTTATTTGAAACCATACATTTTAACCTACTATACGTTAAGCCTTGTGATTTTTTGTGAGCTGAAAATTGATCTGTGTAGACAAAATGATATTTTGTTGTAGTAATTGATATTTTAATATGACAATTCAACTAACACTTTAGCTGGTCATATGCTTCCTTTCCCCCTGAAAACAATGTTGCAATTAAAATTAAGAAGACTCACACAGTTCTCAAATTAGTTTAAAGTAATATATGTAATTCTTAAGTTCACTCCTATATCTTACACTTTAATGTACGAACAGAACAAGTGGGTCGCGGTGAAAGCCATAAGTTAAGTCGCGGTCGATGATGTCGACTGCTTATAGTGAGGGGGTCACCCGCGCTGTCAGTGCAGCGCGAAAATCATTGGAGAGTGATGTGTGTACTGCGTAAATAAAAATAAAGATCCTGTATTTCATGTGATGTTGTTAGACACAAGTTCAGATACGGTAGTGATAGTGATGAAATGTCAATTCCCTCTCCAGGACATGCATGTTGCGATGTTGTTTGTAGAACATGTTCCACAGAACAGGAACACTGTAAACGGTGGCAATAAGTTCTTCCTTCAATTATCAACTTTAATTGAAACTACATGTGGCGTCTCGGGGGAAGGTTAGACGTGGGGTAGGAAGATCGGCCTTGGACGGACCAATCGCAAAGAAGTAGCCAGGTAAACCGCGTGGTAAGTGTTGATATAAATTAAATGAGTTTGATTTTTAAAAGCATCGCTGTAGATCTCCACAAGGCTTACATGGGCAACGAGTACGTAAGATTGCTGCCGTAAGAAACATCAAATTTGGGAATTTTATGGATTTAATTATCGAACAAGATGGACTTGCATACCCTAATTTTGAAGGAATATTCAAGTAAGTAATTGAGTTATTGATTTTTTACTATCCTCTATAAAATTAACATTTAGATTTTTCTTAAATTATACATAAATAAATTGAAAACTTAATTTTTGGAGTACAAAACCTACCCTAAAGTGTAGTTAATTTAGTCCTATTGCGTTGCCCAATGAACTCATCCAAGATATTAGAGAAAGGAGCAACTCCACGGAAATTCATAATCATCATACAATAATAATTGTGTTTGTTATAGTATCGACACATGTATAAGCTTATAAATATATATATATATATATATATATATATATATATTAAATCTGATCTATATAGTTCACTTTTAAGGACTACTGTTATTTTAATTATAGTTAAAAAAACTGAGTATCCTTTTATTTAACTTGAAAATGGCCTAAAGGTCGAAACATGTCGTTAAAATAAAAAATGTTTCTAAAGGATACTCAGTTGTTTTTTTAAACTATACTTTATATATATGTATATGTAATATTTTTAAAGACCGTCCCAAAACGTTCAGGGGGTAGAGTTATTAACTTCTGTCATGGTCCCGAGCTTAACTGTCACCATGCAGGTCATGTGTATAGTTCATTTTTCCATTTGAAATTCGCTAATGAAGTTTAAGGGAGATGAGATAAATGTGTCTTATATATGAGTTAGATTTAAAATGTGTAACTACATGTTAATGCTTTAATACTTAATATGTCAACAAGAAAAAAAACAGGTGAAAAAAAGAGGCGGGAATTTGGATTGGGACAACGACAAAGAGACCGAACAGCAACAGACAGACAAGTGAGAACTGAGAACAGTCACGACAAGTTACTGTCCGTAAGTTTGTAAGTGTAGAGTGTAAAGACTTGAGCAAAGCCAGAGTGACGATTGAAGACTAAACTCGAAACTGTGCATTTCCACTCGTTTGTTCACCGTTGCTGATTGTTTTCGTCGTTAAGTATTCATGTTTTGTCTTGTGTAATTGGTGTTTCTATGGTTTTGTTAATTATATATTTGTTGGTTAAGTTAATTCATTTGGACAATTAACACCCATCACTTTATGTTGTGACAAATTCTATACACGCATTTCAAATTTAGGTTATTTCTAATCTTGGTTGAGCTGTTTCATTGTTTCAAGCCATTATTAGCTATGCCACTGCAGAGCAGTTGGAGCTTAATAATGCTGTTCAGTCGATATTAGATATAAGTAGTAGTGAACAGCCTAACAAGTATTATCAATGAACCTCCTTAAGAAAACAATGATGATTGAGACAATAACCATAATAAGGTTAAACGCGAGGTAAAAATCCCTAGGCATAGTAAAACCCAACAGTTTTAGGGGCCTACCATATACACCACCCCAGCCCATTAGAAGTGCTAGTGTAATTCAATTTGAAAATCCAAGTTAAGGTCAATCAATTGACTATAGTTGAGGTAATTGACAAACATGAATCAGGTGTTTATCACATTGTACGTAAAAGAGAAGAATGTTGCAATCTCTTGTAAAGACCATCAAACTGCATACAGGTTAGTTACCTCGACTATTCTTCCAGAGTTTCTTATTTTTATTCCAGGCAATAGTTCAAATCAGTGGAGTCTTGAAGCATACAGAATTACAGAGGGCAGGATGGTAAGGAAATGAATTCCAACTCATTTGGAGAAATTGTTATTTTAGGAAAACAAACTTCCTGATAAAATTAGCCTTAATTATTTGCTCCTCCCTGTTGAAAGATATCAAATCAAAAATGTTTCAAATCAAAAATGTTTTATTCTGCAATAATATACTACATATATAATACAAATACATAAAGAAAAATATAGAAAAAAATACACATATATACATGATAAATATTTTGGTTTATGCAGAATTTCCACATAGGAAAAACCCCGTGCGTGGAAATGAGCCGTTTTATCAAATTTTTAAAAATATAAACATTAAAAAAAAGATAACATATAACTAAAAAAATAAAGTATTTTGTAAAGAAATTAACTTAGGAGACTGCTGCCTAAACTGCAATGAAGAGAAAAAAAAATTAATGCATAGTAATAAAAAGATAGTGTTTTATGTTCAATAGTTCTTAGTAAGATTCCTAATGATTTATTACTGAATTTACAAAAAAAATAAAAATAGAATTTGAATCGATTTAGACCAAACAAAACAACTCTGAGAGAAATATGGAATCCCATCAACCACCCCCCCCATAAAGGCAATCAGATCACATACATTCCTTCACTCACACAACACAAGCACACCAGCAAACACACAATCTTTTACACCATCAAGCAGGAAAGTTAATGTCTGTAAGTTGAAGTCAAGACAATGTTGGCTCCATGTCTGCCAATCGCTATGAGCCACTGTAAAATTCGTTTTTTGTAAACCGTCACCGTACAGTCACAGTTCCGTAGGTCTTGAGGTAGATTGTTGAATAAAGTGTGAGCAACATAGTAACAGTTTGTAGTGGAAAAGGTTCTTGTCAGTCTCGGTACACGTATACCTACCCCCAAAGCATGTCTTGTTCTGTAGTCATGGGATGTGCGTTCAAATAAGTCACCGGAGTGTTTAAAAATGAATAGTGCCAATGTTTTTATAAATAGTTGCTTAACGTCCAGAACACTCATCTCAGCAAATAGAGCATCCGAAGGGTAGCGACGACACCTTCCTAGGGCAGCTTTAATTATAGCCTTTTGCGTGACCACAATTGGCTGCAAATTGCCACTGTATGCACCGCCCCAGGCTATCATCCCACCCTCAATGAGTGACTGCACATAATCATAGTAAGCAATTCTGATTTCATTTATATCAAGTACCTGGTGAAGCTGGAAAAAAGCAAATATAAATTTTCTCAATTTAGAATTTAGATATGAAACGTGATCTGTCCATGAAAGTTTAGAGTGAATGATTATGCCTAAATATTTGTACTTTTGAACTCTATCAATCAGAGGACAGTCACTAATATTGTTTTCTTGTGTGTCACACGAATGTATTTTTAGTTCATTGTTAGGCGTGTCTCCACTGGCTCTAAGGGAAATTGGCATGAATTTAGTTTTATTTATATTGAGTGTTAAAACATTCTGGTCAAACCATTTTTTAATTTTCGCATTTAAGCTTCGAGATCGCCGAGAGTAGGGAAATGGGGCGATGGTTTACAGGGAACAAATGATTCTTGCCTGGTTTCGGGATCAAGATTATCTTCGCGGAGTTCCACATGGCCGGGAAATAATGGAACCTGAGGGCAGCATTGAAAATTAGTAATAAATATGCAAATATAGGGGCTGGGGCGGCCTGCAGGGCCGTCGTGCCTATCCGGTCGAGGCCAGGAGCTTTTCGTGGCTTGAGCCTTCGAATCGCCAATTCCAGCTCCGACATCGTGAAGGGGTCTAAGCTGTCTCCTGGAGGTTCTAGAAAGTAGTTCTCCATGAAATGCTCAACCCTCTCACCTTGGAGTTTGTCGTAGACATCGTGGTTTGTCTGAAACTGAGCATGCATTGTGTTAGCAAAAGTTTCCGCCTTGTCCTCTGCTGTGTAGACCAGGCCATGATCTCTTTGGAGGGGGCGGGCCGCCGGTTTGGCCCCCCTGATCTGCTTAGAAATAATTACTCATATCTTATTAAAATATAAAGTATATAAACAAAAAACACTAAACATGCCCCCCTCCTTATAACCACTAACCACAAAAGCAAAACAGGTGTCCACTGCAACCCCAATTAAGTCTACAAATGCTGTCAACTTCCACCCAAGCTGGCCAGAGTTTATTTAAGGTGGGCCCCCTCTCCACTACACCACACATTTGCAAGCCAAATTGGAATTGCTCATTGTCGGGATTCGAACCCAAGCACTTACGAACGGCTAGAACGTTACACTCGTCAGCATAGCACTCTAACCGGTCAGCCACCGTGCATTGTCATAGAAAGAGCTTACTTGGCTGTAAGACATGCCCTACTGGCAGTTTAGTTAACTGCGCTAGCAGGTTTGGTTACTTGCGCCCAGAGGGAAACACGGTCACGAAGGCGATAGTGTCTAATAAGTCCACTGAATTGACGACAGAAGCCTCCACCTACCACTTCTTATTGAATTTGTGAATGTGTGGTGAATTACGACTTTACCACTTCTTGGGTTAAAAATTGTTAAAAATCCCCCGTCCTGCAATGGTTGCTGCAGTAAATCAGCTTCTTATTTCAGAATTGGAAATTAGTTAAAACGTAAGACTGCTGTGATTTCTAAATGTTCTATTAAGTTCAGGTATCTGAGATTCTCTCATAATATTTGTAAAATGTTATCATCAAAACTATGCCTAACTGTGCCATGTTTGAATGATTTTTTCAGGCTATGACTGGTCTGGAGTTGGAAAGTAAATTCGTTTGGGAGTCGGCAAGATTCCAAAGTTTTAAGAAGTGGCCGTTTAGCGCCTCATCAAAATGTGCAGGAGTGAAAGTAATTAAGCCTATTTTACTATTGGTTTTCTTTATTTAATTAAAGTGAAATTAATTTTAGTGGAATTGGTTCCAACATATTGATCATCAAAATTTAGTTTAATATTTTTCTCATTTATTTTCAGCCTATTACTTTTGACTCAAAATGTTTTTCATATTAATATTAATTACATATTTTTGTTTATTCATTATTATTACAGACAACTTTACAACTTATAAACATGTATATTTTAAGTTGAATACATATGAGATTAAAGTTTCTTCTCAGTCAGTAAAACATCAACATAGTTTTTAAACATACAAAAACCTTATTAAAATGGCAATTAAAATTTAGCAAAATTAATAAATTTAATTTTTTTTTACCGTGTCGCTTTAGTTTGTCCCAACTACAAGTTGGAAGAGCAGACGAAAAAGTTATTTAAAATTACAGTCGACTCCCGATTATCCTAGACCCAGTTAACCGAGCTATTCCCAAAACATAAAAATAAAATCAAACTCATTAAAGTACAACAGCTAAGACAAGAACTGGATTTTATTCGTAGCACGTGCAATATTTTAAATAGATTGCTGTTGATTGATTGGTTGAGTACAAGCAGTTGAATTCTAGAAATATTAAGCATAAGAATACTTTATTGCTGCTACAAGGTTTAAAAGCATGGTATTGTCATAATTATTGATACGAAGAATAAAATAAACAACAATATCTTATACAATTACTATATAATAAAACCTATACATAATTCTTTAAACTATCAATAAATTCCTCCACATTATATGGACACAAATCTATTAAATAAGAGGTGAAATATTTTTTAAATTTTGCTACATCTGAGCGTCTATAATTGCAAGGCAATAAATTATTTAGTCGTTTTGACTGCTCAATAAACCTATCAGATGAGGCTGTATACCGACATTATCCAGGCTTTATGTTATACTTATTCCTGGTATTATAATCATGATAAAATTCATTAGTGTCGCTTTTATTAAAATAATTTTTGCATGTATCAAGCAGTTCAAAATATAAATGGCTTCCAAACTTGAAATATTAGCATTTCTAAACAATGGTCTACTATGTGTCCTCATGTTTACATAATATATTATTTATAGCTCTTTTACTTCCTCTCCATAAGAGGGTATAATTATTAATATGCGAATGCACATGAGCAAAATGAACACATTTCAAGGAATTCAAATCTTAACTAAATTTTAAACTATTTAACAAAAATTTGCCTTTGGCAATTTTTCCACAAAATCTATATGAACTTTCCACTTTAAATCAGATTCAAAATTAAAAATATTTGATCTAAAATAACAAAAAAAAACCATTAACTTTATAAACTTTTACAATAGATAAAAAAGATTGCAATTTTAATTTCAAATAGAATGGTCTTTTGGTGAACGAAATCCGTCCACGGATAAGTGAGAAAATGCAGGTTTAATGTCAGATTACAGGGCCCACGTGCCACTGCGGCGCGGCCATAGAGAAGAAGCCGCTTTGTGCGAGCTGAACGTCCCCAGGTGCAGGCCGCAATGTTCATTGCCACGTAAATAATGCCCGAATGGCATTTCTTCTCTGTTTTCTATCATATGCTGAGTAAAAATGTAAACAAAATTTAGCATAGGCTAAAACCACTCTCTATTGAACAAGTTTTAGCAGTGAACGTGTTTTAATACTCTAAATAAGCGTTTTTATTTAACCCTTAATTATTTTTATCCTCAAAACTCGACAACCTTTAAGTTCATGTTGTGTCGAGTTTGAGAGGTTCTACTGTACTTGTTTATTTTCTTAATTGAGCTGTATCTTTTGAAATTGAGTTATTCACTTAATTGTTCTTAATTCTTTTAGTTGTTATTCGTTTAGTTTTTGAAACGTAACACTTTTAAGCTAGCTTGTAACACTATTTCATTTATATTAAATTTTATCTTGTTTTTCTTACTCTGTAGGACTACTACTATATATTACTATGCCATCATGTGTTTTGTCAAGATTAAATTCACATAAATTCATCATAATGAAGTTAACAAGTAAATCTGTCGAGCTCTTTATAGCAAAATTTTAGCTGACCTAACCTCAATTTAATGAACCTCGTTTTAACATAGTCCTTGATATGACATTTTTTTTACTTAGCCCCTTCAGATTCGTTATTTCAAGGTTTGATTGTATCAACAAACAGGCTAACATACAGACTATGGCCTGCACGTTAGCCTGTTTGTCCACAACATTGTGGAAATTTATACTGTTAAGATGGGCGATTGTTGGTACAGATGGCAGAGGCAGGTTGGTACTGCACATCCACCAACCGCCAGGACCCGAGTGCACGCTGCCCCTTCTGCTTTAAGGAGCTCAGTGGTTGGGAGGTGACCGACGACCCTTGGTGAGAACAACATTACCTTCATTATGTCACCTAGGCTTGCTAGTGTGGGGAATCGACAATGAATGGGGAGACTGGGGCAGGTTTTCACTCCTTTTTTTTGGATTTTTGTACTTTTTCTAGTAGAGCTACTCACTTACTATTTTTAACTACAGTAAAGTCCTATTTATCCTGAATAATGAGGCAGAGTCTGAATCATTATAACTGAAAACCCAGATAATCTGACATTGTAACAGGATAGACGTCCACATCGCATTATCATGAATTAAGCTTGCAATATTAGTGCTACAAACTGCATATAAATATTGTACAACTGCATAGCTGCAAAAATTCGCAGGCATTCAACGTGTTAAAAATTGTTTTTAACTTTATTAAAAGTTGAAAATTGTAATAAAGTCTGTAAAAAGTAAACAGTACTTATGTTTTAATTTTTTTAAGTAATAAAACACTACAATTCAGAAGGAAAACATATTTTATTCCATTTTAATTTCTTGTTCAAGTCATAAATCTAGAAACAGTTCATTTGGTAAAAAAGTATTAAATAGTGTTTTGTTGAGACCTCTTTATTTATACTGTTCCTCCCAGATAATATCACCAGTAGTCTTGTCAGTAGAGCTCCACTTAGGAAAATGCAACATGAGGATTGTGTGTTGATATGTAATGCAATCATTGTTACTTAAACATTTGTTGATAATGTTTTATAGTATTATTGTTATATTGTTATGTAGTACCAAACCAATTACAGATCACCCAATGCATATTTCTCTTCACCAGTTTAAGGCTGCTAAAACATTTATTCATTTTAAAGATCAAACAATTGGTGTGTAACCCGAAAGTCTTTCCTATGTTTCAGGGAAGAGCACATGAAACACAGCGGAGTTTGTATGTTTGCACAGTTAAAAAAGAAAGAAGCTGATATGACCACAAAAGAAGTTCTGCTTCTCCATAAACAAAGACTGCTGAAAATAATGGTAACCATTAACCCTTTGCGCTCGAATGAGTTTTTATAACTTCTCCTGTGCACTCGGATTTCCAGCTGTACTGGCCGTCACCATTTTCTCACCGAAGTCAAATTAATTTTACATGAGCGGTCCTCACCGCTCGGATGGCCAGTGGTACTGGACGAGATTAAATCCAAGTTGTACTCGGAAGGCCAGCAGTACTGGCCACCAGAATATGATAGTTCAATTACACTATCATATTCTTTAAAGTTTATCTAAGTATCATTTAAAATTTATTGTTTCAAAAATAATCATCCAATTTCTGAATATAACAACAAGAGAAACAAAGTTTAATTAATTGTTAGAATTTTATAAGGGGAAACCCCCTCCCCCCCAGGTAGTACCAAGTTTTTTTGAGTGGATTTTGTTAGGTAATTTGACCTTACGCTTCTTACCAGGTTTCATGGAAAACGGTTGGAAAATAAGGAAGAAATTTGATTTTTTATATTCTCCGTAAGAATAACATTGGACACTCACTCTCAGACAACGTACTCCGTTTATCATGGATACTAAAATTAACTTCTCTCTGGACCTGTTAGTCGTAGACTAATAATTCAAAATACTAATTTGTTTAGTTTTTGAAGCTGGTTGTTTTTTATAAATGTTATAACTTTGGTTATGTTTCAGGAGCTACGGCACATTGAAAATTTAAAAAAGCTAGAAGAAGAAAAAAATAAAGTCTTGGAAGCATTAAAGGGTGTGTCTGAGGATGTTTGAGGGTGTCCATTATTTCATGGGCAATGCATAATTATTTTTTAGTATTTTAAAATTTTTATCAAAAAATATTTATTCTATTACAGTTTTTATATAATTACAAACCAGTTGTCATTTAATTTTTCTCTGATGAGTTTATTTGACATTACAAGCTTACTTGTTGTGTGTTGTATATTTATAACTTTATCATTTGGTGTAATTGCCTTAAGCTATCAACTGAATTATCTAATTAGGCCCTAAATACCGGTTGTAAGATATAACATATTAAAAATAAGTCCTCAGTCAGACCAGGACTATTTTGTTGTACCTTGTTCTTCATTTTTCATGGCAAATAAAATAATTTGCCATCCTTGGTTACTAAATTTGTTTATCGTATATACAAATATACACATTAAAGGCAAACATTTTTATTTTAAATTTAAAAAATTTTTCATGTCAAGTACTGTTATACATGTGTTACAGTGTTATACAGTGTTATAACTAGTGTTATACATGTCAAGTATAACAATGGGTCTGTTATTTCACAAAAAAAAGTGCCACCACTCCAGGGTTCCACATCCCCAAATCCGGTATTTTTTATAATTCAGCCCCTTCTGATTCTATTATTGTGCCAGATTAACAAGATTATATTTATTTACAATTTTTCAGTATACGATTTAATATTATGATGAAAGCATTAAATACAATAATTCCTTCTGGAAGGAGAAAATCACATAAAATAAAACATGTACTCTCAGCACTCAATCACATCTCTGATCAATCAGATCTCTGAACTCAGAGCTCCTGAACTCTGATGAGCACAACTCTGGTGTCAACAATAATCAATAATAAAATATAACAGGTTTGATCAATATCCGTAACGAATAAAAGTTTGCTTATTCTCCATGGGAAAGAGTATGCAGGTTTGCTTCTGTGAATGTAGGTATTTTTACCATATACACCTTTTTCATTTTGACCATATACCAAGTTACTACAACAACTGGCCATAAATGAAGGAGTTTGACTATTTCCTATATGATTAACATAGAAAACGTGTATGCAGGTTAGCCGCCATAAAATACATAAACTATGATTTTTAGCATACATTTATGGATCCCAACCACATGAAGCTACATACTAAGTTTCATCCAAAAACATTAATATAAAATGTTAATAAGTAAAATATTATTTTTTCTCCATAAGATTAGCATTGGACCCCCAAAATACAATGTTCTGTGTTTGGATTTTTTAATATCTCGGTAACTGTTGGATATAGAGTAAAACTTTAAATTACTAAAATGTTTAGTTTTTTGAGCTGATTCAAATAATAAAATATAAAATTTGAAATTTAAAAAAATTACATGTGAAAACACGAAAAACCCCTCCTTCTGGGTACAAAACCCCTCCTTCCAATGACCGATATGTCTGGATTATGAACTCGTCCAAGTAAATGTAGGAATACAGATCTCTCGATCAGACCATTTTTACGAGATTTATCCTGTTGACGGATACAGAAAGTGAATTAACGATCGATTAAAAGAATTTTTTCAGAAAACTACATTAGGCCTGCAATGCCTACAAAACTACAAACGTGTGTAGTTTAGTTCTGAAAAAAATTATTTTAATCAATCGTTTATTCATTTTCTATATACTTTTATTGTACTATTTTACTGTACAAGTTTTATTTTAAAATTTGATCTGTTTATTGGTAAAATAATGAAGTTATTGTGGCCAAATGTAAAAAAATTGTGTTTTTACTCCAATTTCAAACATTGTACACTGGTTTTCTCAAAAACTACTTAACTTACAGTTCTGGAACATGTTTTATTCACTTTTTCACGTCAAATACCATATGGAACAACCAAATTTATCCCTCAATTTACCTACCTGGAATTTCAGGGCGCCTTTATTTAACCAAAGGTACCAAAATCTGAGCGAATTTTGCGCTAGCTATAAGTCGCTAACGAAGCATTTCCATTTTATGTTTATGTAAAATGTAATAAATAAATGTATAGCATTTATGTTTATATAGGTTTTTTATTGTTTTTACATGTAGAATCAGTTAGAATCAAAGTTACCGCATATCTTCGTGAATCACCTTGTATGTACAGGATAAATATCTACTCACTACAAAATTTAACTGTTGATTCTACTTACAAAAAGGAACAAAAAATGTATATAACTCCTAATCTTATCTTAACCTTATAGCTGTCATATAGCCTATAAGGTGATTTTTAAAAATTTCATGAATTGTTCCATTAGTTTGACGATTTAATTGCAAACTATTTTAGTTACGACATGGAAAGTAACACCATTAGAAATTAGAAAGAGTGTTAAATTTACTGTAAGTTAAACACAGTACTTTAATAATAACTCCTTTAACAATGGTTTCTAAAATGATATTTTTACTGAAATTTTCCAAAGAAATTAAAGGCTTAATAAAACCAGTTAAATATTTCTTATTCTTTTGTTCAATTGCATGAAAAACTTTCTCATTTATTTAACTTTAAAATTATGTTTAAATATTAAGGAAGTATACTAGGAAGTATATTATAAGTATTAAAAAAATGTTGAGTTTTCATAAAAATGCTGATAAGCTACAACATTAACATTTTTGTCATATTGACTAAACAACAAACTAATTACTGTGGCTGTTATTAATTTCTTTATTAGGTGAATATTTTGCCTAAATCAGCTGATTGGGAAGAAAACAAGTTGTAATCAGCATAGTTTTAGGTACAAACAATTCAACAATCATTTTACAGGAATTATTTTTTAAAATTAACAGAAATTAAAAGTACAAAAACTTTTCCTCGACAGTTCGGATTTCAAGAAATTTCATCATTTGAGATTTTCAAAATGCCCACCATGACGCATATGCAAAGTTTTTTCCTGAATTCTTTCACAGTGGCCTTAAAGTTTAGTTCATCATGTAGAAGTTGACAAACTGTCAACATTCTATTCCTTAACTGTCCTACATTTTTAAATGGTGTGCGATAAACTTGTTGCTTGAGGTGACCCCAAATAAAGTAGCCGAGGGGTGTGAGGTCTGGAGACGGTGGGGGGCAAGCGATGGTTCCTCCTCTTCCGGTCAAAAGTATTACTGATGTGCCGACGGACTTAAACATTGAGGTGTCTTCCATCTACTTGGAAGACGATGCCCTGTCTTAATTCCAACGGCAAGTCTTCAATCAGCAATGGTAAGGTTTCAGTCAGTAAGTATAAGGTATTGAACGTCATTTAAAGCTCCTGGAAGGTCAAAGTAATGTCCCATGAGCCGGCTTCCAATAAGTCCAATCCAGACATTTATGTTAGAAACTTAGGTAATGAATAACATTCTCAACTACATGAGTATTGGTAGGAAACCTTCCATTACAGAATTACACAAAGGGGTGGAACAGCGCTCCATCAGCATGTCAGCCATGTGGCTTTTTGCCCACCCCTGTTGGTGATTGTCTCATGGACCTTCTAGGCTTTTAAGTCTGCTGTAGTCTGCAGACCAGCTCCTCCATGGAAAGGTGACTGCCCCTCTCCACAATGCCAAGAGTGGCAGCTCCTACCTCAGTAAGCTCAGTGCAGTTATACAGCAGATGATCAGCTGTCTCAGACTGCCCGCACTTCCTGCAGACTGAGTCTCCAGTGAACAATCCCATGCGAGCAAGATGTTTCCTCATATGTCCGTGTCCGTAATGAGACCTACAATGAGTCTGAGTTCTAACCTATTTCTAACCATAGAAGGTCCTCTGCAATCCTCGAGGAGGGAGAGCTGAGAGACAGATTGCTGACTCTCGGAGGGGAAGCTCTACCCATCTTCTGCGGTGCCACGTGTTGATCTCTCGATCCACATGTGCTCTGGAGATGCCGCAAAAGGGTTTTGGGCCCACGAATGGGATTGAAGCACTATCGTTTGCCAGACGAACCGATGTTTCATTACCCATAATTTCTGAATGTCCTTGGACCCAACAAAGGATTGTTTAGACTGCCTAGAGTACACTCCATGTTGCGGCAGTCCCACACAATCTTGGAGTCGAAGGTACAGGAGTCCAGTGCCTTAACTTTCTTTAATCCTCGTTCTGTACAACTTTCTTATAAAATATTCTTTGGTATCTGAGGATTTCATGAGAAATTGTCTTCGAATCTTCTCTTTTAATAAAGACTATAAAACCCCTGTATTATATTAGCTTCATTTCTCTTCAAGTATAATAAATTAACCAAACTAAACCTAGAAAACCTGTTGCGAATACTGTAGTTTTATTCAGCCGCACTGACCGGGGACACCGGTTCTACCTTATCTTCAACAATTGAACCAACCATGAGACTTATATTTGCCACAAATTGTCAAAAGTTCTTTTATTTTTTATACAATCTAAGAAGTTTTATGTATTTCTCTATGTATGTAGTCTATGTATTTGTTCTCTCTGGTTCAGCTGAAAATTATAATGTTTGCCAACCTTCTATTATTAAAATAAAAATTCGTCGTTGGTTAGTGTGTCAGTTCAGGGGTCTCAGTCAGAATGGCTGTTGTGTGTTCGCGCATTTTCATTCTTACAAGTTTTGGTCTTAGATAAAGTTTACCATGGTTATTAGTTAAATATTTTGCAGAAAACAATGTTGTTACTGATAGGCAAGTGATGTTTGATGAAATTTTAAGTTTATGCTTCAATAAACTATTCCTAGACACCCACTTCTGTGAATGTTGACGTTCTTGTGTAGGTCGCAGCAGGAACTCCTCTCTATAATGGCGACCTATCTTTAATCAATTTCGTGAAATATTTCGTAGGTTTTTGAATATGGCACACGCCTCTGGAGTGTTGTCATCTGATATTAGTCGTAGAAACCCACAAGATGAATATGAATTGATTCAACGTATAGGAAGTGGAACATATGGGGACGTTTACAAGGTAGGTTCCTAGTCTTTCTGAGAATCAAAGATGTTTCTATTACAATTATTACCACTAATAATTCTTCTGAGGCATACTGCAATACCTTGTTGAGCAAGGCTATACCATTAGGGCATTGGTACATATAAGTATTGTAGGTCCTAAGCTGCCAAGTGTTTAAAAACCTCAATATGGAATACTAAGTATCTGTCATCCTAGAATCATAAAATCAGCAATTCACTGTCTACAGAGTACAGGTTTTTATAATATCTATATTGCACAGTCGCCATTGGTGCATGGATTGTACCATTCACCTAATGAAGTTAAAAACAAATATATATATAAAACCTGATAATTCCATTTAAAATGTAGTAATGCCACTTAGACTTTAATTTTAAGCATTCAAGTACTTTTCATTTAATCTAATGTAATCAGTGTCTGATCTTTACACCGTAGCATTGCAAATCGTTTAAGGTAATCCCTACCTATTTATCAGTTTTACAAAATAGGGTTTACAAAATGAGTGATTACCTATTTTGTATCCGATAATTTAAACCCCTGTTTTTACAAAGTAGAAATGTCTTCAACTTAATATCTTCTAGGTCTAATGTAAGTTTGACATTGGTTTTATAGTGTCTGTAGGTTGTTTTTAACAATTTCAAATCCTCCCAATGTTTATTTTGAATAGGCCTACTTATTGTTGGTCGCTAGTTGGTAAAATCTTCTGAAAATAAAGCTTTTTAACAATTTATGGAAGTCACATCAAGCGTGGCGAGTAGGACCCTACGGCTGACCGATGATTGTGGTCCTCAGCCCTCCATTCTGCCTGAACTATCTCCTGGATAACTTTGATTGTGGAATGGCCGGATCGGACACCATCGGGGAAAAATCACCAGCAGAAACATTTGCCTTGGTCAATCGGACGCGAATAAGTTTCTCCATGACCTTACCGATGGTGTTTAGCCTACACTGGGGGCAAAAGAAAGAGGACCCATGGTGTTTAGCATACAAAGGGAGCGAAATAAAGAGGTAGTCCCCGGTGAAACCTTAGCCTTGGGGATCAAGACAAGGCAAGCTATTTTCCAAGTAGAATGGAAAACACAGTCCGCTAAACATGTCCAAGACAAACTTTGGATTTATTTCTGGAACGAGCTTGAGATGAGAATCTTTGAGGGGAGTGGGACCGGGCGCTCTTCTATTTTGGAGGGATGGGAAACTGGGTATGGACTGTTCACATGCAGATGTGATGAGGCTCATAGTTTGTTACTGTGGCAAGACCCTCAGTGCTCCCATGATACTCAAGCGCCTTGTTCTTCATTAGATCCTCATAAAAAACTATTGTCTAGACTATTGACAGCGTCGAGGCAGGGTCATCCATGAGATCAACACAATTTTAACCGATTTTTTACCTCACCATCTCAGAATTTGATGAAATTTGACACATTGGTTACCTTCATATAGACTAAGAAAATTACCAAATTTCAGCTCAATATCTCCAACGGTTTCCAAAATATAGCTATGTTAAGTTGTCAAAAAACGCTAATTTTGGCCGTCCGCATAATTTTCAAATTGAAATTGCAGCTCTCCTAGATAAGATAGAGAGTTGAAATTTGTGGCATTTTAAAGCTAACAGTACACCCTTTCATTTGATATACAGCTTAATGGGGGTCAAGAGAAAAAGTTTTTTTTCAAAATTTGAATGAAAATTTCAAATTTGATTTTCTCAAAAAGCGCACTTTTGAAAATTTTGCAAAAAATTCAGTAGTGTTGGTCAGGTTGTTGTTAATAAGTGACACAAAAGTTATGATGGGACAGCAATGGGTTCATACTTAAAAATAAAATGGAAATGTGTGTGTTCAGCTGGTTGTTACAAAACAGCCAAGAAAACGTCCCCTGTTCACTTAATATTATTTTTTATGCCTAGATATATATTAGAAATGTAATTAACTAAATTAGCAATTATGTTCAGTCCAAATAATGTGTATATTGTCTAAATAATTTAGTTCTCGGGTAATAAATTAAGTACGGTGTGCTTTTTGTTTTTAATATTTTCAGAAATTTGTACTAAACCCACCAAAATGTAAGTAACCAAATAAGTACTTTTTAAATAAGTTATATAATTAATAAATAGATACTAATGAGGTTTTGAGGCGGGCCCATTGTGTCTCAAAATGAAGTTTGTGTGTGATTAAAGAATAAGTGTATTGTGTTAGTGATCAATTTTACTTTTTATTTGGTATTTCAAAAAATAGGTAACACCTTTTTTTCTTGAGTGATAGATTTAAGTAAAATAGTTGATGCATTTAATGTTAAGTTGCGTAACTGAGACAAATTTTGTCTCAGTTATGTAAGTAAGTTACCATCAGTGACAAAAATTTTACATTTTGATGTATTGTGCATACACACACTGAGTGTGTAACACTGTGGCCTTCAAGAACATAGTTCTCAGGTCGCAGCTCAGCAAATTTAGAAAAGCCAATTTTCAGCTCTGGATGTTTACTTTTAAAAGAGGAATATATTTCTTTTAAACTCCCTAAAATTAATCTTTTGGATTTCAACTCCTTTTCACCTGTCATCCTTTATGGCTGTGATTGAACTAAGGGTGAATTCAATGAATCTAATACAAGAGGGTATTATGGGTAGAGGTAAAATTTGTATAATTTTCTGCATCAGAACGAGGACCACTGGAGTTGCATTGTTCTTTGTTTTTTAATAAAATAATGTATTTTCTACACTTATAACAAACGTTTGACAGATTGTCAAGGTCTGGAGATAATTAATCACATTCCTTAGTTTCTTCTTATCTTTAACGGAATGTACAAAAGTAACCATAAAGCCTAATTGAAACCAGGATGTTACACTATCAGACGAAATAGTCTAATTTAATTCAATTGTTAATAAAAATATATAGAAACCAATTCACAATTCAGAGGCCGTGGTTTGGATTCCATATAAAACTGTAGGTCCCTTAGTTGCCATCAGCTGTTTGGCTATTAATTAACAGTTCTGTCTAAGAAACATGTCATGTCAGCCTTAGTCAGTAACAAGACTACAAAATGCGGCAACAATCATACTACACTCATTTCTCATTTATGCTTTTCTTAAAATAACTATGTGGGTAGGTTACCATTTCAATAATATAGCCAAAAAGAGGAACAGAATTGGTGTTTCTGGATTCCATCCTTCGTTAAGTACCTAAAAGAGAATGGTCTGGAGGTTGCTGGCGGAGCAGTCCTTAATAGAATTTTATAAACAGAACTTAATAAACAAAACAATACTACAGGGACAGAAGCTGTCCAGGTAGCCACTTTCTGCAGCCGACAACTGGAGTCCATTTTTGCATACTCAGATGGGGGAGGATAAGACTTGAGGTGATGGCATTCACCCACCCCGGAGAAATGACTCACACCTATCCAGGCAAGGCCCTAAGGGCTTTGTCTAATGTGTAATTTTTTACTCCTAGGCCCCATCCCTTCCTTGAACGATTGCTGAACTACAGTGTCTTAATTATGATACGATCGCATCAAAGTGTTTCCTTAAACTGTTATATAATTATGTATCAAGGGTCGCAAGTGTAAATTGCACATTTTAAATTTATTTCCATTTCAGTTCATTTCAATTTTTCCCATTTGTAAAATTGTTTATAATTGCAGGTATCTATTTTTATGTTTTTTGTATTTGTAATTTTACTTAAACATTTACCCAAAGGTAATTAGGTATTTTATTTATATTTTAAAATCTACCGTTCCTGAAAATTCTTTTGAAGCCCCTAAAAATCTGCCGCGCTGGGCCGGCCCTGCACCTACCCCTACTACAAACACCAACCTTGCCGAAGACCAAAATAGGAAGATCGTAGTTACTCACTTCCACCCGAGCCCAACCGCAACCTGAGCATGCTGGGGAATTCTGGCAGTGTACTTCAAAAGACGAGGTTTACGGCTCTCAGTCACGGGGTGGAATAGTTCAATAATGATAATAAATAATAATGATTTATTAATATTCAAACAAATTCCTCTGTTTGTGAGTAAATAAACGGTACCAGTGGACTGACACATACTTTCTCCCTTAAGTAAATTTAAAAAAGACAATCTGTAATAAAACTATAATGTTCTACAAAGTTATTCTAAATATCATTTAATAATTTATTGTTCAAATTGTATGGGTGGAACCCCCCCCCCCCGCGGTACTACCAAGCTTTTTTGAACTAGTTTTGTTCTGTGATTTGACCTTACACTTCATACCAAGTTTTATGGAAAACGGTTGGAAAGTAAGGAAGAAATTTATTTTTTATATTCTCCATAAGAATATCATTGGGCGCTTTCAGGGCGTTTATCGTGGACAGTAAATATAACTTTCTCTGGAACCGGTAGTCGTAAACAAATAATTCAAAATACTAATTTGTTTAGTTTTTTAAACTGGTTTCAATGGTACCAGCCAAGTTATACTTTACTTTTATTGTTTTCGCTGGAAATTAAAAAATTTGATTTTTTTTACATTTAAAAGCCCATAACTTTTGAACCGTCATTTTTACAGATATGCAGGTGGTGTCAAATTATTTAGTAGTCTGTGCACTATAAATTATCAAATTTTAATCTAAATCGTTAGTCATTTTTGAGAAAATTGGATTTTTCACGGTTTTTAAGGGTTTTTTTAGGGGTGAACTACCCTTAAAAATCAAAAATTCAAAAAAATGAAAAAAACGCCTGGAGATACGGTGACTATATATATACATGCCAAATTTCATCTAAATCAGACCAACAGGGTAGGCTGTGGCACTGTACACATCCAGACACACAGACACACGGGTGGACAGACATCACGTCAAAACCCACTTTTTTGGATTCAGGGGACCCCAAAACGGATATATCCACCCTCAACTGAAATTCAAAAATTTTGACAAAAACAATACTTTCTCCATATACTATGTATAAGGGAAGAAAGTAAAAAAATGAATTAATATTCATAATAATAAACAGCTAATATTATTAATAACATGTTGAATAGTTTAATTGAAGCTCATATATATATAGGCTATATCTCGCTCTCCCCTTTTTCCTTCTCCTTTTATTCTCCTCTTTTTTATTTTTCCTCTCCTTTGGGGTGGGGGTCCGGTCCCCTTCTTTCCTCCCAAAAATACACCCTTGCTGGGTAGGTCGCCATTTCAGTTAAAAGTATAACGTATAAAGTATGAAAATAATTGTTGGGTACTTTCAATACATACATTTTAATTATTAATACACACTCTATTAAATTATTTGAGCTTGTTTCAGTTATTTAATTTATGCTTTGTTCTTCACATTTTCTTGTTTATAATGGCACCAAACATACTTATTCCACATGTTAGTTATGCAGAATGTAAATTAACTAACAAAATAAACTGTTATAAGATAACTATGTTATAACTGGTATAAGAGGACTGACACATACTTTCTCCCTTAAGTAAATTTTTAAACAACGACCTTTAATGACACTATCATATTCTTTTAAGTTTATCTAAATGTCATTTAAAGATTTATTGTTTCAAAAATAATCATCTAATTTCTGAAACTGAGAAGAGAAAATAAGTTTAATTAATTGTTCAAATTTTTGGGGCCCCCTTGGTAATCCCAAATTTTTTGAGTGGGTTTTGTTGATTGATGTGGCCTTATACTAAATACCAAGGTTCATGGAAAATGGTTGGGAAATAAGGCAGAAATCGTTTTTTTTTAAATATTTTTAATATAAGAATAACTTGGGTAATCTCAGACATACTGCATACACATACTGCATTTACAATTGTCAATACAATACAATTTACAATACAATACTGCATTACCATGGGGACATTACATTTAAATTTCTCTACAACCGTTATTCATAGACTGATGATTCAAAGTACAAATTTGTTTCGTTGGTTTAAGACGGTTTTAATGAAAACAGTCAAATTATTTTATAAAACTTTTGTTTTGCCAGTAAGTTAATAAAATTCTTTTACAGCCATACAGGTTTGTCTTATTCTGTTATTAGGTTTGTGGTGTCTTATTTGGGACCTTTAATACCTCCGTAACTATGAAATTTTAATGAAAATTGTTTGACCGGATTCTAAGAAATTTTGTTTTTTACAATTTGATGGTTATTGTTATATATAAATTACTCTTAAAAATAAAAAAAGTAAAAAATGGCCTAGAGAAATGACCAAAGTTTGCCTGTGTTGGCGTACGAAATTTCATGAAATCGGATAATCAGTATGGTCTCAGGGTTTGTACACAGATAGGCAGACTTGATTTCTGGACACTTTTTTTGGAGTCAGGGAGTCTCAAAATTAATAAATCCACTCTCAACTCAAATTCGAAAATTTTGACAAAAACAATAATTATTTCTCCATTGTGTAGGCCTATAAGGGGAGAAAGTACAAATGTAAATTGGTATAGAGCTAGGCCCTAAGTCTAACTTTATTAAGTCCTAGATTGTATTATTTTAAAATCCTACCTTTTTCAATGATTTCGTCAATTTTATGTTATTATCATAGGGCACAGAAATGCTCTTTTCATTACTTTCTATAATTAGATTACCCTACTAATGTTGAAACATGTTAGCTTATGATGTGTCATCACTACTAGCAGGCCTATTGTGCTATTAGTGCTATTACAGTGTCAGGGATCAGAGTCTAATTAGTCCTTATATATATATATAAAACAATTAACTGAAAGCATGTCTTTGTGACCAGTGGCACTGAGTCAACTTTGCCTGTTGGAGGTCATTTCCTGTAATTACTTCACTCACATTCCTTTATCTGATTGTACATTAGCTGCAATCAAGGTTCTTATCTAGGCTTTTGGAGGGACATCCTAGTTATTATATGCATTAATAATAGAGACAATTTTAATTTTTGCTCTTACAATAAAATAATAATAAACGTTTCTAACATTTAAAGAAATTCTGTAGAGCTGTTCTTGAGATCTTTGTGCAAACATATATAGGCACTTCCATACAATGATTTAATCATTTACCTACCATACAGAATGTTGATAATTTAATAATTTATTATTTGATTTTTTAAATAAGAATTATGATTTATATGGTATTGCAATTTATTATTTATTGATTAGGTCAGGATGATAGTAAACAAATACCAGAATGCTCTTGTTTAATCAGCTGTGCTTAATTGCTTGGAATTTTATCACCAGATGGTGTTAAGCTTGATAGCTTTGAATTATTAACAGTTTTTAAAAACTTCTGAAAACCTCTAATAAATTAATTTATTAATAATTAATTTTTAAAACTAACGTTTGACACTTTTTAATTACACATTTCTATGTCGGAGGATGATATCTTTTAATTGTTATTTATGACGGAAAATAGAAAATTTCTTATTCAGCAGATTTATTCTCTAATTGTAAAAGGAAAGTTTAATTATGTTAAAGTTCTTTGTACCACACAGTCTTGAGTTATTTTATTTGATAAGAATTGTCTTATCAGTACAGTACTTCTGTAGTGATTTCACAACCGACCTGCAGAGTTGAAATTGGCTCTTGTTTACTCAACAACCTTTGAGATGGTCAATACATGTGAAGTTCTAATCAATCGAAAGGCCTAGGGCAATAACATTTTTATATAGACCATGCAGTATGGAAACAAATTTCACATAAAAGACTTATTGTACGTTTAAAAATAGCTTTATGGATCTCGTAGTTTTAATATATATACCCCATAGCAGTAGACCTGCATACTTAACGAATTTCCATTGATTTAGGGATTACTTGTCATAATAAAACTATTCATAATCATAGACTTATATTAAATGTTGGTCCTATTGATTAATTCATGTTTTTATTTGTTGTTTAGAAATTAATAATATTTTTTGTGTTCTCAGGCAAAGAGGCTCTCATCAAATGAGTTGGCAGCCATTAAAGTAATCAAGCTTGAACCAGGTAAGTTTGCCTTTATCCTTACATAGTAACAAATGGTTCAAAAAATTACTTGTGCATATTTGTTACCATTTCATTTGGTTGAGTTATTGGAAGAGGTTACATACCCAAAATACAAGTTCAGCTATTCATAATCCATACTGTTGTAATATACTCATGAGCAGGCCTGCCTGTATTACAAAACCAATAACCTCTTGAATACCAGGTACAGCAAAACCAGGCATTTCCCCCAGCCCGGGTTTTTTTAGCTAATTTGCAGACTATTTAAAAACAATTTTATAAAATCTAAAAAAAGGTAAATCAAAAGGTATAAAATTACTGACTCATACTTTTTCCATTAAGAAAATTTAAAAACATCATCCTTTTATAAAAACTATCATATTCTTTAAAAACATCAACCTTCTTTCCCTAAAATTTAAAAACATCAACCTTTTATAAAACTATCATATTCTTTAAAGTTTATCCAAATATATTTAATAAATTATTGTTTAGAAAATAATCATCCAATTTCTGAAAATAACAATAGAAACAAAGTTAATTTAATTGTTAAAATTTTATGGCGGGGAATCCCCTGCCCCTCCTGGTAATACCAAGCTTTTCGACTTGGTTTTGCTTGGTGATTTGACCTTATGCTTCATTCCAAGTTTCATGGAAAACGGTTGGAAAATGGGAGGAAATTGAAAATATTCTCCATAAGAATAACATTGGGCGCTTTCAGACAATGTACTGTGTTTATTATGGACTGTAAATTTAACTTTTCTCTGGAACCGTTAGTTGTAGATAAATAATTTAAAATACTAATTTGTTTAGTTTTTTTGAGCTGGTTACAATGGTGACAGTCAAGTTATACATTACCGGTACTGTTATTTAGATTTTTATTGCAGACCTTTTCCATCACTATTTTATGCCAAATAAATTTTCACAACGTTTCGGGACCTGGAATCTGATTCCTTCCTCAGGTGAACTAATATCTAAAACATAGCACAATTAACACATAATCCGGACCAAACCGGTATAAAGCTGAAAACTTAAAAGTTTAAAGCAGTCAAAACTTGC
The DNA here is from genome assembly GCA_023375725.1 of Nephotettix cincticeps. Taxonomy (NCBI): domain Eukaryota; kingdom Metazoa; phylum Arthropoda; class Insecta; order Hemiptera; family Cicadellidae; genus Nephotettix; species Nephotettix cincticeps. The sequence goes on along the minus strand of CM041786.1, from coordinate 24,816,196 downwards.
AAATAAACCATTCATTAAACATTACACCCATAAGAAACCAAACACGTCCACTCGTCAACTCAAAGAGACTCAAAGACAACTCCCAGTTGTCTAATGTTAAGTCTCCGTGACTTAACTCTTGTAACTCTTTTAGTCTCTTTTAGTTGATAAAATTTTAAAAAATCGGTGGTTAGTAAACCAACAAAAAATCAATCAATATTGCGCCACTGGTGATCTGTAATCAATATGACGACGACGACAACTGCTGAAGTTTATTGCTTGCTGCAGGCATGCAGCTAGTGCTAGTCGAGCTATCACAAAACAAAATATATTTCTGTTGCCTTGAGAAAACCTCTAATATTAAAAAACATATATCCCGATAGTTCAAAGTTTTTTTGTTGCATAATTTAGTCTCTAAATTAACAAATACTTTTTGTACTTGAGCTTGAGCAATTCATAAGCGTCTAGAAATTGAATTATGTTCCTTGAATTTGAAACTCTACCTCTAAAATTTGAAGTTAACCTCTACAATTTTAAGTCAGATCCCATAAGCCTTTGAAATTCGAAATTATTTTAAAAAAACAAGCCAGTCAAAACGTTTCTGTGGCATTGAAAACTTTGTTTTTTTACAGAGTTGATAGTGTAAATATCAACGGTCGGATTTAGCGTGTTGTAAACAGTTTGATTTTTATGTACTTCTGTATTAATTTTACTTAATAGGCTAGTACAGGTATTCACAACCTGAGGGTTGCGACCCCCAGGGCAGGGTCCCGGGGGGTCGTGGAAATAAAAAATAGGATAATTAATTTAGACCCGATTTATCAAAACAGACTTAGATACTTATTTTTATTCTTCAATATAGGAGCGGTAAACTGTTGAGCAATAATTAATTGTAGATATAAATTATTTTTGGTGAAAGCGGGTTCAAACCTAAAAAAAGATAAAAAGGGGGCCCCGGGCCAAAAAAGGTTGAGAACCACTGGTCTAGTGGGTGGTATTTTTTTTCGAGAATGAGTACAGGTATAATTTGAATTTTACTCTTGCTGATCTCTGGAATTCAAACTTCCGAATTAGACTTCTACAATTCAAATTTTATAAAGTAACTTCTATAATTCAAATCCCCAATGATTCAAACTTACCTTACTTACCTATATTGAAAAATGCAAGGTTCGACTGTAAAATGAAATATATCTTTTTTTATTATACAATACAATACAATATAATACAAATATGCTTTATTTTCAAAATACATCAAGTATTGAAATGGCGTCAGCTGGATGGTTAAAAAAAAATGTTTATCGTCTTCTTTCCATGAACTCAGTCAATGTATAGAATGGATTGTTGATCAGCCATTCTGTTAGAGCAGTCTTCATTCTTCTCCCGGTGTGGCATCTCAGTTCTTCTGGCAATAGGTTGTGCAGCTTCATGCCCATGTAGGATGGTTTCTTTTCATATTGGGTGAGATGGTGAGCTGGGAGACAGTATCTTGTACCATGTCGAGTATTGTATCCATGGAACGGTCTATTTTGTGTAAATGTTTTCCCATTGGCATACAGGATGACTTCTTTTATATAGAGATTTATTAATATCATAATCTTCAGAGTCTTGAAAGCCTCTCTACAACTTTCTCTGAAATTTAGCTCAGCTAAGGCTCTTACAGCCCTCTTTTGCAGTATAAAAACTCTCTGAAGATTTCTTGCCGAAGTTCCTCCCCAAACAATGAGGCCATACCTGAGATGTGTTTCAAACAGAGAATGGTAGGCTATTTTTGCAGTAGAAAGGTTGCTAATGGATTTTGTACGTTTAATCACATAAAGTGATGAATTGAGTTTAGGAAGGAGGTTATCTATTTGCTGTGACCAGGTAAGACCTTCATCTACTAGGATTCCTAGATACTTAGCCAGGGTATTTCTTTCTACATGAGGTATTGTTGGTACATCTTCTCCCATAAGCCAGTTGGCTTGTTTTCCCTGGATTTACCACCAAGTCGTTAGAGTGGCAATATTGGTATGCCATGTTCAGTGCTGTGAAAGATTTTACATCTAGATCATTGTTTCCGCTTAAAAGCAAGGTGATGTCATCAGCATACATCGATAGCATACAAGAGTTTCCCAGGTATTCTGATATGTCATTTGTGAAGAGTATAAACAATATTGGTCCTAATATAGATCCCTGTGGTACTCCCCGATTCAGAGCCATAGGTTTTGATCTAGTTCTTTCTGTAACTCCATTTTTTGTTTGTGTGATTTCTACTATTTGTTTCCGGTCTTCAAGATAGCTTTTGAACCACATCTTAGCTGTGCCTTTAATGCCTAATTTGTCTAACTTGTGTAATATGAGTTCATGGCTCAAGCAGTCAAATGCTTTGCTTAGGTCAAGGAAAAAGCTTGTTGTAAGTTTTCCCTCCTCAAGACTGTCAATTATGTAGTCTGCCAAGTCGATCAGAGCTGTTGTGGTTGATTTCCCCTTTATAAAGCCATGTTGTATGTCAGTTATAGTTCAGTGAAGTTACCAAGTGTGGGACTGATGATAAAACTCAGACACTTTATAAGCTTTTTAAAGGGGTTTTCCAGAATTGAGTTTTGAATTTAGTGTATCGTAAATTAGTTTTTCTTGCATAAATAATTTGATGTAATAATGAAATTTATTTTTAATAATTGATAAAAAACGTTTTCCGAGTGATGAACTGTTGCAGGGGAAGACTTTGGCATTATTCAGCAAGAGATTCTGATGATGAAGGACTGCAGGCACCCCAACATCATCGCGTACTACGGGAGTTACTTGCGCCGGGACAAGCTCTGGATCTGTATGGAGTATTGTGGGGGCGGTTCTCTCCAAGACATCTATCACAGTACGTCACTGCAGGCAGTCTCAAGTATTAGAATACTTAAATCTGATCATTACCAACCCTTTGTGGAGTACAGACTCCCCAGTTGGGAAGTTGTGACGTACTGGTACGTCATTTTGTATAGTGACCCAAAGGAGTAACAACATACCGATAGGTTTTGTTACATAACACGAATCACCTATTGTTCTTTCCGTTTTGAACTATGGCAAGGAATATATTATGGATGCTTGTATGGTAAGTGATCTGAGTTGTGGGGGAAGGTAGTGGCGTGTGGGATTGGACATCATCACAGCTGATTGGGTAAAGTAGTGGGGAGTATTTATCTGTTTGGAATAGTTTATATCACAACTGTAGTGAAGGGTGTGCGCACCAAGTATGCACAGTACAGTAATTAAGTTCTTGGTTGGTTTTTCTGAATCTTATATGATTAAACTCTTTATGTGCTGCTTATGAATTTCTTTTATTACGTTTGGTAAATACATCATGAGAATTTTTAAAAATTAGATTTTTTACAATATTGATTCTCTGAAATTTAATCGGTCTTTAAATATTGACATGATTATGTAGTCCTAACGATCAGGGATGTGGTTTTTAATATTTTTTGCTTTAATTACATCACTGCAGTAAAAAACCTATCTATAATTGATTATAATTAATACAGGAGAAACTCATTCTCATCACACAAACCTCACAGTCCTTTCAACTCTTTCAATAGCAATTGTCAAATGAGGTCCTTTTTTCAAATGAGAAATAAAAGTGAAAACATGCTTTGATTGAAATAGTTTTTATGCCAATTGAGAGATAAGATACTGGGATTTCATTACATCATTGAACATTTTAATCTCTCAGTAGTTCAACGTAAATCAAAGTTACATTAAAAGAAAATTAATCAGAATCTGAGGATGGCAATGATTCTTTTTATGTATTTATTTCCTACATTATGCCTCAACCATGTAATCTTGTGTTCCAGTAACAGGTCCTCTGACAGAACTGCAGATTGCGTACATGTGCAAGGAAACCCTTCATGGACTTGCATACCTGCATACCATGGGGAAGATGCATAGAGACATCAAGGTAAGTAATTTTAAACTAACCAAAGCTTGGTAATTTTAGTGATTCTTTTTTACTAAGACTAAAAACCAGAATTTAAATTCTAAAATATGGGTGAATTATATTTTTTTTAGTACTTTAAAGTTTTGCTCTATCTCCAACAGTTACAGAGATATCAAAAAATCTAAACACAATAGGTTGTATTTTGGGGCTCTAATGTTAATCTTATAATTGATTTCACTTATTAATCTTTATTTTTGGATGCAACTTGGTTTTTAGTTTCATGTGGTTGATATCTATCCATTTATGCTTAAAAATCATAGTTAGTGTATTTATCATGGCAACTGACCTGCATACTCTTTTCCCATGTTAATCATATAAAGAATAGGCAAACTACTTTATTTATGGACGGATGTTAATGAAAGTTGGTATAAATTATCAAAATAATAATTGTTTATGCTAGAAATGCCTATGTTCAGTGTTCCTCACAGCATCAAACCTGCTTAATCTTATGTGTTAATCTTAACAGTGTTAATCTTATGGGGGATAGGCAAACCCTCGTATTTATTGACAGATATTGATCAAACTGATTATGTATTACTATTATCATATTTTTAATCTGGAAATTCGCTGAGTACGCAGGTTTTTTGCGATGGGGGTATTCCTCTTAAGTCAGTTATTTTGTACAGAGTTTTACCTAGAAACAACAATTACAGTATTTATAAGATTTTTAAAATACCATACAACTTATGGATACGACTTTTTGACAACAGAGCCTTTTTTAATAAATAGTATGACTGAGTTGGCTTTTTACTTTCTTCCCCTTTACGAGTAGTATAAGGAGAAAGTATTGTTTTCATCAGCCTTTTCGAATTTTAGTTTCTGGTGGATATATCCATTATAGTGCCCCCTTAATAAAAAAGGTGGTTTAAGAGTGATGTCTATCTGTGAATGTGTGTATGGTGATGTTGAGAAGCCTTGATATTAGTGCCCCCTGAATTGAAAAAGTGGTTTTTTAGTGATGTCTGTGCGTGTGTGTGTAGGGGGGGATGTACAGAAGCTTAGAGATGAAACTATTGGTCCGATTTTCATGAAATTCAGTATGTAGGTAACAATCCACGTCATATTTGTATTATTTGTATAATGTTTTGTATTATTTTTTTATTTTTGAGGGTATTTTACCCCTATAAACCCCTTTAAAAAACATGTAAAATGAAAATTTCTCATAAACGGCTCCAACGATTTTGATGAAAATTATATGGTTTTTAGTCCTTTACGGGATAAACAATAACACCACCCTCATTTCTTAAAACATCGGTGTTTAAAAGTTATAGGCTTAAAAAAAATTAACGTTTTCTGCAAAAACAAAAAAGGTGAAGTACAGTTTGATTACCACCATTAAAACCAGCTTAACCCTTAAGTACTGGCACGGGGGTCTAGAGGACCTCCATTTAAAAATTGTCAAAAAAATTGTAACACTTTTTTTACAATGGCTTGTGTTTCCTTAATGTTTGACGTGTTTTTAACTGTTACAGGCCTATATCATTTACCAGCAGTTATACACAAATTTAATAACATTTATAAAGAAAAAATGAAGCCTTGACATTTTTTGCTAAAATTTCAAGAGTTTTTTAAAATTTGCATGAAAAATTTAAATCTAAATATATAAAACAAAGTCATGTAAGTTACACGCATTATAACTCGAGAACGGCTGGACCGATTTTAATGATCTTTGATTTTTTGGATTCGTCTCTGCTCCGGTCATGCTTTAGGCATATTCAGTTTCCATAAATTCAATTAGTTTCCATTTTATAGCGTTTTAAATTTCTAATGTTAACCTTATGAGGGCTAAGTTTGTTTACAAATGTTCTACAATAAAACATTTGATTTCTTAAGCTACAGCTGTTGTTTTACTTTCCATTGGCAATATGCTTTACTATCCAATGCCATCTGAATCATTCAATAATGTAAAACTATGAAGTAAATGTGTACTGTACAAAATGAACAGATTTATTCACCACGTTAATAGTTTACGGTTTTTGGAAATTAAGTAAGGTATTTATATTTTTTATTTTCTGTATGGTTCAAACGAACGTGTTTATATGTTTGCCAAATAAAATAATCACAATGTTTATACATATTAGGTTTATTATAATAATCAGCTGTTGAATATTTAAAGCTTTCACAACGAAGCCGCAATGCTATTTGACTTCACAAAATGGCCAATCTTAAAGTTAACATGTATTTTCTGTAAGGCGTTACGAAGTTCGCCGGGTCAGCTAGTTGTAACTAAAATTATTGTCACAATGAAAACGAGAGAAAAAAATCACTTTACTGGTTTATTGACAACAGGTTGCTTATTTTTAAACTTAAATTTAGATAATATACGTAATTTTGGGAAAGAAAACAAATTTTACCCCATAAATAATTTTTATTCATAACAAACTGAATAAGCTCCTAAGAAAGTACAATAAATCTTGTAAATTGTTATTATAATAACCAGTTTTTGAGATTTTGAGTTCATCTTACTCTGTCGCATCCGCTGGTACTTGGCAAACATGTGTCATGTGCCTAACACACATCGGCTTGTTGCATTTGGTACAGGAACTGATGTTTTTAATGATAATTGATGATAACAAATGATAGTTAGTAACACCAATGATAATTAATAACATGTAAAATGCATACTTTTTTAAAACGCAACTGCTGGCACAGGGGTTGTGAAACACCCCAAGGGTATGTTTCATCCTCAACAGGCAGGGCTGGATATACTGACATGACCTTGAGTAACAAGTAGGGGGTGAAGAAACTTTAAGGTACCAGGAGCTTAACTCTGCTGCCAAACTACTACAGCCACCAGAGCAAAATTTTCAAACCTGGGGGTGACCATACACCCCACGCCAGTACTTAAGGATTAAAAAACTAAACAAATTAGTTTTCTGAAAAGTTAAGAGAAAAGTTAGATTTAAAGTCCGGGGGAAACTATCTGAGACTAGTACGAGGGTCGTCCAGAAAGTAAAGAACGTTTTAGCATGGTAAAATAAAAACAAAAGATTTCTCCACCAAATTTTATTTACAATGCCACAGTACCTTACATTACTTTTCTACGTAATCCCCGTTCTTGTCGAGACATTTGTTATAACGTGGGACCAGTTTTTCTATTCCGACGTTATACTCTTCAGCCGCGAATGATTTGAGCCATTTTACCACTGCTTCCTTAAGTTCATCGTCATTTCCAAACTGCTTTCCACCCAAAAATTCCTTCAACTTTGGAAAGAGATGGAAATCACTGGGTGCCAGGTCTGGGCTGTAGGGAGGATGATTAAAAATTTCCCACTTCAGATGTTGGAGTTCTTGCCTTGATCTTGCTGAGGCATGAGGCCGTGCATTGTCGTGAATGAAAAACACTTTTCCCGACAGCATTCCGCGCCTCTTGTTTTGGATGGCACGTCGAAGACGTTGAAGGGTCTCACAGTATGCTTCGGAGTTAATCGTTGCATCTCGTGGCATGAATTCAACGTGAATTAACCCCTTTCGGTCCCAAAAAACCGTTGCCATGAGTTTGCGAGTCTGCAATAATGGTTTTTCCTTTTTTTGGTCTTGAGGGCGAATGCGAATTAGCGTGATGCCACTCCATTGACTGACGCTTGTTTTCTGGAGTCTTGTAAGAAACCCATGTTTCATCTCCAGTAACAATACGATCAAGGAATCGGTCCCCATCATTGTCATATTCTGTTAAAAACTCCAGAGCTGCCCCCATTCGTTTTGCCTTATGGTCGTCCGTCAAAATCTTAGGCACCCAGCGAGCACACATTTTCTTGTAACCAAGATGATCTGTCACTATCTCATGTAGGAGTGAACGTGAACGTGAAATTTGCGGAAAAGGGTCATGTAAAGTTGTTAAAGTGAAACGTCGGTTTTCCTGAATTTTGTCTTCAACTTTTTGCTTCAGTTCATCTGTGACTAAAGATGGCCTCCCACTCCGATCTTCATCATGCACATTGGTCCTTCCTTGGTTAAACATGATGCACCATTTTCGCACAGATGACTCATTCATCGCACCTTCACCATAAACAGCTTTAATTTGCCTATAAATTTCAATAGGCTTAACTTTTTGAGCGTTCAAAAAGCGAATCACACTCCGCACTTTTTGGCGGGATTTTCTATTGGCGTCGCCATTTTAAAACGCTGCGAAAACGAGATGCGTAACCGTACAGCAACGAGACTCACCTCACACTGAAGCGAAAGGAAGGGACAAGCGGCCGCACACGCAATCGCAGTGGTGGGGGATCTGCGCCGCATGCTATGCGCATTCGTTCTTTACTTTCTGGACGACCCTCGTACATTATCTGAGAGCGCCCAATGTTAGTCTTATGGAGAATATTAACAAATCAATTTCTTCCTTATTTCCCAACCGTTTTCCATGATGCAGTGTAAGGTCACATCACCCAACAAATAACTCTAAAAAGCTCGGTATTATGGTGGGGAGGGGGGTAGTCCCCCCCATGATATTCTAACAATTAATTAATTTTGTTTCTCTTGTTGTTATTTTCAGAAATTGGTTGATTATATTTGAAACAATACATAATTAATGATATTTAGATAAACTTTAAAGAATATTATGGTTTTATTAAAGATTGTTGTTTAAATTGATTTAAGGAAGAAAGTATGTGTCAGTCCACTGATACCGTTTATTTTCTCCAGGGTGCCAACATTCTATTGACGGAGAATGGAGATGTCAAGTTGGCTGACTTTGGGGTCTCGGCTCAGATCACAGCTACCATCAACAAGAGGAAATCCTTCATTGGGACTCCTTATTGGATGGCTCCAGAGGTTGGTCTATGTAGATTATTAGGAATTGGGAATACAGTAAAGTTTGGTTTGTACAAATTAATGTGGTGGAATCCGAATCCAGATAACCTGAAAATGTAACAGGATAGACGACCATGTTGCATAGCCATGATCGTGAACAGCGGCTTTAACTAACAAGAAAGCTCGGCTCGCGATGTTTTGAAAAAGCTTGAATTTTACGAGCCGATCTTTTAATTAATTCATACATTTTTTATCTATCGGATATGATGATTTCAAAAAGAAATAATGTTTGCTTTTCTCATTGCGATGTTGTAATAAGAAACAGTCGTCATTGTTTTGACAAAACGCTGATCAGGAAACCAGCTATCACCCTGCCGACTCAAAATTATCAAGCACTTCCAGATTATTATTGAATAAATAGAGTAGTGCGATCAGGAAACAAGTCATAGCAGTGCCCGCTCAAAATGTTTGTGCACTTTCAAAATATTGTTAGAGCCGCATAAATAAAGTCAAAATTTATTAATAATTAAATAAGCTTAATTTTGTAATAAGCCAATAGTCCTTTTTAAAACCATACGGCTCCAATTCGGGGACTATGTTATTTTTTTGTTTTGAGGTTCCTTGAGACTAAAAACATTAGTCATTAAATTATATATATGTGTATGTCTGTGTGTGTGTGTGTTTGTGTCTGTTTGTAAAAATAATCTGATCGAGACCAAATTTGTTAGAGATGTCGTAAGAGATTCCTACATTTACCCACATGAGGTTGTAAACTAGATATGTCGGTCAATCGGAATGGATAGTTTGGGGGTTTCATACCCCACAAATGGGGTTTTCGCTAAAATAACTACACTCGTATTGTGAAGTTTTTCTTAATCTGCAATTTTTACTGAGATATTAAAAAGTCTAAACACAGTACGTTGTATTTTGGGGCTCCAATGTTAATTTTTCCTTATCCTCCAAGGATAAGGAAAAATTAATATTTCTCTTATTAACTATATTTTTTGATGAAACTTGGTATTTAGCTGCATGTGTTTGAGATCCATCCATTTATGGTGTAACCAAGTTAATGTGGACCATAACAACTTCAGTTAGCCAAAAACTCGGAGCCAAAAACATGGAACTATCAATAACAATAAAAGATATGAAATAAAAACTGCCAGAGTACATTTTTTTAGTGTTGCTATTTAAAAAAATCAAGCCAATTTAATTAGGATAAAACATTATTTTATTAATAATCCTTATAAAATTTCTCTATAAACAATATTCCGAGTATAAATACGGTTGTCTCGACGAAGTCGGCCTTGGTGTTCTCCATCTTTTTATATAGACTTTGAGTCCATCAAATGATCGGGCTCTACTTGCTGCGACATACAGTTGGCCGTGACCAAACACCGATTTTGGGAGAACAACTCCAACCTTACCCAAAGATTGGCCCTGAGATTTGTTTATGGTCATAGCAAATGCCACAATAATCGGGAACTGTGTGCGCTGGAGACTGAAAGCTATAATAAGTTGTATATTGGCCTGGTAGTTTCTCCAAAATTGCTGAATTTAGCGAAGAACAATCTTCTGGTTATGTTTTGGTTTTGTGCAAATAAAAACTGGTGTTTTATTGCCAGCTGTGAGATCATGTCTTCATTAAACGGAAAAAGAAAGAACCATGTTTAACTGTCAGATTTGATTTGTTTATTTAACCACTTCCTTAAATAAACAGCTGATTTCTCGATCGTCGGTGTTTACCTCCATATTAAGTTTATGGGGAAAATCGCGACTTTGACCCCATTATTTTCCATTTCACGGTGAATTTTCAATTTTTTTTTTAATTGATGGCAAAACTACATGCTAAGACCTTTATAACGACACCTTGGACATAGTGATTGGTAGCACCACCGCTCCAAAACAATTATCACAAAAATAGGCCTAGTGTATTAAATATATTTGATTGATTACTTACCAATTGAATGGTATCTGCCTTTCAGGTGTCAATTTATTAATTCCTTACAGGAACCGCTTTCGGTCTCTTAACAGACCATCATCAGCCGACGAAACAGGTAACACGTAACACACTACTTTTGATGAAGGATTCTTTTGGTTGAACGCAGTGTGTTCTTTAAAACGTTCCTTTACTGATCTGTTTGTATAGCCTATATATTTGATATCATATATATTATTATACTATCTGATATTAAATTTTTCAAAAGCTTTGCCAATTTGTAACGAATTTTCATTTACATAGTCCAATGATACATATTTTATATCTGTTGTCATTTCAATTTTTTAAAGCTTTTGAAAAATTTAATATCAGACCAGGATATAAAATTTAAAAAAGTTTAAATTTGGATAAGAAGTATAATCAAATTGACAAAGGGGATACAAAAGGCATTTATTTAATAGAATGTGATGTATCTACTGGCTGTGATAAGAAATATATAGGCTATACAAAAAGATCAGTAAAGGAACGTTTTAAAGAACACACTGCGTTCAACCAAAAGAATCCTTCATCAAAAGTAGCGCAACATTTAAAAGAAAACCCTAGCCATAAAGTTAATTTTGACTCATCAATTAAAATATTAAAAAGTTGCAAAAATAAATACAAAGCTCAGGCTTGGGAGGAATTTTTTATATATAAATATTTTAAAGAAGACAAGGACGTTATGCTAAATAAAAAGGATGAGTTTTCCGAAAAAATAACATTCCAGCTATTAAATACTGTAATGCAAGAAACTAACAGCTGATTCATATTATGATTCATCATGTAAATAGTTCTTTGTTTTTTCATTATTTGTAAATATGTGTCGTGATTTTTTGAAGATTTTTTAAATGAACACCAAGAGAAAAAAAAATATTATGTGTTACGTGTTACCTGTTTCGTCGGCTGATGATGGTCTGTTAAGAGACCGAAACCGGTTCCTGTAAGGAATTAATAAATTGACACCTGAAAGGCAGATACCATTCAATTGGTAAGTAATTATTAACTATATAGGTGTCTAGGCTTTCAAAATAATAAAAAAAAATTATTATTGTCTCCGTGTTAAGTTTGACCATGACACCTATGGTAATAGCTTCTACCCTTTGGAAATTTGCTTAAATCATAGGCCTGGATTAAAATGAAAAATTTCATGCTAATCAAGGCTGAATTTTCCCTTAACAAATGAATCCTTTTAAAATATCATGGAGTTTCTATATCTTACAACTAAAACCAAATTTCTTGCTGGCAGGTGGCAGCAGTGGAGAGGAAGGGAGGTTACAATCACCTTTGTGATATCTGGGCAGTTGGTATCACTGCCATTGAGTTGGCAGAGTTGCAACCACCCATGTTTGACCTACATCCCATGAGAGTTTTGTTTCTTATGTCAAAAAGTGGATTTAAACCTCCCACATTGAAAGACAGAGATAAATGGTAAGTGTTTCAGTAGTATTACTATCAAGATGCTTTGAATTTTTAATTAACCCTTCACTTTTCCCAAAAAAATTTAAGATTAAGATTATGTTAATGGTTGCTTTTCATGTCTAAATTTGCATGATAGAAAAATATGTTGATTCTAATACCCTAGATCTTTGAGATTTTTCATATGATTATGAATATGGAATAAGTGTCTGGTAAAATTCTATTAAAATCCAAATTTTTATTAGACTTTAAGGGGATTTAAAAATGAGTATTAAAACTGAAACTTTTAGTTTGAGATTTTATCTCTGACATGTAACATCTTTCCTCGAAAAAAAAAATTGTATCAGACTCTGAAATGACATTTGTGTCATAATTTAAAAATTAGTTATGAACTACAGATTTGCAGATGGCATTTCAGCCTCAGTCTAGGTATACATTAATGGAATAGTAGGCACCCTTAACAATTTTCTGACACACAGCCCTAATGAAGATCCTGCCTTCCATGTCCCTGGTACTATTTAACAAGTTATTATAAAACATCCAGGACGAGAAGTTTTCCAGGCTGGAAAATGGCATTTGGTTCCTGTGAGGCAAAAACGGAGAATATCAATGTCTCTCCTGTGGCGGGTATTATACATGTGAACATCCGCTCCTGTCCTGAGCTCCTGATAGTTTTTCTTGTCATAAAAAATAGATGAATAGATGGTAAACTGTGAAAATTCCCAAGTTTCTGAAAATAGATTTGCTGTGCTCCAAGCGAGCACTGGATGTAATTATTCGAAGTGCAGTTTTTTGGAGCTTCAGAACTGCGGTGCAAGCAGGGACATATCTCCAGAGCAAGATTCCATAGTTTAGGTGGCTATGGAACAACCCATAGTAAATAGTAACTAAATATGTTCCACTGAGATTTGATTTCAACCTGCGGAGCAGATAGATTACTCTTGACAGCTTTTTGCACAATTCCTTGTCATGGAATTACCAATTAAGTTTTCTTTCAAGTGTGAAACCAAGCAGACTAACATGTTCAGCTGAAACGACAGAAGGGGTACGCCCCAGTGAACAGACTAACTTTTGTGTCTTGCTGATGTTTAATTTCAAGTTATTTCTTGTAAGCCACCCTTCCGCCAGCAGGATGATGGGCAGTATATAATATAACAGTTAAATATAGGTTTTATATTACTATGTATTAATGTAGTTATATAACTTCTCTGGCTTGATATAAATGAGTTTGAATTTTAATTGTAGGAGCCCTACATTCCACAATTTTCTGACAAAAAAAAAATTGTATCAGACTCTGAAATGACATTTGTGTCATAATTTAAAAATTAGTTATGAACTACAGATTTGCAGATGGCGGCGGCTAGGAAGTGGTGGAAACTGGGGCTGGCATTTCAGCCTCAGTCTAGGTATACATTAATGGAATAGTAGGCACCCTTAACAATTTTCTGACACACAGCCCTAATGAAGATCCTGCCTTCCATGTCCCTGGTACTATTTAACAAGTTATTATAAAACATCCAGGACGAGAAGTTTTCCAGGCTGGAAAATGGCATTTGGTTCCTGTGAGGCAAAAACGGAGAATATCAATGTCTCTCCTGTGGCGGGTATTATACATGTGAACATCCGCTCCTGTCCTGAGCTCCTGATAGTTTTTCTTGTCATAAAAAATAGATGAATAGATGGTAAACTGTGAAAATTCCCAAGTTTCTGAAAATAGATTTGCTGTGCTCCAAGCGAGCACTGGATGTAATTATTCGAAGTGCAGTTTTTTGGAGCTTCAGAACTGCGGTGCAAGCAGGGACATATCTCCAGAGCAAGATTCCATAGTTTAGGTGGCTATGGAACAACCCATAGTAAATAGTAACTAAATATGTTCCACTGAGATTTGATTTCAACCTGCGGAGCAGATAGATTACTCTTGACAGCTTTTTGCACAATTCCTTGTCATGGAATTACCAATTAAGTTTTCTTTCAAGTGTGAAACCAAGCAGACTAACATGTTCAGCTGAAACGACAGAAGGGGTACGCCCCAGTGAACAGACTAACTTTTGTGTCTTGCTGATGTTTAATTTCAAGTTATTTCTTGTAAGCCACCCTTCCGCCAGCAGGATGATGGGCAGTATATAATATAACAGTTAAATATAGGTTTTATATTACTATGTATTAATGTAGTTATATAACTTCTCTGGCTTGATATAAATGAGTTTGAATTTTAATTGTAGGAGCCCTACATTCCACAATTTCGTTAAAACCGCCCTGACAAAAAACCCAAAGAAGAGGCCTACAGCCGAAAAGTTATTACAGGTGAGTATTTAATAATGCCAAAATTTTAATTGGAAGTATGAATTTAGACTATGCATGTGTTTATTCTTAATATTTTCATTAAGAACAGTTTTCTTTAATCCTTGAGCGGGTGCTTCACCAGTGAAACGTGAGAAAGCGCATGCGGAGTAAAGCTCCGCATGCGCCAAATCGCACAAATTCAACCCTCTTACTTGTTTTTATAACATAGTATTGCATTTAAATGTCAAATAAATTGATAAAATTCAAAGTTCCATTGTTAGTTTAATTAATTAATTACCAAATTTGAGTAACAAACATATTTAGTTATTTTCAAGTATAAGAATGGTGTTATGGAAGAGGGTGTATGCGGAGTATTGTTCCGCAATAATAAAATTGAACATCAATGCAAACTAAATATATTAAATGGCAGTATTATAAATTAAATAAAAACAAAATTTTATTTTGGTTCACACACACGTTCATGTGTGAATTCTGTTTAGAGAAAGCCTCTGCAAACTGACATCGCTTCACTGCATTGCAACTCACAAGGAAACCAAAGGAGTTTGGGGGTTGTAAATAGTTTCAGGGGATTCCTGGAATGGGGCGCGTGAGGAACCTGACACGGCTGCCGATACCCGCTATGTGTGTTATTTTAACAAAAACTACATGTGCGGGGGAAAACTCCGCAAGCGCCCTCTTGAGGGTTGTATAAAAATTAATTATTAAACTGCAAGTTTCATAGTATTGTTATTTGTAGTAAAAAAGTATTACAGTACGACTGATTTCTGCTATTATTTGTTGTATTGTAGTACTATTTGTTGCATTGTTGTAACACTAGTTTTCATTATGTGTGAGTATTGAAAAGGTTCAAGATTTTTGTTGTAATCTTCTAGCCAAGGTCTAGTGTCGAGTATTCAGGCTGCAATAGTGCCTTTAACATGAGCTATCGGCTACTCACTTATGGGATTAACGTGCCTAAAACATGGTGGCAGAGATACACATTTCATTTGCGGGATGACGAACCCACGTCTATTGAGTATTAGGCCAGAGTCTACCCACTCACCTATGACAACTGATAAATTTTTCTACTTGAAAACCCTTATAAACAGTCAATTAATAATTTGTATGACTGAACTTTTTGCACAAAGACAAGCACTAGGACAAACTTAAGGAATTCATAACTCAATGTATTGTTTTTGGATTTAGGTTCAGTTGTTTTCATTATTACCATTTTGTTTATAATCATCAGACTTTAGTTTAAACTTGTGTAAACTATTAATCTACTATGTTTTCAGCACCCATTCTTCCTGTCCGATATGAGCAAGAGATTAGCAATAGAATTGCTGCAGAAAGTCAGCAACCCTTCTCACAACTTCACCGAGTTTGAAGCTGACGATGATGGAGTAAGTTGTTGTAGAGTAGACTTTCATAAGGCATTGGGCAGTTCTTCCTGTAATATTAATTTTTCACGCGTCTCTAGAGGGATAACATTTTGCGGAAAAAATTTGTAGATAAGTTTGTTGAGAGCATTGGATTCTTGAACTTCTCCTCTGAAAAAAAAAACAACAGCAGTAGCTACACCAAGATGTGAACCACGCTTGACAGAGAAAATGTGCCAAGTTTGTTTTGCTATAATATGAGCGTTCATTTGGTACCTTCAATAGATGACCACACCATGAAATTTCAATAATCTTACAGTTCCACACCCGAGCGGACTGTTAGTCAGACTGTTAAGTTGCAGGACATATCTCTGCACTTGCTTATAAGTTAGTACCTAAAAATTGTTTCTCAAAATTTTTTTGGGATAAAGATTATGACTTAAAAATTTAAGTGTAATTTTTCTATACTTGTAATGATATTTTTATTCGTATTCCAACCTGGATATAAAATAACAATGACATGGTATGGCATTATGTTTAGTCTTTATTTAACACAAAAAAAACAAACATTACATTTTTAAAAACTCGATTCAAAACAATTTCATTTATGGTTTCATTTATAGTTTAAAACATAAACTGTGAAATGTTACTATTGACATAGGTTGAGGTGGTTTCTTAGTTTTTATTAAGTATTCATTTGTTTCAGGCTGTGCCCAATGTTCCTCAGAGAATAGCTTCACGACTGACAAGTAAAAATAGAAGAACATCAATCGAGGATGGTGAGTAGGGAAATTGTTCTTTAAAAAAAATGTGATAATTTACATAGTAATGGAGGTGGCTTAACACTAGAACTGGCAAATTCGTAATTCACGATGCATTTACATATTCAATAAGAAGTGGCAGGTGGAGGCATCTGTCGTCAGTTTAGTGAACTTGTTAGACACTAGTGCCTAAGTGACCGTATTGCCCTCTGGGGGCAAGCAACCGAACCTGCTCACGTAGTGCACTAGACTGGCACTGGGCATATCTTATAACCAAGTAAGCGCTTTCTACTCCTAAGCACCGGCTAAAGCGCTGCGCTGACGAGCATACCAATCTAGCCATTCGGAAGTGCTAGGGTTAGAATCCCGACCATGAGCAATCCCAATTTGGCTTGCAAATGTGTGGTATAGCGGAGTGGAGGGCCCACCTTAAATAAACGGTGACCGGCTTGGGTGGAAGTTGACGGCATTTGTATGCTTAATTGGGATTGCATTGGACACCTGTTTTGCTTTTGTGGTTAGTGGTTATAAGGGGGGGGCATGTTTTATGCTTTTTTTGTTTATACTTTACATTTCAAGATGTTAGTAATTATTTTTATGTTACAGTTAAAAGTAAAAAGCTTACTACTTCTAAGGTTAAAATAGTAAAGATGAGGAAAATAATAGTTTTAAATTCAAGGTAACATTGCTCAGACACCTTTAGATCTTTTAGATTTTCATTATGCTTAAGATTTTATAATGTGGTCAAAACATTATTTTGACATGAATATGTCTTAGCTCGGGGGAGTGTGTTTGTGATTGTAAGATGGAAAATAAGTAACAGGTTTCCATAGAAAACACCAGAGCTATTGTATTAATTTGAAATATAAAAGAATAAGAACAGCTGTTTAGATGAAGTAAAAAAATTACCTTTAGACATATCCATGATCTAACCTATTTCCCGCAGGGAAGAAAATACAAAAACTTTTTTAAAGGAATTTAAAAAAATTCCTTAATTGTAACCAATAGTATACCACATTGAAGTTAGTTCTACCCTATTTATATCAAAATTTACCCTAGAACGGCTATAGCTATTGCTTCTGTAGGGCCAGGCAGTTTTTGCCTCCAGTGCTGCATTTTATGTTAACTGTTTCGAAATACCCATTTTTTATCATACCTAAAGTATAATATATCATTAGATTTGGGGTATTCTGCAGAATGTAAATATATAAATGAAACCTAATTTTTGCTCCATCAAAATGTAATTTTTTGTGTAATAAGTTTAAAAAAATTTTTGTCAAAAACTAATATCAAAAGTAAAGCATTGTAAAAAATTTAAATAATTTTTATCAAATAATCCAACATATGCAAAATGTTTCAAATTGATTTTCCTACACGAATATAAGAAAGCAATTGGATTTGTTATAAAGCTTTTTGAAATTTAAATCCTAATTTTTGTTAAATGTCAATAATGTGTTTGGAGGGATCCCCGAAACTAGCTATTACAAACTTTTTCAAATTCCCTATCTCTACCTCCTTGATCGCCGCTATTTATTCTTGCAAACGTCATAGATTTGTAGGTTCGCTTTGACGAAGCCATCATACACACGACGTGTTAAACATGAAAGCAGCGACGAATGATAACCAAACCACCATATGATACACCATAGATGTCAATTTGTATAAATGAGCAGTAGTGGACTAGTGATGGAGTTGATCAGCTAAAAATAGTCCTGAGGACAGGAAGCCTGAAGCGTCGTTTCCTGGAAAATCGCACACAATGACTTGTTCACTTATTACACACACTATAGATTTCCGCTGTAAAAACTTCGAATTATCCAAAATATTATTCGAATTAACCAAGATATTTTAACATTGTTTTTATATAAAAATTCTAGGGACCAAGACAAAATTTCGAATTAAAGAAGTTTTCGAATTACAGAAGTTCGAATTATCCAAGTTCCACTGTATATAAATGAAACCTAATTTTTGCTCCATCAAAATGTAATTTTTTGTGTAACAAGTATAAAAAAATTTTTGTCAAAAACTAAATATCAAAAGTAAAGCATTGTAAAAAATTTAAATAATTTTTATCAAATAATCCAACATATGCAAAATGTTTCAAATTGATTTTCCTACACGAATATAAGAAAGCAATTGGATTTGTTATAAAGCTTTTTGAAATATCATGTCACATATAAAATGCTGTTATTTTTTTACAAATTTGCATACTCATATTTTTATTTGGCCTACTCATATAAACAGATAAAAAACATGTTTTCTATTACTTCAGTGTACAAAAAACAAACAAATATCAACTTTTATATTTGTCAGCAAAAATACTTATTCAAAACTCCAGTTAGAACATAGCTTTTTGTTTTTATTTACCGAAAATCACCAAAATAAAAACAACTTCAAAAACTTGTAAAAAATATTTTTTTAGGTTTACATATATTCCAAGATATACAAAATCTTTGAAATTTTACCCAAAAACAGAAAACATATGTTTTATTGGATAGAAATAAAAATATAAGTTTATAAATGTAATCGGAAGAATAATAGTAAACAAGCAAGCGCTAAAATAGATGTGAGACAAATGGCTTTGTTCGTAGGTGTAGGCTAGGAGAAAGTTCTATCACTTTGACCAACTGCAAAAACTAAAATATCGCTTTCGAGATGTACAAACTATACTTAGTTTGGTAGAGGATTTCTTTCTGTTGATTTTTATATTTATTTCATTTGACAAAACAAACTACGAGTGGAAAAATAAAAGAAATTCCAAACGTCTAAAAATGTTTAGCCAAATAGAAAACTTTAACCTCACCAGTCTACAGACGTTTAGTAGAAACATCACATTCAGTAAACTAATGACTGTAGACAAAATCTTTCAACAGACGAAGTATAGTAAAAGAATCGATGTATTCAGTCATGCCAACCACTACTCTCTAAGACTAAAACTAAATTCTCCAATGACAGTGTGGAGAAAAAATCCTCTTTCTTTCCTCCACTCGGCCATAACATTACTGAAGTTGACTACACAACTAACTCGGGCCACATCAAATTGTCACACTGTCGGATTCCAATGTGTAAAAGAATTATTGGCGATCTCTCAAGTGCACTCCAGTCGCTTTACCAATTCTTTATTTGAAATTATTGGTGATCTTAAGGTTCTTTAGGGGCCGCTCGATTTGACAAAAAATATTGGCGATCCTATACCTGTGATAAAAATACTGCTACTTGGGTCAAAAGGATGTTTTAATTGAGTTCTGACTGTTTTCCTTGATTTGTAGAGCATGAAACAAGTTGTAAAATAAAATTTATTTTACCTATAATTAGTGGTTGGGATTACTGTATCTGTAAAATTGACAAATGGGGTTTATATTAGCGGAGTTCTAGTGTTAAAAGGATTTAAATTAATTTTAAATGAACACAATCACTGCTGAAAAAATATTATAACACTTTTAGTGAAGCTGAAAAATTTTATTTGTGAAATTATTTATACATGAAGTAGGAAGTATGAAAATGCTGTTTCCGTTGATTGACGTCCATTAACGGTGAACCCGTTAAAAATTATGTCATTGTTGAGCAGTCGCTTCGGCCTCTCTAAACAGAATAATAATAAAAAAGGGCATAGAACGGCTAAAAATATACTGTTGCCACTCCCAAGATCATGTGAAACAGTGGTTAAATGCATAACCTCAAAACGAGGAACAGTTATAATTATTATAGTTTATTTACATCATAGGATTAATTTAGTACATAATAAGTATAAACTGTATACCCTAAGGAGTTGAATTTGAGGGAAAAATTCTCAAACCCTGGTAAAAAAAATCAGAGTGAGCGAACTGAAAACTGACACTGCCACTGCCACGTTATAACATAGTTGCTAGCTGACGAGAGGGTGCTAGTGACAGGCTGTGCTAGCGTGGGCAGGCTCAGCACAGCCCCTGCAAACCGCGCTGCAGTGAACAAGTTAAAAAGGTATGTCAGTTGACTGATAATGATTACATTCGATGTTGGTTTAGCGGATGTTGTGCAACCTGTGGACCCAGCACAGTTTGCCGACATCAACCGGGCTTGGGACATCATGGACATCAACCTTATGATGAACAATATTGAAGTGAGTATGCTAGTGTTAAACTGGGTATTTTTAATATTGTGTTTATGAACACTGGTTGTATTTTTAGGGTATGGTCCAAATCCTATTCTTGTTAGTACCTAATGTAGACTTGTTGTTAAATAGGTTTTTCAATAATTACAAAATAGCAACTGGTTTCCAAATTAATAACCACCATTGGATTACAATGCGAACACTTTACCTCTCAGCTACTCTAAACTGTTTGTTAACCATTAAAAATCCAATTAATTTATCACTCTAGTTGTATCAATTCTATTTTAGAATGAATGACAAAAATCTAATTCAAAAATAACAATATCAAAGTAATTAACGGCTTTGATACGTGTTTAGAATTGGAGAAATATTAATTAATTGCTTACATGATTACAGTAGGTATTCAGATGGTACTTAACATTAGAAAATTGCTGTTGAAAATTTTCTAAAATATTAAGATAAAAATAATTACATCAAAATGAAGATTTAATGTGAAGTTGAGACACAGCATGGATAATTATAGATAGTATCCCATTAATTTAGAGCATGGTTGTATTGTAAACACTCACAATTTGTTTAGTATATATACGAGTGTGATTCAATTGTATATGTATATTTACAAATGTGAATTCCATATTCTTGAAAGTTTGATTCTGATTGTTATGTGATTTTTTTAGTATTTCAAATATGTAACATTAGCATGATTTCAAAATAATCATTTTATTTTCATAACCTTTAATGTAAGCTCCTATACTTGCAGTCATTAGTCTTAGTGAGAATATTTAGGGTATTATTAGGGTTGTTCACAAACTACTAAATGACTTATTGAAAGCTATTACATCTTTTCTTTTCAATTTAACTTCAATTTTTGTCTCTTTCTTTGTTTTAGTTAATATGTTAAATAGGGTAAAAAGTAGAGGTGTGCGGATAGTGAATTATTTTTTCGGATCGGATAGCTCAAGTTCGGATCGGATAGTTTGGGTTCGGATCAGATAGTTTCCGGATTCGGATACTCGCAATAACGAAATGAAATCACACTTATCTAAGAATAAATTAGGAAAAAATCAATAAAATGTTATCAAAATGATTAAATGGTATATCAAAAATCATAAATTCTTCATAGGATGAACAACAAAACTAAAATGTTTACTTCACTGCATTTAAAAGTACCAGTAACAAATTTTAATATGGAGTAATTTACAATTTAAATCAACAGAAACCTTATAATTCGCCATTAAATGACATCAACTTTCTACTAATTCATCAATTCATTCTACTAATCATCAACTAACTCTGAATTTTATTTCATAATTCAACTATTTTATTTATTACAATGATAAAAACAAATCACCATTAACAAAGAATCAAGATTTGACAGACGATGTCGGCTCGATGCCATCGGCTATCTGCGTATCGGCAAGGAACTAGAAAAGGCAGTGACAGTGCAGCTGCTATCAAACAAAGGCCTGTGCGCAGGTGCAGAGTTGGAATATTTGGCAGATAAAATACCCCGATCGGCTGTGTAACAATATTGAAACCCGTGAAATTATGGTACCTCGTCGTAATCTAGTTAGTTATTCATATTAAAATTATCTAAAAATGTAAAACTAATAATGCTTAAATTCATTTAACAAAGAGAAAATGTACAATGAAAACAAGTAGAAAATTTGTTGGTTATGTGAACACCGAACGACGAAATAGGCCAAATGTAAATTTGGCAACACTTTATCGTATTACTCAAACCCGGAGTACTTGAGAATGCGATAACTAAACATTTGATCGTCTACGTAGACGATCAGAATGAAGTAGTATTATTTTTTCTGGAAAACCCGTCGCAAAACAAGCTATTATGATGGTTTGTAACCAATAACATTAAATCAACAATTCAAGTTTTTTCGTAGCCGAAATGATATTTTATACGGAACAATATCAAACCGCAATCTGATACTCGGTGCAACTATCGATGACGCTATGCTTTGTATTTCACAAAATGCAATATCATGTTGAACTTACGGTTACTTAAATGCGTAGTTGAAGAATCGAATAATCATACCGCATCCTCAGACCGCATAATGATGTTCTAACATTCCGATTGGATATGAATTTCGTCATCTGCTTCAACATTTTCATTTGATCAAAGATGTTCCGTATTGCCAACTTCTCAAACGGAAAGTTTTGCTTTCGATTTTAATGCTCATTTTATGTGGTCTATCCAAAAGTTCGGATATTTATTGGACTTTACCGGATACTTATTTTGCAATCGGATCGGATTCGGATATCCGATCCAATCCGAAACCGATCCGACTTTTCGGATATCCGCACACCTCTAGTAAAAAGGATTTAAAGTATTAATTGATAAAGGTTTAATAATGTAATATTATAATTCTTAAATATTAAACTACTACCAATATATTGTAATATTTTCAGCATGTTCAACATTGTGACAACCAGAGCGCTGATTGGGCCAAAGGAGAAATCTTTTCAGATGATCTAACCATTACCAATGAAAAGTGAGTATGACAACCAGAGCTAAGATGAAATATTTTTATTCACTAGGCTGAATATAGTACTTTTTCAGAGAAAAATGAACTATTTTCTGGGAATAAATAAATAATTCATTATTAATTTCATAATGTTCTAGAGTTCTAGCTACAGCAACTTTTTGTGATTTAAAATAATTATTTTGTGGTCAAGTAATTTTTAAAGTGAGTACTAATATTTCTTAATTTTCAACCCCTGGCTTTTAACTTGTATTAAGCTGAATCCATGATTGCTTTACGTGGGAATTAGTAGTTTACTTTGATGTTAAATTATTTAATATAAAACATCTATTTGGAATCTCAAGAAATATCCAGAGTCGTATCAAGAAATCTCATGAATATTTTTCAATGAAAGTGTTAGAAGTTTAATGAAATTTATGAAAATATTTTTTTAATTGATGTTGAACACCAGGACATTTAAATCGGAAAATATCTGTTTGGCATTAAAATTGATTACTTGTATATGTGTTTAGCTCAGAATTAAATTAAGTAATTTATTTTTAAACCTTAAAACTATATCAAACCTTGTTGGTCTAGAGGTGATGGATTCCTTAGTTTCAATTGCACTATAAATAAAGGCACATGAATTATATAGTTATCAACTTATTCACAAAATACTCGTTGAAATCAATTCGTTTAAAGTAGTTTCCTAATGTTTGTAGTTTGGTTTTAAAAACCCTTACCAATTTTAACTCTTTTCGGTATTTTTGTGGTAATTTACTTTTTTTACTAGTTCTGAGTATTACTGAAATCTCTGTTTTTTTACATTTCATTTTGTAAAGTTTATTTTTGGATCTTCTGGACCGGGCTAAATGGATTCTATTTTACAAGATTTAGTCACCATCAGTTGTTATTAAGTCTCTGTCTCTATATTTTATGTTAGTGTAAATTAGTATGAATAAAAAGTAATATTTATTACATTTCAACTACCCTGTAACTAATAAATACAAATGAATTCTATAAACAATTTAAATATTTTACGTTATTAATGTATTTTTTAAGTAAATATTTTTCTATACTTACACGGGTATAGTCAAATTTTAATGTAAAACTAAGAAATGATGCACTCAGTAGGATCATTGTTGTTTTCTTTTTTTTTTTGTTAATTAGCTATTGCTTATAAACATAGATATAAACAATACAATACTGGATTGCTTGTTGGAATTAGCTGACAATGAATTTAGCTGAGTAGTGGGATTAGTTTCACTGTTTACAATTCCGTCAATGAAAATATTAATATGCCCAAAGCAGTGTGGGACAGGAATCCAGGTGTCTGTTTATGTCTATGGTGGATGGTAAAACTGGCTTGTGTATTCCGTAGCCCTCTCTATGAGAGCCCCTGTGCACATTATGGGGAATTAAGATGTTGGGAGCCTGTTAACGCTTCAGACCAGTTTCAATCTTGGGAACCAAAAATCTCTGGTTCTCAAATTCTGGGAATGTCCCTAAGGTAAAAGTGATGCCGCTTTCTTCTAACCAGTTTACCTCGTCTTTGCTACCTGTTTGCCGTTTGTCTGATCTCTACTCAAACCTGCTTGGATCTACCCCTTCAACTACCTGTTTTGTGATATTCAGGACTCTGTGATTGTTGGCAGTCCTCTTTATGTCAGGATCTTCAGTTCTGAGGGGGTTATAAATAAATATAAAATTTTAAAGTAAATTATTAATTTCTAGCTGTATGTTACATTTCATAATTCTTTGAAGTAATAGTTATGATTCCAAAAGGTTATTATCAGCGTATTTAATTATTAATCTATTTATAAGTGAATATACACAAAAATTATTGATCATTCTTGTTCTTGTCTCAATTTAAGAAAATTTAATGTAAAATAATAATTATAAAAGGGATAAATTAAAACTAACTATCCATTTAAATACTAGAATTTTATGTTAAATTTCACATATCTTTTGTTTAGTTATTAATTAATTATGGTTACTTATAACTGAGTTCCCTTTTAATATATTTAATTCTCAAAGTTGCCAGTGTTTTAAATAATAATCTGTTGTTAAAAATTTATTAGTAAAAGAATGGAGTCCTTTTTTTAGTTTAAAAGAGCTTAGACTAACAATGATTTTTCATCCCTCCATCTCTATATAAATGGTGCCTCTTTTGTTTTATTGAATTACAAAGGTCATATAATTATGAAGTACGTCAAGTATGTACCAGGTTTTGGATTTAAAATTAAAACACTGTTTATAGTTAATTTTAAATTTGGGTTGCTTTGTATTGGTAA
Source organism: Nephotettix cincticeps (assembly GCA_023375725.1). NCBI lineage: Eukaryota > Metazoa > Arthropoda > Insecta > Hemiptera > Cicadellidae > Nephotettix > Nephotettix cincticeps. The sequence goes on along the minus strand of CM041786.1, from coordinate 24,790,829 downwards.
CAATTTGCACAGTTGAAAATTGTGATCATGTACCACCTAACCCTGATCGTTGTGACTATTTTATTGGTATTAATTTGTTTGAATGTGCATGGTCTGTGTTGTGTGTGTTTTGTTGTAACTATGTTTGTTTTTAACTCTTTGCTAAAGTTACTTAACCTAGCTCAGTATGAACTATTTTTTCATGGTAGTCCCTTTCCTATGTCCTTTTTTATTTAGAGGACCAAGATATTTTTCTGTTATATACTGTTAAAAAATCATTATCGGTCACCTTTTTACACCTGATTATGCCAAGATACTATCATCATTGCTAATATTATTTCTTTAAATGATACTTTTTAGAAAATTCTAACTCCACATGGAGTAATGCTTTTTCAGACATTTTGTTTTAAATAACAATCTGTAGTATTCCATATTTTTTTGTATTTTGTCTGGACACTATTAAAATATTTTGATTTTAGTTTTTTTAACAAATTTATTTTAGTTGAAGTACATAAATACTTCTCTGTTGGTTTAATTCTCTATACAGTTAGGCGTGATTGTTTAATACCTGACAGGTATATAATTTGTACGTTTGTGTTATTATACTTGCACATTTTGCAATGGTAGATGCACAAAACATGGTGTTTTTATGTTTCACAAAATTTTATTTTATTGTCCAGGAGCCTCTTGCAGTACATAGATGAAGAGCTTGTTTACAGGTACATTGACTTTTTGCTGTCAGCTGCATTCTGCTTGCTGCTAATATTTTTATTTAACCTTAATTTCATGGATTTCTTTCTTATCTTTTTATTCAATTTGTTTTTTATTTTGTGTGGAGTTTTTTTATTATAAAAGATAACTTTGATTATTTTATGGATTGACTTAGTTGCCTTTAATTTTTGTGTTTATGTTACATTTTCTGGGAAATGTAGACCTAACACCAACTGGAATACTCAAACATTTAATGTTTCAAGATTCCAGGTCAAGAAAAAAAAGAATGAAGAAAACCATTTGACTTTACCATCAAGCTATTATCAGATTACAATCAAGTATTATCACAAAATAAGAATATTTACATAGGGAACACTCCCAAACAAATATTTTTGAGTGCAAACTATTAGCAGCAATGTAGATCTAAATTTACTTGGATGATTATTAGTTGGATTTTTGTGGTTTTGTCCAATAGAGCTTCTCTCAGTTTTCAAAACTTGCTCATCATAATAAACGAAACTATTCATAACCTGTCATGTTTTGGGATTCAAAACAATTCACGATCTGTAATATTTTAGTAATCACAATAAATACAAATTTTGGCTCAATTTTAATTATTCTATTACGCTAATAATCATTCATGGTATGTATTTTTATAGTTGTAGCTGAAGTCATTTTAAAGTGAAGGTCGCACCTTAGTTTTTATAAGAACTAAAAGTGTCTTGCTGTGGGCCATGAACCTGAAACAAGGTATGACTCCAGTCTCTTGGGCTTGTACCAGAAACTGTTAGTCTGATTTGTACTGGCCTAGTCAATAGATGGTTTCAATACATGAAATTGTTTGAAACAAAATTCTCTCTTTTTGGTAACTTTAAATAATTTAATTTTGCAGTGAAAATCTGAAATAACATAAGTCATCCAATATATCATTTGTTTTCTGACACTTACGTGGTCATAGTTACTGAGTAAAGATTTTTTAAAGGATAAAAACTAAGAGGTGCAACCTTTTGGAATGATATGAAATATTTGGACTTCTGAGTATCTTGTATTCAAATTTTTAGTTGATGGTTTGGGTGGTATAATGATCTCAAGTTTTTTCATGGATTTCAGTGGAGTTTGTATGGAAGTTTTTATTGAAATTCAATACTGTACATAAGAAGCTGTTTCTTGTATATATTGTATTTTTCTAGTGTTATTTTACTCTGATTCATGTTCAACCATCCTATTTTAAAGTAAAATTTAGTATTGCTCTTGGGTTTTTTATAAAACCATAGTTTCTTACGGGTTTTCTAACAGATATTTCCTTTGTAACAAGTAATTACCAACTAACATGCAGTATTTAGTTGAGCAAGATTGTGTGTTTGTATGTATCTGTGACTGATGAGAGTAGTAAGTAAGTCTGGGTCACTGACTGGTTTCCTGCTTATGTTAGGGGTTCCCATGCACTTCCGTTGTTTCATCTAGAAGATTCATACTCTCAGCAGTAAGTAGACTAAACTACTAACTATTTAATCCTACCATTGTAGATTTCGCTTTTACTTTATTCTTTTTCATTCTATCTCATTTAGCTTATTGGTTTTTATAAATATTAGGAAGTAGATTTATTGTTTTTAAATTTTTCCAGTGAATCTAAACACTGCAGACAGTTAGTTAAATGCTTGTTGTATACTCTGCTGTAGATTAAAAAAATAATTGTATTTTATATATTAACTGCACTTATATATTTTGGAAAAAGTGTAATTTGCCAATGTATTAGGTTGTGTCAGAAGTTTTTACTTCCATAAATCAACAATCAATTCAGAGTGGTTCCATTTTGCAACTGATTTGAAGCTCACTAGACTTTCAAGAAGTGAGATCAGAGGTGCATACAATATCTACACAGTTATTTGTCACCATGGTCAATATAGAGAAAAGTTTTTAAAATGCTATTTATTCAATTTAAATAGTAATTTTATTGTAGAAATACCTTTGAATTTAACTTTAACTCCATTCCTTCGCCAAATTATATAGGGTTGAAAAATGTTTTTATGGATCTAAAAACTCATATTGTCTATTTTTGTTTTTAATTTTTTTTTATCACAAATGTTTATGTGTATATTTTTTACCAGTCGGCGGTTCATCATTACTTTAATTGATGGTATTACTTTTTATATTAAGCAGGTATTTAGTGAAATTCATACCTCTAACATAAAATGGTTTCTTCGTTCAAAACCATGTTTAGTATAAAACCCAACTTTTAGATTACAGTCTAGGCAGTCTGCAGTTTTCTTTCTTTTTAGCGAATTTCGATAAGAAATGAGGCTTTACCTTGGTCCTCAAAGGATGATCTAGGCCGGGCACAGTGTTCTAACCAAAGAGGGTTTTGTTTTAAAAAATTGGGTTTTATGCATTTTTGCAGACAATATATACCGATATAAAATATTACTTTTTAACACCATTTGAATTAATTAATAAATTTAACTAATCAAATCTTTGCTAATTAACGGATACTGAGATTTACAAGGTTAGTCAAAAGCATAGATATAACAACTAACTGTTGAAATTTGAAATATATTCTATATATTTCTAATATGTTCTATATATGTTGTTGTTTCCTAAGTGTTGAATGGGTTAAGAGATCAAGCAATCATACTACACCTGAAAAGAAATGAAAACAGACTATATTATGTATATCACTGTTTTGTACCTCCACCATAATTTGATTGTTGTGACTCGAAATTGAAAATCCCATTTAGTGATATGTTTTAAAAGACCTTTTTCATATTTGATCTGTTTTAAATATTCATATAACCATGTGATGAACTGTGAGTGTGGGTGATCACACGTTAGTGCTTTAATATTTTTTGTGTATTTTGTTGCAAGAAAATGTGAAATCTATTTTGATGTGTAATTTCAATCTCAATTTATTCAGGTAAAAAGTAACGAGCTTACTCTTGTAGATGAACATTTACGTAGAACATTTAACGTTTAAACCTTTTTTTGGCACCAGTGGCGTGGATACAGTTTTTTCATGGGAGGGGATATAAATCCCCCCCCGAGTGAAAACCTATTCTAGAGTATGCACTGTAGGTTACATAAAGGACGTTTCGATGAGTTAATTACCATATAAATATCATGCAATACCTCCGCTGCCATCTTGGACTTAGTGTGGAGTAGTCTAGGGCAGTTTCTACACTGCATGCGACGGAGGGCGTTTTTTCCAAATCGAGATGGAAATTTCTCAGGTTAATCGAAAATAATATCAAAGTTCGTTTAGTAGCGCATTCTAATAGGCCTATACTGAAAATTTCATTAGATTTTCTGTTAGTGTTTTATTTTAATGTTTCTAAATTTCTAAATCGGCTACATGGAAAAAATTAATCATGATAAAATTTTTTTTGCCAAAGATTCCTAACTTCATTTGTTTCAAACAGACGAAATAACTATGACATGTAGTTAAAAGGTTTATTTATAACACCGTTAACATTTTCACAATATTAAATTTTTTCCTTATACCATTGATAATTTAATTTATATGGAATAGATATTTTTCAATGCTTTATTACTTATTGGATGTCCAATTTTAACTAAAGACAATCTATTCTAGCTGTCTCTGGGTGGGCTGTACAAACACTTTTTTCATATCATAACCAATACTACCACAATAATTTAGTGCTGTCTCGACACGAACAAAGTCACCGTGACTTTCATTAATCATTTTGGAGGTTTATTTTAGATGCGATTTACATTACTTTTTTGAGTTTACGCTATTTTATAATGAAACAAGTGAAAAACAGACAAAAAGCACGAACGCCGAACACAAAACGCAAAGAGGGTACGGAAAATATATGACATAAGACGTCATACATCACTAACATCAATATCTGAACAGTTTAGGTTAGACCTACAGTGTAAGTTATAAGATTTTGCAGCTGAGCGATCTTGATGGTAGGAGGGATGACCGGGAGACCAGTCGGGAAATATCGCTTATTGCATGTACTGTATTTCGACATACAACATACAGTAACAACAACAAACTGCTTTTTTCTTTTGTTTGTTATTGAGTAGCGGTATTTCAGGATATTTTTGTTTTGAAATTATTAGTAAAGGTGGTCGCTATGGGGGGGATATATCCCCCTTATCCCCCCGTATCTACACCACTGTTTGGCACTGTTAATCACTAAAAAGTCTCACATAAGAGGACGTACCACAAGAGTAGTCCAAGGTTTATAAGCTACAAGTTACAATTGATATCTGTCAAAACCCATGATAGTTGGCCTTTGAAGTACGTGCATGATAAAAATGACCATATTAATTCAATGCCAACCACTTTAGGAAGATTTCAAGGTATTGGTCACTGCTGGTTATGGTAGAATTAAATCACATGGAATTGATTTGGTTTTGGTTTTGGAATTCAGAAACAATAGTGGTCTAATGTAAGTGCATGGCTTGTTCATTCATTGGTATATAATAGTTGTAGAGAATTTTCAAATTTAACTATGGTTTATCATAATTTACTATGATGGTCTAACTGTAATGTCCGATCATTATGGGAAAGTTATGGGTTTGTTTATTTCCTTTTTTTTGGTTGGCCAGTGGTGAATAACAGTTAAAAATTGAGTTATGAGCATTGAGTTATGTAAATATAGATCACTAGTAAGAAGATAAAGTCAAAAAATTGAATATTCGGATAGTAGCCTAGAAAATCAAATACTTATGATCTTAATATTTGATCTCTTTAAGAATATTAATTCAACACCGACAACATTAGGAAGATTTCAAGGTATTGCTCACTGCTTGTTGTGGTAGAATTAAATGACATGTTAAGGTTTTGTTGGTAACTCAATCATGACCAATGATGAATTATGAATATTACTATTGTATGTGAATAATGACAAGTAAATATTATTTATTAATAAGGTAATTCAGTTAATATCAGTTTCGGATAATAATGTTATGTACATGAAAAGTTAATGTGAATCTGTGTATTCAGAGCTACGTTACCTGTTGGTGAATCAGCGACCACTTCTAGTCATCATTGTGACCTGCACAGAAACCAGAACCACTATACCAACCTCACAGGTATGATACTCACAAATAAATATAACATGTATAAAAATATCTAGAAACAAATTAAATCTGAGAAAAGTCAAAGAATTGGATGAAACTGCGGTGTTGTGTAGGTTCTGGTCTAGATTTAAATTATAAGAACCTATTGTATTTTGGAATATCTCGTCCATAAATGTCTTAATAGCGAGAAGATAAAATAAAAATTACTCAATAATGTAGCATCTCTACAGTTTCAATTTTGTTACTCTAAGGACTCTTGAGTTTAACCTTTTTTACTGTAATCTGAAAATTATCTCTAAAATTTAAAGTCAGTTATTTAAAATGTAAAGTAATTCAATTTAAATTTAATCTTAAATCTGAGATACTGTTTTAAAACCCCTTAAAATCACACTTGGGATAAAAAACTATTGAAACACTTTTTAATGTGCATAATAAACTTGAACCAGATCCGAAACTATTGATCATCGTCTCCCTTGCCATATGTTTTTATATATTTTTATATTGATTAAATATTTTATCCTCCATAAATAAATGTATGTTTATGTATGTTATGTATATGTGTGTGTGCTGTGTTATGTATTATTTTTCTTCCCACAGTTTGAAATTAACTGATTAAATAAATGGCTTCCTACTGTGCTTTCTGTAATCATTGACTGGGTAGTTTTACTCAGTATTTTACAGTAATTTCCTTGCATCTGACTTGCTCATAAAATACGAGGGCTATTCAGAAAAAAATTACGTTTTCGTGTGTCCACTAAAGTTGGGGCTAGTCCGGCGATCTTGGTTTCAGGGTGTTACGCAACTCGGCACAGTCGGCATCTAACAGTGCTAGTTAAGAGGTTCGCACTGTACTCAGTTGAGTTATGTAGAAGTTTTAAACTTCTGCGTTAGTGAAAAATGCCACTAACTGTGAATTGCGTGTAGTAATAAGATTTCTGACTGCAAAAAAAATTATCCGGATCTTTGAGAAGTGTTTGGGAAGAACATTATCACTGTAGGTGAATGCATCAGTGGCTCAATAGCCGACCTTGCAGTCAGGACGATTAGCAAAGTGAGAACAGGGGGACTGCCGAACTTGTTGAAAATGTTTATGCTGGAGTCTGGAAAACCTTAAAATTCACAATATTGGAACTAAGGAATTAATAATGTAATTGTAATGTAATAATTAATGAAACAAACAAAAACTAAAAGTGCAAAGCCTTGGAAAACTCGTAGAAAGTTATGATGTTGTGAATTTTTGGACTCTGGCAGTGACGTTTTAGAGAAGTTAGGCCATCACCATGATGGGTTCTCCACTTCGCTCTTTAATCTGAATATAAGGTTGGCTATTTTTAAATTTCAGAACTCACTGATGCACTCACCTAAAGTGTTAAAGTTTTTCTCAAACATTTTCAAAGCTCCAGATAAATTTCTATCGGGTTATAGTTTTTTGCAGTCATTACTATATACACCTCACAGTTTGCGGCATTTTTCATTATCGCAGAAATTTCAAACTGACACAGCAACTCCATGGAGGACTGTACGAACCTCTAACTAGCACTTTTGTTCAAATAAACAAAACGTTTTGTGTCAATGAAATTGAATTGATCTATAAAGGCAGTCATACATTGAAAATAATTCAGACAACAGAAAACTTGGTGAATCAACAGTGTTCAGAACCATATTCTCACCAATTGTCTCAAAATGGGTTGGTATGTTTGGGGACCAGGCCCTGATGGATCACCGAGAAGACACAGTTCAGTGGACGAGATCCTGGGACTAGCAGCCAATTTGAGTCTGAACGGGCAACGGCAACGGAGTCTCAGCGACAGTGGAGGGAGTAACGACAAGGAGACTGTCACCACCAATGGCAATGGTATGTGTCACTTCCAGGATATGTCGTTGTTACTCAGGTCAAGGATTTTATACTTTTGACGTGTATTTATATTAAGAACGGGATTGACAGTATACATTTATGTTTCTGCCCAACCGTCACTAGTTAAAATATTAAAGTATTAGTAACAGGATGTGTTCTAGAATCTGTTTCGAATCTATCTTGTGGAGGGTTCTGTGAGAGATCTTTACCATAGGAGATATTGCTCTATCTAAGGTAAAGAGTGATAATGTCCCCCTCGTACTTGGGAGTATGCTGTAGACAAAATATCTGCCACAGGATGGGAGTCTTTAACACAAAGATATGTTTGGACAAGCTATCGGTAAATTTGCCAGTTAGCACGAGCATCAGCAAGAGTGTTATGTTGTAAACAAGACTGTCCAGCACCCTTCTTTTTCAATTAAACAAGTTTTATTCATAAAATATACACCATAAACCAGTCTCTCCATGCACTCAGCAGAGGGTGTGTATCGTAGCACAGTTACAACATTTATAATTTGTGAATAACATAAAATATTATCAAGCAGTGGACATATAAACAAATTATTTATTTATTTATCTGCAGTATTCTATTCTTCTAGGGGTTTGTGTAATGTAACCTTTGAGGTATACATTATTTTTGGCCAGGTTCACAATTCAAATAATCAAATAACCAATTTTTATTTATGTTATTTTTGTTACCCTGCAATACAAATGTGCAGGTCAGATGCTCAGATCTGTTGTTGTATATTTTGGTTAATTTTTCGTCCACCAAGACTGTCAGTTTTGTCGTTGTATTGTGAGTATGTTGTATATTTGAATGTCTATCTATTGCTTGTCGTAGGGGAGGGCCTAGAGCCGGACTTGTTATCGGATACTCCGCCAGTGCCGCCACGACGCAGGGAGAGGAAACGGCACACGCCCCCCCGTCCCGTCAGCAACGGTCTTCCCCCCACCCCAAAGGTCCACATGGGTGCATGTTTCTCCAAGGTATACAATAACTGTTCCTCAATATTATATTTTGATTTAAGATTTCTTAGTATCAACACAATTTTTTATTCCTCATGGTCGTTGGATCTTATTAATATGTTTCCTGATTATGCAATTACTTTCATTGCCAAGATAAAAAAGGTTGCATGATTTGTATATGAAAATAAAAATCACATTTACTGCTCTAAATGCTCTAAACAGAGCAATAACTATAAAATTTCATGGTTACGGTATATGTACGAGGGTCGTCCAGAAAGTAAAGAACGTTTTAGCATGGTAAAATAAAAACAAAAGATTTCTCCACCAAATTTTATTTACAATGCCACAGTACCTTACATTACTTTTCTACGTAATCCCCGTTCTTGTCGAGACATTTGTTGTAACGTGGGACCAGTTTTTCTATTCCGACGTTATACTCTTCAGCCGCGAATGATTTGAGCCATTTTACCACTGCTTCCTTAAGTTCATCGTCATTTCCAAACTGCTTTCCACCCAAAAATTCCTTCAACTTTGGAAAGAGATGGAAATCACTGGGTGCCAGGTCTGGGCTGTAGGGAGGATGATTAAAAATTTCCCACTTCAGATGTTGGAGTTCTTGCCTTGTTCTTGCTGAGGCATGAGGCCGTGCATTGTCGTGAATGAAAAACACTTTTCCCGACAGCATTCCGCGCCTCTTGTTTTGGATGGCACGTCGAAGACGTTGAAGGGTCTCACAGTATGCTTCGGAGTTAATGGTTGCATCTCGTGGCATGAATTCAACGTGAATTAACCCCTTTCGGTCCCAAAAAACCGTTGCCATGAGTTTGCGAGTCTGCAATAATGGTTTTTCCTTTTTTGGTCTTGAGGGCGAATTAGCGTGATACCACTCCATTGACTGACGCTTGTTTTCTGGAGTCTTGTAAGAAACCCATGTTTCATCTCCAGTAACAATACGATCAAGGAATCGGTCCCCATCATTGTCATATTCTGTTAAAAACTCCAGAGCTGCCCCCATTCGTTTTGCCTTATGGTCGTCCGTCAAAATCTTAGGCACCCAGCGAGCACACATTTTTTTGTAACCAAGATGATCTGTCACTATCTCATGTAGGAGTGAACGTGAAATTTGCGGAAAAGGGTCATGTAAAGTTGTTAAAGTGAAACGTCGGTTTTCCTGAATTTTGTCTTCAACTTTTTGCTTCAGTTCATCTGTGACTAAAGATGGCCTCCCACTCCGATCTTCATCATGCACATTGGTCCTTCCTTGGTTAAACATGATGCACCATTTTCGCACAGATGACTCATTCATCGCACCTTCACCATAAACAGCTTTAATTTGCCTATAAATTTCAATAGGCTTAACTTTTTGAGCGTTCAAAAAGCGAATCACACTCCGCACTTCACATTTGGCGGGATTTTCTATTGGCGTCGCCATTTTAAAACGCTGCGAAAACGAGAAGCGTAACCGTACAGCAACGAGACTCACCTCACACTGAAGCGAAAGGAAGGGACAAGCGGCCGCACACGCAATCGCAGTGGTGGGGGATCTGCGCCGCATGCTATGCGCATTCGTTCTTTACTTTCTGGACGACCCTCGTATTTAGTTCCGCATCCTATTACATTAAAACCTTTCCAACTCGACACTTTGTGAACCCAGAGGCGGTTGAGTACGGGGTTGTCGAATTATCCAGCACATTGTAGTGGGTTTTAATTATTTTAATACATAACAGGCTCAAGTTTCACATACAAATTTATTACAAAACTTATATGAATGTTGTTACAATCTGAGTAACAATACCGGCTTGTTTCAGCTGTTCCGCGACTTTGAAAAGTTGATTGCATAAGTACTGTAAGATAAAGGCATTCTGTTGACTCTAGAGTTTCCAGGTGTCAAGTTAGTGAGGTTTACAATATATCCTATTACTGTGGAAAGTTCAAACTTATTTAAATTGGAGTAATTATTTTCAGTTATTCTCATAATGTCTAAAATTCTATATAATAAAGAATAACTGAACTGAGTTAGAATATATCTATATCACTTTGATGAACACTGGTTAGGTGTTCAATGGTTGTCCGCTGAGGATACATTGCACGGCCAGTTGGATTCATCCAGATACTCGAGACCAGCACATCCTGATAGGTGCGGAGGAGGGTATCTACAACCTCAACCTCAACGAGCTGCACGAGACGGCTATAGATCAGCTGTACCCACGCCGGACGATATGGCTCTACGTCATCAAAGATGTCCTCATGTCACTCTCAGGTCAGCAGTCCAATCAAGCAAGCACGTGTCCAAATATAATGGGTTCTATTCATATTCAAGTTTTTTTACTTTGAAAAACAAATCACTTATAATTATATGCAAATGCTTTGACATACACCAGATGGTAACTGCTGATAGGAAATGTTTAAATAATTTAATCACCACCTTTATTTTGGGAGATCCCAAAGAATTCCTGTTATGTCAAAGTTTACTTTTATGTTTAAAGTTTACTTCTATCAAAGTTACTTTTATGTCAAAGTTTGATGGTTTTTACAATTTGTGGAGTTCACTCTAGGGTTGGTTATAACAAACAAAATTATCATAATATCTTGTTTTGGGTGCGAGAAGATAGCTTCTCTTTACTTTAGTTGATCTATCTTTGTTGCACAGTAATGAGATACAATGAACATAAACCCAGCTTAATCTATAATTCTGGCGTAGAAATACACAAAATACAAAATAATGATTATATTGACCCGTTTATGCTCTACTCAGCACTTAGTATTGGACAAATTGCTCAAGTAATACTCTTGTAATTAAAATCTTTTCTTCCTCATAGGTCCAAGGATTTTTAAAGGTCCCAGGAAAAAAGGTAGTGGAGATTGTTGGAATAGTCAATCACATTAAACACTCTTGTTTTAACACAATAGTTTTTGTTTAGTTGTTGTAGATAAAATCAACTCGAACTGGCTTGACTGATTCGAGGTTTTAATTTTTTTAGCAGAAATATGCTTTTGTTTGTGATTGCTGTTTTTGAAGCAGAATATAGGAAAATGAAATGCTCTTAAATAGTTATCAATTCAGATAACTGACACTGACCTTGATGACCGACGACAGCGGATATAGGGTAGGGGAGGGGGTTGGGGTGGTTAGCGGTGAAACAGCAATAAAATGCCGTTTCTAAAAATAGAATGTAGCTAAACAATAGCCGTAGCCCCCACGTTGCACCACCGAACGAACTTTCTCTATTTAGCTATATGTTGCCTTCATCTCGGCCCGATTTTCTTGACGTTATATACGAGGTTTGAAAATTTACTGACGATATATCCGAGGTTTTTTCCTATGTAAATACATATAGTTTGGCGGGACCTAAAAATAAATGACGTTATATCCGAGTTGACGTTATGGCCGAGGCCGCAATAACCGAGTTGCACTGTATTAACAACAGTTAAACTCTCAAACTCAACATATCCTAAAACTTTTAGGGATTAATAACCTGAATGTCAATTAAAGATGCCATAAACTCTGCCTGCCACTCCATTTTGTTTGTAAGTCTCAAGCTTCAAGTATTTTTCACAGATTTTTTAAAACAGATAAAGTACACTATTTTTCATATACCTGAGTATTGTTTCATGGGACATGTCCCTTATATGATAGTTTAAGAAGAATTTCAAGAACAAGTATTTAATGTTAAGAATTCCTGGACTGGAGACTGTGAACACTGTAATGTGGCTGTCAAGTTCACAAAACCTCGACAAACTCAAAGTATTCAATGTGCTGAGTTAAAGTGTTTCTACTAGGTTTTTAATATCCTGTGTGAAAGTTCTTGGCTGAAATATATATTTGTCCAAAAAGTTATTTTATGTTATTTAGATTTTTGATTGAAGTTACTTTAACTGAAATATTCCTGATAACAAAGTATGTTTGTGAATGCATTAAGCACTAAACAAATAATAATGAAGAAGTTTTTCTAAAAAGTGTTTTGTGGGCTAGAAATTTGATAGAAAATTTGAAAAAATATATCTCTAATTCCACAGGTCTTTTCAAGTTGTTTTCATTTGTGCGGATTTAAGAGTTTTATGATTGACACCGAAAACCCAAGATGTAGGACCAATAAATCGATCAATTGATTTGGGTGGATATGTGCATACTTATATAATTTTGCTCACGTTATTACCACTATTATATTTTTTCAGTTCTCTTTCTGGTCAAAGTAATAAGAATAGTTTTCTTTATCCACTAAGTTTTCATGATACATTGTGTGCACATTATTATAATGTTTTTGTGTCCAATGCTTTTGAAAGCACTTGAAAAAACTCACAATTTTTATTTTAACTTCCAAAATTTAGTCAGGCAATCTTTTCCACAGCAAGCATATTTCCAACTGTATTATCTGAGTTGTACTTTTTTTGTGTGTGTTTTTCTACGCCTTTTGGAATTTTATTGTTTTGTTGGAGAATGGTCCAAACCCCAGCCTTGTTACTACCTAACATCGACCTGTTGTTTGGAAGCATAATAAATTAATAGCCCAATGGCAACTGGGTCCAGATTCGACCCTTATGGGATTCGATCTGACGCCCTTCAGTTGCTATGGCGGCACTATAACCACTCTGCCTGCCAGTTTTTAACCTCCGTCAGGGGCATCTACTTATAGCCCCCAAATTCTCTAAATGAAGATTAGCATCAGAAATGAACTTGTTCAGGGTCTGACCATAACTTAAACATTTCCTAGACCCCATACGATTCTTATAGCCCAAGTTATTTTTGCTATATTTGGTTGGATCCAAATTTCTAAGTTTTTAAATTTTTTAAACATTTTTATATACAGTCCTACTTTTATTATGACCAATAATTCTCAGATACATACTGTATTACGTTTATGAAAGTAGTAAATTAGTAATGAGTATATTTTTTAAATATAACTACTAACTACTTGCCTTCATTTTTCTCCACATTTTCAGTTAATTTTATTATTATCTGATATAAATACCATTTGTGTTTGTATTAAATTATAGAATCTAATTCTTTTAATACCTTATTTTATAGAAAAAATTAGATTAATGGAAAAAGTTCTTCAACGAAATATATTCCATTTCCTCAGTATTCTGCATTTGTATTGTATATGTTGATGTGGTTGCCTACATTGTGATAGAAGGCGCTTTTCAAAATAGTAGAGAGAAGTTCATAAGCCGAACAGAAAATTGTATTGGCTAAATTTATTTTAAAACATGAAAAAATTATTATTTTTAATGGTTATTTTTAAGTTAAATGTTTGTGGAAAATATGTAATCATTTAGGTAATTTTTAGACCCAAAAAACTAAACATCAAAATTCAGGCAAATAGTTTTTCTTGTGAACTTTTACCTTAATTTGACGAATTTGCTTCTTTCACAGCTCCTACCTTCAAGACTGTTTTCTCAAACCTCATAATACAGTGGAACCCCTCAAATCCGAAATCCTGGCAAATCCAAAGGTGTTCTCGGGAAAACAAAAAAATAATGGAATAGCTGAAAATTAGCTGTAAATAAAAAAAATTATTTCATTTTTCAAGGTATAACCCTTTTGAGTGTCAGACTGCCCTTCTCAGGGATATGACTCCCAACCTCATATCGTAGAGTCAGTGCCACCTTCATGCGACAATGAAGTGACTGTCAGAACAGGTGGCTGACTGATTTTTTCGCATATCTACTTGCCCGTGGCTTTTAGCAATATGTTGGCGGCTCTGTTTTGATTTGATCCCTATTCACTCTGCAACGACACTCTCGGCAGTGCACACAACAATGAGGTGAAGGACTCACAATGACATCAGAGCCGCCCAAACAACAATAAAATTTTTCCGCAGTCTTGCTTCGTTTACCGATAACACCATCCTGTCACTTCTATGCCTACGCATATGGATCAAATTCCTAATATTGTGGACATTCGGCAAATGCACGGTGATGGATTAAAGAAAAAGATCCTTACCCATAAGAATCAGAATAATAATAATTCTAAAATGTTATCAATGAGGGGAAGTAATGTAAAATATCCAGAAAGAGAAAAGTATATATATACTTGAAGACATTTATTTTATTATAGACTGTGGTTAAAGTTTTTGCGCTAAAGTAGCATCTATGGAAATAGGTGGGTGGTCATTTCAAAATTTGTTCTTGTTTAGTGACTGCTGGTTCATGAGACATTTATGAGCTACATGTATTGTCAGCAGATTGGCTAAAATTTATGTAAAGGCCAAATTTATTCTCACCGGCTTGTGTGGACGTGGAAATGCAAATACTTTTGCTTTTCCACTTAAACTAGAACAAATGATGACTTATCTTAGAATGTTCTAAGTGATAGAGACATAAATTAATAATTTATTAATATTTTTAAAGTAATTTATTTGGTAATTTTAGTGTCAGCGTTTCAGAGTTTTTAACAATGGTACTGTTAACACTGTTGCAGGGAAGACACCGCAGCTGTACAGGCACGACCTCCTGGCCCTTCACAGCAAGCAGAGTCACAGGTTTACAATGCACATGAACAGGATACCGGAGCGGCTTGTGCCCAGGAAGTTCGCTCTCACCACCAAGGTCAGTTCAGGGCATTGGATAATTAATCAACTTGTTCAAGCTAATCTGTGCCTTTAGGTTTGGAACACAGTAATGTCAAGAGTATCTAGATATCCCGGGAGTATATCCGAGAGAAAAGAACAAAAACAGGTATAATATAGGTTTTATCTAGAGTTTTATCGGTTTCAGATGCAACTGCAGTATTTCATTGTATGCGGAAAGTGTCATTAATGATATGGGTGTGGCAAGTCATATGTTGTGTATGTTTGTATACCAGAAATTGCATACATACTTTTTTTATTAACTTTACCATAATTTGTTAACCTTTAATGTGTATTATATATTTTTTTACACATTTTTTACAACTTGCATACCAGTTTTGGAACGAGCTGTATAGTTATTGTCATAATCATGTCCAGGTTCCAGACACCAAGGGTTGCACAAAGTGTTGTGTCGGAAGGAACCCGTACAATGGCTACAAGTACCTTTGTGGGGCCATGTTCAATGGGATCTTCCTTATGCAGTGGTACGACCCTCTCAACAAGTTTATGCTACTCAAGGTCAGTTAAACATTCACTATTTTCCTGACAGGTTTTTTTCCTAAATTTGCATTTGTGTTCTTCAGAATTAAACCTGTTACTCGAAGACTTGCTAAGTTCTATATATATTTGTGAACGGAAAGTTTGAAATTCATAATTGGTTGACATAACATGGGATTATATTGGGAGTGGGCTCAAATTATTAAAGGCTCCGATAATAGAGGATACTACTACAGTAGTAGTGTAGTGTAGTGTAGTAGTAGTAGTAGTAGTAATAGAGGATTGGGCACAAAATAGCCTTGTTATCAATAATTCAATAATAAAAGAGAAATTATATGGTTTTTATTGTAAGTACTTAACTACTTTTACTGAATGCTGACCTACCCGGGTAGGTATTTTAAGCCAAGTATGAATGAGAAATGAGTGTAAGATGATTGTGGCGTGATTTAGTAAAGTATGTAAAAAAATGTTATAAAAGCATGTTATAAAAGTATGTAATGTTTACACAATAACTTGTGGTTTGCTTGATTTCAATTAAATAAGTACAAATATGTTTTTTGTTAGGAATAGGAACATTGAATTCTGATCAATAAATTCATTGTAGTCAAACAGAACAATCACTTTCCCAGAGGATTCTCAAAATGGAATTTTTCCTTTTTATTTTTTTCCTCTTAAGTCTCTAGACAAGGATAAGTTGGTATTAGTTATTTAGTATTACATATTTGGTATTCGTTTTATTGGTCTGGTGAAGTTCTGTTCAGCTAAAAGTATAATTTAATTTGTTCTTTTAACAAATGTTCAAAAAAGAAGTGGGCCCTTGTAGAATTATGAGCCTAAATTAGAGTTTAGTTTGTTAATTGAAGCCATTGATACAATACAGAATTTTACCAGCTTAAAACTAATGCTCTTAATAGAGAATAATCGAAACCTAAACAAAAATTTGTATTAATTAATCCGAAAGCTTACTATAAAATTATGTTTTTAAAGTCAATACGTCAGTAAGGATATGTTTAAATTTATTTGACTCAAGATTTGGTCCGGTTTCTGTTTCAGCATGTTGAGTGTTCGTTGCCTCAGCAACCGAGCGTGTTTGAGATGGTTATAACCCCGGAGCTGGAGTACCCGATGGTGTGTGTCAGCGTGAAGCAGAGCTACGACAAGAACCGGCTCAAGCTGGACCTTATCAACATGAACGCCGGCGCAACCTGGTTCCACAGTGATGAGTTGGAGGACATGGACGGCCAAGGTACAATAGAAAATGACAAATCATGATAAATTCAAAATTTGGTAAATTTTAAACCCTTAGCGAGTACAAATATATCCGTGTACAACATTCTTCACTTTCTGACCACGCTGAGTATGACTATATCCATCTAACTACTCTTCGCACGTCAATTTGTTATGTAAAAATAAAAAACATTTCTTTTACTGTTATTCTATTTACTTTTACCTGACAAATCAAAAACTAAAATTAACTTCAAGCAAATAAAGAATTTTTTTAAAGATAAAATAGTGTTTAATGGTATTTTGACATATTAATTTCAGCGTGCGAAGGGTTAGATTACGGTAATTTATTAAAATTTAATAATTTAAACATTAATGTGTTCCTTACTCTTTCTATTAACATAATGGAGTTATTCATAGAAAAATGTTTTTCCAGCGGTTTTATGATAAAATGTACTTTTGAATCCCACAGACTAACTCAACAATTTATCAAGGATTATTATTTATTAGTAGGATAATAATAGGGAGTCTATTCTTGGCTAGTACATTATCAAGAACTGCTGGTGAATTTAGTTATGGTATAAATCCATTTTGAGTGATAATGTTTTTTAAATGTATATACTTTACAGCCACTGTTATTCCAAGGAGAGAAAATCTTCAAATCATCAATGTGACTCAGCTAGAAAAAGATGCAATCTTAGTTTGTTATTCCAGTAAGTAGTGTACATTTACAACATATGTATTTTTGTTAAATGATTATTTTAATTTTAATCTTAACTTTTTTTGCTTATGAAAGTGTTAAGATATTCAGATATAGAAAAGTCTTTAGAAAAAAATTATTTAAAACAAACTACTAGCAAAACATTACTAGCAAAAGCATCAGTGGTCATCACTTCATCTACGCATATTTAGGGAACTGTATTCGAATTGATTCCAAATTAAAATTAATAAAAAAAATAATTCAATTAATCATACTAGGTGGAAACCCTTTATTATCTTCATTATCTTCTTGAATTATACATACAATACATTTATTTCTATGGACCAAAAGAATTCTCTCTTATTTTGCATTGTGGTCACAGGAGAATTAACATGTTTCTTTCAGTGCAAAGTTTACACCTTAGTTTTTTTAAAAAAGGATGTGGTGGATTATATGAAACGGTTTTTGGGAAAAGTTAAAGAAAATTAAGTTCCCTGAAATGTTGAAAAAAGTTTTAAATAAATATAGGCAACTCGATACATTCTTGTTAAATGGCCTGTTTTAGATTCAACTTTATACTATATTGTTTCCTTGGCGCATCTTGTAAGTCACATTTACACACATTCATATACAAATGATTGCTTTATGAATGAGCTATATTATTAAATGTACAGTAGACTCCCGACTATATGAACATTCAGTCAGATGGATGATCGGGAGTCTACTATATAATGCCATCCCTTATTCAGTGTTGAAAAACTATATCAGTGTACGTTTAGTCTATATCCTTCTACACAGTTAGGAAAAGAAACAAACGAGATGCCACTGATATCTTATCACTAAGGGATGAAACAATGGCTGAAGGTTTTGAGTATGTAAATCTTTGAATAGTAAAAGAAAGCTGTTTCAACTAAGGTACTATGGACTCTATAATGGGATTTCCCTATCAAGGAGAATGTCTGCTACTCACATCAACTCAAACCTTGTCCTACTGTCCTGTCAATCAAATTAATTTAATATAATTATTTATTTATCTGTTTATTAAATAAAATCTATAAAACTTACCAAATTTGTTTTTTTTTCAGATCTTGTTAGAATAGTCACACTCCAAGGAAAATTGAAGAGTAACCGTAAACAAGTTTCAGAATTGCTGTTTGACTTCCCCATAGAATCAATAGGTAAAAAGTAGTCGATTTAGACCGCAAAAGCATCAGTGGTCATCACTTCATCTACGCATATTTAGGGAACTGTATTCGAATTGATTCCAAATTAAAATTAATAAAAAAAATAATTCAATTAATCATACTAGGTGGAAACCCTTTATTATCTTCATTATCTTCTTGAATTATACATACAATACATTTATTTCTATGGACCAAAAGAATTCTCTCTTATTTTGCATTGTGGTCACAGGAGAATTAACATGTTTCTTTCAGTGCAAAGTTTACACCTTAGTTTTTTAAAAAAAGGATGTGGTGGATTATATGAAACGGTTTTTGGGAAAAGTTAAAGAAAATTAAGTTCCCTGAAATGTTGAAAAAAGTTTTAAAAAAATATAGGCAACTCGATACATTCTTGTTAAATGGCCTGTTTTAGATTCAACTTTATACTATATTGTTTCCATGGCGCATCTTGTAAGTCACATTTACACACATTCATATACAAATGATTGCTTTATGAATGAGCTATATTATTAAATGTACAGTAGACTCCCGACTATATTAACATTCAGTCAGATGGATGATCGGGAGTCTACTATATAATGCCATCCCTTATTCAGTGTTGAAAAACTATATCAGTGTACGTTTAGTCTATATCCTTCTACACAGTTAGGAAAAGAAACAAACGAGATGCCACTGATATCTTATCACTAAGGGATGAAACAATGGCTGAAGGTTTTGAGTATGTAAATCTTTGAATAGTGAAAGAAAGCTGTTTCAACTAAGGTACTATGGACTCTATAATGGGATTTCCCTATCAAGGAGAATGTCTGCTACTCACATCAACTCAAACCTTGTCCTACTGTCCTGTCAATCAAATTAATTTAATATAATTATTTATTTATCTGTTTATTAAATAAAATCTATAAAACTTACCAAATTTGTTTTTTTCAGATCTTGTTAGAATAGTCACACTCCAAGGAAAATTGAAGAGTAACCGTAAACAAGTTTCAGAATTGCTGTTTGACTTCCCCATAGAATCAATAGGTAAAAAGTAGTCGATTTAGACCTAATAGTATTACCTAATAGTATTTTGGTCACTCACATTAAAAAAAGGAAATTTATGCAAATAAATCCTACTTGAGGTTATAAAAACGCTAACATGCCGAGTTACTGATTAGTCAAATGAGCAAAAATAAGATTGTCCATTACAGTCAGACTGCTAACCTCTTGCAGTAAATTAGTGGACGTGAAAAAGATAACCTCTGAACTGGCTCAAGACCATTCAATTGAACTGAAATAAGTGTTATAACTTTAACAATTGCTCACAACCATCTATAAATTTGTCTCTATATTTAAATCATTCCTCCGATTCATATTACTATATATAGTATAGTCGATTTTGTGATGTTGCTTAAACAGTGTAATAAAAGTACAACTGGCTTGACTGACCGACCAACAGTTGACTAATCAGATATAATAAGCTAAAACTTTGATGGAATTTTCTTATATAAATAAACGGTATCAGTGGACTGACACATACTTTCCCCTTAAGTAAATTATAAAAAGACAATCTGTAATAAAACTATCATGTTCTTCAAAGTTTATCCAAACATCATTTAATAATTTATTGTTTCAAAAATAATCATCCCATTTCTGAAAATGAAAACAAGGGAGACAAAGTTAAATTAATTGTTCGAATTGTCTGGGGGGAACCCCCTCCACCCCGGTAAAACCAACCTTTTTTGAGCTGGTTTTGTTGGGTGATTTGACCTTACGCTTCATACCAAGTTTCATGAAAAACGGTTGGAAAATAAGGAAGAAATTGATTTTTTAATATTCTCCATAAGAATTACATTGGGCGCTTTCAGACAACGTACTGCGTTTATCATGGACAGTAAATTTAACTTTTCTCTGGTACAGTTAGTCATAGACAAATAATTCAAAATACTAATTTGTTTAATTTTTTAAGCTGGTTTCAATGGTGCCAGTCAAGTTATACTTTACTTTTATTGTTTTCGCTGAAAATTTAAAAATATGATTTTTTTACATTTAGAAGCCCATAACTTTTGAACCATCAATTTTACAGACATGCGGGTGGTGTCAAATTACTTAGTACTCTGTGCACTATAAACTTTTAAATTTTAATCAAATTGTTAGAGCCGTTATTGAGAAATTTGATTTTTGTGAATTACCCTTAAAAATCAAAAATTCAAAAAAATGAAAAAACATTAGATATGTGTTATTCTGCTATTTTTGTATCTGAAAAGGCGAAAACATAGATTATCATATCCAAAAAAATTGTCTATTCACACACCTCTAGTTCTTGGCTCTAAGGTCCAAGATGCATTCTGAGAAATGTCTTATGTCTATCGGATTTCCTGGATTATTTTTGTCTGTTTTCAGTGTGTCTACCAGACAGTGTCCTAGCGTTTCACAAGCATGGTGTGCAAGGGAGGAGCCTTAAAAACGGAGAAGTGGTGCAAGAAATTGTGGACAAGAGTCGAAGTTATAGGCTGCTGGGGTCTGACAAGTATGTTTTATAGAGCTGAAGTTTGTCTAATAAATGTGTTGTGTATTATAAGTACCTAACTGAAGATGTATTGGTCTGATTTGTCAGGCAAGCCCAACTAGGTACACTGTTGAATCTGGATGGAGGTGAATGCCGCCCCTTGAAAAGTAAATAACGAGCATTTAAAAACCCACTTTTACGCGATATTACTCGCATTTTGATTTAGTTTTCAATGAATAACCTACTGATAATAGCCAGCTGTCTTTGTAGTTTGAAGATTTAATAGAAATAAAAACAAACAGCTGTCAAATCAATATTAGTTAGTTTATATTGGTCATTGATTTTAAACCTATTTCGAAATCATACTATGATAAAACGTTATTTTAACATATAACTAATTATAATAATTGTATAAATGTTCTAATCTATTTAATTGTAAAGTAATGTTAAATAATAAAGCTGGGTATCTATTTATTTTCTTTGTATTGATTTGTTTAGGATTTCAGGTTTACATTTTGGTATGATTATCTTTCTTCATTAAACTGAATCCTACAACCCGTACAAAGGATGGGCTTACTGCTAGTGAAGTCCTAAAGGACTTAGATTGTTATTCAAAAGCTAAAATCCATAAAACACTGAATAGATCAAACTACTTTTAGTTCTATCTATGTAATAATAATTACAGGTATTGAGTATTGGCTCGTCTGAAAAACCAGTTGGTCTAGCACATCGCTGGATTACAAGTCTTACTGCTTTACTGTACAGTGTATAAGTCATTGTATAAGTCTTGCTTCTCTAAAGTGCTGATCACTGTAGTTTAAAACAAGGATGTCTGGTTGTAATTTGTGGTTAGGGTAAATCTATAACTATAGTAATACTCAAATGAAATCTGGAACAGATTTTTTATCAAAGTCAACACAATTGGATAGTTCAATTCAATAACTGTTAATGATAAAAAAATATAGTTTTTAAGAATTTAATTTTAATTTAATGTTTATCAAACTGATAGTTGGTAAGTATCAAGCATAATTTTTATTGAGAAATATAAAAATATATGACCATCTTGTTAATACATTGAACCCTGAGGGCCGAAGAGGATTTATGTTACAGAATACTGGGGATTGCATGTATTAAATTATTCACAATGTTTTTATAATTATCTAAACCTCACAATTAATTTATACATCATTTTACAGATTAAAGCAAGAGCTTTAAGAAAATGTAATACTTACCTGGCGTTTTTATAATTTTTTGCAATTTTGATAGTAAAAACTATAATTATTGCCAAAAATAAAAATAGCTACATTATACAAGAGAGTTCTTATAGATTAGCTAAATATTCATTTTTACTTTTTATATACACATTTATAAAAATTGAAAAGTAAGTATATCTTTAATCTTATATCTTATTATAAATAAATATCTTCATCGTCTTCATCATCAACAGACAACTCAGGTCAAATAATACAAAGTGGATGTTTGTCTAAAAATTATCACTCATTTTCACGTATACTACTTAAATACTACAAATAAACTATTCTAAAAAATAAATACATTCGTGAGCGAATTGCATAGAAAATTGAATACCAGCACGTAAACAATGACGCCGTCAAACGCAACGCAGACGACTGACTTCAAATTAAGTGAGCTGATATTGTGAATGTGTTCAGTTCGTAATAAAATTATAATTATTACTTAAACCGCAGATCAAAAATGTGCAATTGACCTATTTTATTACAGAGAATATACTGAGGACCATTTTAATACATTAAAATGTATAATTATAGCAAATATAAAGATGTAAAGAATTACAATGCTGAGACCGAGCTACACACGGAATTCGTATTAAACGGCAGATGCAGTATCCCGAGATGTACTCAAGTATAGGTCATAATGTGTTAACATAAAGGTGAAATTTTACTAGATATATCACTACTATCATTCCCGTTGTCAACTCATTTGGTGCACCAACCTTTGCTGGGTCTTCATTCCCAACCTCCTTCAGTGCTCTGCAATAGGCAAGCAAAAGAGATGAATGTTATCTAGGCAAACCGATTGAGGGAGTTGAACTATTTGGAAGTGATTTGAATTTTTTCTTATACACATATAAAAGATGTTTCAAAATAGACTATTGTGTTTATTTAAACACAAGGTGTTTTTAAATAGCCTTATATGAGACTATCCAAAGTGAACAGGTTCCCTTCCTCTTTGTATCTTTAAGGACTTGCAACCTTAGAACTCGGATACTCAGTTTCAGTCACTATTGGTTGGTTCATTCAGGGATGGATTAGTATCTGATTTAATGATTTATTCAGGTGATTAGATACATTTTGTATGATACTTTACTATGTCTAACCTAACCTACGAACAATGAAATTGACAAACCATGCAACTGTCTACATAAATCATGCAATTAACTGTGTCAAACAAAGCCACTAACTAGAGTAAAAGAAAATTTGTGTTCATTAGATAAATAAGGTACAAAAAACAAAGTATTCAAAAATAAAATTGGAAATCAAGGTACTACAACTATATATACATACGATCATGCAACTATCTACTTCAAACAAATCAGCTAACTTTATCAAACCATGCAGGCAAACAAAATTTATCATGCTATTCTGGGAAACATCTTGTTATTTAAACACAATACTATTTATCACAACCAGCAAAAAAAATCTAGCAAACATTGTTTTGAAAATCGCACACAATATTGTTCACTTATACACACACATATAGAAAGCTGTAAAAATGAATATAAAAAAAACGAAGTTCAAGAGTTTTAACTTTTTTTATATACATTTAAAAGACAAAACTTCGAAATAAAAAGTTTTTTACAAATTATATCAAGCACTGTATAAATAAATATCTTCATCGTCATCATCATCAACAGACAACTCAGTTCAAATAATACAGTGGATGTTTGTCTAAAAATTATCACTCATTTTCACGTATACTACTTAAATACTACAAATCTATTCCAAACAAAAATAAATAATCGTGAGCGAATTGCATAGAAAATTGAATACCAGCACGTAAACAAAGCGTCAAACGCAACGCAGACGACTGACTTCAAATTAAGTGAGCTGATATTGTGAATGTGGTTCAGTTCGTAATAAAAATTATAATTATTACTTAAACCGCAGATCAAAATGTGCAATTGACCTATTTTATTACAGAGAATATACTGAGGACCATTTTAATACATTAAAATGTATAATTATAGCAATATAAAGATGTAAAGAATTACAATGCTGAAACAGCTACACACGGAATTCGTATTAAACGGCAGATGCAGTATCCCGAGATGTACTCAAGTATAGGTCATAATGTGTTAACATAAAGGTGAAATTTTACTAGATATATCACTACTATCATTCCCGTTGTCAGACTCATTTGGTGCACCAACCTTTGCTGTCTTCATTCCAACCTCCTTCAGTGCTCTGCAGTAGGCAAGCAAAAGAGATGAATGTTATCTAGGCAAACCGATTGAGGGAGTTGAACTATTTGGAAGTGATTTGAATTTTTTCTTATACACATATAAATGTCAAAATAGACTATTGTGTTTATTTAAACACAATTTTAATAGCCTTATATGAGACTATCCAAATGACAGTTCCCTCCTCTTTATCTTTAAGGACTTTCACCAAGAACTTGGATACTCATTCAGTCACTGTTGGTTTTCATTCAGATGATTAGTATTTTTAATGATTTATTCAGGGATTTACATTTGTATGACCTTTACTATAACCTAACCTACGAACAATGAAATTGACAAACAAAAACTGTCTACATAAATAAATTAACTGTGTCAAACAAAGCCACTAACTAGAGTAAAAGAAAATTTGTGTTCATTAGATAAATAAGGTACAAAAAACAAAGTATTCAAAAATAAAATTGGAAATCAAGGTACTACAACTATATATACATACGATCATGCAACTATCTACTTCAAACAAATCAGCTAACTTTATCAAACCATGCAGGCAAACAAAATTTATCATGCTATTCTGGGAAACATCATCAAATATAATCAAAAGCACCATGCAAGTATTGGTCAGCTTATACCGCACATAATAGTAGAAAAATCCCCCGGTGACACAGATCATTCTCTCCTGCCTCATGAATCATTTCCTTCCGGTGGCTGTACAATAGATTAACTATGTCTTTACTACAGAGATTGCTTGACTTTGTGACATTTCAGTATGTAATTTCCTCCGACTTTGCCTTTCAATCAGTTATAAGATATAGTTTAATTTTGTATGGACACTCAACTATCACAAAAGACATTCTCATAATTAATCTTTCAAATTTTAATAAAATTCACCAATGGATTAGTGCACTCTTATTTTTAGACTTTAAAACTTAGAGAACACAATTAATTTCATTCATATTAAATATATATTGTGAAATTTTCACAATAAACCAGCAAAGATAAACTTTACCTACAACAGAATATCAAAACCTCAATACATTGACATAATTTTGGGTATGAAACTATAATAAGTCTGCTGCCTCTACTCAAATTCTTTCATTTGATGTATTCAAAACAAAATTTTATTGTTGGCTTACTTTAAATCCGTTCTACTTCATATCTGAATTTTAAAATTATAACACTAAAAACAAAAACATTTTTTTAACCCTTTGAGTGCCACAGCCATTTCCATGATTCTCGCACATGAAGAGCTGCAGTGTTTTTCGTTAAAATGTAATGTTTGCCTAGAAAGGTCATAGAAAATTTAATTTTAAAGATATTAATGTAATCTTTTTTAATTTTAGACAATCATTTTTCTTTTTAGGCGTCCTATGTTACACTACAAAAAATTCTTTTTTTCAACATAAAATAAAGTTACAAAGCTATAAAACTAAAAAAAATTTTAGTTTTGAATCAAGAATCAAGAAGTTTATTGCCATTAAGTACAATAATAACGTACAATAGGCTAAGTCAATAGATTACAGTTTACTACAACTACATTACATTACCAACATATAGTGGAATTATACAAAGGACTATGTCCACTAATTTCAATTAAAAACAAAATTGATGGAAAATGTGATGGCCTCTTTCATACTAAGACCATAGTGTTATATCATGATTGAGTTACTCCTCGACACTATAAAACGCTTGTTTCTTAAGCCAGTTGCATATTTTTACTTTAAACATTGTTGTCGGCAAGTTTCTTACATGTAATGGTAATTTGTTGTAAATAATGTGTTGTTGATATCTATGGCTTCTATGGGATTTATGAAGACGGACGTATGGAGTCACTAAATTATTTCTATATCTGGTGTTATGTTCATGATGTTTACCCTGTTCACTAAAGTTTGTGTATGGAATTCAATAAATTGTATAAAACAAAACAATATTTTACCTTTTTTCAATACTATAGTTTAAAAGAGCAAGTTTTTTGAGTAAAATTTAAGTATAATATATCACGATTGAAATTAAGACATAATACATAGAAAGAAATAAAAACAAAGTTTTGTACGTAGCTGTTTACCGTTTTTGTCGTCTTTATTGAATACGGCACATTTTTACATGCTTTGATGCTACGATTATTGTTACTGATGGGAAAAAACTTTAAAACAATGATAACAAACTAGTATTAATATAAGAACACTTCAAGCAATTTTACAACTTTTAACAATTGTATACAAACATTTGTAACATAACCGCAAATAAAAAAGCCACGAACAGACAGAAGGCAAAATAAACATCATAAATTAATTGCCAATGGTTTTTGGAACAAATCTACACAAACAGTAAGCCAGTACATTAAATAATATCTTAGTTATAACCGATTAATCAAGTTTATAACCGTCTGGGCGGTACAAGTACAATCAGTAGGCAAGACCAGTCTAAACTGCAGTAGAACATTAATTTATTTGTTTCAGAGTCGTGGTATTGGAGTCTCATCCTTTGATCAAGATCGGTGGAACTCTGACCAATGAGGAAGGAGCAGATCTCTACATTCTAGCCGGCCATGAGGCAAGCTACTAACTTCAACCTCCATAGCTCTTTAAATTCACTTCCATTTCTTTCGTTTCTTTAATTTATATTGAATGTAAATTATATAAATACTATGTGTAATTATTAAATTCACGCCTTATAAATCAGTGTTACATCTTTTGTAATATAAGTTTATGATGTATTATTTTATTTTATTTTTATAATTTTAAATGTGTAATTGTGTACAGTATTTTAAAGTGTTGGTTATTTCTTACGATGTGTAAATGAGGTGTTTATTTACTCACTGTTTGTGAATATACGGTTCAAAAACTAAAAGATGTCTTTCAGTTTATTTAGTTTTTATATGTCAAGGGGATTTAAGGTTTCAAGTTGTGACAATTTTATGCAAAAAGCGTGTATTTAACGCAATAAGCTGTATAAAGGTTTATTTATCAAATAAGCGTTTCGTAAAATCTACTTAAAAATTGTAACTGTTTTGCCTCTTCAGTAGATCGATATTCTGTGTGTTCTCCCATTTTGAATGAAATCATCCTAAACTTAAATGAAAACCTAACTTTATCATTCTGTTCAACCAGTATTCTCCTAACCACTACAAATGCAAGGTTATATAAATGTTATAATGTCTTCTTCACATTCTTGGATTAAAAGCTACATCTCATGTAGTTAAGAAAATGTAACACATTGAAGCCTAACAGACGCCATCACCTACTTACCTTTTCAATATTTATATATTGAAAGCCCTATTTTGTGTTAAGCATTTGCTTATTTTTTTTATTAACACCTCCTAAGAATTAACTCATATATGTTACCAAAGATTAAGTCAATATTGTGATCATATGGCATGAAAGAAAACTCTCACTTTTCTTGTAAATTAAAACTAGGCCTATATATTTCCCTGTATAGCTGTACGATCAGTTGTAAAATAATTTTGTAAATACTTGTGATTCCTTTTAAATTACAATAAAAGTTCCATTAAATGACGCTAGTTTTCAATTATAAGAATACTTGATTAATCATATATTTTATGACTAGTTAAATTCTCCAAATTATTATATAAAGTGTAACCAATCCGATAGCTTGTGTAAAGTGTATCGTAGGTACATGTAGATTTGGCTTTGTGAATAGTAATATATAGTAGAAACATATCTGCTCATTTCAGCTCAAATGTGGCTATTTTCAATCATTGAATTTTTAACATGGTAATGGAATAAGTGTTGTGTGCCTTTATAAATTCTGTTGTTTCGATAATGTAGAGGCAAAAATAGTCAGAAGAGTTATAAATAGTTTATAATATAATCCAAAGAGTAAAATATAAAAGTATTTTTAATATATGTGTCTAGATATCAATTCTTCTCATTCACTTATATTATTTGCATGCCGTATGAACATTGTCATATTTTAAACTTGCTATAATCTGATTAAAGTTGGTATGTTGATACTTATTTATTGGTTTATGAAAAAAGATCATGTAACTCACTTAGACATTCTTGATTTTTTTCATTAAAATTACCATTTCTGATGATATTATTTTCCTTCCTATCATAGTAGCTGACAAATTTCCTTACAAAAATAGCAGTAGTTGTTTGTCAAACAACTCCACATTTATAATGGACTTTGCTAACTTGATCTAAAGTAGTGGCCATGGAATTAGGTTTGTTGGTGATTTTGTGATATTTTCTGTTTAGTTAAGTAGTTTAGTAATACACATACAAATACATCAGATAATACATTGTCTGCACAATGTGTGAAGTTAACACTTGTTCGTGAGTCTCTGGATTTTCTGACATGACAAATATTGCAGCCTTTGTAGTAGCATTGGATGGATCAATGTATAGCATCTTGCATATGTGTATATGAATAAATGACTCCATTCAATAAGTTGGATGTACAAACGTGTCTCATTCAACTCTATAGGTTAGCTGAGGGCATAAGTTAAATTTGATATATCCAGAAACACTTGGTTTTAAAAGAGAGTACATTCACTTTATGGTTGTAATTCTTTACATTTTTAAAATCCTACTTAATTTTGTTTCTTGGGATTTGCCAACTGTAGTCTCAAAATCTAAAATATTACAAATTATTAATTACACACTTTGTTCATCAATGTATAGGTTGACTTAATACCTACTATAAACGAGATCCCTCGCAGCACGCTGGCGTGAGTAGAGCGAATTTCATAGAACTTATATTATTCCCATTTCAGTAATCCAGTAGTACTGAGATTGCAAATTTGGTGCAATAAGAGTTGTTTACATGGTAATGTAAAACAACAGTTTTGGATGTGTGATTATTTGTATTTGATTCATTAAGGATGTTCACTAAGTAAAAACACGTACAGCATTTTATCAAATTATGTCAATAACTAAGCGAGTTATACCAATTTTCTATTCTCTGTAAGAATTACATTGGCAATGAATACGAGTGAATAATATTCTGGATTTATTAATTGATGAGTCTGAACGCATATTTGACAAAATCACATAACTACCTGTCGATTCCATAGCTGCTACTTCAATATTTGAAATAATTCAAATTAGTAATTATAATTCAATTCAAAAAATATAATTTAATTTTTTCAAGTTAACTTAGTTGTCAGGGAAGTAGTTGTATGAGGTTTTTTTATTTTAAACTTTGTCTTGTAATTCTCTAGAACTGCACAACTCACTTGATACAAATTAAGCCATTAACATGATTACTGATAAGGCTTTGAAATCATGTTGTAGATAATTTTATCAAAATATTGTCATTATTGTCCATCAAGTCCTTTCAAAATATTGGAAAAATCTTATAAACTTTTGATTGGTAATATGAGAAAAAACTTTACAGCTTTTAAGCAAATTCAATTTCTGACTAATCAAATTTTGATTGACAAGACAAAATTAGCTGGTTTAGAAGGGTAAATTGAGTTAGGCTGTAAAATGAATACTAGGCTAAACGTAAACACCAACTTAGGATATAACATATTAACAATATGTTCAGCTTTTTTATTTTGTAACAGATTTTTTTACATGGATATGTCTTAGCTCGGGGGGTGCTATCAATTTGTAAGATGAAAATTCGAAACATATGATCACCTGTTTAGGTGAACTGAAAACATTCCCTTTAGACATATCCATGATCTAACCTATTTCCCACAGGGAAGTAAATACAAACTTTTTTATTGGGTTCGGTTCTAAGAACTCTAATACTTATCCATTCCATTCATAGTTGTTTTGTTATTTGTCCTAATAATTTAAAGTTCAATATTAAAAACTATCTTAAAAAAATTTCCTTAAATATTTTGTCTTAGAAAATATATTATCCAGTGTCAAGTTGGTTATTGAAAAATATCATTAGGCCCTAAATACCAGAGCATGGATTTAATTTTAATGCAATGGCTTACAATTTGAACAGCCCTGTTAAACTTTTGGCTGTGTTCAAAAAATGTATTACTGTGAATAAACAACATGATCAATATCAACTATTGAATGTAAAATTAATAAATATTTATTATCATTTGTAATATTTTTTAACTGACTTAGTTCATTTCCTATAAATTTATAATATTGCAAGAATGATGCACACTAGAGGCCGAAAGTGTCTGTAAACCATACCATTGAGATTAACGCTGGTCATCTAATATGCTTATGCTCAAAAGAATTTTAATTAATTATGTAAATAATATAACTGAATTTTCAGTTTAATTGAGTTATAATTTGTATGTTGTACTAAAATAAAAAATATGTACTGTGTATATTATTCTATTTTATAAATTAAGTTGTATAATATGCAATTATTTTATCTTAATCATGTTTATGATTTTTAAATCAGAACATTTATCTAAGTATGTAAAATAAAATGTGATATTTATTACATGAAAGGTGGTTTATTATCCCAGATTGGTTCTTGTTGTATGGGCCAGGGCTCATTCGGATTAGAGGAATCAGTAATAAAAATACAGTTTTTGCATAAGTGGTATTATAATATAGAGCAGTAATAAATCAATACAAAAGTCAAAGACTTATATTATACCATTATTTGATTGGGATAAAATTAAAAAAATGTTGGGCATTTAGCCAAAAGGATGCGTCCCTCAGCTGGGACATCATGGCACACAGACTGCTGGCCACAGAAAGCTGTCTTTCATTTAAATGCAATATTTTTGCTTTTTACTTAACTGAGCGATATTTCAGAGTAAAATTTGGAGATAGCGTCACAAATCTGCATCCCATCCAAGCAGGAGCCCCCCCCAAGGAAGCGTGCTAGGTCCTGTGTTATACACAGTTTACCGCGGACCTACCTGAAAATCCTAATGTCTATGTTGCTACCTTTACAGAGGACAAAGTCATATTATCATCTCATCAATATCCCGGAATGGCCTCTTTGAATCTTAAATGACCTATCTGAAAGACTACAGAAACGGAGGGTTAAGGTCAATTAAACAAAATCCGTTCTGTCAGTGTTAACCACCATATTTGGCAGATGTCCACCAGTGACCCTAAATAACTTTAATATTCCTCAATCACATGAGGTAAAATCTAGGTATAACTCTTGATGAGAGATTTACTTGGAATAAGCACATTTTGAATAAAAGAATGTCTCTTGATCAAAATTAAGAAATCTCTCCGGCTTCTAAACAAAAATTTAAATTAACAGTTGATAATAAATTGTTACTATATAAAGTGATTATTAAGCCTTTGTGGACCTATGGAGTTCAACTGTGGGGGGCTTCTAGTGTTTCCAATATAGAAATCATCCAAGGATTTCAATCAAAAGTGCTTCGACAAATCCCCCCAAGCCCCATGGTTTGTTAGCAATAAAACAATTCACAATGACTGTGGTGTCCCCACAGTCAAAGAAGAAATTAGAAGATTCAGCACGAAATACCGAAAAGCTGGAAAAACATCCCACCTTCTGGGTAGTGAATCTATTGGACAATAGCAATGCGATTTATAGACTTAGGAACTTCCTAAGTTGACAAGAGAACTAAGAGACATGGGTCTTCCTAATAGGAGAACCATTCATCATATTTGCTTAATGTTCTAATTTATGAACAGATAGTAAATTTAAATAAAGTTAAAAAATTGCTTTTAGGTTAGGTTTACTGAAGCTACATCAGTCTCTTAGCAACACAAATCTTCAACAAAAAATAAAAAATCACAAACAGTCGGCAGCAGCTGATGAGATTGTGGACTCAGTTGTTTGTTCCCTTGTGCCAACTGGACTCGGCTGTTTGTACCCCTGCGCGGCAAAACTAAATCAGTTTATTCCGTGACTTGAGTTGTTTATTCTCCTGTACACTTCATGTGATTCGACGATGTCTAACCAGTCAAAAGCAAATGTAACCTGAATTTGATCGAAAAATGGACTGGGTTGGTTTTTCCCTGCACCCTTCATTTAGTAGATGAGGTTGTATACCAAGTTTTATACTGGGCTGAAGCTAGCTGTTGAATCTAATGGATTTACTTTCTACGTTGGCAGACTGCAAGTAATTAGATTGGTAGATGTCACCAAAGAGTTAGAAACTAGTCATTTGACAACTAAGGATCCTGAAGAGATATTTTGCTCAGACTTCGCACCGAGCAAAACAGTGGTAACACTGATCCTATATTTTGTCAAAATTAGTAGTAGTAATACCTTGAGGTTATGTTATGTAAATCTTAGCGTTCAAATAAACAAACTACTTAAGTGAAATATTTTTTGTTTTGTTAAGACTATAACGTTAGGTAGGCCACATTGCAATACATTACTAATATTATATAAGTTATATTCACCATATTTTTTACAATAAGCCAAGATCAGGATTGTGCTTTATTTACTTGACAAGACAAAATTTTATTAGAAACGTAAAACATGTTTCAGACGTTGAAAATTTACTAAAAGTTCAATATGACCTCTATAAAATTAATTGAATATACCTGAAGGAGGAATATAATTGGAATAATTTTTAATTGATATTGTTTTGTTGGTCTAAATTGTTGTGTTCTTGTCTTATCAAAGTCCCATTAGATTACTTAAGACTAGGTTATAACCTAGTCTTTGGAGAATAGGTTAGCCTATAGGCTAACCTATTCTCCATAGTTTAACTAAAGGCACATATGCCATAGACGAGCCATTGCCATTGTAAGATCCGTGAACAGATTTTTGTATCACCCCACTCTTTTGGTGATGGCGTAATATCATAAACTTTTGTATTGTATTATTATTGATTTATGAAAACATAAACCTTCAACCTCGGGTATTGCCTTTGAAGTAACTATTTTTAGAGGTTTTTTATTAACTGGGTACCAAGAACAGCTAAATAATTTGAATAAAAATCCTTTAATTTAGATTTAGGCCTACAGTCAAAATTTTTTTATCAGACTGATGAATGGTTTTTGCGTTCTGCATCCCAGAAGGCAGTGACATCGGCAAGGATAGATTGAACATGTCGCCGTCACTACCGGCAACCAGCCTGATTGCCAAACCCTTATACTGTGCGCAGAAGTAGTTACTTGGTTACTTGGAGTAATCCCACTGGTATCGCATCTGCAACATGGTTGTCATATTAGTTGCTTCACTTCATTGAGGAGTATAGGCCTAGGTCCCATTTGTGAGCTCTTCAACGCTGTAGAAGGCCACTTCACACAGGTAGCCTTTCAATTTCATCTTGAATTTAGAAAAATCTTTTTCTTGAGTTATGTTTCTTGGTAGGCTATTGTAAATTTTAACACAGGAGAAGTATGGACTTTAGCTGGCCAAAGTAGAGTTGATTTGAAGTACATGCAATTAATTTGCTGTTCTGGTGTTATATTGATGAATTCTACTGTTTGTAATGAAGACATCTGGGGTTTTTCGAGCAAGTAGAGCAGACTCTAAGATGAAAAGGGAGGGTAGAGTTAAAATTTTTAGCTGCTTGAAGAGTGGCTTACAGTGTGATGTAAAAGCCACAGTGTTTTACAATAATGTGCTCTGCACGTTATTGAAGATTAGGTTGCACGTCATCAGCAAATAACCATACTCTACAACTAGTCAGGGCGCTCGGCAAAGTATTTATATACAAAAGGAAAATTACTGGTCAATTAAATCGAAGGCCTTCGTCATGTCGTAGAAAAGGCAGAGGAGATCTTCAGACAGGTCCAGGTGGTGGTAGACATTATTGAGCAAGGCAAAGATAGCATCATTGGTTGATGACCCTTTTTGTATATCCAAACTGATTTTCTTTCAAAATTTTGCTGTGTTCAATTATAGGCCAAAAAGCGTTTAAAGAAAACAAGTTCAAAAATTTTTCCTAAAGCACGGTTAGCTAGACACAGGTTGATAATTACCAACAAAGTGTTTATCGGCCTTCTTATGTCTTGCTACGACTTTAGAGGTTTTGAGTCCATCGGGATAGTATCCTGTTTCGAAGGATTTATTTATGACATTAGTGAGAGCCTGGGAGATTTCATCACTACAGAACTTGAGAAGATTACAGGGAATTTCATCAAAACCAGAGCTATTGACGCTATTGACCTCATGACCTCTTTGACCTCAGCGATGAAAATAGGGGTAAAAAAAAATCGGCCTTCCTCCCTACTAACCGGTACCTGAGGCGCAGTACTACTGCCGGATAGTCTTGCTATTTCATCAACAAAGTGTTTACAAAAATGGTTCACCACAATGGTTGGGTTGTTAACTAGAACCGTATCAATCTCTAAGCTCATGTTAGTATGGGTGTTATATTTTTCATCACATAAGGATCGAACCACAGCCCACGACTCCTTACTTGTATTCCTTGAATAAATTATTTTATTGCCATAAAAGTCTTTTTTAGTTTCAGAGACCAGCTGAGAGTGACAGCGCTTTGCTCCAAGATATACTGCGCGGTTTTCCGCTGTGCTATTAGGGGACCTAGTGTTCCAGTAAAATTCCTGAGGTGACTGGTGTGACAGCAAAATCTCCTCACTTATCCATAAAGAATTATTGCTATTGCTGGACTTCATAGTAAAAATAAGGAAACTGATACTAAATATATAGATAAATAAAGAATAAAAATCATCAAATATGTCATCTAGAGTTAAAGAATCGCCCAAAGGTTGTTATGTGTTCTACACATTATTTGAAACATGTCACATGTTGCAGTTGTAAATTTTCTTCTGACAATTTTGTTTGCCTTACTTAAAATAGTTTTACCATAATTCAGGTAAACAGAGACAATGTGATGGTCCGATATATAGGTAAGCATAGCCCTGGCCCCAGGAAATAAATCTATGTTGGTTTTGTCAGTCATAAAGTAATCCAGCTGGGTTGAGGAGTCGGCTTGGACTCTAGTGGGGCCAAGTGGGACTCTTGTGACTCTATGGATTATGTTTTGTTTATCATAAATTTAACAGTAGGAATTTCCTCAGTTTGTTACAAATACAACAGTATCAGATGAGACATTCTGCACTCTGGATGTAAGTTAAGTTTACTGCGTTTTTACAATCAATAACCAACCTAACTCTGGCTGTATGTTGGTATAGGCCCTATCCATCTCTGTCATAAAGCACTCTGTGGGTGTTGGTTGAGTCGATTTTTTTATATTATATTATCAATAACCACCTTCAGTCACATTCACAGAGTAGGCTACTGTATGTTGAATTGTACAGCGCTTTCATAGTAGAGACGAGACGTTTAACTCTATCCTTGCAGACATCAGTGCCTTCTGGAAGGCAGAACACAAAGACCACTGATCATAATAATGACAAATATGTAATATAAGTTAACTAAAGTATTTTTATTCCAATTATTTATCTGTCTTTTAGTAGCTATGTATCTGTTAAAATAGTTTTTCTTGAAATTAAAAAAATGTTGTAAAGATAAAAAGATTCAATAAAGATTTATTACCGAAGAAATAAACTAGTCATTGTTCAAAAATGATAGCCTACCAGTTGGGATGGTGGCGACATCCTGTAATCCAGCTACTTGGAGGTCACGAATTGTGGATAGTTGTGAGAGATGGTCGGTGGATGTAGTGGATTAACGTCCGCACTATTGAATACTGCGTTAATCTGCAAAGGCCATCCACATAATTAGACCAATTCGTAATTCAGAGGCTGTGGTTCGGATTCCACGTTAAACTGTAGGTCCCTTAGTTGCCATCGGCTGTTGGGCTTTTAATTAACAGTCCTGTCTAAGGAACATGTCAGCCTTAGTCAGTAACAAGACTACAAGATCGCGCCACAATCATCCTACACTCAATTCTCATTCATACTTGGCTTAAAATACCTACCTTGTAGTATGGTCGCCATTTCAATAATCTAATCTAATCTAGTAAATTTATTAGTTTCGTTCTAATTTGAATTCAGGAGGTGTATGACATGGCTATCCATTCTGAGGTGTTTTTACCTTTTTTTATCTTATTTAGGTAAATATGTAAATAGTTACAAAAAGGAAGCAAAAGATAGTACATACCTTACCTTGCCTAACTTGAAACGTTAAATTTCTGTAAAGGGATGTAAAAGCCACAGAATTATAATAATAAAATGACAACTGAAACAAAGCTTGAATCACATTCACAGTTCTCTAATGTAGTTGCGATCAGGGTGTCAAAATTATTCTTGAAGTATTCCCTTATCTCTATTCATAATGCCATCAACTATTTCAATAGGCCTAACATAGAGAGAAAAACTTAAATTGTTCAAGATTAAATCCATCAACCAATTTATGATAATTTACAGTTGGTTTATTGGTTCACAGTTAAAACACTGGTGGAATGGCTAACATTCATGTGCTTATAATCTCTGGCTGGGAGCCCCTTTTGCAGTGGTACTTAAATTTATAGCAAACTTCCAACCTCCTTTAAAAATAACATGGTTAATTATGTTACAGAACCATGCCTAATTTGACAGCTGAAGAAGAAGACACTTTTAGATTAAGTGCTTATTTACATCGTTCTAATGGATATACTGTAAGTTTCATATTTGCCTCCAATATTATGATTTTCACACAGTTTTTCCGACGTTTTCTAACGGTTTTTTGGACCGAAATACGACACTCTCTAAAGTCAAGTCAACATTGATGCCTGAGGAATCTGGGTTCTGTTATGGGAGAAACGGGATATTTTTAGGGAATCTAGGAAATTTTGTCTACGGAACTGGGTTCTATTCAGGGAGAAACAGGATATTTTAAAATAATCTGGGGTATAAAGGGCTTATTTTAGCAGGGTTTTTTACAACGTTGTTAACAGCTGACTGGAATAATAATGAAACATTATTCCACAGAGCACCATACTCGTAATATCACTTCACTATGCCGAAGCAATTATGGAAATTAATAATTAGAAATATTATATTAATTTTTTAAAATTAATGTGTACTTTGATTGCATGATCAAATTATTAGTACCTGGTGACCGAGCTTTGCTCTTGTAGAATAAGACATGTATTATAAAAATTAATTAGAAAAATTAAAACACATTTATTACTCAATGAAAACATTTATGTGGTTTAAATAAAACCGATTTAATACACCATAATTAATACAGCACTGAACAAAAAGTACTGCCCCTGATGAGGATGGAACTCGCGACCTTCGATTTACGAGGCCAACACGCTACCGCTGGACCACGGCGTCTGCCAATTGAGTGCCGCCGTTTAAGGTCTTTTAGCCAACCTCAATCGTTTTAGCCGTTCATTTACTGTTTAATTATCCATACAGTTATTATTAGCCTGTGATCAACTGATTTTGTTAGAAACGGAATGAGGATTGAAAAGCAAAAGAGAAATTTAATTACACCAGTTAATTGGTTTGTTACAGTGGCTTCAAGCAATAGAATGAATACGTTTTCTTTCAAAACACGAAAGATTTTGGAAATACTTTTCTCTGCTTTTGTTTCGCAAAGTTATTTTACCCTTTAGTTTTTACAAATTGTTTAGTAATTTGATAATTTTTCATTTATTACATACATAAAATAAATATTAATGCAAAACCACTATTCACATATTGTTCGCCACCATCTTCAATCAACAACTGTCAAACGGTTACAAACAGATGTTTTGATTTGTATTGTTTGCATTTTGATTCTACATAAGCGTAATGTTAATTTTTTAAATTTTAAACATAATATTATAAGAAAACCGGAATTTTCCTGGATATTAGACCTATATAGAACTTATTTTCTACTCAGAAATTAGTTATTTCCAAAATTTAAGGAAAATCCTTAATGCCGTTTTCGAGATCCTTGTGCAAATATATATATACAGTATATATATATATATATATATATATATATACAAACATTGCTCGTATTATAGTATTGGATTATATTATGAATATAATAATAATAATAATAACTACAATCATTATTATCCTATTACTATATTTTGTCATGATTATATTGTAATTATTACGCATATATCATCCGATTATTATATTATGTTGTACATTAGGTATTTTATATTATTTTATTATTATTATCATGATATTAATATTTTATCATGATTATATTGTACTGTATTTATTACACATATATCACATGATGATATAGGCAATATTGCCGACATATAGCGCTCTGCGGAGTTAAGTTAGGTTCTTCATTGATATTTTTGTCTTGTTAATAATATTTTATACAATAGTATAAATAAAATAACCAACCTAACTTAACTCCGCAATTAAAATGCAACGCAACCTATATTGGTCACCGAGATACAACTTTTACAATTAGTTATATTTTTGAACGATATGACAGAAACCCCATTTATTTTAATTGACAGACCAGCACATAACAACTAGGCATTTGACGACTTTTAAACACGTAAATTACAGAAAAGTAGAATTTTCTTATTTTAGAAGTTAAACCAATTATAAAATAACCATCATTCAATTGTTTATGTAAATAACAAATTATGTCACTGGTCAGAAGTGATTTCTGCTCTTGTCGCTGTAACTCTTTATATATTTCTAGTTATCGTGGGCTGAAGGACTAACGGATTTGTAATCAGCTGATTGACAATAAAATGAACTAATATTAAGGATAGTTGAATTCAGTTGATGATTTATTGCACCATTTTCTTTGTTTGAGAACATTCTGAACTAATTTATTTTTAATTCAGTTTGATAAAATTAAGTATGATAATTTAAAGTGAATAACAAATTTTTGACATAAACTTAACCTTACGCCTTATATCTCCAATCAAAAAGTTTTTCCATTTCAAAATTTTAAATCACGAGAATCTCCCGTTTTCCTTAAAATTAACCCTTCATATCCTCATGGATTCCCTAAAATATCCCTGGTACTTTAAAAATATCCCATTTCTCCCTGCTCAGAACCTCGATTCCAGCAGACGTCAAGCTAGACAGAGACTGGATGTTATCGAGTGTCTTATTTCGGTCAAATAACGTTAGAAAATGTCGGAAAAATCTTTCTTCCGCGGTGTTGTTCTTCTCAATTATGTTATTAGGGAGTGAAAAAAGTGTATTTGAGTTATTTTTCTTTTACCCAGAAGCCTGATTTCCGCCGATCCCCTAGCTAGGTTTCAGAGTGTCTAATTTTAGCCTAAAAATGTCGAAATTTGGTTCTTCCGCAGAGCGTATCTTCTCAATAAGGTTGTTAGAAAGTGAAAAAAGTTCATTTGAGATCGATTTGATAATAATTAGTTCGTAGCAGGTGCGGAACTTTTACCTCGTAGCTTTGCTCAGAGGTGTTCTTGTTCTTTTTTATCCATGATCTACCAATTTTTCTGAACAGTTGTTTTGTTTGATTTATCTATTTTTCATGCAATGCACTGCTGATGCAATATTTAAAAAAATTACAAAAACCCTCTTCTAATGTTATCTTACTAAGCTTCATAATCGATAAAAAAGATTATAGAATTGGTAAAGTTTAAAAAAAAGGCTTCAACAAATAAGGACTTTAATGCTCTTAATGTTTCTTATAAACTATTTATAATTAAAATAAAAATATTTGAAATATTTTATTACACTTAGAAGATATAGGCCTAAGCTATATTTTAACTACAAAACAGATTTGAGAAAAGCATCTTTTCATTTTTAGAAATAAGATATTGAAGACCAATGGTTAACTAATACATATGGTCCAAATCAATAAATAAGCCTCAGATATTATTATTTAGATTTTTAGAATTTACTTTAAGAAAATAATATATATCCAGTTGGCACTTGATAATCCGACACTTGACAGTCCGACACACTCGGTAGTCCGACGCCGCGCCAAATGAGTCATCGCCGTGACGGGCGTCTGTACAGTACAGAAATTTTATTCGTGTTGTGACAGGAGTCTTGCGTCTTCCGGTCCGTTATTTCCTTACCTTGTTCAGTATCAATTAGTGTGTGGTAAAGAGCGTTGCTTACTTTGTTACTGACAGTATTCAATTCAGAATTTAAGTGCAAAGTGTATTGCAGGTAGGCCTTATTGAATTTAGAATGTAGGCTATGTTTCACGTTATGCCTATACATTATAACTGTTTTATAGTTATGTTATGTGTGCGTTGTGTATTAGTTATGTTTATAGATAAATGTCATACAGTATTTTGTATTCATTAAGTAGTTTTCTGTAAAAAAAGACTTTGTAAATTGTTTATTTGAACCATTAATAGAATTAAGGTTCTTAATAATGAACATCAGTATACTTTTCTTAAATCTACAGTTAGGGTTGTGCAAGAAATATAAGTTTTTAGTAATCCGACGTTTCCGGTAATCCGACACACTCCCGGTCCCATAAGTGTCGGATTATCAAGTGCCAACTGTATTATTATTATTATTTTCGATAATTCCCCTTTAGGAGAGTGTAAAAACACAATCAACTATCATAGTCCTTTTTGTTTATTTTCCTTCTTTCTTCCCAAAAACCTCTCATGTATTCACTGAGTTCTCTCTTCATTTCTCCTGTCCACTTCTTTCCAATTCTTTTCTTTCTAGGTGTCTCTGTGATCTTCTGTTTTCTGATTTTTTTCTCTGTACTCGCTCCTGTTTAATATATCTTCTTCAGAGATCCTCAGCTTTACAAGATCTACCATGGTTTCCTTCATCCAAGGAGTTTTCATTTTACTGTTCTTCACTATATTAAATATTTTCTTGGTGAGTCTGCCGTCGTTCATCCTAAAAATGTGCCTATAAAATCTTGCTCGCCTTTTCCTAAAGTTGTCTGTAATGGTGTCCGTCTGCTTGTATAACTCTACTGTAGGTCTCTTTCTCCATGTTCCTTCTCTGTGGACTGGCCCATAGATTTTCCTTAATATTTTTCTTTCTTGTTTTTCTAAGTCTTTATCTTTGTTCTTACTTTAATTAATAATGTTTCTGAGGCATATAGGGCTTCCGGCAACACTACTGTGTTGTAGTGTCTTAGTTTAGCATTAGTGGAGATGTTTTTTTTGTTGTAGTGGTTCCATGTAAGTCGGTATGCTTTTTGTAGTTTCATAATCCTTTCTTCGTTTGATGTTGTATTCAGTCCTGTTTTCTGTATAATTTCTCCTAGGTATTTGAAATTCTCTCCTTGTTTTATGCTTCCGTACTTAGTTTCCAGTGGGAGTCAACGGATTTAGTATCCATATATTGTGTTTTTTCATATGAAATGTGTAAGCCTGTTTTAGCTGAAATTTCATGTAGTGATTCTAAAGCTTCCTTTGCTTCTTTTCTGTTATTTGTTATAATCGCTATATCATCAGCGAATGCTAGACAAATGTCTAGCATACTTTGACGATAACTTGATAACTTTGACGGCTCTATCCTTGTGCTTTCCCAATTGTATTCCCTTGACTCCTATTTCCCACGTTCTATATATCTTCTCTAAAATTGTGTTAAATAAAATTGGTGAAAGACCATCTCCTTGCCTTACACCTGTATTAATTCTGAACGATTCCGATAGCTCCCCCATAAATTTTACTTTTGATGTCGTATCTGTAAGTGTTTCCTGGATAAGTTCTCTAGTTTTAACATCAACTTTCATTTCTTCTAGTGTGTTAAAAAGGGTCTCTCTATCTATAGAGTCGTAGGCTTTTTTAAAATCGACAAATGTTACCGTGGTGTTTCTGTACTTCCTTATTGATAAAATTGTTTTAAGGTTCCAAATTTGTTCGCTGCACGATCTTCCCTTCCTGAATCCTCCTTGGTATTCTCCTATCTGTGGATCTATTTGAGGTTCTAGACAATTTAACAATGTTTTTGATAAAATCTTATATGTGATAGGCAGTAATGAAATTCCTCTGTAATTGTTTGGGTCTGCTTTATCACCTTTCTTGTGGAGTGAGTGTATTAGGGCTGATTTCCATTCTACTGGTATTTTTCCTGTGATACATATATTTTCAATGATTTTGTGTATTTTGGGTGTAATATAATTGTGGTCTAATTTCCATATTTCAGGTATCAATCCATCCTCTCCAGGCGCTCTGTTATTTTTCAACGATTTTATTATGTTCACAATTTCTTCCTTTGTTGGTGGTATTGAGTCCGGATTGGGCAAGGGCTTTACAAACTGTAGCTTTTCTATTGGCATTTCGCAATTGAGAAGATTTTCAAAATATTTAGCTAGCATTTCACAATTCTTTTTAGGATTAGTCTCCAATGTTCCATCTTGTCTTTTGAAGCATAGACTTTGGGGTTGATATCCTGTAATATTTTCCCTAAATGTTTTGTAGAAGTTGCGTGTGTTGTTTTTAGTAAAATCCTCTTCTATCTCCTTCAACCTGTTATTTTCATATATTCTTTTTGCTTTCCTTATTATTTTTGATGTTATTTTCTGTATCCTTTTGAGTTCTTCCTATTTTTCAGGTGTTTTGTGACTGTTAAAGTTTTTCCAAAATTTTATTCTGGCTTTATTTATAGCTTCATCACATGTTCTGTTCCACCATCTGTGCTTTTTTTGATTTTTCTCGGGGGTTGCCCCAATTTCATCATTTCACGTATCTTCCCTGACAGTTTCGTCTAGTCCTCACTTTCAATCTTCTTAATTTCTTCTATTATTTTGTTATTATTTAACTGTAAATATTCTGGGTCAGTTCTGAATAATCTGTTGGCTCTTTTATTTTGTCTGTTGGGTATAAATCTAGCTTTAATTTGGAGGAGGTGATGAAAAAATCCTTTCCTTGTTCTCACGTTCATTATTTCGCTAGTATTTTTCTTGGATATTGCTACGTGGTCTATTTGAAATTCACCTAAAGCATTATTTAGGGATTTCCAAGTCCATAGTTTTTTGTTTGGTTTCATAAACTATGTTGACATTTAGGTAGCATATTTTTAGGTCAAAGTTCCTACAAAAGTTTATAAGGTTTTCTCAATTCTTGTTTGTTCTCTTGTGGGCCGTGTGTTTTCCTGTTGAAATCTACCACCGCATCTAATACAGATTTGTGTACTACAAACCCTATACCAAACAGTTTAAGGTTACGTCCTGGAATAGTTATGGCTGGTTTACCTTTGTATATTCTATAATTTTCTGAGTCAAAGTGGTTTTCATCTAAGAATCGTGTTTCCTGTAGAGCTAATACTTTTATATCGAATTTGTTCATAACATTTATCAACTGTTTCAGTTTACCTAATTAGCGAATTTCCCATAGGGAAGAAGCTATTACCGTAGGTCTCATGGCAAGTGTTAAGCCCGAGACCATGTTATTTTTTCTTCTTTAGGTGCCCAGAGACCAAAAACAATAGTCGTTAAAATTTTTATATATATATATATATGTATATATATTTTATATATATGTGTCTGTTGCACGATAACTCTCGTAAAAAAGGTCCGATTGAGAGATTGAGAGAGATTTCCCTACAATGGAACAAACCAAATATTTAGGAACTGATTTTTGAAAAATGTAGGTTTTTAAATATTTTAAAAATTCTGATTTTTTTCAAATTATTTTTAAAAACTATTAATTTAAATTTTTTTTCTATTTTAATATTCAGTGTTATTTTTATAGTTAATCAGGGATTATTTTTTTTCACTTTTTTTGTTATGTGATATTTTCATGTTTGAGATCCAAGTGTAAACAATATAGTTTTGTGTTACTACAAATATTAGTTACATAAGATTTCAAATCTATAATGGCAGATTTTACCTTGTATATGTAAAATAATTATTTTGAGTTGAAGGTTTTCATCTAGAATATTATTTTCTTTTTATCTATAAGGTTTCATTTTATGAATTTAAACTGTTATATTATTATTTTATATAATTGATTAAATTTGTACATACTAATTTTAGTAATGTGTTAGTGTTCAAAGTTCCTATGTTAAATTTTCATCTAGTCTTGAGGGTTTTTGAGAAGCTCCGATCCTTCCCTTCATGACATGCCTGATCCCCTGGAATCCGATGATCAGGTCTATAACCCAGTCTAGCTGACTGGGGCCCAGGGTAATGGATAGTTTCCTTTTGTTCTGTCATGATTATTGGTTTGTGCTGGAATTGTGGTGGTGAAATCTACAAGGATATTAAAGGTTTTTGACTGGGATTTTGAGTTCCAGAAGATTCAATTACAGCCGAGCCCACAGAGCAAACAGACGCTGACCAGAGTACCGGTGGCTACCACACAGACGTGTCTGGATTTTGGGGTGCCAACTGTATATATATTGGTTAAACAACTTCACAAATATATGAAGATGATGATTGTATTTTAACACTGGAGCATAATCTAAATAT
Source organism: Nephotettix cincticeps (assembly GCA_023375725.1). NCBI lineage: Eukaryota > Metazoa > Arthropoda > Insecta > Hemiptera > Cicadellidae > Nephotettix > Nephotettix cincticeps. Next base: position 24,746,073 of record CM041786.1, on the reverse strand, counting down.
TGAACACATCTCTATTTGAGCTGTCTGGCTGAATGTACATAACTAATACAGTTTTACAATATGCCCAGCAGCTCAGGGGCTAAATAATTGAATTTCAAGTTTTTTATAGTTAAAATAGGCTATTCTATTATGTATGGGAGGATTATAAAGTGTAATTTTTTAATTCACTTATAGTGAATGTTATTGAATTTTCAAACAGGCCATCACTAACCGAGAAGAAGACCTATTAGATCCTCTCTACACAAGAAGTCCATTTTGCAAACCTGAATATATATTTGTTAAACCTCTCAGAACTTTATTTGTCCATCCATCTGATGAAGATCATACCAAGTGAGTACACAGACTAACCTATATACAATTATAACAGCAAAAAGTTTTAATCAATGATTGCAATAATTTGTGTTAAACGTTTGATAATCTTATTAATTATGGTACAGTATGTAATTTATTTCATACTTACGGTCGTTGAAAATCTTTAAATTAGCAGAAGACTATATTTTATTTAAAAAATGTTTGCATTTACTTCCCTGTGGGAAATAGGTTAGATAATGGATATTTCTAAAGGGAAAGTTTTCAGTTAATCTAAACAGCTGTTCTTATGTTTCAATTTTTCGTCTTACAAATCGCTAACACTCCCCCTAGGGCTAAGACATATTCATGTCAAAAAAAATAAAACTTATGCTAGATTTAATTAATTATTTCTTTAATTATCTATTTTTATTATCTGGCTTGAAGAATGATTAAGTGTAATCATACTTAGTATTAAAAACTTTAAATGATTAAATACATTTTTCCTTTATAGGAGAATTCGTTGAAAGTAGACATCTCTCAACATATTCTTCCATTGAAGCTAGTCTTCCTGTTGCTTTCTCTCATTTGTGTTATAGAAAGCAGTAACCCTAACATTTTGTATTTAAGTACAGTTCATTCCTTTTTTTCCTTGTTTAGCATTAGGTTAGCGTATGGGTCCAAATCCACTGCAACTTCAAAACATCTTTTGTGACTCATATCTTTATTTCAGTAGGTTAAAAATTCTTTCGAAGCTCAGTAGTAGGAAGCCTACTCCAATAGATTATCTATAACTATAAGGTAAATATTTCACATATATAAATATGTCACACTAAATTGCTCATTCATACTTGGCTTAAAATACCTACCCTGGTCGACATTTCAGTTAAAACTACTAAAGTATCAAGTATTTATTTTTGAGGACTGAAATATTAAACAATTATATTTTAATAATAATTTAATAGGCTCTGTATGGACCCAGTTGGCTAAGACCTAGAAGTTTAATTCTTCTCCTAGGCAAACTCGCGTATTTATTTATAACTCTTCATTACTTCCCTCTTTTTTTTGTCATGCCTAGGACTATTTTGACCTTACACTTCATTAATTTACCCTTTATTGATAAAGAATGAGTTAATATTGAACTTGAAACTTTTCATGAAACACTTGGTAAAAAAAATATTAGTTTGATGGCGTTGTGTGATGTGACAGGTCAGAGGAGGATGTGGATGTAGAGTCAATTGTGCCTTCGCTACGCCCACCATACGACTTAGCGAAGGCTCAGAACCTCATGCAGGAGTGTGAGAAACATGTCAGCGCTCAACATCAAAACCAGGAGAATCCAGACTGGGAGGACCAAATCCCTAGGTTTGTATTTATTTGAATATGAGACATTCAATTAATACCTCGTCGCAGCAGACCTGCGTACGCAGCGAATTTACACCTCAATAACATGGCAATAATAATACAAATATATGACAAGATCAAGATTGATCAATCAATACCTGTTGATTAATTATAGTAGCCTATTTGCGTATTCTCCGTAACATTAACATGGGAAAGAGTATGCAGGTTTTCTGCTTTGAGAATGCACACTGAAAGTAGGCATTTTCAGCATAAACAATTTTTATTTTGACCAATTATACCAAGTTTCATCAACATCTGTCCATAAATAAAGGAGTTTACCTATTCCCTATATGATTAACATAGGAAAAGAGTATGCAGGTTAAAAATAATAAATACATAAACTATGTTTTTAAGTATAAATGGATGGATTTCAGCCACGTGAAGCTAAATATAAATTTTTATCCAAAAATATTTATTTATAAGTGAAATATTTGAAATATTAAGTGTTATGATTTTTTAATATCTCGGTAACCGTTGGAGATATAGGAAAACTTTAAGGAACTTAATTGTGTAGTTTTTTAAGCTGATTTTAATGGTGAAAGATAAAATCTAAACACAGATTTTTTTATATCTTGGTAACCGTTAGAGATAGAGCAAAACTTTTAGAAACTTATCTTACTTATACTTATCTAAACTTTTCCAGCTGATTCTAATGTTAAAAAAATAATTTAAAACAATTTGTAATTACATATGAAAAATGCAAAACCCCAATTTTTGAGTACAAAATCCCCCAAACTACCTGTTCCCATTGACCGATATGTTTGGATTACGAACTCGTCTGAGCAAATGTAGGAATACAAGTCTCTACCAAATTTGGTCTCGATGGGACCATTTTTTCGAGAGTTATCGTGTTCACAGACACATATATATATGAAAAATTTAATGACTATTGTTTTTGGTCTCTGGGCACCTAAAGAAGAAAAAATTACATGGTCCCGGGCTTAAGTCTTGCCATGAGACCTACGGTAATAGCTTATTTCCTATGGGAAATTAGCTAAAAACATGGCTCGTTTGTAAAAACGTAATTAGAACTATTCAATCCATCTTAATTTCATCCACATTTCTTGATGTTATTAGTAATTAGACTACTAACTGGTGATTATGCACATTTCATCTGTATTGTTCCAGCTGGTACTTTTTCATGTAATTGAGATGAATACACCTGTAATTTGTTATTTGTGTTTTCCTACACATTTTTTTAAAATTTTAATGTGGTCAAAACTCTGATCTTGTTACTACCAAACTTATGCTTATTAATTAAGCATATAATTAATTATTAGCTCAGTAATAATTAAATTGAAGAACGAAATGGGAGTTAACGATGGAGATGATGGAATAATATTGTTGTTTACAGGATGAGTTGGTCCAACATGCAAGCACGATTGTTCAACCGAGCAGTTCGGCTGTTGCACAGTGACCGTTTGGCAAGGCTTGCACATGAGGGTGATAGGAACGAGCCAGTGTTGCGACGCACAACAGTTGACAAGACGGCACGCCGTTTACGCCAGACACTGGCTTCAGTGGCGTGGAATGTCAAGTATACTCAGTGGCTTCACAACACACTCATGGATAATCTGCCCACTGACTATTTGGTGTCGTATCTGGATGCCATGCAGGTCTGTGAATTTTAAGATTAAGCAAAATAAATCTTTGAAAACATAAATAAAATAGGCAATCTATTTAAAATACAGTAATATTTTTAATTATCATTTTCTTTTATTCCCATATGTGATAAAATTCAATGTTAAAGGAATTGTATTTTCAACAAATTATTCCAATATAACGGCCCTTTTTGTAAACTATAGTTATAAATAATCTCAAACCTAAAACCTTGCTGAGAGCTTATAGTTTTTGAGTGATTTTCTGATATAAATGCATATTCATCGTTTTCCTCAGAAATAAACAAATATTTTATTGCCTGATTTTGCTTATGCAATTTGATTCATTGTGTAGACCCTGAAGTCCAAAGTGCCAACACTGGTAGACCGCATGATCGCCTCAGTCAGCAGCCGAGCACTAGTTACTCCGAGTCACGAGCTTCTCAGTATTGTCCACAAGAGGCCCTGGGACCCCATCATGGGAGGGATCCCCAGATACAAGATGGTGAGGATGGAAGTTCAGATAGTACAATAATGTAATTTAAATTTATTAGAGGTGTGCAGATATCGGAAAAGTTTGTCGGGTTTGGATCAGATATCCGGCTCCAATACGAACGTTTAACAATTATGCGGTAAAATCCAAACATCCATATTTTTGGTTAAACAGCACAAAATGAGCTTAAAACTGAACAAAATAAATTTCTTGTTTTAAATTTCATCGGCGACCTGGAACTGCATTCAATATCTTTGCTCAAACGCAAAAGTGTTGTAGCAGAGAACAAAATGACGTTATAAGTTTCCTTTTTAAATGAAATAAAGTCATTGGCCGATCATCATTATTTTTATTTTAATTACTGATAAAATTCAATACCAGATTTAATTTTTAAATACAAAGCATTTTGTCTTTGACAGTTAGCCAAGTATCAGAATACGGTTATATTTATAATTAAGTGACAAGTACATTTACAGCAAAAAACCTTGAAACATGTCTCAACAGAAAAATAAACTCATTAACTATTAATAACTATTTTTTGTGATGGAATTTATAGTAAGAAAATAATTTAATACTTTATTTTTATTGTCTTCACATATGATTTCATTATTTCGATGTAACAAACAAAATTATTTTCAAATTATACTATCCTATAACGTAGGATCCTTTATAAAAATGCAAATTAAAGATTTGGAGTTATAGGCCTATTAGTTAAAATTTCCCATGAATGAGATTTTTTAGAGTTTTTTTTAGTGTTTATAATTAATTATTTTAACAGTCCGGATTACTGAATTACACAAAGGGGCGGAACAGTGTTCCTATAGCGCGTCAGCCATGTGGCTTTTTGCGCACTCCTGTTGTTGAATGTCTCATGGACCTCCAGGCTTAAAAGCCTGATGAACTGTCGTAGTCTCCCAACCAGCTCCTCCCGAGGAAGGTGACAACCCCTCTCCATAACGCCAAGAGTGGCAGCTCTCACCTCGGTCATACAGCAGATTGCTCGGCAGTCTCCCCGGACAGCCCACACTTCCTGCAGATTGGGTCCCGAGGAAAGAATCCCATGCGAGCAAGATGTTTCATCATATGTCTGTGTCCCGTGATGAGACCTACAATGAATCTAAGTTCGGACCCACCTAACCGTAGAAGGTCCTCTGCGATCCTCGAGGAGGGAGAACTGACAGTTTACTTACTCACAGGAGGGGAAGCTCTGCCTATCTTCTGCGGTGCCCACGTGTTGATCTCTCGATCCACATGCGCCCTGGAGATGCCGCAGAAGGGTTGTGTGCCCACAAATGGGATCGAAGCGCCATCGTTCGCCAGACGATCCGCTCTTTCATTGCCCATAATACCTGAGTGTCCTGGGACCCAGCAAAGGGTAACGTTGTTATGACTGCCAAAAAAAAGACACCGCATTGCGGCATACCCACACTATCTTGGAGTCGAAGGTACAGGAGTCCAGAGCCTTGACAGTGGCTTGACTATCTGAGAAAATGGTAATGTTCCTGTTCCTGAGGTTGAACAGAGCACATTACATGATGGCTGCCACTTCTGCCTGAAACACCGTGGGGAGATCCGCCATGGGAATGCAGAGCTTTACCTTCAGTCCGGATTACATAAGTCATTATTCTACATTATTTTGAAGACATGTATAGTTGAATTTAATTGTTTAGAGGAAACTTCCGAAGGATCCGATACTGGTGATGGTGCCTTCGGGTCCGGGTGCTGGCAACACGTCCAACTCCCGCACCCACCACTGGATGGCGAACCTCTCGGCATTGGGCACTGTTGTCTGCGTCTACTCTCCCCCTGGTAATGGTGTCCACTAAGCAATACGATAATCATCTCACACGTCTGACAAATAAGCCAGGGCTATTTTTTTTAAACTTTACTAGTTTTTACAATATTTTATCTATATTCTTTATCTCATTATTAAAGGTAAATGAATTAATTCTCGGTTGAAGGATTATAATTCTTGTTGGTAGGTTTTTGCCCAATAAAAAAGAACAAGCCTAAATCACATTACTGTCAGATTTTAATCTCTGTTTTAGCAAGTACTTTTGATTTATTTTTAGACTTTTCATATGTAATCTTGCTGTTACAATATTTTATAAAGCTAGTGACCTTATCAAAGAACTCAATCCAAAAAATGATGATGCTTATAGCATAACACTGATGTATTTAAAATTTATAAGTTTAGCTATAGGATCATTTCTATCAACATCATTGAAGCATTGAAGTTTATAATCCTTAAGTCTTTCCATTTTGCCTTAGTTAAGGATTAAACTAACTCTTTTTTTTGTAAAAAACTTTTAATTGTATTGAAAAAATACAAATTTTAAAAATTTAAAACTAATTCGTTCATCTATTAAAAAGTTGGTTCATTTTAACATGTTTTATTTTAAGTTCATGATTGGCTTATTACAGAATTTTAAAATTCCAATCCTAAATCTGAAATTTTATACTTGATTCACAAAGGAAATAATATTTCCTTTGTGAATCAATTATAGTTATTATTATAATTATAATTATTATCAATTACCAATTCTTTAAAAATTTGGCATATTATGCCAAATTTTTTTAAGATTTCAGTTCAAAAAGCTCAGAACAGTTTTAAACTTATTGGGCTTTAGGTGTGTTGAAGTATTGAAATAAAAAAAAACATTAACACTGCACTGAAACTAGCATATAAATAGTTGTTGCCTATGTTTTAGAACAATGAAATTTTTCATTCAACTTTGTTCCCACTTTCTCCTAAGATCAACCTTTTTAACTGGTATTTCATATCCATCATAACATAACATACCAACTTTTAAAATCTAACCAATATCCATAAAAACAATAACCTTACAGCACAGTTATATTATTAATATTGCTTACTGTTTTATTAAACAGATGTTACAGTTAGCAGTCCACTTATTAAAATAAGTCATAATAACTAATAGTATGGTTTTTTCGTATTAGATGATGATTGTTTTATGTTTCTTGACTAATACCTGACAATGTGACCTATAGGACCATACTTGTTACTTTCATTTATACACCTACCTAACCTGGAGGGTTATGTACTGGCATTAATTAGCTGATTCCTGTGCCAGAACCATTAATTAATAGTTTAATTATACCATAATAATGGATTATATATATGTTGATTACTACTATAGTATAAATTTTACAGCTGACATAGGAAAGCCTGCTTGTAAGTTGAATATTGTGTACAGGAATGTTAATATTGGTGTGTGTCAGTGGTCTTCATGCGATGATGAAATGGTTTTGAAAAGAAGTCATTTACTTTTCATTAAGTGTTATCAGTTCATGATTCTCATCTTAAAAAGTGCATGGGTTTGTTGTTAAGACTTAAATGGTATAAAGCTTGTTGGTGTTCAATTTTCCTCATAATTTCATCCTTTTTCCTCTGTCTTTGTATCGCAATGTTTCCATTATAAAACTTTTCCTACTCAACAGACTCGTAATTTTGTTCGCACTATAAAGTTTACCGTGTTATTGATCTTACAGATGGCAACTGTGTGCACTTAGAAAGTAAAATTCTCTTCTTATTATGCCTTTACATGTTAACTGTTAGTGAATATTTAAATTTATTTTAATGGAATAATTAAAACAATGTCCTTCCCCCATGCAAATTCCTCACATTATTTTGACAGGGGCATTTCAGTTATATTGATGCTATTTTCTATTTCTACTTATAAATATTTTTTTCAGTTTACAAGTTTAAAATTTTGTCAGATTTTTTGACACCAAATGTTAAAAATATTGAGTACCAATTAGACTTTTGTCAATTTTCATAAGCTGAAAATTGTTGTTGTCGATAAAACTGATGATAATATGTTTACTTTCAACCAAATCAGCTTTTTCTAGAAAAAATAATTATTGTATTAATCAATCAAACACTTATGCATTTAAACATATATTAGTCGTTAATAATGAAGTTCATAACTGTCTCACAACAGCTCCATGTTCACTCATGTGTTTAGCTTGGGGAAAACATTTTTTTAGTGAACAACTCTAAAGCTAAAAGAAATATGAAGTTTAAATGTTGGAACTAAAAGAGATTATTCGATAGCGGTATGTACACAGGTAGACTGGTAGGGAAGGTGAGTGTTGCCAACTGCCTAGACCATATGCTGTCCTCTACAAAGGCGAAGGTGGCAGAACTGCACCAGGACTATGGAGACAAACCGGTCGTGTTGGTGGGGATTGGGTCTGGAGCTGCTCTCGCTTTACAGGTGGCTTACAGAAACTTGTTCAAAATTAATTTTTAAAGATATGAAATTAATGGTAGTTTTAATGAATATTTTCACCATATTTATGTAATTTGAATATTAATCTGTTTTAATATATGTGTGAAATATATAAATTAATTGTAAAAGCTAAATTAATTATATTATTGGTTAACTTTTGTTGCAATTTTAGATTTCTCATATGGCCATTTGTAATAAAACCATATCTATGGGTAGTCTTGTATTATGAAAATAAAGAATTTATCCTCCTAAAACTATTTAAAGGGTGGATTCATTCTGATTTTCGATTCATCGATTCTTTGATGGCTTCTAAACCTTTGAATCTAAACAGTTTTGCAGACTAGATCCAGGCAAAACTATTCTTGAAGCCAGAACGGAGTGAGCCCCAAGGGCATACATTCAGGGGCGGGGTTCCTGTCTAAGGACAAAAAAATGACTAAAGATATGCACTGTACGTACTGAGCAAACAATGTGTTTTGCTTGCTCATATTTAGACATAGTTCTTTTTTCCCCCACTAGGTGTGCTAGTTCATTTCTCATCTGATAAATAGTGTTGGCTTCATTTCTAAATCATTGGTTTTAGTTTCCAATGTTCCATGTTGACAGTAAATTGTTGTATCGTCCGCACAATATTTTCAGCAATTGTAATTATTCTTTTTTTGAAGATTTGTTATGAACTATTTATTACTGTATGTAAACTGAAAATAAATGTGCCAAGTGAAATAAAGGAAAAATTAGAAAACAAAATAAGTCTTGATGAATTGCCAATACATACTCGTTTCTAAGCCTACCACTGGAAACTAGTGAAAAAGTGTATTAATAATTCTTTTTCTTGCTAAAAGTGATTATATACACAGTTACAGGGTAACAATAACAGAGTACAGAAATAAAAAAATCATTTATTTTTTGTTAAGTTACTGTTAAATCTATCAAGCTAATATTGACGCACAGTTGTAGTGAAAAAGGCTCGATTTAAATCAGAATTGAAATCATTTAAATCAGAGTTAAATGGTCCTCAAGCATCTCACAGGAATGGCTTAAGTAGGTGTAATGTGTGGTAACAAGTTTCTGGGCTAGTTTCTGAAGAAGAACGAGGAAGGCCTTAGTGGGTAATCCTGAGGGCTCTGTTCACACTACAGGACAGGCTAGCTATCTGTGAGCATAAAGCATTTCCTGCCTTTCCCTAAAAAAATCTTTGAATCTGGTAGTACCAAGGAATGTTTGATACTCAGTACTTTAGGTCTTATTGTTCGGTACTGGTTCTGTAAAATATCCCACACTTTGATTATTTTCTTAAGGTAATCTCCAAAAATCTTGTCTTTCAGACTTAATATTAAATAAATATACTGTTTATATATCAACAACTTCTGTGAGTTGATGTAATAGGTAATTATAAGCGTAATAGGTAAAATTTAAATTATAAGAAATTTAAGTTTACCTACAAGTAATTAGAAAATATTTTTCATTATTTATATTTTTCCTTCTTAAGGTCTAACTTTTAAATTTCTTTACTCAATGGATTGAGTAGTTTGCCTTAATTTTTTACCTGTTTGAAATGGTGTACTGATCAGATAAATAAACCGGTCAAACATTTATGAATTTAATGGTTGTCTTTCTTTCAAATTATTTTATTGGAATCTAGTTTCAAACGTAGAAATGATCAAAACTCAAATTCACAATCGAAGTTGAGGAATTTTTGAATTGGTCTATCACTATTTTTTGCTACTGTTTTTGAAAAATTACAGAGGTATAATATACTAGATTTTGCATAGTCATACTCTAGTATGAGGATTTTTATTTCTGGCAGTGTAAAATCTTTTGTTAGAAAATTACAATTACAATAAAAGTCACGTTTTTCTTTCAGAATTACAATAGACAAAAAATATGACTCAAAATCTGAAGTCTGCTATTGACTCTGTGTTGTTTGTTATTAGTTATACCAATGGTTACAGGTAGCACTGATAGAGAAGGTGAAGGCTGTGGTGTGTCTGGGGTTTCCGATGTACACTGTAGAAGAGAACCGAGGCACCCCGGATGATGGGATCCTCAATGTGCAGGTCCCCGTGTTGTTTGTCACTGGTCAGAACGCTTCCACTTCATCGTAAGTAGTTGAATGAGTGCTATTTCTAGAGCTTCTATATTTATCATTTAGTAGTATACAATTCGTCAGGGTTTAGCCCTGAGTTTTGGGTGTGCAGTGGACAACCAAGCAAATACAGTGGTTTGGAGGAATAACTGATGTGTTACTTACTTACCGGCTGACAAAGAAAACAAAATGTAAATATGAATATAAACGGAACCCCGACCACGGTTACTTTACTTCCCATCTCAGGGCTCAGATGAAACCTGACGAACTATACGGTACTAAGTTTATGAAAAATAATAACAACTCATAATCATATTGAGGAAAAATCTTTATACAGTGGAACCTCTCTATAATGAACCTCAGTGAAAGAAGTACCCAGTATAACATATTTTTTTTCAATCCCCTTGAAAACGTCATATAACTTAAAATTGAAAATTTACTCTTATGAAGCGAACAAATTACGTATAAGACCCACAATATAATGAATATTTAGTGTGTTTTTTAGTAATTTTCTTACCCCTGTATAACGTATATCCTAAGTAAGAAACCTCTATATAACCTATATATAACACATTCCCACAGTACAGACCCCTGTTTACGTATTTAATTTTTATCTAGGCCATCTGTCAACTCTAAACTTGAAAGTTTTTATTTCCCTTTCTTCCGTCCGCCGCCCATAATACTTGCAGAAGGTGCACATCCATCTCTATGATTGTATTAAGACCGTACATACTGTGGCAGTTTTTGGTGTGTAATTGACAAGTTGGTGTTTTTTAGTGTTAATGTGTCAGAGTAAAGTAGTAGAAGTCGAATTAAAGTGTTAAGTATTTAAACCCCCCTTAAGAAGAAAGAGGACATTGCAAAGGAATTTAACATAACACCAACAACGCTTGCAATATCTGTCAAAAATAAATATGGAGACGAAAATGGACTTTCTGTTCAATGAAAAAAGGCTTAACGACCCGAATTACAGGACGTTGAAACTGCTTTCATGTAATGGCTTAAAAAATACCGTGCCAAAAACTTAATAATGTACGTATAAACGTACAATAATTATGTTTACATATTTACTTTCCACAAATAAATATAGTTAACAAATCTGTAGCTGTAAAACATATAAGAAACATAACATAACATATGCCTAAAAATCAACTTTAAATAAAGATTGGATGCGTTCAATATTTAGATGTTATAACCAACCCCTATATTACGAATTTCGGCAGAATTTAACCTCAATTTAACAAACCTCGTGTTTAAGAATAACCCTGTATTACCAATATATTTATTAGTCCCTTTAAATTCGTTAAATCAAGGTTCCACTGTAGTGTTTTTATTAAATTATTATATATTTCCTGAAGTATACCATCGATGAATATCAAGTGCTATATTATAAGAATTCAGCGTGAGGCATTTTACTTTTGACTTTTATGAGCCATTGTTGGTATCAATGTAATCTTTATACAGTGGAACTTGGATAATTCGAACTTCTGTAATTCGAAAACTTCTTTATTTCGAAGTTTTGTCTTGGTCCCTAGAATTTTATATAAAAAAAATGTTAAAATATCTTGGTTAATTCGAATAATATTTTGGATAATTCGAAGTTTTTACAGCGGAAATCTATAGTGTGTGTATAAGTGAACAAGTCATTGTGTGCGATTTTCCAGGAAACGACGTTCGGGCTTCCTGTCCTCAGACTATTTTTAGCTAGATCAACGCGCCCACCCCACTCACTAGTCCACTACTGCTCATAAATCACAACATTGACATCTGTGTGTATCATCGGTGGTGGTTTGTTCCGATATTCGTCGTCTGCTTTCATGTTAACACGTCGTGTGTATGATGGCTTCGTCAAAGCGAACCTACAAATCTCTGACGTTGCAAGAATAAATAGCGGCGATCAAGGAGGTAGAGAAGGGATTTGAAAAAGTTTGTAATAGCTAGTTTCGGGATCCCTCCAAACACATTATTGACATTTAACAAAAATTAGGATTTTTAATCAATAATATCTTCATTAACCTAACTTTTTTAATATACAATGTTAAAACATGATGTTTGATTGTTTATTTCAACCACTTGCATAAACTTTTCTAATTCGAATTTTTGGATAGTTCGAATTTTTTCTGGTCCCTTGAGGTTCGAATTATCCAAGTTCTACTGTATTGATAATTCAGTAGTATTGGTTTACTATCCAGTATTTTCACTCAATGAGTGAATGTATGAAACTGAGAAACTGTTTCACCTGTTTCAGTCTAGTTTATGAAATTTTGACCTTTAATTGTCTGTAGTTATTCAAGGCTTTCTAACTCACACTGAAAATGTTTTCATGAGAAATGAAAATATTTATTCACTTCTTTACTATATGTTATGCACAAGTTTTAATTTTATTCTTTGTTTATTCTGTTCACATTTTTTCTGATACATTTTTTCTTTTCACGTTTGCGGTGTGGTTGTATAACAGGCACCTATAGCGTGCTGCTGCTGGATGTTGTGATCTGTGTATCATTTACCTAATAACTGAGGCTTTATTAAATTTTCAATTTGGGATTTTAAAAGTCAAGTTGTTAGACAAATAATACACTGATCACAACATGTACATAACCATTGTCTCTTACTTATTTTAATGTTTCTTATTTATATATTTCTTAACAGCAGAATGGTTTTAATTGTCGGTAGGTTAGGTTGTCCACACTTTTTTAGGTGGCATCGGTTGTGAAAATTAAGATAATTTCCCTGGGCAATATTTCAGGTCGTAAGCCAAAGCTCTCGATGATGCAGAAGATGGTGCAAAACAAATGGGCTAGTCAGCTTCCTCTGACTTCCAGTGACACGACTCACATATCCATTACATCCTCAAAGGTATGCCAGTGATCAATATCTTCTACCCAGTGCAGTTTTTCTGCAGTGTAACAAAATACTTAAATCCTTTTATTAATACAAATTTGAATAAATGCAAGTGTTAAGTGGGAGTAATTTTTGGGATGGTATAATCCATAATACCATAATAAATAATAAATATAATAAATACCAGTGGGACAGTGGAATAACAAATGGATTAATTTATGTTATTCACTAAATATGACTGATTGTGTACAATGAATAATTCTTTCGGTGCGTTATGAAAAATAATGAAACATTATTTTTTTGAAAAATAAATTTTGTAATCCTTTGAACATATACGAGGGAGTACCCAAAAGTAACCAGAACAGCATTGCCATGGGCAGAGACTTTGTAGTACGGGCACGTAGTTCATGTAAACTTGCCATTATAAAAAACGAGGCTGCAGCAAAACAGGACTAGCAAAAACAGTCACTGCAGACAAACAGACCTGCACGGCACTGAACTGGCAAAGAGTTGCACTAGACAGGGACTAGGGGCAGAAATCAATATTAATAAAGCTCCGCCCATGGCAATGCTATTCCGGTTACTTTTGTGTATCCCCTCATATTTTTCTTATTAGTTTTTCAGTATTAATCATTTTGTTAAATTAGTAGGTTATTTACCTTAACCCTGTCCTATCTAATGACACACATTGCACGTCCGCGTATTTCGCTAGACAGATGTCTAAAGCATGCGCCATGCGTCCGCGGGGCAGTTATGAGCAAACAATGTGCGTTGTCTATTTATATTTTGACATAGTTCTTTTTTCTGCTGTTAGGTGTGCTAGTGCATTTCTCATACGATAGATAGTGTTGGCGTCCTCTTTTAAATCATCGTATTCAGTGTCCAATGTTTCGAATTGACAGTAAATTATTTTCTCGTTCGCACAATTCGTTCAGCGATTGTGTGAATACAGTAATATTGAATAGTTGTTAAAGATTTATCGTTAACTATTTATTACTGCTGGTAAGAAGAAGTAGAAGTTCTGTCCAACGGGAATGGGTTAAATTTGATTCACAGAGGATGGCTAGCATCTTCAAATCAACCTATTATTTATTAGGATACGTTTAATTTTAAATTAGAGCTACTGTTTTGTGTAACTATTACTGTTTTGGCATTCCAATGTTAAAAGAAACTATTGTAAAAGAAAATTGTAGGCACTTTGTAAAGTTTTCCAGCCAATCTTATTCCCTCAATGAGTGACTACAATATGATCAACAGGGCAATGTGATGGGTGGAGGTAGCAGGAAAGTGATGTTGGATAAGAAGAGCCTCCAACAGATATCCATCCAACAGCCGGCTCCAATGGCAGCGGAGGGAACCATAACTGTGGTAGCGGCGAGCTCTCCTTCCCTCAGCACCCCAGGTAGGCCACCACCAGTTGCTTTCACTGAATGGTCTGTTGTGAAATTAACACTGCTTGTCATGGGGTTTTAGTAATTTTAAATGTATATTGTGGGAAAACCAGACTTACCATTATGTTGGAGTGTGGGATGCAGTAAAAACTTTTCTGTTCAATGCAACAATGCCATTCAAATCTTTTCGATGACAGCTGGTGGACACAATAGCGATTTGATACGTAAAATCAAAAATATAATTGAAAATTCTATGCTTGTTTTATGCATCATTATGCACTCTTCCGGAAGTCAGGAACATCAATAGAAGTCAGGACATGTACATATTTTATCAATTGTTTTTCAAATATTATATACATTTAGAATTTTGTGGAAATGTTTTCCGGAGACAAATACATTATTATAAGTGAAATGTGAATATAATACTATAATGAGAAGAGTAGAAGTTTGATATAATTTATAATATTTGATTCAGAATCTAGCATCTTTAAAAATTAGAATACTATTTCTAGAATTGTTAGATAGGTTAATTTTAAAAACTGTTTTGTAATAGTAAAAATTATAAAAATAACATTCATTTATAGAATAAAAATGTAAACAATACAAACCAAACATCAAGTTTGATGCATGGGCGGGGCAAGTGATGGATTAAAAGTAAATAAATGAAAACGGAACAATGGCGGATAACATAACTGTGGTAGCGGAGCTATTTCTAAAAATGGGTTTTGACTGAAAATATTTTGTTATTTTAAACTTAACCAAACATATTAATGTGTAAAAAACTTTTTGTTTTCAATTCATAACGATAAAAAAACTTTGATTTACACAAAAAAACTTGATATTAAATAGAAATGATATTTCTATGTTTTTAACGCATCAATCATGCCTATTCGGACGGAAAGAACTATGAGTTATTAAATAAATTTTTCAATTCATTTAAATTTATAACATTGGAATTTTGTGGAAATACAATACATTATTATAAGTAATAAATATAAGTGAAGTGAAGTGAGTATTATTATAAGTGATAGGTTGATTCTAGAATTTCTGGATATATATGAAAATTTCAGGGAATATATTAAGATTACATGTTTGAGAAATCGTATTACGCAACATTGGTGTGTTTGTAAGCACTATAGTGAAACAAACTTCTCATAGTCAAAAGTATAAAATTACAAAAGCAGTCAATGAAACTGAACTAATTAGTAATTTTACCAAAACTATTATGTCGTAAAATGCAACAGAATTACCACACACTAACATTGCTAGCTTCATTGTTTAAATCGGATAAATTATATATGCTATATTTAAGGCTGAAAGCCAAGAACATTCATATTCCTAGTGAAAATGTCTCTAAATGTGATATTGAAGGGATCAAGAACCAAAATCTACCCATCCTTAAAAAATATTTATTAAATAAGAAATGCAACCGTGGAAGAACTGTGTGTCGTCTGGAACTGTGGAATGTATTGGCTGATAAATATTTCGTACACTTATTCACCGCAGCGAATGTGTTAATTGAAAAATTAGTTTATATCAACTCTGAACACTTTTTATTTTTTACTAGTCAAAATAAAAAATAAATATGATTACTATGCCTTACAAGAGCAAGTTAACACTACATATCAGAGGAGAAACTAAGGAGAAAAACTATCGGGGAAAAAACTGTATCAAGATTAAAGCATACAATGCACAATGTTTGCAGAACATGCAGCGTACATTGTCTCATATGGCTACTAATGGTGGTGAATGTACTTTGTGTTAAATAGGTTATATGCATATTTTGTGTCTATATCATGGTATAAGAGTTTCCTTGCTGCAACAAAATCCATCCATGACGAATCTGTCTCACATTTTCAATTTTATGTAATACTAAGCCGTAAAAGTGTGTATTTTCAGTTAAATAAGAAATGAAGTTAATATAACATAGTTTTTTTATTTACAATGACTAGAATGTTCAGTCAGGATCATTAATTGAAACTCAATCTTTATAGACAACTCCGAAGAGTATACAATCTTAACACATTCGCTGCGGTGCCCAAAATCCCCTTTCCTCGCGGGGAGCGGCCAGAGTAGTTTAAAATCAACCAATAGGAAAATTTCAAGTGACCCAAACAGAAATAGATACTGCGTTATAACAAAGCTGGTCGTAGTTCTCTCAGATCCCAACAGGTGGCAGCACAATCTACATCGCCAGATCCACCATCTTGATTTGCTAAATGTCACCACTCGAATCCGGGTGGTTAGCTCCGTGCGCCAGGACCAGTACCACCCGGATCCGAGTGGTACACAGCAAACGTGTTAAACTCATCAAAGGATTTTGCTCTGGACTGAACAAGAGACCTTAAGATTTTGGATTGGGACTCTTAAACTAACCAAACGTAGTGCTCACTACAACTGACTACTGTTTGCATCTTTTTGATATCAAGATGGTGAATATATGATTTTTTATCAGTCATGTTATGAGTCAAAAGTATAACGGAAATGACCTTGAAAAGTATGACATTGGATGAATTGTGAAATCGGTGAGGACAGTCTGAATGTGATGGTTGTTTTCCAGTGAAGGGCCGGCTAGCCGGAGGACAATTGACGTCATTATCCTCCATATTACCACCGGGCTCCCGAGGCGTTCTGTCTCCTGGCACACGTACTGGTCAGTATAATTCAAATATCAGCTGTCTATGCACTCAGATCTTTACTCTCGTGGCTGAATATTAATGACACATAACATCATTATATCATCATGTTCAATTGAGAAGTTCACTGAACTACTCAGTTTAAGAAAATGTCAGGGTTTTGAGTAACTAGAACTCAAAGAAAATAATATAAAATGACTAAGGTAAATCTAAATACACAATGTATTTGAGATAAATATTTGAACTGAACATAGAAGTTCAATGGCACATTCTCTTGCTGATTTTCTAGCTAGCACAAGTATAGTAGAATGTTTAAGTTGTTAAATGTGCAAGTATGGTGTTTGTAAGATATGCTAACATAATAAAAATTTAAAATACTTTTTTCCTATATTTTTTATTGCAATTTTAAATAATATTTACACAGCTTAGTGATGTAAAAAATTTGTTTTGAGGTTTGCCTGCATGAGTTAATAATAAGAAAAGTAGGAATAGAGAAAATAATGAATTTTTTTATCTATCTTTATTCTTCATTTCTAGTTTATGTTTTGTCGTAGAACTGTGACAATTATCTTTCAAATACAGTAGTATTCTGTAGCTGTTAAAACCCCTCCTCTGCATGTTAATAGTATTTGTTTTCAGAGGTTGCACTAACATTTTTGTTTTTTTTTTATTTCAGTTAATGTTTGATAAGACCTCTGATTTTTGTTATTCTTCATTTCAGAGGATGGTATGACAGTGACGAACATTTCGCAGCCGCCCTTGCTGGATGAACTTAACATCCTAGACATGCCGGTTATACTTGGAGACCAAACTGGGGATTTACTCTCATCTGAACCCCTCCCTTTAACCCCTGCCCCCACTCCTACACCCTTATCGTCTGGACCAATCAGGTTGGTTCTGGCATCCAATAAGACACCGCCACGTGCACGGCCGCCTGTGAAGTGCACCAAGATATTCATCAGTAAGGCTTCAACCTCCGACTCGTCAGAGCGGAAGACCGTTTACATTGGTGATATAAAAACTGCCAAAACAGTACCTAAGATACGACACATACCAGCCACTCGGAACCAGTTTTATTGAAGTTTTCAGCTAATTAGAATTTAATTGTATTAACCTTTTTAATGTTAAACCGAGAGTTATAAATATTTGTAAACTTAGGAGGGACAATGTGTAACATCTGTGGCACTAGTGTATAATAGGAATGTACGAATACTTATTATGATCGCCAACTTGAATCTGTAACTTTAGTTTTACTGTAGGTTTTTAAGATTTCCAAAGATTGTTTAAAAAATATCACATGATTTTGATTCTTGCTGCTTCGAGTAAATATAAATACAGTTCACAGTTTAAAAATCTGATCTAAGATTTAGATTTTAAGATTTTCCGTTACCACCAGTCCACAAACTATGATTTACTTACTATTAAAAACATTTATTTTATAGGATCTAGATAAATTTTCTTGAATTCCACAAATTTCACCTGAATTTTGTTATTTCATGTAATAAAATTTAAAAAAAACTGAAATCAGAATCCTATTTACTTCGATTTAAATGTTTCTAAATCAGCATGTTCTCAAGATGAATGAAATGGTGAATGTAACCTTAGTGTTTTCATTAAGTTTATTACTTCTTTCATGAAATGTAGGTAGTAATACTCATTTTTTAAACAGATGTACAATAAAAAGTAATTTTAAATTTAGAAGTGATAATTTTTTTACCTTACGTTAAATAATTTTAGGATCATCATAATTCCTTCTTTTACAAAATACAAATATTTTTATAATTTACTTGTATATACAGAGAATAATAATTTTTCTCACTAACGCCAGGCCAGTTCCAGGCTCTGGTCTGAAAAAAAGGAAGGCACTCCGGTATAGAGATAAAATGAGGTCAAAGGTTGCTGGATCGAGACAGTGGCCAGCGACTCCTGTCAGATCATGAGCGGTCAGTCACCTCTGGGTAGCCTATATGACCATGTTGCTACGACGGTACCTTACTGTCTTTATTAATCTCACATGGCCTAGGACCATGGTGATTGGGAGTTAGTTTAAAAAAAGTTATTTCTACTTCAACTACTTTTACTGCGTTAAAAATTTATACTAAAAATTGAGCAAGTTCTATTGGCCACTTGTTTGTTAAAGCACATAGCTTTTGTTTGTTTTTAACCCTTAACCCTAGAACACAAAGGCGCCGTCTGAGAGACGACGCGCAAGGTGTCATTTCTACCCCTTACCCCCTTCCACTCCACTAAAATCCACAAAACTCCGTGTAGCTGTCAGTCTTGGCCTAATATTAAAAGGGTCTGGTTGGTGTTCGCTTGCATCCTTTGTTTAACGAGATTTTAAAGTTTTTTAAGTTCGCGTCGTCAGGTCGACTACGCCTTTGTAACAACGCACAGTTCGTGGCAGACTCGCAACGTGTACGGATCGTGGTGTCTTGTTGCAGAATTTAGTATACCTTCGCTTTTTCGCGTGTTATGTTGTTAGTTAAACATTATATTGCAAATATATGTTGTATATAGTGTAAATATTTATTTGAATTGGACCAAATATGCAGTAAAACTTCCTTTAGTCGTAAAACAAGGAGGTGGCCCCTATACATGTTTTATAACATTATAAACATCACTTTAAATGATATATACGTATTATATGTAGAAAATCGTGTCTGAGCCAATCGTATAAGCCCCTAAGTCGGCAAAATGTTTTAGAGAAATGCACAGAGAGCTCCTGAAGTACTGGCTTCAGGGCACAATGTGCAACGAACTCTCGTCCAGCAATCTATTGCTTATATTTTAAATTTAAGCGTGCCAAATGAAGCTCCACAACCAGTCCAACAAGGTAGGAAGGTGAGTGCCTTCTTACCCCCAAGATTACGGCGCATGACAAAACATTTTTATGGACGTTGCGCCAAAAGTCATGTGTGGCGAATGATAAGGGACAATCTGCTGCCAGTGCCAGAACAATTAAGATTTGGACATTAAACTCTTATAAAACATTAATTCAATGTTCACTTTAAGTGTTTTTATAATTAAAAAAATTTCCCCGTCATTAAAAGTATTTTTTATATATTTAAAAAAAAAGTAGTCTGGGAGACTACGCCTTTGTAACAACGCTAGGCTCAGGGAGCCTTTGTGTTCTAGGATTAATAGGTCGTGTGGTGTACAAAACTCCGCAGCAAATGCTTTTAGTATTGTATAAGACACAATTTGGCAGCCTTACCACTCATCTCTCACCTTATCCTCCCCTCACTACCCCTCTACTCGACCATGAGAGAGAGAACCAGTTAACTGCATTCCGTTGTCAATGTTAACCATTTTGTGAGCCATGTTTTTTTTTACGCCGTGCGCCTAATTGTGCGGAAACTTGTAGTGTTTTAAAACATTCTTAGGTATTAGTTTTAGTAAAATCGTCTTGTTTTGTGTCGCTGTGACATTGTATTTTATTAATTATATTGAAATGATTTAAATACATAAACAGGAATTTTTTTATTACTTATTTTTCCGTTACAATGGAAAGTAATGAATAAAAATGCTAGTTTTCTTTGATCAACAATGTCAAAAAATGAATTCAAGAAGAGGAAAGAATTGCTAAGTCTGGTAAATGGACCTCGAAAAGACAATAATTATTTGCTAAAAGCGAAGATGAAAGTGAAAATAGTAAACCTACTCAAGAAGATTCCATGGAACAGGAATGATTCCAATTACTTTATTTATTGTTAGTTTTAAAGCCATTGTCCATTTTGTTGACTAAAAAATAATTTTAGATTAAAAGGTTAAAGTAAACATGTCTTTAGAGACCAAATTAGTGTATGCGGAACTTTGAACGCCACGCTACCTATTACGTAATTTACCTTGCGGGACCTATTAAGGGTTGAATAATATAAAAAATAATGCTCAAAATCAATAGTTCAATGATAAGATATTAAAATGTTTTGGCATTTGAAATGTAGGAAAATATTTGGACATTTTCTGTTTCAATTGGTAGATTTATTTGGAGGTATGCAGCCTGCTCCATCACAATTGTTCACACTACATCTAAGCATAGCAGACACTCATTTCTAGCACGGAGGATGCACACGTGGAAGGGAATGAGATCGATCCCCGTCCGGGATAAGATAAATTTTTGTTCAGAGTTTATGCAAGTTAGTAAAAAAAGTTATGCTATATTAATTAAGATGTATTAAATTGGTTTTATTTCAACCATATAAACTGTGTTTACATTAAGTACTATAATAAATGTGTTTTAATTTTGCTAATTAACTTACATATGTCTTATTCTATCCAAGCAAACTCGGTCACCAGGTACTAACAATAATATATGACAAGTTTTATCAATATCTGTCGATAAATATGAGTTTGCCTATTCTCCATAACGTTAACATGGGAAAGAGTATGCATGTTTGCTGCTGTGAGGCGAAAACTGAAAGTAGACATTTCTACCATAAACAATTTTTATTTTGATCATGTATACCAAGTTTCATCAACATCTGTCCATAAATAAGGGAGATTGCGTATTCTCTATATGATTAACATGGGAAAAGAGTATGCTGGTTAGACGCCATGATACACATAAAACTATGATTTTTAAATGGATGGATCCCAACCACATAGCTAAATACCGAGTTTTATCCAAAAAAATTGGTTAATAAGGGAAATATTATTTTTCCTTATCCACTATAAGATAAAGTATCGGAGCCCAAAAATACAACTTACTGTGTTAAGATTTTTTAATATCTCGGTAACCATCGGAGATAAAACAAAGCTTTAAGTTACTAGATTGTGTAGTCTTTTGAGCTTATTATAATGGTAAAAGGTAAAATTGAATTCTTTTTAAAATTACATATGCAGATTTACGTACTCAGCGAATTTCCAAATCAATAAACATTCTATTGAAATTTATTTTTAATTACATCAAAAGCCCATATTTCTGAAGTAAACAGTTTTGGTTTGTACAGTATTACAAAATGCATAGACCATGTATCAAGGTTACAACATACCTATGAGCAGGGAAATATTATTTTCCCTTATTTTTGTAAGGGTTATCAGAGGGGGTGGGGTGGGGATAATTGTATGGGGTCCCCATTACATAGTGGTGTCGATGTCAGGTGCATGACAACAAACTAGGCTGGTTAATTAATTGTTCTATGTGGTCCGCTCTCTGCGTGTCCTGCCTTAACGAGAGGAAACCCCCAAAGAAAAGGAGGAAAATGAAAATAAAAATAAAATGAAGTAAAATGTATTATTTATGTCAATTCCAAATAAGAGGAAAGATGGAGAATTTTTGGAAGAATCTTTTTGAGTAGGTTTTTTGGGTGGTGCAATCCTATATTGCATACAAAGTTTCCAAATAAGGAAGAAATTTTTTTTTAATACCTTCCATAAGAATAACATTGAGCTCTCTCAACGATTTACTGTACATGTTCCATTTATATAACCGTGTTAACCATTTTTATTTATTCAGGGAGCCTTAAAATGGATATGTCCACTTTCAACTCTTTTCGAAAATGTTGACCAAAACTGTACTTTCTCCATAAACAATGTTTAACGGGAGAAAGAATAAATGACATAGGGTATCTCTGAAAATGATAGGTCAAAATCTAAGAACCATTATTAAAAAAAAGTTGTTTCAGTTGCAAAACTGTAATATTCTAATAAAATTAGCTTACAACATCCAAAGGCACCAATGTTTCAGTCTTTTGAATTACTTTTGGTCTCTCCCTACCATGGTTAGAGAGAAAAATAAAATGTGCATTTGGCTATATAAAACAGTTGCTCAATGTTATTGTCTTGCGAAATACAAAACATCATTTTCAGTATTAACTCAAGATCAATAGAAAAAAATTTTGTATTTACTTCCCTGTGGGAAATAGGTTAGACCAAGGATATATCTAAAGGGAACGTTTTCAGTTCATCTAAACATCTGTTCTTATGTTTCAAATTTTCGTCTTACAAATTGCTAGCATCTCCGAGAGCTAAGACCATAATCCATGTCAAAAGTAATTCTTTAGTCAATAAGGTTTGGTATTCAGGTTATGTTGATATAAAGTGGCGACGTCATGTAATCCAGCTACTTGTAGGTCACGAATTGTGGATAGTTGTGATCGATGGTCGGTGGGTGTAGTGTTTTCTTTTGTGGATCAACGTCCGCATTATTGTATACTACGTTAATCCGCAAAGACCATTCGACAAATTCGTAATTCAGAGGATTACACGTTAAACTGTAGGTCCATTAATTGCCATCGGCTGTTAGTTGGGCTAGCTATTAATTAACAGTCAGGAGCATGTCAGCCTTAGTCAGTAACAAGACTACAAGATCGCGCCACAATCATCTTACACTGAAACCTCATTCATACTTGGCTTAAAATAGCTTACCTTGTAGAATGGTCGCCATTTCAATAATCTAATCTAATCTATAGGAATGAAACAAACTAAACATTCTTTGATTTCATCGTCGACAAACGCATCGCCGAATACCAACACATGAATAGAAGCTAATAATCACTTCTCCTGCCATAGCCACGGGCGAGTCGATCGCCACTTGGAGGGTGGGGGGATTCTCATTGTTCAGGATAGTTCATGAAAAGAGGAACATTTTTAAATAAATCTTATTTCACAACCTGTAGTCCAAATATTTATAAGAAGAGGGCAAGCATGTTTATCGTGTTGGTATTTCGAGATATTACTCAGTAGTTAATTGATGAGTATGTTGTAAACCCAGATCAGGTATAAACGACAGACACACATCAATACACGGTCTCATGGATATTCAAACGTCATCTGCACCAGACTGACTAATGCTGTACCATCTCACTTGAATCACACATGTCAAACACATCTACAGTAGTACCATACATCACAGTAGGGCCTACTCGAATAGTGTATGGTATGTTCTGGAATTTAAAAGTTTATTTTTATTTTACTGTCGACAACTCAGGGATATGTTAGCTCAGATATGTGATGCAAACTGGATATTCAAGGTAAGTTAAGGTTGTAAATACTAAACGAATAAATTGCTCCAGGAAGACCATAATCTCATGTTATTTTTCTGTGTTTGTATCAACGCCATTGGTATTTATAACGTTTTAATAGGCAATTGTCCAACCCCTGATCTTTTTAATACCTAATGATGACATTGGCAAATCCACGGGGAGGGGGGTGTTAGAAACCGCAGACCCCCAATATGCAGAAATAGTCACAAAATAATTTTAAAAGCGGACATAACAAAGTTGAAATTCTTCCTAGAGGACGTATTAATATGCGCCACTTATCAAAATATATGCACTTAAAACATTGTATTTTTTATCTCCTAATGGAAATTGTTTGTTTTTACTTCCCTATGGGAAATAGGTTATGTCATGGATATGTGTAAAGGGAATTTTTTCAATTCATCTAAACAGCTACTCTTATTCTTTTACATTACAAATTAAATACAATAGCCCTGGTAGTTTCTATGGAAACTTGTTACATATTTTCTTTACCTTTTGTGTAATAATATTAATATATTTTTCTATCCCTACACATGGGAAGTATATCCTATGATTTCCAAGTTGAGTCGTCTCAAAAGCTGCCGGAGCGGTAGGAATCGGAGATAAACTTGATGTATCGCCATCATAAGTTTCTGAGTCCTTTATTTCCATTGTGTTCAGCTCACTTTAGTAAAGGCCAACTCAATACGTTTGTTGAAATATACAATCCAAATTCGATTATGTGAGTGTATTTTAATACCTATGTTTATTCAATAATTTAACACTTACCATATTAAGTTTAAAATCCCAACTGAATTGAAAAAGCTACTAACCTAAGCTACTTCTAGTACTAGCACTGTACCTTAGCTATAAAAAATAAAAGCCCTATGAAATACGGGATTTTTAAAATTTCCATAAGTTTGGAGCTATAAAAGATTCTGAGCTTTACACATTTTTAATAAACGTTGTCAGTGAACTGACAAATAATTTATCCCTCTAAATTAGTTTAAAAATACAACATAAATACATTAACTAAAACTGTCACATTCTTAAATAATTATTTTTGTAAAATTAAAATATTTACTGTAAAAAATATACTCAACAAATTCCTTCAACACCCTCCTTCTTAAAGTTCAAAGATTTTGGGGGGTGGAGCTCACCTGTTCCCACCATAGTGATAGTCAACTTTTTGAGTGGATTTTATTGAGTAATAATAAATGCAATACCAATTACCAAACAAAACTACACACACACACACACACACACACACACACACACACACACACACACACACACACACACACACACACACTCACGCACACGCACACACACGCACGCACCAAACGGTCGATATATTAGGAATAAATTGAAATTTTTATTTTCCCCGTTAGAATAACAGTCGCTGTTATTACTGGTTTATATATTCGACCTAACTGTTTATCGTATCAGTTTACATTTCTAAAGTACTAATTTGTTTGCTGAACTGATTGTGAACTGATTTTTATACAAATAGCATAGAGCTAAAAGTCAAATTATCTTAAAATAGTATTGTTTTGCCGGAGAATTTGACAGTTTAAATAAGCCCGTTTTAACATCCCATGTATCCAGAGGGTCGAAAACAATCCTGAAAAAACAAGTTAGATGGAAAATAACAATTTTCTGACATTATCTCGTCATTATATGACATAAATGAAAAATAATTTTAGATTTCGAACATAATAATTAATAAGATTAATCTATGAAATTTCGATCAAAATCGTAAGCCACAGTATACAGCACTGATTTACAGATTTTTACAGTATTTTATTATAGGATTTTACAGTTTTTTAAAATTTTTTAATGTTTTTTACAGATTTAGGCAAAATTTGGTTTGAAGGAA
This sequence comes from Nephotettix cincticeps, assembly GCA_023375725.1. Lineage (NCBI taxonomy): Eukaryota > Metazoa > Arthropoda > Insecta > Hemiptera > Cicadellidae > Nephotettix > Nephotettix cincticeps. Next base: position 24,720,239 of record CM041786.1, on the reverse strand, counting down.
CCATATCTCGTGTAATTTTTTTAATCTTTCGATTTTATGGGTAGTTAATCCCTTAAAAAACGTAAAAATTACCTTAATCCCTAAAAACGACGGTAATTTTATGGTTTATAGTGCTTATACATCCAAACAGTATTACACCAACTACACAACTGTAAAAATGGCATTCGGATTATTATGGCCTTATAAACGTGATTTATTTTTACTTTCATAAAAATAAATTAATAAAATAATTTAACTATCACCATTATGAATCACTTAAAACCTAAGTGAGCTGGAGGAGTTGGATATCTTTCCTTATTATTTAAACTTAAATTTAGTTAGAGGACATCTGAAATAAATTTTATGAGAATTTATGGAACAATACATTTGTTTAATACAATAACAACAAACATTTGATGATATAGTTGTTATATTAAATGTATGTATTCAATTATTTTGAGAATACCATTAAAAGAGGAAAGTTGACATTGTATCAGTTCTGATAACATTTATGTTACGAGTAACTGATTAAAGTATAAAAGTTTTTCAGGAAACTCATTTGTAGAACCAAGTTGAGACGTTCTGAGCAAGATGAGAGTTTAAAGATGCAGCTATGAGCCCCTAGAGACTCTCCGGAATAGGAAAGTGAACAAGAAAAAGTATACTCAAACGTATACGTTTGGCTAGTCTGTTCACAGTGCTAGACATTGTCTTCTATCTATAGAAATGCAATTATTAGAGTTTTACCTGTATATTGCTACCTGGAATCGTACCTAATTTACCTGGAATTATGATATATTTGTTTATTTTAACTGACCCACGCACTATGAAAAAAATGTGCTCCCAAAAACCTAGTGCAATATTAGACATTTTGTCATGGATATGTCTTAGCTCTGGGGTGGGGAGTTGGTTAGCAATTTGCGCGACCAAAATTTGAAACAGTGACGTCATTTGGTTAGTTATGTCATGGTTAGTGACGTCATAGTCTGGTCATAAGAACAGCTGTTTAGATGAGCTGAAAACATCCCCTTTAGACATATCTATAACTATAATCTAACCTATTTCCCACAGGGAAGTAAATACAGGGACTGGGATGGTGGCGTCATCCTGTAATCCAGCTACTTGGAGGTCACGAATTGTGGATAGTTGTGAGCGATGGTCGGTGGGTGTGGTGTTCTCTTGTGTGGATTAACGTCCGCACTATTGAATACTACGTTAATCCGCAAAGACCATCCTCATAATTAGACCAATTCGTAATTCAGAGGCCGTGGTTCGGATTCCACGTTAAACTGTAGGTCCCTTAGTTGCCATCGGCTATTGGGCTATTAATTAACAGTCCTGTCTAAGGAACATGTCAGCCTTAGTCAGTACCAAGACTACAAGATCGCGCCACAATCATCTTACATTCACTCCTCATTCATACTTGGTTTAAAATACCTACCTTGTGGTATGGTCGCCATTTCAAATAATCTAATCTAATCTACAAACATGTTCCTCAGTTTTACAGGAAATGCGATCTATTAAATTTATTTGATAAAAAAGGAATAACCAAAAACTATCAAATTAAAATCAATATTAGTTTGGTTTACTTTAAAATCATTGATTTTAAAGTTTTTCATGGCGTTAAATGAATTGTAATACTGTAATTATTAAAAATAATATAACCTAAGCTATTTAATGGTGAATAAAGCTAAATAATAAAGCCAAGAATTTCTTTTATTTTTTTCCTTTCTTTGTATTTAATAGCTTATGATTTCAGGTACCTATATATTAAATTTTCTCACGATACTATGTATTTTTCTTCTTGAAACTCACTCCTTCAACCCATACAAATGACTGACTTACTAAGGCATTTTAAATTTACTAATATTGAATTACTTTCTGAGATATATTCACATTTTAAGGAACTAATGGTGTTCTTCATATTAGAGAAATATTATTGAGATGGATTTAATGACGTGTATGGATTTTCTGTAACAATGACCACATAGTAGGGTCAATAATTGGTAGTCTAATTAGCACAACGGTGCAAATGTGCGACTAAAAAGGGCGTTGGCGGTGCTAAGCCCCTCCAGGTTGAATGGGAAATGGTAACGTTTGTTATCATATTGATTAAAAAATGAATGGCAAAACATGTTTTCAAAGTATAATATCAGAGGCAGGGTTATGTAAAATTAGCTTTAATAATGTGAGATAAATATGAATTAATTATAGCAATAGGAACATGAAACTGCTACGTTGTAAATAGAGCGTAAAATAAATAATTAATTATTGCTCTTAAATAACATCATATGGACGTGTGTCCCAAGAAATATAAGTAGGGGCTGAGTAGATATTTGTTTAAATACTAACATTTGAGTTAGAAATATTTGTAGTTAGATACAGTACTGAAATGGCAATCTGTCCAAGGCAAGGTATTTTAAGCCAAGTATGAATGATAAATGAGTGTAGGATGATTGTGGCGCGATCTTGTAGTCTTGTTACTGACTAAGGATGACATGTTCCTTAGACAGGACTGTTAATTAATAGCCCAAAAGCCGATGGCAACAACTAAGGGCCCCACAGTTTAGCGTGGAATCCGAACCACGGCATCTGAATTGCGAATTGGTCTAATTATGAGGATAGACGTTAATCCATACCAGAGAATATCTCATCGACCAACCATCGCTCAATAGTATCCACAATAATTCGCTCTTTTTAACATCGGGTTCAGCTAAAAAACATACAATTTAGTATTTTGAATCACAGTACGTTGTCTAATGTTCATCACGTTGGAGAACAACTAAAAATAAAAATAAAATATTTATTTAATTAATATTCTTACAAAATTTGGTACGCAAGACCATCTAGTTAAGTTTTATCATTAAATCCACAAAATCCCCAAATTTAACGTTTCTTACGACAGCAAACCTATGAATGTACTCACTGCCGATGTAATTCTTATGGAGAATAGACAAATTGGTATAACTAGCTTAATTACTGACATAATTTCAAAACATTTAGTGTGTGTGTTTTTAACAGCCTTTATAATCGTATGAACCATGTAAAACAACCCCTTTTGCAGAAAACCTGCATACCCAATCCTGTTCGATTACTATGTTTGAATTAAAATAAGTTCTATAAAATTCTCTCTACTCACGCCAGCGGGCTGCGTGCGACCTCGTTTCATTAGATTAAGGGGTTCCCCAAAAAATCCAGTTATACATTAAAAAATCTGAAGTTGGCCGGTTCGATTTCGGGGTTAGTCGTGATTTTTAATTGGGCGATTAATTAACTACCTGTCTAACAACATATCTACGCTAGGTAATAACAAGATAATGTTTTTCACCCTCCCATCAACACGTTTAAATTGTCTTGTGCACTGTCTATAAATGTGTCAACCATTATGGGATTTTTTAGATTTTTTAACGATTTATACAACGATGTAATTTTGAAGTCTCCGCTGATGACGAGCAAATGTAGGAAATATTTGCCAAGACAAAATTGTGACTAAATATGTATATAATAAATTTTCATTAAACCTTTTCATAATGTATCAATATGAAACAGATTACTCGTTTCAATTGAGCTTTTAAAATTCAAGTTAATCCATAAAAGATTCGAGGGGATAATTTCCAGCGCTTTCATCCTGTCGCGATAAGCAAACAGTGAGTAAGTGCCGGAGTGGTGAGCGGATCACTTTATATTCCGTTTTAAACTCTCCAATGAAACAACATTGTAACGTAATATTATCCATAATATAACACTACGCGTGTTTGCAAATATTCTATGGTTTATACAATTCATTAATAAAACAGCCTAGCAGTTAATAATGAATATTATGTTAAATCTTTAACTGAAATAAAATGAAGTAAAATAATAAAAGAAAAAATAAATTCCTAGCTAATTTATTTAGTATTGATTTAAAAAAATTAGATAAATTATGTTAAATTATTAGAAAATATAAATAACTAGAAAAATGTTGTTTATATTAAGATAACAATTGTGCAGGTACTTGAATGCAGTTGGTAATTTCTTTCTGTTAAATCACGATAATAGATTACATATTTATTAAAACTTTAAAAATTTTGCAAATATCGCTCAAATCCAGGGCATTAATTACTATTAGACCTATACTTTGGTTGAACTGTTTGTGGGTTAATGTAAAGTAAACACAAACGTTCTCGATAAGTTAAAATAGAAAAAATGACACCCCCGTCGCAGCAGACCTTTGTACCCAGGGAATTTCCAAATCGATAATATTATAAACATAACTAGCGTACCTGGCGCACGAAATCGTGCGCTGTCAAGGAGACAATCTGTCCACCAATAACTATGTTTAGAAACTAAGTTTAGATTTTCCCAACAGATTTTCATTTTGGTTATGTTTTGGTTTTGTAAAAAATAAAAACTGGTGTTTTATTGTCAGCTGTACGATGATGTCTTCATTAAACGAAAAAAGAAAGAACAATGTTTAACTGTCAGATTTGATTTGTTTATTTAACCACTTCCTTAAATAAACAGCTGATTTCTCGTTCGTCGGTATTTACCTCCATAAGTTTATGAGGAAAATCGCGACTTTGACCCCATTATTTTCCATGTCCGCGGTGAATTCAAAAATGTTTTTTAATTGATGGCAAAACTACATGCTAAGACCTTTATAACGACACCTTGGCTATGGTGATTGGTAGCACCACCGCTCCAAAACAGTTATCACAAAAATAGGCATAGTGTATTAAATATGTAAGATAATACGAGTATATGAAGTTTTATCAATATTTGTCGATAAATATGAGAGTTTGCCTATTCTCCATAAGATCAACGCGGGAAAGAGTTTGCAGAATTGCTGCTGTGAGAAACAATGAAAGTAGACATTTCTACATAAATAATTTTTTTTACCATTTATACCAAGTTTCATCTACATCTGTACATAAATAAAGGAGTTTACCTATTCTCTATATGATTAACATCGGAAAAGGTATGCAGGTTAGCTGCCACGATAAACACATAAACTATGATTTTTATGCATAAATGGATAGACCCCAACCACATGAAGCTGAATACAAAGTTTTCTTAAAAATAGTGTTAATGAGAGAAATATTAATGTTTACTTATCTTTCATAAGATTAGCATTTGAGCCCAAAATACAATGTACTATATGTTTTGATTTTTTATATGTCTCAGTAACCGTTGCAGATAGAGCAACAGTTTAAAGAACTGAATTGTGTAGTTTGTTGAGCTGATTCTAATAATAAAATATAAAATTTAAACTTTTAAAAACTACTTATGAAAACCCAAAAAAAACATTTGCGGGATACACAACCCCCAAAATACCCCTTCTGATTAACCAACATGTTTGAATTACAAACTTGTCCGAGTGTGAAGGAATGTAGGAATACATTTCTACCAAAATTGGTCTTGATAGGACTATTTTTACGAGCTATCGTGTTCACGGACACATACGATTGGTAGTAACAATTTACAGTCCCGTTTAAGTTGGGACCTGTATTGTTTTAAATATATCACTCATGATGAAAACTGTCTAAAAGCTATAGTTCCAAATTAAAGTTGTCGGAAATGTTAGAAAATTAGGTATCCGGAGCAGTGTTAAACTTCTAACATTTACCTATCACCATGAAATTAAGATCAAAGGCTAACCAGTGTTATTTTTACAACAAAGTGCGTGTTTTATTGAATAATATAAATGTTTATCTGAAAAAATCTGCAACTTTATGCTCAAACCTCTAGGCCTCAAGACCTAAATAAAGAATAAAATTTGTGTTTATTTTCTGATCAGTGTTACATATGCCTTTGTCATAGAGAGCAAAGTTTTCATTTACAATTTATATTTACATTATCCACTGTTTACAATGTTCAGTATCAGTTTAAAACTGTCGGGATAGTTTTACCCAGTTGTAAGACGTAGAATTCATCCAGAGCACTAAACGTAATACTGTAGACTATACTAATTCACTCTCCATCATTGTTTGACCATGTGGGATTGTTAATTAGGAATTATTAAAGTTACATGTAATATAATTTATGCTACGGTACTGTATTACTTTTGTTACATGTAAATACCATTACCACCAACCACATATTCTATTGGTATTATTTATTTAAAGCATTAGTTTGCATGGACAATTAATGAATTTATTATAGAGCATGCTATTTCTGACAACGTCAATTATTGCTCTTTGTGGTTTAAGGACAAATATGTCATTTAAAATTTCAAAATAAATATCACGATTACTTTCAATACTAAAACATGAAAACAGTTTAGAATTAAAATCTTGTCCTGTGTGGACGTATTCACAATGAGAACAATTTAATGATATTCTATTTTATAACAAAACACTCTAATAAAGTTTATTAATATCAAAACTGTCGTAATAGTGTTATAACTATATTTACAGATTAAGATAAGGTTTTTATGCAGTTTCATGCCATTTTATAGAAATTACGATTTAAAAATTAATTGTAAACTTAAAGAGGCTTAAAGAGTGACAATTAGAAATTAAAGTATATTAAGAATTTGGGGGTGTTGAATAGAAGTATCTTGAATTTGGAGCGTTTTTGACATAATCATTTTGTAATTTGTTCTTAGATTAACGATTTCAAAACTCACTTTGAACTCTTGTGGAATGCAGTATAATAGTGAAAACAAATAATAAATATTAGGATTTATTGGCTCTATCAACGCAATTATACATTATTATTAAAGTGATAAATGTTATTAATTGAACATTCCAACTTGAATCGATAGATGTATTAGATAAAGTTGATGACCAGATCACTTTGATGGTATTACTTTTGTTACATGTGGACGGTATAACACTTTATAAAAGTAAGTTAGCATAACTAGAGGTTTGTTTAATTACTTCGTCCATTGAAACTCACAGTAAGCTCGCGTTAAGCTTTTCTAAAAGTTTATCCGATTACATTTTAATTTAGTATTGGAGTTGAATGAAGTGTATTACGTGTTCAATGAAAAGTCTTCAATAAAGGAATTCATTAAAACCAGAATATTCCACATGATAGTAATTATTCATTCATATTCCTCTTGCAATATGTGTCGGTGTAGTATTTGGTAATGATGAATGACGTACATATGATGATGCATCACTACTCATCATCACGGATGCTAAATTTATTAAATAAGTATATAGGTATAAATATTTTTGATACTATGATTTATGTAATAAGTCATGTTTTCATGAGCTTGTTCCAAATTATCTTTGAAGATTTCAGCCCAATTTATATTATTAAATAGTAAGACCATGGATTAAGACAAAAATTACAAACATGCAAATAAAAGGTAACTTTCAGTGTCCGCATAAGACAATGTACACAGTTATATGTACGCGAATGTAATAACATTCGCTGACTAAATCTATTGTGTGTATATTAATAAGTGTACCATAAGTAAATTTAATTACTTAAAAATCAGAGCTCAACGTAATGTTTCAATTCCTAGTCACGTAAACCATTAGTGTCGTCGGTTTGTAACGAGGAGAGAGCCGAGGTTGGTCGGGGGGGCAGGAGGGGGTAGATGGGCGAGGGTGTTTGGGAAGGGAAGGGCCCGGGAGGGGTTGCTTAAGCTTTCCTACGGCAGTATCAACATATTTATTGAATCCACGGTTATTATTGGGATGGTGATATATCCTGTAATACAGGTACTTGGAGGTCTCGAGTTGTGAATAGTTGCGAGTGATGGTCGGTGGATATGGTATACTTTTGTTTAGATTTACGTCCGCTCCATTTAATACTATGTTCAAAATTAGACTGTTCATAATTCAGAGGTAAAAGTGGTTCGGACCCCACGTAAAACTGTATATTCCTTAGATGTCAATAATTAATAGATGGATATTAATTAACAGTGTCTAAGGAACATGTCAGCCTTACTCGGTACAAGACTACAAGATAACGCCACAATCATCTTACACTCATTTCTCACTCATATTTGGATTAAAATAACTACTTAGATAGGACGCCATTTCAGTTTAAAGTATAAAATAAATAGTATTACGATGAAGATTTAAAAGTGTGAAAAATTACTTGTGCACCTTAAACTCCACATAAACAACTGATTCGATTGTAAATGATTATGATAAAAGACTGTTGAATAAATGTATTTACTTCCCTGTAGCTTAGATCATGGATATGTCTGAAGAGAATGTTAGTTCCTCTAAAGGTCTGGTCTTATAACCATGGTAAAGTACTTCCATTACACTTTTTGCCTCTCGAAATTTGCTAACAACGACCCCCCCAGACATATTCATGTCAAAATGCCACTGGATAAACATTAAATTGAGTTGAGTGAAGGAAATGGAATTTTTGCTTAGCAATGTAACCGGTTTATCTAATTTTACAATTTTCATTTTACAATAAGTAATGACATATCTTTTTTCAGATTTTTTTTAAGTTATCTTAAGAAACGACGAATTTCTTAGAAATATTAGAAACAAAATCAGCCAACTATTCAACTCAAGACTTAGTCTTATTGCCGTAACAAATATTTATTGTTAATTGTTAGTGTAACACAGTCAGTTGTATTTCCCTCAATTTGCAGTTCAAAAAATGCAATATAAAATAGTTAATAAAGCTTACAAAAAAATTGAATTTACGAATTTATATAAATAAATATTATTTCCCATATTAATACTTGACTATACACTATTTTATGTATTAAGTATTTTTTTTCTTAAAAATATATAGATCACTTTTATAAGTTTTTTAGAGAACAAAAACATTCCTAATCAATATGAACTGGAAATAGCTATTTGTGTATTTCATATGAACTTGAGGTCCATATTATATGAGGTTCATATGAACAGAACTTCGAGGGAGGCCATTACAGTTTGCGCTCGTATTACATACAAGATTTGTCCTACAATAATAAAGTCATTTAGGTTGTGTTTGATTTTCCCACTGGAATAAAAATGTAAACATAACCTTTAGGATTCCGGTAATCTCAGTTTCATTGCGTAACACCGGAAGTTAGTGTTGTAGGAACGGCGACCGTCTATCAGCTGACTGAGCAATTAGCGCATGCTATTGGTTAGTTTCATAAAGATTTGGAGCGTTCTGTGCATGTGATTGTCCGGTTACTTTCCGCACTAGGGTAGTAATGAGATCATATCCACTCTAGTGCGGGAATGTTCTACTTATACGTTCTGCCAACAAATGCGAAATGTGCCTGTTATAGAGCATTGTAGGGAAAAATATTGCCTACTAACTTAGAAATACATAGTTCACATTGATATAAACGGATTCAAGAGTAGGCCTAGCTACGCGTTTCTTATTTCGTTTTCATTTTACGTTGACACAAACCCACGTCCTGAGAGCCTTCTCATTGGGTCATCAATCTCAGTGTGATCAGAGTTAGATTAAGATAAGGTTATCAGTGATCCTTGATAAATTGGTCTACATTCTGTGAGATTTTTTAATCTCAAGCTTCTGTTCGGAAACTTTATTTGAAATTTAACGCTTCCATAAAATTAGGTCTTTTTACAATAATTTTTATAACTTGTAAATAATTTATAGAAAAGGAATTAGGAAAATATTAAATTGGAAATCGTTAAAGTATGAGACACAATACGTAAGTAAAAGGTATTCTGTCTTTGACAAGACATAAAATAAATTCTTAAACAAATGCTAGTAGTTTTCTTAAATATACTTGAAAACAAAATATTTACTATGGAATAAGATTGCAATATTTAAAATAGTTAATTGTTTAAAACTATTACCATCATCTGAATACATTTTTGAGAAATTTTTAATATTATAGAGAAGAGGTGGTTTCTATATGTCTGTGGGTTTGTGGGGGTTTTTGTGGGTTTGTGTGGCAAGTAAACGCGAAAAATACTGAATCCACCAGTTTGAAATTTTACATTAAGGTAGATCTTAAACTCATGCAACACTTAGGCATATTAATTTTCTTAAAGTCCCTTTAAAGTCTCCTCGGGCTACGCCCCATGAATGTCCTAAGTTTCAATGTTTACATTTTCAAAGAATAAAAAAAATAAAATTACTTGAATGTCAACAGCTGTGAACACGAAAATTTGACAGTTCGGTAAGAAGAAGAAAGAGCTGCCGTGACCGTCCTAGGTTACAATGTTTACATTTTCTAATGTCAACATCCGTTTACACAATATTTTGAAGAAAAAGAAATAAAGTTGATTTTCACAGATAAACTGCTGGATCGAAATTAGTGAATTATTAGTTCGAAATAGTGGAATGGTAGATTTTAAGTTTTCTACCGATGACTGTATTACGTTAATACTTATCCTCTCCCAAAGTTTGACAGATGTTACTTTGTCATGTTGTAGACACTAGTGTTTTGTTATTTTGTAAACAACCAACAATTAATTAACAATCACATAAATGTATCAGTAGAGCCTACACCTCTCAGCCCTTTTACCCGTGCGAAGAACGGGTACTTTGGATAGTATCTAATGAAGAATACATTTTTACAGATTATTCTTACCTAAATACATAAGCAAGTTTGTATATTCACATAATTAACACTCAAATATCAATTGTGCTCTGAGATTTAAGATTAGATTAAAGATTAACCCAAGTAACTTCAGGCCCATGTCTGTTGTGCAATATTTTAAAATGTGTCATACAAACACAGATTCCATTCTTTTCTGAAAACATTTTATTTCATTTTAACAGTTTTCATATCTGTATCAACCGAAGTTGTCGATGTCCCTTACGTATCAGAAATTATTTTAAACATTAGAAAAATATAGTTTTACATTTAAAGAGACGATTTAAGTACAAATTTCGACCCAATTAATTAGTCATAAAGTCATCTTGTAAAATTACTCGTTCATGGTATAAGAAAAAATAACTTTTGCCGATAAAATTGTATTTTTTAAAATAGTAATCAAACTTGCAACGGTAAAGGAACCAAGATCTCGTGGTCAGGAGTACTAATATAGTTGTTCCTCAAGGCTCTTTTCGAGGGCCTCTTTATGTTATACGTGGATGTCATTTCTCTGTCAAGTCACTGAGAGTTATTAATATTTTTTTACTATATTTAAAAAATTCAGATTAACTCTCATTCAGATACAAAAAGGCTGATAAAGTACATGGAACTAAATTGAAAACATTATATTGACGCCAAGCGAAGAAACGCTGTACAAATTATAATGTTGAACCAAAACAAACTCCTTTCTTATGTTAGAGCCTTTGAAGGATTTAAGGGATTAGGAATAATTTAGCATTTCTTCTCTTGAATAAAGCTCCATATACATTCAATGACTACTTTAAGCTTGGAAAGCATTGAATATGTGTTTATTCGAACTCATTTGAAGTTTTTAAAGTTGTTTTTTGATTTCAATTCTATTTGATTGCTTATTGTCTATATTTACTTCGTGGTGAATATACGATTTACGATTGAAATATAAATATTATTGTTTTGTAATTAGTATGTAATTTGTGAAATAACAAAGTTTACCTTGTTAAAGATGTTTCTGTATCGATAGTTTGTTCTTTTATTATTTTATTTAATTTTTTGCGTAATAATATCATAATTATTGCAGTAAAGAGTGTTGGCCTCTGCAGAAGATGCTGCATAGGCCTGTTCCGCTCTAAGACATAATATGTCTTCATTTTTATTTATACTGCAGTGGCTCTTGAATAATTGTATTGTATAAAGAAAATACAGATTTGATTTTGCTGTGGAATATAATAACAATTTCAAACTTAGGGGAGTGGGAGAGACCTATTTTTCCATGGTGAATTGTGTTAAATTTTAGGTACACTTTTCTCTAAGATATGGAGTTGAAATTTTACTTCTATATGTCTTTATTTTTTGTAGACTTACAGTATTAGAATTATTTTTTTATAGTTTTTAATTGCTAAAAATATTTTTAACCAATATTTTTCTTCAAAATTTTCTACATACAAAATTGTTTTTCTCAGCAACTAATTCTTTAATGGAATAATTTTAGTACTGCAGTTTGGTATTATATAGTTGAAAATGCATAGAAAAATTCAATTCTCTATCTCTTATGGTTCCTGAGAAAAGTGTACCTTTGTACAAAAAAATCAATTATCGTAAAATAACCAGAGCGCTACTGCCATCGAACATGAAACTCAAGACATACTATAGTAATTTATTAAAAAAAATACTTAGGATAATCATACATAAATTCTAAGACCAGTACCTGAAAGAGGAATATATCTTATTTAAAACTACATTAAAACGGAAAATGAAAAAAAAGGTTTTTTGCACTTCCTTAACACATCCCCCCCTTAGTAAAACATCAAACGGAAAAAATCAGACTACAAAATTTCAACATTAAAAATTTACAACAATGATAAACATTGTATGACTTACTTGAAACTTAATTGATTTAAAACGTGTATGGTATATAATAAGAATATTCAAAAATATTATTGTTTTGACATCAGATGATATTGATTTCATCATTGACCAATCATCAAGCTTTTTATAAAGCAATCATTAGACAAACCTATATAACTAATTTTTTGACATCATAAAAACTTTGCTACACTGAAATTTATTTAGATATGCCCAGATATTAAGCTTAAAAATTAAAGTAACCGTCAAATTAAAATCTCCCAAAGCATATTAAACACCTGAGTTTATCATTATCTTGTGCCAAGTTTGAATATTAAAAAAGCTCCCGTGGTTTTTTTATACGATCAGTTATGAGAAAAATGTATTCGGCGGCCGGCCCATAAGGACTCGAGGATGGAGTTCATGAAAGAAAAATAGATAAATTAAGAAATAACTCAGTTAGAATAAAAATGAATTGAGTATTATCGTAAATAACCCAATTTTACATTCCCAAAATATGGTTTTATGATAGGCGGCAGTTGCTAAGAAAATGAACCAATGTTTTTGTAATAGATTCAGTGATGTTTTTGAGATAGTTAGTATGGAGGAGGCAGTGTATTTCTTAAGAGACTAACCAGCCAATCACAAAACAGAATTTGGCTGTAATTGAAAGACAATGCACACACGGGGACTGCGTCTGGCTGAGTAGTTTCAAACTTCACCGCATGAAAGCGCCACAAAGATGTAAACAAACTCAAACTATTGAGAATAATCCGTGTCTGCTTAATTGGTGGTTAAGAGGTTATGAGTGCCTCCAACACAGAAAACAGTGATTATATTCATATTGTTTTATACTTTTGGTAATAATAAGGACGGTTACCTGCATTTGTCAAACTAAGTACATGTAACTGTTAAAATTATACGTACAATAGCCCTACTAATGTATTACTGCGATGTATTATAATTGGCCAGTCATCAATTATAATTTTTGACAATTTTGCCATTAATATATGAGTCCTTCCATTACTTTTACCCCCGAGCCGCCACCTTTTTCTGACACTCTGTAAGGAATACGAAAGAGAATATTCAACGAAAATATTCTTCACAGTGGTAATAATTATCATAACGAACTTTCAAATATAGTTTCCAGCACCGCATTAAGCGACTCTTTCACTATGAATATAGATAAGCTTCTACAAAGAGACTGGTTCATTAACATTAAGAACCGAGGTTGTTGCAAATCCGGCCCCTTAACCAATTAGTTCCTTATATTTAATTGTTTGAATTCTAATTACATTATTATACTGTCGTATTTTTGTTTACTTTGCCACAAAAGTAGATCTACTTATTTAGCTTTATATACTAACTCTAAAGAAACTAAGTGTCTTTATAGAATTTGTATAAAAATGTCATATGATTTATTGATATGAATTTTCTGTTATACATAAACGTCAAGTCTCTTATGTTTTATTATTATATTCTATAAAATATTGAATTAATAATTTTATCCTTATTTAGTTCTATGATTTAAAAATATTTTCCCCAAACTAATCATCGACTTTCCAGGAATATGGTGACGTATACATTATACTGATTATTAACAGGATCCTAAGAGGAAAGACATAGGGGCTTTTTAAATTAAGCATTATAAATAAAAAGGTAGTACAAATTATTGAGAGGATTATAACTCTTTCTAGTGGAAGGGCATTGCAGAAGGTCTATTGAAGTTAAAGTATTACTTTCTTGTTCTCTGCCACCATCTAGATTTCTGCTTTGGATAGTAAAAATCGTCATCCTGAAAATAAAATTAATTATTAAGAAAAATAACGCAAAAATTTTTTTATCAATAAATGTAAAATGTAAATGTTTTAAACGAATACTTAAGAACAGTTTATTTTCTTAAATTAGACTTTAAAAGTTATATAGAGTACACAAAAAAGGAGTGGTAACGAATTTAAAAAAATAAAAGGTAAAAAGACAGTATACACGATAACGAGTGCCACACTAACGAAAAAAAGAGTGAGTGGATGACGATGAACACTAAAAACGATAACCGACAAAAAAAACACACCAAATATAATTGGACACAAAATATGAGTTGCCACCAACGATGACGAATGGACAAAAGATGAGTGAAACACAAACATGACAGAACCACACAAAGAGACGAGTTACACCAAAAATGAACGATGTAATACCAACGATGACGATGGACACTCCAACGATATGAGACCATGAAGTGAGAGTAGACATATGGAGAGTGACAACGATGAAGGAGTAGACAGCAACGATGTGAGACGATGATACAACAAATGACGAGTGACATGACGACGAGTAGTCCACCAAACAGTGACTCACGAGAGACGTGCCATCCATTAAATACGATAAATAAAAAAATAACTGCTAAAATAATACGAGGTCATAAAAGATGACGTTTTACGAAGAACCAACGTAGTTAAAGTGGGATGGAGTGAAAAAAGAAGCGACTTACTGTAGCATGCACGTACACTAAAACAAAGAGTGGCTAACAACGATGACGAATGGACACCGACGATGATGAGTCACCAACGATGACGAGTGGACAACGATGACGAATGGACAACGATGACGAGTGACCACCAACAATGACAAGAGGCCACCAACGATGACGAGTGAACACCGACGATAGCGAGTAGCCACCAACGATGACGAGTGGACACCAACGATGACGCGGACACCGGCGATAACGAGTAGCCACCAACGATGACGTGGACACTGACAATAAAGAGTGGCCACCGACGATGACGAGTAGCCATCAACAGCGGCGAGTGGACACTGACGATAACGAGTAGTCACCAACGATGACGTGGGCACCGACGATGACGAGTGGACACCGACGATGACGAGTAGCCATCAACAATGACGAGTGGACACTGACGATAACGAGTAGTCACCAACGATGACGAGTGGACACCGACGATGACGAGTAGCCATCAACAATGACGAGTGGACACTGACGATAACGAGTAGTCACCAACGATGACGAGTGGACACCGACGATGACGAGTAGCCATCAACAATGACGAGTGGACACTGACGATAACGAGTAGTCACCAACGATGACGTGGGCACCGACGATGACGAGTGGACACCGACGATGACGAGTAGCCATCAACAATGACGAGTGGACACTGACGATAACGAGTAGTCACCAACGATGACGAGTGGACACCGACGATGACGAGTAGCCATCAACAATGACGAGTGGACACTGACGATAACGAGTAGTCACCAACGATGACGTGGGCACCGACGATGACGAGTGGACACCGACGATGACGAGTGGACACCGACGATGACGAGTAGCCACCAACGATCACGTGGACACTGACGATAACGAGTAGTCACCAACGATGATGAGTGGACACTGACGATAACGAGTAGTCACCAACGATGACGAGTGGACACCGACGATGACGAGTAGCCATCAACAATGACGAGTGGACACTGACGATAACGAGTAGTCACCAACGATGACGAGTGGACACCGACGATGACGAGTAGCCATCAACAATGACGAGTGGACACTGACGATAACGAGTAGCCACCAACGATGACGAGTAAACACCGACGATGACGAGTGGACACTGACGATAACGAGTAGTCACCAACGATGACGCGGACACCGGCGATAACGAGTAGCCATCAACAATGACGAGTGGACACTGACGATAACGAGTAGTCACCAACGATGACGTGGGCACCGACGATGACGAGTGGACACCGACGATGACGAGTAGCCATCAACAGTGACGAGTGGACACTGACGATAACGAGTAGTCACCAACGATGACGCGGACACCGGCGATAACGAGTAGCCACCAACGATGACGTGGACACTGACAATAAAGAGTGGCCACCGACGATGACGAGTGGACACCGACGATGACGAGTAGCCATCAACAATGACGAGTGGACACTGACGATAACGAGTAGTCACCAACGATGACGTGGGCACCGACGATGACGAGTGGACACCGACGATGACGAGTAGCCATCAACAATGACGAGTGGACACTGACGATAACGAGTAGTCACCAACGATGACGTGGACACCGACGATAACGAGTAGTCACCAATGATGACATGGACACGAGTGGACACCGACGATGACGAGTAGCCATCAACAATGACGAGTGGACACTGACGATAACGAGTAGTCACCAACGATGACGTGGACACTGACGATAACGAGTAGTCACCAATGATGACGTGGACACAGATATACGATACGAGTGGACACCGACGATTTACGAGTAGCCATCAACAATGACGAGTGACACTGACGATAACGAGTAGTCTACGATGACATGATCGATTTATTGACGAGACACTGACAATAAAGAGTCT
Source organism: Nephotettix cincticeps (assembly GCA_023375725.1). NCBI lineage: Eukaryota > Metazoa > Arthropoda > Insecta > Hemiptera > Cicadellidae > Nephotettix > Nephotettix cincticeps. The sequence continues at coordinate 24,703,576 of CM041786.1, read as the reverse complement.
GACAGAAGGGACGTGTTGGCGCACCAGGTAAACAAGCAGTCTAATAATTAATTATTAATCCCTCAAGGTAATCGATCATTAATAAATTATTGTGTCTGATTAATTAGTATTATGCATATTACTTAATTTCAGCGACTCAATTACCTTTATACATTTCCAATTGTTAAGCCAAGGTTGGTCATTGATAAGTCCGTATTTTATAAGAATTTTTATTCCCATTCTGTATAGCCAGGGTGGTCTTCTGATCGATCTCGGACGTATAGATGGCGGGCACTTTACTATACTGTGAGACTGGTTACTGTGAATCGTCAAGAGCAAACAAGGGTTGTCGCCCTTCGCGTTGGCCATTCTGATGATTACTGTGCTACTTTGCGTACTCGCGTCGTACGAAACAAAAGTGATGGAATGAGTAGGACTGTGTGACTTCCTGTCGCAGCTGGTGACAGCTAGAGTCAGGAACGGGACCAATCTCCGCTTCTCCAACCAGGGGTAGTGGTAGTACAGGTTCACCCTTATATCTCCCCCCAGCCTTCCTTTCTTTTTACTCTTGGAGCATTTCATATAAATGTCAAACTCCAGGTCATGTTTGCGTCCATGATTGTAATTTTTCCAAAAGTTTAGATCTTCCATGTCCAAGAACGGATTAATGTTGTCCTCAGCCTGGGTGAAGGGCTGGGCACCTCTGACGTTCAACACTGACGTTACTGAAATTATAATTACAGATTTGTTTATGATTATTCACTGTATTACTTAAAACACTTACATAAGTCAGTTAAAGTTCATATTATTTAAGATTTTGCGTCTATTAAATTAAACTAAAGTCATAACTTAAGACATTTTTGTATGGAGTAATACTATTTTTTATTCTTCTTAGTAATAGATAAAACGATCACATAGCTTAAACGATTTCAGTGTAGTACAATGTTATTTTATCATTAACCATAGACATTTTCTGAGGTTCTCCATAATAGCAAAGTAAATACACAAACACATATAGAAAACAAGACTGCATTAAAATACATATTTTATTTTCACCAAACACCCGCCGTGGCATTGATTGTGTTTGATATAAAATCATATAATTAATTGATTTTTAATTAATTTTGAACGTTCCAATCCTTAAAATGTCCCCAGAATCTTCAGTTGATGTTAAAATATTGTTTCAATATATGCTGAAATTAAATAGTTTATAGAAACAATTTTTTATGTTATTACGAATATGAAGGAGCGTCGCGTTGCAACGGATGCCTTGTGGCCAGGGGACGCCACAAGTACCACGGAAAAAGTAATAAAAGAATTTTTTTGAAATTAATACCTATATACATGCTTACTAAACGTACTTTTGAAAGGCTATGTATAACTTAATTTGAAATATTATATTTTATTGTATGCAATACCACAATGAGCATTGTGGGCCCGACATTATCTCGCCCCGGACGCCAAAACTGTACGACGGCCCTGCGTATCTGTATAAATCTGTAAGGTTTCAGATTATCCATTGTATTTCTTAACCCTCTGCATGGACTTAGGAATTCTTTAGAAGGGAGTGAATTTAAATTGATAAAACCATAATTTTTGTCAAGTAAAAACTTATTAATATTAAAGACGTTAGCAATGCGTTTTAGCAGACCAGAGATTTTGGAGTCAATGTTGAGGTAACCCGGCTGCTTCTCCCTGTCAAGGAGGAAGACACGGGTAGCCTGATTGAGTCTTCAACAACTGTTTTGAAATTTACAACCACTGCTGAAAGTTTGCATTTAGAAAATTACATTTTAAATCCCCAATCGTATAAATGAATGTCTAATTAAACTTCCTTAAAGTATAAAATATACGGAAGCTGAGTAAAAATAAACTAAAGGGAAAAGATAATCTGTACTTTAAAGTAGACCTATAGATTACATTTCGAAATGCCGACCTACCCAGGTAGGTACAGGTATTTTAAGCCAAGTATGAATGAGAAATGAGTATAAGATGATTGTGGCACGATCTTGTAGTCTTGTTACTAACTAAGGCTGACATGTTCCTGAGACAGGACTGTTAGTTTTTTGTCATAATAATAAGGATCTCGATTCTTAACACTGAATCATACAACCCGTAAAAAGGAAGCGCTTGAATTAAATACACTTAGTATCCTTTTTTTAAATTTATTTATCATATAAACATATAATTTAATAATGACGTTTGTGAAAAAAATGTTTTTGGACAACCCGGTAGAAATGTCCAAACAAGATTCATATACACGCCCTAAACTCAAACAACACAAAATGAGCATTCGCCGAACATGATTCTCCACATACCACAATCACACTAATATGATTCATAATATGATTATGTTGGATTACGAACACTAAGGAAGAAAATTAAATACCAAAAAAGTATCTAATTTCATAATTTCAAATTGAAAAAGATAAAACATTTTTAACGGGAAACAATATACAAGAAAGAAATAAAACCTGCTAACACACCCCACCAACGGACAGTTAAATTTTAAATTATTATATGTTACTGATTTACATTTACTTATAAATCTTGAGCATGTTGAAGACTAAAACTGTGGTTTAGTATAGATACTATTCAGAGTAAGTAGGCTGACCCTCACTGTGTCAGGTTCTTTCCTATTTATATCTAAACATAACTAAAATAAAGTTTATCAAAAGATCATATATTGAAAATTAATTTTTATTATTCATAAATTATCATCAGTCTAAGTTTGAGTAAAAAAGTAAAAAAAATTTTAAACATTAATTTTTTTTTTTATTATATACAAATTAAAAAAATTTTACTTACTTAAAAAGTCAAAAAAAAAACATAATCCCATTTTAACAAAAAAAATATGTTATTGACCTTATTCTTTAGATCTGACCTTTTGGAAAATTTCCATGGTCTCTCATTTTTTGATCGTTCAAAACAAACAAACACAAAAAAAAACACAAAAAAACACAAAACAAAACAAACAAATAATATTTATTTATATAATATTTTTTGTATGTTTTGGTTTGCCTAAGAAAAAAAAAAATGTGTCCGATTTATAATATTATATAGTTTTTATAAAATTTACCAAAAAGTATTTATTTTTACAAATTTCAAATGTAAAAAGTAATTTTTAACATATACAAGAATTTGCTAACACACCCCACAAACAAGTTAAATTTTAAAATATTATATGTTACTGATTAAATTTATTATAATTCTTGAGCATTAAGACTATTTTTATATAGATACTATTAATAAAATCTGATCATGTCAGGTTCATCTAGTCGTAAAATAAATGTTCGAGACAATAACGAACCAGTTTTTTAGTCAAGGTTTATTTTACAATTGAGAACTCATATTTATGCTGAATGGAAGATTGTTCACTTCCGTCGCAGAACAGCCCGGCCTCGACTGCGCCCAGGAAACTCTAAACCCGTTGAAAACGATCAAACATAACCATTATATCCGAAATCTTTTAAACTCCGTAAATTAATTGATCTCTCACGATAATTTGAGAATATTTAAAAAGTATAAATAAATGAGACATTCCTTTACTTTAGTTTGTTTTATTTATACAAAGTAATAAACAAAATATTCTTTTACTTACTTACTCCTGTGCCCATTCAAATTCAAGTCCATTTTGCTCTCACCTAGTTGCCCCCAAAACTTTGGATCTCCAGCCATGTCAAATCTCTCCCACAATTCTTCTTATTCTTCCATCACATGACCATTCCATCTTATCCAAAGAACACCACCCTTGCGGTGGACCTCTCCATGCTCTTTTTATTGCTGTCACCTCCACTCTTCTTCTCACATGACCAAGACACCAAATTCTCTTGCTTCATATTACATAAACAATATCTGGTCTTTTGTAAAGGTCCCTGAGCTTCAATCTTCAATATTCTCCATACCCCTTCGTCAAATTTTTGTCTGTATACTATTCTCAATATTTTTTTCTTAAGTGATTATCTTCTTTTGGATATGTTTTGTGAGTGTCCATACCTCCCCAAACTAAACGAAACGACTGGCTGTATTATGGCTGTGTATATTCTGATTTTTGTTTTTCTTGACAGGAACTTACTGCTGAATACTTTTGACGGGCTCCAGTAACATCCAGTAACAATGGGGGAATTTGATCTCAATTGGTGTTCCCTTTCTAATTCTTTTATATTATTATTATTTATATATTTTTAGAAATATTATTTTCCCTGCCGAAAGTAGTCTTTATATTTGAATTCAAACAAATATAGGCGTTTAAGTGGTGCGAGCGAAAAATTGGACAATCTTAAAAAACTTCATTTTAACCTTTTTTTGTCGATTTTATCATAAATATGCTTTGGAAATCTTTTTATTGTTTTTAATGAACACGTTACGAATTACAGATTACGATTAATTCGTAAATCTGGCATTTTTCATGCAAGGCGTGTGGAATTTCAATTTCTTTGAGCTGAAATTTAGGAAACTACAAATTACAATTTAATTATAATTTAGGAAAAAACAATTCGTACACCAGTACTACAGATGATAATTTTTAAAGACACATTTTGATCCAACAATCTTATGAAATATGTCATTATTGAGGACTCAAAATGTTTAAAAATGTACAAAAACAGAATTGTATTTTTAAAGATGTCACTCAGGAAGCTTGCAATTTAGTTGTCCCTAATGACTCTCGCACCGCCCTAATTTTCTTTTCGGTGTCAACCATTAGTAACACTAACAAATACTTCATATCAGTGTGTTAATTTTATTTATTTAGTTGTATACGTCCTAGTACTGTCGGTCATATTTTACCGAAATGTTTCAGCTACTATCCCATGATTCTAATCATTTATCTAAATGAAAACATTGAACTGTTCTCAGAGTTTTATACAGGTTTATTAGTTTAATGAAAACAGTTAAGCGTTATAAGGAAACACGCAGTTATGTTATGTGACATAATGTAAAATTATATGACCTTTTATCCGGTTGTTTAGCTAAAATTATTTTAATAAATTCATTTTTAATAAACTAATGGACAAGTACTAATGATTCATTATGAGTTGATGAAAAAAGTATTTATTGAGAAAATTATATATCAAAATCCTTACCCCTATTAAAGTAAAAGTGATATATTCCCGAATCATTGGATGATTGTCGCCCTACTCTACGCAGAGTAGCCGACCACTAACCAGGTTTGTGGCAGATATCGCATTACCGATCCACATCTGTCGCCTTTACGTAATACCATAACCGTATTGTTAATACAGATGGAAAATATCATCTAACACTGCCACAGTCCTATTCATTATGTAAAATTAAGGAATTTTACTTTACTAAAATTAATGATGATCATGTTTTTTGACCCTGTTTAAGAAAAATATTATCACACTTTGTGTCTTTAATATCATTGAAAATCTTTTTAAAAGCAAACTTTTGAAGTTAGCTGAGTTATTTTTTGTGTAGTTTGAAAATTTGAAAAATAATCCTACCATTTATAGATATGAACTTAACCAAAGAAATAACAACATATGATATACCAATAAAACTTTCTGATGTATATAAGATAAGACTGAATTTTTGTTGTTAATATTTATCATTTCGATGTTTACAATTTCTAATAAAGTAATTAATTGTTATACCCCCCTCGCAGCAGACATGTGTTCTGAGCGAATTTTAAAATAAATAATATAATACTAATAACAATATATATTATTCTAATGATAAAAGATAAAATTTTAATTTTAAAATTATATATGAAAACGGCAAAACCCCCATGTTTGAGTACAACCCCCCCGTTCCGATTGACCGATATGTTTGGTATACGTACTCATCCGAGCTATTGTAGAAATACACGTCTCTACCGAATGGTCTCGATCTGACCATTTTTACGAGAGTTATCATGTTAACAGAAACATACATATATATATACAACTTTTAACGACTACTGTTTTTGGTCTCTAGGCACCTCAAACTAAAAAATAACATGGTCCCGGGATTAAGTCTTGCTGTGAGACCTACGGTAATAGCTTCTTCCCTATGGGAAATTCGCCAAAAGGTAAATATTATAAAGGATTCCAAAACTATAAAAGATGATATGCCTACAAAATATGTACAAAAGTGAACGTTTCAAAAGGGTTCTTTTAATAAAGATTTGATAAATATGAAGAGTTCAAGAAATAAATAGGTAGACGGTTATGAGAGAAATGAAACCAGGAAGGAAACACCAGTTGACCGGCATTTATTGCCGTCATCATTTTTCTACGTTTCTTCATACGTTTTGTAAAATAATTGTGTTACATTATTTTCGTAGCTTATATTTTCATCATTATATCACAGATAAAACTGTATATGATTCATACTTTTACAGTCTAGTGCAAAAATGCGATAACAATAATAAACTTTTTCAATTAGAAAATAAACTCATTAGAATGAATGAGTAAACCATGAAATGATAGTTTAATTTGATAATTAAATACATTACGTAATTTCATTCCATAATCTTTTAATCAAACAAAACACATTCGCAGCACTGTGGGCCTCTAGAGACCCACGCGCATATTATCAAAACCCGACGTGGGGCTATGGCTCTTGAGGCCCACTATCGTTACTATAACGAGTGTTACAGAGATGAGGTTTATGTATAACTTCTTACGGATATCAGAAATGATCAGTATACCTTTTTTTAACATTATATTATATTATAGTTCAAGATTTAAAAAAATAACTAAGGTTTATGATGACTTTTCCCTTAAACCTGGGAAATGGAAAATTAGTCAAATTCGGTGATGGCATGAACGTTTATATAAACATGGTACTACGGCTCCTAGGAACGCTGTTATGGCACAATATTTCCTTTGATTGTGGTATGATCATCCCAGAAGGCCCAGTAGACTACCCACTTGGGAAGATGATATGTTGTATTACTAGATTATTTATTATAATCTTAGGAGAAGAAAATAATATTTTGTCGTATCAGCGTTCCTAGGAGAGAACACTCTTCTAGGAGCAATAGATCCTAGGAGAGCATTCCACACGACAATTTTCATTATAAATAATCATTAAAAATTGCATTAATATTCACTCCAGAGCAAACAGTGGAGAGCGGGACTTGGCGTCATCATTAATGTAGCTAGGTGAAAACTGCTGTGTTCAATTAAATAGATTCATAAATAAACTTAAATACAGGTAAAAATAACAATAACGCATTGAAAACTTCAAAAGTATGAAATAATTAAGGTCACTTTTAAATTAAATAGGAAAATAAATTTTATTCACATTTATTTTAAAGATATATATCCGCAAAATAAATCTGTATACGATAACGAAACAGAAAATTACTATGTTGTCTATATTTAATGACCTTGCCATTCGTCTGACACAAATGACTATCGTTGAGAGAAATTGAATGACCAACTTTAATCGGACAACCCTCTCAATTGTTACATCTGTCCAAACATTGTGATGTGTTAAGTCATTGTTTACGTACAGAGCTCACGTAACACTTCCTAGACACTAATGACTTACTTAGGAAAAAATCGAATGGACTAACTTTTATCTGGCAACCCTCTCAATTATTACATCTGTCGTAACATTGTGATGTGTCATTGAGCCTCCAGTCGGTGTTTACATACAGAGCTCACGTAACACATTCTAGACACTAATGACTTAAAATAAGGAGAAACCGAATGTATAACTTTGGTTAGACAGCCCTCTGAATTGTTACATTTGTTCGAACATAGAGTGAAGAGCAATTGAGCCTCAAGTCAAGGTTACGTACAGGGCTCACGTTTTACATATTGGATACTAATAAATTACGTGAGGAAAAACCAAATAACAATTATTGTATGGTAAACAATTTTTTATACGCATTTAGAACAAAGAATTATGAGGGAAATTATTAGTACGTTACTATACAACGTAATACTTACTGAAAATAATCGTTTAATCTTTAAAAGTTTTTAATTTTACAACACCCAGAGCAATTCTCACATATCCTGGCATACTTAATCCCACTATTAATGTATGGATTAGTGATCCAGTTATTTGATTAAACAAAATAATAATATAGACGAGTAAGATAGTGAATGGATGGATAAATAGTGCCATTGCCTACCGTTGGGTGGAGGTGGTGGGGTGAGGATATATCTGATCGTGTAGGCCGTAGGCGACGTGACGGGCATGCTACACGACCGACGCCATCCAATCACAAGTCATACAGAATGCACCTTCCATATTACGACTTACATCATACTTGTAACGTCTTGACGTACATCATGTCGTGACGTCATCATCTACATCATGTACGTACATGATGCTTTTTCCTATAGGACTTTTCCTATGGTGAAAAGTCACCTTTGGGAACTCTCTACGAGATAACTTACATTTGCGTTAAGTTAATTATTATCAATCAACCATGGTGCTTATTTGAGAGTTATCAGATAATGTCCAAATAGTTTAACTTGAAGCTTACGGGACATTTTCAAGTATATCATCTTTCTTGATATGTTTTGTTTTATAAAAACAAAAAGGTGTTTAAATAAAATGATCTCACACAAGCCGATATTGAACTGTATGACGGAACTTGTTCTTTCTTTCACAAAAAATACAATAATTATAAATTATTGTAAAATATTGCATATTTTTCTGAAAATAAAATGTAGGCTACTTGGATTGAGGGGAGTGGGAAGGGTAAACAATTTTTTTACATTTTCTGTTTTTAATGTAGAAATATTCCTCTTTCAGAAACTGGTCTTAGAATTTATGTATGATAATCCTAGGTGTATTTTTAAAATACATTAATATAGTATGTCTGGAGTTATATGTTCAATGGTAGCTCTTTATGGCTAGTTTACCAATAATTGATTTTAAAATATTTTAACATTTTCTGCTTTTAATGTAGTTTTAAAGAAGAAATCTTTCTCTTTCATATAACTAACTCTTCTTTTTTAATTTTCATAATTAATGTATGATTATCCTAAGTATATTTTTAAATAAATTAATAAAGTATGTCTCGTGTTTTATGTTCGATGGTAGTAGCACTTTATGGCTCATTTTCCGATAGTTTATTTTTTTTACAAAGGTACATTTTTCTCAAGAACTATAAAATATAGGTAATTGGAATTTTCTATACACGTACAACTATAAAATAACAAGCTACAGTACTAGTATGAATTGCATTAAAATACTAGTTTCTTAGAAAAAAATTGTATGTAGACAAATTGGAAGAAAAATATTGGTTTCAATAGAAATTTTATTTTTCAGCATTTAAAAATGATAATAAAATAATTCTACTAGCAGGTTGGCAATACGTAAAGAAATACAGATGTAAAATTTCAACTCCATATCTTTTATAGCTTCTGAGAAAAGTGTACCTATAAATCACAAATTTAATACAGCGAACATGGAAGATAGGGCCTTCCCACTCCCCTTGATATAAATTCTATATAACAGTAGTAGCATTTATAAATGAAAGGAAATCGAAGCAAACATTATGAACGTTATTTTGTAATTATTATAGTATTTTATTAGTTCTATATATTATATATTCGACTCTCATATTTATTTGCATTAAGTCAAAACGATCACAAGTTGAATTCATCATTTAGAATGACTTACCAGTATATTTATGTATCATCCTTAAATTAATACTATTTTACTTATTACTATTTGCGTATCTTTTGACATCGTATTGTTCCGTATTACAGTTATTTTTTATAAGCATATACTTGAAATACAGAATACTCGATTACAATTTATATTCAAGTCGCTGAATATCGACATTCGTATGCACTAACAGCCACCGGGCGTATCTTGATACTAGTGATGTCGGTATAATTTATATGCGTCCTAGATTACAATCACCTTCATTTGAGAAATTATTCTAAGCTGTTCTAAGCTGTCTTTTACTATCAAGAGAAACTGTTGATAGTGAAAGCTATTTAATAGCTATATTTGTTTTAATTTTTATTTCAGGAATTTTGTAAAATCTCATGTAAATAAAAAACTGTACGTCGGTATCACAATAAAAACCTTACCCTTCTCATACAACTATAATACGTAATTTGTATTATTTATATATATATATATAAAAATATTTATTATTTGCACACGGATCTCGAAAACGGCACCGAGGAATTTCTTTAAATTTTGGAAATAACTAATTTCCGAGTAGAAAATAAGTTCTAGATATGTCTAATGTCCAGGAAAATTCGTGTTTTGCTGTAATATTAAGTTTAAAATCTAAAAATTTAACATTACGCTTATGGAGAATCAAATGTAAACAATGCAAACCAAAACAGCTGTTTTATAAACGTTTGACAGTTCTTGATTGAAGACGGCAAAGAACAATATGTGAATAGAGGTTTTTCATAAATATTTATTTTATGTATGTAATAAATGTAAAATTATCAGGTTACTAAACAATTTGTAAAAACTTTAGGGTAACATAACTGTGCACAATAAAAGCAGGAAAGAGTATTTCCAAAATCTTCCGTGTTTTGATAGAAAACGTATTCGTTGTATTGCTTGAAGCTACTGTAACAAACCAAATAATTGGTGTAAATTAAATTTATCTTTTGCTTTTCAATCCTCATTCCGTTTCTAACAAAATCAGTTGATCACAGGATAATAATAACAAACAGTATGGACAAATTCAGTATAAGATTAGCTAAAACAATTAATTGAGGTTGGCCAAAAACTCTTAAACGACGACGCGAAATCGGCTGACGCCGTAGCTTAAGCGCTTAGATCTCACGTATGCAAGGTCGCGTGATCGATCCCCACCCGAGGGCTATATATATTTGGTCAGTATTTATGCCATATTAATTAAGGGGTATTAAAACGGTTTTATTTAAACCACATAAATGTTTTCATTGAGCAGTAAATTATTTGTTTTAATTTTGCTAACTAACTTGTAAAAAAATTCTTATTCTAATAAAACTCCCTACTTTTTTATAAATTGCCACTTAAACACTCATTTGATTGATAATAACACATCATTGATTATTACACATGTCAGTTATAATGTGTATGTATATTGTTTTAATTTTTAAATATAGTATTTACCTTGCAATGAAACCTGTATTTTTTAAGTATTATTTCTTCCTAATGGTATATGTTGTCGGGTAATTGTTAAAATGACTCGTAAAACAAAGGAAGGGACTAAAGGATTTTCCAGGTGTCCCTAGTTTTAAAAGAAGAACAAATCAACAGGGATTCAGTTTTCAAGGTCAGCCTCCTAAACAATTTTCCTTCGTCGATTCAAGCCGCATTTACACTATACAACTTGTTTTGCATAAACTTTTGTTTGTAAAACATATTTTATACAATACTTGTTTTTAAATCTTGACCTTGCCTTTATAAAACTTTTGTTGTACAACATTTCGTTTTATGTGCTAAACGTCAGTCAAAAATGTTTAACAACAAAGTAAAGAAATTTTAGAATAAATACTAGCTAAAGTACCAAAAAAAGTCCTTTGTGCGGGTAAAATAGGTTTGAGATAGGTTACCTTTTGCTCTTCGGCATGAAATAAATATTTTAAAACGTGAAAATTTGGTTAAGAAAAAATTCTTTATTTGAGGTAAAATCCCATTTATATTAAAAGAGGTATTTACCAATAGTATTTTATACTAAACACGATCTCAAAAACATTTAAACACGAGTGTCTACAACATGACAAAGTATCACCTGTTAAGTAATATTGTAAAAGATAAAGAGCGTCGGAAGAAAACTTAAAATGTACAATTTTCGGCAATATTAATTTCAATCCAGCAGTTTATCTGTAAAGATGAACTTTCTTTCTTCTTTAAACTGGACTGTAAGAAGTAGTGCAAGCAGAAGGTGAAATAATTAGAAACTGTAAACATTGAAACATAGCACATTTACAACAATTGTGTCTTCTGCTTCCCGAACTTTCAATTTTTAGTGTCCACAGCTGTTGAAATTCAAGCAATTTTATGTTTTCAATCCTTGAAAATGTAAACATTGAAACCTAGGACGTTCACAGGGCGTTGCTTGAGTGCACTTTAAGGAAATGAATATGCCTATGAGTTGCATGACGTTGATCTTACCTTTGTGTAAAATTTAAAACCGGTCGGTTCAGTATTTTTCGCGTCTACTTTCCAAAACACACAAACAAACAAACATACATATAGAAACCACCCATTGTTTTAATAATATTATTATAGATATATAAACTAAGCAGAAACGATGCTTGGCAAATAAGTTTGACATGCTGTACAACAAAATATGTTTCTAAACACAAATTTGTTTTGATCTTTCCGATACGGCTCGAGAAACCTGCAACATGTTGTAAAACACGATTTAAAAACAAAACTTTTTTAAACACTCTTGCTGTACAGCTTGTTTAATAAATTTCATTTCATTTTCATACATCTTCAAACAAATTACTATAATGGTTGCACAACAAAATTTGTACAGGCTGTATAGTGTAAATGCGGCTTTAGAATGGGAAGTTTGGTTTCAACCGTTTATTAGGTACAGATCAGCATCAAAACTGATTTTTGAACTGATGAGATCCAAGTAAATACTCTGATCCTTACAATGGGTCCAAAAGCAGAAATTATTCTGTATAGTTTTAATTTAGCAGTTGAAACCTAAATAAGTATAGCTATTTAGCAGTTGAAACCTAAATAAGTATAGCTATTTAGCAGTTGAAACCTAAATAGGTAAGTAGTAGTGTGTTTTTTGTAAACAAATCAGTCTCTTCATTTAATGTTATCGTTGTGGAACGACCAAACCATGTGACACAAAGGGTTGTTCATAAGGCAAACGAATTATTTTATGTTATCGTTGTGGAACGACCAAACCACATGACACAAACGTTTGTCCAGTCAAAGAGGCTTCCTGTTTTCATTTTTTTAAAGTAGGATACTTTTCTAAGGTTTATAAAAAGAAAATGCAACTGATTTCTGGGGGTAAATTCACAGAGTACATAGGAAAGGATAATAATGATGAAGAGGAATAAGGATAACGAAAGGATAACTAACCTCACAATGTTGAACTCTTTCACGGTTCAGAATCTCCATTTTGAATCTGGGTTAGTGCCTCCTTTGGATGATTTCGTTTTAGTTAATGGTGTTCGTATTGCAATTTAAATAGATACGGGAGCTGATATTACATGTATTTTCTGTTTTGTGGAAGTCTGGAAGCAACTAGCAGCCCTAAAATGGCTTAATTAAACATGTTAGTAAAGGGACCACATCAGCAAAGACATTGAGCAACATGTAACAGATTTGTGTGTGTAACACAAAAAGAATCAGTCCCTGCCACTACTACATACATATTAAGTTACCTTGGTCAATGGATAGTGGTTGCCTGTTTGTTTTTATCCGAAAAAGCTATCTAGTTGTTCAAGTCTACTTAATTTTCCCGTTTCTTGGAAATTATCAGACTATTGAATTATAGAAGTTCAGGTATATTTATTACTTCTTTGAAGAAGATATTTTCACTTTAGAGTCCATCCTCGCCTTCGATGTGACAATGCTAACTTAGTAATTGAGTAACTGAGTAATTTTCACTTTATTAGTGAAGAAATGGAGATCTTTGCTGAATCCATGGCTTAAGAGATGTTACAAGCAGTCCTAAATACCCATAGTCAAATGGTGTTGCTGAGTCGGCAATTAAAACAGCCTAGAGAATTGTAACCAAGTGCCGAGATTTGGAGGTTGGCTTCCTTTCATACCGATCGGCACCTCTGGAAGATGGCTTTCCCCCAGCCTAATTGCTGAAGGGGCGTAAGATAAGAAGTCCAGCTCCAATCTTAATGGGCAGCTGAAGCCGTGCTTACAAGACAGTAAGAAATTACGAGACTCAGAAAAACCGATTAAAATTGGGATTAAGACAAAATTAAGACTTTTATTATACAACCCTTTCAACTTGTCTGGACACAAGTTATGAGTCACATTTCTGGTTTCTTTACTAATTAATTGTGGGTGGTGTTAAGCTAATGTCGTCACTTCCACTTTCCATTTTATTTAGATAAATGTCAACAAACAAAATGGCCGACGGTCAGAAAATACCGCGAACGCAACTGACAGTGGTACCACCACAACAAACTGTATGTTGCTAAATATTTCGCACTATATATTGGTGTACGAAGCGTTACTGTTCCTTCCCATGCTATTCTTATGCGATGATAAAGTCCCGTGAAGGACAAAAAGTTTTACTGTTAGTCCCGGGGTACTAAGATAGTCAGAAAGTCCCGTGGGGTGAAAAGTAGTACTATTCCAGGGAGTAAAATACGGCTTTGAATAGTAGGTGGATAAAAAATATTTTCAAAATACACATTCATTATTCTAAATAATATTACTATTTTTTATATCATTAAAAATAATATATTGCAGGTGGTCTGACTACTTATACAACTGTAAGTGGTAAAAATACCTCCCGTATTATAACTATTAGCGGGATAAAATACAATTGAGGAAGAAGAAATATGCAAAACGTTACCGTTTTACATATTTAATACGTATAACGTATTAAATATACGTTAAATGTTTATTTGCATCTTGAAGCAAATATGACGATTGTACTGAGTGATTACATTAAAAACAACGTGTTTGTATATTGTGTGACAATTTTACCATTTTTGTTTCTTGAAATTCAAACAAGTAAAGAAAATTAAATCAACTTTATGTTTTTATGGCTTTACAAAGTAAAATTATTTTCACCTTCTGTTGTTGTAGCTAATAAAACATTAGGTTAACTTAATGAACGATTTGATTCACAATTTAGCAGGCGCAGTGCAGTAACTTTGGAGTTTGTTGGCTAACTCTCAAGTCTTCTTGTTATTCTGAATTACTAGGCCTCGGCTGTCATGTACAGCTCCTAGGCTCAGATTTAGGTTCCAATGATCAACGTCATACCTCTACAATAGTTTTATAAACGTTTATAATCATATACAATATGATTTATCTAAAAGACTACATCCTTGAGACTTGTAACACTATGAGAATAATGTGATTAAACATTCATGAAAAATATCCATGACGAGTGGGTTTGATAGAAGTATTTTTACAATGAATTGTCTGCTGGAAACCAATGAACATAACAAGTATATCAGTAAAATCCTTCCAAAATTCCTGGTTATTCATGAGATTATAAGAAATACTTGTTAGGTTGTTAGTTAAATTATATATATTTTTTAATAAATTTGTAAAACGAACACTTATTAAAACCCTTTGTACGCAGGCACAATTGGATGAATTCATTTTATATTTTCAATGTAATTTAACTTTTGATTTTGATTTCTTATACTGTATTTAGAAATGTTTTTATTTATAATTTTAAATTTTAATAGTTTATTTTAAACCCTCTATAAACTGACAGGCCGGAGGTTAAGCCCTATAGTAAATCCTGGTATAATTTAGTAGGCACGAACTAAAATACCATTTAGATGTTTATTATTTTACTTATAATGCATATCAAACAACGTACACTGGTATAAGTATATATAAAGCAGACTGTAGCTAGTTAAAATTTCTCACAGTCAGGAAACAGAAAAGTTCGAATTATCCTTAAAGAGTATTTTATAAATCCCCTTGTGCACATATCAACGTCATTGGCTTCACCATGTGAGATGCGGTTTTGCCTGTTGTGACGTCATTGGCATCAGTCGTCACGTCACAAACTTTGTGCCTCGTCAGCCAGAGAGCGCAGCCTGTCAAAAGGTCACCAGCAGCGGTGTTCATCCAAAAGGGTGTATACTAGTAGAGTGGACAAAGGCTTGTTGTCGTGAAATAATATTATAATAATTATTTATCCGTTCATGAGGAAATAAATAAATAGTTAAACTTTAATTTTTGTTTTGTTAAAGTTACAGTTTAATAAAAAAATACTACTATTATACTAGCAAGGAAATGATGGTTACACATTGCTATGACTATCATATTTCTATAATGAAAAATCTTGAATTGTTTTTCTTTCTTTCTTCCTCTTTTTCAATTTTATTTTTTACTACACCTCTTTTTCTTTGTATCCTTCATAAGTGGATTTTGAAATGTAAAAGTTATGCAAATGTAAAATATTATTTATTTTTTATTTTATCCTTCATATACGGCTTATTATTATTTATTCATTTTATTAATTTGTTATTATTTTTGATTTATTTTTACATTTATATTTTGAAATAATTATAATACTCTTTTCAAAGATTAATCACCAAAATATTTTTTTTCTACCTCAGTATTATAGTTTTAATTATTTTAAGCATATAAATTCAGCTAACGAGGGAGTATCTGCAAGTTTGTACACTGAATGTACGTCTTGAAGACGCAGAAGTCTAAATATTCGATTGCAATACTGTACGTGAGCGGTGAACAACGAACAGCTTCGCCTTGTCCGGAGGTTTATCACGATCGTGTTCATTGTTTAGCTTGGCGTCGCGCCCGGGGTTCGTGTTGTTTGAATTAGCTGCTGCAGTTCTGTCATTTACACCAGACAAGGCACTTCGGCGAGGTTCTACCATTCTGCGTCCATGCCGTGAGGGTGCTCTATATAAGAGTAAATTATCGTCAACGATAGACGGTGGTCGCTGGGTAATCGATTTTGTCAAAGTAAATTTAATCTTTTTAACTATTTCTTTTTTTATGTTTTGTGATGCAGATCGGTGTATAAAATACCTTCTCGCAAACTATTATTATGTAATGATTTAAATTTTTATAAAACCTCGTAATTTTCTCTATAATTATAGGCCGCAATAGATTAGTTATGTAGTAAAAATAAGCTTTTAAATAAATATTATGTCCATTCATTAAGTATTTTTTAGTTTTTTAAAAAGAATAGTAACTTTTTTTTTATAATTGTTTATTGTTGAAAAATATACTTCCCTGTTAAAATCATAGATACAAAGAATTTTTCAGTTAATCTTAACAGCTGTTATATTCTTTTGCTAAAAATTCAGTACAATTAATAGCTCTGGTAGTTTCTATGGAAACCTGTTACAAATTTTCCATCTTAAAAATCACTAACACTCCCCAGAGCTAAGACATATCCAAGTGAAAATATAATCATAAAAAATTACCTTATTAAAAGCGCATCTTTCACAGGACGTTTCAAGAGTCTGCAACGGATTCTAATCAAAGATGTTAAAAACATCAATCTAAAATTTTCCATTTTTTACTTTCTCCCCTTATACATAGTATATGGAGAAAGTATTGGTTCCCTTAACATTTTCGAATTTGAGTTGAGAGTGAATACTGTATATCCGTTTTGAGGCTCCCTGGTTTAAAATTGCAATGAATGTACAACAGTAAAGCTCTGCGACCGAGATAACTAATCTAAATCTAAAAACACCAATTAAAATTCTTTATTTTCGATGTCCTCCAGATAACAATTGAATTTGCATTATTAAATTCATTGGTATCATGTTTCATCACTTTTGGAAGTGCTTTTCTCGATGAAAACAAAAGACTTGATGTCCAGGAATCCCGTAAACTCCGTCTGTTGCAGTCAGTTTTGAATAGTTAAGTAATTTTTCACCCAACCTTTCCTGACATCTGACATTAGAACTCGTGTCACACGCAACACATAACAACGGTTGCTCTTTTTAAATTATTTACTGTTGTGTAACAAACTTTGGAATGTGTAATACACAAGCTCAGTTCGTGGTAAACCGAACTGTGTTTGAAGTGGGAGTAGACTACTTGAGTTGGCTCGGTGCATCTGCTGCTGGCAGGCGAGTCGTCAACTGTTGGAGCAGTTTTAAGGTAACTCCAAAAATAACTCATCCCAAAGGAGAGGTATTCGGAACATAAAACCACTTTAATACATAATAAACAGCTCAAAACCACGGCACCTACAGTTACAAGTAGATGGTTAGCAAGAAAAATACAAGTTACATACTATGTAGGAGATTGAAGTACGATTAAAAACAACCACGATTTTGTGTGATATTTTAGCGAAAGGTTAAGAGCGATAAAGGGTGGTTTTAAAGTCCCTTCACCGTACATTTTTTTCTAAAATTACTAAAAAATACTCGTGTTTAAAATGATTTTCAATAATGGGATTCATCATATAGGAATATAGCCTAGCTTTTTTAGTAGTTAAACAATTGGGAATTCCCTGAGGTCCAAGATGTAGGGAGTCAACTTTAAAATTCTTTATGACAAGCTTGTCATCCGACATATCAAATAACACTACCTTTCTCCCCTGAATACAATGAAGCAATCTAAATCAAAAAGGTTGTGCCGTTTTAAGACATCCATAGGTCAAGGATGTAGCAGTCAACGTAAAAATTTCATTAGAAGCTATACTATGGCAAAGGCAAATAAAGACAACCACACGTTCATCTACAAGTAGAGATATGGTCTATACATCACAGACAAATGAGGTTGTAACTCCTCAATAGCTTATTTCGGATGATAGTAAAATATAAAATCATGTCAAAAGTAAATTTTTAGACAATAATAGTTAAAAAATTAGGAAAAAAGGATAAGATCTATGAAATATTACCAGTAGAGATGGAAAAACATAAGTAACAAATCAATTTATATAGAAACCTCAGCTTTAAAACTAAAGGAAACACACCAGATAATACGAAAATACTGTAACGTAGTCCAGTATATTACAAAATTTCAAACCATTTTTAAAAAACCTTTATTTTGAATGTCTTCTATTTTGAATGCATCCTTGATTGAGATAGAAAAATTCCCTATTTTGGGAGAAGGTGTAAAACAGTGATACATACCAAACGTCTGTTTTCATTACTTTGCAGATGTCCGTACTATGTTCAGTTAACATCACCTAATCCAGTCAACCTTTATGAAGGGCTAGCTACTCTTTGATTAACCATATACAGAGTGTCCCGCAATTCTCTGAAACTTTTAACTGAAAATTGTTTCTTTGGTCGATACGGTTTTCGTGAAATTAAGCGTTAAATATTTTTAATTACCGACATATTTAAACGAATTTATTTACATAAACGAAATTTCAAACATTTATTCTATTATGTTCCACATGTATACAAATTTAAAAATGTATATCTTAAATAAATCTTGAGTTATAAAATAATTTGCAAAAACACATACAGATCGACAGAAAAAAAATTGGACATGGGAGACCCGATTATATTGTAAAAAGGTTTCTTTCAACCACAGGAATAATTTTCAATTAAAGGTTCCAGAGAGTTCCGGGACACTCTGTATAACTTAAACGTTTGACATAAAGCACAGATTCATAATATGACTAAGTTGTTTGATTTTTATCTGAATCTGATGTTGCAAAGAATACCTATATTTAAAAAAATATTTCACCCTATTTTAACTCAACTTTAGGGTACAACCCTCCTAAAAACCACCGGATGTGCCTGGTTTTAATATTTAAAACTATAAACTATAATTTACTCGTATGTAGCAAATTTTATAAAAATTGGACCATTTTTACAAGAGTTTCCAGAGTTCGTTACAAATTGAATGAATGGTATTTTTGGCATTCGAGAACTCCAAAATGAAAAAATGTCCCATTACTTGAAGTTTGGATACTATTGGTAATAAAGTAAAATAATGTTATATTTTCCAGGAAAATTGAAATTGGTCTTACCTCATTACCTCAATTTGTGAGCGTCTGTAACGATAAAAACTGACTGATGCCTTATAAAATAATCAGCTCTCAAAAAAAGCTTTGAGCTATATTAGACATATACCTAAGCCTTACTAAACATGTGCTCTCTGAAGTGATTTAACATAAAAGGTAATAAAGCTTTAATGGTATATTGAATCTAAAAATCATTAATTATTCATTATTCTATTTTAAATATATTTAAACCTTACTCTACTGTGTACAAAGCTATTTTTATATCGTTACGATTTTTTATTTTTATGAATGATGCTTCCTAACAACAGGTCAACGTTAGGTAACAAGACCGGGGTTTCAAACCGTTAAAACGTTAAAAATGCCGAGAGATGTAGAAAGACACAAAACAAAACAAAACCTAAGAAACAAAGGTTTAATATCAAACCTTAATTAACAAACATTCATCATCAAGCGGGGCTAGAGCTTTGACAGTCGTAAATTCAGTACACATTTGAATTAAATCGAGAAAATAAAACACTTCTCTTATGTGACTACTGTATTAGTATTCAGGTCTTTATTATACGTTGACATAGCCGGTGAGATTATTGGTTTAAAGCAGCTCAGAGAGTTGCACGTCCAGAGACAATGACTCGATGGAAGACGAACGTGTGGAGCGGTCTTGTGTTACGGTGAGAGTCCTGCTACAATCACATTTTCAAACCCAATTTTCACCTGTCAACCAATATTTGCGTAAATTATATTCACTCTTGAATACAATAAATTGAATTAAAACAATTAATAAAAACAAACACTTACAAGAATTCTAAATTTTATTAATTAAAAATTGAACAATTTCGATCTATCGTCACATGCAGATCTTATAATTAATTTCCAAATTTATTTCAAACCTAGACCACCTTTATAATATTTACTTTTGAAGCTTAGATTTAAATAAAACTCCAACCATAGTCTACTAGTAGATACAGTATAACTAAAAATGTAAACCTTACATAAGTATAGAATAAAAATGATAAAAATAATGTATTTACTTCCCTTTGGTAAATAGCTCAGATCATGGATATGTATAAAGAGAATGTTTTCAGTTCCTTTAAACAGCTGTCCTTAAAACCATATGACGTCACTTACCATATGTCATCACCGTTTCAAATTTTGGTCAAATTGCCAATACCCCCCAGAGCTAAGATATATCCATGTCTAAGCACCGAATAATACTCTTTAATAATTTATTTAGCAAATTATGATGCAGTAGTGTTACGATTTAATAAAGGTATTTGTCCACTGAGATTGCTGGTGCTAAACGTCTCCTGCAGCACCACTGAGAGATTACGGAGTATCCTGTATTTGGTGTGACTGTTCTCAGAAGTAGGTACATGTAGTGAAACACGGATATCAGTAAGAGAGGTCGGACGTTGCTTCTGATTGTACGAACATGTCAGTGTTGCCGAGTCTGCTGACGCATGCTGAACGACTCCCTCAGCACTTCTGGGAGATTAGAATGTGCTTGCTAAAATATACGTTGAAACTATATGGTTTACTAATTTAGCAGGTCTGCTGCTACTTAGTTATTTTCGTACTTCATAATATATCTGCGTACATTTTTTCAATTAAAGCAACTATTTTTAGAGCAATTGGACACTCTTTTCATAATCGGATGATAAAGTTTTTAAGTAATAAAGTTACATAAAACGATACTTATTAATAACTAGCAGTAAGCCCGTCCTTTGTACAGGTTGTAGGATTAAGTTTAATGAAGAAAGATAGTCATATCAAAAATGTAAAACTGAAATCCTAAAAAAATCAATACAAAGAAAATAAATCGATACCCAGCTTTATTATTTAGCATTACTTTACAATTAAATAGATTAGAACATTTATACAATTATTATTATTAGTTATACGTTAAAATAACTTTTTAATATAGTATGATTTCGAAATGGGTGTAAAATCAATGACCAATATAAACTGACTAATGTTGATTTGACAGCTGATTGTTTTTATTTCTATTAAATCTTCAAGATTTAAGACTACAAAGACAGCTGATTTTTACCAGTAGGTTAATCATTGAAAACTGAATCAAAATGCGAGTAATATCGCGTAAAAGTGGGGTTTTAAATGCTCGTTATTTACTTTTCATGGGGCGGCGGGCGATTTCAAGCATTTATAAACCTTCTCTGGAATGTAGAGAATACATAAAATAAGTTTCATTCTAATCAGTTCTCCTGTTTTTTCGGAGAAGACGTTGTAAAATGCCTCCTGGAGCGTCACAGACAAACAGACAAATATTGAGATAAGACCGGTTTCGGCTTATCTAACGCACGAAAAGCAAAAATAACTAAAAAATGAATAATTCTGAGCAATGTACAGAAAAAACTCTAATTTTATTTGTATAGATTAGCCTTACCAATGTGGTTCTTCTAAAGCAATGAATGTCATTACGCATGACAATTGAGCGTACTTATAGTTAAACGCACACCAATTTTTCAATGTCTACTGCTGTATAAGCACTTTCAGCACAACAATTTAAAAATATTATTTTAAAGAATTGTTGGGGCAATGTAAAAAAACATATTTTTGGCTTTTTTGAAGTCATATACCGAGTGAGCTACGAAGAGGATTAAACGTTTGTTTAAACTTTGCCATTTATGCAACGAACATCTTGAAACTGTACACGACTCATAAAGTACGTTTTGAAAATATTTGGTAAAATTTCAGCTCCCTAACCCTTGTAGGAAGAAAATAATGGAATATTGAAAGTGTGACTTTTAAAACATTTAACGTTTTGTTCTAGGCTTTGTTAAACATTTTTATTGCCACATTTAAAGAAATAAGAAACATATAAAATAGCTTCTCCCCTAAGGTAAATTCACTAAAGCCTTAAAGGAGAGTCCAAAATTATTCGAACTGTGACATGTACACAGCGTCACACTGATAACAGAGCTTAACAAATAAATCGTAAGCGTTTACAAAGAAATTCTGCGGTATCCGGGGGAGTTCAATTGATCGGTTTGATAGTTTTTTAGATTGTTCGCCGGATCCCCAGTTTTAACTGTGTGTGACGTCTTTTTATGGGTTATTTGAAAGAATAGGTTTATACCCATAAACCAATGATGAGGAACTAAAACGATTAATTGAAAAACATCTCCGAATATCACAGAATCTCTTGTAAAAGCTTGCGATTCAATTATTCAGCGCTGTTATCAGTGTGTCGATGTGGATGGGTCATAGTTTGAATAATTTTGGACTGTCCTTTAAGGTTTTAGCGAATTTTCCTTAGGGGACAAGCTATGTTTTATTTTCCTCGTTGAATGCCTCATTTCTTTGAATGCGACGTTAAAAATTTTTAACAAAGCCTAAATCACAATGTTTAATGTTTTAAAAGTAACATTTTCAATATGCCACCATTTTCTTCCTACAAGGGCTAGGGATCTGAAATTTTACCAACTATTTTCAAAACGTACTTCATAAGTGGTATAAAGTTTCAGGATGTTCGTTGGCTAAGTGATGAAAAAAAAGTTTAAACCTCTTCGTGGGACATCCGGTATAAAATGCTATGGGAGGTAATCGTGGACAATTTTGAAATCCAGGTAAGCTTTATTGCTGCAATAATTTTACTATGACTACTTAACTAAAGCTCATGAATGTTTAAAGCCGTGAACATCAGCATAATGGATGTAACCTATATATGTGGGAGCAAGGCAATTAGAAGAGGCATTAAACTAAAACGTGTAGTAATTAGCAGCAGTGATTGACGTGACCGGACTGATACTCCAGCGGCTTGGATATGATACTCCAGCGGCTTGGATATGATACTCCAGCGGCTTGGATATGATACTCCAGCGGCTTGGATATGATACTCTAGTGGCTTGGATATGATACTCCAGCGGCTTGGATATGATACTCCAGCGGCTTGGATATGATACTCCAGCGGCTTGGATATGATACTCCAGCGGCTTGGATATGATACTCCAGCGGCTTGGATATGATACTCCAGCGGCTTGGATATGATACTCCAGCGGCTTGGATATGATACTCCAGCGGCTTGGATATGATACTCCAGCGGCTTGGATATGATACTCCAGCGGCTTGGATATGATACTCCAGCGGCTTGGATATGATACTCCAGCGGCTTGGATATGATACTCCAGCGGCTTGGATATGATACTCCAGCGGCTTGGATATGATACTCCAGCGGTATGGATTTATTATTCCTGGGGGCAGATATAATACTCCTGCGGGGTGGATACGATACTCCAGCGGGGAGGATACTTCAGAGGGACTCATATAATACTCCAGTGGGTCGGGTGTGTTATTACATTGGGGCGTATATGATACGTTCGTGAGGAATATGTGATACTCTATGCAAGCGGATATAATACTCCAGCGGGGTGGATATGATAATCCATTGTGGCGCATGTACTACTCTAGTGGGGCGGATATGATACACAAGCGGGGCGGATATAATACTCCATCTTGGTGGGTATGATAATTAAGTGAGGTGGATGTGTGTTCTGTTGATAAGTTAACATATAATTCACTTGCGTTATTGTACAGTATTTTGATTGATTGGATACGCTTGGTAGTTTCCTGCAAACAATTAATACGTAACTCCTCTACATTAAAATCTTACTCAAATTGAAGGATAATTTATGTAAGTACAGTTTTGGTGGGATATTAGGTGATTGGTGGCTCATTTTGCAGCAACTACTCGATACATCAACTATCGATAATCAGATTTGATAAGTCTATTTCACATAGTATTGTTCCGGCTAAGCCCACTTTCTCAATCTTTACTTGATATGTTCCACGCACTTACTCGTACCGCCGAACAGTTAAAAGAGGCTCTGCCTCTATATACAACAAACCATGTATATTATATAGCTATCAGTAAGCCCGCCTTTTTAACTGGCTGTAGGCCAGTTAAAAAGGCTAACTAATTTTAATGATGCCTGTAGGCATCATTAAAATTAGTTATTCGTTAAAATAACTTTCTAATATAGTATGATTTCGAAATGACCAATATTACCTACCTAATATTGATTTTAATTTGACAGATGTTTGTTTTTCTTTCTATTTAACCGTTGAACTACAAAGACAGCTGATTATTACCAGTAGGTGATTCATTGAAAAATGAAAGCAAAATGCGACTAATATCGCATAAAAAGTGGGTTTATAAATGCTCGTTATTTACTTTTTAAGGGGCGGCAGATAATTTCAAGCATTGAAAAACCTTCTATGGAATATAGAGAATGTATGAAATAAGTTTTATTGTTATCAGTTCTCCCATTTTTTCGAAGAAGGCGTCGTAAAATGCCTCCTGAAGCGTCACAGACAGACAGACAGACACATATTGAGATAAGACTTTTTTCGGCATCTCTAACGCACCAAACGCAATATTTTTACTTATATTTTTTTTAAATTAATGTAATTTAAAATTATAATACTGCTGATTACAAAAAATATTTTTAAGATATAGTAGCAATACATTTTTAGTGTACAGAGGCAGACGAGAAGTAAAGTACTAAATAGGAAATATTGCGATAGTTGAAGCAGTACGAAAGTACAATACTGTGTGGGGATTTTAATACATTAGAGAGATATTTGCTAAGGAACAGTTAAAGATAGGTGATTTATAAATATTTCTCCTGCATATTATACAGTAAACATTTTGGACTCTGGATAGGAATGATTTACCCTTAAAAATACAAAAATGATTCAAAATAAAGTAGAACATTTTTACGAAAGCAATACTTTCTTGATTTTACATTACTGAGAGAAAAAGTAAAAAAGCTTATGTTTATAATTGTGTTTATTGACATATATGCTACTTTCATAGCCAAATAATCTTCACTAGTTTAATTAGCTTATAAGGGCTAGAATGTAATTAAATACCGACCTTGGTATTAGAGTTTATATAACACCACGGTTTGGTGGTTTGCGTCTCATCGAATTCGAAATGTTGTGTAACACGATGCTAATTCATCAATTAACAGTCTATCAGGGTATTTTACGAGCTATTTAATGGATAGTATAAAAGAATAAGCCAAAAAATCATGGGATGGGTTATCAATCTATTATTGAACAATCCCCAAGGTAATCATTATATGTAGAGTTAAATCTTTTGACCACCCTTACTAGAATGACCACTATGGGAAATTCTGAAAATTATTTAAACAATTTAAAGTTTTGAAGCTATTAATGGAATGGAGTGAATGAAAGTATATTGAATTGAAACTAGGATTTATTTAGACATTTTTGAAAGGGTTTCGTGGGTTTAAAATATCCGGGATTGAATTATTCTAAAATAATACAATTTAGTCACTCCCTCTAAAGCCTTTGATACTCACAAAGGGATCTGGGCTTTGATGGTGTTGGTGATATGCATATTGCACGGGTAGACTCGCGAAAAAGTTTTTATGAATATTAATTTGTAATTATGAAATTAAACTTACGAGGTAAAATATAAATATAAAACTTAAGCATATAAGTCCAGTAGGTGCCTTTTTTAATTTATCTAAATTTTTTGAAGCTGCATTTGATTGTCCTGAGATTTACTCTGAAACCACTTAAATGTGACTAAATATTTGATTCGCGACAGGTACGTAGAATGACCATTTTGTTATCACGATTTTTAATTGGATAGACGACAGTAATTATTCACAAAAAGGTAGTGAGTTTAGTTGAATGAAGTATTCAAAAGTAGCTTGATGTAAAGTCACTTGTATGGTTCATAAAGTGAACTTTCGTCTTTGAATTTTTAGTCAAAGTTACTTGACTCTTGCCAAGTATGTCTCGGCTTTCAATATTAATTGTAAAATACAGAAGTGCCACTACTCAATAAGTTAAAAACTGAAATTTTTATATTTGTCCTGAATTGAATTTGTAAAATTGACAATGGCGTTGGCTATTATTTATTTATCATCTTTTATTAGAATTCTCCAACACTTCTTTGTTTTTAACCATAATAACGTTTCTGGAGGTGGAGAAACTCCCGTTTTTAGTGATTACCTTATAATGTACATTAAAATTGAAAGATAAGTTACAGAATATAACGTAAACTTCTCAAATTTAAACTTTTTCTTTACATTATTTAAATGAATGTGATAGGGTCAGTCACATCTTCCATGTTTGTGGATAGCGAGATAGTGGTAAAGAAATAATTAATACTAGCGTACTTGGCGCACGAAATCGTGCGCTGTCAAGGAGACAATCTGTCCTCCAATGACTATGTTTAGAAACTGTTTAGATTTTTCCCTACAGATTTTCATTTTGGTTATGTTTAGGTTTTATGCAAATAAAAACTGGTGTTTTATTGCCAGCTGTACGATGATGTCTTCATTTTCATTAAACGAAAAAAGAAAGAACCATGTTTAACTGTCAGATTTGATTTGTTTATTTAACCACTTCCTTAAATAAACAGCTGATTTCTCGATCGTCGGTGTTTATATGGGGAAAATCGCGACTTTGACCCCATTATTTTCCATGACCACGGTGAATTTTCAAAATTTTTTTAATTGATGGCAAAACTACATGCTAAGACCTTTATAACGACACCTTGGACATGGTGATTGGTAGCACCACCGCTCCAAAACAATTATCACAAAAATAGGCCTAGTGTATTAAATATATAAGATGATTCCTTTAAATTTAAAGATGATAAAGATGATTCCAAAAAGTTTATTTAAATTCCCTCGGCATTGTTTAGAAATTGTCGTCAGCAGATGAAGGTGACAAAAAAATGAAAGTGCGAAACTAATGCATTAGAGTGAACTTAGTAGACTTAATTTTGCAAAACTGCAATAATTGAAAATGTGACTCAATGGATAAAATTATAAATCATGATAAACAAATTAATGAACTGTAAAATAAAAATAGAAAAATAAAATAGGAATAACTTAAATTTTCACCTAACTAGTGGGTGAAAACAGACTAGCCTTTAAATCCGAGGAGGAGACAATCTGTCCTCCAATGACTATGTTTAGAAACTGTTTAGATTTTTCCCTACAGATTTTCATTTTGGTTATGTTTAGGTTTTATGCAAATAAAAACTGGTGTTTTATTGCCAGCTGTACGATGATGTCTTCATTTTCATTAAACGAAAAAAGAAAGAACCATGTTCAACTGTCAGATTTGATTTGTTTATTTAACCACTTCCTTAAATAAACAACCACTTCCACTTCCTTAAATAACCACTTCCACTTATTTAACCACTTCCTTAAATAAACAGCTGATTTCTCGATCGTCGGTGTTTATATGGGGAAAATCGCGACTTTGACCCCATTATTTTCCATGACCACGGTGAATTTTCAAAATTTTTTAATTGATGGCAAAACTACATGCTAAGACCTTTATAACGACACCTTGGACATGGTGATTGGTAGCACCACCGCTCCAAAACAATTATCACAAAAATAGGCCTAGTGTATTAAATATATAAGATGAGTATTAAATATATAAGATGATTCCTTTAAATATTAGTCAAAACGTTTATTTAAATTCCCTCGGCATTGTTTAGAAATTGTCGTCAGCAGATGAAGCTGACAAAAAAAATGAAAGTGCGAAACTAATGTATTAGAGTGAACTTAGTAGATTTAATTTTACAAAACTGCAATAATTGAAAATGTGACTCAATGGATAAAATTATAAATCATGATGAACAAATTAATAAACTGTAAAATAAAAATAGAAAAATAAAATAGGAATATCTAAAATTTTCACCTTACTAGTGGGTGAAAACAGACTAGCCTTTAAATCCGAGGACTATGATTTAGAAGTTTTTAATAAAACAATTATTTTTGACCTATTTTTTAATATTTATGGCTAGATATGTCAGTGGCATCCCGAGAGCCAGTAATCAAGCTAACACTTGAAATTTGGATTGAATCCGAACCATAAATATGCTTTTGGTAGTAACAACTTGAATCGTAACTTTTCAAATAATTAAAAATGTAAGTTGAGAAGAACTTTATGTTGTTTAATTGGTTCATGATGAAATAAATGAGCTGATAATGGAATCAAGAGGCGTTTAACCAATGGCAGTTGAGCAATATTGCTGCACATAGAGAGAGAGAGAGAGAGAGAGAGAGAGAGAGAGAGCGAGAGAGCGGTCGTGGCGTTGTGGGTTTAAATGGCTTAAGTCCGCTCCCTCATCTAATGTGAGGTATTAGGTCTTTAGTGCTGTTGGGGCCGCCCGAACACTCATACAAATGCATGTTATATTCTACATCACTACACACATTATAGCAACCATCTGGAAACGGTCATTTTACAAATGATTTTGCTTAAACTCTCAATACTCACAAACGTTTTTTCACTTGTACTAATGTTTCGTTTAAAATTCACTTTTTTAGAAATTGCAATTTTGTAAGTCAATTTAAATTTAAAGAAATACTACCATACAGCTAAATTTACTCAAAAATAAAATGATTTTTGGTAAAAAATAAACTAATGTGTCTAATGGCATAGAAATTTGGTAATGAAGTTACTGAAGTACTGAAGAAAACTCTGGAAACATTTGTATTAGGTCAAACTGCAAAGAATTTAAATTGTTAACGAGGCAGTAACATTTGGGGTAGTTTTCATAATTATGTAAAATTAATTTAAATTTATATTTTATTGTTTAATGGTATAATTATGAAATAATTACACATATAATTAAAATATTGACCGTTAAAATAAATGAAATGAAATAGTTTAATGTCGTAATCACTTTTCAGTATTGACAAAGTCCAAAAAACAATTAGGTATACAATCAGTTACATTTATAAATTTATTAGTGTTTAACCAATTTTTATTTAGAAATTATTTAACATAACATAATTTAACGTAATTCAATTTAAATATAAAATCCATTAGATGAACCTAATGAATACAGTTGTCTGTGAATCTGGGTCGATACGATCATGTGTCATTTATCAGTATGTTTAGCCAATGCCATTAGGTATCCTAATAAACTATCCCTTTAATATTTCACTCTTATTTATAAATTGCAAAAGACCAACAAATAATACCTCATTTTTATTACAGCTCATTTCGAAAATAATAATAATTTTCATCACTTAGGTTAACATTAAAAGTCTAGATTAATTTTCAATACGTAAACAATCTGTGTAATTAATTCTAAGTATATTTTTTCTGAAAAAAAAACGAACACGATTTTTATTTTAGATAACATTTAGATACTGCTGAAACGTCTGTTACATATAATTCTGATGTATGTATGTATGAATTACAAGGCCGCTAGGATGAGTCTCACATGTAAAGCAGCTATGAATAAACATCACCATCTAGACAGCTGAGCTAAGAACAATGTGCTACGGCATTATACCAGTACTTCTTCCTTATGAAAGATTTCACATGATTTCTTGTTTGTCACTGTCAACCCGTAAACTATTTAAGTAATACGTCTCTTATTTATAACGTTTACAAATATTTTTAGAATTACTTTGAAAAAGAGAAGTAAGTAATTTAAGAATTTAGTTAGCTCATAAAGACGTTAAGAAGTAAAGGTATATAATAGGAGTAATAGGTATGCACAATGTTGGGTCTTATATGAAAAAACAAGTGTTTGCGAGTGGTATAAGCGTTTTCAAGATGGATGTTAGGACTTTGAAAATAACAAACGCTCCAGCACTTTAATAACCGATGAAAACTAGGAAAACGTGAAAGCAGAGGTTATGAATGACAGTCAGAGACGTCGCTGATTTGGCATATCGATTGGTTCATTCCATGACATTTTTGTGAACATTTTGGGTATGATACGCATTGCAGCAAAATTTATCCCAAAATTGTTCAATTCACAAAAAAACAGCAGCCATGATGGAAGTAGCTCAGGATCTTCCATTAACGTTGTATTATGTCAAATTTGTAGTATGTCAACATTGTAGTATGTTGACTTTGTATTATGTCAAATTTGTAGGGTAACTTTCGCATTGTCTGAAATTTGATTCATTACTAAATGAAAACTGACTGAAAGTTATTGGGAGGAAAAACACAACAATGAGAGAAGAAAGTGAGTGGAGCAAATTTAAAACAGTGTGAAAATTACCTTTAGGAAGTCCCTGAAAAACTTGAGTTCGCTACTGATATGGTTCAAAATTTAACATTTAAAAAACTGTAAATAACAATTTTGCTGTTACGCTTTTCATAAAAATATTCATAAAAACGACAATCGGACTCTCCAAACCCGCGAAATTAAAACATTCAGGTATTTTTTGAACACATGTCCTATGTATTGTACTGGAAAGATATAACTAGATTAAGAGGCAGGGACGATGTAAACAAGTTGATGAAGATTCTAAATTACAGTTTTGAATTTTTGACCACGTAGACGTCTTTATTTTATAATAAGTACTTTTGACTATCCAATATGAAAATAAAAATGAACTTCCTCAGTTTAACTGTCAAAATAGAAATAAGCATTACGCGTGTACAAAAGGTCAAGATTAGGTCCATTACAACACGAGTCCCGTCCATTTCGCAGAATTAATGGTCTGTCATTCTCACTCCGAAGTACCATTGTTGTCTTTGGTCGAGAGGTTGTTGGTAAATGCGGGTACTGTAGTTCTTATGTGTGTGGTATATTAATAAATGTCAATGAACGATTTTAATATCATTTTCTGGCGATTATGAGGTTTTAATTAAAATAAAATTTAATTTAGATAAATATGTATTATTTGTGTTGTAACCGTTGTTCTTATCATCCTTACACTTCCTAACTTATAAATGTGAGATTTAAAAGTCTTTAATTTTTAATTTAGTTCCAAAATGAAATAATTAAAGATATCAACTGATTAATTAACGTGTGTGACATTTGTTGGTCGGTAAAATAGAACATTTTTACTAAATAATAGTATTTAGATCAAGTGTTGTATGACAACGAGTGCAACAATTTATCTGTTATATTAATGACACCATGTTGAGAAAAAATATAGCATTATATCATGTTTAAAAATGATAAAACACAGTTAAAGTATTGTACACAAACTTAATTTAGTATTTTTGTGAAAATGAAAATAGAAATTTTTAATAATGACAGAAAAACATCATCAGTTAATCAAACCACTGATGAGATCATCAGTGCCACAAGCTATGAAGCAACACTAACTTAGAAACATAAAAAATATTGTAATATCTCTTGCTGGGAAGAAGCAAATTCTTATTTAATGGTTACATAAATTTCAAAAGAATTAATAGTGAGTATTAATCACGTTGGTGATTGTCGAGAGCAAGGGTCGCCGGCCAACGACCGTCCTCATTATAAGGGTAGGCATCAGACTCGTGACGTCACATACATTACGTCACACATTATAACATATATGAATAACTTCTTGATTATACGTGTTGGTTTTACTATAGGATGAGGTAAAAACTCACGTCTTCCAACACTACTTAATTTATTTACACTTATATTGAAATTATATACAACGGTAAATATATACAAAAGTTGTTAAATTGGCGATCGATTTCGTCCAGTTACACCGAACATCATCAGGTCCAAATGGAGACTGAAAGAAACAAGATGGCGTCCCTGCTTGAATACTATTGGCTACAGGAAGTTCCTGTCATGGCGTCATAGGTAGCATTAAGTGTCTAGTGGACAGTGAGTGAGTTTGTAAGCAGTGTACGAATATTAATTATCAATCAATCAATTTTTTACACCGCTTATTTGAAAGAAATACTTCTGACGTATAAACAGTTAAAAATTCAGCCTTGAATGTATCCATTGGTGTATGTTTAAATGATACAAAAAAGCTCTAGATCGTCTCTGTTCAAGTTTTCGTAAAAACCCTTAATTGCCAATTAAGGAAATGCACACCTAACTCAGATTAAGTAAATGTAAGTTTAGTTTTCAATAAAATACAGAGATTAATAAATTACTAAGGCCAAAAAATAAAACTTGGTTGAAAGGAATTGTGGTCGGACGAAAATGGCAACACATGAGCGCTCGGATACTGCTTTTCTGCTTCCTCGCCTCTATCATGTATCTTGAATTTTTATCTTTTTTAACAGTTCTAACTTTTTGCTATATCTGAAAATTGATTCAGAATAAACATTACAATCACTCGCTGCTTAAACTAAATGAATTTATTTATAACTTTTGCCAATGTGATTAATTATTAATCACATTGGCAAAAGTAATTTAGTTTGTAAGTAAGTTATTACTTTTGAGGTTGTGTCTTGGAGATTTTGTTAATCTTGTTTTTTAAACCTAAACAGCCCTTAACCATGGATGGACTCAGAGTCTGTGCGGTAGTGGCATGGTCACAAAGGCTAGCCAGAGGTGACCGCTCATGATCTGATACGAGTCGCCGGCCGTTGGTTTCGATCCAGCAACCTCTGACGTGCTAGGCTGACGTGTAACCCCTGAGCTATCGTGCTGGTATATATTAGTTATATTAGGTTGTTCAATGACTTTAAGCATATTATTTTATAAAAAATATTTATCAAGTATTATTATTATTACATAATTTGGCAAATGCCGTGGGAGTGTCTCGAAATGATGGGAGTTTTTGATCAACAGATGTGTTGAGCTTGTCAATCAGCCGCGCGTGACAGGAACACCTCGATGCATGAACATGAATATTCACGCAGCCATCTGCTGTCGACGTCCTAATGTCGTTGTGTCTGACTTGACTTGGGATCACTCATTCGCGAATCTCATTCACGATACAACTTATTAAAATTTCCATACACGAATTTTTGTTCCCCTCTACTAGTATACGTTTTATATATTTAGTGTACACAGTATGTGAACAGGTTTTTGAAAAAATGAGTTTTTATGATCTATATAATTTTGATCTTTTTGAATCATCTTTCAAGATATTTGAAATTATTTATTTACAGTGAAAATGTACGGTAGAAATAATACAACAACAATAACAATAATAAGGGTAAAAATATTATTTTGTTACAATTTTAACACTGAGTTGAAAGCATTTAATTTCGTTTTTTATAATAGTAATGTGATATAATGTAGGTAGGCAGGTTTTAATATATATATATATATATATATATATATATATATATATGCTTGCAACTTTATATTATTACGAAAATGGTATTACATACTCAAATAGTTATTAGGTTGCATTCAAAATTTCAAGAACCTATTGATTACTTAGTTATTAGGTTGCATTCAAAATTTCAAGAACCTATTGATTACTTTGAACCTTAATAGAAATGGAAGAATAGTATAATTAATTGATAAATAAGACTGAGCTCGGGCCCAGTTCTATCTTGTAATTAATTCCACTAATAAGCGAAATATGTATGAAGTTTATTTTAAAAGTAGACCCCAAATGAAGGGCAATTACTTGGTCCAGCGAGAGGGAGTGCCAAGGGTGGGCAGCGTTGGGCAGTGTCCAAATCTTGATTGCCGTCCTTGACTCAGCATTCGTAGGAAATCGAATAATTTTGTCACATTGTAAAAAATGAATAAATCTCTATACACTAAAATTGCAATATTTCGAAGGAAAAATTATTTCCCATGTAAAGAAATATATTACTATCAGAAATGTATAAGTTGAGATAAAGGGTATATACCCTTAAATAAAAACATATTTTAAATTTGGTGCTTTAAAATATTTTTCTGAACAAAACATACTATTTATACAATTTTAAAAGCTACACCTCTCTTGTTTAAGAGAATAATATGCTAAGCAATTTATTTACCTTTTTTTATTCGAAGAAGTTGATGTACATTTCACCACGTCCCTTGTGTGGCATATTAAATGGTTAGAAAAATTTCTTACAATCCCAGGTATGAGTCAGGTCCGGGCTCCTTAACATCTTAAGCATTTTGAACATTTGTTTTATAATGTGGAGGTACTCCATCATGCTCAAAATGATGGCTGTTTGCATTTTCCATGTCGTCAAGTTCAGGAAAACAATAGTTTTCTTACATGTCCAAGTAAACATTTCCATTGATAGTTTTTTCAGCGAAGAAAAATGGTCCAATTATTTTTTCTCTGGGCAAGCCGCACCAAACATTTATTTGGGCGAGTCTCTTACCTTTCCTTACGTTGTGCCCATTACACAACCTCTGATGTGAAACGTGGTTTCATCTGAAAAAAACTACTTCATTAAAAAATGATTCATTTTCTGCCATTTGGTTCAACATAAATGTAGCGAATCCTGCTCTTTTCATCAAATCTGTTATTTTTATTTTTTTGAAGAAGTTGAATTTTGGAGGCATGATAATGGAGTCTTTTGTGAAGAGTACTTACAGGTATTCCTAATTCAAGACTACGGCAAGGGAGGGATTTCTTTGGACTTCTAACACAAGATAGTCTGATGTCTTCAACTGTCTGGTTCGATACTGGTGGTCTAACAGGTCTACTTTGCTTTTTAACTGATCCATTGTTTATGAATTGCTTACTCCAACGATTAATTTTGTTTTTATGAAGCGGAGCTTTATTGAATGTTCTTCGAAATGCCCGTTGTACTAAATTCACTGACTTTAACTCACTTAATAACAATACACACTAAGCTTTTTCCTGATTTGAAAACATTTTCGTCAAAAAAACCTAACTTATTGAATAAGAAGTGTTTTGAATAGCACAACAATCAAAACAGCTGTTTAACTAATGTGAACAAAACTGTTTGAGCTACCGGATACAGGGATTCCAACAGAAGTTATTTAATTTGTCTTATAACAGTTTTACAGGATGTTAAAACCACACCATTATTTTATGGAAACCCTATACATATAAAGACCCCAAAGCTGGATAACATATAATATTAAGCTATTTTATTTAGTGATCGTTCACTTATTAGTGCTACTAATATAATTACGAAATAAATGATGCCAGAGTACCCTCTTTCGATTTTATTATTCTGACACGTGTTTCGGGGGATTACCCCATGATCACAGCGTTTATTTAACCTTAAAAGCAAAATATATCTAAACAATGTAGTATTTTGTTAAGTCATGTTTTTTTTCTTGATGAAGTATGAAGTGTTATTAGTTAGAGTATACTTTTAAATTTTCATATAATTAATTGTTTTTTTAATTGAAAAAACAAATATATCTAAACAGTGTAGTATTTTGACTTAACAAAACACTATACTGTTTAGATATATTTTTCTATTATATATGTAATGCATGGTAGGCCTACTCTGGCATTATTTATTCCGTAATACAGTAATATTAAGCTAATAATCAAGATAGAAAACACAAGACGAATATACATATTTATTAACAAATAACTTTAAATGAAAGTAATTTCTCAGAAACATATTATGAAAGAATATTCCAACCAAACTAATGTATGAACTGTGGCTCTAAAAAATACCCTTTTATGTGACATCTGTACAGGGTAAAGGTATATATTACTAAAAAGATATCACGAATATGATTGTAATATAATTGAATACTAAATACACCTTTGTTGTTCATTAGCCGTTATACCGTATCAAGTTCACCAGGAGGCAGTGAATTTTATTTACCCCACCCCAACGTCGTCACCCCGGGGGACGATTGCCAGGCCGGAGCTAATTTCCCAGAGCTGTCGTTCGGGCCAAGTCTCTTCAAGCGTTTTGTTATTTAACAATTCCGATATAATCATTAACAGACACAATTTTCCTTTTATGATACAAATCAAAAGGAAATTTTGGACAAACTTTGGATTTGTCATTTTCAGGTAAAAAAATGGTGAGTCAATTGAATTAAAATTTTATTGTACAAAGATTCCTGTAATGCGCCTGAAGAATCACTATATATATTGTAGGTATATAATTATCATTAAGGAACAAAATAATTGATTTATGATCAAGTTACCTCTTTTAAAGCCTACATAGATCTGTCCACCCAAAAGCCTACGACGAAATAGAGGAGTAAATTTCGTTACAAGTCAATGAAGTGAACAAAATATTATTTTACGGAAGACTCGGTGGTGATTCGGAATAAAACATTGGTGTCGACTGATGAACGATACTCTTCATGCTGCAAAATTACACTCATTTATAGCAAAAGGAGGATATAAAGTTTTGAAGCTAACTTCAATAAACGTAAAAGACTTTACAGCTTCCCGAATTAGTTTTTATTTTTAAACAAAAATTAATTCATTGTATCATTAACTAATTCAATTAGTTTTGTCATCAGGAATCAAATAGTTATTCTACTATTATAATTTGTTATAGTTACTGAAATGGTCACCAAAGCCAAGTATGGATGATTGTGGCGCGATCTTGTAGTCTTGTTACTGAGTAAGGCTGACATAACATCCATATCACATCGCTCATAACTATCCACAGTGCGTGACCTTTTAATAAGCTGGATTACAGGACACGCCTATACAGTTAAAGATAGTAACGAGGCTCGTGCTGCACCAAGGCCTTGTAGACGAGGTTGCAGGCAGAAGTCTCACGGAATCCCGGAAAGGAGAGACTCGTAGTTGTCTACGTACCCCGTTGACGAGGTTTTTGGAGTCTGGACTTTTCCTCCTTGGTAATGCTATTGCCACATGCAGGAAACAGTAGTTTATTTGCCTCTGGCAGAATGTACATGTATCTGTACAGGCCTCGCAGCCACTTGAGAAGCATGAGTAATGTGATATGAGAACATGAGGCCACTGTCAAGTACAACACCCAACGTCTTCAGAGTATCTCTCACTACCAACTGTTTGCCTCCAAATTTAATGCCTATGTCCCGATTCGCATTTCCTTCTATTGTTCCGGGGGAGCAATATGAAGAACCAAGCATTTTTCAGCATTCAACTTGTGACCGATTCACTTATTTTCACCAGATCTGAGTTGTCTCCTAAAAACACCTGGTCAGTGGATTCGATCTTATGAAATGAAATGAAAAAGTGCTTTATTGCCCAAAAATACTATACAAAAACCATTGTTCCACGCAGGGAACGAATGCAGGGAGGGAGTGCACGTACAACAATGACCATGGTGGCCGTTTGTTGGGTTGGCACGACTAAATAGTTTGATTGTATTACTGTTAAACATAAAATAATAAGATAACATTTTACATTATAATTAAAAAGGATCAATTTAAATTAAAAATTTTAACATCTTAATACAAGCACATACAAAATATTCAACAAGAGTCGATAGTTAAATTCCTAGATTAAGCCCCATCTGTAATGCCAAGCATTTTTCAAGAAGTTTGGTAAAAATCACCAATCCTTTCCATTAAAAAAAACTCTAATAATCGTGTTCGGGAGGACATTTTTGCGTAGAAATTCAAATCTGAGTTCACTTAAAATTAGACAAATAGCCACAAAGTGTAACGTGGTTTCATTTTCTCTCAAATTACAAAGAGAACATAATTTGTTTCCAGTTGACCATCGCTTATCATTTAAATAAAGTAACTCAGCACTTAATAGCCCAGGATATCATGCTAATATCGTTATCGTTAGACCAAAGTCTAGATTGAGCAGATGAGGGAGTTTGGTACGCGCGGCCCACACACTCACGCATCCACACGTCACTCGCCTCTCAGCCCTCAGCCACAGTCAAACATTTCGACATCATTATCCCCCAAAATCCAAATTCACCCCAACTTTCACGCTGAATGTTCTTCACAACTTAAAACAATCTGAATATTAATTGTTTTGCCAGAATTAGTGGAATTTTCGGTAAAATACTACTTTGAACAAAACAAATAGTTTAAATTTATAAACAGATTGTAGAAAAACAACTTTTTAAATTCCGATTCTAAATAAATAATATAATTTGGAGTGCCATAAAGCAAATTTAATATTCCTTTTTTAAGAACAATCTTTGAACTGATCTTAACTTTCAAAACAACCCCATACTTGTGCGCCATAGCTAGTAATTGATTTCATTACCGTGTTAAAAATATTGTATTTGAAGATAAAGACACACATTTGTTAACAATTAAATTATTCCATACCGAGTTAATTGATAATTTTGCTTGCCTTGAGATGTCCTAAAAATGTGACTGCCAAAATAGTGTCGTCGTAAAGAGTATGCCAAGGTATTTGTAATTGCTGAATAGTTCTACATGTTTTCCATTGGACCACCACTTATCAGTCACTGCCAACCTCCGTTTCTGAAAACTAATAGTTTTGATTTGTCCAGATTGACTTTTAAATTCCACGCTCTATTCGGACAACAAACCTTTAGCTGCAATATTTGGTGACAAGAAAGGTTATAAAATCAATGGTTATACTGGAAATGGCAGCTGGAAGACTGCAGCAATGGTCGGTGTACATTTCTTAATTTGACTATAAGTTTCAGAATGTTAGCTCTGCCTAAAATTTTGCTGATGCAATATCTTGAATGCCTGGTGAAATTAATGTTTATGACATGTATATTGATATTTTACCCAAAATTTATTATGTAAATTTAGTGTCTGAAGAATTTCCACTTTCACTGAAACTAGTGAAAAGTGAAACCGATACGTATCCTATTTTGAGTAAAGTTTTTATGTTTGTTGAGAATGTTTGGCAAGATAATGTTGGAGATCCTGTTTTGCAAAAAATGTGAACTGAGTACAGAATGCGGTGTTCTAATGTGGGGTTATCGACTTGTAATACTGACAAGTTTAGAAAGAAATTGCTGAATGAGCTTCACTTTACTCACCAGGGCATGACTAAAATGAAATCAAGAGCTAGTTCATATTTCTGGTGGCCGTCATTAGATAGGAATATTAAAGAATTGTCATGTTTGCATTTCTACTAGTCAAACTCCACTATCTGGTTCGGGAAAATGGCTTGCAGACGAAGAACCATTCGCATATACTAATCTGGTACAATTACAACCATCATCATTTGCAATGCATACAGTTGCAACTCATCAGTATGCATTTAGTAAATGACCGGAAGTTTGTGAAGTGACTTCAACATTAACGAAAGTGACACTGAAAAGGGGAGAGAAATTTTTTCCAGTTTTGGACTCGCAAAGATCTTGGTGACGGACAATGGAGCTAACTTCGCCTCAATAAAATTTGAGAAGTTTGGAAGTTTAATATTATTAACCATTTGACAACACCACCCTTCCACCCCTGCAGTAATGGAGCAGCAGAAAATGCGGTGGAGACCTTAAAGAAAGCTTTATTGTAGAATCTTGCAGATTCCGAGAAAAGGAAAGTGTCGACTTCTATAGCAATAAGTAAATACCTATTAAGCTATCAATAAATGGTGTACGACACCGTAAAATAATGTATTTTCTGCTACAATCAGCTGTTCTGATGACAGGTTGTTTTCTTGACATGTTTGGTTTTTGTTTATATTGTTTTCCAGTTTCGGAATAAAAAGATATATTTCATATCACTCATTTGTCTAGTTATTTTAGATACATTTTTTCCTCAAATGGGGTAAATCCCCTCTCTCAGGAGACATACTCATCAAGTGAGTGAATGCTTCTATTGCAAATGGGCTGACAGATTTAATCAATGCAATGCTAATCTCACCCTCTCCAGCACCACTAGTGCACTAGTAGAAGGAATTATCATTAGTCTTAAATTAGCATTAAATCTAATTTGGATATATTTTTGCCATTAATATGCAATATATTCAGAGAATCACTAGTTCAAAGAACTAGTTCAAAAGTTTTCCCTCATGACTTTAAGGTGGCTGCTGTTGTACGAATATTGAAGGCTGTTAGTTTAGCAGAAATTACTTCATTTCGCCCTATGTTGATTAATACAACTACCAAAATATTTGAGTTTGTGATAAAGTTTAAACTTTTAGAATACTTTCAAATTAATAATTTGATTTCAATCAACCAATATGGATTTCTACCAGAAAAAAGGGAAAAGATCTTGCAATATAAAGTCACATTAAAGGTATAACAAGGGCCTATATCTTTTAATTTGTGAAATATTTAAGGCATCGTTTTTGTAAAACTATACTAAACATTTCACAAATTGAAACACAACATCCTAAACAGTATATAAAATAAACTGTATCGGTGGACTGGCATGTACTTTCTCCCTTAAGAAAGCTTAAAAACGACAATCTATTAATAAATAAATAAAACTATACTATTATAAATATAATAATATAATATAATATTATAATAAAACTATCATATTGTCTAAAGTTTATCTAAATATCATTAAATTTTTATTGTTTCAAAAATAATCATCCTTTTTCTGAAATAAATACACAGGTTAAAATAATTGCTACAATTTTGGGTAAGGGGCATAACATCACTCCCCAGGATTATAAAATGTTTTGTTGGTTTTTTGGTGATGTGACCTTACACTGCATAACAAATTGAAACGGTTGAGATATTAATTGATTTTTTAATATTCTCAAAGAATAAAAATTGGGCACTCTAAAGCAATGTACTGCGTTTACGATGGAAGTTAAATTTAACTTTTCTCTAGAACCGTTAGTCGTAAACAAATAATTTAAACAATTGACAGTCGTAGAATAATTATTCGAAGTACTTATTTGTTTAGATTTTTAAGCCGGTTTTAATGGTTATATTAAAATTATTTTATAAAACTATTATTTTACAGAAAAAAGATTATTTTGACCTTTAAAGCCCCATAACCTTTGCACCATTAGTTTTACAGACATACGGGTGATGCCATACTATTTTGTGACCTGTTTAACTATAAACTATGAAAATCAAAACCGTTAGATTGGATTTAGAGAATTATATATTTTTAAGGGGCTTTAGGGGTAAACTACCCCTAAAGCCTAAAAAATTGAAATAAACAAGAAATTGTCTGGAGATATAGCAAAATTGCACCAATGTACCGAATTTCATAAAACCAGACGAACAGTGTGGTCTCGGGTTTATGCACAGACAGACAGACTGATAGACAGATAGACAGGTAGACAGGTAGACAGGTAGACAGGTAGACAGGTAGACCGCCTGTCTACTTTGGATTCAGGGAGCCTCAAAACGGATATATCCACTCTCAACTCAAATTCGAAAATTTTGACGAAAACAATACATTATTCATACATACTTTGTATAAGGAGAGAAAGTAATTATTAAACAAGAAAGAAATACAATCTTCAAAGATACAACACTAATTATTTAGAAACTGTGAAATTTTAAATTATAATAAGTTATATTTTTACACTTACATATATGTTTCTTGATAATGTGGATATATATGTATATAATTTATAAAATTAAAACATTAATAATTTATAATATACATGACTTTAAACAAACCAAGCTAAAAATAAAACGACCCTTTATATTAGAAATTCATTGATAAATCTCTCGGTTAAAGCCTTAAAATAATAAGAAGTATTAATTCATCACCCAATAGAAGGATAACTCATAGCTGAGATGCCCCGTCAGGTGTAAATGACAATGCAGCAACTAACTCAGCCAACGGAACAATGAGCTCTGATCATGACTAACACTCCCTAAGCTACAACTTACTTGCAGAAACTTTGGTAACTGATTGGGAGAACTAGGGCGAGCTCCCTTAGGTAAAGTTTTTGCATTGATATTGTTGATTATAACTAAAAAAGTGATCGTATATGAAAAGTTATAGGCTCAATGCTGTAAACATGTATTAGGATACACGTGCCCGTTAAAAATTCCTCCCTCAACAGGTAGCCTACCTTAAATAAATTGTATACATTTACCAGTTATTTCGAAATAAACTACTTATATGATTTATTTGACACACTTTCTTTATAATTTTTAAAGATTTTAGGTGGTGTAGACTCCACTCGAGGTAAAAACAAAGTTTTTGAACAGTTTTTATTCGGTATTACTATTGGAAGGAGTGTTCCAGGGTATAGCAAAACCCGTTATGAAAAAAAGAAAGAAATTGATTTTTTATTCCACTTATGAATAACAATGGGTGTCCTTAGAAAATGCACTGTGATTACCAAGGAAGGAAAATCTAACCTTTTTTCTAAACTCTTTTTTGCTTTTCAACTGTATGTTAATACAGTAGGACCTCTCATATTCGGACACCTCGGGACCGAGCTCTTGACCGGTTAACGATTGGGCCGGATAAACCAACCTATTTTTAAAACAATAATCTATACATGGAAACATTAAGTTGATAAATATATTAATAACTAGCTGACCCGGTGAACTTCGTAATGCCTGACAGTAAATACATGTTAACTGTAAGATTAGCCATGTTCTGAGGTCGAATAGCATTACGGCTTCATTGTGAAAGGTTATATATTGTGGGTCGCGGCATAGTTAATAACAATACTGAAACGATAAGACATATTATTAACATTCCCATAAAAGAAATAAATCTGAGTGGATTATTTCACAATTTTCAATACCAATCCAAACTCAAACCAAACCTAACTGTAATACAGCTTTTATAGGAAAGATATACAGCACCTGATTATTATAATAAATGTAATATACATATAAACATTGTAATTATTTTTTATTTGGCCAACATATAAACACGTGACTTTTAATCAGACAGAAAATGAAAATGTAAATATATAATACCCCAAAACCGTAAACTATTAACGTAGCGAATAAAGCTGTTCATTTTGTACAGCACATATTTACTTCATAGTTTTACATTAATGAATGATTCAGATGGCATTGGATAGTAAAGCATATTGCTAATGGAAAGTAAACCAATCAGCTGTAGCTAAGAAATAAAATGTTTTCATTGTAGAAAATTTGTAGACAAACTTACTCTCCATAAGAATAATATTAGAAATTTAAAACGCCATAAAATGGAAACTTATGGGGTTTTCGAAAATATTTTTTCACTAAAACCTTCCCGGACACATATAGAGCAACTTCCTAAAATTTCATGGCAATCGGATGAGTAGTTTGGCAACACATAAAGGACATACATACATACATTCAGACATACATACATACATACACACATACATGCATACATTCACACATTCAGTTTTATATATAGAGATGAGGGTTTAAATTTCTTATGTGATTTCTATCGGAAAAATACACACGTTTATAAAATCAACCAAAGCGTCATCAACTATCTCATAAGAAGGTGTTCTAATGCATCGTCACTCGGACAAAACCTTTTCACTCTCTATTTCTCTACAAACAAAAGTCATCAAGGGTTTTCGACATTAATGCCACTCATTAAAAGTGCTTTTTCCACATTTAGTTCGTTGCACATTTTAGCCATAGATCATTTTCTTTTGCTTTTGTTTGACTATCACCACGTTACGTTTTTATTTAACGCACTAGTTTTTTGTACATTACTGTCTTACGTTCAGTAAACGACACTGCAGCTACAGCACCAATCTCGATGTAAAAATCGAGGTGGCAATAAACTGTCATGCCATTGGGCTGAAGTGAATGAGTAAATATAACAAAGAAGTCCAGTGTATATAAAGAAAGAACTTGTACGAATAATTCATTTAATAAAAGAGTTTGATTATTTTGGTAGAAAAAATCTTCGTCATGGTTGAATGCAAAACATATAGACGCTCTTTCTAGCAGAGCTAAAACTAATGTGTGGCTCTCGATCACTGATCAAATAACCAGAGATAGGCCATTACTACAAATCTGGTAGGATAACCTCTTTAGGCTCTCGCCTCTAAAACTGGTACATTAGCTCAACATTAGCTGGGTGGTAATTCATTGTGTATCTCAAAAGCGTATCGTGTGACAAGGGATGGACCGGAATGGCCAGGAACGAGTACCCTCGGGGACAATGCTCCTGTCCCAGTTTCCTGAGGCCTAGCCTCCGTTTGACCTGAAACCTGACGTGCCGGGGGTCGTTCGTTGCAATACAGATGACCTTGCAGACCTCTGTATCCATGCGACACTCCCTGACCAAGGACCGAAGTGGCTGGTTTCTGGCAACACACGAAGGATCCCTTCGGCAGTGCTGTGCACACATCAGTTCCTACAACACCTACAGGGGCACTCCTAGGAATCCTCAGGTGTGCAGATCAAAAAAGAAAAAGAAGAGG
Organism: Nephotettix cincticeps; assembly: GCA_023375725.1. NCBI lineage: Eukaryota > Metazoa > Arthropoda > Insecta > Hemiptera > Cicadellidae > Nephotettix > Nephotettix cincticeps. The sequence continues at coordinate 24,659,230 of CM041786.1, read as the reverse complement.
AAAGACTAGAAATCGGTGGACGAAACGGAGAGGCAAGCAAGAATAGCTCAGAAATATAAAGAACTGAGAGGTAGGCCCAGGAAAATAAGGAAAGCCTTTCTCTCGGTAGATCAGTGATAGAGTCTCGCAGTTTAGCTTGGGCACCCTGGGGGCACCCCGCAAGCGTTGGGGTACTCCCCCCCGTGTAGTCGAAAGCTGACTACCCCTGAGACGGCTAACATTTACATAATACTTTTACTTTTACTTTTTTGTCTAAACCTACAACATTTCAAAACAATACAACTTACAACTTACTAAAATTTATAAATCAGGCAACGTCAGTGGAAAATGTTTAGACGTAAATCAAATCGAATTAGCTTAGTAAGTTAATGAGTTGATATTGAGTTAAAATTAATTATATGCGTTTACGATATGTTTAATAAAGGCAATTTACTCGTATATGTATATACATAGACAGTGAGTAATCGTGGGTACAAAAAATGATAGTACGATTAAAAGGCATGTAACAAGAAAAGAGGGTCTTTGATAGACTGTACAGTTACACTGTATAAACAAATCCTATTTCAGTTGCCGCTGTTCATTGAACTAGGAAAAAGTCCTAATTTATTCTACTATGGAGCTACACTGTCTGACCTAAAGAGGGTTAGTATAAATTAATATCTTAATTATTGATAATATCATAGTAAACAAGTGCTATGAAAACTAACCTTCTGGGGATCTATAGATGTATGTGAACATTTTTTATTTTATTGGATCTTATTGAAGTAAATCTACTAATACGTAGCCCGGCAAAAGGCGGAAAAGAAATCAGCTGATGTATCGATATATTGAGGCACAACTGAGACAATTGTGACTGTCAATAATAAATAATCCGAATCAAATCTTGCTATTTCTTTGTAAATATCAAGAAAATTGTAGAAGCTATTTAATTTAAATTTTAGTTTTTATAGAATTTAGCTTAGTACGAGTATAATGTGCAATAAGACAAAACATATTTAATAGCTTGGACCAAAAATATCTCTTTCATCCTCCCTCATTTTCCCATATTTAGTCAAATTTACCTTCGAATTAAAAATTGACAATTTATGACGATTTGTGACGAAAACGATATATTGTTTCCAAATAGTTTTCTTGGTTTTTGAAGGCCACGCCTGCAGTAGATTATCCCACCGACAATGGAAGGTTATCTCCCCGAGCCAGACGGTCTGCCGTATTGTTGGCAGAATATTGAAGTCTCCACTCTTGTAGACCTAATCGGTTCGAGTCGTTCATTTACTTTTTTAAGATATATTTTCAAACGTGTATTTGAATTCATTACAACAATTTTTTATTTATTTTTCTTCAATTTTCGGGATTTTATTGACCATTCTTCTTTTAAATCCCCTCTTTACAACGATATTAAATACTAATCATTAAAAATAATATTTGCCTTTAGAAAATAGCTATTTGTGTAACAGGAGCGTAAAGGATGTTATATCGCACGAAAGGTTTATATGACAGCACGAAGCGTCAGCTGAGTTCTGCCAGAACTTCAAGGTGCTCGTATTGCACACAAGAATTTTCCTACAATAATAAAGTCATTGAGGTTATGTTTGATTTTCCTGCTGGTATAAATGTAAACATAACTTTTAGGTTTCCGGTAACCTCAGTTTCATTGCGCAAACCCGGAAGTTAGAGTTGTAGGAACGGCGACCGTCGATCAGCTGACTGAAAGCTAACGGCGTGCTATTAGTTAATTTCATATAGATTTGGAACATTCCGCCCATGTACGGCCATTTACTTTGCCGCACTAGGGTGATAATGAGATCATATCCACCTTAGTGCGGGAATGTACTACTTATACGTTCTGCCGTCGGTGCGAAATGTTCCTGTTTTCGGGTGGTTGTAGGGAAAAATATTTTTGTCTACTATTCTTTCCTATATCTACTACTTCTTCAGCACTCATTGATTTTCGCGTTAACTGATGGAATTTGACACTTTGAACCTGTAGGAAAACTATTATATATCACTACCATTTTCTGTGAGTGACGTTTTGGCAACACTTAGTTACGTAAAGAAGGGTTAAAAAAAATTACCAGCCATGCTGAGAAAAAAACTGTTCAAATTTTTTTGATATTTCAAAAAAATATTTGAAATTTAAACTCTTATGTACGGAACTAATCAATAAGCCAACCTGTAAAACAGTTTTAATCTCTTATTGTTATTACTGTCTCTTGTTGTTGTTTTCCCTCTTGTAAGATATGATGAATTAAGTTAACATTGAGTTTATATGTGGGTGCGACTGCCCTGTAGTAGGATTATAATAATTTTTAATTAAAAGTTACATAGAATAGTCTAAAAATGAAAACATAACCTTACTGTATAATGTGTTATCAGAAAGCAAGAACTAGGCTAGCAAGAATCAATTCAAGGTTAGCAAGGAGGTTTCAATTCAATATACTTATATTATAATTTATAAAATGATAAAAAATAAATACAAATAAAAATGTAAAAATATTTCTAGGGTAAACCCTTCTCTCACATTATGTTATTGAGGAGGGTGTTGGCTGAGTGCGTTCACCTCCTATTAATTATACTCGTACAACAATTAAATACATTTATTGAATGCCTAAAATTAAAAAGGTCCACGTAATGAATAATAAGAACCAAACACTTACTAAATGTCTTCACCTATTAAATACATGAGAATTGAGGATTCAAATTAATTGTTTTATAAGTCTTTACGTATTGTTTACATTGCTATTGATTACCACCAAACCTTTTCATTAAATGTTATATTTTGTTTAAAATAGAACCTTAAAAATTTAGTTTAACCTTCAAACACACTGTAAATCATCCTCTCTGTATGGTTTATTTGTAATTAAACTGGTTGTAGAACAACTAAATCAATGGGCTTAATCAAGAATCAAGAATCTTTATTGCCATTGGTCTATTATTACAAAAATACCCCCGTCGCAGCAGACCTGCGTACTCAGCGAATTTCCAAATTAATAATATAATAATAAATGACAAGTTTTATAAAAATCTGTCCATAAACATGAAAATTATTTGCCTATTCTCCATAAGATTAACATGGGAAAGAGTGTGCAGGTTTGCTGCTATGAGGAACATTGAAAGTAGGCATTTCTACTATTAACAATTTTTATATTTAACATTTATACCAACTTTCATGAACATCTGTCCATAAATAAAGGAGTTTGCCTATTCTCCATAAGATTAACATGGGAAAAGAGTATGCAGGTTTGCTGCCATGATAAACAGATAAACTATGATTTTTAAGCATAAATGGATAGACCTCAACCACATGAAGCTAAATATCAAGTTTTATCCAAAAATATTGATTAATATAGGAAATATTAATTCCATAAGATTAACATTGGAGCCCCTCAATACAACATACTGTGTTTAGATTTTTTAATATCTCGGTAACCGTTGGATATAAAGAAAAACTTTAAGGAACTTAATTGTGTAGTTTTTTAAGCTGATTCCAATGGTGAAATATAAAATTATAAATTTTTAAAAATTACATGTGAAAAACGCAAAAAACCCCATTTTGGGGTACAAAACCCCCCCAAACTACCCGTTCCCATTGACCGATATGTCTGGTTTACGAACTCGTCCGAGCATTTGTAGGAATACACGTCTCTACCAAATTTGGTCTCGATCGGACCATTTTTACGAGAGTTATCGTGTTCACAGACACACACACACACACACACACACACACACACACACACACACACACACACACACACATATATATATATATATATATATATATATACATATATATATATAAATTTTAACGACTATTGTTTTTGGACTCTGGGCACCTAAAGAAGAAAAAATAACATTGTCCCGGGCTTAAGTCTCGCCATGAGACCTACGGTAATAGCTTCTTCCCTATGGGAAATTCGCTAAAATACACGGAAATAGGCAAAGTAAAAAATCTTAAAGACTATTTACCCTAGCATGACATACATAAAACAGTTAAAACCTTATATTCAAGTCACAGCCTAAAAATTCCTCTACACTATAAAATGGATTTGCAATGAGCTATTCACTTAAGGTAACTTTAAACCGATTAAAAGAAACAGTCCGTGCATCATGGGGCAGCCTATTGAAAAATTTAACACAGTTAACTCTATAAGAATTACCTGTTTTAGACAATCTGTGCTGTGGTAGGTTGATTTTGTTTTTCGCTCTGGTGTTGTGATGGTGAATTCCTTTTCTTTCATTAAAATCTGTAATGTGCAATTTAGTGTAGGTTAGAATGTTGCATATATAAAGGTTAATAACTGTCATGACTTTGAGTTTAATAAATAGTGGCTTGCAGTGGTCAGTGCACATGACCTAAAAATTGTTCTAAAAATTCTTATTTGTATCAAAAGTATGTTGAGTGCAGCACTTGAGTGGCCCCAAAGGATAACTCCATTGGAAATATGAGCCTAGAAAAATGCAAAGTAAGCTATTTTTAAATATTCAAAGCTTACAAAGTCCCTAAGCTTCCATATAAGATAGGACACCCTTGAAACTTTTCCGCAGATGAACTCAATGTGAGCTTTCCAGTTTAATCTATTGTCAATATAGAAACTTAGTTATTTCACTGATTGATAATCCCCTGCATGAGACAGCCTAAAGAGCGTGTCTTGAGTTTTTTCCCTATTGCACAATAGTTTGTTAGAAGAAAACCAATTTTGAGCATAGTTAAAGGCACTAAATACGTTACTAACTACGTTTCAAACAATTACAATTTATTTTTAAATATTTCTTGCGGTGAACCAAGTGTCGCTACCAACACTGTACAGTAAAGTCAAAGTTTAAGTTTGTTCAACTTTACCACTATTTTTAGCGAATTTCCCATAGGGAAGAAACTATTACCGTAGGTCTCATGGCAAGACTTGTGTGTGTCTGTGAACACGATAATTCTCATAGAAATGGTCCAATCGAGACCAAATTTGGTAGAGACGTGTATTCATTTTCTCGAACGAGTTCGTAAACCAGACATATCGGTCAATGGGAATGGGTAGTTTGGGGGAGGGTTTGTACTCAAAAATTGGGTCTTTTGCGTTTTTCGTATGTAATTTAAAACATTTTTTTCATTTTATCTTTCACCGTTAGAATCAGCTTACAAATTACACAATTTAGTTCCTTAAAACTTTTCTGTATATCATGGTAGAAAACCTGCACACTCTTTCCCATGTTAATCTTATGGATAATAGGCAAATAATTCTCATGTTATCGACAGATTTTGATAAAACTTGTCATATATTATTATTATATTATTGATTTGGAAATTCGCTGAGTATGCGGTCTCCAGCGACGGGGGCAGCAGATTTGCTTAAAAATCATAGTTTATCTGTATATCATTTGTAGCTTGGTGCTACAAATTGTTTCAACAAATTTAAAAACTGAAACTTTGTTTTAACAATCCAACAATCACCGCTCTGGTGAGTATTTTAAGGTTAATATGAGTGAAGGAATTATTATATAGGTTAGTATGATGAACGTAACACATTTAGCCTTGTTGCTGACAAAGGCTAGCTAATTCCATTTCTAGTTCTTTGGTTAATTGGATTAATAGCCCTATTAATCCAAGCTAAACAAAGGCAGCTTGGTCTAGCATCGTTCTATTACAAAGCTTTGTTATAACTTTCCTCAGGATCCAATTTTTATTATTGTATAATTAATATAGCATTCACGATAAGTAATCCACGAGACCCGTTGTCGTTAAAATAGTTTCCGACCTAACACAATATTTTTTTGTTGAAACTCGGGGACTGTAAGTCTTGAAACATCTCAAACATATGCCAACTGTTAATGATCGCTACTTTTTAAAATGACTAACTTATCACACGCAAATATCTTGAACTGGACGTTATTGTTGGTTATTTAATCAGAGGTTGATGAGATGAATGAATAAAATAAAGAGAATAATAATTATCCTCTTTGTGAACAAATTATTCATTCATTTGTAGCTTAGATAAATTACATATGAAAAATAATTTTACTCGTTTCCACATAAGTAAATTCTTTTTATTTAAAAAGAAGTAGTTGAAAATAGTTAAAACCGCAGTTAAAATAAAAAATTAAAACCATCATTTTTCGACGTAGGTTATTCTATCGTTAAAATGGGAATGTGAGATAATTCTATGTCATTTAGAGACCTGAACACAGCTCACGTCCACAGATCTCATATTCCAAGATATCTTCAGATATTTTGGTATGTATACAAAAACTCTACTCACCTGTCACATACACTATACACTATGTTTGATGTTCACCTTCATTTTATATAGTAGATTAAGGAAATAATATCTGAAAATCGTGGTAGAGTATGAATTTTATCTATAAAAGGAAATCTCATTTTTTAAAGTTCATATATGTATCCCTGCGGGTATGCTGGAAACTAAATAATATCTGAGTAATTGTATCATTCGTAATTAAGAGGGAACTTAAATATTGAACCTGTCCGAACATATAAAAATAATTAGGGCCCTTAGAATTGATGGAAGACGTCTATCAATGCCATTGCTTCTTTGGAACCAATGATTTGTAATCAGCATATCAATAATCTATAAATCATACCAACTAGCTTCATGAAAGGCAATATTTATTTTTGTTAGAATTAAAATAATTAAATGTTCTACATTATTTTATTTTATTTTATTTTTTTTTTTGAACGAAGAAATATTAAATAAATATTGTTAATTAATACCCACAGGTGATCCCTGACAGAAAATCACAGAAAGTCTTGTCATGGATATAGTAGGGCAGTCCACCGGTCATACCAATGGCGTGAGCCTATAATGATCAATTTAAGAACTGCTGAATTTTATTTTCTATAATTATTCATTAAAATTGTGTTAAAGTATAATTTAATCATCATAAATTAGTTTTACTTAATATATGAGTGGATTCATACTCAATAAGTATTAAGTGAAAGGGCACCTGATTCCCCTAATCAGGTGCAATTATTTACATAGCAAGATCAGGTGAGATCTGTTCGGATTACAGTCACGTATGTTATTAGTGTCAGCCACGCCTGATATGTAGGTAGTAGCTATGGCCCACCTCATTGGCGCAGACCACTGATTGCCTTCAATTGAGCTGACCTTACAATCCCTTAAAAAATATATTTTCAAAGGGGAGAGTATAAAAGTATAGGTTTAAATTTAGGTGACGTTAGAACCTTAATTGTATATTTAAGTTTTGGAAAATCTTTATCTATAAATTACTTTGACGTCATAGTTTTTTAATAACCTTAAAAATCCAGTATTCATGTTTACTATAGTATAATAGTGTACTACAGTGTACTATTGTACAGTAAGTATAATTTAATACTACTTAGTATACATAGTAAAAACCTTCGAGAAGATTTAGGAAAAATTAAGTTTAATTTATTAAAACCATCAAAGTGACTACACAGCAATGGCTTATCCATGTGCAAAAATGAATTTTTTGAAATGATCATCAATCAATAATATCGCCAATAAAGTTTCAGACTGGATATGACCAGGCATAAAACTAAATATGTCTATTCATAATTGGTTGTGCATTTTAATGGAATATTTATATTTATATGACTAATGTCTGGATAATTGAAGACTGAGTAGTCTATACATTTAAACAAATCGTTATATTCTTAACATTTAATATAATTGGATTTTCAGCCTAAATTGTTCTAAGAATTTAGAATTATTACAAGAGGTTAATTGCTGAAATGCTATTTACATAGTTTCTCAGCCATTTATTCGAGTGGTCATATTCTCATGAACATATTACAAATGAGGAGACAGTTGACAGCTTCTTTCAATGAGAAAGTGGATATTTGAGATCTATTTAGCAATATTTGCTTGAAAAACATTTCATTAGGAGTATTAAAATATGTGGACTAGAAGTTTACTTGCGTATCTAGAAGCCAGACAAACTGCATGTTTAACTGATTGAAAAATACTAACTTTTCTTCGGCAGCTATAGAAATAGGTCGGTTCACCATTAGCGGGTTAACTGCCATGTTTGCCTTAAAACTATTGGTTAAAATAGAAACATTCAGTTTCTACGTACGCATCCCTGTTATAAAAAAAACGGTTCGAATCAGACCTCTCAGGATTTACCACGGTTCGATCAACCTTGCAAGTCTCTACTACTCGGCAATCTCATTTTCCCAACCGAACATCTCTAGCTTATTCAACATAACTTATTATTTTATATTTATTCTGATCACGGCGTTGAGTCTTGTCGACCTCCTGACGACATGTTTCGGGTCCGATGACCTGACGCCAGATTTATCTACGCTGCAAGACAGAGAGCGGTCATGCAAGACCTATGATTGGTGTTTGCTAGTTCTTTTTGGACTAAAGTTTGCAGTCCACATATCAGCTGGCTATTTCATTATCGTTGACAAAATATCGCTCCTCGCATCTACAAGCTACTCGTCACGGGTGATACCTTTTTCACGCCTGATGAACGCTGTGATATCGAAACATGTGCTTCTGCATCGACTGAGGAGAGTTTCGAAATTGGCGGAGTCTCCAGCTACCGTGAGTCGGGTTGTCACTGGAGTCCGAGAGATCGTGAGACGCAACAGAGAAGTTGACAGAGACTACGAAGTGATCGCCGTGGCCACAGCGATGGTCATTTATCTGCGAGTGGTTTTATACCTCTATATGGCTTGGTTTACATTTGGTCTGGGCTATGTCATCAACATTTATGTGCAAAGAGATCCGTGGTTGACCCCGGCGTTCTACTTGCTCATCGCATTGCCAGATGTTCTTCTAATGTACTATTGCTCGTTGGTATCCGACCAGGTGGGATTAATTGTATATTATTATCATTGTTATCATTATAATTACTTTTGCTACCATTACAACAGCCTCATATATCGTAAAAAAACATTATCATGATCATTAGGATGCAGTAGGTTGACCAAGTGACGTTGTAGCTAAACTGAAAACACATGCTTTTAAATAGGAAAACGAGCATTGCAGAGATGTTCAGGGCTTCTGTTTGAGAAATTAGTCATAACAGCTGGACAGCTCATAGATGACGTACTCAACTCACAATCAGAGGGGTCCGAACACAGGTTCGGACCCCTCTGTTTATAAATGACTACTGTGTCATTTATAAACGAGCCAATAATAAATTGCTTATAACTAACAACACTTTGATGTCAGGTGATATCAAGACCATAAGGGGTATGACAGTTCACCATCAAATTGTAAAATGTTCCATTGGTGTTGACAAGGATAAAAAAACAAATAAAAATTATAGCAGCTAGCTCGAAACAAGGAAATGTAGGAAAGTTATCAATAAAGCAAAGCAATAAGCGTAGGTATTTATTGCTTTTGTCGTGAACCGTATTGTATGCCCTTTATGCTCAACTACATTATTCTCTAACTAATAATTTATACAGGCACATCCATACCATTAATGTATGCTATACTGTATTTCATTTTTCAATTTTCTTCTCACGCATTCAGCAAAACGGAGGGTACTTCAGGGACGCCCAGTAGTAGCAGTCAAATTACGCAGAGGCTATTCACACGTCAGATGTGCTCCGTTACCGCACACGTCCGTTTCACATGACGTCAATATTAAATTAAATTAAATATAAAAACTAGGAGGCCTATCCAGGAAAGGTATAGATTCATCGTTTGCCATAACGGTTGATGGTATCTTTTATAATTAACTTGCTGACCCGGCGAACTTCGTAACGCCTGACAGTAAATACATGTTAACTTTAAGATTGACCATGTTCAGAAGTCGAATACCATTACGTCTTCATAGCCTCATATATCGTAAAAAACATTATCATGATCATTAGGATGCAGTAGGTTGACCAAGTGACGTTGTAGCTAAACTGAAAACACATGCTTTTAAATAGGAAAACGAGCATTGCAGAGATGTTCAGGGCTTCTGTTTGAGAAATTAGTCATAACAGCTGGACAGCTCATAGATGACGTACTCAACTCACAATCAGAGGGGTCCGAACACAGGTTCGGACCCCTCTGTTTATAAATGACTACTGTGTCATTTATAAACGAGCCAATAATAAATTGCTTATAACTAACAACACTTTGATGTCAGGTGATATCAAGACCATAAGGGGTATGACAGTTCACCATCAAATTGTAAAATGTTCCATTGGTGTTAACAAGGATAAAAAACAAATAAAAATTATAGCAGCTAGCTCGAAACAAGGAAATGTAGGAAAGTTATCAATAAAGCAAAGCAATAAGCGTAGGTATTTATTGCTTTTGTCGTGAACCGTATTGTATGCCCTTTATGCTCAACTACATTATTCTCTAATTAATAATTTATACAAGCACATCCATACCATTAATGTATGCTGTACTGTATTTCATTTTTCAATTTTCTTCTCACGCATTCAGCAAAACGGAGGGGTCTTCAGGGACGCCCAGTAGTAGCAGTCAAATTACGCAGAGGCTATTTTCAAGTCAGATGTGCTCCGTTTCCGCACACGTCCGTTTCACATGACGTCAATATTAAATTAAATTAAATATAAAAACTAGAAGGCCTATCCAGGAAAGGTATAGATTCATCGTTTGCCATAACGGTTGATGGTATCTTTTATAATTAACTTGCTGACCCGGCGAACTTCGTAACGCCTGACAGTAAATACATGTTAACTTTAAGATTGACCATGTTCAGAAGTCGAATACCATTACGTCTTCATTGTGAAAAGCTATATATTCTGGGTCGCGGCATAGTGAATAGCAATACTGAAACGATAAGACATATTAATAACATTCCCATAAAACAAATAAATCTGAGTGGATTAATTCACAATTTTCAAATCCAATCCAAACCCAAACCAAACCTAACTGTAATACGGATTTTATAGGAAACAGCTGATTATTATAATAAACGTATTATATAAACATTGTAGTTATTCTCTATTTGGCCAACATATAAACACGTGACTTATAATCAGGCAGAAAATAAAAATATAAATAAAAAACCATCAAACCCGTAAACTATTAACGTGGCGAATAAAACTGTTCATTTTGTACAGCACATATCTTACATACATACACACATTCAATTTTTATATATCGAGACTAGCTGACACGGCGAACTTCGTAACGCCTAACAGTAAATACATGTTAACCTTGAAATTGGATACATATTATATAGAGAAAGTATTGTTTACGTCATAATTTTCGAATTTGAGTTTAGTTCTGTATGTATATATACACCGTATCTCCAGGCGTTTTTTCCATTTTTTTGAATTTTTTATTTTAAGGGTAATTCACCCCTAAACAGCCTAAAAATGGGAACAGGTTGGAAAACAAGGAAGAAATTGATTTTTAATATTCTCCATAAGAATAACATTGGACGCTCTCAAACAACGTACTGCATTTATCATGTACACTAAAATTAACGTTTCTCTGGACCTGTTAGTCGTAGACAAATAATTCAAATTATTAATTTGTTTAGTTTTTAAAGCTAGTTTCAGTGGTGATGGTTTAATTATTCTTTACCTTCATTGTTTTAGCTGAAGATTAAGAAAATGATTTTTCGACATTTAAAAGCCCGTAACTTTTGAACCATATTCTACAGACATGCAGATGATGTCATATTATTTAGTACTCTGTGCACTATATAAACGATCAAATTTTAATATGAATCGTTAGAGCCATTTTTTAAAAAATTTTGATTTTTCACGATCTGTTAGAGTTATTAGGAATTTACCCTTAAAAATCCTCCGTCGCAGTAAACCTAAGTACTTAGCGAATTTACAAATCAATAACAATACATGTAGGTTTGATTAATATCCGTAATAAATAAGAGAGTTTGCCTATTCTCCATAAGATTAACATGGGAAAGAGCATGCAGGTTTGCTGCTGCGAGGAACGCTGTATGTAGGCATTTTTACAATAAACTATTTTAATTTTGACCAATACCAAATTAAACATTATATGTCCATAAATAAATGAGTTTGCCTATTCTCTATAAGATTAACATGGGAAAGAGCATGCAGGTTTGCTGCTGTGAGGAACTCTGAAAGTAGGCATTTCTAGCATAAACAATTTTTATTTTGACCATGTATACCATGTTTCATCAACATCTGTCCATAAATAAATGAGTTTGCCTATTCTCCTTAATATTAACATGGGAAAGAGCATGCAGGTTTGTTGCTGCGAGGAACGCTGTATGTAGGCATATTTACAATAAACTATTTTAATTTTGACCAATACCAAATTAAACAATTATTATTGCCACAATATATTTCTTTAATTCACAGAGTACGCAGGTGTACTGCAACGGGGGTATTTTAAATACACGATGATTAGACGCATTTATAGTGGTCTTAAAATTGCCAGACTTAGAACTGGGAATATTTATTTGTCCATACCAAAATAAACTATATATTTGATTAGTATATTTATAGGAGAGAGGCGGCAGTGAATGCTCATTTTTGTCCACACCAAAACTACGGGATTGTGCTGGTGGTGGAGACTCCATTGCAGCGCAAAATAACAAAAGTATCAAATCCTGCATTTAACATGTTATTCACTCAAAAAATGATACTTATTCATGTTAAATTTACCGTAAATTTACATCGTTTGATGTAACTTCACATTCAGAGTAATTATGTAGTTTCACATCTCCTCTAAAACTGTTAGTAAACAGTGAATGTAATTTCACAGAAAACGTGAAACTACATAATTACTCTGAATGTGAAATCACATCAAATGATGTATTTATGTATAACATCTTTAAAGATGAAAAATGGAAATAGTGCAGTTAGGGAACTTGGTAAAAAGATTTCCGGGGTGTTATAAATAAATATATGAAAAATAAATGTATGCTTAGTAACATTATTAAGAATCATATTTTTAATGAATAGTTTTTGGTATCGACAAAAATGAGCATCTACCGGTTCCTCCTAAAAATATACTACTCTCTAGGTATGGTTTTATATAGACAGTTTTAAATTTTGAATTGAGCATAAACCAGATGTGCAAAGGTTGCTTACTATGTTACTCTTATGGGGAAAACATGTCGATTCTGGTGTTAAACTCCTAGTTTAGCACTACTCACAGAATTCACTATTTTGTCGCTAGAATATGCTTTATAACCAACTAATTGCTATCTTAAACTATGCACGTTCCGGCGTATCACTGACGAGTAAAACGCCGGAGCCATTCGGAAGTGCTTGGGTTTGAATCCCAACCATACTTACCAAAAATACAAAAAATAATTGGTAATTGTTACATACAATTCATATTCAATAGTGTGTTAATTGGTGATTGGTAATTAAAAAGTCATTTAAACTAAATATTAGTAACTAATATCCACAGATACTGTGTGACAGAAAATACATATTAAGTCTTAGGATGGATATAATAGTGCAGCCTACTGGTCACACCGATGGGGTGAGCCTATAACGATTAATTTTAAAAACTGCTGATTTTTACTTTCGATTATTATTTGTTGATATTGTGTTATAGTATAATATCACTATCAACAATATTAGTTTTACTTAACATATGAGTGACTGGATTCATATTCAATAAGTATTACGTAAAAGGGTGGAGGATGAGGTATTATTATTTACATAGCAAGATCAGGTGAGATCTGTTCGGATTACAGTCACGTATGTTATTAGTGTCAGCCACGCCTGATATGTAGGTAGTAGCTATGGCCCACCTCATTGGCGCAGACCACCGATCGCCTGACCTTACAATCCATAAATTAAAAAAGTCCATTTTCCACCCTTTAAAAATATATTTCCAAAGTGGAGAGTATAGAAGCATACGTTTATATGAAGGTGACGTCAGAGCCATTATTGTATATTTAAGTTTTGGAAAAACTTTTATTTATAAATTACTGTGAGAATTTAGTTTACATAGTTTTAAATATTTAGTCAATACAAGTTCATTTGAAAGGTTATACTATTACTCTGGGTCAAGTGTAACTCAGAACTAAAAAAATTAATTTTGCCACATAAAACTATTATGTAACAAATTTAAATCAATAAACATAAATAATGAAAAATCCTTGAAAATATCAACAATAATACAAAAAAATGAAAAAACAAGCATATATTGTTTGATTATTATAAAGAATTTATAAACATTAGTAATTTATATATATGACTTTATATACAAAAATAGACTAAAATAGTTAACAATAATTTAATAGTGTTATTTTTTATACACATTTATTATAGTTTAACTTAACAAATTATTACTGGTTAGTAAAGATAGTATTCTATAGTAAACCAATACTGAAGAAAGATCTGTTTTCATTGTAGATTTGTAAACAAACTAACTCTCATGTTTAAAAAGTTAAAACGCCATATGACACCATTTTTCTAAAATATATAAAAAATGGAATATAAAAATAAAATTTATGGAGATGAGTAGTCAAACGCATTAAGACAGAGGGAAAAAAACTTTTATTTATAAATTACTGTGACGTCATAGTTTTTTTTATAAAAGCCTGTAGTCAAGCTTACCATAGTAGGATAGTACATACTATTGTTCAGTAGTTAGGATACGTGGGAAAAACCTTCGAGGACCTTTTGGAAAAATTAAGTTTAATTTATCAATACCATCAAAGTGACTACACAGCAATGGTTCATCCATGTACAAAAATAAAGTTTGAACATAACCATCAATTAATATTATCGTCAATAAAGTTTCATGCTAGATATGACCAGGCATAAACTAAATATGCCTATTAGGTTTGCATTTTTATGAAATAGTTATATTTTGAGTTTAGTTAGATTTAGAGTTATTATGAGAGGTCAATTGCTGTGAAATGATATTTACATAGTTTGTCAGCCATTTATTCAAGTGGGTATATTCTCACGTACCTATTACAAGTGAGTAGACAGTTGACAGCTCTTTTCAAAGTGACATTAGATATTTGAAATCGATTTAGCAATATTTGCTTGATACACATTTCATTAGGAGTATTAAAATATGTGGACTAGAAGTTTACTTGCGTATCTAGAAGCCAGACAAACTGCATGTACAACTGATTGAAAAATACTAACTTTTCTACGGCAGCTATAGATATAGGTCGATTCAAAACCAACAGGTTAACTGTCATGTTTGTCTTAAAACTATTGGTTAAAATAGAGACACTCAGTTTCTACGTACGAATCCCTGTTGTAAAAAGAACTGTTAGAATCAGACCTCTCAGGATTTACCACGGTTTGATTAACCTTGCAAGTCTCTACTACTCGGCAACCTCAATTCCCCGTCCGAACACTTCAAGCTTATTCAACGTAATTTTATATTTAGCATTTATTCTGATCACGGCGTTGAGTCTTGTTGACCTCCTGACGACATGCTTCGGGTCTGATGACCTGACACCTGACCTATCTACGCTGCAAGACAGAGAGCGGTCATGCAAGACTTATGATTGGTGTTTGCTGGTCCTCTTTGGACTAAAGTTTGCAGTCCACATATCAGTTTGCTATTACATTGTCGTCGACAACCCATCGCTACTCGTATCTATAAACTACTTTTCACGACTGATACCTTTTTCACGCCTGATGAACGCTGTGATATCGAAACATGTGATTCTGCATCGACTGAGAAGAGTTTCAAAATTGGCGGAGTCTCCAGCTACCGTGAGTCGGGTTGTCGCTGGAGTCCGAGAGATCGTGAGACGCAACAGAGAAGTTGACAGAGACTACGAAGTGATCGCCGTGGCCACAGCGATGGTCATTTATCTGCGAGTGGTTCTATACCTCTATATAGTTTGGTTTACATTCGGGTTGGGCTATGTCATCAACATCTTTGCGTACGAACATCCGTTGTCCTTGGTGTTCTTCTCGATCATCGCATTGCCCGATGTTCTACTCATGTACTATTGCTCTTTGGTATCCGACCAGGTGGGATTAATTGTATATTAGTATCATTGTTATCATTATAATTACTTTTGCCACCATTACAACAGCCTCATATATCGTCAACAACATTATCACGATCATTAGGATGCAGTAGGCGGTGTCCTGGACCAAGTGACATTGTAGCTAAACTGAAAACACATGCTTTTAAATAGGAAAACGAGCATTGCAGAGATTTTCAGGGCTTCTGTTTGAGAAATTAGTCATAACAGCTGGGCAGCTCATAGATGACGTACTCACCTCGCAATCAGAGGGGTCCGAACACAGTAGTCATTTATAAACGCCAAAATAACAGTAATAATGCAAAATATGCTTTATTAGAATTTACCTTCCTTCCCCGAGTCCCATAATAACACACATAGACAAATGATGAACAAACGATTCCAATGGGTTTGTTCATAATAACGAATAGGTTCTGCCTGTGCGAAGCTAGCATTTCTCTGTAGTATTGATAAATTATATTTCGAATAGAAAGCAACTTTGGCCAAACAAACGTCAAAATATCTAAACAAACCTAAAAACAAACTAGTACATCGTGTTTCAGTTCATATCAACGACATCGCGCTGCTGATGAGAAGGTGGCAGTGTCTATTTATTTCTTCATAGCGCCCACTTCATTTTTAGTTTTAAAAAGCAACTAAGGCAAACAAACCTCGTAAATACCTAAAAAAATAATTTATATTACTGTATTCCACATTTAATTTCCACAAAAGGTGAGGAAACCATCCCACTGGACATAAAAATACTTATTAGAAATATAAAAAAAGTCGGATTGAGATTCTGCCCACTCTTATATGTATAAGTTTAACAATATACCATAGCCCATGGAATGGATAAGAATTTAAGAAGAAATGTGGTACTCTACCACAGTAAATAAATACATTTTTGGAACATATTTTATCAGTAATTTTCCCGCCCAAATACTGTACTCACACTTGACCGATCTGTACGTTCAATATACCTAACAAACTTAGCAAACAAACGTGGGGTGAGCCAACACAGTAAAAATAAGACATTACTGGAACACTGCAGATTAACAAATCCGGGATCCCAATCGAAAGAATCGGCCACGCTACCAATTACGACACCAGCTGATCCATTTTTCACTCACATCATCTTACTCATTTACCACTATAACTGGAATATTAAGCAAATTTAATTACAGTACTGAAATTATTCCTGTGCCGGGGCACGGGTACCAGTTGGTACAATATTATTTTGACGTCATTTAAAGTGAATCTTTTACTTATAGATACAGGAAGTGAAGTTCGAGCTCGATGTCACTATGACAGCCAGAGACACGACCAGACGGCAGCAACAAATGGTAGGCACGAGTATTTTATAATTTAAAAATAAAAAAAGAGTATTTAAATAAACTCTTTCGTAATATTTTAGGATTATGGATAGAACTTATTAAAAATAAACCATTAAAAGTAATCAATTTCTGAAATAAATAAATTGACATCTACATTAGGTACTTTGTGACCGAGTGTTGACATATAAAAGTGTAATTAAAAACATAACCCGAGAACAGGGAAAATAAAAACATCACTTATTTATGTTTTTTTAAACACAATCTTATGACCTATTGAACATTTTTCAATGGTCAGTCGTTCACAACGTTTTTCATCACATTATAAAACATGTCATATATCCTATATAATAAATATGAAAGTTGGTAATTTTGTTTGCTCATGGCTCAAATACATTCTACCCAACGGATAGTTTTTAGTACTGTACTGTATGTCGGAGCTGGAATTTAGTAGAAAGGGTAACTAATAGTAGACACATCAAATATCCTACGGCATATATGCGATTAATATAACTATACTTAAGGAGTTTTTTTGCATTCCTTGCAATTATTTTCTCTTTAAACCTCTTTAAAATTACTAAAAACCTAAAAACTATACTTACAAAAATTGCTAAGCACTGTACAAACCAAAGACTTTACAGACGACAAAGTTGCTTCTATCTTGTAATTGTAAACAACCAGCTGATTCAGCTGATCAGCTGATTGCCAACTCTGCTGATTGATACTAATAGCCTATTACTATTTTCGATACTATTGATAGCTTACCATGGATATGCACGTATATCATCTGTTATTACATTTAGTAGACGATGACCTCAACAACAGTCGATTCTTTCCCTCCCTTGGGTGTGAATGCGAAATAATTAATTTAGAGCTGATAATCATAATCCCAGTATGATTATAAAACATTTTTAAACGCACATGGTCTTATCTTTTACTTTTTGTCAGTATAAATTTTGTCTAATTTGTTGTAATGAAAATCAAAATGAATAGTGTATAGTGTGTATAGTGAATGTGTATAGTGTGTAATGAATAGTGTGTAATATAAGTTTGAAAATCAAGTAAATAAGGAATTCAGCTTACGGTGCCCACGGAGGAACTATTCTGAGGTGGGACTACAATGGAACGCTCATGTGAGAATGACAGTTCATTAATTTCCAACAATGACTGCGCTTTGTGCCTTTATAAGCTTCAGTGCAGTTATGGTCTGATAGGTAATTCAATATATTAAAAACAAAATATGCCATCGTATCTTTGTCACTTTTGACTGACTACATGTTTAGCAATACAATATATAGTACATATATTTAGCTAGGGTAGTATATAATTCATACTAACCTTTATCATATTTTTTTTAGTTTATATTTAACGATCTTATTTTTATTATTAACTAGGCTACTCTCGTTGTCACAGAGAACAGCGTTACATAGACAAACAGACAGAAATATTGAGAAAACACCTTTTCTGGGTATGAAGCGTAAAATGCAATGCGCAGACAAAACTTTAATCGTATTTATATTAATTGTATTTGAGGACATATTATTGAACACTGGCTCCAAGTTTTAACCACTGTTAAAAAAATTAATTTCACCAACAAAAACGCGTCAAAACTAACGCTAGTTTAACGAGAGATTAAAGTAAATCGATGTGGTAGTGACGTATCATGGCACTGAGCTGACATGTGAAACAAGCAAACATTAACCCAAAATAAACGGTATCAGTGAACTGACAAATATTTTCTCCCTTTTAAGGTACTTTGCTAATGACAAATTAACAAGAGAAAAATTGTTTCCCTATTTATTGTGTAATTTTACGTCCCATTGGTTTGTAGCATTCACTTGATCAAACTAGCATTTTATCTAACTCGGTTTAGATTAAGTCGTCAAACAAATAACCACAGAATCACCGTCTCTCAGTATCTAAGAAATGTACAGTGTGTAAAGACTTCCTAAAACAAAGATGGTATTAAGTGGTCTTTATCTGTAATCGTAATGCATTACCTTTATAGTAAACTTGTATAGTATTTTTATGTTTATCAGGTATCGTTGCTGTTACGAGAGCTGGACCTCGGCTGTGTAGATTTCTGCCCATTGGGTCTCTTCACCTTTGATCGGAAAACTCTTGTCTCCGTGAGTGATGGTTGTATATTGTTTGAGTTAGCCTCCGAAAATCTGTTTTGTTTACAAAATAGGTTTTGGTTTAATGCTTCTAGAAAATATTTATGTCTGAGTAGATTGAAAGAATCCGAAAATCTTGCGTGAGTAGATTATCTTCAGTTCCACCATTATCTTTAGTTTCCATTTGAATAGTCGAATGCTTAGATAAGCTGCTACAAACATATATTAATATATTTTTTTCATACCAAACTGTATAAAAGGTTTTTTAAAATGTCAACCCCTAACAAAATTATGACAAGTTCAGTTATGTTTTAGGACTTAAAAACGCTTTACAAGACTTGGTTGGGATGAACTTTCTAATTTCCAGTTTGTGGCATTGGCCAAAACCAAAAAAATTCTACTAAAAGCTGAATAGCTTTATGGTATTCTCTGAAATAGAATTATTTCAGAGAATACCATCATCTCCTGCGGAAAGAAGCACAGCAGCCGAGTCTCTTTAGTGTTTGACGTTGGGTTCAGAGGGCCAACGTCGAACACTAAATACTTCGAACTCTAATTCCTTCTCAGGGCCTCTGAGCCCTGACTCAGGCCTCTGAGCCCTGACTCAAGGCTTCGTGGGAATATTTCTCCGTTCTGAAGAGAACTGGAATCGAATCGCCAGCTTCGCTGAGTTTATCTTGAAGGCCAAGAAGTCACATTTGGATTGGCTTCATTGAAGATTTGATGTAGAAGTAGTCCTTAACTGGTCAGTTACTACGGGGTTAGCCTAGATAATGTGATAAACTGTTTCGGGCTATTTCTTCTGAAATGAGGGGGAGTTTTTAGTGGGTGTGTGTCCCACACTCCCGGTAGCTGCCGGCTAGCGGTATGCATTTAAACCCCCTAAAAAACTTGCAGTTTGCATTACTATCTATGTTATTATTGAAAATAGCCACCTGACCAATTGGCAAAATCATAGCTCATAATACTGTGCTAATGTTTACTTAATAACAGCTTTATAGATAACTGATGTGCTACGTTTGGATACATTAAAAATATTAAGCCATTCCGGAACTGGAACTATACTGATTTTCTAAACAGTAAACCCCGTTATGAAGAGAATTAAATGAAATCATGTGGACTATATTAAAATTCACTGCTATAGAAATAGACTACTTAATTCCTGCACATTTTTCTTAACTTTTATTAAAGATGGTAAAAAGGTATTCTATTTTTCAGGCAGTTGCAACAGCGATCTCATACATGCTGGTGATCATTCAGTTTTCATAGTTTGTGCCAAGTGAAAGAGGCTTCTGTATAAGAGGTTTAATTTAGAGTGAATATTTAGTTGTTAGCTTATTGTATCACTATACTGTTTTTCTGTAAGTAAATCAAAATAAACTGATGTGTACATAATTTATGTTTTATATTATTGACCAATCATACAATACTCACAGACAGTCTAATAGTACTTGTATAACTATATTCGAGTATATCATACCTCTCTGAGCATTACACATGCCACAGCTTTAACAAAAGTAGTTTAGTTAGAAAAGCGGACATCCTGCTGTCATTTCAAGCCTAGACCCCAAAACGATGGATTTCCATCATGCTACATCGATAGAATTTAATTCACTCATAGACCTCTAATAATTAATATTTATGACGCTACCATTCTAAGTTTACATATATTTTTAATTTTTAACAAATAAATTTAAGACTCCTTAGATATTAAAGAATAGTTTTATTACTTCATTTATATCTAATTTAAAGGCAAAATAATCTCTGATTATTCATGTACTGTACATGATTTATAGTATTTAAAATAAGGTTCAAGGTTATTTTGGGTTAACAGCTAAATGGTAGGATTTGATAACGATTTATACTTTATAGTCCAGTCAGTGACCATTCCCGTGCAGTTGTTCCATACAGCACCGATTTCTGTAAAAATTTGTATTTTCTATTTACCGTCTATAAAAACTACCTTGTGTCGAGGTTTGTTTTTCCCCAGGGGGTGGGGAACTGTAATTTTTTACTCTTCCTGGCGATGAAAACTTTTAAATTAAAAATAAGTCAATAAATCGAAAAATTCTATGATTTTAAGCAACTTTTGAGCAGTAAAGTTTTTTTCTGATATTAAATACTTTTCGACTTATTCGTGAGTGATTTGGTCGGTTTTCAGGCAAAAACATGTTTCAGATATTTTTTGCAAATAACTTTTTGTAAAATAAGCAACTTAATCAAAAACTTGTAGGAATCTAATTTGTACTGTAGGAAAATACAAAAGTTATGATGTATTTATAATTAATAAATTCTCAATTTTAAACCTAGTTATTGTTTGTTAAAAGTTGATATTTTTAAACGGCAAAATGGGGTTTATTCGTACAATAACAAAAAATCAATGCCTTTTTTGGGGCAACCATACCGAACCTTATTTAAAGAACTTAAACAAATCTTCAATTTTATTATTTTTTAAGTTCCTAGCGTTTAAACTAAGCAAGTTAAGAAGAGAATAATGTCGAGTTCTATTTTTTTGTTGCCAAGAACTGATAATCTCACCATATTCTTCTACTCCATTTGTAAAAATAATTATACAATTCGCTTTTATTTGTGTTCTTATTATATGAGTGTGACCCATTTAAAGTATGTATATTTGAAAAAATGAGCATAAAGAAAAAAATATATAATCCAAAATTTACGAAAAAGTAGTGTTATCTTCAAAATAATTTAAAAACTAGTAATAATATGCAACATTTTGTAAAGTAAAAAAGTTATTGGATTTTATTTAAAACCATGTTGTTTTTTATGACAAAATCGAGTGAGATACGGATAATTAAAGTTTGTGAGTTTTCACGCAAATCACCTTTTTTGAGGCATTTTAGCATAAACTTTAAAAAAGTGACCCAGTCAAGTTATGGGGAAAAACGAAAAGTATTTTTTGATACCAATGTGTTTACCAATCAATAATTTGGTTTGCATTGGGTCTGCTGAAATATGAAATACACCATTCTTTCAGTTTTTTAATGACCTACAATTTAGATCTCAATAGGTTTTTCGATTTAATTTATATGTTTTTCAAGTTATATTTTCAAAAACTATCTAAAAATGCGTTTTTTGCCTGAAAGCCAAACACACAATTCACTCTCGAATAAGTAAAATAGTATTGGGTTTCAGAAACAAACCTTTACTGAACAAAAGATGATTAAAATTAGTCAAATTATCGATACCGTGACTTATTTTATATGAAATATATTCAGCCCAATAAGAGTGGCGTCATACTCCCTGGAAAAAGCAACCCAAAAGGGTACATTTTAAAATAGACGGTCAGTAGAACTTAAATCCAAATTTTTATTGAAATAGCTGCTGTATGGGATAAATATACAGTTTACAATTTGTTTATCATCATTGACTGAACTATGAGGGATTGCACAGAATTAATATGTCTAGTTAATGCTGAAAACCCAACATCGTAGGTGAACCAGGATGTTTCGATTCCGAGTCACGTAAGTCATTACTGTCGTCGGTTTGTAACGAGTAGAGGGCCGAGGTTGGTCGTGGATGGGTGAGGGGGAGGGTTGGTGGGAGGAGGGGGAGGGGGAGGTTACTGCAACATAGTCTCTCCATCTGTTAAATAGTGTATGCGGTTTAAATTGGTACTGATGGGTAAATGCATCACTTTATCTGCATTAACGATTTTTAGATGCACGCATAACTAAGCGAATTTGTCAAATCGATAAAAGCATATTGCAGATAATATTAATAATCGATCCCAATAATATGCTTACAAATGTATAGTCAATATTTTGTAACTTAACTATGTAGCCTATAAATATAAGTAGTTTTGAAACTACAGTTGATAGAGGTAGCCAGTGATTAGGATAGTAAGTAGTAAACTCAAATCAAGATTTTACTACCATAGTCATAAACTACCTATTTATTAATCACCACTACATGTTAATGTATAACGTAATATTTAGATTTTTTCATTAAAAAAATTATGACCTTTGAAGATGCCACACACTGCGAATATTCATATAAATTAAAAATCAAAAAGACTAAGCCAAGATCATCAGGCTCTTCAAGGTAATAACTTCCATATTTAAATGGACTGTTTTGATTCCATAATTCTTAGAATATTAGTTTTCTGAGTCCACTAACACCAGTGATGCTTACTAATGTATTTATATGCTTAATAAGATTTTTAGCTTCATATTGAATATACATTCCCTTTGACATATCCATGTTCTAACTTATTTCCATCAGGGAAGTAAATACAATAAGTTATTTATAGGATAGTTAAAAAATGATTGTATTTACTTCCCTGTGGGAAATAGGTTGGATCATGGATATG
Organism: Nephotettix cincticeps; assembly: GCA_023375725.1. Taxonomy (NCBI): domain Eukaryota; kingdom Metazoa; phylum Arthropoda; class Insecta; order Hemiptera; family Cicadellidae; genus Nephotettix; species Nephotettix cincticeps. The sequence goes on along the minus strand of CM041786.1, from coordinate 24,635,576 downwards.
TCGAAATAGAATGTTTTCAATTATTCTAAACTGCTGTCCATATAACCATATGATGTTACTAACCAAATGGTGTCACTGTTTCAAATTTTGGTCTCGTAAATTGCCAACACCCCCCCAGCGCTAAGATCCTTGTCAAAAAATATGATTCAAGAATCTGTATTCTTTACCTAGTTAATGTATTAGAGTCAAGTTTATAAAACACCCATTTGGCATATAAACACTTGTCTTTTATAAACCATAATACTTAAATCAAGTATTATATTTCAATATGTGACTGAAAAGTATAGATAAAATTGCAAGGCATGAGTTTGAATTCTATACTTTAATGTATATTACGGCATATTTGAGCGTTTCAATAGCTCTTCAATAATTATAAAAACAGTTTGCAATATCTCCCTTTTCCTATCAGGCATACTTATGAATTCCCTTTGAAGAATACTTTTAAAAGCAACTAAAAGCATTCATTCACTTGGATAAATGAGCTGAGTTAATATTTTTTACGATTAAAAACGATATTCTATTTTTGTATACAAAATAATGCCAAGACGATAGTTAATGACACGAAACAGATTGAAGGAGAGACTGAAAGAGAGAGAGTGCGTGAGAGGGGAAGTAGGTAGTGAATTTGCTAATATTAATTTCTAATTTGTTTTTAATACTATTTTGTACTTTAACAAACCAACAATGTATAAATAGCAAATAATGATTTTTGTACACGGCCATTCGAAATAACACTTATATCACGTGACCTAATTATACGTTAAGGCAATGAACATATAATGAAAATTCTAAATTTGTGTGTATTATGATCAGTAAATTAATAAAATTTTAGTCTCATAGATAATCATAAATATATGGATCTTTCCATATTCAACTTTCGTACGGAATCATCTAATTTTAACTAACATAACCACATACCACTTATAAAATAAAATTAAATACGCTATATAAAATCAAAATTATTATATTTCTGATAACTGTAATTCTTTTATTTATCTGTGTGTGTATATGTTTGTGTCTGTTTGTGTAAAACTACAACTTTTGACGTCATGGAAATGTGATAAGAAATGGAGTAATTTTGATACTAAATGACACTAGAAGTGATGGGAAAATCATATTTATTTGTTTTATACTCGAATTGACAGTCATAGAATTAAAATAGAGAAGTATGCATAAAACTAGAATTTGTTATTTGGCAAAAAGTTATTATTGATTCTAAAAACTGTATTCATGTAAAAGTTTAATCTTAAACTTGAGACATATGTTGAATTGAATGCAAATAAGAGCCCTGGAAAAGGTACACCCATTAATGAGGACTAAAATGGGTGACCACGAAGGCCTCGAGAGGTGGTAATTGACAAGATTATTCGTCCAGGAATAACTTCAGATCGAGGGATTCCTAGCCTGCCTTAGTTTGTAGATCTCAAGGTATAATATGCTATAGATTAAAATTATCAAAAGATTCATAAGTGATATTATATGATGACACATAAGATTTATAATCTATATTCGGATAGAATGAACAAATAACCTAGATATAAATACCTCCGTAACAACAGAGCTGCGTTCTCAGCGAATATCCAAATCAATAATATAATAATAATACATGACGAGTTTTATCAATATACTAGTGTTACCCGGCGCACGTCACTGCCCTCAAATTTGGTTGTTTTTAATAAACAATTAAGCTCCTATTAGCTGTTAATTGTGTAAACACTAAATCTAATACTTCACCCTTTCATGCCTTCTGGGTCGGAGCCCTTTGGTATATTCATTTTTATTTAATTCTGGTAGCCTAAATCTACTATAGAAACATCACACAACAATAAATTTGTTTGTTTACATTGTCTTGTTTACATTTGAACAAATAATTTTTTTTAACTTTCAAATTATTTAAATCATAAATCTATAAAACTTGACACAGCACCCTCTTATAACTCTAAGTAGTTTAACTCTTTAAGAGTTAAACTTAACTCTTATAACTCTATTGACGGATGTGCACAGATTGTGAATCTAATACAATTCCCAAACCCACTTGAATACACAAGTATTTAATCAGAATCGGTCCAGCCGTTTAGAAGAAGTTCACTTACAAACACACGTACAGAAGATTTTTATATATTAAGATGTTGATAAATATGAGAGTTGGCCAATTCTCTTCATGAGAATAACACGAGAAAGAGTATGCAGGTTTGCTGCTGTGAGAAACACTGAAAGTAGGAATTTCTGCCATAAATCATTTGTATTTTGCCTATTAAAATTGCGAAAATTGCCCATAAATAAAGGAGTTTGCCTATTCTCTATATGATTAACATTGGAAAAGAGTATGCAGGTTAGCTGCCATGATAAACACACAAACTATGATTTTTAAGCAATGAAGCATAAGATCTCAACCACATGAACGTGAATACCAAGTTTCATCCAAAAATATATTCAGTGAAATGTGAATTTTCCTTATCCTCCATAAGATTAACACTGGAACGCCAATATACAATGTACTGTGTTTAGACTTTTAAATATCTCGGTAACCGTTGGAGATAGAGCAAAACTTTACAGCACTAAATTGTGTAGTTTTTTGAGCTTATTCTAATGGTAGAAAATGTCGGACCATTTTTACGAGAGTCATCAAGTTCACACACACACAGACACGGTTATAGCGTTACGGCAATAGCTTCTTCCCTATGGGAAATCCGCTAGTAAAAGTATATTTAGATAAATAAAATAAAGTGTATATACCAATAAAGTCAATGAACTAATGTCTTTAGTAATTGTGCTTACACTGTATCTACCTTCAATTATTTATGTAATTAATTTTAATTAATATAAAAATGGGAGCCAATTTTATTCTTATTACCCAAGCTCTCATTGAAGATGATCGAGTTACCTGGAAAAAAGTTTGATATTTTTCATATTTTTCACAATAACCGACTCTCACTTTGTCAAGAAATGTTTTGTAATCTTATCAGCAAAGCTTTAAAAAACGTTTTACTTAGTTTAACCATCCAACGTATATGGAATAGATATTTTACTAGTGGCATTTTTTTATTATTATTTTAGTATGCAAATTAAAACTATGTTCAATACTTTTTTCTCTGATAAATAATATGATAGTAATAACTATTATAATCATAGTTTTAGTGAATTTCCCATAGGGAAGAAGCTATTACCGTAGGTCTCATGGTAAGACTTAAGCCCGGGACCATGTTATTTTTTCGTCTTTAGGTGCCCAGAGACCAAAAACAATAGTCGTTAAAATTTATATATATATATATATATATATATATATATGTGTGTGTGTGTGTGTGTGTGTGTGTGTGTGTGTGTGTGTGTCTGTGAACACGATAACTCTCGTAAAAAATGGTCCGATCGAGACCAAATTTGGTAGAGACGTGTATTCCTACAAGTGCTCGGACGAGTTTGTAAACCAGACATATCGGTCAATGGGAACGGGTAGTTTGGGGGGGTTTTGTACCCCAAAATGGGGATTTTTGCATTTTTCACATGCAATCTTTAAAAATTTCTAATTTTATATTTCACCATTGGAATCAGCTTAAAAAACTACACAATTAAGTTCCTTAAAGTTTTTCTCTATCTTCAACGGTTACCGAGATATAAAAAAAATCTAAACACAGTACGTTGTATTTTTGAGGCTCCAATGTTAATCTTATGGAGGATTAAAAAAAATTAATTTTTCACTTATTATCTAATATTTTTGGATGAAACTTGATATTTAGCTTCATGTGGTTGAGATCCATACATTTGTGCTAAAAATTATAGTTTATGTGTTTATCATGGCAGCAAACCTGCATACTCTTTTCCCATGTTAATCATATGGAGATTAGGCAAACTCCTATATTTATGGACAGATGTTGATGAAAGTTGGTATAAATGTTAAAAATAAAATTTTTGATGGTATAAATGGCTACTTTCAGTATTCCTCACAGCAGCAAACCTACTCGCTCTTTCCCATTTCAATCTTATGGAGAATAGGCAAAAATTCTCATGTTTATCGACAGATTTTGACCAAACTTGTCATATATTATTATTATTATATTATTGATTTGGAAATTCGCTGAGTACGCAGGTCTGCTGCGACGGGGGTATTAAAATCTGTTAGACGGACTGGAAACAAGTTGTTTGTTCCAAGTTAGTTCAACACTCACTCTTCTATTAAAGACACAACCTGTTAGTTTCTACCTAACCAGGCGGATACTCCTCATCCTCGTCTCGGACCTCTGAGTTGTTCCCTCGTTATCTTCGATAATGAGCGTACAATTTCCATCCTTCGGCAGACTAAAAAAAACACGAGGCAATTTCACTACGGACAAAGTGAAAACACTTAATACTTTTATAGAAATAATATATAATTAATATTAACTACAAAAATAATATAAGTTGTTATACAAAACAGCTCCTTTTGGCTGATTACAGGCAGTATCAGTTAACTTATGAGTTAACTTATGTTTTCATTAAAAATTCTGAGATAACTTATTAACTAACTGACGTGTTCAATGATAGATTGATAGACAGACTACAGTCCGAAACCTACTTTTTTCATTTTAGAAAGCCTTAAAAACTGGCATATCCAACCTCAACTCGAATTCTAAAATTTTTACGAACCATAGCTTTCTTTCTATATGTATACTCTATGCACTACGTATAAAGGTTGAAAATTAAAACTACTGATTTCAGGCGTGAACATATTTTGTGAAAGAAGTGTTAAATAAGAAGAGAAGACATATTGTATTTTTGTACATAAAACCACATGAAAGGCCTTAGTTGGATACGTTGTTTACTAATGGCATGTTTACTTAAAAACTAAGTATCTCATGTTTAGTCAAGTATTGCAATACTGACATTGTTTCCTTTGTCAATATCGGATCGTATAACAACTCGCGATCGTTCCTCTAACTTTTCTGCTGGTATTGGAAGGAAACTGACACCCTGCTCAATATATTTTAATTCTCATAATACATTCCTTGTTTCTCAGATCTGTCTCAACATATAAGCAACAACGTATATCGTTGAAAACCGTCACGAACTGTACAATGTTAGTTTGTTGTTACAATATTAAATTTTAATATAGCTTACATTTTCACTTTACTTTGACAGAAGTAATTTGTTTTATTGGTCTTGAAATCTCTCTACGGAAAAACGTGTATTTATTCCTTTACTGTAAAAACATAATTTTTCAATTTTTAATATTGTAAGATAATCTAAGGTGATATAGATGCTTATGATGTATATTGTTAGAAGCAATGAGTGTACTGTATTTTTAGATTAAGTTGAGAAGAAGAATTTAACTCACGTGTTATTTGTTCATAGTATATACACCAATAATAATTATTAAACCTAGTATTTTTTCACCCAACGTGTCAATGTGTGTTGTAAAAATTGAGTGTTATACTGTGTTTTTGACTTATCATTTGTTATCGTGACGTCTTGTGATGAATAACATACAAGGCTTAAAAATGGACTTAAGAGTCCCGAAACTAGTCGCCTGCTGACTACACTAGAATTGAAGGACGAAGGTATTGTAGCCTATTTTTAGCTAATTATGAATCCTGGAAGCAAGCACGTTTAAACAGAGTTAATAACAAAATGACTCATCTGAAATATTGAACTAAAAATAGATGAGGAGGTATTAGTTGTGAGTTATCCAGAGCCGGGGTCGATCCTCGTGGAAGTGGCACATGTTCAGTCAGCTCTGCCACCGATCTAACATGAGTTTAATCTTGTTTCTCGACAGCGAATTTTTCAATAAACTTGTCGTTTACTACTCCCCTCTCGGAAAGTTTTTTACCCTTCTTGAAATCTTCCTACGTATGTTATAATATTACTAAGGAATAAAAACTATAATCATAAAAGTTTTCCTTTTGCGATTTGAAACCTTACTATAAAATTAAGGCAGGAATAAAGTATAATATTCAAAATCATTTTATTTATTACGTGATCTATGCAAAATTTCTCCAACATATTAGTTTCTTACTTTTTTGCTGTAGTTTAATTAATTATAATGAACTGTATCCAATTAATTAGTTTTTTATGGCATAGTTTCACAACAGTTTGTTGGATGTTTATTATTCAATTTGTTGATTTCCATTCACAACGGCGTAGCCATTCTTTGTAATATTAAAACTGCAAATAAATTATGATGATTTACAGATTATTATGAGGTTATAACTCTTGGTACCAAAACCATTGCAAAGAGTACTATTCACATATATTATGTTGCAGTATAATAGTATTGTCGATAAAGTACATTTAATTGAAAGTAAATTTAATTTATTATTGTAGACATAGAGTTATCACTTGGTAAAATTTGACCTCACACAACCATCGACCACTTCAGGGTAGTATTTTAATGAATTAGAAGCTTCTTACTGGAACTAATACTATATTTAGCAATAAAAAAAGTTTGTTTTGCATTTATTAAACTATATTTTTCACCTGGGTACATGTTTTTAACTTTCTGTATACCTTATTACAGTCTATGTGTATATTTTATGAAAATATTACATAATTGTAACACAGATAATTTTAGTACCAAATAATTTTTCACATATTAACGAACATGCTATTGTATAATGTGTACAATCATATCAGTATATTTGTAATCCATCATCATTCCTCCAAATCATTAGTTTTGATAATTTAATAACCAAACAGTATTAGGTTATGTTAGAGGCTCTGGTGCGGCCTGAAACGTATGGCAGCAGAACTTGGCCAGAAGGCTACACGAACCTTTAACTGTTTATGTGTATGTATAATTAATATAAGTATCATATTCCATTCTCGTTAAAATACCCTACAAAAATGCATATTTCCAATATACCTTTTAAATCCATTGAACCATGTACATTTTAATACTTTTGTATGCAATTTAAATTCGACCTGCAGGTCAAAGCAATATATTTTGATTATTTCATTGAGTAACATGACGAAATGGAAAAAATATATAGATAAATTTTCATAAAAAGCCTAAGCATTTAGGAATAAATTGGCTTTTTATGTTTTTAAGTATTAAATTGCACACATCCCAGAAAATGACTTTATTCACCTTTAAACTGGCATTTAAATTAAAGTATTAAGAAAAATAAAATAAACGGTATCAGTGGACTGACATACTTTCTAACTTACGTTAAGTCAATTTAAAAACAACGGTCCTTAATGAAACTATTATATTCTTCCTTGTTTCTCAGATCTGTCTCAACATATAAGCAACAACGTATATCGTTGAAAACCGTCACGAACTGTACAATGTTAGTTTGTTGTTACAATATTAAATTTTAATATAGCTTACATTTTCACTTTACTTTGACAGAAGTAATTTGTTTTATAGGTCTTGAAATCTCTCTACGGAAAAACGTGTATTTATTCCTTTACTGTAAAAACATAATTTTTCAATTTTAGCGAATTTTAAGCTATTAATCTAAGGTGAGACTTAAGATGTTATGATGTATATTGTTAGAGCAATAGTCGTTAAAATTTTATATATGTATATATTATAATATGTGTTTGTGTGTGTCTGTTAGCACGATAACTCTCATGGTCCGATAATATTTTAGAGATAGTATTCTACAAATGCTATGTTTGTAAACCCATATCGTCAATGTGTGTTGTTTTGTAAATGAGTTTTTGCGTTTTTCACATGTAATTTTTAAAATTTTCCATTTTATATTTACATTGAATCAGCTTAAAAATACACAATTAAGTTCCTTAAAGCTATCTCCAACTACGATATATTAAAAAATCTAAACACAGTACGTAGTATTGTGTAAATAATCTTCATAGTATATACACCAATAAAAATTATTAAACCTAGTATTTTACCCAACGTGTCAATGTGTGTTGTAAAAATTGAGTGTTATACTGTGTTTTGACTTATCATTGTTATCGTGACGACTTGTGATGAATAACTGACAACTTAAAAATGGACTTAAGTCGAAACTAGTCGCCTGCTGACTACACTAGAATGAAGGACGAAGGTATTGTAGTATTTAGCTAATTATGAATCCTAGCAAGTTTCGTTTAAACAGAGTTAATAACAAAATGACTCTCTGAAATATTGAACTGAGATGAGGAGGTATTAGTTGTGAGTTATCCAGAGCCGGGTCGATCCTCGTGGAAGTGGCACATGTTCAGTCAGCTCTGCCACCGATCTAACATGAGTTTAATCTTGTTTCTCGACAGCGAATTTTTCAATAAACTTGTCGTTTACTACTACGGAAAGTTTTTTACCCTTCTTGAAATCTTCCTACGTATGTTATAATATTACTAAGGAATAAAAACTATAATCATAAAAGTTTTCCTTTTGCGATTTGAAACCTTACTATAAAATTAAGGCAGGAATAAAGTATAATATTCAAAATCATTTTATTTATTACGTGATCTATGCAAAATTTCTCCAACATATTAGTTTCTTACTTTTTTGCTGTAGTTTAATTAATTATAATGAACTGTATCCAATTAATTAGTTTTTTATGGCATAGTTTCACAACAGTTTGTTGGATGTTTATTATTCAATTTGTTGATTTCCATTCACATCGGCGTAGCCATTCTTTGTAATATTAAAACTGCAAATAAATTATGATGATTTACAGATTATTATGAGGTTATAACTCTTGGTACCAAAACCATTGCAAAGAGTACTATTTACTTATATTATGATGCAGTATAATAGTATTGTCGATAAAGTACATTTAATTGAAAGTAAATTTAATTTATTATTGTAGACATAGAGTTATCACTTGGTAAAATTTGACCTCACACAACCATCGACCACTTCAGGGTAGTATTTTAATGAATTAGAAGCTTCTTACTGGAACTAATACTATATTTAGCAATAAAAAAAGTTTGTTTTGCATTTATTAAACTATATTTTTCACCTGGGTACATGTTTTTAACTTTCTGTATACCTTATTACAGTCTATGTGTATATTTTATGAAAATATTACATAATTGTAACACAGATAATTTTAGTACCAAATAATTTTTCACATATTAACGAACATGCTATTGTATAATGTGTACAATCATATCAGTATATTTGTAATCCATCATCATTCCTCCAAATCATTAGTTTTGATAATTTAATAACCAAACAGTATTAGGTTATGTTAGAGGCTCTGGTGCGGCCTGAAACGTATGGCAGCAGAACTTGGCCAGAAGGCTACACGAACCTTTAACTGTTTATGTGTATGTATAATTAATATAAGTATCATATTCCATTCTCGTTAAAATACCCTACAAAAATGCATTGTCTGGAAAATATTTCCAATATACCTTTTAAATCCGTTGAACCGTGTACATTTTAATACTTTTGTATGCAATTTAAATTCGACCTGCAGGTCAAAGCAATATATTTTGATTATTTCATTGAGTAACGTGACGAAATGGAAACAAATATATAGATAGATTTTCATAAAAAGCCTAAAAAAAGCCTGGCTTTTTATGTTTTTAAGTATTAAGTTGTACAAATCCCACAAAATGACTGTATTCACCTTTAAACTAGCATTTAAATTAAAGTATTAAGTAAAATAAAATAAACGGTATCAGTGGACTGACATACTTTCTAACTTACGTTAAGTCAATTTAAAAACAACGGTCCTTAATGAAACTATTATATTCTTTAAAGTTTATCTAAATACCATTTAATAATTTATTGTTTCTAAAAAAAATCATCCAATATCTGGAAAAAAACTAGAGAAACAAAGTTAAATTAATTGTTAGAATTTTATGGGGGCGGACAAACCACCCCCCGTAATACCAAGGGGAAAGGGTTGGGAAATAAGGAAAAAATTGAAGAAATGTTTTAATTTTTCAATTAGAATAACTCTTTCTTTAATGGGTAATTCACCAAGAATTACCCATAAAAATAAAAAATCCAAAAAATTAAAATAAGGCCTGGAGATACGGTGAATATATACATACATACATACTAAATTTATTCGAAATCAGATCAATGGGGTAGGCTGTGGCTGTGTACACATCTAGACACACGCACGCACGCGCGCGCGCGCACACACACATACACACACACACACACACACACACACACACACACACACACACACACACACACACACACACACACACACTCAAACACGCACGGATACACATACTAACACACGGACAGACAGACATCATGTCGAAACCCACTTTTTTGTATTCAGGGGATTTCAAAACGGATATATCCATTCTAAACTCAAATTCGAACATTTGGACGAAAACAATACTTTCTCCATATACTATCGTATAAGTGGGAGAAATTAAATTACACCTAGAAATACTGTCAAAAATTACCCATACAAATTTGACTATTGGCGTGGTCTATGCTCAGACTGATGACGTCACAGAGGCAGAAGTTGCTTCCGAAACTTTGAAAAGTAACCGTATTTAAAATGATCGGTTATCATTCTATTTAGAACGGTTACTGCAAACTTATCAGCAGTTTTGTATCGAACTCGATTATTTTCTCTGAGGCACGATGAACTTGTTCTCCCAATCAGCTGCCAAAGTTTCTGCAAGTAAGTTGTAGCCTAGGGAGTGTTAGTCATGATCAGAGCTCATTGTTCCGTTGGCTGAGTTAGTTGCTGCATTGTCATTTACACCTGACGGGGCATCTGAGCTATGAGTTACTAACTTCATCCAAACCGGTCCCGTGTAAGATTTTGCTTAAGGTACATTATATTTAAATACAATGTTTCCCTATAAAAATTTAACATTGCGTTTTTATACATAAACTGATTCGATAAATCTAACTGAGTTATTGTTTCAGCTATTTAAACTACACCTCCATAGTTGATTTTTTGATTAAATTATAGATAAGTAAGATAAGTATAGATAAGTAAACTAATCAATAACGTCGTTAACTTATTAAGCTAATTACCAATTATATGCTTTGTTAATTCGTATTAAACTTTTAAACTATAATTTATTTTTGAAACCATTCTGAGACGCAGAGTAAACAAATAATTAACTTACATTGAAGGTCCTTTTGCAAATTGATCTGAAATATTAGCAATAAAATATTGAGGTAAAAATTTTAATTTTAATTTCAAAAAAATTCAATACAATTTCCCTGGTAGTTTCTATGGGAACCTGCTACATATTTTCCATCTTAACAATCACAAACATCCCCCCCAGAGCTAACACATATCCATGTCAAAATTGATTATCTATTAAATAGTTGATATATTTTTGACATCTTGACATTTTTTACAAATTTTGTAAATAACCACTGGCTGTTCTCAGATAACAATTGTATTTTTACAAAAAATTAATCTTAAATACAGCTAAAACCCCATTTTCTCACCCAAAACAAGTACAAAACAAATCCTGCATGTGTCTGCAGATAACACAAGTGTAATGTAACCCGTTTTATTAATTATGCTTCATCGACTTAATATATATGAGCGACGAAATACGCTTTGGCCTGGTACAAAACTAATATATTGTAGGATAATCTGGAAGTAGGTAAATTAATAAAAACTAAGCAATGTTTTTTACGTGTAGGTTGTAAGAAAGAACATTATAACATAAAACTGTTCAAATTAAGCTATTGGCACATATCGAAACATATAAATTACAACGTTATGATCCAAATATTATCTATAATGAGCTATGTATACACATTTTGTTATTGTAATATATTTAAACGGATATAGGATATATAGGTATTGTTAACTCATCAAATTGTCAGAAGTTTGGAGTATTTAAACGTCAAGCTCTTAGTTGGATCTATACTTTGAAGTCAAGTGATTAACTTTGCCTCCCACTTCTCTCTTGAGACTCGCTCCATGCTATCGATCTCCAAGACACTTTGGAAATACGAAGTGATACTTGACACTATCATATCCGTAATATTAGTAATACTCTAACTTGTTACTTTTCTTACTTAAACAATACTAGACTAAGTTTATATGGAGAAAGTGTTGTTTTCATCAAAATTTTCAAATTTGAATTGAAAGTGAATTCATCCGTTTTGGGATCCCCTGAATCCAAAACCGCGGATTTCAACGTGATGTCTATCTGTGTGTGTGTGTGTGTGTGTGTGTGTGTGTGTGTGTGTGTGTGTGTGTGCGTGTGTCTGGATGTGTACAGAGCCACAGCCAACCTTGGTCCGATGTAGATGAAATTTGGTATGTTTGTATATTTCACCGTATCAACAGAGCTTTTTTAACTTTTTTGAATTTTAAGGGTAGTTTAAGGGTAGAAAATCCAAATTTCATAAAAATCGGACAATCAGTGTAGACGGGGGCCTGTACACAGACAAACAGACAGACACGTGGACGAAAACCACTTTTTTGTTTGCAGGGGGCCTCAGAACTTTTATACACCCTCAGTTAGACTATTTAGACAAACACAATACTTTCTCTATCTACTATGTAAAAGAGGAGAAAGTAAAAATTAAACGAGTCATTTTGTCAATATTATTTAAACAGTGATTAATTTTGAATTTTTATAATTTATTTTTGTGACTAAGTCACTAATATTCATATAACTGTTGATTAACAATTCGATGTATATATTTTCTGCAAGCCTGTTGCATAACCTGAACCAGATTAATAAGTACACATTTTAGTAAGGATATAGGAACTATATTGGACCTATGATCAGGAGAAGTGCATTTGATATAAGAAAAAGGACATTCTTTTCAAGAAACTTCTCGATGAATATTGCACATGGATACTAAGTTCTTAAACTATAAATTTACGCCGTGTTAAGCTGGACTTTGACACTCTAGTTATCGATACATAGTCAAATATATACTGGGCATATCAAAGAATGATGTTACAATCGTATACAGTTTAACAGTTTTTACTCCATATGAACATGATTAGTATATTTTACACAATGCGAGTATGTATATTGGGATCAGGCAGCTGGAGGCCGAGGACTCCCTCGAGGTAGGGTCCCGAGCTCGACTTCACCTGCCTAAAACACCCTTGTTCCCTATCTTAGTCCTAAATACATGCCGATGGTGGGAGAGCTCACTATCCTTCCTATAAAACATTCTAAATACAGTATGTTTAATTTATAAAAACATAATTCATTACATATTTAAAAAAAATACAATATTGGATAATGTGGATATAGAAATAATTATCTCATGGAAATTAGTCCCATGTTTTAGCTAATAGGTCCGTTTAAAGTAGTAAATTCACCAAACTTCTATAAAATATTTCAAATTATTATAAAAATACTTGAGAGACAGATGGATGTTTGATAAAGTCACTTCAATTTACCCGTCCCGTCTTGCACTTTAATTTAGGCATTCGGGTTTAATCAGACACCGGGTCCCGTCTGTACCGGATGCAGCTCAAGTTGGCGCGGCAGATGGTCGGGTGCCATGTCACAGGAACTGAGATACTCGTCGGTTCATCAGAGAAACTCGCTCGCTTAGTCAACTGCTGCTTAATGTACAATGTGCTTAATGTATGTAAATAATTGCAATCAAAGTGAAAAAAACCATTATTTTAGGTGAGGGTTTGGGGTAACATTTACATACAGACTAGTCTATCACATAAAAGATTGTAGGTTGATTTTCGGGATAAACATCTGGGATTCGACTTAGTCAAAAATATCAAAATATCCAAAAATTGTGCATCCCACACTGTGGTAATCCCCAAAAACTTTAGACCTCCTACAGCACTTGCTTTAATGAAGCCCCGACAGCTCTAGGTCTCACACATCACACTTTGATGAAGCCCCGACAACTTTAGACCTCTCACATTACACGTTGTGTTGAAGCCTCTGCAACTTTAGACCTCTCGCATCACACACTTTGGTGAAGCCCCAACAAATTTAGACCTCTCACATCATACGTTGTGGTGAAGCCCCTACAACTTTAGACCTCTCATATCAAACTATAGTGAAGCTTAGACCTCCCTGAGCACAAGATATGTGAAGCCTTCCCTAAAGTATATTAAAAAAAACTACAACCTATAAAATTAAACCACCATATTCTTTATCACATTCTATTCTTATTTTAACAACATTTGAAAATTCATTGTTTCAAAAATTATTCAATTTTTAAAACAAACAACAAGATAAAACACGTTAAAGTAATTATTTATAGGAGTTTTATGGATATAGCCCCCCACTCAAGTAATACCTAAGGTTTTTATTGGGGTTTGTTGAGTAATGTTACCCTACACTATGTATAGTTACTACATCACATAAGCTTCACAGAAAACGGTTGCGAAATTAGAAAGGAATTGATTTTTTAATATTCTTTAAAAGAATAACAGTTGGTGCTAAGACAACTTACTGTGTTTACCGTGGACAGTAAATTTAACTTTTCTCTGGAACCGTTGTTCGTAGACTAATGATACAAAATACTTACAAATTTGTTTTTAAGTTTGTTAGTCAAAATGTTTAGAAAAATTTGTCGTTTAGCTCAAAATTTAAAAATTGGTTATTTTGACATTATTAAAACCCATAACATTTGAACAATTAGTTACACAGATATACGGGTGGTGTCACTCTTATATCTGTGGAACTATAACGTTTAATCATAAAATTTATTCAAAATCGCTTAGGCAGATTTTGAGAAATTTGTTTTTTTCACATTTCAAATGGTTTATAGGTGTAAGAACCTTAAAATCAAATATTAAAAAAAAAGTAAAAACGTGGTCTGGAGATATAGCCAAAGTGCACCCGTGTACCAAATTCCATAAAAAATGGATAATAATTGTGTTTCGAGGTTTGTACACACATTGACAGACATCAGTCTGATAACCACTTTTTTTATTCTGGGAGCCTTAAAACAAATATGACCTCTCTTAACTAAAATTATAAAATTTTTATGAAATCAATATTTTCTCCAAATTTTGCACAAGGGGAGAAAGTACAAAAACAGTTACCTACCATAAGAAACAAAACGGTTGGATTGCACAGCATATTCTCATATTATATCATATTATACATATTATACCAATATTATTATATTATATTGGTATAATTATATTATACCAATTAACTTATCAACCAACTATTAAAAAAGGATTTATATTCTAAGTTTGAAAAAATTCAAATAATATACATTAGAAACTTTACTTTTCCGTATAAAACAACACCATTGGAGGAGTAAAAATTCCAAAACACCTGATTTTGGGGTTGAAGCCCCATCCTTAAAATACTTCTTTGGATGGAATCCTAAGTGTTTTCACATATTTTCACTTTATACGGAATCTTAAAATAGATTGAATTTTTTTAAGTCGTGGTATATAGGATATACAGGAATGGTGAATTTGAAATATGAGGACCCTTCAAACTTTAAATATTTATAATAGACAGTAGGTAGGTTATGTCATGAAGACAAAACTTACAGCGCAATAGCTTTATTTTCTTATAAAAAGTTTACTTAAGCTATATCTTGTTTGATATAAAATATCCGATTTTATAACTGTTTATTTAATCCGTTCACTATGTTCTGCATTCACAGAGTAACTTGAAGTGACTGATTCCAAAGTCACTCAAAGGGGGTAAAGCAAAAGCAAGCGCTACTTCGACGTCTGAAACTTAGTCAATTTGAGCTCTGTCACTGCACTTTCAACTTGCTATTCTAAGCGAACTATGAAAAATAACTAGTAGAGTCGAACCATCTAGCATATCGTATTTAAAGAGTACCGTGATCTTTTATTTATTTCGCACCCCAAATGAAGATAATATTGTTTTCGGTATAATTTTCCTTGCCAATAACAAAATAAACACAAGCCTTTTCCAACAAAACTAGAAACAAGAGACACCACCAACAATGTGGCTACGATGTGGCTCGTGCATGGGTAAGAGATTGCGAGTTCCCCGTGGTTCGTGGCTGCGAGTTGCTCGTAGTCGGTGACGAGGTCGTGTTCGTGGTGGTGGTGGTGGTGAGGTTGTGAGTTGTTCTTGGAGGTGGTGGTGGTGGTGAGGTTGTGAGTTGTTCGTGGAGGTGGTGAGGTCGTGAGTTGTTCGTGGTGGTGGTGGTGGTGAGGTTGTGAGTTGTTCTTGGAGGTGGTGAGGTCGTGAGTTGATCGTGGAGGCTGTGAGGTCGTGAGTTGATCGTGGAGGCTGTGAGGTTGTGAGTTGATCGTGGAGGCTGTGAGGTCGTGAGTTGATCGTGGAGGCTGTGAGGTCGTGAGTTATTCGTGGTGGTGGTGGTGGTGAGGTCGTGAGTTACTCGTGGTGGCTGTGAGGTCGTGAGTTGTTCGTGGTGGTGGTGAGGTCGTGAGTTGATCGTGGAGGCTGTGAGGTCGTGAGTTGTTCGTGGTGGTGGTGGTGGTGAGGTCGTGAGTTGTTCGTGGTGGTGGTGAGGTCGTGAGTTGTTCGTGGTGGTGGTGGTGGTGGTGAGGTTGTGAGTTGTTCGTGGTGGTGGTGGTGAGGTCGTGAGTTGTTCGTGGTGGTGGTGAGGTCGTTAGTTGTTCGTGGAGGTGGTGAGGTCGTGAGTTGCTCATGATTGTTGGTGAGGTCGTGATTTGTTCGTGGTGGTATGGAGGTCGTGTGAGTTGATCGTGGAGGCTGTGAGGTCGTGAGTTATTCGTGATGGTGGTGGTGGTGAGGTTGTGAGTTGATCGTGGAGGCTGTGAGGTCGTGAGTTGATCGTGGAGGCTGTGAGGTCGTGAGTTGATCGTGGAGGCTGTGAGGTCGTGAGTTGATCGTGGAGGCTGTGAGGTCGTGAGTTGATCGTGGAGGCTGTGAGGTCGTGAGTTATTCGTGATGGTGGTGGTGGTGAGGTTGTGAGTTGATCGTGGAGGCTGTGAGGTCGTGAGTTGATCGTGGAGGCTGTGAGGTCGTGAGTTGATCGTGGAGGCTGTGAGGTCGTGAGTTGTTCGTAGTAGTGATGGTGGTGAGGTCGTGAGTTGTTCGTAGTGGTGATGGTAGTGAGGTCGTGAGTTGTTCGTGGTGGTGGTGAGTTGGTCGTGGTGGTGGTGAGGTTATGAGTTGCTCGTGGTGGTGGTGAGGTCGTGAGTTGCTTGTGGTTGGTGGTGAGGTCGTTGGTTGCTCATGATTGTTGGTGAGGTCGTGAGTTGATCGCGGTGGTATGGAGGTCGTGAGTTGCTTGTGGTTGGTAGTGAGGTCGTGAGTTTTGAGTTTCTTGTGGTTGATGGCAAAGATAAGAATTATAGGATTTATAATACAACTATTACCATTGTAACTGTATGAACTTTTTGCGTTCTGTGATATGGTAACAATTTTATCCATTTTTACTTACGGAAGTATTCTGGGTTTGACAAATTTGAATCGGTCTCAGTGAAGTCGGAATATCATGAATATCATTTACCATTTAGCAATGAAAATATTAGAAAATTCATATTTTTTTATTTGTCCAAACGTTATTATAATATGTTTTTCAAATTCAAAATTATAAATATAATTGTTAATAATTACATACTAAAAAAAGACAAATGACGCGTAAGTATTTTATAAACTGCTGGATCAAGTAAAAGCACTAATAGATCGGTTGATGGAGCAGGGGGCCATTAGCCGGTGGTGCATGTGTCCACAAATTATGGCCACTGATGTGATTCGCACCAACAACACAATGTAGGAAACCTGCTACCAATTCAAACACAAAATACTGTAGCTCATGTCTGTTTTTGTATGCAGTACTCGGAATTATCTGCATGCTCAACATGTACTACGACTTGGAAAATATTTCTCTTTTTATTTTTTTATTTTCTTTAAATATAATAAAATTCCAATCGTTAACGTAAGTACAGACTTATACATACATTCATACATACACATACACACACTTATACATACACACATACATACATAAATATATATATATATATATATAAATTACCCTTCAAAATAAGATCAAACACGATCTGGAGATATAGTTAAAATGCACCCTTGTACCTTGGTCTCGGCGTCTGTACACAAGCAGACTGACATCAGCCCAAAAACATTTTCTTTTATTCAGGAATTAAAATTAGATACTCTCACCTTAACTGTTCCAAAAAATTGCAGAGTACTTCTTTCCATAAACTAGGTGATAATGTAAAGTAAACCTATGTTGGTAGCGTGTTAACTCGGGTTGGGATTAAGTGTATCCAATGAATAATGCTATACACATGTGTTCGTGTGTTATGAGCTACAACAAGTTAATATGTATATTGTAAGGCTTCTCTTGTTTAAGTGTGGCCTAGTTATTTAGTTTTTGCAACAGGTCACGATTACGTCCATAGCGACACAAAACCAGCCCATTGTTCACAATTAATCATCTGTCATTTTCACGCCGACCTCGACCCACCCCTATTGTTGTCTCGGGTGTGGGAATGCTCGTTCCTACTTCTTTTGTCCACAAGAGCTTGATTCTTGTGACTTTTTCTTGGTTTTTGTTCATCCGTGTTGTTCAGATTAGTCACGTTACCAGATGGCGTTTAGTTGTGATTTAAACATGTATCAGTTTGGCATGAATGCTGAAAATATTAGAAATCGGCATAAGTTCCTAAAATGTTACAACAATTTTAGGTTAGTCGGTGACAATACACCCTATTTTTGCTTCTTCCTCTGTACTTACAGTGCATGGAAAGGATTTTCATTATATTTTTTAAATTCGTGTTGAGAGAGTAAATATTGAGTTACAGGATAATTTAATACATGAAAACTGTTTTCTGACAGATTTATATCTATCTGGTTTGTGTATTAGACCCCGAGACCACATCGATAGTCAAATTCTCTTGAAATTAGGTACCATACGAAGATGCACTTTGGATATATGGTAAGACACAATTTAATTTTATGATATTTATTAGGTTGGATCACCCTTAAAAGCCTCTAAAACCGAAATGGATAGAGGTTTTTTAAATATATAATCGAACGAATTTGATTAAAATGTCATATTTTATTTATTTTAATTAAGATTTTAAAAATCAAATAACCAATTTTCTCCTATCAACATGGTTTTCTTCCTTCTAAGTCATCCACAACAAATCTCATGGATCTAACTTATGATAATTCTGGGAACTTGATGCTAATGGAAGGGTACATGTTATTATTATATAGATTTTTCTAAATCTTTGTACAAGGTTAATCATAACATCTGATTACAAACGTTATTTAATATAACATTCTCAATTAGCTTGACTAAATTCATTGCTTCATATTTTCAGAATCGATTGTAAGAAGTTAGTATTCCAGTATTTGAAACATAAATCCAAATAGTTCCATTAATGCATCAGGTGTTCCACAAAGCTCTCGAACTTGAGATCTTTATTATTCTTAATTTTATAAATAATCTCCCAGATGTTTTGACACATTTTAAGTTGTTGCTATACGTGGCCGACATTTATGCAGTATGTGGTTGGTATTTTCCGAATAAGTTGTATCTAAACATATAAATATGCTTTGCGATGACTTTTAATAGGAGAAAAATCGACTTTTGCTTTGTTTTTCAGTTAATGGCAAACAATTGGATCGAGTTTTCAAAATTAAGGACAGGGATGTCGATTTTTGATAGAGGACTGAAATTTGACGATGATTTATTTACATAACTAATGAAACGTACAAGTGTAGGGTTTCATTACTAGAAACTCAAAATTATTCAGCAGTTGTAAAGTGATCATTAAACTATACTATTCATTAGTTGGAAGCAGGTTAGAATACTGTTCAGTAGTCTGGGTGCCCAGTCAGATTACTGCAATCAATCAAATTGAAATAATACAGGATAAATTTCTTTGATATTTATATTTTAAGAAATTTAATGTTTACTGCCTGTGGGGTTTTCCTACCTGAAAATTAAGAACCATTTTTTCTGTTGATAAACTTTCGGTAGGGAGAAATTTGTTAATATTGGTCGTATGTATTTAGTTTATAAATAAATAAACTTTAAAATTAATTGCCAGTTTTTTAAGTACCGTTTCTTAAGATTATATGTTCCAAGAAACATAAGGCTTTCTATTTTATTTCCCTTGCCTAGATGTAACACTCCAAGTCATTATAGTTTTGCATTACACCAAATTGTAAGGTTTATCAATACCAATTCACATAAATTGGACATATTTAATTTAACATGTTTAAAAAGTTCTTGTCTTAAAATATTAAGGAGTAGGAGTTCATGATCTATTTATGTTCTTTCTTTGCCTATTATTATTTGTACAGTCTAATTTACATAGGTTGTTTTGTATATTAGTGGTTACAATTATATACTATTTCTTTAACAACAATAAAAATAAGAGGTAGATGTATTTGATTTTTGTTTTAATTGTTAATCTTTTAATTTTTTTGCAGGACTGTTTTTTGTTTTATTTTTAATATTTATATATATTTTCTCTGAACTCTTGTGTTATCAGTTTTTTGTTAGTCAAGACAGCTGTTTTAGCATATTACTGTAGCTGTTGTGTAATTTATTGAAAATAAATAAATAAAAAAATTTAACGGAGCCGACATTTCTGTAAGCAAAATGCTTTCTTTAAACTATTTTGCACAATACTCCATTGGGGTGTTGTGTTTTTGTTACATTCACCTTTGTTAACGTATGTTATTAACCTTTGAATGAATTATGAATTTAAAAGTTTGCTTGGATTCACAGTATAACAATAAATGAGTAAAGTTAATTTGACCATCACTATCAAAACAAGCTCTCAAGACTAAATAGTTTTTTTTTAATTACAACATTAGTCTATGACACACGGCTGCAGATAAAAGTTTAATTTAATGTCCTCTACGGCACGTTTTCTAGGGGTGAACAATGTTATTGTTATGGACAATCTACATTTACAATATCTTAACATCATTAGAAAACTGGATATAAAAGATATTTAAATATTGTTTTTGAAGTTGGTCAGACGAAAACGGAATATGTTAGTCTAGGCTGCCTTATTGAAGCTATACTTCGTTTTCGCCCAGTAACATCAATGTTAATTATGTGAAAGCATTACTGGTTACACGATAGTCACAAAAAGAGATGGTTGAAGCGTTTACTTAAAGGTTAAGTGGCTATCTAAGGAATTAAATTATTCTAGTTTATTTCATTATCCGGAAAAATTAAATCTTCACGCAATTATGTTCTATAATTAGCACACAATCAAATTGGAAAATAAAAAACATTTAATTCCTTAGATAATTACTTTACTTTTAATTTGACATCCTGGCCATCATTGTAGGACTATTGAGTGGTCAGTAATTCTGTTACGAAATTAACATTGTCCTTATGGGACTAAAATCAAAGATGGCTGAGGTAATACTGACTCTCAAGGACATTTTACTGAGTAATATATGTAACTTATATTGAGGAAGATTTTATTTGTTAGTTTACTGATACCGTTTATTCGTAATTTTTATGTGACCAATATTAATAGCCAATATTCTATTTATATATAACAATGACATCATTTATATGTTAATTTACTCAATAAATTGTCATTTCTTATTTTCGTTACTCTTATGGTAAATGATTCCAGATTAAGTAAACATTCTTGATTGCCAAAATTTAGATCTTTAGTTCTATTGCATAAACGTTGAGAATTCACTTATGACGAAATTATTTAAATTCAATCGGGCCTATTGTCAAACTGATAATTTTTATCATCTTAGAAATAATAAGTTGTTATCTGTCCGAGGGTAACACTAGCACCAAGTTTCTTTCATGAGTTTTCAATGGCTTTATCTATATCCTCACAGGACAATTTACCAGCCAACAAATGATGGATGTTATCTCTTAGTAACGTAGCTGGCAGCCTGGTAGGCAGCGCACTGGCCTAATCTGACGTAACAAAGTTTGTTCAGATTCAACATGTCAATTGCAACTGATCCGCCATGATTGGCAGCAGGCTGGGGATTTGCCACATTTTATAGTAACGCACTCTCCCGGCTGTGTCCAGGTATTACTGGCCTTTCCCATGTATTGACAAACAAAGCTGAATCGAATGTCTGTCAGGAAGACACATGAACGGCTCTAACGATTTTGATTAAAGTGTCATGGTTTAACGTGCTTATGATACTAAATAATATACTACTACTCGTATAGCTGTAAAAATTATGATTAAATATTTGTTGAGTTTAAAAAAATATTTCACGGTAAAATAATTCAAAGGACTAAATTGGGTTGGGAAGTCTAATGCACTGGCGTATCACATAAAACGACTGTAGTTTCCAACGAAGTGCAAAACTTTTTTAAACAAATATTGCACTTCTATTTCGCACATTTATTTTAATTGCTCTATGTTTTCTCCAGTTTGACTATTAATTTAATGTTTTGCTTCTTTTAATTTACTATGCAAGGCTTCACACCACCATTATTCACATCTTACAGGAAAATATTGTTTTCCATCTTCAATCCCAACTCCTGGAACAACTTATGTTGAAGTAGAGCCAACCTTTGAGGTCAACGACCTTTAAATGCCCCGAGAAAACAGCCCGTACGCAACATATGGTAACAGAAAACCCCTGGTGCACAATATTCACCACAAATTAACTTTCTGAGACACCGAGACACCCCAAGGTGGTTTTCAGTGGATGGTAATCGGGTGGTGAGGCTTTTTCTAGATTTTGTTCAGCCACTATTTTGTTCAGCCCCTACTAGCCAACTTCCCCCCGGATGAAACCGAGTGCTGACCTATGCTACTTCTGGAGTTTCATAAAAAAGTAGAGGAATAGGAAACAAAATGCGTTTTTAGTAATTACTTTAAAAACAAAATCGGGAACTCTTAGACAGCATACAGTGTTTACCACAGACAATAAAATCAACATTTCTTTGAAATTATTAGTCGTAATAGTTAAAGGAATTAGATATTGATTTGTTTATATTTTTGTGCGGGTATTTATATTCAACGTTAAACTATTTTTCATTGTTTCACAGGAAAATTTCAAGCAAAAAGATAGGAAAATGCCTTTTTGGACTAAAGTCCATAACGTTTGTAGCGTTATTTTTACAGACATACAGGTATAATGTCATTTGGGACCCTAAGTATTAGAAGCCATGACATTGTAATAAAAAGTTTCGTTAAAATTGACCTTTTTGGGAAATTTTTAATTTTTTAAGGGTATTTTTATATCAACTACTAAAAAAGATATGACACATTTATTTAGGTTTGACAATAATTGTATTATATTAGGTTTATTTTCCCTTTGATCATGGTCTTAAGGACCGAAACATATCAAGATTTAATTAAAATTTAAATAAGGGTACTGCGTTTCAAATGTTTATTAACTTGGTAAACTTGGGCCTTATAAAAATCAAACTACGTTAAATTCGATGTAATACTCAACATAACTCAACAAGTACAGTAGAAAAAATGAATCGATGTTCTATATTTAATACTTTGAAGGTCATTCAGTCTTTAAAGAAATCACAATAATGTTGAATGACCTTCAAGTATTAAGTTAAAGTAATTATATTAATAACTGCATTACTAGTTCGATTCAAACCTTATTACCAAATCAGACAACAATCGGACTGTCTTCTGGAACTAGCTGATTGGCAAAGTTGGGAAGATTGAAACTGACACCTCCTTGATTACATCTCAAGTTTGAGGAATCGCTAATGTAGCGGCACCTCCTCACAAATATTGTCCCATGCTCTAACTTTCTCAATATGTAATACTTAAGAATAGTTTCAAGGTTTATAACATTTTACTCCCCCCCTTTATACATAGCATATAGAGAAAGTATTGTTACTGCCAACATTTTAAAATTTTAAAGTATTTAAAGTAAAGTAAGATTTTAAAACTATCCATGTTAAGGCTCCCTGAATTAATGTTTTCGAACTAAGGTCTGTCTGTCTGTGAAACGACACCGGGGCCACACTGAAGGCTTGATTTTTATGATAATTGGTTTGCTTATGCAATTCCTCCGTTCCATTTCTTTCAATTTTTGATATTTAAGGGTAGTTAAACCATAAATACCCTTAAAAAGTTAAAAAATTAAAATTTCCCAAAAAGGAAAATTTTAACGAAAATGTTTATTACAATATCATGGATTCTAATCCTCAGAGTTTCAAATGACATGGCACGTATATGTCTGTAAAAACAACGCTTCAAAAGTTATGGACTTTAGTTCAAAAAGTCATTTTCCTATTTTTTTATGACATTTTCCTGTAAAACAATGAAAAACAGTTTACATCGACTATTAATACCTGCTCAAAAATATAAACAGATTAATATCTAATTACTAATTAATTATTACGACGTATAATTTCAGAGAAATGTTAATTTCACTGAGAATTAGACTTCTGGTGAATATTGTGCACCAGGGGGTTTCTGTTACCATATGTTGCGTACGGGCTGTCTTTCGGGGCAGTTAAGGGTCGTTGACCTCAAATGTTGGCTCTACTTTAACATAAGTTGTTCCAGGAGTTGGGATTGAAGATGGAAAACAATATGTTTCTGTAATAATGTTGGTGTGAAGCCTTGCATAACAGATTAAAAGAAGAAAAACAGTAAATTAATAGTCAAACTGTAGAAAACATAGAGCGATAAAAATAAATGTGCGAAATGGAAGGGCAATATTTGTTTTAAAATAGTTTTGCACTTCGTTGGAAACTACAGTCGCTTTATGTGATACGCCAGTGCATTAGACTTCCCAACCCAATCTAGTCCTTTGAATTATTTTACCGTGAAATATTTTTTAAAACTCAAAAATTATTTAATCATAATTTTCACAGCTATACGTAGTATGTTAGTATATTATTTAGGATCATAATCACGTTAAACCATGACACTTTAATCAAAATCGTTAGAGCCGTTCATGTGTCTTCCTGACAGACATTCGATTCAGCTTTGTTTGTCAATACATGGGAAAGGCCAGTAATACCTGGACACAGCCGGGAGAGTGCGTTACTATAAAATGTGGCAAATCCCCAGCCTGCTGCCAATCATGGCGGATCAGTTGCAATTGACATGTTGAATCTGAACAAACTTTGTTACGTCAGATTAGGCCAGTGCGCTGCCTACCAGGCTGCCAACTACGTTACTAAGAGATAAAATCCATTATTTGTTGGCTGGTAAATTGTCCTGTGAAGATATAGATAAAGCTATTGAAAACTCATGAAAGAAACTTGGTGCTAGTGTTGCTAGTGTTACCCTCGGACAGTAATAATATTACTTATTATTACAATAAGTAATAATAACAACTTATTATTTCTAAGATGATAAAAATTATCAGTTTGACAATAGGCTCGATTGAATTTAAATAATTTCGTCATAAGTGAATTCTCAACGTTTATGCAATAGAACTACAAAACTAAATTTCGGCAATCAGAATGTTTACTTAATCTGAAATCATTCACCAAAAGAGTAACGAAAATAAGAAACGACAATTTATTGAGTAAATTAATATAAACATTTTGCTATTGTTATAAATAATAAAATATTGGCTTTAAGTAAAATTAAAAATAATTAGAATAAACATATATTATCAGTAAACTAAAATACTTAATAAATAATTATTCTCAAAAAATGTAATAGTATAGTTTTACATAAATCTAAGTTTATTACATAATATTTTAGAAAGAAATATGTTTAATTATTGTAATTATTGCTATTATATTTTAAAATTATTGAAAAAATAATAATAATTTTACAAATTAATTTCCACTTAACCTTAAATGTTACGTTTTAAATATGCTGCTACCATGTATGTTACTTAATACAAGGAAATGAATAACATAAAATAAAATAATTATTAACATGATAAGTACTTATCAGTGTGAGGAAACCATAGCAATGCTAGATATCTATTGACTCAGATGCTGACATAGCAATTAGAATTATATCTGGAATGTTACTCATGCATATCTCAGGTGCTGGATGTGCTACTACTCCAATATATATATCATTATAAACTATAAAAAGTAATTTATATAAAATTACATATAGCAATACTGCTATATCAGATTATAAAATATTGCTACTATCGGTCAGCAAAAATTACGAATAAACGGTATCAGTAAACTAACAAATAAAATCTTCCTCAATATAAGTTACATATATTACTCAGTAAAATGTCCTTGAGAGTCAGTATTACCTCAACCATCTTTGAGTTTATTCCCATAAGAACAATGTTAATTTTGTAACAGAATTACTGACCACTCAATAGTCTTAAAATGTTGGCTGGGATGTGATATTAAAAGTAAAGTAGTTATCTAAGGAATTAAATGTTAGGTTTTATTATTTTTCCACTGTAAGTGCTTGCTAATTATAGAATATAATTGCGGGGTGATTTGATTTTTTCGGAAAATTACATAAAATACAAATAATTTAATTCCGGCGATAACCACTTAACCTTTAAGTAAACGCTTCAACCACCTTTTTACGACTAAGGTTAACCGATCATGGTGCTGGAGCTCATGTGCTACTCAAGGCAATGCTGCTAATAACTCAGGTGCTGGAGCTCAGGTGCTACTCATAGAAATACTGCTTATATATCAGGTTCTGGAGATAAGGTGCTACTCATGACAATACTGCGCATATCTCAGGTGCTGGAGCTCAGGTGCTACTCACAGCAATACTGCGCATATCTCAGATGCTGGAGATAAGGTGCTACTCATGACAATACTGCGCATATCTCAGGTGCTGGAGCTCAGATGCTACTCACAGCAATACTGCGCATATCTCAGATGCTGGAGATCAGGTGCTACTCAAAGAAATACTGCTCATATCTCAGGTGCTGGGGTTCAGGTGCTACTCACAGCAATACTGCGCATATCTCAGATGCTGGAGATCAGGTGTTACTCATAGCAATACTGCTCATATCTCAGGTGCTGGAGCTCAGGTGCTACTCAAGGCAATGCTGCTAATATATCAGGTGCTTGAGCTCAGGTGCTACTCATAGCAATACTGCTCATATCTCAGGTGCTGGAGCTCAGGTGCTACTCATAGCAATACTGCTCATATCTCAGGTGCTGGAGCTCAGGTGCTACTCAAGGCAATGCTGCTAATAACTCAGGTGCTGGAGCTCAGGTGCTACTCAAGGCAATGCTGCTAATAACTCAGGTGCTGGAGCTCAGGTGCTACTCATAGCAATACTGTTCATATCTCAGGTACTGGAGCTCAGGTGCTATTCATGGCAATACTGCGCATATCTCAGGTGCTGGAGCTTAGGTGCTACTCATGACAATACAGCGCATATCTCAGGTGCTACTCATAGCAATACTGCTCATATCTCTGGTGCTGGAGCTCATGTGCTACTCATAGCAATACTGCTCATATCTCAGGTGCTGGAGCTCAGGTGCTACTCAAGGCAATGCTGCTAATATATCAGGTGCTGGAGCTCAGGTGCTACTCATAGCGATACTGCTCATATATCAGGTGCTGGAGCTCAGGTGCTACTCATAGCAATACTGCTCATATCTCAGGTGCTGGAGCTCAGGTGCTACTCATAGCAATACTGCTCATATCTCAGGTGCTGGAGCTCAGGTGTTACTCATAGCAATACTACTCATATATCAGGTGCTTGAGCTCAGGTGTTACTCATAGCAATACTACTCATATATCAGGTGCTGGAGCTCAGGTGTTACTCATAGCAATATTGCTCATATCTCAGGTGCTTGATCTCATGTGCTACTCATAGCAATACTGCTCATATCTCAGGTGCTGGAGCTCAGGTGCTACTTAAGGCAATGCTGCTAATATATCAGGTGCTGGAGCTCAGGTGCTACTCATAGCGATACTGCTCATATATCAGGTGCTTGAGCTCAGGTGTTACTCATAGCAATACTACTCATATATCAGGTGCTGGAGCTCAGGTGTTACTCATAGCAATGCTGCTCATATATCAGGTGCTGGAGCTCAGGTGCTACTCATAGCGATACTGCTCATATATCAGGTGCTGGAGATAAGGTGTTACTCATAGCAATACTGCTCATATCTCAGATGCTGGAGCTCAGGCACTACTCATGGTAATACTGCGCATATCTCAGGTGCTGGGGTTCAGGTGCTACTCACAGCAATACTGCGCATATCTCAGATGCTGGAGATCAGGTGCTACTCAAAGAAATACTGCTCATATCTCAGGTGCTGGAGCTCAGGTGCTACTCATAGCAATACTGCTCATATCTCAGGTGCTGGAGCTCAGGTGCTACTCATAGCAATACTGCTCATATCTCAGGTGCTGGAGCTCAGGTGCTACTCATAGCAATACTGCTCATATCTCAGGTGCTGGAGCTCAGGTGCTACTCAAGGCAATGCTGATAATATATCAGGTGCTGGAGCTCAGGTGCTACTCATAGCGATACTGCTCATATATCAGGTGCTTGTGCTCAGGTGTTACTCATAGCAATACTGCTCATATATCAGGAGCTTGTGCTCAGGTTTTACTCATAGCAATACTGCTCAAATCTCAGGTGCTGGAGTTACTTAAAGTTCATAATTTGGAACGATGAATATTTTAAATGTAATATTACGATTTTGATATTAGAATTACGTAGACTCGCAACATGCCTACTGCATCCCAGAGTAACGGGGGAAAAGTATCAGTAACTTCTTAGGACTGTTTGGTGGGCAGGCTAGCCTGGCCATGGACTAGGAAAACAATAATATTAAAACATATCCTTGACCATTTATAGATTCATGCATAATGAATTATATATACCTTTATATTCTTATACATATACCAATATATTCTGCGACTTTAATATTGTTCTATCGTCTAGGCTCTCCATGCTTGTGTTGAGCATGGAGAGTAGTACGGATGCCTACACTGCGGAGGTAAAGGTTTAGGAATCGTAGTGGAAAGTTCACTGGCTAATTATATTGATCCCCCAAAAATTTAACTTTAATTGAATTACAGCTTAGTAACAGTGATTTTTGAAGTATAAAAACAATTTCGGTGAATGTTTAGAAAACTCTCTTCCTAATTTAAAATTTGTGGAAAATTATGGTAGTAAGCTAATAAAAATATTACATTAATAAGAAAAACGGTTAAGCTGTGCTAATTTATAAAATAGCGTCCTTTACTAACCATAATCAATAGTGCAGCATCAAGTGTTTCATCGTGAATAAGATTACTGATATGCTAAGGAGAGTGTACAATCCAGATGCAGAACCCGCTTGAAATTCTATATTTCTGTAACTAAAAGAGTTTATTATATTTGCACCACGAATTTGCTTTTTCAATGACGAATAAATGTAGTTCTCTATTTTTTATTTTTAAACTAATTGTGTAAGTTTTAATTACCTCTGTACATTATTGCATTACTCCCAGATTAAATATAGTCTAATATTGGAGGGATTTCATCTTTTCACAGTATGACAATGAAACCCAACCATGAAAGTGAAACCCATTCAGCAGGATATAAAAAAATTATATTTGTCGTTATGCAGTCTGTGAGATACAAGGAAGATTAGGTGTATCCTACTGAAATAACGTGATAAGTTTCAACATATGTCACACCACGTTATCTTCCACATTTGATCTATGATATGTTAAACGCTTTCAGTAGTATTGTTTCAGTGCATTTCGTTAGCAATGTTTTATTGAACACCAATGATGCTTAATAGATAATAGACGTAGCCTGTAAAACTATGTGCAGTCTGTTTCTGGGCGCAGTGTGATCTGTGAAGATACAGATTTAATATTAATACTCAGTAAATACAATAATTGATGATGAATCAATTTTCAAGTATTTCATTTAGCACTTACACTCGTTTACACACTTTATTCATTGAATTTTAAGCCAACCTTATTGAAGTAATGTTTCATATTTTGATGTACAACTTGTTTAGCCCACAACAGGTTTATTAGAAATAAGTAGAGCATATTAAAAAATCTATTTCTTCCTTATTTCCAAACGGTTTTTCATGAAACTTCGTATGCAGTGTAAGGTCACATCACCCAACAAAACCCACTCAAAAAAGCTTCGTATTACCGGGGGGCTGTCCTCCATGAAACTATAACAATTAATATAATTTTGTTTCTATTGTTAATTTCAGAAATAGGATGATTATGTTTAAAACAATGAATTATTAAATTTTTTTTGATAAACGTTAAAGAATATGATAGTTTTATTAAAGATTGCCGGTTTTAAATTGACTCAAGGGGGAAAGTATGTCTCAGTCTACTGATACCGTTTATTTATTTTATAAAATGCAATAGTTAATACATGCTATTCCTTTTAACAAGTACCTAATTGTTATCAGTGTTTTTGGAGAGAACCCCATACATTTTAGTTTATGTTTATCGATTTATTAATTGATTCATTTTTAAATAGAAAACACATAAAAGATTTAATCATTTTTAATATACTGTGCGTGAAGATTAAATAACAAATTGTCCAAGTCAGCTTGACAAGGAGAAGGATATTGGTGGCTGCGGTGCCCATCTCAATGTGCACGACAGCCGCAGACTCCTCCTTCTGTAGGAATATCCTTTCCCCTCACCCACGGCTACTTATATCATTTGTCCATCTACACTTGTGGCGTTGCCACAAGCAGCCTCTCCCGAGCAGAGGAGAGCGCTAAGGGCTGGTCTTTGGGAAAGTTCACGTGTCTTTTAGACAGGTAACTCTTAACATGGTTTAAAGCTTGTCAAAGCTTCTCAAAGATTTTACAATTACCCGGAAACCTCTTGTCAGGCCCATCTCTTCCTAAGCGATGACAGACATCAATCATCAACCACTATGACGGTTGCATCAACGTCTAAAGCCTTCCCCACTTTCTTTACAACTGACATGACATTCACATTTTTCTCATATGAAATACCATGAATCTTGACGGCATTAGCTCGAGAATATTGCTCCATAGATTAGATTAGATTATTGGTGGAAACCTAACCAGGTAGGTATTTTAAGCCAAGTATGAATGAGAATGAGTGTAGGATGATTGTGGCGCGATCTTTTAGTCTCATTACTGACTAAGACTGACACGTTCCTTAGACAGGACTGTTAATTAATAGCCTAACAGCCGATGGCAACTAAGGGACTTACAGTTTAACGTGGAATCCGAACCACGGCCTTTGAATTACGAATTGGTCTAATTATGAGGATGGTCTTTGTGGATTAACGTAACGAATAATTGTGGATAGTTGTGACCATTGCTCACAACTATCCAAAACTATTCATTACCTCCAAGTAGCTGGATTACTGGACGAAGCCACCGTCCAAGTCATGACAACTATACACCCATCATTACTTTCTGAATCTGGAAATAAATAGTATTTATTTTTTGGTTCAGTTTAAAAAAATTATTTACAAAAGCGAATCCCTCAGAAAATAACTAAGAACACATTTCAATAAAATAATTAATTTAAAAATAATACAATTTTGGGAATAAACCTTCTAAATTAATGAAATATAAACATATTATCCAAATTAATTAGAATGAGAAAATTTCAATTATAAAAAGTTGGATATAGTGGCGTATCCTGTTAAGTCCACTTGAATAGAAATATTTTACTCATATGTTATGTAAAAGGATTTCTCAAGGTGTAAACCTCTAAAAATTAATACTTTAGAGAGCTAAATCCAGAATTTTCCACTTTCTCTTTTGAAGTAACAGGAACTGAAAGATCTTGTGATTGGAAAAGTCGTAGTTTCAATTTCATTATGAGTACCAAGTAAATTTACTGCTTAAGTTAACTGTCAGTTACACGTTAACTGCAGTTGCAGATGATTTACTGCTCACATGTTAAACGGTCGTAAACGATATCTTGATAGTAGCCAACTCAGGGTTACGGCTTGCAGTTACGTTCAATTAATAAGGTAATTACGAGTTTATTGCAAATATTTCACAGTAAATACTAAGGTTATTCTGGTAACTAAAAAAGCAATACAAAGAGGGTTATTAAGTTTATGAAATAAAAATATTGATATTTCTAATATTTAGTTCTATTATTTTGGGTAATTGTTAAAGTTTTGTCTAAGATTTAGATTATTTGAATAGAAGTTTTGATTATATATTGAAGATTTAGACGAGGATAATGTAGTTAATAAGCCCAATAGAAGTAGAAGTAGAGCGGACTTGATTATACAGTATATCTGTCTAAGATCCTTAGACGAGGAAGCCATGTAGTGTAATAAGCCCAATAGAAGTAGAAGTAGAGCGGACTTGATTATACAGTATATCTGTCTAAGATCCTTAGACGAGGAAGCCATGTAGTGTAATAAGCCCAATAGAAGTAGAAGTAGAGCGGACTTGATTATACAGTATATCTGTCTAAGATCCTTAGACGAGGAAGCCATGTAGTGTAATAAGCCCAATAGAAGTAGAAGTAGAGCGGACTTGATTATACAGTATATCTGTCTAAGATCCTTAGACGAGGAAGCCATGTAGTGTAATAAGCCCAATAGAAGTAGAAGTAGAGCGGACTTGATTATACAGTATATCTGTCTAAGATCCTTAGACGAGGAAGCCATGTAGTGTAATAAGCCCAATAGAAGTAGAAGTAGAGCGGACTTGATTATACAGTATATCTGTCTAAGATCCTTAGACGAGGAAGCCATGTAGTGTAATAAGCCCAATAGAAGTAGAAGTAGAGCGGACTTGATTACCTTAGACGAGGAAGCCATGTAGTGTAATAAGCTCAATAGGACTATGCTACAACTAGGCGTCTCCAGTATTGTTGGCCAGACAACACAACACACTCGTGTAACATACATACATATGAATCAATGCCCCAGGACCAGCTGAGTAGCCAGTGTCGTAGCTGACATGGCCTGGCTCCTCGTCTAATAACGGTCTAAGGATTGTGAAACCTCGAGCTCCATACGGTTGTGAGCCGACTTTGGATTTTCAAGCTAAACATTTATATAAAATTTTTGTACTATTTTTGTACCGCAAAAATAAATTTATGTACCATTGAAATAACGTATCTTTAAGCGAAATAAAGTCGGATAACAGGTCAACGTTAAAAACACAAGTGTGTTCAAACTAAAAACAAACTTTCTCAGGTTATTGTACTATTTTTGTACCCTTAAGAAACTAATTTTAATTTTTGTGCCAGTCAATTTAGGTTACTTTTAATACTTTAAATAAAGCGCAGGTCACAGGTCTACGACAAAAAACACAAGTATTTCAATTTGTTAAACTAATTATACCACATTATTGTACTATTTTTGTAGCTTTGTGTACCACAATTGTTGCACCCCTTCAGTTTCAAAGTTACAAGGGCTACAAAAGTCAGCTTACAGGTCCATGGAAAAGGTATGAAATTTCGTAAAATGAATTACACAACATTTTTTTACTATTTTATACCTATTTGTACCGCAAAAATAAATTGTTGCACTGTTAAGTTAACGGGTATGCGTACCCTTTTCGTTTCAAAGCTGTAAGCTTTTAAAAAAGACCTTACAGATAAAATGAATTGTAGAACATTTTTGTAACGCAGAAATAAATTTTTGTGCCCCGTCAGTTTCAAAGCTATAAGTATTTAAAATGTCTGCTGTCAGGCACATTAAAAAACACAAGTTTTTCCTTAAAACAATTGGATTAAGGATCTCGTCAAACGAATTGTACAACATTTCTATTTCTATGTTTTTTGTAAAATGTAATTTTGATTAAAATGGTAATACATGAGACTAGGACTCCATTATGTACTAATATATAATGAAAATAAATACTATTTAAATGCACGTTTTATATTGCATTTCAGTTATTACAACCACTTATTCATATTAAAATACAAATAGCATTACAAATATATTACTACAAAAAATAAAATAATCCTAGGGTATTATACAATTACATTCAATCAATTATATGATTACGCAATTAATTCGACGCTGAAGATTATATTTTATAGTATATAATAGTACAAAACATAAAGAAATATAATATAATTCATTTGACGAAATTGCGTATTCGTGTTTTTTACACACACCTGTAAGCCGACTTTTGTATGGCATACAAATTTGAAACGAAAAGGATAAAAATTATTTTTTGTGGTACCAAAAGGTTCAACTATAAAAAACATGATATCATTCAATTAGCGAAATCTTTTTTTTTACTCAGAAGGAAATACTTGACTTTGGCATAAACCCGTAAGCCGACCTTTTAAAATGCATTTAGCTTTAAAAAAAGGGGGTGGAAACCATTCTTTCGTGGTTGGAAATCTAAAAAATAGTACAATAATAATGTGGTAGTACAATTCAATTAACGAAATTGGTTTTTCAAATTATTTTAAGGAAAACTTGAGTTTATTCCTGTAAGCCGACTTTAGTAAAGCTTTCAAATTTGAAATCAAAGGGGTGAAAATGTTTTTTTTCGGAATAAAATTAGTACAAAAATCTGGTAAAATTCAAGTTACTAAATCGTTTTCCCAAATTTCAAAGGAAACCCCTTTCATTTGACGAAATTTTACACTTGTGTTTTTTCATATACCTACTGTATAAGCCGACTTTTATAACGTTAATAACTTTTAAAGGATACCTGATACTTGGAGTAACCGAGCTTTTAGTGTAAATGTTTTCATTTTTGGTAGACTTTATCAAATATATAGGACATAATATTAAACAGTACAATATTATATAAAGTGTGTCTGATACGTCCATCACAAACTTTAAGATATGGTTTATTTGGTCAAAAAAGCAATGTCGTTCGTTCCTATGGGGGTATATCCTAAAATGCATACTTACCCAGATATTTGCCATTTTGTATTTTTGAAACTATTTTATATGTCAGTCCTCATACGTATAATCGGTTAATTTGAAATTTGGTTTGTGCCTTTTAATATTAAAGACCCAATTTAGACAAATATCAACGCGATTTAAAGTTTAGTTTTTAGATTCTGGCCGTTTAATGTTTTTTTAATACTTAAAAATGGTTTATTATTTGAAAAAATATAAGGATACAAATTCATATAAAATTCAATTCCCTATCCAAAAATACCAAAATAATGAAAATCGGTCAATATAAAACGGAAATTCAAGTACGGGTACTACAGGACTATCATTGCCACTCTGCCTTGTTGGCTCGGTCGAGGGATCATTGTTGCAGCTGTTGACCAAGTACTAATATACACATAATAACGGTATAAGTGCTGAAACTCCACTTTTTACTGTCTATTTTCATAATTTTGGTTTCATTGGATATGTAATTAAAATTTACATAACTTTTTTAATAATGTTTCAAATAATAAACCATTATAAGCTGTTAAATAATTAAATGGTCGCGATTTTGAATCTAAACATTTTATCGCATATTGATATTTTTTTCTTAATTAGGATCTTACCTAGTTTAAGATGCATGCCAAGTTTCTGACAATAGTTTAAAAAAAGACTGAGATAAAATACTTAGAAAACATACAAAATGATGGATATCTGGGTAAGTGTGCATTTTAGGACATACCCCTATAGGAACTTCTCAGCTTTTTTTGACCCAACGAACCTCGTTGTGAAATTTGATGACGTGACAGAACAACCTGGATAATTTTTAAAATATGAACTTCTTAATTGTCATGCTTATAGTTTATAAAAACTACTTAAAATTGTAATATCAAAATAGTTTAAATCGATTTCATATTTCCAAACATAATTTATTCCATTTACTGAAACGTAGATTTCAAAACACAATTGTCTTTAGCTGCCAATACCGCAGCAGGTCTAGAAGATAAACTTGATATATTACTATCATAAATTCGAAGCCCTTTATAGCACTGAGTATCACCGCTTACATTTGGAAACTATGTCCAATAAGGTTTTACCACCTCAATTGCACTTCGAATAATTATAATTAGGGCCTATCTAGATTGCATGGAAATTTATTTTACCATATAGTCAATGATTGTTATAGTATATTAGTTTATTTACGAAAAGAGTGTCATAATGTGTTCTGTAAGACATAAAATTGTGCATACAATATAATATATTGTAATTAAATTATATTATGTCGTACACATAATATCATTTTTTAAACACATAATTTCATCACAATTCCAAACAACAAAAAATTGTATTTTCAGGGAACCGCTGTTCAAAGTCTTTAATGAGTGTTTAGAAAGTTATCGTATTCAATAAAAATTTGATTTAAAAAACAACTAATCTATTATGTTATTCAAATTTAAACCAATTTAAATTAGGTAATAAATTGTAAACTTTACAATAATTGAATAGTACGCAAGTATATCCGTACTCAGTTGTTAACGTATGTTTAAAAAACAATACATTTTATCATTAGAAGCTGAAGATTTTCTTTTTTTTAATTTTTTACAAATTAGGTACTGCTCAATGGTTTTCAAACGCAGGCTCTCGCGGCCAGTGTCAACAATGTCAAGTAGAAAGGGCGAAACGTTTGGCAACAACTCCATGACGACGCGGTTGACGCCGAAAAATCAATTTGACACTGATCAATGATGTTCTAAATGGTAATAATGTTACCTAATCTTTGTACATTAAGTAAATAAAGACACTCTGTTGAAATATAAGTTATTTTTGCTAGTTTCTGTAGACTATCAATCCACACGCTTTCCTTATCGTTGGCCACATCAACAAACAATATAGAGGAATTTTTATTTAAAACTAATTATAAAGCAAATTGTTGCTGCTTGTGTTTTGTTAAAGGAAATTAATAAACATTTGATAGATTTTTAGTTGTATAGTTTAAAAACAGTTAAAAGTAACTGAATTATAATCGTCAAATTATATGTCCGCACTACTTACATAAAATACAAACTAAAGCATGATTTGGGATTGCACTTTCTTCTAAAAATTTCTCCTATATTATAATGAAAAACTTTCAAAAAACTCAAACTGGTTTATCTCAGTAAAAATACGTATAAACAATTAAAAACATTACTTAAAACATTTTTACCGTGGAAGTTTGAAAGACAAATAATAAAATTATAACTGTGAAAAATTACAAATCATTCCCGAGAAGTCTACAGTTCCAAGAAAGTAAATATGGAATGTGAAATTGAGGGACAGCCTATATTACATGAAGATATTTGGCAATATTTCTTCAAATCCATATGCTATAAAATTGAATCCTGAATCCAAACATATTTTGGGTTCCTACAGAGGTGAAATGATTTCATTTATCTCTCTGCAAGTATGGCACAAAACTTTATCATAGCAATGGGATTTAGGTTCTTTCCCGATGTATCAAAAGGAATTTACCTCAAAAAGTTAAAATTTAACAATCAACATATCAATACAAATTAAGAGAGGAGAAGGCTTCTAAGATAAATAAGAATTATACAAATATATGTAAAAGTATTTTTTATATTATACGATAGGTTTATAATAATAACGATATTCGAACACGTATCACTGTAGTGTTATTATAGACTCCATAAGGATTGTACTTTGTTTGAAATGCATTATTGGTGATGGTGGATTTATGTTATTTAGATTATTATTGCAGACATTTTTCATCACGATTTTATTTAAAACAAAGTTTCACGACGTTTCGGGATCTGGAATCTGACCCTGTCCTCAGGTGAACTAATATTTAAAACATAACACAATTAATACATAATCAGGACTAAACCGGTATAAAGCTGAAAACATAAAAGTTTTAAGCAGTCAAAAAACTTACATTCACTAGCCATTACACACATAAGAAACATAACACTTCCCCTCGTCACGGAGACTCAAAGACAACTCTAATGTGTGTAATGGTTAGTGAATGGTTTGTTTGTAAGGTTTTTGACTACTTTAAACTTTTACGTTTTCAGCTTTATACCGGCTTAGCCCAAATTATGTGTTATTGTGTTATGTTTTAAAAATAGTTCACCTGAGGACAGGATCAGATTCCAGATTCCAGAACTGTTCACGCACTTAAAAAAAATTATTATGGCTAAGAGCAAATCAAATACAAAAAGTTATTAAATACATTTTATTTATGAATATGTGAAGTCTATTTAGGTCCAAAGTTTGAAATTTTCCACAGATAAACAAAAATAATACAACGGAATTAGTTTTGTTAAATCCTTATGGGATTTTAATTTTCTAATTTCAAAAAAATAAAATATTTCTAAACCTTAGTTTTGGTAGTTTAACACATCGATATGTTGATAAGGACCTGTAAAATACTTTGTATTCGGTATTTTGTTTTTAATAAATTTCCTTTACGAGCAATTAAAAGATAATTAAACCCATCCCATGTCAAGCGTGTGAGCGCCTGGACTGACTCCTGCCGCCTCTTGACGTAATTTCTTAAAGTGTAAAAAAATGATTTTCTATAACCTTTTTTACCAGTAATTCGCTGATCATAGTGAATTGACGTCAATGTACGGAAATTTAAACACGCCCATTCAGTAATGGCAAATAGATAAGTGACTTGGTCATTTGGTTTATTTTGGTTGGATTCATTAAAACATCAGATGCATTATTATTTATGATAGGTACCACGGATATTGATTTTATTGGTTAATGTAACATTTTTGTCGCTAACAAAAGAAGATGATTGGACAGCGTACATAACCTAAAAGATAGGCACCTAGGCTCTAAGCCGACACGAAACGTTTTTTTAATAAATTGTTTAGCTTAATTTCTTAAAATTTAAAATCTTTGTTTCCGGTGCTTAGTTTTAAGTTTTTAATTAAGTTAACGTTTTTTTCGTTAGTTTAAATTTAAATGAAAACAAGAGAAGGTATTGCTTCACTATTATTATTTGTATCTATATTTTTAATAGACCTAGTACGTTAATGATCAAGATGGTTTTTATGAATTCGTTCATCCCATGACGTGAATGTTAAAGCGTAATCTTAGTTTGTTGCAATCCCTTTATTTTAAATTGAATTTAATCCTACAATAAATTTAAAATTTATTTATTTGATTTATCTGACTGACTGATCTATACAAAACACTGGTTTATTGGTTGACTTTTTCCTTCTCTATTCAATAGGAGTTCGGAGTTGATAGCGGAAATAAATCTGATTGAAAATGCACGCTTGCCTACACGGATGGTTCGAGCCAGAGGGTGGGTGGTACATACATGATTGAAAAATATATTTTAATCAGTCTTGAATAGTCTTTTTCTGCATATTTAAAATTGTATTTAATGATGAATGAAGTAAGGCTATCTATGTATCATGTCTGTTGTGTTCTCGGTGTCAAACGTTCAATGTATGTTTGTATTATTAGACTGGGACCGTGGCGTGTCCTATAATCCAGCTACTTGGAGGACGAATTGAGGATAGTTGTGAGCAATGTTCGGTGGGTGTAGTGTTTTCTTGTGTGGTTTAACGTCCACACCTTTGAATACTACGTTAATCCTCAACGACCCTACTCATAATAATTATACCAGTTCGTAATTCAGGGGCAGTGGTTCGGACTCCACGTTAAACTGTAGGTTACTTAGATATGCCATTGGCTGTTGGACTATTATTTAACAGTTCTGTCTAAGAAACATGTCAGCCTTATTCAGTAACAAGATATCACCACAATAATCTTACACTCATATCTCATTCACACTTGGCTTAAAATACCTACCTGTGTATGTTGTCATTTCAGGTAAAGTATTTGTGTATACCTTGAGCTTATGACGTCGTCCAAGAGACCGATTCCCATAAAACTGCAATATTCTCAAAATGGCTTCTACGTGACCATTACACAAACGCGTGTCTCTGTGTTTGCCTAATATGAAATAGAAGCGAAAAACGGCTGCAAAGATCTCTTAAAAATTCGTAACGCACGTTCTTCGTCGAAGTTAGAAATCCAGACAAATAGGTCTATTCAAAGAGTGGCTAGGGGGGTTTTTACTGAAAAATGTGGTTTTGGGAGTTTTACATATAAAAGTTAAATATTATTAGGACTGTTTAAATCAGCTACAAAATTAGTAATTTGAATCTCTGCTCTATACTGCGATACTGAATCTGTTAAACACAGTACGTCTTTTTGAGCCCAATATTTATCTAGAGAAAAAGTAAAAGTTAAACATTATGCTTTTTTAAATTATTTTTTATGTGAATGTTTAATTTTATTGCAAAAAATAACAGCTTAGTACATCTGTTTTTTTCCTTTGAATTCATGTATGTGTAGTGAAGGGACGCCAATCGGGCATAGCCTCGGGGCAACCCAGTTATTCATCATAAATGTTAAGGTCTAAATAATCGCTAGTAGTTTATTTTGTTGTATAAGTATAGTTGGTTTATGTATTTGTTTATCCGTTGAGTGGTTTATTGAAAAGTGAATTTCATAAGATTACTACTGTAATGTATTGTATTATGTACTTTTTTGATTAATAAAGAATTATTATTATATCTCGCTTATTTTTAAAAATATTGAAATGAAAATTTGTATACAGCTTCATATGGTGAAATTATAATGTTGTAAGCGAAAAATATATTTTTCATTACACTGTACCGAATACAGCTGCTTTCGACGATAGTTGCGAGTACATAAAGTAAGTTTTCCCAGCCTAGGCCAGGTACATCAGCTGGAGATTTACCCACACTAGTATTAGTTACGATTTCTGACGCTATTAGCGATCGGCACTAGTTTCTTTACAATACTGCCAGTGATGGTTGTAAAAAGTGAAATCAGCTGTAAACCTGTAAAACCAATATTGCTGTTGCCATTGTACCGGTACTGAGGGAATCAAATGGGCAACTAAAGGTCAGTTTGAAAAATTATATAACTTAATTAGTCATCTTAATATGATTACAGTGTAGTGAAAAATATCGCCCATAACTCGGATTGAAAATTTAAACTCGATCGTGGCCTGGAAACAACCACTTTCCTTCCTTGCAATGAAATATACTATTTTTTACTTGTGATAGTAAACCTACTTACTCATTATTTACTTACTCATAGCCTACTGGCTTATTTATTACCAGTTACACTCTCATAGAGAATAGTAAATCGAAAAAACATCTTTATATAACTAAGCGTACTATGATAAAGTTTGTATATGGTCCAATCTATGATCAAGCTTAATACTACCACTAGTATTTCATAAATTAATGAAAATCTTCTGCTAACGCAGATCTATTGCTATGATCAAGCTTAATACTACCACTAGTATTTCATAAATTAATGAAAATCTTCTGCTAACGCAGATCTATTGCTAAGGGGGTATTATTGTAGTTGTATAATATTTTACGTAAATATTTTTTTAATAAGAACCAATTATTTATAAAGATAGGCCTATTATTTATTTATGTTAGGCCTTAAAAGTGTGATGTGATATAGACAAAAGTTACGAGACTTAAAATATTTTTCCTCTGAGAGTGTCGTGAATATTTGACTGTAGTTCTAGTATATTAATTGATATGTCATGATCTAGTTAAGGTATGAGTGACGTCCGATACACAGGTGTAAGCCACATGTGGAATGAATGGGCGTCACTGTTCGGCAATTTAAACACGTTCACTCTCTCTCTCTCTTTAAGGCAAAGGAAAAAAGGTAAATGACTTGATCATTTGGTGTATTTCAGTTAAATTAGTTTGAAATCAAGATACATTATTATTTATAATGAATACTGCAGTCGTTGGTTTATTTTTGTTCTTTGAGTCGCTAACAAAACAAGATGTTGATATCAACGGTGTGTTTCATGAGATGATGACTTAATGACATGTTATTATGTGAGGCTTAAACACGTGACTGACTCTTATTGACAAAGGAAAAGTTAATCACTTGATATTTGGGTAAGTGATAACAGTTACATTAATTGAAATGTATAGAATTTTTATTTTACATAATGACTATTGATCGTTTGGTTTTTTTTGTTCTTTGAGTCGCTAAAAAACAAGTGTGAATTTAAATATTTGTGCTGAACATTTGCATTGGGTACAAATAGACTTAATGACATAGATTATTATGATTTTGTGCCAACACATTTTGACTGAATTTTATTGATCTAGTGATAACAGAAGTTGTTAATTGGACCGCAGAATATACAAAAGAACAAAAATTCATTCCAATATTGAAAACAACAAATTAACAAATTGCATGAGAGGACTTCCGTACCGTTTTTCTCGTCATTCCTTATGTTTTAGCCGACAATTTCCTTTTATTTTGTTTTCTCTTTTTTTCTCCTTTTTTTCTATAGGTGAGCAAAAATGAGAAAAATGCGGTCGCAGGATTGTTGTCGCGCGATTGCATGGATCCCAGGCTTGTTATTCCTATCAATAATAAGCAGTAATTTGCATTTTGAAAGTTTCCTCAATTCGATACTTAAAATAAGAAGCTGTATCAGTGCCAATAAATCTCATGCTAAGCTTAATCTGTGTTGTATCTCGCCTTGCCGACCCTCCCGGACCACCAGGACTGAGGCCCATTTTGAGGTTAGGAAACCCGGGCACCGCCTTGCGAAGGTGAGTTGGGTAAAAACTATTTTTTTCTAATATAACAATAGTACAGTCTATATTAAATGAGACAATGTTAGGGATGTATAAATCTAGCCCCTACTGTCCCCTTGACAAGGTAATTATTTTCAGGATGAGTATTTTTATTGTTCATAATTGCTTACTAAACTTCAATATATTTAATTTTCTAGAGGATCTGAATTTAAGAATATTCGCTTTCCTTCATGAAATATCTGTGAGGATGAGAACTCTGGTTCCTGGTAACTGGTAATGTTGTTACTGTTTTGGGAAAACTGTCGTTGTTTTCGAAGTTGTTTTTAAGTTTAAGTTAAGTTTAAGTTTTTAGGTTGTTCAAAGAATCCGATACATCTTTTTGTATCCCTTCAAACCAATAAAAATCAAGCCTAGTTGAACAGACTTCGGTTTTTTAAAGTACACTACACTTGTAGGATGGTTAAGATTGCCATCTCTAGTTTGATTTGATAATATTGTATCAAAAAAATGCAAGTAAAATAGGAAACACTATCATATACATTTTAAGGATTAAAATAGTTCGTTAGTCAGGTTGAAACGATTTAGTAAATGGATAACGTAAAAAACCTACCTGAGTGAAAACATATCCTATTAGATGATATGATAATGATATCAATTAGAGATCGTAAAAAAGAAAAGAAACAGTGGCCAGTGTATTAATAGTGTGTTAGAGATATGTATTAAGAGTTTGCATATATTTTAATTTTACAGCTTATACTTCGATTCATCTAA
Source organism: Nephotettix cincticeps (assembly GCA_023375725.1). Taxonomy (NCBI): domain Eukaryota; kingdom Metazoa; phylum Arthropoda; class Insecta; order Hemiptera; family Cicadellidae; genus Nephotettix; species Nephotettix cincticeps. Next base: position 24,592,700 of record CM041786.1, on the reverse strand, counting down.
AAGAAAAAAAAAAGTTTTCGTCATAATTATCGAATTTGAGTTGAGTGGAGTGTGTTTTTGGGTCCCCTGAATCCAAAAAAGTGGGTTTTGACACGATGTCTGACCGTCTGTGTGTATGTGTGTGTTTGTGTGTCTGGAACTAAACCCACCTTCCCCCTCATCTGGACAGAAGGTGGGTTTAATTTGGGTATACACAACTTAACGGTGGAGTCACCGTCACCGCATAACCCTCACCGGAGCAGGGATACTCATAAAGAGTTACTATCTGCTCAAGAAAAGTTTGTCTGGATGTGTACAGAGCCACAGCCTACCCCGTGGGCCCGGTTAGGATGAAATTTGGTATGTATATATAAATATTCACCAAATTTCTAGGCATTTTATTTAATTTTTTGGAATTTTCCGTTTTTAAGGGTTCAACCCTAAAAACATAAAAAGACCGAATTTCTAAAAAATGGCTCTATTTGGATTAAAACTTGAGAGTGTATAGTGCATAGAATACTAAATATTATCATTTATCACACTATCTGCATGTCTGTAAAAATGACGGTTCAAAAGTTATGGGCTTTTAAATTTCAAAAAAATCTTTTAATTTTCAGCAAAAACAATAAAGGTAAAGTATGATTTGACTATCACCATTGAAATCAGCTAAAAAACGAAACAAATTAGTATTTTGAATTATTTGTCTACAACTAACACTTCCAGAGAAAAGTTAAATTTACTGTCCATGATAAACTCAGTACTTTGTCTGAGAGTGCCCTATGCTATTCTTGTGCAGAATATTAAAAAATCAGTTTTTTCCTTATTTTCCAACCGTTTTCCATGAAAATTGGTATGAAGGGTAAGGACAAATCACCCAACAAAACCCACTCAAAGGGGCTTGGTATTAATGGGTGGGGGGGGTTCTCTGATACCGTTTATTTTCTGTTGTGTTCTAAAATACTAAAATACTGTTCTAAATACTCAGATCCAACAAAGCCTAAACATAATTGACAATTTGTGAGTAAAAAAGGTAGGTGTTCCTATGGGGGGTCTCTACGGACCACAGTTGTGGTGGTCCTACAGTTTCAATGTTATACCTCCTGATAAGCACAAATAATGTTTAGTAACAGTCCAAATACTACATAGAACAATCGTAGTAAATAATGAGAGATAAATAGCAATAAAGTTTTAATTAGTATCGTCAGTTGTTTTATACAACCTCTTTGTGACTAATGTGAGAGCTGGCATTTATGAAATTAGGGATCTGTTCGACTCTTAAATCTCTTAAAAAAGGGAATCATTTTAAAATTAAATTAACATTACAATGTAATTGAAACCCATGTTTAGATAGTATTGTAATTTTTAATGGTCAAAATGTAGACGTGGAAATTAATTTTAAAAACGGATAAATATAAACATATGATTCCTCTTTTATTTTAATTTATTGTAATTATAGAATGCTATTGTAATCTGGTGTTTATTTGTACCTTGCATAACAGAATGATTGAATTAACAAACACAATCAACAGTTTTTTTATGTATGTATTTAAACAAAACCATTGTCCAATGTCAATAAAGATTTTTTAAATAGCCTACTGAAAAGTAATGACACTAAAAAACATCCCTCATACTTTCAAAATAAAGTGAAACATTATGTGCACTTGCAATGCATGTGCAAATTTTCAAGCATAATTAATTATTTCTATTCTGCTTCCCAATTAATGCTTTTGGGCTGAGGAACAATTAAGAAAACCTTGAAAACAAACCATATTAAGTTGCCATTTTTGATCAAGTGTCTCATATAAATATAGCAATTTTATGTCAGAAGACAACACTTTCTTTATTTAATATATTTAGGGGATATAGCAAAAACAAGTTAAAAATTAAAAATCAACTTTATTTAACAACATAATGCACATTATTGTAAATACAAATACGATTTGGAATGAGAAACCACTGAGTTATCATAATCCGGTAATCAACACTTAGCTTGGGTGTCAGAGAGAGACAGAACATAACTGACACCGGGATGTAGCATACAAAATATAGCATGATCTAGCTACAAATAAACACGGAACAGCCTTCTAAAAAACTCCACCATTACTGTTTGACTCCAAGATATAACAAACTTTTAAAAATAGAGTTAACAATTAACATCAGAAACATTTCATTAAACTTATAAACATTATTAGTTTATTACAATAGTACAATTTTGAAATTACAATACCGTCTATGTGAAAACGGATATAAGACAGCAAACAATAATAGCTAATGCATCGATACATAATGCCAGTCTTATACATATTATACATGGTAGATAATGAAAATTATTTATCCCCAAAACTTTGTGAACAAAACTAGTCTGCATCGAGAGTATAAAAGAGTTCATAAAATGTACAGTTCTATAATACAAATAAAATTACATTTTTACAAGGACAGTTTGAAGAAAATGATTAACTAAATCCTTATCCTCCTAGTCACACAAATATAATGTGTTGTAATTTTGTTCAAAACACTGTAAAATAATAAAATAAATATAGAATGCAAAATAAATGTGGTGTTTGATTTTTGCAAAGTGACAAAATATGTTTCTTTATTAAAAATATTTTTACATAGGCCGTCCACCTGCCCAATGAGCTTTCACCTAGACTACTGCGATATTTACATACATACACAATTCTGGAGGGTGGCAACTATTTTTACATTAAGAAACAAAACACCACTCTGAGCCAGAATTGTCTTATTGTGCCTTGGAGGCCGCGGACGAATGTTGTCTAAGATAACAAATGAGATCAAAACACTTAATGAACATATATCACAACGTGATTGAGAGTACACAGTTTCTTGCTTATTGTTCTCATATTAATACATGAAAATATCATTCGAGAAGACCCATGGAAGAAATCATTATTTGGCACCGTCTGGAATAACATATATCACTATTACATAACTCTAACTACACTTTCTAATGTTACTCTATAAACATTTCTATTGCAAAGGAACATATAAAATTAATTAAAATCAAGCAATACAAATAAGTTTTGTAACTAATTTTGAATGGGGAAAGTATTATAAAAACCTGATTTTATCAATTTGCTTATTTTATTTTTCTTGTCTGTTCAATTATGTTCTGAATCAAGAATATACAACTAAATTCATAATATATCAGTGACATTATTGAGTTATTCATTAAATAATAATAATATCACATAAAGGGAAAAAACTTAAATTTACACGTACATTCAAAACACACATAACAAATAGACTGGACCCATCAGCGGAACATTGTAATAAGCCGAACATTTAACGTCAATCACACTGAGTATTAGAGTATGGAACGAAGAATACAAAAATATTCACTTTGGTTACAATAATATATACAACTAAAGGAATGAAATTTTCATGTATTACTGTCACAGAGAATAAATTTGGGACACCCTTAACAATAGTGTAATCGAATAGTATAAAAATGGGATTGAGCTGTTGAGTCCTATGTACACTACTTTGGTACGATTCACTTCGACTAGTCCGTATTTCATACACCACTCTCGGTTGTAGAAAATATAATTTAGCGATACTGTAACAATGACAGTCGCAAACAAACGATCAGCTCTGGCCGAGTCCTCACAACACTTCACTAGATTGGCACAACAACACTGGGGATAGTCTTTGGAAGACGAATCTGCTCTTCCTCACATTTATTTTAACAAATAGGTTGATGGGTTACAGGTTTATTATAATGGGTGGTAAGATTGAGAAGAATTAATTAGGTTTGAATGAGATTTGATATGTACATGGATTGTGAAAGGTATTAAAAATATTGGAAGAGATTAAGGGAATTTAGCGAGAAGTGGACAAACTGAATTCAATGCTTGACAATGTTCGGGTATAGAGTTGCAACTACTTAGTATGTGATGCAGATCACCGGCGCAAGTAAGTCCATACTTTGCTGCAACTCTTGAGTTGATGCTACTCTCTTTATTGTCCACTTTATATTTTCACAAACTTACACAGTTTACAAAACAGCACAAATATAAATTTTGCTATAAAATTATAAGGTGGTTGGATACCCATTTGAGATACTCATAATAACTGAAATACTTGAATATTTGAAATATTTAATTACCAGGATTCGTTGTTCAGCAATAACAACTACTAAGCCTGAAGAGGAAGTATCATGAATGAGCAATTAAAAATTCAACAAACAATAATTTTAGAACAAAGGAAAATAAGGGAAACTGCCTATGGTCTTTTAATCAAACCAATAATAACAATTTATGCTGTTTTATAACCACATGTTATGACCATACTGTGATTTAAACAATGTAGGATTCAAATGATAGAGGAATTTAAGGATTAAGTAAAAGATTTTAGAGGTAGAAATCGCAGATTCTCCGGTCGCCTCAGTATTGTCGCTGTCAACGGGCCGTCGTCATGTGTCACACGAGGTGACCCTCGGTTTCGATGGAATTGGCGTAGCTGAAGGTTGAGAGCAGTGGCGGGGCACTGAGCACTGTGACATCAGGCGGGGGCACGGGGGTGCGTAGCGGGGGCTGAGCAAACTGTACTGGCGGAGGATATGCCACATAGCGGGGGTCCGGGGGCACCACATTGTAGTAAGATGCATCTATGGATTGTCCACCTGTATTATGAAAAAGAAAAACAATAAAGAGAACAATACATCACTTGACTCCACTTATCTTTTAACTTTTAATTTTTCTTCTTCATCTTAGTGGTCTGGATGAATATATCTACGATTATACATATCGAAAGGAGAGAGGGATTGGAACTCCATAACTAATGATAGTAGGCCTAATTGTAGTTTTATTTTCAACAATTATTTCATTTAAAGAAATAAATTTGTTAAAGTAGTGAAAATTATATATTAGTTTTGTTTTATGAATTTGAAAACAAAATATATAATGTAGTATAACGGCATATTGCGGTTTAGAAAGGTGTGTAAATGTAAGATTAAGGTGACATTATTAAACTAAACGATATTATTTTAAGACCTCTTCACGAAGATTCCATAATCAATAAACTTTTTATTTATAAAAAACTTTTTATTAATATTAGTTAACTAAATGTCAAGTTAAAAACAAGTTTAAAACATTTTAATGTTCAAGAAATGTAAATAAAATTGAAACACTAGTAAAGTACAGTACAGACAAGAAGGCTTGACATGCTCTGCTGCAATGGGGTGTTCGGTACCTCAGGCACTCAGTTAATCTATTGTGTAATTGCTTGGCTTAGTAGCAATACCCCAGGGACTATACACTACACCCTCCATCATGCTTGCAATTACGTCGATATAAGTCCTTCAAGCCGATTATGTATCTGAATGATCAAATCAGCTCCATACAATGTAAAGTGTCACTCAATATATATCCTACATGACCTTTCATTATTTTTACTTAGTTTCTTTAATACAACTAAATAAAATAATGTGAGATTGTGATGTTTTGAAACATATGATTAAAATTTAAAAAAATAGATTTTAAAGAATTTAAGAAATATTAAGAATAGAATTATAATGGTTAAAATAGCTAAACTTCATAAAACTATATTGATACTAAAAAAACAAGATAATGTCCATAATATCATATATTCCATACCTATTATCCTATTTATTTTGTATCATATGTTTCAATATATTTTAGATTGTAGGAATCTTTTAGGACACTATTGAATTATTTAAATGATCTATTTCCATAGCTAATTGAAATAAAAATTAAAAATAATCCAATTCAGTTTTTTATTCTCATATAAATAATTCAGTAATATAGTCAATAGAATTTTTTATTATAAAAATTAAATAATTAAAATTGTCTACATCAATATATTATTTAAAAAAATATTTTTATAAATATTTTTTATAAAATTTTAGTCGAAAGATGTAATTTTAGTTTGGGGATGAGCAAGATACAATTTTGGATTTATTGGCAAAAATGTTACCCATTCCTGTCTGAATTGCCATGTGACACCTGAATTAAAATGGAGCATTCACTGGGACTGTGCTGGAACATTGGACACTTGTTAAAAATTATAAATACAATGATTTGAAGAAGACGCCAACACTATCTATCAGATGAGGAATGAACTAGCACACCTTACAGGGGAAAAAGAACTACGTCAAAATATAATCAGGCAACGCACATTGTTTGCTCAGAACCACTCCGGACGTACAATGAACGTCTTCAGTCATTTGTCTAGCGAAATGCAAGGACATACAATGTACGTCCTTAGACAGGAATAGGTTACTTCAGTAAAGGAGTTAGTCTCTACAAGTAATTTTCTAGAGGAGTAATAATAGCATGTGCACACACCATAATCGTTGGACTGACCGTTGTGAGTGGCATAAGCATTGCGGTGCAGTCCAATGGTCTCGGCCTCCTTGATTTGGTGTTGCATCTCATAGCCTGGGTACTGGAACGGGTATTCGATCTGCTCAATCAAATAAGTGCTTGCAGCTGCCTTCCTCGAATCCTCCTGTACAAACACAACTTCTTAGATATTCAAATATATCAGCCTGCGAGGATATTATTAATCTAATCTTAAGTTTGATTTCCAGTAAAATAAGAATGATAATAATAAATAATACTTAGTACCTGATATTACCGAGTACCTGATTACCGAGCTTTTCTCGGATAGAATAAGACATTAACAGTATTATAAAAGTTAATTAGCAAAATTAAAACACATTTATTACTTGATTTAAAGACAGTTTATATGGTTAAAAAAAACGATTTAATTCACCTTAATTAATATATCATAAACACTTTTTTTTCTAACTGGCATAAACTCTGAACAAAAATGTAATATCCCAGGACGGGTATCGTTCTCATTACCTTCTGCACGTGAATCCTACGCACTAGCACTGAGCTACAGTGTCTGCTAAGCTTAGATGTTGTTTAAGGTCTCTCTGAGTTTAGCCAATCTCAATTGTTTTAACTGATCATATACTGTTTGAATTGTCCATACAGTTATTGTTTTCCTGTGATCAACTGATTTTGTTAGAAACAGAATGAAAACTTTAATTTACACCAATTTGTTTTGTTACAGTGACTTCAAGCAATACAATGAATAAGTTTTATAGCAAAACACAAACGAGTTTGGAAATACTTTTCTCTGCTTTTATTTCACACAGTTTTTTGACCCTTTAGTTGTTACAAATTATAACTAATTTGTAACAAATCGAGACTAATTTGATAATTTTTCATTTGACATAAAATAAATATTCATGCAAAACCTCTATTCACATATTGTTCAGCACCATCTTCAATCAACAACTGTAAAAAGGTTATAAACAGGTGTTTTGATTAGTATTGTTTAAATTTGATTCTCCATGAGCGTAATTTTTATTTTTTAGATTTTAAACTTAATATTACAAGAAAACCAGGATTTTCCTGGACATTAGACCTATCTAGAACTTATTTTCTACTAGGAAATTAGTTATTCTAAAATTTAAAGAAATTCATTAAAGCAGTTTTCAAGATCCTTCTGAAAATATATATTATATATGTGTATGTATATACAAACTTCGCTCGTATTGGATAAATATTTAAACAATAAAAATTCACTTTTTGTAGTTGGTCAAAAATACATTAATTAACATAATTTAATAAAAATAATTGACATATTTAGTTAACCTATACAATTTCTAGTTATGATAAAACAAAGTACAATTTAAAAACTCGTACATGCTAAAATTAAATAAACAATTTTCTGAAAAGTATGTTTATGAAGATTTATGAAACTAATTTTATTGAGTTGTAGTAATATAATGAAAAGAAATCACTAATATTATTTTATTCTGTAAGGCAGTCTACAGCTTTAATTATAATTAAATGTCATAATTTAATTTTGCATTGTTTTCCAAATTTGTTTCATTTATACAATTACAAAAATAAAAGGTGTCAAACTTAATTTAACATGTGAACACTAAATTTAAATTAGGTGTGTATGATGTTTTCTAGAATAAACATTAATTGAAAACGTTCATGTTTTTTATCTTTTAAAATGTTTTGGATTCATCATCAAAGCTTCCATAATTAACTTTCTTATAGTAAATAATAGGATCAAAATTGAGTTATTGTTTAGATTTTTAGATTTTTTAAATTTTTTTAATGAGTATCCAGCAAGTACCTAATTGTATAATTCATTTTACAAAAATTTGAGATAACAATGTTTAAATAATTAAACTTTATACCTATTCAAAACAATTATTTTCAACTTTTTATGTTACACATCAATCAATGTATACTCATATTATTTATAGCCAATTTACTAGTAACATTACTAAGCGGCAAAGCTCACCGTGTACTCAGCATTACTATCCGAGTAACTTTCGCTCTTCTCACTGACAGAACTCAGAGTTTCCCCTGTAACTGTTTCATTGTAACTGCTAGGGGCGTACATCTCTATCGTAGCCGACTTGCTACTGCTCTGTTCACTTACACCTGTAACCACATAACAAAATAAATCTCATAAGAAAGAAATTATGTAATTTATTCTATTATATTTTAGAAAGCTTTTATCCCAACTTATTTCTTCTTAACATTTCTAATTGACTTACTGCACCCAAAAGTCTGAATTTTAAAAATTCACATTGTAAAAATAACATATATAGTACCTATAATAAAAAATTATAAAATTTCAATCATTATTAAATGATATTGTTATGATACCATACCAAAAGTGGTTGATAGGTACAGAAGATGTATTGAGATAACTTAAACAAGAAAAAAAACATTCTCAAAATGGCGCTAATATTGGTAAAATCAATAACACAATAATACAGGGTGGTTTCTTTCCAGGATGGAAAAACAATGTTATTTGGTAAAACTGTAGGTACAAGTAAAACTTTTATGATGACTCCTATAACTTAGACCTATGTATCTTGAAAACGGTTCGACCTTTTTTAATTTAGATTGCACCACTGTTTTTAGAAGGGAAAGGCAGTATTATTTGATATGTCGCATGGCAAGCTTCTGACGAAAAACTAATGTTGACTCCTACGTTCTATACCTATGGGTATCTTGAAACGGTCAACCTATTTGAATTCAGATTGAGGCATTGTATTCAAGGTATAGAGGCATTGTTATTTGATATGTTGGGTGACAAGCTTCTCATCCAGAATTTTAAAGTTGACTCCCAACACCTCGGACCTCAGTAAACTCCCAATTTTATTAAGTACAGGAACCTCTCTATACCGAACCTCAATGTAATGTATTACTTGGTATAACCTATTATTTTGTAATCCCCTTGAAAAAGGCCATTTAACTCAATAGAAAATTTACCCCTATATAACTAACAAAATACTTATAAAACCCTCTTTATAACGTATATTTTGTATGTTTGTTATTAATTTTCTTACCCCTGTATAGCGATGTAAGAAACCCCTATACAACAAACATAACCTCTATATAGCGTATTTCCCTTACTTCCGCCCGCCACAAATAATATTCATAGAAGGTCTCTATCGCAGTGTTAAGATCTTGTTGCATATCGTAGTAGTGTTTCAACTTTAAATAGGTTGGACGCGTTCAATATTCTTTATTTGGAGGTTATAACTAACTCCTATATTACGAATTTCGACGAAAATCCAACCTCGATTAAACAGACCTCGTTTTTAAGAATACACCTATATAATGTATATCTTTCTTAGTCCCTTGAAATTCGTTAAATCGAGGTTTCACTATACTACAAAAGTTAGGGCATGTACCAAACGAATTAAAAATCACTTTAGAACTAAATTGTAGAAAAAAAGTAGTGGGAAGGGGCTTTAAAACCACCGTGTATAGTATAATAATGTTAAATCCTTTTTTATGTTTATTGGAAAAAAATTTTACAATCCAAACGAAAAGGTTTGTAACATGAAATTCCCCTTCAAATGCATACATAATGGACTGTGTAAAAGTTAATTTCTCATTTTAAAATTAAATTCATATTTTACATAATATGTTATGAGGTGAATTTGTATTAATACAAATTTATTCTTTTTAATATCTTAAGAAAATCAGTGAGTATAACTAACCAAAGAATATCAATTTTAGAGTTTCAGGAAAAAGATGAACTGATTCGTTTAAGTTTTACTGCAAGTTAACAGAATAGAGGTTGGAGGTTGGATATCGGTTCCCTCAAAGTATTTGGTTAGTAGGGCAGCCTAAGAGCAACTCTATTAATAAACAATGGGAGAACGTGTGGTGAGCGTGGTTTTCACTGAAAGCACACCGTCTTGATTAACTATGTATAACCAATCCTTTGGGAATGTCCATTTCTAGCCCTCCTGTATACAACAAACATCTTTCTCATGCTATAAAGTTTGAAACTTTTATTTAAATCCTTTTGTAAAAATAACTTTTGAGAATACATGTTTGGCTTAATTCCTGAAGTAATATTTGATCCTTTCTAAAATGTGTTCCTGATTTAATGGTGATTAAGTGTCTTAACCCAAATATATTTTAGACCTTAGATATTGATTTGCTCAATCGTTTATGATACTCTGCCCAGTTTCCTATTTTAAATCATTTTATTTGTTTGATACAGTTTTATACGATAAATTTTAAACACTACAAGGCAATATAAGGATTTTTTATCCTCACAAGGGTTAACTGACTGATCTATTTTCTCCAAAAAAGTACTATTTTTTATTTAGAGAGGATTTTTCTCATGAACAAACTTCACACATCCATAACACATCTCTATAAGTGATTATTTAAGAGGAAGCATGTCTGTGGTAGATGTAAATAGCACAATTTACCTACAAGCAAATACATACCTCAACCTTTGAACTAAAAAATTGACAAATTTTGGAAGACTATGCCTTGCACGAAATTAGAAAATAAATTTGTCATCAAATTTAAGTATACTTGAGTAACCATGTAACCAACTCAATATAAACCTTTTTTTACTAAAAATATTACATTATTTATCATCTAACTAGTAGTTAACAAATTTAAAAGAATTCAAATTCACCTTATTTTCTGAATAACACATTAAGAAAAACAAAAGTGCACCTGAACTTTCGATGCCCGATCGTCTTCGTCGCTTATACACAAAGCAGGCGACCAGGGCAACGTTCAGCAGCAACAACACGGCGCCAGTGGAGGCGAGGGCGAGGGTCAAGACCAACGGAAGGTCCGAGGCAAGCGCAACATCGTCCAGATCTACGCAACAAAACACATGACCCACCTGTGACTCTCTTGGCAGCCCTGCGACGCAAACAGCACACCACCAGTAGCACATTGACCAGCAGAAGGGTGGCGCCAAGCAGTGCCCCCACCACCAACACCAGGTTAGTCCCTGCCGGCGCCCCGTCCTTGCCCCGCGACGCTACAGACAACGGCGCCACACCTGCCCCCACCACAAACCGGTTAGCACAGCGTTAGTAAGCCACATCACCACAATGACATTGTTAGAATAAATTAAAACATATACAAACTTAGAGTGATGAGAAATAAAATCATTTTAGGATGAAAGTTTTAGTTTTTTATTAGATTTTTTTGTTAGTGAAATTTTTATTTCCATGAGTTATATCAATCCAAAATATAAAAATGATTAAATGAATTGAAATGCAATTTGAAATATTTATGAAAATTGGTTACTTTACATGTTTTATATGATTGCTGTTATATAAGTTTGTGTCATAAATTGAATTCCTTCATACAAAATAATTAAATTTGTTAGGCCTACTTGTTTTTGTAAAAAATATTTATTAGGATACATTAATAATTTTTTAGGTACTTTGGTATTAGCCAGATGTTACTTGGTCGCCGACATACAGCGTTATACGGAGTTAGGTTAGGTTGGTTATTGATAGTATAAAATATTATTAACGAGATGAAAATATCAATTAAAAACCTAACCTTGCAGATACCTGTTTGTCGGCAATATCCGGTATACTACAATGGCATCCGGCTAATACCAAAGTGCCTTTTTTATACATCAAATTAATAAATGAAAGACAAAGTGCATCATATTAATTGGAAAAAAATTATTTTTCTTAATTTATCATTTTATAATATTCATAAATTCTTGTAATAACAGTCAATTGTTATAGTTAGTTTATTTACAAAACATTAAAATAAAAATAGTATTATGGTAATGTGCCCATGGAATCTTCAAATGTGAATAAGAATTATGGTTAAAATATTGATGTGATTATTAATACAATATGTATATTACATTCAAGGCATTCTTTCAGTTCAGTTAGTTAGTTAATAAGACCCATGTTTCAGAGAGTTGAGTTTGATGCTGCTTGGCAGGCCAGAATATACATGTTCCTAGTGTTATGACACAAGAAATACACTTCCACCTAATTTGTTCCTACTTCTACCATGCTTATAAATAGAATGATATATGTTTTATACAATCAATTTTTAATTAAACTATTTTTGAATTTTCCCCATTACATACATATGTTTTTAGTAAACAAATGACCAAGACATTTTCTGAGATGAAATTTGAATGAAAATCACAAACTAAAACTAAGTTAAGACATTGGAATTTAATTTTAATATTACAAGGTTATTGCCACAATTGAGTTAATGGTGGGAAGTTGGTGATATTTATAACAGATGAACTAGTGATGGGAGATTGTATTATTTGCGAGCGTAATCCTGCTTCAGCTGTCCGAATGGGGATTACTCAACGGATTGCTACTTGAGATGGATTCAATTTCAACCGACAACCTCCCACGGGCTACGACTGCTTACGATTCCATTATTGAATTTCCTCCAAATTCTTATCTTTATAATTACTAACCCCGATTGTTTTATATCAAGCGAACAATTGATGAGAAATCACTTCAATGTTTAGATTGTTAATGGTTTGATTGAAAAATATTAAATATTTCACTACTATTGAATTTTCATTATGTCCATATCATTACTTATAATTTAGAAGGTTTTTCTAGTCTGATTAGATGATACTAATTGGATGTAATTACTTTAGACTTGTAAAACAATTAATTTTTAATTTCTTAGTATACATTTTTGAAATATTTATTTTATTGAGTAAATATAACAAAACAGAGGTTAATAATGCCAAAAACATGCAGGTAGCGTCTACAGCTCCAAACACATGCAGTAAAACATACATTCATGCTTAATTATGTTACAAGCCAAATACAATACAGTACATTGTACACAATTTCTGTATATTTGAGACATAACGTGTGCTTTATAATTATTAACTGCATGAAAAAATAATAACAAAATGCAGCATGTAAGAAGTAAACGTGATTGAAACTGTAAGTTAACAATTTCAACTACTTTAAGTGGTAAAGATTAAACAACTTGCATAGTTTAAGAAATCATCCATTACATACACGAAATAATGAATACAAAATAAAAGGTTTGTTAAATGAATAATTTTAAAATAAAAATAATTTATCTAAACACCTTAGAACTTCCTATGAAGTTAAAAAAATTGTTATTAACCCAAATCAAAAATAAAGCATCATGTTGGTTCATTATGAGTAGAAAACTACTATAAAATGAGGATTAACCAATGTTAAGAATTTTGAATTTTAGATTATAAACTGTGCTGTAATACATCAATTTTAAAACTTTAAAATATATTTCAATATTTAAGATTATATTTATAGACTCTAAAGTTATTATTACCAATATATAATTTAATATAGTAGTTGAAAAATAATTAAAATGAACTTAATTTATGTCAAACTAGAATCAGTACAGGAAATAAATGGGTTATAGGTCCTGGACTCTTATTCCCAAAACAAAAATAGTTTTAACATTACTAATGGTCCAATGAATGAGTAGTAGTAATATAACTGAAAAAATATTGATTATCCTCAAAATTAATAAAATTAATTAATAAATAATAGTAATTTGAAGTATCAATTTCAAAATTATTGAAACATTACATTGGTCATCAAGCATTCTACAGGTATAATAAGGTCTTCTATTATTATTATATCAAAAATTATCCTCTGAAAACTACATGTTAAATTTCATATAACCAGTGATAAGTTAATTGATGTGCTGCTTTCTGTGAGGTAAACTAAATGTTTTTATTTTGTGACATAATCGGTTGATCTACCAAAATCTACTCTAAACACGAAGCACGCACACTGATATCGTTTGACAAGAAAACATGTAGTTCACCTCAAAGCCTATAAATCTTTGTAAATTAATCAAACTACTCACTTGAAGTAGAGACTTTGAAAGTGTCCGGCATGTACTTGCTGACACCGAGGTGATTGGAGGCCATGACACTAAAGCGATACTCGGTACCCAGCTGCAGGCCCCGAACCACCCATGTAGTGGTGTTGCCAGTGTCCTCGTAGTGGTACTGCTGGCTGGGTGGCTGCACTGCCTTGTAGCGGATCCGGTACGATGCGGGGAGACCCCCGTCGAACCCAGGAGTCCACTGGAGTGTGACAGACTCATGAGTGATGTTCAGGACTTGCAGGTTGTACGGGGCTTCTGGAGCTGATGTTACGGATAACTTTACCGTGGACGTAGCAAAGCCAAGCTCATTGCGTGCGACGCACTCGTAACGCCCGTAGTCAGAGAGCTCAACATTTCGCACGGAAAGAATAGACTCGTAAGTGATCTCGTTGATCTACAACAGAAAGTACAGATATGTATCATGATAAGTCATGATAATGGGTACTCTTGCTGATAAATAAAAATTCTATATAATACAGAATCGATCAAAAATGTATATAGTAGAACCTCCCATATCAGATTCCTCCTGTTTGTTTCCCACGCTTCCATCGTTGCTGAGCGTGACAAAACATAAAAGACTTATTCTTTGATTACGTATAAATATTATTAGGTCCAATGAATGAGTAGTAGTAATATAACTGAAAAAAATATTGATTATCCTCAAAATTAATAAAATTAATTAATAAATAATAGTAATTTGAAGTATCAATTTCAAAATTATTGAAACATTACATTGGTCATCAAGCATTCCACAGGTATAATAAGGTCTTCTATTATTATTATATCAAAAATTATCCTCTGAAAACTACATGTTAAATTTCATATAACCAGTCATAAGTTAATTGATGTGCTGCTTTCTGTGAGGTAAACTAAATGTTTTTATTTTGTGACATAATCGGTTGATCTACCAAAATCTACTCTAAACACGAAGCACGCACACTGATATCGTTTGACAAGAAAACATGTAGTTCACCTCAAAGCTTATAAATCTTTGTAAATTAATCAAACTACTCACTTGAAGTAGAGACTTTGAAAGTGTCCGGCATGTACTTGCTGACGCCGAGGTGGTTGGAGGCCATGACACTAAAGCGATACTCGGTACCCAGCTGCAGGCCCCGAACCACCCATGTAGTGGTGTTGCCAGTGTCCTCGTAGTGGTACTGCTGGCTGGGTGGCTGCACCGCCTTGTAGCGGATCCGGTACGATGCGGGGAGACCCCCGTCGAACCCAGGAGTCCACTGGAGTGTGACAGACTCATGAGTGATGTTCAGGACTTGCAGGTTGTACGGGGCTTCTGGAGCTGATGTTACGGATAACTTTACCGTGGACGTAGCAAAGCCAAGCTCATTGCGTGCGACGCACTCGTAACGCCCGTAGTCAGAGAGCTCAACATTTCGCACGGAAAGAATAGACTCGTAAGTGATCTCGTTGATCTACAACAGAAAGTACAGATATGTATCATGATAAGTCATGATAATGGGTACTCTTGCTGATAAATAAAAATTCTATATAATACAGAATCGATCAAAAATGTATATAGTAGAACCTCCCATATCAGATTCCTCCCGTTTGTTTCCTACGCTTCCATCGTTGCTGAGCGTGACAAAACATAAAAGACTTATTCTTTGATTACGTATAAATATTATTATTTTTCAGTTATTATACATGTTTTAATGTTTTAATTGATGTAATATAGGTACGTTAAGTTTTATAACAATGATGCATAGCTATTTTTCTTCCTAGGGAATGTGTTTAGTTTGCTCCTCCCGATATTCGACTCTTTGGTCATTCTAACCATGACTCATACTAGTTCTGTCATGGTCGTATACGAGAGGTTCTACTGTAATTTAAGATAAATTGACATAAAAGTATAAAATTTTAATTTATGTGACAAAAACCTATAGTGTCGAGTAAAAAAATATTCTCTTCCATTTGTTTCATAAAGAGTTCAGATACCTGGGAGAAAATATTTTCATTAGATCTTTTTTCCTTTGAATTGGTTCTTTAATACATTGTTTTAACTAGGTCGGTTATAATTCTTACTATGAATAGTTTTCATACCTCTTGTATTTTTTAGTAATTTTTTCGGGCTTGAGAATATAATAATTATGTTTTGTTCATTTTACAGAAGTTTTGATCCAAAATTAATAATGAGGTAAACATACTTGGTTGTACTCAAAAGAATATTTTTGAGGGGTGTCAGACGGTATCGTAGCACCCTCCCGCTGCCAGGTGAAGTTGAGAGCAGGCGCCCCACTACCCCTGCATACGAGTCTGCCAGTGTCACCACTGTTGCTTGCGGCCTTCGCCAGATGTGGGGCAAGATCCATCTCTGGCTTATCTGGAATTGGAAAAACATGAATATCTATATAGCTCATCTGTAATATGTTTTCATAACATTTTATTAGCTGTTAACATTAGCAGTTGTGTTTGTATTTATGGAATTTCAAAACTATTTAAATGTTTTAAAAACTAAAGTGATATAATAATATGCAAGTTTGTGGACATTCGGATACTGAATTTCTTGACAGACAGCGAATGATAATTTGTAAATAGAAAGATGTTTTTTAACTATTGAGTGTTTTTTTCTATTTTTTTTTATTTCAGAGGATTAGTTTATAGAATGTATTTTGATGAATGTTCAGCGAAATACATTCTCTATTAGATTTCAGAAATAATAATCAGGATTTTTAAAACAGTGTTCCATTCCAAATTCACTTACGTTTAACAATGAGGAATGCACTTTTGGAAGTCTGGTTGCTGAGTCCGTTGTTCGCGACGCAGTGGAATGTTCCGATGTCCTCCTTGGTCGGATGGTTGATGATGAGGTACGATGTATTGTTCTTGAACGACATCTCCGTTCTGCCCGCAATGTTGTAGTTGTCCCGCTTCCACGTGACGTGGACTCCAGATAGAGGGTTTCCCTCAACACGACACCACAATTGCGCCACCTCCTTCTCCCCCACCACAATCTTCTCACTCACCTCCACGACAGTTGCTGGATCTGGAATAGATATGTTTCACTGTTACATGCTCTAATACTCAAATTTTAATATCATTTTCCAATATCTGATAAGTAATGTTCTATTACCTTTCACCTGGATTGATTGAGATATTGCAGAATCTTCCTAAACTCAAATTAATTTTAAATTACATTTGTATATATCTTTGTCTGTTGACTTACCCCCTTTTCACCACTTTCGTTTCCTGGTCTTGCTTACACCGTTGCTGAGCCTTAACTAGTAATTAATACATCCATTGGTTCCTATGGTTGTACATTGCATTACATTTTTATGAATTACTTTCAGAGGTTCCATTTCTAAACAATAACTATAGCAGTTTTTTTGTACTGCCCACATATCAAGCAGACTGTATCCCTCAATATAAAAATACCGTTGAGTCCTACATTTCCACCTTTAATGTCTATAATCAGCTGTTATAGTTATTTTTTCTGATAACCTTTCGTTTTTGACGTTTTGGGCGTTGTTTTCTTAGTAAAAATAGTATTTAAAAATATTAAGTAGAAAAATATTTTTTACAAAATCTTCTATAGTGATAGGTTCAGTTTCCCCCGACAGTTCCAGATTGATTTGTGACTTTATAAGAGTATTACATGGTGGGTTAAACACCTACGAACTAATATACTCACATTGCACAGAGATGATAACAGAGACGGAAGAGGCGCCTTCACTGTTCACTGCCTCACAAGTGTATACCCCAGAGTCAGATCTGTTGAGTTGGGTGAAGTTTAGCAGAGGCCCCTCTACGCGGAGGTGGGGGCCTGGGGTCAGTGGGGTCCTGTCTTTGGTCCAAGTGTAACTGATGGTGGCGGGGCGCCCTGTGGCTTGTGGTGCCACCAGTAGACTCTCCCCCTCCACACCTGTAAGTTCTCGTTCCGGCAGCTCGTTGAAAACTGGTTTGTCTGAAAGAAAATTATAGCTTAAAAATGGATCCTAAGTTCGTAAGTGTCTTAAGTTTAAGTATCATAGTTCTTAAGTTGACATAGGATGTAGAAAATGGGGTTGCCCCATCATGAGGTATGTTTTTTGGAAGTCTATGTTGAAAAATTCCCATGTTTAAACAAAATGTAAAAAAATTATAGCAATATAACATATTTTGGACAGAGTAACAGTAATCAGCTGATTTGTAAACCAAACTGTTATCCAAACAGTAATGTCAGAGGCCTCTGTCTGTATAATGGTAGTCAAAGCAACAGTTATTGGTGATGGGATAATTTAATTCTCAACCCATTTGCTTACATACCATAACACATTGTACTCCAAGCATTGGTAATGAACTAAAACTCATTGCATGGTATTCTTCTAAATAATAGGTCATAATGAGTAGAATTAAAAAAGTATAATCTGTTTTAATTTTATGAACAGAAATCAATGTTAATGGAATTTTATTGAGGCTTGAAAACACTCACTGTTACTTGAATCAAGCTTACAAGCTTATGCAAATTATGTCTACCGTATGTGGCTATAAATTTCCACAAACGTATAAAACCCTTCAAAATAATTTAAATGCAAAACCTGGCAGTTTTACAATGCAAATTATGTATACCTAAGTTAACAATCTGTAAAGCTTGGCATTTTAAAGAATTAGGTTGAAAATCTTTACACCCACTTAAAATATACAGCACGTACTTGGAATGTTTTTACTTAATGGAAACTTTAAAAGGAGTAAAAAGGAAGGGGAGGAGGAGGGTTCTTTAAGGAGTAAAGGGTAGATAAGTTTTGAATAATAGGTGCTGAATTTTTTTGGAAGAAAATACGATAAAGATAAAGTACATAATAAACGAGATCACCAATCACCATTAAATTTAACTACATATAAAGATAATCTTGACAATTAATTAATAAAATAGGCTTTTATTACACCCTACAATTATTTTACATCAAAAACAAATTAAATTGGATAAAATACTATTGACAACTGAATCCTGTTATGAAATTGCTATATCTATCAAGAAGTCTAAAAACTGATTGCAACAAAGCGAGAACATTTTTGAACAATATTTATAGTGGTTACCGGTACACCTCATGCATAAATCATCAAAGTTTTGAGCCACAAACTTTCATAATTCCCACTCTAGTTTGTTTAATGTTATGAAATAGACAGAGGAAAAACCAACTGCATCCTCTACACTGTTTTGTTGTTCGGTGGTAATTAGTAGGGATTTACTTCATTATAATGATGATAATTGCTATTTGATTTTTAAGTGTAACCAAATAATTAATTACAATATTTAGTGCTGCGTGTGTGGAACTTTGTTCTAGTTTACCCTTAACGTGAATATAAATGTGACCTTTTTGGCTTATTAAAACTCAACAGTCTACAGAAAAATAGTTAAACATGTCAATTTTTGCAAAGCAATTATCTTATTGTTATTTTATTTACATTACTTACTCATTGAAAATTTTATCAAATATTCCAATTTTAAAAACTAGTTTTGATTTTATTTTATAACACACATTTAATAATTAATAAATGGGAAATAGATTGTTCATCTTGTTTGGATGTCCAAAATAAGTGATTTGTAGGGTTGGAATGTAACAGAATGGATAGTCAAGGTCAGCTGAGAGGAAGAGAAAATCACTCCAAACCCATCCAAAGCGGGGTCACTAACTAAGTATGAAGGAGTACGGCAGGTGCAATGGTTACTTACAGAGTATGTTCATAGTGACGGCATCATGTACACTCCTCTGCAGAGCGAGGTTCATGGCTTGGCATGTGTATACCTGCTCGTCCATGTCTGGTGTAATGTTTAGCTTCAACTGCATACTGGAGAATGTTCCCCTACATCAGAACAGGATTATTAACCTCTTAAAGACCACGGACGCGCGCCGGTGCATCCAATGCCCATCTCTTTACATATCATTAATAAAATAATTCAACAAAAATTAATAATTTTTAAAAACATCCATGCCCCCCCCTTATAACCACTAACCACAAAAGCAAAACAGGAGTCCACTGCAATTCCAATTAAGCCTACAAACACCGTCAACTTCCACCCAAGCCAGTCACCGTTTATTTAAGGTGGGCCCTCCCGCCTCTGTGCCACACATTTGCAAGGCAAATTGGGATTGCTCATGGTCAGGACTCAAACCCTAGCACTTCGACATTTCACTCGTCAGTGATATGCCCCAATGCTCTCGGCTACCCGTGCATAGTCTAACATAGCGTTTAGTTGGCTATAACGCATACTGTAGCGGCAAAATAGTGAACTCAGGGAGATAGTTCCAAGATTAGATTATAGGGGGCATGGAATGTAGTTTACTAAGTTCTTGATAGATGCCACTGCCTGATGGGTTACATTAGTCGTTGAACAGAGCCAGTTGTTTTCTCGAAACATAGATAAAAAACTTGGTAATAGATTGGTTAATGCTCATTATTTTGGTGAATTATTAATTACTTTATAAAACTCAAGTGGAGTCTCTACAACCTACTATATTTTATTAGGGCAGGCTTTTTTGTGTCCATTCTTGAATTTACCATTGCTTTACACAACCATGATGCTTGTATTCCTCTTACAGACATCATATTTTTACAGCCTATTCAATGACTGTTCCTCCTATTCATGTGAGCCATATTCCTCTAAATCCTAATTGATTGATGACTAAACATAAAAAATCTTCCTTGGTAGTATTCCTGGATCCATACTTTTTAGTAAATCTTTTATATTAACATTTCTTTATTCCTTTCTAAAACAATATGAATATAATTAACAACTGGAAATAAATACTTATTATTAATAATAAACTTTAATTGATCTTTGAGGGTTTAACAGAACACCTTGGTTCATAACAAAATGAGTAATTCTGTTTTCAAGTGGTACCCACCGGTGCAGTCCAGGTGTGGATGAGTTGGTGATGCCCTCAGAGATGGGGATGCCGTCACGCCACCACGTCATCTGTGCTGGAGGGTTGCTCGACGCCGCATCACAGGTCAGAGTTGCCGTCGTGCCGGCACGGAGCTCTTCCGGCTCTTTACGAATCCTCACATGCTCTGGTGGGACTGTGAAACATCGATGGTTGAGTGATCGGTTTTACGTTGGAAGGTCATTGTAATTGATTGAAACAAATATAATTCAAATCACATTAAAACAGTTTATATCAATTTTACTGAATATAAGCAATCCAATTAGCTCATTATGAGAATACAGTAAGAATCACTTCTAAAAAGGTAATGTGCAGTTAAAAATATACTTGCAGTGAAAGAAGAACTTACAAAAGACACTTAGAGTGACGGTCTCAAAGAGAGGAATCTCAGTAGCGGAGTTGGCGGCCTCACATTTGTACACTGCCTCGTTGTCAGTGACATTGGTGAGAATGGTGATCTCTGCAGACACTGAACGATCCGTTACCTTGGTCACGGATTGGAACTATATTTTATTAGGGCAGGCTTTTTTGTGTCCATTCTTGAATTTACCATTGCTTTACTCAACCATGATGCTTGTATTCCTCTTACAGATATCATATTTTTACAGCCTATTCAATGACTGTTCCTCCTATTCATGTGAGCCATATTCCTCTAAATCCTAATTGATTGATGACTAAACATAAAAAATCTTCCTTGGTAGTATTCCTGGATCCATACTTTTTAGTAAATCTTTTATATTAACATTTCTTTATTCCTTTCTAAAACAATATGAATATAATTAACAACTGGAAATAAATACTTATTATTAATAATAAACTTTAATTGATCTTTGAGGGTTTAACAGAACACCTTGGTTCATAACAAAATGAGTAATTCTGTTTTCAAGTGGTACCCACCGGTGCAGTCCAGGTGTGGATGAGTTGGTGATGCCCTCAGAGATGGGGATGCCGTCACGCCACCACGTCATCTGTGCTGGAGGGTTGCTCGACGCCGCATCACAGGTCAGAGTTGCCGTCGTGCCGGCACGGAGCTCTTCCGGCTCTTTACGAATCCTCACATGCTCTGGTGGGACTGTGAAACATCGATGGTTGAGTGATCGGTTTTACGTTGGAAGGTCATTGTAATTGATTGAAACAAATATAATTCAAATCACATTAAAACAGTTTATATCAATTTTACTGAATATAAGCAATCCAATTAGCTCATTATGAGAATACAGTAAGAATCACTTCTAAAAAGGTAATGTGCAGTTAAAAATATACTTGCAGTGAAAGAAGAACTTACAAAAGACACTTAGAGTGACGGTCTCAAAGAGAGGAATCTCAGTAGCGGAGTTGGCGGCCTCACATTTGTACACTGCCTCGTTGTCAGTGACATTGGTGAGAATGGTGATCTCTGCAGACACTGAACGATCCGTTACCTTGGTCACGGATTGGATCTGGAGAAAATACAGGTCAGAGATTATTCTTTTTTTGTTGACCAATCCATTTAGTACCAGCATGGCAAAATAAAAAAAGGATACTATACAAACACTCATGGAATCAATAAAATGTACAGTATTTACTTCCCTGTGGGAAATAGGTTAGATCAGGTGGTTATCAAACGTCATCTACTCAAGGACCACTATAAATAATGTATGTAATGTGGACCCCTACAATTACCCTCCCTAACACGCCCCCGCCGATGACCCCTTAAGAAATTAAGGGCTCTGCTTAAAGGCATGTGTTGTGCTTACTACGTTTGAATCTTGTAATACAAACAAAAACTGTTAATTTCTGAAATAGTGGTGTCTGATAGGAGTAATTAAAAATAAATTTCATTAGAATGTTTTCAGTGACCCTTAAAAAAAACTGTGTGCAGAACCCTAGGGGTCCGCGGACCACATTTTGAGACACTCTGGGCTACATCATGGGTATGTCTGAAGGGAATGTTTTCACTGTTTTCAGTTCCTCTAAACGTTCTCTAAATTGTTCTCATAACCATATAACGTCCCCCAGAGTTTACACATATGTATATGCATGTCAAAAGTGATCCGTTCAAACTTCCGTTCATACATTTTTTCTGAGTTATTGACAATCCCCCCCCACAGCTAAGAAATATCCATCACAAAAAGTTCAGATTATCTAAAACAAAGGAGAACAAATTGATTGACCGCAGCTTGTTTCTAACTTTATTTGGGTTGATAACATATTTGTGAAAAAATTGTAATTATTTATCTGGTGTTCCAATTAATTTAAACTGTAACTGTATCAATTTTATTTAAATTTTGTCTTTAAATTTGGCATTACCCATAGATAAACTAAGAATTAAAAATTTAATTTACCAATTATGAACTCAAAATATATTTTTTCTTACCTTCTTGTCATTTTTGTACCAGGTGATGGTAGCTAGAGGGTTTCCACCAGATGAAATGCAGGATATTTTCTGGACAGTTCCCGCAGCTATGTGGTGACCCTTGGTGTACCCACTAATGATTGGAGGCCCTGGAGGATCTATATGGAGAAGAAACACGTAATTTATTTTCTTTAATAGACTATTAAGAGAATTACATATTAAGTGCTAATTTAAACATCTAATTTAAGAAATTAAACTTCAGAACACTTCATTCATTTTTTTAAGTTTAATTGGCATATAATGAATAAATAATAATGAATAGATAATTTTTTTAACATAACCTTGTGTGTTGCATGTTCTTTAAGATTTCCATTTTAGTTTATTTTAACTGTGACTATGATGTTTATTCAATTCTGAATCTCGCTTCATTATTTTTTACCTCTAATAGGTAATAGGGCTACCTTAGAGAAATAAGTTCATGATCACTTGAAATACTACTTCATAAATGCTTTGAATGTGATAAATTGCTTTATAATGCTTATTTTAATCGTTATCATAATAATCATAATTTAATCTTAGTATGGGTATAAATGAGTAGTGTAATGTACATTAAGAAAATATTGTATGAGTACCATTACATGAGGTTGCAAGCAAATATTATTTATCTACTTGTATTCAATCTTTAAACAAATAATAATAATTTAATTAATAATCAAGTAAAATCTAAAATTGGATTTAATATTATATACCACAAACTGAAATATGAGTAACATCGATATAATTGTTATAGTTTATGAAGCCTCACTAGCTTAGAATTTTCAATAATAATAATACATTTAAACAATTAAATGAAATTAGTCTACACACAATCATCAACCAACGGAAGGTATCATGGAGAGGAAATTAATATGGAGACTGGTGGAACAGATATTTATTCCGTGGTTTCATACGGATAATCAATGGATCAGTTTTCAATAAAATATGATGGGGTCTGAGATATTAGCCGTCCATCGTCACTCGGTCAATGTGACTCACATAAAACGTTGATGGTATGAGTGCTGACGATGTTTTCACTCAGTTGCATGTTGAGACCATGGCAGATGACTACAAGAGCCCGCTTGTCCGTGTCCACCACTGCTGTCGTGTTGGACATGGTGATCCAGCCGCCCTCAGGGGCGACCACCGTGCGTTGTGTGGCGTTGCGAACACTCTTGCCGCCTATCAGCCACTTGATGTCTGCAGGGGGGTTACTGCCAGCTGTCACACAAGTCAGGGGTACAACGTCGCCCACACGAGCTTCTGTCGGTCCTGATATGGTCACATGGGCTGGTGCGACTGTAACACAACACTACATATTAAGAAGGGTTAACCTATCAAGGCTTAAAGTGGCTAGTTGTCAATTTAACTATAGTAACTAGAGAAACAGAACAGAGATCTTTCTGGAAAGATGATATAAAAACCAGAAGAGTAATTTTAAGGACTTCTAAATACGGGTGGAATAAACTTAAAAGTTTTAAGATAGTTAAGCAGATTTCAGTAACACCGTTGAATAATCATGAAATTAAACTCCATAATCCACCAATCATGAATTTGTACAAAGGGTTTATGTGAAGTTAATGTGAAATTAGTTTTGGCATTATTGTTTTAGATTACGGAAGGAATTAATTTGTTAATGTGTTGATGTCAATACGTTTATTACTGATTTGCCATTGAAAAATGAAAAATCTAAAAAAATGTATCAGTAGTTGCTACCAACTTGTACAATTATAGTTTTTGACATGGATATATCTTAGCTCTAGGGTGGAGTTAGCAATTCAGATCACGTGAAAATCGTAACAGAAGTGATGTCATATGGTTATAAAGACAGCTGTTTAGAGTAACTAAAAACATTCCCTTTGGACATATCCATGATCTAAACTATTTCCTACATATCCATGACTGGGACGGTGGCGACGTCCTGTAATCCAGCTACTTGGAGGTCATGAATTGTGGATAGTTGTGAGAGATGGTCGGTGGATGTAGTGTTCTCTTGTGTGGATTAACGTCCGCACTATTGAATACTGCGTTAATCTGGAAAGGCCATCCTCATAATTAGACCAATTCGTAATTCAGAGGTCGTGGTTCAGATTCCACGTTAAACTGTAGGTCCCTTAGTTGCCATCGACTATTGGGCTATTAATTAACAGTCCTGTCTAAGGAACATGTCAGCCTTAGTCAGTAACAAGACTACAAGATCGCGCCACAATCATCCTACATTTATTTCTCATTCATACTTGGCTTAAAATACCTACCTGGGAAGGTCGCCATTTCAGTTAAAAGTATAAAAGTATAAAAAAATATAAGTATGACCTAAACTATTTCCCAAGGGAAGTAAATAGTTTTGTTTCAGGAAAACATAATAAATATTACCAGTTACAGAATTTATGTTGTAAAAAAAGATATTTCTAGTTTAACGCAGGACAATAATATCCAAATTAGTTGAAAACTTAATTAGCTAACTAAAAGCACCTACACAAACAGAGTTTATTAGGGCAATTCTGTTCTAATACTAATGGGACAGGTGTGTTAACTTTGTAAATGACAGCTCTTAAACTTTGCACAGTTTAGAAATTGACTTAAAACTTTGACAGTAAATAAGGTTATCCACGCGTACCAAACTCTCTTCCTTCTTTCTAATACTTTCTAGCCGTGTTTTGCAAGCAAATTTTGGTTGGCAGTAAAGTCGACGCCTTATTCAAGATAAGGGTATTCTTCAAAAAAAGTTTAATTTAAAATATAATTCCATCTTCTGAATTACTACACTGATACCAACAACAAAGAGAAGCTAGGAACAAATTCATTTAAACTTTAAATAATTATACAGAAAATGAATCCTAAAACAAAGAGTGAACTCTTCTGCGATTTTTTTTACAACAAAAGCTTTGAGGTCATGCTCAAGATAAATATTGTTTATATTGGATATTTTATTGATTCTTTCTGTATATTTTTAACTTTTAAAATGAAACCACTGAAATCGTCAAGTGACAATGTCAGACGTCTAGTTTCAAAACCAGATAAGTCAATTTTTTAAATTTAGATAACCAGGCAATATTTTTATTTTTTAAACCAAATACATCACATAGTTATTTTATACAGTATCTCAAGTTTGTTTTCAAAACCAGATAGATTCCATTGCATCCACTCCAGTTCAAACAGATAGAATAAAAAACTTTCAAAAGCAGATAGATTCAGTAACTCGGTTTCAAAAGTAGATAGACACTGTAAGTTAGCTGCAAAACAAAAAAACATTCAACTTGTTTAGGAAATTATTTATCATTAATAGCTTAAATTTATGTAGAGAGTTTGTGCATCCTACAAAGGGGTAAATAAAAAAATAGGAAGACAATTCAATAAGAATTGTGTTAAATTTTTTCCTCTTTCCTGAAAAAATTACTTTTCACTTACCTGGTTTTGAAACTAGACTATCTATCCTACAGCTGAATTCTATATTTAATGTATAAGAATTATAAAATTTGTACCGTATATATTAGGTTATTGGAAGATATTAAAAATACTCACAAAGGACAGACAGGGTTACTTCAGCCTTGAGAGGGGTGGGGTTCATTATGTTGGAGGCATCACATCTGAAATAAAAATTTTTACTGAATGTATTTTTATATCATTTTAAATTAAATGAGATAAGTAAGATTATAAATTCAAGAGAAAGCAGGGTTAGGCTATTTAAGATCATATAAGAGTATTACGGTAAGCTAATTGCTTGTAATGGAAGGCAATATACTCCAAATAAGAGTTAAGTCAGCAATAATTATTTGTTTATTTTAAATTATTTAATTTCCATGATACTCATATTTTAAAAAGTCTGGTATATACTACAAGTTTTAGTGAATGATTTGAGGAAACTTTATTACTCGGAGAACCGTAAAACTCCAGGTTTTGGATTAATTTTACATTTAAAATAGTAAAACATAAATGGTTACCTGTATTTGGCCTTGTTATCGCTAGAGTCAGCTGTGAAGGTGTATATATTCTCCGAGAGTCTACCAGCTGTCCGGTATGCCATTCGGATTTGTTCTCCATTCTTGTACCAAATGAGCTGTGCTGGAGGATTTCCTCCTCTGGATCTACAGATCAACTCTACAGTTTGTCCACGCCGGATGGTCTCTCCTTCTGTGTAACCCTCGATGTAAGGTAGGCCAGGAGGGTCTAGAGACAGAAGATAAGAAATAAAAAATATAAGTTCTGTAGTAAGATATTTAAACATAAAATCAATAAAATATACTTAAACATTTTACAAATTTTATACCCCAGATTTATAACATTTAACTATAAAATGTTATATAAAAATTTTGAACAATAAGTTCAATCTGATCGGAAAAATGTACTAGAATTCCTTTTTCCATGAAATTCGATAGTATGTGTTTTTTAGTTATTACAATACTTAGGTAACTTTCTGAAATTTTTACTAAAGGTAATGGTAGTTAAAAACTGTTGATAATTACAGTGATTAAATAGGTTTTGGTTTGTTTACTCAGCAGAAAAGGTTGCAAGGTTTGGAATATGATTAAACTGAGTTTCAAAAATACTATTTTAATTATAATTAAAATAAATAAAGTCATAGTTATTGACCAAAATATAAAGTCACAAAAGTGTTTACACATTACAATAATAGTTCATATATGAGATTGAGTTTTGAAATGAAAGATGTTGTATTAATGATAATTTTAAATAATGTTAGTCTATTATTTATCTACGATTGTTAAAACTATATAACTTCATAATATGTTGCCACTTCAATGACGAATCTAATTTTTCATAATTAAATTTGCATGAAGCCATAATTACTTGGTTGACCCCAATTAGAATACCACCCATAACTTTATAAACAAAATTATCTAGGGATAATAGTTATTATTTTCGTAAATAGAAGAAAAGAATAATAAAAATTGATTTAGAATCAACACTATTATAACTTACTAGAACGCCTGCTATTTTTCTGCTAAAGAGAATATCTAAACATGACAGAGGGTTGGTTTGCACGCCTGCATACCAGCTGTACCTTTGTTACATCCTCATTTTATTGTGTCACAGAATTCATACAAGGTTAACAAAAATATATTCCCGTAACAAATTATAGGAAAAATACAAACAAATGGACATGTTGGCCGTTTCTGGTTTGTTTTCTATTTCAGAGTACAGTTTTATTACGAAAGATGAATAAATATACACTTGTATAATAAAATTACAGTGTCGTCTGGACATAGCTTGGATTTATGATAAGTTTTGTTATATTTACATTTTATAAACTAAAAAAACTTGAAATTACTCTAATTTCTGTCAGTCTGTCTTTCTGTAATGCTAAAAAGGCAATTTGGTACGTGAAAACGAGGGCACCCACTTTGATGAAAATTTTTCATCATTCTATACCTTTTGCAGAAGGTTTTTGTATACTTTACACGGACACCAAATTAAAATAAAGAAATAAACCGTATAAACCAGTTTTTAGCTATAGTTAACAGATATTGCTCGAAAAAGACCCTCATATGTTGGAAATAAGTTTTATGAATTTATTCCAGAACAAATTAAACCGAAAAAAATTTAATTAATTTAAAAAAACACTGAAAGAAAACTTGATTAATGAGCTATTTACTCACTTGAAGAGTTTTCAACCTCCCTCATTGAAAAATATATGTATTTAATTATTTATGTTATGTTATTCATTATGTTAAAATATAGAGAGTTATGTTATGCAAATCTGCGACACAACTCTTATTCCTTTGCATATGAATAAAGATTATTGTGAATATTGATATTGAATATATATCTCAACGTTTTTTGAACATAACAAAAACAAATTTGACAATATTTCCAGAAGCTAGGAAATCTGATATACTACATATGCAGTGTAGTTTTAGTTTTATACAATCAAGATATTTTGTGTATTTTAATGTCTTTATTTTATACAGTGAAATCGATAATAAATCAATGGAAACCAATAAAAATTTGAGTATTTCATAGAGGTTAATATGGATACCAAATTTTTTGTATAAAAAAATAAGAGAATCAAATAGTCAATGAATTCATCAGTTGATAGCTTTAGAATTGTACAGAAAATTATAACAAATTATGTATCACATTATAAAATTGATATTTAATTTATGTTCCATCTTTATAACTAACAATTTAAAGCAATTTTTCAGTGGACATGTTTTGGAGTGAAAAATATGTAAACGAACAAAATGACTCATCCGTGGGAATGATCTCTGATAGTTTTTGTCCTCAACTACTTTCTGTCTAATGTTAGACGGGCTGCTCCCTCGCCCACTTTTACCTTTTCCTCGTACGTAGGTGTTTTATACATACGTTTTGCTATACTGGCTGAAAACGAAAACACACTCACTTGACCACGAATAACTTAAAAACAAATTAAACACTGTACTAACTAGAGTAATGTCACTTCCAAAACTATGTCACTTTCCCTCACTAGACTGAGACATAGGGATTTCCTGTCTAGAGGTATTTCTTGCGTACTGTTCAATTTGCAGAGGTAAGATTAACATTGAAAAGATAGGGAAGTTCACGGGGAATAAAAAATTTTAATCAACGAGGATTTTGAATTATTGAGGTTCGATTTATGAAGATTCCACTGTAATTTCTTTGTATAGTTATAAAAGATACTCAACCATTTCGGAAAACGACGAACCTCTACGGTTCTTGGATACTGGTTTTTCTAAGAAATATTGACGCCTTGTGGGACGGACGGGGAGCCTCTACCTACTTTGAGTTGAAAATTGCCAATTCCTGTTGGTACTCACAGAGCACGCTGAGTTGCACGGTGGTGCGCAAGGGCATGTCGTCGGGCAACGCCTCGTGCTTGGCCGCACAAGTGTAGTCAGCGTAGTCATCCTCCGCGGTCGGCTGAAGAGTGATCTTGCTGGACACTGTGTACCGCTTGGCCTTCTGACCAGGGATGTCAACCTCTATTGTCTTGTCGACTCGTTTGTCTGCAATAAGAATTTTCAATAATTATGAAAATCAAAACTGTTTAACTCGAATAGAAAAAATAATAACGTTTAAGGGAAAGGTTTATGTGAAAATGTTGAAGAAAAGAAGGTGAAGTGTTGAAAGATTGCAAAAGTGCAAGTAAAGTTGATCAAATACCCCATTGTAAGATTCTACTTCTATCACGTTAGGTTTTTAATAAAGGAGCAACACAGAACGTTTAGATGAAAACTTTAAAACTGCCATACTTAGTCATAATGGTAATTGTCTATGTGACACACTGTACAGCATCAGATATTTTGTTATTTATATGGCCTAAGTTTAAAACCACTGTAGTAGTATTCGTAGTAGGTTGCTCATCTTATTTCATACTATTTAAGGAATACTGTTGGTGAGGTTAAACTCTAGCACGAAACATAAATTAACAAAAATACTCAGAATAAAATCCTGGAAATACACTCAGTGAACAAATTATAACCGATATACTTATAAAATTAATTAAAAGTTTTAAAATTTATTGGAGTATATTTAAAAGTTACTGTCAATAAATATTTAAAAGTAGATTTCACGATAATATCCTCCTTTTCTTCAAACATTGAAGAAAAACATGAGTCAACTTCCATTCGGTGATAGTATTAAACATTCAAGTAAGGAATTTGAAGAGAAAAGTTAAACAATAACGTTCGTGTTGTTCTGTGAAGCAATACAAACACACACGAAGTTCCTACGGAGAATTCCAACTTGAGTTTTACCGTTTCATAGCCTTAGAACAATTTAATTTTAAACTGCTGTGATGTGACTTAGTTGAAGATTTCTTGAAGTACTTGTGGTTGACTTTACTTACCACCTAACTTCAAGATCTTCTGAACTTAATTTAAAACAAAGTACTGTATTTTTTTTAGAATGTATGAGCTTTTAATGTTTTTATTTCAGTCAGCTATTTGTCATCAAATCCATTTACTTTCACCCTTCACTAATGTTCACCTTAGTAAAATATGTATTAGGCTCGGTGGTTTAAGAATAAGTATTTAAAACATTCACGAAAAAAAAACTTCAGAACATTTTGGTAGTTGAGAGTTGAAAGTTTTACAGGACTACATGATAAAAGTCGCCTGACTGAAGATCTAACAAGAGTAGATATATAGAAGGATTAAGGATTTATATTTATGGTTCATGTGAGCTGTTCAAATACTGGTACTGTAATCATTGGTCATTTAATCATTTAGGAATTTACAATATTACTAAAACCAAGGCTATAAACCACTCACCATAACGAAGTAAATGTTCTAATTAACTTCTAATGTTATTAAAAAATAATAAATATATAAATAATTGAAATGTAATAACTAAGCCCTACACTGTAAGCTGTTTTACTCACCAAGTTTCAGTTCCACTTGACCCCTGTACCAGACTATTTTGGCCGCAGGTTTCGAGTTTTTCACAAGGCACTCCAACTGGAACTCTTCATTCTCTCGTATTTCTATTTTCGAATTGGATGAGTGATTGACCATTTCAATCGAAGATGGCGGGGCTGAAACATTGTATTTTGACTCCCTCGTTATAAAATAATAGTTATTGCCTACTATGCAGGAATAGAATTCACGAGAAAACTTATAATTTGAATTAAACATATTTGATTGCTGAACTAGAAAAAAATCGACAGTATTTGTTTTTATTATAGACGATATTTTATTTTCTCACACTGAAAACGAAATGTTTTAAAATGTGGGCTGGATATAAAATTTTGGGCTGGACTAGACTCTAAAGCCGTTAACTCAATTAACATGCTTTTAAAAATAAAAACCACTTGGAAAAGTTGAAACACTGATGATGAGTCTAACCAATTATTGAATATAGCCTACTACATAAAACAACATCATCACACTACATGATGGAATCCCTCCCAACAGTTAGTTAATCGAGTACACAAATAAAACAATCGTGCATTATACATAATAGATAAGTATATTTTGATTTGATATGTTATTTTTTTGACGATGGTAATCTAAATATATAAAACAAAGTCGTGTTAGTTACACGCATTATAACTCGAGAACGGCTGGACCGATTTTAATGATCTTTGATTTTTCGGATTCGTCTCGGCTCCGGTCATGCTTTAGGCATATTCAGTTTCCATAAATTCAATTAGTTTCCATTTTATAGCGTTTTAAATTTCTAATGTTAACCTTATGGGGAATAAGTTTGTTTACAAATTTTCTAAAATCAAAACATTTGATTTCTTAAAACAGCTGTTGGTTTACTCTCCGTTAGCTAGTTTACGGTTTTGGGTAATTATGTACTGTATTTATATTTTTTTAATTTTCTGTATGATTAAAAGTCACGTGTTTATATGTTTACCAAATAAAATAATTACAATGTTTATACATTTATTATAATAATCAGCTGTTGAATATTTAAAGCTTTCACAACGAAGCCGCAATGCTATTTGACTTCACTAAATGGCCAATCTTAAAGTAACATGTATTTTCTGTTAGGCGTTACGAAATTCACCGGGACAGCTAGTTGAATATATAGCTAAAACTATTAATTAATTGAAGAGTGCAAATTAATGGACCAAAACGTGAAGGGTCCAAACCGCCGTGTTTCATGTTTTTTAATTGTCAGGTGTGTCGACTGAGTAGACGTGTATTGCTTCCGTAGGGATGTGTTACGAATAACAAGTGATTCCCATTCCAGCTTCGCTGTATCACCTGCGGCTGAGGTTCTCTCAAATTTCGTAATTTTTTATTTGAAACCAAGAAACATGAAGTAAGCATTTACACGTCGAAAATTTCATAAAAATTACAACACAACTAAAGAAATCAATGTTATTTGCGAAGGAAAAACTACAGGATTGTAAATAAAAAGAGTGCAAAAAGAGAAGAGGAAGTGTATAGCATTCGTCACTCAATTAGAGCGATGGCGGGGTTGCACAAATCATGCAGGCGGTGGCGCGGTGTATCATACACCAGCACCAGGTGATTTAGCGGCCCTGGCTCCTCTGATACCCAGAGCTTAATGGGCCGAGCTACATCAAAACACGGCACCTATTAATATATTGCAGTCGATACCACATTGTTTCACATTTATCGGCACCGGGTTCAGTTTCAATACATGTTATTTAGCTGCAAGTAATTGTATATTATTTTTATATTAGGAGAGAATAATTGTTCATAACGTTTGAATATAAGCTGTATAAATAACACCATTCTTGATCAATTACAACAAATTCCTGTAGAAATCGTGTTACTGCTTAGTTACTAAAAAAATTCGTTTTTAAATTACAGTAATTTTAAACATTATATCAACAGTTTAATTACAGGTAGTACTGTATCAGTGGCGTGTGTAATCCAGCTACTTGGAGATCACGAATCGTGGATTGTGAGCGATGGTCGGTGGATGTGATATTCTCTGGTGTGGATTAACGTCCGCACTATTAGAATGCTACGTTCATCCGTAAAGACCATCCCAATAATTATACCAGTTCGTAATTCAGAGGAAATGCTGTGGTTCGGAACCCACGTTAAACTGTAGGTCCCCTAGATTACACTGGCTGTTAATTAACAGTCCTGTCTAAGGAACGTGTCAGCCTAAAACAGTAACGAGTCTACAAGATCGCGCAACAATATCTTACACTCATTGCTAATTCATACTTGGTTTAAAATACCTAGCTGAGTATATCGCTGTTTCAGACAGGTAATAATAATATGTTTAAGGAAGCTCTGAACTCGTCCGTCAGGTGTTGGAGGTACACATTTCGTATATGTTGCATTACTAGAGGAAAAAAATGACAGGCTTTACTCCTACGCACTTGTTAATAATAAACAAACTCTTTCACAATTTTAATATAAGAGGGGTAAAAAACTTTTATCGAGGCTCAAGGCCACGCCCTAGACAAAAATAAATTTAAAATCTAAAATCCTATCGCAAAACTACGAAGCGAGACGATTTTCTTGATACCTCAAACGTTAAACTCTAATATCATACGATGGAGGAACGGTGTTAGCAAAAACTGCTTAACATATTGGATAAGCACTCCAACAATAATGTACTTTAAAAATGGAAAAATTGTTTAACTTGCTAAACTATTTTGAAATATTTAGTTACGATGGAACTATATGATAGTATAGACACAGACAATCACATAAATGGATATTTTACTTAACATAAGTTAACTTTATTTTTGTTAATTATAAATTAGTGCTATATGAAACTGGATTATTGTTCGAAATTAAAGTGATGCGAACATTAAAATTACACTATCGTAAACAGCTGATCAGTTACAAAAGCGACTTTAACTATTTAGCTTCCATAAAATTAATTGTAAAAGTATTGTGATCATTCAGGAAACCCCTTTTTAAAATTTCACAAACCATTAACATTTTTATTCACGTAGTAATAGTACTATCACCAAATAACGAAGTAAAACATTACTAATAGATCCGTAAAATACTTCCGACTGTATAAGCTCGCTTGAAAAGAGAAAGATGTCACAGATAAACCAAACGACACTCGATAAGGACTGCAGAAAGATCGCAATCTTGATTCAATAAGACGTGGAGATAGAGGACCGATTGAAAAGACTCAGAGGAAATGGGGAGAATAGGGCGAAGTGGCGAGATAAGGCGACAAAGTACTGGCGACTGACATCAACTGGTGTTTCTGCTGAATAAAACATGGCGTCAGCAGGAACCGGGGATCTAGCCAGGCGTGTGCGAGGCTACAGAACACATGCTTCGGCAAAGGCCAGTTAGAGGCTCGCCGTCAACAGAGGTTAAGCAAGACCAGGGACCATGATTTCTTTCCAGATAATGCGATATGCCAAAAGTGTAACTTTAAAGAAAAAATGTCGGTCTAATAAAATTACATAAAAAACAGAGATATATCTAATCATATGGAATTAAAATTACTAATATATATTGACACATTAGGTAGAATAAAGCTCATCGGAATTATGGCCGTCATAATTATCAACATACTGCTCTCAAGAGAATAACAAATTGTATAATTGTATAGCTAAAATAAATAAGTACCGGTATGTTCAATACCTAAATATTTTTATCTCGCGAGAACGCAAGATAAATTTAGAGCTAATTCCATAAATTAACTATGTATAAATTACTATGTTATAAGTTATTCTAGTTCCGTAAATATTTTTTTGTAAAACCCCCTCTGTGGAACCCTTGTGTAAATTATTTTTTCTCAACCTACAATGCAAAGTCGTTAAAGTATAACTTTCCAGAATAGAGTATTAAAGAACTTTTTACATATCACTGGACTCTTGACACTTTTTGTACCTAGGGAGGAAAAGTAATCCCATACGAATAGCATAGAAATGATCCGGAAACACTCCGTACAACAATAGAGCGAAAATTGAGCAACATACAGTTTGTTGTGGTGGTACTACTGTCTGTTGCGTCCGCAGTGTTTCCTTGAGCGTCAGCCATTTTGTTTGCTGACATTTACCTAAATAAAATGGACAGTGGCAGTGACGACGTGAGCTTGACGCCACCCGATATTACTGAAGAAGCCAGAAATTTCAGAAAAGCCAGTAAAATCTCGTGTTTTGTGTAATATTAAGTTTAAAATCTAAAAAATTATCATTGAGCTTACGGAGATTCGAATGCAAACAATACAAATCAAAACATCTGTTTATAACCAATTGACAGTTGTTGAGCGAATATGGTGGAAAAAAGACATGAAAGCAGTGCAGACGTAATAAGATTGATCCACGACCGAGGAAGTTTAAATTTTGGTTCAGAGTTTATGCAAGTAAGTCAAAATGTGTACGTTAATTGTTAAATAAACATCTATCATTTTTATTTTTCATTCTTAATTCACCAAAGCCGAGCGAAGCTCGGTCTCACAGTTTCCGGTACTTATACTTGTATATTACTAACTTATAGCTATTTTTATTTGTGTATGTTGAGGAAAATGATGTGCGCAACAAAAAGTTTTACTTTAATCCCTTGTTACACTTTTGACTATTTTTCAGCGGTATTTATCAACAGATGAGTTATTCCATTATAAAATATAATAAAAAAATACATCCTCAAATTAATTTCACGTATTTATAAAAAATATTCAATTTTTTCAGCCTGCGAAATGTGTCAGTTGTGAGCGAAATACGAAACATGAGCCTGCAGAGATTGAGTGTGAGAGGGATGAACAATAGAGGCGGGTCGTTCAGCTAAGCCAACACAAATATTGTTCCTGCCCAGGTGATTCTGAAACACCACTTCAACTGGACCGACCTATCAGGACACTCTCTTGGACGTCACCGGATTGGAGGATTAGTGGTGTTGTATTGGAGTTGATAGTGATACTGTGGTAGGAATGTTTAGTGTTGTAGTCCTCATATCACTGTAATCAGTGGTAATGGTTCAGGGAATGCTAGTAATATTTTTTTATAACTAAAACCTCAACTGTCCATCACGATAGGTCTACAATCTGTGCGCTGAATTCAAGGCAGCGAGGTACCGTGGTAATATTAGTCACATCAGTTAGCCAAGATCTGAGGATCTGATAGGAGTCGCCGGCCGTTGGTTTCGATCCTGCAACCTTTGACTTACTAAGCCAGAGCGTTACCCCTGTGGGGTAGTATTAGTATACTAGTCCTATCAGTATGGATAGAGTTACAGTCTTCATATCAAAGTTATCTTTGATGATGCATGACATATTATTAATTAATCTTCTCAGTTTGGCTGGAGCATGTTACGTTGGAGCTTTTGTTCTCTTATAAAATGTTATTAGTGGAATTATTTCATAAAATGTAAGTACTAGTTCTTTTAGTACGGGTAGACCATAATATGTTGGAG
This sequence comes from Nephotettix cincticeps, assembly GCA_023375725.1. Classification (NCBI taxonomy): domain Eukaryota; kingdom Metazoa; phylum Arthropoda; class Insecta; order Hemiptera; family Cicadellidae; genus Nephotettix; species Nephotettix cincticeps. Next base: position 24,555,487 of record CM041786.1, on the reverse strand, counting down.
ATACTGTCCTTTTATAAATATTTTCAGTCTCTCTCTACGTCAATCAATTACTGTGATATTCAAAATGGTAAACACAGTGCGTCGTATAGTGGTAATCTTATGGAGAATAACTAAAAAAACAGTAATTCACTTATTTATTTAAATATTCTTTCAAAATTTGGGATTCAAGTCCATCTTGTTTTAGAAGTTTTATAGAAAATCCATAAAACTTAAAATGGATATTTCTTATGGCAGAAAACCTACATACTCATTACCAATGTAATTCTTATGGATTCAATTGGTAACGGTCCAAACCAATATCAAAATAAGATAAAATCTTTGGTAGCGACTCTCTAACTATAAAAAATAAGATATGTTTTAGAGAGGGGGGAGGGGGCTATCATGGCCACATGGAAGATATTAAAGTACTTTTACTGGTACAAACGGAGGAATGGAAATAGCTCTACTTACGCCAGTGTGCTGCATGCGATCTCTTTATATTTAGTATATCAGTCCTGGTTGATGGGCAATTCAATGAGTGGTACTTCAACATTTTCCCATATATTAGGTCAATACATAAGATGCATAAGATGCATGCTCAGTTTATTCAATTTTATTATTAAAATTCATCCTAAACCAAAACCAAAGTATTTTGACATGCAACATTTAATTCGTTAGTTTATTATCAATAATAATTATCACTTCCCACAAATAAATATGCCATAAAATATAAAACACCATAGCTAATAATAAATATCCAAATAGTATATAAGATACAAAAAAACTTTAAATGCGAAAGTTCACAAAAGTGAAGTCTAAATTAAAATAGAAAGGTAAAGCAATTAAGAAAATAATCTTTAATAGAAATAAGACTCGTTAAAAAGCTTTATACTAGGTTATTCAATTATAAATATAAATGGGGCAAGGAAGTTATTAAACGAAGTAATACCACCTGGCGAGATTGTCTTGCCATTCGGCCTGCTCCAATTGCAGTAATCCTCATTAAGATATCATTTAAGGCTTCAACAGCTAAGTCCTAAAGTTCCATTTCATTCCTTGCATTATTGCCGAATGTCAATTTCAATTAAATCGCATAAGTTATACCTTTCATATTTAAATGTTTTAGATCGATGTGTTGTGTGAAAAGATTAGAAAAATAACTATTAAGACAATCTAAACGTATTCTCTACAAAAATGACATGTAGGACAGAAAAAAATACTTGACGTAGTTTTATTTTAATTGTTTGAAATAATTCTCCTTGGTGTATTTATTTGAAATAAAAAAACTTTTTACATGCCTATATATTATGACAAAATATTAGATTTCGTAGCAGAGAGACATGACCGGATTAGAGATAGCTGTATACGTTCAAACAGAAGTTATAAGTCGTGTTCGGAGTTTAATTACTGAGTGGAACTGTGGTAATGTTCATTCTGAATGGGTTAGATGATACGTGAAGGACCAATAAAACCTCAATCGACCCTGCAGAGGAGGCTCTCGACACGATGTATAAACAATGGTAGGCAACGAATGAGGTAGATGATACGTGGTGAAGGATCGCTAAACCACAATCGACCCTGCACAGGAGGCTCTCGACACGATGTATAAACAATGGTATGCAACGAATGGGGTAGATGATACGTGGTAAATGACCGCTAAACCACAATCGACCCTGCACATGAGGCTCTCGACACGATGTATAATTAATGGTAGGCAACGAATGGGGTAGATGATACGTGGTGAAGGATCGCTAAACCACAATCGACCCTGCACAGGAGGCTCTCGACACGATGTATAAACAATGGTAGGCAACGAATGGGTTAGATGATACGTGGTGAAGGATCGCTAAACCACAATCGACCCTGCACAGGAGGCTCTCGACACGATGTATAAACAATGGTAGGCAACGAATGGGTTAGATGATACGTGGTGAAGGATCGCTAAACCACAATCGACCCTGCACAGGAGGCTCTCGACACGATGTATAAACAATGGTAGGCAACGAATGGGTTAGATGATACGTGGTGAAGGATCGCTAAACCACAATCGATTATCGACCCAGTTCAGGAGGCTGTCAACACGATGTATAAACAATGGTAGGCAACGAATGGGGTAGATGATACGTGATGAAGGATCGCTAAACCACCATCGATTATCGACCCAGCCCAGGATACTGCCAACACGATGTATAAACAATGGGTCGGTAATGAATGGGTTAATGAAAGCAACGGATGGGTATCTAGACCACAATCGACTACCTACTATTGATTTTGCACAGGAGTATTTTCGACATGAGGTGAAAATTTTGTGTACTTGAATTTAAAAAAAGTAGCTGAGGTATAAGTTTTTTCGATCAAGAGATTTATCAATAACTCTTAATATAACCTAAGTGTGCATCACACTACAACATAAAAATAGTGTGAAAATATTAGGTCTCTATTGTTTTCGAGAAAAGGTACTTTATGCAATGAAAAATGACAAATTGTGGTAATCAGCGTTTAAAAATTTGACAAACTTCACTTTGAAAGAGATACACGTAGAAAAAATATTTAAACAAAAGGATTGTGTTAATATTTATGTTTAGAACTGTCACCAATGCATCTAGAAAAAAACACTCTTGCAGTGGTACCAACAAAGCAAATTATAAAAAGATAAAAAATAACATAGATCAGAAGGCATGAAAAGTTGTGTGATTATACAAAAGTGACGAGCCTGCAAATGCAACAATTTACTTGCTATGCTGATGTTTCTCCTAATTCTAACGTATGTAATATATGTAACCAACGTATTTTAGTACAATCTTTGTGTTGAGTATCACTGTTTTTAGGGGAACACTCTCTTTAATTTGGGAAAAAATATGATAGTTAAAACGTTTACCTTAGTGGATTCCTTTGACACAAGACTAATTATTGTGAGACTAATGAAAACAAGTTATGCCTAATGACGAAATGAGTTAAAATATAGTAGAACGTTTAAGGGGAACAATATGAGAGTACTATTACACATGTTTCATGAAATGTGAATACTGTACCAACTAGATCCCTAGATAGAACGGGGATTGGATCAAAACAACTCAAAATCAAATCAAAACTGGAATAAATAACATGTATAAAATGCGTTTTGGTTCTTTAATAAATAAAAGAGATCGCCAGAAGTCCCGAGGCCAAGGATAATCAAGAGCAAGGTGACCAAGGAGAACAATATTGTGGAGTGGCGAAGCTCCCCAAACAATAAACATATTTAATTGGGCCAAAACGCACATTCGGGACGCGAGTCGTGTGAGCATGCGCGACCGGATCAATGACGCAGGCACCGTTCTCTCTCTCTCACACCCAGGGCACTCCCTATCTGCGCTCTCGCTCGCTCCGGGTCCATTCCAGGTACATCTCAGCTGATGAATTGCCGCGCCCGCAGTTCGACCTCACAATTATTGAACTTTCCCCATTATCCCGCTAATTCAACAACTTCTTAAAACATTAAACCAGTACCTGGATGATTTTGTACAAAGCATATAAACTTAGATTAGATTAACATAGAAAAAATACTTAACGAACAAGACTGCATTATTTTAAAAGATAAGCTGCGCCTTCACTTTATTAATACTATTCCCGCTGTGCAGGAATGCACCAATATTGTCGTTTAGTTTATACGGCGTTTCGTAGCCTTAACATTGCAGCGAACGTTTGGTTTTTACTAATATAAATTTAATATTCTTGTGGTAGTTTAGGCTGTTAAAAAACTAGTCATAGCAAAATCAAAGGTTTGTATGGATTTATCAATACAATATATTTTATATATATATATATAATTGACTATTAACCACAAGCCGTCTGTTTAATATTCCAACTGTACCAAACAACAAACTCTAACAACAAGTGGCTCTAACTAATTGTCCCGAGTTGCCCATAAAAGCAACTTAAAATGCACAATATCTAATACAACAGCGAATAGTCCATTTCTCAGCTAGTTACGAATAGTTGATAGTTACAACTTACGAATTATGATACGAAGTATATTTCTATATTTGATAATTTTTAAAGTACAAGACGACTAACGAATATTTTTAAATTGAAAGCTGTCTCAACAACACTTAGTATTGACTCACATATGACAGAGAGCCTGGCGTCAGCGCGGATGGCCTTGTGGAAGTTGGCGGGGCCGACCTGGCACTGGAACTCGGCGTCATCCTCCAGGGACGCGTTCACCACCCGCAGGTTGAACACGCCGTTCTTGCTGTCGCCGATGACGGAGTACCGGGGGAATCCGGGGATCACAGAGCTGAAACCTGCAAACACAAAACATCCATGGATGAGTCTAAAGTGAGTCCAAGTGGTGCGCTCGTGGAAACGACAAGCTGTACTAGCTATATCATCTAAGCTTGTATTGTATAAAGAATCCAAATGTTATACCCACCCAATATGTTACAAAATAATTTTAAAAAGTACTTAGACGAAATATAACATTTGTCGCCCAATATCGACCTGATCTCACAGGATTTCATTTCACATCAAACACACACATATTGCAGTTCGTCCACACTGCAGTTCAACCGTCATATTACAATTCTTCCGTCATATTGCATGTCGTCCACACTGCAGTTCCACCGTCATATTGCAGTTCGTCCACACTGCAGTTCAACCGTCATATTGCAGTTCGTCCACACTGCAGTTCAACCGTCATATTACAGTTCGTCCACACTGCAGTTCAACCGTCATATTACAGTTCGTCCACACTGCAGTTCAACCGTCATATTACAGTTCGTCCACACTGCAGTTCAACCGTCATATTGCAGTTCGTCCACACTGCAGTTCCACCGTCATATTACAGTTCGTCTACACTGCAGTTCAACCGTCATATTACAGTTCGTCTACACTGCAGTTCAACCGTCATATTACAGTTCGTCCACACTGCAGTTCAACCGTCATATTACAGTTCGTCCACACTGCAGTTCAACCGTCATATTACAGTTCGTCCACACTGCAGTTCAACCGTCATATTACAGTTCGTCCACACTGCAGTTCAACCGTCATATTGCAGTTCGTCCACACTGCAGTTCAACCGTCATATTACAGTTCGTCCACACTGCAGTTCAACCGTCATATTGCAGTTCGTCCACACTGCAGTTCAACCGTCATATTACAGTTCGTCCACACTGCAGTTCAACCGTCATATTGCAGTTCGTCCACACTGCAGTTCAACCGTCATATTGCAGTTCGTCCACACTGCAGTTCAACCGTCATATTACAGTTCGTCCACACTGCAGTTCCACCGTCATATTGCAGTTCGTCCACACTGCAGTTCCACCGTCATATTGCAGTTCGTCCACACTGCAGTTCAACCGTCATATTACAGTTCGTCCACACTGCAGTTCCACCGTCATATTGCAGTTCGTCCACACTGCAGTTCCACCGTCATATTGCAGTTCGTCCACACTGCAGTTCAACCGTCATATTGCAGTTCGTCCACACTGCAGTTCCACCGTCATATTACAATTCTTCCGTCATATTGCAGTTCGTCCACACTGCAGTTCCACCGTCATATTGCAGTTCGTCCACACTGCAGTTCAACCGTCATATTGCAGTTCGTCCACACTGCAGTTCCACCGTCATATTGCAGTTCGTCCACACTGCAGTTCCACCGTCATATTGCAGTTCGTCCACACTGCAGTTCAACCGTCATATTGCAGTTCGTCCACACTGCAGTTCAACCGTCATATTGCAGTTCGTCCACACTGCAGTTCAACCGTCATATTACAGTTCGTCCACACTGCAGTTCAACCGTCATATTGCAGTTCGTCCACACTGCAGTTCCACCGTCATATTGCAGTTCGTCCACACTGCAGTTCAACCGTCATATTGCAGTTCGTCCACACTGCAGTTCCACCGTCATATTGCAGTTCGTCCACACTGCAGTTCCACCGTCATATTACAATTCTTCCGTCATATTGCAGTTCGTCCACACTGCAGTTCCACCGTCATATTGCAGTTCGTCCACACTGCAGTTCCACCGTCTTAATACAGTTCTTCCGTCATATTGCAGTTCGTCCACACTGCAGTTCCACCGTCATATTACAATTCTTCCGTCATATTGCAGTTCGTCCACACTGCAGTTCCACCGTCATATTACAATTCTTCCGTCATATTGCAGTTCGTCCACACTGCAGTTCCATCGTCATATTGCAGCTCGTCTACACTTCAGTTTTACCGTCATATTCTACTTTGTGCACACCGCATATTAACGAATATATTTCGAATGTATTGCAACTTTTTCCATCAAGATATCCTTAATATCTCTGAATACTCAAGACCCTGATTCACTAATATAGTAACTATTAATACTAAAACTAAGACTATTAATATCATTCTGTTAACGGTCACTATTCAATAATGTTATAAGACCTTCTTGGCTAGAATATAACACTTTAGGTAAAAAAAAAACAAAATAACGAAAGGTGATTCATACAACGCGAATGAAATTATAAATAAGTAAGCCTAATCTATTCATAGTGTGACACAAAATAAACTGTGTGACTGATCAAAACGATAGGCCGCTTATTACACTGACGTATGACTGTTTAATATACGTTATATTCAATACTAGTGTCATATCAAACGGAAAATTAAAAATCTAAATCTCAAATCAACAGAAAAATCAGAATCTATGTATATTTTAGGATAACTTTTTTAAGAAAGGAACGTTTTCTGTGTTAGGTAGTTTTATAAATTGATATGATTGACATTAGGTTTCAGAATCTCGTTGTGGGAATAGAGAAACGGGAAATTAAATGATAAATGAGTGATGAATTTGAACCGTCAAATCGGAGGAAACTAAACAAACAATAGTCCTATTAATCTATATTGATTACATTTATTTAACAAAACAGTTAAAGGGAAAGGTCTTGTGGCTAATCTTTACAAATATCATTATTATTATAGGGAGACAATTTCCATATTTTTAAATTATTAAATTTGATAAGTAGTTGAAAATAATGATCAATAAGTAAGCATTTTTATGAAGGGTAAAAATGATACTAGGATAAAAGGATAAATGAAGTAATAGGGAGGAGTGGATAAAAGGACACCAATTAAAACCATAAAAAACGTTCATAGGCCTTAAATGTTATTAGAATAAATAAAGGGAAATGTTGTTAGCTATTCAGGGTGTTTTAATTAGCCAGTTGTTTTACAAACAAAGGACAACAAATACCAGTAGACAATAAAGATAATTATTAATTTTATTCAATATAATTGTATTGCTTTATCGTAACTATGTTTAATTTAAAACTGCCATATTAATTCATTCTGTTGTGATAACAATTTTAAAATAAAAACAGTTTTACTGGGTTTTGGTAAATACAATAATATTTAAAACCGGGATAAAGGGTGCAAAATCGTACTTATATTAAAATAATACCCGACGTGTTTTACGTATTGGACGAGTGCCCTCCACTGTTTCGTTGAGGATTTACCGAGTGGCTATTCCATTGAAACGTCAAGTGCTCACAATCACCGTGTGAGGCAGAGTTAATCATCGTTCATATTCTTCAGCGAGAGAGGTAACGCAAAGTAAACATGTAGCGGCGGCGGCGGCAGCGGCAGCGGCATAATGTTGGCCGCTGTTGAGCACACGCACAAAGCAGAGATCATTGTTTTGTTTACCTGTTTTTGTAACAAAGCCCCTCGGCGTGGCATCAAGCTACAAGAGAATATCTATATATAGTGTGTATTCGCGACTGTCTGGCTGTTGCGTTACCGGTTATTTACTAAGACTAAAATATTCAACTTAATTTAAAATGACAATTCACCAAAGATCTTTAAGGGATGGAAAAAACAGAACAAGAGAAAACAAAGGGATATTATAAAAAAATATAATACTCTACAAAAGATTTAAAAAATTAACATTGCTAGTCTATAATGAAGGTAGTACATATAGCTCAAATGTTACAATGAGTAAAACTTTAAAGCCACCCACATAAAACGTTAAACAGGACGTAATATGCAATGCAGTGAAACGGAGATCAATCATATGTTCGTGTACAAACATCGTACATAAATATTTGTTTGGCCGAAATAACCAGTGAGGTTGAAAATGAAATAAATAAATCGGAAATATTTTAAAAATGTTGGGTTTAATTTAGTTTATATTAAAGATTGATCAAATTTAATTAAAGCTAAACATTAAAAGGTTATTATTTACATTATAATGTTTAGCCCTCTAATAATATTAAATATAGTTTTTACAAATTGTTTACACTACTAAAATGTACACCGTATACTTGAAAATTTTACGTCACTGTATTTTGAATTTTTTTAAATTATTAATAGCAAAGAACAATTCAAGATCGTTTTAACATATTGATTAACATGAAAGAGACAGACCAAATTTCATACTTCTGCGGATGGGCTCGAGATTAAAATGAGTCCCCATTTTATCCCCAGTTGATATACATATATAGTCCATGTGTGTATATCAACTTTTCATAAACGGACATTATGATACATTTTTTTACAAAAAATTTAAAAACCTGCTAAAATTTACTAAAAAATGTCTTAATTTCTAATAACATCTTTATGAAGGTTTCTTTAATTTTCTGCAATCAAAACATTTAAATTTAAGTTTTGATAACCACAGATATTGATTTACTTTTCTTTGGCAATTTGATGTACTATGCAATGCCGTCTGTATCCAACGTTAATGTAAAACTATAAACTAAATAAGTACTGTAAAAAATGAACAGTTTTATTCGCCATGTTAACTTAGGTTTTTACGGTACAAGTTTCGAACCCGTGCCGACGAAATCAAATGATCATCGGAATGATAACAATCAAAGCTGGTAAATTGTTCAGCACTACGATAATTATGTTTCACATTTTCCAACGAACCTAAACCTAATAAATGTTATTGTAAATCAAACCACCGAATCATAATCTTGATGATCAACATGTGATGGGTAAGATAGTTGTAAATAAATAAATAGACATTCACAGCATAGAGATTATTTTCATTTCTATCTGTACATAAAATAAACCAGCTCCGAAACCGCAGCTATTGTTAATTTATACACATTTTTTCGTACATTCTTAAATGTAAAAACCAATCAATTGCATGCATACCTGTTAATTTACACTGTGTTAAAAGGAACGCTCTACGCCTATAGCAACCGCATGCACTACAGTAGTTCGACATTTTCCTTAATTCTACAAAAGTTTTTCCATTTCGCGACCTGGGCGCATCGCAGATGTTCGGCAAAACCACAAATCTCAGCAATTAGAGGTTCGAGCCAGTAATTATCCGAGTAATTAAGTTAGTAATTGGCACAAGCCCCGGCGGCTGAGCCAACTTAAGGGAGCCAATCTCCTATTGTTCTCCTTAATAATTAATCTGAGAACGAGATGCGTTCATGATTAAGAGGATAAGTCGAGGTGAGAAATTTGGGATTAGATTGTAGATGGATGGAAAATATAAGAACTATGTATTCTGACTGCACCTTTTACTCAACGTTTTAGTCGTGTGTTTTTCACGAGTCGTAAATCACTTGGATAAAACAAATTAAACTACCATTTCCCGTAAACTACAAATTTCCGCCGATTTACGTCGTGTAAATATAAACATTTGACAGTCTACATCTATGGGAAGCACTGCAAATGGTTCAGGGAGAGGTTGATTCCCAAAACACAGCTCAACGGATTGTTATCTGACTCGAGTAAAACACTCGTTTGCAATTGCCCTAGACTGTAGCAAATCACAGCGCGGAGAGAAACGTGATGCAAATTTTAGAACCCGATGGCGTTACGGATCGAATGGTAAAATATCGGGATTCCATGACATTTTATTTATTTTTTTTAATTTTAACTATCCAGCCGTTATGATCTGAGATGGGTTTTCCGCCACTGGCTTCGATTACCAATTATTATAACAGGTTTTATCAGGTAATTTATTCATTTTTAACCCTCCATCACAGCACTCCGGAGATTACCTCAAAATTTGCAAATATTTTGCTTAAAAATGTGGAAAAAGGTTGTTTTGAAGTCGGAGCTTGATCGTACCTTGCGCGAATCTTTTCAGGAACCGAGAAATGTCTGGTTTAACCCGCTTTACCTTTTCAGTGTGTGTTTTCAGTGTGTGTGTACAGCAGGTTGAGTTTCGTCAGTGTGTGGACTGTGGAGGTAACTTCCAAGTGCGCCCGACAACGTGGCTGTCAATGCGGAGCCGAATTTTGAATACGTTCGCTCATGTTTCATAAATAAATGCTTTAGCAATTAGATGATTCAATTAATTTCCAAGAATTGTGGAGTGTGAATACGAATTTACTAGCTTTTTAGACAATAACTGTTAGATATTGCCATTTCATGGGCTTGTAATAATTAACATTTTTATGAAAGTGATAGAGTGAGGCCGGATCTGTAAAGTATTGTATAGCTGATGTTAAATTTGCACGATTTTACTCCTCCCCATACTGTATTAATAAGATCTATTTTATCCATTTAAATAAATTCATTCTCAGGATTTAATTATTTTTAATTTTTATTCTTTATTAAACAGCTGTTACATACAATAGTTTAGGGTTAAGATATTTTTTATTTAAGTAAAATAAAGTTATTTAACAACTTTATGATATAAACTATGATTGTAATAATAAACAGTATTTTACCAGTATTTAATTTTATTTTTCCAAATGCTGAGGTAACCTCCTCACCTGACGACGTTTCAAAATCTGTGCGTCTGATGGAAGGTTAATAAAGAAATGTGCACATAAATATTAGATAACGCGGCTAGTTTGAAAAGTGCATTTTAAAAACGGTTCAATTTCAAAATCAGAATGGGCAGGAGACAAAAAAGACACATCAGATATTGAACTCCCTAACCGTAGACTGAGTGAAAATGTAAGAAGTTATGTTTACTGAGTGGGTCATAGAAGCTAGTGCAAGGGGGTAAGATAAGCAGTCACCCTCAGATAATTGAGGCCAACTCGTTGATCTCAGCGCAATTCTGTATTCTAAGGAGCATTACAGATGCCTTTAAACGGCTCTTCCCAGAAGATGAATTTTCCACGCCACTGGACCAGAAAGCATTTTAAAACCGGCAGTTTACATCGGAGCTTGAGATATCGGAACGAGGGTTTTGCATCGTTCGGATTGTGGGAAATTAACGCACGATCGCTATTCCGAGACCGCTGATTGCAGGTTCAAACCGTTTATATCCTGCAAGTGGGTTTTAAATTTTAATAAAATAACATTCATCCTATTTATAGCATTTAAAACAACTCCTTACACACCTATCCTAAACAAACATGTGGCAAATCTTGAAACGCATAAAAGTGTAGCATAACAACTGCATATACAGCATAAAAATATAGTTTTTATAACAAATTTCAATAATTAGAAGAACTATTCGAAAAATACTATTAACGGATGACAGTATTAACAAATTCATTCGTAGCTAGAAGTAAATTATACCACTGACAACATTGTAGTGAAATTTGTTCATCTATTTGAAAATGTGATGTTGTCAGGCTTTCACGTCACTTTCCCGCCAAACTCGATATTTTACCAAACACAGAGGATCAAATCTTGCCTCTGTCGCGAAACAGTGTGTATGTTTGTTTAGTTTTGCCAACGAGAGCTTTTCCTAAGTCGGCTTTGAGTAACCTGGCCATAATTGACACGACCCTCACCCCCTAAGCCTCCCCCCCACACTCCCACACCGTCGCGCAACCATCCCTCCAATTATCCCTTCAACTTAACTTCGCCCCTCCAATTAGTAAGCAATGCCGGGTCTCTGACTCTGAAAAATATTGTTGGGTTTGAAATTATCATTTGCAATTAACGCTTCTAGGAGATCCAAAACGTGTTGGAGAATAATAAATACTAAAATATTTGTGAGAATGTTAGAGGAGGAAAATCAATAAAAATATATATACCGTTATAAATAATACTCGTAATTAAGGAATACTAATATGATTAAAACTTTTTTTCCATCTGTGGAGGCCTTATGCTCATGCAAACATGCTTAGTGCAAATTTGCTTGGTGCAAAACAATTACTCAAGAGTGATTGGGAATCAAAACACACTTCCTGTAAACCTATTTTCCTCCTGTATCGCCCAATTAAAAATAATACGTTTCATTGGATCATAAACGCAATGTCCCAACTTCTACAATTAATTTTTACCTTCCGTAGGAACAGGTTAGCGCAGTGCTTCACAAGCTTTTGGTGGTTTTAAGTTTATAGTTTATGTTATTCAAGAAATAACCCAATTAATATTGAGCTCTTACTAAACAAATAGAAGCTAGCTTTATTAAAATTAATAATAAATATTTTTTTAGTAATTAATTGTTATACAAAATAATAAACTATCCCAAATCGCTTGGTAATTTATTATATATTCGTCATAGAAAATAACTAAATTCCACCCAATGGCATCACAAAGTATTTAATCAAATAAAACAGTCTTAGCTTAATACAAAATACATTTTCCAAAATTAACCTACAGCTGGAGACATTTTAATTTATTTTTTTCAGTTTAAAAACTGATTAAGGAAGGTGTGTAGAGCAGCAGCCGTAATAGTTCAACAGAAAAAATTATAATTCAAGTAGATAATGAAACAAGAGCAAACAACTGGTTGTACGTAGACCCTTTGAGGTAATTTGCGTGTGTGATACAGTAGCATGCCAATCAATATAATAATTAGAGTTAATGCACTGTAATGTTATAACTAGCAATAGAGGAGCTCGTGTACAAGAAGTAGCTCGAGTACACGTTAAAAAGACGAATGTTGCATTGAAAAGTTCCTTCTTCTCTGTATCAAACTATCAATCGTTACACATGAGAAAAATCACAATAAATTTATTAATATGGACTGGATATGTTAACAAAAATACCCCAACTACCTTTCACCATGTGTTTACTGTCTGTGCGGTGAGACACAGAGGTGCTGTGATGGTGTTAGACACATTCGTTAGCCAGATGTTACAGAGCATGATCTGAGCGACCCTTGGTTTTGAATCAGGCATGTTTAGTTATACTGGACCAGCGTGGTACCAAGTCTACAGTAATCTATAATATTATAAAGAGGAGGTGATGTCTGTATGTTTGTTTGTGGGTTTGTTGTGTCAAGTAAACGGGAAAAATACTGAACCTACCGGTTTGAAATTTTACACAAAGGTAGATCTTAAACTCATGCAACTCCTAGGCATATTCAATCCCTTAAAATCCCCACGGTTAACGCCGAGTGAACGTCCTCAATGTTTACATTTTCAAAGGATATCAAAACAAAATTACTTAAATTTTTTGACAGCGGGAAGAAGAAGGAAGAGCTACCGTGACCGTCCTAGGTTTCAACGTTTACATTTTCTAATGTCAACTTATGTTTACACTAAATTTTGATAGTTTAAGAAGAAGAAGAAATAAAGTTCAGTGTTACAGATAAACTACTGGATCGAATTATTAGTTCGAAATAGTGAAATGTTATATTTTAAGTTTTCTCCCGATGCCTGACTATTACGCCTTACCCTTCCCAATATTTGACAGATGTTACTTTGTCATGTTGCAGACACTCGTGTTTTGTCATTTGTAAACAATTAAAGGATTATTAACAACAATTTAAATGTATCAGTACACCTTTCAGCCATACCCGTGCGAAGGACGGGTTGTTTGGTTAGTTTTTAATAAATGAGCTTGCTACAACAAAGTTAATAGCAATATATTTTGTAAAGTTATAGTTATGAAGAGGAGATTGGGTTTCTTAGTATTTTGAATGGTGAACGAGTGAGATGGTTCTTAATTATCTTATTATGGTAACAATGACTACACTACATATTCATCTGCCAGAGTCGCTTGTGTTATCTGACTGGGTTGTCAGTGGTTATGGTCTCCGATTCAGAGCCAGAAGTCGCTGGTTCGTCATGATCATTGGGGTATAGCGGATCATTGCCAGAAACAAGGCTACATATCATAACACCCATTCACTTTTAAATACTCACGTAGTTTTTGACTATACGTCACGTATAAATATAGGACGTAGTATATATGACATATAAATATACGTCACGTAAACAAAACCGGTGACGTCACTGGTACAGAAATGTTTATGTTTACACTCCAGCTGCCAGAAATGTCAAAATCTTTATAATGTCATAAATAATTAATTGAACCTAACCTACTCGTAATTAGTAAACACTTGTTAAAATTTGTTATTTTTGAACGACACAACGACAGGAACACTTTTAATTTATTTTACAGCCTAACAAATAACAACTAGGCTTTTTTCGATACCCTAGCTAAACACGTTAATTATATAAAATTATAATTTTACCATATTCCAGAAGTGAACTAAATTTTATAATAAAGATTTTTCAGTTATTGAAAACAATTATGGTACTGGTCAGAAATTACCATGTGTATGGCGGTAATTTCGCTCGTGACCCGTAACTCTCTGTATAATTGTATACTGTACCTTGGTTTGGGGTAATGTCTCGGGTAATGAATAAAATATTTAAAAATTAGAATCGAAAAAAGTTAGAAAGATTAGAATTATAATCAGACTCGGTTCAGATTAGGAAATGATCGCCGCACCGTAGTGCAGAACAGTTGGACCCACCTAGAGCGAAGCCATCCTTCGTCCACTGCACGAAGCCCGCTCTATTGGCGACCTCGCATTGTAGAGTCACCTCGCCACCCTCATGGACCTTCACATCCTTGGGCTGGACCCTGAAGTACTGCAGCTGCCCGCGGACTGTAACAAATACATCTACGTTAGTCCGACCATGCTGGGAGTTCAAAATAACACAATCTGTTAAATCCTTGGATATCCTAAACGGAATGGATACCGGCACGGTAGCTCAGGGGTAACGCTCAGGCCCAGTAAGTGACAAGTAAACATTACAGAACAAGAAAAATAAATCATATGGTTTTGAGAACATATAGTACTAGAATAATTGCTATCAATTATCATAATGACTAATATATATTGGCCTATTACTTAATTAATTATTGGTAATAAACATATCGTAGGGTAATTTAGTGGTATAGAGTTAATAATACCCCATTGTTTTCATAACCATATGATTTATTATTATTGTTCTGTAATGTTTACTCTTTGCTTAATGTAAATAGTAAAATGAAAATGAGTTAATATGTCTTTAATAGTTTATTAATTCGGTTTGTTTGTAATTAATTCAATATTATCTTGAACTTGAAATGTAGTTCGTGTCGCATTCAGATGCTTCAGACGTTCGACGCCTTTGGTTAGGATCATTTCATGATTGTTCAGCTAGTTTAAACTTGTTGAATTGCCTCTTTGTTCTAATTATTTTATAGTTGTTCAAACTAATGCGGTTTCAGTTTAATCCATTTTGACATGGATGTGTCATAGCACTGGGAGTGGGGGTTGGGGTGAGTGATATTGGCAATTCGTCAGACCAAAATTTGAAACAGTGACGTCTTATGGTTATACGGAAAACTGTTAAGGGGAACTGAACTAATTAGACCTATCCATTATTTAAGCTATTTCCTAAAGTAAATATATTATTTTTTTAGTTTTTTTTTCAACGTCACCACTAGTTAAATCCTGAAATACACTGAATGAAGAAATTACTAAGAAAATGTTAGCTAATTTGTATTTTACTATTTAAATTATTTAAGTATGAAACAAACATCACAGAGGTTTTTTTAAACGTTCAGTATGAACAACAGCTCTATACAATCGATCAAAGGTGACATGAGATTGCAAGATGACAAAAAATTAAAAATGTTGAGCTGAGAAACGAATTTGTTTAAAGTAATCTGAATGTAAAGGTTATTCATGGATTAATAATATTGTTTTAAATTATGAAAAATTACGAGTGGTACTACAGTATATGGATGTGATTTAAAAAAGAGCCTAAGCTTTTCTGGAAAACGCACTTTTACTCAATTCGAGGCCTCTTTTACGAACTAACTAAGGATCGGATCTACCGGTGTATTGAGTATTTTGATACGGACGTGCTCAATGCTTTTGAAGCACTTTCTTACTATACAAGTTAATCACATTGCCAATCAACAGAGCTTGTTAGTTGTTCCATAAAAGGCGCGTTGCACGGAAGTTGAAATGAATCAATAAACTATCAAGGAGCGTGGGTTGCTGGGTTGCAGGCTACAGGCTACAGTACGACGTTGAAGGACACCTACGGAGCCGCGAGTCACCGTCACAGCACGCAACAGCGACAACCCGGAACCGTTACAGTACTGCAACGGTTTATGTACATATATAATACACACACACACACACACACACACACACACACACACACACACACACACACACATATGTGAATACGATTATCGTGCTGAACTCTCGCCGGTAATCCCTTGGATTGTTTCCGCAGTACAACTAAATACCCCCGTCGCAGCAGACTTGCTTACTCAGCGATTTTCCAAAATAATAATATTATATGTCAAGTTTCATCAATATCTGTCGATAAATATATGAGTTACTTATTTGCCTACTCTCCATAAGATTAACATGGGAAAGAGTATGCAGGTTTGCCGCTGTGAGGAACACTGAAAGTAGGAATTTCTAGCATAAACAATTTTTATTTTGACCATTAAATACCAAGTTTCATCAACATACGTCCATAAATAAAGGAGTTTACCTATTCCCTATATGATTAACATGGGAAAAGAGTATGCAGGTTAGCTGCCATGATAAACACATAAACTATGATTTTTAAGCATAAATGGATGGATCTCAACTACATGAAGCTAAATATCAAGTTTTATCGAAAAACATTAATTGATTAGTGAAATATATTTATTTTTCCTTATTCTCCATAAGATTAACATGGAGCACCAAAATACAACGTAATGTGTTTAGATTTTTTAATATCTCGGTAACCGTTGAAGATAGAGAAAAACTTTCCAGAAAAGCCACAATGGGATTTATCTAAATTTCTGTAACGCCAAGCAAGGTCTTTAAGTAACGCTTCGCCGGGACTACAAGATAACCCACAATGATGAAACTAATTTCTCTTATTTTATACTTTTTGGAGAAGGTTTTTGTATATTTAAACTCCGCATGTCCTATTAATTTAAAGTAATGATTTAAAGTGTATTAAAATTTAACCGTAAAGAAAAGCTTACAAACCAATACAAATTGTTTGATTCAATCTAATTGATATAAAAATTTAAAAATATAGCTGACAGTTTTTTAATTCTTTTTATTGATTTGTTTTTGATTCTTGATTCTAACAATGAATCATTCAACCCGTATAAACGATGGGCTTACGGCTAATATAGAAATATAATGCTGGAATCACTCTTCAACTTTGACTTTTTAAAATAATAACAAAGAATTCATCAGGGAACATTAACACCCACAGTATAACAGCAGTTGTTCCAAATTATGAGTCAAATTGAAATCCCACTAAACAAAAAAATACATCTTAGTATACCAAATTTGAGTAAACTAATAAATTAACAACGGATAATGCAATACATAACGATTTTTAACCTACTTTAAACAAAGGTCGATATATTCAAAATGTCGAACAAAACTGTCCTTGCAGCTTCCACTTCAGTTACAATTTATCTTTGATATTTATCATTTTTAAAAGGTTTCAATTCATCCTTTTTGGCCAATTTCCGATAGCGAATTCACAGTCCGCTGCTCGCAATATTATTCCTCTGAGAATTCATAAGGAAACGCGTCTCGAAACTCGGTTCCACTGATTCTTAAGAAAAATCAAGCTTTAAAATATTGAATACAGTTAAAATTGTTGCTAAATTTTACTAACTATTTTGAGGTTAAATTAGAAATGAGAACGTTTGAGAATATTTTAAACTGTTGCCCTTTTAATTGTTAAAGTCAGATTTTTATCTTAGCAGTAATTACAAATACTGATACGGTACAGTACAGGTCGTTACAGTATCGGTACCGATGACAAGGGCAGGGCAGGACAGGGCAGGACAGGGCGTGGTCGGTCGGTGGCCGAGGAACGTGCTTGGTGACCGCAGGACTCGAGTAATTGACGGGTCAGTTCACCTGTGTAGTGACAAGAGACAAACTCGTCTTGAGGTCCCTAAGTGATTGAACAAAGTGACTTTAGTACAAGTGGTTAGGCATTTGCATCATTTCGAGGCTTTTAAGGGGTTCACGAGGAAAAACTTAAAAAAATTAGTTTGATTTTTTCGGACTTAAATGATTTTTTTGGTTCTTTTTGATAAAATTTTACAAAACTTGACTAATATAGCGTTTTGAGGAAAATTTTTAACATAACCGTTTAAGACACATTTTCATATGTGGTACTTAAGTAGTGCATCACAATTTTCCCTAAATTTAACTTTTTTATAACGTTCGACCTGTTTTACTATCTGCTTGAAATCTCTATCACTCAATCGTGACATACGTACCTTTACAGTGTTGCAGAATTATTACCTAATAAATTGTAATATCAGAGGGAAAAAGTATTTTAAACATAGTTTTTGTAACAAAAATGTAATAATATTAATAAAAAATCTCCGACCAAAACGATAAATATATAAATCGGCTAGAAACTTTTAGGTCTATAAAAGTTAATATTCCACGAAAAAAACGGTAAAAACGGTAACCAAAGTATTCTCTTGCTTTTCTTAAAAAAGATATTTTGACGAAAAACGTCCTTTGGCTCACGTGGTGGAGGAAAATCACATTCTTGAAATACAACCTTGGCGATAGCCTTAATATTTTGGGAAGTTTGGAATTGGTAAAACAAATAATTTTAAGGTATCTTCACATTTACAGGTATTAACCATATATCCCACGGTTTAAGTTGTCTATTTTTTGGGTGGAGGTATATCCAAAAATTCTTTTCATATAACTTTTAAATATTAGCGTGTTTTCACGTAGTGAATACTTCAACAACACGAGTAAATAATCATATACCACACATTTTATGACCATAAATATTAATGACTATGTATAATACCTCTTTGTATAGCCGTCTATATATATTTACCAAAGAGAGCAAAAATCATTTCAGACTAGAAGTAGCCGATTGGTGGTTAATCATGTTAATAGTATAAATCACTGACTTTCCACTAAACTCATACATTGTCCAATCTATAACCACAGTAATACATTTTATCTACCTCATTATTATCGTTGCGATACGTTATAGTTCATTCCATAGGGTATGGTAAAGCAGAGTAATTATTGTTGGTCCCATTGTTGCCAGGAGTTTGAGACGGAACTGCACAACTAAGAGCATTAAGTTTGAGTACCTCTTACGTAACATTCGAGAACTGTACCAACAAGATTGCTCGTTTCCTGGGGTGGAGAAATCACACTAATTAGCAGGACAATGCCATAGCGAGACCTTGGCTAGGAGGTAAAGGTACGTATGGCGTACGTAACGTATGGAGGCGAACAGCGGTACAGCGGTGGGCGTATGACTCCTACAGGGTGGTAGTAAACATGTGTATACAGGACTGCATTAACTGTTGCACAACTTTCTCAATATTGATCAAGGTTTATATGTATAGTAAGTTGCATAAGCCATGATCACATCTGATTAAAACCTTTTGTGGTTTTAACATAATCATATTAAATTGTCTGCAGGTTTTCAGTGAATGCGGTAGTTCAACAAAATTTATGTATCCCTTGAGATAACTAAAAATTGGTTTTAATTAACTTGGGGCACCCTGAGTGCCACTTAACGGTAATGTTATCTTTAATGCGCATATCTCCGGAACCAGACTACAAAGATACCTGAAATTTGTTTTATTTTAAATATTGGTTCATTATGGAATTTAAAAACTTTTTGTTTTAAAAACAAAAAATTCGAAGTTTTTTATTTTTTGTTGTAAAAATATTGTAGTGAGATAAGGATCTAAGGATAGATCTAAGGATCTAGATATGTGCACTGTTGTATACCATAACAAATCTGTAGTTGAAAGTCTAACGGTTCCTGTTTTATGTTTCTTCAAACTTTACAGATTTTAAATAATCGTTTTTTCAGTGAATTTGTACCATTTTGGTATTATGTACGACATTTCATTAGAAAGAGGGAATTTTAAAGAACAAAAATATGGTCAAAGCTTAAAAAAACAAATAATTAGGTCAATTTAGAATTCCCTTGGGTTGCAATGATATATTTTTTAAGCTATTTAAAAATTGCAACCTATAAATAAACATGTTATAAAAAGTAAAACTGTGAGTAGATTAGCAACAGTTTAGTAAGAGAAAAAATACTTAAATTATGTTGACAACAACAGTAGATTTAGCTCACAAAAGAATCATATAAAGGCTGGACAAAGGATGCAAAATATCACTTTCTACAAAAAACGTCAAGAGTTTTATTTTTTTATAAATACACATCGAACACAATACATATAACCAAACCATTACACGCTCATATAAACTAACTTTTTACTTAATGTTTTATATCATCGAGAAAGAGTTAAAAGAGAGATTAAGAGGCGAGGAGAGATGTCAAACGTAGAATTTATTGATGTACGAGTACAAGCAGAACTGAACTGATCGTCGACCGCACGAACAGTTCATTGATTCCTCCAATACTGAGGCTCTGTGCTCTGTGTACGAACTGGATCAAAATATAGTTCAACAACCGCCCCAATACCTCCAATAGCGCTTTATCGCCCTTAGTTATATGTAAAATATGGTTTGATCTTTCCTTGGCTCTATGGTTTGAAGTATTGTATTATTATTATACTAACTAACTATTTAAGTCGGTGATGAATAAATTCTAACCTTAGAAGGCTTAAATTCCATTATGAGTTAATTTTCTTTTCGCTCATATGAAAATAATTTGTAAACTTAACAATTTACTTTTCTTTAATTACTATCGTTTATATAAGAATTTCGTCGCATTTAGTACTAATAATATAGCTTTGAATATAAGGACATTTGACTGCATTCAATTATACCATTTAAATACATTTATAAGAAGTCATAATTAATTGATTTATCAAATATTAAGCGTTTTTGCCCTGGAACCCCGCCAATTGTATTCAGTTTCTTTCTCATGACCCATTTAAAAAATACTCTTTGTTTCTATTCCCGTAACGAGAATCTGAAAACTAGCAATCAAATCAATTTATAAAACCACCTAACACAGAAAACGTTCCTTTCTTAAAAAAGAAATCCCAAAATATACTTAAATTTAAATTTTTTTTCTGTTGATTTGAGATTTAGATTTCTATTTTTCCGTTTATAAGCTAATAGTTTAGGCGAGCGCGCTGGTGTAGGGGTAGAGCGCGGGGCTTTGGTGCCCAAGGTCCTGGGTTCAAATCCACCAATCACCAGTGGCTTTTCGCTATGTGATAATGTCGCAACCCACACAGGGGTGCGTAAAAAGCCGCTACGGCTGAAATGCCTTGGGAGTAATCTGCCCCTTCCAATAAAAACAAAAAAATTCTTGTTTATTCTCGGGGCAGTCAACCACATCAGCAGGTTTCCGGGTACAATATACCAAAGGTCCTTATTGAAATTAACTAATGAACGAGGTGTCCATCATAGGATGACACCTTCCAGGTCTAGGACTCCGTAGGTGAATGAAGCATACTGAATGTCAAAACAAGTACAATTAATTATGCCGTGTACCATCGAAAAACATACAAGGCTTACATAACCTTCTGTATAAATAGAACTTTCCTCAAATATTAATTGGACAATGGCAGTAGGCCTGTCCATTTTACGGATTGTAGGATCCAGTATAAATAAGGTATAAGTCTATCATGAAAATATAAATCTGAAATCCTAAACAAATCAATCAAAAAATCCCAGCTTTATTATTTAGTGTTCATCTACAGCATTAGAACATTTATATCTTTATTGAAATTAGTTATACGTTAAGATAACATTTTAATATAGAGTATTATGATTTCGGAATGGGTTTTATATCAATAATCAATGTAAACAAACTAATACTCATTTTTAATATAACAGTAGTTTGTTTTTTCTATTAAATCACTTATTCAGATCGATCATGTGTTCTGGAAACTAAAAATACATGTAGTATTATGCAGGTTAAACCCTTGGTTTTTGAGAGCTTATTATTTTTCATAATTCGTGGGTCAGTTTCAAGTAAACAAAAGGCTTTTTCCAAAACTTTGGTTTATCTCGTTTTCACGAAGAAAACGCACACAAATGTCTTGTTAAGTAGAAAGGCAGACACACAGACATTGACTGATAAAAGGCCCATTTCGGGTTTTCGGGTTTTATAAAACGTGGAAAAAATATCATAATTCCAAGCAATGTACAGAAATAAACTCTTATTTTATTTATATAGATTTGTTATCAGTTTGAACAGTCCTATTTCTGTTACAGGGGTAAATAAACAGAGAGAGGTGAAGATTAACGACTCAAGGGGGTGCAGGGCTGAAGGTGGGGCAGGGCATTGTCTCCCGTGTGGTCAAGCCCTCCGCCTCCGAGCTGCAGATCTCAGACCCCTCTATTTTACTATTATACTTACCTTTAGGTTAATGTATTAGCGTTAGTAGTTGCAATGATATATTTTTTAAGCTATTTAAAAATTGCAACCTATAAATAAACATGTTATAAAAAGTAAAACTGTGAGTAGATTAGCAACAGTTTAGTAAGAGAAAAAATACTTAAATTATGTTGACAACAACAGTAGATTTAGCTCACAAAAGAATCATATAAAGGCTGGACAAAGGATGCAAAATATCACTTTCTACAAAAAACGTCAAGAGTTTTATTTTTTTATAAATACACATCGAACACAATACATATAACCAAACCATTACACGCTCATATAAACTAACTTTTTACTTAATGTTTTATATCATCGAGAAAGAGTTAAAAGAGAGATTAAGAGGCGAGGAGAGATGTCAAACGTAGAATTTATTGATGTACGAGTACAAGCAGAACTGATCGTCGACCGCACGAACAGTTCATTGATTCCTCCAATACTGAGGCTCTGTGCTCTGTGTACGAACTGGATCAAAATATAGTTCAACAACCGCCCCAATACCTCCAATAGCGCTTTATCGCCCTTCCACGCAGTCCCTTAGTTATATGTAAAATATGGTTTGATCTTTCCTTGGCTCTATGGTTTGAAGTATTATATTATTATTGTATACAGAATACCAATACGGTAACTATTTGAGTCGGTGATGAATAAATTCTAACCTTAGAAGGCTTAAATTCCATTATGAGTTAATTTTCTTTTCGCTCATATGAAAATAATTTGTAAACTTAACAATTTACTTTTCTTTAATTATTATTGTTTAATTAAGAATTTGGACGCATTTAGAACAATTGATATATTTTTGAATATAAGGGCATTTGACTGAATTCAATTATACAAAAGTGGATTGAAAACTTTTGAGTATTGAAACCGAATCATTACCATTGAATATTTAAATGTTCAAAAGTATGTAGCAGTGCTATCGCAGAACATAGCCCGGTGAAAAGGAAGGTCATTCAAATCCTTGTTTATCCTTGGGGCAGTCTACCACATCAGCAGATTTCTGGGTACAATCCGACCTAAAGGTCCTTATTCAAATGAACAAATATGCGAGGTGTTCATTATAGGATGACAGCTTCCAGATTACATACTCCGTAGGTGAATGAAGCATACTGAATGTCAAAAAACAAAATTATTCGTGTACCATCAAAACATACAAGGTTACATAACCTCTGTATAAATATAACTTTCCTCAAAATATTATTGACAATGGCTGTACCCTGTTCATTTTACGGATCGTAGGATTCAGTATGAAGAAGATATACTGTATTAGTCTATCATGAAAATATAAACCTAAAATCCTAAACAAATCAAACAAAATCCCAGCTTTATTATTTAGTGTTAATCTACAGCATTAGAACATTTATATCTTTATTGAAATTAGTTATAACATTTTAATATAGAGTATTATGATTTCGGAATGGGTTTTATATCAATAATCAATGTAAACAAACTAATACTCATTTTTAATATAACAGTAGTTTGTTTTTTCTATTAAATCACTTATTCAGATCGATCATGTGTTCTGGAAACTAAAAATACATGTAGTATTATGCAGGTTAAACCCTTGGTTTTTGAGAGCTTATTATTTTTCATAATTCGTGGGTCAGTTTCAAGTAAACAAAAGGCTTTTTCCAAAACTTTGGTTTATCTCGTTTTCATGAAGAAAACGCACACAAATGTCTTGTTAAGCAGAAAGGCAGACACACAGACAATGACTGATATAAGGCCCATTTCGGATTTTCGTGTTTTATAAAACGTGGAAAAAATATCATAATTCCAAGCAATGTAGAGAAAAAACTCTTATTTTATTTATATAGATTTGTTATCAGTTTGAACAGTCCTATTTCTGTTACAGGGGTAAATAAACAGAGAGAGGTGAAGATTAACGACTCAAGGGGGTGCAGGGCTGAAGGTGGGGCAGGGCATTGTCTCCCGTGTGGTCAAGCCCTCCGCCTCCGAGCTGCGGATTATACTTACCTTTAGGTTAATGTATTAGCGGTAGTAATGCATGGCTTGGTTATTGTGAACAAAAATTGATTATATTGCAACACATTAGGTTTAATTGAGGAATCAAAGGTCAACCATACTCATATGAACTTATTTGTGAAAAGATAAATTAATTATTTGCCAATAAGAATAATGATTCCTCTCAAATAACTTGTAGCTAGAGAGGTAAACAATGGTACTATTGTGTAAATTAAGTATGTTTTTGATGAAAATAAAACCAAACTAAAATAGAAAATTTCGATGTTTTTAACTAAATATAAAATACTTCCTTGGGGTAATTTTTAATTAAGACTGATAATAGATGTAATACATTTTTTACTAATCATAGTTCAACAAAAATTAAATTGAGAACTGAACTTAACTCAGTCTGTACTCCTGAATGCATATGAAATTTCGTTTGTAAAATCAAAATAAATGAATCATGTAACAATAATAATATAAACATTTCAAGCTGAAAATGACCATATATCACATAGATCGGGGGGGGATAAGATTTTTTATTGTGATTTACAACTAATCCAATTAATTTAAGTTTGAAGCGAGGCATGTTTAAGACATTTTAATATTGCTGTGACATAGGTAAAAGTGCAACGTGTCGGAAGTACTGCAGCCTCTTAGAAACTCCCTTGTTACATGAAAGTGTGATACGAGTGTTGCTACGTTGGCAGCATTAGTGCTGCCCGGTCCGCGGCAGCCCCGAGGCGGATTCAGCGCAGCCATTTGCCTTTTAATTTGTCTCCGATTCTGAGCACGGAGCTCAGATGACGTGTGTGCGCTCCCCTAACTCAGCGTTTGCCGTTCGCCAAATGATACTTCAGCGTTAAATGTTATCTCGTTATTTTTGAGGCCAGCGTAAATTTTAAAACATTTTGTTATTGAAAGGAGAAAACTCGTTCCGGAGGAATCGTAATAGGGTCCAGAATTGAACCCCTGGCCCTCAGACTACAAGTGAGCATGCTACCACTGTGCAACCTATGACTTAATAGGTGAGCTGTTTTGAAAATTTAATCAATTCATATTGTATTATTATGGTGAAAAATACTAAAAAACAGATTCTGTACTAAAACTAAGTAACTGTCTACACATTTATAACTGGTTACGCAGATACTTTTATTCCTTTCAAAAACAATATTTATGTTAAGATATAGTTGGAATTAGAATTTTCCTATATCAATTATCCAAATGCTTAAACTGCACAACATAAAAAACGTTGGTGCAAAATGAGTAGTTTTTTTAAATGAAGATAAATTTAAAAGATATTCCTAATTCAATTTAAAAAAATATTTAGTGTCAATTTAAATTTAAGATACAGTACTATTTAACTATATTATTATTATTAAACTATGCAGAATTGATCTATAACATCTATATTATACTGCCATTGTAAAATACATTACTTACTTTTTACTACTGTATTTGTTTAGTATGGATCTATCCGTGGTACACAATATCTATACTCAAGATAAACTTCTACATCAATTGTTGTCCCTCTGATATTGTTGTTGTTGTCTGATAAGAATTAATTAGAGAGTTTTGCCTGTAAACAATTATTTTTGAGTTTGAATGTCTGAACCGCCCCAATTTCCAGTTAGATCGGATAATTAACTCTACTGTAATCAAACTATGTATAAGTTAATATATTTACTGAACTGAATGACGAACAACTGCCACTGAAGATGAGGATGTGACGTCTTTATGACGTTTCCAGTTTTCTTAGAAGACCAGTTAGAAACTTAGAGTAGAGAATTATTGGATCGATTTTATTTTATTATGAACTCTGATACAGTATCAAAACAGCTTACAATTATAAATGTCTTTTAATCCAGGTGTTGAGTTTTTCAAATACACTACGCTATGTCTAGTTAATTAATTCTTACTAAGAGGGATGGTTCATTGTTAAATGATAAGCCACTAAACACGCACAAGGAAGTGTTCTATTAACTGCTTTAACTTCGAGCCATAATGAGTTAACAGTCAACATGGCAGCAGGAAGTTTTGTGACTGTAAGTAACCGGAAGTCGACTCATCAAAGAGTTGTGTAAAGACAACCAGCTGTTTTGAGTACTTCCGACAAGATGTAAAATCGGCGGGAACGTGCCGCGTTGCGAAACTCGCGCCTTCAAAGCCAGTTCATATTCTAATTCCATTGTTAAATCCTGAGAACAGCTGACTGCTTATGTCATGCAAATATGAAGATACTAAACAATGTTGTGTAATGAATAACTTGACTGAGTAAAGACAAATAGCAACAACAGTTCACACTTCATGACACAAGACAACTCTTTCGTCCCGTGAAATGTCTTCAGGTTTAAAGGATTCATATCCTGTATCAAATTTATCCTGATTCTTGTATGGCCTTGTAATGCATATTATGAGCTTTGATGGTGGCTGCTGTTTCCAGTATTAGGGTAAGGTGTAGTCTCAAGTAGAAGATGTCTCCCTTGGGAATTCCACTGATTTTACCTCATGTACATTCAAGAAGTGGACAGGAAGGGACACTTAAAAAGCACAATTAATTAGGAAGTATTAAGAACGCAACAGTACTAGGGTTGAATCGCCTCAAGGAATCAGTCCATTTCGGAGGTAGATTATTCATGATCATGCATTGTATTTTCCATTTCTTTGCAATAAATATTTAATTACGGTAATATTTTTAGCGTTCTAGCTTAAAACTTAAACTGTAAACGTCAATATATTTTGCATGCAATTACAAAATTGTGATAGTAATATTGATCAAATATCATAATAATATATGGTTTATGATTAAACAGCTTCATTATGTGTAACTAAAATCGGTGGTAATTTTTAACGTGTTTCTACAGTGTTAGATATAAACTTAATGACAAACATATAGTATTTTAAAAGAGTATCAACGGTTGATATTGATGCTGGAATTTATTTCGACGAGTATGACGTAGAACAAAGCGAGTTATATCGACAATGGCGGTGCTAGAGGTACCAGCATGTATGACACCTGCGAGTAACTCAACACCTCCGACAGTCGGCAGCCGATCTCTCTCCAGCATCAGCTGATCAATAGAGCACAAAGGAACCATCGAGATTTCGATATGTTTAACCAAAGGAGATTTCATCATATTTAGTTAACTAGTGGCAATGAAATGATATTTTATAAAGAGACAACTCAGAACACCAACAGCAGCTTTAAGCGTTAGCCTTTTCAAAATATTATTGACGTGGATATGTCTTAGCTCTGGGGAGAGGGGGTGTAAGCAATTCAAACGACCAAAGTTTGAAGCATAAGAACAGCTGTTTAGATGAACTGAAAACATTCCCTTTAGACACATTCATGATCTAAACTATTTATCACCTATTCGTGTGTCTAAAGGTTAAATTTATGTTACGTATTTATACGACTATGTTTTGATCCTGAAGTAAATAATATCACTGGTGTAGATTACTAAACGTAATTGTATGTAGGTTATAATTAATATTCCATGGACTTTACTTGAAATGTATGATGAAACTTGGATCAACCAAAGAGCCTCCTGACTCTGTAGATTGTAGATTGCACAGATAGAACGCTAACTAGACAAACTTAAAGAAAGAGTATTTAGATATTTTATTCCCTAAGTTTATTGGAATAAAACAAACTTTCGCAGCTAGCGTGAAAAATTTACTGTTTTACCGTAAATAACCTGTATAAAATTCATATCTGTGCTCATCGGGCGTAGAGAGTAAAATCAATAAGACAAAACCCAAATTAAAAATAATTCTTTAAACAATAACTGAAGCAACAGTAATTTCGAGCAAGTCAATAGATTTGTTTACGCTTTATAAACAACAATTGCAAATGAAGGTTTAAAAGAGCGGCAAAATTACCGGCTTCCATTTATGTTGCTCTGGGCAAAACAAATACGGCTCAACTTTCAAGATCAACAAACTTTTCACTGATGCGGCAGAGTTGGCTTTGCCTCGGAGACAGCGAATACACGAATACACGCTCGATTAACAGTAAAGGTATGAAACTCTGATATAAAATTTAAATAAAATAATTTATGACCATCAAACCACCGCTTACAAATATTTCTTATGTCCACTGGAACTTTGTTAATGGTCCTCTTGTCATGTGCAAGTAACAACGAAATAAACACAAATATTTTTTGTTTTGCGTATTATTCAAGGTATATGAAAGATCGTTCAGGGTGAAATATTACTTCTACAATTCATAAATTGTTATATGACTGGTAAGTGTAAGTGTAATGCGAGTCAATCGGATTCAAACAATTTACGTACGTAATTTAATTAAATCATTATCAAAATGTATTTTCACATTAAGTCTTGAGAAATAAAAATAGCAATTGAAGGGAATTTTTGCAAAATTTTCTGAGAATATATTGGAATTCACGTAAAATTACAGTTATGTGTTTCCAGGAATCCGAAGTTACTCGTTTCCCAATTAACAAGGTTACTCTAGTTAGTTTTAATAGTTACCAGTAATTTTGTCTCCATCCAGACTAACAGTTAACGTTAATCTGACCCAATCCTGGAGCAGGGAGGGAGCACTCCCTGCTAACTGGTCCGATTGGGAGATCCCTGACATGAAGATCTCCCTTTATCTGTTACCACTGTCTCAAACAAGAGGTTTAAGACTTTCACGGTAGTTCGCAGCCATTGGTTGCTGAACTCAAAATTAGAGGCTGAACGTCGATTTGTTTACCAAGCTAAATATTCCTCAAATGAGTACTTTAACATTTTTAGAACTATTTCCATTCATAAGAATGCACCGAAGATCACGCTACTTAAGAGTCTGCATCAGTGGTAGCCATCTTGGATTTTAGTCCCGTAAGAGCAATGTTAAATTCTGGCGGAACATACCTTCACTTTGGCGTCTGTAGTGGCGTTAATTATCAAAGTATCAATGTAAAACTTTGGAAGTACATTGATGAGATGTGGCTCAAGCTCATGACCTTTTAATAAGTTCAAAAATTTAACTTGATATAAAAACAAAAATCCAGGAATATTTTACAAAATAAATCATTATTATTTTTTTATTGAGAGCGAAAATAAGAAGTTCTGTAAGGTGGTTCCCTGGAGGACTGTAATACCTTTAATTTTACACCTCTTCCGTTAATTTATGACAATAGGTCAAGGAGATATAGGCGCCAGAATTTAACATTGCTCTTACGGGACTAAAATTCAAGATGGCTACCACTGATAAGTTGGTATTATTGAAGTAGAAGGACTTATAGGTAAACAATTGGACTGATGAAAATACACGTTGGATTTATTTTTCACATGATTCCGTTGTAAGATCCGCAGTGGAACAATAAAGTTTGAAAATGCTTGAAAATGTATTTAGGGTCAACGAGTGGAGCTGGGCACATAACATCGGTTAAAGGATCGCGCCCGCATCTGGCACTAATGGCGATGGGGTAGTTCTATACAGAAACAGCGACGTCCTGTTATTGACTTTATATTTACAAATGTGCGTTCTACCTTCGTAAACTTAACGTTGTGTGTTGACTCGGGCACATACCATCTGTTAAGATTATTGTCACTTTTAATACATATTTTATTAAATAATTTGTAAAAATTTTTATTACAATAACATATCGTTAAACCAAAAAATCAATTGTTGTTAAATGTATCCGTTTGATTATAAAATTATTAGTTTTATAGATTATAAAGATATTTTTCAAAGATTTTATTACATTGAAATTTTTAATTTAATACCAAATACTTTATTTTAACATTATATAATTTGAAAGGGGGGTTTAAAAGCGTTATTATAAATTTTAATAGATATAATTAAAAGAGAAAAATGCTGAAACTCAAATGTTATGTCGTGTTAGTGACGTTAGCCAAACGTTTGCGAAAGTATTACTGGGCATGACAGAGAAGCCTTCGCAATACCTTAGAGTTTCCAATAATACATCACTTTGATCGGACAAAGAGAAGAAAACGAAAGAAAATCGACAAAGAGACGTCCTTTTGTACATTCTAAATAAATCTCCCCTTTGTTTCACTCATAATTACTCTTCATTGATTTTACTTTCTTACAATTATTCTCATTTTACAATTCTTTCTTTTCTTAAATAATGTTTACAAAGCTACTATTATGTTCTGTTTGAGTTTTTAAGATCATCAACCAACAAAACGAGTTTTATAATATTCAATTCAAAATCAATTACGAATCAATTAACTTTAGCTTTTTGTTCAATAATTAATTATTTTTAACAAAATTCTACATTAAAAATTGTACTTAATTCATTGTCCATAAGGGGTACCAAAGTACTGTTCACATTTATTTTAGTTAACATTTATCGTTAAGAAGAATTCTAAATTAAAAATATGTTTCCATTTACTTCTCTGTGGGAGATAGGTTATAGATCATGGATATGGCTAAAGGGAATGTTTTCAGTTCATCTAATCAGCTGTTCTTATTCTTATATATTACAAATTCAATACAATAGCTCTAGTAGTTTTTATGGAAACCTGTTTCATCTCACAAATTATCTCGTATCCATGTTAAACAAATTGCACAACAAAATGCAAACAACCTACGAACTGTTAACGTCCCCCCTGCATCACTAGGTTTAAGACATACCCATGTCACAGAATAGTTAATTGTATCACAGAGTAATCAAAATAACAAATGGATCAAAAAACATAAATCATAAACAAATGGATAGAACACACGTAGCTCAAAACAAAATGAAAATACGATATAAATATGAAGTGTTGGACAATGAGGTGAACGGTTTATGTAGCAGCAGACGTCGAGGCTGTGGTAGACACTTGCTATCTGGGAGGCGGTGCGGGGGGCGGCAACAGCTGGCGGAGCCCACGGGACCAAAAAACTCAAATAAACCGGGATTACACAAGACCAGCTGTCGCGGCGTTCGCACATCCCATGTGTCGATCAGATGGCGACCTGCTGAATTATGAAACGAATTGGCAAAAAATGAAGGGAAATATCTTGAACACCTCTGGTGTTGGATTGATCAAATTTAGACGAGCAAGACCCTAGGAAATCCCTGATGAGGGTCTAGTATAGTGAGGGGTGAATGAATGTCGCTTATTGTATTGAGCTGTTGGAGTCAACAACCTCTATACCAGGCTTAGGCACGGGTACGACGAAGTTGTAATCTAGCAGAGGAAACATCATCCAGAGTATCATAGTAGAGGATTCGTCCGATAACGACTTTACCTTGAAGTCCTTACAATCATCTGACTTTCAGTCAATTGAAAGGAAATCCTTTAACTTGAGCTTATTCCTTTTTAGGATACGTCTATTCATGCACAGTATTCAGGCTCGATGTTCAGTCCATAGATGAAGTAGAAATCAATCAGGTGAAAGAGAATAAAGCACTGATCAGTTAACACACCAGTGATGTGACAGAATGATTTTTGTAGTAAGTTAGTTCAAAATCTTCACAAGTACAATTAATTCATTCTAGCTGAATTTGTTTAGCAACTGAGTTTTTCAAGAACAATTTCATACGCTGAATTTAATTCTAATGTAAAAGCTCTATTTTAGTATAGAATGTAGATATGAATTTGATTTAAGATTACACTAAAAAAATTTAATTGGTGTGCTATTTCTGTAAAGAATTAAGATTTTAAACTATGTTACATGTTATTGATAAGAATTATAGAGAAAATTCAATTATAAATTTAGAATGTGATAATGTTAAAATCTTCGTGACAACAAACAGATTAAACTGTTAGAAAGTAAATGGAACGGGACTGAAGGAGAAGTAATGTTTCGCAAGATCTGATCTAATACAGCAATATGTAATCAAGTCGGTTGGGTTGGCCGAATTTCGTCGCAATCTAGATAAGACCCGAATCGTCACGATCTGTGACGAAACACACGGTACGTGACAACCAAGTGCGGATAACGCAGCTTCCGCTGGCAACACAATACGGACTTGGCCGACGGTAATCAGCTAGGTTGTAATTAATCTTCCAAATACTATGAACTACAAATCGTACGTGCAAAATGATACACGCAAAACATAGTCTTCAAACACATACGATTATACTATATTATGATCGTATGTGCAACATGGTGCACTCAATATATAGGCTATTTTAGGGCATAAAACACTAAAGCAATATAGCAAATACACACAAATACACTTGGAGTAGTTTTTTTTATCGGATGGGAAATGAAATATTGTTTATACGTACTTATAAATGGCATAAACCTGTATCATTGTAGTCATTACTACTTTTATAAACAATAATAAACCTCATAAGTAGATATTTAATTACTTTGTTTTTTACGTATGATACGATGGTTAGATTGATAGATAATATGGAAAAATGCATCATAGAAGAATAGATGCAATAACATTACATTAAAAGGAAATGGAGTCATTCCATGTATGTTTCATTTTTACACAGAAACCAGGTTAATACATTGTCTTCTCAAACAAAGCAATAGGGACATCTGTCTGTACAACGACGGTTATTCGATTTCACTATTGTTAAAAGAACAAAACCCTTTGGATTTTTCTACTCACAAATTATAAAAAATATGAGATTTAGTTTCATAATACGTACCTAAATACAAGAAAATACTTCGTTTGTTATATCTGAATGAAACAACTATTTATTTAATATATTTACTTATTATTACACTTTGACAGTAAAATACAATAACAAAATTTCTGAACAGATCATCTTATTATAACCAATTTTTATTTAGTTCAGGGTTTCAAAAAATAATTGAATGTTGCAGGTCGTCGTAAAAATTCTTCTGTCATGTGGTTAATGTCATGTAAGTGTTCATGGTTAATTTCTTAATGAAAGCAAAGCATACAATTGCTTATAAAAATGAAAATAATATGTTCATAGCGCAGAAAATGTTTAACTGTCAAACAACTAGATGGAACAACACAGCTTCATGACACATATATATTCTCAAGATATTTCGTGTTGCGATATTTGTGTAGCGTGTTGTGGAGAGGTAACAGTGCCAGTTTTATCTAAATTTTAAAGCTGGATAAACTGCATGTAGCTAAACCCTAAATATAAAGGGGTACAACTTAAAAAGTGTACTCGTGCACACTTTGGATTAAAATAATGATTATGCTATGAATTAGGCATTCAATGAATTATAACAATAATATGCGATAACATATTTAAGAATGCTATATTTGTGTTTGAATGTAAACCTTTTTTGTACCTTGTAAAATCTAAAAGTATTATTAAAAAACAAATAAAGCGGATATCCGGAAGACAAGGTTGTCAGGGAGGCTGTAACGAGAGTGAAATGTCAACTAGGCAGGGCGTGTAACGTAATGTTACCATGAAGCCGTGCAGTGCGCTGACATTTGCCGCGTAACGATCAAGTGACTCACTGCGAACGAAATTCTTTCATTTACATACCTAACAAAGAAGAAGAAAAAACACTTTGAATATTCATTCTTTCAGAGGAGATCGACAGGCGTTCAACAGAAGATTAAAACACCTTGTTATTCCAACTAGAAAGGAGAGAACAGTTACTAGAGGAATGTCTCCATTTTATAGACTTTACAATAAGGGTTGAAGATAAAGGTGACATTGGAGGTTCACTACTGCTTACTCTTGTACAATATTTTTTTTAATTCATGCTTCTTTCATCAGATTAATTAATATAACTACAAATATATTTCAGTTAAAAATATGGAACAGAGAAGAGTGTCGGAGCTTGTAATTTACGTGAATTCTATTGTGTAATACGATTGAGAATCTTATTGACTGCACACGTTCTCGATTGGAATATTGGAAAAACAACTTATCCTTAAAAAATAGGTACAACCTTAATTGCTGTAAACCATGAAATTTTAATTAAAAATTGCTGGAGAGAATATTGAGAAATTTGTCTTAAACATCTTAATCTTAAACATGTTTAAAAGGATTTTAGGGGTAAAAAAATGTCTGGAGATAAAGCCAAAGTACACCCGTGACCCGAGTTTCATAAAAATCGGACGGTCAGTGTGGTCTCGGGGTTGGAACCACTTTTTGGATTCGGTGAGCCTCAAAATGGATAACCAGTCTAAACTCAAATTCGAAAATTTTGACGAAAACAATACTTTATCTATATACTATCTGTAAGGGGAAAAAGTAAAAGTGAAATGAAAAATAAATAACTATGCTGTAAATTGATGGAAATGCAACGCGGTCGATGGTGGCACGCGTCAGGCACGTGTCGGCGGCACGCACGCGTTGCCATGTGATCACGTACCAGTCCACGTACGTGCCGAACCGTCCGCTCCACGCCATTACTGGATTGGACCCAATAAAAGGAACTCTACAAAGATCTCTCCACCTAAAAGAGTCCACTGACAAAGAATGTAGCCCTGGAGAATCAATCGACTTAATGCCGCCGTTAGTTTTTTGCCTTTTCAAGTCGATTCTTATCGGGAAAATTGCTCAGGAAGAATGCTGTTTATGTTGACAGGAAAGCGATTGGGTTTGTTTGGGAGTATAAGTTAAAATTTTCAAAGTTTAAGATTAAGACTTGAAGTCAGTATAAAATTTCAAGATTAGAATTAGCTGAAAGGTTAAAAATTAAGCAAAACTATTGTTAGATTTAAATTTAATTTTTAGATTAAATTTAATAAATGTTTTAACAGCTTCATATAGCCAATTTATCGTAAATATATATTTTCAACTATTATGTAGTAGAATATTTAAATTACTCTACTTATACAGAAGTTCCTTTTCGACACCCGTCCAGTTTGTCACCAAGTCGGAAAGGGAAGTTATAAAATGCAACAGAAACAAAAGACGCTGCTCCCTGGTTACAAGAACACAGACTCAGCTTTTAGGGTGATTTGCTTGGCTTTCCCTCAAAACCAGTGGGAGAAGCTCATGAGCTCATCGAAATATGTCATGTGTGACCTGTGAAGGGCTTTGTTGCATTAGATATTGTGGTCTTTCATCGACAAAGCCCTGACATGAGAACTACAAACGCTGTCACGGCAGTGGTACAAACCCCTCAATTTGATTGGCAAACTAATTAATTAATTATTACAGACAAAAACGACTAGAAAACAAAGTTAGGTCTCTTTTGGGAACAATATAAAGTGATCAGCAAACAAATCGGCTTTACGCGTATTTTATGCGTCGTCATCGTAGGATAATGTTAAAAACACAGAGACCTTGTCAGAAAAATAAATTAATTGTTTAATTTTATGATTATTTTTAAAATAATAGCTTACAATTATAAATATTTTATGAAACATAAACAAAGTGTAAACTATATAAAATCCAACAATAAGAAATGAATTAAACAGTCAGAGCATTGTGAACATCCAGAGGTGGTTTTTATTCACAGTAAGATAAATCTGTATGCGAAATCTCAAGCTGGGATCTCGGAAAGCGAGGGAAGAAGTGTGTCAATAAAATGACGTCAGACGATAAAAGAGTTCGTTCACTCTTAGGTGGGTAGGATAGCGGATTATACGCACACACACAACGTATCCACGCGCACACGCACGCCCATACGAACCTGTATTTTGCAACAGGTTGCTTTGTTAGACCTTGGACTGAAACGTGAACGATGTAATGACTGAGAGACACTTAAACGCAAAGTTTATGAGCAATTGCTGAATCTGAATCTTTGGGAGGAAGTGAATGTTTTTAGTTAGTTTTTTTCATAGTCAGGCTAAAATATTCCAAAGACTGATTGTGAAAGGTTTAAGATTGGATTAGCAATATTACAATGGAACTCCCATTCCAATACTTGAAGCGAAGAATGAAATCTGGGACGCCCTGTCAAACAAGGAGGTTATGAGGTGAGTTTTAAACTCCAATTTTTGAAGCGGACTTAGAGAGAAAGAATTTTTAGTCAAATTACTAAAGAAAATTGCAAAATCTACAACTCCCAGTCGAATGAATGAAGGAGATTGTAAAGGATGGGACTAACGATTCACAAAGTTTAAAGTAGAAGGAGAGCTGAGGAATCCAGTTCAATATTTAAAGACCTTTAAGTATCATGTTAAAACGTGCGATGTTTGAACGAAACTAAAACGAACGCAACGTTTGTAAGAATATATTGCAGGAGAAAAGTCTGTCAAACTACTTTTCTTTCCAGAAAGAGTCTAAGAATAAATGCTATAACAACACGTAAATATACAATAATTATTTTCGTAAATATTCATAAATTTTCGACTCTTGTAAATAGAAATGAAAGTATAGGTTGGATATTTATCGGTGAATATTTAAACAAGAGTTCATTAAACCGACGCGACAAATGGTCCGTGGAAACCTCATCAGGTTTCCCGCAGAATGCAGCAGGAAACAGCTGCTTCAATCAAGGCATTTACGTTCCTGTTAATTTTCCGCGGCAAAACTATCATGTCGAGGTTATTGGACTTGATAGAACTAGGAAAAATATTATTTCTACAAATTGATGTATTGAAATAGTTACATCTTTTTTAATAATTTTTAATTATTTTTATTCTATTTAAAAACATAATTATACTAAACTTAACCATTGTGGTACTGCATTAAGTATTCAGAACATATATATTCGTTCGGCACTACTTTAGGTAGTACAAACAGCTCACACAACACTTATCAATGTATCTCAACAGCTACTTGTGCAGCACAGTAATGTATACACTAGCATAAAGGTAAAGGGGAGGCGGTACTTCAGGCGGTGCCAAGAGCTCACACAACATTATCAATGTATCTCAACAGCTACTTGTGCAGCACAGTAATGTATACACTAGCATAAAGGTAAAGGGGAGGCGGTACTTCAGGCGGTGCCAAGAGCTCACACAACATTATCAATGTATCTCAACAGCTACTTGTGCAGCACAGTAATGTATACACTAGCATAAAGGTAAAGGGGAGGCGGTACTTCAGGCGGTGCCAAGAGCTCACACAACATTATCAATGTATCTCAACAGCTACTTGTGCAGCACAGTAATGTATACACTAGCAGAAACGTAGAGGGGAGGCGGTACTTCAGGCGGTGCCAAGAGCTTACGCAACATTATCAATGTATCTCAACAGCTACTTGTGCAGCACAGTAATGTATACACTAGCAGAAACGTAGAGGGGAGGCGGTACTTCAGGCGGTGCCAAGAGCTCGTCATTTACATGTTGATAACGTTTGTTATCAGTTGTCGGTTCAAGGGCCCTTTACAAGAGAGCCTACCCTTCCCTCCTCTTTAACTGTTGCCGTATATAATGTTTTTCTTTCATTTGAGACATGTTTCTATCTTCCAGTTTTAGACCTTTAGCTCCTAGATGTATATGTCTCATAATCACTCTTTTTTGTCTATGAAAAACATGATAGAAACAATTATATGGAGATATTTGTTCCAGATAATATTTAACAAATAGCGACTTTCTAAGCATCCTGTTATTTAATGAGTAATGATGACCAGATCAGTATAGAATAATTGTAAAAAAAATATGTACAAGCATTTCAAGCCATTATATCAATGCCCTATCACTGACGGTGCTCTTCGTTGGCACCTTATAGTTTCCGTCGGTTTTTTCATTTGGATATTATTTTTATTTCTTGAAAATATATCCTATAATACCCTATGTTTGAACAAGATATGTGTTTGTATGTTTGCAAACGGTTTTCAAAAACGAGTCCTCAGAATTAAAACTAATTTCATAAATAACTCATCTCCGTGTAAACAATTATTTGTTAATCATTTATTTGGCGTTTTAAAACATTTCCATGTATATGTATATATATTCTTGCATTATAGAAAATACAAACTTAAAATAGTAAAAGCACTGCTACATAATATAGTACAGTAAAAGTAACATATAAAAATAGTGTAAGCTTTTTTAAGATTAATATTAATGGGGTTTAAAAGAGAGAAACAATTTATTCGGGTGATTGACAAAATAATATTGATAGATACATTTTAGTAACGAAATGTATCGAATGAGTTTCAAATATGATAAGGTAGCATTTTATTACATTGTTTACATTTTGTTTATATGCTGACAAAAACACGAAAACTCTTATAAGGTAGGTGAGATAAAAGAATATCTCAGAAATACAGTAGACTTCATACAGAGGCCCCAGCAGAAGCGGAGCAAGCGAAATTCGTCTTTACTTTGTTATGAAAAAGTCTTCTGAAACAAGAGAAAATAAAGAGCGCTCGAGATTATTATTCCTCCGCGAGAACCGTAATTTCCTGTGTATTTTGCTGAAAGAAACCTCTACTAAAAAGCAAACATCCTCTTTGAATTTCGTATTCAAACTAAAAGCGTTGCCTGTAAGAAAAGATGGATTATTAATGCTCTACTGTGTCGGCAATGTTCAGAGTATTCCCTATGGATTAATTGTCCTACATTATAAATTATATTTATATCGGTTTGATAAAATATTAACTAAATAATTTTACGTCTGGTTACTCAGCAATTATTGAAGATTAATTATTATTTTAAGACAATAGGAAGGTGAGAAACGCGAATAAATGGAATGAAAATAGTAAACAATTTATCAGAATCACTCGAAACAACCGGTGTAACAAACAACACACTGTGGAGTTGCGAGACAAAATGAGCGAAAGTGATTTTCCCTCTGGGGACTCAAAAAATAAATTACTTACAACGATGACGATCTTCAACAAAATGGGATAAATCTTTTGGGAAATCTCAAAAGGCAGGCTCTTTTTGCTTCTAAATAATGTAAATTGAGTAGTTTGTTTCAACAACATTGTTAATTTAACCCGTTTAGCTTTGCAATTAAATTTTTATTTG
The DNA here is from genome assembly GCA_023375725.1 of Nephotettix cincticeps. Taxonomy (NCBI): domain Eukaryota; kingdom Metazoa; phylum Arthropoda; class Insecta; order Hemiptera; family Cicadellidae; genus Nephotettix; species Nephotettix cincticeps. The sequence continues at coordinate 24,516,335 of CM041786.1, read as the reverse complement.
TGCATTTAATTTACTTAAAAAATTGTGACGGTGCAGTTTATTTTATTACATCTAATCTAATAATATAATACTAGCAGGGTATAAATACATATATATATATATATATGTATATATAATATATATCAATATTTTCTGAAGGATCTCGATAACGGCTCTAAAGAATTTCTTCAAATTTTCGAAACAACTAATTTCCGAGTAGAAAATAAGTACTAGATAGGTCAAATGTCCAGTAAAATCCCGGTTTTCTTGTAATATTAAGTTTAAAATCTAAAAAATTAAAATTAAGCTTATGGAGAATCAAATATAAACAATACAAAAGAAAACACTTGTTTATTATCGTTTGACAGTTGTTGATTGGAGATAATAGGGAAAATTTTATATTTTAAGTACTTTTGTTAATACTTTTAGCAGTTTATGTGTAAACAATTACTTATAATATAAAAATGCATAGAAGAATATTAACTTAGATCCACGAGCCAATATTAATATTAATACCATTTTTGGAACTCGTACTCTACTTCAATACTCTATTACTATTACTTTAGTACTCTGTTTCTATTTAGTAGTATTACTTTTAATACTAAAGTTTTATTGGTTTAATTAGTTTTCAACCTGGAAATTCACTGCCAGATTCATACATAAAGTTGTAATTCAAACATTTACGATCGCAAACAATTCTCAGTAACCTCTGATTTACTATCAGATTTTCGCGCAACGGAACACATATTTGCATCGCTAACATTTTCAGTTTGCTCAAAACTCCCAATATTTACTGACAATTCCATTAGTCTGCAATAAGCGATGGGAAGCTTAAAATCCGCCTTGTGAAAACACCTTAGTAAAATGAAAATGAACTAAATTATACTAAATAGTCCGTTAGCGGTATAGTATTATTAACGGTAGAGATAAGCTAATCATCATAAATCCTCTAATAATGTTACATGAACTACATAAAAAACATATTTTCCCCCAAAAAAGATTTGTACTATGGAACTGCTAATGTGCTGAATCCCCTCTCCTACCATTGAAATGGGAATAAATAAGGGAAAACATAAGTAACCTTCTAAGCCAAAAATTAAAATGCTAAGGTTATTTTTTTTAATTATTTAACATAATTACCCTAAAATTTTCAAAATTCAAAGAGAAAACTTGTTGTTAAATTTATTCAGAAGTAAAAACTAATTAAAAGCTAATTATTATTTTGGAGTATAGCCATACAATTACAAACAACCTCCAAGGTTCACAATATCACTCTATAAAGTTTCATTTTATCGAAGACAGTCGCTTACAAGGAGTTCCCCAGGGAGTTTCATTAACCCTGGATCTTCCAAACTTGCCCGTACGGAGGTTCCTAAGTCTTTACTGGCGTAAATCTCCGCATTTTATGGTCAAACTCTCTTAGGCCCTGATCTTATAGCTGAGTCATAAAGTTTTTGTCACAGTCGTTTATTCAAAATTCGATAACCTAAAATTTATTCACAACATTCTCTTCATAGTTTACTGTCACAGGGGCAGTTTTTATGAGACTTTATCAGTTTCATTGTGAGTCTTAACTGTTTTAGTTAACATAGTTCAACATTTCTCCAACAAAAAGAAATAACTTATATAGTTTGCGATTTGAAGGTTCGAGCTATAGTACCAAATATGATTACTTCAAACTTTTAGTATATTAAAATGCTTGGTTTCACTCTGTAAATAGCTCATAATATTTAAATTATGGAAACTTATTTTACCTATGTGTAAAGTTCTACTGACAAATAGTGTTCTATATAACAAATGTGGAATTGGTTTTAGACAATGATGTTATACGTTTGAAAAATTTAAGATACAGGAAACACCAATGGACTACCCTTACTTGAAATATGTATAATTAAAATATACGTTTTAAGTCCATCTAGATATTTAGATGGACGTTAATAACACCCTAACAGTGCTTTAACTTTTCTTAGTAAACATGCGTGTACTCACGAGCGTGGTTGTACAGTTGCGCCATACCTGTGAAACGATTATATGTTAATAACAAAGAAAAAATGTAATTTACAGTCAAAAAATATGTAGGCAATCAATCCGATAGTTAAAAACCCACAAAGAAACCTATTATTGAAAATGTTTCTGCTCAGAATGTAGGCTATAGACATCAATACGATTTTACAACCTTAATAAAATCTGGAACACAGAAAAATAAAGCTTCAGAATGAAAACAATAAATGAAACTGAATTAAAATGTCAAAATGTGATTCATGGCAAAATAGCGCAGTTAATTAGGCAATCACGGGCTGAACTGCATTCACAGAGTTTCCACGGGCTCGTTCATTCACGTGCAAATTAAAAGCTCGCCTCTATTATTGCCGACAGTACATTTATTGCACTGCTGTTGTCATTCCACACAGCCCTCACAATAAGGGATTTGATCCATGACAGTCCAATAAAACTCCTTCCTGAATGTAAATTCGTCTATGGTTCAAATTATATCCGTTATTGTATGGAATTGCGACGAGTCGCATATTTAAAATATTGGATTAAATATTTCTCAAAATATTGACTGTTTTTTATCATTTTTGTGTGCCCCAAATAAATGATTTTAGGTTATTGTATATTCCGAATAACATATGTAATTGTATGCAAACTGAATCTGCAAGGTTTATTTCAATTTACTTGTTTTATGCATGTATTTGATATGTATTCCATTTCGTTTAGTAATAACGAATTTTAGTATATATAATACGAATCTATTTTTGCAATATTATAAGGAACACGATTCCATATTTTAATGCCAAAATCTGACAATAACCAAAAATTAAAAAATACCAATAAAAACTATTTTGTTGAGAAAATATATGAAGGGAAGTAAATTGTACAAATAAATAAAATTATTTTCTTTGACAGGGACATGGACGTTTTCTATGAAGCGTGTATGCACACTCGACAAAGCCGTAAACCACGAAGATCGATATACTTGTAATTAAAAAAATTAACTATTTACTGAAAATATAAACTAATAATGTAGTTTTACTACAGTATTTCTAACTAATATAATTGTGTTTAGGTAATGAACAATTTGTATATTTCAGAATTACGAGGAAACAATTGTAGAATACTTTTTTCAAAAATACATATTTTATGATGTTAACGATTTTAAATTAATACAATTATGTAGGATTAAAATTTATACTATTTTTTTACTGTATGCAATGACAGTAAATATAAATTAAGAAAGCAATCCCTTATAAAATTATCCGGTTGATCTGTACAGTATAAAGTATGAAGCGGTTATTTTTTTAGAGATAAGTGTGTTGTCAATCAGGTTTGGTCAGTCAGCCGCTAGCTACAACTAGCGCTAGCAGCTGACATGTCGGATGGTGACGCTGACGCTGCAAGTGGTCAGATAGACAGACAGACAGACAGACGGCACGCGACCGCCATCAATAACAAGTCACCGGCTCGGCCATTCATCTCGTGTTGGTCAACCAGACAACCGATTGACCGAAACCTCTCGTCTGGGGAAATAACTCTGTGAAATGGGCTTGTGAGCTAACCTCTAACTGCGCAGAGTCACCGCTGCTACAATGAATGACTCTCTCACATAGTTTGGATAATCAATTGGTCATACTAGACACATAAATAATAGGAAAAGCATACCTCCTTAGTTGAATATTGAATAAGATATCTTTCTTCCAATTTTACAATTCACAGTATGTCAGTGACACATAACACACTCACATTTACATTTTTTAAATACGTCGTACATCCAAAACCTTATGATGTTAAAATAGTACAATACATATTACATACTTTTTACCATACAGATTTCAAAAAGTTTCACAAATTTTTAAAGCTGTGTTGTTTTTAATCAATTTTTCCTTATTATTTTCTGTCAAAGTACACTGAAATAAATAAAGAGCTTTTTCCTAGAAATTGGAAACCGATACTTTCCGTGCAAAATTTTGGAAATCAATTAAATTTAGTTTCCTCTAATAAAACTCTGCGCAACTGTAACTAATCTTAACTATCCAAGTTAGAGAAGCATTCAAAGTACTATTTAGAGAGGATTAAATAGGCAAGTTTACCATTTACAGAGTGCTGAGGAATATAATTTACTGTTACTGACTACAGTTACCAGTTTACTAACATTGCATGTGTGAAATAAATCAGTACATATAAAGTCGTTTACATACACTGAAGAACAGTAAACGTAAAGAATGTTTTAGTTTACATAATGTACAATAAAAACTGAATAATATAACGTGAAATAAAACAATCACAACCAAAGGAATATTTACAGCAATACATTAAAAGAGACCGAAAAGTACATGTATAAACTGTTGTACATACGTAATCACATCTAGTATAGCATTAAATGAATTATATACATCCTACCAAATAAACTACCTCAGGTTCAATGACAAAACCTTATGTTGCTTGTAGTGACATTCTTCGGATCAGTGTTTCTAGTTCAAATATTTCCCCGGGATAATAAATTATTACTCGTGTCTCTTTAACGATTCTAGTTTTATCCATATATAATTGTAACATTTTCGCATCATAATCATATTTTCCCTATGCATTATTTTACTGTTATTAATATACCGTATAGTATATTAATACCGTAGTTCATTGATATCGTTCATCGTTAAAATATCGTTCGTTAACAGTTATGTGTGGATGAACGTCCGCCCTATTGAATAATACGTTAATCCGCAAAGACAATCCTCTTAATTAGACCTGTTCGTAATTCAGAGGCAATGGTTCGGACTCCACGTTGAACTGCCAAACTGCACACTCTGTCACTGCCACTGCATTGGACTGCTGTTAAACTCTACGTGTAGGTGTAGGAACATGTCAGCCTTAGTAAGTAACAAGCCTGTAAGACCGCGCCACTATCAACCTACTCTCATTCCTCATTCATACCTTCCTAGGTAGGTCGACATTTCAGTTAAAAGTAGCCTATATGAGCTATAATGAGTTATTAGATATATATATAACTTAACTGATATTTTATTACGCCCGTTGTTGTCACTCTTTGAAAATTAAAATACCTTTTCAAAGTCTTAAGTGATAGATAACTATTAAATTAGACGAGAAGTTAAGAATTTACAACAATATTTGTAGTACCGTAGGGAATAAATCATGATTAAATAATACTGTAATAAAACATCCATCTGAAATTCGGAAAATATCTGCAGGGTATGAGAGGTAAATGCAATACAATGATACACAACGTAAACCTTTGACCACTCGTATGTGAAAACCGCTTGAAAAAGGTATATATTTTTCTCTCTTAAAACGTCAATAATGTTTTGCAGCGGTGAAAAAGCTGACTAATTCTGGCGGCAAAAGCCCTTCAGCGTGTTAGCAACAGTAATTAATTGTCAGCCATCGGATAAAAGAGCCTCGGGCGAGGTACATTAGCGTCCAGCCTCAAAATGCACTGCGAACACTCTACTGTACGAGCGCACATTGCAACTGCAAGTACTCTAACGTTATTATACTCAGCGTTGCATAAAATATTCATACCTACAAATAATAAAGGCGGGACAGTAAAAATAATCACAAGGACTATAAATGTCTTTAACAAAAAAGGTGAATATTATTAACAGTTTAAGGTTAAAATTTCCGAAAAAGGTATAGCTAGTTTTGCTCCCTTTAAACTTAGTTGCACATATTTTGCGGTGTACGATATCAGCCGTTACTCTTTTATTCACCAGCACGAATTCACAATGCATACATAAGAGTATTGTCCCAACTCCCGTTTCGTACGCTGTCTTGGACGCGGAGTGTTATGGTTAATTACTTTCTTTGTTTGTTCGTGTATTTGTGCGTTGAAAAGGCCCAGAAATATAATATTAGTAGTAAATTAAGGATCCAACACATTGTAAAACGATACGTAATACGCACCGATATGAATTTAAAAATGTCATGTGGTAAAGAGAGATTGACTAGGGTGAAAATCCTGAGGTAGAAAGGTCCGGACACTTTACTCTTGACAAATCAGTTCCACCCTCCAGTGACGGCGACGTGATCAAGAGGCTCCATCAAGAGCGCGTCCAGCCGGCGGGCGCAGTAAACAGATTAGGCCCCAGTCTGATCCTTAGCAGACCACCGATGCCGAGGGTGGATGATGTTAAGAGTAGAAACTACTACACATTCAACCTTTAGAACGAAATTATAGTTATTTTTTTATTATTTTCAAGATTTAAAAATATATCTATCTATTTTTTTAGTTGATTACAATTTAATTTTTTTTAAATTACATAGAACACCCCCAAACCCCTATTTCAGGATAAAAACACTATTTCCAATAGACCGATTTTGCTAGATTGCGAACTTGGTAGAATTATTATACATTTACTTGTCTGTACCGTATTTAATCTAATCTAATACAGTATCGAACGAGCATGTTCTTGGCATTTGGGGAGCTTAAAACGAAACTAAAAGTTGATCCCGAATCTTGCATGAAACGACGGTATAGCTCTATTTTCTATAGTAAATTCGTTAAATGAGTGCGTACCATTAGAAAATAAGTTTTATTTTGGTTTAGTATTCATAAAAATACAATCAAAAAAATTTATGTTTGAAGATTGAACATAAATTGTAAAATAAGACATTTTGTAAAGGATTAGAAAATGTTTAAATTAACTGAAGTCTTGGTAGTAATCCAAGTTCACTAAAATAATCGTGAGAGAATCTCTTGTAATTTTAGAGACGATATTCAATATGTTTTTAGATTAGTAATCACCAGATAGAGTTGAACCCTCTAATATAAGATTGAAATGAAAATTTTTATCAATCAAATTATATCAATTTTCAATGCGTAAAAATATATTTGTTCGCATGGCGTATTATACAATGTGAGTTATTTTTATGAATTTCTATCGAATAATCTTCCTGCGCCTCTATGGACAGTTTCAACCGTAAAATGAATTATTTTGTAAAATACAATACATTTGACAGCGGACATGATCCGGCGAACGTGCATCATTAGTCAGGCATTGTCACGGCCGCTATGTATTCACCTCGGAGTTCTGCAATTGCCGCCTGCCTGCTTATCACTTCTGTCCCTCCTGCATATTGAATATTCTCTTACGGATCGTGAAAAGGTGTGAATTATTCGTAGGATGCGCAACCGTTTAATTATCACTGAACTGGAATCCCGATACTTCTCTTTTATTGAAATCGAGCAGATCATATTTTAGACAGTTTTACGTGAATGTAGTAAGAATGTGGAGTTCGACGACATTCTTCAATCATTTACAAAAAAGCTAACTGTGTAAAGGTATGTAATATCTTCATTGCTTTATACATTATTTATTAGATTTACTCCGAACTATACAGTTTGTGTTTATTAGTAACAAGGAAACACAATAATAGATTAAGTATAATAATCACTCTCATCCTTCGCTAAGTATAACCTTAAGTATACAACAGGGTCCCAAAACCAAATTTGTTGCCTACTATTTATTCGACAAGCATTCAGTGATTGGATAGAAGAGTTTTTCTTTTTTTGGATAATTGATTGAAAACTCTTCTTTGATGAATTTGTAGTTTTTCTTCAGATGTCAGGAAGTCTGCCTACCTTCACCATCTTTAAGACTCATTTATCTAAGAAAGTCTATATGTGTTATTAGGTTCGTGCCAATTAGATTCCTAGAGTTTTTAACCCTTAAAAACAAACAAACGAAATATCAAAATTAAAAAATCTCCAGTTAAATAAATTACAATTTACTCATTAATACAGATAGAAAGCTATTTAAGTCAAAACTATATATTTACTTGATAAATATTTATGGCATTCAAATTAAAATCACGCAAATATAAAACAAACGTTTTACCAAGGCATAAAAAAGTAAGGGAAAACGCAAGAGAAGACAACTCAAGGCTGCCCGCTGTAGTAATGAACACAATTTCCATAATCCGGATTTTATCAAAGATTCCGTATAATTAGCCCACAGTAGCGGGGAAAGCACCAGATTGTGCGCATGCGCAGCCAGTACGATTTGTCCTTCGCAATTACCCTACTCATTTCTCGGACAAACGCCTTGTTGCAAAAAGCTGCCTATTAATAGAGCAGCCAGTTCGGTGTGAGAGCGAAAGCCCTGGGAGAATTCTCACTCGTCGGAGTGTGACGCGGGAAGTGTTATCTAGACGATCTTCCCAGCGCATACGAATGAGGATAATTAGTCTTCCAATTAGAAGAATCGGGCTTCTAGTATTGGGCGTTATGGGAAATGTATCGTTCATTGATGGGTTTACTGTTGCATATTGTATTCCAACAACTGAGTTAATCATTCAGTCTTAGACGACGTTGGACTCACAGGTTACCCCAAACCAACGTATACCGCTTATAAAAGGAAATGAGCTGTTTTATGCTTAAAAAAATAAAATAATATCCAGTGAATCATACACATTTTAACCAATGGTGTTAATTGCAACCCTTGAACCATGTAAGATATGCCGGAAGTGACTAGTTCTGACCGGTAAGGATTCTAAACATCAAAATAAGTACTTTTGCTGAAACTGTTGTATTTCAATAAGTAGTAGCAAACTATCTGAAAAATGAGATTGAATGTGAATATTCTATTGTTTTTGTATTGTATAGTTGCAAATACGCAGGCATTTATGCAGGTGGTACACAGATGGTAGGTGGCCCCTCCTCAAATGTCCCTTGGGAGAAATTCCCTCACTTATTTTTGTTAGAAGATTTTATAAATCTGATTACTTAACATACTGGATTTATATTTACCTGGAAAGCTTGACAAACCTTAGAGGACAACCATCCATGCTACAGTCCGATAGTTTGGAGATGGTAAGGATGAGCTTATTTGGGGGCGAGGTAAACAGCCTACCCCCTCCTCTTGTTAAAAATCTCTGCCATCTTGTCACTTAGGCCGTCACGATTCTTCTATTTTTAACATTCGCGAGAGAAGTTCATTGGCGAGAGAGATTTACGTGGAGAGGAAAACGTTGCAAAGTTTGTGTGACAACGGGACAGGCGAGATGAAAATGACCCTGTCACGCGTGACGAGGGTCGCGACAACCTGACATGCTTAACGGAGTTGAAGGAAATATTGTTGCAGGAGGATGAAATATTTTATAAACTATGTAAAATAAAGGCTTAGTTTAGACCAAATTAAAAGATTTTTATCGCAACAATTACTGGTGCAAAAATAATACTATCCAACAAAAAATAATCCCAAATTATGAATTTTTTATGCCTGAATTAATTTTCCAGGAGGAATAATATTTACTTGGAAGGCGCGGGTTTAACTAGCAATTAATTATCAAAGTACATAATACCATCGCTCAAGCCTGAAGTGACAATGTCAGTACAAGCTCAAGTTTTAAAATTAGTGAGCTTCAAAATGCAACTTTAGGCATTTGCTGAACTATATTCCTGGCCATGCTGCAAAATTTATCCAGAAAATTAATTTGTCAAATATTTCATAGCTTGTTCTTGTATCAAAATAGCTTTGTTTAGCAAACTAATAAAAGAGATTCCCTACAAGTCGGAAAAGAAATTAAGACTATCTTACATGGTTCCTGAAAAATATGTTGTTATTAATGAAGTTTATTCAATGTTAACAAGATTTAACACACGATAGTATGAATTAAAATCTCTTAAAAAAGGCTTTCAAAATATATTATTTTATTTTGGAGAGTTTTGTTGAAATAGAGTGCGATTTTTGTAATAAATGTTTTGCCAAAAGCAAATATACACGATCGATTACAGTGTTTTATTCAAGTGATTACGAGTCCCTTGTGGGACTGTAACGTAGAGCAATTAAGAATGAGAGCATGCCCGGGCGGGGATGTGTTACAGGGTGTCCCAAGACACAACTCCTTTTCTCCAACATTTCTCCGAGCTCTTCTCATTTCTCCATCGCCATTATTAATTTACCGACTCCCACAGAGAGACAATTGCTTCGTTTTCTTCTCCGTAAATTCACGTCGACTGCATCCGAATTCGCTTGGGAATTTTAAACTCGGTAAAACCCGATTTGAAATTCGATATAGAGGTAAATAGTAATTACAATTTTAGTTACGAATTTCTTACAGTTTTTAAAATCTTATGTTTAAGGCAAAATGAAAGCTAGTCTGTTTTCAAGTGATACTTAACTATTATCATTGATAAAACGTGTAGTAAAATATGCAAATTGCGTTAAATTATAAACATTTTAAAAATAATTTCTAAATCTCAACCATTGTCTAAGGTGCTGTCATAGTAAATCGTGATCTGAAACCTGTATTAAAAATTAGATTTATTTTTACAAGATTTAGCATTATTTTATATCACTTACATAAATTTACACGAAAATACAGTATATAAGAGATGGGAGGAGGTTTATTGTTTCCCTTTAAATATACCATGTCCTCATCCGAAGGAGCTTATCGCGCAGAATATCTCCATTAAGCATCATCAATATTGCAAATATTAAACGCGGCGCTAGAATTCACTTTTCGACAAAAATGCCGATTCTTTGTCTTCATAGTGAACAAACAAAATGATTTTAACAAAATTCTAACAAAAATTTCATTTTAAATATTAGAAACATTTAAAAATGCATGCCAAGTTCTCTGATATATACTCTAGTTCTATTTGACTGTGTTTTAATCACGTCTCTAACGGACCATTTTTTAATTGATGTTTTGTTATTCAGTTAAGTAACATTCTATTTATTGAGTGTTATGAATAATTTCTTTTCAATATAAAATGCTAAATTAAGTATACTTTGATTTTAATTTCATTTGCAGATTGTAAATTATTTAGATATATATTAGCAAATGTTTGTAAAAACCATAGAGACGACTTAATTCATTATGCTATTTGGTAATAAAAACTACATTCTCTTAACTACAACTGTACATCGTAAAAGTATTAAAAGAGGAAATCATTTACTCTAAACTAATTAAGAAAATTAGTGTGAAAAAGTTAAAAAAAACTATGATTGAGTATTTTATTCGTTAAATTTAATCCATTAATGTGAAACACAAGTTTGTTGGGTTATTGTATTCTTAAGAGCATGCCATTTTAATTACACCCAAAGTAGGTGTATACATGATAGTAGTATGATCAAAGGTGTACATTTAGAACTCCATAAATATAAATACTATATAGATATAACTAAATACAAGGTTAATACATTACACACATATTGCATACATAAACTGTATATTTACCTACAGTTAAACGTTTATAATATAAGAACATATTGAATTTGTCCTCGTAATCTCAGTCGTCGTCGTCCTGCAGGCCTAAACACACAGGACACAGGAGGATCAGTTTCGGCTTATTTGGGCGAACTTCACGTTATTTGAGTCAAATGTTGATTTTATGTTTTGCCCTGTGCTTTGCTCGCCCGACTTCGTTATAGCTAAGGTGCGTTCGCCTTACACTAAATATCACCTTTTATCGTTTATTTTTTACTGTTGTCGTAAGGAGAAATAAAATAAAAACCAAGTGTTGATAACTGTTGTAACTACGGTATTTCAATTATTTGGAAGACTCAAAGCCAAAAAAAACTATTAGTTAACATTAAAAAAAATTGATTGAAAATTATGCCAAAAAATAAAATACTTTAATTCTTTCAAGGTTCAAAGGGATAGGGCTACAACTATAATTAGACAACTGACACTTACTTAATTGAAATAATGCCTTATGTAATATGAAGAATGCAATAAGTTTATAATATAAAAGAATTAAAACGACTTGTTAACTAAAAAAGTGGCTCTAGAGAAAAATTTCAAGAGATTATTAACTGTCCTGATTATGAATGGTTTAAATTAAGGCTTTAGTAATTTGTGACATGTGAAATTCGTTTATCAAAAGGACCACTCCTATTACACGGATTAAATCAAATCACTTTGTTTAGAAAAATATATTACTGACATCAAAAGGATTATTTGTGTCGAAAGTGTAATTAAAATGTAATTACAGACTCTGTGTTTGTTTCGTGAACAAGTAAGTCTAAATTAATAATTTAATAAAATAATTTTAATTTTGTAAAAATATTTAAAAAAATACGAACCATTACATGTACTGATAAAAAGAGTATAATTAAATTTAAAACTTGAATTATTTTCGAAGAAAACTCTTTCATAACACCAGTTTTCCTTTTTTCTTATAACCACATTATTTACATAATAAATAATTACAATCTAGTGTAAGCTCTCTCAGGTTAGTATAATTAAACCCATCGATTTATATGTAACTCAAGTAAAACATTCGGCCATATGATACATTGTGATGAACTTAGACGGTAACACTAGTGAGTTATGCACTAGTATAGTTTATGCATATAGTATAGTAAATGAGAAATCTAAATGTGTTTTATAACTTTCCAAGCACTTAAGCTTAAGAGGCGCATCCAGATGATGTTGCTTTCAAATGCAGAATACATTCATCTGTATTATATGGGAAACATTTCCATTTCCAACGCTTCAGGCGTCCTGATGTAAACGAGTACAGATATAATACTCGCAATACTATAACACAATCGACCATCCATTTCGGTACCTAAACTTGTGTATGACACGTTGGCGCGAGAAAAAGTAAAACCCTTAATTTTGGATACATCGCTGCTACAATGATGTACTTTACTTTAAAAATACGCGTATAAACAGATTTAGTTAAATTTAATTTTTTATCAGATATGAATTACAATGCAAAAATGGGACGGTTACTTTCACCGATCATGTTTCAGGGGCCAATTTAGCACAAAATCTCCACCTACCTCCCTTTCGTGGTTAATTTAGTTATATAAATGTTTTATTTCGTTTTATGTAGATATTCATGAAATTAAATGACCAAGGAATTCATTTGTAATAATCAAAAGTAATCAAAATATGATTAATAAACTCCTATGATTAATAATTCTGTTTGGTAAGTACGTGATTTCGTAATAGTTCAAAATATTTTAAGAACTATAAACCAAAAATATAAATCGAAATAAAATAATTTGTCAATTTATAAAATTTTTAATCCCTCTTCAAGTTGAATCACTACGAAATGATGTCAAAATGTTTTAACAACGTAAACAAATAATTGGAAATGTTCGTTTATAATTAACACAATTCATACCAATACAGACACGAAAACAAAGGCGTTGATTGAACGTAATTGTGTACATCACAACGGCTGATAGAGCCGAGTCATGGCGTGGTCACATAGGGAAATTTATATTTTCAACTAAGAAAATAGGCCGTACAATAAAATCGAAAACGGCAAATACAGTTAATTAGGTTTAATTTCATAAAATACAAAAGTACTAAATCTGTAAAAAGTACAAGTACAGTCTAGATTAACAATTACAAGATAGCATAACTTTTATACAGGGAATACCTAAGTTAATTTTAAGAGTTTATTAGTTTAATGAAAATCGCAATATAATAAACTCTAATTTCGTATCTACCAAAATGATTGTTTTTATGTCAGTGAAATTCACGGATTTTTAATAGTTACAGTATATAGTAAAAAACTATTATTTATTTAAAACACTTTCTAGATGTGGATTAGGAACTTGAGACAAGCTATTCTTTAATTGAAATTTTAAAACACCTGTAATTTCGATCACGGTTTCTGTCTTGTAGCTTTGGATGTTATGTGGCTATTATTTAAACCAATAAAACATTTTGGATCTTCTTTGGATGTTTTGAGATAAATGCTTTTGTAACCTGTAACTATTAATACTATTTATATTTCATCTAAAACCACATTCTTATTAAAAGTTTAGTTTTTAAACTGATTTGTTATTGAAATGGAAATGTCCTAGTTCTTAATTGACAGTCCACCAGACCAAAATTGAAATGGTGACGTCATATGATTATAAAGACAGAAGAACTGAAAATATTCATTTTAGACATATCCATGATCTTTATTTTGAGAGAGTTTTTACAAAATTACCACCGCCATCGATCACACTTGAATCTCTGATGGATGTCTCTCTGATTGACGGGGATGGATTAAGAAATGATGAGTGTCTCTTCGGGCGAAACTTCTCGACAGTACAGACTCAATCACTGAACCCTTATCTTACCTCACCCATTCACTTTGTACATTAGTAAAATTAAAAGAAATTTACAATCTAAAATTCTTAAATGTAATCTATTTAAATTCAATTACGATTTCGAGAAGAATTCCTCCTTTAAGTAAAATTGTGTTATAATTTATTTATTTATTTTTATTATTTTTTATTGAAATCCTTATTTGCAAGCCAAATTGGGATTGCTCATGGTCGGAATTCGAACCCTAGCACTTCCGAATGGCTAGAACGTTACGCTCGTCAGCGTAGCGCGTTAGCCGGTTCAGCCACTCAGTGCATAGGAGTAGAAAGCGCTTACTTGGTTATAGACCTGCCCGGTGGCAGTCTAGTGCACTACGAGAGCAGGTTCGGTTGCTTGCCCCCAGATGGCAACATGGTAACGTAGAAGCTAGTGTCTAACAAGTTCACTAAACTGACGACAGATGCCTCCACCTGCCACTTCTTATTGAAATTGTAAATGCGTCGTGAATTACGACTTGCCAGTTCGCCATTAACCCTAGTTAATGGCTTTTTCATACAATATTAATCAACCGAAATAGTAAAATATTTATTGTATGAAAACATTTATATGAAACACAATTTTCTACACCGTGATTTCCTAAGTTTTTGATATTTCCAAATTTAAAATCAATCCCATCGAACAGTATAATACAGTAGAAAATTTTAAATAAATTACAGATTAACAACCAAGCAGCAAATAAATATTAATACAAAATCACAGCTTTAATTTTATAAAAATTATTTTAATTTTAAACATGTCTAATGCAAGAAAGTAACAACAGCATTATTACATTGTGTAAACATTGCACGAAAACACGCGTATTGTTCATAAATAAACCGTTCAATGGAGAAAAATACGCTACCCCTTTATTGCAATATCGAAAATATCCCAGGGTGCTGAAGGCCGTGTGTAACTTTGCACACTACCTATGCGAGGCTCAGCAGTTTGCACCGTTTTACACTGTTATGAAGCTGGTCCTGGAATAAGAAAAACACTGAGCTCGTTTGTTATTCCTTGGCGGGAATAGTAATTTCCGTTCTTCCCTTGTTGAGAAATTTCAACTCGCAACAAATATCCGTTTAACATTAGCGATATTGTTATGGTGGTATTATAAACTATTAGTTTCGACGAATATACAAGATGTACAAGATGTAAGCTGGGAATAGTCACTTGGAGTTAGTAGGATTGAAACTATATAGCTGTAACGGGTTTAGAAAATTAATAATATGATGTAGATGTAGAGCATGCGTAGAAGAATCGGATAATTAAGCGTTAATTGAATAACATTAAATAAAAACGAAACTAAGGTAAAAAATAATAATTAGAGGAATATTTAATAGGTTGTAGGTGCTATAAATCGAACTAACATATAAAAAAATTATAAAACTAAATACAAATTAATGAAAGTAAAATAAACACTATAATATAAGTGTAAAAAGTACTGCTATATTGAGCGTGTTGTGTCATAAACCTTATATTTTGTATTAACATAATCTATAAATTCCTGTTTATATACAAATCAAAAAGTGCACGATAACGAAATACCAGGTCAGGGTTTCGCACTTTTTTCTTGATTTTATTGTATTTTCCAATCAGAGCTATGGTACACTATTAATTATCTACTGCATTATCTTAGGAGTATTCTATTGAGAGTATTTTTTCTAATGAAAAATTTACTATTTTTATTAGCAAATTAAAAAAGTCTTTTGCGAAAACGTACCATGTCCCCGGAGCAGGTTACAAAATGGAGCAAGTTTTTGCATTACTTGATCATAGTTTCAGGAAAAAATATTAACACATTTAAAAATAGAAATAAGGTTACATGATTTTTTTTATATTTCACTTATTATGTTATAACTAATACTATGATTACTCCTTTCAGCATTATTCACCATCTAGTAACCAAATTCAGCATCACTGCCCCTATCAAAACACAATGGCTTGCTTTTGATGGAAGATTCGTACCCCCTTCGTTTGCAGTGCGTGTACTTGGTTCACCGGTCTCTTGATTTTGAATTGCTGAATTTTCAAAACCAACATAACCTACACAAGCGCTAAATCTCATCGTCGGCATTCAAAAACTCCGTTTCCAAGTTAGATTTTCATTTAATGAGGGAGTCCTGGTACAACAAAATTGCTTAGTTTACTACTGTTCTATCACAGAATTCAAATTCTGCTACGCTCGCTTCCCTCATCCTACTCAATTTCATCACTTACTTCACAGTTCTTTACCTAGTCTTTGCGTTCTTTCCTATTTCCGACTTTCTGACATAATGTCGAACCATAATAAACTGAACTGAAGAATTTTACACATGTAAAATGAATGTGTACATATTCGAAATAATAAAGAACATAACATTTTCTATTACAGATTATTAATTTTATCTCTAGGTCTGTTAGGTTTAATGCAACCTACAATGGAAGCCAATATTTCTAGTTACCATAGCAATAATATAGTCTATCAGGAGATTTAATAGAATGGTGTTCCAAAAATGTGCGCTGTGATGGCCCGATTGGTTACAGCGGATAGTGTGGTCATGTTAAATAGGTAGTAACTTAGTTGAGCTCGCTCTTTGTCATGGGACTGGTATGGCTAATTCGCATAATATTGAGTGTAAAATTCCTGAAACCATTTGTGACATTAATATACATGTAATATGATGCAATAGTGGGGATATATTTATCCCAATCTGGTTTTCTGTTAGCCAAGTTAGGGCTTCAGGGTAATATAGTAGTGAATCGGGCAGTCGATTAAGTTTATACGGTTTCCTCAGCTATTTAGAAAATTCATTGAAAATCTCATTACTTAAAACCCATTTTTAGGTTGATTCTCAGTTCATCCAAAGTTTTATAATTTACAAGACATAATATGTTAAATTCTAATAGATATTATTTATACAATTAAAACATGAAATGAAGAATAAAAATATTGAAACAAGTTTATTTTTAAACACATTTAAATAAAGACATCTGGGTGAATTTTACTAAGTATAAACCTCAATATACTTTAGCTCCTCTCTTCCTTATATTTAACACAATATATAAAAACTATCAAAAATCAAATTCAAGTAAAATTTTATTGATTATAACTCTACATAAATTATATATAACATACCCTACATAGGTTTATAATATTCATTATAAAATGTACTGTTTATTGTACTTCACGAAGACTACAATATTAAATCAACTGACAAATTAACATTAACTACAGTAATCTGGTCTATAACACAATGCCTTACAGTGGAACGGATTTTACCAGAAGTTACATACCTACTCAGTGATTTCTTCTTGCACATTTTAGTTGCCACATTAAATGTTTAATGTGTTCAATATTAACATATGCTCCTTCAACGTGTCCCCTCGCGACCAGCTGGCCGGGTGGTGGGGAAACACAACCAAAGTTACGATTTACTGCCAATAAAAACGTGCGTTTGGTGTAATGTAAAAAACTGAACGGAGGCTAAACCGATGCGCAATTCAATAAATCCACGGGCCCCGAGGGCATATTGCAGCCCCACTATTGGCGTATGTGACCGGCATACAGCGCCATTACAACGACGATGGAGCTGTCGTTGGGTGGGATGTGCTCGTGCGGCAATCGACCTCAGCGCACTCTACTGACCAGAAAGCGAATAACTCCAGGATGAAATGCACTAAATAGAACTAAACAAGAGTGAGTGAACAAGTAAAGATACTCCTGAGTTCTAATTTGTCATTTATAGCACAATGTCTCGTACTATTTTGAGACCAACGTTCATTAGGCATCTCACCTCATTAATCCCTCATGTGCTTTTTTATATCGTTGGATTAATTATACTGACCTAAGACCTACTAAAAATATTTGTGTTTACTTTCCTGTGGGAAATAGGTTAGATCACGGATATATCTAAAGACAATGTTTTCAGTTCATATGAACGACTCTTCTTGTGACAAAACTATGAAGCCATTAACCATATGACGTCACTAACCAAAATGGCGTCACTGTTTCAAATTTGGGTGGCGCAAATTGCCAACATCCCACCAAACCTAACCAAACCGTTTTTGTCTCGATTTCAAACCAATTACCAAACCAAACCTCGATTTCAAACAAAGAAAGAAAATAAAGTTAAAATTATTTATTAGGGGATTTTTAGATGTGCTAGAAAATGGCACAAAAGAAATTTTTGAGTGAAAATGAATTTCGGGCACAGATCTTAGGTATGACAATATATGCTACAAATACGACATAAAGCTTAAATAAATGTTCAGTGGTTGTTCAGGACTCTGGAGAATAGAAACGACGAGGAAAATTCTAGAGCTTGTAAACACAATACTTGACAGTCAAGGGATTTACATACAATGGTATAAGGGGTCGATAATGGTATAGAAGGGTGGATTGTTGATACCGCTCCACATAAGTAAGGATGTAAAATCAAAAACATTTCAAGTAAAATAAAATCTTTAACTTATTGGTCAATATATAATTTTCTAAAACCATCCCAAAACATTATCTTCTCATTCAGTGGTGAGAAATCAAAGCATCATAATACGGCATAACATTTTCCAGATATCAGGTTTTTGAATAAAATAAAAGTATAAGACAATAAAGTAAACACATCCTGCCCAGGGAGGACTGGGAGGTGGGGTATATATTTTAACAGCTTTAGCTTATCAATCAACATCAAAATCAAGTTTTAAATTCATTGGTGATATTCCCACCAATCACTGGACAAGATTGATCGATGCTGACTGACGAAAAGTAGCAATGAATAGAGACGACTCTTAGTTTTTAGATCTAATTGAATTACTAATTATTGACTGTGTTAAAAGCGTGTCTTCGTCGACAAAAGATTTTGTGGATTAAATTGCATTGAAAATAATGGGATTTTATGGTTGATTTTTGCCACACCTTGTATCAAATACATACATTATATTTCTACACGAATCGTGTTACTGGTAAGGTGTCAATATATATTGACAATCAATATTCAACATTTTTATTGCTTGGGCTGCACTCACCAAAATCTATTGGTTCAAGAGTGGTCTGGATTCGTCATAAAATTATCAGAAACGCTCAAATCACAGGTTCAGGTTGAGTTGACGTTAAACGTGAAGGAATATTCTACAGCGTATCTTTCATATGTTATCGTGATTGCAGAATGTATGTTCTAATTTGACTAATAAACCACTATTAATGTTAACTACGCTCCACTCTTTAAGCGCCAATTTAAGACAAATATTATTCACCTACACCGTAGGTGAGGGGCGTCAGCCAGTCAGAAATTAAAACGTGACTGGTTCGAAACCGATAGCGGGCGACTCCAGTCAGATCATGTGCCACGTGGGGTTACTAGTCTCAAGTTATTATATGTCAGTACATTGAACGGTGAACGCGATATAACAATAGTACATTTCATCATTAGGGCCAAAAACGGGCGTTTTTGATACGAGCATTGGTTTAACAGCCGGGGTGTGCCGAGGCTGTTAGATGTGCCAGGATATATCAAAGAGCTAGTTTTGGGCTGTGTGATGAACTAAACTAATCAGTTGTTATGTTACTTACGTTGTAGTAGTTCTTTCTTGATTCCTAATTGGTAGTTTAGGTTATGTCAGTGCTCACTTCAAATCAAAAGTATCATCAACAATGACCTTTTGCGGCCTAGGACTCAAAAAGTCATAAAAATATTAGGTTTACTCCTCGAAAGAACAATAACAACCTTTTCTCTTCCACACATGTATTCAAACAACTATTTTTTAAGCAGTGTAATGAAAAAATCTTTTTCTTTTAAAGCATAGTTTAAGTTGGTATACTTAAAAATAAGGTACGATCTGTACAAACACTCTTATGTCTGTGTCTGTGTCATCGCTAACCGATGAAGTTCAAAGGCGGACCTTGTGGAAGAATATTGGCTGATCTCGCTCTGAATACAAATACTCTCACAATGCTGTTTTACACAACTAGCTCTTTATACCATTTCCTCTGCTTTCTACATCTTGTTTCAACGTATACACGATACTTTGCAAAAGAGACAATTTTGTTCCATTTAATCACATTCTGCTACCTAATATTATTATGCTTTAAATAACTGTGTTATAACTATGTGTTCAAACATCTGCAGTACTCTCATAAATCCTGACTATAATTTTTGAATCCTAAGCTGGAAATTTAAATTTTTAGCAAAAACTTTCTTTTCCAGAAACAAATATTGAGTTTTAAATATTCTAATTATTATACATGGAAACTACACAAAATTTTTTTTTCATATCAGTATTTGTATAAATTTACAATATAAAACTAAGTATTCAACTTATATGAACATGTTTTGAAAAATTCAATGGCTTTAGATTGATTTTAACATTTTTTGAAGTTATTAGAGGTAAACTACCCTTTATTGCTTTACAAAAGAACAATATTACACGTAGTGTCATTGATTTAAGAATTCCCTTCACTAATTGTAATCATATTTCACACTAGCAAGGTCGAGTGTCACAATGACGTCATTAAATACACGCTGTTCATCGTAAAAGGTTATGATTTTTACGACTCCAAACGTGAACATTAAACGTAACAGTATTGGCGTCAGTATAAACCCTTGTGCTATCCCGACTGCCGACTATACGGTGAGATGATTTAACTACGCTACAAGTAACTTCACCCAGTGTTAATACCTAGTTAGACCATGCAGGGAGGAAAATGTTGGAAAACCATTTCGGTATAAAATTGCATTATAAACTATAACATAGTTTTCTATGTAGCGTTTCCTTGAATGTTAAACACTTAACAGCCGATTTATTTAAACTAGTGAAACTTCTCTTTTATAAATTAGATAAGTGAAAAGTATTGAGTTCTTGTAAAATAAACGATTGATAACAGTAAAACACTTAAGAAAAAGACTGGTAAAAGATAGAAATATTTCATATTCTTGGTACTTTTATACTTTTAAACTTTTAACTGAACATCATTAGCGTAATTACGAACTGAAGAGACATTTTGAATAAATACCCATCCAGCTTTTTATCACAAAGAAGAATCTTGTTCGGGAATTATCAAAGGTTACGTTGACGGTATGAAACGGAAAGTTTATGTTAGAATTACGCGGAACTGCTGAGTGCTGAGGTATCCGATTTGGAACACTAAAGAATAATCCTTATAGCCTACATCAAAGGGATGTAATCATACCAGATTTCGCACGAGTACAAACATAATGTAATTAGGGGGATTTCCCTAGGATATTGATCGAGTTGTAATTCTAACCGGCAAAGGTCAACGTTATGAGACTGTGTTTAAATTGAACCTCCAATTATTGGTAATGTTAATTTATTTGAATTCATTAATGTATTTGGACTTTTTACATTTAACATATAACCCAGTTTTCATGGTCTTATGAACATAGCTAACCACGGAATTCGTTGTATTATAAATTTCCTTAACTGATACTTATAAAATAAATATTTAAATAAACAAAATTTTCCATTTTTTTGTTTTAATTTTATTTATTAGTTTGGAATAGTATATAAAAAATCAGGCTGTACTCTTAAACAATTGAAAAACTAAACTAATTATAAGATATTCAATTTAGAGTAATAAATTATTTTATTTTTTAACGATTAAAAATATCAAGTTCAAATTACGTATTCAATTATCAACTGTTAAGCTTATACTTTCTTTGTAAATAAATAGACACTAAGAGAAACCCACAAAAGGTGTGCTCCAAAAGAGGTGCAAAATTGACAATGTACAAGATAATTTAAAGTTGTGAGACAATGGAACTGAGTGAAAATTTAGAATTTTATCAAGTAAACAAAAATAGAGAAATTAATAGGTTGGAACTAGTTAAATAATAATTGTTGAGAAATAACTATACAGTACATTTACAACGGTCAGGCCCCGGCCGGATAATAGATTTTACTTTGTATTTAATATCACTTTTTATTTTCTATTTTTGATTTTTACTTTTTTTCGTATACCTAATGTTATCTTACTTATCCGAATTAATAACTAGTCTTAAGTTATCTTGACTGTTATCTTCTAAATACAATACTTATAAAAGGCTAACATGATTATAATGTCTACAAGTGAAAAGGCAGCTACAAATATTTTGTGATTTTACTGATTAAATAGAATTTTCACTCATCTGATACCTGTGGAGTTAAAGTTAATCTACTGTAAATTATCATTTACTTACGAGCATTTTCTAAAAAGAAACTGATTAGTTACTACATCGTTAATTTTGCAAGTTTTAAGTACGTTCATGCGAGTATCCTAATTTTTCCATACAATACTTATTATTATAATTGATCAAGTGAATGTGCCACAACTACTCAGAATGAGATTCATTTTAACTATTCAATTAAGGTAAGCATAGACATGTAATAAAAATAAATAAATTCCAAAAACAATTTTATTTAAATTTTTTTACGTTTTTAGGCATCGAAAAATTCGAAACACACGTAAAAACGTGACGAACCGTGGGGTGGACGGGGACTGGGGCGTTCACTGATACTGATAAGCGTATCGCAACTGATAACGCCCCGGGCAAGAGATGGTTTCAATCCAATAGTTGCTGCTTTGACGGTTTCTCGTCGGTTTTAAACTTTGCGCGGCTGCGTTCCAGGTTTTACTGAAATTTCTCATCGCTGATTGGACCACCCACATGAAATGTTACTCTGAATATAAACAGGATAAACAGATGTTCGTTTTTATTCAGAGATATTGAATTTTCTCAACGTAGTAAAAATATCAGGGGAGATAAAACTATTAAATTTACCAAAAAGGTTATAATATAAATTAAAACCGGAAAAATTTAATTATTTTAAAACCGTAAAATGAAGAATTATGTTTTCAATTCAATACACATTCAGGAAAATTGATCCTCAGATCCATGAAACCTAAAATACGCGAACAATAAAAAAGCAACTGTTTTAGTATAGAACATGTTTTGTACAAAAAAAAACTTCAATACGTATTCTAAAGAAGTCATTAATTACCAACAAGCTTTTTCTGACCTTGTCTCTTAAGAAACCACTTGTCAATGACTCTTCAAAACTTCTTAGAGTAGTTTTACAAATGATATTATGAAGTTATATTCATTTTGACATGGATATGTCTTATCTCTGAGGGGGTTTCGGCAATCCCTTAGACCAAAATTTGTAACGGAAGTGCGGTCAAACATAAACCGGTTGGCTGTTTAGAGGAACTGAGAAAACCCTTTAGAAATCATTTTATTAAACCACAATAGTTTATTTGTACGACAATGTGTTACACCTAACCTATTTTACCCGTTGTAGTCTAGTACTATTAGACAAAGACACTTTTAGACACCCTACTATTGGTTGAATGTCTGATAATAGTAAGAACATGTTATACAAAGACACCCTTATATTGATACACCTAATCTAATACATTTCAAAAAAATGAGTAAAATAAAACTTGAGTTATATAAATCGTTTATTACGAATGTTATGTAATACTCCCTAAGACAGCAGCTGGCTGTGATTCGACCAATAAAAGAGCACGTACACAGCATGTAATAAAGACGCTAGTTTTACCTTTCGAATGTACAAACTGTTCTTTAACGGGCTATAAACCAATTTAGTGCAAAGACTACCGTCGTTCTGATCTTTCCACGGAGGTTGAGACATTAAGCTAATGTAAAAATGCTCTTAAACACTTTACCTCTCCGCTAGGGGTGGTTATAATATGATAAGAGTTTTAGTGTTACGATTAAATTTCGTATTAGTTTAACCGAACTTCTAAGGGATATAAGTGGATTGAACAGGAAGCAAATACGATACACATCACATTACAATGTAGATATATTGTTTTACACAAATTGATTCTTTTCTCCAAACGTAATGGATATTAGTTTTGCTTTTTTAAAAACAATTTTGGGCTGATAAATAATTTAAAGTAAAGTGTGGACCTCCAGAAATCGTTTAAGATTACTATGTACACAAAGTAATGATGTTTTACGTCACACAATAAAATTTCAGTTCAAAAATAAGATCGATAAAAAATACCTGGGATTCTTTTCATAATGACATATTTAAACACTTACAAGGATAGGTTTAGCTGTAATCTTGTAGATGTACACTTGATAAATATTTTGTAAGTGCTATTGGTAAAAAAATAATACAAATGAAAGTTTTCAGTAAGCAGAAGTATGCTCTGTGAAGTTTTCAGTGGAGTGAATTTTAAAAATAAAAGTCATGATTCACAATTTATTTGCATCATCGCTATGGAGTCGCAGATGGTGGCTTACGTGTTATATAGCGTAACACTTGCAGTGGAGCTATTGTCCCACCTAATGAAACGCGATGCTGATAGCAGCTACTTCAGCAGTTCCGACCTGGATCAGCACAAGCGCTGAGTCAGCACTGACATCGGCTAACATGACTCCTTACACGATGCACCGTGTTACACACTATCTACTATGTTTTACTTCTACTTCAATTCATCGTATACACTATCATTTTTGTATTTCAAAATATTTTCACAAGTTTAATATTATATTTTTACATGTTATCGACAAAGTTTAATTCAGTCTCGTCAATTAGAAATGTAGATATTACACAAAAATAATTATATATACCTAATCATAAGTATACAAAACAACAAATGAATGATACAACTTTTGAAAAAATATTAAATAAAAGTATATATTGAAATTTCTTCGAATAATTGGAAAGGATTGACAGTAAAAACAACTAAGCAACTATAAAAATATTTTTCTGTTAATTATGAGCTATATTAGTTAGTCATGTGGTTCAAATGATTTCTTTCATTTTAAGCACATTGTATAAATATCTTGTGAAACACAAATAACGAGATCAAATGGTTGATTTTCCGAATTTTCTATGCCTTATTCTACGATTTTATGATCATTAAAAACCGTTATATCGACAGCTTAACTCCTCCAGGTTAAAAGTCAAGGTTAAATATTGTTGAAGTTATATCTTTTAACCTTGCTCTACATCACTATAGCACTCGCTGGCCGTGAGAGTATTTTGGTATGTCCTATACACAGACTGACTCGTCATTAGTCGTACCCAGCGGTTATATAAGGCTCCCTCTAGATCCGAAAAATTAAAATCCCAAAGTTTTTTACGAAAACTGAAAGATACGTTTAAAATCTGCGTGTTAACGCAGTTAAGGAATCCCTTCCGGACTGTACCAAAATTTAATGTAAAATTGTAGCCAACCTTTTATTATATTTAAAACATTGTAAATGATTAGTTATAGAGTGTTTTATCTCTCTATGGTATATATTGACATTCTCCATGTAACATGTGTTATTAACGGAATAAAATATTCTGATTCTTATGCTTTGTGAACCCATTACTTTTAATACGACACGAGACTTCCCCCAACCCAGAGAGAGTCCGCCCCTTAGAGGCAGAGTCAACATCTCGTCCATGGCCCGAGACACATCACTCCTTAGAGACCTTCTTCTCTGTTTAATACTTTATTTCCACGAATAAGACTTTATTACAATTAATTAAACACTTGACTTCTTTATAAGTATTAGTGTTTAACGAATGAGAGGGGTAACGTGTTGGTCCGGTATGTTAAATGTGTTTTGGTAGATTAATAATAATAATGGCTAATCCCATTCGTGATGGGAAGTTAAACTAAAAAAAATATTGTATTTACTTTCCTGTGGGAAATAGGTTAGATTTTGTATCTGTCTAACGGAAAGTCCGTTAAACACTTCCGCTGCACATTTTGCGTTCCAAAAATATGCTAACACCCCCCCGCACAGCTTAGACATATCCATGTCAAAATATATATTCACACTTAAGTTACACCTACACCTAAAGGAACCCCTGATCCACTTGATTTAGGTTAATTCTTTTTAAGGTTTAATTTTATTGACATTTTAACAAACAATATTTTAGAAATTTAAAAATATATATTGTATAAAATGCCCCTCGGAGCAACAAATCTGCATACTAAGCGAATTTCAATTGATTTAGGAAACACTTGTCATGATTCTTAATCATAGGTTAAGTCCACATAAGAAAGTTATATCGATATATTGTACTTATTATTCGTAAGAAACACATGTGAGAAAACATAGGTTTGCTGCCATAAGGGACTAAAGAATTTATATCTTTCAAGTTTAGTCACAATATGTATTTAAAATAAAAATAAAATAAAATAAAATAATAAGGAATGATTAAGTAGGTTTGCTACCACAAGGGATAAAAAATTTAGATTTTCAGCATACATTTTTAGAATTACTTATGTGAAGTTATAACAAATATTATAAAACTATTTCAATTAGTAAGCGAGATAGGAATTTTTACCTCCCGCTTAAAACTAACCATTAGATCCAGAAGATATAGTACTGTATTGCTCAGTTTGTGCATCTCGGTAACCGATTGAAATATATCAACGACTTAAAATACTGAAATAGTTGTTAGTTTGATTTCACTGGTGTCATTAAAACTGTAATATTTTAATTTATATCTTATAAAACCCCCAAAAACCTCATTTTGTGGTCACAAATCTCCTTTAACCCCCCTCTTGGATCTTATCTGGTTTTCGAACTTAACCCAAAATTTATTCATTACATGTAAACTTAGCAGAATTAATTTCCACATAGGTTTTGAACAAACTTGGTAATCTTGGCAAAAAAGAAAAATTGTGCCCGGCCTAGGTCTTTCCATGAAGACCACAATAGCTCTATTTCTATAGGAAATTCACCAACACAGAAGTAATCAGCTAATGAAGAGTATTGATGGGAGTTCCACTAAGTTGATCTCTAACTGAAGGACGAAGGTTAGCACGTCAGTTCGGGAGGGAGGGGAGGGGTGGGGAAGGGTGCTGGGAAGAGGGTTTAGTGACTGAATAAAAGACTAAATAAAACAGACCCACACAGGTAGCTTTTATTATCCCAACGAGAACATTTTCATCACTACCGCTGACGGTTTATTATGTTTAGCTTTGACTGTAAAAAAACAATATGTTCATTCCACACCAGTGTTAATTTACAGCTCATTTTAAGATGAGCCCTCCGTAGTTATACATATAAAGTATAAAACAGTACCATTAGCAGATAAATAATGATTGGACGGTATAAATTGAAGATTTTGAAGGATTGCAGGAATTGATGGATTTAAGTTTTTGAGGGATTTATTGCCTATTTTTGGGTTGTAAATATTAAGTAATAAGGGTTTAAAGAAATAAAAACATCTGTTACCCTTTTTACAAACACAATTGTCAAATAAAATTAAACAGAAACATATATTGTACGGTAACCTTATAATAAACGAATTAAAATCCTCTTAAAGGAGAGTAGTTAAAATCTTGTGAACAAAGTGTTTAAATAATCCTAATAATATTGGTCTGAGAAGATAAGAGTAAAAATCTCGGTTTTTGCGCAAGTATAAGTATGAAGTGTGAACTGTCCACTTAACGCTATCACAATATTTATAATTACTACTTAAATGGATACTAAAATTATATGATTAGAACAAATTACTTTTCAATATGAACAATAATATTACCTTTTAACAAAATCTACTAAACAAAATAGAAATCACCTAGGAATATGTATGTGATCGTGACTAATTCGTGGCAAAATATTATAACCGTCTGTAAAAATTGACTGTAGTACTGTACATTTCGTTATAAAGAACAGATTCTGGGTCAGCAAACACTAGACGTAAAACAATGCAAAGTTTTTCCAACCATCAGGTACGTCAATATACTATTTTCCCTTACAAAATTAAGTTTTCTATTTAACAAAACGTTACGAGTATTTCATGGGAACATTTGGTGGGTAAAATACGTATTTAAATGTAAAACATAGGTAAAAAACTTGTAATAAATCCAAACAAAATATGTAGTAATGAAATATAAAAAAACTCGTCATTCAATACGAGCCATATTAATACGAGGTATTATTTACCAAACACCATTACATTATAAATACTCTAAAGCCATTCAAAGATTTTCAAATGTTTTATTTCAACTTTTAACCAACTACCGTCCATTGGTAGAAAAAAATTGGTTAAATAATCTGCACAATATTGATAAAACATTGCATTAATTAAAAAAAACATATTTTCATACATACATATATATGAAAATGCGCACGTGCGTTTCATATGTATTTGCATTATTAATGTTACTGAGAAAGTAAAAAAATACTAAGTCAAATTTTGAGTTCTTCAAAGCTCTAAAAGTGGATCAAACCTTTTTGTGTTACATGAGTTAGAGTTATGATGGAATTGAATTCAATAATGAAAGAATATAGTAAAATACAAATTTTTTAATGATGATCATATTGGCTTAAATCACAATATTGTAGAGTTACACAAATATTTATGTTTAAGAGCATTACTTTGTTTCGTTTAATACACCCTATTTTCTTCATTTTATTACCTTATTACTGTTTAGCACCATGTTTTATTTATATTATTCATATTTCCAGTAATATAAGTGATAGATAACTAAACGTTTTTCATTAATAAAATTATAGATTTAATATTTACAGGTGTCATCAACTTATAAACTTTCATCAACTATAATCTATTACAATATGTAAGAATATATTTAAATTGATTCGTATTTATTTAAACGATTAATGAAAATAGTAATATTTGCTTCATTTAAAAAATAACAACGTTTTTAAATAAGTTAATAATGCTTTTTCTAATTATTGAAATAATATAACGCCTACAAAATCAATAGTATAAAGCCAATATTTAAATATCGTATAAGATCTAGAGAATAAAAATACAAAAAGACGATGCAGAGGAACGTTCCAGTTGGAATTGGGGTTAAGGTAAGATCAAATTCCGTTCTGGGGAGGAAGGAGCCGGAAGGAGTACAAGCGTTATGGAAATTGGAACTCGTTTTAGGAACAGAAATATGGAGCCGTATCGCGGCTGGTCGGGTGGAGATTGTATTGGGGTTACTGCTGAGAAAATAAAAGATTTCACCTGTGTGTTTCATGTAACGTTCGTGTTTGTAGTCTCGCTACAATGCTCCGTAGCTGGGCGACGTCCAGTTGGGAATGGTTGACTTTCAAAAATGAATACGACCTATAATTAATTAACTTCATTTTCAGAAAATAAAGAAATGAAATATGATTACATTTTTAGTAAGATTGCGAAGAATTTCATGTAACAAGTTTATGATGGTTTGGCTCGACGATGATTCGTTAGCTGATTTATTAATACATTTGGTTTCAATCGGTATCAAAAACCAATTCCGTTAAATCAATTTTACTTATCACACTCACTTATTTAACCTTTAAATGTGCCCCGGTAGTAGCGTTGCCTTATAAATGAATAGATTGATCGGATGATAAATCCGGAACAAATTTTAGTGAACATAATTTCACGATTCGAAGTATCGTGGTATTTGAAGGTATCAGACAACTGAGAATAAAACGGTATTGTCATCGTTTCATGCTGCAAATTACCTCCACATGATTGCCCTGCATGGTCACACGATCACATTTTAAACACAATTCACTATTAAAAACACATGTTTCACAAGTTCATGCAAAAAAGTCTCCGGTACAAG
Source organism: Nephotettix cincticeps (assembly GCA_023375725.1). NCBI lineage: Eukaryota > Metazoa > Arthropoda > Insecta > Hemiptera > Cicadellidae > Nephotettix > Nephotettix cincticeps. The sequence continues at coordinate 24,486,775 of CM041786.1, read as the reverse complement.
TTTTCTTTATTTCTTCGGATGAAACGCCAAAACTTCCATAAGTTATATACATCGTATTTATTGGATATTCAATACTTAATACGCACTTGGACACATGAATGACGATATTTATGTATGTAGCTGAGTTTAGCCACCACCATTATCAATTTAAACGAAAGATGAAGCTGCCAGATAGATTATCCTGCGGATACAACCTCCACACTCTGCTTCTCAGACCTGTCGCCTCGACCTCGCTCTCCGCCTCCTCCCGGCCTACGCCCCCCTGTGTTACCTTTCTCTTCTAACGCTGCTACCCAACAATTATTTTGCTTAAGTAGATCACCTATTACAGGTCCATCAACTAAGAGGTAATGGGTCAGTACGGCGCGTAACTCGTGAGTGAGCGTGCGTGTGGGAGAATGCAAGTTCTCCCACACATACACAGCCTACGCTACTTACGGTCTCAGGAGATTTCCGGTTTCGGCAAAACTTGGTCAACACTTGTCCACTCAAGTTTGCGCTGAGTCACTCTTTGATTTTAAGGCGCACCAGCCGTTACACGCTAGAAATTATTTTTTTTACCTTATCATACACAACAGCATTGTGTCGTTTTTAATATCTTCATTTAACAGAATTCGTTTAGAATGATAGTAAACTAAACATTGTTTTGTAACGGAGTTGAAATGTAGCACATTTACAGTCTCAGCACTGACTATGTTAGAAGTGAGCCCTCCTTTTTTTGTTGTCTCACATTAGGGTAGTTTAATTTCGTTCTACACTTCCTACGTTAACAAATTAATTCTACCTCTTCAATAAGACAAAAGGCAAGGTTCAGAAGCTTTAAACCACCTTCATGGGGCCTAACCCTTTATACTAAAACAATGCAAAATCTTTAGGTTAATAAAATAAAAATAATTCAACAATTATAAGGGACTTACAACAAATCAATTTCAAAATGGAGATTGTATATGCATACTCGGTTAAGTTATCGAAGAAGGAGAATAAGAAGTAAAAATAAAAGAGTCAATGAGTTTTAGTAGTTTCCAAAGGCTATTGGCTGTATTTTTATAAAACACATATTAGGACTCAACTTTGTAAAATAATCTCCTTATAAAGGTAATTGTATCTTATGTTTATATAATTGACAATTGAATGTTTGTAACCGAAGTTCGATATGAGGGAGTTTGTGCGTGAGTGAGTGAGCTGCGGAGTTTAGCAAACGGTCCGCCCTGCATGCATATGCACGTATACACACCACCTCCACCACCTCCACTGCCTCCATCATAAGTTGTAACTCCCGAGTGCACACACACACTTTCCAAAACCACTTGGATAAATTACGGTACGCCTCTCCATCTTTCATATAAAATAACGGTTCTTTATAACGTTCAAAATTACATAACCTAATATTTGGAACTTTCTGTTTCCTAAACCAGTTATAAGCTTTGGTGTAGGATATTTTAATTTACAATGAGTTTTTTTTAATCAATGTGCTACAAAATTGTAAATTTAAATCATATTAAATATTCTTGTACATTCCTTCATTTTATTACTTTAGTTAAATGTAATAAACTAAATAGGTAAGAGTAATGAACGCAGTTTTCGTAAACATATATTTAGCGAGTTATAAAATCTCTACCTAAGTAAAGCAAGTAAAACATTCTTTGTTATGGTCAAATAGTTACTTTTATAGTTTACATTTAAAACATTCAAACGTCCATTTTATAAGATTTAAAAAACATATATTACATCCCTCCCACCACATCGTCTTTTTATTTAGGATTGAAGTTTAGTAAATAACATTTTACTAGAGTGAAACTAATGTAAAATGCAAGTGTGCATGCGTAGTACTATAACAAATTTAAATTAATCGAATTCTCCTATCGATTATCCGATTGCAATGAAGCTGGATAGAACTCCCGAATGATTTGTATCGATTGTCGTTAGGAGGAGAGAGATGGTGCAGGGACAGATTTGGCAGGCAGGACCGTTAGTATTGATTGTCGGTTTGGAGTTGGTTACTTATGTTCTTGCTGTGTTGTACGCTCCATTTTTAAAATGACTGTCCCAGCTTGAAACACAGTTCATATGATTTTATCGTAAAACAAATTCCTTATTACTATTACTCTAAAGTAAATGAAACACATATAATTAAAATTGGTAGCTGCAAAATTACGTAAACGATTGTCACTAAAAATACACATACACGAAATTTACTTTTCATTTTTAATAAATAGAATAATAAAGTCAAATAAAATGTAGAGAGTAATTAGGAACTATCAATAGTTTTAGGTATTGTTTCTGAGTTTATATAAAATCTAAATCCAGAAAGAAACCCACAAAAGGTTGGTATAGAGATCCGAAACATCATATACATATTTAAATTCTGGTAAATATTCGTTTGTAAATACGAACTCAGAAAAGTATACGTAGAAACGTAAAAAAACTACCAAACCATTAAAAATCACTTTTAAATAAATCTGTTTGTAAATTTTTACACAGATTAGAGAATTCCAACACACGCATGACAACCTAAGATATACCTGTAGTACACTTACTGTATATGCATAGAATATGAGTAAGAAGCTATGTAAAAATCGAATCATCAATCCATTAGAAAATCTCTGGGTTCTCAAAAAAAGGATCTCAATGAGCTCGAGAGAGAAAGGTCTGTGCTCGCAATTTCCGTATAATTATAAATTAATAATCTATTCTGGAAACGAGAGACGACCGCCGCGGGCTCGCCGCACCGCGCACCGTCTGCTCTTCGCCGCCTCTTTGAGATGTGCTCACTACGAGCGAGTGTTTACTCTAACGTTATGTCGATTAAACTATGATCTACATTACCTACATCGAATTGCCGACACAATTAGATATCGGCAATTTGATATTTTATAAAATATAAATTCTCATCATCAGTTTTGATTCTCAAATAAATAGCTGCTTCAAAACCACTGTTTTCTTATTCTTTTTTAATTCATAGGTCACAAAATATCGTTGTTATTATTATTTTTTTTTGAAATGGCGACCTACCCAGGTAGGTATTTTAAGCCAAGTATGAATGAGGAATGAATGTAGGATGATTGTGGCGCGATCTTTTAGTCTTGTTACTGACTAAGGCTGACATGTTCCTTAAACAGGACTGTTAATTAGTAGCCCAATAGCCGATGGCAACTAAACCTACGGTTTAACGTGGAATCCGAACCACGGCCTCTGAATTACGAATTGGTCTAATTATGAGGATAGTCTTTGTGGATTAACGTAATATTCAATAGTGCGGACGTTAATCCACACAAGAGAACACTACATCCACCGACCATCTCTCACAACTATCCACAATTCATGACGTCCAAGTATCTGGATTACAGGATGACGCCACTGTCCCAGTCGATTACATTTATTATTACTTAAACTATCACTTATAATTAATAAGAGATTGTTATTAATAATTTCGATACGAAATCAGAATTTCATTGTAAATAATCGATTAGGTAGCTGTAGTAATCACTATCGATTTGCTGTGTATTTCGGACGTTCCAGATATCGATTGTGAAACTGGTAATCGACTATTAAACTACTAAGGAACTAAGGAATGGTTGAGATCGAACTATCACAGACTTTGCATAAACAACCAATCAGGAACCAAGAAAGAACTGCTACAACGTAAGTAACATAACAGCTGATTAGTCTAAAGCGACAAAAATGGTCGACAACTATTCACACTGAATTAGGTAAGAGTTCATGTTTCACGAGTTTGTTTCGTTTTATTTGAAGTATGACCGAAAATATAGTTCATCTCATGGCCCACCCCGGCTGTTAAAGTTGTGTTCGTATAAAAAACATCCGTTTTTGGTCCTAGTGATGGAATATACTATTACAGGAGGTGATACCTGAGAACAAATATAACCAGCAATCAATGCAATAAATCCCTATTTATTACCGTAACTTGGTTCATTAAACATCGCCCCGGTAATATGAGCAACATTTTATTGTGATAACATCATTTTATTAAAGTAGTCTCAACGTTGCGTTATTTCCAATATCGGCCAAGTGGCGCTAGAGGTCATAACAAATATGGCATCGGACATTAAATATAATGTTAAGATGGGACTTGGCTGTTAAACGTTGTTTACGGGGGACATCGTTTACAGCTGCCCTAATTGATCTTTGACAAGAAAGCTCTCCCGAATGGATAATAAACCCGGTTATACTTTCATTATTGAATGTTACGTACAATTTATTTTAACGATTTTGTACAATAAGTGGTTTCTCGCATAAAACTTGGGGCTGAAAAATATCATTTGTAGTATTAGTATACAAATTATAAGCTAATTACAAACTAATCCATTTTCTTACTTTCCAGACTTGAAACTTGCGGTTTAGTTATAAGACACACTAATGACTTTTACGCTCATGTTGAAGTCAATTATCCATATTATTCTAAAAAATGTTTATATTTACTTCCCTGTGGGAAATAGGTTAGAACATGGATATGTCTAAATTGAATGGTCTCAGTTCATCTAAACAGCTGTTTTTATTCTTTTATACTATAAATTCAATACAATAGTTCTGTTAGTTTCTATGGAAACCTGTTACAAGTTTTCCATCTTAAAAATCGCCAACACCCCCCCCCCCAGAGCTAAGACATATCCATGTCAATTCGACATATGCCGTAAAGATAAAAACAATTAGAAAAATTTAATTACTTTACAACATATTACGGAAAAAATAGTTTTAATAAATGTAGACGTTATTAAATGTAAGGTTCATTAGCCATCAGGAAATGTTTGTTCGGAGAATCGACGACACTTCCCTATACACGACTTTGCCTTGGGCTTAAAATACAATATTGTCTCGGATGGTAATTGTAAAATTAGTATTCAAACAGAAGAAATTAAAGGGAAAGGATATACTACCATCCCACTAGTAGTATTTAGCTACTTTATATTTTATAGAACTGTATGTTTTGAAAGTTAACTTCATTCGTTATTCTTTAATTCCTTGTAATATGCTAAGAATAAGGCGAGCTAGAGATGCGAAGTTCTCACCCTGAGAGCAGCGTCGTCGTCTCGTCCATGACCTGGGACAAATCACCCCCTTGGGACCTTCTTCCCTGTTTTAATATTGTTTTCGTCGAGCGAGACTTTATTACAACCATCGTTTAAGTCGAATTTTATACTCTCGATGTTAACGTACGCCCTTTACCCATGTGCAAAAACAGGCCCCTTAAATTACTTACATATCTTGATCAGTTTACTTATTAGTTTTCAATTGATTGATTATTATGGGAGTATCTTACACAGTTTAGCAGACGAAAAATCGGGTTAATAATAAAAATAAATTTGACAAAAAAGTTACAGTTAATAATATGTCTTTACTATATGCCAATAGTTTAATGGTATATTTTATGAATGTGGTTTCAGTTTACTATACTATTAGTATTGTAAAAAGGTAACTGTTCAATTGAGTTAGAGTTAAGATTGCGTTATGAAATTAAAACGCGATAAGACTTACGTTCGCTGTTACGTTAAAAATAAAATAACAACATATAAAATAACATAATAAAAAATTACGACGGTCAATGTAGCTAACATACACGACAAATCATAAAAATGTTGGTGAAAGCAATTTAAATTCATATAGATGTCAAAAATGACTCGTATGAATATCAAGTACACATAATAAAACGAAATAAGAAATGACGAGTAAAAATATTTTACGGATTTTCATTCTTCAGAATATTAATTTGTACATCTACATTTCAACGAATTGAGTCCAATATGGTGAATGTCATAGTGAAGAGAGTAAAACACAGACGTTATACTAAGAACAATCGATGGGATTAATTGTCACAATAAAGCTCCTGTCCATTATGTTCTATGAAACGGTAGCGGGATACAAATCTATTTATAAATACCAAGAATGTTTACAATTAAAATACATGTTTACAAATTAAAATATAAGTATATTGAAGGATGTATACCTTCACTCACACTCTTGTTAGAATCTCATATGTTTTTGTGTATACAAATTATGTACACTTTTAGTTCACAACAAATGCTATGACTACTACCCACATGTACAAAACCGATTAAGTCTACTCTATTACAATTTTTAAACTCAATAAAAACTCAATCCCCTACCTGCATCAGGCTCTATATTTCAGTTTCTAAAACGAGTTCCAATTTCCATAATGCGTGTTACTCCCCCACAAGCCCCTTCCGACTCCTTACTAAATTTGATAACACCTTGCCCTCGAGTATAGACTTGTGCGATATGTTCTACATCAACCGAGAATGCCTGCATACGTCATGGAGGTAGTCCTGATCTTACATCTGGTGAATAAAAATACGGGAATATTATTTGCGAACCTATTTCAAATAGTAAATAGAACTTGATATAAAATTATTATTAATTAATTATAAAGTACGCTTCCATAGTTTATTTTATACCTTTTTGCCCAAAAGTATATTTAATAAATATTTATTAAGTATATTTTTCTTAGTGTATTAAGTGTTACTTAGATTATCAAAACCATTTTTCTGTTTGTTGTCGTTCAATTATTTAAATTGTCCGCTTAGTTAGATCGTTAAGGAAAATAGTTACCAAGGTCAAATTTACAAAAGAAAAACAATTCAGGATCTTTATGCATATTTATACATTTCTTTACAAAAATTGGCCAAAACAAAATACTATAATTGAAATTTTTCTTCGTGACCAAACTATACAACTATTTAGTTGTATAGTTATTCACGAGTTTATTTATATAGTATAGTTTTAATACAAGTTTATTTATGACTGGCAGGAAGTCCGTCTTTAGTACGGGTTGTATGATTCAGTGTCAAGAAGAAAGATAGGTATTATCATGGCAAAATACAAACCCGAAATCATAAACAAATAAATACAAAGAAATCATAAATTCTTTTAATTGTTTAAAATTCGTTATACATCAAGCTAACATTTTTATATACTATAATTTTGAAATAGGTTTCAAATCAATTGACAGAGACGGTGACGTCGTCCTGTAACCCAGCTACTTGGAGGTCACAAATTGTGGATAGTTGTGAACGATGGTCGGTGGTTGTAGTGTTCTCTTATGTGGATTAACTTCCGCACTATTGAATACTACGTTAATCCACAAAAATAATCCTCATTATTAGACCAATTCGTAATTCAGAGGCCGTGGTTCGGATTCCTCGTTAAACTGGTCCCTTAGTTGTTGCCATCAGCTGTTAGGCTATTAATGAACAATTGTGTCTAAGGAACATGTCAGCCTTAGTCAGTAACAAAATTAAAAGATCTCGCCAAAATCATCTTACTCTTAATCCTCATTCATACTTGGCTTAAAATACCTAACTTGTGGTATGGTTGCCATTTCAGTAAGCTAATCTAATCTAATTATCAATGAAAACAAACTAATATTGATTTTAATTTAACAGTGGTTGGTTATTTAACTCTATTCAATATTACTTTTATAGATCACATGCTCTGTAAGACATTATTCAATTTTCCTAGTGCATGGGTCAGTTTAAAACAAACTAAAACGTTCTCTAAAAGTTCTAGAATAATGAAAATAAGATTAATAATTATGAGTGCTCTCTTCTCGTGTTCTCGCACTATTGAATACTACGTTAATCCACAAAAATCATCCTCATTATTAGACCAATTCGTAATTCAGAGGCCGTGGTTCGGATTCCTCGTTAAACTGGCCCCTTAGTTGTTGCCATCAGCTGTTAGGCTATTAATGAACAATTGTGTCTAAGGAACATGTCAGCCTTAGTCAGTAACAAAATTAAAAGATCTCGCCAAAATCATCTTACTCTTAATCCTCATTCATACTTGGCTTAAAATACCTAACTTGTGGTATGGTTGCCATTTCAGTAAGCTAATCTAATCTAATTATCAATGAAAACAAACTAATATTGATTTTAATTTGACAGTGGTTGGTTATTTAACTCTATTCAATATTACTTTTATAGATCACATGCTCTGTAAGACATCATTCAATTTTCCTAGTGCATGGGTAAGTTTAAAACAATCTAAAACGTTCTCTAAAAGTTCTAGAATAATGAAAATAAGATTAATAATTATGAGTGCTCTCTTCTCGTGTTCAAGAAGAAGCGTGACAAAACATTTTCACCATTACAGAAATACATTGTTAAAAGACCTACTTCGGGTGTTCTAGATTATTAAACTTAAAAATAACAAAACATTACTTAGTTCCAAGCACAGTACAGACAAAAATCTGATTATACTCTATCATTGGATTCCATTATTTATGCAAATATTTTAACCACTATTAAGTTTCAATAATGGAAGGTAGTACGACATTTGTGGTTGGAATGTTTGAATTCAGTTGCCCGTGACGTTGGGGTAACGTATTTCGGGTCATTTGGTTTAATCGCTGCAAGCCACGGGGGAAAATGGAGCAAGGGAAGATCTGGCAGTGCACCAGAACTATTGATTGTCAGTTTGGCCTATCTACTTGTGTCTCCTTAAGTTTCGTCCAGCATCTACGATCGCAGCAAATCTTAACCGGAGCAAGGTTTTATACACATGTTAAAATAAAAATACACGATACATAACCAAGATGATACACATCTTTCATTAAATGCAATGCAAGGTGTATGGAATATTACAACCATTAACAAAAACGTTTTATTTGTGGATTTTTATCATAGTAAAAAGGATTTGCCCTCACAAAAGTGGAGCCGCTGTACAAAGCCATTACGTCTTGCTTCACAATATATGAATAACAGCTGATCAAAGCTTTCGGAGGGGTTTTGGCTATCGCAATCTACCAGATTAGTATTAATAAACTATGTTTGGAAATTGAAAAGATTATTCTTTTAGTTGTTTTATAAAATATATTTTTTAACTCAGAAATCAAAAGATTAATTTTTGGAGTATCTTTCAAATAATACCTAAATGGTAAGATAAATTAAACTTTAATTTTTTATAGTTAAATATTTTTTGTTTTGAACACTAGTTTACGTTTGGATATTTTAATAACGACTAAGCTAAAGTTTCAGTTTATGAGAGAAATTGTGTATTTTTTAAAGACACGTTATTAAAAAAAGCTTTTCCAAGTAAACAGATATCTCTGACGCAATAGTACAAAGAATAACGATGTAAACTGTTGGATGGCTTTTCAGTTTGTAAATTGTTCACCTGTTTTAGTTTTATTTTACATGAAAATTAGGTCTCAAGATATAGAGTAAACACTTATTAAATAGTTACTTATTTATCTTCCTTCAAGCATTCAAGCTCTTGGATACACGTTTTCTTTTAATTAGAGAATCCGTATTTATCCTTTATTCTCAGTCAGTTCGTATAAAGTATAAAACTATAAACTGTAATATGGAAATACAGAATAACAACTATTCGTGCTGGTTTTACAATTAAATAACCATTTTTCCTCGTCGATAATATTCTTATTTTACAACGGAATAATTTACTTGTAATAACGAGTTCTTTTATATTCGACGACTGAGAAGTGAGGACGGATGTTCGTCAAACGTGCAGAGTATCCGTTTCAAGGGTGCGCGGCATTCACGTGTTCATGTTGAGTGAGGAGAGCTTGCAATGAAAGAGGGAACCTCCCGTCGCGCCTGTTTACACGACACTTGTATGACGTCATCAAGAACCGTGGCCAATGAAAACGACACACTTCCTTTACAAATACCCGATACGTCGCACGCTTTCATTTTATATCATTTTCATCACCTCTTTCAGTTTCAATTGACACAATAAAAATACATTTTTGTTATTTATTTTCACATGAAAAAATAAATAGCGTGTTGTGGCCAAACCAATTTTGAATATATATGTCAGTAACTTTATCCTAAAGTATTCATGTCAGGAACTTTATTATTTTACCAGGGAATACAATAATAGAGGCAGAAATATTGAATACAGGATCATCTTAGTTTCGCTTCATTGGTAATACTTGGTGACCTGAAAAATGTTTCCGCCTTGACTTGTACCTCCTCGAGGTTAGGGTTTCAAGTAACTTAACCGTGGTCTATTAAATACTAACCTTTAATTACAATCAAACTATAATACTTGATCAACTATAATATTCAATATAAAACTAACATTCAAAAAGTTCTTTGAAAATTCATTTAAGATTATTTATTTTTTATCATCAACCCTTTTTACAAATCATGTGATACATCTTATTTATTTTTCTCTCCACAAAAATCAACTTCAACCAATTTGGATCTTTGAGATTTTCTTATCACAGTTCTGAAGTTTCTCAGTACAATTACATTGTACACGGATTATAAATAATTTCGGATACAAGATTTTACTAAATACTAAAAAAACTATTTAAAACATTACTGAAGCAATAAATTAGTTATTCAAATATGAGATAAAATGTCATATTTCATTTTGTGAAATATACATGAAATTTATCATACGAAATGTAATTTAAAAAACTGGAGTGCAGACATTAAAATGTATCTTGAGATGAAATAAGCCTACGTATAGAACAAGTTACACACATAAATTGGTTATTTTCATAATACATTCACCGCTACATTGGTTAGAACAGTTTGGCTCATCGATAAGACTACTACTAATTTTATTTTCATATGAAGAGTAAAAAAAGTAATACCTATATTTATTTTGTAATTGGAGTAACATTTTATCATTATATGATTTTAATTTTAGAAATTAAGTAGTAATATAAAAACATGAAGTTTCTTTGCCAAAAGTAAGTCCTATAATGTTTTAGCTGTATCAATTATAAGGTACAACTTTATGTCTAATAAAACAGAGAAACAATATAACCCATAAGTATCGGTGAATTTAATTAGTATAAAAATGTGAAAAGGAGCTCATTGAATAAAGGTGAAGCTGAGTGGATGAGATCTGTAGAAACAAACAAGACTGGTAGGAGACTAAAGTAAGACAACTCTTCTGTGAAAGAGATTAAGGATGACGCCATTTTTATTCATTTCAATAAGACTACACGCTTTTACAGCTAAGAAGAGCGTCAGCCTGCACAATAATAAGGCGAATGGTTCTAAAAGAGGAGACGCAATAGACCGATACATACACTAAATCATAATTTAAAAAGCTACTGCTTACATAATTTTATTTTTAAGCATCTAATAGATTTTAAGCTATAATAAATAGTTTAGTTTCTTATTTATTGAATACAGTGTGTCAAAAACGGTTTCGTTGAAGATATTAAAATGGTGGAGACACGATAGAGGGAGAATACTCGTTCCAGTTATAAAAACGTGACGTCATGTCGACGGACGACGGTAGCGACGTATGACATACGCGTTACCTGCAGACTCAGTCATATCACTGAGATGGATTATGGATTATACAAGTTGCAGGTACTGTTCTGGCACTGAGATGAACGACGTATTATGGATCATACACATTGCAGGTACCGTTCTGGTACTGAGATAAGCTATAAGTAACACCACCACACTACACTATATTACACACTATTATAACACGATATTGAACCTTTGATGATTGTACAAAATTAAAAATCTGTTTTGGCACTAAGTAATACTAATACATTGGATTTATGAAATTTTTAATCTCAATGGTTAAACAATGGTTTGTAAATAACAAATGGATGATTTCCGTTTAATATGGATTCTGCCCTGTTCAAATAGGTAGCAGCCATTCTGGACGATTGGCTTACACAGAAGGTAAATAATTAACACTACACACACGTCAATGTAATGTAAAATAAGTTATATTACATTTTAAATTGTTTAAATAATTATTTTATGCGTACACACATCTTATTTAAACACTTTGGCAAGGCTTTAAAAAAGGAAATTTACTTTACTAAAACACTACGTTCTGATAAATTAGTCAGGCTAAGTGTTGACAAATTTATACATTTATAAATGTCTTAAGGATCTTTTTACTGTATTTAAATAAAAAATATAATACATTACATTATAAACGCACTGTTTTAAGTATATACTACAAAAATCTAACTCTCGCAACTATCAATATCAGGAAAACCTAATTTACATCTTATTCAAGCACTATTTTACATTGTAAGTAAAATATTATAATTGAGTTTTATCGTTCACAACCCTATAAATAAAATATTCTGAGATTTTTTTTAACTGTCATAAAATAAATTTGATTGAATATATTTACTTTAGTAATATAATTAATAATTTTACATTTAATTTTTGCAAATATATAATGTAAAAGTAATTTTAACAATCTAACAGCTACAGTACTTGACTTAACATTGATAAACTATACATCTCTAACAGTTAAAAGTTCCGTCGTCCACAGCTAGTTATACGCGGTGGCCAAAGTAATTACAGTAAAGCAGATTCCAATTTCCGTAGTTTAAACCCTTTAAGTCGCCGCTTACTTGAACTCCACCTCCTATCATCCAATACCTTTACACAGTGGTTTACAATTTTATTTATTGCTGTTCATGTATAAATTAACTCTAGTAACTAATGTTTTTAATTAACGGCTGAAAACATATTACAATTTCGTACCAAAAGCATTGTAAAGAGTAACAAACTTTATTATTCGATAATAAATGAAATCGTAAATATTTTCCGTAAAATATTCGAAGTCGAGTAGGATTTACCTTATAAATAATCAAATGATATTAAACAGTTATCAACGAAAGAATTTTACTCTGTGGAACCTCGCGTTTTTAATTTCCGGGCAAAGGCACAGCTGGCGCTTGACCGGAAATAAGGTAGCAAAATAATTAAACAGCATTTAGATTTCCCTTAATTATTGCCATTGTTGTGAAATAACTTCTGATTTTTTTAAAATCAAGTATTATATTCTGATACAGAAAAAAGGTAAAATATAGGAATGAATAAGAATAATATGAGGAAGTCACACAACGTTACATATATCATTATCATACGTCGTTTTAGTTTTATTGTATTAATTCGTTTAAATGAATATGTCCTTTAAAATTTGATTAAAATATTTTAGCGATTCCAGTGACGTGACAAAAAAAGAAAGAAACAAAAAATGTTTGTCTTTACTTCCTTGTTGGAAATAGGTTAGATCATGGATACGTCTAAAGATAATGGTCTCAGTTAATCTAAACAGCTGTTCTTATTCATTTATATAAAAAAATCAATACAATAGCTCTGGTAGTTTATATGGAAACCTGTTACATATTTTCCATCTTAAAAATCGCTAACACCCCCCAGAGCTAAGACATATCTATGTCAAATAAATAAATTAAAACAAATAATTTTATGTTGAAATGTTAATTAACTAACAAATCCATCAATAAAAAACGAATTACTTTTAGCTTGAAATTATGATTTAAAGCCGCAGTACAGTTAACGTTACTTACGACCAGACATAAGTTAGCAGACAGTGAAGTACAAAACAAACCAAAATTAATTGGTATTTTGGTAGGTACGCACCTGAAACAAAAAAAATCATTACTTATAGTGTATGAACAATTGAAGTTTTAAACATTACCAAACTGTAATAGGATAGGTATTTTAGTGAAACTATTTGAAATGTGAAAAGTTTAACACCTTAACAATTTCAACCATTCTATTTTCTGGGTTTTTTTCGATTACATGGTCAACAGAATGTTAAAAAAATATTTTACATAGATAACATACGAAAATATTTGTATGCTAAATACTTTTTACGTGATTATTTTAGATTCCCAATTTCCTACCACACGGTTTTTGTCTATGAAGTATCGGCAGGACTTTGGGGGTCAAGTTATTAAAAATTTGTTTTGATTTCTCGTTGAATGGTAAGAGTTATAATCTAAAGAGTATTGTTAAATACTGGTATTTATTTGAAATAGTAATAAAAGTATTTTATTGTTATCAAAGACCCATAAATGGATTTTTTAATTTCTAAAGGGACTAAACTTTATGTAAAATCAGTATATATAATAAGTGGCAGAAATTATAAATCCGGTTTCGAAATTTTAATAAGGCTGTTGAAAGAAACATACCATATTATCCCATAAAGAGGACTTCAACTCGTAATAATGTTATAAATACAGCTAATTAGGGAATCTGAAGGGCTTGAGCTGAAAACACTGCTAAAGAGAAGTATTTGAATAAGCCATCTGACGTTGCAAAAATTGTATCAACAAAACACTGGAGAGGAAATTTATTTCAAAATGCCAGTACTTTATTTCTAACTGTATCTATTAAATTCAACCACGAGAACTGGAATTGTTTAAATTAAAACAACTGTTGCCATACTTTTAAATTAGATTTAATCAAATTCATATTTATTGAAATATTTATAGTTTAGAGTTAGATAAGAACAAAAAAGGTCAAAAATGTTCTGTTTCGTTATTTTTTACCATCCGGGACAAGTTAATGAAGAAGTATAACATCTTATAAGAATCAATATAGGCAATATTCTGATATACTATGGGGATGTTCACTAAATAAACGAACAATCGATGATTAATTTATGTCGGATATATCGAAACATAAGATTCGATGGTGATTATTCATATTCATGCTGGAGAACTAGGAGTATTTTTGACGCAGAGTTCGCAGCCCTAGAGGATGTTCGCCCACGACAGACAGCTCTGCAGAGTCACTCACATCCTAGCCGGAGCATTCCTCACTCCCTTCCAACCATTAAAGCGTGGGATACTAAAATATTGAATCAAAACAATGATTAGGCTGATTATTAAAACGTAGAATATATTATTCCAGGAACAGCTTCATGAGCAGTACGAGTCATTGGTTTAGAGCACCAAGATCTTTCCAAAAGTACGTCGAATCGAATCAATTATAAATGCTTCCAGATACTTATTTTCAGGTGTTTTTGCTGTACATATGTCATCCACAGTCTGACCGTATCGTACTATTTCCCAATCAGTCTATTATTTATATGACTATCGAAATATCCTGACAAGAAGCTCTGTCACTAGAATACGATAAACAGCATTCTATATTAAGCTAAAACTGAAACAGCAGGTGTAATATTTAAGAAAGAAATCCATGGTAGTAAGGAGATACGGATCAACAAAGTGAGGTCAGCATCGAACCCGTGATCGACTCACAGATATCGTTTAATCTGCAGTTGGCCCGTGGCGACTGTGATACAGATACTGCTGACACCTTGCTATGATATACAACAGTGTCTGTCGACGGCTATTTGCATATCTCTATCTACAATGATCCTTCAAGACTTGAGAGGCTAATTGCAGTATATCTGAGAATTCTTCAAGAGCTGTACAGATCTCTAACGGTACAATATTAATTACATAGATTATAAGGATCTTCGTTCCTTTACAACTCGTTATATAGTATTGAAAAAAATATTTAATCTAATAAAAAAACACAAATTTATTGTAAATTTATAAAAAGTTTGATCACAGCTACTAATCAAACTTATCGTTTAAATAAAAAAATGAAACTATTCACAACCGACTCACGTATTTACACAGGCAAAACCCGGTTGAAAGTATTCGAATGTTAATAACCCATCATTGTCAGTTGTTTATGGTCGAAAAATATCGGTTGAAAGCTCTCAAGGACCTCAGGCTCATTAACACTTTGAGCCATCAACACAATTACTCACCACTTACGTAATCATCACAGTTCTGTAGGATTGCTAGGCCACATGATGAAATTGAACTGCTCGCCGTGGCTCGGACAACTGTCATTTGGCCGGAAAATTACACAACGACCCCAAAGTAATTGAGATCGGAATGTGAAAAAGCAGTTTGCTCTGCGTTTCTGTCATTTAGGATTTTCATTTAGGATAGTTTCTAATAATGAAGAGTAAACTTTTGAACTTTGTAATCATGGATTTCTATAACAAAACTATAGAAAGCTGATCATTCCGACGTGAGCTCAATGAAGAGTCGATTGGCTAATTTGTAATCCAACCATAAACATACTTTATTTTTACAATTTATAATGCATGCGTGCTTGCGATACGTTACAAGCCGTACTGTAATACTGAATTAATAATTAACAAAAAGTCAATTCCTCTGTTTCCATTGATAAGTTTAAAAAAATACTACAAGTATCACCACTCCCATAATCTCTAGTTAAATTATAGTTAAAGTAATATTGTTACAACAAATACTATTTTAAGCATTAACAAATCGATAGAAAGGAGTTTATTGTTCACACCATTCATTTTGTTGTACGAGTTGATCAGCTAAGACGTAGACAGAATATATTAATCAATAAATGGGTGGACCGGGAACGCAGTATGATAAGACCGATACATCTACTAAACATATGTGTACAATAACTTTTGGTAGAATTTGTTGAAACTAAAATTATCAATCATTAATAATCAATTTATTTGATTGCCTTTTAGTCGCCTTTATCCTTATGGAAGTGGGTTTTGATCCGATGAATTTGTACATAAATACATATTATATATATACATACATACAAATATACATATATTACATTATATACAGTCATGAACATGTAATTTTATTTTAAGCTTAAATCCCTGCAGAAGCCACAACTTTGGCGAAATGAAACCCTTTTTTACGAGGATTGTGGCCTTTAGCCAAAAAAATGTAATTAAATAAATTGATACTTAGGTCCTTGCTACTGAGAAAAACGGATTAAAATTATCGTTAATATTCTAGGTTAAATTTTAAGGTATTCACAATAAATGAAGTCATTTTATAATTCCAAATAAAAGTAATAAATAAACTCTTTTAGTCTCTTAAAATCACAGAGTCATAAGTTCTACCAACGACTTTACCTCTGATGTGAAGTAGACACTGACATCCATTCTTTGCAATTAACAGAGTATACTGCGCAATAGATTAGATTTGTTCGAGATTCACATTTATCACGATATATAAATAATTATCACAATTAGAACATATCTACTGTGTTTCCAACAAGAATATTGACAGACATTTAGGTTTAGTTGTACAGAATGAAGTATAAATTGTGGCGTTCAAGAGTTAAGACTCGATTGTTTACAGAACATTGACGGTAGGAAATTACCATCGGAGTCAACTACACAACTCTGGTGTTTGCTTACTTAGCGGATTGAGCTGAGATCCACCACGGCGACTACAGTGTATACATCAGAGACTGGGCATTGTGTGTGTTGTGAGTGTATTGTCTGTCTGCGGCTCCGTGTATATCTTGTTGTATACACTTCCATTAGTCTAACTAATATCACAACACAGATCACGAGGGCTACAAATACCAGAGAAGGATTCATAGGAACAAGTTTGATTATGGTCTTTATTGGGCTGTTAAATCATTACTTAACGAATCGAGTGTTCGTTGTAAGTACTGAAGCTTCCACCAATCCACAGCGCTTTACTCATGTTTTATTATTACCTGGCCCAGCGACGTCATAGTTAACAATATTGTACCAATGCAGTTACAAATATAAATTGTATTTACAAACGCAAACTGATGGTAAAATTATACAAAAAATATATACATACACAATTATATATACACTATGATTAGGTTGTTAGAGTTCTCTAAGTATGAGTAAGTAACTAAGTAAGTACTCCTAGCGAACAGATCTTTTAGGTTATTTTTTAAATGTAGCAAAAGTGGCATAAATTTTATGGTTTTAGATCGTTAAAAGAGCGTTAGAGATTTTAGCTAACTCAATAATTAACTAAGATAAAACATAAAGTTTAAGATCAGCGTGTGTGCTGTGGCTCGATACATGGGTCTAAACAACCGGGGGGGAGTCATATGGCAGGGCCAAAATTCAGATAAAAGCCATTATGGAAAAATTTAAATAATAAATAATAATAATATTAATGCGATGCAATTTATTTAAATGGTAACCATCATTAAACACTGGCATACTTAAACCTTTATATTATGGAGTATGACACTAACGTTACTTTCAATTTGTATTCGATTTTTGATATTGACATAAAATGAACGAAATAGATTCCTTCAGTTCTATCAATCTCTTTTATTTGCATTGGGACTTTCACGCCTCGAATAATCTCCGAAGTTACTGCACACTCTCCCACGGCCCCTTACATAAACGAGAGGAAGCAGTGACAATATACACGGAGATGAGATCTAGTCAGCCGGGGCCGGTTCGGTGGCGTGGAACTGGTTCAGTAATTAGAGTAGAGCGGAGTGAATGACTCCGGGCCCGGGGGTCTAGCCTTGGACCCCCCCCCCCCAGAAAGCACCTGATCCTATACCGGTCCAGTTTTTGCTTCGACGAGATCTGTTCACCTGCACTCCAGACATAAATAAAATTTCATTCCTTCGACGCATTCACTTGCAGATGAGATACTTTGTAATTTGGTAGGACGAATTCGCTCTCCTCGAGGGTGTAACTAAAGAAAACAAAACATTTTTACTTTTTGATAAGGAAACAATTGACCACGAGTGTTATAAATTTGTTACAAGCAAAACAATTTTTATACTTCATATGAGTGGAAATATGACTAACAGTGCTAATATTAATTCTTTGAATTCTACGAAGCACCGAATTACTGATAACAAATTACACTTGAAAGTAAATGCCAACCGTTTGAAGCATCCGTAATACAGTAATATTAACGGTAAATGAACACGGCGAGCCGAACTAATTGTTGCATTGTTAATTTACACGATTCAAATTAGGAGAATGTATGGCTGTCAACGAGTACTAACCGGGCTGCAAATTAACTGGATTGGCTACTTATATGTTTACTCAAAGGGCTCTTAATTTAACATTGATGTTTAAAAAGCTGGTATTATTGTGAAAGATTATTGGTAGTATTTTGAGATGCATAGAAAATTACTTTGAAATGGAGAAGATTTTGTATATTTACAGAGTAGTAAGGTTTGTGAAAAGTCTAAACTTTGGTTACTGAAAAAAATCAATAAATTAGTTAAAACAACTTTGAGCATAAATTTTATTTGAAAATTGTGATAATTTATTATTTTAGAAACTCCAATTAACTTCTGGTTTGACACGACTGAACGTAACGTGGTTCACTGAATTTGAAGAGTTCCTGTTTTAACCGCATCAGCCGTTTAGTTAACAAGGCTCGTAGTGAGCGCTGTAAAAACGAGTCGTTACCGCCAAAACACACAAGTTCCCGCCAACTCAGCAGCGCCACCTAGATCCCATCTGCGGAACATGCACAACTTTTAATTAACCGGGTTGGCTAAGAACGGCACAAAGGAAGAATAACCGCCTAGCGTGATATTCGGATTACGAGATAAGGAAAACGAAGTGTCAGGAACAAGCGTGAACTTAATAATATATTCGGGGAGACAATGGATGGGCCCAGGTAGACTTGACTTGCGAGCTCAAGTTTAATTGCGAAACATTCACGAACCGTGGAGTAGCGCAGCCTCCCCCCTCCCACCACCGACGGGAGACCCTTCAGGAATAAATAAGGAGGGAGAAAAGGGTCACTGGTCTAATGTACTGCTATCATTACGGCCTTACGGTCCCTCTGAGATAAAGAATCACGTCAAAGAGGCCTTTCAACTTGGAAAATAAAAGTCAGAAAACTTCCCAGGGATGTTTAAAAAGCTTGAGGATATAGATGTTAATGGCAGTTAGTTGGCGAGTTTCCGGTGTGTCTCGGACACCCTGTATTTTGTACTTTTTTCTTTTAAACGCCGAAATCGATTTGTTCAAATACATTTCAGCATGTCTTCCATCACTTTGTTAAATTATGTTTACAAAAAATAATTATTTGTAAGACCATTTTGCTTAATACGTAATCAAATGATACATTTCATGTAATGCGAGGCTTTGGTTCTGACGAAGACATGTTCATTAATTTAACATGATAATTAAGCCTTTGATCAAATAGTGTAATGTCCCATATAGAACAGAGGAACAATGCTCAATACCCCCCTTAGGTGATGGGCTTCAAACATATACATAAACAGAGTCCATCAGACTGGATATTATTTGATCGTATTTGAGCGAAATGTGACGTCATCACAGTTCTAAACGTTAATGATGATAAGAATCTGAATATTTTATAGAAGCAGTGCATAAGCAATATTAACGAAATTACTACTTACTTATATAAATAAGTTCACACACTTACTTGTTCATACATGTTATGTCATGTAAAGTTAATATCGATAAACTAAAAAAATTGTTAAATCTAAAAATCATATACACTATACGAGGTTTTGCAAATAATAAAAGAAATAAAATATCAAAAAAGGTTCACATAAACTACGATGGTTTAGAAAAGTTGGAATAAATTGTAACACATAACCAGACAAATAACAACCATAAATATCAAAGATGAAAAAAACAAAGGTAAACAAAATCTAAAGATCGATAGCGAAAGAACGATCATAATAATTCAAGATGGAGGACGCGGGAGGGAAGAAAGGTTGAAAAATGATAATTGGTGAGCAGTCCGCTGCAGAAGACTCAATAAAAAGTTCCAATCATTCACACCACCCCCCGCACCATCCCGATAGCGAGCATAAGAGTATTCAGACACAAAACCTGGGGAAAAAGTCATGATAAACATCAACTGTGTTTACTCTGTAGAGATTTTTTAGAATTTATAAATAGTTTAAAACTATTTTATTTGTTTGTATGACGTTCACTTCTCATTTTTAATGACTTATTTTGAAATCAATAATAGAGCCTCTATTAAAGGAGTAAAGACCTAAGAAGACTGAAAATAGCCTGTTGAAAAATAACATCAGAAAGGCTTTTTGGCATTAAAATGAGATGGCATCCTTTGTCACCTCGATACTCGAGGCGAGTATGGAATATTGTTGGGAAATAATAAATTATCTAGAATGGTCTGTGGACTGTGGTTTCCCTGACTAATATGGTGGACCGATGGCTAAATCTTACATTTTAATCTTAAAAAACCTCCTCCCCATCTTTGGTAGCAGATCCTTGGGTCATCAAATGTTGAAATATTTTATAGTTTTTAGGAAATTTAGAATTACCACACTCGGAAGGGTAATGATAGTCATGAAAATTCATTCCGACTGATTTGAGATATTAAAGTAAAGTTATATAAAAAACTATGAGTGAGAATTCATCTAACTCTTCCATATGAAGTTATTTAAAGTTTCGTCGTAAAATTGTCCAAAGGATAATCTAAAAATGTTCACTTGGGACTGACTTTCTGCTTTGATTTAATACAGTATTCTTTCAATACATCTTTGTTTCACGCAATATTTTCTTCAATGGCTTAATATATTTTATAAAGGAATATAAAATCTGTTTACTTTATATTTCACACCTTGAGTAATTTTTCACGGCGGGAAAATCTGGAACGGTGGTGTCCAGCTAATCCAGCGACTTGCAGGTCACGAATTGTAGATAGTTATGAGCAGTGTTCGGTGGATATGATATTCTATGACAAGGACTATCGTCCGCACTATTGAATACTACGTTCTTCCGAATAAACCATCCACATAATTAGTTCGTAATTCCGAGGCAAAACTGGTTCGGATATCACGTTTATCTGCTGTTGCGATATCAATGAACAAGTCTACAAGATCGCGCCATGAGCATCTTACTCTAATTTCTCATTCACACTCGGCTTGAAATTCCTACCTCGATAGATCGCCATTTAAAAAAAGTAAAAGTAATTGTCAAAAATATTTTCACAGCTGAATGACATGGAATACCGGACTTATCGAATTCGTATGAAACAAAACGATAGAAGTTATGAATGGACGGAGCGAAGTCCTACTAGTCGGCGAGAGAGTGCGTGTAATGAACATTAGCGGGCGCTGATTGGCCGGTCGGCAGCAGGTTGGGACGGAAATGACCAATCTCGCGCTACTTCTCGTTTACAGCACAAGGAAACTACTAATGGGACGCCAGGTCGATCGGGGATATCGTAAAGATATTGGAAACATCATTTCTGCTCTCTTCATATGTAGTAGGTAATGTATCTAACCTCAAGTCTAGTAGTTTGAGGATAGAATGCAGAAATATTATATAGACAGTTGGGTGGGCTATCAAAGAAAATCCTTTAGGAGTCTGCACCTATCCACACAAAATTAAGGATGATGGAATCTCATTCAGTCCAAAGGCGTTCGATCCACAGTCTCCCCACTTGACTGATGCGGGAGGATGAGGGGGAGACGCACCCATACAGCTGTCTGCGGAGTTAAGTTAGGTTGGTTATTGGTAGTATCTCTGTTTATGAAAATGTATGTATGTAAGTCCTTTATGCGTTGCTAAACCACTCATCCAATCGCCATGAAATTTTAGGTAGTTGCTCTATTTTTCCGGGAAGGTTTTAGTGAAAAAGATTTTCAAAAACTTTATAACCTTCCATTTTATGGTGTTTTAAATTTCTAATGTTAACCTTATGGGGAATAAGTTTGTTTACAAATTTTCTACAATCAAAACATTTGATTTCTTAAGCTACAGCTGTTGGTTTACTTTCCATTAGCAATATGCTTTACTATCCAATGCCATCTTAATCATTCATTGATGTAAAACTATGAAGTAAATATTTGCTGTACAAAATGAACAGCTTTATCCGCGAATAAAGCCAAATCAATAATTTACGGATTTTGGGGATTATGTATTTATATAGTTTATTTTCTGTCTGATTAAAAGTTACGTGTTCATATGATGGCCAAATAAAAATAACTACAATGTTTATACATATTTGTTTATTATAATAATTAGCTGTTGTATACATAAATCTTTCACAAAGAAGCCGTAATATTATTAAACTTCAGAACATGGTCAATCTTAAGGTTAACATGTATTTACTGTTAGGCGTTACGAAGTTCACCGGGCCAGCTAGTAAATATATAAATATAGTTCGGAGAGAGTCTCCAACCCCTTCACTCTGAATCCTCTCAAATTGTAATCCCCTTTGAATGTCTTTACGTGCAAGGTTTTGCCGTGAAAAACGTCAGCGATCTATTGAATGTTAAATATTGTTATGGGAAGTGAGTAGAACAAGCGGAAAGTACTGCAGACTCTCAAATACGTTATCGATAAATTAATCGGCCTATCGTGGATCCGAATTACTTTACGGTTTAAGGCTTCTATCTCTTACAACATTCAGTTTACGGTTTGGTCTAGAAATACTAAGTGCAAAAATACGATTGAAAACGTTATTACGTCCACCCAAGTGTACAATGTATTACACATTATAAAACACGGCTGCGACAGTAAAATATCAATCGATTAGGTTTTAATATCGAACGTTGTAAAATACGATTTAAAACGTTATGACGTCCACCCATGTGTACAATGTATACAAAATTATGAAACACGGCTGCGACAGTAAAATATAAATCGAATAGGTTGCAATATTAACTGTAAAAATAATTAACTAAACTTGTAAGGCTATGCATAAATATAGCTTCATATTACGATTCCTATAGCTATAATTACTCACATGTTGCCGAACTTTGTACAAAAGTTTACATATCGAAATTAATTTCTAACTAATATTGTATTCGATATAGTACACCTCTTGAATATTGAAATAGTTGCTGGGAGAAGGCACCGACGAGACCACATGTTCGGTGAAATACCGGAATCTGAGGGAGACAGAAGCCTGGTTCATTGTTTAGTTGTAGTTAATGGGTTCCCAACAGTACTCATCCCAACCATAAAACTGAATTATAAGACAGCTGGCTTTGTTTTCTAGGTTAAATCTGATCCTTATTGTCTTCATTCTTTGAGAATAAGGAAAAAGTAATAATTATAGTTTCAGGAGCTGCAATATATATCATTATTGTACCAGCATATATTACATATTTTGTATGTAAATAATGCATTTGTATATTTTAGACAATTACATATACATAATAATGCTTTGGTATTTTTATTCCTTTAATGGAATTTCGTCTGCATGTTATGTTCAAACATAACGATATAAAATTCAGTCATGTCGTTTAACTGATTGAATTTATAAATGAGTTTAAAAAAAACTTGTTGGTCTGTCAGTTAATTATTTTTACTTTCTCTCCCTTACAAAGTTTGGAGAGAGAAATTTTACGTAACAATTTTGGACTTTGAGCTTAGAGTAAAAATATTGATTTCAAGCCTACCTGGATCCAAAAAAATATTTTCGGAATGGTGTCTGTCTATTTGTCTAACATTCTGTTTGAGCAACGACCCCAAAACCACAGCAATGGTCAGATGTTTGTGAAGTGTACACTCTAGTAACAGCGCAAGACATTTGTTTATATTATTTTTTTTATTTTAAAGCTGAATAGCGTGGTAAAAGTTAAGCACAAGAGAATAAACAAGCACAAAATTAAAGCATGGACAAAATCCAAATGTCAAATCAAAACAGCTCTAACGCTTTTGATCAAAATTTCATGGTTTATATTAAATCCCAACTAATATGGCAAAAATAAACTAATATAGCTAATATGGCTAAACTATATGGCTTTTAGACACCAGAAAATCTTTTTTTCGGAAAATTAATTGTTTAATTAGTTTTACTGTCTCTTTTAAAAACAGTTCCAAAATGCAAAAAAAATTAGTTTTAGTCATTAGTCTACGACAAGCGGTTCCAGAGAACAGTCAAATTTACGGTCTGTAGTATACAGTACGTTGTTTAATAGTCCCCAATATTATTGTTACGGAATTCGCAAAAATCCGTATCCTTATTAGTAAACTTTTTTTCATGAAACTTGGTATGCAGGATAAGGTAACATCACCCAATAAACCCAAAAACTTTTTTGATACTATCGAAATAATAAATTAAATGCCATTTTAATAAGCATTAATACATAAATAATGTGAACGTTTCAACTATAGTTATTATGTTAATTATTAATTTAGAATTTAGTAATTAATAAAACGTTTAGTGCCCTTAATAATTTATTAGCAACACGTTTCTGCTATTATGCCATTTTGAAACCACTTTTAGCCAATCGTTTTAGTTAAAACCTAAACAACCTATGGCTTGAAATTGGAAAACATATTGCCAATAAATGATAACAAGGATACTGATAGTTTTATAGATTATTATATTAAATTCAATACTGTAGCCCTATAATGTGAGCAATTTAATAATTTATTATTTAAGAGATAGAGAAATAAGGGGGTGTCAGTTCACAGATACTGTTTTTTTAAAAAAAGCTTATGGTGCTGTGAAAATGAAATTAGTGAATAATAATGGTTTTTAAATAAATTCATAAAATAATATCCATTGAAACGTTTAGTAATTTCAAACTCTCTCGATTTAAAGAGTACAAAATTATAATCGTAAATTCAGTCGTAAATAAACTTTACGCCTCCAGAAAAGCACTAATTATTTATTAATTGCTGCATACCTATCAAAGTCTTTTTAAGGTACAGTACAGAAATGTTCCAACAGAATATAAAGAATATATAAAACTAAAAATACAATTTTAGATTCAACCTATTTTAAAAAAACCTTTCCCAGTTTAGCACAAACTTTTCGGTCATGTAAAAATAATCTTGTTAAGTGAGCCCACTACCTAAATTATGAGCGGGGGAAACATACGAAAGCATGTGTGGTGACTAATCCCAGGGGAGAATACGCAAGTAACAAACCGCACCAGCCCTTCAGCCGCCGACGAAACAAAATGTCCAGTGCAACTGAATGTGCTTAGTTGCTTTCAGCTCTGACCTAATTAAGTCAAACTTTGAAATTAGTATGGGATTATATCTTGTGATGAGATGAATTTCTCTTTTGTTTTGTAGTAATAAGTGTAGCGATGATAAAAGTAAAAGCAAAACAGTGCTGTGATCATTGACGCTAAATTATATGAATACACTTTGGTCTTTTTGGGGGTTAAACTTAAAACGTACTTATATTTTATTCACTAAACTTTCCCCGATAGGTGTTTCATTATTTTGTTCTTGAACTGTATCAATTAAAATGTGATAAAACAACACACTACGTATAATTAATTGTTTCTTGAATAAAAAAGTCATCCCAAAAATATAAATTTAAACTTGAATGAGGTATAAATAAAAGGGTGGCGTAAAACTATGTTAAATATTGTCAATGGGGGGCCTTAAATATACTTCATCCACCCAGGTAAACTACAAATATCAAGTACAACGTATAAAGCAAAGCAAGCTGTAACCCTGCTCAGTAATGATAGTAATTACGTCCTAAACACGATCCCAGGCCCACATCATTACTATCATGCATTTGAGGAACGACACGTAATCTCTTTATTCTCTAGATCAGATCCATCCTAGTACACTTCCTAAACAATAACGTATATATTTTTTAAAATAAAAAGTGTGGTTCTAGCAAATGTTTAATTTAAGGTTTAATTGTTGATATTTGACCAATAAATAATAAGGGATTTTCAGTTACACACAACATACTTCAAAATTATCAAATGATTCTTGGTACTGTATTTTAGTTAATTATACAGAATTATTCCAACTCATTACGACATTCAACCCAAATATGACTTATATTACTGAATGATCCTGATGGCTGTTCATGTTAAGTTTTTTTATAATGTTGATATTTTCTTTTGTTATTTTATAGTGTAAATATAAATGGTTTTACCGTCCTAGGGTGTTCGCTTGGCGAATGAAATGAAACTTCGTTGATTGGTTCAACCCAGCGATATAGATATGGTTGGTTTGTTTGCTTGAAATGTAGACAATTAAGAAATCCCTTTCGATACAATAGTATATTTTATGGTTTACAAAATAATTAGAAATAGTTATTTGCAAGACAATTTTGTTTTTAAACATACTAAACATATTTCTGAACAATAAATTTAGAGGCGAAATCTGGTCATTGGAAAAACAGTTCAAGACAATTGAATAAAGTTGCGGACAGTGCTGCCGACGAAAGGAATTGGAATTAAAAATGAAAAAAATGAAAAACTATCGTGTTCGGGTTGTTGCAGAGGGTGGGGGCGTAAAGGAACCAGATTAAAATCACTCCCCGATAGAGGGAAAAATACCCTAGATTACAGTCTGGTCGAGTTAGCAAAATTACTTTACTGGAAATTAATCCCAACTTCAGAGAGCCCGACTTTTAAGTTGACTTCAGAAGTTATTTTTCTTCGAGAATTCAATTGACAAGGATTAATGCCAATAACCCTATCCTTTCTCCTTTATTGTTTTTGTTGAAATCTTTCTTTTAAAATGTTTTAAAGATACTTGGTTAAATAATTCAACTTGACAGTAGACAATGAATGTTTTACTTTTTTATTATGAACTTTAATTCGTGATCAGTATTTAAAAGGAATGCACAAATCCTTTCCCAGAAACTCTATTTATAATACTGCGAAATAGATCATAAAATCCATTCCCGAACGTTTCTTCTGCTCTGCTGAATATTAGACAGTATCGAAAATATTTTCTCTTGGATTTTAAACTGAAACTGAAAAAGAGCGTTATAGAAGGGAAATGTAGTTTGAAGAGTTGTGATAGAGTCGGGTGTTATGCTCATAGTTCCCAAGAGACGTCCAAGTGATTCCTGCATGTTGTCTTCGTGTATAAAGTGCAAAACAGGTTCGGCATGCTATGAAATGTACCCCCGTTTTATAGCCAAGCGGTGCAACCAAAATTGTCGAGTGGCGTTTGCTTTTTTACTATTTTTTCGGGGTAATATATTTTGTTTATATGTCAAGACTCTGCATAATTTTTCAGTGATTAAAGCATAATTTAGTTTTTTCCTGTCATAAATATACATATAAAATATTTGGGTTGAAATATTTTTTTAAAAGCCAAAGTAAATAGCAAAACATCCACAAAAATGTTCTAAATTAACTATATAATTAAGTCAAACATATATTAATATCTTATTTTACTATTCAGCTATAACTTAAAGAATAAAAAAGTAGTATGCTTTGTGATGAAGAAACGTATTGTAAATACCGAGACAAAAGTTAAGGTCTGAGACGTTATAAAGCATTCTTGTTGTAAAAGTCTTCAAGATAAACGTAAAACGTTTGTTGTTGAGAGGTTGTAACCCTACTGTGAGGGAGCTGGATGGTGGATAGGCCTATGTCGTCTCGGTCTCCCTGGCCCAGTGGCCCTGTAACCCTACTGTGAGGGAGCTGGATGGTGGATAGGCCTATGTCGTCTCGGTCTCCCTGGCCCAGTGGCCCTGTAACCCTACTGTGAGGGAGCTGGATGGTGGATAGGCCTATGTCGTCTCGGTCTCCCTGGCCCAGTGGCCCTCTCGATGACTACCTTCAGATCTTCTATAGACTCACGACACACTTTACACGTCACTAAACTATGTCCTATATCTAATGCTTGCACACGAAGTAATTAACTACCTGAATAAAAACGATTTTTGATGTTTAAAATTAAATATGAGTTGAAACTAAAATTTAAATATTATAGACTACAGTTTAAAAGTTAAGTGTAAAAATGTCACACGAATGTAGTAATAAGGTAATATTTTAAAGTATGTCAAATTACTATGGTAAAATTATTATAGGCTATCCGTTATATTATTCTAATGAATTGACTCGTTACCAGTGAAATTGAGTATTATGCTATTGAGCTGAAAATAGAACTTGGATTTATGGTTTTACAAATCTGGATTCCCCGACACGTAATTTTACACAAGTCTTTTGATTTATTTATTACTCGACGAGCGTTTCTTACCTGGTAATGAGATCAATAGGAAAATGGTATACATAATAATGAATAATGACGTATTAAAACAGAAAATTTAAGTTTTGGTACAAAATAAGCTGATTGTAGTTCGCTGCACTCTTAAGTAAGTATAATTTTGGATACTTTACTTTTGGATACTTAAAAAAATACGAAATAAAATATTTCAAGTATCTGTTTAAATTAACGATTTAATGAAGCTGAGTTCCAAAAATGTTTACATTGCATATTGAAGAAGTGGAATAGAACGCTGGAAGCGGTACAGAACCCAGGGCTGCCAGAGATTGGAATTAACGAATGATTCTCGTATTTTGGCGGCAAGTTGGGCGAGGAGGGAGCAAGGGGGCGGATTAAAAGCAAACATTATCGCCGCTCCGAATGAGAAATACACCGGATTACGCAGAGTCGATCCTTTTAAAAAATACTCTGACGAAAATTAATTTGGGAGGATTTGGACAGACAACTTGGCTCGACCGAATCGGCGACTTAGTGTTTAAGCCTTCTGCATCTTCTCAAGACTTGATGTCGATATTGTTTTCGTCTAAACTGCCAGCTGTTGCTTTCATTTCTCCTCGGACGAAACTTTATAATCCTTCACCGTGTAATTTATCATCAGCCTCAGAATTAAAACTGATGTGTCAGTTTCAATGACGGAAGTTCAGAATATATATATATATATATATATATATATATATATATATATTATTCGATAGCAATCTCATACTGTGGTGTTTGTACTAGTCATGTGCTAGTTGAGAAGCAATTAACTCTTAACATAAACAACCAATGTTTATAAAACAAATATTTACAAACTCAAACATTTCTTATCTTATACTAATTTATTTATTGATGTATTTTTAATCTCAACTGTCCATCACCATAGGCCTAGACCTGTGCGGTGAACTAAAAACACTGGGATACTGTACCGGTATTAGCCACATAGGATAGCCGGAGGTGACCGCTCATGATCTGACATAAGTCGCTGGACCTTGGGCCAAATGGGCCAGAGCGTTATCCCTGTGCTACCGTGAGGGTGCCATTTGCTATTTTAGTCAGATTAAAATCAACTGGTAAACTCCTTACGCAGTCTGTATACAATAAAACATTAGAGGGCGATGCTGTAGAGAGATACACTGACTACAAACTTGCACTAAACGGGTCAAAAAGGGCCTTTGTTAAGCGGGATGTTAAATTTGTTATAAGTTTCTATTGAACTTGTACGGTGATGGAATTTAAAAGACATTTAAACACATGTAAAGCAGTTGTTAGTTTAAAATGATCAACAGAAGAATGCCGAATTAATTGATATCGAGCATTTCATTATTTGCATTTTCATACTTAATAAACCACTTAAGTACCTCTACCAGTATCAAGATGTTAAACGAAACCTTAACTAAAAAAAATTACAAATTAAAACCCTATTTTACGAAAATTCTTAGCTCAAATGAGTAAACCGTTGTTCGAAGTGTTTGATCATGGAATAATTTCTTCAACAAAAGCAGGTGACATTGCAGGGTGTATGATTGTCGGTACAGCCCACCAGATACTGGAGGTAGGACGGGAGACGGCACGCGCGGTGACTCATCAAACAACCCGCGACACGCTGCGGCTTCCTCAGAGGTGAGAGGTCAACGCTGTAGTCGGTAGCCACACAGCCACAGCCGGGCTGCACGCTGCAGTGAATGATCGCGGTGGTGGGGGAAGGCAACAGGTTCGACCGGGCAGAACCGGTCCCGGCGCGTGGCTCCACGAGGCCTCCACGCGACGCGGCTCCGGCTCCACAACCGGTTGTTCCACAGATCTGTCCTACAGCTTCCACCCGGCTATAATACAGTACCAGAATACGAGAGGAAATAACGTAAAAAAATTTAACATGTATACAAATATGTATAATTCTACGTCATTAAGTTAATTACACATTTTCACGTAAATAAAATAACTAAAAAGTGATTCTACAAATTAAAAATCATTCTCGGAGGAAGTTGAAAAACTGGAAACCCAAAAAACTTAACAATTTTGTTTTCTTATATAACGTATATTAACAACAAGAAAATAAATAAATTGCCATTAAATTGACACAAATACTTTTAAGTTTTGTTTAGTTATCATGTAGTTTAATGATTTTCTACTTGGTTTCCATTGTTGGCTAAAAGATAGTCAATACGGCTGTTCAACTCTGCCCACACCTAACGGCCATTTCTTCAGTTATGCTAGCAAAAGCTACACTTGTTCTGTCTTAATTAAGTTGGACATTATACTTGGACATTTGAAACTTCTGTCTTGTCGACTTGGTCCCTTGACGTAACCCCAGAAATATGTCACAGGGTATAATGTAAGGAGAGCGTGAGGGCCATCATATTAGGCCAATCCATCGACAAGTGTACTGTCAAGTGACTCTTACAAACGATTTCCAGTGCGGTGGGACACAGTCTGGCTGGACAATCACGTTGGGTTGAAGGTCTTCCAACTGAGGATATGCAAAGTTTTCTAAAATATCTAGATAAACTTTTCTATTGATAAGTTGTTCGTGGAAGAAAAATGGACCAATAAGTCTACCATAAGATATAGCGCACTACACATTCAACTTCGGACTGTCTCGAATATGCTCACGAACTTCATATGGCTTTTCAGAGCCCCATATTCGTACGTCATGTTATTAGCTTTTCCACTAATATGGAACACTAGAAACACTTCATCAGAAAACACTATCTTTTTCGAAAAGTCTTCATCAGTAGACAGACGATCACAGTTTTTGTAAAGTTTTACGTTCATGTTTGTCGCCTGGGGTTATTTGTTGTACAATTTGCAATTTATAAGCTTTCATATTTAAATTCTTCTTTAATATTCTTAGAATGATTTATAAAAATTTAACTCATGTGCTGCCAAGCGAATAAATTTTCGAGGGTTGTGAAGAAAAGCTTGGTGCACGTTGTCAATCACTTTCTTTTTTAGCCTAGTCCCAAAATAACCTTTTAAGTGTTGTAAGCTTCCTGTCACCATGAACTTGGCCAAGCTCGAATGTTGTTCCTTGATGGAGGTCGTCGACCATAGCGTGTTCTAAAAGTTCTTTACACTTCAATATGAGACTTACTTTGAATGTATTACTCAACACATTGCGCTTTCTCGCATGCGTCCAAAGCGCTTAATTAAAGACAAGGCTATGTTTTGAAATTTTATATTTCAGGCAACAACAATGAATCAGCAGCTGATAGTTACAAATGAATAAAACTTTATAAGCTCAGCTATCATAATATGAACACATTTAAAACGGGATATGTATGCCTGGATGCATTTTATAAGAATTTAAAATTGTTCAGTTGTTTTGGGACATCGTGAAGTTTACGTTAGTTCAGGTGTATTTGTATAGTAACACAATGGGCCTCTTGATAGGTTTTAAAAGACCGGTCTACTCAATTCACGCTGGTGTAAAAAACGTTTCCAAGAACCCTGCTTTTGAAAACACGAATTAATTGTATTATCAATGCGCACTACTCTAGAGGAGAGTTGCACTCAAGCTAATATGTTACGCTTCGATATTAAACACGAAATATTTTAAAATACTCGGAAATAATCGACGAAAAGAGGGATTTTATTTTAACATGTGAGCTTGTCGTAAATATTTGATTAAACCAGGACGCTCCAGCCTGAGTAAAATCCCACTAGAATAAAGTTCTATCCATAAAACTCTTTATTGCTCATTGGTAACCAAATTAATGCGTTGGAAAACAGGGTTCTTGGAAACCTGTATACCTAACAACGCTCGTTGTGTTTAAGCAATGTTATTTCTTAGCGCTGCGGTGGATTTTGCCACAGGCTGCCATAATAAAAATATGTAGATCCGCAATTTGAAATTTGAAAACTAAAATGGAACATTAAAATATTGTGCTCAATTAGACGTGTTTAGAGTTCTCAATAACTTCGCTGCGATAAGGCTAATCTTTGGGGAGTATAAAATCATCAGGGAGGATGGTGAACGTTTATATTGTATATAGCGCATCAATAACGCGTGGATAACTTTAGGAACTAATTAACTAAAAAATTAAGTACCGACCTCATGAGTTCCTGAGTACAGACAGAACATTATGGTTTGACACATTATAAAAAATACTTTAAGAAGAATTTAAGAACAGCATATTCTTTTATTTATTATGTGAATTTTTAACACCAGTGGCGATTTTTTTAGTTTTAAAAGGGACAGGTACAATTATAATAGAATGTTGGATTAGTGACATTAATGGGTTTACATATAAAATAATAGATACTTTACCCTCCCTGATCATACAGTACTTTAACAACGACGTAAAGAAACAAATCTTAAAATTGTATTTTATCGTAATTTTAAATTTACAGTGATTTGAAAAAATAAAAACTAGTAATAATGGTCAGTGGCCTCTATAAACGTGACGGCATCGAATAAATTATAGGTCGAGAACTTTCTAAATCAAAGTCTCGTTTGTAGGATGAAATAGAGTTTATCATAAAATGCAAATGCTTTTAGCGATGCGACGTAGCATCCAACATACGACGTGTCTGCCGAGGTAAATATATTTATACATAGCGCCACTCCTGAGTGGAAGGCACACATTCGATCCAAGGAAGTTAAATGGCTTGGTTTAAATGTGAATAAGTTACCTGCGTAGAGAACCTCTTGTATAACCTTCGGCTCATTTATAGATGCAAAAAAGTAATTATTATTTATTGGGTTAAAGATTCCAAATTAGCAATTCAGATAATATTAAACCTTTTTACTAACTGCTATTAATTACAATTAATTTGACTCCTTACAAAAATTACATTTTAAATTTGTATTTATGTTAAAAATTTTCTATGTACTATGTAGCACTGTACGTGAATAAGAGACGAACCGAAAAATTGACTTAAATATTAATTTTAGTACGTATACTAAAACATTGAGAATATAATTATAGTTGAAAGCAATTAAGGAGGCAACTAGGGCGAGGAGGGTGGAGGGACAATTATTGGGGGTAATTACTAAGGACTGGCCGACACGTTTAAACATTGGCCAAGAAATTCTATACAAGACAATTCGGAGATAACATTTTCTTAGACTAGTTATTAGATTTTTATCTTCCTATTTGGTTTAGGTTTGGAATAAGTCAATGAATATTTAATGAGTTATTCCAAACTTATTAATAAATTAATATTTGTGATTCTTTGACGCAAAATTAAAAAAATACCGGAGTTTCTATTATGCCCTCATTTGTCTGATATTAGCTGTCTCCTCGATGGTGGTTAACCTAATTGCTAAACAGTCTTATTAAATTATTCTTTCAAAGACAATTTTTGATAAATACGTCTTTTCCAGCAAGTCGCTTAAGAACCTGTCTTTGTTTGAAAATAGTTTAGCGGTTAACCGGATTAGACCAATTCTTCTAAACTAATGTTTGGCTGGCCACAATTCAATTTTCTACATTATTAAGGACCAATATTCTGAATTTGTAGTACAGTAAGTGGATTTATTCAGACATATAAGCCTCATATTATATACATTAGGGATTTCCGTCTTTATAAAGACACATACAAATACAATATTTGAAATAGTGTTATCTTATATACATATTTGATAACAAGTTGTAGTGTAAATACGTAATATACTTTCGATTCAGATTTATTTCGGTTAAATTTAATAGCTCCAGTTAATCGAGAAAGGAAGTTCTCAATGCTTAACCACATGAACTCAACTAATTTCACACAATTTGGCATAATTTGTTTTTCAATCATTTTCACTGGTACTACTTGAAACCATTAAAAGTTTACATTACAGGTTCTTAGGTTAAATCCAAAGTCAATGGTTTAGATCTATATCCGGCCGGCATTTGCGATTAGGCTATTAATTAATTACCTACCCGCCAACAGGTGGTAAAACCAAGGTTTAGCCATTCCCTGACAGAACATTAAAAATAAAAATAGCGATGGCGTAGAAAGACACAACAAATAGTAGTTGAAAAAAATGAAGTAATTCTTTCTTTGATTCATCGTGTAACTTGAATTGATCGATAATAAAGAATTAATTTACAAATTCCATTAGGCGAAATGTGATTGAGATGAAAACGATTAAACATCCAATAATATAAGGAGTAACAGAGCAGATACCATAGTGTTCAAATTACGGGACAACAATCCAGAAGTGGAACAGTTTTATTTCCTCTCTATTGAAATATACGGTTACAGGCCGGAACGCAAAAGCTTAACGATACAGTACAACCTCAGGCTTTGTGGTCGACGAATTAACACTTTTATACTGAATGTCCCTCGACAACCATTTAAACTAACTTGAATTTATAACTACCGATTTAAAACCAATATGTCAAATAAATCATGAAATATTATCTGGCTCGATGTGAGTAAAACTTCACGAAAATTAAAACCCTGGGTATTGTTTTTCTATTAAAAGAAAATATCTGTTATAACCATTTTATGCAAATTTTCTTAATTTTGCACCACAGTTTACTGTATACAGTTACTGTTTTCTGTACAGTGTGCAATTTTAATCGTAATTTCCAAACATTAAGCTTTTTTACGTTTAACCGTATCCTTAGAAACTACTTTAACTGTCTGCTTGAAATTTTAATTACATACTTTTGACATCAGTCCCTGTAAACTGTAGCAAAATGATTAGGACAACTTATAAAATATTGTACATGAGAAAATGATATATTTAATTTTGAGCGAAAAATTGCTTATGCATAAAAAAGTAAAAATGGTTGCATTTGTGGGAAATATGTTAGATCATAGATATGTCTAAAGGTTTGATTAGATTAGTTAATTTGAAATGGCGACCATCAAACAGCTATCATCTAAACAGCTGTTCTAATTCTTATATATTACAGATTCAATACAATAGATCTGGTAGTTTCTAAGGAATCCTGTATCAAATTTTCATCTTACAAATTGCCACATATCCATGTCAAAATAAACTGACCTAAAGCATAAATAATATATATATCTAACAGGTATCATAAAAGGTATCCTATATCTTAGAGGTTCATAAAATGCAACAATCCACAGCAAATTTAACCGCTAACATGAGCCGTTTCTGAGGAATATATGTTAACATTGCTAGGATGAATCCCCAGTGTACTAGTGAACCACATAGTAGTTGATTTCACGTACATGTGAATACTAAATACACATATTACTATTAAACTAAATAACATCATATAAAAATGAACTGTGATGTAAATAATTACAGTATGCAATACTCAGTGTTTATCCTCTTAGAATCTAAAAGATAAAAACCCACTATCTTTCCATAGAACGACTACAGGCAAATAAAATTGTTGGTTGAACAAGTACAATTATTGTAAACTCGATTAGCGTAACCCGTGTGGCGCCCCAACGCTATTTCTATCTACTCAATTACAAATAATTTCTCTACTATACGAGCGTTTTAAATAAAACATCACAACATTAGAACGTAGCGTCGAAGTAATATTTAATACGTACAAGATACAGTACTTAGATTTTACTTAAGTATATTCATTTTATATTAACGTAGTATTTTAACCGTGGCTTACGAGTACTAACAGAACATTAAAGCTTGAGGAAACAAAAAGATTATTCGTGATGAAATTTTAGACGTTGGAAAACAAAGGGAAGAAAAGCATTTCGGGAAAAAGAATCTTATTTGAAATATCCTGACATTTTTGCCGTTCGAGTGCCAATTGGATGAAGGATCAAGTGCGCCTTGCCATTGGATCCCCAGAGGTGGCCTTAATACTTCGGCATTTCCTTTTATTCCAAAATTCAGCTTCCGTTTCCAACACATTATATAATATCACGGTGACGACTCCTTATACTTTGAAGATGCGTTAGTTGTTAGAAGATTTTTCGCTATAATTTAATCTATATTATCACAGGCATGAAACAATATATCCCTAACTATAAGTTAAAAAATGTTTGAAATTAATGAAGTAAAACATTTTAAAACCATTTTGTTAGTTTACTAAATTACATTTTACATAAACTACTCGTTTATAAGAATAATTTTTAAATCGATTCTATTTACATAATCAAATATTTTAGGAAAGGTTGGATTGGTTAGTATTTAATATTTAATTACAAACGGTTAAACAATACTACTTTTTCCATTACCCATTCGTTCAGTAAGCATGCCAACTGGGATGTATTTTTGAAAACACTTCTGAAATTGTATTTTGAACGATCGTAAAGTATAACGTAAACTACGATTAACGATAAAATATAATCTTTTCTTCAAATACAAGAATGAAATCATAGTAAATTCACTCAAGAGAATTACATAATTTTATATTAAAACACAAGGGGAACACAATAAGGTAGATGCAGTGAAAAAAATGACACCAATAAATTTATCTGCGCATTAATTGATTGTTGCCCAAAACCTTTATACTGGAACTTATTTTTTTACAAATTGTGTATTCTGATTAATATTAAGAACTAAAGGATGAAAGCTTATTCTTTCAGAAATGAAAATTATTCAAATTATTTTAACTATTTCATTTTAAAACTAATTTATATAACATTTGACTTTATTATTTAAAAATGTCTTTTTCATAAAAAAACAAGAATGAAATCAGAACTTTTAGAAGATATTTCTAAACGTTTTTACACACCTTAAATGGTCTGCTGAAGAAAGCAATTAAATGTACAATCAATAAAAAGGTCTTAAATTGGAAATACGAAATGCCTTTTGTAAAGAGAGTCTTAAGTCTTTAGAATATTGAATCTTTCATGTTTTTGAACTCATCTTTACGTTTGTACTATTAAAATACACTCAAGTTCCGTTTCAAATGCAGAACCAATAGACATTAATACTTAAACCTATTAAATATTCCATCTTGTATAATTAAAGTTGTCAAAGAACATCAAAGTTAATTCTATATACTTAAGTTCATAAAAAATCGTTCGAAATGGTTGAATGCTACACTACATTCATCCGCAAAGACCATCCTCATAACTAGACCAGTTAGTAATATAGAGGCCAAAGTTGTTTGGATTCCACTTTAAACTGTAGGTTCCTTAGATGCCATTGGTGGGCTATAAATTAACAGTTCTGTCTAAGGAACATGTCAGCCTTAATCAGTAACAAGACTACAAGATCGCGCCACAATCATCGTACACTCATTTTTCATTCATACTTGGCTTAAAATACCAACCTGGGTACTGGGTAGGTCGCCATTTCAAAAGTTAATCTAATCTAATATAATGTGTACAGTACTATCTCGATAAACTTCACTGACATGTTTAAGTTGTTAAAGTAGTAAAGATATTGTATGAGAACTATGAATATGATTTTGGTCCGTGTAGACAATACATAATTTGGATTATCCCAGGAAAATTTAAATTACATACTTAGTTGCGTCCGTCGGCAATGCGAGTGTCGAACTGTGCTTGGCTCCCATACATTAGCAAAGCGCACGGTTGTAATCCCTCTTATTATGCGGTCAACAATACAATTTAGAGCCGAAACGTCAGAAACAGCTGGCAAGAAACGTCACAACGTATGATTAATGTCTTGTAATATTATGATTAAATTATGTAGACGGTAATCTCTACCGGCTCCGATAATAGATGATCTGGCTTGGGTAGTGGGTAGCGAACGTTGGTAATATTTTAACTATCACGGCAAAGCTATGCAATTACATTCTGTCGGGAAACTGTTTAAATTACAAAGTTCACTCGTTATTCAGTGGATATTTATTGAGAAACGTAATTGAACTTTGGATTTCATTAGATATTTAACGGTAATTTTTTAAAGTTGTAATTTTAATTACTTTGACCTTTTGCGGGAAAATAAGATTAGGCTTCTGTAGGACTTTACTTCACATTGACAATAAGTTTTAAGGATTTCCTCTCATAATTCCTCTCATAACTACTTTAGTTAATATATTTTGTTAATAGTAATTTAGTTAATTAAAATTAGTTTTTATTATTACTTAAGTGGAACTTCCTTACAATTTGAAGGTACTAAGTGGGTAATGAACGTCTTGTTATGAGTAAATCTTCGGTTTAACTAATTTATCTTTTACAGAAATAGAGATTTTTAGCGAATAAGAACTAAACCCCTTAATGTACAGGTGATCAATATGCAAATTCAGCGCTTCCTCTTGAAAATAGAAAACCATTAATGTTATGTTTCAATAAGCAAATTTAGTTGAATCTAGAGATTAATATAAATAGCCAATTTTTCGTCCCCAAAAGAATTATTTTTTTAATTTTTTTGTTAACTAGAGAACAACATATTAGCTTAAGTACAATTTTCCATCCTCTTTCAAATCTTTTTTTCTATGTACAGTATTAACAATCTCATGAATTGTAAGAACGTGCAGATTCGTTTTAAATTACACTACATCAGGGTGTGTACAGCATTTTAAGTAAAAATACTAACACGCTGAAAATACAATAGAAACACAAGTCAGGCCATTTTTTCATCAAGCTGTGGTATATGTAAATGGGAAAACGTTTTCAAAATGTCTAAACACCCTTGTCAAGTGCCCCGCACAATCTCATCAGTCAATGAGCTATTAAGTTCTTGTCAACTTCAACAAGACAGACCACTGGACCGTCAAGTGCGCAAAGGCGCCTTCGTCCTTCCAAATGATCATTACTAAATGGACGCTAAGAGCACTTCAAACATTCTTGTTGGATAAGGCGATAGGACCATTCAAATATGGGCGATTGTAGAGGTGGGAGATATGTATAAAGTACATTGGGAGAGAGTAATATACGATAGTTTGGTACACCAGAGCCAGAAGACGAGTTGTGGGACCATGAAGAGAATGATAACCAGATCAGAAGGAACAAGAGGGAAGTGTTAGTGTAGGAGATTGAGAGGAGCAAGAGGTGTAACTGATTCTTTAGAAAAACAAAAGAGGTCGCTCTGGAGTAGGTTCATATAATCAAGACAGTTTCAAACAGTAGATCACAGAAACGTAAAATCTTAAGAAAAATTAGTTTAAAACACAATTGATTTAAATAATTTAAAATGTACCTTAATCAAATGAATATCCTTCTCACAGTAGGTTATATCTAAAGAGATTTAGTTTACTGGATCTCTGGCAGACAGTCCATACCTCTTAATATTAGTATTTACAGACGTGCTGTTATGACCGAGGAGATTGTAAACGAGGGTGAGGGAAAGAAGTTCCACATCTGGTGACCATTCTTGTGAGAAGTGACTACGAGAGTTTGCCTCAGAACATTGTAGGTTACTTGGCGGGGGGAATACTAAAACTCTAGCTACGCCTATCTGTTGTCACATTTTAGTGTTTCAAGTCTATTTCAGGGAAAATTTAATACTGTGAGTAAAAAATCACAACCTGGAACAAGGAAAAATGAAAAATGTTATTGAGAATAATGAATTTTCAAAATATACCGCGGTTAAAGAAGGTTTATCAAACTGAAATAGAAGGGAAATGTACTTAACGGAATATACTTAAATATACTATGAGTTAGGAATAAAGAAAGATAAAAATCTATGATTAGCCTCTTTACCAGAATGTCTATCCCCAAAAATTATTGTATTTCCTTTGTACGATACTTAACCAGATTTAAAGTTAAATATTAAAATCTAATAAAAAGTAAAAATAAATATTTGTTTTAACAAAAAGTAAACATAAACTAAATATCACAAAACGTCGCAGAGCACTTCCGTTTGCTGGAAACGTTAAAAGACCTCAAGTGGCGAGGGGAACTCAAAGGAGAAATCTGGAAAGCAAGGGAAAGAGACACTGTAAGTTGCGACAGTAGAGGACCCTTACAAAAGAATAATGAAATTTTTGGGAGTCGTGGCGCGCCCGGCATAGTTTCTGTCTGCGCTTGTGGCCGCTTTGCCTTTGATTAATCGAGTGTCAAGGGGCAATATGCGCCCGACTGTCAAACTCGCCATCATTTATAAAACTGGATTACGAGTTAAATGTTTATTTCGACGCGCGTGTGAACCATATCGTGCCGCTTTCGGCGCAGGTTTATCCTCAACCTTGGAAAATTAAGCTATTGTAATTTTTAAATTTCATCCTTTGTACACTGCTTTAGTTCCTAGGAAATATACTATTTACTCTCTAAATACTTGTGGTTTGAATTTCAAGACATTCATCCTCAAAGTTTTAATCCTTGTAGTTTTTATGGAATATTTTGTGGTACTCGTATGGTAAATATTAAACCTAAAAGCGGATATAAAATCAAATACCATAGGCGTATAAATTAAAATACAATGAGTATTGTGTTTAGCAAGAGCTATAAGCTAAACAACTTCAGTAAGATTACTGTTTTTTTATTCAGTTTTAACGTTGACTGACGTCATAGGTAATGTGGCTTAAGGTTGTGTGTAGATTTGTAGGTTATTAAATATCAATTATCCCTTATTACCAAACATCCATTAACAATGTCTAAATATCGATACTTATAAGATTATCATCAAATATAACACTTAGAAAATAAAGGGGGTTGTTTCATTGAGTTAATACGAAAAAGAACAATTGTGATTTCACAGTGCTCAAATAAAGTGTTCTAAATTGAAAAAAATACATTTCAAACTTTAATTTATTCGTTAATTGTTTTATATTTAACTCATTAGATTATAATCATCAGTAATTAAATATAGGAATATTGAATATTAATTTTTATATAAACTGATTACTAGTGATTACTTACATTTGCGTAAATCCCAAATATCTACTTTTCCATGAAGAATAACGTACCTGCAACAAACATTATGATTATTAATCTAACTATGTTTCTAGGTTTACTTGAAAGATGGTTTTGGATAAGCATGTCAATAAGTTAGTACCATTAAAATGTATAAGCACAGAGGACATACAAATATAACGTATATACGTAAAGGTAAAACTCGCATGCGATAATACTCAATAAACTATATTAATTCTAATGGTAATTACAACACTTCAATACAGCGAATAATGTCTCTGAAAATGTTAATAAATGAGGGAATAAAACAGTTTAGTATGAAAAACTTACTCAACATTTCACAAAATGAGTTTTACTGATTAAAAACTGTCCTTGTTATAAAATAACTATATAACTAACGATGCCTTCACGGATCGTTAAACCAGGAATATTCTTAGAAAGAAGCTAGACTTAATAAATTGAAACCGCACTAACAAGACAGTCACGGGCGTCGCATTATGTGAATAGAAAATTGAAAATCGCTGCGAGCACGTATGAAGGACATTATTGATTATTACGGCGTCTTTGAGGCCACATTATTAGCTGGGAAAAATCAATAAACCATTCTTCGCTGTGGAGAGGAACAAATTGAATTTGATTCCTCGGCGATCGTGGGACCGACTGACAATGGGTAACGTCCATCATCGTAGCCGTCGGGTGTCGGGTGTCGGAAGTCGAGGAACGTGGACGGAGTTGGTGACTGGGTGCACTGGGATTGAGAGCAACATGCTTTGTAGATTAGAGTTATTCACAACAGCAATGACACCATTATTGTAGAGGTTGAGAACCAAAAGTTTTCAGATTTAAAGAATAGGGAGGTCGTAGCAAAACACTTAGGGCTCGCTCCTACACTCCACAAAACCCTTTGTTAGATAGTCATAGTTTAGGTACATATCTCATAGACTACTGTTCGTAGACAGATCAAATTTTGAACAGTTGTTCAATGAGGGGGTTTCCCCTCTTAGACCACAATTGTGAACCAAAAAATAATAAGTTCCAAAGCTGCAATATGCAAAGGTGTGACAAAAAATTCACAAAAATATAATGGTTTGCAAGTGATGTGTACCTGCGTTAAAAGTTTTTCGGGAATCGAGGAGTCAGTTGGGCTGGTTCGATAAACTATGTAAAAACTCCGTGCATATAAATTAAAAATTAATATATACCACTTAGATTTATGAAAACTTATTGCTTTGTATTAAAACGTGAAGAAAATCTAAATTTTACAACTAGCCAAAAAGACTAATAATTGCGATTTTGTATGTTAAATCCTAAAGGGATGTCAAACCGATGAAATATAAATGAAGATGCATTTTATGTATCATGGACGTATTTTTTTACATTTAAATTATGTATGTAGATTTATGTATGTAATTTTTTTAATGGAGATGAATGAAATATTTCATAAGTTCCATGTACCTTCTCAACAGCTACAATAACGGTTTCACACAGTAGGTGTCATTACTGGTCTGTCTAACACTTTTATCTACAAAATATGTTGCTCTCCAAGACCAACTAGTCATTATCTCCGTCGACAGCCTCCACACTTAACTAAAGGATTGAGATAGTGACTATGTGAAACTTTGAAACTAACTAAAATCTGTATAAATATTCAGAGAAATTGAGACATTTACGTACGAATTTTATTAAACGGAATTGCAATGTAATAAGACGTCTAAAGCTGACACAAAGCGGGTTCGAAGGAAGTTTAAACGGAGCGACTAAGAAAGTTTGATGGGTTCAGAGTAAACAGGCACAAAACATTCCAGGTGGCAGTTACCCAATCCAAACTAAGTTAGCCGAATTACTTCTCAACACGTCACGGCTGCGGTTTCTTGTCCCCATACTGTAGCTAGATGCAACTGGCTTACTGATCATTTAATGAAGACGTATAGTGTGATATTGGGAACTGGTAAAATAATACCAATGCGTTTACACTTGTACGAGTATAGAACTGAAATATTAGTAGTTACTTACTATGTTCCCCGTACTAAAAAAAACCGACACATGGCAATGTGAAACATTGACGATAGAAAATTATACTGGCTTTACAAAAATTAGTAGTATAATGAGTGTTTTAAGATATATGTGTCTTCAAATTTTCTTGAGGGTAAGGTTAAATTTAGGTTAGTTTAAAAACTAGATTTAGGATCTGAATTTCCAAGATAAATATTATTCTGGAGTTTATATTTCATAAATTAGTTCGATGTTATGAACTAATTTCGACTGAGCGATTAAATGACATAATTCAGAGTTATAGCAGGTTAAATTAATGTAATAATATGTCAAAACCAAACAACACTGTTATTTAATTCTAAGCAATCGAACTAATTATCAAACTGTCAAACGAGTTAAAACCTAGAGCAATATGGTGACGTCAGGTGTTGAAGTGACCACTATAATCTCTCGACTGAAGGACTGAAGACAATATATAACTCAATTCCTACCGCAACGTCCCATTATTGAGTTGTGAATACACGTGACACTTACAACAATGCTAATTACTCTCC
Source organism: Nephotettix cincticeps (assembly GCA_023375725.1). Taxonomy (NCBI): domain Eukaryota; kingdom Metazoa; phylum Arthropoda; class Insecta; order Hemiptera; family Cicadellidae; genus Nephotettix; species Nephotettix cincticeps. Next base: position 24,443,093 of record CM041786.1, on the reverse strand, counting down.
CAAAGTCTTTCGTGCGACAGATACATACATCTCTAGCGTCACACGCTGCTTAACCGTCATCTCGCATCGGTAAAGTTTGGGTAAGCAACGTGGGTACAGTAATTGGAATACTATGTTAATCATCGTATCTTCTGGTGCATTGAATATCTGGTTGGAGTGGGTTGCTGGGGAGGGGGGGAGATACAAATCAACCAAATACAGTCGCGAGCTGAAGATATATTCTGTGACACGTGGATGACTCCAGATAACGAATACGATCAGCGAGCAACCTCCATGTATCAGATTACTCAAGAATATTCCCATCAAAACTATTCCGTTCTGGAAAAGAGTTAATTATAGATTTTAACATATTCTACTGAAGAAAATCTGGTTTAAACCATTTAATCCACTGCTATGATAATACTTTATATGTATCTCGATTGTTTTTTAAAGTTCAGCAAATATACTGAATATATAAGATTATACTATAAATTTGAGTTGGTAAAGATTATACTAATATTTACTTAAAATACTAATATATAAGACTTAATGTTCTGTAACACTATAAACTAGTTTGAAAGCTGGTTGTGAGAATCTGATGAATTAATTAGTTATGTTTTTTACTCTTAAGAAATCTTCTACACCAACTTTCTGATACCGCTTGACAGGCAAACTTCCAAGTCTGCGACTTACATTTCAGATGAACTCCAGACTTAAATTTTCTTTTGGTTCAAGAATTCGACGTTTTATACATTTTTTTAATTATATTAAGTTTATTCTGTAGGTATTAATAAATACCGACGAACTAAATAACCTGCAGCAGTAAAAATGTCCACATAATATATTTTAACACCAATACTAGTTTATAAAAAACACATATTTTACGTAATTACAAAATAATTTTGTTTAAAATCATCACTAAAACTATATTTTTTCTAAATAAAGGCTCATTACTCCATCAGAATGAAATACGATAAAAACGAAAAATAGTAATATTTATTGATAAACTTAATTAAGTTACAAAATTTAAACGCTTTACAGTATTGTAACCTTTAAAAGAAAAAAAAATATTTGAAGAATTAACGATTTTGAGGTAATAAATCGGTGTGGATTGGACAAAAGATGGCAAATTACCATTATACGCGCAAGTACAGAGAGAACATAAATTGGTTAATTAATGCAATCAATTAAATGGACTGTCCGACCGTTACCAGGCTCGCTAACTACACGTAGTGATATAACACGGCTGATACCCAGAACAATTATTATACTCAGTTATCGAGGCACACACCGTGTTTGATATGTCGGCTGAACTTTAAAAGATTTTTTTCCTATTTAACCTTTGCTCGTTGTAATATAAAAATTTAAGGCAAATTAATTCCACGTTTAAAAAAAGTGTTTACTTAAATCCATCATAGCTTGATTATCGTTATTACATGAAAATATTAATCATCACATTAAGCTTTGTTGGCTTGTTTATTGAAAAACTATGAATAATTGCATAAACAAAATAATTAAAAAAAATTATAAGTAATGCTCAAACTCAAAATTTAAATAGAAAATAATAAAATAATGCAGTTTCAGGAAAATCTAACTAAATGATAAAAATGAACGAATAAAACTTTAAAATACATTTTGAATGAAATTTCAATGGGTCTAATGAACTTATGGGAATGTTAAGCACGAACACGTTTCCCTACTGTTTATATACTTATCAATGTATTTTCTCTTTGGCTGAATGAATTACGTCAATTCACTCTGAATGCAACACACACATCGAATCGTGCCGTTATTAATTTGATTTAACAAAACCTGATTGAAAGATACACTCCAAATGAGTATGGTTGATGAGTGACGGTTTAATTACAGGTTACTTAATTAATGAGCAACTCGGTCCGTATGTAAACGATACAGACTGTGTTGTTATACTTTGTTAATTAATTAATTACGAGACTCCCTCGGGTTCTGAAACACAACCGAGCTCAAGATATACTCTGAGTGTTTCGCAAGGTATACATACAAAGCTCACAGTGACTCATGTGTTTACAGAATGCGGATCTTGCAATTTAACAAAAAATTAAGTTTCATTGATATTTAAACCTCTCACCTATTAATAAAATGGGTATTCTAATAAAAAGTTATGAAAATATGTTTAATGCAGTGCGTATAGTTTACTCTTGAAACACTTCGTATTTTTATAAATTACAAAAAGTGACATTATTGTAAATTTTTTATTGTAAAGAAATTTAATCGAATCAAACTGGACAATGATTAATAATGTCAACAGTAGAGAAATTAAGGTATTCATGTATAGAAAAGTTTATATTTTTCCAAAAATATTTCATTGATCCAAATTAGTGTTTTTTATGTTTTTCTGAAAATTTTGATATATACCACATGAGTATATAATAATATTACTAGTAAAAAATTAGTTTTATTTAGCTGCAAACTGTGAATTATAATTTCATTCAATCAAGGAGGAGATTTTGGTAGCAAAAAGAGCTAGTTGAGACGAAAGTAAAATGAAAAAAGGCATAAGAGGAATTTAAAGAAAAAAAAGAAGATAAGGAAGACTAAATTTGCCTTTTATGGGGCAGGGAAGTTTAAAAGTTAGTGCCTTCGTATTAAAAAGCGTCAGTGACTGTTTTTCTCCATAGCGAAAACTTTACTTTATTACGCTTAAATATACTTTTCTCCAGAACTACTTGTACTTGCAATATGAATTTGAAGTTTTTTTCTGTCAGTGATGTTAACCAAGTTTTAATATGTAACTATGACAACTGAAGAGATAAAAATAATTAAATAGAATAAATAAATGTTTTCTAATGGATATGTATTAGCTTTGGGGGGTGTTGGTGATTTTTAAGATGGAGAATATGTAACAGGTTTCCATAGAAACTAACAGAGCTATTGTATTGTTTTTTTAATATTAAAGAACAGCTGTTTAGATTAACTGGAAACATCCCCTTTATACATATCCACAATCTAACCTATTTCCCACAGGGAAGTAAATATAAACATTTTGATTTAAAATTTACTGTTATATAATTTTTAGTAGATTAACCTTAAAGAACATAGTATAAAATATTCTAGAAAAGATTTTACTTTCCTGTGATTGCGTTTTGTTTGTAAAAGTTCGCCTAAAGTTCTGAACTTTAACATGCGAGCTATAGGGAGTACTTGGTTACCTTAAAAAAAACTCAGCATTACACTAAAATAATCTAAACAAAATTAATTTCTCATGGAGAAATAAAATTAATGAAATACAAAGTAATAATATAGCCACACCGTTTGACAGTTGTTGATTGAAGATGGTGGTGAAAAATACATGTGAATAGAGGTTGTGCATAAATATTTATTTTATGTACGTAATAAATGAAAAATTATCAAATTAGTAAACAATTTGTAAAACTAAATGGTGAAATAACTGTGCGAAATATAAGAAGAGAAAAGTATTTCCAAAATATTTCCTATTTTGATAGAAAACTTGTTTATTATATCGCTTGAAGCCAGTAACAAACCAATCGGTGTAAATTAAATTTCTCTTTTGCTTTTCAATCCTCATTCCGTTTCTAACACAATCAATTGGTCACAGGCTAACTGCTAACTAAATAACTCTAATAACTGTACAGTATGGATAAATACAGTATATGATCAGCGTAAACAATTGAGGTTGGCTAAAACACCTTAAACCACATCCTTACTTATCAGACGCCGTGACTCAGTGCTAGCGCGGACTATTCAAGTGCGGAAGGTAGTGAGTTAAATTCCCATCCGGGTTTAGCTACATTTTTGTTCAGAGTTTGTGCAAGTTAGTAAAAAGTGTTTGTGCTACATCAATTAAGGAGTATTAAATCGGTTTTATTTAAACCATACAAACTGTGTTTACATTGAGTAATACATGTGTTTTAATTTTGCTAATTAACTTATAAAATACATGTCTTATTCTATCCGAGCACAGCTCGATCACCAGGTACTATATTTTTAAATCGTTTTAACTTTGATGGGGATTAGTGTAGCATTTCCTGCATGTGAACTAAGTAGCCCACGGTGCTATTTATATTTGGATATTTATTTATTTGCGTAATTTTCGGTAACAGATATAAAGACTCAAATAATTGATCATCGTTAGTATATAAATAAACAAAGTGAAATGCATTAAAAATACACAATTTAGCTGACAGATGTAGTTTAATGTAGTTTAAATAATATTTTATTGATTAAAATCATGATTAAGAACAATAACTGACCAACATTTGATTTGCATTGTAAACACTTATAAAGTATTCGCATGAAACAGTGTTGTTATTTAAACCATTACAACAAAGAGGATAAATAACTCAAATCAATTTAACTAGTGGTACCATTTCACAATTAATTGGATTCATCTAGAAATAGACTGTTGTTTTAATTAATATACGACTTCGTGCAATTTAAACTAACGCTGGTAAACATATTCAGCTTCAACAAATAACCATCCACGGCGTTAAGTTTGAAACAAATCAACTGCTCACATTAATTAGTTTTCAAAACTGATGCGACAAGCAGTAATTAAAATATACTCGAGCATGCTGAAATAATAATTAGCCACGAAGCAGTGTAAGTACATTTATTGATCATGTGATGCAATTTAATTGATTTGGCTTTTGAACAAGTATCGAGGGGAGTCGGCGGATCGAGTCGCGAGTGTTTGTAGTGGATTAATCAGGCTCATCAGCGTAATGGATTAAATGTCTACCTCTAATGAAGATATGGTTAAATAATAATCCGATGATATTTTACACTAACGATAACATTATTAATTCAACAATAGTGAACAAATTACAAATTGCTAACTTTGGTATTTCAGTGAAAATAAACACACGTAATATCCATTTCAATATAAAATTTAAATAAAACAAATTGAAATTAAGGTCATTACATTAAATACGTCAATTTTAATCACTAAATCAATTTTGACGTGAAGTAGCCAGTAGCCAGTAGCAAGTAGACAGTAGCAATTTGCAAATAGACAGTAGCTAGTAGCAAGTAGCCAATATAGCAAGTAGCCAGTAGCTAGTAGGAATTAGCAATTTTCAAGTAGCCAGTAGCAAGTAGCTAGTAGCCAGTAGCAATTTGCAAGTAGACAGTAGCTAGTAGAAAGTAGCAATTTTCAAGTAGCCAGTAGCAATTGCAAGTAGACAGTAGCAAGTAGCTAGTAGCCAGTAGCAATTTGCAAGTAGCCAGTAGCAAGTAGCTAGTAGCCAGTAGCAATTTGCAAGTAGCCAGTAGCAAGTAGCTAGTAGCCAGTAGCAATTTACAAGTAGCCAGTAGCAAGTAGCTAGTAGCCAGTAGCAATTTACAAGTAGCCAGTAGCCAATAGCAATTTACAAGTAGCCAGTAGCAAGTAGCTAGTAGCCAGTAGCAATTTACAAGTAGCCAGTAGCCAATAGCAATTTACAAGTAGCCAGTAGCAAGTAGCCAGTAGCAATTTACAAGTAGCTAGTAGCAAGAAGCTAGTAGCCAGTAGCAATTTTCAAGTAGCCAGTAGCAAGTAGCTAGTAGCCAGTAGCAATTTTCAAGTAGCCAGTAGCAAGTAGCTAGTAGCCAGTAGCAATTTGCAAGTAGCCAGTAGCAATTTGCAAGTAGCCAGTAGCCCAGCCCAGTCCCAGCCACGGCCCCTGGAATAATTGCTTCTCCCGACACAAGATAAAGTGTTTCACTTAAAAAGTATCAAAGATTGCTCTCCGTTTGGTGCTGAATTCGTTTGCTACTGTTTTTAAAAGTCGGAAAACAACGGAGTTTGTCTACGTGAACCGCCCAGCCAGTGCTTTACTTTGTTCTCGTTTTATTAAAACGGCTTCGGGTGGGAGCGGTTCATTTTAATCTTGGTCTGTTTACCCGACTCCGTTCCCGTGCAAATGTTTTCCTAACACCTTATCATGTGGCCCGGACCGCTTCCTTCTGTCAAGGCCTGTGATTTTGAAGAGTGGCATTTTCATTAACATGTATTTGCGATCCATTAAAAATCCAGTCGTACGTAAATAACAATGGCCACAAGGGAATGATTCAACTTCAAATTAGAAAACAAAATTTTAATTTATATGGTTCTTTCGTAAATTTATGGAGCTATTTCACGTCATATTCCAAAATTAGTTTGGCTACATATATTGTGTTAATATACAGTAAAAACTATTATAAATCTAACTTTAATCATGTGAGTGGATGCACACAATGTCAGAAGTCTATCCATAATATTAAATATCAATAAATAAAAACATATACAACAAAACGTAACCAACATTTTCGGTGCTGAAAGTATAAATAACAGTACAGATATTTGCGTAAATATAACGATGCTTTATTTACCTAGACATTACATGGAATGGTGAAATGATTGAGTCAATTCACTCAATGGTAAATCATTTGGGCAATATATCTCAATTGTACGTAAGTAAAAATATGATATATACTGTAAAGCGTGTTAATCTTCTAAGCGAATCTTTATCTGTTTTTATACTTTTTTATTGTAAATTCAGGTATTGATCGTATCTTAAAAAGTACTGATATATACTCAAAAAATAAAGTGTAAGGTAAGGTAAATCCGATCATTTTATAAATGTATTCCTTTTCTAGAAGCTTGGTATAAGTCAGAACCAATCTGACCCGAATTCCACGAAAGGTATTGTCTCACACGGGGGCAGGAAATGTGCAGTTGCATACTTCGTGTTTTATTAATGGGGTTAGTCCCAGTCCAATAAAGTCCGATAAACGGATGTCTATATTATACTTCAATTTCAAAGCGTATTTTTACGCCTGATCCAGGACCTATATTAACGTGGCCTTTGACTGACAGTGCCATTGTATCTTTCTCATTCATACCATAGGTTCCACAACAGAATATTTAACAATTAATTACGATTTTCGTACCTAATAATCCCTAAAAATTTAATATTTGACATTTTATGGAACAAAGAAGGAGGGCGTATTTTTGACATGGCTATGGGTGGTGGGGTATCGGTAATCCGTCAGACCAATATTTGAAAGGAAATTGACGTCATATGATTATAAGAACAGCTGTTTAAAGAAACTAAAAACGTTTCCTTCAGACATAAATCTATAATCTAAGCTATTTCCCAAATGGGAGTACTGTAAATACATTTTTTCCGGGAGAGGGCGGGACGATCAACGCGGACGCGACGGCATCCCGACGACGACCACTGGGAAACCAAACACCGGTAATAACCAGGTCCAATCTATTGGCCACGTCCACCGACCGACGCGCTGAAGAAAGGAATTGTCCACGCTGGACAGAATGGGGTACAGGCGTGTAATCGGGGGATTGGGCAGACTTGACAACAATCCAGGACATGAGGCGATCGCGTGTAGAGCTGTGTGATGTGGCGACAATGCGGTAGACGAGGTCAATAGACGGCTGTTTATTGCCGGATATGAAAAATATACAAATACAGTACTTGTAGAGTTCTGATTTGTTTAGTGAAAGGCATGGTGGATCGGAGGATCTATGTAAACATAAATGTGGTGATAATGCCCTTGAGAAGTTCAAAAGACTTCTCTGTTGCTGCAGACAAATACTTGGAATATTGCTTTCAGTGAAAATGCATGGGATCAAAATAGATAAATACTTGGTAGAGTAATGTTACAATCGGTGACAATGAACAAGCAAATACTAATATAAAGTTCTCTGTACCAGGTAGAAAACACGTGTAGAGGAAGGTCGAGTTCAGCCATCATAAATTATCCTAGATTAATATAAGATTTTGTATTTTTAGAGATGAAAATAGGCGAATAATTTTACAATATTGCGATCAGTGACAAAGAACTAGTCAATAAAAAGCAGGTTCTCTTTAGCAAATAGACAAACATGTGAAGAGAAATGGTGTGTTTTGCCATCATGATCTAACCTAATACAATAAATATAAGGTTCTATGAAGCTACAAAGTACAACACAATATGGTCGTTTGGTTCAGCGACTAAAACAAGTAGAGTTTTATGGGAACGAGGAAACTGTTGAAATCCTACCAACCGTATTGTATTGATTTTTATTTATATTGGTTCCCTGGAAAAGCGAGTTTTAGTATTTAACTAAAAACTCGCTTTTCCAGGGGTCACAAAATAGCCGAAATGCTAATTACAAAATAGGGAGTACAAAACAACATTATTTGACTGTGTTAATAAATATAAAACACTTTTTTGTAATCTTCTAAACAAAAGAAAACGTAATTATCAGCCATCAGTTGTGTTGCAGGTGGAATACAACCAGTCACGTGACAAGTGCCTTGTTACAGCTGACATACAGCTGTTTTGGCTACAGGAGGGGGGTGACAGCTCGTAAAACAGGAGGATCAGTTCACTGAGATCACCTGACAAATAAATGAATTAAGAGACCTGTTAAAACACTTATACAACGGTATCTTTCACATACAGAAAACAGGAGGTAGTCTACCAAGTGGAGCTAGAATTTATAATCTAAACTCATTTCTTGAATGATAAAATTGTATATTAAAAGAGGAGATAATTACAAAGTTAACTGATACAAAAACATCTACCACTAAGTTTACACGACCCTAATTAAGTTTCCATGCCACTTTAAAACGGCTAAAAATTCTTGTGGCATTATTGGCTTTAACTAATCCTTTATTAAAACACACATTTAAGTGCTAGAAGTGATTAGTATGAAACTGAGAACAAATTAAATATATGTATCTAAATAATAATAACAAACTTGGTACCTACACAACATAAGCCGAACACAAAAAAACTAGGATATGCGTAAACTGAAAAGTGATACGATAAAATATATGAAATTTCTTTGTGTTTTAAAGATGCTAAAAATATTCTGAAGGCAAGTGGGTTGGCGAGTGCCAAGGAGGTGTCTTGAGCTGGTGTCCCTCGACAACGGAAGCGCTGGTCGGACCGTGGGAAGGCCCCGGGCTTTTAAACTGGTTTGGTTATCGCCTAATTGAACGAGCTCCGAGCTCTGAATCTGGCTGGCGTTTACATCATCCACTCGCGCAGTAATTATTCTGGCACTCGCTCTCCTCACTTGCACTTGACACTGGCACTGGCACTTGGCACTGGCACTCGCACTTGACACGCTCGTTAGCGTCTCCCGACACTTCAACTATTGATTTCGGGATTTATATTTCAGAAGTCTCCTGGGAAACTCCCCGACCAACAGAAAACATGAAAGTGATCAAGTTTATAACATTTTAATTCAGCCAAAACAGATAAAAATGTTTGTGTTATTTCCCTGTGGGAAATAGGTTAGATTATAGATATGTCTAAAAGGATTTTTTCCAGTTCATCTACATCATCAACAGCTGGTTTTATAACCAAACTATGCCGTCACTGTTTCAAATTTGGTTCGCACCAACATTTGGTTCGCAATTTGCCAACACCCCCACCCAGAGCTAAAACATATCAATGTCAAAAAGATCCAGTAGATCGGTAGAATGTTTGATGGAGAGACGATCATTGCCATCTGCATCCTCCATGTCTTTCGAGTGAGACTTGATGTTCAGGCTGAGCTAGGAGAAACCCCTCTAGGAACCACGTCAAAAACAGGCCGGTTAAACTTGTAAGAAAAACCAGTAATAAGTGATCAGACGGGTTGTAGCTTGTAGCCCGCATCCCTTGCCTCTCAATCTGGCAGCTGGAGCGGGAGTTGAATGACTCATGATTAAACGTCACTGATCCATATAAGGAGTCGTCAGCTGTAACGAAAACTCGAAAATCGCGTACTCTAGACAGGCTCTGCAACCATTAGAAAGATTATAAAAAATTCAAACAAAAAACAGAATGTGTATTAAAACATATCATGCTACTGTGGGCATAATAAGCTCAAGTGGTGCGAACGGTTCAAACACCATGCATTGTACATGTTATTTACATTTTCAATGCGGTCATCTTCCCCATCGTTTAGTAAAAAAATTCACGATCTGGAATCTGATCTCGTCCTCAGGTGAGCTGGGACCTCAAATATAACAAGAAAAGTACATAATCGGAATAATACGGTATAACACTGAAAATATATATTTTTAATTATTTCAACAATTCTTTAAAAAGGTCACATACACCTATCAAACCCAGAAAAATAATTAATTTACATTGAACTAAACAATTCCCTTGTTAAATGCAAACAAGTTTAATTAAAACTGTGTTTACATTAAATGAAGCTATGAAATAACCTGTTTTAAATAAACAATCCAGTATTCCAAGAATCTACAACGAAAATATATTTTAAAATGTTAACGTTTTTTCGTAAAACAATGAGGAAAAATTCGAATTGATTCTTAAATACAATCATTTAATCGTAATATGAAAAATGTACAATATTTACTTCCCTGTGAGGAGTAGGTTAGTGATCATGAACACCTCTTCTCATAACCATATGACGTCACTTCCAAAACACTTTTGTGTTCACTAAATCGTTTACACCGTCTCATGGCGTAGACATATCAATGTAAAAAAAGTGAATTAGGTAATTCACACTTTTGGTTAAAGAAATACTTATATAACTTATTTAGCGTTCACTAATCATAACCGCTTATCACGTCAACATTTGGCTCCAAATTAAGGTGTCAATGCTTTGATAGGTGATGAATAAATAAAAATTGTGTTTTAATTTTGCATTTAAAGTAAGACGAATATAGTGAAAAATCAAATTACTCTCTGAAAACAAATAAAAAATGTTATATACAGTAATACCAATTTTGATAGTTCTTGTTTTTAGGTTAAGTACATAAAAAAGATTAACCCAACATGTCAGACGTTCTTCAAAGTATAAGCGAATCGTCCTACAAAAAAGAGAATTATATTTGGGAAATTGAATTCCACCTCTGTAAACTCTAATTATTGCTGACCAGCGCGCTGTGCTTTGACGGCTCGGCCCTCGGGATTTCCGGTTAAAACATCAAGGCCGGCGTCACCTCCGTGGCACCAAAGTTATGGGATTACCGGGGACCCGACAGGCCCCACAACCGGAGATCCAAATCAAACTCGACGCGACAACCGGACAAGATTAGCTAGTTTAACTTTATTTATGTATATGAAAGTAAAGTTTCGTCTCTGAAGGCTTCGTTTCTTTACCCCAAACATTTAGATAGTAAGTCAAAATCCATTACAACGAGATTTAACTACACCAAAACGTTCAGATTAAATTGAAGTGGTTTGAGCTAAAACTATGCTACATCTCGTTTATTAATACGTTACACTTAATGTATGGTTTACCTCTTGATTCACATATCAGGTATAAGTTTTATATTGCAATCAAAATAGTCTGGTTTAATTTGGATTTTTTAACATAAAGAATGAAGTTTACCTGTGTTACGAGGAAGTACGAGGAAAATATATTTTTGGGTTAGTCAAATTTCAAAACATAGACTACAACCAAAATAAATCTAAATACAAAATAGTATTTTAGATTTGTTAACCCTTAGAATCGAACATTTCAATAGAAAATAAAACAGCAGACCCAGAGGATAAGGATATTAAAATACATTAGCAGAGCCAAAAATGTCCGGAGCTATCGGGAAAAGAGGAAATTGAAACGCGCACCTCTTTGGCGGAAATAACCCCAAAATATTCTCCGTCCATTGCGGCATTTACTTTTACTCGATCCCATGATGGGCTGCGACAAACGATTCTTAATCCTCGAATTAAAATAATTCAACTGACAGACGACGAGGTGTTGCGTAAATCAGCTGATCAAGTGGTTGTAGAGTACTGGGGATCCCCTCACACACTCTAGTTGGCTGTTACACTCTCCTGACAGTCCCGCGGTGGTTTTCAGTGCGTCAAAAAGCCGCAAAACAGGGACAGATTAGTGAGGATACCATGGCGTGTAGGTCTTTAGAAATTGTTTAACACATACTTCAGGCAAGACCTAGTAACCTAGTGGGTTTCGACATTATCACTTAGCGAAAAGACATTGGTGATTGACGGGAATTTGAACCCGGCTTACCCCTAAACTAGCGCATGTTTATAGAAAGAATTGGAAAGGACGAACCGGAAGGACGAAGAAGCTAGCGAATGTAACATTCGACACCAAAAAGTTGGTGTTCGGATAAAGATGTTTGGAACAAATCGGCGAGCAAGCAATCTTGAAACAAAATTAAACCATTGACAAGTTTCTCTAACGAAGTGGAAACTTGGGCCGATAATTCATTAAATACGCTCAATACAGCCAAGTTTAATTCAGTTTTAACTGGAGGCAAGATGAATGAGCGCGTGACGTCACAATTTATGGTAGCTGTTGAAGATAATACACCGCGCGGGAGGGAATTTATTGGGACACAGTTTGCAAGGCGCGCACCCGTTCCGCGTTGTTTTTCAATGGAAGGTGGGGATGATTAATTATTTTAGTTGGCGAGCGGAGAGTGTAAAGTTCCTGAATTCGGTTCGGATGGAATTTAATTTGTAAGACGAAAACGTGGAACTGGGAGCGCGTTGTGATTGGTCGGTCTTGCGGTAGTCGATGTCCGTGAGCGTACGTCAAAAAAGTTACGGAAACACTTCCCAACACGTATCTAAACCCAAGTATTCGGAAATAGAGTGAAGAAAGTTATACTAAATAAATTACGAAAAAAATGAATACTCAACGGAGAGCTTCAAAAGGTTATAAATATAATCGTTGTATAAACATATGAAATAACATTAAATTACCTCAGCAACAATTAACACACACCTTTGACAAAAAGGCTACGCAACTTAATTGCATTTAAAATTAATTTATAACATTATGATGATAAACGGCCAAAGTTCTTGTGCTGTCTTACTCCCGAATCGTGGTTTTAAGAGATAGTTCAGCATTATTCGGTGAATGAGGGATAGTTACTGGGGTCAGAACTCAAGAACTACAAACTGTAACATTGTGATTTCTTATACATTGAAATTCAACTATTACAAAAACACCTATACTGTACTTCATACGGAACAGATAATTACAATGGATTGATCAAAGTTTATAATTTAAAATCAGAAGAGTATTATTTTTTAAATACGGGTTGAAATTTATTATTTTTAAGGAGATTAACTTGATTCATGTTAGAGGGACGACATCGCGTGGAACTGTAGTCTAATGTCTCTCCGCCCAGCCGTTCTCATACTAAATTAATTCTACAACCCTCCCGTGGTTCCTTGACCACGTAATTTCTCTAATATTTAGCTTATGGGACCATAGTAACATAAAAGGCATACAATAAACGTATTTATTGTAATCTCTAATGAATTAAAACATTTTTACTGACAATATGTGTAACTACCACAGTAATTTATGAAATAAGTCTTATAATACGTATTTCGATTATTCATCTTCTTCTTATTATATATGTATATTAATTATTCTACATAAATTTCAGATATAGTTCATAAAAAACGTGCAAATAAAGACTGAAATTGAAAAATAGTACACATTTGAGGTTAAACTTATTGTATACTAGCCAAAGTACCCGTTCCATTCCAGAGTTAAAAAAGGTGAGAGGTCAGTACAGATAAATTAAGTTATTGATAATTTATTAGTTTATTGTTTACCAAATGACTAATTGTTGTCTAAGTATATAGCTCTAAACATGGCAAAGTAAACGTCAAATATTGAGATAAGCATAACGTAATAAGGAGCATCGGGAGAAAAAAAAATCTACCATTTAGACATAACTAATAATTCAAATCTCCACAGAAGTAAATAAATTATATTTCTTTTCACTGTCAAAATGTAAAGTAAAGGATGTCAATAAAAAATTAATAGGGTTATTTAATCAACATGTCTTCTGTTAAGAAAGTTTAGTGTATGTTGACATTCAAGTAATTTTATGTTTCATTTTCTAAAACTGTAAACATTGAAATTAAGTTCATTAATTTAAGGTGAGTGCCTATGTGTTGCATGAGTTTTAGATCTGTCTTTGTGAATTTCAAAGTTTGGTTCAGTATTTTTTGCGTTAATTGAAACAAAAAAAAAAAAAAAAACAAACATACAGAAACCACCTCTTCTTTATAATAAATATAGATTAGTATAGCATTTCGTACGGTCGTTCCATTCCAGAGTTAGTTACAGAAGTGTAAGTACGTACAGCTTATAAAAAGGATAATGTATAAAATAGTTTATACGTATACCAAATGACTAATTGTTGCCATTGATACGTCTTAGCTCTAAGGGATATTGGCAATCCGTCAAACCAAATTTGAAACAGAAGTCATATGGTTATAAGGATAGCTGTTAAGAGGAATAATCAAATGCATTTAGACATAACCATGATCAAAGCTATCTCCCAAAGGGAAGTAAATAAATTATATTTAATGCGGACACACATCAAAAGTGTAAAAGGATGTCAATAAAAAATTAAAGGGTTATTTTAATCAAAAGTATACAGTATTAAAGAAAATAATTACTGTATTCTTATAATTTTGAGTTCAACATAATGAAATCAATTAGTTTTAAACAAAACCATTAAGTGCATGATGCATTGTTTACTTTTGTTTATAAGTCAGTATAGTAGTTATTATTGAAATTTTGTAATAGAAAGAAATAATTTGTCAATAGAGAAGTCCTTTTTAAATATATGTATGACTATATAACATAAAAAAATAAATAGAGATATAACCTGTACCTGTTATTGGATGTATTGTTGTATGTTTTGTGCCAATAAAATGTCTATCCATGTATCTAATGTCGTATACATTCTTTTACAACGTTACTTTCAAGAAATTGGCTCTCAGACATTTAACTTCACAAAGCATGCTAAAAACACAAAAGCGACCTCATCCGATACTATTAAACATCAACCGAGAGAGGAATTTCATTAATTTCCACTGAGACAGCAAAGTTAAAGAAAGTTAAGGAAACCTCTTCTCCCGAACTCAGCCTCTCCACATTACACCATTAATTACCCGTTAAGGAGAAAATGGGGAAGCGGGGTGAAGGCCTAGTTAGCGCGAACACGACTATACATGTCGGATAATCACGTAACACGATAGTTCGGATAATGAAGAGATCGGTAATTACCTTAAGTCGTTAACACGAGGGTTGTCACGTCGAGCGGTACGCAGCGTATACACTAATCAGATGTGATATGAACATAATCAGCTGATATTGTAATCAGCCTTGTCACATCGGGAGTGTTAATTATTGCAAACTGGTCAACAATGCCGTTATACCACATTCCCTGACGTTTAGTGTTTAGAGGAACAGTTGTAATAATCAATAAAAAATAAATACCATCAATAATAAATCTGGTGAAGCACTGCAAACAATCTATTGGGCCCGAGCCAACCACAGACACCACAGTGTAGAGCGGATTGTGACGGAGAGAGGCAATGCAGCGGTGCAATGATGTATTATGACTAATGAACGCTGTGGAGAAGCACTGCGGACAATCTATTGGGCCCGAGCCAACCACAGACAGCACAGTGTAGAGCGGATTGTGACGGGGAGAGGCAATGCTGCTGTGCAATGATGTATTATGACTAATGAACGCTGTGGAGAAGCACTGCGGACAATCTATTGGGCCCGAGCCAACCACAGACACCACAGTGTAGAGCGGATTGTGACGGGGAGAGGCAATGCAGCGGTGCAATGATGTATTATGACTAATGAACGCTGTGGAGAAGCACTGCGGACAATCTATTGGGCCCGAGCCAACCACAGACACCACAGTGTAGAGCGGATTGTGACGGGGAGAGGCAATGCAGCGGTGCAATGATGTATTATGACTAATGAACGCTGTGGAGAAGCACTGCGGACAATCTATTGGGCCCGAGCCAACCACAGACACCACAGTGTAGAGCGGATTGTGACGGGGAGAGGCAATGCTGCTGTGCAATGATGTATTATGACTAATGAACGCTGTGGAGAAGCACTGCGGACAATCTATTGGGCCCGAGCCAACCACAGACAGCACAGTGTAGAGCGGATTGTGACGGAGAGAGGCAATGCAGCGGTGCAATGATGTATTATGACTAATGAACGCTGTGGAGAAGCACTGCGGACAATCTATTGGGCCCGAGCCAACCAGACAGCACAGTGTAGAGCGGATTGTGACGGAGAGAGGCAATGCAGCGGTGCAATGATGTATTATGACTAATGAACGCTGTGGAGAAGCACTGCGGACAATCTATTGGGCCCGAGCCAACCACAGACACCACAGTGTAGAGCGGATTGTGACGGGGAGAGGCAATGCTGCTGTGCAATGATGTATTATGACTAATGAACGCTGTGGAGAAGCACTGCGGACAATCTATTGGGCCCGAGCCAACCACAGACACCACAGTGTAGAGCGGATTGTGACGGGGAGAGGCAATGCTGCTGTGCAATGATGTATTATGATCTATTGGGCCCGAGCCAACCACAGACAGCACAGTGTAGAGCGGATTGTGACGGGGAGAGGCAATGCTGCTGTGCAATGATGTATTATGACTAATGAACGCTGTGGAGAAGCACTGCGGACAATCTATTGGGCCCGAGCCAACCACAGACAGCACAGTGTAGAGCGGATTGTGACGGGGAGAGGCAATGCTGCTGTGCAATGATGTATTATGACTAATGAACGCTGTGGAGAAGCACTGCGGACAATCTATTGGGCCCGAGCCAACCACAGACACCACAGTGTAGAGCGGATTGTGACGGGGAGAGGCAATGCTGCTGTGCAATGATGTATTATGACTAATGAACGCTGTGGAGAAGCACTGCGGACAATCTATTGGGCCCGAGCCAACCACAATACAGTGTAGAGCGGATTGTGACTAAAGGCAATGCAGCGGTGCAATGATGTATTATGACTAATGAACGCTGTGAGAAGCACTGCGGACAATCTATTGGGCCCGAGCCAATACAGACAGCACAGTGTAAGCGGATTGTGACGGAGAGGCAATGCAGCTGCAATGATGTATTATGACTAATGAACGCTGTGGAAAAGCACTGCGACAATCTATGCCCGAACCACAGACAAGTGTAGAGCGGATTGTGACGGGGAGAGGCAATGCAGCGGTGCAATGATGTATATGACTAATGAACGCTGTGGAAAGCACTGCGGTATCTATTGGGCCCGAGCCAACCGCAGACAGCACAGTGTAGAGCAGATTGTGACGGAGAGAGGCAATGCAGCGGTGCAATGATGCATTATGACTAATGAACGCTGTGAGGAAGCACTGCGGACAATCTATTCGAGAACCACAGACAACAGTGTAGAATTGTGACGAAAGGCAATGCAGCTGCAATGATGTATTATGACTAATGAACGCTTTAAGCACTGACAATCTATTATACCACAGAACACAGTGTAGAGCGGATTGTGACAAAATGCAGCGGTGCAATGATGTATTATGACTAAT
Organism: Nephotettix cincticeps; assembly: GCA_023375725.1. Classification (NCBI taxonomy): domain Eukaryota; kingdom Metazoa; phylum Arthropoda; class Insecta; order Hemiptera; family Cicadellidae; genus Nephotettix; species Nephotettix cincticeps. The sequence continues at coordinate 24,425,789 of CM041786.1, read as the reverse complement.
GAACGCTGTGGAGAAGCACTGCGGACAATCTATTGGGCCCGAGAAACCACAACAAAGTGTAACTTGTGACAAACTCACAATGATGTATTATGACTAATGAATGTGGAAGCACTGCGGACAATCTATTCACGAACCACAACAACAGTGTAAGATTTACAAGGCAATGCAGCTGCAATGATGTATTATGACTAATAATAAATATACAATCTATTAGAAATGAATAATGCTTATCGAGTGAAATTAACTTTGTTCCACTTTGAGTTGCGGATAGTTTCCTGACCGTCCATCGTCCAGGCGCCCCGTCGGAGTAAGGGGCGACACATAGACAACTACACGAAAACACAATCTCCTGGTCAGCTTTACTTGGTTCTTTATATAACTTTTGAGAATGCATGACTTAACGGCGTAAATTTAAATACAAGGCGGTACAATTATTTTGCGAATATGAGTATTTAATGCTTCTATATACGCTGATTATTTTATGCATGTTTTATATTACTGTAATTTCCATAATTTAGTTTGTGTATAATATACAGGAAATACAACTTTATTTTAACACGATACTATAAAACGTAGAAAATATAGTTAATTATTGCATACCTAACATGGGACTGTTCATTATACAGTTGCTGAAGGTTAGCATATCTACGAGTGGTGACGATGCGGTGCGGGATGCTGGGATGCTGGGATGTTGGGTATGGGTTTGGTTCAAGCTATCGATCGCCGCTGAAGGACATTTGCATGCGGCACAATAGGTCGTTTAAGGGGATAAAGAGGGGTGAGGAATAATATCCCGGCCAAGGACATTGCTAAGCATTTATACTCTACTATTGTATATAGGAGATGTATTCAACTTTCCTCTAAATCAAATCATTCGTTCATGTGAAATAGATAAGAATATGTTTTAAACGAAAATTCAAGTTTACACATTGCTGAACAAATTAGAGTGTGTAAAAGTAATCTGACTCTTTGTGGATGAAGATTTTGAATTCACTCGATTTTTTTATAAATACATTCTTTTAACATGTTTCCCAGCTTAACTTTATTTCAAGTTTTTTTCCAATAATGAGAAAACAGTTCATTAACTGATTACGTGTTACGTGTTAGCACTATTATCAGGTTTTTGTAATCACTTACTACAAAATTATCCTTGCTATAATTAAAAATTTAAACTCAGCAAGAGCCTGAAAGATATAGTTAAAATAAAGATGACACTGAGACACTGACCGTCAAGGGCTTTCAACCACAATAATGATGGGCAAAGTTTTCAAAGAAATACTTCTACACGGAAACCCAACAAGAATTTTAAAAGGAGCTTTACATCTTTGCTTAATGGCCCATTAGGAGTTTGGAAGATTTGAATATTGGAAGTTTATTGCACTAGCTTAGTGAATAATTTATTATCATCGGAAACGAACGTTATGTTATCGAGATTTTTATGAGTTGAGAGATATACGTCTTTTAAATTCCTTCGTAAAGTTCTCTGCCCAAATTCGATTACGCATAGAAAGTTTGAACGAGCGGCTGTCCTAAGTTTGAACCTTGGATTAATTACACAAACTCCACAAACTTTAACCTACGTGGATTTACTTCCTAAGGAAATATTCGAGTTTTCTCTAAGTCCGAGTTTTAAATTTTCAACAAATAAGCTCAGTTGGTAATTTTTAATGTAAGGTTTTTGAACATTTAGTGTTCTTAACAGCGATGGGCTCCTATTATGATGAATTGTAAAACTAAATTCTAAAATTTTTAACGATTAAAAATCTGGTAACGGAAACTGATTAAGCTTAATTTTTATCCTTGGATTTATTGGAAAGAATCGGTACATTTCTTCATGCATAACTAAAAACTTATGAATTGCTTCAAATGTGTTGCTAATTTATCCAGTACGTATGAAAAACGTTATGCACCCAATTTATGGTGTTGAATTAAGAGATTTCGTGTAATTTTAATCAACATGACAACTTGTAATGAGAAACTGACAAAGGCTTGAAAATCGGGACCATCAGTCCCTAAACTCATTGCCTGCTGACTAAATCAAATAATTAAAGGACGAGGGTGTTTAATAATACCTAATACATCAACCTATTGAACCTATGGTTGTGACCTTCTTAATAATACATCGACGTTAATTTTATTATTCCTCTAGATTTACTAGTCGATTATATCAAGGTAAAAATACTAACTGACATTATATTTAGCGTCTCATATAAATACAACTATTAAATATATTGGCAGCGTTAGGAAATTTGGAAATATTAGACATTTGTTTTATTCGATTCTATTTTATTGACATCGATATGTCTTGGCTCTGGGGGGGGGGTGTTGGTAATTTGTAAGATGTATATTTGAAAGTGGTCGTTTTCATAGAAACTATTAGAGCTATTGTATTGAATTTTTGATATATATAAGAATAAGAACAGCTGTGTAGAAGAACTAAAAACATTCCCTTAGAAATATCCATGATCTAACTTATTTCCCACAGGGAAGTGAATACAAAAATGTTTTCATAAACTGTAAATATATGTCAAAATCTCAGTCTTCCTTCAGTTATCGTTGTTTAGAGGTTTTTATTTCGTTGATAAAAATAAACCGAGTGCAGTACTCACCAGTATGTGGTAAGTTATAAAAATAAATAATACATTTTAATTGGATTGTCACCAATTTTCCCTCAAATACGGCATATATTTAACACTTCGTTTTCATGATATTTGGGGTTCATCCATCTTATGTTTTCATTTAGTGTTTATTTTTCCCGTGTTTCAACTAACATTCATATTTTTTTTAATCGGTGGGCCTACTTTATTGCTAATTTGGAAAGTTGTGCCAATGGCCCTGGAAAGAAAGAAGATGGAAATTTATAAAATAGCGGGAAAAATTGGTATATGCTGAAGGATTAAGTTTTATTTGAGAAGAATGGTTCCGATCGGACTTTTGGAATTAAATAACTCAGGGAATCTAAGGTCCCCTGGTCCCTTCCTCCGTATTGTTCTGGAAGAATCCAGAAGGTAGACTTGTCGTTCTGGTAAGTCCTAATGCAAGTTACTTGCAGCAAAGTCTGAGCAAGCTTCTGCGACCATGAACTCTCCGTGCCGACTCCCGACTCCTGACACCCAAGAAGTCTCGGTCGACGGCTCCACTGGTCGGTGCCCGATGAACCTCTTCCCACGGGTCCTGTAACCGGACGCCCGAGTTCCCAGGTTACACAACACTGGTGTGCCTATCGTGGGCCAACCGCTGGCCAACACCGCGAACTTAATAACTCACACTCGCCTCGCGTTTCACTTTACTCGGCCCGGGACTCATTCATAAAGTCACCTGTGTGTTACGTCATCGACACCAGTGTGGCCACCATTGTCGAGCAGAAAATCCCTGACATTAACAATATTTATCCCGAGACTTCTTGAAAGAGCCGGATTTGATTACATTGATAAAACCCCCGCTCTCATTGGGGTACAAAAAAATCTAGAATAACGAAAGTTTATAATTTTTTATATTTAACAGTAAGTGAAATCATTGGATCACAAAAATCATTATGTTATATTATTTATACATACAAAATATATGATTTAAATACATTTACTACAGCCTATGACATTAATTTTTTGTTCGCCACTGAATGAATGCGACAAGTTGCTGCTTTATGCAGCAAATCATAATTGATTAACTAACAAAATTGTTAATTATTTATCTGAGTTATGATGGTAACACACGCGTCACTCACTAGAATTAGGTCCCTGTCTTCAGACATAAAATCATCAAAATGACACTTCGGTTTTTTGACCCCAAAAAATATGTCAAATACTGTTTTAGTAAAATTTCAATATAATCCCTATTTTTGTGTTTTATAATTTTATTTCCAGATCTCAAGAAAATAATAATCTCGACCACTCCTTTGAACTGTACAATTACAAGTGTACTAGGTAACTTGTGATGAATGTAGAAAATGAACAAGTCGGAAATAAGTAACTACACAAATTTAGGAAGGTCGTACAACAAGATGATGGTGGTGTGATTGTAGATCACTAATGGTTTACATCGTGAAAGGTTAGTTAGAATGGGACAAAGACAGTATCAATGGAAACTTTAAACCTGTAAACAAAACCTCTTGAAGCGTCACGTGTCTAACATCTTGTAGATACTGTTTGCGATTGGGCGTCAACAGCATTGTTGTGAATTGAATTGTAGACTGATTGCATTACACAAATTAAGCTACGATTCGCAATTAAACGGATTAAGGGTCAGTAGTATTTCGTAACAATGACTACTTACGACCTCTATCTACAATGTACTGTAATTACAAGACTCCTGCATTGTTTCAGTTCCATGAACCTCGTGGTTCCAGTGATCAGCCAACAGATTGAGCGCGCAACGCTTACTCCCTCTCAGCGTACTCTCGGCCTCTCGTCGTAAAAGTGGTTTAAGTATTTTGAGAAAATACAAACAAAGAAATATTCAGACAAGCATCTCTCTTAATGAAACGTTTAATTTAAGAGATGATTCGTTACTAAATTCTTAAAACTATATACAACTAACACCCTAGTAAAAGAACTACTGGCTAAAAAAATTACTATTAGGAATTACTTACTTGTATTGATACAAACTTAAGGTTGATTCTATAATCGAGCTTAGAGGCTCAATCTAAGTCACACAAGGAAACTATATGTATTTACCTGTTATTCTTTACAATAACATTGTGAATTATCAACATATATTTGTAAACCTTAATTATATAAAGCTGTATACCAAGTTTAACACAATACTTTAATTACAAATCTAAGTATAATGTTTATTATCTTCAATCTAACTTTCTGACTCGAAAAGACGAAGTACTGTATATACCAATTTCAATATGTCTGTAACCGATTGACATTGAGCTATGATTCAACATTCTACATTCAATTCATTCTACATTCAACATTCATTCTAGAGCAGTTTATTTTTGTGCAAATTAGAATAGTATTGAATATAAAATAAAAGCCTCAAAAACGCTCATTTTTGGGTTTGCCGACAATGGGCTGAACCGTCCCATTTTCGAACTTTACTGAATAAATGCTTATTTACATGTCTGTAGCAATATACTAAAACATTATTACGGTTACCGAGATATTAAAAAATCTAAACACAGTACGTTGTATTTTGAGGCTCCAATGTTAATCTTATGGACGTGAAGGAAACATTAATATTTCACTTATTAACCAATATTTTTGGATAAAACTTTATATTTAGCTTCATGTGGTTGAGATCCATCCATTTATGCTTAAAAATCATAGTTTATGTGTTTATCATGGCAGCAAATCTGCATACTCTTTTCCCATGTTAATAATATACGGAATAGGCAAACTCCTTTATTTATGGACAGATGTTGATAAAATTTGGTATAATAGTTAAAAATTATTAATTTGGTATAAGTGTTTATGGTAGAAATGCCTACTTTCAGTATTCCTCACAGCAGCAAACCTGGATACTTTTTCCCATGTTAATCTTATGGAGAATAGGCAAACAATTATCATGTTTATCGACAGATTTTGACCAAACTTGTAATATATATATTATTATATTATTGATATGGAAATTCGCTGAGGACGCAGGTCTGCTGCGACGGGGATATAATGGTTTATGCGGGTGATATTATTTCAAAGGAACTATATGTGAGGAATGTAGTGTCTGCGACGAGGAAGTGAAGTCCCATCGCAATAAAGGTTACCTCCTGAAACAGGCGCATCAGCAATATCCATCCCATAACAGTAACGGCTGGACCTCCAATTCCATTTCCATAAAAGAACATCCTTACAATTTTATCCAGCGGAAAGTGCATTGAAAGTGCAAGTGAATCGCCTTAAAACAATTTTCCCAAGCTAAATTGCAAATAATGGAAATAACTGAGTCAACAGATATTTTAATGAAATTTGCATAAATTTCGCACGCAAAACTTGACACCGATAATTGAGATATGCTGGTAATATATTTTGATATTAATAGTTAAGCTAACAAATTGTTATACATAGTTCGAAACGATCCCCTGCAATTTTTGGTTTGATAAGAAACCTTATTCGAACTTAATGATGACGTTCCAGCACTAGTTTTACGGGCAAGTATGTTTAAGGTCAATCAATTTAATTATTGGTCTATGGTGTTTTAAAAGAAAACTAAATTGAAGGTGCAGTTTTAATATCCTGTTTGCTAACCTTTTTCCCCACAAGCTTCTTTATAAAATAACGAGGTTTTATAACCACTTTTATTTTAATAAGGTTACTTTGAAAGTGCACGTCAGCCGTAAGTTTTTGTAAAACCTCTCGACCTATGCGAGCTTGAACGGAGGCTAATGAGTTTTAGGGCGCTTTATAATAAGCAAAGTGTAAGAGAATTTTAATCAATTTCCTTCCCGACCTAAAGCAATACGGTCTACTCGGAGAAACTAATAAGTCCAGACGAGTGCCTTATGATAACAACCGCAGTGGAGCTGGAGTTCATCAAAATGTTAATCATCGTTTAATGATTTTCAGGAGTTCGTATCAAAGTTTAAAATTACAACAGACAACTTCTAAGCACGTCGATGGAAGGCTTAATTTAACCGCTGAGAGGACTCTATTACTTATTTTCTCTTGTACGTTTCCTGAATTGAAACCTCAACGGGTGGATGAATTTATACTAACATTTCAGATAATCGAAATTTACTAATAAATTAATATAAAATAATCGTATATTTATGTAATTCACAGCTTAAAGTTAAGATCTATTAATAATTAGGCTTGTTTTAATCGACTGACTTATTATTATTATTTTTTAAATACTAAATCACATTAAAATTCCAATAATGATCTTATCTTTCGTATAAAGTGCTAAACTTAAATTACTAAATCACATTGGTAAACAGTGTGAGCATTGATTACAGGTTTTTGAAGTTGTAACGAACATACTGGTTAAGTTAAAAATCACAAAATTAGTAAAAATCACTCATACTTTAATACTAAACTTTCATGATTATAAAATCTTTTATAATAGTGTGTTAAATTATCAATATAATTTTTAAAATGTTGAATTTTTCGTCTTTAAAGGTTCTTTGATTTTCTCGGTTGAATGCAAACTAAGCTTTGATTTTCCAGACACTTTGGTAGATACAATATTTAACTATAGTTTCCACCTCCGTAAAAAAGAAGTTTTTTTCATATCCAATCCAATAACAATAAAAATATTCCATCGACGTTTTACCAATTAAAGTTGTTTCGCCCAAGTAAATAACTTGAGATAAAGAGTCCCCTGATAAAGACCCAATTTAACGACTCAATTCTTCTTCCTGCTGCCCTTTAGCGCTTCCCTTGATGATAAGGGTAATGGTGAGGGGGGTCACAGGACGAAATACGGCAAGTTACGTATGGCTCAGGAGAACAACTAGAGGAAACTTGTTTTCAATAATTCGTGCGTTGAATTCCCACACGATTTTTAATGTAAAGGATAATAAAAAGTCCAAAAGTGTTGCAATGAACACGAAAGGTTTTACGAATACAAATACACACGTAGGAAATGTATTTCATGTTATAAAATAATTTATAAAGCTCCATATAAGCTTCGTGTAATCTATAGAAAGATCCGCCTTTGCACACAGAGCGATTAGTCGATTAGTTGTGGGAAAACAAAAATAGAACGAAGTGGACGCGTAAATAAACTTGAGGTTTGGAAAAACAGATTCCCACCAATTTTTATTTGAGACGCTACGAATCACGCTACCAACGCAACGCTCAGTGTATGAAGTTCAATACAGACGTGCATTAGCCGCCTCAGCATAACCACGTCTTATTCTGCGTCGTAGTTATGCTGCGACATTCTTTACAATTCGTCACAGACGCAGGCAGTATTTTCCTAGCTGTGTCGCGGAAAGATTTGTAGCGAGAACTGACTGAGTTTAAAATTGTCATATGCGATATTAGTTCTCGGAATTAGGAAAAAGTTATTAGGGTTAATGATGTTGATGAAGATTCAAGAGGAGCGGGATGAAGAAGATGTATTTGATGGCTTCGTTAAAATCTCGGGAACAGTGATGTGACATGTACCGAAAACGTAATTCTGAGCAGGTGTTGGATTTGCTGATTTATAAACACTCTTTTGGTGGTAAAACCCATATTTTGTTCTATACTTGGTCCTTTTTCATCAGATCAAATCAAATCAAACGATTTATTGTTCGGAAACATTGATACAATGTATGAACATGGTCAGTACAGTAGATTGGAAACCACAGCATAGCCTAGAAACATTAAGTCGAATCAAGGTCAAAAAGGCATCTTGATACTTTGCAAAAATGGTTATGATATTCAAGAATACAAAAATTCATTAAATGTTGCTGATTTTAAAACATAAACTAGAAACACATAACAAGTGAAAATAAAATATCACAATATTGATTACTTGAAAATATACAAAATTATCATAGTTTAGAATTACATTCTGGTCATTTACAATAAGAACAATTGTCTGATATACATAGGCTAAAAATGCAAAATGGTCATGATGTTTAAAGATACATTTTCATGTTGGTCTTGTAGTTCTACGAGTTCTTCGTCTTGGTTGTTCGAAAACGTCACTTTCGGTTTTGTAACAGGCGCATTTCGAGTTTCTATTTTCAAAATAAAGGTTTCTGACGCAGCGCAACTCAGACTTGAGAGCTCTCAGAACGGTCGGCCTGTGTCGCAGGGATTCCGACGCACGTCGTAGGAAAAAGCTTACACGGAGTTCCATTAGAGAAGTCATCTGCGCATTAGATGCGCATGCGCAACGCAAAAACTATACGTAAACCTGTAAAGACTGATCGTCAATTTTCGTTGAAATCATTATTATTATTTATGAGAAGTGTTTGTATGAAAATGACTTCATTAAAACTCCCATATTCCACCAGGCCAAAAGTAAGTGGGTTTAAAAAATTAAGGATAAAACGTTTACACAAATTATTATATTCAGCAAAGAGCCCGATTGGCTGGGTAAGTCATTCTCATAATCGTGCAATTATGATGCCTGATTTTGGTTAAATTTAATTAATTCCACGAGAGTCGTACAATACAGAGCAGCCGGCGCGTTGCATTCCAGCTTAATTATGGCGCAGATGTGCGCTTACACTTCAGCCGTGTCCTGTATACGTGACCGAGGCTCACTACATGGAAGTTTGGCTTACTCCGTTGTCTCTAGTGGCTGCGATACCAACAGAACCCTTCCGACACTGTAGTGGTTTGTACCACAGACTTTAAAAACACAGCTCCTCCGACACTGTAGTAGTTTGTACCACGGTCAGTACCAACACAGCATCTCCTGCACTGTAGTATACTGTACCACAGTCGGTACAAAGACAGCCCTTCTGACACTGTAGTAGATTGTACCACAGTCGATATCAATACAGCCCTTCAGACACTGTAGTAGTTTGTACCACGGTCAGTACCAACACAGCATCTCCTGCACTGTAGTATACTGTACCACAGTCGGTACAAAGACAGCCCTTCTGACACTGTAGTAGATTGTACCACAGTCGATATCAATACAGCCCTTCCGACACTGTAGTAGTTTGTACCTCAGTCGGTACCAATACAGCCCTTCCGACACTGTAGTAGTTTGTACCTCAGTCGGTACCAATACAGCCCTTCCGACACTGTAGTAGTTTGTACCACAGTCGATATCAATACAGCCCTTCCGACACTGTAGTAGTTTGTACCTCAGTCGGTACCAATACAGCACTTCCGACTCTGTAGTAGTTTGTACCTCAGTCGGTACCAATACAGCACTTCCGACTCTGTAGTAGTTTGTACCACAGTCGGCATCAACACAGCCCTTCCGACACTGTAGTAGTTTGTACCACAGTCGGTATTAACACAGCCTTTTCAACACTGTAGTAGTTTGTACCACAGTCGGTACCAACGCTAGCTGGGGCCAAAACAGCTTTGCTAATACCAAATGTAGTAACTGATCCCCTTTACACCTAATAGGTAAAATTAAATTGCAAGTTTTCACGTGTATTTAGGCGGCAAAATGCAATAAAATTTTTAAGTGTAATTTTAATTCAATTCAAGAATTCTATGCTATAACCAAGTTCATACACTAGTATTTTAATGTATCTTAACAAATCATTTAACACAAATATGGTTGTTGCTTTAAGGTTCTCATACATACGCGTGCTATGAAATCTTTCGAAAGTTAAGTAAATGAAATAAATAGTGTAAAGCTATTTCATAGTATATCAAAAGATAATTTTGTCTACGACAATTGTTTATTTCGTCTATAACAAAAGCAGGACTTGGCAAAACAACAGGGACCAGTGTAGCTTTCAGGGATGTTTCCAGTGGAAATGTATTAAGTTGGGGACAGGCCAATAAGATCGTGATAAAACAATATGGCCGCCATCAGATAAGCGAAATGTGGGAATTGGGACTACCAACAAGCTCTGCGAAGGAGAAATACAATTTTGCCTAAGATTGTATCTTTGGATTTAACTAAGATAAATATTTACAGAATGACTGGGTGACTTGAGCATTTATAATAAGTCAGGGTAAAAATATTGCAGTAGGTAAAAATAAAACGTTTAATAATATAGTTCACATGTCAATCGATTTGAAAAAATAATGATTTTCGTGGTGGTGGTGCACACACCTTTATATAGCATTTCGATATTTGTTTAGTTACACTAGTCTCAACCTACATCAGAAAGGGTCGAAACAAATTTTCCCTGGAATAAAATTAAATTGTTATAGTAATCTATTTAGCCACTACATTTGTTTTCGTTATAAAGATAGTACAAAAGAGTAGCAAGCTAAAAAATGTAAGATAAAAATGCTAATAAAGATTTGTACACTGCCATAAAATCGATAAAGCTGCATTATTTTAAATATAAGAAAAAATTAGGCAAATAAATGACATGAAAAAAATAATATTTTGTATCACAAACATAAATTTTTACTTCACTTTTAACGTTAATCACATTACACAAGTAGATTAATCAATTGACACTATTGGTGCTTCTAACTAAACATAATATTTTGAATAAATAATATGTAAGAATAAAATAAAAGTAAACACGTGAGTTTAGAAAATAACCATACACTACTTCAAGGAACTCCAATATTTGTTGGACATTTCGGTGGAAGAAAGACAGCAAGAGACAGAGGTTCCGAAGGCTGGATTTTTTACCACTACGTCATCTTGATTGATCGCTGATTCGTCTTGTTTTTAAGGAAAGAACTAAATGTTTTCTCCCTCCAAGATAAATGACAGGGATGGGCTGATGTGGCATTATGTAGTCTTAAAGTCCTTTGTTTTTGTCTTTACGAAGAAAACGTCGTAAACTAGAAAATATAAACACTAAAATATAAGGATGTATAAAACTCATTTACATAATTAGAGATACTTTCAAGGAGATGGTTTTGTAAATTATTATATAAAAAGGTAATGACAAAACATTAAAACTAGTGTTAATATACTTATAATGTATGATGTTATTTCATATATTTTTTTGTAACATTATCAAACGCAAACAATAAAAACAATGATATATTGCGAATACAGCTTGCCCGCTACCACACTCGATTCTATTGTCAACAAATATTTCATCGATGGCTATGTTTGCTTGGTCTACACAGAGCTGAATTTTCAATGACAGAAAACATTTGTTTCTTTATATTCCTGTCGTGAAGGTCTGTGAAAAAGTTCAATTCAACTACAAATTTGACATTTAATGCATTCACCCAGTAAATATTAGTTTGCAATAGACTTATTGTCATTACTGAACGAAAACACTCCAAGTCAACTTGTTCAACTGAGTTTTGAAACAGGAAAGAGATTACGCCTTATAGGGGGCGGGGTTTAGGTTCCCAAAAAGATTCTATTATTTTAACTAATTTGATTATTATTTTTGAAATAATAACTCCATAAAAGATATTTAAATAAACATATATGTAGTTTAATAAATGATGTATTTTTTATATTTGACTTAAGGGAGAAAGTATGTGTCGGTCCACTGATACTGTTTATTTAAAAAATATATCATGTTATTTATGTAATAACAGGATTTAAAATAATAATTTTTTTTAAATTTATTATAAAAATAATTAATTTGTCATTTTTATTATTAGCAATCAAAAACAATGCACTAAGTAATTAATTAAAATAAAGTTCATGAGTGGAATAAAGTCTACGTAGATAACTGACATTTTTAGAAAGGGCTGGAATAAAACATTTTGATATTTCGCGTTCCAGTTCCAGTTCCAGTTCCAAACTAATCACGGAACTGGGAGGATGACAATCACGTTTTCCAGTTACGGCGACCACGTATGAATCACACATCTCGACGAACGTGTGACGTTTTTATTTCTCTTTTATTCCAACATCAAAATGCATGAGGCCGACGCGGCTCGCTACATATTTATACCTGCATTGCCAAAGTGGGCCCAATTTGGCTTAACAGCGTTTGCGGCCAAAGATCCTTTGTGGTCTCATTTGCATTATTCGCCCAGCTGTTTCTATCCCACGAGTCTTCAAAATATTTTGGAATCTTTTGATTTTCTCAAACTTACTAAAGCTTGAAGTGTTAGTTATTCTGTATAGAATTTAATGTTTAAACATTTAAAATAATTAGCCCACAATTCAATTAAAAACAAAATATAAGTCTTCACCACAGCCGCCATATTGGATTTTGTTCACATAAGTACAGTTTGGTTGACGTTAAAAAACTAGAACATAGTTAATCATTAATTATAGTTTTGACAAATAAATCCTGTTTCGATAAACGTAAATTCATTATCTGAAAATATATTAATATGATTTTTATGACAAAAACATGGATGCCACCATTAAAGTACACTCTTTGTTTGTTGCAAGTTGTTTGTAACATTTGCATAATTGTTTTTCTTCATAGGTGTAATTTTTTCGCATACAAAAGAAAATTAATTAAAATCGGTGCTTAAGTACATAAAATACATGATCGCTTATATTAAACAATTAACTATAAAACCTTATACACAATATGTACGTATTATACAGGGATTAAATTCAACAAATTAATATCTAAACTTGAATGTTAAGATACTCGTTACAGTTATTAACAGACTTAGTCTCCTCTAATGTAGTCTGATGTATTCACAGTTTAGATTTAGATTCATAAAGATAACGAGGGCCATTTTTAATATAGTATAGTATTAATTACCAAGTTACTGTGATCATACTTAATTTTTTGAATCAGCGTGAAGTAAAGACAACAAATAAATTATTTACAAAACTATACCAGATATACCAGCAAATACGATATAAAAAATAATATATACTAGCAACATTTAAAGCTCGAATCTAAATGTTCATGGAAAGATCTGTTTTATATTACGCCAAGCCAAAATGACAGCAAATACTGTTAGACAAACCACATGTATTAAATTTAGTTGATTTTTAACACTACATAATTCTTCAAATTTCAACATGAAGATGTCGAAACTCTGCTCTTTCTACTACCTCACGTCTACCTTTTGTAAGACAGGTAATCAACGAACATATATTAATTTGTGTAGTAAAATCTATATCATCGACTAGTACACTATGTGTGTATTCGTTAAAAAAATATTAACGTGCATTTAACTAGTTATAATGGGTTATTAGTCCTACTAGACATAAATCGAATAATCTATAACATCCTACACTATTTGTATAAAAATAATATGAATTATTATTATAATTAGAGGCGGAAAAACATATTATTTCTGAAAACCTAGAAGATAAGTTTTAAACCAAAAGAACATTTTGTAAAATAATATATACATTTTGTAATCACAACTCTCCATTCAATTATTAATCTATTCTAGAGACGGTAAATCTATCAGCGTGGGTATTTTAAGACGAATATTATTGGATGGTGAGTGTGGTCATTTTGATTATATTATGTTACTTTGTTTCTTATAATGATAATCACGTCATTTGTCACGGTCATTAACGATTCCTCATGGTCAAAGGCAGCTGGAGTAAGTCTGGGGTCGAACCGGTTTCCTTATGAATCGGACTCTCTACCACTAAACCTATTGTAATGGATTATCATCTTATATAATTTATACTATTATTATTGTCTGTAAATCCGTGTTTACAATTGATTTTTAAAATGATAAATGTATATAATATTATAAATGTTTAAAAATGCTAAACTTATTAATATGTTCAGTTACCTTATACTATATACGTTTTATTTATCATTTTAAAGTATTCATTCAATATTATAGTACAGAAAATACAATGGAGAGGAACGACAAAGCAATATTAATAAAGGCTGAAGCATTCTTTTGCCATTAATGAAGCAGAATAATATTCTTCTCTTTAATTAGCTTGTATTCTTTTCGTCTTTCAAAGAACTTATTTAATAGAGTGTCATTTGGTCGGAATGGGGACATCGACTTTTGCGCTTTATGGAGATCAAAGAACAAGTCTTTTAAAGCCTTTAAATAATTTAATTTATTCAACTTAGAAAACTCCGTTCTATGAAAATGTACTTATTTTATGATCTAAAATTTTAAATAAAACCTTTCCCTGAAAAAGATTTGATTTAATATTATAAATGTAATCTAAAATAAAAAAATACCGAGGAAAACTTACTTAAACTAAAAGTATTAAAGTACTGTATAATGAAACCTGAAATAGGTCAGCTGTAGTTAAGTTTGAAAAAACTAAATGTACTTATAAAAATTTAAATTAATAAAAGTCTATTTAGAACATAGATGTCTATATAGTTTACTTTCAGAAAATATATTCTCCTGTTTATTATTAAGGACAAACTAAAAAACGAGAGCTCTAAAATCATATTTTTATCTAATCCTGAAGATGATTATATGTATATGACATGGGTAACAATTAATTATTAATACATTTCATAGCTTGTAATCTATAAAATTCATAATATTTTTGAATTATTTTACAGCGTAAATCTACAGAAATACTAATTTACACCTTAAAACGTCACCGAAAAAGGTACCATTGTTACTCCAATGTTGTTGTTTCGAACCAATGTTGTTAAAGATAGAAACTAGTTAAATTATTTGTGATTAGCACTAATTTTTTAAATATTTATCACACCCCAAAATAATTGTTTGGAACAGATTGTGTTAATTAAAAAAACATTATTGAATTGACCTAAGGTGTAATGATGGCAGTTTGTTTACTCTTTCATCCTAGGAAGTGCCTCCTACATGCTTCCACACAATCGCTTCAAAAGGCCCAAGTTTCGACTCACACCTTATCTGCAGCGGCCATATTGTTTTATCTCCACCACTGGCTGGCTCCCAACTTTATCCATTCTCCACTCCGCTCTGCCAAGCCTCTTTTATGATTCCGCCGACGACAAAGCTATTAACGCTCCATGCAATAACGTTTACCCCTATAGGACGACCGTTGTCGGTGACGTAGTTAAGGTAGTACTGTATACTTTGTAGATGCACAGATAAACCGGTACACATTTGACATAATTTGACTATATAGTAGTCAAAATATAGTTATTCAAAATTTAATAGCTTCTGGAAACAACTTTTTTAATACGAAAAATATAACGTTCAGCTGGTTTTGAATAAATATGATTTAGTTTTATTGAACAGTGTGGTATCGAAAGTAAGGATTCCTGTATTTGTTGAAAAATAACTTTTTTTAACTATTATTTACTACAAAAGTAGTAAAACTATCAAAATATACTATCTATAAATGTTGACGCGAACTTTTTTCCATTGAAGTTAGCTTTGAAGTAAACCATAAGTGGTCAATTTGGGTAAACCTCATTTTTGTGATGTTATTTAAACAAGGCGATATAAACCTCTCAGGGCTGTATTACGAATACAACCTGGTTAGATTATGACAGGAAATTAAAATAGATTTTGTAATAGATATTTTAATTTAAACATCGTACAAAAAGCTACGTAAACATAAAAATAAATAATAAATAAAACAACTTTGTTAGACATATAGCCTAGAGTATTTCGTCTCACCCAATCATTTTACATTTAAATTGTTTCAAGACAATAGTTGCCATTTACTTTGATTGCGTTTGGGGCTAATAACTTAACAACTACAATAATAATTCACTAACATTTAAGTTTTTAAAAGAATATGGTATTTAGAGAATATGCATTTATAGAAACTATACGTGACTTAAAATTATATAAATAGAATTTTAGAACTTTATTGTCTGTTGAATTTATTAAAACTAAACGAGGCGCGACAAACTCGATTGTTCAGAGTGTATATTAAACTGTTGATTGACAGAAACGTCAATTTTACAAGAGTGGAACATATTTTAAAAATACTTCTGCATATTTCAGAGTTTTCTGGAATACAGTATAAAAATAGTACAGAAAACACCCTACTGCATATAAAAAATCAAATATAATTTTTAATTGTAACAATAACAATAGTCATAGATATATTGCTGGGTCAAAGAAGAATTTATTTCCTCCAAATATAAATTTTCATGTTTAAAATATTGTATTGTTAACATAGAATAGTATTGTGAATACCATAATCTACATGTTCTAAAATGTACTTAATAAAAAGTAATTTTCAAATTGCTCACAAAGCTTATTAAATTTTTTTACTTTCTCCTGCTTTTCGGAAAGATTTGACAATCATGTAAAAAAAATTTATAGTTGTATAAAAAGTAGCAGTTTTTGCTATTTAACGTAGAATATTTAACTTTTTATACATTTTAGTCTATAAAATATTTATAGGTAGTAATGTATACTCAAGCTAATTTTAAACGGGAAATAATATCACCAAGTTCTATATTTATTCTGCCTCACTTAGGTTCAGAGTAACAAGCTGTATTACAAAATTAAACAGCATACAAAGCCGGATATGTGGGTAATTATTGATAAAGGCAAACACAGAAGTTTAAAGTTGCAAGAAGCCAAGTTCATAAGAGAAGAGGGGCGGAGGAACTGCTACAGTTTTACAAACTCAGCCAGCTTTTAGCACTTTTGGTTATTGTCAAGTTAGAGCTGAATAGTAGTTTAATTTCTCAAAGTTTCCAACAAACTCGCCTAATAGGAAACGAACTACTAATTACATTGTATGGTTCACGATCAAACAACTTGAGCCTTATATCATTAGTTATTATTATTATAACTAAACTTTTTGGAATAATTAATTGTGGTAAATTATAATTACTAATGGCCTCATTTAGAAAAAAAAATTATAATCCAAGGATAGGAATTTTGATTAATTTTGTTAACTTTAGGGTGACGTTCAAAAATTCAAAATAATATTTTTATTTACTAATGCATTTCAAAATGTTACAATATCGTTTCGATATAGTTAAAACGTTTCATTAGCTTGTGGTTTCAAGACTTCGTCTCTGGTATGAGCAAGTCATTGCACTCATCTGTTCAGAACAGAAACTATTGCAAAAGTCTATGTAACATCTGATTATGACAATAACATCATGCAGATTAAAATTCAATGTTCAACTATTTACAAATAACTACATTTTTCTTTCACTGGGTTTTCCGTTTCTAACGTACTTTTTTGTAATTATTAACTCGTAATATTTGTTTTAAGGAATAATAATTAATTAACTTCAGATTTCTAGATGATAAAAATTAATTAAGTGAATATGACTTTATTGTTTAACATATAAATATTTTTAGATCACCTAATGCAAAAATTGTTTACTATAAGTCTCTAATAGACTTTCAGAATTAGAATATAAAACCATAAACACTAGTAAAATGTTTACAATGTAAACAAATAATAATAAGAAACAAATATAATTAAAGTTTCAGTGTTTTATATTTGTTGTCAAGTTCCATATATTATTTACGTTAAACTCTCTTGACCAATTATTGTCTTTATAAGATATAAAATATCTATTTGCAGTAGCAGGTGACAACAACCATGGGTAATAATTATAGACTATTCACTATCACAACGTTTAAATGCGGTAACCCCTTCACTATACAAAAAGTGTTTAGTTACACAAATAAAAATGTTTATGGTTTATTTTAATTGTTTACAATTTACGAATGGTTTCATTTGTTGTAAATTGTAGGGAAAACAAACTGCACGATAACAAAGAGCAAGTAAGAAAAAAATAGTGCAAATACGAAAGCAAGTAACGAGGTAAGATTTCCAAACAAACCGAATGTGACTTTACTCGATTACTGTCTCCTGTAAACTTTGTCCTGAGAAGAGCGACAACCTCCATTGCATTATCAACAACTGCTGGTCAAGATATTCACCGAAACCGAATCAAACGAATTTAGGAGAGACCGACTATTTTTATACCTAAAATCTTACAATCGCCCTTCAATTAACTAGGTTAATAATATTGTCGGATGCAAATACCGTGGAAACACGGGCAGTAATTTACAAATAGAACGATGTACAGTGAACTAATGAAAATTTCACTGTGTTTTAAGGTCATTTGTATGCTAATCGAGATGTTATACTCGAGCTGAGTTTTACATTTTTATTGCGCGTGTAGTATGTTCAATTTAGCGAGAGAATTAAACCATGCTAGATAAATCATTGGTTTAGTGGATGAAAACGATTCCATAATGAATAAACCGATCATCCCCATGGACTTGTTGAATGAATAAATTTATCACCCCCATGGCCTTGTTGAATGAATATATTTATGAAGATAGATTTGTATTTGTTGAATATATTTGTACATATATTTTTATATTTTTACATATATATACATATATTTGTTGAATATATGAACCAATCAATTCCATAAAGTGTTGAATTAATTAACTATTCAATGAACTTAATATTCATTCAGTTAATTCATTAACTAAATGAATATTCGTCAATGAATTTTTATTATTTTTAGCATTGAATTGTAAAAATGGATCATTCCCGATAGTCAAAATATTTTACTGATTCTTGGTTACCTTCAAATGATACATTTTACAAAATTTATATAAATTTAAGTCTTAAAAGTATGTTGAGAGAATGTCACCCTACTAGAGAGATCTATAAACTTTACATGTTTGTAAACTGAAACTACAAATGTATGTTTATATTATCGTTTTTTTA
The DNA here is from genome assembly GCA_023375725.1 of Nephotettix cincticeps. NCBI lineage: Eukaryota > Metazoa > Arthropoda > Insecta > Hemiptera > Cicadellidae > Nephotettix > Nephotettix cincticeps. The sequence continues at coordinate 24,406,763 of CM041786.1, read as the reverse complement.
TCTTTTTCTGTGCCTTCGTTCTGTCATTATTTTTTCTTTATATTGATAAATTTCTGTATTATTATAGTTATGGGCTTTTATTTGTTTCTTTCATATTGCTCTGCTCTTAATTCTGTATTTGATTCATGAACAGGTATTGTCTGCTCTAGTAACTGCTGATTATGACAATCATGCTGCTTCTGTTTTTTTACATATAACTATATGTTTTCTTTCATAGTTTCTTTTCCTACTATTTTTTGATAAATTATTTGTATAATTAATTAACTTGTTCTTCTAGAACTATTTTCTTTCTATCTGTGTTTCCTTTAATTTTATGACCTTGTATGTTCACGCTATTCTGTCTGTCTGTATTTCTTTATAATCATAAAAATCTTCATATTTTATTATCTACGAATTGGTTCTGCTAATTGCTTTTCATAACATAGATTATATACCTTTGTACTTACCTTCTGTCTTCACTTCTTTCTTGCCTTTTTTTAATTATTTCTGAATTTATACAGTTTGTATCTGTATATTTCTTATAATGATCTTTATGCGTGCTTAGATTTTTTTTTTTGTTCTAATACATTTAGTGGTTTTCTTTTCTGTCTGGCTGCTAATCGAGCGCTGTTTGTATTCCTGGAGATTGACTTTTCTACTGTGTAAACTTTGTAGAAGAGCGAAACAACCTCCATTTCATCTTGTCTGGGTCAAGATTACCCGAACGAAAAAATATTTATATTATTTTTCTGACTATCTTTTATATGGTTATTTCTGTCTGTATATGTAATACCATGAGACAAATACCATAAAGTGTGAAGTTTCATTGTTTTAAATGATAATAATTTCATTCGAGTTTAAATCTAAGTTATTCTATTATATTTTTGTTTTTGCTGAAGTTTTTCTTTAACAAATAAAACTTTTGGTATTATTCCTTTGTTATTTCGTATTCTGATGTGATGTATATCTCTACACCATGGCCTTATTTATGTTTGTAAGTCTACTGATTTTATTTGTTGAATTTTTTTGTTTTATTTTATATTTTTACATATATTACTTGTGTGTTCTGTCAATTCCATAAATGTCTTAATGTTGTTCTACGATATTGAGTCTATTCATTGCGCGAATTCTATTCTTCTTTCTGTTCATATTTTTATTTTTTGGACTATTCTGTAGATCTTCCCTTCCTTGCTTGCTGTTTTTTCTACTGGTTACCTCAAATGATACCTAATTATATAATTTAAGATATATTTTGATTGAGATGTGCATCACTTGCTACTATGATAAACTTACACGTCAACTGATACAACTACTGTACTTTGTATTGCTTTATCGTTTTTTTTATCTTCTGCCCTTCGTTCCATGTATATGTTTTATTCTACAAATGTATGATAAAAGTTTAAAATGTATTATTATACACGATTAAAAAGAACATCTATTGTATATTTTACTAATCTATGATTTCTATTCATATTTACTTATTTATAATTTGTATTTGATTCACATTTGTATGTATCAAAACAGGTAAATTTCAAATTTAAAAATCTATATTTTATTATCTTTAATTTTGTTAAGATTATTTATTAACATACATGAGTATTTTATCATAAAATTTCCCTTTACCGTAAGGTTGAATTGATTATATTGCTTATTTAAAAATAATAAATTTGAAAGATTACATAACCGAAGAAGACCGTTTCAGAACATATACTATATCATTTATGGTCCAAAATTATAATCTTTATGAAAGTACATAATATTAATGGTACTTCAGAAATTTTACAAAATCATGAAAAATTGTAGATATTGCAAAATTATCTGAGCTCGAGAAGGAAACAATCTGCTAGATATCCGAAAGGATTTACATAACTTACCAGAAAGAAGAATAGAATATACCTATTGTTCACTTACATATACAGCGATCACAGTATATTTCTTATGGCCTCCAATGCTTTGCTCACCTGAAATAAGCAATAATATATGAATTTATACAGTTGTATCAGATATATTAGTTATATATGATATGAAATTATTAATAATTTTTTAGCTAAATTCAAAATACACAATGTGATAAAAGTATATTCATCCTTTATTTTAATAATCGAGTTTTAGTATTGTATTACTAGACTGTAGATAATTAAAAAAGACGTTCATTCAACTCCATCCTGTACGGAAAATACAGCATATACATGCCGGATTATATTCCCGCAATCTTTGTAAAAACCTTTCTGCGTACAGCCTAAAACGTTTGAGAAAACCTATATTTTATATCTGTTTTGCTGTTACTCGTAATATATGACAGGTAGTATAAACCGTGCAGAAAATGGATTATTTGTTATTAAATCCCCAGTATACTATAACATGAGTGTTTTTGGGGATGTTTTAAATAACAATATATATCAAAATTTAGAAAAGTGTTTTTATTACACATAGTGTGAAACATTACATAATTTTGAGTAAACTCAACAATTTTTGTAAAAATTAAATTTACATACTTGTAAATTAAATTAGTGCCCTACTATAATAACATTCTGCAATTATTTTTAATCAACACAACTGGACAGACAATATTCAAACTACACAACAAATTTCGACTGAAACCAAGACACTTTGATGATACAGGTATAAATATTCAGCGGCCGCGGCGAACTTCATGCATTTTGATGGCTCTCGCTGCGAACAGAGAAATAAAAAATGTCGCGCTCACGTCAAAACTTTGATTTATATCGTGAACTCCGATACGGGACCGAGCGAATTGAATAAATAATGTTCGTATGCGTTGTTTGTCTTTCGGCACGATATTCGGCGAATTGATGCAAAGTCGTCACAGCTTATATAACATGGTTTGGGTATTTTAAGTAGAACTTCCTTAACTTTAACTTTTTGAGACGATACAGAGAATACATTTTCTGCAGAACCTCACTAAGGCTGAATGTTGAAATAATTTAAGAATGCTCTTCAACTATATTACTAAATTAAAGAAAAGGTTTGCATTAAACTGGTTGCTCATAAAAATAGAATTATCTAGAAATGGTGTATTTGTAAAATAATGAAAACTTGAGTGTTGTTGGTAATTTATCTCTAAAAATACTATATATATTCCCATTTTGTAATTATTATACTCTCTATAATTATTGTGTTTGATCAAAATGACAATTTTATTAACTCGTTAAACTAGAATTACGTGAGAGGGTAAATAAAAAATGATTTATTTTATAATCATTGTTATTAATTTGAAAGTTGGACAACATATTTATCAAGCTCAAACTAATTTTAAATGAAAATTCTCTTAGCTTCAATATTATTACGTTTCATTAAAATGGTTATATTGGAAGTTTACATTATTATTTTTGAATTTGTTTCTAACAAAATTGCTTCATCTTACTGTGATCTTTATCCTTACTTCTAAATATATGCCAAACTAATTAAAAAAATAAATTCATAAAATAAAATGTTTACAATTTAAAATTTTATCTTATTATACACAATTTAAGTTGATATAAAAGTATTGGTGATTGAAAACAATATGATGGTTTCTGAAGGGGGAAAATTAAGGAAAGGAAGACAATATTTCGCTACGTAACAGCCTCTAATGGACGATCAAGAGGGATGCTAAATTATGGACCCCATCTGCATAAATTATCACCAATAGATATCGCTCCAGATATAACAGCTTGATCCGCCATTACAATATTTGTCAAAGGAATTTATGCCAAACATTTACTTGAGAACACTAACATTGTTATCCGTTTTGGTTTATTGTGTATTCAGCTGATATGAATAATGCGGTTAGGTCAAACTAAAAATTAGCTCTAGTAACATAAGGTGCCAATGCGCAGTTATAAACATATCCCCCACGTATGCAAAGTGTATATGTGAACCTGTATAATTTTAACCAATTTTTTTAAACTAAATATTAATAAACGGTATCAGTGGACTGACACATACTTTCTCCCTTAAGTCAATTTAAAAAAGTAAATCTGTAATATTACTATCATATTCTTCAAAGTTTATCTAAATATTATTTAATAATTTATTGTTTCAAAAACAATCATCCCATTTCTGAAAATAAAAAGAAGAGAGACAAAGTTAAATTAATGAATTGTATGGGGGAAACATCCCCCCCCCCGATAATACAAAGCTTTTTTGAGTTGGTTCTGTTGGGAGATTTGACCTTACGCTTCATACCAAGTTTCATGGAAAACGGTTGGAAAATAAGAAAGAAATTGATTTTTTAATATTCTCCGTAATAATAACATTGGCGCTTTCAGACAACGTACTGCGTTTATCATGGACAGTAAATTTAACTTTTCTCTGGAACCGTTAGTCGTAGACAAATAATTCAAAATACTAATTTGTTTAGTTTTTAAGCTGGTTTCAATGGTGCCAGTCAAATTATACTTTACTTTTATCGTTTTCACTGAAAATTAAAAAAATTGATTTTTCTGACATTTAAAAGCCCATAACTTTTGAACCGTCATTTTTAGAGACATGCGGGTGGTGTCAGATTTTTTAGTACTCTCTGCACTATAAACTAATAAATTTTAATCAAAATCGTTAGAGCCGTTTTTGAGAAATTGGATTTTTCACGTTTTTAAGGGTTTTTAGGGGTGAACTACCCTTAAAAATCAAAAATTCAAAAAAATGAAAAAAAAACACCTGGAGATACGGTGACTATATATATACATGCCAAATTTCATCTAAATCGGACCAACGGGGTAGGCTGTGGCACTGTACACATCCAGACACACACACACACACACACACACACACACACACACACACGGACGGACAGACATCACGTCAAAACCCACTTTTTTGGATTCAGGGGACCCCAAAACGGATATATCCACCCTCAACTCAAATTCGAAAATTTTGACGAAAACAATACTTTCTCCATAATACTATGTACGGTATAAGGGGAGAAAGTAAAAACTAACAATCTTATTGAGTAACTCGTTTTGAGTCACCTTTACGTTCAGCGTACGCCGCAGTGTAAATTTATTTATTACAGAAAAAAACTTATTTATTCCTGCTCGTTTGTTATTTCTGCATTTTAACTGTTCCTGTTGAACGGGGTGGGTAGTTATTTTTACCGATTACAATTAGTTCAGGGGCTACACAATTTGTTATAATTAAAAAGAGGCTTATTAAAAACAACATTGACGGTAAACCTGAGCGTTAAACTTGACGCTCGTAAATACAGCTTCTTGCTAAATATAGTATCATTAGAGCGTTCTTTGATAACAAGTTTAAAACTTACTTAATTTCTCAGTAAAATCGTGGATTAATTTTAGAGTGAATTAATTAGCATTCCAAGATATTTAAATTGCTACTAAAGATTTTTTCTCAAAACAAATAAACGTAATTAGGATTTTTGTCAAAGTTTAATATGAAAGAAAATATAAGAACCCGTAATCTTGATCAGGAGACAAGAAGTCTAGACGAAATGAAGGTTTGAATATACCGAGGCGGTCGTTTAGGGCATGCAATGGAAAGTAAACAGTACTTTCCATCCCAAAAGAGGTACGATGAGAGGGTATCAGGATTATGCAACAGTTTTACTTTATTATTACTATACATGATGTTCAGCCATATTGATACGTAGTAGCAATGTAGACACGATAAAAATAAAATAAAAATAATAAAAATATCATTTCTTAAAGCTTTGTTTATATTTAGCATTTTAAAGGAAAAAAATATTTAACAATCATGCTTTCAGGGAAATAAAAACCCTCCTTTTAAAGTGTCTTATTAACAATATTTACATAAACATGTTCCCGTACCAGACCTTCATACTAAGCGAATTTCTTTTGATTTAGGAATTAATATTGAAGATTTAAACCAAGCTTGGGTTATATAAGATGACGGAACAGGTAATTTAGATTATTATTCAGTGTATTCCATCCGGAAACTACTCATCATGAAATTAATTTAATTAATTAAATTAGTTTGATTGGCTATTCAAGCCAAGATAAGCCAAGATAGCTGTTCATATTCTTATATATTAAAAATTCAATACAATAGCTCTAGTAGTTTCTATGGAAACCTGTTTCAAATTTTCGTCTTACAAATTGCCAACACCTCCACCTAGCTAAGATAAATTCATGTAAAAACTAGAATTACGTGGTTATTTGTTGCTGTAAACATTTACCATGTTATACGAACAGAATAATGTTGAGGATAAATTATCATAGAAACTGTCACATTGTTCAAACATCATTAATTATTATTTAGCTTCAAGCAAAGCGGATGTCATTCCGTGCTTTGAAAACACGTTTTATTCTTACTTTGTAAAAGCATGTTTCCAACATTATAATGTAATTTCTATTAAAAGTACGACTTAACTTTGATCAAAAATAAATCCAACTATTACTTGCAAAGACTTAAATGATATTATTTTTAGATGATAGAAATACAAATAACTAAGCATGTTTTATCACAATTTATACGTATATTTACACTTACAGGTTTAAAATTAATTAGGTCACTTAAATTTAAAAGTGAGTCAAACAGAATACGTTTATGTTTATTACAATAAATATTGGATTCACACTATTATTCGTGTTTTACACGGGCTTTAAGCTGTCGTGCCATTTTATACGGGACCAGTACAAAGCATTCGTGTCCTATACATTTCGACAACGTAGTTTTCTAAAAATACAGGGTGTTTGTAAAATTTTATCATTCTCCTACTCATGATCCATGGGACATAGAAATGAACGAAAATATGAAAAAGTATCTCAAAAAACCTGTGTTTACCTGGTAGTTTAATCAGCTGATGGTTTTACAATTTTGCTTGCTAAACAAAAACAAATAAAGAATCTCATAAGAATAGGAATGGAAGCTCGTAATCGGATAGCTAAAGATGAAAATTATTTGAGAATTTTTTTACGAGTTACCTTTCGTTTTTCTGAAAAGGTTAATAAGCAAAATCTTCGAATACGGGAAACTGAGAACCCCCATAATTATCAAAATCATACCAGGGACGGTGAAAAATTGAATGTTTGGAGTGGATTGTTCCAAAATAGGGTGATTGCTCCAACACCTTGCCCTCCTAGGTCGCCGGATATAACTCCTTGTAACTTTTTGTTTAGGGATTTGTTAAAGATCGTGTCTACACCAGTAAAGTGGACCACAATGTAGAATTAAGAGGAGGTTCAGGATAGCGTTTGATGAAACAACTTTTTTTATTTTTCGTCGTGTTTGGTTAAAACTGGAATTTCGAGTTAATAAACAACGAAAAACGGATTGAAGTTAGATAAACTGTAAATAAAATTTCGTTAATATTGATTGTAGTTTTATATGCTCTAAAGGGTAAATAATCTTTTTTTGATTGGTTGTACAGTGTTTTTTTGTTTTACAAACACCTTGTAATGTAAGATTTGAATTAAGACTGAAGATTTGAATTGTAATTATAATGTAAGAATAAATCCGAATATTAAACACCGACGTTGAATTGTACGTTACAATAGATTGGTATAAAAGTACAAGGAAAATATAGTAAAAGGAATCATTTAAGTGTGTTACTAAAGAGTATCACTTTGATTCCAACGCATTCCGTTCTTATCAATATAATAACAAAATATGATATGATAACAAGTATAAACACCAATTTTTATCACAGAGATCTAGACCCTTTCAGGGAGGCTTATCTGTCAGTGCTCCTACTCCCGCCACTGAGTAAGAGAGTCATCAGACCCGTAATGTATGCTGTTTGTACCGACACTAATGTCTCCCAGTTCCACCTCAGTGGGGTCTAGGCCTCCCTCCTTCCACGCGACATAAACCCCGACTGTCGCTGTCCTGTAATTGCAGACGTCTGGTGGACCGTGTCTCCGGCGCTGGGAGTCAGAGCCTGCCTCGAGGCTAAGGCTGCTATGGAACATGACATATATAGGGAGGGAGTCATGTGCCCTGCCTCGAGGCTACATCTGCTCTATAGCATAATGTATATAGAGAATCAGGTGACCCGCCTCGAAGCTACGACTATATAGCATAATGTATATAGTGAATCAGGTGCCCTGCCTCGAGGCTACGACTGCTATATAGCATAATGTATATAGTGAATCAGGTGCCCTGCCTCGAGGCTACGACTGCTATATAGCATAATGTATACAGTGAATCAGGTGCCCTGCCTCGAGGCTACGACTGCTATATAGCATAATGTATACAGTGAATCAGGTGCCCTGCCTCGAGGCTACGACTGCTATATAGCATAATGTATATAGTGAATCAGGTGCCCTGCCTCGAGGCTACGACTGCTATATAGCATAATGTATACAGTGAATCAGGTGCCCTGCCTCGAGGCTACGACTGCTATATAGCATAATTTATATAAGGAATCAGGTGCCCTGCCTTGAGGTCACATTTCTCATTAACATAATGTATATAGTGAATCAGGTGCCCTGCCTCGAGGCTACGACTGCTATATAGCATAATTTATAGGAATCAGGTGCCCTGTTTTGAGGCTACGACTGGTCTATAACATCAGGTGCCCTAAATCTAGGCTACTCTGTTCTGTATAAAGAAATAAATCAATAAGTCATGAGCCCTGTGTCGAGCTAGGTCTACTGTGTAACATGATTGGAATACAATCAATCAATCTGAGAATCCCTATGAGTACTAATTTTTCGAGTTCTAGAAATGTCATGTTTGCATCGTCGATAAATGTGATGAAAACGCAGATAACGTACAGTCTGTTACGCTTAAGCTCTGAGAGTTATCTCAAGCCAGTTGAATATCTGAGCACCATAATCAATATAGAGGGCATTACTAAACACGGTTAATTAAGATAAAATTTACTACACAGAGCCATAATATGTATAGTATAATAAAAAAAGGTTGCATGTAAAGGAAATGAGGAGGGAGGGCTACGGAGTAGTCGGCTCTGGCATGTGGATGGTCAGAGATGTGATATTTAGAGTGGCAATACCGACGAAAGTAAAGTTTAAATATGTATGGTGGCGTCTGTCAAGATGTTGATACATTATGAATTCCCCACCAGCTGGATGTTCAGAACATTCCTCGCTTAGGAAAAATAAAAACTACTCGACACTATGTTTCGTATTTTTGTTTAAATAACACATTTATAGAATAATTCTAATATAATTCTATAAAATAATAATTATTATTAACCTTGAATCCATTTCCATTAAAATTAGATTGCTAAATATAAATGGTAAACGTCAAATGGAGGACTTTTGTCCAAAACGAATTTATAAATTTTGAAAATTTTTGTTTATACACAATAAGCAACTCGAAGTTCAAATAAGTATTTTTTTTAATTGTATTTATTTTTAATAAAGTACATTTAATAAAATATGATTTATTTTTTTAATACGATTTATTACATTTATTTTATGAAATAGTTTATTATAACAACAATATAGGCAAGTTAAAAATCATAAAATACACATGACAACCAGTAGTACTACACTGCAGTTTACATTTTTTATATTATTAACGTTACAATGTATATTTAAATATAATTATTAATTTGAGTTAAACAAATATAAAAATGGAACTCGACCAAATTGTATTGAAAATAATCTATATTGAACTAGAAAACAATTATTCGATTTTAATAAATCAACGATCATTATTACGGTAAAAATTTTACGATGAATGATTTCACCATGCTTTCGGTTATAAGGAATTGCCTACAATAATTTTTACAAACGAGTGTTAAGCTAATGTGATCAGTAAACGTTGTTTAAAAGATCAAACCAAATGTAAAATCGGTAGCACTATTATTTCATCTTAAAATATAAGTGTATTATAAGTTGATAACTACTTTAAGTAAAAGGGGTTTTTATTAATTTAAAATTTAAGGTGTCGCCGGATAAAATCGGCTTTACATAGAAACCGTATCCTGTGGTGCCTAAATATTACATTAAGTAAATTGTTGACACAATATCGAAACGAAAATGTTCAAGTTTGGCCCATATACTGTAGCAAAGTGTTATTACCCTATACAGTGATCAAGCGTAGGCTTGTGCGAGTGGATGCGAGTGGATGAGTGGGGAAGTGAGTTTATTGGACAAACATTGGTCTCCGCTAATAACATTGGTGGCCTAAGCGGATTGGGAAAGATGAAAACTGCGCTAAGCCGAATTAACCGTAATCATTGCAAACAAATGCGCGTCATCCGCTTAGGACGGTACATACGCACCTGATGCAAGAACCGCGCGGTGGAACGGGGGAATCGAACCAAGTTGTTGGGGGAACTCTGGGAATGTCTACGATCAGCTGTAAGGTTACATACCTCTTCATAGCGTCCATAAAATTCGAAAAGGAATCGAATATATGGTGGGGAGGGTAGATGAGGAAATGGAATTGATACTGGTTGGTTGGGGGACTACAGGATACGTATGGAGACCAGTGCAATAGAACAGGTTCTGATGATAGGAAATATTGGAAAAATATTCTTCGTCATACTGCATCAAAAACAGCTGTTTTAAATACATGTGTTCTTCTTGTTTTTCCAAGGACTAAACCTATTATTATAATGATTTTTTAGTCCTAGGCCGCAAAAGATAATTATTGTTGTTTCGAGGTCAGCATTTGATTGTAAATAATCGATAAAGCAACAACAGTACAACAGTCACGTTCGATTTGATGCGTATTTCGGACGTTCCAGATATCGATTGAGACCGGATGATGCCTAAAAGTGTATGGGCGCTACACTTGATATAAAACAAATCAGGGATCAAGAAAGACTGCTACAACGTAAGTAATAACTTAGGTTTTACGAGTTTGTTTAATTTTATTTGCAGTAAGATGAAAAATATAGTTCAGCACACGACCCAAAATTGGATTTTTGATATATACTCGCACATTTAACAACCTCGGCTGTTCAGCTTGTAATTTTAACAGAAACGCCCGTTTTTGGTCCTAGTGATGAAATATACTATTGTAAAAAATAAGCCAACCCCTAAGAAAGTAAATAGTTAAGTTTTTTAAGTTGATTGCAACCAAAGCGTGGACAGCACGATATGGAAGGAGTAAATATAAATTGTTCTGAAGGTAGTGAAGTATATGTCAAGCACGGTGATTGATAAGGTAGGCTAATGTTAAAATTGTTATAGTAAATTATATTTTTAAGAAAAAGGGTAATCAACTTGTTTTGATATTACAAAAATAATCTAAGTAGTTTATTTCAGCCGAAATTTATTTAGTTTTTCCCAATGATTAAATTCGTAAAGTTAAGTAAGAGTTAAATTCAACAAGCCTGATAATTAAAATTGTAGACCTCTAAACAAACCTATGGTCGTAAGATTTATTATTGTGTGTACAGGTTTATATTACCATTGTCAATCAAAAACACCCGATGTCCAATTCGTAAACACAATGTGCTAGTAAAGAGGTTTTACACATTGTTCCTAACACTAACACACTAGTCAAATGAGTTTTATTTAAGTGGTAAACAAAACCATGTATAATATGTTCATATTACCTTTGTTTACAAGTTTGTTTTTAAAGCCGGTATCTCAGAATTACAATTTTAATGACAGTTATCACGTTGCACAATCAATCTTGTCATACACGATTTATTAAGCTGTTTAATTAATTATCCGATTCAGTTTTAAGTCTAAGGTGCAATTAACACTCGTGTTGAGGCAAATTAAGTAATGATAGAGGAGAGGTGATGCGAGACCGGCCTGGGAACCTCGGTACATCCGGTGGAGAAGGCGCTTCCATCCGGTGCCGACACTTGGCGGGAATCACAGCTCCGGTCAAGGTTGGCGGCAGTTTGCATCTTGCTCTCCAGCTGTTCTACAACGCGGAGGGGATTTTCAAAATCCAGCACCTGGAGCCACCGCAGACCTAACCTGGATTTAATATTACAAAAACTGTTTTGGCACAATAAAGGTATTCAGAATATTCACGCCACGTTGCTAACTTTTTTTTCTACAGAAAAAAGCGTCACCTGCACGTTTTTAACACGCCAAAAATCATCGGAAAATACGGGCATAGTCCGTGGTATGGTACTGACCCGCAGTAGTGCCGAAACGCAATCCAATAGATAATGTTTTATTTTTTAAGTAGTGGTAAATATATGTATACAAAAAGGACAAATTTGTAAAAAAAGTCTCAAAGAACAACTTCTTTACTAAACAAATCTGATAATTAACCTACATAATTAAAACCCCTTTGACAAATAAACTGTTTGCTTATTTGTCCAAGAAACCAAAATCACTAATTTTATATGTGACAGAACTCCTGTGTTTATATTCACTGGCACACTTTTTTTAATCCCACCGGAATGTAAAATGAAAGCAAATAACTCGAGTTAGTGCGAGCTGTGATCTTTCATTTTACATTGTCAAATCCCAGTGGCACACTAATGTAATGCGCTCACAGGGATACCGCAAAACACGTCCTGAACAAATCTGCTTTTGAGCAGCAAAAATCTCTGCTCTTCATCTATTATTCATGTACTTTTAAATTTACATCATTATTCGGCATTCTGTCACAAATCCTTATTCAAAGTCTACGTTCGATTTAATAATTGAGGAGTAAAATTAATGTAAAATAATTCGTGAGGTTTTATAATCACTTTCGAGAACATTATGGATTTCTAAAAAGTAAAAAAAGTAAGTGTTAAGTAAGTGTGTGTGTGAAGTGTGTTGTTGTAAAGTGTAGTGAAATAACTCATTAAATAAGGAATGTTGAGATAGGCCATTAACCTTTAATTATGTTTTTAATTTTTAAGACCATTTCTATTTAAAGTACATAACTATATTTAAAAAAATAATATTGGAAAAGCATATTCTCTAACAGAGAAACATTAAGTTAAATTTGCTCAAAATAAACAAATTTTAGATTGATGAGAATTTAAATATTGACTAGATATTTCAAATTATATTTACAACCAAATGAATCCTTTACAACACATCTATATTAATATTACTTCATCACGACAACAGATTACTCACAAAATTGTTCTTGGTGCATTTTATTCCATTACAGTAAAATAACTACAAGTACTGTGGATACAAAAAAACAATAATTATAACCACCAATAATAACCTCCATCCCAGAGATTATTATAAAATAACAATTATTGGGATATTTGTATGATATCTTTCTTTTATTATATATCTGTAACGGTATATCATAAGTTAATTCATAACTGAGGTGAAAAAAGGATGAATTACGGATTCAGCCTTAAAAGCATTATGGATAAAGTTATTGTTCGCTGTAAAGCCTAATTGATCATAATCCATAAAGAGGATAATATCTCGGGGAAGGTGTTCCTAAATAACACAATAAAGCATTTTAATTACGGTGTGGAACGAGTTTTACCTAGAGAGCATATTTTAATCTCGACAATAACTCTTGGCCAGATTAAAGCGCCACTGCGATGAAAGTCGGAACTTTCTTAATATCAACTTGTGATTATATTTCCGTGATAAAAAGAGTTTGAGAATTTCTGAATTTCTTAAAAACACATTTTTACCCGAGAAAATATTCTAACTATACCAGGACAATCCGCAATTTCACTCTTCACAACTATTATTACTTTTTATGAAATAACGCAAAGTTTATTTGATAATAGGTAGTTTTATTTACTTATAAAGTAAACAAAATCTAAATGGTTTTATTAACAATTCTTAATTTTCCCCAAGGCGGGATGCGTTACTGTAAAAAAATTTGGAAATACCTGATATTTTTAAGATGTATAAGAGATGTAAGCTAAAAATTGGATAATGTGATTTTCATTAGTTTTTTTTAATACAGCCAGAGTACCATAATTATTTTGTTACGTAATTAAATTTTTATAGAAAAGCCTCATGAATGTCGAATCTAATGAAAACCACAATTTCTTACAAAAAAACAGTCAATAATAACAATAATCCAGTAAAATGTAATTTAACTGACTGGGTTATGCCTTCCTTCAAAACTGAAGGTCGCCGGATTCGACATTAGGTAGTAACAAGACCGGGGTTTGGACCGTTCCTAATCAAAAAGTTAAAAAATACCGAGAGTCATAGAAAGACACGAAACAAAACAAATATTTTTAAATATAGGGTTTTTAGACAGAATTGATCAGAAGTTCTCTTCAGATGAGATACTGCGCAAAAGTATTATTCACATAATTATAGCTACTCTACATTAGAGGTTAAGAAGTATTATTTCAGAGTCCTTGGTAGAGATATTGTTTAGAAATATTATGCAGAGTATTATAGTTACTCTTCAATGGACGTATTTTTTATAAATACTATTCAGTATTAAACCTACTATATTCACGGGGGTTTAGTTTCCACTTTACGTCTCTATATACATACTTTAATATTAATTTTTGCTATAATTTAATATTATAAACGCTTCAAAGTCTTGAATGTCGTCTATTTTAATTAGAAAAAGGCTACACAAATTTAATTTAATACATTTAAAACATAAATAATGTGGTAAACTCTTTGATAAACCTTGTTAAAAGTTAGTCAAGTACCAAATAAAGAAGGAGAGTATAAATCATGCCTTAGAAAAACTTTTAACGAGGTAAACCACATGTCTTGATAAAAATGGATTAACAATTCATTGAAAGGTGAATCGAATTGAGGAAGATCGTTTGATAAGAAACCCCCACCTTATCTATTAAACAAGTTAAAATTTAGTTTAGGTCTTTGATAATTTTATAAAAAGGATATCGGTTTTATTAAGTAACACAATAGTTAAGAATCAAATAAAAATGTTCGTATTTACTTCCCTGTGGGAAATAGGTTAGATCATGAGTATGTCTAAAGGGAATGTTTTCAATTCATCTAAACAGCTGTTCTTAGTCTTTTATATTAAAAACTCAATACAATAGCCCTGGTAGTTTCTATGGAAACCTGTTACATGTTTTCCATCTTAAAAATCACTAACACCCCCCCAGAGCTAAGACATATCCATGTCAAAATAGCTCACAACTTCCATGAATCGCTTAAACTCACGGCCGAATTCCGGGAAAATATTCCTCGATAAACTGCAATTCGAAGAATTCCCTGAAACTGTCAATATCCTTGCCCTCATAATATTGAAACAGGGACGCTTTCTTTTATTTAAAAGCCTGGAGTGATGCGTCTCCTAACAGAAGTCTGGAATAATACCCCAAGGGTGGGGGTAGTAGCATCCCCCCGAATATCCATGGTAACTCACAATACTGTGGCGCCGAGGCTGAGTGCGGGCCAATTTTCTACTCCCCCCTCCCCCACTACGCACCCCAGCGATGTCTAAACACATCAACAATTCCATCTTAGGATGATTACACCCCGCTTTGACAAGGTCCCGTGTCGTGCGCCCTCAGCCGTGACTTGGGGAGGTGCAATGTTCCTTGATGAAAGGGGGACTCTTCAAACTGCGACGGGCTCGTGCACAAGAACTCTACAGTTAGCGTGTAGTATCTAGACGAGTTCACTGATTTGTCAATTAATTAGCTGAAACCTATAGTGTACAAGTGTACACACATTTTTCTATTTTTCAGTCACGTAAGAAATAAGTTTTCTTGGAATTTTTCTATCGTCTATTTATGAACGTAATGTGACACTTCTGAAATAAACAGTATCAGTGGACCGACACACAGTTTCTCCCTGAATCAAATTTAAAAACTACAACCTTTAATACAACTATTATATACTTTAAAGTGTAATTAGATATAATTAAAAAATTATTGTTTCAAAAATCATCATCCAATTTCATAAACTAAAGAGAAAACAGGTTAACATAATTGGTAGAAATGGTTTGTTTAATGGTGATGGTAAAATTATTTTATATAATTATTGTTTTGCCAGAAGAATTAAAAAATATATTTTACATTTCTCATTTACCTTTTGACCCATAGTTTTACAGTCATACGGTTCTTGTCATACTATTTAGGATTTTAAACGCTTAAAAACCCAATATTTTTTATTAAAATCGTTAAAGATGTTATTCGAATCGTTTATGAAATTTGTATTTTTTACGTGTTTTTTAGGGGTAAACTTCGCTTATGTAAAAATCATTCTAGAAAATTAAAAAAAATTGGAGATATAGCCAAAGTGCTACCGTGTACAAATCGAACGAACAGAGTGGTCTCGGAGTTTGTACGGAGACAATCTGACAGACAGGCAGATATCATCACTTCCCTCACTCTTAGGGAGAAAGTAAAAAAAACTGAGTGCAAGAAGAGGATCTGAAGTGTAAATCTGTAAGTTGGTAGATTTTTACAAACGCGTTTCGGGTGTATAACGCCCATATGTAATATCACCACCTCCTTTAAGTCGTTCACAATCGTGGCTTCCAAAACACATGATAAATATAGCGAGGATTTTGAAAATATTACATTACAACGTAGTGTAAATTACAACCATTACAACGTCGACGTCGACGAATACATAATTCGGCGAGCATGGCCTTGTAGCTACAGATTAGCATGTACATTAATACTGCAATAGTTTTAATAAAACTAAAACGTTGCATAGTTCAATTATATACAATTAATTATACGTTACGTAATTTATTCTGACCAATCGAGACCGTGTGATTACTACTCCGAGAATCAATTGGTCTCTACCAAATACAACGCAATAGCAGATACAAAGGTGTTTGTTGTTAATAAAACAAACAGTCCTGAACTGTGTTTTCAGCCTATTGGACATTCCGTAGCAAACCATCAGTAAATAGTGGGAATTCGTAGTATAGATTCAACTAGATAGAACAGGAATCTCATTGCGGGGATGGGGATGTAGTTGCACAACGGTTCGCCAGTCTGTTTGGATGGGAAACAAAGCCAGGTTCTGGTGGTGCCGGTAATGAAAGTTGGCCATTCGCAGTTTAGTAGTCAGTTGTTTTAGTAGACGGCGCTCGCGGCTGTACAAGAGCACATGCTGGCTCCCACAGAGGGTATTTGTGGCTGTCTTTGTGGGGGCTCCCTCACACGACGGCCAACGGTCTCAACACGCATTTAAACATAGGTTCCACACGCTCCTTTAAGGTAAGGGGACATATGTTTCTAAGCAGAATCCGGGATGTTTCTAAATTCCACCCCAACCCCTTTTATCAGACACTCCACCACGGTAAATGTGATTACTAAGAACTATAAACAAGGTACACTAAATTAATTTAAAAAATAACTTTGTAATTTTACAAAGTTAATTTAAAAAATGTAACTTTGTTTTATTACACACTAGCTGACCCGGCGAACTTCGTAACGCCTGACAGTAAATACATGTTAACTTTAAGTTTGGCCATGTTCTGAAGTCGAATAGCAATACGGCTTCATGCATTGTGAAAGATTATATAGCCTGGGTCGCGGCATAGAGAATAACAATACTGAAACGATAAGACATATTAATAACATTCCTATAAAACAAATAAATCTGAGTGGATTAATTCACAATTTTCAAATCGAACCAAAATCCAAACCAAACCTAACTGTAATACGGCTTTTATAGGAAAGATATACAACAGCTGATTATTATAATAAACGTAATATTATAAACATTTTAATTATCATATAAACACGTGATTTTAATCAGACAGAAATGAAAATATAAATACATAATCCCCCAAAACCGTAAACTATTAACGTGGTGAATAAAGCTGTTCATTTTTTACAGTACACATTTACTTCATAGTTTTACATTAATGAATGATTCAGATGGCATTGGATAGTAAAGCATGTTGCTAATGGAAAGTAAACCAATCAGCTGTAGCTAAGAAATCAAATGTTTTCATTGTAGACAATTTGTAAACAAACTTACTCTCCATAAGGTTAACATTAGAAATTTAAAACGCCATAAAATGGAAACTTATGGGGTTTTTGAAAATATTTTTTCACTAAAACCTTCCCGGACACATATAGAGCAACTTCCTAAAATTTCATGGCGATCGGATGAGTAGTTTGGCAACGCATAAAGGACATACAGACAGACAGACATACATTCAATTTTATATATAGAGATTAAACATATTTTATAAAATTAGTTTACATTAAAACAGGTAGCCTAGGGAAGCTCGCTCTAGGTGGCGGAATTTTGTACCGGTCTGCATCGTCGAAGGTAGAGAGCGAGGTTTAGATTGCAGCGAAACAGAACCAACGAATAACAACAATCACTGCTCCTGCTGTTAATTTAGTAGATAACAAGTGCAAACTTACTGCAATAAATTTACCGTTATATTCAAATGAACAGGATGGAAAACAGCCATGTGTAATTCTTAATTTTGTGGCTCAGTCTGATTAGTTTAAACATTTGGATATTATACGTATGAAAAAATTACACCGACGGGTAGTTAAAAACGATAACATCCAAGTGTTTCAAGAGTTGAACGGGCAGGTGAACGTACAAGCACACGATACAAGTTCAGTGTAGCGGCCTTCGGCCCATCAATGCAGGCGGATCGTAAAACTCGTGCATTTTACAATATATTTTATCGTTCGACCAAAATCAAGTTTTTGTTCGGCTTACCTAAAATTCAGAATACCTTTCCATTATGTAGGGAACAAAAATTTAAAATCCAGCATAAAAGCACTTTCTGAATATATTTACTTGGGATGACAAAATCCTTAAATCAAATTTACACATATTTCTGGTGAGTTTGCTAATATTTTTTTGCGTTTCCGCTTAATTTTTCCCACGGCTGTAAGAAAGGCGGATAGTAAATAAAAGGCGGCATTGATGGATTTGGCGGCCATCCCGGGCCGGACAAAGCCTTTATTTGATTACTGAACATTCCGGAGGCACAATGGTCGGCAACGTTATTGTAGCGGTAGCGGGACGGCTGTTATCCTGGCCATATTTCTAAAATTCCGTCATTTCTATAAAATGTTTCCCGCAGCTATTTCTGAATACACTAATCTTTTACTCAGCTCCACCCAACTGTACCATGTTGTAATGATCTAATGTCAAATAATTGTTTCTAAATTATGTAAATAAAATCCCTACAAGTTCTAAGGTTACACAAAGTTCAAAGACTATGTACTTTAAAACAAAAAATCAAATAGAATAGTTGTTATTTCCTAGCAATAGAATAAATACAAAATTTATTTACATTTTATTTATAGTTAAAACATAAAAAAACCTTGACTTTATGAAATATCAATAAACTTGAAAATATTAAATATAATATCACAAACTTGCCAGGTTGCTCTATAATACATGTACATATAAGTCGGAAGTAAATAGGGACTCATGCAATGCCTGTTTTGAGGTTCTATAACCTGCACTTAACACAACAATAAACACCTGTAAAGATCTAAAGGCCACTGGAAGCGAAGAGGTCCACGTAGAGTTATATGTATTAGTGTAGTAAATTATAACCCATATTTTATACTACAACAATTATTCTTCCACAACGATTTATAAGGGAAAGGCGTTTTGAAAACTCGATATTTAGACTTTACCAACCCTTATCGACCATGTTTCATGGCAAGTAGAGGCTGGAACAACTGGGCAGTAGCCAGTGATACCGCAGTGGAGGGGAGATAAGCGATGTTTTGGCGGGAGTTTTGACATCGGGAGCGGAAGGGGAAACGCTCATCACACGCGCCAGGGGTAGCGACTTTCGGAAATTGCAACAACAAATCACAGCTATCTGAGCTGCAGGCGCGGAGGTGTGGTGACGTCATACAGCACAACCATAACAGCAACACAAAGTAGTGACGCTACGATGTAAGTTGATTACGTTCACATATATTGAAATATTAAAACACTCGTACATTGTTCCTTTACACAGCTGTTACCTTAAACGGAAATATAACTTAATGAAAACATGTAAACGAGTTCAACAAGACCTTACTGGGCCTGTACGTGAGGAATATTCTTATTCTCGAGACACTGACACAACTACGTATGAGTAAAGGGTGAATATGATGAATGTAATGTATGTCAAATATATATAAGTTACTGACAAAGATCAGCTGATTAATTTGTTGGGGTCATTAAGTAACAGGTAAATGATCAAAAAAAGCTGGACCCAATATTATTCCTTTATGATGTGTGTTCAGATTTTGATCAAAACCCAATCTTAAAGGTATATGAAGAACAATGAATGAGATTTAATAGTTTAGGATGGGTAACAAGCTTCTTACATGAGGCGGTAGAGTGGTCTTGGGAAAGGGGTAGGAAATGGGAGGGCTTACAAACCTTTTCCTAGAATATTGCCACCATGTCTTCCGGCTGTCAGATCAATGAACCGTTAGCCTGAACTGAATAATTAATAAAAATAGACCAGAAATATACTAACTATAGCTATTAAGTTGGATTCAAAGTTAATAGTTTAAAGTGAAGTGCGCAATAGAGTAGTTTTGGATGGCTTACATCTTTCCGGCCTGGAAACTTGAGTAATTGGATGGATTCTGAGTATTACAAAGGCAGTTTTGGTCACCGATGCTTGCGTATTCCGTAGTGACTATACTGCATACATGTAAAGCTGTAGTGAACGTATACACACACAACTCACACACGTAATGAAAGTAAACGGAAACTTTAGCCAATTCCCCTTCATAACAGGCTGCACACATTTACGCAACTATTTCACATTATTTGGTACAGAGTACTACAAAGCTAAGTTGCGAAATTGTTCAGTCTAAACCTGTGCGGTAATTAATAACATTACTACAATCAATCAAGTAGAAAATTGCTAAAAACATACAAATAAAATAACGTTGAAAAAATTACGGAAAATTGGTTAGATCATGGATATGTCAAAATGGAATGTTTTCTGCTCCTCTAAACAGTTGCCTTTATGACCATATGACGTCACCGTTACAAATTTCAGTCTTACAGATTGCCAATACAACTCCCCCCTGAGCTAAGATATCAATGTCAATAGGTATTCCACCTGCATAAAGTATTGTTTAATGTGCAACACGTGTAGCAACGACATTATTCATGTTGTATTTCTAAAGCAACAGTTTACAAATCTGTTTAGTTACATTTTCACCTCAAGTTTTTGTATGCTTAAAAATAATAGTTTTAGATTTACAATATTAAATTTGGACAAGGTTCTTAAAAATAAAATAAATGTATGAATCCAAATCAAATGACATAATACATTATCTGTTATTGAAGATCTATAAAGTTATATACAGCAATTTAAAATTGCTAAATTGCTCGGATAATGACATAGAGATAAAACTTCGTATGGATATTGCAGTTAATCTAGTGGAGTAATACCAATTGGACCGCGTAGGTGAAAAAGTGTCACGTTGTGTAGGCGGAGGGGTAAGTGGGTTGGGGGAGCAGGGGGGGTAATCAGGATGAAAATAACAGGTGAACGTGGTCCTCCCCCGCTGAGAGATCTAATAATGTTGTCTGCGCGGCGCATGTGGCCCACGGTTTACTGCCTACTGTCATAGTCGACGGCGCGGCCCGCACAGTGATATTAACATGTTACTAAAGTTATGGGCTGTCTATACTGCTTCAAGGTTAGACAAAAATATTGTGCTTGTCTCAAGGTAAATTTATCAAAGTTCTACTCTACTTTACCTTTAGCTGCGGTACCTTCAATTTGGAGTTTAGTATCATAAGAACAATCTACACACACCAACACACACAATACACGAAAGTAGTAAAAGATGTTTGAAGTGTCAAATTAAAGATAAATGGGATTACATAGTAATTTGCTTGCTATCAAAAAATATTAACTTGTTAATCAGCGGATGTAATTGCGTGGTGAAAATATTTTTCCCGAAAATAGAATAAAAAATAATTATGTAGTTTTTAGATCAATCACAGTTATTTTTACGACTATCGTGTAGATATTCGTAATTTTAAAACCCAATAAGTAGCAACATTGTATTGAAATACGGAACCACATATTACATTCTGTTCCCTTTGTAGGAGCAAAAACTGTGTTAAATATTTTTCTATAAAATACGTGAAATTATTTATTAAATAATGTTTCTTTAAAATATCATCACATCAAAATAGAATTTCACACCCCAAAATAATTTTCGAGACATATTTTGAGCTAACCAGAACTAACCCCGTAATCACTGTTATAATATTGACATCACGCAAGTTAGTTTTTGTTTGTAATTATTCATTATTGGTGATGGTGGATTTATGTTAATTAAATTTTGATGACAAATGTCCGTGATAAAAAAGTAAAACAAAGTTTAGCTATAGTTTTTACTTTCTCCCTTTATACGATAGTATATGGAGAAAGTATTGTTTCGTCAACATTTTCGAATTTGAGTTGAGAGTGGATATATCCGTTATGGGGTTCCCTGAACCCAAAAAGTGGATTTTGACGTTATGTCTGTCCGTCCGCGTGTGTTTCTGGATGTGTACAGATCCACAGTCTACCCCGTTGGTTTAAATAAATTGTAGTATGTATGTATATATCCGCCGTATCTCCAGGCGTTTTTTTTATTTTTAAGGGTAGTTCATCCATAAAAACGTTTAAAAACGTGAAAATCCAAATTTCTCAAAAACAGCGCTAGCGATTTTCATTAAAATTTGATAGTTGGTGGTGCATATGGTACTATATTATATGACACAACCCGCATGCCTGTAAAATTACGGTTCAAAAGTTATAGGCTTTAAATGTCAAAGAAATCAATGTTTCAAGTTTCCCGAAAACGAAAACAAAAAAGGTAAAGTATTATTTGACTACCATAGTTAAAACCAGCTTAAAAACTAAACATATTAGTGTTTTGAATTATTTTTTAACGACTAACCATTCCAGAGAAAAATTTAATTTACTGTCCATGATAAACGCAGTACGTTTTCTCAGAGCACCCAATGCTATTCTTACGGAGAATATTAAAAAATCAATTTCATCCTTATTTTCCAACTGTTTTCCATGAAACTTGGTATGAAGCGTAAGGTCAAATCACCCAACAAAAACCACTCAAAAAGCTTGCTATTACCGGGGAAGGGGGTTCTCCCCCATAAAATTCTAACAAATAATTTAACTTTGTTTCTCGTGTTTTACAGATTGTCGTTTTTAAATTTATTTAAGGATGAAAGTATGGGTCAGTCCACTGATACAGTTCATTTTGTTTGACTTAAAATCGTGATGGAATATGCCCATGATAAAAAAATTACTTTTTTCAATTTAGAAAAATTTAGAGACTTGTGAAAACATTATTTATTTTTTGAACTATGTGAGAATACTATTTTCTTAAATTCAACTGTATGAAATTTTTTTATTTTAATTTTTTGAGTAGCATTGTAACGTATAAAGAAACGGCGTGTTAATGGTCAGTCATCAAAATTATGAAATTAATTAATTTAGTCTTTTTAATTAATATTCTGTTTGATTCCTGAAATTTATCATATAAAATAAAATATTACAGCTAAAACATTGAAATTAAATTTAAGGACTAACAGTGCAATCTAGACCACCATAAAAAATAATGTTTCGCTATGCGGTAGAAGTATAAAAGGCTAACTGGTTGTAAGAAGTTGAAAAGAGGACTAAATTACGTTAGGTGGACGAGAAGAAATGCAATTCTCCGTTGGAAGGTAACAAGTTGCTAGGTTACGGAGATGGCAGATGTGTCGGATAATACGCTGCCACGTTAAATACAAATAATATAGTTTTGGAAAAAAATATTTGTATTATTCAGTAAAGAGTTACTATTGCAGTGTATTCGTTAATATATGCTAACATTTGTAACCCATTTGGAGATCGTAGTGACTGTAGGGCTTATTGTAGTGTTCTGAGAGAACCTTGCTACCTATGTATAGTGTATGATGGTACTCTCTCGTACCAGATCTGTTGAGCTGTTTGCTAGACACCATCATGGAACTAGATATGAACAAAATGGCCTAATGTCTCGCATTCAGATGAAGGCTATTTGCTCCCTCCCAACTATCAGAAGAAGTCTCCTGATGGCCAACACCAATGATTAAGATAACTTTTTTATATAATACTTTGCACTATTTATTTATATAACTATATGTGTCAACGTTAGCTGAATATATATATATATATATATATATATATATGAATTATATGTTTAATTATTTTAACTTAATTTGTTACATCATTCTTTAATAGTTAATAGGATATTGTTGTTGTCATTCCCATATATATTTATTAATTGTTATTGATGTTCATTATTGCATTGTTGCATATATATATATAAGAATTTGAGTATAATAAGCACATAGTGTACAGTACAAAGCAGTTACTTAATAATTAATCAGGACAATGCAATAATGAACATCAATAACAATTAATAAATATATATGGGAATGACAATATTTTACTATTTCATAGTAAAAAGGGTTTCCCGTCAAATAAATAAATGATGTTTATGCAGAGAGCGGAAGGCGCGTGGTGTAATAAATATGGGATTATGGATATTGTACTATATTTTAAATTTATATGGAACTAGCTAGGCCTATGGCGAATCCTAAATGGAAGGTTTTGGGAATTTTACC
This sequence comes from Nephotettix cincticeps, assembly GCA_023375725.1. NCBI lineage: Eukaryota > Metazoa > Arthropoda > Insecta > Hemiptera > Cicadellidae > Nephotettix > Nephotettix cincticeps. The sequence continues at coordinate 24,382,419 of CM041786.1, read as the reverse complement.
TAGAGCCCGTTCATAACTAACTGAATGTTTAGAGTTTATTTACTAAATACTTTGTGACAGCCCCGGTTCCCTACTGCTCCCTGACGATCTTCCTAATTTATCTTAAACTAATTCATCCTAATTTAACAAGTTACTAGCTGTCAGACGCTACGAGCACATCACGGCCGACTAGATCACACGACAACTGAATCTGTCTGTCACTATATGAAGGTGGCGCTAACCGCCACATAATTTTGTGTTATTTAAACATGTTCATATCAACGTCCAATTTTCATGTGCATAAGGACATGAAGCACTTACTAAAATAACTAAATTGTACTGTATTCAACTTCTTTAATTAGTCATTTAAAAATTATAAAATCTGGATAAAATACACGTTGTAAGTCATTTAAGTTTTTACTTAGTTTAAAGTTATTTACGACAAAGCTAATATTAAGTTTTAAATTAAAAACAAAGATGAAGTATCAATTGCGTAACGTGTACCTGAGTGAATTTTAATTATCAAATCTCAACCTCTGAACTTTACATGTAAACTTTGAGCGTATCTGAAAACCCAAGAATCGCAAAATAAGGTTAACTTAAGTAACGATTAACGTAGCTGTAACTTAAAACTCACAAATGAACTGAACAGATTTCCGATGCGGAACTTTTAGTGAAGTTGAAAGAAAAACAGATGAAAACGAAACTTGAGGTTTGCACAAACTGAAAGTTGATAAATAATTTATAACAGTCTTCACAGAAGGTCTAGAACCGTCTGTGTTCTACACGAGAATTTCTTAAGAGGCAATTCCAACGACTTGGGAAGGATATTTGTCTTTGAAATGGATCATGAGTCAGAAGCGGGTGGTTACTATTTGAAGACAAGAGCTTATATTTGCTTTCTCTTTTTCATCATACCCATAATTTAGACAGGCGTTACGAGACAATGTCAACATGTCAGTCATAGAATGTCAGCTTCCATGTTATGAATCGCATCCGGTTTTAAAATTGACAGGAAGTCCTGTACTCTTAATTTATTTAATACATCGAATTTGACATTGCACTTTCATTTTAATGATGGAGGTTCATTATATAAAAATACTTCGTTGATTACAGCTTTATGAGGATTCTTTCATCAAGCGAACATATGCCTACAGTAGTTAAACATAGTTTTATATTTTTTAGTAACTTAGTAATCGTTAAAAAATCTAGCTTATTGAAAATTTATTTCCGATTTCCAATCAATGAACCGAACTAATGCTGATTTACAGGTGGATTAACATGTGGATCGTTACAGCTGAGGAATGATATGAGAGCGGCTCCAAGTCACTTGAGGCGTAAACATCTCGACATCAGTTGTTAATTAGTTAGGCAGAACAGCAGATGGCGCAGTTGGTTGTTATGAAAGGACTCCACCAGTGAGTACCGCCTTCCGCCACTGCACTGCGCTGCGGTACATCTACATCGCTGGATTTTATCTAATTGAATCAGTATAGTACTAATACAACACGATAGTCTACCAATAATATTTTATTATATACAGGAGCTTATAGAGGAGCAGTTTTATTCATATTATGGCAAGAGATTTCAACGAGAAACAGAGTACGACTTAGATCGGAACAGCAATTTATGTTTTTAATCACAAATCAAAAAGTAAAATTTCGAGATGTGTTATTAAACATAACACAAATAAGGACTAGAGTGTTCATGTTTATAGCTAGGACTGATTCAAAATGGAATTCCCTTATATCATAAATAAATGTAATAGAAGCAACAGTTAATTTTTAGTTAGGCTACTGTTAATATTTTTTTATGTACAGACGACCTTTGATTTCGTTACAAATGCGGAAATGAATTTGGTTAGGTTTTTTACGGTGGATAAAAAATAAAAAGGGACATTTCAAAATTTCATCTGGTTGAACCACCTAATTACGTTACAACCTAATGACCCATAACTTAGTATTAGTATTCTGGTGAGGAGAAATATTCGCATTTTATGAGTATTACGTTTAAAATAAGATAATGTCCGGAAATGTACGAAATATAAGTTATCAAGTTCTGCTAGATCGAATAATATAGATAATATAGACGATTTTAAGTATGCATTTTAATGCATTATTTGATAACCTACCAAAAACACTCAGTTCACCAAACTTAGGAATTAAATTTAAAAATATAAAAAAACCTTAAAGGTTGTATAAATTTAAAAATAATGTTTACTTTGAAGGGTGTAGCACAATATGGAAGAGCAACACTTGCAAAAATTTGAGTTTTAGTCAAAGATGATCAAACACAATGGACGTTTGATTTGTAAAATTAGAATAATGATAGAAAAGAAAAGGATAACTATCGAAAAATATTGAAGGTATAAATTATATTACGTCACAATCACTTACTGATCAAACACCTCAGATTATTTTTTCCTGAAAATGATTTAATCCAAAAGTTGACACAATATTTTCTCCCTCCCACCCCCCAAATAGTCACTAATGAGCCCAGATTCGTCAAAGCTTCAGCAATTAACGTGGCAAATGTTTGTCGCCGCTCTCAAACCTTGCACTTTGGCCTGATACTTGATTACCCCTAGATTCAATTCGTTAACCCCCCCCCGTATTCCACTCTGCCCCCCCAAGGTGCACCTTGCTGCTAATCAGGTTACCCGCTCGATGTAGCAGCTGCTTCTTTCATCTCTCCAATCGCTGAGTATAATCAAATTTTTAATAAACAGCTACCTATCGACAATGTTGTTGGCATGGCGACATGTTTACACTAAAGTCAATTCATCGATATTTTTTATGATTAACTACATTAAATATTTTTTCTTACGTGTTTTATCGTCAGAGGGACAAAAACGTCCTAGAGTGCACTTGATTAACTCCGGAATTTCATGGACGAATTTCAGAGCAAGAAACGGTAGGCTAGGCTAACGTCGTGAAAAATTGCGTAAATCAAATATATAGGCTACTCTTATACTTCTTACAATGTTATACGGTAATTAAAAGTTAGATTACAAATATTTTATTCGTGTATTATTAATTAATTGAACTCAATCAATTGTAAGAAACTTTAAATACAAACAAAATTAACTAAAGCAGTCCAATAAATTGTTATAGGGTACACAATCTGTACATATAAACGACAAAGCCATCACTCATCACTCACACTTCCCAATTACTTAGAAGGCTAATATTTGGTAAACTGGTTCTTTAGTCCTAAAATAGCAAAGTTTTTGATACAATTTTCACATAACTCTACCCTATACGCCCTCAAAGTTTCCATGTTCATATTAAGGGCGTATTATTTTGTTTTGGATTCCAACACATGTTGTATTTTTTTACAAACAGCAGCTGTTTTTATTTGAACCATTGAGAAAGCCAAAGAAGAAAGCTCAAAATTGTACACAATGGTATCTAATTACTGTATAAATATATTTTTTCTCAGTTTTATTTCATTATTAATTCAATTTTTAAAGAAACCCTAAAAATATTTGAGAAAATTTTTGATTTTAGCGTAAGCCATAATAGATTAAAATATTTATACAGCAAATATGTACAAAGAGAATCTGTTTTATAATGTTTGTTTATTTGTTTATTAGTGTCCAACTTTACAGACAGCTGTACTTTATAGGTTAGATGATGTATTTTATTTGATGTAGTGAAGGACTAGTTTAAATGATAATTTTTTACATGGTTAAGTTTTTAGTGTTTTTCGTAGAGATTCCAACATTTTAATTTATTTTGTACATTAATTTATTATTAGGATTAGGACACGTTAGGGATTTGAAAGAGTAAAAGATCCGCTATTTAAACATACAATGACTTAAATAAAATATTTAGTTTTCTTAAAATTATAATCTAAGTCATACGGGGCGAAGCCCACGGACAAGAGCTGGTATGTAATAAATAAAGATTTTTCGATTTTAATTTCCGTAAGTGTGTAATAAGGTACGAATTCACTATGTGTTTAATACTCAATGTAATAGAGGTGAATTTTAGCTTCGCATATATAAAATTGCATCAGTTGAATTTACTGAGGAATTGATAAAAACTAAAAAAACCTAAGGTTTTTGACATGGATATGTCTTAAGCCTGGGGGGTATTGGTAATTTAAATTGGAAGTTAGTTCAATAAATGAATTTCTAAGAATAAAGTCGGTAAGAAAAAAACTAAAAAGTTTCCAAGCAATGTACAGAGATAAAATCACCACACTCTAAACATAGCAAGCTACAGCATCACGCATCGTCCACTTAAACACGTGTTCACACAGGTGCTTACCGAGAGCTTATGCAGGACCGGGTGGAAATGTGGCCTATGTATTCATCCGAGCGGGGAGAACGGCCAATTTATCCTGAACAAGGACTCTCGTTGCCGGGGCGGCGTCCGCAAACACGCGTAGATTACTTCCGGACAAATTTTGTTGGTTGCGGCGGGATTCGAACCCGGGAATTTTGAGGACAAAATGCTCACTCTACCTTCTACTACAGTCGACCTCGAAAACGATTAATGCAGCTTTACTTTTCGACGACCACAAGAAATACGAGCACAATGTCTATAACACTACAACCGTATCGTTACTACAGAGACGTTAACTACAGAGAACGGCTTATGGAGCTTTCATTAAAAACCTAGGTTTGTTTTGAAAAATCGAAAAATGGGTACTTTGATTTGCGTTTAAAAATTAGAGGTAAAACAAAGGTCATGCACATGTAGTGTCATTATTAATTTTATTAGGTATCAAAAAACCCGAATCGTACTAAAAATAAACTCGCATATTTAAAATGTATGGAACAATTTTGATCTTAGGCTTTTCTTTCCTTCTTTTATGACAGATAAAGTGTACCCTGAACTTTTTTCCATTCCGGCTAATGAATATTTTTACATAAATATGTCTTAGATCTGAGGGGGTTAGCAATTTGTAAGACGAAAATTTGAAACGTATAAACAGCTGATTAGATGAACTGAAAATATTCCATTTATACATATCCATGGTCTAACCTATTTCCCACAGGGAAGTAAATACAAACATTTTTAAATAAATAATTGATAAATTAACTAACTTATGAATAAAATGAAAAAGTAGCTCAAATTAATTTATAAACAAACCACAACATCACACTTTCTAGTACTTAGGTATTAATGAGTAGCTGTTTATGTCTTTATTGGTTAGCTAGAAATAAAAACATCCAGAAAGCTGAAACATAATTGTATAAATAAGACATTCTTTTGTAAAGGGATGGAAGTATCCAAGCAGTGAAAATTCTCCGTAATCTTTTCACGAGAAAAATAGCTTGCCCAAAATTATCTCTGTAATAGATTATAAGACGACTCAAAGGAGAAGCTTGCTCCCTCAGTCGTTGATAACCAGATTAGAAAACACCTGGGGGGGGGGTAAAAAGATTAAGCTGTGGGGGGAGCTTAAAACGAGGTGAATTTACCGGTAATCAAATCCGTTATAAAATGCTGCTTCCTCAAAACAAGCTACAAGTTCTGGTGCGTGTTTTATTTTGTTGTTTTATAATGCTTGTTGTTGTAAATTTCAAATGTAACTCATCTGGAATGTGGGAGAATAAATAAATAAAAATCACACTTTAATCGGTTTCATAAAATATATTTTAACTTTTATATATTTCAATATTTTTAATTAGTTAAATTGTTTGTATTATTTGTTACAAAGCTACGTTTATTTAGATAATTTTACAATTAGGTTCTAAGGACAATTAAAATTTAAGTTAGGAGCTTGAATTAACAATTTTAGTTATAAATGTAGATGTAGTAAGTAACAATAATTTTAACAGGTAACAAGTTATTTGCTGGAATGCAATTGAAACATATTGAAATATTGTATAATTACTATTTAATACTTATAAATACATTCCCATAGTTCAGAATTGTGAACTCAATTTTATATATTTTTCGTCTGACCTAAATTTTATTTCTTTTATATTTAGTTGTAAATAGCACAAATATAAGTTTTTTGTGATTTAAAATAATAATATTTTAAGCATAATATTTACTCTTTAACGTAAATGAAATAAAGGAGAGAATCAGTGCCAATATTTATCAACCCTTAACGAGACTTACAAACTGTTGATCAGAACTGGATCAAAAGTAGCTGTAAACAGAGGGAGAAAGAGCGTTGTTTGCCCAGCTGATTGAGCCAGCGAGTGTCAACTATCAGCAACAGCAACAATCACAACAACAACAACAGTCAATGATGACACAGGACAAATTTCTAGCATTTCTATAGTACAGTAGTTGGTAGGTTGTTAAACTTTGAAAAAAGCAATATATACGAATTTCAACAAATATGCGACATAGACAATTTTTAAAAGTTGGGAATTTTTAATACCGTTATTCGAGATCAGATTAAGTAATGCTAGTCACTTGTATGGGTCACAGGTTATACTGCCAGAAGCAGGAGGTAGCAATTGGTTTAGTTGGAGGTGTAATGCACAAACTTCAAATAACCACATTTAAATTCTGTAAATATCTCCGGCGAGGGCCCAGTTTAAAGTAATAAACATTAAGCCGACGTAATATTTTTACTATAATAATATTTACTCTTTACCAATAATATTTATTTACTTTATTTATTTTTTATTTTATTTTACTTTATTTCATTTATTTTATTTATTTTATTTATTTTATTTATTTTATTTTATTTATTTTATTTTATTATTAGTTATTTTTATTTTTTATTTTGAGAGGGATTACTTTTGAAATAATCGGTTTTCACACTGATTCACTTGAAAAAAAACATTTTGCATGTTTGTAAAATGAGAGATATTTTGATCGTACAATTTTGTGAAAAACTTAAAGGTCTCAAGATAAAATATTTAACGACAATGATTGAATCACGTTTTTAAATACTTCCAACTAACAGTTATACAACTTTTAAAACATGTTTTATGTGATATGGCAGACCAAGCATATTTATATAAATAAATAAACATAAAATTAAATAATTGGTATCGGTAATTGGTTTTATGTATAAGAAAGGCTACCTAATCGTTTAGACACTCATACGATTCGGGACAGAACAAAGTAAACTGTGTCTGGAAGACGTCAACAGATTTTTGACATGAATATGCCTTAACTGTGTGGGAGGGGTGGGGATTTAACAGATTTGTGGAACGCATAAAAGTGCAACTGACCTGTTAAGCAGAAGTGCCGTCATATGGTTATCGGAACAGCTATTTAGATAAACTGAAAAGACTCCCTTAAGACATATCTATGATCTAACCTATTTTCTACAGCGAAGTAAAATGTAATCATTTTTTCAAGCGGATGGAAACCTATGTATCCTATACTTTACCCTATAATTTATCCCTTCCACTTTATATATGCGCACGGGGATCAACAGTAATGAAGATAAACATTTTTAGGCAACTCCAGGATTAGAACCTGGGCCATCGCTGCCTCAGGTTAGGAATCCGTCACTGACTCACTATATTACATTTTTCTCAACCTAGGCCTACAAAGTCGTAATTTAATCTCTGGAATAGAGTATTAAAGTACTAATTTTCATCCCACGGGACTCTCTGACATGTTTAGTACACAGAAACACTTGGAATAGTTGGAAAAGTAGTACTTTTCTCCTAAAGGACGAAAAGCAATTCCATAAGAATAACATAGAAAGGATCGGGAACAGTTCCAAAGGTTTCTTTCGTAGACAAAAAGTTGCAATTTAAACCCTTGTTGCACAAAAAAACTATTCTACACATGATTACTTAACTAAGTTATAAAGCTACATATTTACCAACATGGTCCTGTCTGTGGTTGTGGCATCTCTTACCTAAACACAAAAAAGTTATTTAGTTTACTAAAAACAAAGTACAACTCTAGTTTAACCTGAAGTATAACAACTGAGCAAACATACAGTGTGTGTAAAAAATACCTCGAGTAATTACTGAGCAAAGGTAAAAAATTCCTTAAATTGGTGTCCCAAGGCTTTGTTAAAAAACTCATTGAAATACAGGTCACAATTTACATTTTTCGGTAAGTTTTATCATAATGCAAATTTTTCTTTGGAGCTTTTCGAGAATTAATTACTAGATATTGTATTTTTTATGAATTTAAGTTTCATAAAAACTATATTAAATGCTTCAATTAGCTATATAAATCTCCATAGCTATATAAGCTATGGTTGGTTTTAAACTAGAGGACTTAAGTAAGTATAAATTATTTAATAAAAAACAAATAAATAATTTATGACAGTAAATATCTTAACAATTTAAGCTTTAATTTAAAAGTAATTTAGTAAAAGTCCAATTAATTGCAAACGTTAGTAATAAATAACTACTGTAGTATTTATTTCATATTAATGAGAAATAATTGTGGACAACGTCAGTAGGGCCGTTTGAATAAAAGAAATTATTAACAAGAACCGCGTCTCAAACGCATGATTTACTTCAAAACAAATATCCACCTTAAGGGTTTCTAAAAAGGTTAATCACGTAGTAGTCAGAAAGATTTTGAAGATTCCAGACTCTTTGGCAAAGTTATAAATTATTTATAAAGTGAAGTGCACTCTCTATCTGTTTATTTCCTTCCGTCTTTGATCTCCATCTGGTTTCTCTTTTTGAGCTCACATATTATTTACTATATTATTTTTCATAAATATTTCAAACCCATTGGTTTTACAAAGTACGATTTATAGTACCAAGTAACTATATGTGTTTTACAAAGTACGATTGATATGTACTTGCCCCAAACCAGAATCTATATCTGAGACGGAGACACTGCGCCCCGTCCATCTCTATATGTCTGCCAAAGACTGCCCCCAAACCAGAATCTATATCTGAGACGGAGACACTGCGCCCCGTCCATCTCTATATGTCTGCCAGCCCCCAAAACCAGAATCTATATCTGAGACGGAGGCACTGCGCCCCGTCCATCTCTATATGTCTGCCAAAGACTCTGCCCCCAAACCAGAATCTATATCTGAGACGGAGGCACTGCGCCCCGTCCATCTCTATATGTCTGCCAAAGACACTGCCCCCAAACCAGAATCTATATCTGAGACGGAGGCACTGCGCCCCGTCCATCTCTATATGTCTGCCAAAGACACTGCCCCCAAACCAGAATCTATATCTGAGACGGAGGCACTGCGCCCCGTCCATCTCTATATGTCTGCCAAAGACACTGCCCCCAAACCAGAATCTATATCTGAGACGGAGGCACTGCGCCCCGTCCATCTCTATATGTCTGCCAAAGACTCTGCCCCCAAACCAGAATCTATATCTGAGACGGAGGCACTGCGCCCCGTCCATCTCTATATGTCTGCCAAAGACTCTGCCCCCAAACCAGAATCTATATCTGAGACGGAGGCACTGCGCCCCGTCCATCTCTATATGTCTGCCAAAGACTCTGCCCCCAAACCAGAATCTATATCTGAGACGGAGGCACTGCGCCCCGTCCATCTCTATATGTCTGCCAAAGACTCTGCCCCCAAACCAGAATCTATATCTGAGACGGAGGCACTGCGCCCCGTCCATCTCTATATGTCTGCCAAAGACACTGCCCCCAAACCAGAATCTATATCTGAGACGGAGGCACTGCGCCCCGTCCATCTCTATATGTCTGCCAAAGACTCTGCCCCCAAACCAGAATCTATATCTGAGACGGAGGCACTGCGCCCCGTCCATCTCTATATGTCTGCCAAAGACACTGCCCCCAAACCAGAATCTATATCTGAGACGGAGGCACTGCGCCCCGTCCATCTCTATATGTCTGCCAAAGACTCTGCCCCCAAACCAGAATCTATATCTGAGACGGAGGCACTGCGCCCCGTCCATCTCTATATGTCTGCCAAAGACACTACCCCCAAACCAGAATCTATATCTGAGACGGAGGCACTGCGCCCCGTCCATCTCTATATGTCTGCCAAAGACTCTGCCCCCAAAACCAGAATCTATATCTGAGACGGAGGCACTGCGCCCCATTACCATTACCCACGTCGGTATGGTCGAAGTGAATTTTGAGCCACGAGATTTGTTTGAGAGAGGGTAGTTATTTGTTATTTGAAGCCGGTAGCCCCGAAGAACTAGCGGGTTCGGGACACCTAGAAGCATCGGTCCACCCAATATATGAACTACGCGGATGAACAAAGGCACGCACATAATGCTTCGTGGTCATAATTGACAGGATCAATTCTTGGCGCGAACTGGATAGTAAGGTCCGTTCAATACCGAGCGGTGAGGGCCCCATAGGAGTACGGACGCTTACTCTATCTCGCGGACTAGAGGGTACGGGCTACGGACCCACAGCGTGCTCTGGTGACGCTTTATGAAGTTATGGATTGATTAATACCCAAGATTAAATTAAGCTTCAGATGTGAAATGCGGCTTTACATATTACGGTTAATACGTTTTTTAATGAAAATAAACAAATTTTCAAACAGAAAATACGCTCTCGAACTCCTAAACCTCATTCATTACAATATTTAACGTGAACAATGAGAGTCATGTAAGTGATACAAGCAGGAAGAAATCCAATTATTGGGTAAGGTGTTGGCGATATGTGATATGTCGAAGGAGGGAAGTTGGGGGTTGCAACCCCCTCAACTGTCAAATCCTGCAACCGATACCAATAATAATTGGCCAACCGCGCTACTGCATTCTCCGCTTCTCAGCCGAAAGTACTATTATTTTTATTTACATTTATTCATAATAATTAAAATATGATGAAGCTCTTTACCACTTCACATTTTGGTTTTATAAATTCATTTAATTATAATTCTTTTAATTCGTTTATAGCGTCATTTTAACCCTTAAAACTGACAAAGATAATCATATTTATTTATGGAGACAATATAAAAATGCTATTACTAATACAATTTTGTTTAAATTTTCATAAACAAATTCGAACAATCCTAAAACAGTAAATATATTTGAAAATATGGACAAAATGAGAAAGCTGCATCACGATTGTTTATTTCCGCTAAATCAATACATCAGAGTATGATTTAATCAAACGATAAAGGTAAATAATGGAAATACGTTTCGTGCGATGATTTGCAGATGACGTTTAGTTAAAACTGTAAATAAATTATTCCAGGAATAAATGTGTAAGGTAAAATAATGTGTGTATTCGGAGAAATTAAAATAATCAATGCACTCGTATTTTGTTTATCTGCCATATTGGAATTTAGTCACTCTTGGACTTGAAACCTTTAGATATAAAAGAGGTAATAAAACAGTAAAAGTGTTTAAGAATGAATGACTGGATTCAAGGAACATCATCATGTAACTCTTTCGTGTGAGCAATGAACTAATACAATACAATACTATGTAGCCTCTGAACAAGTAAGCCGATTTTTATAAATTAATCTGAGAAATGATCTAAAAAGCTTTCAAAATAACGAAGAGAACGAAAACCATATTCATAATTTAATGTTAAACTAGAGAACAATACTGAAATCTAGTTTTATCTATCTTTATAAACTTATTATGTAAAAAGCTTTTTATTTAGATTTAACTCTAAAACTAAACCACAAAAATTGATAGTGAATATTAGTTGTATTCATTTTTGACATGCATATGTCTTAGCTCTGGGTGGGGGGTGTTGGTGATTTTTAAGATGGAAAATCTGTAACAGCTACTGGAAACTACTGGAGCTATTGTATTGAATTTTAAATATAAAAAAATAAGAACAGCTATGTATTTGAACTGAACACATTCCCTTTACATATATCCGTGATCTAACCTATTTCCCAAAGGGAAGTAAGTAAGTACAAACATTTTTTACAGATAAAATGTGGGGCGGACTCTTAACAACGGTAATATGCTGTTGGTAGTTAAGATATCATTTTATCTGGATAAATAAAAAGAAATATTTAAGTTAAGACAAAAATAGACGATGAAATCGGTTCACATCAATCTGACAAAGAACAGACTTTGTCTCTCAGTTATTGGAGAAACTGATTGAAACATGATTCGCTCTATGATTGGTCGTAACTCGTAAACCTACACAAGATGGAATAATGCTACCTACACCTCACCCGAGGTAAAACTACTTGTATATCGCATTTCTATTAGGTTCTAGTTATTTTACAGCAAACATTAACTATTAACAAGTACTTTTAACTATTTCAAAAGTAGTTATTGTCTGATTTTTGAAAGATCAGGTGTCACAAGTTCGGCAAAGAGTAAAGGTATTTTAGGGTTGTGATCTTATATGATTTTTTCAGGAGTGAAAAGTAAAAATACAGTAGGCCTACTGAGTTGTTTTTGCGATTTACTCTTGGCCTTACCAGTGGTGTCTAACAAAGAGTATACTCCTAGCCTAGAGTAAAAACATTAAGACTCAAGACTGCATTTGTTTAAAATGTGATACAAATATTTCACCAAAGAAAGAGAATCCTGAAAACCTTCCATAACGATAACAACATAAAATTTTCCCTGTGTATCGTCGGTGTTGAAATGAAAGCACAGAATAAAAAACTAGAAATAGAGTTATTTACCCGGCTTACTTGCAAATCTAGTTCGAGATTAATTTAAAGTGAACCAATCAATTTAATTAGGGAGTAATAAACGTGAATGAAATTGAAGGTTGATTTCAAAGCCGTGTTATGGCTATCATTTCCTGGCAATCCTAATTACATTGGCTCGCCATTTTTGAAGAGGAAACATCAAACAATTGATGGGAGATTATAAAAGGGTGGGAAAACTTTCAACAGTTTCTCACGCTCATTAAAACAACCTCCTAACAAAGTTTTGGCTTAGCAGGAAGTAGCATTTAAAATGATCCAAAATGGAATGGAACTGCTCGAAGCTCAAGCTCCGTCCGAAAAGCAGGATTATTAGGCGAGATTGCCACGAATGTTGTTCTCGTTGTTTTACAATTGCAATACAATTGTTTTGAATCGGTGAACTGATACTTGTTGCCCTTACAGCATTTAAATTATTTTATACTATAGAAAAGGTATTATTATACAGGGTGTTCATTAAAGTCGGGAACAAACTTTAAGGGATCATAGTACTCATAAAGATAACAAAATCCAATAAACATATGTCGAAAAATCCTTCGTTTAGCCACAAGCCACCATTTTGTATTTGTTATAAAAATCGTTATATCTCAAGAACTATTTAAGCTACAGAAACCAAATCACACATCTTAATCGGCTAAAGAGAAAAATACTCTCAAAGTATCATTAAGTTTGCTTGTATATTTTAAAAATGGTGGCGGTTAAAATATTTTAATTTAAATAACAACATAATCTTTAACTTTATAACATTTTTACTTGAAATAAAAAATATTGTAATTTTAATTTCAAATCTAACTATACTTTATTGAACGAAATCCGTCCTCAGATAAGCGAGAAAATTCACTTTTAATGTTAGTGTACAAGAGCCCATGCACCACGGCCTCGCGACTTTCTCGCTTATTCGTGGACAGATTTCGTTCAACAAAGTATCGTTAGATTTGAAATTAAAATTACAGCTTTTTATATCTAGTAAAAATTGTAAAAATTGACTGGTTTTGTTGTTTTTTTTAATTAAGAGATATGTAACCGCCCCCATTTTGAAAATATAAAAGCAAACTAAATGATACTCTGAGAATATTTTTCTTTTTAACCAATATAATTATGTGCAGCGTTTGCTTCCTATAGCTTAAGTAGTTCTTGAGATAAAACATTTTTTGTAAAAAAAATGGCGGCTAGCGGCTAAACGAAGGATTTTTCGACACATTATGTTTATAGGAATTTTTTGTTTATTTTGATTATCATCCCTCAAAGTTTGTTCCCAACTTTAATGAACACCCTGTATATTATGAAAAATAATTTCTTTGAATACCATATCAATTGAATAAAAAATCAATCATTGAATTGATAGGATTGATATGGAGAAGATATGAGGAGAAGCATATGGTATATATTTGAATGGATCATTAAAACATAAAGGAAAGAAAGCATCCGTTCTTAAAGAAAATTAAAAGTATTATTTGCTGAGAGATGTCATAATTTGAGAGTGAAGCTTTCAATTAAAGATTAGGATTCCTTTTCCTTGTCTGAACGCAAAAGGTGTCTTCAAGAGATTGAAGCCTTTTATTAATTATTTTTACCAATATTAACCCAGCAATTCTATATCCCACCCATTCCATACCATCTTTGAACGAAGGATATGACGAAGGAGGTTGAAGAATACAGATCTGAATTCTTTTTAAAGTTCGCTAAAACTGTAGAAATCGCCCAGATGCTACCACCCAAGTGATGTCATCATGTAATGGCCATTACGTTAAAAAGATCCTTTTAATTTCATCTCATTGCAATATGCACCAAGCCTCTTGTGTCGCCGAACATAACCTTGATGTTTGTTGAAGATTTTCACGTTTCCACAGAATGTTGGCTAATGAACCTCGCATGGCAGGTTGTGTAACTCGTTAATTTCCCGGAGAGATTCTCACGAGTGAGAAGTCCGCAGCGAATCCGCCGCCAGGGGCGTTGCTCTCGCCCGTGGTAATCTGCATTACGCCGTCGATCATGCTTGTATTGCATTGTATTCCCTCAAGATCCTACGTCTCGTAGATACAGCATACATAATCAAAAACTTCCACACGAATCATAAAACTAGATTATTATCATCACCTTTCGACGGTACCGATGGCGACGTACCCGCCAAGTATGAATGAGAAATGCGTATAATATGATTGTGGCGCAATTTTGAAGTCTTGTTACTGACTAAGGCCTATTACTGCTGAGGCTGAAATGTTCCATACGCAGTAAGATAAGAGAATTGATAGGATAAGATAAGATAAGAGAATTCTCAGATAAGAGATTGAGATCTTTTAGAAAAGAAGTATTGAAGTTATACAATTACTTTATAAGCTCTAATGTAGTTTTATTTTAAACTAAGTGAGAAAAAAGCACATAAAGATTCTGCTATTTGAACAAAATAGTAAACCACAAACAGTTTTGATGCACAGCCAGTTTATACTGGGGAACGCACAATTAATATAAGTCGAACGAATGATGAGACAGACACGAAAGAGGGAAGGTGAAAAGTGGTCCTGCTTTAAGTAATATACCCCAGTTAATCGAGAAGACGATTTATTGGGAACGATCAAAACAAAAAGCTAAAACTGACGCATAGGTTTCGCTTTTGTAGACAAGATGGCGGAGTAATTAAACGCGGGAACTCTCACGCTTACAATGGGGGATTTGTCGTGGGAGACAACTTGCAATTATATAGTCTTCCGGCGGTGGTGAATGGTTTGGACCGTTCACCCGAGCATGGGTTTGGCCTAAGTGACTGCACTGAGATGTATTTGGACCGTTCAGAGCATGTCTGTGGAGCGTAGACTCCGCTCCGAGTGAGTAATATTTGGACCGTTAGAGGATGAGGTCCGTGCCTGGACGCGTGTCCGCTATGAGATGGTGAATGGTTTTGGCCATTTCTCTGAGCACGGGGTCTGTGGCCTTGACGCGTATGCACGAGAGTGAGATGTAATGGTTTGGACCGTTAGAGAATGGGGTCTTTGGACGCGTGGAGTCCTGGAGTGAGATGGTAATTTTGACAATATCTGAGCAGTCTGTGGCCTGAACGCGTGGACCGTCCGCTCCTGGAGTGAGATGGTGAATGGTTTGGACAATTCCTCTGAGCACGGGGTCTGTGGCCTAGACGCGTGGACTGCACGCTCCTGGAGTGAGATGGTGAATGGTTTGGACCATTCCCCAGAGCACGGGGTCTGTGGCCTAGACGCGTGGACTGCACGCTCCCCGAGTGAGATGGTAAATATTTGGACCGTTCCCCAGAGGATGAGGTCCGTAGCCTGGACGCGTGGACCGTCCGCTCCTGGAGTGAGATGGTGAATGGTTTTGGCCATTTCTCTGAGCACGGGGTCTGTGGCCTAGACGCGTGGACCGTCCGCTCCTGGAGTGAGATGGTGAATGGTTTGGACAATTCCTCTGAGCACGGGGTCTGTGGCCTAGACGCGTGGACCGTCCGCTCCTGGAGTGAGATGGTGAATGGTTTGTACAATTCCTCTGAGCACGGGGTCTGTGGCCTAGACGCGTGGACTGCACGCTCCTGGAGTGAGATGGTGAATGGTTTGGACAATTCCTCTGAGCACGGGATCTGTGGCCTAGACGCGTGGACCGTCCGCTCCTGGAGTGAGATGGTGAATGGTTTTGGCCATTTCTCTGAGCACGGGGTCTGTGGCCTAGACGCGTGGACTGCACGATCCCCGAGTGAGATGGTGAATGGTTTGGACCGTTCCCCAGAGAATGGGGTCCATTGCCTGGACGCGTGGACTGCACGCTCCTGGAGTGAGATGGTGAATGGTTTGTACAATTCCTCTGAGCACGGGGTCTGTGGCCTAGACGCGTGGACTGCACGCTCCTGGAGTGAGATGGTGAATGGTTTGGACCATTCCCCAGAGCACGGGGTCTGTGGCCTGAACGCGTGGACCGCCCGCTCCCAATCCGTGGTGGGGGGAACTGGTTATCCGCCTGATTGCTTGCACTTTCAGCATCGCCTTCTTTGTGCTCTGGATGTGATTCCCACCAGACCGACTCGGAGGAGGCCACCGCACCTGCAGTCTGAAGCCTGCAGCCTCGTGTTGTCGCACACACATCAATCATCTTCAAATCATCTTTATGCTTACAACATTAAGTCAAATCTGCAATTAGTTAGAATACTTATGTTTAATAATTCTTCCCCAAGTAACTTATAGATTGCAATAAGGCAAATGTAGAGCAATTTTCCAGTTCTTGAACTTCTTTCTGGAACCATCACTCTTAATAAAGGTCATGATTTTTAGTCTTTAGACATTGGCAAGGATAACGGATACCTAGGATGGATTAAGGCGAATGGAAGTAGTCTACAAATTTCAAAAATAATTTTAATAAAGAGTACTATTAATTCGAACTACATTTGAAAAAAATCTATTCCATTATTCAGTTGTGACGATATAACGGTATAAGAAGGCTCAATTCGCAGCAGTTTTACCCCATAAAAGGAAAAGACGAGATAAATTAAGAATAATACGGCGATTTTCCAAGTGGAGGGTGGAAATTGAGCTGCCCGGGGATGGTTATTCAGCCGAGCCTGTAGGATATCTTAAATTGCTCTCTTCCTGTGCGGCAAGACGCTACGTACTAAAACTCCGCAGTTCAAAAATATTTCGGAAATACTGTCGCCTCAAGATTTTAACTTCAAGTTTTTATGTTTTACAGGACCAACTACAAAGGGTTCCTTATATGGATCTGAAGGAAAAATACACTTCAAGTTATTTTAAGCAGTGACGAATAGGTTAATTGTAATTATGTATATATATTTTAGCCCCATATAAAAACTTGTAATTGTTTTTGTCAAAAATGAACTTTTTCATTATTTAGACATTATAGCCTAAACTAGTTTTGCTCACGGATAAAAAAAAATAACTGGTACTTTAGTACAAAATCAGCTGAAAACAAGATGAGGTTAATAATATAAAAATATTTATTCAAAATTCTCGGGTTATTAAACGCGAAATAGCTCAGTAAAAAAATTAAGCAAAACGAATCGTGAAAAAGCAAAGAGAGTCGAAACCGAGAGCAATCGGTAGAAAAAGTAAATTCACTGATCATACTTACCTCGATCAACGGAACGCAGCAATTCTATTGTTTTAAAAGTCAGCGAGTAAAAGTCAATCTGAAAAAGTTCGCTAATTTGACGGCAAGGGAAACGATGGACGATTCAAAACTCAGCATATATTGGTCTACCACCTTAGATAAACATTTACTATTATCCGTACAGGGTTGCAGTTGAATTGGAGGCAATATAGCGTTATGGGTGATAGAATTAAGCAGACAATTAATTAATATTGTAAGAAAATAAAGAGGCCATCACGTGAAAGATAAATGCTTAATATAGTGAAGGGTGGAAGCTATAAAATGGGTCTTTATTGTGTTTTAGAGTCGGAAATCATCGTTGAAAATTACTCTGATTTATAAAAATTGATCAAAAATAAATCCTGATGTATCCTTATATTACCAAAACGAAGGTGTACGATGATATAATGCATATCGAAAGATCAACTATTATGTTTGTTACGCAGAAAAATATATCAACGTGAAGATTTGTCATTTCAGAATTCCGTCAGCCAAAAAAGGGTAAAATTCCTCCCCATTCCTCCTAGGCTGAGGAAACACCCGCGCGATAATTCTATCATCCAATCTGTATTCTACTTTTCATCTCACCTGTGTTTCGTTAAATTATTATAAAAAAAACTATACATACACTGAAAATTGTGTATTCAAGACAACTACTCTTTTTAATTTCATAATTAGTTCGAGTTATAAATTGAAATACAGTTATTAATGTATTCATAGATAACTTACTAAAATATAATTCAGCCAATCACAGAACCTTGAGGCATTCCATAATCAATGAACGAATTACAATCACCGCTGAATTTCAATCGATATTATGTCACCAAAAGCTCAACGAAAATAGTGAAAAGAGAGCATTAATATGCGTAAGAAATTACAGCAAATTGAGGTCATTAGTGGGGGACGTGAGAACGCAAGCAGCGTGGGAATTTGTCGGGGAAGGTTGGTAATCGGTAGTCGGTTGGCAGCCCTGCTCCTGCTCCAGATTCATCAGGATGGCCAACCTGTCCCGAACACTGAACCCACCGTTCCCGGTGCGTCTTGTTTATTCTATTCATCAGCTCTAATTATTTTCTCGGTAATTGAGGACGGGGACACGTGCACATTGCGTGGCGGAGAATGCCCAATTGGCTGGTTTGTATGCACGACCCTCGACTACTCTGACGTCACACGCTCTCGCTCTCTTCGAGATTCAATTGGAGCACACGTAGTTACGACAAACTGTATGCGGATTCAAGTAGAGAGCTACCTCGTCTTCAAAACACCCTCTTACATAGATTTAGTAATGTTATTATCATCTAAACCTAAACTCACCTCACCAAAATGTGAACGTCAGAATCTGGGGGTGTTGATAAGTGATCTGGATATTTAGTTTAACCTTGAAAAGTAAACTAGTGACAAATAGTGTACCTTTAAGTGAAATGTGGAATGAAAACTTATCCAATCCCAGTATCATAAGGTCAAATGTGTACACCGACAACCATCAGGTGTCAGGACGTTCCAGTGGAACTGATCTCTAAACCTATTTGAAATGTGTTGTATGTTAGTGGGGAAGCTATAATGCCAAGAGGGATATTAATTTTTATGATGCAAAAAAATGTTTTAGTGAAATTATGAGTGATATCGTGATCAGTGATATTTTATAGGGGAAAGTACTGTAAACCCAAATCGTTTTCATCTATAATAACTATCTAATTACCTCTAAACGTTTAAAAACATATATAAGAGACAAATAAAATAATAATAAACGTGCATGCATTTAAGTTCAAAACAGTACACGGTACAAAATTGTTTTTCAGAATGACTTACGCTCAATAAACGAGAAGATAAATAACTAAAACGAAACTTTAAAAAATAAAACAAAGTATGGCTGCAGTTTTTATAGTCTTTTTATTTATAATTTATTTTTACAGCTGGTTCAAACAATTGCAAGTTAATATCCAGTTTACAAAGCTGCGCAGTATAGTCTACTGTATTACCAACCTAAAATATACGTGCAAAATGCTACCAATAGGCTAAATTTGATTTCTCACTAAAATAAAACAATTCGAAACAAACAAAACGATAAACGAATCCGTCCAAAAACTTATGTTAGCTCCACAAAATGTCTGTGTGTAATATAAAAATGGTTACGAGCACTTATGTTTCATCTTGGATAAAACTGCGACTGAAATAAAGAGGCATAAGTGTCGGCGAAAGGAACATAAAGATATAAACAACGGCAGGGCTGAGCTGAAGGGGAGTGTGAGGAATGCTGTGGTCGGAGCTCCGGGCTCCGGTTCACCTGGTTGCTGGTTGCTGGTTACGAGACGCCGCACGGGGAAGCACCTGCCATCAAAACTCATTCTTTGTCTAAAACGCCAGCCTGCGAGCCTACGATCCCTCAAAACAAGCCCTTTGAGTTTACGCGCCTTCGTTATTAAATTTGAAGCCACCCCATTCTGCGTAACCAGAAAGGTTTTATTGGTATTATAAACCCTCGTATCATGTGTTACGCGCAGCAAACTTTTTGTAAGTTTAAAAAACTTCCAACGGTTTCTTTTATTGTTCCATGAGTTCAGTTTTAGTTTACAGCTTTCAGTAACGCAATTTTATATTTAAGCTTATTTGTAATATTATTTGTTACGACGATGACATTTTTTATATTTAAATAGTGAATGATGATTAGTTAGAGTAATTGTGAGTAGTAAATAATAGCAAAAATTGTGTGACTAAAATATTCTCAATAAAGCATGTAACAAATGCGGCGAACGATATTACATTGCCACACGACCGCAAGATCGACAAGGCACAAATCAGGGTAGCCAATATCGCCGATGCGACGGGGAAATTCCGCATTCCTACGTTCCCCAAACATAACAAACCCGCACCCTCCACACACGACCTCGTTCACAATGAGATTGGACCAGGGTAAATCAATCCACTTGTCGTACAAACTTTAACCCCACGAGAGTGCGAGAACATTGCAGATGTGCGGTGCGAGGTTGTATGACAGCTGATGTTGCAAGGTTGAAGTTACATCTCATTACGTGTTACCAATATAATCATAGGGTCAGTTAAACGGTTCGATTAAAACCCGATACAAATATCGCGATACAAAGCGATAGTAATCGCTACTATCGCAGGTCGAGGGTGTCCGTGAGAGTTTCCTGCCGGCCACACGAGGCCGCCGAGGAGGGGGGAATGGAGTTCTTATGTCTACCGGATGTGTTTTTCCCGCGACTGGTCGGTTCGCCCCGAGGCTACCATAATATCGGGAGCAGGTGCAGCCCCCCCCCCCCGACAGGTAGGCTCCCCTCCCGCAAACAAGCCGGTCTGACGGTTCTGACCCTCGTGCATAGATATCGCGGGTATTATTCAAGTGAATCGTATACGACTAGAACTTGTAGAACCTTTGGTGTAAAATTATACCTAAACCCAAGATTTGAGAATCAGTTAAACATTGTTTATATATTGGTTTTTTAACAACACAACCTTCAAAACGCTGTATATAAGGCTAAATATAAATCGTCACTTAAACCTAAATATGTATAGCTTATACCTATTAGGAATTTTATCTCCCTAACCTTATATTCTTATATTTTCTTAAAGTGCTCCCTGTTGTACACCTCTGAAATATATACACACTCGATTCGCTCGCTGAGGGCTACGCTCCCCAGGCCCCCGATCTAGTTGTCGGCATAATCGCTTGTGTTTTTTTAGGGAGAGGCGGAAGAAATGCTCTATGCACACAGGTGGCCAGCTTGTAGTGTGGGATTCTCATAGGAATCGGTATTACCCACTAAAAAAAACCTCTACTCATTAGGAATCTAACCTGGAACCGTTTGTCACATTAAAACAGGCTAGGCCTAAATTTGGCTTACGCCCACAGGGCTCACTCCATGCCCAGGCACTTGTTTAGGGGATAGCCGAACTGTAAACAGATTCTTAGTTTAAACTTTTAACATCGCCATTATTTTTAAAATTCAAACTAAAAGACATACTGTTAAAACCCTGTTATTAGGAATGGATTGATATTATAGCTTTATTTCATTAAATAATACGATTTGAAATGGATATGTGATAGATCTTAGGCGGTGTTAGGAAATTCTAAGATAACATTTTGAAACATAAGAACACCCGTAAAGATAGCTATGTAGATAAACTGAAAACATTCTCTTACTGGTGTGGAGTGTGGGTATGTGAAATTTCAAACTAACTTTATAACTAAAATAATGTATCACAGTAGCCAAATTACACTATTCATTTCATATATGTAGCATTTGTAATTGTTAAACACACGCAGCCATTAAAACAATTTTCAAATAATAATAGTTTCTTAGAGTTAACAGTTATAGAACACCGATAGGTATTAGGGCTATGGAGAAGCAGACACAAGTCGTGGGAGCGGTATTAAGGAGACTTGACGACGTTAGCAATTTGCAGTGTTCCGTATATACTGGGCGGCGCTTGTTAGTGCAGGGTAGTGGGCGGCTACAGCTAGCTAACCGCTAGAGCTGCAGCTACACGCTGCGGACGGCGCGCCAGGATCATTTGACGCTCGGCTGCCTCGACTTGTGACGCCCAGTCAAGTCCTTCTTTGTATCAACTCTCCCGGGAAATGGCTTTCTTATTCTCGCCTCTCAGTTTTCCCTCTATGTATGCCAGGGACTAAGTTATTAAGCCCATATCTTGATATCTTTACACAGAAGACCTCGCTCATTCTAACCTCAATAATTCAAAAATCTCTATAGTTCGTAGATTTTGTTTCTTCCCATGTGAAAACCTCTAATTTTCTAAAAAAAATATTTGTATAGTTCGAAGTATTGTTGGCGCATAAATTAGCCTCTAAAATTCAAATTTGTTTTTATTTAATCCTCCAGGATTGGAATTATGTTCCTTTAATTCGAAACGCTACCTCTAAAATTCGAAAGTTAACCTCTACAATTTTAAGTCAGCTCCCATAAGTATCTGAAATTTGAAGAAATTAAAAAACAAACGACCGTCAAAAAACGAACCAGTGCTTTTACATAATTCCTCCAGATTCGGATCGTCAGTGGCATTGTTTTATTTGGTTCGTTACAGCATTGATAACACATATATAAATGGTTACAGTAATCGTGTTGTAACTCGTTCAATTTTGTGTGTGCTACTTTTTTTCTATTTTACTCTCTAGTGGTTTTTTTGAGGATGAGTTCAAAGAAGTACAAGTATAATTCCAAATTTATTCTCCACAACTCAGACTTCCGAATTGAACCTTCGAATTTTCATAACGCTAACCTCTATACAGTAATTCGAACTCTCGATAATACAAACTACATTTAGTTCGAAGTGAACTGGCTTTCCCCACAATTTCTAATTAGCGAGGCTCGTCTGTATGCCTACATACATTTTGACTGTCCTGTAGAAAGCGAAAGGCTTTAAGCTGAAATTCAGTCATAATCGATTAATTAAGCTAATTAATACCCATGTGGACGAGTATTCTTTGTACTGTTATTTCTAATATCATAACCTTCGTCCAACAAGTCATGAAAATCATTATTGGGTTAAAGTACAACTTAACATTTACATATCGATTCGGTGAAAACGTTTTTCTTCAAAATTCAAACACTGCTACATCATTTCTAATATTGCTTGCAATATAAAATGATAAATAATACTAAGTATATAACAAGTATAAGATTTTGTTTTCAATTTATTGTCCGTTGTTTTAGACGTTGTCCAAGTTCTAATAGAGAGTATACGCTCCGTTAAAAAAACCTATACATTCATCTTTCAAGAGACAAGTATTCTTTACTCAACAGCACTCAATTCGTTATTCGTTATGAAGGTTTTGGAATTGATACATAATAATAACAAATAATAAATTACATCAACAGAATATTAATCGGATTGGTTTAACAATAACGATACTTAAAAAAAACAAAAAGTAACTCATATGAGACAATTTATAGAAAATCACCGAAAGAAATACTTGAAATTTCTAGTCAGATCGAAAATAAAACTCATGAAGAATCCATTAGCACTTATGAGGTTTACGATGAAACCAGTTATAACCGATCTTCCACTGGGCAGCGGAAGTCCTGCAATCTATCGATATTGAAATCGCTCTGTTCCCACCAGATAATTGAAAGTATTGGATGACGAAACAATGAGCGCTGCTCTGCAGGAATTGGACCGTCGGACAGAGCGAAGCGAGCGGCGGCCGGCGACCGACCTCAAAACCGGTTGATAATTATAGTTCCTCCAGCCCAACTGGCTCACAGCCTCCCGTTAGCCCTCGCCCTCAGCGGACGACTGGAGTAAACTGAATCACGAACTGGAGGAAACAGAATAACACTCATGTTAGGCAGAGTTTGGCTGTCTTCCACGCGACGTTGTCGACTAGAGCAAACAATAACTAACATTTGACAGCTTTTGGGTATCTTCCACGTGACGTCGTCGACTGGAGGAAACAGACTAACTAATGTTAGGCAAAGCTTGGCTGACTTTGAGATTTGTATTAACAAATTACTAGTAACTATTGATTAAAGGGAAAGTTTCCCTAGAGTTGTTTATAAAAATTTCATTGAAATACATTGAACATAAAACATAACCTTATAAGACTTGGGCATTACATTTCTAACGCAAACAGACTTTTTACATTTTTGGAAACTAATAGGTCCACGTGTGGGGTATACGTACAGTAATTGTCGTACCATTTAGCACTCCTGAATCTTGAAGCATTTAAAATCTAGAATTGGCCCGAGTGAAATACGAAATGGAAATGAGCCTCGGCCTTACGGCTTGGCAACAAATTGCTCGGAACCGTCGTTTAATTTGAGGGAACTGGGGAGATTTATCAACAGCTTATCTTTTGTAAGTCAAATTCCTGCTGCAAATTGTTCAGAACCGCAGCCCCCAGCTTCGCGGTCGCTTGTTGTGAGAATAAACGCTTCAGGAATTATTCATATTACAATTTTATGTTTCAACACTGCTGGGCTGATGCATTTTATATTTATCATTTTACGATTTCAGTATCGGTGGCGTGTTATTTGAATTTGAACCGATTATGAACCATTTCACATTTTTGCTATCAAACAAACGTAATGCATAAGCACTTAAGCCAGGGTAAAAGGATTAAAAGTAATTTTCTCGATTAGCGATTTATCTTTGAAAAGCACAAAGGAAAGATTTTTTGAACAAAAGACAAACGGCTTAAAGTTGCCAACTAAAGCTAAGCTGGGAAGTAAGAACATTCGTTGTCCTCTTTGTAACAAGATTAAAACAGAGCTTAACAAGTTAGCTGATAATACTAATGAGTGACTTCATTAAAGCCGGCACTGTTTCTGCTGTATTGCCCATATTGTAATTGGGGCCAGGTAAAGTATCATGTGTATCAATGGACACTTGACCATTGGAAGGATAGAATCTATAAGTAATACGTGACTCTAATGTACTGAAGTCTTACTACGACCATTACCAGTACATTTACAGTAAATACATTTTAACAGTTTTTTATAATCAAAAATAACATTTTCAAAGATATTTAACATTTTCAAATATTTAACAGAGTTTAATATTTTTATAATTCTAAGTAAAATTTCAAACTTTCATTTACAGTTTGGTTTCAGTAAACTGAATTAGAAAACCCAAGAACTGGTAGGTCGCAAACCAAATACTCAAGAGGATATCAGCAATTTTTAATATCTACGGTACGAACTTGATTGAGGATTAAGCTAATTTAGTAAATCCTGAAATTTCTGTTTGCATAAGAGGAAACAACAATTCAAAGTCAACAAGAGAATTACACGATTATTTTCAAATTTAATTTTGCTACGATCATCATTAAGTAAACGTAACATTGTAGCGTTATAAGAATTATTTTCGCTTTATATCTGAGTAATCAGAACTGACGTGCATATAAATCAGTTCATTGTAAAACTTGTTATCTTTAATAAGCTTACAAAAACGATAACCGGAGGAAAATTGAATCTTCGGTGGACTAGAAAAGAATGATTGTTTACTACAGGACACGTTTTCTTTAAAACTTCCTAAAAAAATATTGCCGTATGAAGTAGTGCATTGTAAAATCGTCTCCTCACTTAACACACCCTTCGACGAATGCCTCGGTCCTCAAGGCGGATTAAAGCAAGATTAAGTCATTCGTCGAGAATCCGTTACGGACTCGGAGAGGCACAGAGTACAAACAGACATCAATCATGCCACAGAGCAATAAGCGTGAAGTGTAACAAAAAGACGCTACAATTCACAGAGCCAGTTTAATTCCACTCGGGACAAGGAATGCCGCAAGGGCGCAGTCTAGCAGCTATGCTGATGACACGTACTTTATTAACTACCAGTCGGGAATGTTTTAATGAGTTCGTGTCCTTTTGTCCTAAATTATCGCCACTCTAAATAAGTTTACTTTGCGCCGTCCAAATGAAATTCTTTGCTCCGATCCGATTGCGATTCGGTTAATTAATCGAGTACCAGAAGCGAATGTTTTATGGTCATATGAAACGTTTATTACACCGGTTACTGGAGAGAAAAGAATTTAAAACGGCGATACGATCACCAGATGAAACCTGACTCGATATCGATACTGTTTATTTTAGAGTTTATTAACGATCCGGGTTGATAACCGGCAAACTTACTTCGCTGTAAAATGAAGAGGGTTTTACGATGTATGTTCCATGTAATTGTGCATAAAACTTTATAACTCTATTGTACTAACTATTTCGCGTTATCCTTGTATGTTTTCCTTGTATCCAATATTTTTCCTGGTTAAATTATTTTAATACGGTGTAGTGATTCACGCTGACTTTTAATGGCAACAATAACTAATTATGTTCAACAACAGTTTTAACCTAGTACATAATTTAAAAGTATAATAACAGAGTATTTATAAATTAACCGTCGTACACAGACTATCTTCCATAGGTTAACAGAAGGTTACGAATGTTAATAAAGTCAGTAAGTTTAACGAAATATATAATATGTACTTTTCAAAAGAGATATCACATACTTAGGAATTTAAGTGGAAAATGACGAAAATGAATCGTAAAGAAGACCATTATGCAGTTGAATCGCCTTTAGAAGCAGCTGCAGCCAATACAAATCGTTGTGTTATCAATTCACTTCAAAGGTTTCCACTGCAACACTCCCAATATTATTCCAGCAGTCGCAAACTGTTGGAATAACATTGTGTGGCTTAAAAAATTATTTCACGCATAATTTTGTTTAAGAATTACGAAATATGAAAACTGTTAGTAAACAATGTCAATGCATTTTGCAATGTTTTACGACAAATAAATTTCTTATTTCTTATAAAAAATTATTTCACGCATAATTTTGTTTAAGAATTACGAAATATGAAAACTGTTAGTAAGGTATTTAAATTTAACCAGATTAATCTAGTTTGGTTGACCAAGTGATTTTGTTAAATCAACTGGTACTGATTAGTTATCAGAAAACATGAAACATTTCATGAACTGTCAGCCACAAGCTCGCGTTTGGCGATATGTATTTGAGACTATGGAATTAACTTTTAGTATTATAAATAATTCAAAAATTAATATTAATGTATGGAAAATTCAAACTGGAAAATATAAATTCGAATTTATAAATTTTGCTACATCATACCTTTACTAAAAATCGTTCTATTAATAGAGTGCAATGGGGTAGATATTGTATTAACTTCTTATTTCCAATTCTACCTTATTTCTTAAGCTCTAGATAAATGTAAACATACTTTCATGGTGGTCAAAAATACAAAAATACTTTAAACACCGATAATTAAGTTCACTAGAAATACGTCCGTGCTTAGAGGAACATACAGCGTGTGAAGTAAGCTGAAGCCACCCCAGCGATTGTAACGCTTTCTACTAAAAGGCGTTTAACATTTCAAAAGCAGCCTTTATAGCCACTCGGCCGCCTTACCTTTTAGTTTCGCCCCATGAACCAAAAAATATCGTTTTCTATACTCACGCCTCCCGATACGATAGGCGTTCGAGTACAAACTCGTTCTGTTCCTTGAAATTACATTTACGATCTCATATCGATACATATTGCTCACTCATTTTGAGTTGGGGTGAATAACGTACCGGAATTAATTGCATGTTTCTTTACCGTACGCACTTAAAGGAATTGTGTGATAAAAACTAAAAAATACAGAATGTTTTCCTTTAAACTTTAATACTTGTTTATGAACATATGTAACAAACATATAATATGTTATTTTTTATTTATTTTTAGATAAAAAATCGCTTCTCTCGTAAAAATATAAATGCTTGAATTTGGCTGTATGCTATTATTTTATAATAAGTTGATAGCTGCAGGCTGCAGTCAACAACAGATAGATACGTATCTTTACGGTCAAGCCGTTTTAACATGCATTGCAAATATGAGCAAAGTTAGAAAGTAAATTCAAGAGAGATTTATTTAATTTAATTTTTCTCCTACTGACCAAGAAAAACTCAAAATCTTAGCTTCTTAAAACAAGCAGTGTCCAGGCAATTCATTTTTTTGTCCAAGGATTTATGATTTGTTTGTGTAATAAGGGGTATATGGCAACGAAATTCGACGTGAGTCTCAAGGCTTGAAATATCTGGGTTTCGTCTTACTGCCTTTCAAATCGTCCATCTTATCGTCAAGCACCTTTTTGACATGGATGTGTCTAAGCTCTGGGAGTGTTAGTGTTGTGTAACGCAAAACAAATTGCAGCGAAAGTCGTTTGCACAGAAACTACCAGAGCTATTGTATTGAATTTATAAAACTAAGAACAGTTATTTAGCCATATCCATGGTCGAACATTTCCCACAGGGAAGTAAATACAAACATTTTTGTAGCTGCAGTTTGCCAAAACAGCTGATTTGGCTTGTTTTTATTTTTCATAATAAAATTATGAAAACCCCAACGAATTATGGGAAGTTTTATGGTAGTTTATGCAACGATTGTACAGTACTATAAATGCCTTAAAGCCATGAGTGAGATGTAAGTTGTAAATGTTTTTTTTTTTTGCCAGGTGGTAACTCTTTATGAGTACCCCCGCTCCTGCGAGGGTTATGTGGAGACTCCACCGTTGTAAATGTAAATATCTCACGAGTCGAGTTGCATACACTATTTTATCTAAGACCAAAAATATTCAGACTTTAATAGAAGAGATGTATATTTCATTCGTGGAGTAATCAGCTGATGTGCGAATTACGTTGCTCTTATTCTGTGAATGGTTCAAAACTCACGTTTGAGGTTAGCCACTAAAACTAACTATCTTTATAGATGAATCAGCTGATTTTTCATTTCATTATATACACAATGACATTACTTTCGTCAAATACTAAGCTCTGATTGATTTAGAACCTGTATAGTTATGAAAAATCTGTAACGTTATGAACTCATAATGCAACGGTTTTCAATTCACGTTTAATATTGAGCCTCTTAATGGTGTTACTTTCAGTATCTTTATTGGTACTTTTTACAATGGTCGTAGATAAAAAATTAAATATAATCCTTTTTAAAAATTAAATCGTACAAGAACCTGATTCACATGGAGGTAAAAGTGTAGAACATCTATTTATTAAGGTGTATTACATCAAGTACGTGTTTACATCAAGTATAATGAATGCGTTTCAATTTGGCTAATTAACCTATGTAATATAGTTTTTATTCTATTCGACAAAAGCACAGACTAATCAGTCCTAATTACTTAATGAGACGCCTTATCTGCGCCTAAAGTCTGCTATTAATTAATAAAATCATACTATTAGTATTTTATAATCAGTTTTATTGGTTTTTAATTAATTTCGAAACCTTTTATTCGAACAATTTTTACCTACACTTCTATAAAACATTTTGACTGAGTTATTATGGAAGGTTCAGTATCTGGGAAGGGTTATGAGGAGGATTACAACTCAGAAATATCAATATCATACTGCGAAGTCTCTGAAAATGTTTCATTAAACAAATGGAAGACATGAATTACGCAGAACGCCTCGTAGTGGCTGCAAAGTGAACTGCATTGAGAACATGAATGGCAGAACAAGGGCGATTCTTACTTGACCTTTGAGGCCTCTAGGGTAAGGATTTCCGCAACCGGTTATATTAAAATAATTCTATATCAGTCTAGCAGAACTTCCTGAAATTGACTGTCTACGCTTTGAAGGGCTCCTAGAGGGCTGGAAAGAAACCGATGTGAAATAAAAACACATTATTGCATAAGTTAGTGTCTCAATTGAGATGATTATTTAACAGTTTATACAAAAAGTACAGTAATTAATTATGAATATATCTTAAACAAAATTAGATTTAGTTTTCAGTGTAGACTAAAGCTGAAATAACTTAAATTGTAAAATCATGTTATAAACACTAATGTATAAGTAGGTGCATTCACACGAACAATACGAAGAGGGAGAAGATTGTCGAACAAAGCTTGTATAGGCCTTAGCAGTTGTTTCCTTAGCCTCATTCTCATTTCATTAGGTTATGTGAAACAACGGACAAGTTGAACATTTAATTCTATGTAAAATGTTTAACATTGTGTTTCCCAGGATTTATGGTTATCTACACTGTGTCGATTGCTATTTAGTTTATCTGAGAAATTTTTAAAACCATAAGACAAGTACAAAACATAATTAGATTTCCGATTTTTTACTTGGGTCTAAACGACATTACGAAATATAAAAACTGTTTATGAAAATTTACTAAATTATGAAAGAAAATAACTAATGATTTTGATCCTAAATCATTATACAAGTTTTACTGTGTAGAAGAAAGTAATTCAAATTGCAAATTCATTGCGTTGACGTCCTTTTCTAGAAGCTACTATACACGTAGAAAAATCATGCAACTTAATAATACATAAATCTTTTGCAGGAAGCCAGGGAATGTGAGCAGCTATGTTTTAAAAGATTTAAAGCTATTAACTGTTCTAAATAAAACTTTCAATTCTATAAATTATAAAAAGGTTGATATACGAGAGTTTCATTAATTATGATACAGGCTTATGAAGGGATTATTACAGCAATGTGTCATGTAGAAGAAGCAATACAATAATTATATCTCTGTGCCGATTCAATTAAATTAAAATAATTAGTAAATAAAACCCTTTCTGCGAATACCGTCACGTAGTCTGGAATAGGTATTTTGTTAAGCTTATAAATTAGTAATGCAGTTCTACCATTGGCTGTTGTAAACGGCAATACAGAGAAAGATACGGTTTATACACTTTCATTATATTACCTATTTAATTGAAATTATGAACTTATATTGTTGATCTTAATAGGTATAATTTATTTACTAAATTAACATTAAATTAAAACGAGATCACACGCAGCATGCTGGCGTGAGTAGAGCGAATTTCATAGAACTCATACTGTATTATTCCCATCAAAGTAATCGAATAGTACTGAGTTTGCAGGTTTGCTGCAATAAGGGTGGTTTTACATGGTAATGTGCTTATATTAAGGCTGTTCACTAATCGAATTAAAGGTACCAATTTATCTATTCTCCATATGAATTACAATGAACACGTAGGTTTGCTGGCATAAGAAAATTTAAATTTAGTTTTTTTTTATTTACTGATATAATTTAACTACATGGACTTGCATACCGAATTTTGGAAGAACGTTTAATAAGTGAATTATTGATTTTTACCTATTCTCCATATGATTAACAGTGCACAATGTACTGTGTTTACCATTTTAAATATATCTGTAACCAACTGACCTAAAGGCATGATTCAAAATACTGAATTGTGTGTTCTTTTAGTTAAATCCAATAGTAAAATGGAAAAAATACATAAATAAATTAAAAACCCCGTTTTAGGGGTACAACCTTTCCGCGAAAGGCTGAAGAGGACGTAGTCCTATAACAGCCGCAGTGGGCCTTCAGCCCACTGAAACCTCACAATCCATCCATCAAATTGTAGTTACTGTAGTCTGTTACGTTGCGAAACGAACTCATCCAAGACATTACAGAAAAAGAACAACTCGATAGAATTTTATAATAATCAGACAATAATCGCGGCCGTTATCGTGTCGGCACATAAAACCTATATGCTTATATATAGGTATATTAATAGGTATATGATTATATACCTATTAATACATATAACATTTTTATATGACCGATAAACGTGCCTTTTAAGGGTGTTTTTTTGAGAGTTTTGAGCTTCTTCATGGTTCCCTTTGATTAACTCACATTGTCCTTAGGAAAATTTTTTTTCCGTTGACAAAACGTGTTGGCCAAAAAGTTATATATAAATGTACGTATTAATGCACAGGCTTGTCTTTCACTTTTTACTATCGTAAAAACGTTTAAATTGATGACAATGCCAATATCAGAGACAATTTTGTAATTATTTTGTGATGACGGGAGCGGGAATATTCACTTGGTCGATCGTTACAGCACCGAAGCTTCTATCATGGTCCCTTTGATTAAATCACTTTTCCATAGGAAATTCTCTGACAAAATGTGGCAAAACGTTTATAAATTTACGTAATGCACAGGCTTGTCTCATTTATCTATCGTAAAAACGTTTAATTGATGAACAATGCCAATATACAGACACAATTGTTATAGTGATGACGGGAGCGGGAATATTCACTTGGACGATCGTTACAGCACCGAAGCCTGATGAGTTTCCGAACCGATTGGACTAAAAGCCAGTAAAAAGCGTAGATTGAGCAAATTGAACCGACCGTTCACAATAACTATCACGGTCAACCAAAAAGAGTGTTAACTATGGCAAACGTCACTCGCATCACTCTATCCTGTTTTCTATATCGTAAATTATATAAAACTATTAATTCGTTTTTATAAGTCTAAAGGTAGTGTTTTCAGTACCAACACACAGCTCCGTCACGTACGTTTCAAATTTTGGACTGACGGATTTTCAAAACCCCAACCACAGATCTAAGACACATCCATGTCAAAATTTAAAAATACAAAAATACTGAAAGGGATTGTAAATACAGGTACGTAACACACTTCTATCAATAACAAAAAAATTACGTGAAACTCTACTAAAGAATTTAGGGAAATAAAATTCATACGAACGCATATTAGACTAACGGCACAATCACGGTCTCATACATGATAACGCTCTTTAAAGCACCAACTTTGACCCATAACAATAGCTCACCTGGTGTACGAACAAAGTTACCTTTATAGCAGAGGGTAGGAGGTGATGGATCCCCAACACAGACGCGGCTCGCCCAGGCATCGTAGCCTCATATATCTCGCAAAGCTCTGTTTAGTTTAGTATTTGATTTGGTAAACGTTATGAGGTCGGCAGCGAGTGTTTGTTGGTTCCGATCCACTGGTCGGGTCATCTATCAGGCCCCGACCATCTACCAGGCTGCTTCCACCCTGGATTTGCCGCATTCACATTTACACTAAAGCTGTGTTTGAATAACATGTTTAATCTCGTGCGTTTAAATTTTCGCAAAACGGTCTCAATACCAATGATTTATTCCTGGCACTAATCTCGACACAATACAAGATTAAATGTGGGAAATAGTTATTGAGTCACTCCCATAGAGATCTCGTAACAATATTTTGTCGTTAAAAATGGTTTAAAATAATTCTGAAAAAATTTATATCTTTATTTTTTATAATATGTTTACGGTTATCCAGGATAGTATTCTTTGTTATTTTTTTATATTTTAATCTTTTTTATTTGAACACGTTAATATATAGGGCTCAAATTATTTAACTTCTAAAAACATGACTTATGCAAAAACCCAATTTATATATAATAAAAACATTTTGAAATGAAACAATAACAAGTACATATATCTAACATTCTTAATAAAGATCGTCTTCGGACAGTGTGTTCCTATCGACAAAGCATAAACCGAAAAAAGCGTATCGTGTATAAGAGATTGAGTATATGCAAGGCTGCATAGAGATAAAACAATATGTACATAGAGTAATCATCGCTGAGTGCGGAACCACATCCGATTAGCGACTGCTACGATCCATCAACTCAGCGAGCAGAAATTCCAGTTGCGAAAACACGAAATTCTCTTCGTCCTGAAGTTAAAACACACCTAGTGGGTGTGTTTATTTCTATATATTATATAGATGAACGTTAAAAATTTAACACACGTTTGAGAAGTAATAAAACCCCTATTTGTTAACATTTTTTATTACAAGTTTGTTATTACATTAACAATCTTGACGATTTTAAAATTATTTGTCTATACTAAAACATGAAAATATACTTTAATATGTAGTATTGTTTGTATTTCCATGTCTTATGCGTCCTTATAGGTTATTTAGTGTTGCTTGAGATCAGTGAATTAAGCTTACTCAACTTTGTCCACATTGATTATTATCATTTTGAGATTAATACCAAAGAACGATATAAAAATGATTTTCGAAAGGCCCTCGACAGCGACCCTGTTTGAATATCTAACCCGGGCTCCCGCCACCAAATTGCCTTCCGATGTAAATCCTGACTAAATAATGTTCCAAGGATTCGGGGAGGATAATGTGGTTTCTGGATACAGGGACGTTTTATATTACCCTATTTAAGGGAAGTATTTTCTGAAGACACATTACAGTCCGTGGATGTAAAATGTGGATATAAATGATTATGCGTAACTCTCCTAATATTGGGACAGTTTAGTGGAACATCTAGTTTACAAATCTGGGATGTTGTGTCCAAATATTGGTTGAAATTTTAGTTATAAATAAAAATTATTTTAAGTTAATATAATGATAGTTTAAGATGGTATTATAACCATTGATTTTTAATATATTATACATTATTTTATACATATTTTACGTATAATATTTAATTTTAGAAATAGATTTTTTAAGTATTAGGTAAACTCGGTTTAATTATTCCCGTTCATACAAAAACCAAATTTCATCTTATCTTCATTTACGTAAATGAAGATAAGATTTAGGATTTACTTAAATTAGATTAAGATTTACTTAAATGGAAAAAACAACTAGGGGTACTTTATACGGATATAAAACGTGTTAATTTAGAACCTTTTTCAGAAATGGGATGGTTATTTTTGAAAAAAAAAATTATTAAATGATATTTAGATAAACTTTGAAGAACATGATAGTTTAATTACACATTGTCTTTTTTTAAATTTACTTAGGGAGAAAGTGTGTGTCAGTCTACTGATACCGTTTTGTACTTAATATAGCTAAACATATATAAAAACCCAAATCTGACTCACTGACTAATTGACTGACTGATCACAGTTTCTCAAACACAGGTATAGGTTATACATAGTTCTAGGAAAGGAATTTTCGAAAGTCCCAAAGGGCTCTACCCTACAAATGGCCAAAGTCCCCATGTTAACCGTTTGGGAAGTAAATTTGTTTACAATTTTTCTACAATCAAAACGTTTGATTTCTAAAGCTACAGCTTTTGGTTTACTTTTCATTACCCATGTGATTTGCTATTCAATGCCTTCTGTATCAATCGCCACTTTAAAAATATCAAGTTAATAAATACTGTAAAAAATTAACAGTTTTACTTTCCACGTTGATACATCACAGTTTTGGGGGTTTATGTACCTACATATTTATTTCGTGTTTTATTAAATTCCATAGTATTGTATATTGATTGATCGATCTTTATTATCCATCTAAATAATGAAACAAAGTAGTGTTAGTTACACCATTCATAACTTGAGAACGGCTCATAACTAAACCGCGACCCAGAATATCTAAATCTTTCACAACGAAGCCGTAATGCTTGGTATTTGACTTCGGAACATGGCCAAGCTTAAAGTTAACACGTATGTACTTCAAGGCGTTGCGAAGTTCGCCGGGTCAGCTAGTCTGATTTAAAAACGAAAAATTTGCTTAACTCTAAAAGAAATTGTTCACTATTGTTATTTTACTAATTTTTACATATTATCAACTCCCAACCCCAAAAAACGTACGTTAACATACGTTTTTGAGAGTATTATTAAGTATAGCTTTAATCGTTAATCTAAATCAACTTATAGGAAGCATGTTGTTGTTTTACATTAAGTTGCATAAAGTATAAAGTTACCTAGAACAGAAGATATCAATGAAAGTTAAGGGTGGGCTAATACTGTAGGTGTATAGTAATGATAAATAGTAATTGACACTGGAATTCAACCTAGATGCATCTCTTAAGTCATGCTATCAACTTCCCCAAATTATCTCAAACTAAACTGTTACGTAGCAACTACATTTGTTTAATAATGTCACTAGTAAATCTGAAGGTTTTGTTTAATGCTCAATATTAAAGGTTATTCAAACGTATACATGTTAATTATAAATAAAAATATCGTTTTAAATCACCCTTCCCTATCTCCTAACACCCATGTCTATTACGGGTCGTAAATAGAATCAGAACTGTGATTGATAATGTTATCATAATACGGTAACTAACACGCCACTCAAGTAAATGACTCAATCGAACCCATTGAATAGCATAATAAGGGTAGTTGAACAAACGTGACCCATATACCGTACCAGTTGGGGGGTAGAAGGATAGAAGGGTAGAAGGAGCGAGGGAGGCGTTCCGCAGGATGGCGGCATAACATATTGGGCTGTCTCCTTGAGCTATGTCGCTGGGAGTTAGGCGAATGCATCCAGCGGCAATCACAGCTGTTATTGCGAGACTCGCGACGTTGCTCTCCTCACATTCCTCCTTTATTCAATACGAACATTTTAATGATCCTTTGCTTGTGTCTAATCAATCATTAACATTTGGGTATACAACATTTTAAGAGTCTGCATCAGTGGTAGCCATCTTGGATTTTAGTCCCGTAAGAGCAATGTTAAATTCTGGCGCCTATATCTCCTTGACCTATTGTCATAAATTAACGGAAGAGGTGTCAAATTAAAGGTATTACAGTCCTCCAGGGAACCACCTTACAGAACTTCTTATTTTCGCTCTCAATAAAAAAATAATAATGATTTGTTTTGTAAAATATTCCTGGATTTTTGTTTTTATATCAAGTTAAATTTTTGAATATATTAAAAGGTCATGCCCTTGAGCCACATCTCATCAATGTACTTCTAAAGTTTTACATTGATACTTTGATAATTAACGCCACTACAGACGCCAAAGTGAAGGTATGTTCCGCCAGAATTTAACATTGCTCTTACGGGACTAAAATTAAAGATGGCTACCACTGATGCAGACTCTTAAGGCTGAAAGAAAACATTACAGAATCACTGAAAAGCATATTGATTCCTCAAAAATTAACAAAATATTATACTATCAGAATTGAGTATATTCGAAATTGGAGACTATTAAAAATCGTACGCAAGGCTATTATGTGTAATATAATTTTCTCCAACTACGTTCATGGTAGGTTTAATATGTGACCTTGAACTAAATAAACTGTAATAAAGTACTGTAAGTAAATGTTGAACATATTATAAACAGTAGAACCATCACATTGTTTCTGGGATAAAATGAATGCAGCTACTTTAAAGTAAGCTTGTTACGTACTCTAGCAGTCCGTTTTTATTTGCCAAAATACATTAAACTAGTATCAACGCGTTTATAGTAAACATTGCAAAACGACATTTGAAACAATGTAGTAATCGATGGTTTCAGTGAACGATAATCCTTCCAGGAAATACGAGCCACGCACGGTTATCTGAAACATGTTGGTTAAAAATTAACTTTAGTTGTTTATCAATAGCGTTTACAAAACGTCCGATGGTATTAATGTTAATTCATAATTTCCTTTAAATTTTCCAATAAAATTGCAATTAATTATGAAGCTAAACACGAAATTTTGAAAAATAATGGCTTTTATTGATAAAAATTGTGTGTTCACTTACGAAAAAATTGAAAAATATTTAGATAAAAAATTTTATCTCATCGAATAAAAAGAATTGCTACGATGGAAAGAAGAACATACGAGTACATCACGGAAAAATGTAAATATGTAGTAAATATAAGTTTGTAGGTTTTTTAAAATGGAAGAAACATATGTATTAACTAAATCGGAACGCAATCTAACACAGATAAAGTTAAAGTTTGATTTTCAAAAGGGAATGATTTGTCAGTAAAGTTTAGGATGGAATACGAATATGCAGAGCAACTGTAAAGTTGTAAGTTGGCAAGTTCTGTTCTGCCGGGAACAAAATCCAGTCAAGGGTTCAACATGCAAGTTATCAACCCAAGTCAATACTAACGCAGATGCATTGCTTCGCTGTGGCTTCTGTACAAAGTTCTAAGACGCGCATAACTGTCAAAGGTAACTGTGGAGCTACAAATTGTATTTCCTCGTTGTATATGTGAATATGGCTGAATAAAACATTTTTAATAGGTAACTATAGTTTTTTGTAGCCGAAGTTTGAAAAAATACGCATTTATTTATGTAATTTGTATCTTTATTTTTTTGTATTTTCCTTACATACTCGTTTTTTGTTTAAATGAATATAAATTGCTTCATCTGTATAAATAAGCTAAGGTAAAACAGATTGCCATTAAATCTAATACCATATACGGGGTTTATCGCCCTGGGAGCCACATGATTATAATGAATTACAAAAGTTTGAACTTAACATAAAA
Organism: Nephotettix cincticeps; assembly: GCA_023375725.1. Lineage (NCBI taxonomy): Eukaryota > Metazoa > Arthropoda > Insecta > Hemiptera > Cicadellidae > Nephotettix > Nephotettix cincticeps. Next base: position 24,344,351 of record CM041786.1, on the reverse strand, counting down.
AATACAACTCGATATTAAACTTTAAAATAAAACAATCGTTCCTAGTTTAATTGTCTTTGAACTTTTAATTTAAAATGTATTAAAACAAAACTTACTATTAATCTGCGTTAACATTTAAATTCATTGAAATAAGTTGTCTATTGCCAAAAACAATAACTATTAATATTTTAATAAGATAAAACATTCTTATATATTAAGACTGAATTGTTTACTTAAATAAAATACCTTGTGAATGTAGCTCCTTTAAGCAGCAAAATAGGCTTACCTGTAACAGAGAAAATCATATGAGCGGTTAAGCAAGGGAGAGAGACAAGTGCCTGCTTTAGTTTGTATCCCGGTCAGTAGTGGTTCACCCTTACATTTGAATTAGCGTACTAACTTATCATGAGAACAAATAAATTCTATCGAGTCGAAATCCAGATTTAGGAACTATAAATGTAATATACATTTTTGACATGGATATGTCTTAGCTCTGGGTGGGTGTTGGTTATTTTTAAGATGGAAAACATGTAACAGGTTTCCATAGAAACTACCAGAGCTATTGTATTGAATTTTTAATACAAAACAATAAGAACAGCTGTTAAGATGAACTGAATAAATTCCCTTAAGGCATATCCATGATCTAACCTATTTCCCACAGGGAAGTAAATACAAACATTTAAGAATGAGATGGATTTTTGAAATTAAATAAAATGTGTATTTTAATTTTAGAAGTATTGTTTAATGTATAACGTTTTTTAGGCATGTGCATATAAAGTTTTGTCCAATTCGTTGTTTTTAGTCATATTTGTACTTTATTTCGATCCTAATCGGTTTTCACCGATTACACAAATTTAGAGATACAGATCAACATACTGACTTCCCCTTGGTTCTCTTATTGTTAAGTAAACAATGCTGATAAATACTTTATGTTATAAGAATAAAGATACATTTTACCATAACGTTCTGACAGATAAAAATAAGTTTATAGAGAATAATTTGTAAATAAAGTCATTCAGGAGAACATAAGATTAATATCTTCTGCAGTATTATTATTCTCTTTCCATTGCCAAAGGACAATTGTTAAATTGTTCTCAATGACTTTCCTTTCCAAAAGGTTAGTTTAAAAATGTAATTCAATTCAGTGACTGTCGGAGAACAACTTTTAAACTTTCAACTTCAAAAGTAAAGTTCTAGTACTGGGACGTTTTGAAAGGATCTATTAAAAATTTGTATAAGAATCTATTATCTATTCTAGCTGCAAAACCTACAATGAAAAGTTATTTGGATTTAAACTTTGAATTACTGTCAATTGTTTCCCCATTGAGTATTACTTATAAAGTTAAAACTAATCGTTAATAAATTATTAAAAAGTAAAACAAAATTTCGCGTGTATTTATGTACTGTGCCCTCACATAATATATGGTCATAATTCATGTGGACAAATATGACCAAATCAATCAATACTTATATACGTGACAGTGTAAACAAATATATTTGTCGGGAAAAACTGTTTTAAACGTTAAGGCCCACTTCGACGGATTCTGGTAATGTATTTCGGGTCGGAAATGCGGCAAATCCAGGGTGGAAGCAGCCTGGTAGATGGTCGGGGCCTGATAGATGACCCGAGCAGTGATCGGAACCAACAAACACTCGCTGCCGACCTCATAACGTTTACCAAATCAAATACTAAACTAAACAGAGCTTTACAAGATATATAAGGCTGTTCTACTCTAGAGCGGCTCCGATGTCTGTGTTGGGGATCCATCACCTCCAACCCTCTGCTATAAAGGTAACTTTGTTCGTACACCAGGTGAGCTATTGTTATGGGTTGGTGCAAAGTTGGTGCTTTAAAGAGCGTTATCATGTATGAGACCGTGATTGTGCCGTACGTCTAATATGCGTTCATCTACAATAATTTTACTTTACTGAAAACTGTTCACTCCAAAACCTCTACTCGCTATCTATGTATCAAACATTGATCTGATATCTGGGCTTAATTAAGAATAAAATAAACTCTTTAAAATACAGTAAGAAATCGTCTCAAATGAAATAGGATAAAATACTCAATAATAAAATATTTAACTTAAAAATTATCCAAAAAATTTTACAATATTTACTGTAAAAAATAAATATATATGACATATTTGCAAAATAAAAATACTACAACTTTATTTTTTTGTAAGTATTTTACTAAACCCCTATTGAAATACTTCGCTTAAGTAGCGCCGTGTAAACAATATGTTTAACATTCCCTGGTTTAAAATGTATTATCTTTCAAGGGAGGGTAATACAATTTTAACATAAGATTTAAAAGAATGGCGCGTGATTGTTGGATTGATTTCGAATTACATCACTCAAGACAAGACATCACTGAGGTATGTTCCGTTGCTATAAAGCGGTCATCCTTGTCGTCAAGGTTAAGGGGTCGAAGGGATGATGGGATGAGTGATGTCTGTGATGGGAGGGGGAGGTGGAGGGGGATGTCAAACTGTCAACGTGGCGTGGAGAGGGTCAGTGTTAACTGTTGACGTCACACAATGAGTATCCTTTATGCAACTGTCTCACCCTGTTGCAGGGACCACTCTATGGAGTCCAAGTCATTCAAATTTCCAACATATTTCTCTATTTTTAATTTAACTGGTAAGTTATTTTAAATAAAGTAAAACCTCAACGAAACCGTAACTGAAAACAAAATAAGTCGACTGGAGACAGAGGTACAACGAGGGCAGGGTGGGAGGGAGGGAGGGGTAGCTGCGACTTCATCCACAGTCATAGAGGGATCTAACCGCCCCTACGTCGCTAACAGACGCTCATAATTCTCCCTTGAACAGCCCTAATCCGACACCTCCCCCTACCTTGGCTTTCTACCCCAATTTCGCTCACCTTTGTTCGTATAAGCCACCAATTATTTTCAACGAAAAATATTTACTATATGTAACCTCGATGAGGTATTCAAGTATTTCATTCGTAATCGTGAATCTTAACTGACGTAAGCCAAAAACCAAACTTGTGCAAGATCGGGGAAAATATATAACTAAAAATATATAAGGTTTTCATTTTATGGCTCTTACACCTGATTGTTTAAAGTAACACCGAGATTATTTTACAAGGTTGGAAACCTTTTGACATGGATATGTCTTAGCTCTGGGGGGTGTTGGTGATTTTTAAGATGGAAAACATGTAACAGGTTTCCATAGAAACTACTTCAACTATTGTATTGAATTTTAAATATAAAAGAATTGGAACAGCTGTTTTGTTGAACTTAAAATATTCCCTTTAGACATATTCATGATCTAACCTATTTCCCACAGGGAAGTAAATACATCTTTTTCACTCTTAACGACCCCCCTCATATTTTTAAACTTGAATCATATCGCATCTTAAAAGGTATCAAAGTAACACGTTCCGACTATATCCCTTTAGGGAAAGGTCCTATCGGAAAACGGTTGGCTGCATGCGCCACGGATTTTGAAAGATCTACAACTTTGGTCCTTTGACTTTTTCAAACCCTTATTAAATAAATTGTACAGTATTTTCGTAAACCCAAACGAGGAATTTTAAATGTTTATAAGACAAATTTTTGTTCAATTAAATTACTAGAATAGTTTATCCTGAACATCCAAAGTTTTACTAACCTCCATAGTGATTGGATCTCTCTGCACCAGCCTGGGCCCCGGTTTGCGATGTGAGCGAAACGTATTCGGAAACCTCATATTACGGGAAGCCACAACCGGCGGTGAAAGTCGCTTACTACTCGGATATGTCAATCCCAAAACCTCAACCGCAAAGTACCTTCGTTACAAAAACTACCAGTGCAAACCAAAAAACGCACCGCATTCGGTGCTATCCGCTATTTCGAGTGGAAGAATATCGCATGTGGAAAGGTAAAAACTGACAAGAATATGTAGTGGGTTAGGCACATTATATACTCGGTGACGCTTTCAAGAAGCTTCTGAATGTGCCTTATCTGAGGCTGTTCTCATGCAGAACTGTGGTGAATATTCTAATAAACTGGATGAGGGTGGACGTCTCCTGTCATTGGCTGTACTTTGTATACATAGTGGCAGCAGATAACACTCAATACGCTTCTTAGCATCTTCACTCGCGTTAAATGGATTCCAACCTCGTTGATCCCAGTTTGAAGAAACAAATTCTTCACAGTTTTATAGTTTATTTTAAGCACTTAATGTTGTTCTGAATGAGGAACTGGAACAAATTATTTTACATTTAACCGTCACGAAATAATTTTTAAATGATGGTACATCAGAGTGTAAAGTAATGCTCTTCGTACAAGCTCGACAGGCAAGGTGTAGTTTGAGAGAGAAACGAAAAGACACTTTAAAACCTCTTATTGAGCTAACTGTTCAAACCAAAGATTTTACAGACAAAAGTTTCTTCCATCTTGTTCTTGAAATTATAATCAATCAGATGATTGTCTATCATGGATACCAATCGTTACCAATAATCTATATCGATGATCACTTTCGATACTATTAATAACTTCCTGACGTTATAACGAACATCTGGTGACCTCGACCTCAGCTGACTCGCAAAGTAAACATTTTAAACGCTCGTTTTCACTGAAGTATGACAAATACTCCAGGCTCCGATGGAGTAGATCCATTTTTGGAAAGTGTTGAAAATGTTTTTTTAGCGGTTAATCAGAAAAGGCGTTTTTGGCATACAAAATCTGCTATCATTGGTATGCTAGTTGCTTGCAGTTCGGGCGATGGCTAGGTGACTAAAAAATCATTTTTAAAATTGAAAAAATTAACCTTGATTTTGATGTTTTACATGTACACATACAAAATTGTATTAGCCTACTAAAGTGAAATAGTAAAATAGCCTACTACAATAGTGAAAAACAATAGGTTGTACTACACCATCTTCTTATATAATTATTAATTCTCAAACCATATTTAGCAAAATATATGAAGTTATATTTTTACAAGGACGGGTCATCTGTTCGTTCAATTCATTCATTTTCAAACTGGCTGCAGTGTATCGTCCTAAAATTACTATCGTATGGAAAATATCATATTTTCGAGCATTTTTCCAGTTATTGCTGCGGATTTTCAAACTTGACAAACCATAATCACGTGATCATCTCTTCCTTATACATTGTGTGCATGATATGTCGTCTTCCTCAGCCAGAGGGAGTTGGGAACGTATACAGCATTACATAACTCAGGCTGAGGCTGGCTGCTTTAATTTGTCCCCTTGGTATATGACGTTGTAAATACGAGGTTATGAAGGAATCCATAAATTGCTCTTTACTGCTCCTCTTGCGGCCGGGGCAAAGCTTCGATTCTTTATGGACAAAGGTGGATGGTTTAGAAAACTGAACTCGTAAACATTACTCCGTAACGCGGTGAGCATTTTCAATCACGTGTCAAAATTTTAGGTAGTGGTTCTAGTTTCTTTAATAGGCTTATTGATTAGCGTATCATTACAGTTTGTATCACAATTTCCAATTAAAAAGGCCAAGCTTTAAAATTTAATAAGGATAATAATTATTGTACACGAAATTATGAAAGTAAAAATGTCTATCAGTTTTTTTCAGAAACAAACTAAAATATCTTTGTCAAAACAAACTGTATCACAGCACAAACCCTAATTAGATCTAATTAAAACATGACAATGTTGAATTTAAGTCCAATTATTTAGTAGGCTACAGAAAGTTTGCTGAAGCTAATATAGATCCAGTAATTAATGGTTAAGTACAGTACCATTAACCTGAATGGATAGTAATCATAACGTGGAAATGATTAGCACATTAATTTTCTAAATAACATCACTACTCTTAACTTAAACCTTAGTAATTTATTGGTATGAGTTCATAATTAGTTTGATTTACATTGCCATAAAAAAGGAAGTATTAGACATTTTTCTGTTCGCATATATACGATTGGGAGGCCAAATTTGTGTTTTTTATTATTTTTGTATCCTTAAAAATGGTATGTAATATAACATAGGTTACTTTGTAAAAAATACTGCTCCCAAAAAAACCTATTTAGGAGTGAGTGTGAATGACGCCCCCGTGGTGATATAATGAGCATCAATTAATTAATTATTATAAACTCATTAGTAATCTATTATTAGAAACTGCACTAATATAAAAAGAAGTATAGTTAATTTCTCAGTTATGTGCACAAGAATTTTCGAAATTAATTTGAATAAAGAACATGGATAGGGGTTTTTATGGGACGGGATTTAATTAAAGAATATTGATTGACAATGCAATAATCCTATTTGTGAAGTGTTTCTGATCTTTAAAATTCGTTCTCAAACTTAAATAATGCTATTTCAAGAATACCTTTAATTATTAAAAGACTATTTTCGTTAACAAATAAGAAAATTTAGAATTAATCTTTAAATAAACTAATAGGCAGTTTCTGTAGCTTTCTGCACAGTAATTAAAAAACTATTTTATAATGTACATTAAGTGGTTTCTCTCATTAGTAAAAATCCATTTTCATATTTAAAACTATGGAACGACAAGTAAACAACGGGCAGCGACGCAATGAACTAATGGGAATATAAATCAACTGGTAAACCATCGTGGTGGAACTGCGGGAAGTGGTGGTTAAAGAAGTGATCAGTTGTGATTGGAAACGGGCTTCGCTGTGAATTGGCCTTTGTGGATGGACAACACTGTGAACGGGTCTTTGTGGATGGCGTCTATTGTAATTAATGAGCGGGAGTGAGAAGGCACCTTGTAGCCACTGACCGGAACTTATGATTTAAAACGTCAACAGCTTCGCTCAAATATTTATAACGGACTTTAGTTAAACAAAGAAAAAACACATACAAATAGATTATTTAGATCATTTAGTACTTTGAATGGTGTTACAGCTTTAGGTTTTTAAGTAAAACTCGAAGGAATTAAAATATGAGTGTAAATTCAACTTTTTTGTGAATATCTTAAACAATGTATATTTGCTCGAAACCCATGGGTTACGAATTAGTAATTAAGACAGTAAAACAGTAGAAACCGATAAAAACGGAAAGTAACTAACATATTCAACAATAAATACTATTGGAAGGTAGCACATTTGAATTTTAAATGCATCTATATGCTATTAAAGGCCCGATATTGCAACCAGACTTCAAGAAAATAGTTTAAAAAATGCAATATAATAAAAATGTATTCAATGCTGAAAATTGATTCACACGTATAAAAAGGAGTTTTTAAAATCTAATTTACAAAAATATATCTGATATGAGAATTGTGCTTGTAAAAACAACGTAGTTTAGGTAAAACAAACTAAATGCACTTATATGCGGAAACAAACAGATAGCTCCATGTTGCCATATATGAAAGATGTAAGTTGGAGAGAAACTTAACTCTGACTGAATCAAATTGCTTCACTTGGACCATCCATTCGGATGAAAAAATTGAAAGTCCAATTTAATTGCGATTCTATAATTTTAATTTGAAAAATCCAATAAAGGGGAATATTGTTTACAGTTAGTTTATCAAGTTAATTCATCTGTCAAGAATTGAACTTGTATCCGACGAAACTGTATCGTCAGTTGACTGGTCACTAATTGCATCAGCATCGGACGCCATGTTATCAGGCTGACATTGCCATTGTCACATCATATTGATCAGCGCATCAGCAGGGAATGGCATCGTAAAGTACCGCAGGTGATACGACTAACACTGCAATATCTCTGTTACCATTGCAACGACCCGCCTACCTTCCATCTGCCGGTAATTGAATTCGATCAACTTATTGTTCTTCTCTTTTCTGACGACTCACAATAAATTCAAAGGGTTCAGTCTGTCTCATATCCATAGGAATTGATGTATGAAAACTAGATAGGACGTAGAATTGAATTGCTTTGTGATGTATACATGGATTTTCAGAAAAAATTTCTTTGTTGAATTTGGTGATATTATTTTAAATAAAATCAATAAAATATGATTATGATTTAAATCCTTTTACAAGGTTTTATAGAATGAAAGAATAAAAAGAACCTAATCAAGAATTAGAACAGTTAACATTTATTAGAAATAATGGAATATAAGAAATTTATAACCCAATAGAATGTGGGATACCCATTCGGTCCTATAAGTAGAATTATAACACTATTTTTTGATAATTCAATATAATGACTTCGTTGCGTTAGTCTATTAGGCAAATAGATACAAAAATGATTCAGCTCGGTTTTATATTCAAAAAGCCGCATTGCACCACGAAACCATTAAACATAACTCAGAATTACCACACTATCTTTTATTGTAACCAATAGAATTAATTTGGACCCTTGATTGATTGAGTTAAGGGTTTGGACTACAGATCCCAACATGACAACCTTATGGTTTATTGTGTTCCCAGATGGGTGAGCCGATTCATGTACCAACCACGAGGCTCAGGGCCTTTTTACCTATGCTAGCGTCAATGTGTACCTTTCAAATTCTAGGTATAAAGTATGAGTTTCGCAATAGACTTTGCCAGACTACTCGGAGGGTTAGAGATTAGAGGAACCTGCCGCGGTCGTCGACGGGACGAAGGAGGGTGGAGGGGGTGTCGTGGGAGTAGGACAATAGAGGCGCCGATTATCATCATTTATCATGGCGGCCGTTTCCTCACAATTATCCCGCCGTCACTCTGTGCTGGTTATGATGTCCAGGGATTAGTAGGAGTCCCGGGCACAATGGCAGGACAAACCGGGCATATCCCCACCACAAAAATAACTCTAAAGGAAAATACTAAATTTTCATTAAAAAAAAGAAAACAATCCCAAACATACCCTCCAACTTAGGGTACCACTACAACTACTCTTTCACATTCATCTGCATCAGACCCAGCAATGAGTGAGATTGGAATATGTGTCAATTATTATAAGGTTTCCAAAAATCCAGCCAAACACAACGATTTAGTGTACAGTATTCAATATTATGTCGTGAACTGTAAGAGATAACCATTCAACATAAACCATTAATTAACCCCTGATTTTCTAACCTAAGGGACATAAAGGTTTCTCAGCTGAAATCCGTGCTTTACCGAGGCATCCATTTCAAGGTATTTTGTAATAAATTTTTAATGGCAGAAAAGTAAAATAAGTTCTGACGTCTATTACGTTGTACGATCCGTTATTTTACGAAAGAATAAAAACGCTCTAGACGTCACATCAGATCCAATGATTTCTAAATGCTACAAAACAAAGACGGGGGCTGGTTTACTTCCAAATATTCGGTTCAAACTAAATCAGGAAGAACACCATTCTTTGCTGCAACTCTTTTTCAGACCGAAACGTAAGTAGAGACTCCTCCACAAAGGTACGAGTATTTTATCTAAAATTGACGTCCTAACCTATACATTATCTTTATTATTGAGGTACAGTGTTCATTTTCAACTGGACCGTTTCCAAGTTTTAAATGAGAACCAAGCCGATGAGTAAGCTAGACGTATTTGATAACCGTGTTTGCATATCCAAACGGATATCCAATACGTCTAGCTTCCTTATTGGCTTGAAAAAATATTGTTATATTATTATATTGTTGTTGTAATATTTTTAAATTTCGTTAAATAATTATCTTCATAATTTGTGGTAAAATTAAGAAAAATAATAGGTTTTATTAGCCGGTGATTGTGACGTTGCAATATACTTGGTGTATGAATAAAAGAACTGAGTTGAAATGACATCATAACAATTGTGCAAAGGTCTTTGTTTTGCATCGACAGTTCGCCGCACATAAAAGTGTTTCTGTTTATTAGATTCAGTAAGCCGAGAATTTCGATTGATTAAAATCCGCGGCCAAACAATACAACAATTAAGAAAGCAAACCAGAACTATAAGTTTATATAACTTTTTTATGAACGTTCTAAAGTTTTATGGACAAGATTCAATTAGCACAGATGTACTAACAAATAAACATTTGTAATGTATAAAGTTTTTATATCACCGTTTTTCCAGTTTAAAAAACATGCTTGCACATGATATATACTAGCATTGTAACAACAATGTGATCACAAATTTAATAAATTTACTACTATTAAGTGCAACGAAGTTGAAAGTACAATACGGTTTCCAGCACTATATATAAATTTAAAGTCTTTATCAGACGTCATGAATCACAATAAACTATTTTCATTAAAATCTTATCTCGTTAAGTTCATTGAAAGAAGCTGATAGCCTCTTCAACCCTTATTTTTCCCGCCAAAATAGATACAGATCTACGTCAGATAGGGATGAGCCAATACAGTTAAAGGTGGACAATAGTGATAAAAGTGATTAGCAGCTCCAAGATTCGATGAAGGGTCCATCATAGACTCTGATTCGATCAAGGGTCATCATAGACTCTGATTCTATCAAGGGTCATCATAGACTCTGATTCGATCAAGGGTCATCATAGACTCTGATTCGATGAAGGGTCCATCATAGACTCTGATTCGATCAAGGGTCATCATAGACTCTGATTCGATCAAGGGTCATCATAGACTCTGATTCGATGAAGGGTCCATCATAGACTCTGATTCGATCAAGGGTCATCATAGACTCTGATTCGATGAAGGGTCCATCATAGACTCTGATTCGATCAAGGGTCATCATAGACTCTGATTCGATGAAGGGTCCATCATAGACTCTGATTCGATGAAGGGTCCATCATAGACTCTGATTCGATCAAGGGTCATCATAGACTCTGATTCGATCAAGGGTCATCATAGACTCTGATTCGATGAAGGGTCCATCATAGACTCTGATTCGATCAAGGGTCATCATAGACTCTGATTCGATCAAGGGTCATCATAGACTCTGATTCGATGAAGGGTCCATCATAGACTCTGATTCGATGAAGGGTCCATCATAGACTCTGATTCGATCAAGGGTCATCATAGACTCTGATTCGATCAAGGGTCATCATAGACTCTGATTCGATCAAGGGTCATCCAAAAACATGACAAAAAATCCAATACTAACACCAAGCAATCGCTGTCATTTCCATCCAAAGATAAAGATTAATTTCTATCAACCATAATGTAAAAACCATGAAAACTCTTTGTAAAAGCAAAATTAAATACACAACAACACGCCTTGCATTATCCACAAATTTGGTAATCACTCTTCACTCATTAGTGCGTATTTTATGAAAAGAATATTCTTGTCAAGTTTTCGTTTGACATGTCATGTTGCAGTTAATTAATATTTCAACTCTGCATGTCAGAGACAGCTAAGACTCGGGGAAAATTACATTTCGCGTGGTGACTGCTGAGGAGAAATGACATTATCAATAAAAAGCATTAATGCGTTGTCACAGAGTGAGAGAGGCTCAGAGTGACGTCATACATACTAATCGTTGTCTCGTGCTATCCTATATGCGACACGAGGAGAATTAAAACCACCCCATGCCCCACGTCATATGTCACTCCACTACAATCCTGCAACCCTTCACTGCACGTATATTACTTTTTAGCTTCAAGATTTTATCGACAAGAATTTTATCACCCTACTAAAATAAACTATACTCTGTTTGAGAACAACGGAGAAGCACACTTACTCGAATCTCTTTGACGATAAAATTTGTCTGTTACTTATAGGGAATTGTCTAAGAATAGTTCTACTAGAGACATTGTTACTGGCAATTGCTAATGAAGGCTCCTAGGGTTGTTAAACGAAGTAGAACAATGTTTCAAACTATTACAATGTAAATTTAATCTGGGTTATAACCTCTATTGTACTGTAAAATATAATCACAAAACAATTTTAAAATATGTAACTCCCTTCAAACTGTAATAAGATTTTCTAATTGAAAAATTTCAGATTATACTGCTTCAGTACTGATTATTATTTGACGTAGCAATTAAAAATATTACCCTTCCTAAAGGTTGCACAGATTTGACTATCACTATAACTTAGAAAGCATATTCGGGGATATGGTTTTCAGAATATTCTATTACATGGAACCAGAATATATTCACCACTAAATCTAACAGACTGGGTTGAAAAATCAAATATGTTTGCAATAAAATTACACCGGCAATTTCTTATATTTACGAGCAACGCGTAGACGCTCGAGGCTTACAACTCGTCGGAATGGGCCATAGAGGTGGTCGGAGAAGATAAATCAAAGAATCCCTTAAGGACGAATCCAGCAATGTGAGAGTAGACGATATCGCTATCGTTTTTGTGTCCTTCCCACAAACGTTGCTTTCCCCAGCAATGTGGTCGAGTTCGCTCACAGCTCCCTGGAGTGGATCTGCGGGTCAGACTTGCCGGGGATCTCTTAAGGCAATCAATGCCCGTGCCATCCTTTGCATTTGCATTTAGTTATTTTCTGCACAGGTGACATTTGTAAGAACAATCTGATGTTACAGACTTAAAGCCGAGTTATTGTTAGGCAGGCAATTTGTTAATTGTAGATTTATTTCGTTCAAGAAAATGTGAATGAACCGGTAGGCAAAAACTGCGTAGAGCACTTTAAATATACAATTCAAGATCTAGTTCTTCTAGAATATACAATAAGTTTATTTCTGTTATTAATTTTAGAAGTTAAGTGAAAACAAATCCAACCATAAACGAGGAAGGAAAAGAGATTATTTTGTTTTTACTAGTATTTTTATAAATTTAATCGGTTTATCATAACTAAAAATAAATATAAAACGTTAGAGTTGTTAAAAAAAGACTAAATACATCATACTGTAGTTTAATGTTAAGTAGTTCACATTAAACCTACTGAATTACAGGTAGACCAATTAGGGGATCTAAAAAACTATTTGTTCTCAGTCGTTAGTTTTGGAAAGTTTTATAAATAGTTTTAAATTACTAGAATCTAGTGTTTTAATTTTATAACCCTAAAAGTTATGCATTGTTGACATATCCCCAAAAAATTGTTGATTTACTTATGTCACTTCAAAGAAACGAATAGGAGCTTTTATAATGTAACATAAAAAATAAATAAAAACTTATTTTTTTAACCCGTATGGTATTTTATTTATGTGCTTTTTCCTGTCTAAGCTTTAAAAAAGGATTTAAACTTCATCCTCATAAATTTAAACTGGTTTTTGCAAGAAGTATGTAACGCGTGTAAAGTAACCTTGACATTTAGTAGTAATTCTCCTACTAAAATCAGCCAATTACAGTTTATAAACGTTAATTACACAGTAAAATATCAATAACAAAAGGCACGCGGTGCGATAAACTGAGCTTGGAACTCTTTAAACGATCCTTACGGGAACAATGCAATGGTAAATGTGGGTTTAAAGGCAGCTGGGGTCTGTAAAAGACAAAGGAGAGTGACAATTTGACGCCTGACTCAGTGAGCTGTTGCTACAACGGTGATCGAGGACACGCCGGCAACTCAAGTGCGAGAGATGTGAGGTGGAACTGTACAGGATGAGTCATAATTCACGAGTGAATGTTAAGTTGCAATACACAACTAACGCTCTGGCCCATGCAGTCAAAAGTGGCCGGCGACTCCTGCCATATCATGAGCGGTCGCCTCAGGCTACCCTATGTGACTGACGCCACAACGGTACCTCGCTGTCTTTAATCACTCCAAAAGCCCATGTTGATGGAGAGTTGAGGTTAAAAAAGGTCTCAATGTAGTATTTAGTTGTGGTTATAGATGCTTTTGACTTATTAAGCACATGTAATGATCTGAGACAGACGCAGTCTGTCCATCTGTGTATTGTATAAGTGTCAATGTATCTGTTCAACGTTGAGACGACACATTACAATATAAACGTTATTGGAGAATTTTGAATTGGTGAACGGAGCAGTCACCCAAAATGTTGGAAACTTAAACTGTACACATATAAAAATATTTCACTACTAAGTAACAGTAAAAAGTTTGCAAACTGTGGCATTGTGATTCCAAATTTACGAGTATGTATGAACTTATTAAGGTTGCATACACTGATTCTCGTCAAATAAGACTAAATTAATTTTTCCGGATGCTTAAGTGATTTACACTGGTAATACAGAAAAAGTAGTACACAGTAAATTAATAGGTTTTCTTAAATAGGAACTCTAAGTCACTTCAATAATACTTAAGAACAGACAATGAAAAGCATATCACTGTCTAGATCATATCTCATTCTTCAAGGTAGACTTTAAACCATCCCATCCGCAACTAATTCAGGAGTAAAATCCCTCTATACCGTAACATTTCATTAAGTTGTTCTATGAGAGGTATGCAAGATGGTTATACTATAATTTTCTCGTATTTTTTCTATCGATTGTTTATTTTTATATATATTATGTGATAATATATTTTAAATTTGAAGTATAGGGGGCGTGGAAACTAAAGCGGGGAAGGTTACGTACCTAATAACAAAGAGGAAATGTTTCATGAAGAGAAAGGGCGAAATGTCTGCGTCGACCAGAGATTAGGGTTGCAAATTAAACGTTTCTGTATGTTCACAAAAAAAGAAATGTGGTGATTACCAAGCATATTTATTTTTTTACGTCGTAAAACTTATTTACATTTCTGAAAAAACTCACAATTCATCACAAAACGTAATTATTTTTATAAAATTTACACAATAGTTCACAGTAAGTCAAGTAAGCATTTTCACGAAAAATATTTTTCACATCGGACGAACACTAGAAATCAATTTATTTGGTTACCTTCTCGTAGTCTTATCCATTGCAGGCTTCACTCCACCACGATTGTGACATCTTCCGGAAGTTATTAAACTTATAGTTTTCACAGTAAATTGTTAAAAAGACACGATAAGACAACGAAACTAAGACTACGAAAAGATAACAATACAAATAATTTATAAGTTATAGTCCTTGAAAATGGGATGTTTCTAACAAAAATTAATTTTTGGAAAATTTAAAAACGAGGCATGCACAAGACGTAAATAAAATTGCAAACAGTATCGGGTGGCGAATCATAATTCACGAGCGTGACGCGGGTTATCTGATGGCCGCGATGTGATATGGGGCAATTTGTCAACCCAACAGGCCCCGGGGGCTGCGGAGGGGGCAAGTCAAACATCGCAAAATATGGGCCCGGCTAGAGAGCAATCAAAACAGCCTGCGTTATGGAATTTGATTACGCAAACATACATTAAACTTCACACTTTTCTGCAATCATTGTATGTCAGGTTTAGCATGAATGAATACAAAATACTTTTTTGTCATACTGCTTCAAAAACGGCTGTTTTAAATACACGTGTTGAAGAGCTAAAGTTGTTATTTTCATTCCTAGGACTCAACCTATTATTATGATTGATTGAGTCCTAGGCCGCAAAAGATCATTGTTGATGATACTTTTGATTTGAGGAAGCATTCGCATAACCTAAACAATCAATCAGGAATCAAGAAAGAACTGCTACAACGTAGATAATATAAGCTGATTTATCTGAAACGTCAAAAGTGTTCGACAAGTATTGGGTACTAAATCAAGTAATAATTTATGTTAGTTTCTTTAATTATTTTATTTGTATTATGATGAAAAATATAGTTCACCACACGGCCCGAAATTGGCTTTTTGTAATATCCTTCCAAATTTAACAGCCTCGGCTGTTAAACTTGTGCTAGTGATTAAATATAATATTTCAAGGGAACATTTAAATTACATGGACTCTTATTAAAATCACCTCGTTTAGAATTAATCACTGAAACCAGAAATAGTTTTTACACGTCATATTTTAGTGACGCGATTTTGTGTTAAAACAAAAATATACTTGATATTTTCTTCCAACGTAATACACATATAAATATGCCTATAACGATACGACTCAAAGAATAAAGCTAAAAATATTCACAACCTGAAAAAATGTGACAAACAAAAAGTGCGATCTCAAGAAATCCACTCGAAACCAGTTCAACAGATTACACGAAACCGAAACGATACAAAGTGAAATACGTCG
The DNA here is from genome assembly GCA_023375725.1 of Nephotettix cincticeps. NCBI lineage: Eukaryota > Metazoa > Arthropoda > Insecta > Hemiptera > Cicadellidae > Nephotettix > Nephotettix cincticeps. Next base: position 24,328,536 of record CM041786.1, on the reverse strand, counting down.
AGCGTTGACAGCAGCGGAGTTGAAAAATATTCAGAGTAGAAAATTCCACAGCTGCGGGAGAAGGAAACTTAATTTGGCAAACAAATGTAAAACCACTTTTCTCTCATTCACACAGTTGCGGAGTCGGCCGAGCTGGAAATCACAGGGTCTTGTGTGGTGAATGTATTCCGGGCCTGTCCCTCACTGCCCCTTGCAGCGGTTCAATACACCTAATCGGTTCCAGGATAATCTTCATGCATGCAGAACTCTAAATAATTTTTCCAAGTAAAGATTATTGTCACTATTTTCAGCCACTTAGAATGCAAAACCTTAACGGTTTCGATATAATATTAGTCGGCTATTCTGTATTTCAAAACAAGGTATTATTAGGTAAAAGGTATAAAAAGGTAATCATTATACGGCATAATTTACTTAGGTTGGTACAATGTAGTTATGAGTTGAGTACCTAAAATGAAACTTTAAGTAAAATAAATAAAGTATTGTAGAATATAGATTAAGTATTTAAGAATCAAGCAAGTATACATTGAAATCTAATGAAGTCAAAAAGCTTCCCTCGACTTAAAATTGTGTGTAGCTTTTTGGATATGATTCACACTTTTTAACCTTTGAAGACAGTAGAGACATTCTTAAGTGTACAGATCGTTTGCTATCCTCCTAAAGCAGATTCTTCAGACTTAAACATGAAATAAATGGGTAGGCCCTACAAAACAAAAGAATAGCGATCGATAGGTGTTGAGCACAGAACAGCTACACGGTCAAACATCTTATTACATAAGCATACTCGTGTGTTATATCATAAAAAATTGTTCGAACCTAACTTTCCCATATCATTCGGCAATCTACTTCCCAAAGAGAATTGATAAAAAGGAGACGTTACGGATCAATTCTATTATCATTTTTTCTTCGTATAGTTGTTTACGACTTGTTTGGAACATGACATTGAAATAAATGCATACTACTCATACATATACATTTTTATCGAGTAAATATATTAGCTATTGCAGAGATAAATCTTGTTAGATAAAAGGCGAGATATTAGATAGTATTTTAGATGTCTAGATAGTATATTATTGAATAATTATTCGGTGAATCAAAAACAAAAATGCATATGCACACTATTTTAAGATAGTATATTATTGAATAATTATTCGGTGAATCAAAAACAAAAATGCATATGCACACTTATATGAGATTAGAATTTAGTATTCTGTGTATATTTTACAATGCAAGATCAGCTTAAATTCTCGAGTAAAATTCTAACCGGCAACTTTATGGAAGTGTATGAATGCGAGAAAAGTGGTTTTACATTTGTTTGCCAAATTAAGTTTCCCTCCCCCTGGCGTGTTTTCTCCGAGAAACATTTTTCTGCTCACGTAATATCGTTCGCCGCGTCACTTCCAACATTTGGCACAATGAGCATCTCAATTTTGACTTATTTAAATGCGAAATGAGACTCTACCAGTGATTATATTTTAAAGTTCAAATGTTTTCTTATAAAAACAGTTTTATTTGGTTTACAGCTCTCCGTTAGAGGTGGTATTAATCATTTACGTTTTTTGGTATGTCAAAAGTAAAATATATAAACTATAAATAAACAATCTTATGAAAGTATTTTCTTATAAAATATTTCTTGGAAAAACGTAATGCATAATTCATTAAGGAAATAGAGAAAATTGTTGGTAATGAACATTTAATCAGCTTATACAATATGCATATAGAATTGTCAAACAATAATTGAAATCACATTCAAACAGTATCTGAAAGACTGTATGTATTTTGTTTATTCATATAAGGATACAAAAGTCTTAGATACGTTTACTAAAAACTAATATGAAAAATAAAATTATTATGACATTTTTTATGCGGATAAAAATGCGAAACATAAATTTACACAAAGCTATAATAATTCATGAAAACAAACTTTGACTATACATCGCATATTACACATTGACACTGTCCTTTAGAACGAACTCGCGAGGCGAAACCGAAGTGAAAATTCACTTGTGGTTAATTCAATAATGGAAAATGCAATTAACGTACAACCAAAAAACGAGATTGAATTTAACCTTTTCGGGCGAACCACCGGACTGCAGCAGGGCAATCACGAAATGAATGAAAGCTCTCCCCAATACCCTAGACTGTAGAGTTACAGCTTTGATGGGCGCGGGAAAGGTCAGGTCAAGGAAATTCCACTTGTACCTTCTATGATCAAAGGTTTTGACAATTCATCACGACGATTTTAAAGTGTGTACTCAGTAAATATCGGCCGTCCAGCCTAAAGCTTTTCAAAGACTGACGTTTCTACTTATGTATCACAGTAAACTTGACAGAGCTTTGGGAAATCATGATAGAGTTGGTTATTAATTATTAAATTAACATTTAGTTGGACTCTTCCAACGCGTCTTGCGTCAGTTAACATTAAACTTCTTATGGAGGAGAACTCATTTATTTTGTTCCCTGCTTTTAGGTATATAATTAACTTTTCTAAATGCCCCCCAATTTTCCCACATGGTTGACAACTTTATTTTTTCTTATGGAGTTAAAGCTTAAAATGCGCAAGAGCCTGATTTGTTATGTTAAATAAAATAAAAACGTGTTTAAAAACATTCTTCATCTATAAAAAAACAGAATTCATTAACAAAAAACAAATTTGTCCGACATATTGGATAAATGGCGCAAATTTTAGAAAATTGAAATACTTACAGCCCCGAAAATCAGCACAAAAAATAAATGGTGTGCACCCTAAGATGTTTACCATCAAAAATAAAAAAAGTTAGGCATTGGAAATCTTTAGGCTATATACATAGTATAACATACAGATTGTTGATATTTTCCATACCTCATCACTTTTTACTTCTCTCAAACGTTAATAGAATAAAAAGCTGCAAAACAGTTGTGGTTGTTATTTTTATATATAAGAAAAAATGACGAGCATTATTTTATAAAATAACCAAGATGAGTAAAAGGTCGTCATCAGCTGTGACATAAGCCGAGAATAGATTCCCTGAAAACTGGAGATATTGTGCCCTGGAGCAGCAAGCGATATTGCTCCTTGGTATGACTTGGCTCTGGACCCTGACGGCTCAAAATTGCATCTTGCCAGATATATAACGTCAGAAAGGAGAGAAATGCATCTCGCTACCATCAATTACGTAATAATACCGCGTAAGGAATTTAGATCAATTAACTTACAATCCATTATAATAACATAGGAAAAGAGTAAGTAGGTTTACTGCCTAGAGGAACAAAACTATTTTTAATACATTATCATAACTTAACTATATAAGGCTGTAAACTAGGTCGCATCCGACTATTTAAAACAATAAGCAGATTATAAGTTTTTACCTTCTCCATAAGTTTAAAATTGGAAATCCATATGACAGCGTATTTTGTTCTCCAGTTTCTTTGTTTGAGATTTAAAATACTAATTTTGTTTTTTTCCAAGCCGAATCAAATAGTGCTATTCAAACTGTAAAAACCCCCTGACCCCCAGCTTTGGGGTTTACCCTTCTCCCTAAATGTGTAATAATTTGATCGTACCATTTTTACGAGGGTTATCGTTCCCACACACAAACACACACACACGTCTGTATATATATGGACACAGTTTCGAAAAAAGATTTTTTTGTCATCTGAGGACACCAAACAGAAAAAAAATTGTCCCTGGGCTCGGTCTTACCATGACCTCTACGGTAGGTCTACGGTAATAGATCTATTTCTATAGGGAATTCGCTTAAAGTAAATGCAACATGTGAGAGGCCCTCTTACATGTAACTGGCATGCAACTTCCAGTAAATCCTGAATATTCTTCTGTATTACTTCCTCGAGAGTGGGCATATTTTTTACCAAATAGGCGTACCCAGGGGGGGGGGTTCCAAACGATTAGCCTTTATACATTTTTCAGTTTTTCAAAATAAATAACAGAAGGTAAACAAATCTATTATTATGGCCTGTCGTCTAGCTCATGTCGTGCTGCCTCAGCGGGGCTGCGGTGGTGTCCACTGTCCACTATCCATGCTGATCTGTGAACCGCGCATATGATGACTCAGATGGCGTTGACATCGCACCGTCACCGGAAACTTGGACAACTTCCGGTATAAGGCCGGCAACCCGACACCGAACAGGCACATATTGTCTTCCCGGGCGCTGACCAGTGAACACAGCATAGTAATATTGACTAACTCTAAATCTATCTTTAAGTCTGTGTTTATTTAAGGTCAAAACTATACTAATCTTGAAGACACAAAACAATGATGCAATAACTGGAAAACTACTCAAAATACCGGTAGCAATCACAAGTAAACACAATAGGTGAATGAACTGTCACATTTTCAAAGACTCGTTACTGTTTTACATGTTCAGTAAAAGTACATTGTAACGTACAATGTATCCAAAGCAATAAATAACTAGCTGACCTATTGGTTGAGTTAGCGGAGCGTACTTTATTGTGTTAGTCGGGCGAGTTATTCCATGAAATTTTAAACAATATCTCTCAGTTGAGCGCTTACGTGTGCAGTGTGCAGTAGGCCCAACATGTCGTGGTACCGATTGGATAAAACGGACGACTCCAAACCTTCCACGGAAACTATTAACATTAATGTGTAGACGTTTACTATAATTTAGGCCTACTTTTGTATGAACTGCATGTCGTATGAAATGTTGTTATTGCCACAAACTACTTTAAGTTTAATACATTTAACTAATGATTAGTTCAAAATAGCTAATCTTACACCTTATTTGTCTTCAAAATATGTCTTACCCTGCAATGTAAAAAGAAAAGATAACTACAATTATTATTATAGTAGAAACTTACAAACGAAATATACAAAACAAAAGTATAAAATAATTTTAATTTTAATTAAACCTTTTTTTATTGTTATTTATTTACACTCTGGTATTCTTTTACATTTTATCCAACACAGAGAGTTTAAGGCAAAGTAACACAAACGCAATATCCGGCGACCAAAATTCCTCAGGCAGTGACAACAAATGTTGTTTTGGTCAGTTTTTCTTTCTGCGAACAGCAATCCACTTTTTCATTTCCTACAAAAACTGAAAATGTGGATTATTTGTGTCCAAACTCGAAAAATCTGTAAATTTTGTTAAATGTTTAAATACATTTAACAAAATCATATTTACTTTGTAAGTTAATATTTTGGTGAAAGTGTGAGTCAAAGAGAAATTAATTTCTAAAAAAACTAAAATTATGCTGACACCTTTAAAATTAATACAAATAAGTTTATTTCAATAACAAGAAATTTGTAGGTAACTTAGTAATTTTATATGTTCAGCTTTTGGAACATAACATAAACACAAATGTGTAACCTGAATAGTGTAGAGGAGGGATAGGCTATTAGTAAAAAATATTATTTTTTTAAATAAGATCTTTTAATGCGCTACTAATGGTAAATGAAGTTTATATAATTATTATAAACTGTCTAGTAACATACTTACTACGCCCTAAATTTCAATGTTTACATTTTCAAAGAATGAAAACATAAAATTACTTGAAAGTCAACAGCTGTGAACACTATAATTTGGAGACAGAAAGAGCTGCGGTGACCTTCCTAGGTTTCAATATTAACATTTTCTAATGTCAACATCTGTTAACACTTCATTTTGAAAGTTCGGAAAGAAGAAGAAAGCAAGTTTATTGTTACAGATAAACTCCTGGATCGAAATTAGAGATCGAATTACAAACGTATTAGTTAGAAATGGTGGAATGGTAGATGTTAAGTGTTCTCTATTCCTACAACACTAACTACCGGATTTGCGCAATGAAACTGAGGTTACCGTTAATATTAAAGTTATGATTACATTTATCCCAACGGGAAAATAAAATATAACCTAAATGACTTTTTTTATTGTAGGAAAAATCTTGTGTGTAATACGAGTGCAAACTGTCATGGCCGCCCTTGAAGTTCTGACAACACAACACAAGCTAACGCTTCGTGCTGCCATATGAACCTCTCGTGCGATATGACATCGTTTGCGCTCTAGTTACAAAAATAGCTATTAATGGGTCTTAGTGGAAACTACTCTTAGTGGAAAACATAATGAAACCCTAGTTTCATGTAAAACATAGTTAGACAACTAAATAAAACAATATTGCAACTTTTCTTCAATCATCGTATGGAGTAAGCTATAACTAATCCTTGAGACTTTTTATGACGTTAGTCATAAGATAGACTATGAAAATATTCAATGTGCTCAGCAGAATACATGTGGAGTTAAGTGGGCATCTCATAGAAAATTTAAACAAAGAAAGATATTGTTAATAGATATCAAAATATTGTAAATCTGTTGAATATTTCATTTTTTTAATAGTTAAAAAAATTCTGGATAGTAAGTGAAAAATACTAACTTCCGTTGTTATAAAATATCACTAAAAACTATTATCTACAGGTATAAATTACTAAATTAAGATAGAATAAAAATAAATATTAAAATATAATACGATATTAAGACAGTTCTGAACGTGGCGAGGACTCAAACTGTAAGAACAAATTTTCTACAGACAATTGTTTATTATGCGTTCATATTAATTTATAATTCAGAAAACATATTAATAGTACGATTGAGTATTGTGACTGGAAGCGTCACAGGATTCATCAATATGTAGATCAATGAGTGGGCAAAACTCCAGGGATACCAAACTGACAACAGCAAATGCAATGTCAATACTGAGTTGTTTTAAGTGATAACAAAACATTAGCAACCTACAGAGAAAGGTTTGAGGTTTAAACCATTCACGTAAATGATTAGGAAGGAATATACAGGGAGTCGAAATTTGGCGACACGTATAATGAGTTAGTCTTTACACAACGACAATAGTAGTATATTTAATATTTGCATAAAAATTAAATTAAGTTTAAACCAACAAGGATAAATAATATAGATAGTCATTAAAGTTATGGAATTAGTTCTTCATTCGTCATAGTTTAATAACTCAGTCTGTATAATGAGTTTAGAGTAGATGTCGATAAAACTCATCTTGCCAAATAAAATCAAATTGATTGCTATAATTGAATTCCAAAACCGATTTAATTTAAGTGGAAATGAGGTGGCGAAGTTTAATTGGTCCGCCGTCTACCGGCGGGTGGTCGCCATATTTGTTAACTTTAATTACGTTTTAATGTGGTGTGATTTGGTTTTGGAGCGACATCATTTAATGTTTACTGGCTGCAGACCACAGCCATAATTTGAACACGGAGCAGACTCCATCCGTGACTAAAATCACAGCTGTCGAGAACAGACTGCAAAGTCTGAAGTTCTCTTATGATTCATACAAACTGAATCAATTCTGACTTCAGGACATTCGCTAAGCAAAAACTTTTTTTATCTGGACATGTAGTTCTTCCATTAATTTATTAGTTCTAAAATAATAAATTTATTCCTTTCTGTGTGTAAAATACTAGTGAGGACCCCAAAGTTTAACTTTTATTATCAACCCTCAACAAACAATAATTGGAAGGCTTCATTGTGAGTTACGTACATATTTTTCCGCTCAACTCAACGAAAATTTAAATAAAACTGTAAATACATTATTATTACGAAAATATCCTTAATGCTTAATGCAATGGCTGGATTGGCATTCATCGTCTGTTTGTAAATATTAATTCAATCTTATGAACGAATTGTGTACCTTTGAATTTGCAGTGCTCGTTTTTACGAACGGCTACTCCTCAAATAATAAATCAATTCACGCTGAACTCTATTGATTAACACAAACCAAAAAAAAATATATTCAAGTTCCATTACAATTAAATTTACTGAGGGAATAATGTGTAATAGTCAAAATAATAAAGGAAGAAGACACGGGACAAACGATGCTATTAGGGGTTGACGGTTAACGTTAATTACAAAACGTGACGTCATTCTACAGTTGTGTAGGAACGATTGCCCAAAATACATCACTAAGCTGTGTCGGGACGGAGTAAAATATAAACGGGACTACAAAATGCTTGTGTCATTTATGCCCGCGCGCGGCCTCCCATGTCGCTTTAATCCTTTGATACCGCTTTCGGCAGTTAATATTTTAACTTTCATTCCCTAACACGTTCTCCTACCTACGCGGATATCACCTGACTAATATTAAATACAAGTTTTATAAATATATTTTAATTAATTTGGTAGCGGCTTTTTTCGAAAACGGCTTCATTAAAGTATTTTTTTCAAGAATACCACGTTGTAGAGGATCAAACGAATTCGATAATTTATCTCATCAACTATACATGTGATTTTACTAAATATTAATGTTATTTACGTGAAATCATGTGTAAGAATAATCTAATAAAATACTATTCCTTTCCAAATTTATAATCCACTCAACTGTCATGGATTGTAATTTTAGCAGCAGCATCTACACACTAAATCCTGTAGAAGTCTAAAAATAATATAATACTAATCTAACCAATTTCATTTATTATACTAGAGCGATTACGCGTTTATAGCGACGAAAGGCACTCGGGATTGGTACAATTAATTAAGATAGAGATAACGTTCCATTTTCTCTAAGTTTCAAAAGAATTGTGAGAATAATGTTACATTAGGCCTGTTAAAATGTATAACCGTAGTCCGAGGGTTAGGCGTTCGATTCTGGACGCAGTTGTCATTTGTAATTGTGACATTAATTATCTGACTAAAAGCGGTTCGACGTTAGGTAAAAAGATCATGGTTTGGCCAAATTGACAGTTCCCTATCCAAACGATAATAAAGCCACGTTGTGAACAGAAAATAAACATAGGCTGTAATCATTCCTCCTCTACGCATATACACTAACCTTTATTTCATGGAATATATATTTTTTACACGGTACTGTTTAAACTCGGCCATAATGTAACTCTAAAACCTATGATTTTAGTGGTCGAGCATTTCCAAATGTTATCAAATGATTTCTCAATACGATTTAAGCCAGTTTTTATACATAAGTATTTTTAAAATAATAAAAAATAACAGAAGGTTTTCCTATAGATTGGTCCATAGTCAAAGGGGGGTTGATTAAAAAGTATTTTTATATGGTTTAATTTTATAAGAACTTTAGTTAAAATGAGGTCGTTCTCGTAAGATTTTTTCTATTTGATTAATGAAAATCAGACTGGAAATATAAATCTCCCAAAATATGCTGACCCATCGTCAGGAACCTTGGTTCTGGCAAGATTGGCCAGGCTCGAGAGCGAAATGGTTGATAAGGCGAGCAACTAAAGAAGGAGGAACGAGGGAAATGAAAAAGGTAAAGTGGACCCGAGGCAGCTGACTCTGTAGGTTGGCCGGTTAATTATGGCCGGCACAACAGGGCCTGAACACTGAACACTGAACCCTGAACCGCACCGTCGCAGGATCAATACCTGTGTGTGTGAGTGTGAGCCAGCACGTACACATACGGTGGTAGTTTAGTGTAAATAATCAAGTGTGTATCAATGAAGTAAACACGATACGGAATAAATTATTGAGTTCGGAACATTCTTTGGAGCGTGACTTTTTTAATAATTAATTACTAAATAACCAGTTTTTAATATTTAGTTTTCTCGAAGAGTTTTTACATGTCGTGTCTATAAACGTCCATAGAAAATTATGACAACATAGACAAGTAGTTTTAGGATATTTAGGTAAAATTTATTTGATAAAACACATCTTCGGTGTAGGCAATAAACTGTAATAAAGAATGTAATGTGAGTACATATACAGTTAAAATGTTCGAATATTTCTTTATAATCCAGATTTTAAGCATTTAGGTAAAATGTCGGACGGTAGGAGTAAAGTAAATAGTTTCGAATGCAATTTACCAATAGTGTCCTTCGCGGTGCTGGGTCATCCCAACAGATACGAAGACCACGTATACAGTATGATGTTCGTAACTCACGGTGGGAGTCAGGTGTAGAGGGTACTCATATGTTGCACAACTACAACAGTTCATGAGTCAGTGTCATATTAGCTGTGCGAACTGTGCTTTAGATTAATCACTTTGCCCCCTCAGACGCTAATTGGGCCACTAAATTATGCTCCCCGACAGAAAGACCTGATACTGTTGCCATCAATTTATTTTCTTTTATTCCTCCTAGACTTTTAGTAATTTAACTATTTTTTTCATAATATTGACTTCTTCTAATATATTTTACGCAGATATTTTTTCAGTGCTACATTGATAAAACCGTACTTCATTTTTAATTCACAAACTAAAATGTTTTTAGCAGTTTAAGGTTATAATAAAGTCTATACTTTATAAATTTTCCTCCCGCAATTTTTTTTTCTTTTATTCAAATTTAAAAGGTTAAACGGTTTAAAAACATTTTAACTACCTACACAGAATATGTAGAGACTGTATAAAATATTTAAATAATCTAAACTTATTAGTAACCAACAACACGTAGTGTATATTAGAATTATCAAAAAAATAATTTTTAAGAAACATAACACGTGAAAATTGATGAGTTCTCGTTTAGCCCATCTTTTGCCAAAATCGCAGATGTTGGGGCTCCTGTCGATATGCCAAGGGTCAGCAGGTGCACGACAGACAGGTGACGGCACGCGCCTCCCCCCTCCATACACTCGCTCTCTCTCTCTCTTTCTCTCTCCAACACCTGCCCCCCACCTGTTCTGCTCCTGCAGTTCGTCCGTCCACGACTCCAGTCACTAGATGCCCAATAAATACCATTGTACCGCCGACTTGGCTACCTTCCACTAATTAGGCGCCGGTTTTGTTTCGACTTCCGAGCTCTGCACCTTGCGTCTGGCCCCCGGCAGCGGCCACGTCTTACTACGGAGCACTTAACTCAAAAAGGAGTGCTTTAGATAGATCGAATGATACAAATTGTTTATACACTATACTTTTCCCAAACAAATAAAAGGTTTATATTGAATAAGAAACTAAACCGGATAGTGCTTTTTTACCTGTTAGATTAGACAAGCATTTTTCAGAGAATAATGTCAATTGTAATATTTCGGCCTGAGGGATAAACTCATCATCACATCATGGGGGTAGCATTTTATTAAACACATTCTTCACTCATATTCACCATAAAGTACCCTCGTGGTCTGGGTCGGTGACTCAAGTATAAGAATAAAATTATGTTGAGGAATATATAGATTATTTTTACTGTATTATACGCAACCAAAGTTTAGAATAAGGATTTATTAAGATCGAATCATTCAAACATTAATAATTACTTACATGATACGGTCATTAGGTACAGTATTTACTTTAGAAATATTGAAAGAAACATTACACTGAAGAATAATGAGAACAATAAACATGTAAATTGTTCGAGACGAGAAACTATTAGACATAAAAGCAAAAGTTCTTAAGGTTCTTGTTACTTAAAACAAATGATGGATAGCGTCGAGAGAGCCATCTGGCGGCAAGGACAAGCAGGTGCGGAAGTGGTGACAATCAAGAGGAAATGAGTCGCGCTCAATCATCGGAACCTTCGAAAGAAGTGGGTGATGAGCGTCTCGTTCGATATGAAGGACTCGTCAGCGAAGCGTCTCGAGGGAGGGTGGAGCCCTCTAGTGGCTAGTGGGACAAACGTTGAGGAGCTCCTCAGCGGACCATTCCACAGTCTACGGAAGATGTGAGGGGGGGAGACAGGCGTGGTAGACACCTTCACCGTTTAGGTACTATGGAAACTCCAGATGTATTTATTTTCCCCATAATTTTCACCTCACAACAAACAACAATCCTCTATAACTCCTTTTTAAAACAATTCTCAAGCCAGTATGAAGTTGTGGTATCCACCTAAGGGGATCAGCCACCAACTCTAACATCGAAATTTTACAAAGTTTTCAATCTAAGGTTATACGCAAAATTCCCCATGCAACTTGTTATACTACAAACGACACTATGCACAAAGACACAAAAATACTCAAACAAGAAAGTTCAAAATTTAGCATCAAGTATCATGACAGACTCGAAAATCAACTTTCTCGCCCTGAATCTTCTAGACAATATCCAACAGACGTACCGACTTTCAAAAAACAATATTTTGGACTTGTCATTACCTCATCATAATAGTTTGTCAGTGCCATTGGAACTTTTTTATTTCTCATCCATTATTATATTTACACATTCAATACAACTGATCAGATTGTAAATTACATATATACGTTTAAAAAATGTACTCCTGTCTTATTTATAACCATCACTCATTGTATAAAAGATAAATAAAGAATAGCCCATGGAAAATACTTATATATTACTAAAATGTTTATAATTAATCACGATCAAATACTAACCTAATGATGGAATCAAAGCTGAAATTTCGTTTAAGTGGAGTGTTCAGTAATCCGCTTAGTTTAACCAATCAATATGATATTGACAAATATACATTCCTTCGTTGCGGTTTATCTCACGAATATTAACAATTAATTAGGAAAACTTATTCATATCACATGCGTTGATTCACTTTATATAAGAATAAAAACAAACTTAAAACAGCAACGGTTAGTTCGTACAAAACCACATTAAGAACATTATTTTACTTCTGATGTTTAGAAAGGTAGTTAATCCGCGAGAGGTCGCGTCGTTGGATTTTTTCTGACAATAATAATCGCTGTAAAGAAAAAAATTTAATTTCTAGTCAGAGAAATTTTGGTCCATAGTGATGTGTCACAGACTATACAAGACGCCTCTTGAACGTAACTGACCGCTAGTTCATGGTACCGTAGGGGTGGGGGTTGACGAAGAAGTGGGGCGCGTCGGATTTTTGGAGTGAATCTAACGCGCGACGAGATACGTACGAATGTTATATTTTTTTTTATCAGCGTGACCTGTGTTTGGGTTTTGAGGCAGTTTTGTGCTTTCATCACAATAATGTTATTAAATTAAAGTGTGTGTTTTTCGTTTAATTTTCTGAAGCAATTGATATTTTAACTGTAATAATGTCTATAAATCCTCGAAACAGTGTAATTTTGAGTTGGACGAAGTGGAGGAACCAATCAAACAGCTAAGCTGTTATATCTAGACCAAACTTATATTCACAGTAATATTTTTTAAATGACGTTTGTATTTGTAATTTTACAATGAAATTAAGTTTTAACCAGTTGTTTTATTTTTCCCAGCCTCATTTAACTAAAAAAAGTGTATTTTTCATTTAATAAGCGCGGCATAACACACTTTTCATTTTTAATGAGATTTTTTCATCACCACCTTTCATTATAAAATATTATTAATTGATTGGTTAGTTAACAGGACATATCATGGGTAAGCGATGTAGTGTGTTAGATTGTTTCTATACGCACGACCTCTCGCGGGTTAATTCTCTCCTCGGAGTAAAACACAACCAGCAGTAACATTAAGCTTAAATTAACTCAAGGAGGTTTCCTCAGTTAACAAAACAATAGCCTGGTGCCACGCCGCCGTGCAATATCCTCACTCGGTCTCCTGATCGTCTTGAACGGAGAATGTTTTTGGGAAACTCAACAGCGTTTAAATGCAAGTGGGCGGAGGCTTAATGGGGGCGAACACTTAGTCCGTCGTTAGGCCACCATTAGGGACATCGATCTCCGTAAGTACAACATTTGGCGACTTTACTGCCTGTTTGTGTTTGTCGATATGGCCGATTGTGAGTCAGAAACAGCCTCCTCGTTGTCGACCACAAATACGTTGAAACTGAGGGCGATACCCTCGCAGCAGCAGACCTGCAAACTCAGTGGTTTTTCACTAATTCATTAATTACTTGGAATGATACAAGCTAAGCTCAAAAAGGTATATAGATTTACGGTTTGCTTATTCTATTGCTTATCTATAATATTATAAAGAAGAGGTGGTTTCTGTATGTTTGTTTGTGAGTTTGTTGTGGCAAGTAAATGCGAAAAATACTGAACCGACCGGTTTGAAATTTTACACAAAGGTCGATCTTAAACTCATGCAACACATAGGCATACTCATTTCCTTAAAATCCTCTCGGGCTACGCCCTGTGAACGTCCTAAGTTTCAATGTTTACATTTTTAGAGAATGAAAACATAAAATTACTTGAATGTCAACAGCTGTGAACACTAAAATTTGACAGTTCGAGAAGAAGGAGAAGAAGAAGAAAGAGCTGCCGTGACCGTCCTAGGTTTCCATGTTTACATTTTCTAATGACAACATCCGTTTGCACTATATTTTGACAGTTCGGGAAGAAGAAGAAATAAAGTTGATTTTTCAGATAAACTGCTGGATCGAATTTAGTGAATTATTTGAAATAGCGGAATGATAGATTTTAAGTTTTTTTCCGACGACTGTCTCTATTACATTAATCCTTATCTTCTCCCAATATTTGACATATGTTACTTTTGTAAAGAATGAAGAATTAATTAACAATACCTTAAATGTATCAGTAGAGCCTACACCTTTCAGTCTTAATAGCCCGTGCGAAGAACGGGTACTTTGGCTAGTTCTAAATAAGACTGGAGAATTAGTAAGTAGGCCTACCGCCATGAGGAACAAAACGTTAGATTTTTCAGTATACGTTAATAGATTATCACTATATGAAGCTGTATACCAATTTTTATAAAAATATTTCAAATAATAAGCGATATTAATTTTTACCTCGTTCCTATAAGGTTAACACTGGGTCTATTAGAAACCCGATTTCAGCAATCGATTGCCATTGTGTGAAGATTTAACATACTATACTAGACTGTTTTTTAAGCTGATTCCAATGGTACTAATACGAGTTTGGTTTTTTAGAAATTACATGTAAACTCTAAGTAGGTTCGCTTAGCCTTTCATGACCTCAAAACTAAAATTTATCATAGCCTACAACAAGTCTGACCATTCCACCTTCTGATAGGTAACAGCTTCTTTCCTAGGGGAAATTAGCTAGAATTGAATTGAAACGACTATTAAATATGTGGGGGGTTTAATTTACTGTTATACTCGTAAGATAACTAAATAATCAAGCTAGTTTTTAAGAACACAAAAAGTGATTTTACTTAATTTACGCTGTATTTAAACCGCTTAAAACAGGTGTACTAAAAGATGTAAATATATTTATTCTCTTTTTTTCTCATTTATATGAATTCGTAGAAATTGACAGATCATAGACTCCATACCAGCAATTGTATAGCAATTAAATTTCGGAATTAATATCGTGTATTTATAATATTTGCTTTTTTTGTCCTGCAATACAAATACAAATTCGGTATCATATAAATAAGTAATAACTAAGCTTCACAACATTATAATATTTTAATAAAATAGGATGGTTCGATCGCAGAGCTTAGCCTAATCGTTAAACGTTTAAGCTCACAGATGACTATTGATTAATCGTATTGTAACCAATTATTGTAAATCGGATATCCTATTTAGTTTCATAATACTGTAGTTAATTTCTATTCATGATTTAACTTTTAAAAGCTAATAAAATGGTAAAAATGAAAATATTAAGCATAAAGGCTTCCGAAATGGATCCAAACCACGACTACCACGGTTACTCTCACCCTGCCTATGATAATACTAATCGGCTGTGTTGCTATTTAGTCCACAATGGCCATATTGACCGCAATGAGCGCCCCCTCCGAACTGACACTCCCTTTAGTCACACCCCGTCCATAACCACCCCCATCAACGATAAAGCTACTACACATCAGGGGCGCTACATCACAGGGTGATCCTCATCAGGGGTAGCCCGGACAAAGAGGTGGATATCGCACGGTCGGTATATCGAATGAATCACTATACCGACTGATACGGTTGATTAAGTAGTAATAATATCGATGTTTACGGCCTGCATTACACATAACTACCGGATGGTTGTATACAACTTCAGGGAATTTCGGCAGGATTAATGTTGAAATACCGAATGACGAATATATCGATTGCATTTATCGCAATACAAAGCGGTATTATTTAAAAAGCTGAGTGTGCATATAGTAGAGATATTTGACTGGAACAAAAGTATGGATTCCATCAAATCAATAAATCGGTTCACTAGTATCGATATTAAATACAATAAACAACATAACGCCATGATCAGGAGTTGTTGAAAACTTACTAGCAGGAGAACATTGTGTTGAATGGTAAAATTAGATCTAAAGTCATCAGTAAATACAATAATAAATATTTACGTTTTAGATTTTATTTTAATATAAACAAAAATGTTTTTTTTATTAGAAGGGGCGGATTACTTCCAAGGCACTTCAGCCGTAGAGGCTTTTTGCGCACCCCTGTGTGGGTTGCGGCATTATCACATAGCAAAGAGCCATTGGTGATTGGCGGAATTTCAACCCGGGACCTTGGGCACCAAAGCCCCGCGCTCTACCCCTAGACCAGCGTGCTCCCCAACATAAATGTTACTGTCCTGACGTTTTTATGACAAAAAAGCATGCAATAAGTAAAAATGTTTTGGTATTAGTTAAAAACAAACAATAAAGGGAATTACTAACGTTGAAACTCTTTTTTTTATTTGAAAATAAAGCCAATGCTTTGACGTACAAAGTTATACAAAACATCATTTCGTGGAATAAATACGAGAATACTTTTTTTATCAAACATTTTTTGTCTAGCTTCACGATCTTAAAACACAGTGAACGCCGTGAGATGAGTGGCAGGAAACATATCCGAGAGGATGAGCGGACGGGTTGGATGGGAAAGAAATTTTCATTAGAGAAATATTTCCTGCCACAAACAAACGTTGAAACTTTGACTAAAGGGTTTAATTACAGCCGAGCCGGAGGGTTATAAAACTGGCAAATGCCATCCGTCGGTCTTGAAATGTGTTTGGAGCTGATGGGTTTCAGTGAAACATGTGGAGCAATATCTAAGATTCCGACTTATGAGAGAGCCAGATATTGAATGGTAGGCCTACGATCTTCCATATCATCCTTCCCACCAAGATAATTAATAGAACTTTCTACAAGAAAGGAGATGTTCATGTGTTTGTATAAAAATATGTTTTTCCATAACTAAATAATTTTATAACGATACAAACTTTTACGTAGGTTATAATATTTTCACTGTTATTAAGTCAAGTCTAATAACAGTTTTACTATTTTCCTACAGAATAATCTATGCCATAACTACTGCAATGAAAATGCCCAGTAACCTTATTAATTAATTTAAACTGACAAAATAATCATCAAAGTAAAGTAAAATCGAACGGTAAAAATATTAATATATTCAAATTCCTCATTAAAATATATTAATAGGATCAATGAAGTAACAATAATTTTTATGGTAAATAAGTTATTCAAGACATCCCTGAAAATCCTTATTTCCAAGAAAAACAAAACCACTGAGATTACTGATGATTTAACAGTGATCTTTTAATTCATAGCTTGAGTATTCTTTGTTTTATTTACATCAACTCATACTATAAATTTATAATATTGCAGTTTCATCATTTTAGTATATCCTTCTCTAGTTAGGATGAAAATCAGTTTTTCTGCAATCTTCAAAATGTTAATACCGCAAAACGACGTAAATAGTAAATCAATTTATGGAAATGTACAAGGCTTGTTAAAAAAACAACTGGCTGTACCAGTTAACAGTGTGGTATTGCACTGAAGGGACGCTAAAAAAATGTGTGTAAGCCTCTCACGAGTGTTCTGTTTTCATCTCACGTTATCACAAAATATTATTTTTTAAATGTTAATGATGTCTATTGTTAAATGGTTATTAAAAATTCGCCACGGTGGCAGCACAATAAACGAGGAGATGCAATTAAAGTGAGATGAGCGATGAAAATTGGGCTTGATAGAGGTGATTTGTAGAGGGTATCCCCCCGGAGGGGGGGGGGGTTAATGACAGACGAAACAGGTGATTGATTACAATTTGTTGGAAAGTGATACCGGGACGCCATGTCGATATCGTTTAGTGTTGCAATATCGTGTATAATTGATAATCCGCCTCAAGTTTACGGGTGTAATACTGAACCGGCCCGACATGCATCTCATTAGGGAAGCGACATTTGAGCCAAACTGCATCTAACACGATGGTTCAAAAAAGGGAAATTCATTTAATATGTCCTGGTATTTTCTTCTCTTTTCAAACCTTTATCCTGTAATGCTGCACACAGTCAATGGAACATAAACTTACAATCGGATTTTAACAACAACAACCATAGAAAGGATATCACTAATACACTTGTATTTTTAAAGCCATGATTTTAATTGATTAGGTTTATTTTAATTATTTGAGTAGCATTATTCGTCTAATTGTTTTTGTATCTTAAAATGTGGGAAATATAATTTCATGATCAAGGGTTTGTCCCGGTAAAAGCTAAAAAAATAATAATAAAGTGAAATAATATATTTTTTCATATTACAGCTTAGTATTTCTTAATTAATCTAAAACTAAATTAATGATTGTATAAATATTTCACGTGTGATTTTTCAAGAAATATTTACCGTAAAATATGTAAATCTGAGTATTATATATTTTTGTGTTTCTAAATAACACACACACACACACACGAAACATCCACCCCACACCCTATATATATTTTGATATCATGTCATGTTTTATCAATACGATACTATATTGTACCGAGTGTTTTGTAACTGGAAACTATAGTTTCCCCCAAATGTATAAACAGTCATTTGACCTTACGAACTCCACCAATAGAAGGTTAGAGCCGTAAACCAGCCAGGGTGGTGGCGCGGACGGTTATGGCGGGGGGGAGGGGGGAGCTAAGAACTCTTGAGTGGTAGTTTGGTAGGGATAATTTATTCCCGGCGTGAAGGGCGATACAGTTGTAATTCCGGGCTGCTTGTATCGAGTTAGCAAGTTCCCCGTTCCCTCGGGAGAATTCCCCTTTCTGATTAATGATTCCCCGTCAATAGAGACCGATTCCCCCATTCCATTTGCATTGTACGAAACGTTCTGTTCTATAACGGAATTGTTGAAACATTGTGTCAAATAAAATGACGGGAAGATAAAGGCTTCTTTAAAAAAACTTGGAAATTAGGATATTATGATTGGACATGAAAAGTTTAAGAACGTAATAATAGCTTGATTGGAAATTTATGTGAGAGAAAGTATGTGCAGTCGTTTTAGTGGTTGACATATTTATGAAAATATTTTTTCCAGAAAAATTGAATTTAGTAAGAGTAAGTTATTAGTAAAAAGCAGTAGGATTAGGCTTAAAGAACACAACTGCGCCAAAAGACAACTTTTTTAAACATTGCATTTCATTTTCATTTTTAATTTCCTGTACAACTCTTCGACCAACAAAAGTTTTTTAGAAGACATTTTTTTTAATATTAGAGAGAAGGTCACTATTACAAATACTAAGCACACATAAATTTACAGTAAATTATCAAGTAGTAGGGCCTATACCACTCAGATTCAAGCCACTGCATTAAGTATTAATTAAATTTAGACGTAGGAAATAAAACTGTAGTAAACGCTTTCATAAAATTGTTTCCAAGTTTCAGCAATAATTTTTGAAACTTTGTAATTATTTATAAGAGTTCTGTATGAATACAATACAGTACATAATTACCCAGTAGAAGCTTACGAACACTTGAATTCACAATACACACCTGAAACAAAACAATAATAGAACGTAAGTATATACATCTGTTGTGTAAGTTTAAGGAAAACATAAGTTTCCACTAAACACAATGTTGGCATTATATTGTGATCACATATTCTATTTAGAGGGGCATATTACAGGATTTTAAGGATATCGCAGTATTTTTTTTAGAAAGTTAATATTTATTGAATTGAAATAATGAAAATTAAAGCTTTTTACTTTAACATGAAAGGAATCCGGTTCCTTTCTCAAACATTCTTTGACGGCAAATACGAATAGTTAGAGCTGCGAAGGTCTGTTAGTATTAATCTATCTATATATTTAATCTATTATAAATTTAATTCCATAATATATTATGGAATTTAACGGCATTGACATTGAAAAATTCAAAATCTAAATAGTATAAAATAATCTGATCTAATCTAATCTAATCTAATAAAAACTATTTATTAATCAAAATGATCGGTGGTAAAACTTCTTTTTAATCATTGAAATAAAAGAAATGTTATTGTTTTTACTACAGTTGTTTTTTTGTTATTTGCTTGCATTATAAAGTAGCGTGCAGATCCGGCGCGATGGAGGTACAGTAATTCCAGCTGTATTCGTTGCGGATTTCGGCCTCCAGGTAGGATGCTTTATGCTAAATCGAATCAAGACCCGGGATAGATGTTCTGAACCAGAATGTGTTGGGAAATTCAATACGCAGATTCGCTGTCTTTCTCAGCAAATCTGAAAAAGTACAAATAGCTATTTTTCCTTGTGAAAATTAATTATTATTCCACATATGCGTGTAAAAATTTGATTTTAAACTTTTTTAATAGTATAAATAGAAATTATTCTTTTTTAAATAAAGGAGTATTCATTAAAAATATGGGACTATATTTAAACGCACAATTAAAATGTTGTGGAAATTCACTACTAGATGTGTAAAATCGGCTGAGTGCATTTAGTACACCTCTCAAATTACTATAATAATTACTACTAATACTATAATAATAATAAATTTAGTAAAAGTAGTTATAAGAGTCAACCTAATAGGTACTGAAGTAAATCTATCGATTTGGCGTGATTATAAAACAAACATGTCTACCGAATAGGAGTAAATAAAGAGAAAACACGTTATTATTACGTCATAACACAGTACGTCTACCGAAGTATATTACGTCATAACACAGTACGTCTACCGAAGTATATTACGTCATAACACAGTACGTCTACCGAAGTATATTACGTCATAACACAGTACGTCTACCGAAGTATATTACGTCATAACACAGTACGTCTACCGAAGTATATTACGTCATAACACAGTACGTCTACCGAAGTGCATGTGTGTGTTTTGAGTACACGTAAAACAGTTAAAGTTATCTTCTGAATTGGTGTGAATGTAATAAAATTAAGAAGACCGGATTTACTGTCCGAGACTAAGATAAATGTGTTTGTTTAACTTTCACACGGAGAGAAGTCTTCAAGAATCGACGTTGATTTATAGAACGCAGATTTAAATATGGTACATTTATCTCGGGAAAAATATACGATATTCACCGGGAGCAACAAAGGTTAGTGATAAGCTTATAGGAGGAACAATCATTTGATTAATGTACGGACAGCTCGGCTGTTATGTATTATCTCAATCAGTAAGATCATAGATTACTCTACCGTCGTCACAATCCACCCCTTGTCATCAGCACGACATGTCTCTATTGTAAACCTGCTCCACATCCGATGAGCACACTCAAGTTTCCTTACAACTAAAAATACTGTTCTTGCTAGACATTAAAGAAACTGGCGCTAATATTAGGTTGTCAAGTTGCACATTCTTCCCATTTTTAAGACATTTAATTTATAATGAGTGATACAACTGGGAGTGTAATGTAATACATCAATATTTTACAGTTTACCCATGTCAATTCTGGATATTAACATAAAATAATAATTTCCCTGTTTGTAAAATTCGTGTGAATACATTTAAAGTGAAGTTCCCGAAACAGAAATTTTGTTAAAACCTTAATTCAGTAATTCTAAGAAAACAGGGATAGGTTTAAGTTATATGAAATTTTAATTCGTTTTCGAACATAACACCTATCAAGCATTGCATTATAAAAAGGGTGAATGTATGTTCTGATGAGATTATTCCAGTAAGATTGATGTTTATCGGCATTGACATTGAAAAATTCAAAATATAAATTTTGAAAGTTGGAGCTTTAAATCGAATAAAGAGTAAAGTTTAACTTAATTTCAGGTATATTTTCTAAATCTTTCATAAATTCAATAGAAAAATACATTAAATTTCGAACCTACCCAGGATTGGATGATAAAAATACACATACTTGGAGAAAAACAAGTTTAGCAGTTAAATTTGATACATAACGACATATCCGATATGACAATGGTATAGTTCCTACCCGATCACTATATCTAAATGGCTCTAACCAAACCCCATAACGGCTGCCACAACAATATACGTATAAATCCCAACATATTAACTAACCAGGTCACCCCGCCACGCCGCCAGCCCGCAGTCGTACCAACAGAACATTAGTGGAGAGAAACACATAAGTAAACAAACGGTGGGTTTGATAAGTGGCTATGTTGGCACCACAGTCATGCTACTTTATAACGCGCGGTCAGGGGTAAATTACCCTGTATGTCTTTAGTGGATTGCGACACAGTGGTCATTGTATGGGTTTACTCGGCAATATCAGCTGTGTGTTTGGTAGATTGTAAAGTGACACAGTTGTCATATTAGGGGGTTAACACAATGAGAATCGAATGCTCTCCGAAATAAAGCATGTTACTAAAATATGATTTAAATAATATACAGAATACAGTTTTTTTAAATTTAGGATCTACAAGGTAGAACTGTAGATAATCTGCTGTTGTACTTTAATAACAATAAATAAATATTTACGTGTTTACTAAGACAACTGTTGTATTTAATGAAATATTAAACATATTATGTCGAATTAGATTAGGACATGCTAATGTAAATTACTTGCCTCCATAAAATAAAATGCTATTCTACTCCTCTTTGTCTTAAGTGTACATTAGGTACAAATTAAACATTGGACCATCTAACTTAATACTGTCCCAGCTACAAATAAGAAAGAAATAGATATTTTAAAAAATACTTAGGAACTCAGTATCGATTTTTTTAATTTGATGAAATTATTAGCTTAGGCTAATAATTGAAATATATCTTGAAATATATCGAGAGATGGGCAACAATCTGAAGGTAAGTGATAGGAAAATTTAAGACAGATAACACATACGCACTCTCGAACATAAGTGTTTATCCAATCCTGGGCTTCTTCCATCCGTGGCCTAACTTTTTCGGGTTAGGACATTGTCTGGTCGGACCCTGCAAGGAAGATACCTATACCCTTCCCTTCTGTGTGATCCATCTATTCAAAAATCATTAGAAAGTCATACCTTTGATAACAAATTCACACATACAATTCTAATGTATTAACTGGCTGGGTGGTGTAGTGGTTATAATACCCGCCTTCAAAACTGAAGGTCGCCGGATCGAATCCCGCAAGGGTCGAATCTGGACCCAGTCGCCATTTGTCATTGGGCTACTAATTAATGATGCTTCCTAACAACAGGTCGACGTTATGTAGTAACAAGACCGGGGTTTGGACCGTTCCCCATCAAAACGTTAAAAATGCCACTGGCGTAGAAATACACAAAAAAATAAATGTCACCATAAATGTTATTTAACTGATCCAAAATGTTTTTATTGTTTTTACAGATTAAACATTCAACCCTTAATAACACACTATCATAGACTCCATCCGATAATAACACGGCACAAAAATAAAAGAAACAAACATAGTGTGGTTACATGTAACATTGTATAACTAGCTAAAATGTCACATGAAAATAGGTGAACAAAATGGTTGAAATGTGAGAAGGCGGTGGCGGATTGCTCAAATTTCAGAGCCTCCACTCCACCGATCTATCATCCACACACCAAACATTCCATCAAACCTTCCTCTGTCAAAACCACCGAACGCCGCGACACGCTGCCGGGCTTTATATATCCCGCCATTTTGATGGAATCGCTCCCACAATTCCACTCGAGTCAAGAGGGTATTTTCAAACGAGCTCATGACTCTTCACAGACCAATTAAAGAAAATCGAATTGACTGATAGAAACCTCATCCCTGAGCATTTGCGGTTTTCCTGGTAGTTCTCTCGGGTACAGTATTTCTTTTGTGTTACACACACCTCCACATAATTAGCCGATCTACTAAATTATTTTGAAATAAATTTGTGTTTGTACTCAATGATTGTTGTTTGTGTAGGTTTAATTTAGGTTGTATTAAAAATTTAAAAATCCTGTGTTTTCTAACGATATTTCAATATCGAGTCGATATTTCAAGTGAGGAAGATACAAAGAGCCATTATTATTTTACAAAACACAGTTCAAAGGAGAATTTATAAAACACCTAACACGTCAAAAATAAGATTCGGTGGTAAGAGTGGTGAAATTTATAAAACATATACGTTGAGACTTAACAAAGTCAATTAACAGAGAGGTTGATTGTCCCATCAAGCTAAGTTGATAGACTATTTACGATAAATAAAATAAATTAGGTTGCTAAGGATTTTTCACATAGATTTTCAGGCATTCAGAAAAGATAATTTCATATTTCAATAGTATACTAAAATTAAAAGTATGACATTTCACTGTAACTTATATTGTGTATTTTACAAGCTTAATATTGTAAAGAATATTTTATTATATGTAATTTAATATAATTACATTCATCATAGCATTGAAAAATAAAAAAATCGCGAGAACCTTTTACAGGATTCTACATCCAACCCATGTTAAAAAACATTGCTAAGGTCATATGACCTTAGCAATGTTTTTTATAAATTCCACATTCATTTATGGCCATTTTTATAATGGCCATCTGTACAATAATACAGTAGAAATTGGATATATTACTTAATTAGTTATGTAGCATTGATAATTAATTAATTAATTATCCATGCAAATTAATCATCTGGTATTAGTCCCTAGCAAAACTACCATCAACATCAACTCCATTACTCTCATCACGG
Organism: Nephotettix cincticeps; assembly: GCA_023375725.1. Taxonomy (NCBI): domain Eukaryota; kingdom Metazoa; phylum Arthropoda; class Insecta; order Hemiptera; family Cicadellidae; genus Nephotettix; species Nephotettix cincticeps. The sequence continues at coordinate 24,304,002 of CM041786.1, read as the reverse complement.
TCACCTGATTAACATTACTGGAATAATGCACTGATTGCGTTGAAATATTACTTTTTATTATGACGTCAGTGGATTTGTTTAACGGCACTGACACTAAATAAAATCAACTTGTTAGAAAGTCAATCAATGGATTGATCAATTACAAATGGTAACGGTTCAAAATCGAACCAAAATATCTCAGATAACTACACAAATATGTTACAGTATTGATGTTATCTGTGTAACACATCCTATGTAATTATGTTTGTTGTTTCTACTTTGATCATTTGAAGATATTTTAATTTTAAACCTGTAGCAGTTTAACTTACAAAAGACACGTTGAAAAGTACACAATAAAAACTGCAGACTACAAAATTAAAACTATTATTAAACGCAAAGACATTTTATAAAAGTGACATTAAATAAGATTTTTTTTACAGTAAAAATGTTTAAAAGAGTTTCTTAAAGGGCCTCACAGAATATTAACGGTTAAAAAGTGAAAAGACACTCATTAACTTTGTGAAAACCTGAATGAAGTGAAAACGTTTGGTCATTTACGCTTATACTGTTCACAGCAACCGTAAAAGAATTTTTATAAATAATTAATTTTAAGAGTGAAGGGCAAATATGGAAATAAACGAGCTCTTTCAAAAGCTTTTTAAATTAATCCAAATAAGAGAATACCCAACTTAAAAATAGAACATTGAAATGTAATATTAACATTTATAAGTATTATACAAGCCTTTTTTGCTGCAATACGATTTACGTAAGCCATTTATTAATTAAAAAGATGTGCAAAGTATGTTTCGGAAGATAAGACACGGTGATAAATACATTCTGGAATTGAAGAAGGATAATATGTTGTGCTAAATTACATGGTCCATAGAGTTGTTTAATGTTCATTACACGTGGCACATTGTGCATAGTTTACATCATTTTAGCCTGAAGAGCAGTTATACGAGTTTGATATCGGTTTAGACACACCGCATTTACTTGAAGTGGGGTTTCCTGCGAAATCGATAGAGGAAAGGTATTCGAAACATATCGAAGAATGAAATATAATATGTGCGAGGTACCTTCTTTCTTCGGTTCTATATTTCCTGTATTTCCATTGGATTCAGCGATGTCTCTCTCGGTTGTTAAATGTTTTCCTTTGTGTTACTAGTAAATTACTAGGAATAAAATTTAAAAATTACTAGTATTTTTCTTAAGTGGGTGTCTCATCAGCTTTTGGTCCATGATGGTGGTTACTACTTGTCAGTTTAATGGCCATCCTATCTCTAATGGACCCTCTGGGCGATCCTGGTACAGAGACTGGTATAGAGACTGCCCTGAACACAGTAATATGAAATAATTAATTTTATTCATAAAAAATACAATTCAGTACTAGATACAAAGAAGGAATGTAAGCTGACCTCTTTATCTAGTATTTGTGGTCAACTGAAACATGTAAAAAGACAAAATGTAAAGTTTAGTTTCAGGAGTCCAGCGATATTTGACACATCACTCGTGCTCCATGGCACCGGTACTACAAACTATGTGTGAAAAATACAAAAAAAGAATTAAAAGAAAAATAAAACACAAAAAGAGTACATAGTGAAAGTGCTTGTAAAAAAGTTGTACAATGGAGTGCGTAGTACGTCTCAGCCAACAAATGTAGACTTACTGTAGTTACAACAACAATTAATACACAATTAGGAAAAAACTAACTTAACTAACTAATATAAAAAACATAAATTTAGACTAAACTAAAATTTAAGAAACCTATATTAATTTCAAAAAAGCCAATATTTTAATTTTTCATACATTTCCTTAGGTTTGAACAGTCTTTTATAAACTGAGGCAGCTGATCGAAATATTTAGAACCAGAGTATTGAAATCAATTTTCGCAGGCAATTTTTAAACTTTTGGAAGTCTGAAAACCCTTTATACATTTTTCCTAGTTTGGTATAAACGAATTTCAGTGCGAATGTTATTACTTATAATAAAAATATTTTCAAAACAGTACTTTAAAAGGATGTCGATGTTGGACTAGTAGTATTCTTAGGTAACAAAATAAATGAAACGAACTCTTTCTCTCATGGGCAGTTGAGGATTACCACAATATTATTTTGGGGTTTAGGATGTAGTGCTTAAATGTAACACAGCATCTACCTTATTTGATTATTCCTTAAGTAATAGTGTCAATCATGAGGGCGTTTCTTTGAACAGCGAATTGGTCCAAGGTCAGAATCGATTCGGGTGGGATGTTGTTCACGATTCGTCAATGATTCAAGTCTTTTTCCACAATTAGGCCACAGTTTGTCCAGTGGCTGTACACAGATTAAAATTGGTATTCGCTGTGGTCGTTCTCAGGCTGCGAGAAGGACTCATAATCCTTAGGTGGCTAATATACTAAGTTTTTACATCTTAATACTCGTAATAATACAGAATTACTTTTCAAAAGGAGGACTATATTTGATGTCACGTTCAGCGAAGAAGGAATTGACACTCTAGAGTGGAATAAAACGTCAAAAAAGTGGAGAAAGATGAACAAAACAAGTCACCTTTACCCTGGGGAGAACAAAGTCAACCATCTCTATGGGCGATGTCAGGAGTAGTTCAAGTAAAGCAGTCCCCGGCGGCCATGACACTCGGTCAAAGAGACTTTGTCAGACAGACAGAAGGCGACAACCCGCTTCTGACTCTCCCTGTTTGTGATGGCTCAGGCAAGGTAATAAATTGACTCAAGTTGCGGTTTATATCTAATTACGAGTACATAGTAGTGACCACGATCCGATCATTAGTTACATAATTTAAAATGTATAAAATTAAAGTAAAAATACAAATTTGGTTAAAGGTTTTTTACAACTAATGACAATAAAAGGGGATTAACCAGTTTTCCCTTGCGTTTTTAATTTTGACTATACAAAAAATAGACAGAATTTAAATACGTATTTTTTTACTTAACCGCTCGAAAATACTTAAACATTATGTAAAATTTTCTCAGATATCCGCCATTTTGTTTTTTTCACAAAATATTTTTTATTTTAACCATTTTTTAACTGAATAGTTTAAAATTTGGCATGTTTTTTACACTGATAAAGTAGTATCATTAAAAAATAATTAGCAAGTTCAAAATCCAAAACGGCGGCCATTTTAAATTTTATCGTCAACATTGAATTTCAGTTTTAATATTGTTAATGACCGCCATTTTGGATTTTGAACTCGGATCATGCTAGTTATTTTTTAATAATAGTAATCCACTAGTGTAAAACATATACCAAATTTCAAAATAATCCGTCAAAAAATGTTAAAAATAAAAAATATTTTGTGAAATACAAAATGGCAGATATCTGAGAAAATAAGCGCTTTAGGCCATACCTCCATTGGAACTTTTGTTTCCTTTTAATGTACCCAATCACTTACTGAAGCCCTGAAACGTTTTTCATGGGCACCCTGTATATTTAAACTATAGTGAAATATTACATACAAAACATAGTATAAGCAGTAATATAAGATGAAAAGTCACCTTGACAGAGAATATATATCATTGTAGCATTGTAGCGAATTGTAGCAGAGTGGAGCATTCGCAGCACGGAACAATACACATTTGCAATGCAGAGGTGGAGTTAATCCGTTTAGGAGTGTGTATTTGTACAAAGCGCGGCCCTGTAAGAAGCATCTGGACTGTAATATGATGAAATATGAGGGCGGCAGGTGTCTTGAGCAAGCTCGATGAATTATAATAAACGGCTTACGGAGCCGCGCTCTTCCCCGACACTTAAATTGATTTACTCGGCGACTGCCTTCTCACACTGCGGTCCGACAAAAAGATAGCGGAATTTATCTGTTACTGCGGATGACGCTGATGTAGGTAAGGAGAATAAGAATTAAAAATGGTTGAGTGACCGAGCTGTTCGGGTGTGTAGGTCTACTGTAGAAACGTCAAGTTTGTAAGGGAATTTCGTGGGAAATGTTCATGGTCATTTTGACAGTTTTGTGGGTGATTTTAAAATTTTAGAAAAACGGTAAAATAATGTTAAAGGAAATCTGTTTCAATTCCCACATAACATAAGATATACGAACTCAGCGAGTATGAAACACCTGATTCATCAGTAGTCAGTCAGAGCTATTTTACACCAAGAATAATAATAGATAATGTATTCATTAATATCGAAAAATTAAAAAATACTTTTCTTTCATCCATTAAAATAAAATTATTGACAAAACGCATAAAACACACATGTTTATTCTTCACAAAAGAAAGAATAAGAGAGAAAACACCTTCTTATACCAAAGAAAAACAGATTTGAATTATTTAAAGCCTTATCAAAGTAATATATAAAAAATGTAGCTCCGGTAACTGTTGTGAAAAAAAGTAAATACGATCACAATTTCCTGTAATTTAAGACTTGTGTCATGTATTTAAAGGCATAGTCACTCAATCCACGAGTACATGTACATACAAGTTCTGAAAGGTAATCAAGGTGCAATTTTATTTCTACAATCAGATTGTAACGGCAACAGGCCAACTGCGGGATACCCCGGCGTTAGCCATGGTCAATTGCAATGATCTAGTGACTTCTCGGTGGACACCTAATAATTTTCAACCGGAAATTGAATACTCCTTGCCGAAAGAGGTTACCCATCAGTTCCGGTGGTTTGTCAAATCACGAAAATTGCATTATTCCTCAATTCTTACCTCCTGTATGATTGTAGAACTTGAAATGCTATTATGGGAACCTCAGTAGTATTATTACAATCGAGGTACAACTGGTGTACCCCATACATGAGTTATTGTAAGTCCAAACTGCGTCTGAACTTAAATTCTAATTTAGTAACTGAATAAGGGTGATGCAGAGACAGGTTGACTAAAAATCCCATATTAATAATTTTAAATCAACTATTGAGTAAGTAATATGCAGACAAAAATTAGGTGCCTTTTGATCAGGGCGTCTTTAATTATTTATCACACACATTCTTTATTTTATACAAAACATTAACTTCTCCCTAATATTGATAGTATTCGTGGTATTGCCGTTGTATGAAATGCCGCGAGAAATATAGACCATTCATCAGGGGTAACTTAACAAATAGTTAATCACAAGGGTAACTTCTACGTTGATCCAATGCCATCGACTAGAGAAAAAAACCAAAAAGAAAAATACTTTAAAATCAGAACAATAACGTACATAAACTTATTTACTTCATTGATTATTAAATTACAATAGCTAAAACATTGTCCATAATCATTAATAAGTTTTTTTTATAACGACACAGTTTGTTTATGATTTTAAGGAAAGTGGTTAGCAAAAGTAGTTTTGAGGGAAAGGCAGAAATAAAAAAAACTCTTCAATATAGACATTTTTTTAAAGGTACACAACTACTAAATCGAAATATTAAAATTTCTAGTTACAATACAGGATGTTATATTAAAAATATTAATTCGACTTAAATAAATTATAAATATAACTCGCCTATATTTTCAGGCAAACTAGGAAGGAAATAATCACAGTTTAATAAATAATATGATGCTTGCGAGAATCCTAAATATAGGCGAGACGTTGCCTGTGAGACTGTCGCTGCTAAGTTATTCAGAGCATGGGATGATGCAATTTTAATCCGAGGACAGGTAACTGGGGCCGAGGTTGAGGTTCAAGACGAATTTTAATGTCTGAAGAGAATTTACCACAAGCTTTTCTTTTCTTGAATTTTATTTTCCATGAAAATACTCACTTTTATTTTACCATTACAAAATGTTTTGTGTCTCGATTGGAAGAAGTTTGTACTCGACTAGATATACTTGGCTGTGCCTTAGTTAAGAATTTCTTTGCTATAAGCATTTTTGTTAAAAATCCACGTTTTTATTACAACATATCCATACGAAGAATTATCAGCAAATATCAACCTGCAATGAGTTTTCTTCTGAGGTTTTTTTCTGGGAGCTAGCTATAAAATTAAAAAAATGGACATAATTATTTCTTTCAGTATTAAAATACTGGAAGACTTGCAACATATAGTCGCATAGAGCACCTTTTCATTAATAATTCAAATTCCTATTAACAATAAGCATCACCCAATGTATGGGGCGTTCACCAAATTTTATTTATATAATTAATTCTCAATGTATTGCAACAATTCCTTAGTCTGAAATACATAACATGAGCATAATTTTATATTTTACCTCTTTTCTGAAATCTTAGAACTTCAGTTCAAAAGTGTACAGTACTGTCCAGGAGAAGTATTTATTCCTTATAATTAAGTTCAGTTCAAAAGGAAGAATTAATTCTAATGAACTTGACGAGAAAGATTTCAAATAATGTTTGAAATCTGATATCTCAAAATGAAGGAAGGGACAGTATAGGATTGTCGAGTGACGTCACAGTTCGTAGTAAACTGCATCATCACCAGTCGCAGTAACAGCTGGTGGCCGTCTGATGACGTCATCAACGGTGCCTTCCATCACATCCTCCGGCCCTTCCGATTTTGAGAGGAAATTGGATTATGAAACAAAGAAAGAAAGCGCCTGAAGGCGGATAGAGTTTCAAGAGATATTATGATGGAATAAAAATACGTTTTATTATTTTCAACCTTTTCTCCCGTAACAGAATATATTTTGGAAAATGTGTTTTTCGGTAGTACTTTTAATGAACAATTTTAATATACATTTAAAATTTAGATGATCAAACTAGATAATGTGTTAAAAGGTTTTTAGTATTTAAGGAGTATTTTACTTCCATAAATCATTCCAATGCCTTTATCACATTGTGCCTTTATGGATGATGAGGTAAGAAATTCCATTAAATAGTAATCCATTTATCTAGAAGTTTCACTTTAAACATGATCTTATTGAAATACTGTACAGTTGTAAAGCTATTTATAACCTAACGATTTAAATTCTAGAAATTATATTCAAAAATAACATAAAATATTAATGTTTACACCACACAATTTATCAAATATTAACCAAACACGAGGTTTAATAATCCCGCGGTAAATGTTTAAAAACTGACAGATTTAAAAAAACTATGTAAAAAAACTATTTCCACTTACTGTTAAAGATTAATCAACCCTGCTCTGTTTATTAAGGAATGTCAGATACTGCCGGTGCATTTTTCTGCAACATGACTGAACGACGCGCGGAATGTGTCTGTCTCGTGCGTCCATACTGTATTACCTTTACTCGTGTTTACGAAACATGAACGGCAGAACGTACAAACAGCCATTTCCCTCAGATCGACACGGCTGGTTGCGACGCGCCTCAGATAAAGGTTTTGCAGATCCCCACATTTTGTCATGACGTGAAAAGACTACAGATAAAGCTGACGCTGGGAAATATACGCCTGCTACGTTGCCGCCGCTGCTTTTCGCTTCTTTTTTGCCGTCGTTGTTCATTCTATAATGCTACTTTTATTTTCGCAATATTTTCGTAGCAACTTTTATTTTATATTCTTAAATATCGTTGTTTAATTAGTTGTTAGTTAAACAATTTTAATCTGCTATGTCATAACATAGGTTTTACTATAATATGTTTTTATAACAAATTCCAAAGAAGATAAACTGTTGATTGAACATTGAAAGTTAACTTTTTATTATTTAAGTTACTTATTATTTACATCCCTAAGATATTTCTTTCCCTTTTTCAAAGCCCTCTATATCATAATGTCAAATATTTTGCAATATTTTATTTGAAAATTCCAATGTTTCATTTAAAAGCTAAAAATAATATTACTGGGCCATATTTTTACTAGCAATAATTCAGGAAAATATGTTTGTATTTACTTCCCTGTGCGAAATAGGTTAGATCATAGATATGTCTAAGAGGAATGTTTTCAGTTCTTCTAAACAGCTATTATTATATACAAAAAATTCAATACAGTATCTCTAGCAGTTGTTATGGAAACCTATTTCAATTTTTTATCTTTTTTATCTTACAAATTGCCAACTCCATTCTGATTTAAGACATATCCATGTCAAAAACATTTAAATTTTAAAAACGTACATATTAAAAAGTGGACTGAGGAGAGCACTAATCAGTTTATATTATTTAATATACACTACTTAGACGCACTATAAGACTCCTATACTAAAATTCACTTAATTTAATCCTTCTACATACCATTTGGTACGTGAAAGAAAAAAAATGCGGAAAAAATATATTTGGGCTGAAAATCTAATTAGGAATGCGATAGTGAAGTGATTTAAAGGAGGAGGGAAGTGAGATTAGAGTGTCGGGGCAAGTCGTCTTTATACAAGGGCTTATCGTCCTGGAGGGAGGTAATGAATAACCTTAAAGAGGTGGCGGGGCGCTGCACTCGTACAACTAGTCGTTAATGTTACCAAGATAAATACGAGTGCATTACCGCGAGGGAGTCGAGCCCACCTTCTGATTGCTTTATAGTTTTACATTAAACCCGCCGTTCAGCTGAATCCTAAATAAATATTGTATTTACTTCCCTGTGTGTGGGAAATATGTTACATCATGGTAAGGGAATGTTTCCAGTTAACCTAAACAACTGTTCTTATAACCAAACTATGACGTCACTGAAAATTTAAAACATCCCTCCCAGAGCTAAGACATATCCATGTCAAAAATGCAAATCCTTCTAATCCGTTGTTCTTACACATTTTATATCTAACAACAGGTGTACGTTAAGTAGTGACATGAACATGGCTTAAACCACATCCTATTTAACTTAAACAAATAACACGCGATGATAAACACAAAATAAACTAAAATAGAGAATAAGATAGGTTTAGAAAAACGCAAAAGTAATTTCATATTTTATTTTAGTTATAAGAGGTAAAAGTTTCTGTTGCAAGTTATTATGATCAACAACAATTTTTAAAATCAAAAATTATATATATTTTTTAAATACTATCTAAATATTAGTGTTAAAATTGTTTTTATTTTATTTTTATTGAATAGACATATATTTTAATTAACAATTTTAATTTAGTACTCAATGATCTTTTTTTTACTTAGATACCTATCCAGAACTGATTGAATAAGAATATTTCCTGTAAACTTTGAACGTTACCTTGTTAAATACTTTTAATACCGGCATACTAAAGTAAAAGAATTATTATGTGCGAACTTTGTAATGAAAGTAAACCTTTACATTCCTGGACACCGTAAGTTGACGGTTGGTAACCAAATTGCATCACTATCGTAAAACCCCAATAGAAAAAAATCAGGATGAAGAATCTGGTATGATAAACGGATTGTGTAAATATGTAACTAAACCCAATTAGCACTGGATAGGACGGGAACCTTGGAATAACGAGTCTGGGACAATACTCGATCGGACTCTATATTGACTGTGTAAGGGCGAGTTGCTGAACGCAGTCTTTCCTTTATTGATACCTGCCCTGTAGGGCTGTAGGGAGAGCAGTGTGCCTTGGGAAGCAATATTATTGGCATCACTTTCTTCCCTTTCTTTATACACGACTGACTCGTTACAGCTTTGTCTCTTGTACTCGCTCCAGTTCACTCCGTTTCACAAGTTATAAACGTTTATTTTAGTGTTGCTTCAGACCCAGCGAACAGGTTATTAACATTTATAATATCCAGTTTTGTTAACTAATCGTTTTATAATTACCATTTTAATAGAATCCCATTACCTATTCCATTACACCCCGTGATTACTCGCAAAAACTAACGAAATTACGAGAAAAAAAACAATAAACTAACCCTTCAACCCCGGTTGACGTACTGTGCACGCGCTGCCAATGACGTGTCGGCCGCGGTTGCCGTGCTCTGCACGCATTTATCATTACTGCATTTTGATGCTCCCTTACGGGATGTTTATAAACTATTTTGTGCTTCTCAATATTGAAGAATGCTGTCTACCTTTCTAGCATAATTTAAAAAAAAAAGCTGGGAGAGAAGACGGTAACCACTTGATGACATGTGACCACTTTTTCTTGTGTGGACTAACGTCCGCACTATTAAATACTTACGATAATCCGCAAAGACCATCCTCGTAGTTAGGCCAGTTCGTAATTCAGAGGCAGTGGTTTGGATTCCACGTTAAACTGTAGGTCCATTAGATATGCCTTTGACTGTTGGGCTATTAATTAACAGGTCTGTCTAAGGAACATGTCAGCCTTAGTCAGTAACAAGACAACAAGATCGCACCGCAATCATGCTTCAGTCGTTTCTCATTCAAACTTGGCAACTTCACCATTTCAATAATCTAATCTAATCTAGTGTACATAATCTATTTTACCGATAAGTATCGAATCTTGTTTACTGTATTCAGAAATACACCCTAACCAATTAATTTGTCGAATAAAATGTAAATCGGAAAATATTTAAATATGGACGTACAACAAAAAAAGGTAAAAAGTTAAAAAAACATAACTTACGTCTAATGAATATTAAAAAAAAGATTAATATAAATCACTATACGATATTATTAATTCATACAAATTCCACTGAATAAAATATAAATTAAAAATATATATCGCCTACAAATTTGTGCATTGTATTTACTTTGAATATATGTTGTCATATTTTCAACATCACGATATCGAAACAAAAATATAGAGTTAAAATTATTAATAAACTAAATTTCAGTTAAGGCTTATACTTAAGTACCGGAAACCTGTTTACTAACAATAATGATAATGAAGTGGTGAACTTCCATTTACGAATAACTTTTCATAAGGTATATTCTAACTAGAGCAAAAATGCGTATATTTTCCAAGTCAATACTTACCTGAACCAAACACAGTGGTGTACTGTATCCAATATTGTTAGGAACGAACCAAACATCGATGCGGCTTTACTATTTCACAGAGGCGCGCGTTGGTTGGTTAAGTAATTGAGTGAATGTTTGAACGGGGAAATGCACACCAGCACTTCACCAATGTAAAAAGGGGTTTTTAATCAACATTATTGGCGGGGCCAACTGTCACAGGACCACGTCTAGGAGAGAGGTCGTTCGGATACTTCATTTGTTCATTGTTTTTATCTGAGACGCGCTAAGGTAAATTGTTTTTGAAAAAAAAAACTTATTTCTTCAATAAAATTAATATTTGTACACGATCAAATAACTTCGTTTAAAGGTTTTATATTTTGTAAGTATAAATAAATGTTGTGACATATATGAATGAAAAATATGATAAAATATTTGGGCATGAATAAAAAAGAAGCTATGGTTCAATCACATAGCAATTCGCACTTAGTAAAAAATTAAATATTTTATTTTTAAATATATACATATTTTTTAATTTGGTTATAGTCTATACAAATTAATTTTTAAAATATCGTATGAATCTCATAGCTTTGGAAAATAGCTAACAACAAATATATTTAACACACATTACACGTTATTAGAAAATAAGACAAATTTAAAATGCACGTAGTTTGTCATGTCAAATTACAAATCTGGATGTAAACTCCAATGGGTCATTTAGGTAATTTGTTGAACACGTTCGTCTATAATAATAATAATAATAATAGAAATTTTTAAGCGATTTTTGAGTTCGATTACTGAGTAAATAAATAAACTCGATATCATTTTCCGTTCTCTTAATCACGTAATTTACTAAGATGATAAAAGTTAAACGCATAAATCGTACTTTAAAGAGTTATAAACGTTTCAATAATTAATTTTATATTTTAATCAGCCGAATGTAAATTTCAACCAAGCCGAAGCAGACTCTTCAGCTATTGGCTAATTAAACACACGAGGATGAGAATCGATATCGCTAACCAAACACGACTTACGGACGCGCTTTAAAGAACGGCTTTAATTAAAACGGTCCTCCAACACACACGAAAACGAACCAATTTCATTTGGGTTGCGTGTGATCAAAAATGGCGGGGATATTTTTTATTTAAAGACTACTTCACAGCATCGTATTTGTGTTGCACTTGGGACCACAGTAAAAAAACACGTTATTCAGTTTACAATTATTTATCTGCGCGAAGCGAACACACAAATAAAGAACAGTTGTGATTGAAAACAAAAGGATTGAAGGACTTTAACTATATTAACTCCAGATGTGGTATTTTGGTGCAAGTGCGGCTAGGTGACTAATTTAATTAAAATTTATCCTTACCGTTTGTAATTAATTATTTATTTTAAATAGACGACGGTCATTCTTGCAAAACAAAAGAATTTTAACAGAAAACGTTTAAATACTTAATAGTCTTACAATACTCGGGGATAAATGTAGTGGAATTTACACCCTGTTGAGCTCGGCGACAGACTAAATACAAAACTGAATCAAAAACCAATAAGTCAAGAAAATAGGGGATTCGAGCTATCGACCCGTCCGGGCGGGCGCCGGGGGCAGTCTAGGGGAAATCTTTATTGTTATTAGTTTAGGGAAAGGGCGCGTCTTCCCTTCGTTCCTTTCAGGGTTAAGAGAAATCAGTTTGTCTTTGAAGCTACACTTTCCTTCTTCTAAGGTAATATTGCAACTGAAACGAAAAGAGACATTGTTTATTGACAGAAAGAAAGACACCACGTACATATTTAGTAGCACGAATAACGTTTTGGTTTCTTTAAGTTCCACAGAGCAAGAGTGTTAAGATAGTTTAATTAGTATAAAAATTATATGTCATTAGTTTGATGATTATGGGTTGAATACGTTTTATTTTTACCATAAGTCGCTTATATTATATTTAAACTGTTCGTCTATTGACCATGAACATGGACATAGCCATGGATGGCGTTGAACGGTAAAATGTGAATTGATCCTGGTGTTTTACACACGTACGTTTAACATTCAACGGGGAAAACTAAGTTGTTTTATAGCTGATCATACCGCTCATACATTATTCAAAATCTTCTCTCCAACTTGTTTTAAGAGATCGTCGTGAAATAGTCAAGCTGAGGTAAATAATGTAAGATTTTAAATATCCTGACCTCTTGAGGAGTTTCTTTGTTCCAAACGCATTTAACTGTTAAATTACTAGTTTCATAAAATAACACGATTTTACAGTGGCGAGTTTCGCAAACCCATTCGCAGCCAGACCGATACATTAGACCCAAATGAGCCTGATTCCAAGATATTTATTGGCTCTAACGTTCCGTGATCGCGGCCATTCATCGACCAAATCCACTTGGTTTGTTAGGATTGTTTCCCAAATAACAAACTGTACAGTTAAAGCCCGCACAAACAAACAAGACAAGCCACCAACATTTACAAAGGCTTTCTCCGCTAAATATGTTTATACAATTCCAAACAAAACACAATTGAATTTATATAGAATCTAAAATTGAATGTATGTATGTCATAAATGTATGTATGTATGTATGTCATAAATGTATGTATGTATGTCCTTTATGCGTTACCAAACTAGTCTTCCGATTGTCATGAAATTTTAGGAAGTTGCTCTATATGTGTTCGGGAAGGTTTCAGTGAAAACATTTTCAAAAACTCCATAAGTTTCCATTTCATGGCGTTAAATTTCTAATGTTAACCTTATGGGGAGTAAGTTTGTTTACAAATTGTCTACAATCAAAACATTTGATTTCTTATGCTAGAGCTGTTAGTTTACTTTCTATTAGCATTATGTTCTACTATCCAATGCCACCTGAACCGTTCATTAATGTAAAACTATGAAGTATATAAGTGCTGTACAAAATCAACAGCTTTATTGGCCGCATTAACAGATTAAGGTTTTGGGGGATTATGGTATACATTTTTTGATTTTATTATTATATTTTATATTTTCTATCTGATTAAAAGTCGCGTGTTTATATGTTGTCCAAATAAAATTACAATGTTTATACATTTTACGTTTATTATAATAATTAGCTGTTGTATATCTTTCCTATAAAAGCCGTATTACAGTTGTTAAGTTTGGTTTGGGTTTAGCTTGCATTAGAAAATTGTGAAAAAATCCACTCAGATTTATTTGTTTTGTAGGAATGGTATTAATATGTGTTATCGTTTCAGCATTGTTATTCACTATGCCGCAACCCAGAATATATATTAAAGTTAATATGTATTTACTGTTAGGCGTTACGAAGTTCGCCGGGTCAGCTAGTAAATATGTAAATAATATTTAAAAAGCCGCATACAAAAATGTACAATAGTAATGGAATTAATACATAATTTGTTGGTGAATATATTCAATTAGTGGTTTCAACCTGTTGTAACCCAGAAAATGAAAACCATTCTACCGTTAGCTATTAATATGTTTAGTACTATTCACTTCGGTAATATTAAATTCCTTGGGGTGGTAAATTAAATATTATAATAAGCTTGCCTTCTGATGTTTTACATGTCTTTTAATCGACCCATTATTTACTATCTGGTTTTTGCGCCATGAGGTGAAATTAAAATGAACTCGAGGCTTAGTGGTTATCAAGAAACACTAGATTATGTAGGCCTATATATGAATATCATTTGAATAATTATGAATAAAGCCCGCTACCTGACCCCTCTCGGTAATTGGGTCAAACTGGTCCATCATATATTCGATAATTATTATATATCTGCTGTATGAATAGTGCTAGTATATGAAAAACGTTTATAAATAAATAAATAAACATATACATAATGAGTTAATAATTATAATATTATTTATAGGAAAACATTGAAATGGACAAACGAATTTTTATTACATCTTTATAAATAAAATTAGAGTCGTAATTAGTTTTATCCTCTTTTCTGTATGTCTTTTGTAGCGCTTCTTCGTGAAAACAGGAGCACGCGCGAGATGAAACTCATTTTCTTTACTATATACCGTTTTGAGAAGGGTTTAGTTTAATTTAAACTGTCCCAAAACCTATAAAATTTAGAAATTATATCTCTAAATCCTAGTTTTGAGCAATAATAGCAAAATTTTTTTCTAAATAGAAATAATTAACCAGGTCTTATAATTAAATTCAATCATTAATCCGTTGATTTTAAACCCATTTCCAAATAATACTACATTAAAATGCTATCTTAACGGAAAATTTGAAATCGAAGATATAAGCGTACTGAAATTTTATAACGATGAAGAAAATTGATCTAACACAAAACGGTTTATTTGGTACAGATGCAATTATTAACAGATAGCCATATCTTCTTTCAACCAAAACCTTTGGTGAATTAGGATTTGTAGTAATGCTGAATCAAAAGTACCTCCCAACAAGCGTGAAAAAATAAAAATAAAATGAAAAATACAAATACTAACGTAGCCTTTAATGACCCTTGATTATCCCGTTCCCAGGAAAACGATACAATATTTATTACAAAATATATTTAAACAGATCAGTCAAATCAAACTTAACGAATGGCGAAGTAAATGTTGTTAGTATCAATTGCACCGTTTGAGCCCTAGGTTTAAATACAGTTGGGTTAATCCCTAATTACAGTTTAGCTAAACCAGTTAGAGTAGACTAATAAAAGAAAATTACTCTAATTCAACGTTATCAGGGTGTGCACTGGCATGATAATTACATCTATCAGTTAA
The DNA here is from genome assembly GCA_023375725.1 of Nephotettix cincticeps. Classification (NCBI taxonomy): domain Eukaryota; kingdom Metazoa; phylum Arthropoda; class Insecta; order Hemiptera; family Cicadellidae; genus Nephotettix; species Nephotettix cincticeps. The sequence goes on along the minus strand of CM041786.1, from coordinate 24,288,614 downwards.
ATGACCCCGATGCTCTGAAAACATTAAGTGCTTCGAGTTTAATTTGCTGCATACTAGCGTTATTAATGATATTCATTTTAAGATAGATTTATATTAAACTGACAGTTTATTTGTGACAGACACAACAATTAATCAATTAAATCTCACTTTTAAACTTGGCTATTATTAGAAACTGGTTTTGACTAATTGTCTTCGGACATTTTCATTGCGTAAGTTCCGTTGCATTTTCCCTAATAATTGAACGTTTTCAACACGCATATGATTTAACTAAAATATATTTAAAATGAAAGGGTTTACATTTATACTATTAAAATCTCCGTATAAGCACTTACTTTTTAATATCGCATATTTTTACTGTAAATAGTATTCACTGTATTTCCTTTTACTAATACCTATAGATTAAAACATTTAATAAAGGCATGATAATTTTAATGCGAAATATCATGACGTTATTAATAGCTAACAAAAATGTACTTTAGCAAAATCAAAGTTACATCAAAATTGATTACATAATACTATTTTGGAGCTATTTTGGTAAAACCAGGTGAAGAATGATTTAAAATTAATTTTATATATATTCCACGTCATTTTGGCATAAACTTAAATGAGCGAGCTGACACGGCAGAAAAGAGTACCAATACATCTAATCACATATCACCACCCTTAATTTCACATAAGAATAATAGCTTCAAAAAAGAACATCTTTTTAAAAAGAATCTCCCAGCCTCCTGTGTGACTGTGGACAGGAAATTGAAAATTCAGATCACATATGTTCACGTGGTTAACACCAAGAAGAGTGTAAAAGAGCTGTTCAAAAAAATTTAAAATTTGGAAACTTTTACTACCAACACGATGTATCTCAGAAGTCTCAACAACTTCTAAATTTTAGACATAATTTTAAATTTTATCCACCTTGAAAACATTTAATTGCCCTATAACATATACTATACAAAACTAATGCAAATTATTGTAAAGTAATTAGTTTTTGTACAAAGGCTTGCCATAGTAGTAACAACCCTTGGCCAAAATAAAGAGTAAAAAAGAATTGGTAAATAAAGGATGTTGACGTGTTATCAATCTTTATCTAAAGTTTATGATTTATATATTATAAAGCTATTGGAACTAATGTAACACGTCATTTGCCCCAACGAGTGGCCACTTTAAGGCCTTAGGCCCTTTATGGTTAGTATTTTTATGAGGCCTGCGCCCTGGTGATAAGGAGAGGTTATGGCTTCAATGACGTATTTGTGCTTGATTTGTGTAGCCCATTTGTTTTTATTTTGATTTGTTACCAGATGGTTGATTATTTTTAACAAATGAAACTACACAGCAACAACCTTTGAGATCTCACACCTACACTTAACATACGAGGTCTTTAGGGGCATTTAGATCAGTTTCTCAATATATACCAAATAAAATTACAATCAATCTGAAGATAATAAAAATACAAAAAATAGTATGGGATTAATACAGAATAAAGCAATATTTCTGTAGTTACCGCTCAAAAAAACTTATTTTTTAATAAAATTAACTGTTTTTTAAACAGTCACAGACTGACTGTATTTCAGTCAGCGAATCTTCAAGCTTAAATATACTGTGTACTTTAAACAGATTATTATTGTTTCAGTTGTCTGCACAAAATTTGGTTATTAAAGTTGCATTTAGGTTGGCAACCTGGCATGGTGAAGAATAAAAGAGAATCATTGGTGATTGTAACATATAAAAAAACTTATGTAAAGGTTAAAAACTAGTCAATTTGGGTAGTCAATGATTATTCCGTCGAATATGAGAAAACTATAGTTACGAGTACAAAGCTAAAACTTTCAATTTCTATTCCATGCCTAAACAAAATGCAATAAACCGCTTGATCACGTCACAACCCTGTGATTAGGCCGAACTATTCTGATTTATCCAGCATTTGTAGTCCGCAATCAAAGAGCAATTTGCGTGTGTAAGCGGGCGAGTCACGCACCGTGCTGTACCGTGGCGTGACGTGACGAGACAAGCGTGTCGGCGTGGCCTAGCGTGTAAACGGCTGTGGCAGCCCTGTGGCCAAACACCATACAACACCCGATACGCAGATACGCGATACGCTCGCTAGTTGCTCACTAATTAACACGTCTAATTGCGATGTTATCCGCGCGGTTAACACCTTCAAAGCCCCTACTACCTGTTCAATTACTTACTTTCTCAATATTTATCTTTCATGCTTAACCGACCCTGCTAATCTCTTTACTGTTGGCTTCAACGCAAGGCAGAAACATATATAAGAGAACTACACGTATGTATGACAATACGAGTAGTTTTGGACATGTTTAAGAATTTAGGAGTACAATGCAAAGTACATTTGTTTTAAGTTGTGTATAAGTTTTCTAAAATGATTATAATGAATTTACCGGATTCTAACATTCTAATTCATTAAATCCTCGTAATGTGTGCTTACGGTTTTCAGAATTATAAAAGGGGTTCACTTGCAACGTTACCTAAAAAATCCAAACCGGATTATTTGAACAGTAATACAATTACGGAAGATAACCGTAGGCTGGAGGGTGGTGGAGGGGAGGACCCCCACCGACGGGTACTTATCACTAAAGTAATCACTTCGTACTAATTTAACGCAATATGGCGTCCGGTAAGGTGGCGCGCCCGACGGCTATAATTTAATTACACAACTTCGCTCCGCCCGAGATTTATATTACGGCGTTTACAAAGTTGCCGACAAAGAGTTTGTAAGCCTGTTCGCCAAGTTGAGGTAAATTGTTGACTCGGTGTTTCAGTTGTAATTGGGCTGTTTACAGTTGGAACACTAGCGCCCCTGTGGTGCTATACGCGAACTTTATTTGGAAATGTGAACCTTACATGTGTAAACCCGGATAAATCTATACTTAACTAAGTTGTTATAATTTAACTAACATTTGATTTTTGGGATTTTAAGTGAGAAGTATTTATTGTTTGAAACATGAAAACAACAATAATAAGCAATTTCTCATGAAACATAATACTGCATCCAAACAGAACTACATTGCTGTACTTTCTTCTGTTTATATTAAGAACCAATCACGACCTACTCTACAGTATATATGATTTCTGCATGTTCTTTGTTTTTCGATAAGATAGTAGTACACGTGTTTACAATTTTATCTTTGTAACAGACAGTTACGAACCAAATTTAACAAACTAACATATAATTTAACAACCAAACAATGCAAAATATTTTTATATACAAAATGATCACTATTGCTATGTCACACCGATAATCTTTATTTTTTTATAGGAAAATAGCATAAAAATTCTTAAACCGAGAATTTTGTAACCGATTTCACAGTTTATACAATTCGTCAATGATGGTGGTTATACCTACCACAGTGGCTACGTTTCATTCTGACAAAACCAGATCTTCAACGGTTAGGTTTCGATATTAAACCATCCCAATATAACTTCACGTTACACTCGTCCAATTGAGGCCAAACGTCGTTAATTTTCAGTTTAAATCGATTTAAACCAAAAATAAAGTGTCTCAAACCGGCGTTGGTGTAGAATGTATTCAAGCTAAGCAATCATGCTCGGTAAACCGCATTTCCCATTAATTCCTTTTCACAAAACCGAACGGAAACAGTTTTTAATTGAAAAGAACGATGGGTAAACAGCAATTACTTTTTAATCTCCTCTTGAAAGTAACACTTTTGCAAAGTTCCCGTAAGCCCACCTCATTAGCAGGGCAGCGTTCATTTTAACTCCCACTTTGCGCTCCATACGCCTCAAGTGTAAGGAAAATCGTCAGGATACGAGGTTTGCAGAGGTTCGTAATTATTTTTATTTGAAGGAGGTAAAAATATTTTTTTGTGGCTGTGCGTTTTTTGTCTGCGTAATTTTTTATTGTGGCGTTTCAAAAGTACTATAGAATGTTAATATATGTAGGTTAATACTAATTTTGACACATTTCATTTTAATTACAAATTCTTCCGCTGGAACGAAACACTGAAAGCTTCATATACTGGAAATTCTCATTCTAAACTGGTCGGATAGCCAGAGTAGATCTCTCATGATGGTCTGGTGCGCAAAACCAAATCTGGCCAACGTCTAACGCCTTCACTTTACCCATAATACGATATCTGATTTGTTTATGTTTCTATTATAAAAAATATTTTTTGTAACTGAAAATCAATTTTAAAAATTTGCGGCAATTTTTAAGACTACAACAAGTATTTACTATGTACCATATTCAAACGCTTACAAAAAAACTTTATATTGCAAACAAAAATGCAAGACAATTTCCATACAGGCCTAACTAACTTTCAGAAGTAATAGGACAAACAGTATGGAATAAATCACAACCCCTCACCACAACAATCGACAAATCAGGAACTAGTACTGCGTGCAAGTTCATTAGCGAGTACGACATTTGAATTTACACCAATCACAGGTTGCCAAACTCATTTGCCTCCTTCACGACTCGGCAGGCGTCACTACGACAGTTTCGTACATTTAGTCAAACAGAAATCAACTTGCTCCGATGTGCCAGGTAATCGATGAGACAAACTTTGCTCCTTGGTGATGTCTTGTAGCAAATACTGAGTTACTATCACACACAAACGTATTCATCCGGCATCAATTTATATAAACATGTTTAATTTACCAGTACTCCATATTCGCCCTTTAAAAATACACATATTTAACGGGGTGTCTAATCTCTAGTTTAACCGAGGTTAATAATTAGACGTGACATTAACGGTAAGCGGAACAGAAATGTTGAGCTACAACCATCATCCGTCTAATCATTGTGAACCGAAGGTCCCTTGGATGCTATTGGCTGTTGCGATCTATAAATTGACAGTCCTATCTAAGGAACACGTCATCATTATAGTAACATAGTATCATCATAGTAACATCATCATCATAGTAACATCATCATCATAGTAACATCATCATTATAGTAACATAGTATCATCATAGTAACATCATCATCATAGTAACATAGTATCATCATAGTAACATAGTATCATCATAGTAACATCATCATCATAGTAACATAGTATCATCATAGTAACATCATCATCATAGTAACATAGTATCATCATAGTAACATCATCATCATAGTAACATCATCATTATAGTAACATAGTATCATCATAGTAACATCATCATCATAGTAACATCATCATCATAGTAACATCATCATCATAGTAACATAGTATCATCATAGTAACATCATCATTATAGTAACATAGTATCATCATAGTAACATCATCATTATAGTAACATAGTATCATCATAGTAACATCATCATCATAGTAACAAGACTACAAGATCGCGCTACGACCATCTTAACGCATTTATCATTCTTACTTGAACTAATTCCTAATTTAAATGCACAACGATTAACATTAACCAAAACAGAAGGTCTATAATCAGGTTTTAACCGTTCGTTAGAAACAAAAATGTAAATGCTAAAGAAGCAAAAACACTAACATGATAGCATTGTACCGTTTGCAATTTTGTATCTGTAAATTATCACATATTCACGATTTAAATTAAATTTAAGAAAGACGGTCAAAAGGAAATTTTGTTTACTACAGTGTAATAATAATTGTAATATGAGATAAAGGAAAAAGAAAAACAGAACAACCACAGCGGCTTCTGAATGAAAATGAATAATAGTAAGATTGAACAAGAAGCATTATACAACTTTTACTAGCAAACACTGATTATGTTACAAGCATATTGGTAAGCATAAAACAAATTCACACCAAAAATTAAAAAGTTTTAGGAATTACCATTTCTCATTTTGGACCCGTTCCCATTCTCAAACTTATCAGAGTGTAAATGAAATTGAAGACACAATGATTTATGGTCCACCCCTCGAGACGGTTCCGCCTTAGACAGATGGCGCCCTTGCTGCCTCCACACACCTCCACCCTCCACGCCACCTCCCCTGCCCCCCTCACCAGCACGTCTGGTAAATGACATTAGCTTGATGACTAGTGGGGTGAATCGACGGAACTCAACAGAGCAGCGCCCGACCAACCGACAACTTGACGGTCTTGCAACACATTCGGGTATGATTAGCTTAACACGTAAGAAATCTGTTAGTTTTGCTAGTGCAAATCGAAATACAACTAAGTAGCAACCCAAATATTACAATCAGAAAAAATAACAAACAAAACATCTCCATGGCAAGTTGAAAAAAAATACAAAACATAATCAGCTTATGTATAGAAAGTCCACTGGGAGAACGTTAAGACAAATAAGAAAAACACTTTATATTTAATTTAAATAAATGTTGAAATCTACTGTTCAATGTTTTTGTCTCCATGTTTTACTATATTTTAAAATCATATCATGACACTGTATTTGACCATTTAATTTTATCTTGGAGAAAATTAAAAAATGGCACATTTTTGTTAAAATGTATGTCAACTGCTACACAATTGTTTCAAAGAGCATTTGACAAACTAAAGACTTTGTTTAGGCAAGTATTAAGTGAGCACTGAGGGTGTAAATAAAGTCAATCTTGCCAAGATTATAATGAAGCCTCTGTGAGTGTAGAGCATTTAAACCTCTAATAAAGACACCAGTGTTCATCACAAGAAACAAAAACTCCAACAGGTTTAAACTACATTTATACATTCAACCGATGAGTGTCTATTCATTTTCAATTTAAATATTACTAACTTTATTAAATGTTGTGTTTTCCTCATGACGTAAAGAGTATTTCAACTTTTCCTCTTCATTTAAATCATTTCACGAAACTCTTCAAATCACTATGCAGCGCGATGTTTATATTTTTTTAAACGTAAAAAAACTTCAATGAAAATAAATCAATATGATACTGAAACCAGTAGCATACATACGGTTAATATACAAGAGCTTATAAGAAGAGAATAATAAATATTGAACAAAAACACACACCAACGGACAGTGGACATTTGACTCCACTAACACCACCAACACGATGCAAACATGTTCTCACTTCATTTGTCTATAAATTTTAATACTATAGGAAATGGAGTTTTTTGAACAAACAACATTGTTCCTACCCCATTTCAAACCCAGTCACAAACATGATTTAAATAGATGTATCTTTAAAACTAAATATAAAGTATTAAGTTAGTATATATTTTAACCTAATGAACTTGAGCAACCCATAAATTAGAATTGAATACCCTTATAGTTTTTGTTGGCAAAACAAAAGTTAGGATATAGACCAGAAGGTGATAAGAATAGTTTGAAGAGCAATCGAAAGTTTTCCATCCGTCGAAGAAACACAGAGATCCTCTAGAGCAACACGCCTGACATGAGCCGGATGATTGGTTATCCGACATAACTCCAACAAAACTACGACTTGTATTTGACCGACCCTTGGGGAGAAACTAATTTGAAGTTAACCTGAGTTTTAACCTGCCAACTGTTAGTGGTATTTACCTTCCTCGGTGATATTTTTAATTAACTTTACTATCGTTTGAGGTTTCCACTATTGTTCGTCCCGTCTGTCGGTTCATTAACGTACTAAGCTTAGTATTGACCATTGTAGCTTGGTTATAAGTCAGTTACACACACACACACACACACACACACACACACACACACACACACACACACACACACACACACACACACACACACACACACACACACACACACACACACACGTTCTATACTTTTCGTCTGTTCATTTTAACTGGTGTTAAACACCTACTTCAACACTTATTCTTATTACTACAGAACGAAATGTTGATCTAAAGTGATCTAAAGTTACAATAAATTATATTGATACACTTTCAGAAACTCATAAACATCTATAAGATTATTAATAGACTGTAACAGTTAGAAATGCTAGTGTAAAATAACAATTTCGTTTAAAATTTTTAAATAACAACTTCGAAATTTTGTTGCACTAAATAATCGTTAGTAATTAATATATATTGTTAATAAATAATAGATTCTGACTATTCTTACTCATTTTACCATTAAATGTTTTTAATTAGAAAATGTTTCAAATTGTGTCAACCTACTTTTTTTCATTGGCGGTTTTATTACAAATAAATATTTTTTTACTATAGAGAAATGTGTAGCGACTTAATACTGTATCAGTTGTATATAGCCTAGTTGTATTTATTATTATATAACGTATATGTTTAATCTAACTACATATTGAGCAGAGAGTTCATTTGGTTTGTTAAAAAACCCGCTACAAATATACAGTTGACTTTTTTAGAGTTTAAAAAATGTACGATTTTTTATAAGTTCTGAACGTTTGGAAACAAGTAATCAGATTGCTGCCTCAAACTTTGACGTTTGTTTGATTTGGTTCTGCTCCAAATTAAAAGTTGTCAAATCGGAAACCACTGTCGCCCGACGTTAAATGTTTTTATCAGCTAGCTAGACTCAGAAATTTATATAAGAACATATTTCCTCTCACAAAAATGTATTTATAAACTTGAACCCTTAAAGACATGCAGACAGTAGAAAGTGTTTCATAAATTATTCTGAGAACAGCAGTCTAGGGCTCTGTCTTTTTTCTTAAGTTTCTAATTTCAAACTTAAAATGAAAACATTTCAAAGTTGGTTAATGGTTTTTGATGTACGAGATAACATTTTAGGATTTATTACAAGTTGTTGACTGATTTTCTGTAGCCTTCTAAGTATACAGAGAACAACGAAATAATAAATGTATAATTGTACACAATGAATTGAAGAATGTTCATGTAAAAATCAACATGAACAATAAAAGATATTTAAATAGCACGTCAACACACGAGAACAGAGTTATTGACACTCTATAAACATAGACTTGACATACGTAAATATGGTTGTCATAAAATATAAGAAGCTTTCCATGTTGGTGGCGCAGGAAACGTGCAATTTGCATTAATGTAGATCACAAGTTGACAGGGACCCTCCCCTCGTAATGAATGGTGCACAGCTGTCTCTTCTACTCTACATCATTGTTTCTGGATAACACGAGTTGAGTGAAGAAGGGAGGGGGTGGAGCGGAAAAATCCATAAATGGGGAATACATAAACTTGTCTTTGCGCTGGGAGGTTGATTAATAAAAGCTATGCTAAGGTTTATTCCTCTTAGGGTATCTGTTGTTTGTGCATTAGTTAATGTTCGTGCAGTGGTTTTATAGTTCCAACTTGACAAAACTACTTACACGTTGAAGAGAAAAATTTACACTAGGGTATATAAGATCAAAATTTAACAAACCTCAGGATTTAGTTGACTCTAAATTTTATGTAAACTGGATAAAGAGGACGCGTATCAATGACTTTGACTGAAATAAATAGTGACAAGAAGGTTTATAGGTAAAAATAAGATAATATTTTCTCCATGAGCAAACTATACGAAGCACGGAAAAAGTTTTAAAACCTTGAATCCGAGGAAAAGTCAATAGCGCCTTCATTAACACTATTGACTATTCTCTAAAGCCAATTAGAGTAACAAAGTCAGGAAACCATCCATGAATTTTTTGAATGGATGTAAAAAAATTATAAAGTTGATAATTTCCAACCCAATTTTATTTATTCTTTGTCCACACAAGTCCATTCTCGACACACAAGTGCACTTCTTATTTTCTAAATGTTTAACAGAAACGTTCTTAATCTCTAATAGTTGTAAGTGTTAAATGTTCTATAGAGGGTCTTTCAAAATTGGTGTCGGATAGTTTAAGATATTGTTCCTGAGGACAAAACGAACAAAAATTGTCTTGTGAACATATGACCATCTCACTCCATTTTCCGTCTGTCGGTGTGAATGTGTTTTTCGCTTCAAACTTGGTACGTGTATGAGTACTAATGATGACCTATTGTTGTGCATATCAACAAGTTGAGCGTATCAAGTTTCTACTTTGTACCATTTCAAAATGGCGTCTATTTCATTTTTCAAAGCTCAATAACTCTATTAGTGATATGTATGACCCTTATTAAAATGATTAATTTTCTAAAACAAATCTAAATTTTTCAGCTTCTGGTCATTCTTTTCTTTTTTTTAAACTTCATGGTTTTTGAGTTGTTGAACTTTTGAATAATATTGTTAAACAACCATTATTGAGCATTTTTCCCCCAAATGGTAATTCATCGACGGAGCGCACAGCCCACGAATAAGAACCGCGAGGGAAGCTCAAGGTACATGACACAACTATTAAAGTCTGTCCCACGTGATTAAAAAATTAAACAAATAAAATTAGAAATCTGCGCGTGAAAACGTATCACGTGAGTATGGATGACGACCGACCAAAAAACTGACGGGCATTCCGAGAACCCAAAATAGTCACAGCATATATCTGCCTTGGAAATCAAAAATAGTTACTTAAATTTATTTATTGAAAATAAATTTTTTAAGATATTTGATTTAAATTTCTCGTATTTCCTTTAAACACTCTGCGTGATATTTGCACAACATTGTGTTATAGCCCGACAAATATGACGCTGGGGAGTAAATTGGGTGTCAAATCAATTAAGGGATCATGCACGCTGCCGGGACACCGTTGAGAAATTAATTAATTACATCAACATGAACGTTGATGGTGAGGTGATGATGGTCGTGGCGGGGGCGGGGGTAGCGCTGGGTATGGGACGTTTCACAGAATCGACTTGTGTTAGAGCATAGAGCAAGGTTGTATGAGTCAATAGTAGTAGTACATAAAATTTGTGTAAACAAGTTAATGGTCGCTTAGTGGTCGGTTGTGTTTATGACATAGATTTAACCTACTTTAAAAAGGAAAACAGACCAATTCAAAAATATAGACTCAGTTTCGGTACTTTGCATATCTAAAAGTATGTTGCGCGGCCCATCCACTGTACAGCACCTCTTGAGTCAATGAATAATCATACATCTGCAGTGACACTATTCCGTAGGTCAGCCAAAGATGTGGGAAGAAGTAGTATGTAAACTGATCTTTGACATAACCCCACAAGGGGCCAGAATTGCAAAGCCAGTGTCTTGATCTGTCTAGCGACCTATGCACCGCTGAAGAACTTACTAACAACTCATAATATAACAAAAAGACTGCCCACTATTGCGATAAATCTTTCAGCAGTTTACGTTTTTAATACTATAAAGTTGATGCCTGATCTATAGTTTTTAAGTCATACAAGATACTATTTTAATCTTAGAATATTGCATTCTACAAAGTATTTTCCACCATATTCTCGTTGTGAACATAGCAGCATACACTGACAATAGTAACGTTACCGCACATTATATTTCAAAACACAGATATCTGATACGTTATGACGACTGGCGTCGGGAGCGTTGGGTTACGCTGGGTCGATGTGGACGTCAAAAAACAGGGGAAAGGGACAAAAAGCGACCCGCCATGCTCCATGGGGGGTGACCACGGTCGCCTAGTTTGTATAACGGTGGCACTCCTCTATAAGCTTCGATCTGATTAATATAAAACTTTTCTAAATCAATGTGCCTCTCCATTAAAATTATTTGCGATTTAGTTAATACGACTAGATTAAATACTTTCTCAACAATGTACCTTAATCTAAATGCAAAATGCAGTTTTAAACAGTTAAGTGCAATATAGTTCACATTTTTCAAAGCTGGATTTCTTGATAATTTTTCTGTTGAACTTTTTTCATTAATAAAAACGAACTTGTATAAAAATATACATATAAAAAGATACCAAATGCAGTATATTATGATACCGTTCTCGAGTTATTTGTTTAATTTCATAGCTTAAAATAAATAGGTTTAAAATCACTTACAGACGTTTAGCCTTTTAGATTGGCTCATTATTTTTAATAATAAGTTTGAATTCAAATACATGATAAAAAGATTGCATTTAATTCCCTGTGGGAAACAGCTTAGATCATGAATATATCCAAATGGAAAGTTTTTATGTTCTCATAACCGAATGTTCTCATATCCTAATGACTTAGAAATGACTATGCAAAATTTTTTTCACAGAATTTCACCGAAAAAATACGTTACAATGTTATTTTTGCAAATGCACCCATGTAAATATCGCTGTTTACGCTGTAAAATGTTTCAAATATTTAAATTAAATATGGAAAAACTCATGAAAGTGTCTGCGACATCAGATGGCTTCTTGAGGTATTGCTGAGACGCATGAAAGTTTCATCAGCTGCCAATGCATGATACATCTCCGCTCCTGCTGGAGGTTCACATCCGCTCCTCCAGTAAAAAGCAAATAAATGTGACGAAACAGATATTTCGAGGCTAATTTATGTCTAATTCCACAAACGCTGTCAAACAAGAGTAAAACGTAAACACGTAAAACAACAAATTTACTTAATATAATCTACACTTATTACTCCTTAAATGATGGCATACATGAACGATATCTATCCTAAATGAGATAATACTGTAGAAGCATTTTTATTCACGTTTTAGTAACCAAGTTCAGACAAGTTTTATTTTGTTCCGCGTTGCCAGCTTCTCGCCATTTTGGATAGTTGTATTGGTTACATACATTAATAGTGTCTACTCTAAAAATGTTCATTTCACTGCAACATAATATGTTGGATACTTTGTTCATCATCTGAACCTCATTTCATCAAAGAGCGTTTTACACCTTTTTTACGTTCAATTTTTTGTTCCAAATATTTGTACTCGCAACCCATATGAGGAAAGTTTGTCTGTCAAAAAATAAAATAATAGATAATACAACAATAATCGACTAATATTATATTAGAGAAATATGTTTTGGTGAGGTCAGAAAAATTGGACTTAAGCGCGAGATCTTAGAGATATGTTTGCAAATAATATGTACTCCACAAGAGTAAAACGTGGTAAAATCTGTAAGCGGACCTAGAGGTACAGCCTAAGGGTGTCGATGGAACTAGAGGTACTGTCTCAAGGTGTCGATGGATGTATGGGCACTGCCTCAAGGTGTCGATGGAACTAGAGGTATTGCCACAGGATGTCGATGGAACAAGGGTACTGCCTCAAGGTGTCGATGGAACTAGAGGTAATACCTCAGGATGTCGATAGAACTACAGGTACTTCCTCAGAGGTCTAATGGAACTAGGAGTGCTCCCTAAGGGTGTCAATGGAGCTAAGGATACTGCCTCAGAGTTCCGATGGAACTAAGGGTACTGCCTCAGAGTTCCGATGGAACCGTTTCGTGCCAAAATCACCAAGTGCTAAAACCACTGAACCCTCGTCAAACACCTCATTATCATGTGCAATCACCCGTAAATTATGTTGGTGATTTTTAACTGTTTTTCCAAGAATTAAGGATTTGGTGATTTTAGTTTTGGTGATTTTGGCACGGAATCGATGGAACTACAGGTACTGCCTCAGGCTGTCGATGGATGAATATCAACACCATGAATAATATCTAAAACAGTGGTTTCTTTATATTATACACTAGTATACCTATATCAAAAGACATAAAACTGGTAAATTCACAGAGAATTAAACGATAGAACAATTTTGAAATCTCCATACTATATTTATGTGTATGTTGATTTGAACCTATTAAAAAAAATAAAAGTTCCTAAATTCAAATATCTAACTTGATAATTTCTTAAAAGGGAAAACTATAAAAAGTTTATGGAGCAACAGCTGTTTTAATATTTTGAGTTTCATTATTTATTTTACTAAGGTGGCCCCTAATGGTCAGATTGCCTAGGGCAAAATAATTATTCCTGATATGAAATTCCTATTTTAGCTAAATTAAAAGAAATGTAAATTAGAAATAAGACCAAAAAACTGTGTACATTGGAAAAGGTGGTGAATAAAGTTATTTATTTATTCGTTTGTTTGTTTAATACCCGAAAAATGATACAAAAGTAAATATATTTCAATGGACAAATGAAAACCCCTAGTAAACACCTTTAATTTACTGGGAGTAAAAAGAAGAGAGAAATAAGCGGTGTGAATTTCTCTTTAAATGAGATAACCACTTTAAGACAAACATTTGAAAACATGCCAGGTTGCATTTCTGGCGAATGTAGCTCTGTGAGGTGAAAAACTTGGAAATCTGGGATGCCATTGCTTTACGTTGTTGGGCGAGAACACGCTCGGTACACTGACAATATGGTTATTTCAAATTGTTAACAATGTACGCACACTGGGTGTGTCTTGCCAAACAAATTGGTGTGTCTTGCCAAACAAATTGGTGTGTCTTGCCAAACAAATTGGTGTGTCTTGCCAAACAAATTGGTGTGTCTTGCCAAACAAATTGGTGTGTCTTGCCAAACAAATTGGTGTGTCTTGCCAAACAAATTGGTGTGTCTTGCCAAACAAATTGGTGTGTCTTGCCAAATAAATTCTAAATTACAAGTTACTCTTGAAAATAGTATTAAAGTACAATATTACGTTCTAACGTTAATTTTTTTTATAAATATTAGAACCTTTTACTGTGTAACTAAACTCACTTTCATAACTATAACAAATCTGATTTTGAACAGTATTATTGTGTTTTTTAGAATATTATGTTGAAATATTAGCTGGAAATCATATCTAGAAAACAAAATATTATAGAAATTCATCCTACTATTATAACATAGAAGTAATCTAAGTTTCACGTGTTATCGTTTCTTATTGGACAACGCTTATGAGACTAACTTATGAATACCAGTACCATATTGATTTTGTGTGACTCAGTTGACTGTAACTAAAAGTGAATAAAACATTTCATCACTTTATCTGGAAGATGACCGGTTGATATTGATTATGTTATGTATGTTTACAACATTGAAAAAACAACAGTGTAGGTGTATTTTTAGCGTTGTATTCCGTATTCAATGAAAATACCACGGTAAAACATAAAATAAAAATAAATCAAATTTGTAGCTGAGTTCAAATTTAAATAAACTATAAAACTTTCCCGTTCAGTGAGAGCTCACTCAACGGCATTTGTTTTTGCAACCAAACAAATAAAACGCCACGAGTTAAAAAAAATAGTAGGATAACAAAACGAATATATCTTCTACTTTCACAACTGATAGTAGTTTGCTGACTCTCCATTGTTCATCTAGTTCTCAAGTCTATCTTTAAACTATATACTATAAAGTAAAGGATTTTTTAAATCAAATTTCTTTTATAGAACATTTAAGTTTGTAATTTATCAAATTTATCGTAATATAAACATAAAGTTATAGGTTATGTGTGTGTCATTTGTTTTTAAATCGCCATGTGCCAACCTAATGCAAAGAAAGATGCTTTACTTAACATTGTGCGGACTCTGTATTCCAAGCATTCTGCATGAATCATTCATGGCCAGCCGTCGTTTACGGCTATTACTGCTTTGTGCATCTGTTTTATTCTAGGCAAAACACCGAAAATGATCCTTATATGTCGGGCCTTTTGGCTCTTTCACAAATAGTACAGCCAATGTGTCCAGTAAAAAAGGGCAAGGAGGAGGCCTGTCGGAATTGATCAATTTCTTACAATTTCTTTTTTTATTTATTTTTATGCTGAATATTTCATTCGCCGGTAGTCAAAAGAAATTTCACATATGCAAAACGTATTTAACCTGCTTTAGAAAAAAACAAGTTCAATCCAAACAATTGTGAATAAAGCATGAATACATTCGTGGTGATATTTTTATGTATTTGTATAGGTCATTATTCAAACTAATATTTTATTGCTACAGAAAACCGACATTATTTGTGACAGCATGTTTACAATGTTTATATATTAGTACCTTTATGCCTATTTTAGTTTAACACTATTTTATGGCGTCTTTATTATTTTTGTATTTTCAGAAAAATCAAGGTTCCATTTATTTTTTTATCTCAATGTTATACTAATATTTTAAAAATTAATAATATTGATGCAGTGTAATTAATTGTACTATTTGATTAGAAATATCATAATTAATTTAATATTCGTTTCATAAAACAAACTCTATCAGAAATAATTTAACTTTAATACAATAAGTGGGTAGGGTTAGAAATGAATTATAGATTTGAAAATAAACACACAACGAAAAAGTGAAAATAATCCGTTTCTCTGATCAATGGTTGAGGGGTTTAGCTAATGTATCAGATGCTTTGAGTCCTCTCCAACATCTCATGCGATGGACCCCTGTGGAGGCTGGGGTAAAAATACGTGTTTAATAAAAGATCTTAATCATTACATTTTTTACTTTAACAGTTTTTTTTACTTTAACTAAACAACTAAACCGCTAAACCAGAAATGGTACTCGTAATCAGAAAAATTACCTCATGCCATCACCTACAGCATTTTTGAAAAGTTGAAACTTGAGTATTGTACGAAAATAAGTATATACTTCAGTAAAGAACTAGTAATATTACTACATTAATACATGTTTATTAGGTAATGTGTTGAAGTATTCCACACAAGTCAAATGTAAGAGACTAGTGACAAAATGCTCCTTTTAAAAGATGACATGCTCTTTGAAATCAATAAAATGAGAGAATAAATAACTCAGTTGCAATCAAACATGGATTGATAAGAAATCGATATTGCGAATGGGACTCACAACGAAAACTAGACAGAACTGTCGGGCGGGTCATTAATTGTCGAGGGGAAGGGGGGGACCCACATTGTCCCCCTCCCTCACTCCCACGCAATTGTGAATAGCAGAATTCCAATATTTCTATATTTCCTATTTGCTGAGACACTGTGCAGTTTAACGTCTATTTTCAGTCCTACTATAAAAATTTATTTCATCATCTTACAAAACAAACTTTTAAGTTTGGTAAATAAGTCATATAACGTTATTTCATTGCTTTAAGGACACGTGAACAAATTGAAAGATCAAAGAAACAAATGTTGAATAATTGAAACAGTAAAAATTCATTACTCTGCACTTCATTAATATGTAAGCTATTAAATATATATTTTTATGTAAAATGTTAACGCAATGATATTTATCTCCAAATCCAAAATTACAAAAAACAAAAAGTACTACATAAAATACTAAATAAAAATTAATAGTTATTTTATGTAAAATAAAGTAACAAACTATTCAACGAACAAAGTTAAATTGAAGCAATCTAAAACAATGAGGAGACAAAATTAAAAGTAAAGTCGTGTCACCACTAAGAGACACAATGGAAGCTAAATAATCCAATTCAGTACAATTGGAAGTTTAACAATGGCGGACTTAGAGCTAGTCTTAGGTCCCTGTAAACGGAGCAGTAATAGCTCAATAAATACAGCCGGTCTTACTTAGGAACTTGCTTCAATTCAACTGTTGTGCGGAAATCCCAGGTTTACTAGTTCGGCAGTCTTTGAGCCTCCAATTCACTTCTTTGATCCCATTTTATTCGTCTTTGTCACGATCCAAGGATAAGTTTGGTTTAGATTTTCATCTAAGTTTCGGAAATGAAAATGTTTTAATGCTTTTCTTCCTTTGTATTCCCTGCAGAGTCGCGTGCCATCCTGTGAGACTAGGAATCATCTAGGTACCGAGGCAAGGATTGATTATGTTAATGAGACAAGTTTCTATATACTCAAAAAAATATCAAGTTATGTTAAAAATATTACTACTGATATAAATAAACACGCAGCAGCAAAAAAGGTTTCGTACATTAACGAAACTAAAGTGTAAGCAAAATACTTATTTTTTAAATATGTAAAATAGAAAAAAAGGTTTCAAAAGTTGCAGACGTCTAACGATAATATTTTTAACGAAGTTTATTACGGATTTGTGTTGGTTAAGTCACACCAAATCTCATCAATTAATCCCATCAACTCAAATATTTTCTTTACGAAAAGTAGGCCGGAATAATCTTAATCCTGAAAAATAATTCGAAATACCATTTTTTCGTCGGAGTAAAAAAGTACAAACCTTGGTTGATCTGATAATATTCAAGTATAAGGAAACAGTTGTTCGCAAACAGAATTTTCGATAAAATAAATACATATTGTTAAATAAACCTTACCCGTATTATTCTGTTATCCATAAAAACAAGGAAAACGCCTTTTAAAACTACCTCCAAATAGTTTTTACTGTAGTAATCAACTAAATACCCCCCCACCCCACAGAATAGTTCTTCATCAAGATAGTTAGTTAGTTTCAATAATTATTCTTGTGACAATGTAGTTTAGTACTGTATTACGTTTGTTGTTTTGATTATATTTTTTCATCCCTGTTACTGTGCAAACATTATGTTGATAATCGTCATTTTATCCACGCATCGTTCTATAAGAAACATTACGATTGTTCAATGAGTTATGTTTAACTGATTGTTTGCACTAATTTTCCAACATAAAAATAGAAAAGTTGTATTTACCACATTATTTTTGCGTATAATAAAAGTTAGACTGATCATACTGGTGACGTATTGATAAAATACTCATCTTGATCCCTAAAAGCACTGCTCGGCTCACGTACCTGTAAACAAACAACAATCATAATTAAAATTGTGCATGAATATTATTGACAATGAGTTTTATAAGCACGTAATGTGTATAGCAAACGTATACTTTTGTAATTAAATTGATAACTTAAATAGATGTACCGAAAGAAAATGTTTGATACGGTTAAAGTAAAACTTTTGCACTAGAAAACATTTTGAAATTTAGAAGCGCTTAGTGTTTATTTTATAGCGCTTCACCGTTAAAATAATGAGCCATAATTACACAACTAAAACACAAAAGAAAAATCTTCGTCTTTGTTGACTAAACTTCAAAAACTTAAATTAGGGCGTTTATAATCCGAGCATTTTACCCCTTAAAGGTATTAAGAGATTTCACGGATCTCGAGTCTTTGCAGAGACGCTGATTCTTTCACAGGCGCATTATTTGATTGCAAGGGAACTTTTTACTTTCGGCGAAGTAAAGTTTTCTCTGCTTCGACTTAACGAAATTGTGGCAAGTTTGCGGGAGTCCTTTGAATAGGGAATAGCAACTTGCGGTTCTCGCACAGCAGAGGTCGACCTCGCAACTCACAGTGTTCGTGTAACCGCAACATGGGACATTAGCTAGCCTACATCTAGCTCTTGTTTATCCCTTACTGTCATTTCTAAAGCCAAAAACCTAATATCTTGTACGTAGAACCTGATTATTTTGAAACATTTTTGGTTAAAAAACGGAAAATATAAAGTCTTTGCTAATGACTTAAAACTAGATTATTGAGTTCATTCAACGCCATAGGGATTTTTAAAGAGTGAGAAATTGATATACATAATCGCTCCCAATTGAACCCAAGACGCTAACTACTTTGGTAGTGTCATATACCAAAGTTTCCTCTTGTACTGTTTTGCCAGTTGTCAAATTATTGTTTGTTTTTATCATCTGTTCTTATAAATGATGAATCCTTTACTTGTTTCTCTCTTCTAATTATTAAATGATGTTGTTATTCAATTACAGTGATTATTCCATTTATAGTTTTATTTCATAGATAAGTGTTGATACATAATAATAATATTATTCATATAATAATAATAATATTCATACAGTTTGCAATTACTGTCATAAAACAGGCCACTTATCAAAAATTTGCCTCAGTAATCCAAATGCATTTTTCAAGTTACCAGCAAAGCATTTTTTTAGACGGCGTTGTGCCACGAAATGTAAAACAATAATTTGACAACTGGCAAAACAGTACAAGAGGAAACTTTGGTATAGGACAGGTAGCAATACACTTTCAAATAGTTTTACTGTAAAATAAATCAGATGTTATCATTACTAGCTGTTAAACCTTTTTCATTCAAAAATATTTGCATTTGAAGGACGAATCTTATATTGTGACCTCAACTTCCATAATGCACGTCACTATTGGCATTGTAGCGCGAGAGGGAGTGTGATAGTGGTACACATGTTACATGTGTGTGTGTGAGAGACATTGATGTGAAAAATAAACAACAGAGTCTACTTGACAAATAATAAAGGGGAAACTTCGATAAGATATCGATTGGAACTTGGAGCCTGAAGCCTGAAGCCGAATAGGACGTCAGTCACACATGTTTAAGTGGATTGTAGTAAGGTGTAACCATGAGTAGAGTTGTATAAAGTAATACTTTGAAAATGCCTAAACATTGTAAAAACATACATCTTATTTGGAAAATAGCTGTTTGTAGAAGTAATTTCGGAAATGATTAGGCATGTTGACATCATTTACATTATATAGAAACAAAAGAAATAGTAACAAAGAAATACAGCAAATCAGTAAAATACAAGTAGTAACAAATATTAGTGTACTCTGTACTTGTATTGTAAAGTAAATAAATTATTTAACAGGAGTAAAATATTTAATTGTATTTCTATATCTTCTTGAGTTAAAATTATTGCAAACTACTATTATAAATCTAAATAATTATTATAACTGATGTAAATTACTTTTTCCCGACATTTTAATCTTTACTCTTTTAATTGTTAATCATCATAACATTATTAGAAGTAACAATAGTGATGACTCACATAACTCATAAATAACGATATTTAAACTTCATTAGGTTCAAACTATGTATCGTTTTATATGATATTGTTAATGTGTTCGTAACAAAAAACTAACTACGGTACTGTCTGTACAAATTACTATTTTATTTTAACTTTAACTTTCTTAACGTTATAATCATATACCTGTAAGTAAATAAACTCTCTCTTTTTGTTAAGTTAAATCCAAGGAATTATTGCAATGGGACGCCGCCTGAATACACAACACAGTAAACACGTTTAGTCAAATAAAACGTCCATCTGCTGTTAAAAAGACATTTGCAGTGGATAAAGTTTGGAAATGATAAAGGAAAAAACTTATAAACAGTGAAAAACTAATATTTGTGTAAAAAACTATTGTATGGTACAAGATTTTGTGTATCATGAAAGCATGTTAGTCCTATGAAATGTCAATAGACTCGGGATTTTGTTCACCCTGCAGCATCAAGTGATCAGGGATGAGTGGGGGCGGGGTGGTTGGGGCCCGGGTACATAGTAGTCCCTGTAATGGGGGGTTGGGGTAGTTGGGGGCAGTGGGGGGGTCCTGTACACGGATGTTCCAGTTGCATCGAGCGACCGAGATACGACTTCAATAAATAAATACTTGGGAATCCACGTTCACGCAACATTGCACTGGCCTGGGTCAATCCATCCGTTTGTTTCACTTTTTATTAACATTGGATGGAATTAAAAATTTTTTATCTATCAAAAAGAACTCGAAATCGCTTGATGGTCATTATATTGATAGTATTTGTTTATAATATTTGAACTATACAAGATACCAAAAATAGTGTAAAATTTGTTATGATAATATAACTAGGTCGTTATCGCCATTTGTTTTCTTAGTTAAGTAGTTAGGTTTGTTGGATAATCCATCTAATTTAGCATAAGGGAAATATTTTGGAAAGCACGCTATCTAACGAGCTCATCAACATCATGGAACATGTAAAATATGTCTAAAACTAATCTTTGAAGATCAATAATATGATTTGTTTAGTTTTACAAAGATTTAATATTACATAACAATGAATTAAACCAGTAAAGTAAAGTGGATTCGGAAGATGTGTACAGCTCGGAGATATAACAAATAGACCTTCCACTGGCACCAGGTACACTCCAGTTCTAGGACAAACTGTAAGCCCCAGGGAATGCTCAGTCACGAGCCCAGGCCCACCTGAGAATACTTGAGCAGCTTCATCCGTGTTTCACACTACCACTTGTCCAGTTTAGTCAACTAAACGAAAACTATTCCGAATATTCCTTCTAAATTTCAAATAATCATATTTTACACAATAAATGTGATACGGCACACATCTCACCAGTACTGCGGTCATTTGTTAATCATACTTGGTATATAACACGGCCAGCTGCGCCACTGTTGTGAATAACGATCATAATGTATCAAAAGGAAACCATTTTGTCACACAATCAGGGCATTTTTCTGAAATTATAAGGCTTTAATAAAAAACTATTGAAGTACATATATTTTAACGAAACTGTGTCAGTTATTTTTTTATGTAATAAAAAGTATATCTAAAATAAGAAATGTTCTGAATCAGTAAAATATTAATATGGATTTATTTTAAAATACGATAAAGCGAAGCTTTTTAAGTAAATTATTCACTTTCGATGTCGTAGGTTTTTTGTGTATTTTCTAAACCAATGTTTCATATGTATCTTTGAGTTGATACTGCAAACATTTATATACCATTAAATAAAATAAGATATAACCAGGGGAAAGAACTCTCTTGTATGCAAGGTCTACGATGGTATAACGTGTTGAACACAGAACACAATTAGGCTGCAACATGAAAACAGGCTCACAGCGGCGGTCATCCGCAACCGTGTTTGGGCCGAATTTAAAACATAACATGATCGGTCGCAGGCAAATGAACATTGCGGAAGCTCGTACGGGCCGAATGTTCAGCTACACAATAGATCAAATGCGGTTGCAGTTATCAGCCTGCGCCCAACACGGGATGTGACAACCCCACTCACTACTATCGCAACCGATGCAGCTGCATTTGAAGCTTTAACAAAGGGTTAGAAATCCTACCGCTTCCACATTTACCCTACCATTCAACACTAAGCGACTGATCTTTGTCCCCATAGGAAAGAAGCTATTACCGTAGGTGGTTTGATTACACTTAAGTCGAGAACTATTATAAGTTTTCTTTCTAAAAAAATGTCTCGTGTATAACTGTAAAAACGATAAATCTCTTAAATTAGTCCGATCAAGACCAAATTAGGCAGTGATTTTTAATCCCACATATTGGTCACCCGAAAGATCCCAAAATAAGGTTTTACATTTATTTTAAAATTATTTATTAATTTGTGTTAACAAACTATAATCTAAACAAATATTAAAGCTGACATCTCGCTCATTATTAAACATACTGTGATAAAAGATTGTATAAGTTTTAATATATTTTTATTCTAGTAGTGTATGTTGAAAAATATACTTTTTTCGTTTATCACAGCAGCGTATCTACTAATTCATTCCTCTTGTTAACATTAACTATGGAAAGCAAATTCGTATAACTAATATTTGAAATATTGAGATAGATCTTCGTATAAGTTACACTTTCATCTTAAGGTCTTCATCTATATGTGAAACGAATTCTTTTGTTCTTCGTGACAGCAAACTTACATACTTAACATACTTGTTATTCCCATGTTATTCTTAACCACAGAATAACATTCAACGGCTAAGCCTATTTTGAATCATCACAGTGAATTCCTTTATCGATGAAAATTCACTCAGTATGCAGGTCTGCTGCTTCGAGGTCCTCAATGTCTAATTTTAAGCATCACACAAACCTGGAAAGGGCTGTATCATGGACGCGCAAAGCTGGTGGGCAGAGCTTGTCACAAGTCAGGTATAAGCTATTGATGCGTACTACTAAAAAGTGATACGCGAATATATTTGATAAACAACATTTATAGCGTATGCTAATTGACTGAAAGATCTGCTAAAATGAAGCATTAATTAATATAGTGAAATTCAAGTTTATTTTGTGTTTATTGGTTATAAAGAGTAGCAGACCGAAAAGGTTACGCCATAAAGATCAAACACAAACAACGAGGGATGTACGATGTATTCAACGTTTTATATAATTTGTCTAATTTAAATTGTAGTATTGAACATACTAAATTATTTTAGCGCTGCGCAGTAAATAGAATTTTATAGAGGATACAAATTTATACTCACACTGAAACATTACGTTCTGGTATTATGGAAGAAACCGTTTTAAGTACTTAATAGTACTCACTACTAAAGTACTTTAATTCTCGGTTGTTGAACTTTGTTATTTGTTATTTATTTTAACATATAGGCCAAACTCAAATGTTTAGTTGGGACACGATAGGGTGAGTACAACTCTCTTTTCACTACTAAACCAAATTTGCCACGCATGGCATACTAATTAATTAGTTATAATATAGGATTCTAATACGAAATTCGTTTTCCCTATCTCAGTTTTCCCTATCTCTTTCGAAGGGCCATGGCGGAAATTCCCATGGGGTATACCAGCGTTGTAAACATTAGAATGAAGCCACCAGTTATGGTAAACACATTTCCCTCAACATATTTTCAGATTATAATTTTAAAAACCCAGTGTGCACCTTCTCACACGAACTAAAATAAACGTTCTCTTCTCTAAATAAAAAGAGTCAAATGTTATAAAGGGGTTCGCAACACAGGAATCTTAAAAATTACTTGACGTGCTAAATTAAAAAAAACTTTCAACACATGCTCAAGGCGATCCGACTATTCAGGTAATAGAAAAGCAACCGTAAAATGGGATTGCTCGTTGAGTGGCGCCCCTAGCCTCCTGGGGGCCATCATTGGTCGGGTCACGTGTAGTGCACGTTGCTCACACAGGAGAAAACACTATTCGACGTTGAGCTTAAAATAAAGTAATAAAACGTGTTTAACAAGGTAAGTATGAAAAATATGATCACAAACTATTAATAATTACTTATAATGCTGAACTGTAAACGTCATAAAACTATTTCAACGTCGTAATTTAAACTTAAATTAGAATAGCATAAACAAAAAGAATAAAGTTATACGGAGTGTCGGCCAGGCACATTTGGTTTGTGGAGATTATTCCAGAAGGTGTAATTAAAGTTAAGTACCAACAGCAGTCGAAACGACTTGCTCAACTTTCTTCCCCGAGTCTCGGCCTGGGACAGATCATGTTGTTTTCCATTTTCCACCCAGCTCCAGCCGAATTGTTCCACCTTCATTTTATGACTGTTTCGAACAAAAACTTGGTAAAATTAGGGAGCTGAATTAATTTTCCCGTTTCTTTTGCTCTGTAAATGTTTAGGTAAACGAAATTAAACGAATACAGTGTTTCTTCCTTCACCAACGTGTTTAGGAGTTTACGTATTTAATTTCAACACTTGTAAGAAGTAAAATGAATTTGCGCTTTTGTTTATAGTCCAGCTCACTAAGTAAATATAATATTTGATAAAGTAACTTTCTCTACACGAAATAAGGCAGCGGGGGAATAGCTTGTTTATTCCAACAAAGATTTGTTTACAAGTTTTTCTACTAGTACCATCACGAATAAATATACAGAACGTTAGTATTTTACCTAATGAGACATTGGACCCTCTACCTTAAGTACTGAAGGGAGCTAAACCATCTGGATCATCTCCGAGTTCAGACTCAGGTGAAATTATGCGCTTCAGATATCGACATGTGGATATTGAAATAACCTTTTGAGTCTGTTTTATGTCACATCTACCGAATTCCAACACAACCCCGTGCTAGTCTTCACGTACAAACCTACCGTCAGTGTTACATGATCATACAAAGTTTGTCAAAAAAGACTGTATTAGCTGACGCATTTAAATAATGTTTGACACTGTTTCCTATATCCCATTTCGCTCAAACAAGGAGGAAGAACTATTGATGTTAGGGACCGTGGTTGGAATTTGGAGTTTGGAAAATGGACCGTCTTACGATGCCATTTACCGCACCACACTAGAACTAGTCAAAACAATGTCAAAACACAGACTGAGTGGGGGAAGTTTGCCCCCACATGTCTCTATTTGATGTCAGTCTTGCATGTACCCATCAGTCTTTTGCCGGTTTGACAAACCGATTGTTTGTCATACAAAACGTCAAATCTGCTCTACACGTACAGTCTTATTGGTCTAACTTGGCATGGTCAATGCAAATTTGTACGCGTCGACCGGACTTTTAGAATGGCTTAAACTCTCAGTCTCGCTTTCTCTTTGTGAAAATTGAGATGCGTCCGTCAAATTGTTACCTTTCACGAAACAATTGATAGGAGAGTTGTCGCGGTGACTGCTCCAACTACTGAGTGGCTCAGAGCTCAGAGCTCAGTGACCAGCCGACCGCAGTTTACAGCCTCCACCTGCTGCTAATTGTATGGTAATGTAGACGCTGAGGCGCTTACAGAGTAAACACCGACAAACAGCGGTAACCATCCGTGCCACTACTCCTCTGTCGACACGGTCTGCCCTTCATGTCGCTTCCACATTACTGAGGGATGACTGCGTTCTGCTATTGGTTAATGGAGAAACATATGCGGCAGCGGCATAGATATTTTATCTATTTTTGTTTCATTAGCTCCCATTTACCACCACGAAACTGATCCGTTTTAGACAAATCCTGGAACCCCCTTACTGATTTGAAACCTCGCCCTTTAAGGAGTGTACATCTTCTACAATCACAAGTGTACAAGTTCTATCAAAAATGCTCAGCATTTCCACATGTTAAAGCTTCCGTTTGTTTATGTCGGCATCTACTGAACGACGGATATGTCAGTAAGTTCCGACGGCGATTCGGACGCCAGAAATTCACAAAGAAACCTGATAAGTAAAGTCATTAAACTGAAAGACAAACTACAGTTTCATGCGAGGAGTATCAAAACCCAAAATTGGCACACGGAGGGATCAACTAAGAACACATTGTAGCTGTAACGGTTCGAGAATTGTCAAAGTGAGGGCAAATAGAACGTCTGATGACTACGGATTTGGGTCAAGACTCCTCAATCAGACGAAGGAGTTCTGTATCGCGGCGACTGAGTCAATTTACCCTCCATCTTGATAGAAGCATTCGTCTAAGTGTTTGTGCATCGCAGGTTGCACCTTGGGTACGACGGTATTGATATTTACTCTGGTGCAGATCCAGTTTCTGTTCATCAAGGGATATGATCAAGAAATACAGTACTTCCTGATTCTTCAATATTTAGAAACCAATTTGAGGGTTACATTAGATTAAAACTAAGTAAAATAACACACATTGTGAAAACACTATGTACCGATATTTTTCAATGTAACATAATAGACCTAAAAACTGGTCGCGAAAAGAAAAAATATTCGTAGCGCGCTGATTCTCTTTTTAAATTTGTTGAATATGTTTGGTAAATAAGCTGATAAAATCTCTTGCCTTGTAAACTAAACGTCTCGAAATAGAAATAAATTAAAGAAAACGTATAACGTAAAACGTATTACACATGAATGGCAAGATTATTCAGGTATTATTTGTAAATCAATTCAAAACTATTCCCTGTATCATAATAATATGTATTTTTTTTATATTTTATACATTCTAAATATTTTTTATTTTATTTTTTTTTATTATAATACTACTAATTTTTTTCTTAATATTTTGTTAATTTTTTTTTTATATAATTTATTGTTTAAGTTTAGAAAAAAAAACAAAATAAATCAAAAACTAATTTATAAAAATGTACATAGTATATAGAAAGACTAGCGTTCAAGGACGAAATAAAAATTTGTCAACAAATGTTTTTCCAACAGAAATCCTAAATTGTCGAAAAAAAATAAATGATCAAAAACTAATTTCTCCTTTATAAGGCGGATTTGAAGTCCAAATCAGTCGGGAATTTCTATAGGGTTTTGGAGAGCCTCCAAAATGCCGACGCGAAGAGTCAACAGAGCTAGATTGAAGAGCGCTTTGTTTGATTCTGCAGAAATAAATATAAGGGTGCTCCCTACCTCCAGCTGGTCCTCGAGTAAATTGTTCGTAAAAAAAGAACCAGTCGAAATTATTTATAATAATTGTATTGGTATAAATGGTGTACAATGTTAGGAGGGGGGAAATATTCAAGTTACAGAAATATTTAAACAATTGTTGTTTTAATGTTGATTAAAATTACAAACCTAGGTACATTTTAGCTTTTAGGAGAATTTTAGAAAAGAATTCTAATCAACAGATTAACTGAGAAATCTAGTTTAAGCGATAGCTGAACATTGGGGAGGTCCCGGATTACAAGACTAAATAGGAAGTGGAGGAAGCCATAGCTCAAGTTGCGTGAAAGTGTTATAGCAGATGGGTCCCACCTGCAGAGTGGACTAATTGATTGAAACCCAAGAAAGGCGGTGCTGGTTGTGGTGCGAGGGTGGAAGGCGGGTGGAGGGTGTCGGGGGGATGGTCGGGTCGGTGAAGGGAGGGGTAGGACAGTGCCGGCGGCTTTGTCGGCCAATAACGCTGCAAACATAACAAATTTAGTTTCAAGAATGGTCGAATATTACGCGCCCTAGGTGCAGCTTTTGATAGGTAGCTAAGTAATTGGAATTACATACCCGGGGGCCTAACCTTGTATTGTCTTTTACGGTACCAAGAAATCAAAATGGATAAAACTTTTTAATCGAATATTATTTATATTATTACAACAAGATTCATCCTATTTCAAAAAGTACATACAAAATATTAAACAGATTTCAAAGTAAATCTTTTATTCAAAACATTTACTTTTATTTATAATTTGTAATCAAAACAATGAGAACACAAGGCAATTTTAGGTTATTTCATATCTTAAACGTTATAGAGAATGTTTAAAAAAGTTTATTTCATCTCTATGACCAAATATGGGCGTTTTTGATGCGATCACAAGTTTAACAGCCGAGGCTACCAAAAGCCAATTTTGGGCCGCGTGATGAACTATATTTTTGGTCATACTGCAAATAAAATTATACCAACTCTTAAAACATAAATTACATATTACTAGCTTTAGAGTATCAATAGTTGACCATTTATGTCGCTTTAGACTATTCAGCTGTTACGTTATTTACGTTGTATCAGTTCTTTCTTGATTACTGAATGGTTTTTAGGTTATGTTCTCAGTGTTAGTTATTATTATCGATAGTTAAATCTCAAACATTCGATATTTTGATTTAATAGACGATTACCAGTTTTACAATCGATATGAGGACCGTCCAAAATACACACAAATCGGTAAGGACTGTTGCAGTTACATTATCGATTATTTACAATCGAATGCTGGCCTTGAATCAAAAGTATTATAAATAATCATCTTTTGCGGACTAGGACTCAAAAATCATAATAATAATAGGTTTAGTCCTAGGAGGAAAAAGAATGACTTTTGCTCTTCAACACATGTATCTAAAACAGTTTTTGAAGCAGTATGACGAAAACACTTTTTGAATGTACTATACAGACTGTGAGTGGAAACTCTGATTTGCGTTGTGTGAAGTAGGTCAAACCAGTTGAGTGTATAGTGTACAGTGTGTGACCGAAGCGCGAACAAGTAGAAAGTAAACGTGGCCTTGGCATTTCTTGGACAAAGAATGACGGATACGAGATCCATCTATGAGAACCTGTCATTAGCTGGTAGTGGCCGCAGGGCTGCGACTTGATACTGCAGCATGTAGAGCATAAAGCACGACAGTGAAAGGCAGGCTTGACCTACACAGTACACAGTACACATGACCGGGTGACGGACGTAGTGCACCGACTCAGAGCCAGGGAGCGTAGCGCGCTACTTCTCTGTACGCCAGTAAGGGATTTAAAGTTTGACATGATTATTAATTATTAAGCTTGATTTTCATATTTTTAGAAGTATAAGCCTTCGACATTTAAATTCCAAGATTTGAATATTTAAAATTTCTACGTCCATCGTTAATAAACGAGTCTTCCATACAAATGTAACAAATTTTGATTTATTTATCACAGTACTACCTCCCTCATAAACATACTCCGTCAATTTCCCTTTGTGAAATAGCTTAGATCATGGGTGTATCTAAAGGGAACGTTTTTAGTTCCTCTAAACAGCTGTTTAGAGGATGGTGTCATAACCATATGACGACATTTCCGTTTCAATCTTTGGTCTGACGGATTGCAAATACCTCCACAGAGCTAAGACATATCCATGTCTAAAATCGTTAACTTAATGTCCTTTATATTCTGAGTAATTAATTTCCTCGTTTTCGAGGAATTTAAAAGTGGTATTTATGAAGTTAATTAACTAAAATCAATCAAATGTGGGGTTTTAATTGAAGATGTATATTTTGTAACTATTACACAACCAAAAGCGAAACATAAAAAAACCTTACACACCAAATCAAAAATTTACCATGAAAAAATAAGTTTAATTATATCCATGGATATTGTTAAGTAAAATAGAACAAAAATAAACCAATACAACAATATCTATGCAACCTTTACAAACATAGAGAATTAAAATAAAGGCTGTGGTTGGATAGTGATTATAAAACAATTTGTGTAATCTCTTCCCAGATTATATCCCTGTGTTATAGGATTGAATGATTACTGCAATTAAACAGATACACAGCCTCCTAAACCCTGTACACTGATTTACTTGTTACAAACACCCGCAATGTGCTTTATTCTGTTTTAGTCAGAAGATTCAATACACATCAGTCGACAACGCTGGCAACAAATAGAAGCCTTTTATTATATAATAATATTATATCCATTCCATATTATGGAAAAGATTAGGTTGAAAAATGAGTTCTGTTGAATTTGAGATAAATACTGAAATTGGTTAAGTGTGTAAAGAAGGTGTGATTTCTTCATGAGCGTTCTTTAAGGATTATTTTTACAGCGTTTTTACAAATATTTGCTTTGTTTTTTTTTTATAAGAACAAATATTCAAACGAAAATCATGGTGTATCAGTGGCCCAGTGGATAGAGTTTCGGACTCAGAACCTGAGGCAACACTGACATTGGCACACAGTTGTTTTCAAAGTTCTTTTTATTTCTGCCCACTTAGTTCACCCCAGGTTGAGGTCACACACTCTTAAAATCTTAAACAGACTTTTCAGAAGTCACAAAAGTTTTCAATAATGGTTTTTGCTTGGATTCTCAGTAAAACTTAAAATTGGTAACGGTACTAGACAAATATCGATGTACGAGTATAAATCAAAACTTTTGTAAAACCCAACATTCCTGAGCCGATGTAAAATGGAGATGGAATGTGAATATTTATCCGGTATCGGATGAAGGCTAATTTATAGGAGGCAAAGCTAACAGTTGACCACAGCGATATACAGAGGTTTGAATATGTACGGTAGCACGGTATTAAACTGTACATACAACTGATACATCGACGCATAAGTCACGCGTGGCCGCACCACACATGCATCATCAAAACACAACTGTTGTTTTCCTATAATGCTCGAAACGTTTACTACTGTAGTTCCATCAAGGGTTGAATTCTGTGTTTGTAACGAAAACTCGTTATTGTTTCGAAATGTAATGTAGCAGTACCTCCCATGTATAGATATCCTATCTATAAATCACTTGCTGCTTAACATGTTCTGGGTTTTTCAGCAACGAGCTTTCACCTCAGTCATAATTTTAAATTAAGTGTCTTAATCACTTTATAATATATATACATATAATTTAACAGTAATATCACTAGAACAAAAATTTGACGTTTTTTATAAGTACAAGTTTGACAGCCGAGGCATGCCCGTGCTGTTAAATGTGCGTGTATATATCAAAAAGCCGATTTTTGGCCTTATGATGAACTATATTTTTCGTCATACTGAAAATAATATAATGAAACAAAATCGTCAAATATAAATAATCACCTGATTTAGTATAAATAGTTTGTTTTTGACAATTTTTGACGGTTCATACTAATCAGCTTATTATCGATAGTTCGATCTCAACCGTCCGATTTAATAGTCGATTACCAGTTTTACAATCAATATCCCGAACGTCCAAATTACACAAAAATAGATAGTGATTGTTGCAGTTACTTTATCGATTACTTACAATCGATTACTGACCTCGAATCAAAAGTATTATCAACAATGATCTTTTGCCACCTAGGACTCAAAAAATCATCATAATAATAGGTTTAGTCCTAGGAAGAAAAAGAACTTCTTTGGTTCTTCAACACATGTATCTAAAATAGCTGTTTTTGAAGCAGTATGACGAAAAAACTATTATTTGTTAGTAGTAATGTAAAACCTCTGAACTAAATATAAATCATTATACATCAAATAATGAAACTTTTTTTCTTAAAGCATACAATTACAATCCTCCACCTCAGGTTTGTGATTCTGATTGGTCTGGACGGGACGTAAGGCAGTTAACAATTAAGGGCAACTGAAATTGGGTTCAGGACGTTTGTCTTAACCAAGCACGGTCGTTGCAGTATGCTCTTGTACCCTTCCTTGCTCTAAAATATTCTACTCTTTTGCATTAGGTATTACCATGCCAAATACTCTAAGCTCTATAGCAAATACGTATGGTTAAATAGCTAAAGATCAAAATTTGAATTACTCGTATAAATCTTGTACATATTTATTCGAATAAAAAAATATTAAAAGAAAATAAAAATAAAATAAGTAAAGTAAATAAAATAAAGATAAAATTAAAATTGAATATGCTAATATATGTTATTTCACAGACCGTGACAAAAAGATGACTATGTTCGCCATAACAGTATTTTCAAATGAAATAATAGCTATATTTTCAAAAAGATAGTACTAACGTACCCTAATCAAAATCGAAAATAATTACTCTGTTTTAAAATCGTTTTGAAGAAAATTATTAATTCCAATAGCAACGCTAAAAATATTCCTGCGTGTAAAGCATATTATCCAAAACAACACTTTAATAAAACAAACATTTAGCTCATAATTAATACTTTCAAAGGAGATTCTTCAAATATATCTACGAAATTTTATCAGTTAAATGAAATATAGAGGGTCTCAACCAGCCACAGGGAACTTTCCAGCACTTATCAGCACCGACCTACAATACATTCGGAGTGACAGGCTATCTAAAGTTTCACCGGGAGAGACAGATTTAAAAGACCAAAGTTATCCGAAGTTGATGCCAAGAAAAAAGGGTGGTAAATTGCGAAGCTCTATTGGATGAGCCAATAAGATTAAAACAGGAGATAGCAGAGGAAAACAAGGGTGGAAGTCAATAAATGGCTGAACTGGAGTCAGTCAGAGACTCGAGCGGATCACTTCTTTGTCACAAGTCCTTGTAAGCGTTGTAAGGTAAACAACGACTCAGAGTATAGCATATTTATAAACAGTATTTGGGTAAAAGATCGGTACGAGTAAAAGCTTATTAAAAGATATGGATCATAAGAATCATGGATAAGTCTAAAAATAATGATTTCAATTACCCTAAACAGCTGTCCTTATAACCATATAACGTCTCCGTGTCAAATTTTAGTTTGACAAATTGCCAATAATACCTCTCCCCCAGTAAGAGTTGAGCGGATACGAGTTTTAGCGAGAACATTGACGCTACCGTTGAATTAAAGAATTATAAGTGTATTAATAATTACATTTTAGGGATAAACGTGATCTAATCCTAGAACCAATCTAACGATCCTCGAATTTCGAAGAGAGGAGCTTACTGTTAAGTTTCCCACTGAATTTTAAATCATTAAAGAATGCTAAAACACAAAACAAGTGAGTTGCAACGACGAGAGCGAAGCAATAATTGGGTTTTCAGCCGCATCACAAAGCAAAGCCCCGTCAATTTGTCGAGGAGAGTTGCAAAGCCAAATTGAATCAGACAAAGTGAGAGTTCAATAAAATAAATCGTTCTGATTGGCTCACTGGCCTTTTAACTGATTACCGCGCCAGCCAGGATACGTCGGAAACTACTAAACGTCATTCCGCATTGTAAAAACACAAATTTGTGTCAGTGATTGCAGTATTTAAATATAATTTGTTTCCTATCATTCCCTTGTTTAGGTCATAAAAATAAACTTTTGACATTCTTAAGATAATCATTGAATAATAAAAATAAAAATTAAATAATGCATAGTGATATCTAAAAACAATTGTTAAAATGTAACCTCAAAGTTCTCCCTCCTAGAGCACCAAGAGAGGTTTAGAATTGTAAAAATGTGGGATTACATAAACAGATTTACCGAGGTTATAAACTCCGTAACCAAACTGTGATTTCAAAATAAAAAAACTGAAATTAAATATCTTACAAATTGTGACATACATAAATACACCTTTCATCTTACATTATGAGAGTTAAATGTTGTGAAATCAACAAAAATAAGTCCTTTACTTCACACTGGTGAAGAATATGACTGAAATGTAATGAAATAAATCGGAGTGCAAGCTAACGGTTAATGGCACAAAGAAGCAAACCTGAGCCTTCGACATCAAATTGACTCACTTTGAACACGGCCAATAGACTTTGATAAGAGAAGTGAAAATATATCCACCGTTGGTTCTCTCTGTATAATCAACTCGATATTCCTTTTGTCATATTTGTGAGGACGTTTAGACAAGTATTATTAGGTATTTCAACTACGATTGAGTTTTATTTGAAAATCAACATTTATAAAGGATTATTTCCAATATAATTTACAATAATTGTAATTTTTACAAATAATGGAGTACTGGATATATTTACGAAAAGAACAAATCAATCACTAGTGCTCGATAATTACCCACCATGATATACAACATTACAACGACAAAAGTGTAATTACAACTTATATGTCGAAAGAACGCCACACAAATAGTAAATAGGTTAATCGAGTAGATTGTTCTCCAGGAAGGAAGTGAGACTGGTGATTATTGAAGCAATGGTCCGTTGTCATTTATATAAAAACATAGGCAAAACATACGGGTCTAGTGGAGCAGTCGGTCGAGCGTAGTGCACGTCATCCTTTGGGAACTGGGGCAGTCCTGGGTCGTCATGGCGAAGGCAAAGGAAACTGGGCGAACAGTCGTCCTGGAGGATAAGGATAAACGGACTATCCTATGAGTTTAGAACAAGAAAACTAGTTCAGTTTGAGTAGGGAGCTGACGAAGAAAGAAACTATGGTAATTTTTTAATAATTTTATTGAATTCCAAACCTTTGCCCGACTACGGCGTTCACGCCGATGCTAGGTGATGCTACTACACAAACGAACATGTGGAACAGGTTTTGGGTAGGATCTTTTCTTCTACCTTCCCGAAAAATGGTTCGATTAAATGTTTGGCATTCTGAAAAGTTACACTTCCGGAATATTTTTTCAACTTCCTTCATCCACCTCGAACCTTACGTTGTTTGGGAAAGGATGAATAAGGAAGTTCCGTTTCAAAAATTTATAGGTTGCTGTCATTCCTGCAGGAATGTAGCAGGGATGAGCCATCAAGCAAAGTCGTGTTAAAGGCTAGAATTGACCACGGAGGTAATCCAAGACTCGCCTGGAGAAAAACTCTTTAGACAAGTATTATTAGGTATTTCAACTACGATTGAGTTTTATTTGAAAATCAACATTTATAAAGGATTATTTCCAATATAATTTACAATAATTGTAATTTTTACAAATAATGGAGTACTGGATATATTTACGAAAAGAACAAATCAATCACTAGTGCTCGATAATTACCCACCATGATATACAACATTACAACGACAAAAGTGTAATTACAACTTATATGTCGAAAGAACGCCACACAAATAGTAAATAGGTTAATCGAGTAGATTGTTCGCCAGGAAGGAAGTGAGACTGGTGATTATTGAAGCAATGGTCCGTTGTCATTTATATAAAAACATAGGCAAAACATACGGGTCTAGTGGAGCAGTCGGTCGAGCGTAGTGCACGTCATCCTTTGGGAACTGGGGCAGTCCTGGGTCGTCATGGCGAAGGCAAAGGAAACTGGGCGAACAGTTCGTCCTGGAGGATAAGGATAAACGGACTATCCTATGAGTTTAGAACAAGAAAACTAGTTCAGTTTGAGTAGGGAGCTGACGAAGAAAGAAACTATGGTAATTTTTTAATAATTTTATTGAATTCCAAACCTTTGCCCGACTACGGCGTTCACGCCGATGCTAGGTGATGCTACTACACAAACGAACATGTGGAACAGGTTTTGGGTAGGATCTTTTCTTCTACCTTCCCGAAAAATGGTTCGATTAAATGTTTGGCATTCTGAAAAGTTACACTTCCGGAATATTTTTTCAACTTCCTTCATCCACCTCGAACCTTACGTTGTTTGGGAAAGGATGAATAAGGAAGTTCCGTTTCAAAAATTTATAGGTTGCTGTCATTCCTGCAGGAATGTAGCAGGGATGAGCCATCAAGCAAAGTCGTGTTAAAGGCTAGAATTGACCACGGAGGTAATCCGAGGCTCGCCTGGAGAAAAACTCGGTACTTATATGTAAAGAAATACGTAATTTAAGAATAAAAAGTCGAATTGTGAGGAGAAGAAATTTATGTCAGGATAATAAACTGGAGGAGGAAGAGCTCATTAAGATGATGAATCATGGGCCATCAGAGTCTGGCAGATATTAAGGGCTTTGTGCAACAGGAAAGCAAATATCCCAGGTCAGCGGAACAAAGTTATGCGGGGAAACGGTTCGGAGAAAGGGATTTATTAGACTTTTTCATTATGCTCCGTGTTCACGAAAATGCCAGATGATTTGGAGGAATGACTAATTGAAGCACTGTTGAGTTTAAAATGTCCATTACGTAAATTATGCATAATCCTTTAGAGCTCAACAAGTTTACCATTTATTTTTATAAAAACACATTTTTCTTTCAAAATCTGAGCGTCCATCAGTGAGATTAGCTTTGTAAAGCAAATTATTATATAAAAATATTTGGTATCAATCAGTAAAAACGTTCATTTATTAAATATTAACAATTTGAAATTTGAGTCTTGGAAAAATAATTGTTTTAAATCATTCATAGGTCAAGAGAGTAGACGCTGGGAAAGTCGATCATGTCCAAGTAACTTTTTGTGAACCAAAGAGGAAAAGCTTGTTAGGATGTAGCTATAGCTCCCTGCCTTGACAACCTCTATCTGCCCAGCTCTCTCTTTCATTGCCTTTTTTCTTCTTCTTGAACAAAGCAATTTACATAGTTTGTAAAAACTTTGAGATATGTAATGTGTAGTTTATGGAAAAATATTTCCGGGTTTGTTATATTTTAAGAATCAAATTTACATTTTTAAGTAAAAAAATTAGCAATTAATATAAATTGCATATCTGAAACTTAAAAATAATCAATCATATAATAAACTAGATATGGAACCAGACAAAAGAAAGTCCTTAAATGTGATTTCAAACAAAAATCAAACAAGACATTTAAAGGGAGAAGTCGGATTGAACACATTTCCTATGCTTAAATGTGGAACAAAGCCAATTAAGGAATAGTTGTGCATTTCCTTGGAGAGTTTCAAGTGTTCCAAGTTATAATTGAAGCACTGACCTAGCCTCTGTACTAGGGAAGGGAGGGGTAGCTGGGGTGGGGGTCAAGTAATCTCATGAATTCATTCAAGCCCGTCATAAATTCACCCGTGCATAATCCCTGTGCCAAACTGTTCGATCGTAATTCTCCCTCTCAGGAGTTTCTTGAAGTTGAAACAAAGAAAATGAAGATTAGATTTATTGGTGTTTTCAGTTGGAGTGTCATTGTCTGTTTAAAACACCCCTGAGCATTCCTCATTGGATTTACTCAGCTTTAGGAGTCTTAAATTACATGACGCAATTAAAACCAAAATAATATTCGTATAAAATTATTAAGAAAAACTTTTGTTGACAACTAGACAATGATAGTACAAAACTAGGTTTTTAAATAGTTTAAAGGGTTTTATTTTTAGTAAAAGTTTTAATCCTACACATCTTAAATGTAGGAAACATCATTAGTAGTAAATAAAATCGCTGATTCTTCCTGTACAATTAACTAAAGCAAATTAAATTTTTTCATCTAGTCAATTAGTCATATTAAACTAATATTAAAAATGTAACATGTGAGTGTGAGTACAGGAAACTTGTGTAATACACATTAACTGAACAAAGGCTCAGTAATCCATGCCCCCCCCGGTCGGTAAAGGGTGTTTACCATTGGGTGTCAGAGGGGTGAGGGGGTGGCTCGTCAAAGGCAAGAGGAAGGTCAATTGTTAATACCTCGCACAATACATGTTTGTTCACACATCTCCTGAATCTTGTCTGAAATTGATCTTGGAAAAGTATATTATACTCTTATTTCGAAGACCATCCATAGTTGAAAACGTTATTTTCAGAAGTCCTCGAGTTATAACGGGTTCCACAGCAATGATCTAATGATTCAGTATTTATTTTATTCACAAACGATTAATTTATTTATTTTTAAAATATGTTTCCCAAACTATAGCCTACTTATTTAGTCAATAAAAACTTCACTTGGTGTTATTTTTTAATTCATACAAAAAATAATATCCACTATACGAGTATAAGTAGTCATATATAAAACATAGCTTTTAACGTTCATTGAGTGAACCGTTACAACGGTGTATAGATAGGTGAATAATAATAATCAATTCCAATTTTCGTATATTATTGGCACGTGGAAAAGACTCCACGAAAATGTATGTAAAATTTATCACATAATCATTATGTAGGAAATTATTAATATTATACCATCATGTAACTATGAGACTTTTGTATTTTTATTATAGCCTTATAAAATTAGTACGTGGATGATTATTCAGCTGTGCTAATTGTACTTTTAAAAAGGAGTTCAATAACCATAAATCTTTTTGCAAAATTTTTTATAATTTTTTGGTAGATCACATAGTATTTAATGCAATTTTCTAAAACGTTGAGGATTCATATAATTAGAAGTTGTTTTAAATTATGATAATGTACGTATAGGGAACAATTATTACAGTAGGTGGGTAGGAAATGTATGAAAGATTAATGCAAAAATCGTTTAGTGAAAATTATAAGGAAAATTTAAGTTTGTGTATTAATCTGAGTTCCACAAAGGGTCTAAAACAATGTAAATAGGTAGGTTTGTTGAATATAAACGTAGGTGTATAATAGAATCATGGTGCGGCGGTGATATGGAGAACATAGCATTATCGAGGGGTGGGGGAGGGTAAGGTAAAGCCCCAAGGGACCCCTATCTCACCGTGATAAGGCCAGCTTCTGGCCCTATTATTGGGCCGCCACTTTTTACATTTACCTACTTCTTTTTATCATGTATCCATCCAATTATAATATAATCCTATTTAACATGTTCCAACTTAATTTTACTATCGAGTAAGTAAACTATATTAAATAGCTATCATTTTTTAAACAAAACTTTCACAAAAAATATACGTACAAGGAAATTACCAAAATTACGTATTAAAACTAGTCTTCGATTCAGGTGAAATATCATGCTACAATTTATATTAAGTTTTAATTAATAATTTTTTAGTAACTTTTTTAAAAACATTACATTTTAAGAATAAAAAAAGAAATATTAAGAAAACGATATTGTCACTTAATATGATATAATTTAGCCTAATAATACAGCAAAGAAATGTGAAATTGATATTTCTAAAATTTATATACATTTTTTACAATATGGAGTTGTCACTTTTATAGTGATAGTTTCCAAACTTAATGTTTTGGCTCTGGCACTAAATAGTTGAGCAGTAGGACTTCTATAATCTGGATTCATTCGGACTGGACCCATTCCGGATTACCGAATTATGCGGATTATTGAAATTACCTTAAAAAAGGTCTAACACGTACTATTTGAGAACAAATCTATTTAAAAAATGTTTGCATTTAATTCCTTGTGGGAAATAGATTAGATCATGGATACGTCCAAAGGGAATTTTTTCAGTTCCCCTGAGCAGCTTTTCTTATACCAAAAGTCGTCAATGTTTTTAAATTTTGGTCTCGCAAAATGCCAACACCACCCAGATCTAAAACATATCTATTTCTTGAATATTTTTTGAATATTTTAGGATATCGAGCATCCTATTATGATTATAGAAATGGGTGTACGAGTACAGTGTACAGAACATGTAATACACAACATATTTGAGTTAATTCTAGCAAGAGACAAATCCGGATTATTGACGTACGAATCATTGACGCTCTACCAAACCTTTTATAACGATTATAATCGAAAGTAGAACTCATAAGTAGAATGTTAGCTGTTGAGTTTGTAAACCTTGTCCACCCACTACTGTCCGACACCACTTGCGACTTTCTAAAGGATATGAGTAAAGTAAGAAAGAAGTGTCAAGTTCTAAGAGGTACTTGACTTTAACACTTGAGTTAGTTTATCTTTAGGAATTCTTATCAACTGTTCCGCTGTATGTAGTTAATTCAAACTTCGATAACTTGAGTCGGGTAAGCAATCAATCTTAAATTTCTGAGTCATAAATTATTTACACTATTACTTTTTTAGTAGGAAAAGGTTCTAGTAGGAAAATCCACCTTGATATCTGATCGACACATCGTTAAATTTCGGCCTCTTAACTTAGAACTCTTTATAAATATAGGCACAGAGTAAGTGGTCATATGATGTAGAATAAAATGTGATGAATCAAATTAAGTGTCTGTGAGATTAAAAATTTACGATATTCACTTCCCTGTGGAAAAAAACGTTAGATCGTGGTTATGTCTGTAGGGAACGTGTTCAGTTCGTCTAACTACACAAATGTGGTTCGCAGAACCAAGTTCGTTGGCTCTCCACACACAGTGCAGGCAAATGTGAGCAACGGTTCGCCATTTCGTCATTCTGTCCGTGGAATCAGATGAGATGAGTTGTTTGATGTCAGCAGCTGCTATGATTGTGTTGGATGAGTTTGGTTTTGACATGGATATGTCTTAGTTCTGGGGGGGTGTTGGTGATTTTAAGAGGGAAAACATGTAACAGGTTTCTATAGAAACTACTAGAGCAATTGTATTGAATTTTTAATATAAATGAATAAGAACAGCTGTTTAGATTAACTAAAAACCATTCCCCTTAGACATATCCATGATCTAACCTATTTCCCACAGGGAAGTAAATACAAATTTAAAAGAGAAAACAGAAAAATACCTCAAGGGACCAATGATCACGGGGGTGAAAGATGTGGCCTCATCTCAACCTGTTGAATCACCTTAAAGAGAACACCGATTATGATCGAGGTAGAATTAAATTATTTGTTCGAACTTGTGACGCCCCACATATCGAAACAAGATACACACATCAGGAAGTCAACATCGGTCGAACACTGTCCCGAAACTACACTAGTGGGACAAGTTTGGAGGACTATATTTTCCTGCTCTGTATCACCAAAAGCACTTGCTAAAACTATTCCCGGAACATATAGAGCGATATACAGGACCCTGAAGGAATGGGCGAACAGATGGTAGAGTAACCTCACGAAAATGGTCCGATGACGTCTTGGACAGCTGGTCCCACCCTCACCCCTCTTGCCCAGCAGTGCTAATGCTATAATAGAATACGGTGATTTGGAAACACCGAACTGACTCTCATCGGACCATTTTCGTGCGTTTTACTCTAGTTTCTATGTATGCCTGTTACATATTTTCCATCTCAAAAGTCACGAACACTCTCACAGAGCTAAGACATATCCATGTCAAAATTGCGAACTTTTCGCCATGTTCCTGCGTGTGTGGGCTGCTTAAACATAACCATGACCATATGACCGTATGACGTCACCTCCATTACACTTTCGCGTCCCGCACCCCCCTCCAGAGCTTAGACATGTATATGTCAAAAAATATAATATTTTATACTTTAAATAGTTGAGAATTAACAAGCTGAACAGGAATAGATAAACAAAGACAGGTTGCTAAGGTCTCCTGCCTGGGTCGGCTTGGCAGACATCGCGTGCTGGCCGGTCGTTACTCGGATTGAAGAGTTGGAGGAAACGCGCCGTCCCATTCCCCTAATAGGAGGAAACATTCGATTATCCCTCGGCTTTATCGGCTCTAAAGCTCAATCCGAAACCATATCGAAGATGAAATGCAGTTTTCCAAACCGGCATTTATTAGAGTGTTTTTGCTTCGTAGTTTTTTTATATTTTACATTCTAACCATTTTTTCTCAAACTTTTGTATTTTTGGGATCGTGACAGGTTAGATTTTAGCAAAATTTGGTAGCTAGCTTTATTTATTTGGAAAAAACACACTATGCCCTCTTCTTCTTCACACTTCCTGGATGAGCAATAATAAAAACTGTTGTTAAATAAATGCGAACGTTTATGATCCACTTTTACAACATGTATCAATTTTAGAGAAAATCTAATAAACGATCAGATTTAAAACATTCTATAAAATCGTGTGTAATTTGAAAAAATTCTTATAATTGGAAAAAAGGTTATTTTAATTTCGAATATGTAGTAGGACTATTTTTAATATATCTCCCGTACCTGTTCCACCGCCGAAAGTTATTTTTACTGGTTAAATACAGAAAATATCAGAATTATATATCTCTAAGGGAATGGATACGTATTGTATCACATACGTCAGAAGACAAAAGCTCATGTCGATCTCCCTACGTTCGTACAGTTAATAAAAATGCCATCTGACTGCGTAAGGGGCTGTCACGAAGGCGGGGGAGTTATGAAGCGAAGGGAGGAAGAGATTAAAAGGTAGGGTGCAACGACACCATTCTCCCAGTATGTCAATACTACGAGAACCTCTATGTCGTGAAAAGAATATCTGAGGGGAGGATTCGACGTTCTCGCGGGGACAAGGGCTGGGAAATAATCATCCCCCACAACGGGGAAATGAGAACAGAATTTTAGGAAAAATATGATTTGGCCAAATATATCTCTTATAAAAAAAGTAAAACCTAAAAGGTTCAGAATGAATTACTACTATCTTAAGACTATATATTATGTAGAACTATGTATTCTATGTAGACTATGTATTATGTACTCAAGTAATATACCTGCTGATTCTCGAAAACGCAAAATTTAAAATCAAACTACGAACTGTTAAATTGAAAGTTTACGAAAAATTTAATATATATCATCAGTTAAAACGTGTAATAATAACCCGTTTCAAACGTGCAAACTTATCTGGGAGACGTTTTCATTTTCATAAATTGATAAAATCTTTAAACTGGATCCAAACTATCAACTAAAATTTTAAAATATCCTGGTTGAAAGTTTATACCCGAAACCTTTTACACTAAAACATGATTAAAAACCAGATTGTTACCGGACGCTGGAAACTGAACAAAGCGAACTTGGAGCTACTTTTTCGAGAAAGAAACGTAAAAATATTTGTCTTGAACAGAACTGCGTTTCCGGCAATGTAAAAGACATTTCCCAGCCTGCGAGGTGCGAGATTTATGACTTCCGCGCGATATAAAGGTTTTTAACATTCAAGAGTCGCTGAACGCTCGTAAAAGGTAGCAGAATAAATCCCCAACCCACTGTCGTCACTCGTCAGGTACCTAGAAGCTAAACAGTTGAATAGGCTACAGCCTACAGTCACAATAACGGCGACCGCGCATTAACAGGTTGGAGCTGGAATTTTTAACAGTATATGGATTATATATTTACAAAACTGTTCTATCGACTAAAAATAAAACCAATAAAGCAAGCATCTACAGTCTACTCCTCAAGTAAAACCCGGTATTATCTTTTTCAATAACATTGTAATGAATTCTTTAGGTAAAACACAACTTATGTGATGATGAAATATTTTAATAGCTTTCCAGATCATATTAAAAGAGAACAACATAAGGTAAATTCAAATTTTTGTTAAAGGT
Source organism: Nephotettix cincticeps (assembly GCA_023375725.1). Taxonomy (NCBI): domain Eukaryota; kingdom Metazoa; phylum Arthropoda; class Insecta; order Hemiptera; family Cicadellidae; genus Nephotettix; species Nephotettix cincticeps. Next base: position 24,245,526 of record CM041786.1, on the reverse strand, counting down.
GTATCTTACAATAAAACCATTGTACAAGTATTTTACTAAAAAATTAAAATCTGCAATCATTTCGTTACTGTATATGATAAGCTGTCCATCTTACAGAAACTATGAAATGCATAAAACAAAAACACTGTTTTCTTATATGTTTAAATAGTAATCGTAAACCATTACTTAAAAAACTATTTCAATACAATTTATTAAATAACACGAATACAAGTCAATCAAGTCTGTCTGACCATACTTTTGTGTTTTCGATTAACTGTTGCAATCTCTATTTTGAACCAACCACTGACATAATTTTTACTTTGAAATTCATTTCATATAGTAAATAAGGTGTCACAACAATAACCACCGATTGTGGTACCAACAATTTTAATTTTAACTATTTATACTTTATTTCTTAAAGTAATAACAGCAACATACCCTTTATTGTATTCCCAACGAAGGCAATAAATGCTTGCAGTGGCTGCACTATAGTTAAGCCTGGTCACATAAACAGAGTATAATGCAGATACGGCGTATGACGAGAGAGGGGTTTGAGTGGACTGCACACAAACTAATGGAACGCTAATGTCGATTCAGACTTATCCAGCATTCAGTTGTCTCAAACCGGTGATAAACTATTCCGTAGTTAAATTACACCATTACTACATTTTAATGAAAACTATTTCCTACTTCATTTTCTTAACCGGTTATCGTTTATATCGTTATAATGTAGGTAGGTTTAACATTATCTATTCGGATTTCAATTTTAATATTTACAAAGAAAATGAGCAATTTTATCTTGTAGCTATAGAATGTTGGGAAATAAAGTGAGGTAATTTCAAAATCTTAAACTTTTCAGATTAGGTGATGAGTTATTTTGTAGGGAGATGGTGACAGTTTGATAGAAAAAATATATTTGGATGATTTAGTTGAGTTGTGAGTGGTGGTCCTCGGTTTGGCTGATCAATACGGTGTAGGGCCCTACCAACTAAGTCTAAATTCATAACATTCGTTATTGTGCAAGAGATATTTTCAAGGTTTCCTGTAACTCAGCACTTTTCTTTCATCTAGTTTATTTAATAACGTGCAAAGTTTATATATTCTATTTAATGTCAACATTGTAATACATTTTCTGATTTGTATCCGCAGCAGAAACATAGCTTAGTAAATTATTGACATCAAAACTAATCTCTGGAAAAGTTGTTCAAACTAAATATGGATCCTAGGAGTTAAATCTTGTATTGCAACTCAAACCCATAAGATCAGGCAGACAGTATTTACGTATGCATTGTGTAAAAATATTACAAAATAAAATATTTCACTTGATGTGCGGTACAGATGTGCTTTATAGATTTCAACTTTCCACTCTATTATGTTATCATTTTTCAACCCAATCAAATGGTTATCATATGCTTCGGTAGCTTGAAAAACAATAATTCCGTTGGTTTTGGTTGGTTAACTTCAAACATTACATATAAAAACGCATATCCCTTCAGAATACATGGTTCAATGGATATAATTCCATACTTTGCTTGCCAATAATCCAACAATAAATGTACGACTAGGAACTATAAAGCAAAATATGAAGACACAAAATCATTTACTTATTCAGAATATTCAAGACAAAAGATATGTTTCGAGCTGGAATCGTTTTTGCAGCGACAACGGAGTTCCGATAAGAAAAAGCAAACAAGATACCCGTCTCATATGAGATATTCTCCGTAAGCTGCCAATCTCTACGGACAAATATTATTTGCCTGAGAGATTTTCTACAATATTGCTAATACACCCAGGAATATCGCCAGAGCCATCTCGACATTTTGTGCACTATTGCATTGTTCAACACAAATAAGAGGTAATCTTTATCACGACATGCTGTATACTGTGTGCTTTGCTTGAATACTACATATGAATGAAGCTAGAACCTATCATTTTACTGTCAGTTTATCGGTCGTATTATTAGTTAAATAAACGTATTTAAATTGTTTCGTGAACTTCCACGCAGGTGATGGAAATATTATTCTACGTAATTCTACAAAAGTTAGAATGACTTCTACGGAATATTTTTAAGAATTTGAACAACCAGATTGCTCAATAAGCAGTTAGTTGTGAAATTTCTGAAGCCGTAATTTTAGTCATAAATTACCTCTAGTTAGCGACTAATTACTACGTTTAGATTGGATCTAAAAATGTAATTTTGAGCCTTATTACAGATTAACCCCATTGTAGTACTGTATCTTTATCTTTAAGTTAATCCTTTTATTTCACCTCCGCACAGCTACGTAAAAATAAAATCGCACAAGTTATCAAGTTTTTGGTCAAAAATCACCTAACTCACCTAAAGAGTTTATGTTTCTCGGGGTGTAGACCTACCATTAGAAGTTATAATTTTCTAACTAAACAAATCTAGTATTATAATTCTATACTTATATGCCTACACATTTCTTTTGAATTCACGTCGTTGATAAAACATATTGAACTTTTAAACTTCAAGGATAAATATATTTCAAAGCGACAAACAAATTATAAAAGGTGCTTTCAGATACATTCTATTCATATTAAACACACTTCACTAAAAACATTCCAATTAGGTAAAAGCATGTTGATTCTTGGCAGTTTCCTTTTGATGTTACTATTCATGGATATTAGGCAGATTCTGTTTAAGCGCACTCCCCTGGTGTGAGGCGGCAGAACTAATCCTTTATAAACACGGAGTGATTGTAAATGTATTCTGTCGGGACACGTTATCCCTCAAAGGGACTAGGCAAGTCGGAAGCGCCAACACAAGTAAGTACGTGGCAGAGAGCGAGAATCAGCTATGCACAAGTACACTTTCGCACAAGCACAAGTACGGTAACACTCCTGAACCTAAATGAAAGTTAAAATATCTTAACCAAATTATCAAAAACTAGTAGTTAAAGTTCATATACACCAGAGTCCCGGTAATCCGAACTGATTGGGACCGAACCCTGTTCGGATTGCCAAGTTATTCGGATTATCCGGAAATGCACACTAAAGTTTTAAGTGAGAGTTTTAATACTGAGCATTAAAATTTGTACTAAAATCCTTTATTTTAGACCCGAACTGGGTATTTAGACCAATTAACTTACGTCTTTTCTCAGATCACTTAGGTTGCCTGAACGGCCATAAGTGTTCCTGCAAGGACGTTCTATCCGTTATGGACTCGTCATTAGAAGTATAAAACACGACACACACATTGACACATAAAAAAGAACAATGATAAAACAGTGCCGTCTGTAGACCTACTTTTCACACGATCGCGGTCATTGCTGGAGATGAACTCAAATGTTCGGAAAGTATGAAAAACGATTATAAAGAGTCTGATCGTGAGAATCGAGTCTATTGTGATGTACTGTGAGTGTAGCTAGTCGCCGCCCTACGCTATCTCGAGCAACGGTGTACTGCCTCATCCGCATACTTCATGTTTATGAGGCGATGGTGAAACTTTGCATTGGTTATCATGATTTATTCATTACGTTAAAATATGATAGCTGAATTCTTATGTCCAAAAAAGTACGTTATTGTATTTAATTAACATTGTGTGCGTACTAATTAGTGTGGTATAATTAGTAACCCCTTAATGCAAATTAAATTGTAAAAATTTATATTACAATGCGTAGTTTTTTATTTAAACTCAGAAACCTCTTTCCCCATCAGGTATTTCGGATTAGCCTGCCGTTTGGATTACCGGGACTCTGGTGTACGCGAATATTATAAAACGGCAGCTATACCCAACGGTAAGCTGATAACACAGTGAAATTCAGTACCTTCAAATTGCTACACTCACCACCACGGACAAATTTTATTTCTACTTGATTTAGACATTTCAGCTTTCAAAGCGTTTTAAGGACGGGAGTGCAAGACAGGCCATAAGGGATGAAAACAAACAAAGGGAGGTTCCGGGAGAGGGGTTTGCTAATATTTATACAGGACAAGGCAAAAACGAGTGAGGCGATATCGTGGGTATAAACTAGGCCAGCCTCAACATAAATATCCCCTTTATGGCAACATCTTCCAGCCTCAGAAGTTCTCAACCTCGTGTTTCAAGTGCAGACATGCAGAGAGCGCTAATTTATATTGTATACCTTAGAAAAACTGGTAATATTTTCTCGTTAGGCGTTTCTACGTTTCAAAATAAAACTGATTTTTTAGATTATTGAAATGGCAACCTACCCAGGTATTAATTTTTTTTATTAATTAGTATAATTTTAAGCCAAGTATGAATGAGAAATGAGTGTAGGATGATTGTGGCGCGATTTTGTAGTCTTGTTATTGACTAAGGCTGACATGTTCCTTAGACAGGACTGTTAATTAATAGCCCAACAGCCGATGGCAACTAAGGGACCTACAGTTTAACGTGGAATCCGAACCACGGCCTCTGAATTACGAACTGGTCAATTATGAGGATGGCCTTTGCGGATTAACGCAGTATTCAATAGTGCGGATGTTAATCCACACAAGAGAACACCACACCCACCGACCATCGCTCACAACTATCCACAATTCGTGACCTCCAAGTAGCTGGATTACAGGATGACGCCACCATCCCAGTCAATGATGTACTACATTGTTCGATATAAAGTTGAAGTGGGGAACCATAAACATAATGTTCCTTTATACAGGATTGTTTAAAACTCTAGTACTAAAGGGTAAAACTAGTATTTCCTAGGGTCAGAGTTAACAACATGTATTATATACGTGGTTTGACTGACTCAATTATATGAGTATCTAAGAAACTGCTTAACATAAATACTGTATTCTTTAAAATGTCGTATTTAATTAGCAATTTCGTTTTATAGTCTTAGCAGATTTGGTAGAAAAAATAAAAACATAAATTACCAACAATTTCCATGAAGTTAACAAACCATATAGATTTATATGTTATTAGCATTAATATTGAAAAATAGTTTAATGGTTTAAATAATTCTCTGGGATAAAAATAGTGAAACTTCTCTACTACACATATCTAACGCAACATTTTAATATAAGGTTTGATAGCTTACAACTTGCCACATGTATTATAATTTGCAATAAAACAGTTTTAATTTAATAAAACGCTTTAAATTTGTTTAATGATTATAGTTTTAAGACGACAAACCTTAAAAAATTAAACTCAGGTAGATCTTAGCTAATAAATCATCGATACATTATTTCAAATTATTGTTTATTTCATGAGAAGCAATCAAAATTACTGACATATCGGAAGTTGATCGATATAGACTAAATGTATTTAAAACTAAATACGTATAGTAGATTCACATAATAACACGATTAATAAGTTTTGGCAAAAGCTTTTCTGTATTAGTATTTTTTTCGATATATTTGAACAAATATAAATATTAATTTAAATCTATGCGTAAAAAATAGAGACTACCAATAAACGTGTTATCCAAAACTTTCACCGAAAAATAAATCACCCAACCTCCTGCCAGCTAATAAAAACAAGATAAGAAGTAAACTGAAAAGGAAGAACGGAGGAAATTGAATCGGGTGATATATTTACCGGAGATAATATCTTGATAAGGGGGTTGTCCACAAACTGTACGGGGACGGGCGGTGATAACAGAGATAAACTCCCGGGGGTGAGCAGTGAGTCACAGAATTGGCAAAAACGCGGCACATGTGACACGAGACCCGGCAGAGAGCGTTGCGGGAGGCGTGTGCAAATAGAACAACCGTTGCGTTTGAAATTTAACCGTTAGTTAGTTACTGAAATGGCAACATACCCAGGTAGGTATTATAAGTACGAATGAGAAATGAGTGTAAGATTATTGTGGCGCGATCTTGTAGTCTTCTTACTGACTGGTGTACATGTACCTTAGACAGGACTATTAATTAGAAGCCCAAAAGTCAATAGTATATCTAAGGGATCTACGGTTTAACGTGGAGTCCGATCCACTGCCTATGAATTACGAACTGGTCTAATAATGAGGATGGTCTTTGTGGATCGACGCAGTATTCAATAGTGCAGACGTTAATCCATACACTCACCGACTATCGCTCAACTATAAACAATTCGTGACCTCCAAGTAGCTGGATTATAGGACACGCCCCGGTCCCAGTCTATACGAAGTTACGATGAAAACTTAGCCGAACGAGTTCACTATTGTCAGATGCACGATGTCTACTATTAAGCTAACACAATTGCACAAGATCGATGTTTTTGACGAGTTACAAAAGATAAAGTAATATTCAATGGTAAATGTGAACCATTTTATTATAAACATAATCACCGAGTTTGAGAGCTTTTTTACTTTTTAAGAGGTTGGCAGCGTTTGGTACCTACACTTTTCCCGCCCTTTGAGACTGCATATATGTGCATGGTACGTATCACACACAGGACGAAGAGTATGCTTACACAGAACTTCAATGGACAGTACTAATGTAAACCGATTGACAATTCCGGGAACCATTGCTGTTCTTCTTGCTAGCTCCGTTCTGCCTGTTACAGGCAACTAATAATGATCACATTACGTACTTTTTCTGCTTAATTTGAAAATAATAATTCTCTAATTTATAATAGCAATAGATTTTTAACTGTTTATTTTCCATTTTTAATTCGGACTTTACCTATCGCTTCTAGTGTTTTAAGCTACACTACGTTTCGGGTGGTAAAAGTAACTACCGTTTTCAAGTGAAAAAACCCCTACTTACATCCAACTAAAACAATTTATCCTAACAACGGGTTTCCTTACGTTTCTAAAATGCAATGAAAACACAAATATAGTACTTCAATATGAAAAATACCACACAAAACCTTACAACGTAACGCATATACAGCGAACATCTCAGTGAAATCTGTATATCTTAAAACTAATATAACTCATACATTACCTACATTGAAACCGTACTACATTGAGTGTGTCAGTGTAGTACGAGACTTGATAGTGAGTGGTTCTGTGCCCTGTGTCCGCGCTATCGTGGAGGGTTCAATGTTAGTAATGTATATATTAGTTATTAGTTTTAAACTATGTAATTTTCACTGTATATGTGTTGCGTTTAAGGGTTGTGTATGTTTTTTTCATATTGGAGTACTATATTTGTATTTTCATTGCATGTTAGTAAAAGTATTTTTAGGATAGCTTGTAAGTTTTAGTTGGCTGTAAGTAGGGTCTTTTTCACTTGATAACGGATGAGTTACCTTTACCTCCCGAAACGTACTGTAGTTTAAAATTCTAGAAGCTATAGGAAAATTCCGAATAAAGGGAAAATAAATCATTCTCTCATCACCCGGTTCCATCATTCTATCATCATTGTGATAAATAACTCATACCACAGTGCATGTGGTATGAGTTATCTCGACATTCAAGCGACACACGATATTAATAAATTATACCATAATTACAACACGGTGTAGCAAGGCAGGGCATAATTCACTGAAGAGATTCGCTCCGAACCTAGCATCGTGTTATAATTATTGTGGCGCATGCTCTTATCTTAACACGTTGGCGACAGGGAATATGCAATGTTATTACAATCAAGCTGTTTCGCTTAAGTTTTATAAATTATTGCTTCCTACGAAAGGTAAACATAAATGTTTTTTACAAACTATGTGGTATTGACGATTCTTCACACTTCAAAAAATCTTACGTTGAACAAGAGGAGTTGATTAACTCTTAAAATTCATAAACCGGTGTAGTTTAACCATTGAATCAATATAAATAAATAATTAAATAGTTTACTCAATAACTATAAAAAATACACTTAAACTAATGGAATTAATAACCATTTCAATAAAACTATGTACCCTACCATTATTATTTTTTGTACAATGTTCATTATAAGGACGTCAAACTGTCACTTAGATCAGTGAAACAGCAAAGATCTATGATATTGCATAAAAAATGAATATTTACATAATGTTCGAGTTGTATGAAAAACATAACAATGGAATGAATGCTTTACTCCTGGGCTTAAAACTAATTTTTGTTCTAATAAAATCATCAATATATGTTTTAATGTGTATAACTTAAGTTAAGTCAAACTAGTCTCGTTGGTGTAGCTAACGAAACGTCCAGAGGGACTAAAACATAGCTCCAGAATACGTAAATTCTATTGATGCAAATGTCGTTCCATAAACTTATATTGATTCCCATCAATTATTTATCCACCATCAGTATTGAATAATAAAATCATAGATCTAACATTTTTTATTTAAACGTCAAAATGAATTTTCCGAGACCCTTGAAAGTTGAAAAGGAACCGTTGCATATCAATAATACAACTCTCGGTTAACTGAATAACATTCACTATGAATAAATGACATAAGTTGAAATCCTGACAGGTCGCTGAGCTATCGTGAGGCACGTAGCAATGGTGGCTTGCTAAAGACATTTGACATTAAACCTTATCAATACAGGTTTAAATTACCTCCATCCGCCGTGTGATTCGATTGTGAATTGTGATCTAGTTCTTGATTAGGTATCAAGTTCTCATTATCAAGTCTATAAATACAATTTACGCTTTTCGATTTTTCACGATATTCAAACAAACAAACATCGATAACAACTAAAAAACTGTCCGGTATAAGCGTACAGATGTGGAATATCACAGTATGAAAACTAAAACCTATGTATTAACTTGATTTGTACTATATAGGCCTATCCGAAACTGAGGTGCATTAGTTAACAAGGCTTGGGGGTTACTGACAAGGTATTAAAACTGTTTACCAATTGTACAAGTGATCCATGGTTATTACAACCACTCAATACAGTGTTTCAATACGAATTCGCGGTATACAGGGTGTCCATGAAAAACGTTTCAAGACTTCGGTGAGTGATTAGGTACGTAAAAGGAAGATAAAGGTTCCAATAGAAGTATGGCCTAAAACGATATCCACCATTTTGTATTTTCCACAAAATATTTTTTGTTTCAAACATTTTTTAACGGATTATTTTCAAACTTGGTACTTGTTTTAAACTAGTAGACTACTATTGGTAACAAAATAACTAGCATGATCAAGCTCAAAATCCCAAAGGTGGCCATTTAAAATTTTAAAACTTAAATACTTTGTCAACGGTAAAATTTAAAATGGCCGCCATTTTGGATTTTGAGCTTGGATTGTGCTAGCTATTTTTCAATAATACTAATATACTAGTGTAAAACACATACCAAATTTCAAAGTAATCCATTAAAAAATATTTGTATTAAAAAATATTTTGTGAAAAATACAAAATGGCGGATATCCGTTTTAGGTCATACCTCAATTGGAATTTTTTTCTTCCTTTTGATGTACCCAATCACTCACCGAAGTCCTGAAACGTTTTTCATGGACACCCTTTATATTGAATGAATCAAGTCTGTGCGAAATTTTATGGTAATTGAAGAGGAAAATTTAGTGACATAATTAGCTACTATTTCCGTAAGTGAGGCGGCCCTGGTGAATAACACCGATGATACGGGGCAGGGCAGATGGGCCTGAATACGAACAGTGGTTGTATTTCCATTTTAATGGCGACTGAACACCGGTGATACAACGGGATGGCGGAATTATACCTGTGGAGATTATACCCTGATTTATAGACATGTTCATTATGTACACCACTGATACCGATACATTGTTGTTAACAATGGGCATTTCCAAACGCTTATACAGAACAGTGAGGATATTTAAAGAAGGAAGTTTAATCCGGTATGTTTCTCGTTAAATTTCGGACCAACTTATATTTTCATACTAAATCATTATAAAACAACGCCACACGAAGTACAAATATTAGAAAGAAATGTATACGTTAAAGGGATTGAAATAAGGATTGAAATACAACGTTGCGAATCAAATTGTATTTGTTATACGAAATACATAAAAATACTATTCAATATAGCATAAACGTCCTATCGAAGTACAAATAACAGAAATCTTAATTCTGAATAATTTGTTGGAATGTTAAAAAAATATGAAGATTATTCCTTCTATTTAAAATTAATTATTCTTTTATGTTCATAATATATACCTTCTTCTACATCTAAGACTGGAACGGTGGCGTGTAATACAGCTACTTGGATGTCACGAATTGTGGGTAGTTATAAGCGATGGTAGGTGGATGGGATATTCTCTGGTGTGGATTAACGTCCACAATTATGGATAATAAGTCCATCCGCAAATACCATTTTCATAATTAGACCAGTTCTTAATTCAGAGGCAGTGGCTGGTTTGGGACTCCACGTTAAACTGTAGGTCCCTTAGATATATGCCATGTTGGGCTCTTAATTAACAGTTCTGTCTAAGGAACATGTCAGACTTAGTAACGAAACTACAAGGTCCCGCCACAATCGTCTTAAACTCATTTATTATTCATACACAGGTTGAAATTCAGTAACTAACTACAGTAATTAACATTAAAAGTATAGTGATAGTATTTGTTCCGCAAAAATCAACAAAAATTAATTGTTATGTTACTATTTTAATGTGTATGTATACAGATATTTTCTAATTCCAGCTTCTGCGTCTGTTACACAAAGGAGATCTTAGATGACGTATTCTTAAATAGTTATTTCAAAATGTTTTTCATAAAACACCACCCACAGAAAGAAAACCAGGTGTGCAATGTAACAACAAGCATGGGAATTGTGTTCATATTGCAAAAGATAAATGAGGGATAAATTTTTATACACAAGCCACCACTGAGAACAGTTGGTGATCAAAATAAACTAATTGAAATTTTGATACCACCATGACGAATTGTGGTAATCATTCAACGATACGATTTAAAACCAACAATCGTCCAGGCCTTTTGGCACGGAACAATATCGCTGTAGCACACACAACGTCAACTGAGCAACCGCGTAAACCTACAATATTAAGCTGTTAAACTGTACAATTAAATGGTATTGAACTGTGGCCGAACATGTCATTAGCTCTTGATTATATCCGGTCAAACATGTCTGATGAGGATGGCGAGCACATTAATTAAATGGCCGACTTTACAGTGGCAAACAAACGCACCGCACCTATAAAGGCGTTTAGTCGCAAATAGAATCCAATTTGATTAAACCCTCATCAAAGATTCCAAGAATAATAATCGTAGCAGTTTGCTGAGCAGAAATAATTTTCTCTTCCTACTAATTGTTCATAATTTGTATGTGAAAGACCATCGGTCTAAATATTAGTAGTTTTTTTGTAAATTACAATGAACAGTTTAACACAAAAGGCAAAACGCGCACACATAACTATCATCCCACCAATAAAACGATATATATAATATTATTCTATAATAAAAAAACTTTTTAAACGTGTTTATTAGGTTTTAACAAACACAGAAGGTACACGATAGATGGGATAAAAACGTTTCAACTAAAATAGGCCTAGATCATAAATACCCCCATAGCAGCATACCTGCATACTAAGCAAATCCCCATTAATTTTGGAATTTAATTAATTCTGTTAAGTTAAACTAAGCTTAATCGTAGGTCAAATAAGAAAGTTGGGTCAATTTACTTAATATTAGGAAAACACGAGAAAAAGAGTAGACCTACTGGCCCGAAAAACATTGAAACATAGATTTTTCAACATGCAGTAGTAGACCTTAACTAGTTGAAGGGGTACAACAATTTTTATCAGAATAATACAAAAAATAAGGAAGCTATATATATGTGCTTAATATCCTTAATATTATTAGATAATAAGTAAGTCGGTTTGCTACCATGAGAAAAAAAGATTTTTCAGCATACACTGCCAGAATTAAAATGTATGAAAATGTACACAACGGCCTATCACAATATTTCCAATAATAAGCGAAATGTCAATTTTAATATTTTCCTTAGAATATTAACATTGGAACTCCAAAAGAGAACGTTCTGTGTTTATCGGTTTCTATATCTCAGTAACCGCTTGAGTTAGAACAAAGATAATACACTGTTTTTTCAGCTGATTTGGTTGGTAATAGTTAAAATGTTTATTTTAATTTAATTTTTTGGTAAACTATATGTAGGCCCTAAAACCTCCAAAAACAAATTTTGGAGACAACCTCCCCACCGGATAAACCAATTTTTCGAACTAATCCAAATAAATATGCAAAATTTGATACAACCCTACCAAATTTTGTTTCGATCGGGCTATTTTTAATAATCTTGTTTTGGTCTCTAGTTACCTCAAAATAATCATAGTCCCTGATTTAAGCCTGACCAGCAACGAGAATAGCCTCTTCCATATGGGAGATTTGCAAAAAAATTGTTAATCATAATACAAAATAATTGTTCAACGTACCTGCGAAACCAAAAAGAATTTATAGGGCGTACAAAAATGAAAAAAAACTTAAAACAAATCAACTCTCAAATTTATATTTCAATAACCCAAAACAAATTTATTTTATACAACTCACATTGATTTTACTTAAACTATTTTCAACATGATTTAGTTTGTAATGAACATAGCCGATCATGTTACGAGGTATCACAGGTTAAAATATTGACAAGCATTCAACTAAAATTCCCGGCTTTGGTCCCCTGGTACGTTCTCGCAAATGAGATATTTTGTCCGGCATCGAAACAAAAGGCTTGAAGTGGAGCTTTGACAACAATACACCGTGCATCTTTCATCTTTTGTCTTGGTCTTTAGCTACATTTTGAATATTTAATCCTACTCCGTTGGACAAAGCCCGACGTAAACAAAAGAATCCAGTCCACGGGAGCTACGGGATGCCCCAAGGGCGGCGAATAGGCCCGCCGATTCAAGTCTGGACTAATTTTAATATTATCCTCATCAGGGATATGGGTTATTCGTGTGTAATTTGGATTGTAACAAGTTTAATATCGCGCTATTTATCATTTCATTAGCTCCATCCGGTGGACCAAGGTCTTGTAGTTTTTATTTAACAATTTTGGAAACCTGCTCATGTGTTTAATGAGCGTTAGTAGGCGACGTGTCGTCAGCAAAGCAAGCGTCGTTGTGGGTGGAACTGCGACCGATATACTCGATTAGCAAGATATAACTCTGTTGTCTTGGGATAACGAGGGTTATTACGAGTTGATGGTGTGTTAAACATTGTCAAACTGTAACGAATGGCATAATTACATCAATCTATTGCTTGCTGATGAATTAGCCGAATACATGTAGTGTTAAACTTCACTAATATTTGTTTTCCTTATCAATCCAACACGGAATTTCTTAAGTGAAACCAAGCAAGTGTAACTAGAACATATTCGAAAACTTAAGTGATAACAACTCAAAGTGACTTCATCCTAAAACTTAGGTACCGGTATTGTTCACTGTATTTTATTCATGAGAGAAACATACAACATAGTTTAGACCCTACCTACCTAAAATATGTATTTAGTTTGTTATCCATAATAGTTTCAAATATGAGCAGTAAACTAAAACTGTTGTAATAAACTAAGAAAAAAAATGTTTTAGAAAAGGTTTACTTTCGTAGTTAAAAACCTTATCTACTTGTATCATGTTGACAGTTTAAATAACAGATCAATTTTTAATTTTTTAAAGACAATAAGTATAAAAAAATATTCATCCCTCATTACTCAATTCTAGTATTACTAATAAAATTCCCATATGCAAAGAATACCGACATCTAATAAATAGTATAAAATTGTATGTTAAATCAAAATTACACGTAAGCATAATTTGGCGTCTATCTCTTTAAACTTAAATTTTAATTCTTTGGAATCTAGGCTAGCTAAAAGCAAATATCCTCAATGGTGACAAAATCTATATAGATAAAACAAAGACCTGTTGGTGAGGAGTATTCTATTTTTGTACGGCCCAAAAGAACACTTTGTAAGTTCTACAAACGCAACCTAACGTAACATTTTTAGCCGAACGGTAAACACACCCCTACGGGTCGCGACCTTTCCAGTCGTTTAGGCGTGCCCTATCGCAATTTTTCAACATACAACTAAATCTACGAATCGTGTAAGTGAATTTTTATTTTAAACTTAATATCTCAAATCCTAATGTTGGCATTCATACTAAAGCAAATATCCGTGGTCTAACACTTATAACCTCTAAAACAAGTGTTTGCATTCTATGTAAGTAAATAACATCCTTGTCTAACATCGCACTTCCATCAAACCTAACTAACGGCAGATGTTGACACCCAATGTGAATGTTTACATACCGTATGAATATGTGAGACACATAAGCAGGCAGTAAAGCCACCCTCTGAGAGACTCCATGGCGCTGATGTCCAAGGACGAATCAGTTTGCGCATTTAACAGCCCCAAACGCACGCACAACACTTTCACTGCACTCGAGATAAGGTTATCAGTATAGAATCCGTATCCAGGTTCATGGAAGCACGCACAGTACACACTAGACGTCCGCGACCGCGCTGGATAGACTACTGAGTCGGCCCGGCGAACGGGCGAAGCTGCGCAGGAAACAGGGTTGCAACGACGCGCCGCTAGGGGCAGCACTTGCCGAGCTGTCGGCGACGCTGCATGAGAACAGCAACGCGCTCCAGTGGGACACTGAAACACCAGGCGAGCTCCTCTGCTGTTTCCGAATGTTAGCCCTACTGGAGTACTGTCAATTCTGATAGGATATTAACGGTTTATTATAGAGGTTTATATTTCACCTTTATGTCCCAGTTCAAAGATCACTTCAACACTGGTTGCGCCATACCCAAGTAGATGCCGAAGGGAATATCATAGTTTAATAAATTTATCACTCCCTCGAACGTCGTCATGAGGTGGATGAACACTTAACACGAACATTTAAACATATCAACCTGCGTCATTGAATTAGGTCATAAATAACAAATAAAACCACTATAATTCGGTTTACCATTTGAGAAGCACATTCCAGTAATGAGTAAATTGACCTACTCCAATGAGGACATATTTAGGACATAAGACAATTAGGATTTATTAACAGTAATAAATCCTAATTGTTATACTTATAACGTTATTGTAGACTTATAACGTTAAAATGCATTCAAATTAAAATATTAAATACACATCTCGCAAAACTTCTCTAAATATGAATAATATATTAAGGCGAGGACTGAATTAGTTCACATTGTTAAAATAACTAGTAAAATGGCTATCTCACAACTTTCCGGTATGTTCATCAAAAAGATAATCCATAACATTAAATTCAATTTTATACTCAATTAAAATATCTGCGTTATTTTTAAATTTAGCGCAACACACACGAACATAGGTAATAAAATAATTTGGGCAAGGTGTAAATTGAGATGCGACATGACGATAGTGAAATAACATTAATGCACCGTCGTGAAACGGAAAATGCAACACAGTTTAGTGGGTAAGCTCTTGCCTGTCTGACGTGCTCAACAATTTATTTCTAAATGAATGAAATTTTTATGCTGAGTGAAATTTTGTTCATTAGATCTAAGCTTGCATTCTGATTCGGATGGTGCTGCTGAAGACAAGATGCTGACAGACAAGACAAGACAGGACTTTGCTGTTATTAACAGAAAAGAAACTAAAATCACCTTATGGCCTTACTCTTTAAAAAACCTTGGATAGTTTAAAACGACTAAAGGATAACTGGGTTTCTGTTTAGGCTACTATAATTTGTATCGTTTGGATTGCAAGTAATTCACGGAAGTGCATGGGATGATTCAACAATTTTTCAAACAATAATATGTTATAATAATAAAATAAGGGTACTCTGGCTTTATTTATTTTATAATATATGATATTTATATAAACAATTTGACTACTCGGTAATATATTTTCTATCTCAATTTCCGTGCCTAATTCTAAAATAATATTCTTAAGCTGTTATTATTCTGAAACTAGAAATTTTTTTTTACAATTTGGAATGAAAGAAATTTACGGAAATACTATAATATACGCTAAATTAAGTATGGATTGTTTTTGCACACTAAATGTTTAAAAACATGTATTGATGTTAACGCCAACTAAATAACAACCTCGATTTTAAATTTTCCCAAATAAACTAGCAATTATTTTTAAAAAAGCCCAGCAAATGTTAAATTCGTCTGTCATTGTCAAACATTGTTCATTATTATTTCTTATTGTCTATCAAACAGAGAGCTAAATGGAGCTGTTTCGAGGAGATACTTTGATCTGTTGACATTGTTCGAGTAGACGTTTTGATGTCCTGATTATTAATAGTCTGTCAATAGTATTCAGTTTGTGGCTACTTCATCAGCTTAATTACTATTCAGTCTCTTAATTGAACCCGTTGCGAACAGACAGTAGAGGTCTGACTGTTTCAAATTTTAGTTACCTAGAAGACATGAACGTTGGTTGAATTCTTGTTATTAAAATTATAATTTTGCTTCTAAGCTGTATAGTTGTGTTAAATCAAAACGACAACTTGAATAATTCTTGTTTGTATAGAAATTACAATCTTTAGAGTATGTCCAAGCTCACAAAGATATGAAACCGGATGTCCACGAAGATGCTGTTATTTTTTAATTCATAAACCAGACGTGTTGGTTACGTTCCATATTCTTGAAAAACTACAGATTAATAAACATATAAGTTAATAAAATAACCTGACGTTTTATTTGATTCTAATCACTGTAATCAAAACATAGGGCAACATCAAAATTAGGGAAAAACATTTAAGGGTAAAATTACTAATATTATTTGCAATTAGTTAAAAACATCATAAACTAGCTGACCCGACGAACTTCGTAACGCCTATCAGTAAATAATGTTAACATTAAGGTTGGCCATGTTCTGAAGTCGAGTAGCAATACAGCTTCGTTGTGAAAGATAATATTTTCTGGGTCGCGGCATAGTGAATAAAAATACTGAAACGATAAGACATTTTAATAACATTCCCACAAAACAAATAAATCTGAGTGGATTGATTCAAAATTTTCTACTCCAACCTAAACCCAAACCAAACCTAACTGTAATACGGCTTTTATATGAAAAATATACGACAGCCGATTATTATAATAAACGTAATATGTATAAACATTGTACTTATTTTTTTATTTGGCCAACATATAAACACGTGACTTTTAATCAGACATAAAATAAAAATAGAATTACATAATCCCCAAAAACAGTAAACTATTAATGTGGCGAATAAAGTTGTCCATTTTGTACAGCACATATTTACTTCATAGTTTTACATTAATGAATGATTCAGATGGCATTGGATAGTAAAGCATATTGCTTATGGAAAGTAAAACAATCAGCTGTAGCTAAGAAATCAAATGTTTTCATTGTAGAAAACTAGTAAACAAACTTACTTTCCATAAGGTTAACATTAGAAATTTAAAACGCCATAAAATGGAAACTAATGGGGTTTTTGAAAATATTTTTTCACTAAAACCTTCCCGGACACATATAGAGCAACTTCCTAAAATTTCATGGTGATCGGGTGAGTAGTTTGGCAACACATAAAGGACATACATACATACATACATACAGACAGACATACATTCAATTTTATATATAGAGATAATAGCAACAGCTGTATTTGCCTTTCCAAATCGATCAGCTGATTTTGTCAACCCACAAAGAATTTTTAGTGGATTGTTGTCCCTGATGGGCAATCGCATTTGAAAATGAATATGGAGCGTTGACATATGTGCAATGGTGTACCTTCAAAACTCTATGTATAATTAATGAAGTTGGTTGAAGAGGTTGAATACTGTTGTTGATACCTCAGCATTAAAAAAAGTTTATGATTTATTTTGTTTTGTTGCCTTTAGTACATAGAGAATGATGAAGTAGAATAAAGAGTTACGCACCAAATCAATTCCTTTTATGGTTTACCCCTAGAATGTCTCTTTAATTATATTTCATTGAGTAACATGTTTAAACAGGAATTAATATGGAATGGTTTTGAAAATAAAGTTACTTTAAAGTAAACGGGCCATTCCTTTGACGCTCTGAAATTTTTTTAATAAATTATCAGAATCAAATGAAACTTCATAAACTTATGTATTTATTTCATCCGTTTCAATAATGGATAGCACAAATGATACGTCCAGTATATTAATTCCAAAATAGGTTAAAAACCTGAATAATAAAATAAGGATATTATATTATCCGTTAATTATAAATAATAAATTTTTTAAACCCGGATTTCCCTTTGTAAATGCAACACAAACATAATGAGTTTGATATAAAAGACTGAATGTCAGATATTGATACGATTAGTTTATGATGTGTAAACCATTTTTCATTTAACGTTTCATCCATTTACGTACTTTATTTTTCTGGGACGCCTTCTAATAACGCGATGCAATTTTAACCTGACGTTTGTATTGCCGCAATGACACAAACGGCGCTGGCACTACACGATGAAAACCAATTTTTATATCAATATATCCTATGACTGTAATCCACCAAAAAATGAACACTTCTTCGGGCATTTTATTAGATATACAAGGTAAACTTAAATAAACTCAATTTTTTCAATTCATAATTTTAAAATTCATCTCATGAATTAAACTTGTACATAGAAAATTCTCAAAAAGATTTTGAATAAATTACATGAATTGCAATTTTATGTGAGTTTTCAAGTAGAATAAATAGTTTGAGTTAATTTACTTTGTAACAAGAAATGTTGTCCTGATACATTTTTATATCGAAAAAACTTGCCATGATTTTAAATTTGTCTCAATTCACAAGAGAACAAAAAACGCGGGATGGCCTACGTATTGTACTTTCGATGTGTAGTATGTGAATAATTCATTCATAATTACGATTACTTTTAATTAATGATAAATATACTGCTAATTGAACGGCTATATTAAACTTCGAAAAGGTCTAGATTTGCTACACCTCTGTGAATTTCCTTATATTTATCTTAAATACATGACTTGTAATTTTTTTTTATATTTCATGTAAATGTAGGTCTAATGTTATAAGTTTGTTTATTTAAGTGTAATAAACACATACATGTGCTCATGTATTGCATATTTAGTATTATTTCGGTGTACACGTTTTTTCAATTTGTCTTCTTTATATTGCCAACAAGAATAGTCTAAATTGCGATTAAAAGATAAATTGAAAAAGTTAAATTATCAAATTGCCGGAATATTGATATATTGGTATTGATGGTATCAAAAACGGTATTATTAAAGACAAATATTTCAAAAAGTCGAAAGCAGATGACGCTCTACTTGACCGCTCTCTCAACAGAGTGCAGCACCACTCAGCTGACGTCTCGGTGGTTTGTTGTTTCTCGAAAACTTTGAGGTGATAAAAGTGTGTTACATATTTACGTGACAAGTCTAGTTCACTATTTATGAAGCCAGTTGTTCAACAGAGAATGAATGACGCCTGAAAACTTGTCATACACGTCGAACTGAAGCAACTATGTTCTGTTGATTTATATGTTTTAGTGAACTGCATTAAAGATACAAATGCCATTAGGGTTTGGTCCTCACATGTCTCGTTCCAAAAATTACTTAATTTGGCATCACTTGATAAACAATCAGCACTATTTATTCTCTATGAAATTTCATGCAGACCTTTTTTACTGCTATATTTTGGGTTTAAATATCTTTATATGGTTTTTATTTTTATATAAAATACTTTCTAAGCTTATAACAAGGGAGAAAAGTGTTAAATATATTAAAAAATATAAAAATAAAATAAAAATGTATCCAGGGATAAATTGTCCACACAATGTTAATTGTGTGTCTTTATTTCACATTGTATTAGCTATCACAAAAAGGGTGTAAAAATAGGGTCAATTGAAAATAGTAGACTTTACTATCCCAGAGGTCTTATGATTAAAAAATAACATCATTTGACTCTGAGAGCTTGCGTGATACCTTCAATAATTAATTTATGTTACTCAAAAATACTAAAACCAAAAAATACGTACAGTGCACCATGCGGGCAGTATCGTGCAGAAGTTCAAACTGTATCAGTAATAAGATTTAATAGGATTTATTTCTGCCATTATACAGTATACACTGCGATACGCTAAGTAAAGTTTACAGACACAAATACAGAAATCATCTCTTATATTATGTGGAATACAAGACAGGCCTAAACCATAAACTAAAACCTAAATTCTTTATCTAACAAGTCGTATTTTAAGTATACCTCTATAGAATAAAATCCTTAATATTTGAATATTTTTTAATTTTGTTTTTAAACTTAGCTAAGGAGAGCTCTCTGAATTTAACAGGCAGTTTATTGAAAAAACATATTGAAAATACAGGTGGTAATTTAGAGTTTTAGAAAGGCGGAATTGTGGAATTTACTAGACTTTGTTTGGGTATGGTATTTTACAGATGAGAATGGGGCAAAATTGTGGAGAGAAAGTTTTTATGTAAATGAGATTGCAGAAGATTTTTGCAGAAGAGGGAAGTGTTATAATATTCAATTCTGAAAATGTCCTTTACATGATTCATGGATCTGTAAGCCCAGCATTGCTCTAAGAGATTTTGTACCAGACGAAATTGAATACGAGGTTCATCCACAAAGATCATCCTCATAATTAGACCAATTAGTAATTCAGGGGAAGTGGTTCGGACCATGCAAGAGCCAACTACCATTTTCATCCTCCAAAGAAGCTGAAATAAAATTTACAACACCCAAAACTGGCATTGTAGTCACACAGTTAGGCCTAAAACTATATTGGTTAATGTATAATAAAATAATTGTCAATAAAATAAGTGTACAGTTGTTGGAGCAGACATGATAAAACTACTTTTCCCAAAATTGAAACTATTGCAAGGGGATGGTAGTCTCATGGCATTTACATATCAGCCCTTTTAAAGATTGGCGTAACTTTGGATGTATTTAAACGGCTAGGTAAACTGCATTTAATAAAAATTAAATAGATTGTATAGGTATTGGAATCTGAATTGTGCGATTTTTTTGGGAAGATCAAAATTGGACATGCCGTACATCCTCACTTCGAGAACCGCTAAGCTTACAGACTATTTTGTACACCATTTCACTATTAGCTAATTTTACTTTAAAGTAAATAAGAGTGTTGGAAATAGAATTACAATTGTTCAGCATGTCTTAGGTAGAGATACCAGTATCACGACTTATCTGTTTACTGACATTATTTGAAATACTAATAAAAACTCGTTTACTCAGTAGGAGATACATTAAAAGGTGATGTGCTGTGACCTAATTCTTTTAGAATAATTTCCCAAGCATTTATATGTATTTTGTGATATAATTATAGCTATGTTATATCCTTCAATTTTTAAATCTCTATGTTTTTTGTATACATTTATATTTTTAAAACCAATTTTATCCTGATTGTCTTTCTATGGGTTTCCATTATCATAAAAAATAATAAATACTCCTGAGCTGTACTTGTGGCCACGTGTATAGCGCTTGGTCCTTCCTTCCTTCCTTTTTACAGATTTCCTTTTTTTACAGATTACAGAATTTTAAGATTTCCTTTTTACAGTAAAACAGTGAATATTAAAATGTAACACCACAATATTTAATAAAGACGTCACAACAGACCTGCATACTCAGCGAATTCCATATCAATAATATAATAATAATAATAATATTTAACAAGTTTTGTTATTATCTGTCAGTAGGTATGAGAGTTATTTGCCTATTCTCCATAAGATTAACATGTGAAAAGAGTATGCAGGCTAGCTGCTATGATAAACACATAAACTATGGGTTTTAAGTATAAATGGGTGGATCTCAACCACATGAAGCTAAATATCAAGTTTCGTCCAAAAATATTGATTGATAAGTAAAATATTAATTTTCCCTCACCCTCCATAACATTAACATTGAAGCCCCAAAATACAACGTACTGTGCTTAGATTTTTTAATATTCCGGTTACCGTTGGAGATAGAGAAAAACTTTGAGGAACTAAACTGTGTTTTTCAAGCTGATTCTAATGGATAAAGATAAAATTAAAAAAATTTTTTAATTACATTTAAGAACGCAAAATAACAATCTTTGAGTACAAACCCCCCGCCAAACTACCCGTTCCAATTGACCAATATGTCTGGTTCACTGACTCTTCCGAGCAAATGTAGGAATACACGTCTCTACCAAATTTGGTCTCGATCGGACTATTTTTACGAGAGTTATCGTGTTCACAGACAGACACACACACACACACACACACACACACACACACACACACACACACACACACACACACACACACACACACACATACACACACACACACACACACACACATATATATATATATATATATATATATATATATACATACACAAAAATTTTAACGACTATTATTTTTGGCCTCTGGGCACTTTAAGCCGAAAAAATAACATGGTCCCGGGCTTAAGTCTTACCATGAGACATACGGTAATAGCTTCTTCCATATGGGAAATTCGCAAAAAGGTATGAGATTAGAATGTCATTTCAACATTTTCAATACTATGCAGCGCAGACCAGTCAAACAAGCTATTTACAGTGTTCCCTTACATTTATATTCACGTGTATTATTACATTACATTCAGGTACTAACATTCCCTTTAGACATATCCATTATCTAACCTATTTCCCACAGGGAAGTAAATACAAACATATAGGGGTGGTTGTTAACTTAATTAATAACCACCCCTGCACGATCCGATAAAATACATTTATCCGTTAAAGACGAGTAAATAAATTATTTTTGAACACTGGTAAAATATTGTCGAGGAATGATAGATTTCTGGTAGGTTTGAAATTATGATAAAATAGGTAAAAAGATCTAAGTAAATTTAAAAAAGTGTTTTACTACATGGTTCTGAACCTTTAAATTATTCACAATGGAATTGCTTGCAAGTGCAACATTTTTGTACACTTACGCTTTGAGGATAATCATTTTAGTAACGATTCCAGTTTAGAAATTGTTCCTGAAATTGAAAATTAAGTCCTTAAAATTGTAGTCAGAGGGTCGGTATACTAAAAGAACATTCAGTAATAATCTACTACCCTTATAGCACATACTTCCAGCAAGTAATCGAAACTAAACCTTGACATGCCAATGACTTCATAATTCAATTATTCACTCACATAGATTAGTAACGACAATAATTAGTTGCTAAAATAGACTTTTTTGTAACATACGACTACCAAAACATTTTCCTCCTCATTCAACAAATGTTCACTTATAAAGTCCACGTTTGCATGAATCTGGTCAAGCTGTCAGTTGTTTAGACTCTATAATATTTGATCAATTATGTTGATGTTATGGGAACGCTCCTAGTTCTATTGTCTTCATTATTAATCATGATATAAAGTAAAGCTTTAGTGGTTTAAAACTATATCACATATGATAAGTATTCTTTAACCAACGTTTTATTTGCCAATGGGTTTTAGTGTTATTCCTGCTCTCAAAAAAGTGGTTGTTTGAATAGATTTTTTTATTATTTGCTCATTTTCATTTTTAAAAGGCCATAATAAATTGAAAATATTTTTTTCTTCTACCATAGGGGAAGATTAAATCAATAATTTAAAAGTTTAAGTTTTCATCATAAATCCTTCTTCTAGGAATTAATTTTTAAAAAAATATATGTATATTTTCCGTGCGATTTACAGCTAATTATACCAGTCAGTAATATACATTTCGAATTAAGAGCATTCATATAACCTGGCGCATATCAAGTCGAACATGGCGCGGGTGAAGATCCATTATACACTCTGAGAGAGGATTATTCCGTCTTATCTCAGACAATCCTTTCGTCTCTCTCTTCTCTTCATACAATTACCAAATGAAAACATTTATATATCTTTGGTGTTCTAAGAATAAACTAGTTTTCTATGTAAAATACTTGGGCGGAGTTTATTTTAAAACATTAAGTTTTATAATTTGGTTGTGTTGATAATACTGAAAGTGCAAAACAGTTTCACCATGAATGTTTTTAGTCCATTTTAATCCCTATGGTTAGATTTTTTTAAGTAATCATAAGTAAGTAAATTTTTAGCCAATCGTCAAACAACTATCATTGTAATTGTCAACTCTTGCATCGTGTGCCCCATAAAAGTACCATATTTTAATTTATTTGATATTGTAAATTTTTTAACAGTATTATACATGTACGTGGTATATAAGGTGTTGCTAAAAAGGTGTTTGGTTCAGTACAGTAAATTACACTGACCCTTCAATTGTTGGAGGTATTTAAATTTGTATTAAAGCGATCTTCACGATTTTTTTATTATTTTAATGAGGAAAAAATATATAACTGATGCTTCAATTTAGACTATCTAATCAAAACTAAGAACTACTACAAATAACTAATAGAAAATTTAAAATAATAAGGAATTTAAAGTAAAACCTGTAAATAAATAGAGAATTATTTGATTTAAATCCTATTTTACCATAACTTGAGTCAATATTGACAAGAGATATATACTTCGATTTTTTATTATTTTATATTCTAAAAATGGCTTGTGCTTTAATAGGGATTGATATTAAAAAGTTAAAATACTTCTCCCGTAACCCATCTTTAGAGGTGAGAGTTGGAAAAAAACTATGTCTATCCATAGTGTCAGTAATTTTTTATAACTTTAACAACAAATATTAAGTAAATGTATTAAATAATACTAATAAAGCTTCCTTTTATTTATTGATATGAGAAAACAACTGACTTAAGATGAAAAGACTTCTTTACATTTATCTAGTTTATAAAGTGTTATTATTGTTGTTGAATATTATATGCACAATGCTATTGATCAATAAGAGAAACTGACGGCTAACATCAAGTGAATAATAAAAGTATAATTATAAAAGTATAGTTCATAAGTTCATAACCGACCATGGGATTGGGAGATACGAGTTTTTATGGAGAAACCTTTCAT
The DNA here is from genome assembly GCA_023375725.1 of Nephotettix cincticeps. Lineage (NCBI taxonomy): Eukaryota > Metazoa > Arthropoda > Insecta > Hemiptera > Cicadellidae > Nephotettix > Nephotettix cincticeps. The sequence continues at coordinate 24,220,847 of CM041786.1, read as the reverse complement.
GTGATTTTTAATCATATAGAATATTTTTGTTTTTCGATGATGAATAAATATCAGTCAAATATAAAGTATACATAAACAAAAAGGTGAGGTGTGAACGTTCATTCAAATTTTGACATGGACTTGTCTTAGCTCTTAGGGGGGTGTTCGTGATTTTTAAGATGGAAAATATGTAACAGATTTCCATAGAAACTGCCAGAGCTATTGCGTTGAATTTTTAATAAAAAAGAATAAGAACAGCTGTTTCGATGAACTGAAAACATTCTTTTTAGACATATCCATGATCTAACCTATTTCCCACAAGGAAGTAAATACAAACATTTTTTTTTATTTTACACAGATAGACATTCTATCTTTAATGCTACATACACGCGTACAACGATGCGATATGTAAGCGGTATTATCCGTGGCTAACACACACACCCTTGATATTCTCCTACCTCTGTTTTGAAGGAAAATTATAAATAACCACATGAAAATAGAACAGAAAATATTTCTCTAACAAAGGTGATGTCAGAATTACTCGAGATAAATCTAGTGAGGAGCGCTGTAGATTAGTTGCCAATTACAACGACTGCTGGAGTGAGAACTAATCCTAACGCAGTAGAAAATATCTGGATTGTCTTTATATAACCTACAATTTACGTTACTTAGTGTTTCTCTAAAATCAGATCAGTGTCTTTACTTACGCTTATGTCGGATTTTTTTAAAATATCAAGGTTATCAATGAATCCTTAGTTCTGGTTTTAGCACTTACTTGCATAAATAACAAATAAAATAATTAAATAACGTTCTGTTCAAGTTATATGCGACGTTACTAAAATACTTCAAGTAATGTAAAAGAAAAAAGTTATAAGAAGTATATATTTGAAACTATTTTTTCAATATTATTTTAATAGCGCTTTTCATTAAGGTATTCCGTTGGACTCCAAAAGTATTCATGTCATTTATATGGAAATTGAAATATATTTACTTTATGATTATAATTTTGAACATAACAGTTTTGAAAAATATATGATTGTGTTTACGTTTGCATCTAACTTATTTTGTCTTTTATATTAATGTCAAGCTTATTGAAAAATTATTACAAGAAAAAGGTAAAACAACGTTCTGTTCAACTATATCAAGTTGACTTAATTGCATGCTAAAAATGTGTAGGAAATTTATATTTTAATTAATTTGTTGTATATAACACAGTGCATTTGAATAGGGTCGAACTCCAAAATAATTTTATGTGATGTACAAATAAAATGAAAATATTTAATCTTGAACTACAAAACATAAGAGAAAACAAGATTGGTTAGAAATTGAAGGTTGTAAGGCTAGGTCTGAGGAATCCTATGATAATTTCAATGCCAGAGCAGTAAATCTGAATCCGAAAGCAAAATTGATAAACTTACATTTATCAAACGCCATTTCCAACCCAGGTTATCAATTTTGCGATTGGACGTTAAAAAATCGGAAGCGATGAATACTTAAATAGGTTAAGGATTGAAATCGTGCAATGCTATCTGACAGTGGATCAAACTTCATTGAAAAGTCTTATCAGATGAGTAACTTTCCACAGGCATTAGCGAACTTCAATTATCTGTTAATAATTTAAAGCTTTAGTATTGTTTTCAGGCATACTAGGTAGATAAATCACATATATAATGTTTATGTATTTTTAATTTATCAACATCTTGTTTAAAAAACATTTTCATATCCTTGAAATAAAGCAATAATACATAATGTTAATGCTTTATACAGTATAAAATTTTCGATGGATACACATGTTCTTATTTATCCCTAAATAAATAAATATATTATATATATATATATTCTTAATTACTTATATTTTATCATATTCATGCATGCCTTCAATCCAGAAGTGCGAGCTTTTCTGGTCATGTAGGTGTAATTTTGGATTAAAATCCTGGGTACATTCAAATTACATGAAACTATGTAATTTGAATGTGTAATTTAAATTGATTCTACGATACAATCGGTTATAGACAGTAGTTACTGCTAGATCTGCTCATGAGGTTCAATAGTAACACTTTAATTAGTCTAAAAGTAAACCTTTTAGTTTATTTTATTTTTATTTTAATATATTTTTTAATATATAGGCCTATGAATGATTATGTTTTCAATATATGACAAGTAATGTTCGATACCAAATCGGTTTATGACTCATCTATTTTTTTGCCTGCTGTATTTCTGATTTATGCTCGCAAACAACTTTTTTCCTCTAAAACCCAATGGACCTTTGAAATACTCGTAGAATGGTCCAAGCAGTTACGTCAGTTCAGGCAGATGTTTTGTTGAGTCCGACTGAGATAACGTCAAGCTGTTTAACAAAACAGCTGTGACGAGCTTACAGCTGATCAGTCGCTCACAAAACAACCTTTTGCCACACGGTTGCACCTCCCTCGTCGTATCCCATTCTCGTAAGTCATGTTGTATGTTTTAAACAAGTTTATAGTTCTTTCAAAGTTTGAAATGTAGAGGTATTCCGAGAGTCATTCAAAGCATAACATGTACACATGTTGTCTGAAATTATTATTTTTTATTTGTTTAGTAGTTAAGTTATACTCTATTCTACTTATATTACGTAGTACTGATTTTATTTTACTGAAAGTTTCTTTTGCAATAAGTACTTCATTACTTGGTAGGTATTTATGTATTTTTACGAGGGTAAATCCCGATGCACCATCAGTGAGGAAAAATAGGTACACTCCTCGGTGTGTGGGACTCGCACCCACTAACCCCTTGCTCGCCTCAGGCTGAAATCCTCCTCGGAACCACCTATTAAGGTATTACATCAAGGCGCAGCCTCATATATGAAGCCGCATTGGCTACAACATCTCCTTAGCCACCTGAGGAAGGATCAAAGCTGATTTTGATCCTCTTCTGAGTTTTTTCTCTTGAGAACTTTCTCGACTAAAGATTACTTTTTTATTATTGCAATATTTAATTATTACAATATTTGTAGGCCTTTATTATTATTTTTTAATAAATTATTATAAAGTAGTTTTTCTATATTTCTATATTATACTACAAACAAATAGTGGTATAGATTCACAGAAAAGATAACACAATTATGGCTATAAAATATGTTTTAGGATAGAGAAACTTTTCAATAACGACAATATTTCTTCACAATTACTTAGAATGAGATCTAAATTAGTGTACATTAAATTAAATCATATTATTTGATAAACTATTTAAGCTAGATTTTCGCTAGTTACGCCAATATTGTGATGGTATTACTAACAAAATTTGCACTTGTTACAGTAATTAAATTATATACATAGGATCTAATGAGGTGTAACTTTAGCAGTAGTACATTAATACGCTTAAAATCATATTCAAACAGCAACCTACCTCTTACGTTTTCATAAGGCATCTGAACGTAATAATTTGTTGTTTGAAAAAGAAGTCAATATTACAATCAGGTTAATGTAATTAGCTGAAATTGAGAACTTACATATAATACAGAGTATACATACAAAATGTTTGTGATATGACAAATAATGTTCCTCTGGTGTGTACAGCTTTTAAAATTATTAATGCTCAATGCAATGAAATGTTGTTTTAATGAAAAATTGTATTTAAAATTCTGTGTATACGTGTAAAATATTTTAGACAGCATAAAATATTGTTTACGGAATTTAACACTGAACGGATAAAAATAAATAAAAACTATTTTAGATGAAATTATTTATTATATGTAAAATAAAACATTAACTTAATGTACATTGCTTTCTTTACTTTTGCTTTCTATTGCTTGCTTATAAAAGTAAAGTATTTAATTATATATATAATTATGTGAATATAATACGGGTCGAAAAAGCTTAGAACAGTTTAAAAACACGTTTAGACATACAATTTATAAATTACAGCATCAGTGGTCTTGAACAGTTTTTACCTAAAGTGAATTTGAAAACTTTGAAGAATGAAAATTTGAATACAAATAATTAAAATGATATTATTTAAAATTAACTACAATTTAAAAAACGTATTTTCTAAAATATTCACCAACTTTCTTTTATAAAGTTTATAAACAATGTTTTAAACAATATTTTACATTGTTTAAACTATTTTAGACATTTAAAATAAAAATAAAAATATATTGAAAAACTATTAATTTGATCTAATTTAACATTTTATAGCCATTTTATTGAATTAAACATTAATAATTATAAATCAAACCCCTTTCCTACAAGTTAAAAAGGTCGTTAACATTTTTGTGGGATATGCTCCCCTCCAAGAGGTAATATTAATCTTTTTTTAGTGGGGTTTATTGGGTTATGTGATCTTAAGCTACACACCAAGTTTCATGTAATCTCCACGAGGAAAACAGCGGGCGCTCTCAGATAATGTACTGGGTTTTCTATGGAAAGTTCTATGGAAAGTATGGGTTTTTTAAATGGAGTACATTTAACAGTTTCCCTGAAACTATCAGTTGTAGAATAATTACTCATGAAACTAACTTGTTTAGCTTTCTGTGTTGTAACCATGATAGTAGTCAAATTATATTATAAATTTATAGTTTTGTCAGAACATTTTAAATATTTATTTATTTATATTTAATTAAAACATTTTGAAACCTCATTTTTACAGACATTTGGGTGGTATCGTATTATTTTGAACCCAAATAAATATAAAAAATATTATTGCAAATAAAATTAATTGTTGACAGCTTATTTCATAAATTCGGATTTTTACATTTTAAGGGTTTGAACGAATGGAGTACCCTTATAAATAAAAAAATGTAAAACCCGCATTACATACTATGGATATTATACATGCCAATTAGTATATAAATTGAGGTGGTACCAGATGATCACAAAACAGATTGATAACTTGGAACTTTTTATAAAAAAAATACTTTCTTCTAGAAAGTGAAAATTGAAAAATCGATATAAAAAAACGTGAAACCGTAAAATGCATGAAAATGGGAAACTGATTAATTATTGAAATCAAGTGCTTTACTGGGAGTTTCAAGTCACTTTATTTATATGACCATCTTGACCTTTAAGATAGTTCTGCAATCATCATAGACTTTGGCTGAGTTCAGAGATTAATTACCCAAGAAAATAACCGATAAAGAAAAAATGATGTAATGTTACTTGATTATTGTTTATCACACAACTAGTGAGTTGTTTTAATCTGTCCAAGTGAAAGCCTTTACTTATTTTCGTTTAATTTAGAAGTAATAGAAACGTTCTAATTTTAGGAAAATTCTCATACAAAACTGAGTAAAAATGTTTGTATCTACTTCCCTGTGGGAAATAGGTTAGATCAAGGATGTTAAGATCACTTAAGGGAATGTTTTCAGTTTATCTCAATAGAGAAATTGTTCTTATGTTTTGAATTTTTGTATTACAATTTGCTTACACCTCGTAGATCGCTAAGTGATATCCATGTCAAACTACTGTGAATGTAACAGATGTATTCTGAACGTATAATACAGTATTACATTTGTGATAGAATTTACACTTTGATCAAGTTTTATCTAAATTCGAAAGTATTAAGGCTAAACTTTAAATGCACAACAAGTTTTAAATAAATAAATCTTTAATCACATAATTTACAATACTGCAATAATATAGTGCATGCAAGTAAAAGCTAGGCTTACCTCAGACAACATTGCACAAAAATAGGGCCTCTAAGACAGTGTCCGTTTAGGGGTTCCATTAAACAATATACACAATAATAAAAGTTCGGGAGCCACACAATTAAATATAATACACTTTCAATGTGAGTTTGGACAAACAAATTAAACAGTTAAATCTAACGCTCTATGAAACAATTTTGTTTATAATACAGTAAGAGCTATAATTTAAAGCTTAGATGTAATAAGAAACAAACAGGAAATTTGTTAAATATTTATTTATTTCAATAATATTACGCTTTTATATATTGGCCACCATAAGTGAAAAAACTACTTAACATATAGGATCATGTTAACTAGAATAATAACAATAGATTACAAAAAACAACATCTTTTAATGTACTATGATAATTACTAATATATAAAATATTAATATATTAATATGTGGCATGAGGTGGGCCTAAAACACTTTAGCTTCATAAAATGTGGCAAATATTCCTTTACAAAATAAATGCATGATTATTAAAATTACAAAATTAGGTAAATTATGCTATCTATAAAACATAAAACAACTAAAACATTTAACAAGACATCTAATAGGTTACGAAATAGAACAATTTAAAACAATGTGTAGTACGTAATAAAAGAAAATGATCCATTTACAAATAATTATTTATTTACTTGCATAGAAACGGATATTTAAAACTTATTCAGGAAAAGTTTCTACTCTAATCTTACATCACAGAATAAGTTTACAATTACCATTGGCCGATCTTACAATATGCAAAAACTGCTCAGTGCAAAAATGCCCATAATTTACTTATTTTACATGTATTTGCTATTTTTAGAGGTTAGCGGCCTCCTTTTCCCGTCATAATAGACAAGAGGTCTCTGCATGGGGCGTTACGAGCCAAATTTAGGGCACACGGCTGATCTGATAAAGACTGATTGTGGACTCCGGGATCCGAACCAAAGCATTTACTGGATTTTATTGTCTTGTTTATATTGATTGTCCAATCTATTCAATTGAATACCTCGCTTTTGATGTGGTTTAAAATCATGTCGAAATTAAACAGATAAGTGTGATATTCCGGTTCAACTCGGACGTCTTTCTGCAAACTTCATTCAGCTGTCAACCTTGTCCTTGATCGAGTCTTGTTTTGTTTATAAACAAATGCGGTTTCACGAAAAATAAAAAATATCTTGCTTATCGATCTAACGGTCTAGTAATCTTGGAGGGTCTAATCTAACCCGACAAGCAAGTGTTGAATCAACACAGATTAATTAATTTATAAATCCTTCGAAGAAACTATTGTTGATGCACAATTTGATGATATTCCGTTTCAAAATTCAATCACTACATCATCCCCTTCAGTTGCCGACTCTTTTTCATCTTTGATACGTATACCTTTTTTCATATATTCAGAAGGTATAAAATTTGAACTTCTTCATTTTTCATGCATCGAAAGTTTAATTTTCATTGGTGTTCGAAGGGTGCAAAATTGTTATCAATGCTGAAAATGGTAAAAAATACGCTTATTTCTAATGATATTATCAAGAAAAGTTCACAATTTGATCCATTAATCGTGGAATCCATAAATCTTCGGGGAATTTGTGATACCTTATGTTTGTACCAATCGTTTGTTTTTTTGTAATTTTTAATTTATACACAGCACAAGAAGGCATTAAGCCAATTTAAATAAATCAGTAAACAACAAAGATCGACTTAAGTTTTTCGTAATAAAAACAAAAACATTCTGAATTCCAATTAGATGTTTTCACATTTGCATTCAGCATGACGTCAGTGTTAAACCGGTATAGTATACCTATCTATCTTTTCACCATCGTTAAAAATAATAAATGTTAGGTTCGAGTAGTTAGAAGGTAGAAGTGTATGTTTGATATCAGCTGTTTGTGTATTCGTTCATTTATACTGTTTGTTCATCAAGGTTCTTTGCCCGGAGACGATGCCCGAAGCGACGCATGTCTCCAAGCTAGGCGGCGCCTGCCCCGTCGGCCACCGGTGTCTGCAGAGAGTCTGCATGGAGGAGGCGAGGGCCCAGGAGACCTTCCTGTTCACGTCCGAGTCCGTTGGAGAGGGTCATCCTGGTAACACTTACCAACTCTTTCCAACCTTATGTGGCTAAGAAGGCCTGATGAAATACCAAAACTCATAGGGAGTGTCAGTACTGTGGTGTTTATACATGTGTCGCATGCGTATACAACACACTATAAATATGAGTTCAAAAAAGCTTCGTTAGCGAGTTACGACTAGCAAAGGATTTAATTTGACATAAAATACACTAAACTAGACAACTTAATCTACTATAAAAATCATAGAAAACTAATGTTCGTGTAATCATGGTGATCTGTAGTTGACCAATTCATTCCCGCGTGTTGTCATCATCGGTTCATACTACATCTCCACCATCCACGACTTGTAATCAACTTCTTACATTTTTATTGTTTCACTTTTGCAAGGTATATTTTTGAATTTCGTTCTTAAACTTGAATGGATAGCAACTTACTTTTTACTACCTAAAATCTCACCTATAATATTTCCCAACATGGCGCAGAAAGAAAACGAATGTTCCAAATAACCTCTCCTTAATACCAGTCTCAAAAATTCAGTTAATTGATTTCGCATGAAAAGTAAAAAAAATATTGGTCAGAATAGCAAACGATTACAAGATTGATAAATATAATTGGTTCTAATGCCCTAGGCGGCTCTCTGACTGTATTTTCTTAATTCAGAAATAGAACATTCATACATTTAAAGAAGCTGTCCAACCCCTGGTAAAACCTGTCTATTTAGTGTGACCGGCTTCCCTATCACATTCGTTCCTTTTTGTCTTTCTTCAGCCATGGTTGCCTCCCGGTGGGAATCTGAACTCCCGATCTGTCCAGAATTCTCAGTGAGTAGTGTGTCTCCTTAATGTACACCTGGAAGGGGTGCACTTGAGGTTGGCGCTTGACCTGCTCCAGAGAATTTCCGGGTTTGGCACTTTTCTGTTCCCTAGAAGTCTTCGTTATCTAGGAGACGGACGTTTTTTAGTTGGTGCATGAATCATCTTAGGCTGATTGATTGATTGATTTCTTCATTTAAAGTACAGTAGTAGAGCTATTTAAGCACTCTCTTACCTAATGTAACTACATAAATGCAAATTCTTTTAAGGAATCAAATATTGATCAAATTCAAACAAAACTAATCTTGAAGGCTAATGTAAATCCTTAAATGAAACTTTTAAGATACAATTAAATTCATACCTCCATCAAAAATTCGATTGTTTATTAATAATTATTTCAATAGTTTACACAATTTGTGGTAATTTCTTTTTAATCTGATTGGTTCTGCAATGGCATGTCATTCTCGGTAACCAGTGACACAAAAATGATTTATTATACACAACTGTCCTGTGAAGTGGGATCTAAACATTCGAGTCTCCTTCTCTAGTACCTCTTCCACTAATGTCTTTTAGAAAAATAAAATTTTGTGCCAGGGACATTGGAAGCTTAGAACAAATCGCTTTATGTATAAATATTAACAATTTATATGCCCTTAATTTATTTTCAACCAATTTAAATAATGATAAGGTGTAATGTGGTCATCTGCTGTTAAACGCATAATGAATGTGATACCACAATTTTGAGCTCTTTGTAGGCGTATCCTAAGTCCAACAGCCATATCATTACAAACAACAGAGCTATAATCTTAAATTTGGAATACCAACGCATTTACCAACATTTATTTTTTTGATTGAGGAATAACGAATTAAGATATTTTAAATGAATGCACCGCTAAAAAATATCTGTTACAAGTCAAAACCATTTGGTCAGTTCATGACAGTGTATCGTTGATTATAAGTCCAAGATTTGTTACGAAAGTGTTATTAGGTACAATCGTGCCGTCAACGTTAACGGAACATTGTCAATATTAAAATACAATTTAGTTTTAAGTTAAGTGTAACCAAATTATTGGCTACGTGGTCAAAGCCAATCTCATGATCTAGATTAGTTTGGAAGTTATTTTCACTTCTCTGAGAATAAGGTAAACTGTACATGACAGGAAACATTTCCCTTCCTTCCCCTCTTCCCGTGCAACCTTCCTCAGGAAGACGAGCCAACCCAGTTTTTCTGGAGATTCCTTATCCTCCAGAATATAATATCTTGCTAGAGATGTTTCTATAGACTGATTTTTGTTCCAGACAAGATGTGTGACCAGATCAGTGATGCTGTACTGGACGCCCATCTGCAACAAGATCCTAACGCTCGGGTAGCCTGCGGTAGGTAATCTTTCATTGAAACTATAAGGTTGCACCTTAACGAAGTTGTACTTACTAGTTACCTACTTAGTTCCTAGGTGATAATTCTCTCTTAAAATAATAAAAAATATTTATTGATCCTTAACAACTACAAGTATTTCGTCATCAATGTTTTTGTAACCAAAATTGAAAAAAGATAATAATGTAAGATTAAATAATCTTAAAATACGATAGTAAAAACATAGTTAATTAAATTTTGTGATCACAAAGGTCCATTGTTTCCTTCCATTAAAACGTATTGAATTCCTAATTTATAACTATTTCATGTAATGGTATATATTGTAATAAGCTTTATTAGAAAAAGCGTTCAAAAAGTATTTACTTTGTTCAGTTTTATATAATCTGACAGTCTATTTATTGATATTACACCCCCAATTGCTTGAGGACTGGTAATTTTTAATCCATTTCGTTAAGATTAAAATATATACGAGTATTATAACCATATCAGTATTAATATATTTGCATATACCGGGTGTCCAGCCTAAAGTTTTCCAATAGCTAACTTTTTCATGACTGACAATAAACTTCTTTTGGGGGATCCCATATATCTTTTCTGCTTTTAGGCATAAATTTAGGCATGATTTCTAAATTTCCTGCTATTCAAACGACATCTTTTATTATGATGTTAGATAAAAAATGTGTTTAAAACTGTTTAATCTTGGAATTTTTCCCTAGAGCTAGCCACTCAGTCTCTAGAGCATTTTAAGCTTCAATTTCACTGTAATAAGGAGCCAATGTGCAATTACCATCAGTGCACAGCAGTGACTTTCGGTCGGTTGATTGATAAGGTTACAGTGAAATTAAATTTTAAAAATACTCGCCCGTAAGAAGTTTACTTTAAGTTATTAGAAAAATAGATAGCTATTAAAAAAACTTAGACTGGCCACCCAGTATATGGATGTATAATTATAATACTATAAATTGGAATACCTTTTTATCGCAACAAAATAGATTAAATATTTCCAGTCCTCCAGCAATTGGGGTGTAACATTAATGAATAGGCTATCAGATTATATGAAACTGAACAAAGGAAATCTTTTTTTAATACTAAGCCGTAATATTGCCATAAATTTTGAATCCCTCTTATGCCTTAATAACGATAGTATTTTGATTGTACAATAATTGTACTTATTTTTAGCAAAATTAGAAGACCCAATAGAATGACTGATTAATCTAGGAAAATAGAGATATTATTAAATTTTATAACACGTATCTGAGGGAATGAATTTATATTAGCCTTTATTGGAATAATCTGTCAAAATAAGTTTAATGCCCCTCTTCAAAATAAAAATAATTAAGATCGTACGTTTTAATAGGGATAAATTTTTATAAAAAACGAGTATAAAAGAAGCTACATGTAAAGTGCGGGGGTTTCTGTTGCGAAATGTGTATGTAAATTCTTTGCCATCATTAATGTGATTTGTGTGTAATTTATGTGCTTCTGGAAACATATACGAAAAAAAATCTTTCATTAAGCTAAAATACAGAACTATAACGATATGAAAAAGCACGTCTTATCATTGTCCTTGATAATTTCATTGCTAACTAATAGTGGGAATTTCATTATCTTAATTAAATTCAAAAGTTCTCTGGTAAAATGAATTAAATAAAAAGCACAGTATTTCCTCATGAATAATTATTGTTGTTTTTACTAGCTCATTATGGACAGTAAAATTCTAATTTAAATATATATTTTTATGAATCTCAACACTGTTCATCTTACCGAACAGAGAGTTGAGAAAATGTTTAAAAAATTAACACATCTTCTTGTTGGATTGTTATTCAGTCACTTTGTAAATTTCCAGAAACTGTAACAAAGACTGGGATGGTTCTGCTTTGCGGCGAAATCACATCAAAAGCAGTTGTCGACTATCAAAAAATCGTCAGAGACGCTGTCAAACACATTGGTTATGACGACTCTTCAAAAGGTATAATACACATAATACACTTTACACTCACTCTTAGGTGAATGTAATAACTGATATCACTCTCAGTATAAGACTTTGTTTTCAAGAATATAGTACAGTATTAAAAAATACTCAAAACAATAATATTATATATGTCATAATTTTTAAAATTACACAATAGTAGATTTACTGTATTATAAAAACCCAATCTAAAAAATTATTTTTTGTTATGTTATTTCAATGATAATATCCAAAACCTATTATCTGCACTTATGGCCACACAAGGGTTTATTTTATTATGTACTGCAATATAATATTAAAATATATCATTATACTATTTTAATTTACGTTTTTATTTTATTTAAAAAAATGTATTATAATAGTCTCAATAAACTTATTAGCTGAAAGATTGATGAAATTATAAATTTATAACATTACACACAAATTCATTAACTAATTTCAAATCCTCAGGGTTTGACTACAAAACATGTAACGTCCTGGTGGCATTGGAGGAACAATCTCCCAACATCGCCAGTGGGGTCCATGTTGACCGAGACGAAGAGGATATTGGCGCCGGTGATCAGGTGATTATATGACCTCGTGTCACATTGTGAAATCTAAGGGGTTTATTGTGAGATGAGTATATAGAGGATATTGGTGCCGGTGATCAGGTGATTATATGACCTCGTGTCACATTGTGAAATCTAAGGGGTTTATTGTGAGATGAGTATATAGAGGATATTGGTGCCGGTGATCAGGTGATTATATGACCTCGTGTCACATTGTGAAATCCAAGGGGTTTATTGTGAGATGAGTCTATGGTGGATATTGGTGTCGGTGATCAGGTTATTATATGACCTCGTGTTACATTGTGAAATCCGAGGGGTTTATTGTGAGATGAGTATATAGAGGATATTGGTGCCGGTGATCAGGTGATTATATGACCTCGTGTCACATTGTGAAATCTAAGGGGTTTATTGTGAGATGAGTATATGGAGAATATTGACACCAGTGATTAGGTGATTATATGATCTCGTGTCACATTGTGAAATCCAAGGGGTTTATTGTGAGATGAGTCTATGGTGGATATTGGTGTCGGTGATCAGGTTATTATATGACCTCGTGTTACATTGTGAAATCCGAGGGGTTTATTGTGTGATGAGTATATGTAGAATATTGGTTGCACCATTGATTAGTTGATTATATATAAGAGCTCGTACAACAAATCTAGAAGGGTTTATTAATAATGCTAAAAGGGGATGAATATAGTGTGAGCATTTGCACCGGTGATAAGTTGATTATTAGAGCTCATAACAGTCATACAACATTGTGCAATTTAAAGAGTTTATTGTTATATAAGTATAATGAGAATATAGGCCTGGATGATTTTTGGTTGAGCTTTTAAGAGGATTTATAAATTATACACCTTGAAGCAGTTATTGTGGGATACATGTAAGGACTGTTCACAGTTTATATATTATTGACTACAAGTTGATTCCTAAGTAAAAAAGTACGTGAATAATCATGCAGAGTTGTATTAGGCAGAAAGTACCCTGAAATGTCTACCAATTACTTTAAAGAGCTAAGGGAATATCTTTGTATAGTAATAATAAATTATACGTTGGAATGTAAGAAACTAGGAAAGTGGAAAAGTAATATAAATCAATGGGAATAATGAGAATTACTAAGAACTGGATAGCATTGTACTTTACCATGGTGTTAAGACAAAGACCATATTGATTGGTTGGACGGGCTACTTATATTAGCGAATAAATAGGAGTCAAATCTCCGATTCCTAAACCAGCTTAATAGTTTTTGTTTTCTACAGCATTTAAGTAGTGTTATTATTTTTATCCCTTCCTGTTGGATGTGTACAAAACATCTATTTACTGCTGTTTCAATTTTACAATTATTATAATGACAATAATGATGGCTACTTTATAAATATTGGAATAAACAATGTAATATATCGAGCGTGACGATTTTGCAAAAGTGTAGCTCACCTGACTCGACTTGGCAACCGACTGGCACTTCCAAATGAATTAGTTGTAAAACCAGACTCGTCAGAGGACATGCACCACGAATGGAAGTACAGTACTGTACTACAACCCGAACTCTCGCTTTTCCTCTCCCCAACTTCCTCGTGGACTTCCCTTTCCTAATCTCCCTCTTCACTCCACACCGATCCCATTACCCCACGACCCCACTAGGTCACCAGTTCGCTTACCAATCGGTTCCTTTGGTGACAAAACCTGTTCATAAATTGCTGATTTCTTGCCATTTCGCAACTGGTAACAATGTTTCAGGGTTTGATGTTCGGGTATGCCACAGACGAGACGGAGGAATGCATGCCCCTGACGGTGGTGCTGTCTCACAAGCTGAACCAGAAGGTGGCTGAGCTGAGGAGGAGTGGCGAGTTGCCCTGGGCTCGCCCTGATACCAAGACTCAGGTATTGCACCCAATCATCCAACTCACACATTAACAACAAAAAGACTACACAAACACACATACGAAAGTTATCAGCTATTTCTATAGTTGACTTTTAACCGTATCTCTACATCTGAATTGGATGCATTATGAGAAGAGTTAAAAACATACGAGTAGAATACGTCGTAAGGGTGTTGGATTTAGTGTTCGGGCATCGCTAAGCAGTTTCTATGAAGCTCTTGACCCTGTTTCGTGAATGGAGACAATTGTTTTAAGTTCTAATTCCAAACTAAACTAGTTTCACACGCACACACACACACACACACACACACACACACTAGGAACACTAGTGCCAAGTTAAACTAGGTTACTTAAAACCCTACTCAGTTTTAAGTTAAACGGCTGTATTCAAACTTTTATGAAAGAGGTCAAAGAAATAAACTCGTACAACTAAAAAGGATGCTACTCTCCTAAACTTAGATAACCTTGCAACTCTTTGAAACTTAAATGCAACCAAGGTACACTATGATTAATTGCCTGAAGATGTTTGTTTACTCAGCATTAGGATCAAAGCCGAGTGGTTCGCAAATATCCTTATTGCCATCTTGATGTTGATAAACACTACTTGAGACAGCTTGGTTTATGCCTCCGGTCATGCATGACGAGTGATTAAGTATCTATAGTTCATAGAATGAAGATACATTCTGAATGTCTGATCTATGTATTAATTCTCAAACACTAATCACACCGTAAACTGGGTTAACTTATTTTGAATACCACGATATAACTCTGCTTTTACGAATGTTTTAATATTCTTTGGCATTTTCCAGGTCAATAACTATATTTTTAAAGTCAAATTGATAAAAATTAACTTAATGAATCTGCTGAACACTGGAAGTAAAATATGAATGGCCGAACTTGGAGAATTTCAATAAATTTTAACCTAATTATGTTAAAAGTAGTTCCAAAACACATTACAAATCATCACACATCTATTTAACTATTTAAACTAGTTGAGGGATAAATCAAATTACAACTTGTAGGTGACTTGTGAGTACCGGTTCGAGCAAGGAGCTTGTGTGCCAGTGAGGGTTCACACCGTGGTCATCTCCGTCCAACACTCGGAGGACGTGCCCCTGGACAAGCTGCGGTCACAGATCACCGAGAGAGTTGTCAAACAAGTCATTCCTGCCAAGTTCCTGGACCAGGCCACTATGATCCATGTCAACCCTTGTGGCGAGTTCATTGTTGGCGGACCCCAGGTACCCAACCTTTCTAGGGTTTACCTAAAACTGCATGCCAATAGTTTACAGCACCTAGGCAATCAAGATTTGTTCGGGAAACAATTCTAATGTATAAAAAATACAATGTAATTTTTCGATCATTCCATACTCATTGAATAAAAAAATAATCATCTTTTTAGTGGTAGACATAGAGATGAAGGTGAAATGGACCCGGGGATTTTTGTCCTCGTGTAGATTAAGGGTTCTCAATTGTAATGAAAAAACACAATTCCTGCGCACGGTTATACTTGTTGATACTGAGTTTCTTGTGAGTACAGGAAGTGTAACTTTACGTTTAAGCAGACTTATACAAAAGAAAGGATTAAAGAATTGTTATAAAGCTATATAAATTATTGCAGGGAGACGCAGGCCTGACAGGCCGCAAAATCATTGTGGACACTTACGGCGGATGGGGTGCCCATGGGGGAGGTGCGTTTTCAGGGAAAGACTTCACCAAGGTCGACAGAAGCGGTGCCTACGCTGCGAGATGGGTGGCAAAGTCTCTGGTAGCTGGTGGTCACTGCAGGAGATGTCTTGTACAGGTCAGGTCTCTCATTATTATCAAATATCATATATCAATCCGGGTTTGCTGAATTACTTTAGATACTCTTTTCTTAACTTATCTCCTTATTAAGGACTAGTGTTTCCCACTGCGCGTAGCAGCGATGCATAAAACAGATTAATTAGGTTTAGGTTTGTTGGTAAATATAATTATTATTACCTTTCTGAATATGTAGCCTAACCAGGTATTTTAAGCCAAAATCATCTAAATTAAATCCTAATTTATACTTAAAATACCTACCTTGAGGTGGGGTCACCGTTTCATTTATATAGTCTAATCTAATCTAATTTGTAAGAAATGGGTGTATTCATGTGGACTTGAAACATTTAAACACATTTAAAACATTCAGACAGACTATATCATCTTACACTATGGTACCTTTGATCGTTTTTTACACCGTAAGACAACAAATGTTGGAATCCAAAATAAAATTATTTCCTCTTAAGATTAACATGGGAACTGTAAAGGTGTAAGGGGTGGAGATTTATGGGAAAATAGTCACGAAAATAATAATAATATAAGTCTTTCCTATTTTAGGCCTTAAGGTCCAGTATACCAAATTCCAGCCTCCCAAATAATTGGGAAGAGGGAGAATTAGTGATGAGTAAGAGCTTTTATATACATATATTAATAATAGTATTTGTCTGTAATACTAATATGTTATGATGTTATATAGTGACGCTATTTTGATGAGCAAATTACAGAAAAATATTGAATTATTTGTAAAATATATATTTCATGAAATTAACTTCTAGATTTCCTACGCGATTGGAGTTGCACAACCCATCTCTATCACTGTGTTTGACTACGGAACATCTACGAAAACTCAAAAAGAACTTCTGGCAATAGTTAACAAAAACTTTGACTTGAGACCAGGAAAGATTGTTAGGTACGTAGGTAGTTCGTATAGTAGTTCTAATTTATTTGTATAACAAATTAAGGTTACTTACCTATTGTTAAATTTCAGAACTTATAAGGTAAACAAAGTGCTTGTTTGAGGATGATCGCACTTGGAAGCCAAAGTACCTAAATTAATATTCATATTTATTTGAATTTTTGGTTAACCATTTACTATTACCATAAGATATGTGTATTTAGACTGAGAAAAATAATAATTGATTAGCCTGCTCCCAAACACGAGGGAAAGAACACATCCAAAACTGTATTAGGGAGGTGTACAGTATAGCCTTGGGAAAACTATTACCTGGAACCTTAACATCTTGAGGTAATAGAAAGGAGAGGATGCCGTCCCGGCAGCTCTCACTCTTTCATTCCATTAAAGTTAAAATAAAGTTAAATGATAAGTTAAAATAATGTCAAGAGAAAATACCTCCCCAGGACGAGTTGAAATCGAAATGCATTTCCTCAGACTGGGTGGTCAGGATCTTCAGCCGGAAATTAATCAGTGAATCTTGACAAACTATAGAGAATAAAGAATATGCTAGAACTACTTATTTTAAGGGTTAGTTTCCACACCTGAAATAGTAAAATCCATTTTGAAAACCCAAAAAAATCAGAAAATATAATTATCAGTTTGGAATACATTTCAGTTTAGTAAAAAATGTTTATTACAGGGATCTGGATTTAAGGAACCCAATATACCAGAAGACTAGTACGTATGGCCACTTCGGACGCAGTATCTTCCCTTGGGAACAGCCTAAAACGCTGATTGAATAAATTTAATCTCGCTCTTAATCGATGGATAAATCATTGGTTTAAGAGTATTTTTACATTGAAAAACAAAACCATCCAAGTTAAACTAACGTACCTGTAATTCGACGTGTATATATATTAGTACTCGATTGTATATCTTTTCTTTTCAATATTTTTTTATATAATTGTATGAATAAGTACGATAATTTCCTTGTTATATACAATGTTTTGTAAACATTTATAGCATTAATTAAAGTGACCGAGGAACACTACAAATTTCAAATATACTTATATTTACTTTAGGTGTGTATTACCTTGTTTACCTGCACCTGCACTCCTGCATACTTTCATACAAATGTAGAACATTCCTGCGATAAGGAAAAGTGTTACTAGCGCCTACTAGCGGGAGCTGAAGCTATTACTTGCTCTACCGAGCAAATTTAACATCTAAACTTCATATTTAAACAGAATATCAACACGTATAATTTTCCTCTTTGCCGTTAATCTCTTGTTAAGTATACGAAATTCCCTGCAGCAAATAGCGAAATAATTAAACAATTATTATCTTTGAGTTCTTATTAAAATCACCCATATGATTTTAATAATACTGTTGTTTGTGTGAATTGTATGTTGTTTGTATGTTGATTGTATTTAGTTTGTGTTCACATTTCAGGGATACTATTATGATTATCAAATAAATAACGCTAGAGTACCCTTGTTTTTCATTTTATTATAGAGGATGAAGTAAAAACTCCAACACTACTTAATATATTTGAAACATCGGTAATCTGTTATTTCTGTATATTTTCCCCAGAACGCATTATATTAAAATTTCGAAAGATTAATTATGTTGTCAAAAATAATAATGTAAAGTGAAATTATAACGTAGATTTTAAACTGTTATTACCGTTATTTATTGCTATAAAAGTTTTATATGAATTTATAACCATTATTTTGTTATAGTACTATATTTTTACTATAAAATTAAATCCAACAGATTAAGTCAGTCACTAAACATCTAACATATAACAAGAATATGTATCCTACTTGCTTTATATATAAATATTTTTATAATATAGCAATATTCTAGGAAATAATTATGAACTTCAAAGGAATAACCATGATTTTAAAATCGAATGTAGATAAAAAGGTGTAATTGTAAATTTAATACTTAATACTTAATACTTTAACTGAAATGGCGACCTACCCAGGTAGGTATATTAAGCCAAGTATGAATGAGGAATGAATGTATATTCAATGTATATGAATGTATGTATTGAATGTATATTGTATATTCCGAGTTAATATTATAATTCTCCCTTAACGTGTTTCCCAGAACTATGCTTAGTCACCAGGTACTAATGGTAAAATACACCGTCACAGCAGAACTGCGCACTCAGAAAATTCCAAAATCAATAATATGACAATAATAATATATGACAAGTTTGATCAATATCTCTCGATACATAAAAGAATTTATCTATTCTCTATAAGATTAACAAAGGAAAGAGTATGCAGGTTTGATAACGTGAGGAACACTAAAGTAGGCAATTTTAACATAAGAAATTGTTATATTGACCAAAACTAGTTTTTTTTTACAAAATACCAAACTTTATCCACATCTGTCCATAACCTTTTGCGTACTCTATATATGTTTTTTGATTTTTAAGCATACATGGATGATCTCAACCACACTAAGCTAAATACCAAGTTTCATTCAAAAATATACGTTAATAATTGAAAAAAAAACTAATTTTGCACATGCTCCATAAGATCAACACTGGAGCCCTAAAATAAAACATACTCTTTTTAGACTTTTTAATATTTCTGTTGCCATTGGAGAACAAAACTTTAGAGTAATATAATATAGAGTAATATAATATAATACAGGCCATTATTTTGGACTATATGATGTGTTAAGGGTGAACGTAATTTAACGGGAAATAAAGTTACACCATTTTCTTTTATCATCCAAACAATGTTACATAAAATGAACCGATATTCATGTAATTAGCTTGCAACCGGATTACTCATTGACCCGGATTATAGAACAGTCATTGTCATTGACTTATCGTTCACAGTTAGGTATGGAAAGGATGACCAATAAGTCGTGATAGTGATGGGACGCCAAAGCTCACTTGTAAGGCGAACCTGCTAAATCCTGATAATATGAAACAACACGTTATTGGGTATGTATCGGAACTCTATGTCTATTGAAACGCGTGAATTTACCTGATTCCAAATCAGTTTTTTCTGTAATTTTCCACTAACTTTGTAAAGATAAAAGTGGCTGGTGTTTCATGTGAATGTACGTAGGTTATGAGCTTATACAGGGTAAAACGACATTCAAATTTCATATTAACTATGATTTTCCAGTAGAATTTCATTTTCGATTGTTGTATTCGTATATAATACATCTTTGATACGGTAGGCCAAAACGTTTAAGATGGAAAGGTAGTGAGACGCAAAATATTTCTAAACAGTCTTGCTTATACTCTGAGAAAAGGAGTTATTATTCCTGGGAAGTAAGAACCTTGTAGGATATCCAGTCCTAGAGAGTTTTATTCAAAAAGTCTATATTTTTCCATGGCTTATGCTTATGTTAGTATTTCAAAAGTAATAGCATATACCTAACTTATAACATTTACCTTTTTGATTCTTAAAAATTAATTTTGTGGAAGTTTATTGGAGGTTTTTTAACGACCTTAACCTGTGGACACCTCAAAACAAAAAATAACATTCACTGCATGACTCAACTTATAAAACAATTTAACTTGTTAAAATTTTACTGATACAATGTTTAAATATGAAAACTATTATCAGGTCCCAAGTTATAGCTCAAAGGATATCAAAGTATAATTTAGAAGGAAAGTAGGGATTACCGCATTTGAAATAGGCTATTTGTAACTGACTTTTGGGCCGGAAACAAATTAGATACATAAGTTTTTAAATGAGATGGGGAAGAAAATGAGCTTTTCGCATGCAAATCGAACCTTTTCCCCTTTTAACAAGATTTGTATCAAATTGAACAAGAAGTCTTTTATTTCAAGTACATCTATAAACTAATCTTGTTTGTACCCCTTACATAAAAAATTATTGTACTACAACTATCGTTTCCTATTTACACGAAATTATATGATTTAAACCAACAGCACACCCTAAATAATCTACATCTACACAAACCTTAATAATATGGTTTTAATTTTGAAAACTATTGAGGTTTTTTGTAAAAAATGAAAATTAATTTTTTTAAAGATAATTGCAAGCAAAAGTTTATTAATTTGATTATTACCTTTACTGTATAGAGCAACTATCCAAGTGTTTTATCAGGTACCAGAAAACTATTAAATAGTATATTGCTTTAAGTTGAAATTACTAAAAATAAAAGTGATTCACTTGCGTATCTGATTGTAGACTATACGGCTTCTCCTTGAAATACAATAATTAAGGGGGTCAGCTTGTTCACACGAGGCTTTGAAGGTAAGTATAAAGATAAACAAAAGGAAGACCAAGTACATGAGGGTAAATGACGAGGCTCAAGGGGCAATAAGACTTGAAAATGAGGAAATTGAAGATTTTCTGTGTTTAGGTGGTTCTGTCGTTGATAGAAATGAGGGAAGAGAGAACGACGTGAGTAGGAGAAGAAATAGAGCCTTTGGAGCCTTCAGCATCCTCAGTAAAATCCGGAAGTCAAATAATTTTTCAATTAAAATCAAATTATGGATCTTAAATTCAAACGTGAAGAGTGTGTTTCTGTATGGCTGCAAAACCTGGAAACTGAGTAGGAGGATAGTGAGAAAGCTGCAAACCTGTGTGGACAAGTGACAGAGAAGAATATTGAAAACAAGGTGGCCTGATGCCGTAACAAATTAAGAACTATGGCGTCGAGAAAAGCAAGAGCCAATTGATGAGGGATAGAGAGTAGAAGATGGAGATGGGTAGAGCATACCCTATGGAAGGGACATGGTGTTGTAGTGAAGAGGCATTCCAATGGAACCCTACCGAGAGCAGAAAGATCGGTAGGCCAAGGAAAAAATGGAAAAGGGCGTTGTTAAAGGAGTTAAAGGAGGGAGGAAGGAAGGTTCAATCCTCAAGGACCTAGGAGGGGATAAAGACGCTGGCAACCAATAGAGTGCGGTAGAAAAATTATATATAAAGTAACTGTTATAATTATGGTAATGGCAATGTAAGGAAATCAGATAAAATGTAAAGCTTAGTATTTGGCTATTTTTGGTAATCATTATTACCAAAAATGCAATTATCATCATCCTCATGTAAAAATTTACCGAACTATGTAAATTAAGAAACATATTGATGGATAAAAACTAAGTTTTAAATCAAAATCTGAAATGTAATAAAAAGTCGTTTATTTAATCAGGCAAATTTAGGGTGACATTTAGTAGTGTGTTTTATATTTAACCTAGTGTAAATAAATACTCGGAAGTTTCAAAATAAAAGTAACTGAAAAACAAAACAAAACATATTTTTAAAATAACGAAACAATTTTTTTTTTATTTGGTGAAATAAGAAACGATACATTTTCAAAAATAATTACTAACCAAAATAATGGTATCTTAATCCTACTAATAAATAAATTTTGATTTAAAAATAACAAAAATAATTTTTTATTGATTATAATAATAAACACCTTTAGTTCAATAAAGATGACAAAAATATACAATAATATATAGAAAAAAACTGAAATTTTACCAATATAGGCTACTGCCTGTGTGGGAATGAGTCGAAAAGCCTATTGTTACACAACTGAGGGAACCTATGAAGAAAAAAACCTTAGCTGTACATTCATAAAACAAAATAGATCATCATTAGCTGATTATTTGCAGGATAGAAGGATTCTAGATTAATAATAATTATCAAAAGAAGGTTAAAGCCATATTTTTCCAGGAACTGTGACTGTAGCAGTCAATAATCAATATATTCGTCTCTCTCTCTCTCTCTCACACACAAACTCAAACAAACTTGTGCCAGCAATCACACACACCCAGGAACCCTTTAGGACCTTTAGATGCCAAAGGTAATGTTTAAATACAATGTTACATATTACCAACGTAAATTACTTGGTTCAAAAACGTTATCATATGCATGGTTATTATTTTATTTACTAATTATCCTCTGGCTTTACCCTTTACGGACAAGAAACTACTGTTGTAGAATATTATGGAAATAAAACAGCAAAATCGTTTCCTCTGTTGATATTAGCGCGGTTTATTAATATTGCCAATTAAAAATTATTATATGATGTAATGTTTCTAAATTCGTTCATACCTTTTTAAGATTTTTTTGATTTTAAAAATATTTTCGGGCTTAGAGAAATATTTTAATACTGTAAGGACTTATTTGCCAAAAACTATTATTAATTTTATGGAAATTAAAAATTGTAACACTTTATTAGCTAGGCGTGATTATACAGAACGATGATACATTGGACCCATTACATAGCCCCAGCAAATGGGTTGATTAACACATGCTTTGTAGACTTACATGCTTCGAGGGTTTGCTTAATTAGCTTTACAGTCAAGTACTTCACCTTTCTGATGTATTCAGCACTTAACATGTTGCACCAACTAACATCCATGGACTATAGTATTTGTTGCCTTCATACATAATAGCAGAATTAATTTAATTTATAATTTTATATATTCAGAATAATATTTTAAAAGTAAACTGTTGTTAACATAACAAAATTAAGGTATACATTTATAGCAAATGAAGGATGGGTTGTGTCATTGAGCAATGAGCATATACTTATATAGTTATAAATAAATTAATATTGTTAATATGTTACCTTACCTATATATTAAGTTTGCCGAACATCTAATGAACGCTAACCACGGAGTACAGGCACAGCTGCAGCGAAAAAATACAAATTCTGCATAAATATAAAAAAGGCCACCTGATGAACGCTCTAGAGTCGTTTAAAATATACAAAGCAGTTAAAAATCTCAAGAAGACGTGTTAGATGAAGAGCTAAAATTTGGATTCAATATATTATTGGAAAGAATTGAAAACATTGTTTAGTGATTGCTGTTATTTATAATCAGCTGCTCCACCTCTCCAAGGTCAAAGGTTATCGGTTAGTTGTGTCGTGGTTCTCTTCACCGTTGGTGTAGGTATCCGTTTATAATTTGTGTGTGGCCGGCCCAATGTTTTGACATTTAGTGTAAAACTAAGTTTGAATACAAAATTATATTGAAAAAAGAAATTTTTAGGGAAGGTTCTTAGCTGTATTCAAGATAAACCCGAAGTTTTAATTTACCAACTAATCTTCTCAGCAATAATGAAAACCCCATTACTTGTTAGCTCACCACTTGAAACCTTCTTCTGAATATCACTCCATTGTGTTTACATTTAATTAAAACAATTTGTTCTCTAACATTATTACCACCAATTATAAAATAGTTAATTCACCTATAAATTAATTTCCTGAAAGATTTAACATTTTGTGAGGTGTTTTATAGTTTTGCGTTAACAAGTACACGCTCCAAGGTAGAAGATCATTTACACTTGCTGGTTTTCACTTGCCAAATAGTTTTTGTTTGACGAAGCGGCTTTACACTTATCAGGTTTCAGCGGTCCTCTATAAAGTAAAGTCCTGTGTTTTTTTTGTTTTACAAACGCTTTTTCGTGTGAAAACATAAAACTGGGAAAAATGTATTATCAGGGAAAATATTTAAAACATATGATCTACAAGGACCTTATATTTTATCTTAGATTTTTATATTTGCTGTATGTAAAATGTTCTAATATTTTTTGTAAAGCAAACGTACATGTAACAAATGTAAACACTTATACTACAATACAATATGGCAGTTTTAGTGTAAGCTTAGATTCAGATTGAAATTGCTTTATAATTTACAAAAAACTGCATAATAATGAAAAATTAGTTTAGTCACACTTGAAATTCTTGAATGAATCACTCCATTGTTTTCAAAATAACAATTTGTTCTTCAAATACCTACAAATTATAAAATATTTAAATTTGTTTATCAATTCCAAAAGATTTTCATTTTGTTAATGTTTTTATAGTTTTTTTATTAAAAAGTACACGTAAAATTAAAGAAACATTTAATTCTTGTAGTTTTTCAAATAGTTTTTGGACGAAGTTATTTTTTAATTATAAGTTCACTCTCTAAAAAAAATTGTGTTTTTTTGTTTTACGCTTTTTATGAAACATAAACTGGAAAAAATTTCAAAAAATATTTAAATTATATACAAGACCATGTTTTTTTTATGTTATTTTATACTGTATGTAACCATTAATATTTTATTTATTTGTTTAACGCAGCTTAATTGTTTACTGCTACACTGTTATTTTTTTACACATAAAAAAATATGGCAGTTACCTTTATTAAGATTTTTAATCCTTTATTTTATTATTGCTTTATTTTAGTCGTTAATTTATTGACAAAAACTAATAAAAATAAAAGTGTCAATAAATAATAGTCATAATGAATCTGAATCAAATTATTTTTTCTTTAAAATAACCCAGGATTTGTCATTATAACCAATAAAGTCCTTAACATTATAAAAACATTTTTAAATTGTTTAACAATTTCCAAAGATTTTGGGGCAGCTTGCCTTTGCCTTAATGGAGTTTGGAAGAGCATTAAAAAGTGAAACTCTATATTGTAAGAAAATGATAAAAAAACTGGTTTTATGTTTAGGAACTCTTACATTAAAAGTTTTTCTTAAATTATAATTTGAAGCTAATTGTGAAGAAAATTTGTAATGTTTGGTAAGAAAAAAGGTTATTGTATTTAAGATATAAATTGAAGAAAAAGTTAAAATTTTATTGGTTTTGAAAAGTGACTTGCAAGAGTACCTGCATGGTTTTCTGAAAATTACTCGGATGGATTTTTTTGTAATTTAAAGACAAACTTTGTTCTTTGAGACTCATGCCCCCAAACATCAACGGCATAAGTAAAGAAAGGATAAATAATGCCATAGTACGTTGTGAGCAACACATGTGTGTCTGAAAATTGATTATTAAAATTATTAAATTTATTTTATTATTTTCAGCCCTTTGACACACAACTACAACAGGAACTCAACAACGAAAGGTGTAGTTACACTGGTTATAACTTTCATAAAGTTAATGAAACTAAATTCGCCAAAATACAAGTTGTCCACAAACAACTCCAACATTTTTAGGTCAATACTAATACCAAACAAAAACTATGTTTTTAGGTTTATACATGTAATTAAAATTTAAATTCAGAAGTTTAATTTAAATTTTTGTTTAACTCTAAATTAGCACAATTTTTGCTTTAATATCAATTTTTCATTATTTTTATGATATTTTGGACGATATTTTAACCCAAATCAATTGAAACAGTTTGCATTCCTGTTTAATATTTTTACTTCATGTAGAAACGACCGATAATCCTAACTGCTAGTTGTCAATGACAAGTTAGATAACACAGTGGTTCCTTGTATAGCCTGCATTATACTAATACTGCATAATACGGCCTCACAGGTAGCCTAAACAGCCTATTGAAAACTTCAACGGCAAGCAAGCTGAAGTTTCCGAAGTATAAAACTTTAAAACCTTTAGGGTGTAGCAACTCCGAATACAAGTCTTTCAAGTGCGATAAAATATCTTTCTTTTATAGTGTAGGAAAAATATTTTATTCTTTTATTTTATTTAACCAAATGAAATGGATATAGCTTTTTAGAAAGATAAATATTATGATACAAGTCATAAATTTATAGAAATTAAAATAAAATTCCTTAGATGTAATAATTATTTACTCTAGAACAATATAAAATATTTTTACCCACAAGGGCATTTTTACCACTTTGTTTGATATAGAAATCATAGCAGAAAGATAAAAAAATCATTATTCATTATTTTGTTAGTATTACTGAAAAATTTAACCTTAACCCTTTAAGCCAGGAAACAAAATTTGAAGCAATGAGAAAATATAGCGAATTGTTATAGTTGTTATATATGCAGGTATAATGCACCTGTTTCTGTAAAAGAGCTCTTTTTGTAGTTGAATAAGTACAGGTTTTTTATGCTGCAGGAGCACATCTTCAGGTCTTAACGTTAATTTGTCTACATTTCACTACACTAGATTGATAATTTCAAAAACTGATAAACAATAAATGCTACGAAAACAGTCACTTTGGCCCTAAGAGCTTCCTAGTAGTCAAAACATTAAATATAACCATATGACTTAAATGACTTGAATGGCTCAAATGCCTCCATTAGATCCCTACTCATATTTTTTAGAAATGTCACGATTATTTCCTAGTACTGTATATCCAGATACCTTAGTTTATTTCGGTCTTTAATGGCTATTGAAAAATATTAATATGTCGTTAGCTAGGGATTAAGCTAACACATCCATTACAATCACCCATCATTGATATTTACTGTAGTATTATATTACATTATTTATTATAAACACCTAGAGTCATCCAAGAAAATCGTTTTAAGCCTTCTACATTAAAATATATCGTTTAAAAAACTTTGTTTATAAAAAAATACTTTTAAAATGATATTTAACCGAACGAAGCTTCATATACAGGCTTTATTCCACCCAGTATTTTTAATGTGTAAATGATTCAACACAAAATGTGTTATTATGTGTTACAACGTTGACAACGGTTTCCAGGAGAATATGGTATTTTGTTCATATTTTGATGACTGATGAGTTTTCAGGTAAACAAACAGTGATTGTCTATTGTACTTACCTTCCATTAACGTCACAAGCTTCATACGGCGTTATATCATTGGGTTACATGAAAGAAATGAATGATGGTCGTTGACCAATGTGAAACAACTAAATAAATGATTATAAGTTATAATAAACTTTCATCAGTAGTTCAATTTTATTTTACTGGTCCTACAGTATGATTCGTCTTCTATGTCTATCTAAAAATTATGAACATTAACGTACTTCTGAAGTATAAGAAACTTTACTAATAATTACCTTTTGTATTGTTTAGCCTATTTTCCCACTTAGAATTACACTACACTAACCATTATGTTTTCCTGGGACCACCAAGCTAATAAATTTTACAAAAAGATGTACCTAAAGTTATGATTAAAACACATTAATGTGAAAAGATAAATAAAAAACTCCTGTCAGTGAATACTAGAGATAAAAAATAATATAGTTATTAACATATGTTTACTTAGTGGTAGAATAACATTCCAGAAGGATCTACTTTCAGAAAGAGTGTCTACTGTAGTAGTAGAAGCTTCAGGGAAATGGAAACTTTTAAATTTTAATCTGAAATGGCAACCTACCCGGGTAGGTATTTTAAGCCAAGTATGAATGAGAAATGTGTGTAAGATGATTGTGGCGCCATTTTGTAGTCTAGTTACTGACTAAGGCTGATTCGTTCCATAGACGGAAATGTTAATTATTATCTCAACAGTCAATAACATATCTAAGGGGCCTACATTTTAACGTGGAGTTCAAACCACTGCCTATGAATTATAAACTGGTCCAATTACGAGAACGGTATTTGCGGATGGGCTTAGTATTCAATGGTGAGGACGTTAATCCACACCACAGAATATCCCATCCATCGACCATCCACATCCATCCACAATTCGTGACCTCCAAGTAGCTGCATTATGCCGGTATTGATGGTTATTTATTTGCAGATGATCTTGGTCTTAAAATTATTGATTACTCAGATCGAGGTGTGATGGATAAACTTGATAAAAATTTCTCAATACTCTGAGATTGGTGTAGTTAAAATATTAATGTAATGAGATCGTAGAAAGTTGTTGGTGGATTTAGATTTATTCACAGTTTTTGCTTATGTTTATTCATACAATACCTACTCGTAATAAAAATATCTTGAAAATTTAACAGCATAAATATAATAGCTATTAGAAAAACTGGTTACACATGTCCACGAAAATAATAATTAGTTATCCAATGAAATCAAATTATTACCTCTCACAAAATTCAAATAAAAAAGGAATTTTAAATTAATGCCTTAATTGTACGGAAACATTTTTTTAACAAAAGCTGTACGGTTAAATAATTTAGCTGTACAGTTTAGAAACAATAAAACAGTTTATATAACAATACTGTTTTTTATTGTTATATTTTTACTTAAATTTTAAGTTTAGTGTAAAGATTTTTCTTGACTAAATCTATTTGTTCATGTGCTCATGCCCATAAAAACTCTACAATCTTCATTTTTTATTACACTGCAGTTTATATTACATTTATTGAAGAGTTATGTGGGGAATAGTTAGCAGGTGATGGTATCGTACAGTAAGCGAGTTTGCTCTGGGATTGGTGAAAGATTGCTGAGCAAGTATATCAGACATTGACTGATTGAACCAGCTCCATCCCTCGAGTTGGCTGTATTGTATCGAGTTATAAACGTTTTCCGTCACATTCATACTGTAAATACACAATGATTGACAAGTGGTCACTTCGGGTTAGATAAACAGCGAGGATGTGAAAGTAAAACGAATGCATGTAGAGGGTAAACAATATGGACGCTTAAAACATGATATAATAAATAAATATAAATAAATCATATAGGATTTTTGTATAAATTCTGATGAGTACTCATGTATATCCGGCCAACAGGAAAACAGGGTTTATGACAATAAGAAATGATTATGTTAAAGTCCTAACTTTTTACTCCAAGGGCTGATCAAGGTTCTAAGAATAGGATTGAATAAATTAGCATAGTTACATTTATTTATTAGTTTTTGTATAGTGTAATGATTAAGGTCATTTCGGATGAACAGAAATTAATTAATAGTACCGGGAAAACAAGCTTTAAATAAATTGTTTAAATGAATACGTTTTAATGACCTTAATACATAAATGTTTTATACTTCAACTTCAATGTTAATAGGGTTTCTGTATGATGAAATTTCAGGAGCTTTAGATGTATTGTTTAAAACTTATTTTTATACTTAATTGCGGGTGTGAGTACGATTTGGTGGCGGTAAAACAACTTTCAGGCCGGTTTGGTTTTTAACCATAGATTAGAACTCATAAAGCATACGTTAATATTATTCTTGAAAATATAGAAAAAATCTAAAAAAACAAACTAAATTCAACTATTCTTTATGACATTTTCTTTAATGCTAAGCTAAACTAAATATAAATATTATATACATTTCTTTCAAAGCAACCTGAAAATGAAACATTTGTTGTTTAAAAATTTTAGCATGAAAAATAAAAACTACCTAAATCAGCTCTTTTTGTCAACTGCGGCGATAAACATGTTTGTATTTACTTCCCTTTGGGATATAGGCTAGATCATGGATATATCTAAAGGGTGTTATCTAAGTGGGTGTTCGTTCCATGGTCTACCCTCTTTAGTTTAATGTGCTGCCACCATCACTAAAGAAGTGAGGGGAGACGCGCCCAGACAGCTCTGCGGAGTTAGGTTGGATTAATTATTGGTATTATAAATGTATAAATATGTTGGGTGGTAATTGTAAAATAAAGCATGGTGGAATAACGTGAAAAAGTAGTAAGGGGCATTAGATTTTTTTAAAGTATACAATTGTAAAAATGTTTTTTGCTCTGTTAAAAGTGAACTTTGTACTGCAATTTTTCATGTTTTTAAGGAAGGATTTGCATTTTAACTAAAAAAATAATAATAAATGAATCTGTTAGACATATTTCACCTGAATTTCAGGTTTTTGTGGCGGCCATTTTGTTTCCAATTCCGGTGGGACACGCCCACTCCTTTCAGTTGTCTTTGAGTCTCCGTGACTACAGTAAGCGCCAGGAGAGAAGTCCGTTGAGCTCTAGCCAATAGGACACGGACGCGACCGCGCTGTTGCCATATTGTACGCTGCCTTTCGTTTTCAAGCAAAAAGTGTCAATAATGTCATTAAATACTATATTAACTAACATTTTTTATTATTTATTTGAGTTTGTGATTATGGTTATTAAATTTTTAATTAGTTTATGTCAATATAAATAAATAAATATGTAATAACCTGCATTTTGTTCTAATAAACCGAAGATTGAAAATATAAATATATAATTTTTAAGGTTATTTACATATACAGTGGTACAAAAAATAAGGTTAGTAAAATGATTGAAAAATGAATGAAAATTTCTAAACCAAATGTAAGTCTTTGATTTGTATTACTTGAATCTAAATAATTTTATAGGCCTCATAACATATGAAAGACTAGGTATTATTTTTGGTAGTCTGGATTTCAACCGATAGCCTACTCCTACTGAACATAAATAAAACAATATAAGTTTTATATTTATTGATAGCCCATTTTATCTCGTTTTAAAAAATTCATGGTTTTATAGCCGTAAGTTATAAAGTGAGATTTTTATGGCTATTTTCGTAAATGTCTGCGCCAAGTGTTAGAAATAACCTAGCGGTTATTATAGGGTTACGAATAAAATAGTATCACTAATAATAAATAATAATCTATAACTGTAATATAATTATCCATGTAGTGTAGATTAAGTTCTTATATATATATATATATAATTGTATATACATATAATTGGAGATAAAATAGCTAGAAATGAGTTCGGCAACGTTGCGCGAAGCTGATTGGCGGACTCAAAATCACCAGCTGTCTTGGCCCCGCCTTCAACGGACTTCTCTCCTGGCGGCTGGTATAGTGGACATGTTTGGTCCATTCAGTGAATGGTTTTTTGTAAGTTTTTTTGACTGCTTTAAACTTTTATGTTTTCAGCTTTATACCGGTTTGATACGGATTATATGTTAATTGTGCTATGTTTTAGATATTAGATCACCTGAGGACGGAATATTCCAGATCCCGAAACGTCGTGAAACTTTGTTTTTCATAAAATCGTGATGGAAAATGTCCGCAATAAAAATCATAATTAATAAGGAGGAAGTATTTAGGAAGCGAAATGTTGTAGGTTTAGCTATACGGTAGAACGACATCAGATCCATTATGTCGCCTGCACTCTACATCGAGTATTCTCGGTCTGGATGCAAGACTACGGTTATATAAAAATTAGATTTGCCTTCCTACATTACATTTCCTCTTGCGTTCCATCTGATGCTTCAAAGTGCAATTTATTTACTCCCACGAGTTTTTCCCTTCAGCTGATATGGGCATATTACGTCAAATACTCTATTCAAATAACTCAAACGAATTTTTGTATTTTAGTTTAAAGTCACGGAACTGGATGAAATGCTTTTAAATGATAAAGCGGAAATAATATTTTTAAGCTTTTGAAGAATATTAACAGTTTGCTATCTAGACAGACAAGGGCATTGATATGACACGTCAATTATTGATAAGTATACACCTGTTTCCAGACGAGTTCAAAATTCTTACCAAGTAAAAATTTACATTTCATTTGTAGATTAGGAAATTTTCAATTAATCGTCTATTTTTTAATTACATAATATATAAAATTAGTGTTTTTACTCTAAAAATTGTTAAAATGGAAGTGTTGATTATGAAATGGAAAGAATAATTCTTGTCTATGTTTTGATTGGTAACAAAGTAAATTGGCAAGACTCAGATTGATCACTGCCATTGCTCAACTTCTTAGGAAGCTTTTCTATTAGTCTTTTAAAAGTTCAAGTGAAATTAACAGGTCAGATTCGATTATCTAAGTTATCCTCTGTCCTACAGGACATTTAAACATAAAAGAAAATTCTTTGCTTTTAAAATCTGCTTTATTCGAACTGTAAACCCATTTATGTTGCGAGAAATTTATGTTATCCTTATTTCTAAGGGAGCTTTAGACTCAACTAATTTTAAAATAAAATAATAAAATAGAGAATAAAGACTCAGAGATTTCTTAAATGTATGGAATAGCGAAATATTTCGTTTTAGCACCATTGGAACAGTGTTCATTTTGTGACTGCATTACTGGATACTCGATAGTTCAAGTAAAAAGATAGTGGAGCGGTTAAGTTAAAGGAAATAATATAATTATTATGTAATTATATACCTTAATTAACAAGTAATTATATTTTTGTGATGGAAATAAACAGGATAAAACTGTAAAATGTAATTCCCTAGATAACCATTTTGTCTTTAATTTAACAATCCCAACCATATTTTTAAGACAATTGAGTGGTCAATAATGCAGTCAGAAAAATTTACATAATTCTTATTGAACTAAAATCCAAAATGGCGGAGGTACTGCAGACTCTTAAGTATACTGTGTAAACTGGTCCAAATTGGTCTTGGGTTACAAAACAAATCGGTAGACAGATTGAGAGCGTCTATTTGTAACCCACCCAAATTTAAATTCAGTTTATTGAAATAACTATTTATCAAGTAATATTCCAATAATTCTAGTTAAATTCAGAAATTTTTAAAGATAATAGTTTATTTCAATAAAAGATATTAAAACCCCTTTTGTATTATTTTTTTAATTTCTGGGTGAACGTATTTTACGTTTGCTATACAAAATTTAAAAGGTTCTACAGGAATAATTTAATCACAGTTTTTTTAAACTCAGGTCATTTTTTACCGATCTAAAATTAATCACTATTTACAGCGGTTAATCGAAAAACTTTAACAATAAAGCAAGTTTAATGGGTAAACATTGTTTTACAAAGCCGTGTTTAAGTTTGAAAGATACGACGAAGGGCCTAAGGATATTTTAAATCAGCTCAAGAATTCTTTGTTTTTATACCTTAGTTACTGGATTATAATTTAGTTTTATGCTTGATGAATTAGAATTTTAACAATAATGTTAGTTGAAGGACATTTATCGTACTAAGAAACTATTTTAGTTCATTAGAAAGTAATTTTATCATGAAATAATTTTTGATACTAAAATCGCTTGATATATGTAAATGTATAAAATAAAATCATTTTAGTATATTCTTTCCTGTAAAAATTTACTCGTACTAAAAAGTCTTATACAAGAAACCCAGAAGGGCAATGTATATTTTAAAATCTTATATTTTTCAAAGTTTAAACAACTTTGACTATAAAATGATTTTTAAATTACCGTTATGTACGCATGAATTGGTTGAGAAGATCACATCTAAAACTTGTATTAAAAAGTAACTAAACAAAAATTATGGATATAAACTCCTTTTACTATTTGCCTATATGTCGTCACGAATTGTGGATAGTTAAGAATCTGTGGATGAGATATTCTCTGAACTGTATTAACGTCCGCACCATTGAATACTAAATTCATCCACAAAGAGCATCCGCATAACCTTACTAGATATCTGACGAGCGTTTTGATCGAAAGTACTTCATATCTCCAGTATTAGCACTTGCATCAATGTTGGATCGCCCCGTGGGCAGCGGGGGGTGGGCACGCTCCACCACGCCTCTCCAATCTTGCCAATTAATGTGTATCAATCACTCTGATGTGGTTGTGCTAGCTCTAATGTGTTTACAAATAAATATCCCATGTAGCTCACCACACCCTTCCTCGAGTGCAGGGCGACCTATATACTCGTAGACTGCAATCCACAGATGAGTCAGTAACACTTATAAAACATTGTTGTATTTTCAATAATTTTTACATAGTCCATATATTTATACGATTTGCGTTCCTCAAAATAGCCTAACAATTTTTGTGTTATTTATAAAAATAGCTGCATTTATTAGAATGTTATAGATAGGTAAAAAATTTACGTTCTGTATATAGTAATTTTGGATTTTTTCGTCTCTGATGGTTTTGGGAAATCCGACCATACGAGTAGAATCTTCCGGCGTTTTATGCATATACGTGAATATTTAATCTTATACAAAAAAATCCAAATCCAGTTTTCTAAAAATTTTTATCCCCAGTAGAAACTCATTATTTTTGGCATTTGTAGACCCTATCAACGCCCATTTCATAAGTTCGTTCCTTAAAAATGTTACAAGATCTAAATAAACGTAGGCCCCTAGTGACAGCCAGCTAAGAGTATAAAATGAACCACTAAATGAAGAAAGGTTGAAATTGTATGAATTATAAAGAGATTTGAAAATGTTTGTGTATGATTGGACACTAATATTTGAAGATGGATTTTTTACTTTTTACTTTTTGATGGTCAATAGTTTATAAAAAAACTGGCTGGGTGGTGTAGTGGTTTTAATACCCGCCTTCAAAACTGAAGGTCGCCGGATCGAATCCCGCAAGGGTCGAATCTGGACCCAGTCGCCATTTGTCATTGGGCTACTAATTAATGATGCTTCCTAACAACAGGTCGACGTTAGGTAGTAACAAGACCGGGGTTTGGACCGTTCCCCATCAAAACGTTAAAAATGCCACTGGCGTCGAAATACACAAAATAAAATAAATAAAATAACTGCATGCTGATTCAACAAATCAACTATTAACTGTGAAATATTGAATACGCCCAATAACTTTCTTCCTATCTGTAGCTTGAAAACGTCCAAACTATAATAATAATTAAAATTAAATAATAACTGTATTTTAAAGAAAATTAAAACTATCGGAACTAAAAATATTCATTTTTTCTGTACACAATTAATAGTTAAAAACATTCTATATGTTTTCCCTCCTTTTGTCCATCGATAAGTCAGTTCCTATTATTGGATCAATGTTCAATTTAAATTTCATAGTATGCATTCAAACTGTCATTTATAAAGATGCAAAGCAGGAACGTTCAAGAATGTAAGACTTGAGAATAATTATAACTTCATGAATAAAGATGATTCAAGACAGAGACTTCGCGTGGTGTTTGCTGTAGTTTTGCTCTGATAAAAATAGCCTTAATTGGTTTCACTATTCGTTGTTTGTAATATCGTTGATAATAACTATTTCATCACATACCTTTAAGATGTCAAAACGTGCATATTACTATCAATAATGATCAAATTATCGATCCCAACCTTGTATAACAATTGTACAGGGTGAATCACGTAAGGTGTCCAATATATTGCTACCAAACAAACCTTTGGTCCTACAATGATGAAATAATGTTACTAAGCCAACCCCAAGGAATAACGTAAAAATATTTTCATTTTTTAAAAAATACCAGTGTTCCAGAAAATGAAGGTCACTTGTTTGAATCTTGGGAATATCAAATACAAACATATGTCATGCTATCAATCATATTAAAGCTCTTGCTTACACAGACATTTTGACCCAATCAGATTTTGAATATCTAGATTCGTCTTAAAATTATTTTTTAATAATTTTTTTTAAAACACTGTATTTTTCTTAAAAATGCAGATTACTCTACCCTGACTAACAATTGCGTTCCTTATGAGCTAAGATTTATTCTGATATGCAACACTACAATAATATCTCAAAAAAATGTTCAAAAAGTTAAATTTTTTTAATGTACTGTACACATTATCATATTTCAAAAAGCATATCGTGGTTCAAGAAAATATGCTAATTATAGCAAACTTAGAAAAAGAAAATCCTATTTTTGATTTAATACTGAACATTAAAAATAAATAATCTACCACTTAATCAAAATCACTAGTTCAAATTTAATTTTAAATTTACACATGTTTTAAAAAATGACATGACTAATGTTTGTTTATTTATTTATTTACATAAATTTAGGTTATAAGTACACTGTGAAAAAGAACTAAGTTTCGAAACACGTGTCATCATGTAAAAAATAAAATATTTGAAGGGTGCTCAAGTTCATTTAATTTACTAATAGCTTTCCATCACGATTTTATGTAAAACAAAGCTTCACGACGTTTCGTGATCAGGAATCTGATCCCGTCGTCAGGTGAACTAATATCTAAAACATTTAATTAACATATAATCCGGACCAAACCGGTATAAAGCTGAAAACATAAAAGTTTAAAGCAGTCAAAAAACTTACAAACGAACCATACACTAACCATTACACACAAAAGAAACCAAACACGTCCGCTCGTCCCGGAGACTCAAAGACAACTCACTCAACAACAAACGTCGTGAAGCTTTGTTTTACATAAAATCGTGATGGAAAATGTCCGCAATAAAAATCTAAATGTTAATTATATATATATGTGTGTATGTGTGTCTGCGTGTGTGTGTGTGTGTGTGTGTGTGTGTGTGTGTGTGTGTGTGTGTGTGTGTGTGTGTGTGTGTGTGTGTGTGTGTGTGTGTGTGTGTGTGTGTGTGAGCACGATAACTCTCGTAAAAATGGTCCGGTCAAGACCAAATTTGGTAAAGACGTGAATTCCTACATTTGCTCGGACGAGTTCGTAATCCAGACATATCGGTCAATAGGAACAGGTAGTTTGGGGGGGGGTTTACCCCAAAAATGGGGGTTTTACGTTTTTTCCATGTAACTTTTAAAAATTTTAAATTTTATCTTAGAATCAACACAATTTAGTGTCTCAAAGTTTTTCTGTATTTAGGGGCTTCAATGCTAATCTTATGGAGGATAAGGAAAAGTTTTGGATGAAACTTTGTTTTTAGCTTCATGTGATTGGAATCCATACGTTTATGCTAAAAAATAATAGTTCATGTGTTTCTCACAGCAGCAAACCTGCATACTCATTCCCATGTTAATGTTACGGAGAATAGCAAATTCTCTAATTTATCAACAGGTATTGATTGATCAACCTTGTCACATACTTGTACTATTATTATCATATTATTGATTTGGAAATTCGCTGAGTACGCAGGTCTGCTGCGACGGGGGTATTTATGGTTGGGATGGTAAATAACTTAGAAGTTAAATTTGAGAGTAATTAATCCAAATGTCAAATGAGATGGTGGAATAAGTTCAGAATGCTACATCTAGCAATGTTTTATTCCACTCAAGTGGAAAGGTGATATGATTATCTCTGTGTCGGAGGTGACATTTCTGCCTATTGGCTAGACCAACGAGCAATTGCATTGCCAAGTTCCACCAATACGTTTACTCGTACAGACAGGTAATCTTGTAAACTCCACGCCGAGAAAGATAAGAGCATTTGATTGAATTTTGAAGTCTACGCTCTCATTTCCAGCGATAACCACTTCAGTATGCTTGAGTTTCGCAAATTGTCACCTGATGATTTTCGCAGATCAAATCGCGAACTAATTGACAAAAACATCAAAATACCGACAGTATTCAGTAATTGCATTACTGGATATATATTAAATAGAGTGATTGGTTTTAGGGCTACATTCGTAGAAAAGCATTGAATAGCCCACATTATGGTTTTAAAACCGCCATGTTTTCATAATTTTAGATTTTTTTAAGTTTTGTACCAATATTGTATGTAACCTATTCAAAATAACAGATTTTGAACTCAGTAAAACTATAAAATAATTCATGTTATGAATGGAATTTTTTTATTGAAATTTAGTAATTATTGTCAAAATTGTTGAAATAGTAAAATCCCAAGCTTTAAAATATCTGAATTATTAATCATCTGTGTAAAAATCCACTCATAACAGCTTGCTATTACCGGGGTTATAGTCCTCTCCATGAAACGCTAACAGTTAATTTAATTGTGTTTCTCTTGTTATTTTCAGAAATTTGATGAATATATTTGTAACAATAAATTATTATTAGATATGTAGATAAAGTTTAAAGAATATGATAGTTTTATTCAAGATTGTCGTTTTTAAATCGACCTAAGGGAAAAAGTATGCGTCATTTCACCGATACCTTTTATTACGTTTGGTTAGAAAACGGTTAACGGTTGTGTTTGACACTGGGGAGTAGCGTAAACTTGTTGTCAGTAAAGACATTGTCTTAAACCATACAATTGACACAGTATAAAAAATACTCGGTCCACAATGATTTTATAATAAATAATTTAAATTATTGTATTTTGATTTAACAGTCTACTTTAACCCTCTTATTAAATATCTTAATCTATAATGTAATCTTTCATTGATTGACGACTTTAGTTTTCACTTCTCGGTATTAAAAAATATTCTTATTTTTTCGAAAGCCTAGACACCTAGATAGTTAAATAATCATTATAACGATTTTCACACCTCTGTGCCGTTTATTTTGGAAGGTCTTTCTAAACCCACTTGAGATAGCGAATCTATGTACGGTCAAGACTATAAGTAACGCCTGCAAATACGTGAAGATTAAACGCGTTACAGAAATGCTGTGCGTGACACCGTGGGAAGGATGAAGGCGTTACAATAATACTATTTGGTGCGGCGTCCTTCATTGACCATGACCTCTCAAGATTGCCCGGCATAGCACTTGCCACTTCCCTGACTTCCTATCCATTGGAGAGTTCCTTTTAGCGAATTTCTCATAGGGAACAAGCTATTACCGCAGGTCTCAGGGCAAGACCTAAGCACGGGACCATGTTACTTTTTTGTTTGAGATTCCTAGACACCAAAAAAATAGTTATTAAAAATTGTATATGTAAATATGTACGTATATGTGTATATGTGTGTCCGTGAACACGATAACTCTCGTAAAAATAATCTGATCAAGACCAAATTTGGTAGAGATGTGTATTCCTACATTTACTGGGACGATTTCGTAATCCAGACATATTGGTTAAGGGTTGTTCCTCAAAATTGAGTTTTTTGTGTTATTATATGTAATTTTTTAAAAATATTTTACATTTTAATTTTACCATTAAAATCAGCTCAAAAACTACACAACTTGGTAAAAGTGTTGCTCTATCCCCCAATGGTTACGGAGATATTAAAATAAAAACTAAACACAGTACGTTGTATTTTGGGGTTCCAATGTCAATATTATGAATGATAAGGACAAATTAATATTTCACTTATTAACGCTTACTTTTGGATGAAACTTGGTATTTAGCTTCATGTGGTTGGGATCCATAAATTTATGCTTAAAAATCATGCATAGTATGTTTTCCTCACAGCAGCAATAATGCACACTCTTTACCATTTCAAAAAAGGTAAACTCTCTTATTAATCGACAGATATTGATCAATTTTGTCATATTATATAAGCCTATTATTGTCATATTATCGTTTTGGAAATTCGCTGAGTAGGCGGGTCTGCTGCGACGGGGGCATTACACATGTTAGGTACTGAAAGTCATCCAGGTTGCATCGTGACATCTCTGTGGAATGTGCTCTGAAACAATAAGATAGACAGTTCGTAAAGTCATCATTCATATCATTTGAAATTTGGAATGATGAGAGGGTAAATACTCCCAACATGAAACTACTTGCGCTTGAATTTGGATGTATTTTGAGCGTTTGCTTACGATAAAACCCTAAAGCCAACTTCAAATATTGTTTTGTACATCATTTACAATGTCAACAGTTGCTGAGAAAACTAACTAAATTTATTTTATGCACTGCCCAAAAAATACAACAAAAAGAATTTTTTAAATTATTCTGGTTGAAAATTTTCACATTATATTTCATAAACTGAATCAGCTGATCTTCCTTTCGAAACACAAGCTGAAACTAAAATAAATTAAATAAATAAATTGTCCACAATTGTTTGCTGTGCTATATTGTTTTACAATATAGCACAGCTACAAAAACTGGTGACGTTGTCATATATTCTTTTCTGAATTATGTTACCAAATACAAAATAGGAAGAATATGTGTAATATACACGTGATAAAGTTAGAAGATTAAACAACTATGATAAATAATTTCATTTAAGCTATATAAAAGTAATTAGTCACAATAAATATTAATTTACAGAGTATTAAGCCTCCTCAATAAAGATTCTTTAAACCCATTTTTAAAGCAATAGCAATAGATTGAAACAATCTATTTTTAAAGCAATCCATAGCTTTTATCTCTGCCGGTAATCAATTAAAGAGCTTTTTACCCATGTAGTGTGGTAGTTGTTCTACTAGGTTAAGTCTTTGAATAGGATATTGAAAGTCGAAACTGTTTCTAGTTGTGCGACTAGAGAAATGTTGATTCTCATACATATATTGTAGTTTTGTTTTACAACTATCAGACACTGATACATGTACAGGGTAGTATATAATAATATACTACCTTACCGTTCATAAT
This sequence comes from Nephotettix cincticeps, assembly GCA_023375725.1. NCBI lineage: Eukaryota > Metazoa > Arthropoda > Insecta > Hemiptera > Cicadellidae > Nephotettix > Nephotettix cincticeps. The sequence goes on along the minus strand of CM041786.1, from coordinate 24,180,256 downwards.
CATTCTAATACGAAGCTCTCCTGGCGGGTGTGCGGTTGGCGTCCTACAACCCTTACAAACAAAACATTGAGTTCTCACAAATTTATACCTCCTTTATTATATTAATCAAGTTAAGGGGCATCGGTTTCTGTTACAAAATGTTCATATAGCCTGAGGATAATCGCTCGTGGGTATTGAGTAGAGTTTCCTTCATTGTTTTTTTCTGGGGCATTTTCATTTAAGTTTAATATATTCCCTGATGCGTAAATAATCTTGAGTTTCCAGCCAAATGATTCAGTATCTTTCTTTCAGTGAATGTTAGTACCCCACTGTCAGTTTAGAGCATAAGACTCGTTAAGTTTGAGGTTGGTCATTGCTACTAAACATAATTACTTTCAGTTGATGTATATCATCAACAAAATTTATAAAGTTTGTAAAATGACGTTTAGTATCTTACTTACCTAAAGTAGTAACATTGTCAAATTATATTTTGAACTAATATAACTTATATTATCTTATTTGTAATAACCAGAGAAAAAAATAAAAGTATTTCGCGTGTTTTATGAATATTGAAAGATACACTTGGTTTCATGGCAAGTACATTGCCGATGTTAATATTGGAAACAATCAAATTTATGGTTGAGGCTGTGCCCATGTTGTTATATTATCCAAACAAACTCGAAAACAAAAATAAATATATTTTTCTGATAATATAAACTGACTGTCGATATGGTTTCACAACCACAGACGCTTAATAAATAAATATTAAAAGTATTTTATTATAAATTACCAGAAACGCTACTTTTGAATTTATTTCTTAAAAAAATGTGCTTGAAGATTATGGTATAAATGTAGTTGTGATAGTGATACCTAGGCCCGAACCCAAATATTATTATGTTTTGATGTTTCTAGAAGCCAATAACACATTTTTTAACGGTATACTATATATATTTACTATAAAAAATGTAGTAGAGATTATGAAGAATTGTGAATTGATATTTAATGCCTTCTGTATCAATCGTCAATTTAAAAATATCAAGTAAATGAATACTGTACAAATTTAACAGTTTTACTTGCCACGTCGATACGCTAAAGTTTTGGGGGATTACGTACCTATTTTTATTTTGTGTCTAATTGAAGGTCATATGTTAAAAAATGCCATAGTATTTTATATTGATTGATCTATTTTTATTATATATCTAAATAATAAAACAGTCGTGTTAGTGACACCATTCATAACTTGAAAACGGCTCATAACTGTACCGCGACCCAGAATATCTAAATCTTTCACAACGTAACCGTAATGCTATTTGACCTCGGAACATGTACAATCATAAAGTTAACACATATTTACTGAAGGGCGTTACTGGTATATGTATTTAAATCATAACATCTCAATATATTGAACTCCCGTTTTAAATTATATTACAAATAAATAAAAAGATCATTGATAAGGTTAAATTATATTATAAATCATAGATTATAGTTAGATTCATTATTAGTTAGTAAATTGTGTTACTTCCTAAAATGTAACATATCACTCAACATCTATATTTTGAAACAATGTCAAGCTATTTACAAAAGTATCTAAAATCTTTTGCTGTACTGCACAGTTTATTTCTTAAGTACCTGGTGACCGAGCTTTGCTCGGATAGAATAAGACATGTTTTTACAAGTTAATTAGCAAAATTAAAACAAATTTACTGCCCAATGAAAACATTTATGTGGTTGAAATAAAACCGATTTAATACACCATAATTAATATAGCACTGAACAAAAAGTATCGCCCCTGGTGGGGATGGAACTCGCGGCCTATAGTGAGGCCGACACGATACAACTCGGCTACGACGTAAGTCAATTGAGCGATGCCGTTTAACGTCTTTTAGCCAAAGTCGATCATTTACTGTCTAATTATCCATACCGTTATTATTAGCCTGTGATCAACTGATTTTGTTATAAACGGAATGAGGATTGAAAAGCAAAAGAGAAATTTAATTTACATCAATTAATTGGTTTGTTACAGTGGCTTCAAGCAATACAACGAATACGTTTTCTATCAAAACACGGAAGATTTTGGAAATACTTTTTTCTGCTTTTATTTCGCACAGCTATGTTATCCTTAAGTTTTTACAAATTGTTTAGTAACCTGATAATTTTGCATTTATTTAATTCATAAAATAAATATTAATGCATAACCTCTATATTGTTCCCCGCAGTCTTCAATCAAGAACTGTCAAATAAACAGTTATAAATAGGTTATAGTTATAAACAGCTGTTTTGGTTTGTATTGTTTACATTTTATTCTCCTTAAGCGTAATGTTAAATTTTTAGATTTTAAACTTAATATTACAGTAAAACACGAATTTTCCTGGACATTAGACCTATCTAGAACTTATTTTCTACTCGGAAATTAGTTATTTCCAAAATTTAAAGAAATTCCTCGGTGCCGTTTTCGAGATCCGTGTGCAAATATATATATATATATATATATATATATATATATATATATATATATACAAACCTTGCTCGTATTATATTATTGGATATTTAACAACCACCACTATATATTTTGTAAACATATTTTTTGTAAGACATATTATATTTTTCACATATTATAAATTTTCATATTATCTTTTTATCACAGTGGCCTCAACGAAATATAATTCTGACTGTAACTCAGAATAACGCACAATAAACACAACAGAAAAACTCTTGTGTATTCGTTACCACTGACGTTATGTTGAGTTATGGAAAACGTGTCGGAACGTGACGGGAGCGAATATTTTGGGTTTCGTTGTTGTCATTTTTGTGTTATTATCAACGAGTTGCAGTCAGAAATAAAGGTGAGCTGAGCCAAATACGATGGAAAATATAGTCAAAATTTTGTAATGCGTATAAAATTTAAAAAATATATTAAAAATATACCGCACATAAAAAATGCGGTGTATTTTAGTAATCTTAGAGGAGAACGTTAATTATGCTTAGGTGTTCAATGTGTATAATTTTCTTGCTTAAGTAACCTATTAAAGTATCTTGAGAAGCGTTAAAAATGCCTTGTTCGGTGTTACAGAAATAAAGGCAAACAGAAACTGAGATAAGACCCATTCAAACTGTTCTTGTGTATCAAACTTTAAAATAACCGAAAATATTATGATTCCTAACAATTTTAAGATACAATTTTAATTTTATTTACATATATTTCAGTTCCGCCTGGAATTAAGTAGACAATAGCAGAGTTTTATATCTATTAGAAACTGTTGCGTAAATTTCCACGATTATTGTTAGCAAAATCTATAATTTGCTTATTTAAAATTTTAATATTTAAGCTTTACAAGTTTTTTCCTACCTTTCCTAGATTAAGTTGGCCCCTTAAGTTAGACTCCTTCGAGTCGTTTGTTTTGATAAAGGGGGGGTACCAAAAAGTAACCGGAGTGTCATTGTCGTAGCCAGGGGTTTTGTAGTAAGGGTTTCTGCTCCTAGCTCCAGATTAATGTTCCTCTTGGCCAGTTCAGTGCCCTGAGGCTAGTGATTGGACAGCCGATTGAATTTAACATTCGACCGGTCAATTGGTTAGGTTTCTTGTTCAGTAGTTCAGTCGAATGAGCCACCGATTGATCCAGAGACCAATGATGAGAGATTAACCAGTTGTTTGCAGTCTTCTCTCGTTCACAACTGGTTTCAGTTATGATTGGCATAAGTCTCTAAACCCCTCCATCATAACCCCTCTCAAATCATAGATTGAAATCTTTACAGCTTACTTGACTGATTTTAGCAGGGAGCACATGTGTTTCACATGTTTAATAATATGCCACTGTGAAATTTATTTTCTACATAGTAAATCACTACTGAAATTATTTTGATATTGAAAAAAGGTTGTAATTATTTCAGACATCAATCATTAAGACTTATGACTGTTTCAATTTGAAAAGTGTCTCTCCTGGAAATGTTTTTTGGACAGTATATGATCATGAAAAAGTACATAACATCTAGTTTTAAAATAATATTAAGGCTAATAAAATAAAACTAGGTTATGTTCTACCATTAAAATAATTATTTATTGGTTTTGAAATATGAGTTATCTGAATATGGAAAAGTAAATTGGAAAGTATATTAAAAGTTTTTTTTATAAAATCAAAGTAAAGGTATATTTTAACAGAACATTTATTCTGTAAAACAAAATTCTATAACATTTCACTGAACTATAAATATTATTTTAAATCATAAAGTGTAAAAGTCAAAAGTCAGTAAAATAATGAAGTAAATGAAAAATTAATCAGCCTTGAACTCAAACAATTATACTTATTTACCTTTTCAATTATTTTACATTTTAGTCTGTTTCAGCCTAATTTCAAGGTTACAGTACTTACCGTCTTCAATCCAACTGTCGTTTAAATGCGACTAGTTTTGGGAACTATGTATTCCCATTATCAAGCATACATTTGTCGCAAAGTCACTTCAGAACATTTCTTTGTCATTCTTGTGGAAATAAATGAACTATTTATTATTTAACGAAAAATAATAAATACTTTTATTATTTTTCAGCAGTTTAAATAGACTCACTGTTTTCAGCCATTTATTCACCCGCCCGATTGAAAAACTCCAACACAGTTAAAAGCCAACCATTTTTAAACGATTATTTTTACTGACATTCGGCAGGTGTTATATTACTTGGAGCCTTAAAAACTGTAACCATGACATTTTAATCAAAATTGTAAGAGTGGATTTTGAGAAATTTGTATTTTTCTCATTTTTTATGGATGTGTAGGGTATACTACCCTTTAAAACAAAAAAAATAAAAAATAAAAAAACTCTGCAGATATGGCAAAAGCGCTCCCGCGTATCGAATTCCATTATAATTTATCAGCGTGGTCTAGAGATTTGTACATAAACAGACTGATTGAATGACATCAGTCCAAAAACCCCTTTTATGACTCAGGGAGCCTCAAAACGGTTATCCACTTTCAACTATGATTCGAAAATTTTGACGAAAACAATACTTTCTCCATAAAATGTATAAGGGTAGAAGGTAAAAACTGAAAAGGGAATAAAAAACTTGTTTTTACAGTTTATTAAAAAGTATAAAAATAATACGTATCTCAAACTATATTTATTACTACCTACGTCTTAACAGTTCGTTAAAAGTATTCACTTATAATATTAACTAAGTAGTCTTTTAAAACTAGTTGATTTTAAAAGTTTACTTATCTACTCTGTATAGTATTAAGTCCTTTCCGATTGCAATTTTGATGCTGAATAGTCTTACGTAGATTAAGATCGGCAACAAGGAGGGTAACTCTTAAAATTGGCACATCATAGGATGGTTAGTTACACACATTTAATGTGGATCGACAATCGTAATCTTATTATTCGTATTTCAAATAAACAAAATGTTATCAAACATTGAGGACAAATCCATTTCAAAAACATCGACAGATTTACTTTCGCAATCCCGGATAGTGATATGTTTGATCAGTCATAAGGGCACGATTAAGTTCCCATTTACTCTCGTTCATCACCTGGTAACACACAATGAGCAAAGTTTAACTTTTTGGTTCAGTTTAAGACTCGTCGTAAGGATACTGCGAGGGGTGGACGAGTATATATCTGACACTAGGGGGTGTGGACGTCGCGTAGTAGCTGGAGATGGGTGCGGGTTTAGTGGCAGGGCGAGGGACATCGTCTTGGTCCTCCTCTATGGGGGTAGCGGCAGTAGAGGACACCGAGGGGGCGTAGTACCCAGGCGACGGGGTGGACGATACGTAGTGGGGGTAGTAGTTGGGGGTGTCGGAGCTCGTGTACTCTTCAGCAGTCTGGGGCAGGGCGCGTAGCTGGAGGGGTTGGGAGAGTGTCTTGTAAGGCCTGGGGGTGGGGCTGAACAAGACCTCTAGAGGCCGTGGGGTGGGTGACGCCTTCAGGTACTGAGCGGCTAAACTGTGAGGCTTGCTGACTACGTGGACAGGCTGCTTGTATATCACCTGAAATATAAGTGTCTATGTTTAAATAACATGTAATAGGTTATGTTTGTATGCTTTTGTCTTTAGGTTATGATATATTTACACACACATTATATATATTTATTCATACAACGTACATTATATTAACCCTTCACGGACTGCAGGCGGATATATCCGCTAAGTGTTTAGGCCTAGCTTACGGTCGGCGGATATGTAAAATATGACTGTCAGCGGATCGTATGTACGTATATGTATGGACCATTTTTAATCAGTAGGAACTCAAACTAATGATTAACATTACATAATTACTGTAGATATATATTTTTTGAATTTTTTGTTAATTTTTCTTAAAAAATTATTTATGGCTTAAATACAGTTTGTTTAAACTATTCACAAATAACTAAGTGTTATAAACACAGAAACATTTTTTTATTTCTTATATGAGGTCTACGCTCAATTAGGGGATAGTCCGAGGAGGGGTTAATACATTTTAAACATTATACATAAAACAGTACGAATTGGTAAGTTATATCAATGGGAATTATAAACTACAAAATAATTACAAAATAATCTAATTAATTGTACAGTTAGAAGCTGGTAAGACAAACCTTTTTGGGTAAGCTATGTAATAAGTGGAGCTTATAATCGCAGGTTTCTTCAACCCACGAGGAGTATGTTTGCAAAATCTAAAGGTAAGAATATGGTATATGTATACTAAATAAAAGATTTATTTAGTTAAAAACAATACCACAAAATTATCCTCAAAAGGTTGCTTCAAACTAAAATAGAGGCGGTTTTTTAATTTAAATGTTATAGATTTAAAAACCACCGCCATTTTGTTTTAGATCGACCTTTCAAAGTCCAGTTTCAATCATTATATCACAATTACAAAGAGCTACAATTTGATTCAAGTTCGACGCATACTGCTACATGTCTATGTCTAGGTTTACTTGTAAATTATAGACTGTCCTCACCTCCGGCTCGTCCTGGTAGTCTGGCTCATGCAGGATGCTGTTGGAGAGGCCGCCGTATCTGGGCGTGACGGGGGTGTAGTACACGCTGCCCGAGGACTCGTGGTGCGACGGTCTCGCGGCCTCGTCGTACCGCACGTCTGCCTTGTATCCGCTGTTGTCCGCGGTGTAGCTGACTATCTGCGTGCGTCCGTCGGGCAGCTTCACTCGGTACTCGCCCTTGGTGGATTGGCCGTTGTGAGCCTGCTTGTGCGAGAAGTCGTCTCCCGACTGGCGGTCCTTGACAGCATAGGCGAACGCGTAGTTCTTCGGCACCTGTGGGAACTGTCCGAGTTGGTTCGGTGTTGAAGGTTTGAAATTATAAGTTTAGTTGGGATACACTATGGTATTCCATCTCTCATTACAATACTAGAGGGTGAGAAGTAACGCATAGGTAAATTTTAAATAAATTAATAATTTCAAATGGAATCTCAATCTCAGGCGGCTTACAGAATAATGCAATTGTAAACGGAAGTCGTCTTGAGTGTACCAGATAAGGAAAAATTGGGGGTTAGTCCAGGGTCTTGAATCCGGGAGTGAAGACTGCAGCTTGGTCCGTCACATGAGTGGGTAGGTTTAATGTTTCAATAAATTGTGATAAACTAAAAACTAGACATTTTGCACACATTATAAATCCTATATGAGACATAAGCTAGGGTAAATTATAATTGTTGCGGTTATTGTAAGAAATTAATTTCAGATGTAAATTGTAATTTCATTCAAAATCATGTAATATGCATAATGCTGCTACTTTTAAGATATTAGAAAAATGAATATCTATTATATTGTTTTGTAATTGGCTAGTTGACGAAATTTCAAAAATATGTTAATAATTTTTATGTTCTCTGTCAGGGGTTCTCAAACTTCATCTACTTAAGGACCCCCTAAATTAATCAATGTAATGGGGCTCCCTAAAATTACTTATACCCCTACCCCTATCCTCGTGATTACTCTTGATACAAAAAAAGAGAAAACACTATTTCCCTGCGTAAAGGCAAGTGTTGAACTTGCATTTTATAATACGTATGCATTTTGTAATACAAACAAAAACTGTCGATTTCAGAAAAAAGGGGCTTCTAATGTGAGTAATTAAAAATAAGTTTGATTAGAACATTTTCGTGGATCCCAAGAAACCGCTGACGGATCCCTTGGGGTCTGCGAACCCCAAGAACACTTTGAGAAACTCTATTCTCGTATATGCTTACTTGAATAAAACAATAGTAAAAACATCCAATTTTAAAAATAAAAAAAAAAATTTTATTAAAAGTATGGAAAATGTATAAACATGAAGTTTGTATTCTTAAATAAAATGATTTAAGTATGTTTCTTCTACGAGGACATAAATAATAAAGAAAAAATTTTTTTAACATATACATTATCAATTGCCATAAATATAGTTTTGTTTTTGTTAAAATTATTTGTAGTAAAATAAAATTGATTTTTTAGACAATAATATTGGTTAAAATGATTTATCAATTTTTTTATATTAGAAAATTTGTAGGAAATTAATTTTTTTTTTAAGATAACATTACCTCAAAAATACAAATATTGTATTTAATTTTTTTTTATATTTACTTAAATAAAAAAATTTAATATTTTATTTTTTTTAAGCTGTGCTTAAAAATAAAATTAGAAAATTTTTAAAATACTTGTGAAAAAACAAAAAACCCCCAATTATGGGGTACAAAAGACACCCCTACACACCCTATTCTTTTTCAACACGAAATACTTCCTCAAATACTATCATTTTTTCGAAATTTTGACAGAAAAAATATATCTCCATATATATAAAATAAGGGGCTAATGTGAGTATAATTAAAATAAAAATAAGCATTTAGTTCCCGGATCCGAAGTGTTTGGGTCTGCGAACCCCAAGAACACTTTGAGAAACTCTATTCTCGTATATGCTTACTTGAATAAAACAAAAAAGATGATTTTAAAGTGTTATTTATAGCAAAGAGATTGTTAGCATTCCGTGGAAACAGCTATTTAATAATTCAAAATGGGAACTTGTTAATATTATCTTTTACGAGTTTAATATAATGGGAGCAGCGATGTAAAAGAGAGAGGAAGTAATAAAATAGCCAAACAAAAGCATTTCTAGGAAGAATGCTTCACGTTACATAAATTAATTTACAATGAAGTAAGTGATGTTTGACATCAACATATTTGGCGAAAGTTTAATAGTTTAATAGGCAATAATTTACAAATAGTTTTTGTAATGTAAAATTGACATTTTGTGCAATATATTGAATGATTCAAATCATAAACAAAATATGTACTTTTGATTAATATTTGTTTACAAAAACAATAATGAGATACAATGATGTGTTAAATTGAATATTCTTTTATAGTAAAAGAATAATACCTCATTTCATATGAATTACAACTTATATTGCAAAGTTTGTTTATAGTAGACTATATATTTATTTTACTAATATATATTTACTTTATTTGTATATTGTCTCGTAATTGGCTCTGTGTGAAAGATCACAGAAAATTCGCTACCTTAGTAAGGTAGTAGATTCAGAATATGTTCCTAAATGGAAACCCAAATTTTAAAAAATATTACGTTTTATAAAGGGCTTATGAATATGATACTTTTTTGATTGTTGACAATGAAATTGTTCAACATTGATATATCGCACAGTAATTCAAAATAAATCAATATGTTCAAATCCCATTCTATTCCAATTCTTTTTAAAACATTTAAGGATCTAGGCCATAGTAGAATATCATAGAAATATTTCGTATTACAATATAAATAAAATAATAGAATCAATAAAAGTTTTTACATACAACATTTTGATTTTTTATACATAATTCCCTTATTAAATTACTTTCTCATTTTTAAATACATTTTTGTTATCAGCATAACTTTGCTGCAGAAGGTTGCTGGGATAGCGATAGAGTAAATATTAAGAGGTAGCGGCAAATGAGGAAGATAAGAAGAATCATGGGTGGCAGTAAAGAGATAACTGTATGCCTTTAGAAACATAGGTCAAGGGAGTGAGTCATTATCTTATTGATTTAGAAAATGTATTATTACCGTTCCATAAACCGAGGAACTCTTTTTTGGAGGTTTGACTGTGGCTGGGACCGCCGGGAACTGGACTGGACTGCTGTCGTCCTGCCTACTGGAAGTGCGAGGGTACAGCTGGTACGGGTGTTGGTCCAGGACAACCTGCTGGAGCCGCAGGGGCGCAGCCCCCGACAACAGGGTCTGTAGGGGGTGGGGGTTGTAGTTGCGTGGCCTCAAGAACCTCTCTGGAACCCCTACCTCTGCCGAGTACGCCGCAGTGCAGAGCATGCTGGCTATCTAAAACATGGAGCAAAACTGTTGAGCTTTTACCTTTATCTGGCGTAAAAACTACTCATTATCAAATACAACTGGTAGCCAGTGTAAAAATTAACATCTAAAACGAGGAAATATAAAAAAGTGTGGTAAAACTTTTTTGTCTATTATTATGACAAGATTCTCTTTCTTCTTAGCTCATCAATTCTCATGAAAATCAGTATCCCAGTTAGCATATGTGTATATTATACCAGTTTTCTACCAGTTAGAGGGCAAATCAGTCACATCTGATTCATATATTAAACTTAATGATTATTCTGAAATGCCGACCAACACTGAGGGTTTAAGGTAAATATGGGGGACAACGAATATTAGGGGTTTGACCAGGCATGACCCTAGAGACGTTTTCGCCCTGGGAGAGATCGGCGACCAACCCGCCCCCAGATATGTCTTCTAATTTTTTTCTCACGGGCTCCACGCCTTCCCAGAGTGATCTCCGAGCTACTGTCTCAATTATGATGAAATCGCACCACAGTGTCTTCCTAAACTCTCAAATAGTTATGTCCTAGGGGTCCCAAATGTAAATTTCACATTTTGATTTTTTCCATTTTATAAGCTAATTCATGTTTTAATCGCAGATATCAATTTTTGTTTATAATATGATTTATATTGCTTAAAAATTTACCCGAAGTTAATCAGGTATTTGATTTACATTTACAAATTTTCGGGTCCTTAAAATCTGTTTGCTGCCCCCAAAAATGTGCCACCCTGGGCGGCCGCCGGTCCGCCCACCCCTGAGGCCGGCCCTGGATTTGGTGACATTTAGCTTTGCAACTGGCAAAGAAATGCTGATGCATTGGTCGATTTCATTAACTATATATGGCAATAAAGATTAAAAATGCTGCTAAATAGGGTGTCGAAGTATCAGACAGTCTACGAAAAAAGATGTTTAGGAATCCAATGTGTAGGATGAAAAACGGTACATCTTGCCCATGAAGAAAGGTATAACTCCAAAAATGTCTAGTTCTAAAGCAATAATGAAGTTACTCAACCAAAAGAGAGGAAGTACAAGTTCAATTGTACAAGTTCAACTGTGTCGTGCTCCATATCCTAATTAAATTAAAAGAATCGAGTGTGTTAATTTCACTCTCCCACACGTCTTGTTCACACGGACCCTTCGGACGAATCTCTGGCGCAACAAGTTACAAAAGCTTTTGAAGCGTGCCCAAACCTTTCGCAAGTGGTGGTGTGATTGACTTGGGAAAGAGAAAGGGAACGGCACCCTGTGATTGGTTGACAGCGATCCTAGCACCTCGCCGCCTCACCAGCGATTAGGGTGATTAATGACCTGGCCGGGTGATCCTCCCCCGCTACCAGCTTATCACCGTGTATTTGCTCTTGATAAAGAAGCAGTCAACACTGTGGTTTACATGTTTCGTTGTTTATACAATTCATTAAAATGAAATGAATAATTCTCAAAAGTGCTTTATTTACAAAATTAAAAAAATTTATTTGTCGTAAAAAACAAAACTAAATTTAATTCAGGGGTGCTTCAGATTTTTTCCTTCTAGCAATCAAGCAATGGCTAGCTTTGCTGGATTTAACGAAATAATTATAAAAGTAAAATACTCAGTCTATAAAATACCTTAGCAAATTAATTTTTATATGTTCCTGATAAAATATTGTATTTAAATATCAGTTCATTCAGATGATTAAACGACCTAAATCAAGCACAAAAACTAATTAAACATATAGATTTGTTTTAACTATAAGTACGTGAAAATGATTTTAATTTCCAGTTAATTATTTAAAAGTAATTTATCTTATAAAATGTAAACAGAAAAAGAGATATAGGGATTAATAAAGGTTACTGCAGTTTCAGAGGTGTAACTTCAATCACGAGCCAAGTTAAAATTAAACATAGAATAATGTTCATTGTCTATGCACCACAGTAAAATTCCTAACTAAGAAGTCAAGTCAAAATCAAATTTACTCTAGACATTTTTTACCTTACAAAATTAATTATTAATATGTTCCGATGGTTGGTAATAGAAATTTATTTTAAATAAATCAGAAAAAATTATGTAAAAACATATTAAATAAAAAATCATACGTATAAAATATGAAATGACCTACATGGACCTAGAATGGTCTGTGCGTAGGTACGAGTTGTTTTTATGTTAAAAAAATAAATAGGATTTATTAAAATATAAATTTTTTAAAACGTTGGGAAAGAATATATATAAATTATGAAATAATTAGACAAAACAAAAGAACCAACGAATCTATCCTTCCACAGTGAAATATATGTAGAAAAATTAAAAGCTAATGATAGAATATAAAAAGAAATATACAGATGCAAAAACATTTTAGTGGGTTGATTGACTTTGATAGGCATAAGGTGCAATAACCAGAGGTCGCTTTCCTATGACAGTGGCGTGGTTATACTACGTAAACCACAGAAAAATAATTTCCAACTAATTTATTAATCATTATTTTTTTTAGTCAACCAGTATAGACACAAACATGGAAGGAAGGTATAAAATAAGTATTTGGCTCAACATATCATATTAAGGGATATCCAAAAGGCGACATTCGAAGGATGATCTGGGGGTTTGTGAACAATTGTAAGGGGGTCTGAAAAAATTAAATACTGATGCACCATTAAGCTTTTTTATAAAATAATTATCAGATTTTAATTTTTTCTGCTAATTCTGCTTTGCTAAAAAGCAGATTTTTTTTCAGAAAATTGAGAAAAAATTTAGCAGATTTTTTCGTATATGTGTTTAATCATAAATAAAAATATTTGTGGGAAAATAGAAATTTAGACTTTGAATGAATAATTTATATACTTATCAATACAATACTTATATTTAATGTCTCAGAGATTTTTAATCGTTCAGTTGTCCATCTTTCAATTATTTTTGTTGTCTTTTATTTGTTCACAATAAATTGAAAAATACAGTACCTATATCAAGTTCAATTTAATTTGATATGACTATTAATTTGAACTAATATCAGTAGTATAATTACTTAAAATACCTCCCTGCACACTTTCTTTAAACTGTTATAATTTATACTTTATTTTGTAAGCTCAAAATACGTTAATATGCTCAAAATGTAGTTCACATGTTATAAACCAGTTAACATGTTATCGCCCAGTTACCATGTTATCGTTGAGTTCACAATAAATTGAAAAATACAGTACCTATATCAAGTTCAATTTAATTTGATATGACTATTAATTTGAACTAATATCAGTAGTATAATTACTTAAAATACCTCCCTGCACACTTTCTTTAAACTGTTATAATTTATACTTTATTTTGTAAGCTCAAAATACGTTAAGATGCTCAAAATGTAGTTCACATGTTATAAACCAGTTAACATGTTATCGCCCAGTTACCATGTTATCGTTGAGCTACCATGTTACAGCCGAGTTAACATGCTATCGCCGAGTTAACATGATATCACTCAGTTAATATGTTATCGTCGAGCTACCATGTTAGAGCCGAGTTAACATGCTATCGCCGAGTTAACATGTATCTTGTTATTTTATCGTCTATAATGTTGAGCCAGTTAACATGATATCCAGTTAATTGTATCAACATTTATATGTTATCGTTGAGCTCCATGTTACAGCCGAGTTAACATCTATCAATTTAATATGATCAAACCATTTTTATGATTTTATATTTTGTAAGCATAGTTGACTCCTAAAAACCTTAAAAATGTGAAAAAGGAAAATTTCTCAAATTTCACTCCAACAATTAAGGTCCCAAATATGACAGCACCTGTATATGTCTGTATAACCAATGGTTCAACTGTTATGGAATTTTGAATAACAAACAAATTTTTTGTACATTTTCAAAAATGTTTACCTATCCTTAAACTAGCTTAAAGAACTAAACAAATTAGTATTTAGAATCATTAGTCTACGACTACCAGTTCCAGAGAAACGTTAAATTTACAGTTAGTGGTAAACACAGTACGTTGTCTGAGAGAGCCCAATGTTACTCTTATGGAGGATATTGATTAATCTATTTCTTCCTTATTTTTCAAACGTTTTCCATTATATTTGTTATTGAGTGTATTGAGTGTTGGGTATCACCCAACAGAATCCACTCAAAAACTTTTAGTATGCCTATTACCTTGGGAGGTTGGTTATGTATCCAAAATGCCTCACAATTGTTTTAACTTGAATACCAATTGTGTTTAGACTTTTGGTCGGACCATTGAGATAAATAAAATACAAGTTAGAGTTTATGTAAATTGTTTAAATTTGTCTTGCACAATAAGGGAATTTAAAAAAGTTATCCCGCATTAATTTCAACAGGTTAACATTATTTCTTCCACATTCATTGATTACACATTTTATTTATTATTTACCTTTGCTGTGGTTTTATTTTCAAATAATTTTAAGTGTATACCACGACATGGTTTTTATTTATAATAAAAATAGGAATAAATCATACAAGTTTAATTAAAGGCGTGATGTCTAGAGGTTTATATAATATCGAGAGTTGACCGCTGGTACAGTATCCGTAGTGCTTATCTACCAGATCAGCCTATAAAGCTTGCCTCAGGTTCTAATTCAATTCGTGCACAGCCTTCATCCGGTATGGTTTCCAAAATATTACATAATATTAGAGTTACTATTAAAATTATCGCCTTTATCACCAATATTATTTATTCGTAAGACTATTACCTATAAAAGTTTAAATTTGTTATCATTAATACATTACTATTTATTAAACATCAACATGATTTGTTATGTGTAACTTTCATCAATAAATGAGGTTGTTTATGATTACGTTATAAATTAGGTTTATATAAGCTGGAACGTGGTTTTAAAAGAAGGAATTTTATCCACATAAAATATAGAGTGTGTTAAACAAAGCTCGGTTGTTAGAACACTTAACTGACGTTGTTAACAGTATTATGTAGGATTTAAAATAATTTCCAACAAATTGATCGTCATTTCTCTTCCTGTTGTATATGGAAAACAGCAGATTTCTTGAAAACTTTGAGCCTTTTGATTAATGTGCTGCAATCAAAAAAATCAACTATCTTAGAAAATCATAATTTTGAAGTTTGTTTATTATAAATATGAATTGATATAATTGTTTTGTAAAAGTTTTAGTTAATATTCTTTTGAGTTACAGGGTAATTAATTCGGAATTTGGCGTTTTTCATGCAAGAAGTGTGGGAAAACTGCTTATGTTTTTGAGCTAAAATTTTAGGAACGTGGATGAATAACAGACCTTTTTCACGTAGCCTACAGCGTGAAATTTACAAGAAACAAATTTCTCGTTTAGGCCTACTACTGCGGTTGCCACGCATGAGCAGAGCAAGTCCACAGAGTGGCCGTTGTTTAACTTCGGGCTTATCTGGGTCTCTTCGGGCCCTCGACAGTTCGTGAAAGTTAACTGATCAGACGTTATTCTAGAATGACTGTTAGTCATATCGCTCAGTTTAGAGGGTTTTTGTTTGGAGGATCGTCCCCCAAGGAAAAAAGGTGTGTGTGGACCAATAAAATGGGTTGAGCTAGCCCTTATAAAGTTCGAGGCGTGTGGTCGTATCTTAAGTTTTCATAATGGTGATAAGAGAATTGGGCATACATTGGAGGATGATTCTCTGGTTAAATCATGACTTTCGAGAGGGGATTTAATTTCATCAGCTTTGCAAAGTATAGTATAACAGATCAGTTATCAATGTCTGTGTTTGAGTCTGTTGAGTAGGACGGTCTCTCGGGGATTCTCAGCAGACCGCAGACCAGACCGGCAGACCACAGACAAGGTCTGTCGGACACACGACCGAAATGGTCTGGACTTAAGACGTGGAATTGTTTATCCAGTCTAATTATAAAATTTGGTAATCATCAACAAGTATTTTTTAGTATTTTCAACAATAGCCCTACCTTTATATATTTTTCTTTTTTTAGTAATTTTAGATGGGTATAACTATTCCCGCTTAAAAATACGTGAAACCACAAAATTCGAAATGTATTAACAACATATCTACCAGTAAAATAAATTTTTCAGTGGTTTATGAAGAATATCAAAAACCTAATTTCTTGATTATTTCTAATTTTTAGTGAAATTTTTTGTAGAAATCAAAAATCCTAATTTGTATCCCATAAGTTTTTTAACAATTCTTTTTTGATTTTTTTTGTTATTTAATATGATGATGATTAACAATACATTTTTAATTGGTGTTTAAATAAACATTAAATGATATGATGGTTTTATTAAAGTTATGTAGTTTTTAAATTTACTTAGTGAAATAATATTTACCAGTCAACTTGTACCGTTTTATTTATAGAAAACCCGTGTAATGTTGCCTATCCAAAGTTAGTTACTAATTTTAATTATACTTCTACCTCTTAAATTTTCGAGAAAATGAAGAAATATTATTATCAAAATAAAAAAGGGAGAGAAAAGCCCGGCAATAATATATTTGAGTCTATTTTTGTTAAACCTCACCACTTTGAGAAAATAATAACATGAACATTGTGTGTATACCAATGTATGACGCAACGAGCGAGAAAGTAAAAGCGTCATGGCTAGGTTCACTAGGTTAAGTGGGTTCACTATCCCCCGCGACCTTGAGCTTGACCTTGTTATCAGTCAAGGTCACAGCCTCCACCTCCAACGCCTCGCCCTTCACCTCACACGCCCGGCGCACGTGCCGTTACCAGCTGTCATTTTATTGGTTCATTGTTACATTCCTTTCACCAAGCATATTTCGTTAAATGTTTAAATGGTTTCCTTCTAATTTCGATAAGCTCTCACTCAGAGGAAGGATGAGATGCAATGGAGGGTGGGGTTTGCCAAGGGATGCCAAGGGGGGTTGATAGGAAGGGTTGTTCTTATCAAAGAGATTCGATAAGGGAAGAATTTTCTTGGGGTTCCTAGAGGAAAGAGTATCTACAAGAGTATCTTTACAGTTTGTTAGGAGAAAAACTATTTAGCAAGCTTGATAGAAAATAGTGTTAATTGGTTAATTGTATACTCATCAAAGCAACTGATACTAACAGAAAATATTCGTACAGAACTGCGTCCAAACAAGCCTAAACAAAATATGTATTGGTCACACTATCTGTGAATAAATTGTAATTATACTTATACACTGACTATTACTTATTTATCGTGTTTATGATACTATTGTTAAATAATAATTTGATTAGTGTTGTTAATTATATTTGTAAAATTCATTATAAATATAAACTGATTCAAAATGCAAACAGTTTCGACTGATTAAATATCAAGTTAACAAACAGAGGTGTGATTATGAATAAACATACGATAATAATGAATTATTCCACACATTCTTTGGAAATAGATTATTACGGAGCTTTATTAATACAATTAGAATTTTCGGTATTATTTAATTAAAATATACTATTGATTTTGACAGTGAACACATTTACGCTTTTGATTTGAAATAATCATGTCATGCCCATACTTGTAAAGGGTTTCATTTCTCGGGTAATAATAATTTAATACTCACAATAAAAGTAACCTCTAGCTTTTAGTGCGCTTCAAACATAAAAAACAAATGAAAGGAAATATAAAAAATTAAAACATAAATATAATACTAATTACTGAGTTTTACGGAAAATATCAACGGCTATGCTGGTACGAACGAGGTCTTATCATTTTTCATAGTTGCCAATCATGTCACATTTATCTTCCTGGAAACACTTAATAGCCGTCAGCAGTCTAAATTTCAAAAGGAGTATTTCAACTCAAGTTGTTCACCTCAGCAAAACAAATCTTATGAATTAATGTTTTTTTCACATTTTTATTAAGTATTTGTTACAAAGCTTGACCAAAATAGAAAACACTTACAGTTACCTTTACTATGACAGTGTCCTATTCGTTTAAGACCACTGCAGTAATAGTTATCTTAGTTGTATTGTACCTTATACCACCCGGTAACAATAATTAATTACGGTATTAGTTCAGTTGCCCAGCACTTTATAAATCAAAACCATCAAATGGATAGCTTTATAAAATATTAAAAAATTTTAAAGTTTATAAAAATTTATAAAATAATTTTTGTATTTTAGATAAAAAAGATGTATTATTTAATAAAGTTTTATAAAAAAATTTTTTTATTTATAAAATTAAAAATTGTAAAATATAATTTGTAAATATGATACTAAAAAAAGTTTGTGGATAAATAATTAAAACTGATTTTTGTAAATTGAATAACTAAACAATAACTAAATATAAATTTTATAAAAATATTTTAATAATAATAAATTCATCTCTAAATACTTGAGAAAAATCATTGTATATTTTTTTAATTCTAATAATAAAAAAATTTAAATTAATTTGATTTTTAAGCTGTATTAATAAAATTTGAAATTTTAAAAAATTTTTAAAAAAGTCAAAAAAAAATTTTTTAATAAAAATATTATCTGTATGTTGTTTGTTGTTTGTATAAACGCTAAAATTTGACACCGTTTTTATGAAATTTTACAGAAAAAAATCTTAAAAAACAATAAAAATTTTTTATTAAATTTCCTATCTTTTTTTTGGGATGGAAGAAAAATTAAATTTCTTTAATTTCAAAAACTACTAAATTTTTCATATCTAAAAACAAATTTAATAGGACACAGCTGGCTGGTAAAAATAGTTTGATTTCAATGTTTATTTTTAATGTGAAAATCTGAAATTTTTTAAGTAAGAGGAAGTTAATTGTAAAAAAACTGCTGATCGAAATTAATTGAAAACTAGATATTCCTGAGGAATGAATTAATCTAGTACTTATATCATCTTTTACATAATATTTGTGTGTTATGTGACGTTGTAGAATTCGTATTATGAATATTTATGTCAACAATAAATATAATAAAATTTTTATAAAGATGTGATTAATAATTTTCTAAATCTTACTCGTGCGAAGAACGGACACTTTGGATGGTTTTTAATTTCAATCGCGTAATAAATTTTAATGTCAATTTTTTGGAACAGCTGGGACGCGTGAGCGTAAAGGAATATTGTGAACATATTATATTTTTTGTCACCTTAAAAAATCTTTCTTATCAGTTCATCTGATTTAATACAAACTTCAAAACTGAACACTATAATCATTATAAGGATTCCGATGTTTGTTGTAAATTAAGCAAAAATACTGAAATTTGCTAAATTTTCAAAAAGTAGATTAAATTAAATAATGTATTTATTTTTAAACTCAAGTAACTAATTTCATTTAATATTTTTTTTAAATGATATCAACATAAATAATTAAATTATTGTGGCTCAATTTTTTCAGTTAGAAGAAGAAGAAATGTCGATTTTAAGGTTATTTTTTTACGTTTTCTAAAAAAATCTGTTTAATAAATACAATTTAAAATTAATTGTTAAATAATGAAAAATATGAAAATTTACATAAATTAACTTAAGTTTTCTAATTTTTATAGTTAATTCTTATCCTTTATATTACTAACAGCTGTTTCTTTTATTTACATATATTATGTAATTTGACAAACAATAAAAATATTAACAATTATTTAAATGTATATACATTATGTTTTTTAATCGTGAAGACACACTGATTCATAATTTCAATCGCGAGTCTCAAAATACATGTGTTATGTAGATGTTTTGAACAGCTGACTGATTTCACAATATTGTAACATGTGTTATAGCTGACGATGTTTCTCAATCTAATAATATACAAATCTGCTTGTCTTTCACATATTTCAAAATCCAATGAAAATAAATCCTTAAAAACCTGGAGTACATATTTCATTATAATTAATTAAACCAAACGCAATTTTAACAATTTAAAATTAATAAGATTGTAGTGATTTTAATTAAAATAATAAAATTTATATAAATTTTTTTAAATAAAAGAAAATTATAAAAACACGAAACTATTAACGTAATATAATAGATGTTCATTTTTTACAGTAACATACTATAGTTTAAATTAAAAATGATTCAGATCAAAATATGATTGCATGAATGGAAAGTAAACCAATCAGCTGTAGCTAAGAAATCAAATGTTTTCATTGATGTAAAAACTTACTCATAGGTTAACATTAGATTAAAAACGCTAAAAAATTATTGGGGTTTTTAAAAATTTATTACTGACACATGTAGAGCAACTTCCTAAAATTTCATGGCGATCGGATGAGTAGTTTGGCAACGCATACATTCAATTTTATATATAGAGATTATATTAGGTTAGGCGCCAATTACTTTGGGGAGGAAATTGGAAAATTGATAATAGGAATAACAAATTGATAAATTTTGATAAACCTGAATATATATTTTTTCAATTCGCAGAAAACTACTTTTTTATTTCTTTAGAACCAATAAAAGGTTATTAAGGGTCCAGTTAAAAAATTGCATTGCCTAAAAAACCAATACGTCATGTATATACTATGATTGAATTTAAGTTAGTTTCACATTAATCTACAAAGAGCAGAAACTCAATAAGTAAAATAGCAACAGAAGAAATTACCACAAGAACAAAGGAAATTTAAATAGTTAATCATTCAACAAATTAAACTATTTTAAAACATCGACGATTTTATAACTGTTTATGTAAACTGTTACGTTTATAACTGATAATATATAAATTGCTTCGTTAATGATCTCAACATTGTTATACCAATCAGTAAAACTGATTCAAGCAATACTAAACTGATCCTGTTATACAAACTGATCTAACATTTTGACAAAATCCTTTATAGAATTCATTATATAGACATTCGATTTTATTTCTCATTATGTTGAGAGAGAAAACTGATAACCAAAATATTTGAATGTTAAATTACCAAAAGACCAATGTTGTGCCTCTTTAATGTGAAATTGTACCAGTTCTAATTGTAATGAAGTACCGAAAGTGGTAGTGAACATGTTAATAAAGTATGGGAAATCTGTCAACGTAAACTGTATTATTATGACGTGTCATACATGTGTAAAGAACGACAAAAATTTCCGGCTTACAAATTGTGTTTGTTGAAATTGCTTCCTGTCGTTTGTTATCAATGGTGTTTACCACGAAAACAGTAAATGGTATAAGTTGTTGGCAAATTAAGCAAAGGAATTGAGATGATTAAAATTAATTAGTAATGATATATAAAAATGGCTTGGCGAGCGGTTACCTGTAGAAGTAGCATGGTGGCCGTGGTATCCACACACTCACTGCCTCCCGTGATGGAGTCCGCTCCTTATACCTCCCCCACCCACGCCGTGGAGCCCCGGCGGAGCTCAGGCGGAATAAGAGGACGCCACTTCGACGTTCAGGGTGCTTGTAAGTCACAAGTTGTAAGTTGTAAGTTGGTGGGTGAAGTGTTACTTGTGTAGATTAACGTCCGCACTATTGAATACTACGTTAATCCGCAAAGATCAACCTCAAAATTAGACCAGTTCGTAATTTAGAGAGGCTGTGGTTCGGATTCCACGTTAAACTGTAGGTCCCTTGGAAATTATAATTGACAGTTCTATCTAAGGAATATTTCAGCTGACTTAACAGTATTTAGTCGCTAACAAGACTATTAAAAACCTATTACTTTTAACTTTGCAAGAAGAATTTATGGTTTACCATGTCGAAAGCTTTACTGAAATCAAATAGTGTTAGAACACTACACTGACTACGATCCATAGCCATTCGTATATCGTCAGTGATTTTTAAGAAAGCCGTTTCCGTGCTGTGGGAATCTCTAAATCCAGATTGGTAGGGGTTTAGAATACTGTTTTCTGTGAGAAAATTGTTGTAAATGAACTATCCTTTCGCTTTGGAAAGTGCAGGAAGAATACTGATTGGTCGATAATCTTGTGGCAGTGACGGGGATGAGATTTTGTTTAAAAGTCGGACTAGGGCAAACTTCCAATGTTCTGGGAAAATACACACCCTAAGAGAAGTATTGAAAATTTATGTTACTGTGGGGAGGAGAGCGAAGAAAATCCGTTTAATTAAAGAGTTTGGTATATTATCAGATCCAATAGCATTTGTTGTGATTCGTCTAATAGCCTTTATAACCTCAATCTGTGAAATTGATCTAAAATCGAAATTGATTTCATTATCAATATTGACTCGTGAGTTAATTTCTGCACAACTGTACTATTTGAGGTAGATGAGAAGGATGAAACATAATCATTTAATTCGTTTAGTGGAACTGATACTGGAACATGCGTTTCTTGCAAACTGAGTCCATTTTTTTACATTTCGCCAAAGAACAGTGGAAGACTGTTTTCTTTCAGAAAATAAACTATGAATATGGCCAAGTCTGGGATTTCGGAGTTGTTTTACTTGATTGCGAAGATGAAAATATTGGGCCATAAGAATACAGTTAATACAGAAAATAAAGTTTAGTCTTAGTAGACACATCCATATACTATTGTAATATGTTTTTGAATTATTAAATTTACTAATTTACACTAAATTCTCTTTTATTCCATACATACCACTGTTGCCAATGCTTTATCGATCGCGTGCTGGCTCATGCTCGGCATCAGCAGCATAGCAGCGCACGTGAGACCGCATTGTTGAGTTTTTACATTGTTTCCCTGTTTCTTAATATGTTATATGTCTTATGTTTCACTCGACGTGGTTGTTGAAATCATACAAAAAAGTGACATAATGTACTGTATGTATGTAAACTGTATAAAAAGAAGCCAGGAAACACTCGGTGTAAAAACGCAACTCGACGTAAAATTTTGATTGATGTCCTAGTTAAATAAGTCATATTTGATAATTTAAACCGTGCTACAAATATTACAATATTGTTGTAAAAGTTTGTTTTTTGAGAGGATGGTCTCGGCTGGCGTGTCCAAGGGCGTCTGTGGTGGCGCAGTTGCTGATATGGGGTTACTTCTAATAAGAACAATCTATTTATTTTCCATTTTTTTAATTTTGTATGTAATTATGTATACAGGGTGATTGAAAAGTAAGTTTCGCCCCCTTGACCTTTTCACTGTTTGATATATTTAAAATCAGTTTACGGTAAACTTCCCTGATATGAGGGGCTCCATTGATGATCGTCATTTTAAAAGTTTTCACCCTTAGGGGTAGTGGGGTTGGGGGTAGCTCAAAATTTTCTAATGCAAAGCCCAAGATCCCTAGAAGAATACTAAGAAGACGGATTGAGAGTGAATGCAGAAAAGTAAACAATCAAACTTTCCCATATGTAATGAACATGTTAGAAAAAGATTGTACTACTTCATGGAGGTACAGGGAGAGCAATTTGAACATCTAGTAAAATAAAAGGTATATTAATTTACTATTTCTCAATTGACTTTTTAAAGTAAAGAGATTATTATTTTTGTCAATCACCTTTTAAAACTTGAAATTATTTAAATAGCTTCCATTTTGGTTAGGGTTAAGACATCAATGTCAGATTTGCGCCATTCTATTTCTTTTAAGAAGTTCTTTAAAATGAGTGATTACTCAATAGAGCTTTACGTTTGAAAATTTTGAGCTACCTCCCCCCTCTACCCCTAAGGGTACAAATTTTCAAATTAACAATCATCAATGTACCCCCTCATATTGGAGAAGTTTACCGCAAACTGATTTTAAATATATCAAATAGTAAAAAAGATAAGGGGGATATATCAACTTACTAATTCATCACTCTGTATATTGTTTATGATTTATTAAAAGTTTATGTTTATGTTTATGATTATGTTTGGAGGCAGAATAAATGTAAGAAAGTGCTATTTGGTCCTAATGTTTTAAGAATTTTTTTTTCATTTCATTGACATCAATTTGAAATTTACATAGTCAGTTCAATGTGTTCACACCGAATTGAAAAATCTAATTGGCTGTGAGTAGGGCTCTTATTCAAACATACATTAATTTTATTAAATGCATTACTAATATAGTCATTACACTCCCTTCCACAAATATTCGCACTATTTACACACAGGGGTAAGTCGTATACATAATCCTATTTACATTTTACATACGTAAACATACTTATGTTTACGTATTACTAGATTTTTCAAAAAATAAAATAAATTACCTAAATATTTACTGTAGCAGAATAAATGAGGTAAAGTCAATAATTTATCAGAATGTAATAATACATATAAAATATAAATTAATAAAATAATTTTCAAACAAACTTATATAACTACATTCATTAAAATTAGTATTGTTATATTAATATTATGTTCTTTGGATTAAAGATTAAAATAAAATTTTCCAGCCACATTTGAAGAAACTGTCATCAAAATTATATGCCTAAACTTCTAATTTAACTAGACACTAGACGGTCTCCTTTCCATACGATACGGCTAGAAGGAATTGAGGTTAAGTGGAGTTTCTGTATAAATATCAGCTGTATAATATCACCACCAGCTGATTCTGATAGTCTGACTGAAGTTCTCATATTCCAGGGATAGTTTTCACAATAATCGTCAAAGTTTGTAGTGGCGGGGAGGGCCGGCTCGCATAAACACCAGAGGCTATCATTGCCAGACAGTTCGAACTGGATGTCATTGTTCTATGACTTCCCACCTTAAATCCGTCTAAACGATTTATAAACCGCCCAGGGCGTCAAGTTAACCAAGTGCGGATGATTAAACATTGCACGAGTGCCAATTAAAAGTTTTAATTACAATAATGTTCCAACACTTCTTATTTAACAATCAACGATCATAATAGAATTGAAAGAAAATTACAAACCACTGTAACCACTAGGGAGTTGTATTCTCATTACTCCTTTCCAGAAATATATTATTCAACAGAACAACGGATCTACTGAAATGGAATAACGAAGTAATGCGAATCAATTTTGATACTTTAGTTATTTACATTTCTCCCACAACTTCAATTGCGCTTATTACACAGCAAACGAGAGATCTTCACAAAGAAGATCCTCAGCCTCATTTAATTTTATATATTTGTACAGTAATTGCATGATAAAATACCAAATGGTAATCGTAAGTTATTGGTTTATTATTTAAAATACTGGCTTGTGGAAGTAATATACTTTGAAACATTTAATTCTAACATTTAACTATTAAAATACATTTATATACTTCATTAAAATACCCCCTTAGCAGCAGCCTGCAAACTAGAAATATTTGATATTTATATATTAACTAGCTGACCCGGCGAACTTCGTAACGCCTGACAGTAAATACATGTTAACTTTAAGATTGTCCATGTTCTGAAGTCGAATAGCTTTAAGGTTTCATTGTGAAAGGTTATATATTCTGGGTCGCGGCATAGTGAATAAAAATACTGAAACGATAAGAAATATAAATAACATTCACTTAAAACAAATGAATCTGAGTGGATTAATTCACAATTTTCAAATCCAATCCAAGCCCAAACCATACCTAACTTAATACGGCTTTTATAGGAAAAATATACAACAGCTGATTATTATAATACCCGTAATAATATAAACATTGTAATTATTTTTTACTTGTCCAACATATAAACACGTGATTTTAATCAGACAGAAAATAAAAACATAAATACATAATCCCCCAAAACCGTAAACTATTAACGTGGTGAATAAAGCTGTTCATTTTTTACAGCACACATTTACTTCATAGTTTTACGGTAATGATTCAGATGGCATTGGATAGTAAAGCATATTGCTAATGGAAAGTAAACCAATCAGCTGTAGCTAAGAAATCAAATGTTTTCATTGTAGATAATTTGTAAACAAACTTACTATCCACAAGGTTAACATTAGAAATTTAAAACGTCATAAAATAGAAACTAACGGAGTTTTCTAAAATATTTTTTCACTAACACCTTCCCAGGCACATATAGAGCAACTTCCTAAAATTTCATGGCGATCGGATGAGTAGTTTGGCAACGCATAAAGGACATACATACATACATACATTCAATTTTATATATATAGAGATTATTTTTCATAGTTTTGCTGTGTTCTTCTTCTCTTTGATCGGTCAATTTTTCTGGTCTTGTTTTGTTCTTTTTATTTGATTTTCGTGACCAAGTTACTGAATCCGACCCCTGTTTATATGTCTATTGTGTTGATTCCCAGTTCTTCTAGTTCACTCATTTAAAGCGTGTAAATTTTGTTACAAATTTCGGCTATTTTTATTGTTTTATAATATTTTCTTATTTTTTGAGTATTTTGTCTATACTTTCTCTGTTTCTTTCATGTTAGAGGCTTCTATTGTCATTGTTTCTGCTGCATACAGTGCTTCTAGCATTACAGTGTCCTAGTGTTAAGGATTTGCGAGTATAGAAATGTCATTTTTGTTGTATTGTGTCCATGTCCGTTTGTCTTTCTTTAGTTTCTTCGTTCTTCCTGCGTGGGCTTCCTTATTTGCTCCACCTTCATAATTTCCCCTAGGTATGTACAGGGCCCCCAATTTTGTCTTCATTTTAGTTGTGTCGTTCTTATGTTTTCTTGTATGATATTTGTGGACCCGTTTAAGTCGCAATTTCGTATAGTTTTTCAAGCTTTTTGGACCCTGCTCCAGGTCTTGTCATACCAACCACTGTAATCCTATTTATTTTAGGAAATTTGATATTAAAGCCTTAATTTTCTCTTTAATAACTCACAGACTGTAACAAAAGGTTTATGTTACCATGTTTGAGTTACATATATATCTACACAGGTGCAGGATTCAACCAAATCATTAGATTTGCTCCAATGTTTTGACAGACATTCAGAGTTGGCCAACGGACGCGGTGACAGCTGACCTACTTCCTTCTTATTGTAGTGTCAACGTTAACTGTCCCAAAACTTAAGTTATGGTTTCCTTTGAAATGTTACTAAAAGTTCCGATTTATTAAACTTCCTCTATAACCATTACTCTGTTTTAACGAAACACTGTGAAAGGTTTCAGATTATTTGGAGACGTTAAAGTTATTAGATAGTTTAAATTATCAATAGTTTTAAGAATTCCCTAAGTAAGTCTGTAACAGTTGTCTGGCAATAATTGAAAGTATGCACTATCAAGTATGGAAAGTTATGAGCCTAAAAAAACATTTGATGGTACACTTTAATTTTTAAATATAATTTTATACGTTTAAATTCACATGTTCAACTGTTGTACTGTTTGGTTTGGAGGTTTTTTCGTAGGAGAATATGCCTTAAGAGACTGCAGTACCACAGCCACCTTGTATTTTTAGTCCAGTAAGAATCAAATAAAATAAAGATGAAGTTTGAGTAGTTTTAAAACAGAAATTGTTTATCATAAAGATTTTATCAGCAAATTGTGTGATTAACATGTTAAGAAACCTTTTTGAAAGGTGTCAGTATTAGTTATTCTGGAGATCATTTTAAAGGAATAATTTTTTTGATACAGTGGGCACATTAACAAATTATAATTTAATTCGATAGATTGCTAGACAGTACAATGCCCTTTAAAACGTCAACTAGGAAAAGGTTTTCTATTACAAAACACTGTTCCAGTAATTGTTTGAATTTAGCTTCGGTTTTATGGGAATAGAGAAAAAATGTCTCAGACCTGCAGTTTCTTAGGAGTCACATTTTTTCACTCACTTCCATAAGAATAATGTTAAATTAAAAAATAATAATGTTCTTTTGTACTAGGAATTCTTGTACAGTGGTTGATATAACTATGTATAGTATATATCCAAATTTTAATCTTTATATCGATTCAGTGAATTCATGATTAACTATATCTACAAACTTAGCTATACAAAAACCTTACGAGCTCTATTCCAAATAGGATTATGACATTTTAAGCTCATAAATTGCAGGTATTTATTTTGCTGGTACTTATTTTAAGATGGAAATATTCTGTTTTGAAAATAATTCTCAGTATCTTTGTTTTTGAAAATTACAAATCATGATTTATTTAAGCTTTTATAATAAAAACTTTAACGATTCATTGGAATTTTAAAATTTAGATTTTTTTAAATACATAGTTTTATTTTTTATAAGAGCTGGAGATGAAGTACTCGAAATGACCGTCATAATGAAAAACGTCTACGTGGACAAAAGTAACGTAAAATAAATTGCTGACTTCTAACACAATGAGCAGAAAACGTTTCCAAGCTTGGTTGCACTTCGCATAGTTCTCACCGTTCCCGTCGGATGGCGCTGTCGACGCCAGCCTGATTCTCACATCAACAGAATCACACGCTTTATATAACCACGCTTGTCTCAGCTGATTCATTTCAAAACTGAAAATCCCACATTGTTACCTTTATGAGGTAGGTCTCGAGGGAACACTAATAGACTTGTCTCGAGGTAAAATAATAATATCATACATACATAAATAATATCGGTTTCTGGTTAAAAATGTATTTACTTTCCTTTGATAAATAGCTTAGATCGTGGATCGTGGTCAGGTATAAAGGGAATTTTTTCAGTTCCTCTAAACAGCTGACCTTATAACCGAATGACGTCACTTCCGATTCAAATTTCGGACTACCGGTTTGCCAATAACCATCCCACCAGAGCTAACACATATCCATGTCAAAACCTTACAATGAAAAGTGAGAGATTTTCGCCGCCATTATGGAAAATGTTAATTTTTAAATAACATTTTGTCATGCTATACCTACATTGCATGGGTAAAAATTTTACAACCCTTATAACCAAGATATAATGTACAGATAATACACATATAATAATACAGATGCATAATACAGATAAAATACACAGAGGTATTATAAACATACAGAGAGGTAAGGGCCACGTAAACAAAACCGGTGACGTCACTGGTACAGAAATGTTTTTGTTTACATTCCCGCTGCTAGAAATATCAAAATCATTCAAATGTCATGATGATTGATCATAACCTAATTATTGGTAGACACTTTTCACATTTACATTTATATTTTTGAATGATACAATGACGTTTATTTTACAGCTTAAAAAATAACAACTAGGCATTTTATGACAGCTAAATACGTTAATTATAGACAAATATAAAGTAAATATATTTTAGAAGTTATTTGAAATTTTTAAAACTAGCTGACCCGGCGAACTTCTTAAC
Source organism: Nephotettix cincticeps (assembly GCA_023375725.1). Taxonomy (NCBI): domain Eukaryota; kingdom Metazoa; phylum Arthropoda; class Insecta; order Hemiptera; family Cicadellidae; genus Nephotettix; species Nephotettix cincticeps. Next base: position 24,151,086 of record CM041786.1, on the reverse strand, counting down.
GCCTAACAGTAAATATATGTAAACTTTCAGATCGGCCATGTTCTGAAGTCGAATAGCATTACGGTGTCGTTGTGAAAATTTGATATTCTGGATTGCAGCGTAGTTAATAATAATACTGAAACGATAAGATATATTGATAACATTACCACAAAATAAATAAATCTGAGTGGATTGATTCACAATTTTTCTAATCCGTCCTAAAATCAAACAAAACCTAACTGTAAAACGGCTGTTATAGGAAAGACATAAAGCAGTTGATTATTATACCAAACGTAATACTGTATGTATAAAAACCGTAATTATTTTTTATTAGGCCATCATAATTATAAACACGTGCCTTTTAATCAGACAGAAAATAAAAAAATATAAATACATAATCCCCAAAAGACCGTAAACTATTAACGTGGTGAATAAATCTGTTCATTTTGTACAGTGCACATTAACTTCATAGTTTTACATTAATGAATGATTCATATGGCATTGGATAGTAAAGCATATTGCTATTGGAAAGTAAAACAACAGCTGTAGCTTAAGAAATGAAATGTTTTTATTGTAGAACATTTGTAAACAAACTTAGTCCCCATAAGGTTAACATTAGAAATTTAAAACGCTATAAAATGGAAACTAATTGAATTTATGGAAACTGAATATGCCTAAAGCATGACCGGAGCAGAGACGAATCCAAAAAATCAAAGATCATTAAAATCGATCCAGCCGTTCTCGAGTTGTAATGCGTGTAACTAACACGACTTTGTTTTTTATATATTTAGATAAACTTTCCGTTATTTATGAAACTAACAATTAATTATGTCACTGCTCAGTAATTACGATAGGTTTGGCGGGATGTTTGCTCGTGATCCATACCTTTCTGTATATTTCTAGTTACCTTGGTTATGAGCCTCACAAAATGTATTTTTACATACATATGTTATTAATAAAAAAATAGGAAAAATATTAATTATACAGATAGAAAGTTATACTAAAATTTGATACTAAAATAATTAATTGAACCGAGGAACTCCTTGCGAGTAAAATGTACTGGTTAGCAAATTTAAATAAGAATTTGTAATTTTGATATAAAACAAAATTGTTTTTTAATTAAACTTTAAAATTATTATGTAAAATATTTTACTAAGCTTACTATGAATCTCTTGTATCCTAAGGTAGAAAGAGAGAAATTAGCTTCATAATAGTGAATTTACTAATCAGAAGTGTACTTAAAAGTTTAAAAACGACGCCCACTAACGTAAGTTTAAGTAAGCATTACCATACCAGGAATTATTTTATTATTCAAAACATCTTTTGAATGCTTTAAAATTTTAAACCATGCTAATGATGCAGACAAGAGAACCGAATTTGGGATGAGAGGAATGGTGATTCCAACCCACTAACTACCCAAGCGCCAATGTGCAGCACACTAGAGCTGATAGGATTCCCCTTGTTAAGGTATTAGGCTTAGAATGACGATAATACACAATACAGTGCATTAATCCCGCCAATTGAAAATCTTATCATGAACTATTATATGAGCAATGTCAATATATTTGGACATGCAAATGTAAACAAAATAGATCCTGTATTGGTAAAGAATATACAATGTTCAAGGATAGTATATTCATCAATGTTGGGCCAACGGTATAGGTTGTAACTCTGTACACAGACACTCTCTCTCTCTCTCTCTCTCTCTCTCTCTCTCTCTCTCTCACACACACACACACACACACACACACACACACACACACACACACACACCGCATGAGCACGTAAATTACTTTAAATATTTACTTTTACTTTCCCCAACCTATGCGACAGTACAAGGAGAGAGAATATGTTTAATTAAAATTTAATGGTAAAAATACACTATTTTTGATGTAGCAGCATATATCAAATACATGAGGATGCAAATATCGGGAAACTTTAAGAGTTGAACTGTTGGAAGTGTTGGCAGTCGTGTAGCAGCTGAACAGCTGTTACCGTGTTCCACCCACCCGGGACCTCGACCGCTGGACCCACGGGTCACCAGGAAGTGGTTGACTGTCGCAGTGACGAACAGCTGATACACCTTGGCATTATATTCAGTGCCAGACATTGTCTAGCATGTGGTCACTAGTTCATTAGACTTTTGTATCGTTCACACTCACTAAGGAGAGTGGGGAGGGCCTATCTCCGCCATCTTAAATTTGTGAACTTTAGGTACACTTTTCTTAGAAACTATAAAAGATATGGAGTTGAATTTTACATAGGTATTTTTTTATAAATTGTAAACTTACAGCACTAGAATTATCATTTCAATTTGCTGAAAATAACATTTTTAAACAATATTTTTCTTTAGATTTTTCTACATTCAAGTGGCCGTTTTTCTCGGCCACTAATATTTTTAACTTAATAATTCTGGTACTGTAGCTTTTTATTATATAGTTGTAAATGCATAGACAATTCCAATTCCCTGTTCCTTGTAGTTCCTGGGTAAAGTGTACCTTTGTACAAAAAAATCAAATGCCGGTAAATGAGCTATAAAGCGATACTACCATTGAAAATTAAACCCGAAACAGTTTATTTAAAAACATATACTTAGGATCATCATAAATAAATTATAAAAAGAAGAAGATTTCTTCTTTGTACTACATTTAAAAACATAAAATGTTAAAAAAGTTTTTACTCCCCACTCCCCTAACAGGCCTGACAACATTCATATGAGTAAAACAAACATTTCTTACAAGTACCTGAATGAGGACTACTGTACATTGAGGAACCTTTCCACAAAATCATAAAAATGAGTTTACTCACATTAAAAATAGGGGTTTTCACTGAAAATACTTATTACTTTTTTAAGGTTTTGGTTTAAGGTTAGCGATACATTATTTCATACGCTAAAGTTCAATACACCGTCCAACGCTGAATCAATAAATCTGCATTTAAGTGGACCAGCCACAATATAAAAAATCAAACAATTGCTCTTTCACCTTTCCATAGTGATTGATTTCAAGGCAAGCACTTTATCTAGGTTATTATTAAATATCAAATCGTGCATAATCTATTATGACGAAATTCCCTTACACAGTGACTGTAAGGTCCGTAGCTCCGGGTTAGAGCTGCGTTGCTTTAACGATTCTTATCTACTTACTTCAACCTACACTAACACTTGTTTACAAATATTTATGTCACCTTTTTTCTCAAAATTATTAAATCTGACAATTTCTACGATGCGTCCAATAAAATAAAGGGGTGTAAAATTATGGGATACTATTTAAAAGGTTTCGTTGTTTTTTCTGTTTGTTATTTATATCACTCATAAATATTTAATTAGCATATACAATTATTGTGATCATTGTTAAAGCAATACCTATGTAGTAAACAAAATTACTAAGTTTTCAAAATTCAAATATTTCCAAAGCTAAGCCATCAGTACAGCCTTGCGAGCCGGATAAACAGAATTAAAACCAAAAATTCAGCTGTCTTCGGTTTCATTTACTGTATTTTACACCTCCGGGACGGGATGGCATATCTCATCTTATGGCGTTAAACGTTAATTGTGTCAGAAATAAAATAATTCAATTGTTTTGTTTCCAATCCTCTTTATACACATTGTGATTTATAGTAAATACTAAAATTAATATGTAAATTATCTACAAGCAATATGTTGAAATAATTAATTGTGTTTGGTGGTAAACATTAATATTTCGTAAAACGTTAGTTATATTTACTAACTTAAATTTAGAGCTTCCATCTAATGTTTTATATTTCATTATTTAGTTTTTAAAATAAATCCTTTAATATTTAATTAATCTATCCAAATAATAAACAGTTCACCGACACCGAACGTTAAGTTCTAAAAACAAAATCCCATCAAATTAAATTTTTACTTTCTCCCCTTATACATAGTGTATGGAGAAAGTATTGTTTTCGTCAAAATTTTCGAATTTGAGTTGAGGGTGGATATATCCGTTTTGGGGCCCCCTGAATCCAAAAAAGTAGGTTTTGACGTGATGTCTGTCCGTCCGTGTGTCTGTCTGTGTGTGTGTGTGTGTGTGTGTGTGTGTGTGTGTGTGTGTGTGTGTGTGTGTGTGTGTCTGGATGTGTACAGTGCCACAGCCTACCCCGTTGGTCCGATTTAGATGAAATTTGGCAAATATATATATAGTCACCGTATCTCCAGGCGATTTTTTCATTTTTTTGAATTTTTGATTTTTAAGGGTAGTTCACCCCTAAAAACCCTTAAAAAACGTGAAAAATCCAAATTTCTCAAAAACGGCTCTAACGATTTTGATTAACATTTGATAGTTTATAGTGCACAGAGTACTAAATAATTTGACACCACCCGCATGTCTGTAAAAATGACGGTTCAAAAGTTATGGCCTTTAAATGTCAAAAAAACAAATTTTTAAATTTTCAGCGAAAACAATAAAAGTAAAGTATAACTTGACTGATACCATTGAAACCAGCTTAAAAAACTAAACAAATTAGTATTTGAATTATTTGTCTACGACTAACAGTTCCAGAGAAAATTTAAATTTACTTTCCACGATAAACGCAGTACGTTGTCTGAAAGCGTCCAATGTTATTCTTATGGAGAATATAAAAAAATCAATTTCTTCCTTACTTTCCAACTGTTTTCCATGAAACTTGGTATGAAGTGTAAGGTCAAATCACCGAACAAAACCAGCTCAAAAAAGCTTGGTATTACCGGGGGGGGGTTCCCCCATACAATTTGAACAATTAATTATTAAATGATATTTAGAATAACTTTGTAGAACATGAGAGTTTTATTACAGATTGTCTTTTTTAAATTTACTTAAGGGAGAAAGTGTGTGTCAGTCCACTGGTACCGTTTATTTTCCTTGCATTTTGTTAAATAGATACTAAATAGATTCCGTCGAAGTAAACCTGCATCCTCAGCTAGTTCCCATTTCAACATTATTAATCCTAAAAATTGTACTTATTCATGTTTCATAATTGTTCTATCATCTCTGTATTACGTTACAGATTCATTCTGCAATGGCTCTAGATTTACCTATGAATAATAATTTTCCTCTATTATTACAAGGACCTTCGTTTAAAATTATATCATAATGTACAACATAATGAGTGTGATTAAAATCTTATTTAACAACTAACCAACAAATTTAGTATAGATTTATATTTTAATATCGTATTTCCTGTAGAAAAATGAGCTATTCACATGACCTACCCGGTCACACTTGAGCCCGTGACGATGACAGAAGTTCGTAACTCAACCTATATAACCCCCATAAATTGAGCTTTTGGTGGCCTAAAGAGCTAAAGGTTTTATTAAAATAAGGTCTTTAATATTTATGAGAGGTGTAAAATTTGAGCTTTATTTAATATTTTTATAGCTCCAAAATTAGTTGGTATATGACAGAAAATTTAATAGTTCCATACACACTGCATTGTAAATTTGGGACAACTTTTTTACAACGCCCTTAATGATGAGGTTAGATCAATAAAACCTGGTATGAAAATAAGTTAGAATTTAATATCGTCGATTACAGCTACCTTGACTAAGAGGAACCATAAATTATTATAAATTAACTATATGAGGCCGTATTACCATAATATTTCAAGTAAAAATGTTTATAATTTCCCCATAAGATTATTGGGGCTTCAACAGGCAACTGACTGTATTTGCCGGTTTATGTATCAGTGTGTTTGTGTGTGGGTAAATATGAACGGCGATTGTTTTTGGTCTCTAAGATCCTGAAAACGAAAAAGAAGAACCTAAAAAAATAAGGCCTTGACTTAAATTTGATTAGATTATTGAAATGGCTACAAAACTACAAGGTGGGCATTTTAAGCCAAGTATGAATGAGGATTGAGTTTAAGATGATTGTGGCCTGATCTTGTAGTCTTGTTACTGACTAACACTGACATGTTCCATGGACAGGTCTGTTAATTAATAGCCCAACAGGTGATGGCAACAACTAAGAGATCTGCAGTTTAACGTGGAATCCGAACCACGGCCTCTGAATTACGAATTGGTCTAATCATGAGGGTGGAATTTTGCTGATTAACGTAGTATTCATTAGTGCAGACGTTAATCCACAAAAGAGAACAATACACCCACCAACCATCGCTCACAACTATCCACAATTCGTGACCTGCAAGTAGCTGGATTACAGGACGACGCCACCGCCCCAGTCAGACCACGCAACCTACGGTAATAGATTCTTCCTATTACCTAAATTTTAAATGTTTATTCTTATTCATTGCTTTTGTACGTCATAATTTCAAATCGGCATTCATAAAGCAAAATGTTTCAATAATTCAAGGTCTTCAATCACAAAAAGTAAATTTCTAGGGATTCTCATGACAATGCAGAAATCCCTGTGTTTGAACAGAGTCAAATCTATTCAGCTTCCCTCTTATTTGCTCAGGCCGCGTCTCTGAGTTTGCTTTGTTCAATCATTTGTCCTTCAAATAACTTTATTCGTTTGTCATGGACGAGAGAAGAACAGCATCTTATTGTTTAATAATGTATATTGCATAGTTTTCAATTATATCGTGCTTTAAACATCTTTAATATTAATAAATTTGTTTTTATTTTAACAGTTTGACATTTTTGGACAGCTTACAACTAAATTAATACAGTTTTGACCAAGTTCTATAAGTTATAGAACATATAATAACGATCGTGTTACAAACATGTTTAATTTTAAACGTTCGCGATGAATAAAGATTAATTTTGCAACAACAAATTAGCAATGTTTTGTCACTACATTTTTGCTCAGAATTATTAATTTTTTAGCTATTTTTACGTTTTGTGCATTAGAGAAGCTGAAACAAGTCTGATCTCAATTTGTGTCTGACTGTTTGTCTGTCCGTGACGCTTCAGGAGGCATTTTACGACGTCCTCTCCAAAAAAACGGAAGAACTGATAACAATCAAACTCATTTCATGCATTCTCTACATTCCAGAAAAGCTTTTTCAATGCTTGAAATTGTCTGCCGCCCATTGAAAAGTAAATAGCGAGCATTTAAAAACTCAATCTTTACGCGATATTAGTCGTATTTTGCTTTAAGTTTTTAAGGAATCGCCTTCCGGTTAATAATAATCTGTCTTTGTAGTTTAATGATTTAATAGAAAGCTAAAACAAACAGCTGTCAACTTAAAATATACTAATTCGTTTGTATTGGCCATTGATTTTAAACCCACTTCGAAGTCATACTTTATTAAATAGCTATTTTAAGGTATAAATTATTTTTAATAATGGTATAAAAATATCCTGATCTATTTAAGTAATGCTAAATAATAAACCGGGGTATTTATTTGTGTTCTTTGTAACGATTTGTTTAAGATTTCAGGTTTACATTTTGATAATCTTTCTACAATTGAATCCTATAACCCGTACAAAAGACGGGCTTACTGCTAGTCTACAATAAATCCTTAACTGTTTAAAAATTAATTGGACCTAGAATACTAAAAACTATATAAAAAAGATTGTATACAATTTGAAATAATATCACTTTTCAATAGCAGCTGGATACAATAATAGCACTCTTAATACATTGCACGCCTGGACGAGTTTGGATATAATCTACCGTCCACTGGTTCATGAATCAGTTACAAAATAAATTTAATACCGGGCATTGAGGTGATGGATGCCGGAAATGCAGGGTTTGGCGGCACGAGCGGCGCCCTAGGGGTTCACGTTGGCGGCGCCCGTCATGCACCATGAGAGGGAGAGGTCCGAGAACCAGGGGTACCATGGAGTGTGGAGAGGGAATGGTCACCAGATGCTGGCGTAGTGAGGGAGGGTAGTGCCCTAGGGGTTCACGTTGGTGGCGCCCGTCACGCACCATGAGAGGGAGAGGTCCGAGGACCAGGGGTACCATGGAGTGTGGAGAGGGAATGGTCACCAGATGCTGGCGTAGTGAGGGAGGGTGGTGCCCTAGGGGTTCACGTTGGTGGCGCACGTCACGCACCATGAGAGGGAGAGGTCCGAGGACCAGGGGTACCATGGAGTGTGGAGAGGGAAGGATCACCAGATGTTGGAGTAATGAGGGAGGGTGGTGCCCTTGGGGTTCACGTTGGTGGCGCCCCTCATGCACCATGAGAGGGAGAGGTCCGTGGACCAGAGGTACCATGGAGTATGGAGAGGGAAGGATCACCAGATGCTGGGGTAGTAAGGAAGGGTGTTGCCCTTGGGGTTCACGTTGGTGGCGCACGTCACGCACCATGAGAGGGAGAGGTCCGAGGACCAGAGGTACCATGGAGTGTGGAGAGGGAAGGATCACCAGATGCTGGGGTAGTAAGGGAGGGTGTTGCCCTTGGGGTTCACGTTGGTGGCGCCCGTCACGCACCATGAGAGGGAGAGGTCCGAGGACCAGGGGTACCATGTAGAGTGGAGAGAGAAGGGTCACTAGGAGTTCAAGTTTGCGGTGGCCCTAACGCGCTACGGCCTGTGTGGTGCCCTAGTGTGATCCAAAGATCATGAGATGAGATGACTGTGATGAGATAAGTTAGTGCTTCTTCAGTGGTTGGCATATTTTGTTTTAATCTTCAGCCCTATAGGCGGTATTAGTACTTCGGTGAAAAGCCTGAGTCAAACACGATGTAAAAACATTTGAACGGCTCTTTGAGATCAATCGGTACGCCAAAACGTTGTTGATTAGGTCACCTTCTATACGAATTAAATATGAGCACATCTAGAGCCATTGCAAGCCTCAGGATATTTCAGCTCTGTTTACTAATTTACACTTACGACTTCTCTTTATTTTGTTTTATAAAATGGTTCCTCTTACATTTAAACTTTTTACTTTTATGAGACTTAAATCATAAATTTAAAAACAGCCCTAATACACTCGACCCCTCATCCTCTCCACCCTGCAAGTGCTGTTTCGTCAGTCGTGGTTCGGCCCCTTTTTCGGAACCCTGAAGTTATTTAACCCCTGAAGACGCGGGACTTTAATGTTTCGGTCCCGCGAAACGTTGGAATAAACTGAATGGATCGATGTTTTGTGTGTGTTTTGTGTAAGTTATGTGTTACTGACGAGATCCAGCCACAAAAAATAAACATAGGTGAGTGTGCCTAACAAAACAGATAACCCTAATACAGTTTAATTGACCTCCCCACACAAAGCTCTATAATTTGTTCGGGGAAATATTTGCTTAAAAATATAATTTATTTTACATTTTATGTTAACCTTCGGGGAATAAAGTGATTTGATTCAAATTCGGGATTATAAAATATTAATTAAACGTCCACCTAAATGACTCAAAGTATACTTGTTGAATACGTAAGAATCTGGTGCTTCAAAATACATATAAACTCTTTGATTAGTGACCAGAACTAATTTACAATTTCTAGTCGACTGACTACTTATTGTGGCTGTAGAAGTTAGGGATACATTTTACATTTATTTCTGAACAGGGAAACGACATGAGTATTTCACGAGAGAGCACTTTTAACCTATTTCAGTTGAATAATCTCACCTTTGTCTCAATACACGTCAGGCTCTAAATAGTTGTTCAACTATTTAATCAAAAACTTGTTCAATATTGGTTCGTATAATACGTATTTGCTCTTTTGCTATGCTTATTTTGCTACTCCTCAACTGTTCACTTACTTCTTCAGAGAAGATAAGTACTTGTATATGCATCAGGCTAAGTCATAAACACAGAAAGGTCCATAACATGATACGAAATAGGAAGACTAAGCGACAAAATTTAATATAAACTTTCCCATGTAATATAATTTGTACAATAACGGTCAATAAACATCGCATTTTACATAAAGGTTTATGTTATATTGTACTCATTATGAATCATATTATTATATCGTTAATCAGTTAATACGTTTTATTATTGTCATTGTGTTAACAAAAGTAATAAAAGTGGAAAGCGTTGGTTAAGGGATAGAGCCCGTTTGCCCAGGAGAGCACGGGACTTCGGTCTTGAGGGCTTGGGGTTCATTATTATTAATAAGTTCAATCATTAATAACCTTTCACTTAGTTATAATGTCACAACTCACTAGGTCAACTCTGAGGTAAGACAGTCCTGGGATGAGGAGGAAAGTAATAAAAAATATACAGAAAACATCAATTCAAAGAAGGAAACGAGTTTAAAATTATTTTAAGTTGAATTGAACTCTAAATGTTTGTTTTTTCAATTCAATTTAACCCAAGTATTTTCATAATTAATTTCCAATCCGACGCGGTGGCCCTTTGATCCAAACCTAACGTGCTTCCATTATTATCCATTATATACTTGGTGTCATCAACCTACCTTAAAAAGATTGTTCAAAAATAACTTCATATAATTACTAAGCTACTGTATGTGAAACTAGCCAAAGTACTCGTTCTTCACATGGGTAAAAAAGGCTAAGAGGTGTTCGTAGGCTCTACTGATACATTTAAGTTATTGTTAATTCTTCATTGTTTACAAAATGACAAAACACGAATGTCTACATCATGACAAAGTACCATCTCTCTCAAATATTGGGAGAGGATACGGATTAACGTAATAGAGACAGTCATCGGAAAAAAACTTAAAATCTACCATTCCACTATTTCGAACTAATAATTCACTAATTTCGATCCAGCAGTTTATCTGAAAAATCAACTTTATTTCTTCTTCTTCCCGAACTGTCAAAATATAGTGTAAACGGATGTTGTCATTAGAAAATGTAAACATTGAAACTTAGGACGTTCATGGGGCGTAGCCCGAAGGGATTTTAAGGGAAGTAATATGCCTATGTATAGCATGAGTTTAAGATCTACCTTTCTGTAAAATTTCAAACCGGTCGGTTCAGTATATTTCGCGTTTACTTGCCACAACAAACCCACAAACATACAGAAACCACCACTTCTTTATAATATTATAGATGACTCAACAAGCTTTCGGTATTACTTAGTGTTATCACAATTTAATTAGGATACTCCCATATAGTCGGACAGGTGAAACCTAATCAGGGGCACTTGAAGGTCCAAACAGCCTCTGCGCCTTTGAAATGTGATCGACTATTCACCAACCCTCTACCACCCTAAAGGTGTCATCATCTACACTGATATTCAAGTCAATTCAATTCATTTATTTGCCATTAGGTCTACATGGACATAGTTTTGTCAAAACAATAGCATAAACAATAACTACAACAATAATATTAAAAATACAATACTAATAAATAAATCACAGATTAAGCTCAAAACACATACGGGAAAATATACATACATAGAAAATTTAAAGTTTCAGGCAAAAAAACTCCTCTATAGTATAAGGGGCATTTCTTAAAAGAATTTTCGTCACAGTTTTTTTAAATGAATTTAAAGGCAATTCCCTTATTTCGGAGCATTGGTGTCATACTGAACACGACACATTTTGTACACATTAAAGGGTTGTTTAATCTGTATTTTCTCATTTTAGCCCTACTTCTAAATCTGATCCGTGTTAAAAACGTGTTTTTTCAGTACCAATATGAAACTTATATATTGTTTATTTTGTTAAAATAAACTCCGATAGTTAAGGCTTATCAAAATAATAATAATTATTATTAAATATTAAAATAAGCCGAACATTATATCTATTGAATGTGACTTGATCAGTATGATCCGCAATTATTGCACAGCTAGAATCCAGACAATCCATCCTTCAGAATCCATCCTAGAATCCATCCTTCATTTATAATATTTATCACCCGTATACAATCTAGGTCAACATTATACTCGTATACAATACCAGTGTTTAGCTGTGACCACATCCAACGCTTTATGATATAATGGAACAGTAGTGCAGCAATGCACGTGTTTACTATGGTTTGAGCTTTCTATAGATTTCAACATCAAATACAGTGTAAATCAAATAATTATTTGTTATTAGTTTCCTTAAAATTTTTAGCTTATGTGTACTCTGAGTGACTATATTAATTAGAACAATATGATTGTCCAACAGTATATGATTAAACTATAATATTGTGATTATTAAATATAATATAAGTGTTAAAATATGACAGATTGTTCTATATGAATTCAAATGTATTTTGAATCAGCTATTTTGTTTGTTATAGATTTGTTTTTTGTTTTTGTTTTGACTCTAGTTGGTTGAATTAATTAAAATAAGATAAAATGATTTGAGTATTTAATTTTGTTGAGAAAGAACATTTATCTTAGATTTGTTTCTTTTAAGTTTATGCTCAAGTATTTTCCTAGTATTCTAAGAAGAATTAAAAATAAGCACTCCGAAGTGAATTTGTGACGTGAGACAATACAGGGAGCCCAACGCTCTATGTCGAGTATGGAGATTGAGTCGAAAGCCGTAGAAATGGTCTGTGCTAAGCCATGCACAGGGTGCTGCAGCCTACTAATTGAGTCTTGTACTATGGCTTAACCCACCCTTTACGAATTTGGCATACCTTCCTAATTCTTACGTTTGATTAATACGTGCAATTAAATATCTTTCATTATCCAGGCCTATTGAGAATTTTGCACAAATAATATCACAACTACTAATCTCACACGTAACAGAATAATAAAATATTTTACATTGATGTGTACTATCAAACAAAATAATTATGAATTAAAAAATATCAGGGGAAGAATTTAACATTTTTATGCAATATAATACATAAAAAATAAGTACCTATATGGTTACTAATTGTAAGTTATTTTTAATTACCCATAAAATAAAAAAGCTTTAACCCTAGAATTGGCAAGCTTTTTACTCTTAAGAATAAGATAAAAATTTTATATAGGTTTCCATAAAAACTACCAGAGCTATTGTATTGAATTTTTTAGATATAAGAATAAGAATAGGTGTTTAGAAGAACTGAAAACATTCCATTTACACGTATCCATGATCTATTTTCCCACAGGGAAGTAAATACAATAAAAATTCCTTTTTTTAAAGTGCTCACCATTGAATAAAATAAACTGTATTGATTATTGAAAATTAAATTTAAAAAATAATAACGTTTAGACGTCTCAAAGTTGGTCTAAAGGTGTTATTAGTTTATATAAAATAGGTTTAACGAAGGTTCCGGCCATTGAGTGAATTTTTTCAATGTTTTTAAATATATTTGTTGTTTTTGTATATGTTTGTTTTTTCCATGACTCTTTAAGATTCTCCGACACTAGGTTGAGGCGGGCATTACAAAATGATATGCTATACAAAAGATCAAATATGTTTCAGCCCAGGAAAAACGATAATATTCTTTATCTTTAGGGCCGAGAAAGATAAATCTGATCACAAGTTATATTTTTTTAAGAGGCAAGTTGAGGAAAGGAAGTTAAAAATTGTAATCATCGAAACGCCGTACAACATGACTGTTCCTTTTTCCGATAAAACCTCTGTTAAAGCTAAAAATTGGACAGGTCTATGTAAGTAAAACTTCAAGTTTTTTCAATACGAAGCTCTAATTTTATTTTTATACATGGGGTGTTAAAAGTTTTCATTATTTGTGTTGTATATTCAAAATACTGTTAAAATTAGGTTTTCCATATACCGTGTGTCTTAAAGGGATTGGGAAGGCCCTATAGAGTATACATACTGCCAATGTTAAATTATTCATGTGTAGGAACACGTGGTTGCTAAACAACGTAAGATAAATACTTTAATTATTTTTTCAATAATTGTTGGGCAGATTACTTTGAACAAAATGAACAGAGAGTTTTCAAAAATAATATATTTTATGGGAGATACAAGTGTTTTTACATAAAACCATTTTTTTCAAATCTTCTAGAATATTTCATAACTCATTTAAAAATTAGAAATACATCAAACGCTTTATTCATTTTATAGAAAATCATTTTAGGAACAAAATAAAAAAAATGTGGTTAGCTCTTATAGTATTTGAATTATGTGTTCATAAGTGGAAATAAGTAACGTATTTCAGGAACCTCAGGGATCCTAGTGTTTATACTGAAAAATTGAATGTGTCAAGTGTTTCAAATATATGAATAACTTTTTTATTTTATACTGGAGAAGTAAAAATTATAGTCTGTCAGCTTTCATTTGAACCCTGAGATGCGAGAGAGGGGAGGTAAAGTAACCGTTGCGGGGTTCCGTGCTAATTAGTAACTTTTAGTACTTTTAGCGTTAATAACTATTTTAGTGTAAATAACTAGAATTAAATTTGCAGCTAAAAATTTAAATGCAATTGATTTTTATGGGTAATATCAATTATCAGTGATGGATATCAGTGTAATGATGACACCTGTAGGGTGGTAGGGTGGTAGGGTTGGTGAATAGTCGATCACATTTCAAAGGCGCAGAGGCTGTTTGGACCATCAAGTGCCCCTGATTAGGTTTCACCTGTCCTACTATATAGGAGTACCCTAATTAAATTGTGATAACACTCAGTAACACTGAAAGCTTGTCAGTTCATGTCACATAAAGTCACTTAGTAATTATATGAAGTTATTTTTGAACAATCACTTTAAGGTAAGTTGATGACACTAAAATCAAAAAAGTTATTTTTTATAAAAACTCAATTTATGGGTGTCTTCATATGGATCCTCGCGGCTATGCCATGAAATTGAACATGCAAGGCTCTGTGAACACGAAAAACCTTTTATTTTTGTCAAATGAACAGAGAGTTTTCAAAAATAATATATTTTATGGGAGATACAAGTGTTTTTACATAAAACCATTTTTTTCAAATCTTCTAGAATATTTCATAACTCATTTAAAAATTAGAAATACATCAAACGCTTTATTCATTTTATAGAAAATCATTTTAGGAACAAAATAAAAAAAAATGTGGATAGCTCTTATAGTATTTGAATTATGTGTTCATAAGTGGAAATAAGTAACGTATTTCAGGAACCTCAGGGATCCTAGTGTTTATACTGAAAAATTGAATGTGTCAAGTGTTTCAAATATATGAATAACTTTTTTATTTTATACTGGAGAAGTAAAAAATTATAGTCTGTCAGCTTTCATTTGAACCCTGAGATGCGAGAGAGGGGAGGTAAAGTAACCGTTGCGGGGTTCCGTGCTAATTAGTAACTTTTAGTACTTTTAGCGTTAATAACTATTTTAGTGTAAATAACTAGAATTAAATTTGCAGCTAAAAATTTAAATGCAATTGATTTTTATGGGTAATATCAATTATCAGTGATGGATATCAGTGTAGATGATGACACCTGTAGGGTGGTAGGGTGGTAGGGTTGGTGAATAGTCGATCACATTTCAAAGGCGCAGAGGCTGTTTGGACCTTCAAGTGCCCCTGATTACGTTTCACCTGTCCGACTATATGGGAGTACCCTAATTAAATTGTGATAACACTCAGTAATACTGAAAGCTTGTCAGTTCATGTCACATAAAGTCACTTAGTAATTATATGAAGTTATTTTTGAACAATCGCTTTAAGGTAAGTTGATGACACTAAAATCAAAAAAGTTATTTTTTATAAAAACTCAATTTATGGGTGTCTTCATATGGATCCTCGCGGCTATGCCATGAAATTGAACATGCAAGGCTCTGTGAACACGAAAAACCTTTTATTTTTGTCAGAAGCATAATTTTATTGTTAAAATAACAAAAAAGTAATATAGAACTAAAAAATTACAAACAACATTTTTTCTGACCCTATGGGTATGCCCATCCTCCCCAAGTATACAATACTTGTATATAAGTATAATACAATACATAAAAACTAAGGTATTCATGTATTGAAAATTTACCCCCATTGACAATGGAAAATGTGACGCAAGCATTAGCATAGACTTTATTTCTGCCAACGGTTGATATTTTGAGCTCTTTATTTCAATTTAATAGATTTTTTATTTTTTAATTTAAAAAATTCCTTTCTATGACAAACGAAACAATTACAGAATAAATTTAATTATACTTTAACAACTTCAAACTTTGAACTGCTGTAACGTTTGACAGGATCTACGTACATCCCACCTTTAATTTGCATCACTTTTCTACTCTCATTAAAACTAAAATTGAGTAACAATCTAGTAGTTATTTTAAATATACAAATTTGGACTTACCATTTGGAGGGATTCCAAATACGCCATAAACTGCAATATTTCCTAAGTGTAATCTTTTCATATCCAAAAAATAACATGGGGTGGGACATTTGGAACAAAAAAGGAATATTAAAAAAAATCTTTACAAAAACTACTTCCAAGATTTTATTATAAACCCAACGGTGGCCAGACAGAAGACTGAGCTAATATTATTCTCTTATTGACAGTTTTTCAAAATTAACTTGACTGTTAAACATGTTTTAATTTCAAAAAATCTGGATGGTATGAACAATCTCGGGACTCTCCCGTTTTCCTCTTTAGAACGGACATTTTCTTCAACGTCAATTCTAAAATCACGTAAACCGTTGAAGAAGGGCCAAAAGCCGCTTTGTTACTTAAGAATGTTTTGTTCTCTTCCACTCAGAAAATGCATTTACTCGGCGTTTTGTCAACAATCTGGTTCTCAGAATCTGAAATCCGATTTAGCTACAAATAATAGTAATAACAATAACGTTTTATTTTACATACTCAAGGTCTCCTTGCTTAGTCGTATTAATGAAAATTTATTTGTTCTATTTGTAATGTTTTAAAGAAACCTAAACTTTATTTCTAAACAAAAAGTGTCACATACAATACCCTTTGGAAGTATTTTAAATAAATCTTTTTGTTTAGATTATTACTGAACAATACTAAACAAACTTCGGACGGATGATATTTAAAAACATTCTTATATTAGTTGTTATTTGAATTTTCAATATTTATCAAAATTCTAATCTATTCATAGAATATCACAACATCTCATAGCAAATTTCTAACGGTAAAATAATTAAAAATGAAAACTTTTCACAAAAAAGAGTAAATCGCTTCAGTTACTGTATTTGAATGATGCAGTAATGTAAGCATTACACCTCCTCTCTTCCTGAAGCTTTACAATGTTGTCATTAGTTTATTTCCATTAGAGTCTCCGCCTTCCTGCTCTTGCAGTCGCATAACCTTAGGAGTTACATATATACGAGTATACCCCTCCCTCTTTACAACACTGATATCAAGGTGATAAGACTTTGTTTGTCCGCAGGCCTTTTGAAACTTGCACCTTAAATTATACATCATTGAAATTTAAATGATTCACATAGTTTTCAAAACAAATTTATTAATAGAATTCAATTCAACAAATCACGCATGTTACTATATTTTAGTAACAAAGAGCTAAATATATTTCTTAAACATTTATTCTTATTTTTAATTAGAAATCAGTTTTACCATAAAAAAATAATATATTCAATCTTTACTCGATTTTGAGCAATTACTGAGAGATTTAAACTGGAAAAACATAATGTCGTCATAAGGAACCAGAATATTAATTATTTGGAGGATAAATTAATTATTGTTAAATCTGACTAAGTTCTTAGGAAAATAAAATAAACCTTTATATGTGAAGGACATTCAATAAGTATTAATAATTAGTAATTGCTAAAAAAGTCATAAAATATACTCGTACATGTAAATTTTTTACCACATACAGTAAGCAGCTTTATGACTACATTTGATCAGCTTATGTTTATATAATAAATAAATATCGCTAAACGAACTCAGTTTTGATCTAACGATAACAAGTCCGCTTGAAAATAATTGTATCATTTAAAACAAAGTGCCTAGGTCAAATAATTCTCACGGAAAGTATTGAAATCCACGAAATAATATTAAAATTGTTTGGAGACAAATGCTTAAATAGTTCGAATGTATATAAATGGGTGTGGGAGTTTCAAAGTTGCCATACAAGATTTTCTGCTTAGCATCAAAATTGACTACTGATCGATGTTGGGACTTTTTCGCTTGAATATTGGATTAATAAGTTAAATCATGACTTTCGTAAAAAAAGTTGAAAAGTTGAAGAGATAAATTAATAAATTGATGAAATCGAACCCAGAGTGAATGTAATAGAACTTGTATTATTTTCATCATCGTAATTGATTAGTACTGAGAATGTATATTTGCAGCGATAACGGGGCTTTACATGTAAATGTGCTTATATTAAGGCTGTTCACTAATTAAAAACACATAACAACAGTTTATCAAATTCTGTCAATAACAGGTTATTCCAAAATAAACGAGTTATTCCAATTTATCTACTCTCCATAAGAAGTACAATAACGTAGGTTTTCTTACATAAGAAATATTATGTATGGAATGTTTATGGATGTATAACTTAACTAGATGGACATGCGTACCAAATTCTGGAGAATATTAGGTACCTACAGTAAATAGGTAAGTGAGCTATTGATTTTTAGCTATCCTCCATAATATTAGCATTACACAATGTACTGTGTTTACCGTTTTGATAATCTCACTAACCAATTAACCTATGGTCATGATTCAAAAGTACTAAACTGTATGTTTTTTGAGCTGAATACAATGACAAAAAGAAAAACTAATAAATTCAAAAACCCATTGTTTGGGGTACAACCCCACCCCAAAAGTATAGTAATGTAGTCCGATTGCGTCAACCAACAAACTCATACAACATGTAACAACAAGGAGGACAAATCTACGGAGTTTTATAATAATTAGACAATAATTGTGGCCGTTATCGTGTTGATATATATCTAATTTTGAACAACCCCCCGAAACGTGTTTAGGGGGTTAAGATATGAACTTCTATCATGGTTTCGGGCTTAACTGTCTTCATGCAGTTCATGTAAATAGCTCACTTTTAGTAAAACTCATAAGAAATTTTCTAAACATTGAATGAGAATGTTGAAATCACGGGATTAATATATGACATGTCATCTGAATGAATCATCGCACTCTTCTGACTGAAGGTGTGATTTTTTTCTTGAACACGCCCGTTTTAACACCACCACACACCGGGTGAAAATACAGATGTATAAATATAGTAGATTTTGATTTCCGATATGGAAAGTTTACAGGTTAAAAACAACAATACGGGATTGAAAATCTTGGTAATGGACCTTGTGCAATTTGATGCAGCGCGGTAATGGACCTTGTGCAATTTGATGCAGCGCGGTAATGGACCTTGTGCAATTTGACGCGGCGCGGCGCGACGAGACGGCGAGGCAGTTGGGCGAGTAACGTACGGCCTCCTCCACCGCCTCCACCGCCCCCATGTCGCGGACGGTATCAGATAGCGGAGGGTCGTGCGGCGAGTCCGTGTCCCCCCAGGAGCCTCGGGCCTTCTCCGCCCATCCGCACTGCAAATTGGACAACAAAGAGTCGTTTTGTTTTGTGGACGCTGGAAATTACGTATTGCTCAACGCTCTCGTCGTGAGACGGTGGCGAAACTAGCGGCGGTTTATGGAGTTGGTAATGGGATGGTGCCGATGGAAATTCACCGTTGACTTATAGATACATGAGACATAGACACAGCCTGTGTGCATACGACTGAGAGTCTGTTTGTCAAAGACTCTCTCATTCGTAAGAACTACTGTAATTCTAATATCACAGGAAATTTTAAGTATGGCAGCAAATACTTTACAATCTTTATTGATTGTAACCTCTTTTTTAAAGTCAGTCAAACCAAGTGAAGCTGACACAAACCACGACCAAGTATACTGAAGAAAATGCTACATTTTACGGCTATTTTTTAACTACTTGGACGAATAAATTGGGAGTCCTGGGGGGGGACTTCTTGCACAGTTTAATATAATTACGATTGTGACTGATGTAAGCTACTGTGAGCAGCTGTATACAGTCTCTTTTTGTTATTCCGTACACCAGATATTTAGTTCCTAAAGATTTAGCTTAAATTAATTTCAGTAGTAATCACATAGAAATTAAATTATTGTTATGCAAACTAAAAATTTCTTTTAATAAAATTTTATATGACTAATAATAAAAATCAAATGAGCTATTTTTAAATAATTAAATAAATACATTCCACCATCAGGGTGAGTTACATTTAAAGGTAATCTATAAGGCTTCGTAGTTTGTTTGAATTATATTTTAACAACACATTTGTATGAGACCTCCCCCCCCAGTATAACTCCCGAAGCTTACTCAATGGAGTCATAAATTAACCACTTGATAGTTCGGAGCCCAGAGAACAATCAATCCGTTATGTAAAACAATCCCTTTCATCCTGACCAAACCGATCCTTCTCACATTCACTAATCAAGCAACAAAGAAACAACGTTTGGATTACTTGAGCTTTCATCAGGCACGGTGTTCTTGTGACATTAGGGCTCGAACCCTTGACCCCGCGCCATTAGTACATCATTAGTGGGTTGTTTGTCCCCTCACTCCTGCGAGTTGCCTCACCGGGAATCACAGTGATCTGCGGCAGCGAACACACAGGGACGTGCTTCACGGGTCTAATGTGCTCTATTGCCAGCATACAAGTACTGTGACTAGCTGGAGAGAATATACTAAAGCTTGCAGTACATTGAACACTGCCGGGCATACTTGGGATAGATATTCTGAATGAAATAGATGATACCAGCAGTCAGCCCCTTCTTTGTACGGGCTGTACGATTCAGTGGCAAGAAGAAAAATACTTATTATCATGACGAAAGCCTGAAGCCTGGATTCTTAAACAAATAAATACATAGAAATAACTCTCAGAGAGTTATTTAGCACTAATCCTGAATTAGATTCCATCTCAATTTCCTTGCTAAACTCAAACAGTAGTACCAATTCTTTTTTTGAAATCCATTATTTGTGATGGTAGATTTATGTTATTTCGATTTTTATTTTCTATCGCGATTTTAAGTAAAACAAAGTACATGACGTCTGGAATCTGCAATCTGATCCCGTGAGCAGGCGAGCTAGTGCCTAACAAATAACACTATTAGTACATAATCCGGACTGAGCCGGTATAAAGGTAAAAGGAAAAAAATGAAAGAAGTCAAAAAACGTACAAACAATACCATTCACTAACAATTACGCACACAAGAAAAACACGTCCACTCGTCACAAAGACTCAAAAACAACACCAGCTCTCCTGAGGACGGGATCAGATTCCAGTTCTCAGCGACATATCTCGCTACGGAGCGAAACATCGCTGGTCAACCGACCTCAGTGTTCCTGATATTTGTTTGGGACCACCTCAAATCTAAAGTGTGCCTTGTACATTGGGAGAATTGAAATAAACGCCAGACAGGTGATTGGTGATTACTGTTGTGATGCTAGAGATAAAGTATTTGACAGTTTTGCCGGTAAACTCCAAACATATGTATTGAGAACTGGTCACTACCTGAATGACGTAATTTTTGAATTACAACTTTTTAAGCGTTTTGTATCTACAAAACGATGCAATAATAGTTTTTTAATTACATTTAATATTTTGTGAATTGTAAAATGTAATATGTGAAAAACCTTTTACAAATACGGAAGTTATAACGATTTAAAAATTATCAGGTTTATATGGAACACTCTATATATTTTTACACTACATAAATTTAACCAGGTTCGGACATAGCGACATCGTGAATTCCTGTCAGATCAGCCTATGTGACTAATGACACTAAGATACCACAATCAAGTTATTGCTGAATTTTCTTCCAACTAAAGTCACGTGAGATCCATTCCCAGGCTGACTTAGAGCTTTCACAACCATTTGAAAAAAAGATTTTCGTTTAAATAGCAAGTTGATATCCTTTTTTCTTAGATAATATTTTGCGAATAAGAGTGAGTTTTGTTTTTGAGTGGCGAGGTCAAGGTGTAGAGAGTCTAGCCAGCAGATGGAGGAGTACCAATTACTTGGTAATACTCAAAGATCGCACAGCGGGGTGTGCGACTCGGCGCGGACCCCAGCAGCATCGCCGGACAAATCCATCTGTGGAGGGAATGTGCTTTCCCCGTTCCGCACGACCACCCTCCCCTTCCCCTCCCACCACCGCCTCAACTCTTTCTCCCTAATGAACTACATATTTACATAACTCCTTGTGCAATCACTTGTTATGTTTTAATCTGTGTTTTACTCGGTATTGTTTGACCCATGATCTTTGTTATTGCGTCTGGGGAGACAGAACATAAACAACGGCTGATCGGTCTGAATCGGCTGTGCCGCGGACCGTGAAACAATGATGACTTCAAATAGCCGCGGAGATTGGTGTCGAGGAAGTGGCAGGGAAAGGCTATCGGAGCTTCCACTCGGACAAGACGCATCATATGTAGTCGACAAGTAGGCCTGTGTGTGTGTATGTGTGTGTGTAGCATTACATTAATGTGTCCACGGAGTTGTTGCCATCGGCTGTTGGGCGATTAATTAACAGTCCTGTCTAAGGAACATGTCAGCTTTAGTCAGTAACAAACTACAAGATCGTGCCTCAATCATCCTACACTCATTTCTTATTAATATTTGGCTTAAAATACCTTCCTGGGTAGGTTGCCATTTCTATAATCTAATCTAATCTAGGGAAAAAACTATCGGAGCTTTCAAACTTACTCGTAAAAAATAACCAAGAAACCTCAAAATTCTTCGTAACTTTTTTATCCATTTGGATGTTTAATAAACGATTGACCTTAATCCCGCCATTTTATATTTCCATGGATGGTGTGAGTTAGATGGTATAAGTAGGTATGTTTGGGTATGTTGCCTATGTAATGTTTTTAGCCTCTGGGCACCTCAAAACAAAAAAATAACATGGTCCCGGGCTTGCTATGAGACCTACGGTGATAGCTTCTTCTCTACTGGAAATTCTCTAAAAGTAAGATGTGCACAGCAGAAATTAGATTTTGAAGAACATCTGATGGCGGTAAAAGAACAGACAACGAGAATATAAAAAGATATAATACGTTAATTTAAGAATAAAAAAAATTAGTACGAAAATACCTTAAAATATCTTGAAAACATTCCTTAGTGCGATATTCAAAGAACATTATATATTACATAACAGTAGTATAGAGCAATCTGGAACGATCTTAGCTTGATAGTGAGTACTCGACTATCCGTTTCTCTATTTTAGAGAAACATCTGACTTGAAAATTACTCGCTAATGATCGCTGTATCCTATATATTACTTTGCACGGATTAACCATACAGGGTCGTCTTACACACTACGTATTATTTAAAATTAAAAACACTTATACAATATAAAATCCGAATATGAACATAATCGACATAATTATCGACATAAACAAAACGGAGAGATTTTGAATAAACGGTTCCTTGTGCAAGAAACCTAAAAATGACTCTCTGTAGTTGAAACTAGCGTCGTAGGCTAATCTATGAGACTAAAATGAATTTTTACACAACCACACAAAGAACAGTCTTCGTATATTCTTTGATAATTAGCATCTCAAATGCTTTACAGCCTTAAATATAGAGCGTACCTTGTACTATAGATTATAAACATATTTTAACAACATATATCTTGTTGTTATTACGGCGTCATCAGGTTAAACCAGTACGAATAGAAACATAATATCATGGAGTGAGTCGTAAAAAATAAAAAAACATATTAGAACTTTCCTTCTGGCCTACCATACTTCACTGTACTTCGAACACATTATACCACGACTGTGAAGTTTGGTAGGTTTTGTAGCAGTAGATAATATTAAACACTAGTGTTGTAAGAAGAATTCCATACATTCCAGTATTCTCGTTGCGAAACAGCAGAAACATTCCTCTTGGTAATAATACTTTCGGATGTAGATAAGTGGACAAAGCTTTACTACTGAAAACACAAGATCTGAGACAAACGTGAACGTAATACGTCCAATTAACCGGTGCGATTGCTGGCGCGATATGGCACAAACCAGCATTAATTGCCGTTGCACCTAGATCGGGAGTTATCAGAGCAGAGAGTTTTGAGAAACCGTGGCTTATGTGGGTGGCGCTGGAGCCCTTCCAACGAGCGACGCGGGACACAACTAGTATCATGGGAGCGTAGCATTGTGTCCGAGGAATATCTCACCTTGTATGTGTGTGTGTGTGTGAGACGATGGTACATGAGCACTTCCAACAACCGACGCGGGACACAACTAATATCATGGGAGCGTAGCGTTGTGTCCGAGGAATATCTCACCTTGTATGTGTGTGTGTGTGAGACGATGGTACATGAGCACTTCCAACAACCGACGCGGGACACAACTAATATCATGGGAGCGTAGCGTTGTGTCCGAGGAACATCTCACCTTGTATGTGTGTGTGTGTGTGTGTGTGTGTGTGTGACGATGGTACATGAGCACTTCCAACAACCGACGCGGGACACAACTAATATCATGGGAGCGTAGCGTTGTGTCCGAGGAACATCTCACCTTGTATGTGTGTGTGTGTGTGTGTGACGATGGTACATGAGCACTTCCAACAACCGACGCGGGACACAACTAGTATCATGGGAGCGTAGCATTGTGTCCGAGGAATATCTCACCTTGTATGTGTGTGTGTGTGAGAACGATGGTACATGAGCACTTCCAACAACCGACGCGGGACACAACTAATATCATGGGAGCGTAGCATTGTGTCCGAGGAATATCTCACCTTGTATGTGTGTGTGTGTGTGTGTGAGACGATGGTACATGAGCACTTCCAACAACCGACGCGGGACACAACTAGTATCATGGGAGCGTAGCATTGTGTCCGAGGAATATCTCACCTTGTATGTGTGTGTGTGTGTGTGAGACGATGGTACATGAGCACTTCCAACAACCGACGCGGGACACAACTAGTATCATGGGAGCGTAGCATTGTGTCCGAGGAATATCTCACCTTGTATGTGTGTGTGTGTGAGAGACGATGGTACATGAGCACTTCCAACAACCGACGCGGGACACAACTAGTATCATGGGAGCGTAGCATTGTGTCCGAGGAATATCTCACCTTGTATGTGTGTGTGTGTGTGTGAGACGATGGTACATGAGCACTTCCAACAACCGACGCGGGACACAACTAATATCATGGGAGCGTAGCGTTGTGTCCGAGGAACATCTCACCTTGTATGTGTGTGTGTGTGTGTGTGAGACGATGGTACATGAGCACTTCCAACAACCGACGCGGGACACAACTAATATCATGGGAGCGTAGCATTGTGTCCGAGGAATATCTCACCTTGTATGTGTGTGTGTGTGTGAGACGATGGTACATGAGCACTTCCAACAACCGACGCGGGACACAACTAGTATCATGGGAGCGTAGCGTTGTGTCCGAGGAATATCTCACCTTGTATGTGTGTGTGTGTGTGTGAGACGATGGTACATGAGCACTTCCAACAACCGACGCGGGACACAACTAATATCATGGGAGCGTAGCATTGTGTCCGAGGAATATCTCACCTTGTATGTGTGTGTGTGTGTGTGAGACGATGGTACATGAGCACTTCCAACAACCGACGCGGGACACAACTAATATCATGGGAGCGTAGCGTTGTGTCCGAGGAACATCTCACCTTGTATGTGTGTGTGTGTGTGTGTGAGACGATGGTACATGAGCACTTCCAACAACCGACGCGGGACACAACTAATATCATGGGAGCGTAGCATTGTGTCCGAGGAATATCTCACCTTGTATGTGTGTGTGTGTGTGAGACGATGGTACATGAGCACTTCCAACAACCGACGCGGGACACAACTAATATCATGGGAGCGTAGCATTGTGTCCGAGGAATATCTCACCTTGTATGTGTGTGTGTGTGTGTGTGTGACGATGGTACATGAGCACTTCCAACAACCGACGCGGGACACAACTAATATCATGGGAGCGTAGCGTTGTGTCCGAGGAACATCTCACCTTGTATGTGTGTGTGTGTGTGTCTTTTATCTACAGGACGAAAAAATCACTTTATCTTGAAATGCATGTATTAAATTTATTTTTTTCCTCAGCAGTATGAAGGAAACCAACTTTCTCAATAATCATATGATGTTTCAAACCAGCGGGAATCCGTGATTTACACGTAGCCAATCGGGTGGATAATGATAGATCGGTCAGTATCAGCGACCTTTGCCAGCCTAGACCAGGAAACGGAGATAGATGAGGTCGTGCCGGACAAGAGGGTTCAGTTGTTTTTACGAATCTCACGATCACGCACGCATGTTCTTGCAACTTTTCACCGCCTCGGCACCGCCAGCGGAGGATCCATGGTGAAAGTGTGACAGTGACCTAGGGGTCGAGTGGGGGCTTATACAAATTTCCTAATTTTTATTTTAACTGAGATCTATATTAAATAGATAATCTATAGGCTTTCATTAAGACAAGATTCTTCTAATTTTCATATCAACTCTATTATTTCAAGAAAGAAATGTCCTACTTACAAAATAATAACGATACCAATACTTGAAAGTTTACAAAAATCTCATGCTCGGACACTCAGATTCGTATGTGAAATACAATTATTTGATTTTGAAGTTATACAAATACAAATGGCTTATTTCAATAATATTTTGAGTACTGGCCTCACCAAGTTTTCAAAACTTGTCGGCGGTGTCCAATTTTACAATATAAACAAATGACACATTGAAAAAGTGCTCTTAACAATCTACAGCGGTTTAGGGCAGGCATCTATAACTTTCATACAAATTGGCAGCTCGCAAACATTTCACTCTAATATATATATTGATGTTTTTATTCTGTTATCTGTTTGTTATATCTTATCAATGCAGTGCTCTGCACTTTTTACAATCCCAAATTATCCTCTCTACTACCATACAAACAAAAACAATACACCTAAAACTATTACATGCCGATGAGAAATAATATATACTGACATTCAGAAGCCTTTGAAACTGCATGTAGTTAAACTATAAATAACCATTTTGATATTTAACATACAGTAGAAACACTTTATATGATATGAACTTTTTAGGTTAAAACTATATGCTATGTACATTCCTAAGACAGCCTATCAGATCAAAATGGCTAATAAACCATATTATTTATTAATTAATATACATAGATTCAGATAATGAAAATTTGTTAAATAAATAATTATAATTTTATGTACATTATCTGCGATAGTGTCCAGCGTACGAGATTGTTAGAGAAATAAGATTCAAACGTTGTGCAATTCTTTTAACAGTTGACAACCAGCGTTGCCCCAAAATAAAGAATTGAATACAATACCTCTAGAATTATATACTCGTACATATAATAATAAATTTATTTGGCAAATTTTATAGTTATGGTCAGTATATTTTAGATATCCCGTTATTTGGATTCATTGTACATACAATGAATCCAACTTATAATCCAACATCCTGTTTCAATTTTAATACTTAACAGTATGAGAAACAGTTGATTTATTTGTTTGGTTTTCTAGTTTTCTTAGCTTTTTATAGTCATTATAATATTTATTCTTCTTTTTGGTTTTTAACTCATATTTCATTCATAACGTCTGATTCGATTTAATTTCATTCATGTTCATATTCTTATACAAGGCGCACGCCCACTCTTCTAAGTAGTTTAGGTGGATATGAAAACAGGGCGAATCTGTTGAGCAAAATGGATTCGATGTTACTGATAAAGACCAGAATATTAATTTGCCAGGGTAATTGCAATATCCCAAGGAGCAAAGGAAACTGAATCCAGTATTGAATCATAAGAAAATTGTGTCTAGATTTTGCTCAAGGTAAATATTTTAGTAAACATAATTAACTGGCTGGGTGGTGTAGTGGTTATAATACCCGCCTTCAAAACTGAAGGTCGCCGGATCGAATCCCGCAAGGGTCGAATCTGGACCCAGTCGCCATTTGTCATTGGGCTACTAATTAATGATGCTTCCTAACAACAGGTCGACGTTAGGTTGTAACAAGACCGGGGTTTGGACCGTTCCCCATCAAAACGTTAAAAATGCCACTGGCGTAGAAATACACAAAATAATAATAATAATAATAATCCTTATAGCAAGCCATGTACGTCTTACTTATATTGTTGTGACTCTAATAGAGATGACAGGAAGATGGTGGACTTCCTTATGCCCTCGAAATAAAGTGGTTCCAGAATTTATACCTTTTCTCCCCCGAACCCTTTGTCTGGAAAGGAGCTCAAAAGGAGATTAGTTCAGAGGGTTAATTCACTCTACGTCCTTCACGTCCTTTTAACTTCTCCCATTTTTATGTGCTGTTACATGGTATATGGAGAAAGTATTGTTTTCCATGACATCTGCGGTGGAACTTGCTAACGTGAGTCGTCTTGGAGATTGGAGATCATTAAAACCGATCACACATAGCAAAAACACCATTCTAATACATATTATATAAACACAATGGTATATAATCACTTTACATTACCGATTTAACAAGAAGATTTAATTCCTTGATTCTCCTTTGAGTTTAGTTAATATTATCTGCTTAGTGAAATCAATAAAGTAAAAAAAAACATTATCACATAGTATTTGATTGAGGTTTAAATAATTGGCACCTAAGAATCAATTATATTACCAATTTTGAATAGAATCTTCATCTCTGCTGTATTTTCGGCTGATTCATCTTTCTTTAGCTTGACTACCTTTAACATTGTAAAGCTGTACAAATTTCAAGTTTCAGTCTTAAATATAACTTCTGGAAGTCCCTTTTAATTTCTCATAACCTGAATTGCATTTAATATATATGAACTCCGTTTTGTATCAGCATAGTTCATAGTTTTTACATTTCTAAGTATTCCTCTAAAGGCAATTTATTGAAGAAAAGTGGGTAAAATAAAATTTGTTCGAGGAGAAATTTCTGTGTTATATAAGTTATTGAGAATATCATACGCGAAAAATATTGACTTCACGTACAATGAATTCATGCATAAATGGAGCTAAGTTTCACTATACACGTTTTTAAAATATTTAAGCAAAGCTATTCTAGGTACGAAGCTTATATTTTCAAGCTTAGAATACATTTTCATTGATTGAAATCTATGAATTATTAAGCTATTTCAATATTAGTAATTACACTATTGTAATAATAATATCACGAACAAAAAAGTATGTCTAAAACTGTACTTTACTGTCTCTCATTTATATTATTGCCTAGTAACAAGGGTAAAAAATCCAACCAATAAAGTTTAATTTGTCTATCATTATATTAAGATTATTATACAGTACCATATCATAGATTTTTGATAAAAATAAATTAATTTGATGTAAACAATTAAAGTTAATTAGTTAATTAATTAAGTTAATTAGTTAAGTCAATTAGTTAATTATTAAGTAATGTATCCCTTATATTATCTCTTTCTAGGCATGTACTTCATCTATAAATAACATGCTCAAATTAACTATCGAGTGTTTATCTTTTTACCTTCACATAAAAACAACTGTTTGCACTCATTTATATTACATAGGGTTCAAATAGCTAAAAATATCATTTTGTTTAACTTGTGAAGATTATTGTTAATCATGACATACTAGGGTTTTACTGGAACACCTAATATACTATTTACTCAAACAGATACTATTACATGAAACATTTTAATAATTGTAATAATATATTGTTGGTATAATGTAATATTTTTAACTTGAAGCTACACTGGAGTAAATAGAGATCATTTATATTCGTAAACTATGCATGGAAGTGTTGAATATGAGGAAGTTTGAAACAAGAGGCCCTAACGAACCCAAAACTGGTAGTTCAAAGTCACGTTTAGGAACACTTGTAGAAAGTTTGCTATATAATCCTTAGGCTATGGCTATATATTTACATGATCCCTAATTAGGACCTTATTATTTGTGTTTTTGTTTATTAATATGAATATTCCTTCAAACTTATCCCCAGGAAGTATGGAAAATCTTGGTATAATGGACATCTAAAGTAAATATTGCACATTTTATATGAATACATTTTACGCGATTGGGGGTATGCTTAATAATAAGTAATATGATTTATTTTAACCACATGAATGAAGTATTGAAGTATTGAATGATTGTTTTTACTTTGTCCTAAACTCACAAATCATAAATTCAGTATCCTAAATTTATTCCTAAATTGAAACATTGAAACGTACAATTCGTAATTATTATTGGTGTATAAACAATTTAGAATGCATTCTTTTGAAATGACGTTTCTAGACTTCTATCTATATATTTATTTTCATCTATCTACATATAACTCACCCCTTAGACTATAGATCAGAGCGTGGGACGTATCCAGTGGATCATGGTAAAACGACGCAAGTACAAGGTGGACAGTGCTAATAAATACGTATCGGAAACATGGGCTTGTCATTTACTCAGGCTCTAAATCCGTCACTCCACTAACTGGGACACCGATACCAGCTGTCTATATTAACTGTATTTCAATTAAAAGATTCATAGCATCTTAATTAGGCTTTTTTCAAACTAAAAGTATATTTTTATCAGATAATTGTTTACTCCCCCTATGTATTTATGAATGTTAAAAACTGATCTAAGTTTATAGGATAGTAAAAGACGTTCTACCTGTGTACGTAACCTATCTTTCGTTCTCGGCACATAACAGCACTTGACAACGCAGGACGATATTTGTTCTGCGAAACGTCGTGATGTGTTCAGTCTACACACGTGAGTCTAACTACCGGGTTGTGTACGAATGTTAAATTGATCATATTTATGACAAACACTCCTCTGCAGAGTATTATAAGTGAGTATTGTCTAGAACATATACAAATGATGTAGTTATCCTATGTAATTACAATAGATTGCATTCGTATTAAAATTGTGACTTCAAAATGTGTTTTCCTAGATGAAACAGCAACTTTAAAACAAATTAAAAAGAAAAGTTCCTAAAAGTATTGTCATATGCGGCCCAAAAATTAAATATTAATCTGTACTTCATTAACTATACGAGGTCTCAATACTGTATTACATATCTTTTTAATAGATATGGGTAACATTTCTGTTCTAGAGGACAAGCTGTTATAACTACCCAATGAAGATATCACAGATAACTGAACTGTTAGATGAGATAAAATATTTTATTTTCCCTGGGGCTGGAGAGTATTTAAAATATCTCTGTATTTTTTACTCGGATAAAGATAACATTGTCTCAAATCTCTTCAGTCATTAGCTCGTTCCATTATTAAAAAATTCCTTTATAAGTACCATTAGTGAAAAATTCCACTTTACGAACTAGGAGAAGGAATTATCAATAACTATTAATGATTACGCGAAAGTTAAGTAAATTACTACTAAAAAAATAAAAATAATTGTAACAAAATATACTAATTAATCAGATGTATAAAACTAATTTTCATTCGTGAGTTTTTTCGTTGTAATGTGCCGGTAAACTATATACTAATTGTAATTGTAGATAATTCCAATTTTCACACGATCACCTTAAAACATATGCCAACAGAGTAAAAATAAATTAGATCACCTCATGGGACCTATTTCACTCACTATTTAAAAAATCTTTTTAGGTATCATATTGATTTATTTTCATATTAATTAACTTTATGTTATATAATAAAGTTCGTCTATAATCGAAGACATTGTGGACTGGTCTATATAAAATAACATTTTATAGGTGTTTCATGTTGTAAAGAAAGTTTCACAATCTCGGGTTTTTAACTATAGTGATATGAGTTTTAATTTTATAAACCAATGAACTCATTAGATATAATTTGATTTAGTAAAATCAAAATCCGATATGAAAAAATGGCTTTAAAATGTTCTTTTTACTTTTTTAAATGAACAGTATCAGAATTTAATTATTTAGGAATTATCTCCATATAAAAATTGCGGTAGGATTATCGACGATTATTAATCAAGCTATAATAGCTTAGTTAAAAATAAACATAATTCTGCTATATGCATTGTAATATTTCTCAATTTAAACAAGTGAACCGTAAATTATTAACACTTTTCTCCGAGTAAATGTGATCCTTAACAATGTAAAATCATCACAGAACACATTGAGAGCAGTGCCGATCATTAATTTTTACCCGATTATAAGATGATAAACTTAACGATAACAATAAAAACACACTTTTAAATCAAACAAAAAACCATAGTTTAATTTTTTAGAAGCTTTTAAAAGAAGTTCTCGATGATTACATACTCTAAACATTTAAACAATCTGTAAAACCCATTCATTGAGTATGCGGTTATTTGGTTGTTTTGTTAAATAAAGATATGTTTTCAAAAATTTTCCGGCATAGACCTAAAAAAGAAAAAAATATATACATAGGACGTTAAGTTTCTTATGCTATTTCGTATATCATAAAAACAACAACAACAATAATCGTTTAGGTTAAGAATATGAAATTTTAATTTAGACAAAAATCACTTCAATGTCATTATTTTATTTAAAACAAATATTAGAGTATCTTATAAAAGTTGTATTCAGTAAAAAAATAGGTAGTCATATAAGAACTTATTTTTATCTTATTATTTGTCTTGATCACTTAAACCAGCATAATTTTAGTTGGAATTTTCAAAATATTTAATGCGTCCTCATCATACAAAACGTTTCCGTTACAATCGATTAATTTTAGAATTTAACATTGTTATTTAGAAATCCCGGTTGATTCCAAATTACATAATATTTGGAAAACAAATATTTTAAAAGAAATAAAAATACTTAAAATATTTATTGCGATTTAATTTCAGAGCAGCGAAAGTTCACCACACGTAGTTTGCTGAATACATACCAAAATGCAATGAATAGTGCCAAAGGATTTAATTTAGTAAATTAATTATTTTAAGGTAAAAACGTAAAATTAGAATACCGGTAGTTCAGGCCAAGCAAAGCACGGTCTGACAAACCTATTAGATAACAAACGAACGAATCAATGGCATCCTAATCAATGCGATGTTTTGACTTGTGTTAATTTCGTCACCTGTAAAGTCATTGTTGGACGTTTCATTCGATTTTCTGCTGTGAACAGTTCGTTAACCGTATTGTTTTCATTGTCAACCAAATCATTCGGGTTTAACTTTTACTCTTTGAGATAAAAACCGTTCACAATAAATAGTAAATAAACCGTATCAGTGGACTGACACATACTTTCTCCCTCAAGTAAATTTTAAGACGACAATCTTTAATAAAACTATCATATTCTTTAAAGTGTGTATAAATATCATTCAATTATTTATTGTTTTAAAAAAATTATCATCCGATTTCTGAAAATATCAACAAGAGAAACAAGATTAAATTCATTTTTAGATTAATTGTTAATTTGTTGGATTAAAATTGGTGGGAAGGCGCAGAGACAAATCCACCGCTGGATCAGAACAGGCTAGCAACGAAATAGGCTTAAACTGTGCGGTCAGCCGGTTCCGATGAAACCTTCACAGAGGATAGGTCCTGCTCCGCGTCACTGTACAGTGTACATCTCCGGCCAGTTACTCCCCTCAAAGAGAAGAGCTGTGTCGACGGCGTACAAAAACATCAGTCCATGGTAAAGGTTTTGGCGTCCTAGGTTATTGATTATTAAATAGAGAAGAGGACCAAGCGTCAAACCTTGAATACCATAATAAGCCTGAGTTCGATTAGTTAAATAATTTTCTAACTCAGTTCATTGCATTTTACCAAATAGAATTCAATTTACGTAGCAATATATTTCTGTCCACTGCATCAAACACTTTGGCTAGGTCAATAAGGACTACGACATTTTTTACTATCTGAAACTTGCTTGTGAATCTCGTTTGTAGGATAAAAAAATATCGTCATTAATATTTTTATTTGGTCTGAACCTAAATTGTTTGTGAAAAGGGCGTTGTTGTCATACATCGGGCCTATATTTGACTAGTTGTTTTTTCATGTATTTTGCGGACGATCAGGTAGTTTTGGCGGAGGATCAAGAAGATTTAGGCTACATGGTCAGAAAGTTGAAAGTGGAGTATGAGTGATCGGCCAATTAATGAATGTGGAAAATGTGAATATCTTGTTGTTGGGAACGACTCTGTGGAAAGTCTGCTGTTAGAAGATGGCGTAATCAAGGGGTCAGAAAAGCTAGATATTTAGGAATTATGTTTGATAAGTCTGGAAACAGCATTGGAGGGGTGTAAGATAGAATCCAAAGACGTAGGAAAGTAACAAGAGTCAATTCTGTTTGGTGGGATAGAGGTGTCTCGAAGAAAACTATAAAGAGAATTTATAAGTCTATGGTGCAAAGTGTTGTACTATATCGCATAGAAGTTTGGGATCTGAATCAGAGGAATGTGGGGAAGTTGTTGGCTACGGAGATCGATGTGCTGAGGAGACGTTGTAGGACAAGATTGAGCAGGGTGAGGCCATACGAAGGCAAATGGAAGGTGCAGGAGATATAGTTGTCGAGGTACAAAATAGGCAATTAGTCTGGTTTGGCCATGTAAATCGGATGGAGGAGGGTCGACTCCCACGGCAAGTGTTGGAATGGGTTCCGCCATGGAGTAAGAAAATAGGACGACCCAGACGCAGTTTGCAGATGGGGATTCAAGAGGCAATGGTGAAAAGAGGCCTTCAAATCGGCGATTGGGCTGACAGAAAGCTGTGGAAGCTAGCGGAGAGACGGCGCGAGCTGTAAAATCCGCAACAAGTAACAATTAACTTTTTTGATGTATTTGTTTGAAATTTTACCGTGAATACAGCCAAGAGTAATCGGCCTAAAGCTTTCAATTTTGCCCTTATCCTCAATGAACATTGTAAATATTCACACATCGACGGGGTTTTCTCCCTATCTCTTGTTCATATTGACACATTCAATGGAACATTTGTTATTAACGGTATGAATAATTCGAATTCTGATCCTGATAATGACAAATGTATTGTTTTTTAATTTATTTTAAGTGTAAACTGTGGTCAGCTGCGTTATTATTATCATATTAATTTTTATTAAAAAAATAAATAAAGTTTGTTTTACTTTCATTTTACGTTGGTAATTAAGTGTTTTGTTTTGCTATAGGCTATAGACGAGAAAAGAACAAAAAGATTAAGATTAAGTAAAAAACAATGGTTTTGTGAAGTTACCTGAGTAAAAATCTTTCAAACCATAGATGTCGAAAGTGTCAAACGTTTTTTAACAATATCATGTTATTACAACTGCTAAAAAATGTTGAAAGTAACTATAAAAACTCCACCATTGTTATTACGAGCACCTTTTCCAAACGCTATCCAGCTAGGCCCAGACATTCTGCTACCACTCTGTTATTCATAGACGGTCCCGCACCGGCGGAAATGCAGCGACTCGGTTTCGCTTTCATCGATGCTATCTTTTCAATCAAGAAGCATATTCTACTAGAGGTCGGCTTCCTTCTATTGTTCACTCAATGAGTGTTATTACGCTTCATTTGCAGCAGATGGCGCAAGTGATTGTGAGACAGAGGTTCACATCGCTGCCACTTACCGAGAATCAGGTACTTTACCGTTTCCGTTTCAGATAACATCAATTTCACCAATTTCAAACACCTAACCTCGTCCAAGAATTTCTATAATGTAATTTCCTGAAGTTAAACACAGAGAAAATTGAGAAATTCTTCATTTTAAAGTTTTCTTTTGGCATTTAATTTTCACCCCTTGCAATACTAGTATATATTTATTTATACCTGCACTGTATTTTCATATAAGGTGGTAAATGTATATAAAATATAAAATAATTATACATCTACACAGGTCCTATAAAATGGATTAGTCAAGTAATAGAATTAGATAGTAAATATGATTTAGAAAAAACAAAATGTACAACAAAAATATGTTAATCACTGAAAACTATAAATGAATGAATGAAAATATGTTACTCATGTCACATGCTAAATATGTTGGATTTGTCAACATGAGGCTTAGTACTAGTGCAGATCATGGGTCTCAAGAGTTTTAGGAGAAAAACAAGTTCCAACCTCCCCACAAACAGATAAAAAATGGTTAAAACACCCTCAGAATTTGAGTTATTAGAAAATTGCCAGCATATATTTGTCAGATCATTTAAAAATACAGGTAAGTTATCATTTTACATTCCTTTTCTTAAATATATAGCCAGCATGCCAAGTATCTCAGCAGACGCTTACCTTGCTAAACTTAATGGTGACCAGAAGGGCACTTTGGTCCTCCACAACCGGTTTCCTGATGTCAGCCCTCCAGACGCGGAATCGAAGGTGTCCAGACACACCTTGACACGTGTGGGTTTCCTAGTCATGAGATACAATCCATAACTGTGGAGGAGGTTCGAGAACAGTTCCTCCACTCTGGAGCGAAGAACAAGATGAATTTTATAGTCTCCACATAAGACTATTTTCCTAGGCTTGAAGGAATTGAGCAGGTAGCTCAGACACGAGTCTAGATCGAGGAAAACATCCACTTTACCAGCAGTGGATCTATAGATCGACACAATAATAACTGAGCGGTCCGACAATAAGATTGCAGTCGCCTAAAATTCGAGCTCAACACAAAATCTTGACTGAGCCTAAAAATCTTGACTGAGAAATCTTTGCTTAGGGATGGTCGCGTGTCCTGTTCCAGCTACTTGGAGGTCATGAAATGTGGATAGTTATGAGTGATGACAGGTGGATGGGATATTCTCTGGTGTGGGTTAACGTCCGAACTTTAGAATACTAAGTTAATCCACAAATCTCATTTATTTATTTATTTATCAACGGAATCACCATTTTCATTAGATTTTTACATGACAGATAGCAGTAGTTCATCACAATATAGTAATAGGCATATTACAACAATATAACAATGACAGATCACATCAGATACAGAAAATAAATATAAAATACAACATAAAATCATAACAAGTGTTTCAAACAAACATTATAGGGACTACAACGAAGGCAATTGAACTTAGACAACAATAGGCAATAGATAAGAGTAAAATTACAGCAGAAACAACTACAATAAACATGATCAACAAAATAACAATAATATTAGCAAGAGAATTTCATAACAAGCAAAAATACAAGCCACACAGCAATAAAACTCGGTTTAGGCAGGAACAGTACAGTAATATGATAATGCAATAATCTAATAATAAGACTAATAATGTAGAGAACATAAATGAAAATATAAATAAACTATGTATATATGAATGGGTCCCCGTAGAACGTTACAAGCGACAAAACCCTAGTTTAGAGTTATCAAGCATAGAAGGTTGAACATACCGTGGAGTCATACGGAGCGTGCCAATTCTGAAAGACGAAATCAGGGCGCAAATTCAAATATCTTCAAAACCAAATATACCACGGTGTAGTTCGTGGCATCTAGAACCTTTTCCACTAAATATCTCCGTTTTGGAAATTTTTTCGCTTAGAAAGTTTTCGGGGGACCCATTCATATATACATCAGCAATACAATATTAACAAAAATTATAAGGCAAGCGTAATATAGAGACTAGAAAAGGACCATCATGCTTGAAATACAGCTAGAGGGACAACTGTTAGTAAAGAACACCCAGATTCAAGTACACAGCCACATCACAGATTCCGAACTCATATTTTGTGGCCCTGTTAAAGACACCACCTAATACACAGCACACTGCACCCACCATCATACTGTGCCCCTTAAAGGCACCACCTAACACTTAAACTCAGACATCACGCATCTCCTGAAGGTTGATGAAGAGTCGCAAAAGTTCACGCTTGATGCAACTTCACCCACACTCCGGATGAGCCTTGCTGTTCAGTGAGTATTAGGTAGGTTTGAACCTCCTTTGAAACACAGTTCGGGAGCGTTTACTACTGGGGATAACGAAATCGATGTCTTGTAACAAGCCCGAGCAGTCCAAGTAGCCATTCACCAGCTTAAATAGGAACATGAGGTCATTTGCTTTCCTCCTATATTGAAGGGGTTGCAGACCAAACATAACTTCAATCTCCTTCAATGGTACCTCAAAGTAATGATAGCTAAGTCTGACACCAAACATCCTCAAGCAACGGTTCTGTATCCTGTCCACCAAGTTTCGATGTCCCTGCTGATAAGGCGCCCATATTACATTCAACTGCAGGGAGTACCAAAGATTTGAATATAATTATAATTAGACCAGTTTGTAATTCAGAGGCAGTGTTTCAGGCTCCACGTTAAACTGTAGTCCCATGATATGTCATTGACTGTTGTGCTATTAATTAGCCTATCAGGTCTGTCTAAGGAATATGTTAGCCTTAGTCAGTAACAAGACTACAAGATCACGTCACAATCATTTTATACTCATTTCGCATTCATACTGGGCTTAAAATACCTAGACAGGTTGCCATTACAATAACTAACAAGCTTTTAATTGACTCTGATACACCGACCTTAGCCCGTAGTAAGGGCAAATAAGGTTTATAAAAATTAACTTATCATACCATACTATTCGGACATAGACCTAGTAGTAAGGACCCAGATGTTTTTTTAAGTTCGAAAGGAGAATATAATGTTTAGATGTTTCAGTGTTCACTAGTTAATTAGAGCTAAAAAATAATTTTTCCCATGAAAGTCTATGTACATTATTTGTTAGGAAGGGAATTTCCGGCTTTTAAAGCTGTAACTCTGGCCCGAGGCGCCATTATTGTACAACTTCCCGCGCTTTTAGCCGACAACAAAGGCGCATGTAGGGACTTCCGGTGGAACGGGCTGTCAGCTGTAGAGTACTGGAGAGCTTTTAGTAGACAAAACACCGACTATTACCTGGGAATATAATTCTAAAACGATCCATTACTAGATACCTATTTAATATTTTTCAATTCCACCCAGTCAATAACTGATAATTTAATAAATTGGAAAACATTTGCCAAAGGATGATATTTCTTTAATTAAAACCACAAACAAAAGTGATTAACTTTTGTTTATAAACGTACCAGTAGGGCTGATTTAATTTTTTTATGGTTATTTGCCGAGTTATTGGAAGTAAAACACGACGAAAACAGTAATAGAATACATACTCTGAAATATTTTTTTAAATGAATTCAAGCTGTGTATACACTTTTATTTTGTATAACGTGTTTTTATATATTTTAAAATTGTATAGCTTAGCAATAATCTTGATTTCTTATAACTTATTTGAATTATTTTTTATAGCTTTGTAAATTATAAAATAATTTTAGTAATGGTGTTTTAACAAGTTAACTACCCCTTATTATACGGAACTTCTCAAAGGAATTTATGTAGGCCTATATACAAATTATAAATTAAAAATGAAATTTTTATTTTGAAAGTTCAGTAATTCACTGGAATTTTTACGTTAAAATGAATTTAGGTTCTGATAAGTACGAAAATAATATACCTAAAATAAAATGGACGAATAAATAAAACAAGGGTGAGAAAATAAGTGGAAGAGTAATTGTTTTATTGTTATAATAAAGTAACAATAACTACCGAGTACTTATTTTCATGCAATAGAGCTTCTCAGAGACATAAAGACCATAACACCCAATTCGTCGTCCTCCCCTCACCAGCCCTCATTTGTTGAAAGGGGGAAGCCCTACATCGATTGAAGTCTTTCACGTAAGCAATCCTCCCATAATTTTAACACATTATTAAAAATAAAACTCTATAGTGGAGATAATGAAAATATAAATTATTATATTTGTTGTGGTATTGATGTTGAAAAATGAAAATTATTCTTACAGTTCTAAACTTAAGATCGATTGTCTTATTTTAGACAATTTTGACTCCAATGATTGAGCTTAAAATTTCACCTCCCCAGTCATCGTGCATAACCATATAGAAACCAACGATGAATTAAAATTGTAGGGTCTTATTGCTTTAAAAAAAAAAACGAATACACGTACTCGTATCTTAACAGCAATCCTTTACCATCAGTTTACTCGAGACTTTTTTTACTTCCTTTATACTAAGTACCTATATAGAGAAAGTATTGATTTCGTCAAAAGTTTCAAATTTGAGTTGAGAGTGGATATATCCATTCACAGGCTCCCTAAATGCAAAAAAGTGGGTTTCGGAATGATGTCTGTCTATGTACGAATCCCGAGACCACACTGATCGTACGATTTTTATTTAAGGTTTTAAGGGTAGTTTACCCCTAAAACCGTTTTAAAATATGAAAAAATCTCTAAATAAGTTTTTAA
Organism: Nephotettix cincticeps; assembly: GCA_023375725.1. Taxonomy (NCBI): domain Eukaryota; kingdom Metazoa; phylum Arthropoda; class Insecta; order Hemiptera; family Cicadellidae; genus Nephotettix; species Nephotettix cincticeps. Next base: position 24,111,319 of record CM041786.1, on the reverse strand, counting down.
CTTATTTAATCTTGTTGTTAAGTTAACTTGATGATAATGTGTGTATTAATAAATTGTTAACGGTATTTAAATAAACGTTAAAGAAAATTATTTGTTGGATTTTTTATTTACTTAAGGGAGGAAGAATGCGTCACCCCATGAATACAATTTATTTACTTAGGGGAGGAAGAATGTGTCAGCCCATTGATACAATTTATTTACTTAGGGGAGGAAGAATGTGTCAGCCCATTGATACAATTTATTTACTTAGGGGAGGAAGAATGCGTCAGCCCATTGATACAATTTATTTACTTAAGGGAGGAAGAATGCGTCAGCCCATTGATACAATTTATTTACTTAGGGGAGGAAGAATGCGTCAGCCCATTGATACAATTTATTTACTTAGGGGAGGAAGAATGCGTCAGCCCATTGATACAATTTATTTACTTAGGGGAGGAAGAATGCGTCAGCCCATTGATACAATTTATTTACTTAGGGGAGGAAGAATGCGTCAGCCCATTGATACAATTTATTTACTTAGGGGAGGAAGAATCCGCCAGTCCATTAATACAATTTATTTACTTAGGGGAGAAAGAATGTGTCAGTCCATTGATACAATTTATTTTTAGTACTCTTTCTCGAAATCGAAACTCTATTTCCCTAGAATTATATCTCCTCCATTTATACTCCAAATGTCCATCTAACTGTGTTTATAAATTTTCTCATCAATAGTGTGAAAAATTAAAATTATCGATCAGGAATTAAAACATTATAAAAGTACTTATTTGTTTGAAATTCATTATTGGTGATGGTGTATTGATGTTATTTAGATTTTTATTGCAGACATTTTCCATCACGATTTTATGTAAAACTAAGTTCCACGAAGTTTCGGGATCTGGAATCTGATGCCGTCCTCAGGTGAACTAATATCTAAAACCATTAACAATTAACATATAATCCGCACCAAACCGGTAAAAAGCTGAAAACATAAAAGTTTAAAGCAGTCAAAAAAACTTACAAACAAACCATTCACTAAACATTACACACAAAAGAAACTAAACACGTCCACTCGTCACGGAGACTCAAAGACAACTCAAAAACGTGAAACTCTGTCGTGAAACTTTGTTTTACATAAAATCGTGATGGAAAATGTCCGCAATAAAAATCTAAATAACGTTATAAAAGTAGTTTTTATTACAATTTGTAATTAAAACTAATTGAACCTAGTTGCACACGGCCAGGTCATAAGTACTAGTTACAACAGTTGAGACTGAGTTATTTATTACCCAACTGCTTCACTCTCTTAGATTTACGACTCCCAAGTTGCCCTTTTCTGTGCCTTACAAACAGAGTCGTTCATGGCATTCTTACATTACATGTATTGCAAATCATTCCTCACACCTTAGTAACACTGGTTAGTTAGTGTAACTGCTCGAATTTATTATTCAAAGTGTCATTTCATTTACAAGTAAATGTTATATTTTTATCAGTTTCATTTATTTTTGGTAATATAATAAAAATAATTATTATTAAAAAATTATTTATGGTAATGAAATTGAAATTGGAATTCTTCAAGTTATTGTAGTTTAGATAAACATAGGTTCACCGTGAAAATAAATCAGTATAACTAACTAACCAACTTATGCTTTTTAATCAACCAATTATATTCTGATAGTCTAATTAATAAAACATGCCCACGAGTAATTATGACCTTTATTAAATTGTAGGTAAGACTCTGAAGAATTTGCAATAGCTATGATATAACCAAAGCAAAACAAACTGATTCCAACTAAAAATTCTAATTAATAGATGAATATAAAACTGAGTACCCTTATAACAATAATTTATTTGCAGTTTATTAAGCAACATATTAGGGATTTTGACCATTTTAAAGCATATTTTACTTTACCTATTTACATGATTGAAAAAATAATAGTAAATTTGTAATTTCTTATCAGATTTTAGGGTTTTTAGGTGGAGTGTATTTTCGAATTTTAAACAGGCTTTTCAGTCAAATCACACAGAACAGATTCAAGCCTTTAAAAGTAAAAGCCGTACATGGGTGAAATCAAAATTCGCTGAACACCTCGTTGACACAAACTGTGGTTTTAAAGGCTTAAAAGAAAACTTGCATATATTGAAAATCATAAACAAAGTGTCTATAATATATTCAATAGAAGATTACCTAATCTACAAATTTAATATAGGATACTTATACATGATAAAATTAATCATAAAAATAATGACTAAATAATCATAAAAACACAAAATGTTAAAAGAATATTACACCATTAAAAAAATAAATAAAAAACCTGCTCAAAACTGTTTTTTTCAAATCCTATAAATTTATTATCAATCATGTAAATATGTCACATTAAATTTGGCTTAAACAAGGAGTAAGTCTGATATGTGGTGCCTAAAATAAAATGCAGTAATATACTTTGTTTTGTATTCGTTTTACCTATGAATAATACGACAGTAATTAATAAAATTGGAAAAAATATATTCTGAGAAAACAGGATAGAGGTAAGAGCAAGTAAAACGGAAATGTATTTGAGATTAGAGTTAATCAATGTAAAAACTGAGCCTATAATTTCACTAAGGTTGAGACGGCCGATTAGTCTCATTCACCTTACCCCCCCCCTCAACAACCCATCTCCCCCCCACCAGTTTTCAGTTGATAGATTGACTACAACGCCACCATCTGAGTCCCTCTATTGAGCCTCCCCGATTTAGCGGCTAACATTAATCCGTCCTAAAATTGCCCATTTTGATCAAAATCAATGTTCTTCACGTCGAGCCTACCGGTACTCTGGTTTACAATTGAGCACCTGAATTCTTGAGATCATTTTTAATATTTTTTTCCAATTCTCAAACAAAAATTGAATGCACATATTGTAATCTACAACTTGTGCTGATTAAAAATATTGATTACCGTATACAGGTTCGTAACATTAAGTGCGTTACTAAAATGTTTAATGTCTGTGTTATTTAGGTTGAAATAAATATTTATTTGCTTATTAGAATTTTACATCCGCATATGATCCCGCAAATTTTTAAGAAATACTCATTGGTGATACATTATTTGTCAGTCAATATACTAAGCTGTGATGTACAGTAATGAGTAGTGTGAGAAAAGGTTGCTAGCGTTGCAATCTAAATTACAGATAATGTCAAGAAACAGATCCTCAGTCAACAATAATAAATAGAAAGGAAAGTCGTAAATAAATAGGTTTAAATTACCAAAATATTCAGGGATCTAGTTATAACCATAATAACAAAAACAATAAAATTAGTATAGAAAAACGGATAGTATAGAAAAACCTAAAGAAAACAATAGTTGACTAAAATAATAATCCTTATTTATATTAATATTCCTAAAATCCTTTTATGGTTAATTTAATTTTTTAACTTATCCATATAGGAGGGCCACTTATTTTACCAACATCAGGAATGTTCATACGTTTACTGTTAGTCCTGCTTAGAATATTAACAATAGCGTTTATAAAAAGGACTATCATCTCTAAATCTGAGGTACCAACTTCAAACTATATGTACGTGTATGTGTACCATTAAGACCTATTTTTGTGCATAGTATCGCATTTATACATTGTGCCATTAACTACTCAAAGCTCATTAACTCAATAATCATGGGATTTACAAAAAGAAAACTAAAGGCAAAAACGTTGCGAAATTTAATTTCTTTTGAGAAAATATAAATTTTAATAGGGTTACTTATGAAAAAATTTCAATTTTAGATAAGTTACTACTTAACCAAATTGCCCATTAAAGCCCAAATTGACAGTTGTAGGTTTAGAAAAACGCATTTTTCTCCTTTATTCGCGTTATGACCTCATCGAAATTTAACTTTTTCTTTAAAAAATTAAGTTTCGCAACTTTTTTGTTTTTACTTCACATGGTTTTTGACTCATTGAACTTTGGAACATTGGAATGGTCGCCATTTTTAAATAGTAAAATGTAGAAATGTTATACCATACAAAAAATAGGTCCTACTAGTACCACCAAGCTAGTAGGTAGTTAATAGTAAGTTAGTAGTAGTAAGTAGTTAGTAGGTTGGTATACACGTACCAACTTTGAAGTTGGTACTTCAAGTGGTTCCAAAGTTATTGCAAGCCATGTGAAAATCACATACTCACCGACAGACGGGAAACGGAGCAAGATAGGCCCTATGTTCAGAGGAGATTTTTGTTAGATATGATCTCAGAAACAATTTCTCAAAGTTGATTGTGTATTTTAGATACACCCTGTATATAGCCTACAGTATATAAAATTAAGTTTATAATTAATTATATAAATTAGTTATTATAAATAAATTATAATAGATTTTTATTACAATATGGTTACAATTACAGGGTTTTAGTCATTTGAGTAAAAAAGTAATTATGTTATAAATATAATTACTTTACGTCCATTTAAAATTGCAACTGTAATAAAACAAATATCTCAAGCTTTTACGCCTAAGAGCATCAAATGAAAAGAGCAACTTGAGGATAATAAATCCACAGTTGAAACTGCCGAGTTATAAATAACTCAAGGGTTGCTCTGGGCGGCACTTCCGCAATAATACCTTATTGCAGATCTGTATGCATGAATCATGCCAAATATTACATCATAATAATATATTGAAATGGTTAAATTTAATGTCACATATATATTTAGCGTTATACTTTATACTTATTTATCCCGAGCTAATGGATATTTCCCTTTAGCTTAAAGTGTAATTTCACAAGTGACTTTAGTGATCCGTCGTTTATGTGTAAACCTTGTAATCTATTAATATTTTACAAATTGAGAGGTGGGAAAATGTTGCGTTAAATTGGTATCCAATACTATAATACGAGCAAGGTTTGTATATATATATATATATTTAAATTTTGGAAATAACTAATTTCCGAGTAGAAAATACTTTCTAGATAGGTCTAATGTCCAGGAAAATTCGTGTTTTACTGTAATATTAAGTTTAAAATCTAAAAATTTAACATTACGCTTATGGAGAATAAAATGTAAACAATACAAACCAAAATAGCTGTTTATAACCGTTTGACAGTTCTTGATTGAAGACTGCGGGGAACAATATAGAGGTTATGCATTAATATTTATTTTATGAATTAAATAAATGCAAAATTATCAGGTTACTAAACAATTTGTAAAAACTTAAGGATAACATAGCTGTGCTAAATAAAAGCAGAAAAAAGTATTTCCAAAATCTTCCGTGTTTTGATAGAAAACGTATTCGTTGTATTGCTTGAAGCCACTGTAACAAACCAATTAATTGATGTAAATTAAATTTCTCTTTTGCTTTTCAATCCTCATTCCGTTTATAACAAAATCAGTTGATCACAGTCTAATAATAACGGTATGGATAATTAAACAGTAAATGATCGGCTTTGGCTAAAAGACGTTGTTCAGTGCTATATTAATTATGGTGTATTAAATCGGTTTTATTTCAACCACATAAATGTTTTCATTGAGTAATAAATTTGTTTTAATTTTTCTAATTAACTTGTAAAACATGTCTTATTCTATCCGAGCAAAGCTCGGTCACCAGGTACTTAATTAAAAATAAGGGTGCACTCAACCCGAGCCGAGCCGGAATACAAGGGTGTAACGGATTGCTATTATCCTTCTACTTATGATGTAGAGCAGAGTTGCATAAGTCTAAACCTTATTGTTGTAAACACTGCTACTGCCAAAGCACGGAATATGCACGATTTTTAATCAAGGACACCATATTCAGTATTCTAAGATGGTCTGACAACAAAACCTATTGTTGTGTTTTGTCTTTATTTTTAGCGAATTTCCCATAGGGAAGAAGCTATTACCGTAGGTCTCATGGCAAGACTTAAGCCCGGGACCATGTTACTTTTTCATTTTGATATGCACACAGGCCAAAAACAACTGTCGTGGGAGCCATACATTTATGCTAAAAAAATCATAGTTTATGTGATAATAGTAGTAGCTAACCTGCATACTCTTTTCCCATGTTAATCATATAGAGAATAGGCAAACTCCTTTATTTATGAACAGAATTGATAATACAGTACTTGATGTAAGGTCAAAATAAAAATGGGTTATGGTAAGTACCTACTTTCAGTGTTACTCACAGCAGCAAACCTGCATACTCTTTCCCATGTTCATCTTATGGAGAATAGGCAAACTCTTATTTATTGCGGATAGTTGTCAAACCCGTTATGTTATTATTGATTTGGAAATTCTCTGATTACGCAGGTCTGCTGCGACGGTTTATTTAAAGTGACGGTTATATTTGTTTGTCAAAATCATATGTTGGACTGTTCAACTAACTATAATCTACGACATTTAATTAAGAGAGAAGATACGTTTACGGTGTCTTCATCATTAATTAATAAGGACCATTTCCCAATGATAAACTTCTAATTTCCTGTCACAGAACCGGTGGCAGCCATGTTTAATTAAAAAGTGTTCTAGTCGGGTTAAACAGCATACTTTGGGGTCGGGCAAGTTTCTTTGTATCCTGTTTTGCCAGACCCTTTTGTGTGATACTTGGAACTATCGAGATTTACTGTAAAGAATAGTTCATTTTTTTAACTCGCAGAGGGGTGGATTCAGTGTTCTGGGTGTAAATGTTGTGCACACGAATTTTTCCCAAAGGCTGGAGGAAAAGATTACTCGTTTGTAATTTTTCGACTTGCAAATGGAATAACATGACACAACTATTAATTAAGACATAACATTTATCACAAAGTTCATTTGCAGTTCAACATTGATCTAGTATGGTTATAAAAAGTTAGAGATACCCAGTTTATTTTCCTTTTTTATTACTATCTCGTTTTATCTAGCCATAGTATGTTAATCTAAGTAAGTGATGAGTAAGGGTTTGTAAAATGTGTGTGTATTTATGTATAGCTTGGTGTACATTTAAAAATAGTGTATTCATAATAAATTTCAATAAATATATTATGTGTACATTTAAAGTTTTAAGTTCTTTTCTCAAACCCCCTTTAAAGAATTTTCAAAATAATAATGGTATTCCACTTTACCCAATGTTCTCATACTTGCAGGATTTCGATTATTATTACCATTAGGAGTAAATTATTTTAAAAACCTATATCCTATATGAAAATTAAATAACACGATGGAACACGTCATGATACGTGACTAGATATACATGGAAGTATTTAATATGCAAAACACTTCTCCTATAAATGCACAAAGATTTTGATATTTAAAGATGTGGGAACATCTTTTATACATAAATGTATTTTAGTCATCAGATTTGTGTGTGGAAAGTATGTACCGATCAAGGGGAGACGATGTGGCTGCAGGAAGGTAATCATGAAAACGGTATATTATTATATGGTATGTGATATTGGTATCACTGGATTTTGAACCAGTATCACATGATTCGGCCACGATGCCATCTAAGCGACATCGATCTAAGTGTCATAAATTAAACAGTTAATCTAGTGAAAATAAAAGCTGCACTTTGTTAATACTGATTAGCCCATCCTCATTATTAAACCAGTTCGTAGTTCAGAGATAGTGGTTTGGACTCCACGTTAAACTGTAGGTCCCTTAGATATGCCACTGATTTTAGGACTTTTAATTAACAGTTCTGCCTAAGGAACATGTCAGCCTTAGTCAGTAACAAGACTATAAGATCGCGCCACAATCATCATACACTCATTTCTCATTCACACTTGGCTTAAAATACCAACCTGGGTTTGTGCTATTTTACTAAATAATAGCCCTTCGCAACTTTTCCTATAAGCGTATATTCCAGTATTGCGTATATAAAGCAATGTATTTCTTAACCAAGTAAAATAATATTATTATGTATTTCTTAATAAAATTACAATTAAATGGTGTAGAATCGCTGGAAGTGGTCGAAACAGATCTGCTCATTGATAATCCAGGAGGTGAGACTTTTTTTACTCTGATAGATGTAACTGTGTCGCCAGTCGCCAGCGTGCGACATCAGCGCCCTCTCACACTCGCGGCGTGTTGTGGAGGTACTCGAGCGTTGCGCTAATTGATGGCGATGTCTCGGTTATTTGCCGCGCTAACTATACACTATACACTACACACTACACACTACACGGTGCCGCCCAGCCGCGGCTGTTATGCAATATGCAAGGATGATTTGCTAAACTGCCACAAGTAACGGAGGCGTTTTATATTTTGACTGTCGTTCTGCTACCATATTATACGTAAGTGGTCAGAATAAACTAATACGTAAGGTTAGCTATTTCAGTTTTGTTAGTAAACAAAAAAATACACCCGTCGCATCAGATCAAGTAATTCTTCAGCAAATTGCCGTATGTTCAGTTATAATCATCTTAACTTTTCAAGACTCATTTTAAAAATATCCAAATCATACAATCGAGACAGTTTTAAGACATTTAAAAAATACCAGGTTATGATACTGGTTTTAAATAAAACCCAGCAGATTTCATAGTGTTTCAAAGTGCTCTAAAAAATATAAATCGGAGAGACGTAACTTTGCACGATTAAAAAGAGGAAAATATCAAAGCTTTTTGGCCATAGGATCGTAAATGGCTGAAAGAATATTGAAATATTGAAAGAATGGGCAGCCATTTTTGACCATCAGTTGTTAGTAAGATGGCTACCATGCAACATACGATTTTCTGTGACAGAGTTTGCAAAAACCGAGTCTTGTAGTACAGTGCAGCGGGCTTTTAGAATTAGGTATTGAACCACTGACTAGAAAAAGCATAAGACGGGGTTCACACGAGCGACCTTTCTGTGACACGACAACCAAAACTTGACCACACTCCCTCCTCAACACATACAGTACTTCAGTCCGGTGTTGAACATGGAACGGTCTAGTCGTAGCCTTAATATTCTTCTAAATATCTCACGAGTATATTCGTTGCATAAACTACAATTAATTACTTTAGAAAGAGCATACGTTCATTAAATGAATCGGCGGATAAGATAGAATATATTCTTCGTAGCAAGGATACTGTAGCAAGGGCAAATGATTAATGTTTTGTATACTGCCAGTAAAGAATTATTATCCATCCGATTCAATACTATTATACGAGCAAGGTTTGTATATTTTCAGAAAGGATCTCGAAAACGGCCCTGATGAATTTCTTTTGAATTTGAATGAATTTTGGAACTAACTAATATCCGAGTAGAAAATAAGTTCTAGATAGATCTAATGTCCAAGAAAATCCTGGTTTTCTTGTAATATTACGTTTAAAATTTAAAAGATTAAAATTTAGCTTTTGGATTTAGCTTATGGCGTTTGACAGTGACTGTCAAAAGGTTTTATTAACTTCATTGACGGTTACTTTTATTAACGGTTAATTAACTTCAATCAACAACTGTTGTTGATTGAAGATGGTAGTGGACAATATGCTTAATGTAGGATGTGAATAGGTTTTGCGTAAATATTTATTTTATGTGTGTAATGAAAAATTATTAAATTATTGATTGGTAAAAATTAATAACTGTGCGTTTAATAACTGATTGGTTTAATAACTGTGCGAAATAAAAGCAGGGATTTTTTCCCAAAATATTTTTTAATTTATGTAAATTATCTCAATAACTCTTTATTTAAGCCAGATTGACAATGTACAATTGTATTAGCCAGGTCAAGAAAATATTACAATATAGCTTATACCAAACAAAAGGATTTTTCAATAAAAGATTTCCAGCTCTTATCATACTTATCATAAAGTTTGAAATTATATATACTATAGTAATAATATAATACTACAATACATATAATAAACATACACATACATATACATATATACATACACATACATGTACATACACATAATAATATAATACATTTAATACTACTAAAGACGCAATCGCCTAACTCTAAAGAATTTTTTTTCGAGAGTTTTGTGCTCATGGTTGAACGTGCTTCCAAAGTTGATTGAAGAATATAATGATAGGGAACATAGAAAAATAGATATGAAACCAAATAATGTGGATGAAAAAATTTTGAAGTTTACCTAGGAGATTGAGTCAATTGCACAAAAATAAGATTGAAAACCCAAAATTTAAGGTAGGAGGGTGTGGGATTTCAAAATATAAACATGTGTTTAGTAAGGGGTATACACTCAATTGGACGGGTGCAGAAGTAAAGAAGACAAGACCTATTATTGATGATAGAGGTAATATAATAAGAGGTGGACTCTGTGCCGCGGCGCGCTGCGCTAGGTCTCTCGAACCCTGTGAGGTGCATGTTTTAAGAATTTTTTTTATAAAAATGCTGTTTTATAATAGCAGGCTGTAGGTTGGATATGAATAAGGCACGGTTTTTACTGAGCAAAACGGAATGTGCAAAAATTGCTCACCATGTTAATCTTATGGGGAAAACGTGCCGATTCTGTTGGTAAAACGGCTTATTTTATCTACTAAATCCGCCCACCATCACTCACAACCTACAATTCGTGACCTCTAAGTACCTAGGATTGCAGGACGACGCCCCCGTCCTAGTCAATTAATGTGATCAAAAAAGCATTATTCAAAACTTTTGCAGCAATATTTTTCATTATCTTCGCTATGTTTTATAGCAACTACGTGGATTTCACCAAGGTCAAACCTCCACCTCAATAAGTGTCTAAATTGATTTTTGAAAAATGAAGCAGCCATAGGTAACCGGTCACATTCCAGAGTTCTCATTTCTGCATGATTGGCTCACAACTGAAATATTGTAGCAGACTTGCAAACAAACCACTACAATTAATGCACGTGAATAATTCAGTAGTTCAGTTAGTCAGTAGTGAAGAGCTTTCAAACAACGGGAGTGGATGCACCTGTGTAATTGTTATCATCACTGCAGTTTATCAATGTAACATAAATATGAAAATTAAATTGTAGGAGTTGTTTTCTCATCTAAACTAAAATAAATGTTTCGATGAATAATAGTTATTTGTTTTTATACTAATAGCTACTAGAGTTGAAGTGTTGTGCATTGTAATAGATTGCAATATTTAAGAGGACATGTATATTTTAATGGTACTCATTTTATAAAACCTATGATTAATCCCTTGAAAATATTTTAAGACTATTATAAACAATTTCACTAAACCCATTATTACAACAGTTTGTTCAATATTTAAAAATGAATTAATCGTCATTGGTGTATGCTGAATAGAAAATATAGAAATATTCTTTTAAAATTAAACATAGGGTATTTCAAACATACATCTGACTCAACAAGAACCCGATATTTTTAAATTATTCTTACGAAACATTTATTTAAATTGTGATAGTAGTTTTGGTCCTCATTTTAATAGTTTTAACAATGTCAAAAATATACCTTTAAATTTTGAAAATCATAAATCACGCTGTGATAGTATAAAGTTACCTGATAAATTCATATACATAGTGTTAGGAATGTTCTCAATTGTTATCTGTTTTTCTGGAATGTACAGTTTTAATAGTAAAATAGACTATATTAATGTTTTATGTTCACAATGTAGATATTTTAACTGTGGCTGAACATTGAATTGATGGCTAGTTTTTGCCTGTACCTGGTTATACAGTTGCTTCCTTATAGAGTAGACTAAAATAATTCATGGTGGTGCAGCTATATCTGTTAAAATTAAGTAGATTTTAATGAATGATCTTATATCAGGGATCTGCCAATGCGAGGTGTCTAGTATTTTTAATCGTCTCTATGATTTCTTTTGTTTAGTATTTTAGCCCAATTTTAACTTTTTAATTCAGATGTTCACTTTTATAATACTAGAAACAAAAATAGTTTATGAGTTCAGTAGTATTAATATACAAGTTCCCAGAAAAACTGGTATAAAATGTCAATTAAGCTTTAAAATTCAGTACCTGCAATATATAAGTCAACAGTTATTTTAAAGTTAAAATAAAAACGTACTAATCAAGGAATGTTTATATAATATAGATGATTTTTGTGGGTCAATCAAAATCAAAATCAATCAAATCAAAAATCCTATGTGTAATATGTGACATATTTGTCAATTAAATACTTTTAGCATATTTTATCTTATTGGTGAAATATTGTTTTATACACTTTTTATGTTCCTTGACATATTGCATGTGTTAGATCTATGAGCAATTGTCAACGCATTTATAACAATGTTATAAGACAAATAAAAGTTTAAACATTTTACCTTCCGGATTTATTAATGACTAGATTAGGTTATAATACCTACAGTCTTCAATCCACAGTTCCTTTTTTTATTTTTACACAAGTAGTTTCGGGAACAATGTTCCCATTTTCGAGTGTACTTCAAGTTTGTCTTTAGGTTACTTCAGGATATATTCGTTTGTAAATAAATAATATTTAACATATGATTTTTAAATTTAAAATTATTGTCTGGTGACATACAAAACACTTGACGACGCAGATGACCAACGGCTCGACTAGCCGATACCTGTTTTTGTACGAGACGGTTTTGACCTTGGGGTGGGGTAAACTGTTGATCGTGTTTGTTTGGCGTACTACAAGCAATTTCTTTGATCCTGTCAAATAATATGTTGACAGTAAATAAAAGTTCTGATTCTCATTCTTAATTATAACTAGAAAGGATTACAATAATAACAAAATTACTTCTAAATAACTGTCATTTAATAAACTTCTTCTGCGTCTAGTTAGCTCTGAAAACCGAAATTGTTCGGAAAAATATTCCCGATCAGTAAAATAATCTGAATTTAGAAATGACAAATAAGAAATAAGCACGTGTAGTGTGAATTAAATCCAAGTATACCTGAGGAAGGTTATCAGAGACTCAAGTTGGCTCGTGGTCCTGTATATACTAGTAGTAGGACCAACATTGTATAGTTAAATTATTTTAAAATTTCTCTGTTTTCAACTGCTGGAAATATACTGCTGATAGTAGTGCTGCATGAACCATTTCCCAAACGCAGACTCTAGACAGATACAATTAGTCCAATTTCATTAGTTCTCCGATACAAACAATGGAGGAATGCCTGAGTTTCCAAATCCTCTAAGTGACGAAAGGTTGCCTTGACCCAGCACCGAGTCCACTGTTCCATGTCCAGGAACAAAGCTTGGACAGGAAACGTCTACAGATTCCATCGATGTTGCGAAACAATGATTGTGCGTTTCGCTAAGTTCGCTCCCGTTATTGTTGCCCTTGACTCGGACCTGTTTTGGTAGACTGACTCCAGGAATTCGATAATGGCGGGGGCAGTGGATAAGCACACGGTAGCTCGGTGGGTTACAGGGGAATAACGATCGTGGAGGCTGTGCGAACCATTAGCTGAGATATTCAACTAGAACATAATCCACGACGGAAATTTCTTAACCAGGGACCTGTCAACAATTTTACCTTTCGGTCTCTGGATATTAGGAGGTTTCTTGAGATATTACTTCATTAAATACCTAGATATGAAGTCAACTAGACTTAGTGTATGTTTTAAAGCATGGTTTTGGTTTTAAATATACCAAAATAGAAAATAAATAAAAAACTTCATTGAGGTGACCTATCAGTTCATACTAATATGGGAATTTCTTGTGCGATATCTTTTAAAGATTTTAAAGGGGAATTTGAATATGCTTGCCAAAATTGTTTATCTATTAGACTTGTGTATATTAGTGCCAAATAAAATTGAATTCTCTTGCTGCGTTACTCTCTTACCCGCCATTGTGTTTTAACTAGTAGGAATGTTAAGCTTGGCAGCTTTGATGTACCGCGAGGCCATGACATTTGCACCACGTGTCTTGCATGGAGTGCAGCCCTAGTTGGACACCTCAGCCTGAGCTCTGCATCTAGGCTCCGAAGAATGAAATTCTACTCAGTTATTCATTTCATGAGATATAACTAATTGCTTCATATGTGCTTTACTTTGATACAAAATCCTCAGATAAGGACGACCAGCGTATGACTACAGATACCGTTTGCCGGTCTCCAACTACAACGTTCTGGTTTTATTTCTTACGCAATAAAGTTCGTTCCATGTAATTTCCTTTAGAGAATTTCAGCCAAAGATTTCAAAAGAGTAAATAAAGTTTTAAAATTCTTTGTGTATCACTGTGTAACTGTGTACGCCAATGGCCAATAAACTATCTATTGTTACGGGCACAATGCCATTAGTTTGCGGCTGTCGACGGCAAAAATAAATCACAGTTTATAATTGCGTGCAGAGATTTAGAAAGGCGAGTAAGGATCTGTCAGGAACGTGGTGGTATCGGGTCGAAGCCGGTCAATTAAGAGGGTAGCATTTGCGTGTGCGGAGACCCGAGTGGTGGATCGTGCTGAAGGAGGCGGCTGATGGTTGATACAATCGGCTACGACTCAATAGCAAGATCAATCTCACGATAGGTCAACGGACCTCTATTCAGAGCTTACAAAATACTTGGAAACTGTAGAATCCAGTTAACAAGAGTGTCAGCATTCAACTGCTTTCTCACAGGTTTATGTTAAATTTTAATGTCACAAGGCTCCACAAAACTTGATCTTTAAAGTAAAGTAAAACATAGCGAATTAATATTCTCCATGGAAAAAATCCAGGCAGGGTTTAAAATTCAATTCAATTCATCTAAGTAGCTGTTTTTAACTAATAATAAAACTAGGACGTCAATAACCATATGACGTGACTGTTTCAAATTTTGGTCGCGTAAATTGCTAAAACCCTCTCCCCCAGAACTAAGACATATCTATGTCAAAGCTTCAAAATCCATTTAGGTCCAAGCCCAGGTAATAGAATCCAAGCACCCTGAGAGTATTTATTTTATAATCATTATTTCCATCAAACTAGGTCAGAAGCTGAAAATGTCCTTCTTTTTTCTATTAATTCAGATATTATATTTTTGTTATTCATTTTCCTATGCAGAAGAATAAAATGGACTATATTTATATAGCTATGAAACGCCATATTTAGTATATTTGCGACTCAGGTCTGCGCACAGGCCCATGCCCATGCAGCCCTTTTTCCACAGGCAGTAGCAATTTTTGTTTTTAATTAAATGTAATTAATAGTACGTTGTGCCAAATTTGTATATAGATGTATGTACAACAACAACTATATTTCAAGCTCAATCTCTTATGTTAAACTGTACATATTTTTTGGAAATAAATAAATCATTCATTCATTCATTCACAGCTTGCTGCAGAAGCGTGCCCTGAAGGTGTGCTGGGTTTCCAGCAGACCTTAGCAGACTGGTTTTTGGAGGAATAGCAGACCTATTTTTTTCTTAAAATTTCGATAATTTGTCCTCGATATAATCAAACCTTTCAAATGTTCAATTAGTATCTCAGGAAATATATAATTTCAGGTGCATTTATATAGCTGGCAAATATATGTGGCATCCTTATTCATCATATAATCTCCTTATTCCTATAATCTCTAATAATGACTCAGGAACGTCTTCCTTTTATGTAATACATTTATAAAATTAAGAAAACACACTTTTATATTTCAGTTCATGACTGTAAAAATAAATTAAAACTATATGTTTGAGCTTAGCTTTTTCCTCTTTGTTTCATCTCACCTATGTTTTGGAGGCACTGACAAATTTAATGACATTATTTAGACTAATTATATACAAGTAAGATACTGAGGTCAAATATATATCAAATATCCATACGCAGTTTTTGCCAAAGACTTGAACAGTAGCAAAAGCAGGGGTCAGGCGTCGTGCAACGTGCCGGGGAGCAGAGAGAGGCACGAATCCGAAGACATATCAGATCTGCAGCGTTGGGCAACATAGCCTCTCATCTAGATACGGTACCATTTGCATATTTCGGAATTATCGGCCCATAGTCACAATCAGATATGGAGATTAGGGAAAGCATGACTGGACGTTAATATGATTTGTTCCCGGTGGCTTCAGCCAGAGCGCACGCGCGGTAGAGTCGTCCACGATCGGCTTACATGGGGATAATCCGACGACGTAAGACAACAAAATATTACCGGCTCTGACAACAATAACGAGTTTTTATTAGCGTGTATCATGAAATCAAATGATTTTAAGAACAGTGGTTCTTGTGTACGTGTTTATTACAGCATTGTTGTCAACACTCGCCAAATATTGTTGAGAAACCTTGTGGACAGTCTACCGTGAATAGTTTACCTTGTACCTCAGTTCATCCTCGCCTATTCTTTAGATTGGTCAGTTTGAATTTGGCTATAAAAGACCGTGTTTTATCTGTGTATAAGAAATAAGAAACCAACCCATATTCCATTATTCTGAATTCACCCGCGTTTAAATAACCATTTTACCCCTGAGTGAGACACACTATCAATTCCTACTTATAATCCCTAGAAATCCCATATTCCAAGTGAATGTAAAACATCCAAGCAATACGATATAATACTAGCAATAATACGAGCAAGGTTTGTATATATATTTGCACACGGATCTCAAAAACGGCACTAAGGATTTTCTTTAAATTTTGGAAATAACTAATTTCTGAATGGAAAATAAGTTCTAGATAGGTCTAAGGTCCAGGAAAATTCCAGTTTTTTGTAATATTAAGTTTAAAATCTAAAATTTTAACACTTCGCTTATGGAGAATCATATGTAAACAATACAAACCAAAACATCTGTTTACAACCGTTTGACAGTTCTTGATTGAATATGGTGGGAAACAATATGTGAATAGAGGTTTTTCATGAATATTTATTTTATGTATGTAATAAATGCAAAATTATCAGGTTACTAAACAATTTGTAAAAACTTAAGAGTAACATAACTGTGCGAAATAAAAGCAGAAAAAAGTATTTCCAAAATCTTCCGTGTTTTGATAGAAAACGTATTCATTGTATTGCTTGAAGCCACTGTAACAAACCAATTAATAGGTGTAAATTAAATTTATCTTTTGCTTTTCAATCCTCATTCCGTTTCTAAAAAAATCAGCTGATCACAGGCTAATAATAACTGAATGGATAACTAAACAGTAAATAATCGGCTAAAACAATTATTGAGGTTGGCTAAAAAACCTTAAATGACGACGCTCAATTGGCAGACGCCGTAGTCCAGTGGTAGCGCGTTGGCCTCGTAAAACGAAGGTCGCGAGTTCCATCCTTGTCAGGGACAATTCTTTTTGGTCAGTGCTATATTAATTATGGTGTATTAAATCGGTTTTATTTAAACCACATAAATGTTTTCATTGAGTAATAAATGTGTTCTAATTTTTCTAATTCATTTTTATAATACATGTCTTATTCTATACGAGCAAAGCTCGGTCACCAGGTACTCAATAGAAAAGCAGCGTTCAATGTAATTATTCAGATTTTCTTGGGATCTCTCACCCGGTTGAGCCGTACATCCCAAACACTAGGGGTGTGCATCATATTAATTTTCACATATTAGGAACAAGGTTTTTTAAAAGAAATATATTCACTTAGTGTGATCTGAAGGTAATGTAGGCAGGAATTTGTGCTGCTCTTGGACGTTCTCTGAAGTATGACCCTTCCTATGACCTTGATTGGTATAGTTAAGAGGTAGTGAGGTTAGAGGGTGGAGTACACTACTTAGACCTGATTCTGAATATTAATTCGTTTAAGAATTCTTACGCTTTTCTAGGTTTCTGCTTCTGTCTTTCAGTCAGCTCGGCTGGGACACGTACTATCGGCGGACGTCGTCGGCGATGCGTGACATTGCTCTGCCCTACAAGGCTCCGAGAGTCCGCCGTGCACCGTGCATATCGGGCCCGGACCCACTGGTGCGTTATACACCTATCATACCGCCAGTCGCCACTTTCAGTTTCCTAATGTCTTTCAAAAACGGCAAACAGGCCAGCTGCACAGATCTGAACAATCGGGAAACAGGATTTATAGTTATCCTGCGGCAGGTACAATATTTCTGCAGTGATTGTGAGGGGCTGCAGTATTGCGGTACGATCCGCCTTTCTTTTCTAGATGTGTTTATTGAAGCTGAGCATTTGATATGTCGATCCGTTACGAGGGCTAATTCTGACTCCGACTTATAATGATGTTATATGAACATAAAATATTTAAAATATTAAAAAAGTAGAGCAAATTAATCCATATTCACATATCGCACACGGGTAATTCACATAATCAGGGCTAACTTTAACTCTAACTTTTAAATGTTAAACGAAAAAAATATGTACATGCTTTCTGTATCGGAGCCCTTTGGTATATTCATTTCAATCCATACAGCATAGTGGTGTATGCTAAAGTAAGTATATTTGTATCTGCAAATATAATTGTTTTAGGTAAGAATACAGATTGAAATACATAAAGATTGACGCTGTGGTCAGCATGCACCCCACAATCATCCTACATTCATTCCTCATTCATACTTGGCTTAAAATACCTACCTGGGTAGGTCGCCATTTCAGTTAAAAGTATAAAAGTATTTAAATTAGATAATTGTGGTTTTAAAACATATATTTAAATATATTCATGATTGTTACTAAGAGTGGTGCATATAATCTTCGAATCTTACTTCGAACAAGTACTACCTTCTAAACCAATTCTTAATTCTTAAAAAGCATGAACTACGTCAACTTTACAACATATATATGTGTATACAGTAGTGCAGTATATTAATGAGTATGACTTTCTGTGCTGATTTTCGTTTACTATACAAAACGTATTCAAGCATTTACATATAAAAAAACATAACAAATACAAACAAAGGAAAGTTTTCAAACTTTTCTTCAGAACATTTTTTTTTAAGTTGAGTTAAAATACTACTTTAAATCAACGGTGCTACGTTTAATCCTGTAAAAAATGTTGATTTTAAAATTAACTGGTGTGCCAAATCTGAATTTATGTAGAAAAGTTAGTATCTCTTAGATTTTGATATACAGTACCAAGTGTATTTTTTTTGGTTGGCTTCACGTTCAAAGTAGCCCGCAACATTTTGACTTTGGTAAGCAGCGTAATTAGCTTTTTGAAAATCTACGAACTAAATGAAAACGGTGGTCTTGCATTCTAACTCGTTTTACGTTTTACGTATGAAGTCTCTTGGACAACGCTTACACGATGGTTGTTAAGTTAAACGTGAGTTTCTAAAGAATGACAGGCCACCGTTCATGTGGTCAATAAAGATTATAAAATCAACTACACTGCTTGTCACAGCTAAATCTTTAAGTGCTACTATGAACCAACAGTATTAAATATAAGGTTAACTGAAAGTTTTAATTGTACAAATTGGATATTCTAAATAATATTATAAATATATAAATAAATAATGATTTATAACGTTTTGTCGTCTCAGAAGCTGCTTCTTTAATATCTATCCTATTTAAAAACTCAAATTTAAATAATAACCTATAAACGTGAATAAATTTATAACTGTCAGATATGTATCCTCAAATCCCGAAATAAAGATGCGAACAACCTCGCTTGATATTAATGCTTTGACATGGTGGATTCCTGGAAGAGATAAACGTGTGTATCTTTTATTCGTATAAGTTTGTAAAGAGGAGAATGTTAATATCATGCATGAGCGGGTCGGTTGCCAATGGCCCCGTTGGCAACAGGAAGCGGTATTATCACTCCAGGTCATAATATTAAACAGCCTTCTATAGAAAACACTCAACTGTTCATCAAATTTACCACCACACTTCACTTAATGAACTCCGACCTCTATTGAGAGGTGTATGTGGGATCCAAATCATTTAAATTCCATTGACTTTGAGATGTGTTATACCATAGAATAGTGTATTAAACTCATTTCTGCGAATCCTCAGCTAATTTATAGGGATATATCTCCACACGGTTTCAGTTTAACATTCTTTAGCAGTCAAACGTAAAATTTAATTAATATTAGGTTTTACCTTAAATATAAATGGTGTTCAAAAATACAATTTCCGGTGTTAACAGAATAAAATTCATAATAATAAAATGTATATTCTTTATTAGCACCACGTTCATTCCAATAGTGCTATTAAAAGTGAAATTTTGAATAAACTGTTGTAAAAAACCCGGAAAAGCCCAATTCGGGAACAGACCTTCCACCAAAAAAAGCTCAGCTGTTTTTACAAAATAACTTTTCTAAGATATTACAAGAAGGAATATATTGACCAGGATTTATTAAAAGCAGAAAATAAATGTAGATGTTGTCAAGTGAACTTTACTCATACATCCGTAGACACGAAAATCAATTTAATAATAGCCATCGTAGCAAGCCTGTGTACTCATTGAATTTTCAAATCAATAATATAATAATAATATATGACAAGTTTTGTCAATATCAGTTGATAGATATCATGAGAATCATTTGCCTGTTCTCCTTAAGATTAACATGGGTGTGCAGGTTTGCTGCTGTGAGGAACACTGAAAGTAAGTATTTCTACCATAAACATTTTTTATTTTGTTCTGTAATTCAGCTACTTGGAGAACATAAATTGTGGATAGTTATGAACAATGGTAGGTGGATGGGATATTCTCTGGAGTGGGTTAACGTCCGAACTTTAGAATACTAAGTTCATCCACAAATTTCATTTATTTATTTATCAACGTAATAGGCATATTATGACAATATAACAATGACAGATCACATCAGATACAGAAAATAAATAGAAAATACAGCATAATACGCCCGTTACAGCAGACCTGCGTACTCGGCGAATTTCAATATAAAGTTTTATCAATATACATTGATAAATATGAGAATTATTTGCCTATTCTCCATGAAATTAACATGGTAAAGAGTGTGCAGAAGTGCTGCTGTGAGGAACTCTGAAAGTAGACATTCCTACCACAAACAATTTTTATTTTGACTATTTATACCAACTTAATCAATATCTATCCATAAATAAAGGAGTTTGACTATTCCCTATATGATTAACATGGGATGATAGTCAACGATGTAAAACATGGCATCAATTCTCTAGTGAACTTGGTTCTTAACCTCCCACTCAAAAACGGGTTTCTCATTTATACATTGACATCGTTGGGCCTTTAACCCCTTCAAGAGCATACCGTAAAAGTTACCTTAGTAGTAGTAGTACCTCATGACTATCATCGACAGATTTTCTCGTTGGACTGAAGCAATCATGCATAACCGTAGAAGTAATTGTCTTTACAATTCTTCATTCATGGATGTCCCGCTTTGGCATTCCTCGTTTTATCACGACCAATAGAGGCAGACAGTTAGACTAGACTATCAACTATTCTCTCCTTAACATCCATGCGAAAAATAAATTTGACATTGTTGACACCGTCCGCAAAAGCCTACGTTTAATGATTACTTTGAAACGTTTTTAATTTTTACATTGAATGGTTTAAGGTTATGGATTTACATAGGTATATAGTTTTTTTTATTTTAGCTTTGATAGTTTTCAAATGGAAATATTAGAATTTAAAGGAAGATTTTAAAAAAGGTAACTAATAGAAGTATAGAAATTAATTTTTAGGTTTTGATATTTTAAATATAAAAATGCATATATTAGAATGTATGACTTTAGCTTTCAGAATGTATTGATTTCAATGTTTTGTTATTACAACATTTAAATTTAACTTTTATTTAAAAACAATTAATCTTAACTCAAGAAAAGATAAAATTTGTCAGCTTTGCTTTAATAATTCTCTATCATATTTCTATGATATTTTTAATATAAAGATTTTAAGTTACAAGGAATATATACAAAAACATTCAAGTGTCATGTCAGTAAGGTGTTTTGTTTTAAATTTAAATGAAATAACATACCCAAACAATCGCATTGTAGTAAACAACAAAAAACATTCTCCGTTTGATATGCAACTTAGCAAATCTGTAACGGTGCCTGTAGACTTTCTAGACAAACGGTATTTTAACATAAACCAATATTTATGTAAGAAAGAGCATTTTTATTTGCTGAATCTTAACCAGACCAGATTTAATCGTAACCAAATTTAATGAAAGAGTTCCAATCAAGTCAGATAGGAGTTAATCACGACCCAGATTGCCAATCGGGACCTCGTTCACTTCCGTAGCATTTGTCGAACATTAAAACTGTTTTGACTGTAGCCAAGTGTTTATTTGACATTGCTATTAAAAAGGACCATAATAAAAGTAAAATTATGTTGCATAAAAAATCTCCAATCTAATGTTATCACTTCTTACATAGACGCACAACGGTTCTAAAGTATCTTACACTAAATTACATTGTATCTTAATAATTAGTAATTGCCTTGGTAAAAACCCTTGTATTGGTATTTACATAGACTACATTATATAGTTAGAAAGTCTCCCTTTAAAAAAGAGCTTTTCAAATTGTCGTCACGGCCATTATAAGTTAGGACCTAGATAAAATTTCATATCTCGATTCGCTGAACATGTTTTACAATTAGTTTTAAATACGCTCTTTCTTTCTGTAATATCTTGGAAGTTCTTTAAAAAAACATTGGGACTAACTTCACTTTTATCATCACATTTTGAATCAGCTCAAATATATTTAATATTTTGAATGTTTGCACAAAGTCAAATGGTTACTGAGATGAGAAAAGTAGTAAACACATTACGTTTTTTGGAGCTCTAATATTAATCATATGGAGAAATGTTAAAATCTCGCTTATTATTTTAGCTTCAGATAGTTAAGATTAAATAATGTAGGATGAAAAATCAAAACAGTATTTTTCCTCGTGTCAGCAAACTATTTACTCATGTTCCAAGTTAATCTTTAGGAGAATAGGGAATTTGACATAGTTTCCATATTATTTGCAATGTTGCGATAAAAACGCGTTTATTAGTAAAACCTGGTACACATCTTAATATTGCCTAAACAAACCCAATAGTAATACTGTGCACATATAAAAACAGAAGTAGAGCATTTTTTGGCAATATTCTTGAAAGAGAATAGCGAAAAATTCCCGAAGAAAATATTTTTGGAAATATGGAAATCAACCAAAATAAGCAACTTGTCCGATAAATAAATAAACCATTTTATGTCAAAAGTATTTCCTCAAAAAAGGAAAACTTGTACATGTTTAAAACTCAATAATGTCTTCATCATCCAAATCAGTTGCATTTTTTATTTTTCATGACTTTTTTAAACATTTTTCCTTCCGGATTGAGGAATGACTAGATTAAGGTTTACCTGCAGTCTTCAATCCAATGTTATTTTTACACTACTAGTTTCGGGAACAATGTTCCCATTTTCAAGTGTACTTCAAGTGTGTGACAAATGGAAAATGTAAATATAGACACACTCAAAAAAGTACTGATCGAAGCATCTAAAAATTAAAATAACAACCTCATTCTGAAATGAATGAAAGCTGAAAAGTGAACATAGATATGGATAATACATTTAGTTAGTAGAAGTATTGTCCTTAGGTTTAAGTATGATTTCTCAAATGAATAAATATTAAATTTAAAGAACGAGCATAATGAAAATGCCTGGATGAATAGACGGTTAAAATTTAAAATCAACACAATCGTCCTTTTATTAAAAACATTCCCAGTTTAGATAAATTTTGTTCGGCATAAATATAAATTGGCGCTTTCCGCATGCTAAAACTACTTCAAACACGAGGTTGAGACCATCTGAGACTAGAAGATGTTGCCATAAAGGGAATATTTATGTTGAGACTGTCCTAGTTTATCCAAGATATCGCCTGACTCGTTTTTACCTTGTCCTTTATAAATATTAGCAAACCCCCCGCCTAGAACCACACCCACCCTTGTTTGTATCCTTACTTAGATGTCATCTATTAGATATTTTAAATACTCCTGTCACACAGACATGCATACTTGATTTTCCAAATCAATATTATGACAAAAATATATTATATGATAAGTTTGGTCAATATATGTCGATAAATAAGAGATTTTGACTATTCTCCATAAGATTTTCAAGGGATAGAATATGCAGGTTTGATTCTGTGAGGAACACTGAAAGGCAGTCTTACCGTAAATAGTTACCGTAAATACTCCTGTCACACAGACTTGCATACTTGATTTTCCAAATCAATATTATGAAAAAAAATTAATCTGTCCATTTACTGAATGTACTTTACTTTTATCAACATCTGTACATGAATAAAGGAGTTTGCCTATTCTGTGTATGATTAACATGGAAGTGAGTATGCAGGCAAGCTGCCATGAAACACATAGATTATTATTTTTAAGCATAAATCGGTGGATTTCAACCACATTAAACTAAAAACCAAGTTTGATCAAAAATATAGGCTAATAAGTGAAATATAAATTTTTTCGTACCCTTCATAATATTAAGATTACATTGGAGATAAAGCAAAATTTTAAAGTACTAACTTGTGTGGTTTCATTATTTATTTTAATGGTAAAAGAAAAAATGTAAAGTAATTAAAAATGACACATAAAAACGCACAAAATCCCAATTTTAGGATGAAACAACCCCCCAAGCTACTCGTTCCGATTTACCGACATATCTGGATTAGAAACTCATCCATTTAAATGTAGGAATCCACATCTCTATTAAATTTGGTCTTGATCGGGCCATTTTTACTAGAGCTATGATGTTCACGGACATGTATAAAATGTTGAACGACAATTTTTTTGGTCTCTAGACACTTAAAAACGAAAACATTACCACATATCCCGGTTTTAAGTCTTGACACGAGACCTCCGGAAATAGCTTATTCCCTACAGGAAGTTTACTAAAACCAACATTGGGTTAAAAAGGTATAGTACTTAATCAATAATATTGCAGCCTCTGCTTTTTAAAATGAATTAATTCACAATCAAGAGACGCCGCCCCAACCACTAACAGGGTGTTTGAATTTTGTCTGTTTTATTAACTTCAACGCGCGACTGACAAGGATGTGTCAAAATTGTGTCAAGATTTTGCTTACGATCGGAACCACTACGTTCTGAGGTCATGTTTCTTGTCATTTATTATTTTCACTAACTCCAGTCACCTATCTGGTGGCTCTTTTGACAATTTAGCAGCCAGGCTTTAATAAAACCTTTAATAGACCTTTAATAAAAAATACTCCTAATCGATTAAATAATTTAATTGTTTTGTTTGAATCACAGTAAAGAACTACGTAATTGACTATTATAACATTTAATTTCATCCTAAGTCTTTTATTAAAAATAATAATAAAAATAATATTCAAAGAGAAATGGTACCCTAAATGTCTACCCACAAAAATAACTACTCTAGACCAGAATTTTTAACTTTACTTAAATACGTTTAATTCCAAATTAGTTTTTTTTATCAATTTCACCACAGTAACACGCAAATTTATAGCCATGTTATAGATTATATCCGTCTTAAGAACAGACCATTATTGATTACTTTCGGTTAAAACACGAACTTAAACTACTTCGTAAAGATTCTGACAGTTCTAAGGATAAAATAATGTATACTACCTTTAAAATTTCAAACAAAACTATTAAATTATTTTGATATTTTCTATTTCTCAAATAAAAATTTTAATAAAATTTAACATAAAAATCATAGCTTATACAGTAACGATCTGTATAATAAAGTGCGGTACAGTTATATAGGTGATTAGTATATTTTACATCTAACTGAATAAAAAACTATAGAATTAGATAATTAGGTAACTACTTAATGGTCATCAATCTATATAATCCATACCTTTAGGTATTAAAATACAATTCCTCTATAGTTTGAGTAAAATACAAAGGAAGATAAGTAAAAATACTTGGACTTTTATGTAAAAATAATAATACGACTAGCCTGGTGGTCATTAAAAATATAGTTCAGATTGCTTTATACTCATTTATTAATTGGTATTCTTAACATATAGTTTGTCTCTAAATTACAAATAAGAGTTGTGTTAATAATTTAAGCAAGGTTTTAAAGCAACGAATAAAGAAGATATTCTACTCGCAGTCTAGCGTAGTGGTTCGGATGTACACGTCACACCATTGAGCCGCAACTGCTCTGACACGCGTCTGATCACGACAATTCAATGGGAAATACTTGGAATATGCTCCAGAAGAAAAATTTGAATTTTAAAAATCCGGGAAGAAGCTATTACCGTAGGTGACATTGTCAGACTTAAATTGGACTGTGTTAAATTTTCGTTATGAGATTCCTAAAGACAACAAAATTGTAAAATATATTTACATTTATGTGTGTGTGTGTGTGTGTGTGTGTGTGTGTGTGTGTGTGTGTGTGTGTGTGTGTGTGTGTGTGTGTGTGTGTGTGTGTGTGTGTGTGTGTGTGTGTGTCTTAAACATTATAGAACAAAATAACTCTCGTAACAATTGTGTGATTGATATGAAATTTGGCTAAGGTGTGAATAAATATTACATTTATTCGGAAGTTCAAACCATGCAAAGTTCCGAAGGGGCGTTGAGAGGGATTGTTAACCCCAAAATGGATTTTTTGGAGGCATTTTACACATAATTTATTTAAATTAAATTGTTACTAGCACTATTTGAATCTGCAAAAACAATTCAATCTTTGTATGAAATTCATTATTTGTAAAGGAAGATTTTGTTTTGTTTTACATAAAGTGGTGATGAAAAATGTCCGCAATAAAAATCTGAATACAAAATTTAATCTTTACTGCACTTGCTCTACTATCACGTGGTTTCTGAATTGAAGAACTAGTAAACACAGTATGCTGTCTTTTGGACCTCTAATTTTAATCTTACGGCTAAAATATTAAAATTAATATCTCGCTTACTGTAAAAAATATTCTGAGAAAACTTAGTATACAACGTCATGAAGTTTATGGATGAAATTTAAAATATAATTTATTTTTTCTATGGGCCAGCAAACCTATGTACTCATTCCTCATATTATTTCTATGGAGAATAAGCAAATTGGTATAGCTTCTTTTTGTTTATATTGTGATATAACTTGCTATACACCTCTATCTAGTTAAATTATAATATTGCATATTAAAAGGTAAATTCTTTGTTCTTCGTCGCAGACAACCTACTTACTAGTTTACTATGTCATTCTTAAAGGAGAATAAGTAAATTAATATAACTGAATTCTTTAATATTATTGTACCAAATAGTCCCACTCATGGGGTTAGTTGGTACACTTGAATTGCTGATGGTTTTTTTCATTCCCGACTTGTTTTTAATAAATAGCAAAAAATGTTAATGCTTAATGTAGACTAGGAGGTATTTTACAAATTTGTATTCTTACTTAGAGGAAAATTCTAGGGCCAAAAGTGTACCCAACCAGGTCCGGTATCCCCTACGGTAAAATTTCATGATGGTATATATCTCTTACATATTCTCTAAGGATAGATTCATAATGTGTTTCAGTTGGTCAACCACTTCTTATATCTCATTGGCATTTTTCAATGGTAGAATATTGACGTTCTGCTTCTCTATGTAATTCAGCAATAATCACACATAGCGTATCCATTTTGTGTTGCCTACTAAATATCAGCAATGTTGATGGTTGTACTCAGCTTTTCTCTTTCACACACGTCATCAAAAAGAGATCGCAGTGACAATAGACAAGTCAAGTAAAATTTTAACATCGATATAAATAATATACTAGCGTTGAACAAAATAATAAAAACCTGAATATCCTTATATTTCTAACGAAGCTTTTAAGAAACTTTTAAATATAGGCTATTTAAATAAGTATTTACATTACGGATATTTACTTCTTAAAACTACTCAATATCGACAAAAAGGTGAAAACCAGTATATCAATCTTTGTTAGCTTTGTCTTTGTTGTATCAGTCTTTGTTTGTTTGTTATTAGGTAGGATTGTAGAATAGTAAGTCTTGTAGGTAGGGCCTATATTTGGACACTGCTCCGTAGATTAATCACACGTCATTAACCTTGACATAAAATCAGAGCTAGCTTCTTAGGTGAATTATACGATATTAGCTAGACACGAGTAGCATACCTCAATAACATAAAATGAAATTTCTTTTTTCATTACCTATTTTTACAGAGTTTTTTATTGTACTGAATATGTTTTAATCACCAGAATTTTAAGCGTATTTTGTAAAAGCTGTAATTACGTTATCATGTTGGTATTAAAAACATTTTACAATCGCAATAACGGATAATCGGGTTAGAGTACGTTGTTGTGGCCAATCAGCTGGAATCAGCGCACTTCAGGAGCAATCTACTCGTGTTTAAGCTAGTCGAGGTCATGCCAATCAGCAAAATTTATATCACATGGAAATACGCATTGATAATGCTATTGATCAGAACGAACTCGTGCTATCGTAATTGCAATGACCATAGTGAGCACGCATCGCTTTGGAATGGGTTAATTGCTTGATTCGCCTTTTCAGTGAAATAGTATATTTCATCACTAGGACCAAAAACGGGCGTTTTTGATACGAGCACAAGTTGAACAGCCAAGACTGTTAAATGTGCGAGTATATATAAAAAAGCCAAATTTTGGCCGTGTGATGAACTATATTTTTCGTCATACTGCGAATAAAATGAAACAAACTCGTAAAACATAAATTATTACCTGAGCTAGTATCAATAGTAGTTGACCATTTTTGTAGCTTCATCCTAATGAGCTGTTAAGTTACTTATACTGTAGAAGTTATTTCTTGATTCCTGATTGGTTGCTAGTGCCAGTGTTAGTTATTATTAAAGATAGATCGATCACAATCATTCGATACCTTGATTTAATAGTTAGTTACCAGTTTCACAATCAATATTTGGAACGTCCAAAATACACAAAAAAATTATAGTGATCGTTACAGTTACGTGATCGATTATTTACAATGAAATGCTGACCTCAGATCAAAAGTATCACGATTTTTTGTGACCTAGGGCTCGAAAATCATCATAATAATAGGTTTAGTCCTAGGAAGTAAAATAACAAATCTGTTCTTCAATACATGTATCTAAAACAGCTGTTTTTAGGCAGTATGACGAAGAAGCATTTATGGTTTCAATGTAATATATTCTAGACTAGTGTGAAAGGTCAAACCGACATAAATATTTATATGTTATAACTATAATTTATAAGATCTGATTATACATCGAAGCTAAATTAGGTATTTACATAAAATTATTCTAAAAATTATTTCGAATGGATATTAATAAATTCACGTCTAAAACATTTGAAATCCATATAAATGTACAATTTACTTACGTACAAGACAAGCAATTATAATAAATATTGAAAAGTGTAATATTTTTTATTGTACTGAATCCAATTTTGTACATTGTTGATATTTACTGTAAATCGAGTACACTGCGGTTGAGAACCGATTCAGTTCATACAATCGATAACTTGTAATGCATACAGCTGGCCATAATCACGGTGCATATTGTGTTTACAGTGTGTACCGTGCAACCGCATAACGCTGTAGGAGGTCATAGAAATAAACAGAACTATGTCTATTGCTTCAGTTATATCATTGAAAGGCTTTCGTAAAATAGAAATGAATTAATAACAGTACAGTGTAAAAATAAATAGTAAATTCTAAGTTTGGTTAACTGACACTAGAAATATATAATGTTAATAAATTGGAAACGGAAAAGGTGATAAAGTGATATTAAAATAATTTCTATAGTGCTTTAAAATACATCATACTATTGTATTTAAAAAGTACTTTAACTTTAATGAAATTTTGGGAATTTCTTTGATCGTTGATATGTCCAAAGGGAATATTTTCGGTTCCTCTAAACAGCTGTGCTTGTAACCATATGACGTCACTTCCGTTTCAAGGACTCAGACGACTTTGATGACTCCAACAACTGTGTGACTCCAACTACTCCAACGATTCATACGACTGAAACGACTCTAACGACTCCAACAACTCCGACGACTCAGACGACTCAGACGACTCAACGACTGAGACGACTCTAATGACTGCAACAATTCCAACGAATCAGACGACTCAACAACTGAGACTACTCTGGTGACTCCAACAACTCCGACGACTCAGACGACTCAGACGACTCAACGACTGAGACGACTCTAATGACTGCAACAATTCCAACGAATCAGACGACTCAACAACTGAGACTACTCTGGTGACTCCAACAACTCCGACGACTCATACGACTCAACGACTGAGACGACTCTAATGACTGCAACAATTCCAACGAATCAGACGACTCAACAACTGAGACTACTCTGGTGACTCCAACAACTCCGACGACTCAGACGACTCAACGACTGAGACGACTCTAATGACTGCAACAATTCCAACGACTCAGACGACTCAACAACTGAGACTACTCTGGTGACTCCAACAACTCCGACGACTCATACGACTCAACGACTGAGACGACTCTAATGACTGCAACAATTCTAACGAATCAGACGACTCAACAACTGAGACTACTCTGGTGACTCCAACAACTCCGACGACTCATACGACTCAACGTCTGAAACTACTCTAACGACTCCAACGACTCCAACGACTCCGACGACTCAACGACTGAGACGACTCTAATGACTCCAACAACTCCAACAACTCAGACGTCTCAACAACTGAGACTACTCTAACAACTCCACCAACTCCGACGACTCAGACGACTCAACGACTGAGACGACTCTTATGACTCCAACAACTCCGACAACTCAGACGACTCAACGTCTGAAACAACTCTAATGACTCCAACAACTCCAACAACTCATTCGACCTAATCACTGAGACTACTCTGGTGACTCCAACAACTCCGACGACTCATACGACTTAACGACTGAGACAAGTCTAATGACTGCAACAACTCTGACGACTCCAATGACAGAGACGGCTCTAATGACTCCAACAACTCTGATGACCCAAGGACTGAGACTACTGTAATGACTCCAACAACTCTGGCAACTCATACGACTCAACGACTGAGACGACTCTAATGACTGCAACAATTCCGACGACTCAGACGTCTCAACGACTGAGACAACTCTAATGACTGCCAGATGACTCAACGTCTGAATCGACACTAATGACTTTGAGCAACAATTCCAACAACTCCGACAACTCAGACGACCCAACAACTGAGACTACTCTGGTAACTCCAACAACTCAGGCGACTCTTACGACTCAACGACTGAGACGTCTCTAATGACTCCAACAACTCCAACAAGTCAGACGTCTCAACAACTGAGACTACTCTAACGACTCCAACAACTCCGACGACTCATACGACTTAACGACTGAGACAACTCTAATGACTGCAACAATTCCAACAACTCCGACGACTACAGACGACCTCAGATTACGTCTGAAATTAACTCTGTCGAGAAATGCCACCGAACAACTAAAACAGGACGATCCAGTACTGAGACTACTGTAATGACTCCAACAACAAGCAATTCCATACGACTCAAACGACTCAACAACTGAGAACTTAATGTGACTTAATTTTTTATGACTGAACAACTAATTCTGACCGCAACAAACTCAGACTGGTCTTCATACTCAACGACTGAGACGACTCTAAATGACTGCAACAATCCGACGACGACTCAGACGACTCAACCGACTGAGACGACTCTAAGAAGACTCCAACAACTCCTGACACTCAGACGACTCTATTGCTCAGCACTCTAATGAACACATACTGACTGCAACGACAAACGACTCTAATGACTCCAACAACTCCGAAAAACCTCACAACGACCCTAAACAACTGAGACTACTATAAGTTTGTAACTACCAACAAATCCATGCGACTCTTAACGACTCAACGACTTGAAACGTACTCTACAATGACTCTCCAACAATTCCAACAAGTCAGACGACTCAACAACTGAGACTACTCTAATGCAACAATTCCAACAACTCCGACGAACTCAGAACAAACGACTCAACGTCTGAAACAACTCTAATGACTCCAACACTCTGATGACCCAAACGACTGAGAGAACTACTGATGACTCCCAACAACCGATACTCATGACTAATCATGACGAACCCAACGACTGTAGACTCCGACTACTAATGACTCAACACCTCAATCCGTCTCAACGCACTGAACGACTACTCAATGACTGCAACCAACTCCGTCCGGACGACTCAGACGACTCAATCCAACAACTCTGGCAACTCATACGACTCAACGACTGAGACAACTCTAATGACTGCAACAATTCCGACGACTCAGACGTCTCAACGACTGAGACAACTCTAATGACTGCAACAATTCCGACGACTCAGACGTCTCAACGACTGAGACAACTCTAATGACTGCAACAACTCTGACGACTCCAATGACTGAGACGACTCTAATGACTCTAACAACTCTGACGACTCAATCGGCTCCAATGACTGAGACGACTCTAATAACTCCAACGATTCCAACGACATAGGCGACTTTGATGACTCCAGCAACTCCGACGACTCAGACGACTCCAACAACCTCGGAGTCGTAGGTTTCGTCTGAGTCAGACGAAACCTACGACTGAGACGTCTCTAATGACAGCAACAACTCTGACGACTACAATGACTGAAACGACTCTGATGACTCTAATGACTCCAACACCTCTCCCGACTCAGACAACTCCGACTGAGACTACCCCGACAACTTCGACGACTCCAACAACTCCGACGACACAAACAAATCCAACGACTGAGACGACTCTGATGACTCCGCCGTCTTATTCTACGCCAATGAGACTCTGAAGACTCTGACAAGCACACAGCCAAGTGGTGAGCCACTATCCTCACGTTCAATGTGATGTTTAAGGACATGATAAAATACATTTAACGGTTTGCCAGTAGTAGTCCGTTAAAACGTAATAAGATATACCAGTATAAAATACCCCCACCGCAGCAGACCTGCGAACTTAGCGAATTTCCAAACCAATTACAATATATAACAGGTTTGATCAGAATTCGCAATAAATAAGAGAGTTTTCCTGTTCTCCAAGGGAAAGAGTATGCAGATTTGCAGCTGTGAGGAACGCTGAAAGTAGGCATATTTAAAACAAAATATCTTTATTCTGATCTTATACCAAGTTTTATAAATATTTGTCCACAAATAACTGAGTTCACCTATTCTCCATAATACTAACATGGGAAAAGAGTATGGGTTAGCAGCCATGATAAACCCTTAAACTATGATTTTTAAGCATAAATAGATGGATCTCAGCCAGATGTAGCTAAATATCAAATTTCATCCAAAAATATAGATTGATAAGTGAAATATAAATTATTCCTTATCCTCCATAAGATTAACATTGAAGCCTAAAAATACAATATACTGTGTTTAGATAATTTTTAGTATCTCGGTAAACTTTTGAGTTAGAGCAAAACTTTATGGAACTAAATTGTGTAATTTTTTAGCTTTCTAATGGTGAAAGATAAAATTTTAACATTTTTAAATTACATATGAAAAACGCAAAAAATAACACGACCCCGGGTTTAAGTCTTACCATGAGATCTACGGTAATAACTTCTTCCCTATGAGAAATTCGATAAAAACGTTAAGAAACGATTTGCCTATTTTTAAATTTCCAATTAAAAACAAGAAACAGTTCGGTTTTGTAAAATAACTCAAATGACATGAGATGAAATTTTAATTCAGCATTTGCGTTATAGGGGCACCTTTTCAGCATCATTTCCTAAATTATTTCGAGCCTCATTTCTATCTTGGGAAATATAAATGGAAATAGCATTTCCTTCTTTAGCCACGGTCTCTCGCATGCTGTTTGTGTTTCAATAAAATTCTGAAATTTCAAATTCGTTCGTTCTGTTGATAAATCCCCAAACTGTAATAAGTAGTGTACATACTCAAATAATAGTATTGAATCTCTTAAATTACCTCTTTATTTAGATATATTTTTCACCTGCGATCGGGATTGTAAATGAACTAGAACTGACCATTTTTTAAACTAAAACGGCCACTCTCCACCTTTTACTTCAATGGCTTTTCAGTTTGACGTGTAATTTAAGGAGTTTAATTGAGATGTATCATTTAATAACTAGTGTAACGTGTGTATGAAACGACACAATAACAGATCTCTTTAATTTCTTCGATGAGATATCAAGTTATGTGCTTTAATTATAGTAATTATTCGATTATATAATTTATGTAACATAATCAAATACTTATATAATTAACAGCATTTCGGTGATTATTACCGGAATTCTGGAAGGACATAAAAGAATATCCAAACAATGATTGAAACTGATAGCTAATCTTAAACCTGTTTACCATAACAATGATTTATTTATTATTAGGTAATCTTACTATTACAAAGTATTTCAAAAATACCCCCATCCCAGTAGTCCTGTGAACTCAGAATATTTCAAAATCAATAATAACATATAACAGGTTTTATCCGTAATAAATCAGAGTTTGCCTATTCTCCATTAAATCAACATAGAAAGAGAATGCAGGTTTGCTGAAGTATGGAACACTGAAAGTATGCATTTTTATCATAAAATATTTTTATTTTGACCATGTACCAAGTTTTATCAATATCCGTCCATAAATAAAGGATTTTTCTATATTCCATATTGGGTTTGCTGCTGTGAGGAACATTGAAAGTAGGCATTTCTGCCGTAAACAATTTTTATTCTTACCATTTATACCGAGTTTCATCAATATCTGTAATTAAATAAATAGGTCCATAAATAAATAAGTTTGCGTATTCTCTATATGATTAACATGGGAAAAGAGTATGAGGGTTAGCTGTCATGATAAATGCATGAACTATGATTTTCAAGCATAAATGGATGGGTTTCAACCACATGCTAAATACCATAATAAGTGAAATATTAATTTTTCCTTATCCTCCATAAGACTAACATTAGATTCAGTTATATTTATAATATAATACAACGTATTATATAATATTAATAATATAATACCACCTATTTATAATGCAACGTATTGTTTTGAGATTTGTTTATATGTCGATAACCATTTGAAACAGAGCAAAAATTTAAAGTACTTATAAACGTTCAATTTTCCGATAACAAATTATTTATTAGGTAATTACTATTACAAAGTATTTCAAAAATACCCCATCCCAGCAGTCCTGTGAACTCAGAATTTTCAAAATCATAATAAAATAATAATCAGGTTTTAGTATTAATAGAATTTTGCCTATTCTCCATAAATTAACATAAAGAGAATGCAGGTTTGCTGCTGTATGGAACACTGAAAGTATGCATTTTTATCATAAAATATTTTATTTTTGACCATGTACCAAGTTTTATCAATATCCGTCCATAAATAAAGGTTTTTTCATATGATTAACATGGGAGATTGGGTTTGCTGCCATGATAAACATTTATGATTTTGCTAATGGATCTAAACCACATGATTTATAAATTTTATCAAAATATTGTTTAATATAAATAATCTTATTCCATATGATTAACATGGGAAATACGTAATGTGTTTAGTTTTTTATTTCTCTAATAGATTAAAAAACTATGAAAAAATTGTGATTAGCTGTCATGAGCATAAAATTAGATTTTTTTTAATGTTGGCGCTAAAACCCCATTTTGGGGTACAACCAAACTATAGTTCCATGGTGATATTTTAATTTCCGAGCATTTGTAGGAATACACGTCTCTACCAAATTTTTATAAATTTTTTATAGTTATTATAATAACACAATATTATATATATAAATAATATAATACACATTTATATATAAATTTTAACGACTATTGTTTTTACTCTGAAAAGAGAAAAAATTTAACATACAATACCTAAAATCATAGTAGCTTTTATAGAAATATAAAAACAAATGTTAATGTTTAAGAAATTATGCAAGATGTTTTAATTGGCATTCGTCATATACGTATTATAAAAAACAATGGTATGGAAATATAAATATTATTTCAAATATAATTGTTAGAATTCGGATATATTTCAACGTGAAAAGTAATATCAAATAAAAATATATAAACAAAAATATAAATGAGATGTTAACTCAGTGATGCAAAAAGCCTATGCAAGAGAAATAATTGTGACATAACAGCTGCAAGTGATTGTAAAATAAATGTAAATGAATTATTAAGAAATTTATACAATAACAAAAGCTGTGTGTGAAAGAAAATGATCAGCAAGGTTAATTGCTAAGATCTAGTAAAAGTATATTTTTATTAATAAAAGAAAATTTTTAAAAGATTCTCAAGACGAAATAAATCAGAATTAGGCACTGGGACATCTTATCTTTATTTTGTATCATGTTTAATCACTACAAGAACTTAGTAACTTTTGAACTAAAAATAAAACAATAAATTTAAATTACATTATTTGATTTCCATATCAATTATTTAAATCGTATGGAATTATTTGAATTTACGAGTAGAAGATCCAAAAGGATTTAATATATTTTTTTATTTTCATTTTTTATGATTAATACACAAAAGGAACATCATCAAGTGAAACCTTGAGCAAAGGACTACGACCGAGTCTTGAATTCCATGTTTTCTATAATCTGAGCAGCTAAATCTCTAATTGGGTAAACTATAATTTAAAATTACGTTATCAAAAACTTTTATTGTGATATAATAAAGTTAATCTGAGCTATTTTGCATTTAATTAAATTAGTTTTAGGACAAATCTATTTAATATTTATACAGAAAAATAGGGGTCATGATAAACAAAATGTTTTGAGCTTATTCTAATGGTAAAATATAAGATTTAAAATCTTTTCAATTTACATATAAAAAACCCGATTTTTGGGGTAAAAACCCGCCCCAAACCACATGTTCCGATTGACTGATATGTCTGGATTACAAACTCGTCTGAGTAGATTTAGGAACACACGTCTATACCCGATTTGATTTCGATCATTTTTTAGGAGAGTTATAGTGTTGACGGACACATAAATACCGGGTTTTTTTACAAGTTTTTTAAAGTGATCCAATAGCTAACTTATTAATTACACAGCTTAGCACCACACTTTAAATTTAGAACTTGCTCTATTAAAGTTTCACTCAGTAATACAATTTCAGATATTTTCAATATGGCCGCCATTTTCCAAAATGGCGGCTAACATAAAAATGGCTTATTAGACACCCTGTATTTTATTTTGCTTTTGAATTCTACTCTCTATAATAAGACATTTTTGCTATTGGGTGTTATTCAATATCTCTAATGGTTTAGAAGTTAGGCCTACGAGAACTTTCGAGGACGAGGTTTTGATTTCTTTGATATGAGGTTTTGATATCAATTTTTTTACTATCCTACCATATGTATGATATTATAATGTTAGCTCCTAAGTCAGGTAAAAATCTCAAATAGTTATACAATAGTTATCAAGATATTAAAAAAACACTAAACACAGTATGTTGTATTTAGTGGTTCCAATGTTAATCTTACGGAGGATAAGAACAAATTATAAATTTTACTTATTAACCTAAAAAGAGGGTACTAAAATGGATATATCCACAAGATAATTTTTAAAATGCTGATGAAAGCAATACTTTCCCCTTTTACTATCGTATAGGGGGAGAGAGCAAAAATACGCTAGTTTATAAAAGAGGTCAAGACAATTCAGTGACCATCGTTATTTTGTGGAGTTAGAAATAATTTGTTGGTTCACTTTATTACCAGTATTTTTCATTGAATTCGTATCGATTTCTTATAACCGAATGAACTCAGGTTCGACCAGATTCATCGACCTATAAGACAGCTGCGCCGCCGTCGACTTGGCCACAAATTGGTTGTCAGGATAAATGATGCTCCATCTCTATCTCTCCCTCTCTCTCACTCCGTCTTACCCTCTCATTCTATTACTATACTGGCATTACTTCATTAAATAGGTGAATGTAACTTTTCCCTCAAAAGTAACATAGTGGAAATGAGAATGATGTATCTTTAATTTCAGATCTTTGCGGTGGAGAGACGTGAGGCAGATGCAGATCTTATCTGAGTGAAAGTTAAGCGTTAAACATTAGTGTAGCTTCATTTTTGGTTTTCTATTAAAATATATTAATTTCTTGCTTAACCATTTATTTTTGACACGTATTTGTCTTAGCTCTGGGGATTATTGACAATCCGTCAGACTAAAATTTGAAACGGAGGTGACATAATATGGTTATAAAGACAGCTGTTTAGAGGAACTGAAAACATTTACTTTAGATACATCCATGATCTAAGCTATTTCCAAAATGTAAGTAAACACATATTTTCTCCGTAATTTTCATCCTATGCTAAATTATATTTAAAGTACCTGGGGACTGAGCTTTTCTCGGATAGAATAAGACAATTTTAAGAAAATAAATATAATACTAATTATACAAATAGTTTAATAATTATTGTTTACTTTTACTAACATAATGACGTTCGTTGCTTTCTTGAAATAAAAACAAAAATGATAGTTGTCTATTGAATAATTAACGCAAACATTTTTTTACTAACCTGCTACTAACCTTTAACGCATGGGCCCGCCGCGTTGGCATTGAGCTAATACGCAGTTACCCTGCGATGTGATCACAATCTTTTTACCCAGGCGTTATTGTTGTAGCTAACATAAATATACGTACGACTATTAATAAACTGTGGTCAACTGTGTGTTAGATACGGAATGAAGATTAAGAAACAAAAGGGAAATTTAATTTACATCAATTAGTTTGTTAAAGTGGCTTCAAGCAATAAAATGAATAAGTTTTCTATCAAAACACGATAGATTTTGGAAATACCATTCGCTGCTTTTATTTCGCACAGTTATTTTACCCTTAAGTTTTTACAAATTGTTTACTAATTTGATAATTTTTGATTTATTACATACATACATAATAAATATTTATGCAAAACCTCTATTTACATCTTACAAAGAGCATATTGTTAGCCATCTTCTCTCAACAACTGTCAAACGGTTATAAACAGATGTTTTGATTTGTATTGTTTACATTTGATTCTCCATAAGCGTAATGTTAATTTTTTAGACTTTAAACTTAATATTACAAGAAAACCGGAATTTTCCTGGACATTACGCTTATCTAGAACTTATTTTGTAATCGGAAATTAGTTAATTCAAAAATTTAAAGAAAATCGTTAGAGCAGTTTTCGAGATCCGTGTGCAAATATACATATATACAAACCTTGCTCGTATTATAGTATCGGATTGGATATATCACAGTTTAGTGTGTGTTCGTCCCCTGTAAAACCCAGCTGTCAAGTAACATGTGGTGACTGCTAGTAGCCATACCTGAAATTACAAAAGCTTTATTCAAGCTGGAGCAGTCGAGTGAAGGCCGTTAAAAGATGGAGGAACAGTTATATAAATCATTCGAATTTTTACACGGTTAAATTGATGACCAAGTCAAAATGACAAGTACAATCTAAAAAAATGGTACATTCATATCCTTATTTTAAAAAATTCCCTTTTTACCTTTAAGACAACTTTATATTATATCTCTAACACTTTCGTTCGATCGTTCAATTAATCTTAAATCACTAAATTGAGTAACATTACCACTACCAATTTTGAAACATTTGAAAGGTTTTATTCAGATATAGGTTATAATTTAAAATTTCATTTCGTTGGTATGGTATGATTTTCTAGAGATTTGCAGTAATGGCTATTTTCATTTAAAAAATAACCAAAAAGATTATTTTATAAACTACTGTAAATAAAATTATAATAAATGAAAACTAATTAAACTTATAATTGACTTAGCCAATCAAACGCTTATTTAAGAACAGTTATTTTTTTGTTTGTGCGTTTTGAGCATATGTTAAATTTATTGATTATGGACGTACTTCAACACAGAGAAAGATTTTGAGCTACTTGCCTTTAGTTTTTAATTTTAATCGTAACAATAAGAAGTGTAATCTTACATGTTTGACTAATTACTTTTAAGTATAAAATGCATTGTAATACTATGTGTTTCAATATTGTTTGCATGATTAATGTTTATTATTGTAAAATTGTATTATTTACGGCAAATAAATATTTCTGAATTTAAAATTTAACATTGTCTTCATGAGCATTACAGTATGTGAAAAAAATGATTGTTTCCGTAAGTTTTTAATTTTTATTTTAGCTTTGGGGAGATTATTGAGCTTCCTTTACCAAGATGGTTTATGGTTTAAGCTGTCTGTGTAACCGGGCTAAAGTATACTCGTAGACCGTGACGTTATTCAATTATGATGCAATTTTTCTTTGGGTGTTATTGAGTAATAAAATATTTTTAATTTTAATCATAAAAGACATGAGACCTGATCCTGCTACTTGACGTTGACCCATACGATTCCTCTCAAATGTTGTGAGGACATACCAATAATTTATCAATGTCCTAAAAATTTTAAGCTTACACACTTTTAGTCATTCACTCAATCCAAAACCTCGCTCGCACGTGTATCTGCTCACTAGACGATTTGTGAAAAAAAGTTAAGTTTAATCAATAATTAATGTTTGCAATATATTAACTTAAAGAAAATAATAAAAGTTTTTTTAGTCAAAAGAGAATTATTTATGTTAGAGATAAAGCAAATAGTTCATTTAATTAATAAGCTTA
The DNA here is from genome assembly GCA_023375725.1 of Nephotettix cincticeps. Classification (NCBI taxonomy): domain Eukaryota; kingdom Metazoa; phylum Arthropoda; class Insecta; order Hemiptera; family Cicadellidae; genus Nephotettix; species Nephotettix cincticeps. The sequence goes on along the minus strand of CM041786.1, from coordinate 24,071,095 downwards.
TATTAGTTAGTAATTCAAGTAATAATAATAATTTTATGAAAAATATGAAAAACACTTTCCCATGAATATTTAAAAAGATTTTAATGGAACACTCTCTTAAAAAACTCCACATTGACTCCGTTTCAGTTAAATACGCTAACTTTGGATCGAGGTTGCATAGAAAGATTACTGTAAATATTTTGATCCATTCTTACTAACTGGCCAAAGTATCATAACGTTTTAGTTTCGACTCTATCAATAGGTTCCTGCCTCAAGAGAAGATGATTGGGAGGTTTCAGCGGTTCACCAGGCTCCTAAGATGGATCTGAAGGATCCAACCAGAGGTTGCGAAAAAACTGAATGACTGACGTGCTTACGGACAGAATTTATACCCCTTAGTGTAATCTGGTGTAATACATTCCTGAACAATCTAAGACATTAAGGCATGTCAAACACTCACTGGTCTTTATAAACCTGTATGTTTGTTTTGAAATCTTTGATAAGAACGTCGCATTTATTTTCTAAACGCATAAACATTCAATAGAACAGTTTTGAAGTGAATAGACCATCAAGGTGCTCTTTTTATTTGGATGTGCTCTAGTGGAGGAACAATTCGCCGGATCCAATCTGCTGATTATATATAAACTATTCAGCGAATCGCTACGACTGCCCCAGTTCCTTTACCTCACATCACCTGTGTTGGTCGGGGCTGCCAGAAACTATCCTTTTCCTTATCGCATAATCAATATGCTTATAATACTACCTGTGAATCCTGCAATACTTCAGAGATCCGTAATAAGTAAATCATAAACTTACGTTCACAAGATAAATATTAAATCACATATTGTTTAAAAAATACACCTTACCTTAGTTATACCTCAGTTTGAAAATAAACTATCGATATAACGTATTCTGACAATTTATTATTTAACATATTTCCTCTATTGTAATCGGAATAGTAAAGAAGTAAAAAGGTTTTCTATGAAAAAAATAAAGTATAACACAAAAACTAAATAGTAAAAACTATTCTGATTTAGGAATTAATTAATTGTTATGATTCAAAGTATAAGCCTCTTAATAGGTTAAATACGGATGTTATATCCGTTTATCAATACTCCTTAAGAATAACATGAAGAATAAGTAAGTAGGTTTGCTGCTACGAGAAACAGAAGAATTTAGATTATTAAACACACTAGATAAAACTATATGTCAAGTTTTATCATAATATTACAAATAATAAAAAAGTTATATCAATTGACTTATTCTTCGTAAAAGCAGTATGGTGAATGAGCTTGTAGGTGTGCTGCATTAAGGATTTTTAGGCATACTTGGAAAAACCTTAACTATATGAATTTATTTTATTATCTTTTTTATGGCCTTTATGCTTGTGGAACAGGAGGCCAGAAAAGAGTAATAAAATAAATTGATATTTAGGTTCTTACTACTGAGACGATTATAAAAAACTATATTAACCTTTAGCACAGTATTTAAAATAAGAAGTGAGACATAAGTTTTAACCTTTTCGCCATTGGAGTTTAACATAATAGTTTGACATTTGAGCTCAAAAATACTACATACCGTGTTTACCAGATTCTTTATCTGAGTTATCGATTGATGTAGAGTGATTTAGTGACATAGGTGGGAATACTAAATTGTTTATTTCTCGATGCTGACACCATTCAAAAATATGTAAAACCCCCAGAACCACAATTTGGGGTTTAAAATCTCCCTAAACTTCTGTTTAGTTAAACCGATTTACCTGGATTTTGGACTTGAATCCACAAAATAATCCTTTACACATCTGTACAAAACTTATTCCGTTTCAATCTGACCATTTTACGAGAGTAATCGTGGGTTACGTATCTCTTAATGTTTTAATCTTATTCTTTCTTATTTTATAATATTTACTTATTTCAGCCTTGGTATGTCCAAAATACGAGTATGTTTCTGACACCTAGTGCCCCTGCAGCATAAAGAGGTATAATATTCAGTTCTAACGGTTAAGTTCTGTCAAATACAGTAGATATCTATAATTCTCAACAATCGATGTAAAGGACTACTGAATGTTATAAGTACAACCGATAATCGTCAGAAACATGTACAACGCGAATTTTACCCTGATAAAATAAACTTTCAATGTCTTAAGACAGAAAGTAAGTACATATTATACAATATTTGATATTAATAATTAATTGTCAAGAATATTACCTAATATTAAATAGTTTCATTTCAAGAGTTATGTTAATTAACTTACGTATGGTAGTCCATACCAATATCAACCGTAAAAGCCAGACAAAGGAAAAGAAGGAAAGAGTTTTACGAAATTGATGTTTGTATTTAGAACAAAATATCGATACAATTATACAAAACTCCAATAACATAATTAATACACTTTTACAGACTAAACCAAGCCTTTAATTGTCAGAAATGCATGCGCCATCTTAGAATTTTTAGACAGGCGAGAGAAATTTTTAAAACTCTTAACAATCCATCACTTTAAACAAACATGAATTTTAAATTTGGACACATCAGATTATTTTGATATTAAAATAAGTTTACCATAAATATATTTATCAGCAATCTATTCGATTAAAATTTTAATTACCTTTTTGAAATGTGTAATACTTATTGGAGCTTATTATGTTGCGCTTGTCATGTCATGAGTCAGTGAAACATTTATAATGTAATAGATTGTTAGAAATAACGTTATTTTACAACCCATTAACAATATAAAAATGTTATTTTTTCAAATAAACGTCAAGGGCAAGGTTCCCTAATATTAAAAAGCATAACAGAAATGTTTTAAATTAGAAATTATTTTTATTGGAGATTTTAATTATATAACAATAGTAATATATGACAAATTTTGATCAATACAGTATCTGTTAATAAATAAAAGAGTTGTCTATTCCCATAAGATTATTACGGGAAAGTGAATGCAGGTTTGCTGATATGAGAAACATTGAAAGTAGTTGTTTTTACCATAAACAATTTTTTTGACCTCGTACCAAGTTTCATCAAAATCAGTCCACACAGAAAGGAGTTTGCCTATTCTCCGTATGATTAACATTTGCAAAGAGTATACAGGTTAACTGCCATGCCTAACACATCAACTATGATATTTAAGAGCTTCTTTACCTTAGTGTTTGTAGCGATTTGGAGGGATGGGCCGAGCAGTGGGAGTGGTTGGACGGGGGTCAGTGCGGGGTCACTATTGTGCTTTTCTGAAAACATTCAGTCAAGTTGGCAGTCACATTTCGCTGACGGGCGTCGCGAAAGCGCTACAAAAACTTTTGTAAAAGGCCAGTAGGGCAGTAGCTCCCGTCAGCTGGCCGGCTTTTGAGACAAAACGTGTTAATTTCCATTTCAGACGTTGTTTTTCCTCAAATTTTCTTGAAACTTGATAAAAATGTAGTTGAACAGTTATGTTAGAACCCTCATACCTCAAAAATTGTAATTAGAAAACAAATGTTATAGAGATGTTTAAAAAATAACTCAACTTCTGTTACTTTTAAGATTTATTTGTACTACACAATTGATTTTCGCGGATATACCAGGCATGAGGACCATAGAACTAACATTTATCTGTAAGAAAAAAAAAGGTTTTAACATTACAACTTTACTCATTTCATCCTCAGCAAGGGGATACCGAGGAATGTTTTCCGTGCTGCTGCATGGGTGAGATTAAGATAAAATTTGAAACTTTTAAAAATTACATGGGAAAATGCAAAAAACCCATTTTTAGGGGTACAAAACCCCTCCAAACTACCCGTTCCAATTTACCGATATGTCTGGATTATAAACTCGTCCGAGTAAGTGTAGAAATACACGTCTCTACCAAATTTTCTTGATCGAACGATTTTTACGAGAGTTATCGTGTTCACGGACACACACACAAATACATAAATAAATAAATAAATATATTTCATAATTATATTAGTAGCCCTAATAAGTGAACGATCAATAAATAAAAATATAAAAAATATATATGTATATATAGTTTTATAACGACTATTGTTTTTTGGCCTCAAGGCGCCTCAAAATGAAAAAGTAACACGATCCCGGGCTTAGGGCTTGCCATGAGATCTACGGTAATAACTTCTTCTCTATGAGAAATTTGCTAAATGGTGCAGGTACTACAGACTCTAATAAAACCATAAAAAAGCCATGAAAGGTATATTAATTGTTGGAATACCCCTAAAACGGATGAAAACTTGAAACATACCAACACGTCAGAGATTTAGCCTACTATTGTTGTCTCACGTAGCATGTAGCCTGGTAGTTGCCGTGTTATTTGCAGTCGATCCTCACTGTTTACGTGGTTCCATGAATTACTAAACCAATTGCGTTTGCTAATTGTGCATTCACGTAGGCAGCAAACATTCAGTTATGTCATATTGCAATGTAAATAAACAGTTACCTTATTTTTTTATTAAAATAAACAATATTTATCGAAACTTGTCAACAAAAATGTCTTACAAGGGTTCAAATTTTCAATCATTTACTCCGTTTAAATGTGTAAGAATACAAAAAAATTATATTTACTTATATTATTTTGTTGTTAGTGAACATAACTAGCAAACATGGCAAAACATTTTAGCAAAAAACTTTTAAAATACAAAATAATGAAAAAAACTGTTCAGTTACAAAATTGTTAGTCATCAGTCTAATTTTTCTTCGTTCCTTCAAACTTCCTTAAAGCGAGTTATCCTTGACAGTAAAACATTTTTAAAATGTATTTCAAATGCAGTTCTATGAAAACGTTATTAAAAGAGACAACAATAGACCGGGATTTCAAATCTTGATAAATAATTATTGGATAAGTTTATCTTTTATTTCGAAACAATTTTTTTGTTCACAAACAACCTAAATCTTAATCCCTGGAATTACGAGATAAATTAGATAATAAATCAAACAATTATTTCATTTGAATACTTCTACATTTAATGAACATGCATCAAATTTTAATCAAATTTCATCAAATTTTTTAATAAATATTTGTAATGTTATTTATTTTTTAGAACACTATAAATCTAGTAGAATCTTAACTAATAGTACGTTTAAAAATCGCGTAATGGGGTAGATGAATTCAGAAAATCCTCATTGTGGTAATGAACCCATATCAGAAAACCAAAATAAAAATCTAACTTTTAAAATATTTTTCCTTGCTCTAAATCGACTCACATAGAAGTTTGACTATGACTATTGCTTTATATAAATTGCAATTAATATAATGGAACATTTGCCATTAATGTGTTATATCATAGTTACAAACGCTAATGACTCGATCATGCAACGCCTATTATTCTTTTTTAATTTAAGGCCCCAAAAATAGAGTCCACACACACTGCACACACACACACACACACACACACACACACACACACACACTTCCGGGCACTGAACGTTATCATATAACTTATACCAATTTGAACAAATGTATAACAAGTTGACACATTATACAATACAAAAGGATAAAGTGACCAACCAAATAAGGATTTAGTCACCACCAAATGAATGGATACTTGGGTTTTCTCTGAATAAAATAAAAATAAAATTAAACCTTATTAGAAATAAAAATAAATCGTTTGTGTCTGTGGTGTTTTGTTATAGCGTAGATTGATTTCTTAGGATTTTTATTTTGAAAGAGACTGTCTCAATCCTGAAATTTTTGCAACATAATATAACTAACGTTTGATATGTTTTTATGGTACAATACAGACGCACAAGACACTAGGGAAGGGCCACAGGAGCAGCTGCGACCGCCGGCCCTATCAACGGGGCCACAAATTGCTTCTCAGGATAAATGATGCTTTCTCTCCGTCTATATCCTACACTTTCATCCATTATTTATTTAATTTTTTCTTACATATACATTATTGACGAGTTTAGTTGGAGTTTAGTTTATGCCGTCTTCGCTAGGCAATGCATCTCTTTAGTCTTTACCTTCCCTTTACCTTTACCTTTTTTTGAATTACCTTTACCTTTACCTTTTAATTACGACCCACCCAGGTAGGTATTTAAAGCCAAGTATGAATGAGAAAGGAGTGTACAATAATTGTGACTCGATCCTGTAGTCTTGTTACTAAGGCTGACATGATCCTTAGACAGACTATTAATTAAAAGCCCAACATCACATGATTTCTAAGGAACCTACAATTTAACGTTGGATCTGAACTTTTTAATCTGAACTGCAAACTGATCTAATTACGAGGATGGTATTTGCGGATGAACGTAGTATTTAATAGTGTGGACGTTAATCCACACCAGAGAATATTATATCCACCGACCATCAGTCATAATTATCCACAATTCATGACCTCAAGTAGCTGGATTACAGTACACGACACCGTCTTAAAGTCTGACAACATTTAATTTGTTGATTAGGTGACCCAGATTTGACTTAATAGCGTAGCGTAATGTGTAATCTAGAGAATAGATCTAGAAAATTATAAGAGAATAGTTTAAAATAATACATTTTACTACAACATGTTTGGTAATTTATACATTTATTTGTAATTTGGCTATTAATTAATTACATATCTAACACAGGTAGCAAAACCAGGGTTTAGACCGGTTATGCAAAAATAAAAAAATCCCACCATTGTTAATAAACAAAAAATAAGTACAGGCTATTCAAATAAATAAATAAAAAATATTGGCTTTTAAGTAACAAAACTACCATACTATACATGTTATCCTTAATTTTCATTTTTTACATTTATAGCTCAACTATGAATTTGAAAAAGCCCATAACCTTTGAACCGTAATTTTTACAGATTTACCGGTGGTGTCATATTATTTAGTACTCTATGCACTACAAAGTACTAAATTTCGATCAAAATCTTTAGAGGCATTTATGATAAATTGGATTTTTTACGTTTTAAAGGTTTTTATGGGTAAACTAACCTTAAAAATAAAAAATTCAAAAAAATGAAAAAATGCCTGGTGATACAGTGAATACATACATATATGAATATAACAGTCATGCCTAATTTCATCTAAATCAGACCAACGGGGAAGGCTGAGGCTCTATACACATCCAGACACACACATACACATACACACACATACACACACACACACACCCGCACGCACGCACACGGACGGACGGCCAGTCATCACGTCGAAACCCACTTTTTTGGATTCATGGGACTCCGAAACTAATATATCCACTCTCAACTCAAATTCGAAAATTTTTTTTGACGAAAACAATACTTTCTCCATATAGCCTACTATCGTATAAGAGGGAGGAAGTAACAGAGAAATTTGTACTTCATGAAAACATCCGAAGCATACGGATGTTTTCGTAAAGTTAATATATAGCCATAGACAAAAATGTTTGGTTTTGTTGATAAATTGTTTATAATTGCTACATTTTACAAGATTAAACAGTAATCAATAACTACATGAACCTGTATACCAAGTTTCAATCAACATAAAAATAATAATAATAACAATATTTTAAATAATATGGAAGTTATATGAATTTGTTACCCTTCCATAAATATAGCAAGGGGAATGACTAAGTAGGTTCGTTGCCATAAGAGAAAATATAATTCTAATATTTCAGCATGAACTATTATATTTTAGGTACAAGTAAAAAGTGCTATGAAAAATAACCTCAGGGTTATTATTTAATTAAGACCTGTTTATTTCTTATTTATTTTTGATACATATTGTAATAGTTTATACTTATATACAGAAACAGTTTGCGAAATCTTGTTTTTGGAGGATCTAGCTCGAATACAAATTTTAAATCATTTAAGGAGTTTTGACTCATACTTGCTTTAGTGACAAATTTAATAAGACAATAACAAGGGTCCGAATTTTGAATTTTTGTCGTTTTCTGTGGTCTTATCAAACGCTTTAATGGGTTGGAAGTTTATAATAATAAATTTACAGGTTCATATTTGGAACTGCGTAGTAAGGCCTGTGAAAACAAACATGAACTAAACGTGCTTAACTATTTTGTATCAGTTTTCTCACAAATATCTGTTTCATAGACAAAAGTAACGTATAATGCACCAATAAGAATACAAACCGATCAACACACTTATATTAGAGTAACAAACCCATGATGGCGTATGGAGTATCGCTGGGACATATGTGTATTAGAGCTTACGTAGAACGATTAAGAATCTCCAATATTATAAGATATGTGGAAATGAGATTGAAGTAACTAACATATTGTGGAGAGCTTATTCAACTTAGTATAAAATTATTATCAAAATTTAAAAAAATATTTTAATTTTTTAGCATTAAAGCACCTCATTTATAAAATTAAAATAAACACATAACTCAGATTTAACTGACGTTCCTGTGATACATTAATTTGTCTGTATATTCTCAAATTGTCGATGTTTTCAAATTTTTTAAAAATTTGTCACGTTTAGTTCCTTTTTATCAACACAGAACTCTTTCCTAAGAACCCTTCACGCGAGTATTTATAAGAACTCCATTACTATGTCAAAATAAATCTTCAAATGTCTACTTAAAACGAACATTTAAGACGGAAACTGAAAAGTTAAAAGGTGGCTGGAGAGTTTTAGTTAACAACACTTATTAGAATAGAACTGGTTCGGTTAGAAATTTTCATATTGACTTCCAGGAACGCTGTAACAATACGTCACTATGGGTTATATAAACAATATATTATGGCCAATTCGAATTAATATTTAAAAGCCGGTGGTAAAATTTATACATTTTATATTTGTAAAGTCGATCCAGCAAAGTTATTTCATTCAAATCGAATGAGCATTTTGATATCAACGTCTTGAGTTTAATACCGATAATATATGTGGAAAATGATTAATTTTAACAAAAGTGTGTAAACTCTCACATATGTGTTTTAGTATCGGTGCGCATTTAATAGTGATTTTTATTATGTTATTCTAAAATCAAATTAAAAAAATCCAGTGAATACAAAAAGATAAATTAATTAAATTCGTGATTTAAAATAATTAGTACATACAGTATTTTATAAATAATCATGAAAATTATGATTAATTGAGTTGATATTGAACGTGACTATCAAACTAAAATTTTATACCTAATCAAAGCTCTGAGAAATATTTTTTAAACATAATAACATAATTAGAAGGTGATCAAAGCGGTGACTGGTCAAAGCCGTCAGCTGACAAACAGAGAGCCTTGTCGGTGGTGATTTATTGTTCTGCTGCATCGGAGAGCCGATTGGTCCATTGTGCAGCCTCCTACGTCATGAACCACGTGCAGCACACGTCACTAATCCCCCGTAACTATACGGCTCGGCTCATATGAGGCCTATCTCAGAGCTAGTCATTTAAAAACTAATATTTATACAGCAATTTATAATTATGTTACCTTGATAAATATCTAAATGAGTTCTAATTGATCAATAAACAAATATATAACTTCAGAAAAGGACAAGAATATGTACAGCTATACATAAAATAAAAACTGGTTTTTGTAATGCAGTTATATATAAAATTGAATGTATGTATGTATGTGTGTATGTCCTTTATGCGTTGCCAAACTACTCACCGATCGCAATGAAACTTTAGGAAGTTGCTCTATATGTGTCCCGGGAAGGTTTTAGTGAAAAAATATTTTCGAAAACTCCGTAAGTTTCCATTTTATGGTGTTTTAAATTCCTAATGTTAACCTTATGGAGAGTAAGTTTGTTTAAAATTTTTCTGAAGACATTTTGATTTCTTAGCTACAGCTGATTGGTTTACTTTCCATTAGACATATACTATCCAATGCCATCTGAATCATTCATTAATATAAAACTATAAAGTAAATATGTGCTGTACAATATGAACAGCTTTATTCACCACGTTAATAGTTTACGGTTTTGGGGGATTATGTATCTATATTTTTATTTTCTGTCTGATTAAAAGTCACGTGTTTAAATGTTGGCCAAATAAAAAATAATTACAATGTTTATATATATTACGTTGATTATAATAATCAGCTGTCGTATGTTTCCTATAAAAGCCGTATTACAGTTAGGTTTGGTTTGGGTTTGGATTGGATTTGAAAATTGTGAATTAATCCACTCAGATTTATTTGTTTTGTGGGAATGTTATTAATATGTCTTATCGTTTCAGTATTATTATTCACTATGCCCCGACCCAGAATATATAACCTTTCAACAATTAAGCCGTAATGCTATTCGACTTCAGAACATGGCTAATCTTAAAGTTAACATGTATTTACTGTCAGACGTTACGAAGTTCGCCGGGTCAGCTAGTGAATATATATTTTCATAGATAGTTTTAAAAATGATTCCATAAGAATAATTTTTATCCTAAAGGCTACATATGTTAAATAGTTAAAAAATCTAAACTATTCTAAAATAACAGAACAAGAACGTTAATTAAACTAAAAAAGTTCTTATAAAATAATATGTCAATAGACACAATTCTAATATATAAAAGAGGAAATATGTATATATATGTTTTTATGTTGCCTGTAGACTCCGGAACCGCTCGAAATATTGTAATGAAACTTTCCGACATTATTAAACATGATTTGTGAAAAGTTTCTGTGAATCCGTCAAAAGGTCTCCGATAAAAGGGTGCAGTGTCAAGTGCAGCAACTCACGCCGGGTAACGCTAGTGTAATGTAAAAACACGACTAGGGCTCATTTTATTAATTTTGTACATCCAATAGTATGATCACTATTAAGGGAAATACGAGAAGGGCAGCTGAATGGGGGAAGACCACCAGGAAGGCCCAAGAGAAGATGGTAGGACAGTGTGAAAAAATACAGGATAACAAGTGCAGGAGTAGCAATTGACGAGGCACAGGACAGGGAGAGATGGTAAGCAGTTGTTGGCGAGGCTAAAACACTACTTGGGTACTAATGGTCATGAGAGTAAGAGTAAGTACTTCTAAATATGTTCGGGTCCAGATGCAATGCTAGATGGAAGTTATAGAAATTTTAAACCACTCAAGTGGAGTATAAACGTCGTAAAATCCTAGGATTCAGGTTTTAAGTGGACTTGCCAAAAACAACTGTTAGCATTTAGCATTGAAAATAATTTAGACCAAAAAATAAATATTAAGGATGTTTAATTTTCGGTATTGGATGGTGCGGTTGCTTCATAGACAACACTTCACGTTCAATAACAACACATGCGAAAGAACCATGAGGCTTAGGGTCTACTGCCATTACAGAAGACCATTGGATGGCATGGTCGACTGGAGTGATTAGGTTTCACTCAGGCACTAGGCAGGCTCAAGAACTGCTTAACCCTTCTCCATCAGAGGTAAAGGTACGGACCTAGAAGTTGTGATTGCATATGGCTTTGCTGCCTTCTTACAAGCTATTGTGTAAGTATCGGGGATGACCCCAAGTCTATTAAACATTTCATGAAATTCAATGATATGCTAGCCAAAAAGAAAATGTCATTGGCTGTTGGGCTATTAATTAACAGTCCTAAGGAACATGTAAGCCTTAGTACTGACTAAGGCTGACATAGGCTGAGTCTTGTTACTGAACAAGACTAAAAGATCCACCACAATTATCCTACACTCATTTCTTATACATACTTGGTTAAAATACCTACTTGGGTAGCGCGTCATTTCAGTTAAAAGTATAAGGTATAAAAGTAATGAAAAATTGATTCTCACTATTTGAAACTCATCCAACAAAAGTTGTTAACAGGACATACGCTCCTGGGGTGAGCATTTTCTGCATTAATTAATTAATTAATTGCCCAACAACGAAACGGTAACTGGGACTAAATTCGATCCGGGTTTTGAAGGCGGGCACTATAACCATTCTGCCACCCAACCAGTTATTTATATTAATTTAATTATATACTACCAATATTATATACTATATATCATGTACTATAGTACGGCCAGACTATACCATAGATAAACGAAATTATAGATAGTTGGCAGTCCTTCTGATCGCTTAGATTTTTATATAAACATTGTAAGCTGACAAGAGAAAACAGTAGAATATCTCAAAACCGAGTTGGCAAACACTCAAACTGGGTAATTTATCGTCTCAAGTTATCGTAACATACAATAAAATACAATGGAACCTCTAAAATTGTATACAATAATATAAATCACGGGTGCTTCAAATAAGATGTTGGCAGGGAAACAACTTTGTAACAATATTACATAAGCCTGTTGAACAAGGCCAAAACGTCAATTCTCTAACAAGAAATATTGTTTATTGAAATTCGGTGTTGTGTTTTTATTTATTTATCTGTATTTTATACTAGTTAATTTTAGGTATATTATAATTTTACTACCTGTCACTCTGAGGTTATTACACTATCTGAATCGCTGACTTGAAATTATAAATGAACTTGAGTTTCAGTTATTGAGACAGAATATGATTAGACTAAATAAATCATAATGATAAATATTACTAAAGATTTATTGTTAGGGAATTTCCCATGGAAAAGACGCTATTAACAAAGGTCTCATGGCAAGACTTAAGCTCGAAATCATGTTATTTTTAGTTTTGAGGTACCCACGGGCACTATAACCATTCTGCCACCCAACCAGTTATTTATATTAATTTAATTATATACTACCAATATTATATACTATATATCATGTACTATAGTACGGCCAGACTATACCATAGATAAACGAAATTATAGATAGTTGGCAGTCCTTCTGATCGCTTAGATTTTTATATAAACATTGTAAGCTGACAAGAGAAAACAGTAGAATATCTCAAAACCGAGTTGGCAAACACTCAAACTGGGTAATTTATCGTCTCAAGTTATCGTAACATACAATAAAATACAATGGAACCTCTAAAATTGTATACAATAATATAAATCACGGGTGCTTCAAATAAGATGTTGGCAGGGAAACAACTTTGTAACAATATTACATAAGCCTGTTGAACAAGGCCAAAACGTCAATTCTCTAACAAGAAATATTGTTTATTGAAATTCGGTGTTGTGTTTTTATTTATTTATCTGTATTTTATACTAGTTAATTTTAGGTATATTATAATTTTACTACCTATCACTCTGAGATTATTACACTATCTGAATCGCTGATTTGAAATTATAAATGAGCTTGAGTTTCAGTTATTGAGACAGAATATGATTAGACTAAATAAATCATAATGATAAATATTACTAAAGATTTATTGTTAGGGAATTTCCCATGGAAAAGAAGCTATTAACAAAGGTCTCATGGCAAGACTTAAGCTCGAAATCATGTTATTTTTCGTTTTGAGGTACCCAAAGTTCAAAAACAAAAGTCGTTAAAACTATATATATATATAATAGAAAATTAAATGTTGTTCATGTGTAATTTTTAAATTCTTTGTTTTACCATTAGAATCAGCTTAAAAATAACACCTTTTAGCTATTTAAAGATTTGCTCTATCTCCAATAGTTACCGAGGTACAGTATTAAATCTGTACAAATTTAATCTAAACACAGTACGTTGTAATTTTGGGGTTCCAATGTTAATCTTATGGTGGATAAAAAAACTGATATTTAACTTATCAATCAATTTTTTTTAATTGAACTTGGTATTAGCTTCATGTGGTTCATATCGACCCATTTGTGATTAAAAACATAGTTTATCATGGCAGCTAACCAGCATACTCTTTTCTCATGTTATTCATATAGAGAATAGGCAAACCCATTTATTTATGGACAGATGTTGACGAAACTTTGAATAAATGGTCAATACAAAAGTTGTTTATTCTAGAAACGCCTACTTTCAGTGTTCCTCACAGCAGCAAACCTGTATACGGTTTTCCATGCCAAAAGGCAAATTCTTTTATTTTAGTACGGATATTGTTGATCAAACGTGTTATATATTATCATTGATTAGAAAATTCGCTGAGTGCGCAGATCTGCTGTGACGGGGGATATTATATCTATTTGTTGTCTTCTTATTACGAGTACTTAGAAGAATTTAATAATTTTAAGAAATTTTTCCACCCATCTTAAAGTTGTGTCACCTCATAGAACATGATAAAAGTGTATTTGCAATAAATTTAGTTTGTGCGTCATTCTTATCTCCTAATCAGGAAACTACTCTTAAATAGATTTTGTTCTAAAATGTATTTTGTACTTTTTGAATAATCGCTCTTATTAAGATTAATTTTATTTAAGTCCAGATCGCACGCAGCACGCTAGCTTGAGTAGAGCAAATTTGCAGAACATATATTATTCCAATCATATTAATTGAATAGTACTGAGTATGCAGGTTTGCTGTATGCAGGTATTAAGGCTGTTCACTAAGTAAAAACACATACAACATTTTATCCAATTATGTCAATAACTAAGCGAGTTACACGAATTTATCTATTCTCCGTAAGAATTACAATGAATACGTAGGTATGCTGCCGTAAGAAACATTAAATTTGGGCGTTGTATTGGATGTATGGATGTATTGCATCCAAAGTTTAGAAGAATATTTAAGTAGATAATACAGAAAGGAACAACTCTACCAAATTTTATAATAATCAGACAATAATTGCGTCCATTATCGTGGCGACATGCCTATAAATATAAAATTTTGAATGACCCCTAAACGTGTTTTGGGGGTTTAGTTATGAACTGCTATTATGGTCCAGGGCCTAACCGACACCACGCGAGTCATATAAACAGCTCACTCTTCCATAGGAAAGTCGTTAAAAACTATACTGTTAATATTACCTTTTCCAATGGTGATCTACCCAGGTGTGTATTTCAAAGCCAGGTTTGAAAGGGAATTAAGTGTCAGATGACTGTGGCGCGAGCATATAATCATGCTATTCTCTAAGGCTGACATGAATATGGTATGAGTGGTTAAAAGGCTGATTATTAATTGTGTATAGACCCAAAATTTCTGTACGTAGCTTAGGTTGAATCATCAGAAATGCATTCATATGATATTCATAGATAAGACAGCGACCCGCTTTGTGGATATTTCATGGTGGACATGAGTGAAGGGTTGGTGTGATGAGTGAAAATAAAACCTAAAATCGTTTTCAATCTGCCGGAGTTTATACCTAAAACTTGCATTCATAGAACCAATATAAAATTTAAGTAATACCTTAAAATACCGTTTATTAAAGAATTTTTAAGAGGTTTTCCATTGGTTGGCTAAGGGAGTCTAAAGACTTCCGGTCAGCCCCCTCCATAATAGTTTTCTGAGTGCCCACCGCTCCTTTCAGATCATGAGCGGTCACCGTTGGGCTAACGTAAGTGACCAAGCCACACTGACGTGCCCTGCTGTTTTTAATTCACCGCGAAAACCCGAATGTTGTGATGTAGTTGTGTTTTTTAATTCCTTCATTTTTATTTTCCTTAAAATTATACACAGCTTAACAGGGGTTTATTTGATACCATTCCTCATCGACATACTCGTACATGTCAAAATCTAATTCTAAATGTATGAAAGTAGCCAGAAAAGAAACATCATCATTAGAAATTATAAACTGATGAATTAATAAAGCAAAATAAACGCAACCTGAATTGAAATTTTGAAATGAATAATCAGTAATATTCAGTTTTTATTAGGTATTCATAAACGACAGTGGGCAAGTGTCAATAAGCAATATTCAGACCCCTCTAATGATTCAAAGACCATTAAGTATCAACGCGTCAAAGCTAAAGCTCATCATTTCCTCTATCTTTGACAGTTCAGTTCGACTTAATATATCAATAACTATAAGCATTATGAACTTAGTACCAGTAACTGGAATTAGCTTCATAATAGCACTCAGGTAATAGTAGGAAATGAAATGAAATTAAATAATTTATTCGTTACATTTACCTACATTTTTGTGAGTTTTACTGGTAGATATGTGACACGTCAATGTAATAGTAATGTAGTAATATAGCTATAAATATAAAAATACAATAATATAACATAGAATACAATAGTAATATAACTATCATATAATTAAAATTTCACTGCATAAAATTAATTTCCTAAAAATTCACTATACGAATAGGGACAAAGTGATATTTAAAAAAATATTTTAATTTTTTTGAAAAAAAAACTGCAATTTGTTCTTCAGATCTCCATAGTTCATATCCTGAACATAGTTGTTCTATGAACCAGATATTAAAGGAAACCTTTGTGCCTAGTGTTGTAAGGGTGCTCATTATTTTCCACCAAGAAGCTATTATTGTTCTTTTTGACAAAAGTAAGTGCACAGTTGATAAATATAAACAATGTGGATTGTCAACAGTTTCATTTCTAAGAAAAGAAGACGACAGGAAGAGCAAGATCCTTACGGCTTTCTTTTGAAGAAATCAATATCTATGATTGAAGAGCCATCCCTAATGACAATACCATATAACATGTACGAGACATGAGGTAGGTAACTTATGTTGAATAGAACATGTTCAACTAAAAGAATAAGAAGACCAATAGATGACTTTAGTTAATTATGCAATCTTTTTTACAAAATGGAAAAAAATTAACTGGCTGGGTGGTGTAGTGGTTATAATACCCGCCTTCAAAACTGAAGGTCGCCGGATCGAATCCCGCAAGGGTCGAATCTGGACCCAGTCGCCATTTGTCATTGGGCTACTAATTAATGATGCTTCCTAACAACAGGTCGACGTTAGGTAGTAAAAAGACCGGGGTTTGGACCGTTCTCCATCAAAACGTTAAAAATGCCACTGGCGTAGAAATACACACAAAATAAAAAATATAAACGGCAGTTTAAAAAATGATGTTCTTCGATTCTTTTCTATCTATGAAAATTGCTTGGCTACATTTTCGATGGATCTGGATATATACTATTAAATTTGGTAGTAAATTCACAAACAGGGAAATTCCGACACTTATCTTAAAGTAAAATCAGTGCCAGGTAAATGCTTTAAATGTTATAAAAACAACTTAATTTTTCGTCTATTTTCACAATTGAAAACTTTCTGTGTAGTAAAACAATATTTGTGTTAACCATCTTTAATTAAAATGCATATATTTCTCATAGTAATTCATTAGCAATTAAGAGTTCGTAAGGCAAACGAAGCTCCTACAATCTACGGAGACGAAGCTCATAAAAAGAAAACTGACTGACTGAGTAGCCTGTAATTTACTAAGGAATACTAAATCGGAAAACTTATGAGCCCCAGGCACTCGGCTCTGTCTTCTGAATCCTGCCTGCCTCCGTCTGACAACATGACTCCAAAACCCGCAGTTTGACCTCCTCAAGGCTAAGCCTTTCAGACGTAAGGCAAAGACTTCAGCAGGTCAGCAAAACCAGTCCTTACATTAAGCACAGTTTCTGAAAAGAGGAAGTAAGAGTTTTATAGAACATATTATATTAGAACATAACCATATGAAGCTGTTACCAAATCTTTTCCCACTACTTCAAAAAATATGCAATATATCATTTATTTTACCCTTTTCCCATAATAATAACGTTGCAGCTCCAAAAGACAATGTTCTGTGTTAACAGTCTCTATATCTCCACAACCATTTTACATAGAATGAAGATTCAAATCGTGAAGATGTTTGTTTTTTTGACTTGATTACAATGGTTTCAGTAAAATTTTAAATTTTTAATAAACTGCTTCTAACGCCCCCCCAAAATCCCACATTGGAGATACAGAAACTCGTAAACACACTGTGTTTTCTTTTGGAGTTCCAATGTTAATCTTATGGGGAAGGTAAAAATGTATGCATCCCTTATTATTGAGAATGGTGTGATAAAACTTGAATCTAGTTAAATATTCTAGGTAAAATTAGGTAGGCGCATCTTGGTCAAACTTCATCTAGTTAAACTCTATTATTGTATTTTTAAAACCGAAATCGTTTTATTCCATGTGCCAGTAAACGCACTTACTCATTCCCAATATAATGTTTATGGAGAATAAGCAAATTGATGCACCCTACTTATAATTATTGAAGAAATGGTATCAAACTTAGAATATTTATGAATAAGTAAATTGATATAAATTCTTTATATGAATTGTCGTTTGATTAAGAACAGTTCCTATTATTACGAGTTACGACTACAAAATGGAAAAAAAATTGGCCACGGGCTTACTATAAGGTAAGCCCTAAGATAAGTTCACAAAGTAAAATACGGTTATAACTCTTCCTAATTTCTTATCATCCTATAAGAAATTCTCTAAACACTCAAAACTGTAACCAACAAATCGATGTATGAATTTCGTTCTGGTTTTTTTGTGCAATCTTTTAATGGTTTCTGTTATAGCAAGGAAGCACTTCACTGATTATTTATTTTATAAAATGGAAACAACCAATTTATTTTTCCCATGGGTAATCTCTATCACTGATTTAACATCTCGCCAAGTTATGACTATAGAATGAGAAGTAATAGAGAACACAATTGAGCAACGTTCTAGGGGGACTGATATCCAAGATGGTGGCACGGATGAATAGTGACGTGTTTAGGAGCTATGATTCCTTTTGTTCCCTGCGCGAAGCTATTACTAGAATTTTTCATATATCTAAATTTCCCACAACTTTACTAATATGGCGGAGAACTTGGTTTTTTTATGGAACATCCAGTATTCCATTGTAATTTTAGAAAGAAAACATGGTTGAAAAACGTTTTTATTTTTGATATTTTTATTAAACCTAACCTATCAGGCTCTAGAGAAAATTAAGAGAAATATAATTTTCCTGTACCTTCAAGAATCATAATGGTCGAAAGTAGCTTTTTATTTTATGTCTGACAATTAATTAACTTCCCTTGGGGGCCCTATTTATTTTATTGGCTACTTTTAGATATGTATTTCAGTTTAATGAATTCCCCATAATTTTTCCAATATGGCGGACAACTTTGGTTTTTACTTATAGAACACCCTGTATATTGTTATGATTTTAGACAGAAAATGGTTTGTAAAAGTAATTTTATTCTTGGTATTTTTCCTTAAACCAAACCACTCTGGCTTCAGAGCATTTCAAGCTTCAATTTCACTGTTACATTTGGTTAATGTGCAATTTCCATTGTTGCCCAGCGATGACTTTTGGCCATTTCATTCTTTAAGTTACAGTCAAATTAAATTTTAAACATGCTCTAGAGCTTGATTGATTAGATTGACGAAAAAACCAAGAATAAAAATATTTTTGAATCACATTATCTGAAATTATAATAAAATATAGGGTGTTCCGCAAGAAAAAATAAGTTGCCTGCAATATTTTATGATGGAGGGAAATTTCACAATTTTAAATACTTCCCTTAAAGTACATTGAAAAAATAAATTGAGGCCATCATAAGAAGTTTACTGTCAGACAATAATAAAAAGGTTAGCTAATGAAACACTTTAGGCTGGACAGCCGGTATAGCCAGTAAAATATTGTACAAAACCAACCAATGAACGGAGAATTAAGTATGAACACAGCCACGCGCTGCCACGTGACGCAGATGGCTGACTCGGAGATGAGTCCCAGAATGCCTATCACTGTCCAACCCTCGCATGTAACTTGCATAACCAGCTGCGGTGTACAAATAAACGCTCATCTGGACACTTCCAAAAATACGCACACGCCCCAAATCCACACGATGAGGTCGAGATATAGGTTGTATTGGACGAGGTTGAGTATACCTCTAATCAGTGGTACACCAACCAAAATTCCACACGTGCAAACTATTTGTTTCTAACATTGCTATTTTAAAGTGCTCACATCTTTTTTGGCATGGATATGTCTTCTCTCTGGAGTGGTGTTAGCAATTTGCGAGACCAAAATTTAAAACAGTGACGTCATATGGATACTGACGTCATATGGTCATAAGAACAACTGTTTAGGGAACTGAAAGCATTCCCTTAAGACATATCCATGCCATGATCTAACCTATTTCCCACCGGCAATTAAATACAATCACTTTTTAGTTTTTTTAAATTCACTTGAAATTTTTTAAATAAAAATCGCCACAAAAGAAATCCACTTCGTTTTTTTATTTGTAAATAATATAAGCCAGTTATTAACCCAACATAAAGGTCGTGCCATGAAACTTTAGGTTCCAGATGATAAGAGATCTATTCAGCATATTAACTCTCAAAATGTCAAATAATGTAATAATAAATTATCTCGATTTGGCCCCAAATGTACATGGCATTGTTCTGGGATGATCCTATGCAGTCCACAGGCGTTCGGTCCACCGTCTCCCCATTCTTGTCTGAAGGAGGAGGGTGATGGGGAGACGCCCCCAGACAGCGCACTGCGGAGTTTAATTAGGTTGGTTATTTGAAGGGTAAATATATAGATAATGGTCGGAGGGAGTCCCTGTCCCCTTCGCTCTATTGCTTTCTCACGTCAAGACACGGTTAATTGATGGGCATTGGTCAAGAATTACCCAAAATACATTTTAGCGAATTTCCCATAGGGAAGAAGCTAGTACCGTAGGTCTCATGGCAAGAGTTAAGCCCAGGACCATGTTATTTTTTTCTTCTTTAGGTGCCCAGAGACCAAAAACAATAGTCGTTAAAATTTTTATATATATATGTGTGTGTGTGTGTGAGTGTGTGTGTCTGTGAACACGATAATTCTCGCATGTGGTAGAGGTACATCCATTTATGCTTAAAAATCATAGTTTATATGTTTATCATGGCAGCAAACCTGCATACTCAGCGATAGCGATCTTGTCAGAATAACGTTAAAACACTGTGGACCAATCGCATGGTCCATAGAGTGATGGGGAGTAATGGGGGGGGGGCAATTACTCTTTCACAATATGACTATTTGCTGCAAAGATTATTACACATTCAAGTTGCCAGTTGTGGCAAGTACGTGTAGGGACACTATTATTATGAGGTAAGCTTGAATTCAATCAACTTTGAAACCTCTCCAAGTTCTTTCACACCGATGCAGTTTATACTAACGGTCTTAAGTGCTTTAAATGTCTATGAGTGTACGAGTATAAGGAACAATTAACGTTCAATAGTAGATTTATTTCCTGTAAATGTATGTGAATTAAATTTATTTTATTACTAGCTGACCCGGCGAACTTCGTAACGCCTCACAGTAAATACATGTTAACTTTAAGATTGGCCATGCTCTGAAGTCGAATAGCAATACGGCTTCATTGTGAAAGGTTATATATTCTGGGTCGCTGCATAGTGAATAACAATACTGAAACGATAAAACATATTAATATCATTCCCATAAAACAAATAAATCTGAGTGGATTAATTCACAATTTTCAAATCCAATAAAAACCCAAACGAAACCTAACTGTAATACGGCTTTTATAGGAAAGATATACAACAGCTGATTATTATAATAAACTTAATAATATAAACATTGTAATTCATATAATCATATAAACGGCCATTTTATTGTGCCAAAAACCAAAACCTTCTCCAAAACGTATAAACTAGTGAAACTAAGTTTCATCACAGTGCTCTCGTTTTCACTGAGAAGCGTGAACTTGTTTAACATTATACTAGACGTATAATGTGTAATGTAATAAAGATCCAATCAGATTTGCTGAAGTTCAAAACGTAAAAATTACCAAAAATAACATTGTTCCAAGCAATGTACGGGAAAAGCCTAATTTTATCTATATAGATAAAGGTAACAAATTTCTAAACCGCAATGTAATGATTAGCTCGGAGAAGGGCCTCATATGAGCCGAGCCGTATAGTTACGGGGGATTAGTGACGTGTGCTGCACGTGGTTCATGACGTAGGAGGCTGCACAATGGACCAATCGGCTCTCCGATGCAGCAGAACAATAAATCACCACCGACAAAGCTCTGTTTGTCAGATCACGGCTTTGACCGGTCACTGCTTTAATCACCTACTAATTATCTTATTATGTTAAAAAAATTGTTCCTTAATGCAGACTGAGCCTAAGCACTTTGTACTTGTCACATTCAACATCAGCTCAATAAATTCAAGCTTTTTCAATTTATGTATCAACAATACTTCAATAAATGTATGGTAAAAATTTTACTTATTTCATTATATATATACTAACTAAAGTACC
Organism: Nephotettix cincticeps; assembly: GCA_023375725.1. Lineage (NCBI taxonomy): Eukaryota > Metazoa > Arthropoda > Insecta > Hemiptera > Cicadellidae > Nephotettix > Nephotettix cincticeps. The sequence continues at coordinate 24,049,222 of CM041786.1, read as the reverse complement.
CGTTCTTTGAATGGGTAAAATATGCTTAGAGAACTACTGATACATTTAAATTATTGTTAATTAATTTTTATTGTGAATAAAATGACAAAACACGAGTGTTTCGAAATAATTCGATCATTAATTTCGATCCAGCAGTTAAACTGGAAAATGAACTTTCCTTCTTCTTCTTCCCGAACTGTCAAAATATAGTGTAAACAGATGTTGACGGTCACGTCAACTCTTTCTTCTTCTTCCCGAACAGTCAAATTTTAGTGTTTACAGCTGTTCACATTAAAATAATTTTATGTTTTCATTTTTTGGAAATGTAAAAATTAAAACTTAGGACGTTCATGGGGCGTAGCCCGAGGGGATTTTATGGAAATTAATATGCTTATGAGTTGCTCGAGTCTAAGATCTACCTTTGTGTAAAATTTTAAGCCGGTCGGTTGAGTATTTTTCGCGTTTACTTGCCACAACAAACAAACATAGAGACACCACCTCTTCTTTATAATATTAATAGCTAAAAAACCCCTTCCTACGCGGGTAATAAAGGCGAGAGGTTACATTTTTCTTCGGCATGAAATAAATATTCTAAAATATTAAACTTTTATTTTAAAAAATACTTCATTTGAGGTAAAATACTATTCACATTAAAAGCGGTGTTTACTTATTGTATTTTATACTAAAAATGATCTCAAAAATAAACACGAGTGTCTACAACATAACTAATTACCACATGTTAAATACAAATAATATTGGGAATATTACTTAACCGAATATGCGGATAGGGGGTATAAGGAATAACGTAATAGAGACAGGCATCGAGAAAAAACTGAAAATCTAACATTTTTGGCAATAATAATTTCGATCCAGCAGTTTATCTGTAAAAATGAACTTTATTTCTTCTTCTTACCGAACTGTCAAAATGTAGAGTAAATGGATGTCGACATTTGAAAATGTAAACATTGAAACCCAGGACGGTAACGGCAGCTCTTTCTTTTTCTTCCCGAACTGTCAAATTTTAGTGTTCACAGCTGTTGACATTCAATTAATTTCATGTTTTCATTCTTTGAAAATGTAAACATCGAAACTTAAGACGTTCACGGGGTGTAACCCGAGGAGATTTTAAGAAAATAAATATGACTATGTGTTGCATGAGTTTAAGATCTACCTTTGCGTAAAATTTCAAACCGTTCGGTTCAGTATTTTTCGTAATTAACTTACCACAAAAAACCCACAAACACACAGAAACCACATCTTTTTTATAATGTTATAAATCGATAAATCTTCTGTACGTGTTTGTATTTGAATTCCCTCTAAACAAAAATACACATTACACACAATTCTATTGTGTGTATTCAAGGGAATGGGGAATGGTTTAGATTCACAATTCAAACAAATCCGTCCAAAGGGCCCTGAGGGTATAAAAGGACCCAGTGTCAACTTGAATAAATTTAGTGTTTACAAAATTAACAGCTGTGATTTAATAATTAAAAATTACTTATGTTTTCAAATTACCAATATGCTTTAATATCCAGTGCCGTCTGAATCATTCATTAATGTTAAACTATAAAGTAAATATGTACTGTACAAAATGAAAAGTTTTATTTCCCACGTTAAAATTTTACAGTAAACCACCGAGCGAAGCGAGTATTTGTTATATTATTCTTTCGCTATCTAAAATTTATTAAAGGTTGATGTTGTGTATTGATAACGAATATTTTATTGTGTGTGTGGGGGGGCGCGCGCGCGTGTGTGTACCCGTGCGAGTGTTTGTCACTGTGTATTTCTCACGTTTCAAAAATAATAATATCCTTAGTTTATCTTTTAATAATTGTTCTATAATAGATCTTATGATAATAAGATCAAAGGTACCCTGGTGTAAGATGATATAGTCTGTCTCATTTTTTCATGCTTGTTTAACGTTTTAACACTAATTTTGTATACATCATTTGGCTTAAAATACCTGGATAGGCCACTATTTCAGAAAGGTAATAATGATTACATGTTTCATATTTTCCAGCAAATATAAACCTAATTAATCTATTTTATACGATACATCACAGCAACGTGCGACGGGTAACGCTAGACAAATGTAGACCCTATTAAAAGTGAAGATCAAAGTCAAGCGTTTCAAGCATTAATGTAATAAATGAAAAAGAAGAAAGGAAAACGTATATGACAAAGATACTTAACTTTTTGGTTGCCTAAACAAACTTTTTTTAAACAAATAAATTCGTCATCCATTAATTAAAGACATGTAATTTGTTATTTAACTATTGTATTGATTCTGTCTTGAAGTGTTTCTACGTATTCAATGAATGACACATTTTCATTTTGCTAGCAATATCATATTGTGCTCCTCAAGTAGAACGTCGTATCCATTTATAACTAGAAATGTTCCTCTAGATGGCATCGTATATAAAGGCTCAGCTCTGTCTTTGTCTAGCGTATCCTTGTTGCTCTTTTATTACGAACATAATTTATACAAATTACCAAAATAAATTATTATGCCAACTAGACTAGAACGACACGTTCATTATTTTGAATTTTAATTAAAGAAATAAGTAATTTACTCTGCATTTTACTCGTATAATACCAAAATGTTAAGGTCTGGGCAACCGCAGTCGCGCATCCGTTAACAACTTATTTTAAAGACTGTGGTCTTTAGAACTTATTCATTTTATCGAAAATGCGTAGTACACAGGATTTTATAGATGATACAAATTCTACTTATGATGGATTTTTTCGTTTTGAAATAGGAATAGTAGACAAATCATAATAAAATACTCAGTTCTATTTTACGAAAAGTCCATTTTATTTCAATCTATCGGCCTAACTTATTTTTTTATTTGAATGGGAGACAGTAAAATTATTTTTTATTTTGAAATAAAATTTGAATTCGAAATTTTTATTTTTAACATTTCCATCCTATATTGAATTCCGTTTACTACACATTGCTAATGTAATTAGTTAATTACTTTTGTAACGTAACTTGAATATTTAATTATCTTTACTTTGGTACATTACACTAGTTCAGTATTGGGGCTTCACAGATTAAACCAAACATTTTCTTTAAGTATTAGTTCATGTTACATTTCCTCATATCCGTAAAGCCTAAAACAATATTACAAGTTGAATTATGAAGTACTAGCCAAAGTACCCGTTCTTCGCACGGGTAAAAAAGGCTGAGAGGTGTAGGCTCTACAGATACATTTAAGTTATTGATAATTAATTCTTTATTGTTTACAAAATGACAAAACACGTGTCTAAGTATATATCTAAACATGACAAAGTAACATATGTCAAATATTGGGAGAGGATAAGCATTAACGTAATAGAGGCAGGCATCGGGAGAAAATTAAAAATCTACCATTCCACTATTTCGAACTAATAATTCACTAATTTCGATCCAGCAGTTTATGTGTAAAAATTAACTTTATTTCTTTTTCTTCCCGAACTGTCAAAATGTAAAGTAAACGGATGTTGACATTAAAAACTGTAAACATTGAATCCCAGGGTATTTACAGCAACCATGTCTTCTGCTTCTCGAACTGTCAAATTTTAGCATTCACAGCTGTTGACATTCAAGTAATTTTATGTTTTCATTCTCTAAAAATGTAAACATTGAAACTTAGGACGTTCACAGGGCGTAGCCCGAGAGGATTTTAAGGAAATGAGTATGCCTATGTGTTGCATGAGTTTAAGATCTACCTTTGCCTAAAATTTCAAACCGGTCGGTTCAGTATTTTTCGCATTCACTTGCCACAACAAACCCACAAACCCACAAACACACAAACCCACAAACACACAAACCCACAAACAAACATACAGACACCACCTCTTCTTTATAATATTATAGATAATTAATTATTTTATTGGAACATTAATCTTGAAAAGAGACTACAATTGACATGGATATGTCTTAGCTCTGGGGGAGTGTTGGCGATTTTTAAGATGGAAAACATGTAACAGGTTTCCATAGAAACCACCAAAGCTATTGTATTGAAATTTTAATATAAAAGAATAAGAACAGGTGTTTAGATGAAGTAAAAACGTTACCTTTAGTCATATCCATGATCTAATCTATTTCCCACATGGAAGTAAATATAAACATTTTTTTATAAAGACAAGTGGAATGCATAAACATTAGCATGGGCTCATACCAGTAAAATCCCGGGAAAGACATAATTATACAATTCACTTCTGTACTTTGCTTGACTGCTAATACTGAAATGAGAGAGAGCCTGAGGAATTTGCTTTTATAAACTAACATAGACTAGCTCAAGTCTAGAATCTTCCTCCTTTTCTGATTGACAATTTTATTATTGATAATCACTATTAATATTTTAATTTATCACATCTGTATATCATATTCATTTACATATATAAAAATACTAATTATAATTTTAAATCATTCTAACCTCATAAAATGGTATTGTATGATTGTTAGTAATAAATATTATTGGTCAATATTAAATGTATTTCGAAAATTATGCACAATCAATACTTTCAAAATATACTATGAAAAAGGAGGAGAAGGAAAAATGTTTCCTGACCTCTTATTAAATAGACCATAAGGATTTTAAAACATTTTCGTAAACATATTTTATAAATATTAAATATTCTAAATTGTATACTGCAGTACTGTATATGCAATTCACATAGCAGATGTTTGTATGCATTTATTTTTACTCAACTAAATACCATAATAATATTGAACTAACATTAGAAACGTAATTCAATTTACGTTAATGCCTTATTATAATGACTTAATATATTTAATGCCTCATAAAATGTGTTAAATGAAACATTTTAAACCCAGCACGAAGTGTAGAATTAAAGATTATGTATTTATTTAAATTGTATAATCCCTGAAAGCTACCACCCCAATCGTGTGAGAGAGCGGATGTTGCACGTTCAGCATCCCACGTGATCTAAAGAAAAATATTAATACCTTCTCATACCTTTGATGTTTAACGTTACACGTGCCCTAATATCTTCACGTGGTTGGATACTAATATCACGTTTTACTTATGTCATTTTGGTGCAATAGAATGTTGAATTTTTATATTTTGGTGATTTAAATCTAAATCTAATCTACTCGAAGCCAAATTTTTGCATCTTAAAATCCGGGGAAAGACATAATTATACAATTCACTTCTGTACTTTGCTTGACTGCTAATACTGAAATGAGAGAGAGCCTGAGGAATTTGCTTTTATAAACTAACATAGACTAGCTCAAGTCTAGAATCTTCCTCCTTTTCTGATTGACAATTTTATTATTGATAATCACTATTAATATTTTAATTTATCACATCTGTATATCATATTCATTTACAAATATAAAAATACGAACTATAATTTTAAATAATTCTAACCTCATAAAGTGGTATTGTATGATTGTTAGTAATAAATATTATTGATAAATATTAAATGTATTTTGAAAATTATGCACAATCAGTACATTCAAAATATACTATGAGTAAAGAGGAGAAGGAAAAATGTTTCCTGACCTCTTATTAAATAGACCATAAGGATTTTAAAACATTTTCGTAAACATGTTTTATAAATATTAAATATTCTAAATTGTATACTGCAGTACTGTATATGCAATTCATAAGCAACATAGCAGATGTTTGTATGCATTTATTTTTACTCAACTAAATACCATAATAATATTGAACTAACATTAGAAACGTAATTCAATTTACGTTAATGCCTTATTATAATGACTTAATATATTTAATGCCTTATAAAATGTGTTAAATAAAACATTTTAAACCCAGCACGAAGTGTAGATTTAAAGAGTATGTATTTATTTAAATTATATAATCCCTGAAAGCTACCACCCCAATCGTGTGAGAGAGCGGATGTTGCACGTTCAGCATCCCACGTGATCTAAAGAAAAATATTAATACCTTTTCATACCTTTGATGTTTAATGTTACACGTGCCCTAATATCTTCACGTGGTTGGATACTAATATCACGTTTTACTTATGTCATTTTGGTGCAATAGAATGTTGAATTTTTATATTTTGGTGATTTAAATCTAATCTACTCGAAGCCAAATTTTTGCATCACTAGTCTAAAGGTCACACAAAATAATATAGCTTCTGTAATCCGAATTAAGATGTTTGCTTTTTTAAGAGGGTGGCAGCTTCTTTTACCAACACATCTCATAACGCAATCAATGCGTTTGGTAGTAGCTATTATATGTTAGGAACAGCGTCAGCTGAGTGCTGCCAGAACTTCGAAGGCGGCCATGACAGTTTGCACTCGTATTACACAGATTTTTTCCTACAAAAACCATTTAGGTTATGTTTGATTTTCCCGTTGGTATAAATGTAAACATAACTTTTAGGTTTCCGGTAACCTCAGTTTAATCGCGCAAAACCGGAAGTTAGTGTTGTAGGAACGACTACCGTCTATCAGCTGACTGAGCGCTTAGAGCATGCTATTGGTTAGTTTCATAAATAGATTTGGAGCATTCCGTGCATGTGATTGGCCGGTTACTTATCCGCACTATGGTGGTTATGAGGTCATATCCACCCTAGTGCGGAAATTTACTGCTTATACGTTCTGCCAACAGTACGAAATTTCCTCAAAAAAATTATCAGGCGGTGGTAGGAAAAATATATTTTAAAATTTCAATCCCGCCTAGTCTTTTTACATATTCTTCTTAAACTGTATACATTATTAAACCCCTCTTTTCGCTGATAGGCATACCTACATTCCTCTGCTTTTGGTAAGTGATTAGGTACATAGGCTAGTAAAATCGGTATTCAATCGCTAAAAATTAACCGAATCAGATTAAAAACCAGCTAAATAAACATCTAACTTTAATGCTTTCTGCTAACTCACTTCTTTTTATTGGCATGATTGTGTATTCTATGTAGGTCCTATGTATATTGGATACATTTAGGTTTATGAAACATAGTTCTTAAATCTCTGTATATAAAATTGAATGTATGTCTGTCTGTATGTATGTCATTTATGCGTTGCCAAACTACTCATCCGATCGCCATGAAATTTTAGGAAGTTGCTCTAGATGTGTCCGGGAAGGTTTTAGTGAAAAAATATTTTCGAAAACATAAATTTTATGGTTTTATTGTAAATTGAAATTAGAAATTACCTTGTCATACCTGGCTACAGGAAATAGCTACAGGACTCTCCAACATTTCTTCCGTGTTTCAAAGTCAGCAATCTCATTACTTATCCCAGAAGTGTGCGTTGCTCTGTATACATGTCTAAAGGAATACACGAAGGTAATTATGAAACAATATTTGTAATTAATACGTATATTTCAGCAGAAAGAAATTACATTTTTTCCTACAAAAAACCATTTAGGTTATGTTTGATTTTCCCGTTGGTATGAATGTAAACATAACTTTTAGGTTTCCGGTAACCTCAGTTTCATTGCGCAAAACCGGAAGTTAGTGTTGTAGGAACGACTACCGTCTATCAGCTGACTGAGCGCTTAGCGCATGCTATTGGTTAGTTTCATAAATAGATTTGGAGCATTCCGTGCATGTGATTGGCCGGTTACTTATCCGCACTATGGTGGTTATGAGATCATATCCACCCTAGTGCGGAAATTTACTGCTTATACGTTCTGCCAACAGTACGAAATTTCCTCAAAAAAATTATCGGAAAAATATATTTTAAAATTTCAATCCCGCCTAGTCTTTTTACATATTCTTCTTAAACTGTATACATTATTAAACCCCTCTTTTCGCTGATAGGCATACCTACATTCCTCTGCTTTTGGTAAGTGATTAGGTACATAGGCTAGTAAAATCGGTATTCAATCGCTAAAAATTAACCGAATCAGATTAAAAACCAGCTAAATAAACATCTAACTTTAATGCTTTCTGCTAACTCACTTCTTTTTATTGGCATGATTGTGTATTCTATGTAGGTCCTATGTATATTGGATACATTTAGGTTTATGAAACATAGTTCTTAAATCTCTATATATAAAATTGAATGTATGTCTGTCTGTATGTATGTCCTTTATGCGTTGCCAAACTACTCATCCGATCGCCATGAAATTTTAGGAAGTTGCTCTAGATGTGTCCGGGAAGGTTTTAGTGAAAAAATATTTTCGAAAACCCCATAAGTTTCCATTTTATGGCGTTTTAAATTTCTAATGTTAACCTTATGGAGAGTAAGTTTGTTTACAAAATGTCTACAATGAAAACATTTGATTTCTTAGCTACAGCTGATTGGTTTACTTTCCATTAGCTTTACTATCCAATGCCATCTGAATCATTCATTAATGTTAAACTATGAAGTAAATGTGTACTGTAAAAAATGAACAGCTTTATTCACCACGTTAATAGTTTACGGTTTTGGGGGATTATGTATTTATATTTTTATTTTCTGTCTGATTAAAGTCACGTGTTTATATGATAATTACAATGTTTATAATATTACGTTTATTATAATAATCAGCTGTTGTATATCTTTCCTATAAAAGCCGTATTACAGTTAGGTTTCGTTTGGGTTTGGATTGGATTTGAAAATTGTGAATTAATCCACTCAGATTTATTTGTTTTATGGGAATGTTATTAATATGTTTTATCATTTCAGTATTGTTATTCACTATGCAGCGACCCAGAATATATAACCTTTCACAATGAAGCCGTATTGCTATTCGACTTTAGAACATGGCCAATCTTAAAGTTAACATGTGTTTACTGTGAGGCGTTACGAAGTTCGCCGGGTCAGCTAGTTCAATATAAACCTATGCATAACTAATTCATACTGGCCTCTTTACTCGAACAATTAACAAGTTCAGCACCTTGCCGCCCTGTACTACCTACACTGAAGTTGTGGATAAGTAAGTAAATAAGTGGATAAGATGTTTATTTATTTAATTATTTAGACTTTTCCTTCCGCGTCAAGTGTTTTCCGTTTTGAAACACTTGACGCGGAAGGAAAAGTCTAAATCATTAAATAAATAAATACAACTCCTCCGCTATTATGAGTTTTAAAAATACAGTGGATAAGATGGTTGAGTGGTGGATGGTTCAGAAAATACAATATATAGGATAGCTAAGCCTGGGACATAAGTATGCTTCCATCCTTACTGCAGACTAACTCCAACAGTAGAGGAGCTAAATGGCTGATGTTTATGAACTAAATTAAATATGTTGCCCCTATTTGTTGGTAATATACTGTTGAAGGAGAATGGGATTTTATCCTATTCAATGTAGCCTAAACATTGAAAGACACTGGAAAGCAAATTGTAAGTAAAGTTACAATGTGCTTTCCACCTTTTGTAAATCTTTGAATACTCATGTAAGTTGAATACTTATGACTCAGTAAGTTAAATCTAGCCTACTAATTTAAAATTTTAGATTTTTTTCATACACATATTCATATTACGACCTACAACATCTGAGTGAAAGTAAAATAAGAATGGTTTTCACATTATTCGGTTTTTCCTTATTAAATTTTAGTCCTGATTAAATAATGTCCCATCAGCTAATTTTCAGGTACAAAATATACATTACCGGTATCATAAAATCTATTACACTCATCTTTCACACATATTCATGTTAATATATCCACAAGAGTGGGTTGGTGTATCAAAAATATATCTTCTTACACACTCAAAGTTTAACATAAGAATTATTGTTCACAAAATATGGTTCTGAAAGAAAAAAATGTAATTCATTAACTTGGCTTTTGAAAATTTCAGCTAAACAAACGTTTTCATTCAAGATCTTTAATTATTTAAGTACAAGGTTAATAAGTAGATTTCTAGTAGTAGTTTTTTTTACAATTTGTATTGAGTGAGGACTTTATTGCTGTGGCAGATGATAATCACAATAAGATTTGGAATTTTTTATGACATTGTGTTTAGATTTATTTTTGTCATTGAGCTGACATTCACACAACCCTATTCTGATTTTTGCTGATTTATATCTGGTTTATCCTTAAATAAGTTTGATGTACCAAAGAGATGACTTATGTGAGTTCCATCACTTCGGTTTTCTACCTCTTGTAATACATTCAACCCGTTACCAGTACCTTAATTATCTAAATATATAATGACATGGATATGTCTTAGCTCTGGGGAGATGTTGGTGATTTTTAAGATGGAAAATATGTAACAGGTTTCATAACATGTAACAGGTTTAACAGAGCTATTGTATTGAATTTTTAATTTAAAATAATAAGAACAGCTGTTCAGATGAACTGTAAACATTCTCTTTAGACAATCCATTATCTCACCTATTTCCCAAAGGGAAATAAATACAAACATTTTTTTTAAACATGGGCACAAATTTTAGTTAATTTTTTTAGGTTTATGTTAAAAAGCATAATTAGCATTTCTTTTACAGTGGAGATTAAAAAGTTAAGACTGAAACTGTAAGACTTCCTAAGACTTCTTTTCTCTTACACAAAATGATCTATAGTCTTGGAGCTATGAGCCTTTAAAGTTTCAAATTAATTTAAAGTTATCCAAGTTAAACTGTACTGGTTAAGATACCTCCGGGATTGAAACTTGGACATTTAAGTTAGTAAGCTTAAGCTCGGTAGGTATTTATTGTTCAGAGACTCCCTTTAGAGAGGATAAGCCCAGGATAGTGTGGGATAAGCCAGACGTATTGTTTAGTGTAATTCACAACAATCGAGCTCAAGTAAGCTCTCAGTGCTTTGTGTTTGTCTTTGACCCACTCACTCAACTATCACATTACATATAACAATAAAACTTATGAGAACTTCCTTTAACACCCTCTGTTTCACAGTGACACCATTCACATTTAGTTGTTTAAGAGCTTTTTCAAGAATATCATAAAAAGGTAATATTATTATAGAATTATTATAGAAATATCGTATTGAAAACTTTTGTCAAGTGACTCAAATTTTTCCCATACAACTAGGCATGCGAAATTAGATGACCAATAATTCTAAGTTTTCATTCATAATGAAACCTCTACAATATGTATTTACAATTAGTTCATGATTGCAAGAAGTTATTTTATAGTCTTTGTCAGTAACAAAGTTACATTTTATAATGAATCCAAATACTCACTCTCTCATATTCACCTTAAAGTGTGTCCCAGCAGATTATTTTATATTAGTTTCTTGCACATAACATTTTTTACAGAAGGGCCTCTAGAATGTCAAACTTTAATTTAAAACGTTATGTGAAAACATTTTAGCAAACATTTCCAACTCAAATTGTGTTTCTGGCTCATAAAAGTTGAGTAGAAAAATATGTATATGATGTACAAACTAAATTTTACTACCAATTTTCTCCAAATATGAATTTAATTATGTTTGTTTTCATAACAAAGCTCATTTATGTTTAATTTCAACATCCAAATATACTATTATTTTAAATATTATTTAAAATTCTTAAAAACTCTCCTTACCTTATCTGACACTATTAATACCTATGTTTTTCTAGTGACAATTAAATGAAAATTCTATCTATTATATAATGATTAATTATAAACGATCAATGTGTTCGAGTTTTTAAAACAACTAAAAATAAAATATGTTTCTTTTATTGTAACCTATGATTTAGTTACAGCAATCCATTTTTTTACTAGCAAGGAAAGTACGATCTCCATCTTTCACATTTTGTTTCAAGCCAAATTGTCTCATTTGACATTACAATAAATCTATGGGTTGAAACATTTTTCAAATATTTAATCTATGAAAAACTAACAGATAAACCTGTATGATAAAATTATTGTCATGAAATTGCCTAAACAATGACTGTTGTCAATGAGGTCCAGATATTAGAAAGCGACAGAATATTTTAATGAGTTATTTTATTAGTTTTTTTTAAATATTTATCATCTATTAATTATAAGTTTACTCTTATTCATTTAAATTTCCACGACTGCTTGATCAAATCGGAGGCTTTCTCAGCTATAGCAATAGTCGGTGCATTAGTGTTGCCACTGGTGATGGTTGGCATGATGGAAGCATCAACCACTCTCAAATTCTTCATCCCTCTCACCCGCAGCATAGGATCTACGACAGACTGAGGGTCGTCTGCAGGCCCCATCTTGCAAGTCCCTACTGGATGATACACTGTTACTGACATATGCTTTATCACACATCTCCAGTACGACTCTGATTGGAACTCATATGGTTCACACCCAGGAATCTTAATATGCTCCACCTTCGCTCCAAGCTTCTTCATTGTTTCTGTTTTGGCAAAGTCATTGGCAAATCTAATCGCCTCAAGAGTTTCAGCAATATCTTCTTCTTTAGAGAAATATCCAGGGTAGATTAAAGGATGGTCAAAAGGATTTGTAGTTTTCAGTGAAATTCTTCCTCTACTTCTAGGTCGCAGTAATGCTGGCATCACAAAGAGAATGAGCTTGTTTGAGTTGATGTCCAAAATAGAATGTTGGATATCTTCATTAAATCCAATCGTGGTCAAGGATTGTTTTAATAAAGCAGTTGAGTTTGCTGGGAACGAAGTGAAAAAAAATTGTATGTTTGGATAATTAGCTTTGGCAGTTGAAATAAATCCAGCAGTGTTAAAAATATTTACTCCAGCAAGATTTCCTTTTGAGTTTATCAAAAAGTCATACATGTTGTCTATCTGATTTGCAGGAGGGGAAGGTAAAGAAAGATCAAGACTTATGATAAATCCTCTCATTAATATGTGATCTTGTAGATTTAATCCTACATTCAAGTTTTGAATAACATCGATGTTTAATTTTTGTAATTGCCTTTTTGGCCCAATACCTGACAACAATAGCAATTGTGGTGAGTTTATACTACCAGCAGAGACAATCACTTCCTTCTTAGCTTTAATTGTTATTATTTTTCCTCCCTTGATCATCTGGACTCCACTGGCAGTTTTATTCTTACTTATTACTATTTCCTGCACTAAAGAGTGTTTAGAAATTTTTAAATTAGTCCTGTAGTGAAACTTGTGTAAGAATGCTTTAGCGGTACTACATCTTCTTACATTATCTAAAGTTCCTTGCAATGTGAAAAACCCCTCGTTATGTTGTGCATTAACGTCATTGAAGGACTTATGACCTAACTCCATAAAACTTTTGGAAAATGTATCAATAAAAAACTGCACATCATTTTTGAAAGACTCTATTTTCAACAAACCTCCTGTGCTGTGATATTTAAAGTAGTCCTTGTTGTTTTTTATTTCTTTTGTTCTCATATCTTCTGATTTTTTAAAATACGGTAACATATATTTATATTTCCAACCTGGATTCCCCTGATTCTCCCATTCATCAAAGTCCCTCGGGTTCCCTCTGACATACAACATCACATTGATTGTACTCGAACCACCAAGCACTTTTCCCCTCGGCCAGAGGCAAGATTTGTTCACACTTCCGAGGCAGTTTGTTGACTCCGGTTCAGTTCGGTACTGCCAGTCAATGTCAGTACCAAATGACCCTCCCAGTAACCCTGGAACCTCAGTTGTAATGGTGGGGTCCCCTCCTGCTTCTAATAGCAAGACTTTCCATTTGGTAACCTCGGATAGTCTGTTGGCAACAACTGCTCCTGCTGATCCGGCACCAACGATGATGAAGTCAAACTCTTCGCCGTCATTAACAGTGTAGTCATTGTACTTTACCCCTTCAACCAATTTAAATTCTGCTTCATCGATCACATTTCTCAGCTGCTTCAAGTAGAGAGATCCCAAGTCAGTTTGTGAGGACTTAGAATCTACACAATATGATCTGTAACCACAACACATTTGGATTAGGAGTGTTAATTTACAAATTAGTATTTCAGTAATAAAAAAAGGAGTTTGAAAAAGCTGGATTATTGTTTCTGTGTCTAGTTTAATATTTTTTCAGGAAAATAACTCATTTTATTGGACATTTTTCAGAGTAAGCTTTGTAATTATTCATTACTGATGGGTGAATAGCAGTTTTTCAAACACCACTCAGTTAGTTGACTATACATTAAGTAAAATTTATTTACCTGTAATTGCCTGGAGATCTAAATATTCTTATTTTCCCGATTTACATTTCGCTACTTAGTGTAGCATCATCACAGGGTTAATCTTGAGTGTCAATAAATATTATTAAAATAATTTGTTGTATATCATTTTATATGTTCAATATTTTCATGAATTTTGTGTAGTAGTTTTCTCAAATTTGTTAATAATTTTGAATATTATTGAATTTAAATAGATTTATTTCTTGTTTCATAAGTTGCTGTTACAAAAATTCTGGATGTGTTTTTATATTTCGTGGCTTTCTTGAATTTTTGCAACTGATTAGGATTTGGTATTATGTAAGTTTGTTAAAGATTCTGGACATTTTATTTGGTGGGAATCATTGTCTTTAAGGTGTTTCGCTTCTATTGAGGAGGGATTTTTGTGGTAGCTGGTGTTGTGTTCTTTGAATCTTTGACAAAGGATCGATTGGTGCTCCCTATATATTGTTTCTTGCATGGAGATTCGCATGTGGTTTTATAGACACTTTTCCTTTTTGTAATTTTTAAAATCTTGAGCAATATAATTCCTGAGCTAAATATTTATCCCTGTATTTAATTCCAGATATTTTAAAAAGTTTACAAATACTATATCATAAGATTATTTTGAACATTTTTAACACACAGTTCTAGAATGAGGGATAACATATTACTCCTTCTTTGGTAGTAAAGTAACAGCCATAAAGGAAAATGGAGGAGATTGTAACAGTTTAATTAAAAGCCCATATATTTTGTACCATTCGTTCAGACATATGGGTAGAGTCATCTTATTTGGGACTTTAAAAGCTATAAACCATGAAATTTCAATCAAAACTTTTAAAGCAAATTATAAGAAATTTGTATTTTTACTTTTTCAAGGGTTTTTAGGGTTAACTAAACTATCTTTAGAAATCCAGAAATCAAAAAATGATCTGGAGATATAGCCAAAGTGCACCCATGTACCAACTTTCATAGAAGTCGTTCGATCTGTGTGGTCTCAGGGTTTGTACATAGACAGACAGACATCAGTCCGAAAACCATTTTTTCATTCAGGGGGCATTAAAACAAATATATCCACTCTCAACTAAAATTTGAACATTTTGATGAAAACAATACTTTCTTCATATACTACACTTCATACTTACTACTACTAAACTTCATATATACTATGTGTAAGGGGAGAAAAGTCAGTTTGACCCTAGATAGGATTCGTACATAAATTTTACGTGTAGCCACAGGTTTTTTTTACATAATTTGGTTGTGCATAATAGTTTACTCCTTTAGAGCCAGCAGTGCTTTTCATGCTACTCATCCATTTTGCCTACGGTAGTTTTATGACTGCGTTTAACAAACTTTTGAGTTAAATAGCAAAAATACGCTAAATTTACGTATGATACCTATTTAGGAAAGTACTTTTCAATGGGCTCTTATGGGTCATACGCCAATGAGCAGATATATAATATGTAGTTTATATGTAAAATTTCTTAATATGGTCAACATGTTTGTGTTAAATTTTTACAATTTAACGTTGGGGAAATCATCAAATTGTTATTTTCCCATTTCGACCACAGAATAAAATTTAAGTATCGATACCTATAGCGTATGCCTGATAAGCGATACCTCTCTAGGGTTAAGGTAATCAAAACCATTTCCTAAAGATATAGAATAGTGATAATTAGATTCATAACTGTGGGTGCTCTCGTTTTCAGGTGAAAAACGTAACAAAAACCCTATTTAGCATTACAGAAAGAATGTACAAACAAAACTCAAAACAAAATGTTATTAGCAAATTTCCCATAGGGAAGAAGCTATTACTGTAGATCTCATGGCAAGACTTAAGTCTGGGCCATGTTATTTTTTTGTCTTTAGGTGCCCAGAAACCAAAAACAATAAAATAGTCTTTAAAATTGTTATATATATATATATATATATATATATATAATCTCAAATGCTTGAAAACATTTATATATTTATTAAACAAAAATTCGCATAACTTTTCATTTTCATTTTTCATTTATTGTATCCAACCAGTTAAATGATTTTATGAAGTCATTTAACACATTCCTACGAAAATCAAGATATATATATATATATATATATATATATATATATGTGTGTGTGTGTGTGTGTGTGTGTGTGTGTGTGTGTGTATGTGTGTGTGTCTATGAACACGATAACTCTCGTAAAAATGATCCAATCGAGACCAAATTTGGTAGAGACATGCTCTCCTACATTTGCTTGTAAACCAGACATATCGGTCAATCGGAGCGGGTAGTTTGGGGGATTTTGTACTCAAAAATTGGGTTAATTGCGTTTTACATGTAATTATTAAAATTAATTAAAATAATTAATTATTTTAATTTTATCTTTCACCATTAAAATCAGCTTAAAAAACAATACAATTTAGTTCCTTAAAGTTTTTCTCTATTTCCAACGGTTACCGAGATATTAAAAAATTTTAACACAGTATGTTGTATTTTGGGGCTCCCATGTTAATCTTATGGAGGATTAAGAAAAATTAATATTTCACTTATCAATCAACATTTTTGGATTATTATTTATTATTTACCTTCATTTGGTTGAGATCTTATGCTTCAAATGCTTAAAAATCATAGTTTATGCGTTTATCATGGCAGCTAACCTGCATACTCTTTTACCATGTTAATCATACAGGGAATAGGCAAACACTTTTATTTATGGACAAATGTTTATGAAACTTGGTATACATGGTCAAAATAAGAATTTTTATACTAGAAATGCCTACTTTCAATGTTCCTCACAGGAGCAAACCTGCATACTCTTTCGCATGTTAATCTTACGGAGAATAGGCAAGTATCTCTCATATGTATCAACAGATATTGATAAAACTTGTTATATATCATTAGTTATTGTTGTTATATTATTGATTTGAAAATTTGCTGAGTACTCAGGTCTGCTTGTGACGGGGGTATTTATATATATATGATGTATTCTAATTGATTACGTAAAGGCGTAATAGATTTTCATTTACATGTTACACAATGTGTGAATAATAAGATAATTAATTAAAATAAATTTCATTAAAACGAACCTGCTGCCATCTTCAATTGGGAGATCCAGACGGACTGTTTTCTTAACATAGAGAGAAAGTTCCAGTATTATTATGAACAATATAGTTCGATACATATTACAACAGCTCGTGTAATTTTCGTGTAAGAACGGAAGTTTAACTTTTAAAAAGTAACAATAATCGATTGTTCAAAGTGTTATGAACTATATATTTAATGTAAACACATTAATTAAAAATTGTGTGATGATCATGAAACAACTAACTACAAAATAACCCATCTGCCCAAAACAGGCTTTTGACCTCTGTTCATTTCCTGACCTCAGCTCCATTTTGATAATCCTAATCTTGTATCGGTAAGTTACTCCTTTGGTTATTATAAAAAACACTATATATTTTTTAAACTTTTTATAATTGATTTTTAACTAAACAGGTGATTGTTAAAAGGGACTTAAGTCATTTTTTGTGAAAATAGAGTTTACTGCTGTTTTGATATTTACATGGGTCGACACACTTTAGTGTCAAAGGGAACCTCAATCAAGGTACTGATTCACATATTCCAGGTAGTTAAAGATTTAAGTGAGTGCTAAAATGTACCCAAGTCAGTGACTCAGGTCTCTTTTAATTCCCAACGTTGGCAAGTCTGTGAACCATGTGTTACTAACGGTTCCTTTTATTTTGATCTGTCTTTCCTTCTTTGTTTGTAACGATCCGTGAATGTTATGTTAAAGTTGTTAGGAAGTCTTAATAATTATTAAAATAAGTAAGTCTAGCCATTTAAATGAGTTCCCTAAAGGCCTTTTCACACCTGTGTACTGGACGTTCGGTACGTTTTTTTACTATCAAATCGCTGCCCATGTTATCATGAGCTCGTTCACACCGCACGTTGAGAACGTCCTGAACGTCCGCTATGGTTTTGTGTAAACCGCTCGGAGAGCTATTTTCCTGAAACGTTCGTGGCGGCAATGGGCTAGCTAGTGCATGCGAATACTTCAAAACCACATGATCAGCTGCGCGTGGTCTGCGGTGTATTTGTTGCTGGTATTGAAGTATTACTACGGTAATTAATGATCTTATGGTATATTATTTGTTTTACTTATGGCTCAATTATTGCAAAAAGAAAATAACAAACATATGTACTTACATTGCAAAACAATATTCCTTTAATATATTTTCTGTTATGTTATTTGGCAATCTAAATTGATATGAAATAGGGTACTTGGTAGCATATCAAAAACCTTAAGTAAATTTCATTAATTGCTTTACATAGGCATTTTGACAATAACAACCTAGAAATGAGTAAGGGTGTTACTTGCCTGCCTGCAAATGAACAAGTGGACGCTTTGGAAGTTTCTGTGTGGTGTGAAAGGACCACGTACTGGACACCGGTGTGAAAAGACCTTAAAGAGTTAGAAGATATCAATTCTTGACCCTCACCTTCCAAGAAATGAAAGAGCAGCATTCATTATTTAAAAGTAACATTATTTTGAGTACTGTCATGAATTCAAAGGTGTTATAACAACAAGTGACTACATAAGATCAGATAGTTTGGAACATCTTTACTTTACAGCCTGAACCTTTATCCTAAAAAAACTGATTTAGTATCTTTGTCCAGTCAACAAGTTTATCCACAAAGTTGATACATATAAAGAAGAAAAAAGCTGAAGACATCAAGAGAGTTGTGTCATATTGTGGAAGAACACAAAGACTTTTTCAATGAACTTTTACAATGGCCAATTATAGAAGATGTCAGTGATGACCAGTTCTAATGATGAAGCATAAACAAAACCAACTCCAATGCAAATCTGTAATAATAATTTTAACATAGATTAAAGTTTTTTATGACTTGTGACTGATTCTGCCTATTTTCTGTACGAAACCTCCTTGGTTTAAAGCCAAACTATGAAAACAAACTTTATAGAGTGTTAAGGGACCTAAGTCAATAACATAAAAAACTTTCTCATGTAAGGTAAAAGGAATTTTAACAGTTGAAAATTCACCTGGCTGCACACACAATTATTATACCCTGGCTGGTAGGTCTATTTATGTATACTATCATATACATTTACCTAATTGTCAATAAATTAATAACAGAAGATAAACAGGTTTTTTAGATATCAAAACTAACAAGAAGGGACTTGGGTACCTTTTAACAATCACCCATTCATATTCATATGATATTTTTACAAGGAGTGTACTACACAAATTCTTTTCCATATTCTAATAATAAATCTATGAAACTGTGTTACTCGTAGCTAATATAAATAATATATATTTCAAGGTGTTTATAAGTTTCAAAAACATATGAGATCCAAGCCAAAAATATATTGCACTCCCATGCATGACAAATACATATATTAGACAAGGCCATTTATTACATAAAAGAAAGAATTCTGAATATTTTTAATAAACTAGGATTAAACATTCAGTCTGAACTTACAGAGATTTGATTTGATTTTTATACTTTGTTAAAAAAAATTATAACATGGTGCTATAAAAAGCTGTAAAAATAATTAAAATTCTTAAAACAATTTAATTCCCATGCAGTTAATAAATATAACATTTAGAGTTTTACCTGTACATTGCTTTGAATTACAGTATAATATTTTTGTATTTTACCATTTTATACCACAGGAAAGCATAAATGGGTCCTATCTTGTTTTATGTGTCTATGTATCTATAACATAAAGAGAGGTTATGTGTTCATCTTCTCCGTGAAAGAAGATCACTATGATGAAATTTTTTTAACTTATTAAAAAATAATTGAGCTAAGTTTTCTTATTATTTCGAAAGCCTAGACACCTCGATAGTTAAATAATCACTTACCAAATGAATGGCATCTGCCTTTCAGGTGTCAATTTTATTGAAATCCCTTACAGGAACCGGTTTCGGTCTTTTAACAGACCATCATCAGCCGATGAAACAGGTATCACATAACACAACAGATTCTCCATCGTCGGTGTTCGTCAAGATGAATCATTTAAAAAATCTATTTTGCACAATAATGACATATATTTAAAAAAAAGAACTATTTACACGATGTATTAAAAATTAAATAATGTAATGCAGGACACTAACAGCTGATTCATCATATGATTAATCGTGTAAATAGTTCTTTGTTTTTTTTTGTTTGTAAATATATGTTGTGATTGTGCAAAAAAAGATTTTTTAAATGTTTCTTCTTGACGAACACAGACGATGGAGAATCTGTTGTGTTATGTGATACCTGTTTCGGCGGCTGATGATGGTCTGTTAAAAGACCGAAACCGGTTCCTGTAAGGAATTTCAATAAAATTGACACCTGAAAGGCAGATACCATTCATTGATAAGTGATTATCCAAGTTTTCTCTCTTTAATTTTATTTTTGATTACAATCTTAAGATGTCAAAAATGATCCATATATTGGATCTGAAACAATGGTATAGTGCTAAAGAAAGCTGTGCCGGAACTATGCTTTCCAAGAAGTCAATTTAATAAATGCACAACACCTAAAGTTGCCTCTATATCGTGTGACAATCATGCGCTTGTATTCTGGATTCTACAAGCTGTGCAGGAACGGCGCTCCGGTTCCACTACACCACAGACTTTACAAAGAATTATACATTCCTTATAAGTAATGGCCTTACTTTTGGTTTATGACATGTGTATGCCTTAGCTCTGGGAGGAGTGATGTTGCAATCCTTCTGACCAAAATTTGAAACGAAAGTGACGTCATATTTAAGGACTTTTGTTTACAGGAACTGCAAAAACTTTCCTTTAGACATATCCATGACCTAAGCTATTTCCCAAAGGGAAGTAATTAACATTTTATATTATTATTATTAAGCGATGTGAGTAAAAATAGTTAACAAGTAAGACTTAACTTTCATTTTTCAAATAATTATCATTATTAATAAAAATTAATTAAAGTTTGTTTTTGATAGAAACATTTATCTTGTGAATTACATTCAACAGCTGAATTATCTCAATTTCTTTCTATACATTTTTTAAACTTATAATACCATATTACATATACTTAAAGACACACAGCAAATATTAACTCTAGGTTATTTACCTGCTATTTAAGAAGAGAAAGGCAATGACTGACAACACTGCTATTGCTGTTAAAGCCATCACCGTGTGGTTGCTGATAAAAAATGATCTTACCTAACCATACAAGTCTGTTGTAAACAGGCTTATCACTAACGAAAACTGTGGCAGTGTACCTCCTTGACATAGCGTGTGACCTTCCTCACACATACCTCTGTGGATGAGGGCTGACCCGCTTTAAGTAACCCAGGGGCACAAGGTCATAATAACAGTTGTTTTTCACCATTAGGAAATAAAATATTCAGAAAAAATATTCATAAAACAAGTTTTAAAAACTGAATGATTATCAGTTTAGTTAAAATAGAATAAATAAATATACATATAAAAATGGAGCAGCACAAGACAAATTCTCAAGAAAAACTGACAGAAAAATGATAACTAAAAGATCAAACAAGGAAAATGTCATTAGGTATAGTCATTTAAACACCAGGAAGTGATGTGTCCAGGTGACTTCTATATCACGCCTCAATTCTTCTATCCTTTCAACAAACTATAGTAGTTAACATTTTCATCAATTGAAACATCAAATGACAGCTATTTTTCGAGTGGTTTATGACAGTATCAACATAAAACCAGCTATCATAAATGTTGCAGCTTGTGTTCAGATTGATTTCTGTTAACCTCTCGTTACAGTTACATATAATCTTACAACTACAGATTATCTTCAACTTTCAACTACAATATCACATTTTTATCATTGTTGGAGTTTTTGATGTGTTTATCAGCTAATGTATGCTTCCGCAAGCAGATCGGAGCGGTGCAAAGAAGACCAACGTTGAGGATCTCTTCAGCACACCGCACTGTGTCAGAGCCTTGTTTTTAATTAAAACTATCTTATAATCCCTTTTTGGTCATCCTTAATGGAGGAAGAAACATCAATATTAGTTATTTGAATTTTTATTTTAAAATTATGAGTGCCATGTAGGAAAACATTTCAGAACTGGTAAAGTGCAAGTGCCTATGTTTCTACTGGTAGTCATGGACATAACTAGTGTTATAAATTCAGATTAATGTAAACCCCAGTTTCAGATTTTGTAAAATGATAAAAACATAAATTATTAAGATCCAGAATTTCAAACTATTTTTAAGATTCACATTTGTGTTGTAGTTGGCTTGTGTTTATTAGGCTAAGAAATTGAATAGTGGATGTTAAATAAAACCTCATAGTGGACTGTGATTCAACTAAACATTGAGTTGAATTACAGTGCTAAAGAAAATACAGAAAAGGACAGGTGGATCTAACTGACGATTTGTTACCACCCCTCTCCTGTTTAGTCTAATGTAGACACAGCTGGAATTCCCGTGACATAAAACAGACATGTGAAAATAGTTGTTTACATTAAGTCAATTTGTTTCAATACTAAACGGATGTTAATTAGTATACAGCTATGTTGTATTATTTTTCGTTAAGATTCCGCAGTTAATGTATGCTAATTGGTTTACTATCAATTAATGAATGAGAATGTGGATAACATAATTAAAATATACCTGTGAGTAATTTAAATGTCTTTAAAAAAATTAACTCCACCATGCAATACGAATTAAATTATGACATTAATCAAATAAATGAGAATAGGTTAATGAATAGGCTTTAGAACTACGTGATTTTGGGAAAATAATGTAATAAAAAAGTGGGTGAGTTTCTTGATCTGGAAGACAGCATTATATATGTTCAAGCTTTTTTTAATAATTTCCATTCCTGAGTAAACCATATAGGACTTAGGGGTCCGTTTTTTGTTCAAGCTCACTTTAAAAAGGTTTTTACATGGCTTGTAATAGAGGTTGAGGTTAAAAAAATAAACAAAAAATAACCTTCAATAATCAAAATTTGCTAAAAAATCCGAACATCAGATTTTTTTGGGAAATTAACAGGGGTAACGAGAGAGTTGCAAAATGTTATAATAATGATTTAATACCTAAGCTGGCTAACTGGCCAGAAAAGCCACTGAACTAGTTCATTAATGGTTGAAACTGGCTTTGGCCTTAACTACAATCTATAGTAAACCAAAAACGGAAGACCACTTCAATGACCGAGAGTTTACAGAAGCGGAAAATTTTCCTTGTTCAGGTTAACAAGTAACATAAGTGGAAGAAAAAAGGTACTTATAATTTGTAACAGCATGAAAATTTAAGCCTAAAAAAAATTTATATATATAAAATCAAGTACATGAATCCATGACTATTTTTGTTTCTGTCTTACAGCTCTTCGTAGAGTACATTTTATAAAAAAAATCAAATTGTAAAACATAACCAAGTGCAAAAAATAACCTATTACAAGCCCTGTATTTATAAACTTTAATTCCTCCCTTATTGCGTTGACTTCATTATTATAACACTTTCATTATTACACTTACAAAAATAATACATAAAAACACATTTGAATTTTGGCAAATGATTACTCCTGGTGTAGTGATGGATGTGTCATGATGCAGTTTCTCCTTCACTCAAATGTTTCCCAGTCAGCAAGTAAAATTACACAAAAATAATATTTGAAATAGATTTATTACTTTTAGATGCAGTATAACTTTTTTATACATTCTGAAATGGATAATGTTAACACAATACAGAAATTACAAAAGTAAAATACAGTTATTTCAATTTTTTAACTGTATGGCCTTTGAATTTTAGAGTATGTAAATAATATACATATTTTTATTACTACGGATCAAAGCTATTCCTTTGCATGGAGTTTCTTGGTTATTACATAAACCTGTCATTCCAAGAAAAAGCTCTTGGCTTAAATGAGTACCTTACATAAACCTGTCTTATTATTAAATTTTAATATGAACTTAGATATAACAGTACAGTAACAAATCCTATCTGTATATTGATTTTGATGTATCAAAGAAAAGGTAAATGTTGTGATTTAATTTTGAGTAAAAAATTAATTGTTGTTTAGTCATGCTTTTGATCAACATACGAGGGCAGTCCAGATAGTCTGTCACGTTTTGCGTTTTAGCCGCTAGGGGCGGGGCTATCACGGCAATTTTGGCGTCAGGACGTTCCTCCGTTCAGTGGCTATCCAGCCGTGCTAGATGGAGGTTCGTGTCACTCTTTGTTGTTTTTCAATAACAATTGAAAATGTGTGCCGCAATTCAAAATCCCGCGAGTTGTGAAGTACGGTCGGTAATACGGTTTTTGTTGGCTAGAAACAATAAACCAATTGAGATTCATCGCCAAATCTGTCAAGTTTATGGGAACGATGTTTACAGTGAAAGTGGAGTACGGCGTCTGTGCATTCAGTTCAAAAATGGCCGAACTAATGTTCATGACGAAGAACGAAGTGGACGGCCAAGCCTCGTGACTGACGACATTGTGAGTAAAGTCAATGACAAGATTAGAGAAAACCGCCGATTCACAATAAGAGAGCTATCGATTTTTTTCCCAGAAATTTCAAAAAGTTTATTGCACGAAATTGTTAACAAAAAATTAGGTTATCACAAATTTTGTGCAAGATGGGTGCCCAAAATCCTAACAGAAACCCACAAAAATCAGCGGATGGCTGCTTCGTTGTCATTTTTGCACGCTTACGACGAAGATGGTGATTCACTACTCGATCGCATCGTGACAGGAGACGAGACTTGGGTGAAGCACGTCAATTGTGAAACCAAACTTCAGTCTATGGAATGGGGTCACACAAACTCACCCAAAAAACCAAGAAAATGCCTTCAGACATTGTCTGCAAGGAAGATCATTTTTTGAATGATGACCGCGGGATTTTGAATTGCGGCACACATTTTCAATTGTTATTGAAAAACAACAAAGAGCGACACGAACCTCCATCTAGCACGGCTGGATAGCCACTGAACGGAGGAACGTCCTGACGCCAAAATTGCCGTGATAGCCCCGCCCCTAGCGGCTAAAACGCAAAACGTGACAGACTATCTGGACAGCCCTCGTAAAAGATGAAATTCTAACTTTGCATCACTGCCATTGAAAATGTACTTAAAGAATGTCAAATAACTGATGATTACTTCAGTATGAAGGACCAAGTAGTGATTCATGACTAATAATAAATATTACATAATATTCTTAAATAGAAAATAAAACATTCTGATGTTCTTTGGTATTTTCATATTTTTAGATAAACAATATGAACATAAAAGCATGTAAGATTAAAAAAATGTTTGTAAATTCATCATTTTAAACCAGCCAAATAATAAAAATTGAAGGTTAAACATCCTCATCCTGTAATATTTACAAACTTCCTCAAGATCGAACATGATATTTCAACATTTTTCATACACTCCTAAATGACAGTCTGCGGAGCTGTAATAAAATGAAGGGTGTTGGTCACTGTATTTATCACATTCAGGGAAGATTCAATGTTGAACATGGAGATATCCTTTTGGATTCCCCCAAACATGATGATCTCTCCCTGCCCAGGGACGAGGGAGTAAAGAATCGTGTGTTCCGGTCCACCAGCGGCCACGCTCTTGATGGGTAGCCAGGTGACGCTGTGGTCTGCGACCACGTTGGCTACGTCCATGACGAACATTGCCATCTTGGGTGGACTCTGCTTCTCCGGGAGCTTCTCCTTGGGCTGTACGTTACGTGAGATGCTGCGTAGTCGCTCCTCCATCCTGTGCAACACCTCCAGCTGCCGCTCTCGATGTTTGCTGCCCACACTGTTCGGCGAGGCTCTGAACGCTGCCATGTTGTTATTCATAGGCAAGTTAATATTGCGTGCACCACCGAATTGTGCATTTTTACTCCTTTCTGGTAAAACGGGGTCTTCCACTTTCTGCTGATTGGAGTTTGGATTCACATCTGCAGGTGTGTCGTCTTTACTACTTGAAGCAGATGGTTCTGCAGATTGGTTAGTTCTAGGAGTCAAACTTCCCCTTCTACCATTTACATTCACATCTCTGTCCACTGGGGGTGGAGCGATTCCTTCTGCTGACCTGTAAAAAACAGTTATTGTTAAGGATCCTAATTGATTGTTCTTTAATAATAATAGCTATATCTAAATAGTTTTCATTATACTTTTCAGTGCAACTGGTAATCTCAAATTTAGTGATAAGAATTGTGTACATTACGTTGATTTCACCTTCTAAACAAAGACCTCTGTGGTTAATTTTTGAAGCTGCCCCTTGGAAACTTTACTATCTTTCCACTAGGAAATGAAAGTATGCAAATGGATTAGAGTCAAACAGAAAGAGGGCAACACTGGAAACTATAAGAAATTCTATTAACCCCTTAACCGCGACGCCCGAGTATACTCGTGCAATGCTCTTGTACGGCAATCGTCAAATCCGAGTTAACTCGGATTTGATAGACCATTTGGCTGCATTCTAGAGGATTTTTATGAAACTACGTACGTACATGCCAAATGCTCTGCAGTATCAAATGTGCGAGGCTGCAAAAAAAAACTCTGCACTACTGAACTGCGGCGTGCCAACTTACGCTGTGGTTAAAGGGTTAATAAATCACAGAACATGAATAAAAATATCCCTTACTACACAACAGAGAGGTAAATAATCAAACCTTCAAAATTGCATTAAAGCAAATAAAATATTCCTAAAGAGTGAGAATGTACCTAAATTTCACTTATCAAAATACTAAATAAAACAATAGGACACTATGTCAAAAAGAGCAGGATCATTGTGGAGTTTTCTGGGCTCATTGACTTGGATAAGTTAACGAAGAAGCGGCAAAGTAACAAAAGGGAATTAACACCAGACTTCCGAGACAAATTATGCATAATTATGCAATTATGCATTATGAGACAAATTGTGACGACCAACAGTCCTAGGTTGCTTATAGTAGAATTAATAAAAAAGAGGACGGAAACCGGTATGAGTTCAGTGAACACAAAGAACACGGTCCAGTGTTATCATTCCATCCTCAACCTTTGGGCCCCGGTTTGACTCCGTTCACAAGGAAGGGAAGTGTGCACTATTCAACCCCAACATAATAAGGGAGGGAAGTGTACATGCTTCAACCCCAATATAAGGGAGGGCAGTGTACGCTCTTCAACCTCAAGATAAGGAAGGGAAGTGTACATGCTTCAACCCCAACAAGGGAAGGAAATGTACGCTCTTTTACCCTAACACAAGGGAGAGAAGTGTACCCTCTTCAACCCCAATATAAGGGAGGGAAGTGCACGCTCTTCAGCCTCAACATAAGGGAGGGGAGTGTTCGCTTTTCAACCCAAATATAAGGGAGGGATGTGTACGCTCTTCAGTCCCAACATAAGGGAGGGAAGTGCACGCTCTTCAATCCCAACATAAGGGAGGGAAGTGTACGCTTTTCAACCCAAATATAAGGGAGAGATGTGTACGCTCTTCAGTCCCAACATAAGGGAGGGAAGTGCATGCTCTTCAGTCCCAACATAAGGGAGGGAAGTGCACGCTCTTCAATCCCAACATAAGGGAGGGAAGTGTACGCTTTTCAACCCAAATATAAGGGAGAGATGTGTACGCTCTTCAGTCCCAACATAAGGGAGGGAAGTGCATGCTCTTCAGTCCCAACATAAGGGAGGGAAGTGCACGCTCTTCAATCCCAACATACCCACTGACCAACGTTCTTTATTAACCCATTGGCTACTCAATAAATTTACACTTTTGATGCACGCCGGTATCGAATTATTTTAGCCTTTTTCTGGGTTTAGCTTTATATTCAATAAAAACACAGAAAATTAATATTCACTATCCATATATCTAGCTGAATGTTTTCTAATTTAGTCCTACACATATTTAATTTTTTCATTGCCTATTTACACTATATAGGCCTAAAAAACTTTTTTTCTGTAACTGTAATCACTCAATGTCCAGTTCGACTGTTGAAGGTTAGGCCTACTTTTAGGTTATTCTACTTTACTTTCACAGCTGGAAACACTCAACTCATCACTATCTTTTCAATCGGAATTACCACTTTCATATAAAATTTGTCTAACAAAATCAGAACAATCCTCAGAAACAAGGAATGTATTGCTGCGAAATGACCATTGTTGTCGAAAACAAAGAATGATATAAAAACAATCAAAAGTCAAAATATAGCAGAGCTATATTTTGAATAGAACAATTGAGAGTCAAATACCGTAATACAACACTCAAAGACCTCCAAATACAATAATAAATTAACAGTTACGTCGATGACGGAAACTGCCCGTCATCGGTAGTTACGAGCTGCCGATCCCATGACGGGTAGTGCCAGTCGATGGTAGCCAATGGGTTAAATCTTATTTGATAAAAATAACATTATATATAAATTTTAAAAGGCATAATGAACAAGCAATAGTTCTACATACTTTTTACTAGCACTATGTAGCAATGATTTCACAAACATAAGCATATGAGTAACTGGTTGTAACACAGTTCATGCAAAAATATATGTATTTATTTGCAACTGTTATGTAATTCAAGGATGAATTATAGTTTCATAGCAACTCTTTTATTTAATCTTATTGTAAATTTGCCACTTTTTGGATCATACCTTCTAGGTAAAACGTCATCAGAAGCTTGAGGTCTGTGTTCAACTGGATTCCACTTGGACAAAGAAAATGCTGGCATTGTTGAGGTCGGATTTCGACCTATTGATACTACAAAATTGCCACTCTGTAAAACATAGAATAACCTTACTATAAAGTCTGGAATATGCGGATTAATGTGGCACGGTGTGAATACGGATAGCTGAAAAACTGGCTAATATGAAAATATAACAGGATATATGTCAATATCGCATAGACAACAATCATGAATGGCGCCTGCCATATTAGTGGTGTAAACTGCATACATCACCATACAAAAGGGCTGACTAATATCACAGGTGTTTAACGTGTCAAAATGTTTTTAGGTAACATAAAAAGGGTAAAAGAATTTTAGGTAGAAATAAAACACTAAAATTCAACAGGGAAACCGGTTTTATTTCATATTATTAATTGTTCAAATCTTGAGTCTACTGTGTTAAGGAAACAAATAATTAACTTTTCTTTTTCTGACCTCTTTTTTAAGATATTTAACCTAGATAATATCACCCGTACCACTCTTACCACTGTAAGCAACTTGGCGAAAAAACCCACACCACATAACGAGTGTGTATTCTTACAACATGTACAACAAGGTAATGTGATTGGTACATTTTGAAGGTGCTTAGGATGAAACTTTCTTTATAATAAATTACATTTATCACATCAGTTATTACGCTCGTCATCGATGTCACATACCTTGCAGGCTGGATGACACCACAGCTGCCCGTTGGATGCATGGCTCATGCCCCACTGGGCATTGGCCACTGACACCTGGGTCCACTGCCACACGTTGCCTGTCATTGTGAGTAGCCAAACATCACTGAGCAGTACACTGGGTCGACCCCCGCATCCTCCTGTGGTACAACACAGCTGATGGTCAGTATATTTGGCTCATGTCCCATTGACACCTGGGTTATTTGCTACTAGTTTCCTGCTATTGTAATTTTCTTTGATATTTGTTGGATTGGGTCAGAAATTGGCACTTATACATTAAAATTTTTATTACACCTAGCTATTTTGACTTTACAAATTTTCATTTCTATTTAGATTATATCTCTTAAAAAATTCAGTATTGTTGGATGCAATTCATAATTCATTAAGTTTTGTCTCTCTATTTTTGTACACCATTTGAAACATGTTTAGATTAAAAAAATTATTTCTTATTAATTGATTTGATTCTGTATATTTATGATTATTTAACCCCCTCACGGTAAAAAGGTAAAAAAACTCTGATTTGCAGGTGAAATGCCACTGCAAGTCAATCGACTCAGAAATCAACATGAGACTTGCTGCTCTCTATCGGTGGTTTTAGGAACTATTACGACTTGACCTGATGTTTAGCATATTATTTGAGAACTATGTTGACTTTTAACCCATTCCTGTCTGGCAGAACGGTCGACGCCTGAGGCCACCCGGGTTGAACGAAAATCGAGCCTCGTTCACTACGACCGCGCGTCACTAATAGCGTGAAAGAATTAACAGTAACTTCATGAATTATATGTTTTGATTTCTTTGCTCTGTTCCTTATACTCTTTAACAGCATATACAATCACTTTTAGCAAGAAAAAAAATTACTGTACTTTTTCACCAGTTCCAAGCTCTAGACTTAGAAACAAGTACCGTAGGTACTTTTGTTTCGTCAAATTTTATTTCATTTTCAAAAGATTCCTTTATTTCACTTGGCAGATTTACTTCTAGTTACCTGCAGTAATAAATAGTTAATGATAAATCTTTAAATAATAATCATTATAACTGTATTATCATTAATAAATACAATCGCTAAACGAATTGTGCGAACGAGAAAATAATTTACTGTTAATACGGAACATTTGACACTAAATAAGAATATAAAAGAGGACGCCAACACCATCTATGGGATGAGAAATGAACTAGAACACCTAACGGCGGAAAAAAGAACTACGTCGAAGTATAAGCAGGCAACGCACATTGTTTGCTCATAACCACCCCGCGGCCCGCGCCGTGGGACGCACGGCGCACGTCATTGGACATCTGTCTAGCGAAATACGCTGACGTACAATGTACGTCATTAGTCGGGAATTGGTTAAACAGAATGTGATCAGAGTGCCTCGTTTGTAATCTTTTTATTCTTAGACTTGTTAACAAGTAAAGCCGATCATTTATAATGACGGAACGTCATGCGGTTTACCATTGTATAAGATTGATCACGGGACAAAATGACTACTAAGTATTACTAGTATTAATATTTTTGTTATTAGGTAAAATATACAGCAAACAATTGAATATAAATATCACTAAGCACAAGCTACAAACGCTACAGTGTGCAAACATGCATTCTATCTGCTCGCCAATTTAATAGGTACGGAACTGCTGTAAGTGATACATGCTAATGTGACAGGGAGAGGGTTAAGTGGTTATGACTGGCTAATGAAAGGTTATTACCTATTATTAGCAGATGATTATCATCTATGGCGATTTGAGACTGATTATATCTGGGTACTGGTTTGAGACTCGAAGTTTCCTGTCTCCTCCAACTCTGAGTCAGGAAATTAAAGCACCAAATGTCGTTGGCACTGAAACAGATTTAGAACTATTATAGGTCTATGTGTGGAGTTAGTGAAATCTTGATGTTTGTCTAAACAGATTATTGGACAATAACCAATCAAAAGTAATTTTAATTGAAAATTTAAAGTTAACTCGACAACAAAATTAATGAAAACAAAATATGAAACTAGGTGTCATTCATTATGGAACATCAATAAGCATAATATAATCAAAATTCTGAATATTGTGTTAAAATAACCCAATAGCAACAGACCTTTGTACTCAGTGAATTTCCTTTGAACTATGAATTCCTTAAGATCATATAAACTTAGCTTGATCATGGTTAAAGTCACACACACACATTTTTATGATAGTGTGTTTATAAGTAAGTCATATAAACACTCTATAATAACAATATGGGGAATAAGTAAGAAGTTTGCTACCACAAGGAACAAAAATAATTACATTTTTCATGTCACATAGACAGCGATCGTGAACAGTGCCTGCAATAATAGTGCTACAAACTGATTGTACATGCTACTTGCTACATATAACAAAATTGACGCAAAATATCAGTGGTTTTACGTGTCACTGCTTTTAATGTTATTAAAAGTTGAAAAATTACAATAAATTCTGTAAAAACAAAAAAAATACTTCTTATAAATTTTAAGTCAGCAATAAAACACTACAGTTTGAAAGGAACACCCAAAAATGTCTTGTCAAGTCTTGATTCTAGAAATAATTCATTAAGTAAAAAAGTAATTACTACTTTTAGTAGTACTTGCCGTGTACTGCAGTTGCATCTGAAATTTTTAAGGTGAATAAGAAACTCACATTTTAACTGCAATTAATTGTTTTTGACCTGATCCGCCTGAATTCGGATCATTTGGATCTGGATAAACCAGACTTTATTGTAAATATATTCGTCACATCCAGGAACGGAAGCCGGTGGAGGGTGTTGGATTTTGTGTGTACCTTGTAGGCTACTCTAACCTGACCATGAGTACTTGGATTACAAGTATTACAATAAATTAAAATATTACCACAAATGTAAATAATCGAAAAGAAGTCAATTCTTTTATTGCAAATATACTTATAAAAATTATGTTACAACAAATAAGCAGGCTTTGCCTTGGGTAGACAAGTTACGAGATACTCTCCTACTCCAATGGATTTCCACCAACTAGGTGTTTAGCTCGGATGGAAATTAAGCCTCTGACAGAAAAAAAGAGACCAGAGTGGTAGAGAAAGGGCTGGGTTCACAGAGTCCGATAGCTTAACCGATAGCTTTGAGATAGATTAGATACCACAGGTATCTAAGTGTAAAGTCAGTGTCATTGAGCTTGCAAGGCTACAAGTATGACCATGGCGTGTCCTGTAATCCAGCTAATTGGAGGTCACAAATTGTGGATAGTTGCAAGTCCTAGTCGGTGGGTGTAGTGTTCTCTTGTGTGGATTAACATCCACACTATTGAATTCTACTTTATTCTGCAAAGACCATCCTAAGAATTAGACCAGTTCATAATTCAGAGGCAGTGGTTCGTATTCCAACTTAAACTGTAGGTCCCTTAGATATGCCATTGACTGTTGGGCTATTAATTAACAGTTCTGTCTAAGGAACATGTCAGCATTAGTCAGTAACAAGACTACAAGATCGCGCCACAATCATCCTACACTCATTTCTCATTCATACTTGGCTTAAAATACCTTCGTTGGTTGGTTGCCATTTCATTTAAAAGTATAAAGTAAAAGTATGAAGCAAAGATCCTAATCAAGCTACCTCCCAGTGACCATTTGTCCACATATTCCACCGAAGATGACCATTTCATCACCATGTACTGAGGCAGAGTGGCCAGCCATGGGAGGGGGAGACAGCTGGGGTGTGATCACGTAGCTCCAACGGTTCTCATTGATGTCATACACGTGCAGTTCATTAAACGTCCTCCACGCCTGCAGGACAGAGAAAGTGTTGGGTGAATGAATATTATTTCCTAATAAGCATTTGACTAATATTATGATAGCATTAGGCAACCTAACTGACTTAAACAATATAATATTGGAGGTAGTAAAGAATTGTGTGACCAAAAATGTTATGGCTGACATCTAAATTTAGTATATACATCTTATATATTGGTTCTAAAAAACATTTTCTTGTATTTGGTAAATGTATGTAATGTATTTTGTTAATGAAGAAGAAAACACCAGGACCTTTTGACTCAACTTCCTTATCCTTGTTGAAAACTGGGTGGTTCTCACACAGTTTGCACAGGATTTGAAGTATGTGTATCAAAGGTTCTGCTCAGGAAATCAACATCGAAATCCAGGAAAGAGGAAACCATTTGGGAGAAAGAGGAATAAACTGAACAAAAATATTGAAAAAAGCATAGGAGAAACTAGGAGGACAACGAAAAACAATTGAAGAGAATTCAAAAGAAAATATTACACTTTGATCAAAAGACAGAAATAAGAAGAGGATACCGAGAGATTCAGAAACCAGCAAAGTACGAAACAAAGAGAAGTGAATTGAGCAATCATCCCAGAGTCTGGAACAGAAAACATGTGAGCTACCAACACAAGGAAATAGAGGACCTGGAGTCTAGTGAGGTAGCCACAATGCATTTAAGTAGTACTAGCCAAAGTACCCGTTCTTCGCACGGACTAAAAAGGCTGAAAGGTGTAGGCTCTACTGATACATTTAAGATATTGTTAATTAATTCTTCATTGTTTACAAAATGACAAAACAGGAGTGTCTACAACATTTCAAAGTAACATATGTCAAATATTGGGAGAGGATAAGGAGAAATGTAATAGAGACAGTCGTCGGAAAAAAACTTAAAATCTACCATTCCGCTATTTCAAATAATTCACTAATTTTGATCCAGCAGTTTATCTGAAAAATCAACTTTATTTCTTCTTCTTCCCGAACTGTCAAAATATAGTGCAAACGGATGTTGTCATTAGAAAATGTAAACATTGAAACCTAGGCCGGTCACGGCAGCTCTTTCTTCTTCTTCTCCTTCTTCTCGAATTGTCAAATTTTAGTATTCACAGCTGTTGACATTCAAGTAATTTTATGTTTTCATTCTCTAAAAATGTAAACATTGAAACTTAGGACGTTCACAGGGCGTAGCCCGAGAGGATTTTAAGGAAATGAGTATGCCTGTGTTGCATGAGTTTAAGATCTACCTTTGTGTAAAATTTCAAACCGGTCGGTTCAGTATTTTTCGCATTTACTTGCCACAACAAACCCACAAACAAACATACAGAAACCACCTATTCTTTATAATATTATAGATGACACCTTTGTCAGTTTTATTATAGCCAGTTAGTCTATACAATAATTTGCAACACTTGAGGTAGGTTTTGATAAGTCTGGGTGGAATCATTTATCAATAAATAGTTTAACAATCTAAAATAAACTAATTAGATTAAATGTCACAATGCTTATTTTTGGGCCTATCTGATAGAAGTAACCAAGGACCTGCTTGAGAAATCTCCACGCATGCAGGGATAGTTGAACCTAAAACTTCCATTACGATGAGATCTATCATATTTTCCTAAAACAAATTTTTAAGACTTGAAGCTAAATTAATCTAGAATTAAAATGCTCTACATTACAGTAAGTCTGGTGCTATTTCCATGTAACAATTACAGTAAACTGGTGAACAGTTTTTGTTACCTAAACCAAGCATTTATCATGCTTATACTGAAAATGTTATACCGGTACATATTTTATTCTTTAATTTACAATATTGGCTACAAACATTAATCATTTGTGAATAGGATTAACCCTTTCAAGTTTAGGCCAGTAAGTGGACAATCTTGCAGAATAAAATTGTCTGGAAAAATGTATTTTCCAGCAATCTAATCAAACTTTTCTCCCTTTTACTACAGATTTTACCACTGGTGGTAATACAATGATTTTTTCAGCTTTAATGTTATGAATGTCTATCCATTTATATAAATATTATTCCCAGTATAGCTTAGTGTATTTAATTCCACTTCTCTTCTTTGATGTGCATTAGATGTAGAATCTAAAGGGGTAGGCCTATCTGTAGCTTATTCAATATGTTCTGTTTCCATATCATCTTCGAGATGGGTTTCTTCTTCCCCTGACTGTTCCGTATCCGTCTCATGGCCTACGAGTTTAGTTTGAGCATCACTTTCGTCCTTATAATTATCATTGTCCAGTTCACCTTCTATCACTTCATTAATTCAACTCAAAATAAGAGATTCTTTTCTTGGTTATTTTTAGACATTACACCATCGTTACACAAGTATATTACATTTTAGAACACAAAAACAAAAAGCACACTCAACAAAACCATAAAAATAAAAGGTTGTGCTGCCAGAAAAATTCTAACAATAAGAAGGACGTATCTGGTCCAGTGATTTCTATTAGCCAGCCGTGCGTGGTCAACTTTACGTCCAACCCCTTGAGAGGGTTAGTAATGCACAAAATAAGTTTAATGTTTGCCAGAAATAGAAATGGACACATCCCTGAGCCTCCTACTATGACAGACATACAAGTAATAAAAAAATTTCAATAGACCGATCAATTTTATTAGAAAATATCTTTGTGGTTTTATATTTCCCACAACAATAATCTAAACATCTCATATCAACTTATAGCTACTTAAAAACTGTTTCAAAATTAACTATTATTTCTATTCTTTTACTCTGTAATAATTATTAACTTTGAGACAAAGCAATGTAACATGAATGCAAGATATTACCTGATGTAGAGGGAAAGGTGTGGGGTGAGTCCACCCTCCGAACAAGACGAGAAGTCCCTCGTAGTAAACCAATGTGGCCAGAGCCTTGGGGGTGGGGTAAGTGCCCATTGTGAGAAGTCTAGACCACTTCCTGGAAGAGAGGTCAAGTTTCCACAAGTCGTTGAAAGTGGTGCTTGTGCAAGTGCAACCACCAAAAACATACATTGCGTTTCCTGAAAAAAGTTACAAATTACCACCACTCACCAGGCTGGTTATTTTTAAAGATTTATTTTGACATAAATCCCCTTCACACATGCTCCTTAACCATTTTCACAACCATGTGACTTTTTAAACAGAAACAGAAACTGAAACAACACTCTACTACAAGCGCCATGGACCCACAGTCTGCATTTCAACACAATTTCTTTTGCTTTTGAGTTTGTTGCTAGTGATGAGCACGAAGAAGATTTGGTTGAAAATAGTGACGGTGAACATTCAGAGTATTGAAACTAAGATGGGAATGAACCTTTGCCTATTGGAAAGCAAAAACTTGTTAAATGACACTATCTTGATTATATTTATAAATAGTTTATCTGACCTTAACTAGATATATTTTTTATAGCTATTAACTTGTTAGATTACCTTAGTTAATTTAAGAGAATAATTAAGTTAAATTACTTTAGCTTGGAACAAATAATTTTTAATAATATGTTATTCTTTTACTACTCCATTTTAACCTAAAAATAAGTGTAAAATGCAAAAAATCATAGAAATATAGGTGAAATTCCAAGTTACAGCAAACGCAGACTGGGGTCTGCACGCTTGTAGTAATCTAACAAGTTGCCATGTATGTAGAAGAGGGTTAAGAAAATTGCACTTTCTTGGATTTGTAAGTTAAAGTTTGCAAGTTCACCATAGTTAGAAACGCTGGTAAGCTATAAGGCACAGTGGTGTATTTTATGTTATGGTTCACTTCATAATCTAGTTATCAAATGAATCCCTGAGAGCATTTTGAGTCAAACCAGAAATCGGAACCAATTTTTTTTTGTTGGGATTTCAATTAATGATCATGGTTGATGATTCAGCAACAGATAAACTAACCAACTATTACAGTGTTGTCTAGCTTATAAAGCTTGACCCACACTAAACACACCTCTCAACTGAAATGTAATCATGTTAATATTAAGAAAGTTGTAAGTTTAGCTAGACACATGATTAATTCACCAATTAAAGACTTTTTTTGTGAAACTAGGTGGATACAATTTTAGAAATTGAGTATGATGTAATTTATTACACTGAATTGTATTGTACCACTGAATTGAATACAGTAAGTACCCTTCTTAACACGTTCACTGCTAAAAGCAAAATTATGAGTTCTTTAGGTGCTGACATAAAAACACATTAGCCATCGGGGAAACCGAGGGCGCCACAATGAAACTACCAGAGAACAAAATCTAACCTCTAACCGGTATACAATGCTACACCACGAAGAACATTCCTGTACCAGTGCTACCGCTAAAGAAAATCAATAATATGTGGGTTACAAAGCGCGTCCTGACGGCGGACGGTAGCAGCGAACATGATAATTATTTGAACATGAAATTATAGAAATGGTTTGTTAAAGGTTAATAAACTGCTGATTCCTGATCAAAAATGAAATAAAATGATTGTGGATGGTAAATTCACATCATAGTGTATATATGATAGGACATATGATGTAGGCAATGATTTTTTGCATAAAATGACCGGTGACAAAAATGTAGTATCATCACTTTGATCTTCAAACTAAATTTCAGGGCCATTAGAATGGATATCGAAAACATTGTTTGCATGGTTTTCATTGAATGTATTATTCCAAGCGATATGGTAAACTTAAGGGACATGAACAGCGCTTCCTCCCTTGAGCAGTATGGCAAGTTAGCGGTACCCCCAACCAATATATCCTTACCAGGAGTACAATCTACTACTGCTAGACTATATTCCTCCATTCAATTACACCAAATGACTGTAGGAATTAATTTAGTAACTTTTTTATGGTAGGCCTACATAAAACAATATCTCTCAACAGATAAATTGAAGAAATAATAGGCCTAGTTATATTCATGATTAATATAATTTTTTTTGTCTGATGAATTTATTTGTTGTAACTAGCATCTAAGAACTAATACCAATTACTATATTTATAAGTGACATTCAAAGTGAAAACATTATAAATTTAAGCTACATACCAAAACTACATGCTGAATGTGAATAACGTTTAGAAATGCTATGACATTTATCGGGCGGTGTGTAGTGCTCCCATTTAATGTTGAAATTAATGAGACATCGATTAAAGTTGGTTTTTTTGTGGTGAAGTACATCTGAAAAAAGTATTATTATAATTTTTTATGCTTTACACAAACCTAACGATAAGCCATAATATGACAAAACATGGTTATTATAATAACCATTTTTTGCACTTAACTTAACCTGTATGCATTACAAGTAACACATACAGGTAGGCCTATATGTAATAAGTAGAAATAAGTATGATTTTATTCTAATTTAAACCTTGTTGAAAGTCATTAAATTTTCTTTCTCATGACATCATCAGACTAAATCTAGACTAAAGTTTTTAAATAAATACAATACAATGTATTGATCCAAAACAAAAATTGAATAAAGACATTTAATAATAACATTTAATTTGTATTTGTAGGCTACTTATAGTTAATTATGTGTAATTATGAGATTCATAATTTGTACACATAGTGTGCTGCTCGTAAAATATATTTGTGTGTTTAGTTCCTGCTATATAAGTGAAATTATGTTTTGTTCTGAGGCATTTGAAATAAATAACCTTTAAATGTAATATGACATCAAATCAAATGAAATTCATTTATTGTCATCACCAAACATGTAGACCTAGTAAAGTAGTGTAGCCATACATTTTATATAACAAGGTACCTAGTATCTTTTGTCAAATTCACTTAATCTGTCAATAGAATAGTTGTCTGAAAATTGATTTGGATGGAGATTAGTAGCCTATGCAGTCTTGTTAAGTACAGTAATCATGTACTAAATTACTTCTTTGAAAATCATGAATGTTAATTTTGAAATAG
The DNA here is from genome assembly GCA_023375725.1 of Nephotettix cincticeps. Lineage (NCBI taxonomy): Eukaryota > Metazoa > Arthropoda > Insecta > Hemiptera > Cicadellidae > Nephotettix > Nephotettix cincticeps. The sequence goes on along the minus strand of CM041786.1, from coordinate 24,010,365 downwards.
CGATCTACCTAGGTAGGTACATTAAGGCAAGTATGAATGAGAAATGAGTGTAAGATGATTTTGGTGCTATCTTGTAGACTTTTTACTGACTACGGCTGACTTGTTCCTTAGACAGTCACTTTCCTTAGACAATTAATAGCCCAACAGCCAATGGCATCTAAGGGACCTACAGTTTAACATTGAATCCAACCCACTTTTACCTCTAAATTACAAACTGGTCTAATTATGAGGATGGTTTTTGCGGATTAATGTAGCATTCAATAATGCAGACGTTAAATCCACACCAGTGAATATAATAACCACCAACCATAGCTCATAACTATCCACAATATTGACCTTCAATACACCTGGATTACAGACCACATCCCAATAATTATTAGATTAAATTATTGAAATGGCGACCAAGGTAGGTATTTTAAGCCAAGTATGAATGAGGATTGAGTGTAAGATGATTGTGGCATGATCTTGTAGTCTTGTTACTGACTGAGGCTGACATATTCCTTAGACAGGACTGATAATTAATAGCCCAACAGCCGATGGCAAATAAGGGCCATACAGTTTAACGTGGAATCCGAATGACGGCCTCTGAATCACAAATTCGTCTAATTATGAGGATGGTCTTTGCGGATTAACACAGTATTCAATAGTGCGGACATTAATTTACACAAGAGAACACTACACCCACCGACCATCACTCACAACTATCCATGATTCGTGACCTCCAAGTAGGTGGATTACAGGATTGCCACCGTCCCACTCATTTGCCCTGTTGTAATAACAGATTACAACAGAGTAAATCAAGTTTGCAGAAATTTAGTAATCATTATAGCACAAACGTCAATAAATTGAATTTTCATAGGTACATATGTAAATAAATGAAACAAATATTTATATAATAAACAATGAAATACGTACAATGAAGAAACAGTTAGTAATACAGAGTTGCTTAAATAATAGTTTGCAGCAAGTCCTAACATTACCATTTAACATAGTCCTGATAGCCCTTTTTTGTAATATCAATTAGTTAATTATATGACAAGAATGGCCCCTACACAACAATCCCATAAGGAAAAAGGCTATAAATAACACATCGATGACCGCATGATTTTATCTAAGAAAATTGATAGTTGAATTTCAATAACTGATTGCTTGATGATTTTTTTTTATAAATTACCTAAACACACAGTAATATCCAATAGTTACTTTCGCCGATAGATAGGCTGTTAAATTAAGTACTTATACATAATCAATCCCAAATGTCATATGACATGTATTTTTCATCTTAAATAATAAAGTAAATTAGCTAGGCCTAATATGTTTTTATGGCATGGTATTCATTTTGTGCCATAAGCACTCTTTAGGCTAGTATTTACCATTTTATGAGGAAAAATTGATTAAATGCAGCAGGGCCTAGCCTATACAGGCTGAAGATATCTTCAATCAGCCTATAATAACTTCTAACAGAAGTTAGGGCTAATACCTAAGGCTAACAACAGCTTTAAGTTAGGCTTTATTGACAAATCACTTTATTGAAATTACGTTTTTTTTAATGAGTAGGTCCCTAAATAAAAAATAAGTACCTAACATAAAATCATGAGAAACTGGTAGTCGTTAATCCTGAAAATTTATTTGATCATTTACTTAGTTACCTAATCTGCCCTAGCACATGCTGCTAAGCCCGTTGGAGTAAAGCTTGATGCAAGACAACTAGGTCTGATTGTTTTTAAAAAAACTATTGGCACTGTTTAAACATAACTAATAATGGTCTCATATAAATACTGTATTGATTTGCTAAAGATTAGGGTCTTCATGCATGATTAGGAAAGATTGTTATGAAACTATATCCATAAAATCAAATAGGCTTATCAGTTCTATACATGAGGCTTCAAGTATACTCAATCTCTTATAACTAGAAGAAATAAACATAAGAATATAAAACATAAGTTTACATACTTATAGCACTCTTATTCCATCTTTTACAGACTAACATGCACTTCTTCAAATCATCATAAGGTCTTAGAAGACTCAAAATATATTCAAGAATTTCATCAGGTAAATCATTCACATGACACCTTTCAGGTTCAATTGAAAAATCCAAATTGTCACTGCAATGATCCATGTTTCATAAAGTAATTGAATAGGTCTATATTAAATCTAAAAACAAAATTGTTTTCATTTTTCTGTATCTAAAATATGCCCTAAAAATTACAGTTTACATCAGTACCGGTAATTAGAATCATAAAACACATTCACTTTAAATTTAAATAACATTCTTGTAAAATTTACATAAAATTTTCAATGAGCTGAACACAAAACTAAGAGAGTGTCTCCACAATTCAATTATTGTTGGCAACTCAATGACAGTTATGGTACAAACGAAAACAAGAACAGAATTTACAGTTCATGGTAACCTGGGTTTTCACTTTCGTTATCGTACAATGTAAGAATGAGTCTAGACGCGAACAAATCAGCTGGAATGAGTTACAATCAAAGGTATATATGGTAATTGTAAAAAAAAAACAGAGTTGTCAGGTGATCCAAACTGCTGAAACAGCTGATAACTGAACTGATTTCATATGTTCATTACGAGTTTAGCAGACGGTTTCTAAATCGATGTCGGATCCATGTAAACATAAGACTATTTTGTAGTAAGGTTAAGTTTAAAATAAATGAATTTGTCTGTAGCCTATGCATTCTCTAATCTAAATTTTTATTGAAACCATTTACATCTCATCGGTGAATTATTATATAAAATAAATTGTGTTGCTGGTTTTGACCGGGCTGAAACCTAACCTAAAAACTAACAGAAATAACTATAACTACCACAACTCAAGCATGGAACAAGTATTTATTACATTCCAGAAATTTATGGAGATTCTGCCTAAGAAAAATGTTCCTTTAGGGAGATCTCACAAGGTAAAATAGTTTTAATTCGTTATTTAATTTAATTATTGAATCTGCATCTGTAGTTTTGTTGCATCTACTTGCTAAATTTTATTTAAAGGAAGTGGTAGAATACATCTTGTAAAATGTTAAATTTAAATTCTATTTTATATTCAGACAAGGGTGCATAATTCATGTTGAATGCTGTGTCCTGCAAGCTTTTTAATAGTATGGTTAAAATTGGTCCAGTAATTTATTATCCTGACAAGTTAATCAGTAGATATTAGACTGTTCATTATTTAACTGGGACGGGTGGCATGTCCTGTAATCCAGCTACTTGGAGGTCACACATTGTGGATAGTTATGAGCGACGGTCGGCGGATGGGATATTCTCTACGGATTAACATCCGCACGATTGATTACTGAGTCCATCTGTATGTGCCATTCTCATAATTAGACCAGTTGGTAATTCAGAGGCAGTGGTTCGGACTTCACATTTAACTGTAGATACCTTAGATTGTTGGTCCCTTAGGCCATTGACTGTTGGGCTATTAATTAGCTAAACAGTTCTGTCTAAGGAACATGTCAACCTTAGTCAGTAAAAATACTACAAGATTGTGCCTCAATCATAACTCATTTCTCATTCATACATGGCTTAAAATATCTTGCCTTGGGCAGGTTTCCATTTCAGTAACTAACAAATTATTTATTAATAATGAACAGTCAAAGAAAATAGTCAGTAACTAATTTTTATAAGAATTCATTACACTCACTCTTCATTCATATTTAGTTTAAAATAGGCCTACCTATGTAGATTGAGAAGAAATTGGTTTAAGTTATTCATTAGTTTATAAATTGGCTATAAACTGTTGAAATCAAATAATAAACATAGTGCAGGTGCAAACGAGATCTTTAAATGGTTTATTTATATGGGACAAGTTGTGATCTTCAGCAGGGATACTGTAGTTTATTTCTGTTTCAATTATCTACTTTCTGACACACAAGTGTATCATCTTGAAAACCGAAATGTTAATTTTGGAAGTAAATATAGGTTTTCTTAATTCGATTATTATTTGTATTATGCTTAATAATTAATATGTCATTTGCATTATTAATTAGATTAAGGTTTATTAAAGTCCTTAAAATATATTACCTTATTTTTATTGTTTCAATATGGCAACAGTTTATTGATTTTACGATACTTTCAGATTATTATCATCTCTCTGGGCAGTATAGCCGCACTGGGAATTTTGGCCAGATACTTTCGTCGAAGACGCTATATTTTCAAGAAAGGTCCATTGAAAGGCGCTGCTAAACTTAGAATGAATTTAACTGAAGGTAAAATATTATTTAGAAGAATTATTCTAGTAGAAATTTAAAAAAAATGCTAACTTCTAGACCTTGTTACAATGAAATCTAACTTCAACCGCATTGACTACTTCTATAAAACAAGTCATCTTATTTAGTTTATATGTCTATGAAATGAATCACAAGGAATGTAATAGTAAGGTTCTCAAGACAGGATCAATTCATCAACAAAATCAAGAAAAATAATTTTAACTCATCAGGAGTAAAAAAGTCATTTGCAGGATATGATAAGAGAGTTTTATATACCAAACAACCTCACAACAGTTTTTGGATTTAGTAATGGCAGCAGCTTAGCAGCTTTTTTTTGTGTATTTCTACGCCAGTGGCATTTTTAACGTTTTGATGGGGAACGGTCCAAACCCCGTTCTTTCTTAGCTTCTATTAGCCTACTCTGTTTTGATACTCCCTCTAGAGTTCTTGCAGGTCATGGTCTGTAAACAAGTAAAAAAAATAGTCAAAATATAGTTAAGCACAAAGGAATTTTATTTGATAGAGCCAGAAACCTCTGTAAAAATTTGTTTAGGTGTCCAAAGATGCAGCAACTCAAGTGAATTGAACTGTAGCTTAATATGTAGTCTACAAGTTCTCAATAGGATAGAGAAGTCGACAGTACGATTTCCAGGATCGAACAAGATGACACCATGGTTGATTCCTATAGGAAGAATTTTGGATGAATAATAATCCATTCTCAACCACTCCCAGATCAGAAGTTGTTGAGACTACTGCAGACTCTTAACCAGAAGTCCTGGTTAAGCCTCCAGTACATCCTGTCATCTTGGATTTTAGTCCCATAGAAACAATAATTTTGTGACTGCATTATCATGATCACTTTAATTTCATTGAAATACGGTCATGGTGACAAATTAAAGGCAAATTTGTTATCTAGGGAATTCAATTTTCTATACTTTAAATTTTGCTACTACAAAAAAGTTAATTACTTGTTATTGCTTGGTTATGATATTTTCCAAGAAAATAAAGTGAAAAAAATGTAATCACTTTATCTTTAATTTGACACCTCAACCACCTTTTACAAACAGAAATGATGTCAAAATTAACATTGTTCTTATCTGACTAAAATGAAATATTTTGCTGTTAAATATGAATTATTTTCAACCGTAAGCTTTTATTTTGCTATTTATTAAGCTTATTTTGATAAGCTTTTTAGACAAAGTAAAAGTATTAAATGCATATGACAGACGGAGCGAGCCAGGCTAGCACTCGGCGCAGTGGCAGCCCCAGTGTGCGCAGCCTCCATCGTCAGGGCTCCCTGCTGTCGGGACTTTCAGATCGCATGTCTGCCGCATCGGGCTCCCTGCCAGGGGTTGCACCCGGGGATACGACACTTCTGTCGCCCCAGCAGCTTGGAGTCATGGGTGAGTACTCTCGTTAGATGATTTTCTGTAATAGTGTTACTTCTTACTTTTTCAGATTATCCACCAACATCTTTTAACATGCATTAACATGATTTTTTCAACAAGTTATAAAGTTTCAAACATATTTATTATAAGTTCATTTCCTACTTCTAGATTGTTTGCTACAATTAACAATCAAAAATCAAAGTTTCTTACTGATAATCCAAGTCTGATATATTGCTTATGTCCATTTCAACCTCACAGGGTTTCTGCCCTCACCCTTCAGGTTCCTGCAGTCCGCTTGCTTGATTTTAACCCTAGAAGTGGCAAGTTTTTTACTCTTAACTGTAACATAAAAATAATTACTAATATCTTCTTGAAATATCAAAGCTTAAACAAAAAAGCATAAAACATGCCCCCCCCCTTATAACCACTAACCACAAAAGCAAAAAAGGTGTCCACTGCAATCCCAATTAAGCCTACAAATGCCGTCAACTTCCACCCAAGCCGGCCACCGTTCATTTAAGGTGGGCCCTCCTCTCCGCTATACCACACATTTGCAAGCCAAATTGGGATTGCTCATCGTCAGGATTTGAACCCTAGCTCTTCCGAATGGCTAGAACGTTATGCTCGTCAGCGTAGCGCGTAAGCCGGTTCAGCCACTCAGTGCATAGGAGTAGAAAGCGCTTACTTGGTTATAGACATGCCCGGTGGCAGGCTAGTGCACTACAAGAGCAGGTTCGGTTGCTTGCCCCTAGAGGGCAACATGGTCACGTAGGCGCTAGTGTCTAACAAGTTCACTAAACTGACGACAGATGCCTCCACCTGCCACTTCTTATTGAATATGTAAATGCGTCGTGAATTACGACTTTGCCAGTTCTAGGGTTAAGCTAGGAAAATAAGTGTAATGTTTTTAATACTAAACAAGACAAAGGGTAGAAACCTCAAGATGATGCTGGGCATTAGTATATCAGTCCTGGATTGTTGTAAGGTATTTTTATTTAAGGTTATTACACATATTTTTAAAACCAATTTGACTGAATTAAAAATTTTAGATACGTATTATGAACACAAAAAATATCTAGTCACAGTGGTAAATAATTATATTATTTTAACCCTTTGAAAGCTATGGATTTTTCGTGTATTTAAAAATTTACACAACACCAAACAAACACAAAAACATTTCTTTCGCCCTTAACAACAACCAAACCTTATAAGAAGCAAAACAGGGGCCCACAGCAAAAATTGAGCCTACAAAAAATGCTGTCAACTTCCACCCAAGCCGGTCACTGTTTATTTAAGGTGAGCCCTCCCGCCTTTGATATGTGTGTACCACACATTTGCAAGCCAAATCGAATCCCAATTTGGGATTTTTCATAGTCGGGATTCGAACCCTAGCACTTCCGAATGGCGTTCGACATTTTACTCGCCAGTGATATGCCGTAAACCTCTCGGCCACCCGTGCATAGTCAGACATAGCGATTAGTTGGCTATAAAGCAACAGCAAAACAGAGAACTACATGATTTAGTTCTAAGCTCGGCTAATAGGTGGCAGATCGGCAGACCCCCCCAAAAGAACAGTTTCACTAAATCGTAGATTGTCGACATTTGCCACTTTACTAGAAACTTATGACAATTTATCGTTCTTTAGCATTCAAATGATTAAAATCCTTGTCAATGTAGAGCTCATTCGTCCATTGAAGTAGCCCCATCAACCTAAATCCTTATGAAATCTATTTAAACCTTTTGGAATCATTTAGTTAACTATTCAAGCACTATTCAAGTTAAGTATTCAGTATAACTTCCAATGAGCTGGGTCCCAGGTCTGGCATAGAGACAGTACTATTATTTATTCTGTTTAGAACGAGCAGCTAAAGTACAAGAAACCATAGAGTAGAACAATATATAATGCTGGTAAAAATGTCTGTTTCATAGCAAGTAGTGACTACTTCAACACTTCCTAGAGCATTGACACAATCTCTTAAAGTTGTTTTAACTTGAATATGATTGAAGGATGAGAGTGATAATTTTGATGAAACTATATCTCAATTGAAAGTTGATCGATGAACTTTGGTATAAATTATACCTAGTAATATCCATGTCTTAAATTAAAATAAAAGTAAATAAATGTATTTTGGATAAATAAGAACACTTCAACTAAAACTCTTAACATTCAAAGTCAAACTATGAATACTAAACTATCTATAGATACAACTCAGATATCTAGATGCAGCAGCTGTACATCATGTATCAGAAATGGTTATTTAGAGAATATTTTCAAGAAATATTGATAAAATATTTTATAAAATACACCTACCATAAATCTAAATCTCAGTACTCTGCTTATAAGGGCCTCAACCATTCTTCCTCCAAGCTCATGTTATGTTGCTCAAGCTCATTCATATTTTTATCACTCATTTTCAGATACATATTATGGTTATCAATTTTGAATACGTATATTTTACATAAACTATCCTTCAAACTAGTAACAGTTTATTGAAATAGTGTATGATGTCTAACTTTAATACAAAAAAAGTTTTGTTTTTATGTTATAAACGTTATTAAAAATTGCGTTTAATTTTTGTGAACTCATAAGCAATTTGTATGAATATTTATGTTATATCAACATTACCAATCTTAACACATTCTACCAAATATCTTAACAGTATTTATTTGATAGCATCCTGGTAACTATGTACTCAAATATTGTGGTTTCTCAAAACAATCAATTTTATTTCTAATATCTCAACAACATAACATAGTTAATAGTCTGACAAATCATTTTATGTATTTTATGCGGTCATAAGAATAGGTGAGAATATCGTTCTGATAAGCAAAACATGTAGTGGACAAACCTATATGTGAACTGTCATAAGACGTAAGGTAATAAATTGCTCTAAATATATTGTTCGGATCTAAAATAATAGACTTTACTAGTACTTTCAATGAACTTTAAACTGCACTTTCGGATAATCGAAACAACTCTGTAATTGGAACAGGGTTTGTTCCCAATTGGTTCAGATTACCGGGACTCTGGTGTAGCTTATAGTCACTCCAGATGAAGATTGGAATTCCCCGTTCCTATGGATAGGGGATCTAGCACGCTCTGTCACAGCTTGATATGTTCATCTCAGATAGGAATTCCTCTAGTGAGACAAGGAGGAAACACGGTTTAAGAACATGACAAATACTGAACACAAAAAAAAACTAACCCACATATTTAGGTAGTGCTTTAGTGTTTTGGTAACTTCATTACCTCCAGAGACATTGTGTCATTTTAAAACACTACGTGTTTTCAAGATAAGTTGAAAAAAGATCACTTAAGAGGCCTTTTATTTATGCGTTTTCGAACGTGTGCCGTGTAGGAACCAATGTTATGCCCAACATTTCCAGATGTTACCTGTAGTTGGATGTTACCTGAAGGTCAGTGGAAAAACATACATGTTGTTACAAGAATACTACTCGAGATATTTGGAAACAATTCAAACCAAATCTACGAATGTGCGTAGCTCCATTCATAATCGAAATAATATTTTCTCCTGGTTTAGTGTTCTACAAACATTGAGATGTGATAACGTCGCTTCCTTGGGCAGTCAAGACTCTGGCGTTTTTGCAAGGGACTGGTAACCTACGATCAAGACTAGCAATCATAACTATCCACAATGTAATGGGCTAGCTGTATCAGCTGTGTATACTGCTGTGGATGCTTGATTATCCTCAAGTGTAAGAATTTGTACGTGAGATTGTTGAAATATCAATCCACACCAACTAGAGAATGGATATTCTCTCTCATAACTCTCATGGGTGGAAAACTAAGAGCTAGCTACTGTTCCAATTGCAACTGGGAACTTAATTCCAAAGCTTCTAAAAAGCAATGGTTTAACCGGAAATATGACACTAAAGAGAAGAATCAATTAATTGAAACAAAGACATGTGGTGTATATGAGGGAAAAAGCCACAAGTGGAAAATTGTTCACACACCGATCCCAATTCATACATTGTTGAGATGGTAGATGTCTTTTACAAAGGAAATGGATACACCTTATTCCTTTCTGAAAAGTTCCTAGCCCATGTGTTGTTTGTTAACTAAGCTACATTTCTTTCCGTTATAGATTTTTTACACGATCGCTAGAGCTTATCATTGCTAGAGATGAACTTGGATGTTCGAAAAGTAGTTATCTCTTATCATTGCCGAAAAGCAATGATAAGAGGCCGTGTGAATGGAATCTATTGTGATGCACTGTGAGTGTAGCTAGACATCACCCTGCAACAGTGTACTGCTACATCCGAATGGAATCTATTGTGATGCACTGTGAGTGTAGCTAGACATCACCCTGCAACAGTGTACTGCTACATCCGAATGGAATCTATTGTGATGCACTGTGAGTGTAGCTAGACATCACCCTGCAACAGTGTACTGCTACATCCGAATGGAATCTATTGTGATGCACTGTGAGTGTAGCTAGACATCACCCTGCAACAGTGTACTGCTACATCCGAATGGAATCTATTGTGATGCACTGTGAGTGTAGCTAGACATCACTCTGCAACAGTGTACTGCTACATCCGCCGTGTGAATGGAATCTATTGTGATGCACTGTGAGTGTAGCTAGACATCACTCTGCAACAGTGTACTGCTACATCCGCCGTGTGAATGGAATCTATTGTGATGCACTGTGAGTGTAGCTAGACATCACCCTGCAACAGTGTACTGCTACATCCGAATGGAATCTATTGTGATGCACTGTGAGTGTAGCTAGACATCACCCTGCAACAGTGTACTGCTACATCCGAATGGAATCTATTGTGATGCACTGTGAGTGTAGCTAGACATCACCCTACGTAATTTCGAGCAACAGTGTACTGCTACATCCGAATGGAATCTATTGTGATGCACTGTGAGTGTAGCTAGACATCACCCTACGTAATTTCGAGCAACAGTGTACTGCTACATCCGAATGGAATCTATTGTGATGCACTGTGAGTGTAGCTAGACATCACCCTACGTAATTTCGAGCAACAGTGTACTGCTACATCCGAATGGAATCTATTGTGATGCACTGTGAGTGTAGCTAGACATCACCCTACGTAATTTCGAGCAACAGTGTACTGCTACATCCGCCGTGTGAATGGAATCTATTGTGATGCACTGTGAGTGTAGCTAGACATCACCCTACGTAATTTCGAGCAACAGTGTACTGCTACATCCAGTGTAGCTAGACATCACCCTTCGTAATTTCGAGCAACAGTGTACTGCTACATCCGAATGCTTGATGTTTATGTTATGAGACGATGGCGCAACTTTGCAATGGCTAACAGTGTATCTCTGTTACGTCAAAAGACAATAATTAAATTCTTATGTTCCAAAAAGTAAGTTATTGTATTTTATTAACATTGTGTACGTTAATATTATACATAGTAATATCCTTGTCTTCAATTAAAATAAAAGTAAAGAAATGTATTTTGGATAAATAAGAACACTTCATATAAAATTCTTAACATTCAAACTATAAATAGAAAAAATATTTATAGATACAACTCATATACCTAGATGCGGCAGCAGTACATTATGTATCAGGAATATTTAGATAATATTTTCAAGAAATATTAATAAAATATTTTATTATTTTATTTATAGCTTATGTTACATTGTGTAACTTTGGAAGTGTTTCATGTCTGCAAAACGTTACAATGATAGTTTTTTGTTAAATTACATGTTTTTGTGAATTGTAAAATGTAATATATGTGAAAAAATCTTTTAAAATACTGGAGTTATAATGATTTCAATTTGTTAGGTTTATCAGCCACAGCCTGTATAAAAGCTTTAATAATAATATGAAAATTTATATTAAAGTTTTAATTTGTAATGCCCCTTATCTTTATATATTCTAATGAAAGAGGCATGAGGATAATTATGCCCCCTGCAAATCAAAAGAAAATTATTGTTGGGTTTTATACACCATGCTTTTTACTCTTCTAAAATATTCTCAGTTACGCAATTCATTTTTTAATATATTTTTCCTTAGTCAGCTATTCAAGTAGGATGGGACATAGTCCTCGTTTGTAGATGTAAGAGCAAAAGTACATTTCCGTTGACAGTTGCAAATTACCCCGAGCTCACGGGCTTCTACAAACATTAAAGCCCCCCTCATTCATTACCACTTGTTATTTCATGCAAAGTGTGTCTCTTTCAGACTTAAAAACTATGTCACTTAGAATGCAATCTGTTTTAATTATAAAGGAAACCCATTTGTTTACTCCACTCAGTACCTGCTGAATATGAGCAGTATTTGTTTTATATTATTTTTTTACATAGATAGTTTATTCTTTCTGTTAAACTTTGAATTTATTTAACTTTTAATTATAATTACTATTAATATTGAATATAATAATGTATTTTTATGATCAATATTAACTATAATTCAAGTAATTAATATTTTTAAATATTCGATTTCATCATTTATTAGCTCTGGATTAATTTATGAGTTGTTTATAATTATCCTGCAACACTTTTCCACTTTAAACAGAAAACGATTGTGTTATTTTTATTTTTGACATGGATATGTCTTAGCTCTGGGGGGGTGTTGGTGATTTTTAAGATGGAAAACATGTAACAGGTTTCCATAGAAACTACCAGAAATATTGTATTGAATTTAAATATAAAAGAATAAGAACAGCTGTTTAGATGAAAAAAATATCCCCTTTAGACATATCCATGATGTAACCTATTTCCCATAGGGAAATAAATACAAACATTTTTGTGTATTTCTTTGCCAGAGGCATTTTTTAACTTTTGATGGGGAACGGTCCAAAAACCCCGGTCTTTTTACCACCTAACATTGACCTGTTGTTAAGAAGCATCATTAATTAATAGCCCAATGACAAATGGTGACTGGGTCCAGATTCGACCCTTGCGGGATTCGATCCGGCGACCTTCAGTTTTGAAGGCGAGTATTATAACCACTACACCACCCAGCCAGTTTTGAAGGCGAGTATTATAACCACTACACCACCCAGCCAGTTTTGAAGGCGAGTATTATAACCACTACACCACCCAGCCAGTTTTGAAGGCGAGTATTATAACCACTACACCACCCAGCCAGTTTTGTTGTATTGTAAATAATTGTGCAGTTTGCATAGTTAAAATGTTCTGTAGGAATTCGAACAGATATTAAAAAGTGACAAAATCTGTACAATTTAAATGTGAAACGAGTATTACGAATATTACATGACTAAGTAATATTGCTGTGTTACAGAGGTAAATTTACCTATCAAATGATTCTTTGATGGACAAAGGTACTTCAATAAATAAATGAACTTTTTCATTCCATTGAGTGAATTTAATTTTCTCTACGCTTATGGTTTAAATGGAGAAGCCAACCTTTTGAACAAAGTTTTATTTCAGTGCAGAGAGAAAATTTTAATACTGTATACCCAATGATGATTTTTTACACATAAACAGTTTTTGAATAGTCAGATTACTATATCTCTCATTCACTTTATGAACTTATTGCTATTCATCATCGGAAATCGATCAACAATAATTTTTTTAACTACTAAATTCAAAGTCTCAAAGTCGGAGTGTGGTATTACAACCATGGTTATAGACCATTGCATCTATCAATACACTACAAATGCTATTGGCATACAAAATACAAAAATAAAAATAAAATAGATTTTAAATTAGATGAACCTTAGCTTTAAAATAACCTCACAACAAACAACAACCAACATGATTAGTCGAGTGGAATCTTGTAATTCAAGGGACGTTGGTTTGATCCTGGACCCAGCAAAGCTGGCCAGGAACTGAGACCATAGATCTCTCTTGATATTTTGTACAACCACCGGAAAGAAAGATTTTTTGAAGATCAGGAAAGACAGTCTGGGTCATCTGGGGAAGGAGAGACAAAAACCCAAAATTCGTCCAGCCTCCGGGACCTGATGTCTTGCCCGAGGGCTGGGTTACCAAAATCAATAATGGGACTCAGACTGTGTAAAAGTTAGCATTCTCTAAAGAGACACGGAGAAGCCTAAAGTACTAGGAAGCTGTTCATTACCTAAAAATTATGCTCATGGCTCAAAACCCGCCACAACACATGACAAAAATCCAACTGGCCAGTTTTCCCAAAATTTTTTTTGTAAATGTCAACATGAGTGTCCGATTATGTGGTTTTATGAAAATTGACGACATTTTCAATGAGGAATCAACTTGATGCAACGGTATACTCAAAAACTAGTTTTGGAGGAGGCTAAACGGGGTCCCTGAACTCCCTCGGCCAACCAATTGAAAACTTGTTACTTAAAAAGTAACAAAAATTAAAAAAAGATCTTTGCTCTTTGAATGCAAGTTTTGAGTAGGAATTAATGATAAAAATCCAGCAAAATAAATAAAATTTTATGGTTTTAACTGGATATTTGATTTACAATCCATCATAAATGTACAAAACAATAAGTAGATATTATCTACGTAAAAAAGTAACATTAACTTGAATTATTTTTTAGTGCCCGCCAGTGCTAGCAGTAAAAATCATATTTGTAGCAGAACAATTTGATATGTAAAAGCTTCATGTTGAGAATCCAAGCAGCAAGGCTAAGATATTGTAGAATTGTCTAGCAAGTTGATAAAATCTTTCTATAACACCTGTTTTAGAAAACAAAATTGAGTCTTCTTTGGGTCTTTGTCAGTATGGTTAATACACTTTTTTCTTAAGTATGTCTTGATTCTTGAAAGAGTGGAAAAAGAGCGTTCTGCTGTGCTGGATGATATAGTCTTTTATAGTGGTTGATAAGTTTTCAGCGATTAAACTCTTAAGTAGGATATGAATTTTTGGAAAGATTGTTTTATCATAGATCTTTAGCAAATTGGATCTTTTCCGTTAATTCACCGCCACTACTTTTTTGGCTGATTCTGTTAGTTCACCACCACTTGCAATATAGTATACAGGAAAACATATGGTCATGAGTATTTAGGAGTGGTTGGTTCGGGTTTTGTCTACAGTATTATAGAATGTTTTATCGCTTCTCGATAATAGAACCGCGCAGCCGACACACCGGCCAGTCTGATTGACAAGACACAACAATGGACTTCTTGTGTCTCATGGATGAATGTAGAAATAGACATTGACATACAGTGCTCTGGAGAGTTAAGTTAGGTTGGTTATTGATAATATAAAAAATTATTAATGAGATATCGATAACCAACCTGGGATGGTGGCGTCATCCTGTAATCCAGCTACTTGGAGGTCACGAATTGTGGATAGTTATGAGCGATGGTCGGTGGATGTAGTGTTCTCTTGTGTGAATTAACGTCCGCGCTATTGAATTCTACGTTAATCCGCAAAGACCATCCTCATGATTAGACCAATTCGTAATTTAGAGGCCGTGGTTCGGATTCCACGTTAAACTGTAGGTCCATTGATTGCCATTGTCTGTTGGGCTATTAATTAACAGTCCTGTCTAAGGAACATGTCAGTCTTAGTCAGTAACAAGACTACAAGATCGCGCCACAATCATCTTACATTCAACTCTCATTCATACTTGGCTTAAAATACCTACCTGTAGTATGGTCGCCATTTCAAATAATCTAATCTAATCTAAAAGTATAAATAGTATTGGTGGTGAATTAACAGAAAATATCCATAAAATCAACTGAATTGACATGTTCTTTCTATGGAGAAAAACATGCCAAACTTTCTTCTTTTTTGTAGTGAAATGTAACTCCCGCAAACCAGTATTCAGTACGCAATGTATCCAATATTGGTGGATTTAAAAACAGATTGTAATTTTTTTTGTGGGGGTCTAAAGCTCCTTAAGCCCCCCTAGTGTGTGCGCTCCTGACTTAGTGATTTTGAACTTGAAAGTGAGTCGCCCAATCTTGAAACCGTGACAGTTCCAACCCCAACCTAGGACTACTCGGCTGATTGAGGTAACATAGACCTTTTATTAATTTGTATAAGTGGTCCAGAGGCTACAAAATTATTCTGCTTCTGAAAGCTGTTCGTTTTGGTTAGCCAAAAGACTAAACAATTCTGTGGCAATTTTATTATGTTGTACCCTGTAGTAGATAAAAACTAAACATAACCATAGTCGTCACACCCACATTTCTTTGAACATAACTATGTATGTTTGATCTTTCTATATGAACCAGTTTTTGATCTTCAAGTCCTACGAGTATAGTAGTTTGTGTAATGGTTTTCCGCCGTCATATTGTTAAAATATTATCATGGATGCAAGCGAGTACGCAAAGCTAGTTCATGATTTTGCGTAGCATATTACTAAAGATTTATGGATGCTTGACGCCGGAAGTATCAATAGAGAGTGTGTAGTGTGAGATACGGGCCATTCCCCGGTCTCAACAGGTGAAATTGCCCATAACACGTCTCATAAATATGAATCCTTGGACAAAGGTGCGTCGGAGCTCACTGCTTATCTCACACTGAATTAAAATCCGTTTATAAAACTAAAGTCTTGCCACCCTTCAAGTATGTGTGTTTAATGGAAGGAGATATGCTGAAAAGCTGTTAGGCCTAATATAAATACAGGGTTTCCCATAATTAAAGTGCCAAAGTCTGGGGAAAAGTTGTATGGGTCGAAATAAAGAGAGATAAAAAATAATTATTTTCCAAAAACGCTTCGTTTACCAGATATCCACCATTTTGTATTTTTTACAAAAAAAATTTTATCCTCGAAAATTTTCAACCGATCTTTATAAAACTCAGTAGGTATGTTCATATAAAACATGACTTCTGCACGAACACAATTTAACTTAGTCCGATTAAAAACATCAAAATGGCGGTAATTTTAAACCTTTACTATTTTCCCACCATTGTAGGTTAAAATTTTAAAATGGCCCCCACTTTGTAATTTTAAATTTGACAAAGTTGAGTCTTTTCCACATTAGATCTCTCATATATTTAAACATACGAAGGCCTATTGAGTTTTATAAAGATCAGTTAAATATTTTTGAAGTTAAAAATAACTTCAATATCTGGCGGATATCTGGTAAACAAAAAGCTTTTGGAAATAGATGTTTGTGTGACTAAAGCGCAAACGATGTCATATCGTACGAGAGGTTCATATGACAGCACGAAGCGTTAGCTTGTGTTGTCTTGCCAGAATTTCCAGTGCGGCCATGACAGTTTTTGTAAAGTAAAGTAAAGTTGAAAATTTACACACAAGAATTTTCCTACAGTAAAAAAGTCATTTAGGTTATGTTTGATTTTCCTATTGAGATAAATGTAAACATAACTTTTAGGTTTCCGGTAACCTCAATTTAATTGCGCCAAACCGGAAGTTAGTGTTGTAGGAACGACTACCGTCTATCAGCTGACTGAACGCTTAGCGCATGCTATTGGTTAGTTTCATATAGACTTGGAGCATTTCGCGCATGTGATTTGCCGGTTACTTATCCGCACTAGGGTGAATATGATCTCATATCCCTAGTGCGGATATGTACTGTGTATACGTTCTGCCAACAGTCCGAAACGTGCCTGTTATCGTACTGTTGTAGGAAGAAATGATTTTAGATTTTATTTTTATTTTGACCCATACAATCTTTTCCTAGAGTTTAGCACTTTACTTATGGGACATTCTGTATAAAAATACTATCGCTTTCCATGTAAACTACGAAAGTGTACATTGACAACGGTTATGTCGTTATTTTAGACCACAAGGCCATATCCATGAACTCACCTTTTAAGTTTAGTAGATCGAGATAATTGCTAATGATAACCATGCTAGTCATTATTATCGTTGAACTATTAGAAACTTGTTAAAATTATATTTTACGGGTGAAACGAAACAGAAATACATCAAACGCAAGTGCGTTGATACATTTGCTATCGAAAATGTATATTAATAATAATTGAAAGTTATTGCGAAACATTTATGCTTTAAATTAATCGAATGAGGTAGAAATAAATAAAGAAGCATCATCATACCAGTAGAAAATTTTTTTAACCCTCTGAGTGGTAAAGACGCTGCAGCGTCTCTTTACAGTGGTTATATTCAACGATGCGTATAGCGCTATCGTAGTCAACAATTACCGTCACGGTGCTGCCATCTGCGAGGTAACACATGAACCACTGAGCGATAATATATGAGTGGTAATATATGACCATTGAACGAGATATACATGGTGCCATTAGTCAATTTAATGACAATGCTTCCGGAATAGAAAAATTGATTTACCAGATATAGTCTACGGAGGTTAGCCAGTTTGAAAACCAAAACATTATACATTTGACACAAGATAGATAAAGCGAAGCTACGTCCAGCTTGTGAAGCATGAAGACTTTTATCTCTGCTTGAGCATTGCAAAGGGGTTTCCTAGAATTTTCCTTTACGACTTAAAATATACTTTCGAATCGATGCTGTAGATTATATTTTTTCTAAAATGATATATGAGTGCTACTTAATTAATTTTCTATTCATACTTGAGCTTGTACTGCCTCATTATTGGTGATGATCGTGATCATTGCCAGGGGACCCAAGAACATATAAAACACATGATAATCAGTTTTACTGCAGTAGGTTATTTCAAAAATACGTTTTTGGGTATTTAGGGAATTTATAAATGTTTATATTAATCTTATGTTTCCTGTCAGCTGAATAAATTTAAATCGTATATCATAACCGATTGCCAACAATATTTTACTGTTAGTATGTAGTGGACAGAGCGTAAATGTTAAAATAATTAAGGTCACTTGATAACGGGAGAAGTATCCTTACCTCACGAAACGTTGTGTAGTTAAATGCTTGACGCGGAAGGAAAAGTCTAAATAATCAAATAAATAAAATAATTTAGGTCAAAAATACTAGAGTTAGTGTATACGTGGATTTTTCTATTTGCTTCTTAATTTGTTTGCGTCGTAGGATTTTCTGGAATCCCGTTAACGTTTTAAACATACACAAAGGCGGAATGTGTCGTTTTCGTTGTGAGGTGGCGGCTGTCATGCTCTTGTCTAATATGTCGCCGGATTGCATTCCAGCCACCATTTCCAAATGTCACCTTCACTTCAATCTGATATCTGTTAGTCTTACTGCATAACTACATTAGTAAAATATTTACACCCATTAATTAAAAAAAAACTGTTAAAGTGATGTAAAACTATCGTAAAAATATTTCAAGAATTACTATGGTCATCAAATTATTATTTGGAATTATTTGGTTGTCAAATTTGTGGCATGTTCATATTAACCTTATAGTTTAGATTTTCAACGAAATTACACCATCTCTATCATGGCTACAATACCGTACATGTAAAGCGGTACAAATCACACGAATGTCACTAACGCATAGTTGACTCTGTGATTTAATCTTGAATGAATGAAAGTATTTATTTATTAAGGCGAAATATAGGACCGCTTGGGCCTTTCTTACATTTAACCTAATATCAAATAAATGAACTAAAATAATAAATAATAGGACCATAATAATAATAAAACTTAGTAATAATAATAATAAATCAAATCAAACATCATGTTAAATTAGTTGAGTAAAAATTAAAATAATGGAAAGTAAATCAATTCACTCACGCATTCACACCATCTGCTATAGCTTTGCCTTAGCCAACAGAAGCCCTCCTGCCACCTGCCACACCCTGGTCTTACGGTCAAGGTAGTATTTTTTCTGTTCCACTGTCAGGCGGGAGTGATTTTCGATAGATTAATGTCATTGGGAGGGAATTCCAGGTACAAAAATCAGTTATTTTAAAAGATCGATTGTTAACTGTTGTTCTATGTCAGAGAATTCGAAGATTTAACGAGCCGGAGCGAGTATTTCTTGCACCTCTGTTATCCAAAAAATCAAAGGTGTCAGATAAATAGCGTGAAATCCTACGATTGATCAAATATGAATTCATGCGAAATATCCACGGGAAAATCTGTTTTAATTGCTTGCAATCCTTGTTGTATGTCAGCAATCCAGCTACGATAAGTGTTTGTGGTGTCTACTGACTTATAATTACTGGTTTCATAAGTATGAAAAGTCACTTCATATAATACATTTGCCAAAATATAGATACATTATAGACAAGCTACAATTTAGGATGTAGTCATTTTTTATAACCTCTTTCTGCTATTGTGCAACACAATCGACTTTTATCATTTTGGACTTTCATCAAGGACACAAGCCATTACCAAATTGAAATACGATATCCTCAAAACGGTTACAAAAATAATCCTTTGTGTTTATCGCATATAAAACAGCGTTTTTATAACCAACCAAACCAGATATAGAAAATACTGGATTTTTGACCACCTAGTGTGAATATTTCAGTGTTTAATACGAAACATAAGTTTCGGCGGTGACAGCGATGACATATTGAAAAGCCGGGACATAAACGGAGAATTATTATTGAAGTTTGATAAATGTTCATTCCATCCGGGGACTGTTTCCAAATGAAACATTTTCTAAATAAAATTATAAGCATCATATTAAAATTTAACAGGAAATTCAGGTTACTCCTGCTTTGGATATATGAATAACTCTACTATATTTTAATATTTTATGTTTATCCTAACGAATGTTTCTTGTCAGCCATTCACATGTATTTGTATTTATTGCAGTGTTAAGAAAGAGAATAATACAAATAAATATACAAATAGAATAAGAATTTAGACTAATTTTACAGTTTTAAAAATCTATCTACTTTTAAAACATGAGTTAGCTGAGCTTTTAATTTTAAATGAACCCGATATTAAAATTCATCATTGACGATTGTGAAAAACTTCAAGCTCAGCATGCGTAAAATTTGTATCACATGTGTTAAACCTCGTATATGTACAAGTACATACAGTTGAACTCGTAGGGGCGCAGGGCGTATACTGGGTGACAAATAAGTCTTAGGATGGCTTTATAATTTTAAAACGAAAAAAGGTATCACAATCTAATTTGGCATATCAATACTGGTAATAGTAAGCTATCTTTTGTGTGCATGGTGATCGGATGGCACTGATGGGAGAATGTCCATGGAGAGGAAATTGAACAGGAAAATTTAACACGTAAGCATAGGTTGATGTCGACATTACGTTATAGGCCTTAATTTATTAGTAAACGATGCCCACGTCTAATTTTAAAAGGTTGATCCAAAACAAAATGGCGGCGGTTTGAAGTTCTTAAATTTTCAAAATCTAAATAACTTAAATCCACTTTGACCAATAATGAATTTCAAACAAAGGACCTTCAATTCGATGAACATATTAACCTAGACCTATCTTTAAGATTTTCAACTTACTCCACATGAACCGCCCTTACAGGTGACACCCAATCAACATGTACACAAAATGTAGCTATGTGACAAATTTGGTTGTGATATCTCTTTTCGTTTTAAAGTTATAAAGTTGTCCTAAGACATATAAATCCGTTGTACAACATAAGCTAACACACCCAGAATAAGCCACTATGAAGCGATGTATGTTCTTAAGAACAAAGTTCAGACAAGAACAAGGTCAGAGAGATATGAGCTTCAAGGAAAAAACTCTAGAATTAAGTACAGGAACTTAAAACTGGCCCAAGTTATATTATTACTAAAGTTTTAGAAAAGAAAGAAAACCCAGAACACGCCAGAAGTTGTTCAGAGTTATCGTATTGGGGAGCGAGGTGCTAAACATTTTTCCCTTCAATAATAATACCATAGTAATAGCCATGGTGTAGTGCATATCCAATAATAATTTATTTATTTTTTACAAGAATTGACACGAACAATCCAGGATCACCTGGTAGAAGTTCGAGAAAGGAGGTAAAGGTAAAAGTAAACACCGGCAAACCCACGAAGACTTTGAATAAATTTTTCCAAAATAAATTTGCGATATATTTATCAACAGTTTTACATTTTATAAATAATGCAGTATTTTTGTATGTTTGTTCTATGCCAAGCGGATACTTAGACATAGATACTGGTTAACACCTCCGATCACCAGATTTAACTGTTGGTGACTTATTTCCATGGGATTACTTGAAGGTAAAGTGTATTCCCATAGCTTCAGTAATGATGAGGACCAAAAACGATCAATAGAAGAGGAACTTCTCCGGATACCGCGGAGTTTATTTGTAAGAGCTTACGAATCATTTCTTTAGCGCTGTTATAATGTGCTGCTGTGGATGGGTTACAGTTTGAATAATTTTGGATATAAGGTTTGTCATTAGTCTATGTTCTAGATTTTTTATTTAAAGGTCACATTGCCCTAGAATGCAACAACAAAAATATTTTATAAAACCAAAATTACCTTTTTAATGTTTTTAAAGTATCGTTTTTCAATATGCCGCCATTTTGTTTCTATGAAAGCTTTGGAGCTGAGAATATTTTTAGAACCTACTTTGTGAACTGTGTAGAGTGTAAAAAAGTTCGGTGCATGAATGGGCACGTAATATAAAATTAAACGTTTAATCCTCTTCGTGGGACACTGTGTGTATGCATATAACAATATCTATTGCATAAACTAAAGTTAAGATTGGCGATTTTAATGATAGTGCTTGTAAAAAGATTTCCCTATACCATGCATATTCTAATTATAATGTCCCTGATTTTAATTTTAACGTAATTTGTAATCTTCCGTTAATATACTGCTATTTGTTTGATAGTTTATTTACTATTTATATTCCTGCATCACATTTTTTATCATAAACAATTAATTACTGTTTCCTTTCTATATCCATGAACATGCATGTGTGTGGCATATTTCACCAATGGGTTTGAATTCGTTAATGCATAACTAGAAAATAACGTAAAAATAGAATGGATAACGCTCGGTGGGTGTAAAATTTGCGGAACTGACGGAAACGTTTCATTATAACTAATAATCAGCAAATGAAAGCTATGATAAATCTTTGTCAAAAATTAATTTTGTAGACATATTACACGGGATTTGTTTGTTTTTGTATAAATGGAAATGATTTTGGAAATGAACGCGTTTCCCCGCCGGGAGGGGTCGACGTCAATAATTCCCCGTCGCAGGCTGCGCCCCGCTGTTTAATATTTCACCGCATCTCATCCTGGGGCTCGTTATTCCGGATGTTTAGTAAGGGAAGTTGTAAATTCTCTAATTCCGGGTGTCCAACTTATCGTCCACCAGTGGCTAAGGTTTTTATTTGACCACTGATAACCTCTTATTGAGAAGCTCCATTCCTATTTTGGATTCACTTCAGGGTTTGTTTTTAAATTTCAGAGACAACCCACCAACAACACAGGCAACACAAGGAAGCCAAGTATGAATGATGATTGAGTGTAAAATGATTGTGGCGCGATCTTGTAGTCTTGTTTCTGACTAAGGCTGACATGTTGCTTAGACTTGTTCATGTAAAAATGTGTTTGGGTACTATTTTTCGCAGTGAATGTGCGTTCTTAATTTTCTTGGCTAGAAAATCTGTTTTAAAATGTGGTGGGTGTGTACTCTTTATTTGGTTTTTTATTAGTTTTAGATCTGCATTCATCGTCTTCCATTGATGTATTTGTTTTTAGTTGAGGGAGTCATAAACGCTACATAAACGCGTGTCTTGTTTTGTAGTGCAGTACAGCTGCAAATTAATAAAGTTTTTAATTAATTAATATAGTTAATATTTTATACCAAATGCACTAGCTGTCAAATGAAGTACACAATTTAATGTTTCATTGTAAATTTGTACAGTAACTAATATAAATGTAATCAGTTTAAATATGGAGACTGTTTTATGTATATGTTTTAAATATATCACACAGTTTTTCAATATAAAGATGCTGAGCATAGTATATGGTTTTTAAAATTGATATTCAATGCAAACTTATTGAATCACATTAATAGTAAATATCTGTAGTGATACATACCATTATAATTGTACATGAATGTAAACAAAGTTATTAATTACTCAAAATGTTGTCATATAGTAATATTTCTTAAGAGAACGGCCAAAACGGTGGACCTAGTATTACCTAAAGTTAAGTTATTGTTAGGTTATTTTGTAATAGGAGTGTGAAAACTTTAAATTCTCCACAGAAGTTTAGACTATTATAGTTTGTTCGAGGACAGTGAACAACTTTCTGATGAAAGAAGATAGACTTGGCATTAAGGCAGCATTCTTCTATACTGATGAGTTCCTTTGAAAAGTTAAATCGTAATAGCCCTGAGAGCTCTTTATTACCACCTTTGCTTTATGCGTGGGTTTTACTTAAGATCTCGCGAACAATGAATCGTGTAAAATCAATTTTTATTTTATTTATTTAACTTAATTTTTTTTACAAAATTTGTATTTTTGATACAACAAAACTCGGTATTCCGTAACTGCGGTTAATAGAAAGAATTTTAAATTTAAACTGTTAAATCCATCAACGGATTGAAGTTTCTGCAAAAAGGTCATTATTTATTCTTGTCGTAGTATCTGTTAAGCCAGACCGGTTTATTTATTTGTACTGTAAAAATTTTCCACGTTTATTTCACGGTACACAAATTGTCACAGTTAATTTCTCCTGACAGCATAAAATCTCCGTTATTCTTGCAGATAATGCTACAAATCACCAGGAATGGGCCAATAATCCTCATTAATTCTCAGTAAAACTTGGGACTCGACGATTTAATAGAATCTCTAACAGAAATAATGCATTTTAGTATCAAGTTTAAGTAGTTAGTTAAGTATTCCATTGTGGTTTACATGAGACTTAAAAAACATTATTGGCCGGCATTTTAAAATATGTATATAGGAAAAGTTTCATATTCCAAACCGACTTTTACTAAAAGTCATTAATATTATTGTTATTTATAAATCTCATGTTCATACTGTAAACCACGGTATATGTTTGTTTTGAAACAATAAATAAGGTTGTTTTGAGCTCGACTATGAAACTGTTGGAAACTGTGAGTATATAGGTATATTTTTTATTACCTTATAGAAAATAAAGACCCAGTCAGTTAATAAAGTAGTGCAGAAATAAAATTGCAATTTGAACTTATTGAAATTACAGTGTTATTATTTGTGTATTATGTGTAGTAAAAAAACAGATTAAAACGTTCAGGCGTTTTTATCTCAGTATTCTCGTTTATTTATTAAGTTATTAAATTGCAACATTTTTATATCGTTCTAGCTCAAAGAACCGTCCATGAATAAAGTGCACGCTAGTCTAAATATAACCTGGGGAAAATAAGTTATGCATGAGGTAGCATGTCGAATTTAGTTTATACGGAAATGTCAGTAGTTTACGTGGACGAACCTTGCCTTCAGAGCCTTGCATGCAGACCTTGCATCGAGAATATGATTAAGGAGTTTTCATATAAAGGGAGTTTAGATATTCATAATAAACGGTGTCAGCGGACTGACACGTACTTTCTCCCTTAAGTTAATTTTAAAGACAACCTTTAATAAAACCATTATATTTTTCAACGTTTATCTAAATATCATTTAATAATTAATTGTTTAAACATAATCATACAATTTATGAAAAAACAACAAGAGAAACAAAATTAAATTGCTATAATTCCATGGGAGAACTACCCTCCTCAAAATACCAAGTTTTTTAGTGATTTTTTTGGGTGATGTGACCTTACGCTGCATACCATGTTTTTATGCCATGATTTACCATGTTTTAAGGTTTGGAAATAAGAAAGAACTATTTTTTATATTCTCCATAAGAATAACATTGGGCGCTCTCAGACAATGTAGTGAGTTCACCACGGTCATTTAATCAAACTTTTCTCTGGAACCGTTAGTCGTAGACTAATTATAAAAAATATTAATTTGTTTAGTTTTTACGCTGATTTTTTATGGTGGTAATAAAATTAATCTTTACATTTATTGTTATCGTAGAAAAATTGAAAAAAAATATTTTTAAAAGCCTATAACCCTTATACCCCGATGTTTTGAGAAATGTGGGTGGTGTCATTTTGTTTATATTACAAAGGACTATAAACCATGTATTTTTCATCAATTTTGAAAATTGTTAGAACCATTTTTGAGAAATTTTCATTTTACCTGTTTTGGGAGATTTTAGGGCATTGATTTTAAAATACCCTTAAAATCAATAATTAAAAATCAAATTGTTCCGAGATACCGTGGATTGTTACCTACATTCCGAATTTCATGAAAATCGGACGAATAATCTCGTATCTATGCTTCTGTACATCCTCACACCCACACATACACAGACACACAGACAGACATCACTATAAAACCACTTTTTTTATTGAGGGGGCACTACAATGGTTATATCCTCAAGAAACTCAAATTAGAAAATGCTAACGAAAACAATACTTTCTCCTTATATTATCGTATAGGGTGAAAGTAGAAATGAATAGTGTATAGCTTTATGTTAGAATTTATTCTGTATCTTTTTGAATTATATGTTTTTAAATTTATTTTTGTTTTTAGACTTACAATTATGATGCTTTTCTAACTATACAGTTAGAACTATATTAATTCTTCTATTCTATATAGTGGAAGCACAAAATTTGATCAGATTTTAATATTAATATACATAAGTATAACCAATTCAATTTACATTGAAAATGATCATTCAATTTTAAATGGAGATATCAAATACCAACCATTTTGTTTTTCTTGATTTGCTGTGTGTTTAAAGTTTCTTTACTCTAACTGCAAGAAATAAAGGATTTTTAAAAGTTTGTATGTCATAGATATTTTATCTAAATATAAGTACGGAAAAAATTATAAAAACAAATAGACCACATGCGATCCTTTTGAGACCAATATATTTTAATATACATTAATGTAGGTAATTATTTTAAATAGTTTTTCATTACTGAACCAAAACTTGTAATTAATTTTTTTAAGATTATGATTAACTCATTGGATTGTCTATAATGCTTATAAACAGATGATATCGATTAAAAAGTTCAAATTTTACTTTAAATCCGTCTTTTTCGAGTTTTAAATACGAGTATTTAAGTTCGGTAATCTTAAATATTTACCAACCGGATGGTAGCTGTTCCGATTGTGATGTTTGTTTAGAGTGGATGTAAAAGGAAATCCAGGATAACGTCTGATCCGTTAAAACCCGCTTGATTGATTTGCACACGATATGTTACAATCCATAATAGTCATTTGTCATG
Source organism: Nephotettix cincticeps (assembly GCA_023375725.1). Lineage (NCBI taxonomy): Eukaryota > Metazoa > Arthropoda > Insecta > Hemiptera > Cicadellidae > Nephotettix > Nephotettix cincticeps. Next base: position 23,983,729 of record CM041786.1, on the reverse strand, counting down.
CGACAAGTCGATCGTGTTGCTCTAGGGAATAAAATTTATTTTGGTATTTTTTCGATTGATTTGTTCACGATATTTTTCGATCGATCATAGGTATTTGCCATACGCTAAGTCGATAGTTTTGTCAAGTGAATGAAATTTTATGTTTAATAATTTATTATTATATCAGTTTGATTTATTTTTACTTATAAAAAAATCCACGATTACACTCATATTCACCCCTCCTCTTGAAGATAGCCTACTGAAATTAAATTGTGATTTAACTAAAAATTTATAAATCAGCTACCATGGTGCTCATAAAAAGTAATGTTTACTTTTTTCTAGAATCCGAAAAATATAAATTGGTGTCTCAAATTCGGAGGACGTTGTGCTACCGAATAAGACACTGACTAACCTAATGAACACAACGAATAGTCTTCAATCGATTTTGTTTCGAACGATTTGCTATGATTGTAAGTTCTGACTTACAACTGTCTGCAGTTGGATTGACATTTTATCGAATTATAACAGATAAATCGATCGTGCTATTCGTTTTTTGTTGTATGAAACAGTTTTTGTCGATATTCAAGTGGTGATACATTTCCCCCGATTGATCAATATAATTAACGATTGTGAATATGTTTACTAACACTATAATTCTCTGTAAAAATGATGATGTGACGAATGAGATATACATATTAGACGTATTCTATCAATAAGTTAGATTGTCTATGGAGGCTTAGGAATCGTTACACGTTTTTGTATCCAAATAACAATGGCATTGAATTAACAATGGGTCTTTCAAAGAGTTTTCACCAAACAAAGCTTAGTTAGGCGAGTTAGTAGGCTGTGTGCGTGTGCAACGGTGTTACATATATTTAGTCTCCGTATCCAAAATGCAATTGTATGAAATATTTATTTTCGTCAAATTTCTTCAAAAAGAGCTGTTTTAGATACATGTGTTGAAGAGAAAAATTGGTTATTTTTCTTACTAGTATTAAATTTATTATTGTGAAAGTATTTTGAGTCCTAGACCGCAAAAGATCTTTGTTGATGATACTTTTGACTTGAGGTCAGCATTCGATTGTAAATAATCGATAAAGTAACTGCAAAGATCACCATAGATTTTTTGTGCATTTTTTGAAAATGATAATCGATTATTTAATTAAACTATCGAATGGTTGAGATTGAACTGTCGTTAATAATAACTAACACTGACATAGCATAGTAAACGGTACCAGTGGACTGACACATACTTTCTCCCTTAAGTAAATTTAAAAAAGACAATCTGTAATAAAACTATCATGTTCTACAAAGTTATTCTAAATATCATTTAATAATTTATTGTTCAAATTGTATGGGGGAAACCCCCCCCCCAACCCCCCGATAATACCAAGCTTTTTTAAGCTGGTTTTGTTCGGTGATTTGACCTTACACTTCATACCAAGTTTCATGGAAAAGGATTGGAAAGTAAGGAAGAATTTGATTTTGTTATATTCTCCATAAGAATAACATTGGGCGCTTTCAGACAACGTACTGCGTTTATCGTGGACAGTAAATTTAACTTTTCTCTGCAACCGTTAGTCGTAGACAAATAATTCAAAATACTAATTTGTTTAGTTTTTTAAGCTGGTTTCAATGGTACCAGTCAAGGTATACTTTACTTTTATTGTTTTCGCTGAAAATTTAAAAATTTGATTTTTTTGACATTTAAAAGCTCATAACTTTTGAACCGTCATTTTTACAGACATGCGGGTGGTGTCAAATTATTTAGTGTTCTGTGCACTATAAACTATCAAATTTTAATCAAAATCGTTAGAGCCGTTTTTGAGAAAATTGGATTTTTCACGTTTTTAAGGGTTTTTAGGGGTGAACTACCCTTAAAAATAAAAAATTCAAAAAAATGAAAAAAACGCCTGGAGATACGGTGACTATATATATACATGCCAAATTTCATCTAAATCGGACCAACGGGGTAGGCTGTGGCACTGTACACATCCAGACACACACACACACACACACACACACACACACACACACACACACACACACGCACACACACACACACAGACACACGGACGGACAGACATCACGTCAAAACCCACTTTTTTGGATTCAGGGGACCCCAAAACGGATATATCCACCCTCAACTCAAATTCGAAAATTTTGACGAAAACAATACTTTCTCCATATAATATGTATAAGGGGAGAAAGTAAAAAACCAATCAGGAATCAAGTAATAACTGCTACTACGTAAGTAACAAAACAGCTGATTAGTCTAAAGTGACAAAAATGGTCGACGAGTTTTTTTAATTTTATTAGCAGTATGACGAAAAAAATAGTTTATCTCACTGCCCAAAATTGGCTTTTTGATATATACTCGCACATTTAATAGCCTCGCCTTGCCTGGAGTTTTAAATTTGTGCTCGTATTAAAAACGTCCGTTTTTGGTCCTAGTGATGAAATATACTATTCGGTATACAGTTTTATATTAAACCAAAATAAATTAAGGAGAACTCGATTGAGGAGTTGTCAAAGAAATGTAAAAATATCTCCTCAGTTTCTGACGCTCACAGACACTTTAGACATTTAAATTATCAACGAAATTAAAGTTGAACAGTGCCATCAAAAATCCCAGACGAGACCCTCCTACTCATCTTGAAATGTCGATCACATCTCCCACACCGATGTAATTTCCCCTTCACCACTGATAGCGTATTCCTGCGGTTCTGAATCCTCGGAACATTTCTCGTATTTATTATAATTTATTCGTTCGCTAGACTTTAAAAGTCCTTTAATAAGGTTTTGATTTACACGCATAATTGTTTCTCAGTGTCGTAAAATTCAGAATTTATCGTGAAAACTTAAGCTTAATTAACACTGATAATAAATAAATTATTTTGTTTGGAGTATTGTGTTAAATACGAGATAAAAGATTAAGTTTTTGTGGTATTGCCAAATTAACATGTTTAGATTTTAACCATGTCTGATAAAATTCAAAAACTTTTTTGTGATAAAGCAAAAGTACACATTACATTTCATTGTAAAAAATGTAAAAAGAGTTTATTATTAAGATTTTGAAAAACATTCACAATCCGACTTTCATTTTCACTGACATTTTGTTGAAATTTAAGGTTCGGATCGAAATAAAATATATGTTTGTGAAAAACTTGTAACAGTTTTGTCGCTCTTATTTTGTTATCGATTTGACGTTTCTTATTACATTGACCAGATTTATAATTTATCTTTCAATATACAGCTCACTGTGGAGTCAAATTAGTGTGTGGTCATTGAGAGCATAACAGTAGTAATAAATGGTATGAAAACTTCAACAACCAATAATCTATGATAACTCCGCAGAACCAAAGACAATTTATATTAAAATAAAATAGTCTTTGACAGAACATTCTGTCGGAATATACTGTACATTAGTGACATACAGGTGTGGTCTATAATAGGAGAGTATTTCATATTCATACATATATAAGCTCCTAATGAGGTATAAAGCAATATTGAATCTTAAAGCGCATCAACATTGACTTCTAAATACACTTATACACCATTCTTTCGAAAAAAATCCGCGTGAAAATTCCGGAATCAGTACCTAATTTATCCTCTGTAATGCGACAGTATATTCCCTCTTCGAGTTATTTTTTATCCAAAACCTTATTCACTTACACCATTTATACCGTATTTGGTGTTCGGCCTCAACGGACTTGCCTCTTATTTTTCCGATCATCCACATCCTCGTCTTTGACATTAATCCCCAACATGCCAATAATCACCTCTTCCTCCCATACTTATGTCGTCCTGCAGGATGCCTTCCATCAAGATTTTCTGTCCAAACCAGTTTAATAAGCTAGTCATCAAATTCCATAATCGATTCTCGTGTTCTCGTCTAATGACGTGTCATCCTGCATGGGCAAGATACATTATTAATATATCACAATGGATTGTTATATTATAATATTTATTTAAAGTTTCATAAAAACCAGGGTTTCGTTTTTTGAAATCTAATTGAAAAGTTCTGTATTAATGTCCAGGAAAATTCGTTTTTCATGAATATTAAGTTTAAATTTTAACATTACGCTTAGAATAAAATTTTACAATAAAACCAAACAGTGTTTATAGTTTGACAGTTCGAATGAAGACTGCAACAATATAGATATGCATTAATATATTTTTATGAAATTAAATAAAGCAATATCATTACTAAACAATATGTAAAACTTAGTGTAACATCTGTCTAAATAAAAGCAGAAAGTATTTCCAAAATCTTGTATTTTATATATAGAATATTCATGTTTGCTTGAATCACTGTCAACCAATTAATTGACTGTTTAAATACTCTTTTGTTTTCAACCACATTCCTTTAAAAAATCATGATCACAGGCTAATAATCTATGGATAATTAAACAGTAAATATCGGCTTTGCTAAAAGACGTTCCATCGCTCAATTACTAACACCCATTAAGTCGGCCTCAAAAATTGCCTCATCCATTTATACATACTTTTTGACATGTAATTATTATGGTGAAAATATTTTCTTCCACATAAAGTTCTGTAATAAATTTTGATAATTTCATCAAATTAATAATCGTCTTATTATAATCACAAATCATTATTATGGATTATATTGGGATGTTAGAATGGTGTAATGGTAAATTGAAAAGGTCTCTAAATTATCTATTGTTTGTGTGCTCTTCCCCACATTATTTACTCCATCGTGTGCCCAAACCCTTTCAAAAATAAAGTAATAACTTTATTTTTGAAAGTAACTACCTTCTATGGATAGTCAAAGCTTCTATTCTGTACTTATGCCGAAATCTCTTTATTCCCTTTATAGTTGAGTTGCATTCAAAGCGTCGGTAACGCGTGTTCTGACATAATTTTACTATTAGAAATTTAAGCTTTCATTCTTACTTTTCCCCCTTTCAGTAGTATTTTACTTTCTCGCCTTATACGTAATGTGAGAAGAAAGTATTCCTTTCAAAATTTTTGAATTTTAGATGATGGTGGATGTATTCGTTTTGAGGCTCCGTGAATCCAAAAAAAATGTTTTCGGACTGACGTCTGTCTGTGTACAGACTCCAACGCTACACTGATTTTTATGAAATAAGGTACGGATACACTTAGGCCAAATCTCTAGACAATTCTTTTATGTTTTAAGGGTAATTTACCCCTAAAACCCCGAAAAATGTGATAAATGCATATTTCCAACAGTCTGCTCTAATGATTTTGATTAAAATTTCAAGCTTTATAGTTATAACAGTCCCAAGAACTCGTATGTCTGCCAAACTAATGTTTCAAAAGGTTAAGGGATTTAAATTTCAAAAAAGTTTTTATTTTTCTGTCAAACCCGTAAATTTGTAAAATAGTTTGACTATTTAGTTAAAAACCCAGCTCAAGAAGAAACAAAAAATTAGTATTTTATATCATTAGTCTACGACTAACGGTTCCAGAAAATAGTTAGATTTACTGTCTGTGGTGAACGCAGTACGTTGACCAATAGCGCCCAATGTTCATTATTATGGAGAGTTAAAAAAATATTGTCTTAAAATATAAATAAATAAATAAATTCTGTATTCATCAAAACTTTTACAATTACACAAGATACAAGGTATACATAATAAAACATCACAACAATTGCATCAAACTGAAAACATTTTTAAATTAAAAAAGAAAAAAACGCATTTATGTAAGCAAAATTAAACATTTTAAATTAAATATTTTTAATATTTAATTAAAAATTAAATAAAAAAACATTTTATAATCTCCATAAAATATAATAATGTTAATATAATATTTAATAATAATAATAAATAATATAATATTTATGACCTTCTATAAAATCTTCCTTATCTCTCAACCGTTTTCCATGAAACTTGGTTTTTAGTACAGTAGATTGTTTTTGAAAGAATACAGTTTTAGATAAAATTTAAATAAACCCAAAAGAATACGATAGTTTTATTAAAGGTTGTAGCTTTTTAATTGGCTTAAGGGGAAAGTATGTGTCAGTACAGTGAACCGTTTATTTTAAGATTGAACTTGAATTAAGCCAATGGCCAAGTGTACAAGTTGATACGGAATGCAAATTGAATGTAGTGGGAATGGTCTGTGTCGCAATTAATGCTTAACAAGTATAATTAGGACCGAACAATTACCATTGGCTGTTACATCGGTCCTGCCCCGGCGCTAGAGCACTATTGGTTAGGTCGAACCTTGGTCTTAAGGGAGAGGGGAATAAGATTACTCTTAAAGACAAAATTGTTTAATTACAATAATATAATTTGATACGTCATGCATTTTACAAAATGTCATAATGGACTGGAATTGAACTGATTGGCTTAAATCGTAGTTGATGTTTTGTTTCAAAGGATAATTTCTATTCTACAGGGTTTTCAGTAAAGTTGGGGACAAATTTCGAAGGATGATAGTAATCATCTAAATAAACAAAAAATTTCCTATAAACTTTTGTGTAAAAATCCTTCGTTTAGCCGCCAGCCGCCATTTTGTAATTTTTATAAAAGTCGTTTTATCTCAAGAACTATTTAAGCTACAGAAACCCAAAATTGCACACATCTTTATTGGCTAAAGATAAAAATAATCTTTAAGTATTATTTAGTTTGCTTTTATATTTTCAAAATGGCAATTGTTAAAAATATTTTACAACCAGGGGTTGTCTTTGAGTCTCCGTGACGAGTGGACGTGTTTGGTTTCTTATGTGTGTAATGTTTAGTGTATGGTTGGTTTGTAAGTTTTTTGACTGATTTAAAATTTTATGTTTTCAGTTTTATACCGGTTAAGTCAGGACTATATGTTAATTGTGCTATGTTTTAGATATTATTTTAACTGAGGACGGGATCAGATTCCAGATCACGGAACGTCGTGAAACTTTGTTTTACATAAAATCGTGATGGAAAATGTCTGCAATAAAAATCTAAATAACATAAAACCATTAACTTAACAAAATTTTTACAGGATATGAAAAAGATTATAATTATAATTGAAAATTTAAAATTTTTTGAACAAAATCCGTCCACAGATAAGCGAGAGAACAATGCACTTTTAATGTTAGCTTAGAGAGTCCATGTGCCACCTACGCGCGAGATTCGGCTGGCCCAACAATTCATTCTCCCCCACGGCCGCGCTTGTGTTGCATGGGCTCTGTAAGCTAACATTAAAAGTGCATTTTCTCGCTTATCCCGTGGACGGATTTCGTTGAACAAAGTCTCGTTCGATTTGAAATAAAAATTACAATTTTTTTTATAAATTGTAAAAATTTTATTAAGTTAATGGTTTTGTTGTTATTTAAATTAAAAGATTTTTAACCGCCGCCATTTTGGAAATATAAAAGCAAACTAAATGATACTTTAAAAATATTTTTTCTTTAGCTGTTTAAGTTGTGTGTAAAGTTGGGTTTCTGTTGCTTAGATAGTTCTTGAGATTCCATGAGACATTTCAAAAACATTACAAAATATTTTATATGTAAATTATTAATACGCAAAATGCTTCAACTAACTATTTATCGTAACTTGTTTCTAAGGTATCTTATTATACTCTACACATTTTTTGCAGTATTGTTGTTTTTAGTAAAATTCTTAAAATCGCTCTCTGGCAACTTTTTTAAAATTACACGACTGAGATGTGCCCTGTGATCGGTGGATGTGATAACCGGGTGAGGATTTACGTCCGTTCTATTGAAAACTACGTTTATCCACAAAGAACATCCTCATGATTAGTCCAGTTCGTTATTCAGACGCAGTGGTTCGAACACCACGTTAAACTGTAGGTCCCTAGGTATGCTATTGACTGTTGGGCTATTAATCAACAGTCCTGTCTAAGAATATGTCAGCCTTAGTCATGCGATCGAGCCACAATCATCTTACACTTATTTCTTATACTTACCTGTATAGGACGCAATTTCATAAGGTAATAGAAACAAATGTTTCACCGAGAAATACTCGGTCTCCGGCACGTCATCAACGGGTTCTGGAGCTCTGTAAACTTTTAATAATTACGTATTCAACAAGGAGTATGACTGTAATAAATCTTTATAAAAAAGTAATTCTACATTTTAAAAGTAAAAGGTTTGTTAAAGAAATCAACATTTGTGTAACTATTGATCGTATTTTTTACAAATACAAAAACACGTTTTTCTGTCACACTGTTGCATAGTCGTACTACTGTATCACTTATAATTCCTCTTAAATGAGAAAAGGAAACCTATCCATACGATGCCAGGTATTAAATCTTTAGTTTGTTCCTCCCTCCTCATTTATTTACTAATCATGTTTTACATCAGAGTTTCTTGAGAATTCTTTGCTCAATATACAAGGTATTATTTTTCTGGGCGTCGTTAATGTCAAGTGGAGCCTAAGTTCTGACTCGGGTAGAAACAACCATGACAGTAAGTATAAATTATAACTCGAGGAACATTCAAGAAGTTTGTGTACGTTGAAACTCAGCTGAACAACAATACGTTTATTCGTACTTCTATTTACCTAATTCGTCAAAACTTGTATGCAGATACTGATAAAGCTGAGCATGTGTGTCCCTGGTGGGTTACACGTTACATATGACCTACCCTACAGACACATGTCGAGGAAGACGTTTCTAATCTCCTCTCAAAGGCTTACGTCGATCTGAGCTCCGTCGAGATTGCCGCTTAAAAGTTTCTGATTGCGTCATTCCGTGCATCCCCGACTGGATAGTAAATTAATTCAGCATTCTTGACGATAAGTTAATTCATCTTGTAATGTAGAAACATCGCCATTGTAGTTAAATAGTAAATTATTCGTAAAATGTTGCTTCACGTGAATACATAAAATTGCTAAAAGTAAAAATTTTTATTTCAGCGGATTTAATGGATTTGCCATAGCTAGCGCTTAAACCCCTTAAATATTGTTTTCCAAACACAAGAAAGACGAACAAAATAATATTCACTATTGTATTTATATATTTTGGTCGATATGTGTAATACATTATATGGCAACATATTTACTTCCCAACACTAGGAAATTACTCATATAGTGTAACTAACTATGAAACTGGAAATAATAGTGTTGTGTCGTAAATTTGTAGGCTAATATTAAAAAAAAGAAAACTAAAATGTCACTTTATATTCAATAAACTAAGATATAAAGGCATACAAGTACATACGAGCTATTATTATTAATACTTATACATTAGAAGTTCAGTTCCTTCGTAGATTGTTAACCAAATGAGAAATTCATCTCCAAACTAGAACAATGCCTGTCCGAACCACCACGAAACCGAAGGCTCAAAGTTATCCATCCATAAAGCTCAACTTTGGTCTATTCGTATAATATTGAAGGTTTCTTCCTCTATAAACAGCGCTTTTCAATTCAACTAGTTTAATATGAAATTAATTTTTGATTTGTCAAGAAGCTTACCCCACCCCACACCCCTTGACATATTCAGAATATATTCTTTGCTCTGATTGGTTACTGGAAAATAAGCAGGGTGCTCTTTTCATCTTTTGATGTTCTTTTTCTTCTTCTCATATTCTTATATCAATCTTTTTACTTTAGTTTAAATTTCTAAAGGATTTTAAAAAAATTAGTTTTTTAAATCTTTTTTTTAGTATTCTTTTTAAATTTAAAAGTTTTAAAATACGAGGAAAAAGAAAAAACCTTATTTTTAAAAAAAAAATGTTCATGATATTTTAGAATGTAATTTTATTGAACATTCTACCTTTTACTGTACTTTTTAAAATATTTTCTGAGCCAATCCCACGGTTACATTTATTTTTTCTAGTATATATTCATTTGTTACATATTAAAAATTTTAATACACCATTTGGTTTTCTTGACGAAAAGCACTACACTTTTAACAAATAAGAAACTTTGCCAAGCTTTTCATGAAGGAATAGTACAGAAATAAAAAGAAAAAAAAAGCACTTTATAAAAATAAACTTAAGAAATAAAGCATAACAGGACAAACAATTTAAATAAAAAAACTCTTACATGAAGTTATTTTGAGATTGTTAACCATAATGTGTTACTCAAATAAACATGCCTAGTAATAAAATCTAAATTATTCTAAATAATTTTTCTTATTCTTAATATTGAATGTTTATTATAAACATGTTTTCATTCATTTAAATGAAAAATAATTTTATTGTTGAATTAAACATTCATATTGATATATTTCTTTTCTCTGATTGTTACGGAAAATTACTATTTTATTTTTTACATTCTTTATTTTGTATAATCTGTTCTTAAATACTTTTAAATTGTAAGTTTTTTATTTAATTTTCTAGCTTCAGTCTATTTTAAATTTATAAATTAGTTATTTAAATCTTTTTTTGTTAGTATCTTTTCTGTTTTAAATTTTAAATATTATAAGGAAATTTATTCATAATTACGAAAATTATACTATTCTCTTTTGTAAAAACTTTTATTTCTAAATTAATAATTTAACAGATCTTATAATATGCTAAATAAATTGTAATTTTAGAATTAATTTCATTTATTAACATTTTATTTTTAAATTGTACGTGAACAGGTAGTTTAATCACGCTGCTTATGAAATAAATATTAATGTAAGTTTATTTTATAGTATATAGTCTTGGTAAATAGTATAGAATTATTTTTAATAACATTGTTTTTTTTGACGAAAAGACTACACATTTTAATAAAAATAATAAATTTAAGTATTAAAAAGGACAATTAGAGAAACAAAGAAAGGAAAAATAATATAAAGTTGTGTATTCTTTACTTTATACGCAGCACTTAAAGTATTTGAAATAGCAGACACAGGGCAAGAATGTATCATAAAATATTATTATACAAGGTTACTTGAGAGTGTATTGTTGAGAGACTGCAAAATTTTTTGTATTTTTCTCTCAAGTTAGTGTCAATGTCAGTTCCATTTTTTTAATCTTAAATTCTTCTTAATATTCTTATGTTCTCAAATTCATGTTTTTTTTCCTTCTTATGCAGTCAGCAATGAAAAATATATTCTGTGGTAAACTTACCTAAATAGCACTTTTATCAACTTGTTCTTTAAATTCTCGCTAATTACATTGTTCAATCTGAATCAATAAAAATATATAAATCGATCTTCTAAATTACATAACATATTTTGTGTAAATATTCTGTATCTCATAATAACATAAAATCGGCATTAAAAAAATTTATTAAATATGACAAAGTTTAATAGAAGTAATTATACTCTATTTTCAAATGTATCAACTATATAAAGCAGTTAAATTGGTCAATTTTATAAACAGTATAATATAATGTTTCAGTTTATTTTAGGACATAATCAATCATTACAAACTTTTGATAATTATTTATCTATTTAATTATCATGTATTATTAAATTTACAGTTTCAAATATTGTTTTAGTCAAACAAATGTTATATTATAGTTATTAATGGGTGTATCCCCAGTAAACACATAAACGAAAACATTAATGTCAATCATTATTGGAATGTGAATATATTTATTTCTTTTGGTTGTTCAAAATTGCAAAAAAATTTCTTATGTTGTTTTTTTTTTTGAATGTTTTCCTAAATTAATTAAAAGGAGAACCATTATGTGCGAGGGTAGCCTACGGTTTCAGTGATGAATTATTTATTTATTCGTTTTTTTCAATTGGTTGGTTTTTGGCTGGTAATGTTTCGAATTATTTTGAAAGCGCTGTGTTACTCGAGTTAGGTAAGTGTTTGAAGAACGGTAACAAGTTGCAACAAACGCGGTATAATCAACATTGTCAGACTATGTCACATGTGTGCTAATCGCTTTACTGAATTGCCATTACTCCTTGCTGATCAAACCTATTACTAAGCTGAATCACATTGATCCCTATTATCCCTCATCAAAGGCTCACTTTGATCTCGGACTTTAGTTCATCCCCGTCATGTTACTCAAAAGAAAATTATCCAATTTGCTAATATCCTATTACTACAGTTTCCAGATTTTAATTCAAGATTAAGGATCTTGTACGAAACATCTCTACGCTCTCTTGTAATTTTATCAAATGTTTATAGTAAAGTAATAATTCTTTGCAGACTTTTCCGTTCAGAGTTTTATAATGGGAAACATTTTATTGATAAATATTTATCTAAAAAAACGTATTCAATAAAACTCAATAGCGACATGCGGGACCTCATACAAGAAAAGTTTGTATCCTGTTTCATATACTTGAACGTAGTTGTACACAAAGTTGTTTTCCAATTTATTTATTACCAGCTTTGTTCTCTTGTTTTTAGTTAAGTACTTAGGTCTTTAGTATAATTTTTATTTTTGAAATGATCGTTCTGATAAAGGAGATTCTGTTGAATATATGACAACAAACTCAATTCATAAAATGATAAAGTTATTTGTCTCTACTTCTTAATCAATATTTTAAAAACTAAACTTCACAAGGATTAAAAAAAAGTATTATTAACGCCAATGTATATTTTATTGTTGCCAGGTTGTGAAGATCTTCAGAGTCTTCAGTTAGGATCATAAAATATTTGATAAATTCATTTTTATAATTTCCATCAACTTGGTATCTGGAAAGTTAATCAATTTTGTACTATCCAGTGGAAAAAATATATTTTTTATGATTGCTGATGACGGTGCTCCCATTGATAACCCACCTTTTTGAGCATTATGTCTCCATAATCAAAATAAGTTTATCGTAGAGATATTCTTAAAAGATCCATAGATTTGTTACTGGCCTTAGATTCTTTGAATCTATTTTGAGTGTTTAATGGAAAAAATGCATGAAAATTATATTAAAGATATTTGTGGCTTAACCTATAATAGGAATAGTTTGTTCTCTAAACTGACACGATTACTTGTCAAAATCCAAACACCTTAGTCGGAAATGCAATACGCTTCGTATTTGCGTACAAAATTATTTTAAAAGTTGTTTTTTATCGAATAATTAGTGGTAAAATCTTTAAACCAAACGTGTCCAACAGCCGAATGAATCAAATTATGTGCTCGACGATGCAATAAATTGGTCCTTAACATAACGACGTTTCTACAAACAGTTTCCCGGATAATAAATGCGCCGGAGCCGAACAGATTTGTCATCTCGATTAAATACTGTTAAATTTTGGTTCTTTACAGGACTTCTATTTCGGATGAAGTGAACTCGATATCTAACGAGAGGGTACAATGTGTTTAAACAGCATATTATGTTTTTAGAGCCAGACTAATTTGATTTCAATGCATCTGTATTGTTTTAATTGTTCCTGCGACTTTATAAAGCAATAATATAATATTAATATATGACAAGTTGGATCAATGTCTGTCGATAAATATGAGAATTAATTGCATATTCTCCATAATATTAACATGTGAAAGAGTATACAGGTTTGCTGTTGTGAGGAACACTAAAAGTTCTCATTTCTACCATAAACAATTTTTATTGTGACCATCGATACGAAGTTTCATCAACATATGTCCATAAATAAAGGAGTGTGCCCTATTCCCTATATGATTAACATGGGAAAAGATAATGAAGGCTAAATAAGGTTAAATCCAAAGTTTCATCAAACATATTGAGTAATAAGTGACATTTTAACTTTTTCTTATCCTCCATGAGATTAACATTGAAGCCCCAAAGTAGTATGTACTGTGTTTAGATTTTTTAATATCCCGGTTACAGTTAGAGATAGAGCAAAACTTGAAAGAGTCAAAATGCTTAGTTTTGGAGCTGATTCTAATGGTAAAAGATAAAATTATAAAATGTTTAAATTACATGTGAAAAACGCAAAAAGACATTTTTGGGGTACAAAATAGGGGGTATTTTGTATAAAGGTCTCGCACACAGACAGATCACGTCGAAACCCACTTTTTTTATTCATGGGACCCCAAAACGGATATATCCACTCTTAACTCAAATTCTTTTTTAAAATTTTATGAATACGATACTTTCTCCATATACAGTACTAGGTACGAGTATAAGGGTGAGAAAGTAAAAGGGTGTAAGAGTTCCCAAGGTAATCAGAACACATCGTAACCAACTCGGTACATGACAGGTATGCTTTATAATGTACATATAACACGATATTACTGTTATACCAAGAAAACTGACGCTAATAAATAATAAACGCGTTCCGAACGCTAGTTGTACATAGTTACATTTAATACTGTCGTGTATGAGCCCATATTAGACACATTTTAGTCATGAAATAATAATTGTAACTTTGTTGTCAGAGTGTGTTTATTGTTCAAGTTAATATTCACAAGCCTCGCCCAAACACCATTTTCACATCTCGCTTGCCTGTATTATTCAGCGTTGTTGTAAATTTATACGTCGCATACTTGGCTACAAAATCAACCAAGGGTCTATACAAGTCTGATGATTAAACATACGAAAGGTTATTAAATTAAAGGCTAGTTAATTATATTTTTTTTATATTGGTCGCTAAAATAAATTCTCAGATAAACAACACAGTGTGTTATATTGTTAGAAATTAAGTAAAGTACTTTAAATTAACCGCTCTTTTATCCGTTATAGTTTCACATAATTTGATGCAATTTTTCCTTAGAATGTACCTGCTCATTTACACATACTCATTTTTCCTGAGCCATCCACGTCAAAAGGAAAGTTGTTACTTGAGGTTTTGTAGCTGACATGTATGACGTGTATGAACAACAAGGCAGAAGGGTTCGCCGCTCGAGCACGTCACGGGCTGTATGGTATTTAGCCCTCCGAAAGGTCAAGTGGCAAATGTGATCATTGTGCTGCTGGTCAACCTGCAGTGTAACTGCAGGTTCTTACTGCAGTTACACTGCAGTAAGAACGCAATTAAAATATAAACGATAATGGTACAATACAAATGATTTATTTTCAAAAAGATTTTCTTAATATAATTACGGTATTTTTTTGAAAATATATAAACACTTACACAGTTATGTGGTCAGGGAAAATATACAAAAATTACAAATTTAAATAAAACATAATATTCAGTCTAGTTAACATAAAATGCCCCTCTTTCACTCTCTGTGATGTTTGTTAACATTAACAACAATATTGTAACAACTTGATACCAACCTCTTCAATAAAAGATCAACTAACATATTATACTAAAAAGTTAACAAAATAAATATGTGTGATAAATAAATGCAAAACCATGTAATGAAAAAATGATTAAAAAAGTATATAAACAAAACAAATATAATGTTTATTGAACAACTTGGGTCATAAATCAGATAAACATGGAGAATATTTTATTAATTAAAAAAAAATTTGCTGCTGTAACAATAAAATTATAAAAAAATTTTTATTTAATTTATATCAAAATTGAAAAAAATTGTTTTTATGATATAAAATAAAAGAATGCTATGATAAAAAAAAATGATTTTTTACATAAGAACTAAAATCTTTCAAGTTTCATCAAAAAAATGTGTGTGAAAATTATTTGAATTGAGATTAATTGTGCCCTGAAATACACGTTACTGTGTTTGTAATATCTGGGTTTAAATAGGCAAATAAGAACTATTTTTAGTTTTTAGCTGATTCCTGGTAATAAAAAATTAGAAATTTTTTTAAAAATTAATGTAAAAGAAAAAAATTTTGTGTACAAAAAAATATTTAATAGTTTTTTCAACTTATGAATACATTAAAATTTTACTATTTTTACATAGTTTATTTAAGCCATTTATAAATAAAATTTAAATTAATACATATAATTTACATATTTTTCATATTGTTTTTTGCTCTGGTAATAAGGAAGAAAAATCAATCTGTAATTTCCATAATACGGTAAAATTCTTCCTATATTCTAAAAGTATATAAACAAAACAAATATAATGTTTATTGAACAATTTTACTTGCAGGACTACATAATACATGTAATATACAAAGGAGAGAAGTTCAATTAACGCAGGGATTCTAAAAATTTAGTAGCTGTATGCAAAAATCCTGAAACGACAAATTTGTATTTAGCATAGTGAATTTTTTCTAAGGTTGCAAATAAAAAGTGTGTGCAATCATTGAAAATAAAAGAAAGGATTTTTAGCTGTATAGATAATTAAAATACGTTACCTATTGAACCACAACAGTCTTTTCAATGTGGTGCAGGTAGAAAAATGTTGAAAGAGTTGATTAATTGGGAACCTTCTGTATTGTCTAAATTGTGCCTGAATTCTTTTGTGCCTTCTGAAATACACCCTGTCATGTGTGTAAATAACGTGTGTTCTGTGCGTTAATAGGGATAAGTATAATCCATTCCTTTTTCTGTTGGCTTTGGTTTCTTTTATAAAGTTCCATTATTTTGGATAGTATTATAAAAGATAAGACCATTTTGTTGTTGACCACTTGGTCAACATTATAGGATCAAAATGAGGGAAGTGTGCACTTCAGAGCCCTCCTAAATAGGATTTTAACTATTTTTAATTACTTTTTTCAACTATGAGAGAATATAAATAGGCTCCACTAGCCGTTTACTAATGAAATAATTTTTAAACGAATTTTAGGTTGTCTTTTCATTTTGTATAGTTTTTAGCTCTATTGGTAATGAAGGTACAGGTAAGGAATCTCGTGGAGTATAATATTCTATACTCCAATATAATTTTTCCATAGTGGTTGACGACTCTATGTGTCATGAGTTGCCTATTCCTTAAATTATAACAATAATAATAATAACAATATTATGTTAATAATATTATCATACAGACTGATTATAAGCTGGTTCGGCATTGAAGCAGCGACTATGAGGCTATAAAGCATAGTGCACACTGGGACACCAAGTCCGCAGACTGTATGCATAATGTATGTAGATTGTATTTATATCATATGTAGACTGTCTCCATACAGTCTACAAACACCCTTTCACATAAATGTATGTATTGAGTTAACATTTAGTTGATTTAATTAACATTGAGCATACATTTAACTACGTACACACATTAGTGTATCATTATTGCGTACACATTGGCCAGTCAGTTTCAAGATATTGACTGAGGAAGATGAGGCTTTAGCTTGCGCGTGTTTTTAACTATACAAGTACCATACCAAGGAGGAGGCGTTGGTGGATCCGCAAATTTCTTAAATAAGGTCCACATTACGGTCCCACCCTTCTGTCAGATCTGAGATATGAATATGGAGCTGTTTTTCGAAATTTAACATAAATTACTCAAAGTGATTTCTAGATATTGCTCAACATTATAGGACCAACATTTATCAAGAAATTTTAGTGAAAATATAGTCACTCTATCTCTGCATAAAATATTTCATAAAAACAACACCAAGCACCATTTTTCCGATGGATGCTGACTTAAGAGTTCAGAGTATTTGGAAGGTGGTTGTATCCCGTCTCTTGAACGACCACATTTGCCGACTTTCGAAGACTAGAAACAAGATATAGCAGATTTTTATGCGTGTTTACTTTTAATTGTAAAATAGAAAACATTGTTTTGTTGCCTCCAGAAACACAGATTTGTATGTATATTGTATGCAAACTGTATGCATACGTCTACTGACAATATGAAAACAGTCTGCTGATTGTAAAATGTATGTATGCGAATTTTTCGAAGACTGACTCCAAATATCGCCAGATACAAAGAGATACAACCTGCATTAGTGCATACAGCTTACAAATATGCTGGTGTGGACTATGCTTAAAGCCAGTTATGTTCTTGTATTAATATACCATGTAATAATATAACTTTACATTATTTTGACGCTGTGTAGGCGAAACACATATTACTGTAGACTGTTTGTGACGGTTTTGGAGCTTTATTACAGACAGACCAGCTGAGTAACGAGGAAATCATTTGTTAAATAACAAGCTTCTAGGTTCCCTCGTTTTGGATGTGCTTTGTCCGGTTGTGTTGTTGTCAGTATAACTCAAGCGGGTGGGAATTTGACGCCCAAACTTTTTCATTGCATTTATTATTTTTTAAATACAATCTTACTTAACAGTAAAACTTAATATACCTAGAATATGATCTATAAATCTCAAATATAATATTGTATCAAAAAACCTGATTCCTAAAGATATGTAACACTAACTACTAAACTTTAAATTTTGACATAAAAATAAACAAATTCTATTATCAAAGCAATATTAAATATACTTTATAAACTTTGTTTTCCGGTGCAAGATAAGGCGGAGCAGTTTATTATGAAATATCTCAATTTTCAAACTGAACGTTTATGATGAAATAACGTGTGCAAATATCGTGATTGATGCAGTTCTCTGAAGCAGATATTGTCCAATATGTAATCCACTTGGAGTGTTCACCAATCGGGGTAGGACTTGCAAGTCCTAACTTCGCCTCTTGAATAAAGACTTTTTTCATTTAATTTCCTTTTACATAATACATATATACATACAAATCACACATACTACCTTACTACATGACCTATAGTGATCATATCCTTCATCATCTCATTAATATTCATTCTACAAATTTTAAGAGAATTGTTTGACATTTTGATAATATAACACCCTTCCTCAAGTTACAAACTTTTTTGATCGGGCTCTGGTGGGTTACCCTACACTGCATACCAAGTTTCATGTAAAAGTATTGAGAATAACATTGGGTGCTCTCAGACAACGTACTGCGTTTACCACGGACAGTAACGTTTCTCTGGAACCGTTACTCGTTGACTAATGATTCTAAATAATAATTTATATAACTTTTAAAGCTTATGAATACTTTGTTTTTGCTAAAAAAAACCTTTTGGTACTTAAAAATCCCTAAAATATGAATTGTCATTTTAAAGATATGTTTGGAACTACTATCCCAAACAAGATCGACAATGTAACTAAATATTTCATTTTATCACAAAGACATAATAAAGTAAACTGTATTTCATTTTAACTATGTAATAGTATGATTTGTATCTATTTTCAATACGAATAAGAATATAAACACTAGAGCATATGATTTAAATTTCAGACTTGAATTTGACTTGAAAGGCGCTTAAACCTATTAACAATAAAATTATAAATTCTTGAAGTGAGGAATAGACTTACGAGTTAACACGACTTTTAAACTACTAAAAGCGTTTCGCACTCTATAGGTTATCGATAAATGTGTTACGCGCGTCAAAAAGAGCTTTTAAACTGTAGGATATTATAGCATGTCTTTATTGGGGTTTCAACTTTAATAGGACGGGTACTTTATAACGCTTTTATCCAATATTCCAAATTAACTCGGACCTTGTATCACCATGCGAGTTTTATTGGTTTATCGTGTGACTCAATAGTGAATTATGTAATTATTTCTCGATAAAATTTAAATTTGTTTTTTTTAGTAAGACCTCTTTTTTGTTCCTAGGAAGAATATTACCGTGTCTCATGTAAGACTTAAGACGGGACAGTTATTTTTTGTTTTAGGTGAGATTCAATAGCGTTAATTTTAGTATAAAATTTTATATTTGTTATATTATAATCGTAAAAGTGTTTTTGTGTGTCTGTGACACGATAACTCTCGTAAAAAAGTGATCAGAGTGTTACGTGTATTCCTACAAATGCTCGGAGTTTCGTAAACAGACATATCGTCAATGAAAATTAGTTTTTTTTCAAAATGTACTTTTTCACTGTAAAATTTAAAATCTTTTATATTTCACAATGAATCAGCTTAAAAAATACACAATTAAGTTCCTTAAAGTTTTTACTATCTCAACGGTTCAGATATTAAAAACTAAACTCAGTAGGTTTTGTCAGTTAATCTTAGTTTAAAAATTAATACATATCATATTTTTGATAAACTTTATATTAGCTTCATCTGGTTAATCTTTATATCTTAAAAAATCAATTATGTGTTTTCATAGCAAACCTTTATTATTTTAATCATATAGAATAAAACTCCTTATTTATTGATGTTGATGAAAGTTGGTTTCAATTTGATAAAAATTATTCATAAAATGACTTATTTCATGTTTATATAATGCATTTTATGTTATCATGGAGAATAGCTAATTTCATGTTTATGGACAATATATTAACTTTGTCAATATTATATTATTTTTATTTATATTAATTGACATCTGCATTGTATTTTTGTTTTCGCCAGAGGTAATTTAGTGTCAAAATTGTATTTACAGATTTAGAAACATTCAGTTACGCTTGAATTTGAGGCGGTCTATTATTTTTATTACACAAAATGCTGTTTATTCCTGATTACAGTAAACATTGTAATGTATTTTCGTGGGATAAATGAGACATACTAACTTATTCTTGTGTTGTTAGTCAAGCTTATGTATCAGAGGGAAGTTAGTGTTTAGAAACGTTCATGTAAAGATTAAAAACTATAGAGGGTGGTTTTCGTAAAAATCTTTTGATCAGTCTATTACACTAAGACCATTGTAAAACGTGTGGGGATAAATGTAACGAACTAAATATGGCTGTTATCGTTTTGGTTGTGAAAACATTATATGTCTTTTTATTTTATCAAAAAGTTTAAAAAAAAAAAAATAGTGTTTTATTATTATGTTATTACACTTATCAACACTAGTTTTTACCTTATTTCTTGTGAGATTATGTTATAATAGAAATTTTTACGTGTTGATTTGAATAGGTATTTTAATTTATTATATTATCTGACTAAAATCATTAACTAAACTTTAATCCTCTAAACATTTTTACAGCGTTTATTGCGATTTATGATGAAAATAAATTCCCAAGTAAGCTCGGTTACTCTTGCTCGCATATTTATAGCTTTTTCACCTAATTAACTGGGTGTATTTCCCGAGATCGCCCGCTACCCACGGCGCCAGCGGTTTCGACGTCAGTTAGTGGATGTCATTTGCCCCTCAGGGAGCCTGTTAAAACTTATCTTCAACTTTTTATACTTTCAACTCTGTTTTGAACGTACGAATCTTATTTAAAGCTTTGGAAGATGTTTCATAAGAAAAAATCGTTCACAAACATTCTTGAAGTTGATGTTTATTTTATAACACAAAAAGACCCACATGTTATAGCTTATATATTACGGTTTTGTGGTACAAAAACGTCTCGCTGTAAGAATCCAACATTATTTCTAAATTTTCCCAAAAGTATAAAGCTATAAAATGTTTCTGGCATAATTTAATTTTAAGGTTTTATTGTAATTTTTGTCCATGATAAACGCAGTACGTTGTGTAATAGCGCCTGATGGCGCTATGGAGTATATTATATATATTCCTATGGGGAATATTAAAAAATCAATTTATTTCTTATTTTCTAAGCGTTTTCCATGAAACTTGGTATGAAGCGTAAGGTCGAATCACCCAACAAAACCAATTAAAAAAGCTTGGTATTACCGGGGGGGCGTGGGGATAAAAAGATTAAAAAGATTTAGGTTGATTTAAATTTCTTCTTGAACGTTCTAAAAACAATTTAATACAATTACTGTGTGTCACAGCTGATTTAAAATAATACATATTTTTTGCGTTAATACAGGTGTTAAAGTAGAGTTTTGTAAAAAAATTAACTCTTCGATTTCAAAAATTCTAGCCGATGTTGTTAATGAGTAGCTTGGTGAAATAAAAGGCATTCAAAGCTATTCTACGTTCTCAAAAGCATGAATTGAGAACTATTTAACTTAACAACATCGATATATTTTTTATCACAAAAATGTTAAGTTTTCCAAAACTTCAATTTTCACGGCGCGTAGATTGTAGCTAGAACCACGTATTCGATGAAACACAATTTTTCTGTATTTTTCCTCCTTAAACCAGCTTAAGATATTTTTAAATAAGTTTCCAGGCACTTCATTTGTAAAAAGTGCCAAATCGTTCACAGATTAATTTATAGGTACCTTAGAAAATATGTGATTTAATAAATTTAATAAAAGTTAAGTTGAACAACTACCTCTTTTAAACCTTAAGAGACGAATGATTTTTTGAATTAAGAATTTATGGTCGGTAAACCAAATCCGAGCGTCAGTAAGAACACGATGGCATAGGGAATAGTTTGAAGGATTAAATTAATGCGGACTTTGCCACCTTTAATATCATACAGGCTTCGCGGTTGGATCAGAGCGATCCACTTTGCTTTGTGAGGACGGATTTACATATGCAATTTCTAAGCTTAGAATTACTGTAAATTAATCTTACATAGAGTACAGAGATAATACTTTTTTAAGTATACGGGGTTAGAATGACTTTTTGCTTTGTGATATGAATAAAATGTTAAAGAACATATGTGGAATTAGGTCCGGAGCCGGATGATTTGGCTTGGAATATTACACGTACACACAGAACTCACGTACGCACATACGTGTGTTGATGTATATACGTTCATTGATCGGAATTGAGAAGATCCAAGATAGATATACGTGCTCAGGCGATGCTGGTTAACTAGTTCCGAGTCTGTAACATCTACCACGTCAGTGGTGTAGGACTATTGACTTAATATTCCACCGATCATTCCAAAAGCCAGAACAAATAGCTTCCAGTTTTGCTTGCTAGTAATAAGATTACAAGTATTAATTTCTTTTTCAGCTCGCACAACATTCCCTTTCGTCTCTCTAGGAAACGCTCATCTTTCGAGTGATTCTTCAAGATATATTTCTTCTCTCCTTCTCTTTTAATTACTTTTCTTCCCTATCTCGTTTACCTTATGTGTCACAAAATGTGGAATTTATGCATCCGTGTACACTACGAAGCATTTTCACTTCCTTCAGGCTGTGCCCTCCAATACTTTATTTTCATGTGTCAAAAAATTATTTTGATGTTGATTTTTTAACGGGACAGAATTACTGAATAAAAAATCCCTGTATTTTATTATACGGTTTTGTGCCTATTTTAAATATTTTATTCGTTTTTGTTGGTGTTAGAAGAAACAACTGCACCAAAGTATGCCAAAGTTTAATTGCTTCTTAACTGTAATCCCAACCTCACTGTAAAAAATGTTCTAGTGTGAAATAATAACTGCCTTCATATCTCTTCTCACACACATTCTTTCACATTTCCTTAATTGTTATGATTGACATTCACTCTCATGCTCACCTAAATTACAATGTAAACATTACGCATTTTCTCCTGATAGAGGTCATTAAGTAGCATAATTTTAATTTACTCAATACATTTATGATATAAATTTTGTTCTATTTTTTAGTGACTAGATACTAGATCAAGGGAAATACAGTAATCACATGAAATTATCCTTTTTAAAAGACCGTAACCAAACATAGGGGATTTTTCTTTGCAAATACGGCGTGATCTCGTCCATTAGGGTTGTTGGAACACATCAACACCCCCTCGCCGGCGTGTGCATGAGGACGAGGCTGTGTAGATTGTGTGCTCTTGGTATGGCAGTCACGGCCCGGTTATGTCACAGAGCGTTTTACTCACAACATAAGGCAACTTTAGATTTTCGAGGACGGAATGCATAATGATTTAGAGTTTTTTAAATGAACAATAGATTATATTATTTCGCAAACATGAAACGTTTATTGTTTTCACACTAGATTTAAGTTTATTGTGTTACTTGAATGATGTTATGGAATAAATTTTCTTGTTATAAACTCAAATGATCAAAGTGAAAGAATGTAAAATAAGCACATATTTATGTATCGATTAAGAAAAGTTCTTGTGTTAATTCATATTCATCGATACATGTGTGTGTATTTTAGTCATATTTGTATATTTCATTTAGATATTTATTACACCTTACATTAATACTGTAGAAAAATGGTATATTTTGTTTTAATATATTAAACAACATAGTCGTTTAATGTATAGAACATGTTTAGTAAAAATTATACTCTTAATTTTTGCACTCTTCGTATCAGCGTGGGATACGCAATGGCTCACTATAATACATTCCATCCTGATTGTATTATCACTTATTTATTCATCCGTGTGAAATCTCATCAATAATGACTCACCAATCTTCTCTCATCGGATTACTCTCTCGCTAAATAGGTCCATTTAGCGAGTTCCATATTTTTGGGGGTTCATAGGCTGTAAATATAATCATCTCTAGGCTGTAAATATTTTCGCCCCTAAGCTGGAAACATGTTCGCCCCTTTGCTGGATATATTTTCGCCTCTGGGCTGAAAACTTTTCTGCCCTTAAGCTGAACATATGTTTGTCCCTAAAGTGTACTGCGAAATAAATAAATTGTTAACTTAAAGGTTATTTTTTAAATTATTGATTGAAATTAATTAGTGTTAGTATTCAACACCAGTCGGTTAAAACATATATCGTTCATGACTCGAGTAGAAAGTTTTATCCAGTGCCTTGGTCTTAATTATTCCTTTATTGAAATTTTTACTCGAAAAGCCTTTTTTTATACGTGTTATAAAATATAATATCTTGCTGCATCATTTAGGATACCGAGAAATGTGACAATGTTGGTGAGACGTAACCGCGTCAATCGATGCAGTTTTATAGGATAATAGAGTTTTATCGAGTGGTGCAGTTTTAATCAGCCCCCGTTATGTTCTCAGGACGATGGATCTATCACCTGCTCTCACACCCTGTTAGAGAAACGCTCTGTTTCTTAAACACATCTTTGGCGTAAAGAAAAGTTAAACTTTTGTAGCCTAA
The DNA here is from genome assembly GCA_023375725.1 of Nephotettix cincticeps. Lineage (NCBI taxonomy): Eukaryota > Metazoa > Arthropoda > Insecta > Hemiptera > Cicadellidae > Nephotettix > Nephotettix cincticeps. The sequence goes on along the minus strand of CM041786.1, from coordinate 23,959,291 downwards.
ATTATTTCATCACAAGAATAATTTGGTGAGGACGGGGTCAGATTCCAGATCCCGAAACGTAGTGAAACTTGTTTTTACTTAAAACCCTGATATAGAATGTCCACAATAAAAATCTAAATAATACAAGGAGCTGGAAAATAAAATCACACGTTTTGATTGTTTCTGTTGCGATTCATATGTGGCGTTTTAAACGAGTTTTACGAAATTTGATTTTATATAGAGAACATAATGCACACGGAAGTAGTATGCTATTTCGCTCCACTATTTCTGTCAATATTGAGAGTTATGCTAGTGTTTGCCGCAAAAGTGTTCCTCGCCATAGGTAAGGGTGTTCCATCGTCGTTAGACAAATCACAATGTAATTTTATGAGAGTAAGAAAACGTTTTTTTAGTAATGCTAGTTTCATTTTAGTTTATACTAAACTTTCAAATCTCCGAAGTGCTACAACCTTTGATCTAACATTTTTGTATCCAAATAAAAATAACATTTATTTCTAAATTTGAAAAGCTCTACATAGATTGCTTATGATCTGTGGTATAAAGTAATCAACGAAGCCAAAAATCAGTGTCATTTGAAGCGTTCGCGCGGGAGAGAGATGTCAAAGAGCAAATCCCAACGGGTTAGGTGTAATCTGACACGTGAGTACGGTGCGATAAACGTCTTCATCGTGTATGGATAATGCACTAAATGCGTGTAATGCATTACAAAACAGTTCTGGCATCAGTCGTCATCGGTCCTTGTAGAAGTCATTAGCTAGGCTACTCATTAGCTCATTGTTAACATTGCATGTACAATATAAATGTCGTATTAGTTAGTTAGTTATTAAAATGGCGACCCACCCAGGTAGGTATTTTAAGCCAATTATGAATGAAAAATGATTGTAAGATGATTATAGTGCAATCTAGTAGTCTTGTTACTGTAAGGATGACATGTTCCATAGACATAACTGTTAATTAGTTTTTTAAAATAATAATCACTTTGTTTCACAATATACAGACACTACTGTATTAGGTTGAAATACACGCTATTATTATTTTTACCATAAGGAAATGCATTATGCACAGTCAGGGTTATTGATGTGTAATCCTGGTGTGTGGGACTTTCACCCACTAAATCCCTATCGGTCCAGGCATGGTATTCCCTCTCGGAAACGCATCTCTGCACTACTTCAAGAGGGTGCCTTTGTACGCCCAAAGGGCATTACGTCTTCCTAATCCCTCCTTATCAGCTAAACGGTGCATACTATAGCTGTTCTTCTCTCTTTTAACTGAGCACCCTCTTGCAGAATTCAGATACATAATTCCACGATGTTGGGCTTGACAACATACGGTTTACGATACCGTCCGGTGATATTTGGCCAATAGCTGCCTCTAGATCAGAACGTTCTGCTTCCCATCTTCTACAAAAGAATATGGTGTGCAGTGCATCGTCATTCGCTGAATCGCCATACTGACATTCTGGGCTTTCGGCTTTTCCCATTTTATATAGGTAGGCTCCAAAGCAACCATGGCCAGTTAGAAACTGCGTTGTGAAAACATTCACCTCCCCATGATTTCTTCCTAACCACATAGAAAGATTAGCGATTAGGACAGCCGTCCATCTACCTCTCTCCTCCTGATCCCATCGTCTTTGCCACTCCTCAAGAGTTTGTCTCCTAGCTTTAGCGTACTCAAAGTGCTATTTTCTCCAAAAATTCTCTTTCTCTTTCAAAAAAGGAATAGAACTGTTAATTAATAGCCCAACAGTCAATGGCATATCTAATGGACCAACAGTTTAACGTGAAATGCAAACATCTGCCTCTGAATTACGAACTGGTCTAATTATGAGGATGGTTTTTACGGATTAACATAGTATTCAATACTGCTGACATTAATCCACCCAAGAGAACACTACACTCACCGACCATCACTCACAACTATCCACAATTCGTAACCTAATAAAGTAAGTAGTAAGTAGCTGGATTACAGGACACGCCACTGTCCCAGTCATGTTTACTTTTGTTTTAAACATGTAGCTGTAAATTAAGGAAATAAAACATAAACAAAGTATAACAAAATATTAACAGAGGTTTTATGTACATCAAATTAAAGGTCTTGTTGAGCTGAAGACAATATTGAAAACCCTACCTTAAAATATTGAGAAAACAAACAAAAAAATTGAAAAAAATGGCTGTTAGAAAATTGAAGGTTATGACATTAAAACTGCCGCAATTTTTTTGGATCGACCTTTTGAGATCCGTTATCATTAATGTAGTCAAACTAAAAATACCTACAATATGACACGAATTTCCTCTAAGTCATAATAGATCGACCTATAAGGCTTACAGGAAATTTTTTCATAAGTTGTAGATAAATTTAGTGTCAAATTGAAAGTCTTTTTAATTGGCATACTATGCCTGAAACTGGAACTTGACAAATTACCTTAACTTAGTAATTCTACTTAGTAAATACTTCTTAGTATTAACAAATAAATTAGCAGAACTTTAAATTAATACTTTGTTAAAGACATATAGTTTTCATGGGTGTATTTTATTTATAATTTTAAAATTATTGCATTTAAATAATCAATTTAACCTTATGAAAAAACCTAACAAATATGTTTAGGGAAGTGTTTTATTTTTAAGTAAAGTATTTTAAATTTTTTTTATTTGGGTCGTTAAGTAAAGTTTAAGAACTTCAGTTCTTGAAGAAAGGAGTTATTGACTGGCTTTCAAAACTTTTTTTGCTTTTACTTTTTCCTTCTTGTTCCAGTACAATTGAGAAGGGTAAACTATCTAGATAAACATTTTTTTCATAGATTATGTATGAGACATATTAACTGAATGTACATTTAATCATACAGTTTACTGATTTACTGATATGTTTTCAATGTCATTTTGATAATTAAAATAATTTTTATAAAACTAAACTGTAGAAATGATATTTCATCTAACCTGGACTGGACTTTAAATTAATAATACTGTATTATCAAATAAAACATTTCTTTATTACTGTTCAACATAATATAGCATTGGCTTGTGTCATTAGATATATATATATATATAAATTTGTTTAATATTTTTGTTTTAAAAAGAGACCTAAAGTATATTTTTCACATACAAAATCCTTAACGCTATAGAAACATTATCTTATTAGATATTACTTAAATTCCTTTTTAATTTCACTACCTTTCGCCTCAGGCCTGAGGTAGTAATATTATTAAGTTATAAAACATTAGATTTTTTTATAAAATCACGTTTTATGGTAAGGAATGTTAAAAATATTTGTATTTCTCATATTATTGTATTAGGATCTAGGTGACAGGCTGGAAGACATTGAAGTTTTTTTGGATGAATATCAGTGTATTATTTATCAAAAACATTTTACCATAACATCATATAGTTTAAAAGCTTATGCCGTTTTCTTCTAATTTCTATAGAATATTTTATTAAATTCCAATTTTGCAGAACTTTTGCAGGTTTTGCATAACTGTTTTGTATCAACACTGAGCTTGAACAATATAATTACGATTTTGAATTTGTTTCTAAGCGCAAATATTGGAGTGTGAAATAACGGATGCAGTAGCTTAAGTTACTTATTCCGATCATTTTAGTTATGCAAAATTTAGCAATTTCAATTCACCAGTACTATAATTTACATTTTATATAATAAACGTCTTAGCTTTCCGGTCGTAGAGGGTTTTATACGATAAACATTATACCGTCTCTATAAATCACAGTGTGCTGGTTGCTATTACAAAGTAACTAAAAAGCAACTGGTACTAGTAATAGCAATTGGTTTGGTAACAAAGTAACTAAGGAATTCTCGTAAAGCTACAGTAAGTATTTGTGAAGATGAAATATCAAACAAGAGTGATTTTGGAGAAAAAGTCTTAAACTGAAGGTCGCACAAACACCCAAAATAAAAAAAAATAGAAGAAAGTGGGGATAAGAAACGAAGAGAAAACACAGTGGATTCATGAGAAGTTTTTAGAAAGAGATGGGAAAAAGAGACCATGATAGTTGATTGTGTGGTAACACTATAGTAGGAAAATTGTTGACAGTAAACATAGTAATAATATAGTGTAAAATTACATGGCTGTGTTTGAAGAGGTTAACAATCTCAAAAGAGTGATTTAGGTTCCTGAATATTTTTTAATTTAATTTCAATAAATATTTAATCTAACCCCGAAATCCAATATGCATAAAACATGTGTCCCCAAAACACCGTGACTGAATCGAGGTTAGAATCCCTTTACATGAAATTAAATTCAGATTTTCATCCTGGTGAAGATGTAAACTATACCATTCATTAGTAAGAATCAGCGATTAAGAATTATGGTCAGCTCGCAAACTCCCCGAGGTTCATAACTTCTCCTCATCGGCCGTCCAAGTAGAAGCAGTAAGGATGTGTTGAAGGAGGATGGAAATTACAATTGACTCTGAGCTTTTCCTTGAACTTCTAGTTGATCTCCTGTCTCTTGAGCCTGAATGTCAAGTCTGACTAACAAAGTTGTAAAGTTGCAATACGCTCTGATTTATGACTATCTTGTTCTTACTGCACGAAACAATAAGTTTATTTATTCCAGTTTATCCCCATTAATTTACCAGAAGTTGTAGTGGCAATGGTTACACACTTAGTAATGAGTTTTCTAATGGTTGTGGTGGTCCAATATTTCCTTGTGTTCGATTTTAATTTTTCTTTTGTCCATTTACCAGACTGCATATTGGTTATCTCAACATCATAAAATGTTCCACATCAAGGTTCCTCGTTGAACCCCCTTTGAGCTGTGTGTAAACTTCAGATGCGTTTTCGATGTCTCTGTTCATATTATTACGATAAAAGATTAGATTAAGTGAGTTAACGTCTGTTTGCAATATTATGAAGCACTGAAACTAGCTAACATCTGTGATCAATCTGTTTTGTAGATATATTAAACTTTTAGTTCACGTATACGAGTTGTTATAATTCTTGCATGTATATAAATTAACATAGTTCTTGCGGGGCTAAAACGAAATATTTCGTCAATCCTATAGAGATTATAAAATCAGCCGGAATTTAAGGTTGATTACCCTTAAATTCACCGCGAAACTCAAATATGGTTGAGGTTGATTAATTTTAAATTGGTCAAAGAAGACCAATATGTGGGGTTTCTGACCCAATTTTCTGGCATATTACCAGAGTGCTGGCTCAGGGAATAAATGACCACAGTTCGTTACATTGCCGTAAGCGTACACATAAAAACCCTAGTCTCCACAAGATTTCAGCCTCAGAATAATAATTTCCCAATATTTATAAATCATTAGTTGTATATTTTTGTGCAATACAGATATAAATATATATCCAACTCTATCATTATACCCTGCTAGTGCACCACCATACACAATGAGCGCAACTTGGGAAGTTATCTCTGTCTACAAATCATATGTGAGGTCGGCACGTCGTGGGTGCTATTATGCTATGGACCCCACGTAACCACAACAAACAATCTCAAGTCCCAACTAACTTGTCGAGGGACCTTGTATTGGTAGCCTGACCTTGATTACACTCCTGAGGGATGAGTGGTTACAGCTAATATTCTGTAGTAAGGTTTCCTCATGAGGATTGAAGGGAATATCCAACCCTTCTACTAGTATGTGAGAGACTCACTTTAGTGCTATTATGCTGTCTTTGTTGAACAGTTAGAAGTAACCGCGGTTATCATCCCATGACGTAATTGATGACGTCATTGGTGACGTCATGGATAACGTGAAGGTGGTGTCGTGGTGACGTCACTGTTGCGGATGATGTCATAGTTTGGTTTTTAAAGTGGATCAAAGTCGTTGAATGTGTTTTTAAAAATATTCTGCACTTAGAATAGTACTGCATGAAAACCGCGGTTACCTCTACTTTAGTTCGCACCGCCTTTGGTCGTCAGAGGCACTAATACGAATACCTTGGTCAGAAAACAAACCTTTATCTTTTTAAAATGAGAATAAATAACTAACCGATTTACAATAAAACCATATACTGTATGTGTTCTTTTATTTATACGTGATAAGTTCTGCGATAAATTTACAAAAAACAACACAACCCATATTAAAAAACAGTAATAATTCAAGGTAAAATCGTTAAAAATACAAAATGGTTTAATATACTACATAATATTGTATCTCATACATCAGATTAAAACACCCAGTTCCGGTCAAAATTTGCATTTCAGTCTATCTGAAGGTTCTTTTGGCAGTTTGCCTAATTTAATACTAACTAAAAAATATCACTTTATGAATCATTTGACTTTTAAATTGACAGTAGGATTTAAAATTAGCATTGTAGAAGAAAACATCGTTGCGCACTATGTTAGCAAACTTCCTCTTTGTTGATGTTGTAAAGCACACACAGTCTTTTGCACTTTATAAAATTTTCCATTTTCATAATCTATGTACAGTATTTGATAGATACCCTCGTCGCAGCAGACCTGCGTACTCAGTTAATTTCCAAATCAATAATAATATATAAACAGGTTTGATCAATATCCGTAATAAAGAGGTGAGTTTTCCCATTCTCCATAAGATCGACACGGGAAAAGATTATGCAGGTTTGCTGCTGTGAGGAACACTGAAGGTAGGCATTTTACGATTGCATTTTTTTAATTTTGACCATATACCAAGTATTATCAATATCTGTCCATAAATAAAGGAGTTTGCCTATTCTCCATAATATTAACATGGGAAATAGTATGCAGTTTTGCTGCTGTGAGGAACACATAAACTATGATTTTTTTTAGCATAAATGCATGGATGCCAACCACATGAAGCTAAATACCAAGATTCATAAAAAACTATTGGTTAATAAGGGAAATATTAATTGTTCCTTATCCTCCATAAGATTAGTACTGTAACCTCAAAATACAATGTACTGTGTTTTGATTTTTTACAGAAAAAACAAGCTTTTTTCGTGTGTCTAAAAGACAAACTTTTTTCACGGGAATCCCACATCACAGGCTAGCATATTTTGTTAGAGGCCGATTTGATCTTATTCTTTACATCATCATGAAGAGATCTGGAATGGGTTTTATTTGTTTTTTTCATACCATTTATTTTAACAGGAGGTTTATTAATGAAACGCGTTACTCTGTTAATCCTTCTGAGGAAAAACTAAGTTAATAATCAACAGCACGTCCTAATTGTTTAAGATTGTCAACGACTGCGAAGTCACGTCCTGCTTCCTCGAGTTGTGTTCCTCCAAGACGTCGCTGTCGCATCGCGCCTTGACGGAGAACTCAAACATCTTATCTGTGACATTATCGCAATTAAGATAAAACGCAAGCAAGAGAAAATAACTCATATCTAATTAAAGGAAACAGTAATTCCATATTAATTTTCGTGGAAAAGTGGTTTGTAATTCTGTAGTTGTTTGGTCTTCATTCACATTCATGTAGGATTTGGCTGTGTAGTTCAGAAGTTTTCGTAATTCAGAAAACCTTTAATAAAAAATACATTCCGATAATTGGACGTATTTTTGACGCATAACTTAGCCTCTAGAATCCGCATTACGTTCTTTTAATTCAAAATATCACCTATAAAATTCAATTTCCGTAAACCTCTGAATTTTGAAGTAGGCTAGTATAAAGAAAAAAGAAGCTAGTCAAAACGTGAACCGTGCGTTTCTGCAATTCCTGTAGTTTTGGAACGCCAGTGGCGTTGTTTTATTTGCTTCGTTACAGCATTTATTACACAAATATCAATGGTTACAGTTATTGCATTGTAAACAGTTCGATTTGTTTTGTTTGCTACCGTATTTATTTTACCTTTTAGTGTATTTTTTATTTAGTTCAAAAATATACAAGTATAATTTGTATTTTATTCTCGCAGACATATATATTTCTCAAACTAAAACTTCCAACTCCTGATAATTTAAACTTCGTTTAGTTCAAAGTTAATTGGATTTCCGTTGAATTAATTAGCGAGGTTTGACTGTATTTCTATTATTTATAATATTATAAAGAAGAGGTGGTTTCTGTATGTTTGTTTGTTTGTATGCCTGCTGTGGAAACTAAAAGCGAAAAAATAATGAACCGACCGTTTTGAAATGTACATCTTATAATTTCATTAAAATCCCCTCGTGCTACATCCTAGGTTTCAATGTTTACATTTTCAAAGGATATCGACATAAAAGTAGTTGAATTTCAACAGCTAATACTGTAACACTAAAATTTGACAGGTCGGGAAGAAGAAGAAAGAGCTGCCGTGAACGTTCTTGTTTTCAATCTGTTTATACTACATTTTGACAATTCGAGAAGATAAAGAAAAAGAATTAATTTTTACAGAAAAATCACTGGATTGAAATTGGTATTGCCGAAAATGGTTGATATAAAGTTGTCTCCCGATTTCTTTATTACGTTATTCCTTAACCTTTCCCAATATTAATTAACAAGTTAGTGTTACTTACTAAGTATTAGTAAATCTACCAGTTTTTTTACCTGTGCAAAGAATGGATACCTCACCTAGTATATACTGAAAGGATAATTTATAGGAATATGTAACATTGAACATGTTTAGTACTAAGATAAAATTTGATTGACCATTGATTGCAAGGAGAGGTTGCAATTTTAGTTATTTTGATCTCAAAATTCGTAAGCTTTAATACCGCAATTTAATGGAATTTGTATGAATATTGTTTGGTTTTAGAAATAAAACACTCGAGCCTACACAAATTTAACTGTCTTATTTGCTTTTTGATAATTTTTCATTGTTTATGTTCTCAAACCCTCTTCAAGTAGTTTTAATGTCAACTTTTGTCTTTAGAAAGCCTGGATTTTTAAAATACTCAGTGTGTACAACTATTATTATAATTCACTAGGTATGTTGTTGATTCGAAGGTTTTTGTGTAAAAACTCTTTGTATAGTTTGATTGTGCCTTATTAAATTCGTAATCTATAGTTAAGTAGTTATATCATTTTTTCACACTACTTGGTATACCTAGGAAATCTTCACGTACGCATGACGTATAATTTTCCGATTTAAAGCAATATGTGTTTTTATATCCTTCAATTTCTAAAACAATAGGAACTGTAAAACATATCCATGTCAAAACTCCAACTATGCTTAATGTATTTAAGTTTACTTTTGCTTAAACTATTGGAGGTTTTAAACTTAAGAAAAGGTTTCGGTTGAAGTAGTTTATTTAAAGATGTAGGAAAATGTTAAAGAAGATAAAGATACAGTTCATGTCCATTCCATCGATTAGGGAGCCTCTGAGAGATTTACGTCCTCCGATTTGCCGATAAAACTGGAGATGTTTCCTATTGGATTTCGACAGCTTAGCCAACGAGTTCCATCTACGTTGTTTTAAAGTTAAATATATCATTATAGAGAATACTTACATTTACATTTTCGTTTTATTCCCGTAGAACTCTCCTATCAGACATTTTGTACTTTGTATAAAAAAATATTATGGAATTGTAATTATTCATAAAATAAATCGTATGAGCATAAATATATGGAATAGGCGATCCTCTGGAAGACTTTAAAATCAATACTTACTATATATTAATACACATATAATAGGCTGTATTCGAGAGAAAATATTAAACTCTAAATATTACCTTATTAAAGTGTACTGTACAACGGGCATTATGTACTGCCCGTTGTACAGTAACTCCGTTAATTGTTCGTAAAAACCGTCAAATCGACAATTAACGGTTTTCTAACGGTTTTATAGGTTGCCGTTAGGGCGGTTGACAATTGTTTCGGTTAAAATTTGTATCGATTTACCGATTGTGATTTGATGCGACATGGCGACTTTGAATATATTGATTTACCGATTGTGATTTGGTGCGACATGGCGACTTTGAATATATTGATTTACCGATTGTGATTTGGTGCGACATGGCGACTTTGAATATATTGATTTACCGATTGTGATTTGGTGCGACATGGCGACTTTGAATATATTGATTTACCGATTGTGATTTATGGCGACTTTGAATATATTGATTTACCGATTGTGATTTGGTGGGACATTGTGATTTGGTGGGACGTGGTACCTTTAAAGATATTGATCTACCAATTGTGATTCAGTGTGAAATGGTACTTTTGAAAATATTGATTTATCCCTTGAGATTTGTTTTTACGTGGTATCTTTGAAGAAATCTACTCGTATTTACCAATTGTGCTTTGGTGGGACGTGGTATCTTTAAAGATATATATTTACCAATTGTTAATTGGTGGGACGTGGTATCTTTGAAGATATCAATTTACAAATTGTGATTTAGTGCGAAGTGGTACCTTTGGAACTATCGATTTATCCATTGAGATTTGGTGGAACGTAGTGTCTTTGAAGATATTGATTTACCAATTGTGATTTAGTGCGAAATGGTACTTTTGAAAATATTGATTTATCTATTGAGATTTGGTGGGCCGTGGTATCTTTGAAGAAATCTATTTACCGATTGTATTTTGGTGGGACGTGGTATCTTTGAAGAAATCTATTTACCGATTGTATTTTGTGGGACTTGGTATCTTTGAAGAAATCTATTTACCGATTGTATTTTGGTGGGACGTGGTATCTTTGAAGAAATCTATTTACCGATTGTATTTTGGTGGGACGTGGTATCTTTGAAGAAATCTATTTACCGATTGTATTTTGGTGGGACGTGGTATCTTTGAAGAAATCTATTTACCGATTGTATTTTGTGGGACTTGGTATCTTTGAAGAAATCTATTTACCGATTGTATTTTGGTGGGACGTGGTATCTTTGAAGAAATCTATTTACCGATTGTATTTTGGTGGGACGTGGTATCTTTGAAGAAATCTATTTACCGATTGTATTTTGGTGGGACGTGGTATCTTTGAAGATCTCGATTTACCGATTGTATTTGGTGGGACGTGGTATCTTTGAAGATCTATTTACCGATTGTATTTTGGTACGTGGTATCTTTGAAGATATATTTACCAATTAATTTTGGTACGTTATCTTTGAAGAAATCTATTATTTTATTTTGGTACTCTTTAAGAAATATTTCATTGTATTTTGTTCTGGTATCTTTGAAGAAATCTATTTACCGATTGTATTTTTAATTGGTATTTGAAAATTCTATTACATTGTATTTTTTAAATCTTTGAAAAATTATTTACCGATTGTATTTTGTATATCTTTAAGAATCTATTTAGATTGTATAACTATCTGAAGAAATATTTACATTTATTTTGTATACTATTAAGAAATCTATGATTTATTTTTTTTCTTTAAAAATTATACCATTGTATGGTATAATTTATATTTACATTTTATGGTACGCTTTAAATTATTTACATATAATTACAAGAAATTATTGATTGTATTTTTATTACTTTAATTTCATTATTTCTTTTTGATTTTAATTATTTGATTAGATTTTTCTCGAATTAAACATAATTTATTTGTTACGGAAGTATCATTTTCATTTCGATTTTACAACTTACGTTTATATTTAAATTATAAGTATCTTATTTTTGAATTTTATTATTTATTTCAATAATCTTATTTGGATCTTTTTTATGTCTGATAAATTTGCATAACAACTTTAAGGAATTTTATTTGATTTTACAGTTATGTACTGTATAACTTATTTTCGATTTAATTTGATTTTGAATTATTTCGAAATGTAGGACTATATGCACTTACTTTATGCTTTAAATAGTTTTGTAATAATTACTCTATTGATTGAATTTTATATTTTGTAATAAATTTCATATTGCTGGCTTTATGCTGATTTTAATTACCCTGGTACGAACACTTTTCTGAATAAATAAATAATTCATCACAACCTTTTAAAGTGAAATGTACGAGTACAGTTTGTGTACAAAGATGATTACTAATGAATTGCTTGGTTCATATTATACATAATGTTTATCTCTGTTATTTTCATGTTAAAAAAAAACTCGATGACGATATATGTATGCTCAGTAATACGTTTTCTGTAAGAACTAGTCACATGGATTAGCGCTCAATCGCTTTATGATACAACTGTTCTAGGTACGTACATTCGAACTAAACGTATTCACTAACTAACCAATACCAGTTTGGAACGTTTAAAATATTGGACATAGAATGTTGAATTTCTAATAATCCTTAGTAAAATTTATAAAATAATTTTATAGTTTATTTACTTTAATAAAACTAACAGGATCCAAAATTATACGTATATTCATTGCGTATATTCGAACTTTATTAAGTAAAAATTCCAATTTTGCTTCACTATGTGATAGTAAAATACAACGTCACATGACTTAGCATTCCTTGTCACATTGCTAGAACAATAAGAAGCTCTACGGTACAATTGAGGATCAATGAAGTCAGGATATAAAGACGAACAACAATGGGACTGGAGAAGTTCTTTCTTTATTGCTCTTCGTTGTTTTATAGTATACTTTGAAAGACCGTAAAGAATTTAATTCGGTGGATCGACTATTACTGTACATTTTATTAACGGTGGGTTAATAAAAACAGCGTAGTGAAAATTATTCTCAGTGATAAATGAAATACTCCTAGTCGTTCGACTAAACACAATATTTTACATGAAATTAGTAAAAGTGAGTAGATAAAGTATATGAAAAAGTTGTATTTACTTCCCTGTGGGAAATAGTTTAGATCGTGGATATCTAAAGGGAATGTTTTAGTTTATCTAAACATCCGTTCTTATAACCTAACTATGACGCCACTGTTTCAAATTTTGGTCTCGCAAATTGCCGAGGAGCGGGGAGGTTTGCCAGAGCAAAGACATATACATGTTAATATTAATTAGCATAATTGGAAAACGAATTTTTTGGGGTTTGTTGATTTTTTTATATTTTTTTATGATAATCTACTTTTGAATTCAATCGGAATATTTAAAATTGTCTATTCTCCCACCAGTACTGAGTTTTATTAGACTCTTACATTTTTTATATAACACCTTTCTGAATAGTGTGAAAGGATCATATGTAACATAGATACCCCTGTATCTTGTCTGAGTTTTTATGCTTAAAAAACTATTGCAATAAGCTATTTCTCCCAATAAGTTAGTTTTCTTTTTGTAATGGATTTAAAGTATTTTTTAAATTATTATTCGTTCGTATTATTTGTAATCTGTTAACCATAAATTCGATCAAGTAAAGTATAAACCAACTACATAGTAATAAAGTGTTGGGAAAAGCATTTATATTTTTTCATTGATTGTGAAATATATTTTTACATAAAATAAATACCAAAACTGTTATTAATTAAAGAAATTTTAATTTCACTACATGTAAACTTTAAAACTTTTTTTAATTTTTAACTGTGCAACACCGGTACTGTGTAATACCAGTACTGTGTAATACCGGTACTGTGTAATACCAGTACTGTGTAATACCGGTACTGTGTAATACCGGTACTGTGTAATACCGGTACTGTGTAATACCGGTACTGTGTAATACCGGTACTGTGTAATACCGGTACTGTGTAATACTGCTGTGTACTGTGTACTGTGTGTACTGGCTTTGTACTGTGTTATACTTGTACTGTGTAATACCGGTACTGTGTAATACCGGTACTGTGTAATACCGGTACTGTGTAATACCGGTACTGTGTAATACCGGTACTGTGTAATACCGGTACTGTGTAATACCGGTACTGTGTAATACCGGTACTGTGTAATACAGGACTGTGTAATACCGGTACTGTGTAATACCGGTACTGTGTAATACCGGTACTGTGTAATACCGGTACTGTGTAATACCGGTACTGTGTAATACCGGTACTGTGTAATACCGGTACTGTGTAATACCGGTACTGTGTAATACCGGTACTGTGTAATACAGGTTCTGTGTAATACAGGACTGTGTAATATAGGTACTTTGTAATACCGGTAATGTCTAATAATGGTACTGTGTAATACTGGCACTGTGTAATACTTGCACTGTGTAATACGACAGAGACAGAGTGGGTACTAGCCCCGTAGCCTATCGACCGTAAACGATAAGGAACTGTGACAATAGGACATCGAAACAATGACGTCTGGAGAGTGGACATGAAGTCTGTGGCTGTAGTGCTTGGTATTACCGTGAAAATAACATAAATATTCTTCTGCAATATAAAAATACTTTATTTAAAGTTCGAAGCTCATTAAACAGTGAGATAGTAAACTAGTAAATCTTATTTTGGTAATATTAGCCTAATAACAATCTAAAATTAATGGCGATGACCTTTTTTATAACGTTGATATCTCTAATGACGCCAAAAAATAAAATATTTACTAACTTCCGTCCAGAACGACGATAGAAACTTTTTAAGTGTTTCTACTAAAGTTAATGAATTGCCCGTTTACAACTTAAATGTTGTCAGGTGTTCCGCAGGCGTTTCGAAGAAACACTTTAATTGTTAATTAAACTAATTAGAATTTGCACCCACTATAGTAACTAAATCAACGTTTTATTTTCGCCGTTGAGTGTTGCGTTGACGTATAGTTAAATAAAAAAACTTCTTCCATCTCTCTTTGTACATGTTATAACATTAATGACTTTACTACAGTACAGGCTTAGAAAACAATTGAAAACTCAGGTGACTAAAAGAGTACCTAAACAAATAAACATGTCCGATGTGGATGATGGATGTGTGATTAAATAGTAGTTTTAAACTTTTTTTAGTAACAGTTACAGTTTAACGTTTACAGTTTTGTTTCTGCTCTCTACTGTAGCTTGTACGTCCACGCTAAAACTAATAGCGTAGTATTACACACACAGTAGGACTACGTTAGTCAAAATGTAGTATTATTGCGTTGATAACATACCAAGAGTAATGTTAATAAGTTATATTTACTTTGCTATAAAGACTGATTTGTTTAGTATACTCGCTGAGTCTTCTGCTCTTATTGCTAATATTCAGTACTTGTAGCTCGTAAACAACTAAACGAAAATACTTCCAGAGTATTGCTGTTTGGTATTTATATAGTTTATCCTCATCAAGTAAACATTTAACAAATTATTTAAGAAAGCATATTAATTCAGTTTCGCATAAGAATGTTGCTCCTACACTGTGTAGCTTCCCTGGCTACAGTAATGTCTTAAATTACCAAAACATAATACATTACGTTTTCAATATTTTACAATATTTCCCCCACTTAAAAAATCAATAAATACTGCTATTTTACGAAAGGACTTTAAATTTAATAAAAGAAATTCTTTATTGTTCACATCACATAATATTACATACATAAATATTATATTAACTATATTACATGTTTAAGAATGTTAGAATTCACAAAAACACACTTCAAAACAAAAGTCTGCAGTTCAAGGTTAAAACATGTATGGAATGATTGCCACTAACTGAATAACATATCAAGCTTAAACTTGAAGGACTGTGGCCGATACACTTGATTGCACACTGCACACGTTGATTGTAAAAATACAACATGCTTCTCCAGTGTAAATACTTAAACATATTTTGGCTAGTTTCATTACTACAGTACGTGGAAAAAGGCATATACAGTTTCAATGTCTAAAAGTAAATATTTAATGAGCTCATTATGCTAACTACGATTTAACATACATTCTGGCAGAATATTGAAAACGTTTCGACCTAGAAATGCACAGTGTGCTTGGGTACATTAGCTTCTAATTGACGTCTGAAACTTAATTTCTTCATATTTATGGTTTGATATATATCACCAGTCATATCAAAAAATGAACTCAGAACTTTAAACACATAAAAACTCCTTTATGACAGAATCTCTAATTGTTGAATCATATCAAATTATAACAACATTTTCAAGTACAAGAACTGATCATTACATTAGTTCATTGTATTTCTAACGGGTTTACTCGTTCCAGTTAAATTTTCAAGCCACCCCCTCACCGTGTCTCCCCCCCCCGCTCCACCTGGTCTCCTAATCCCCCTCTTTTATTTATTCAACGCGGTTCTCCCACATTCCACCACCTGCTCTCCTTTTCAACCCGAGCTATAATTACGTAGTTTGTCCTTTTCCTGTGGATAATTTTGTTTTAACCCGTAATTAGTGACCAATTACGAAACATTGTAGGTTATGATTTATTTTTTTAATCCTTTAGGAGATAGTCACATTTAGAACGTTTTCGCAAGCTCAGAAGGTATGTGGTACAGCACTAGAGAAGCTGTGCATTACACTAATGTATGATCAGTAAACCGACAAAGGTACATTGCCTACATTGACGTAACATGATGCCTCTTAACACATTGTGGGTAGTGTTCTCACTCGGTGGGCCGTGGAGTAGGAGTTGAAATAGTGTCACATCCGTTATACTGTAGCTCGGAATTGTAACTGTAGGTTGATAAAAATAATTGATAACACGTGTTGAACTATCGGTGTGGTTTTAATATTGAACCGTATAAAAACAGCAGTGTAATTCATTAAAGCATCGGAATTGACATTCACTTAACAGAAATAGGTTTCATTGACATACATGAAGTTCATGATATACATACATTATAGTGAATAGTTTTTGACATTAATAAATAATTGGTATAGTATTAAGATTCCATCAAATTCAGTTGTTGTATTTCACTATTGTCTCATTTTATGACTCCCCTAAAATGTATATTATTTCCTAGGATATATTTCTTTCCTATTTTTTCATGATCTGACGGGAGTTAGATCATGAGCGGTCACCTCTGGCCAGGCTCATATATAGCACATGGTTGGAAGCAGCAGTTTGGTAAAATTTTAATTATAATTTACTTAAATTATTTTGAACACCATGTTTTATCAACTTTTATATTTATTGTTATCAGGCATTATTTATACCATCTTATTATGTAGGGTGTCTTGCCTAAAGTGAACCAATAGCTAAAGCTACAACCAATCAATTTTAATAAACTAAAAGTTATCACATTAGGTGTAAAGTGATAAATGAATAAAGACAGCTGATAAACAATGCAACTTTTTTTAATGTAACAGCCCTTCTTCTAATTCAAATGTGTCGTTGCGTGCATATTTTTTGTTAAACGTATTCACTACTATTTGACTTGTTTTGCTATTTTCCTTTTAAATACTACTATTTTACTATTTTGGAGTGTTTACTATTTTTACAAGTATTATTAGATATTATATACAGGGTGTATCTGAAATACACAGGAAAACTTGGGGATATTGTTCCTGAAGGCAAAACAAACAAACAAATTCCTGTGAACATATGGCCTATCTCGCTCCGTTATCCGTCTGTTGGCGTGTATGTGTTTTTTTATATAACTCGCTGTAACTTTGGAACCACTTGAAGTACCAACTTAATGCTTGGTACGTGTATGAATACTTATTTGACCTATTATTGTGCATAGTCTAAAATTTGTAATTTTTGCTATTTCAATTGGCGGCCATTAAAATTTTTCAAAGCTCAATAATTAAAAAAACCACATGATTTCTAAAAACAAAATTCGAAACAAAAAGGTTACAAAATTTAATTTTCTCTAAGATAATGTAAAATTTCAATAAGATCATAGCATGAATAACGGAGAAAATACGTTTTTCTAAAGTTACAACTGTCAACTTGGGTTTTAATGAGCTTTGAGTAAGTTTATTATTTACCCAAAGCTTTACTAAAATTGAATTTTATTAGTTATTTGTGGAATGGCTCTCTTCAAAGTTTACATTTTCTTAAAGGAAATCAAATTTTGTAACCTTTTGGTTTCTGTTATTTTTAGCTTTGAAAAAATGAAATGGACGCTATTTTGAAATAGTCTGAAGTAGAAACATGTAGTTATGCACAACAATAGGCCCTATTAGTGTTCCTACACGTACTAAATTTTAAGTTGGTACCTCTTGTGGTAGCAAGTTATGTAGAAAAAACACATTCACACCGACATACGGAATATGGAGTGAGTTAGGCCAAATGTTCACAAAAGGTCTTGTTTGTTTTGACCTCAGAAACAATATGCCTAAGTTTTTAGTGTATTTCAGATACACCCTGTATACTACGTAAACTGTCAGATAGCCGCTGCGATAGTTAAATGCGCTGTCTTGAATTCACCGCACAGGTCCTCGTCCGTGTTAATATATGAGGGTTATTTAAGGGTTATTTTAAGGAAGAAAATATTCTGCCAGTTCCTGATCTGTCGCCTGTAAAATAAAGTAAAAAATATAAAAAATACGTTGTAATTTTTTTGTCATTGTTATTATTTTAGCATCAACATATCGTACCTGACCAGTATAATGTTTGGTCGAAGACGTTGTCTCGTCCCGGGGCCAGTATCGGTAACCAGGGTCCCAGCTCAGCGATGTCATATAGGGTTATCATTATGCATTCAGGGCAGACTCGCCGTTCGCCAAACTGTCTCAATAAATCTGTCACTATGAAGCCAAAACCTACGACCCCAAATACGTCTTCCTTTTGGCACAGTGCGCGGGATAAGGAAAATCAATTATCCATCTGGCAGTCTAAATCATCAATGGGTTAGTTTAATCTGTATGAATAAGCATACCGATTCTGATTGATAGGATTTATCGAATGATTAATCTTTGATGTGACTGTTTAAATTTCCTGATGGTCGATAGTTATTTGAAATTATAAATCAAAGGAATATAAAATTTCAACTTTGTCAATAACGCTGACAGTTATATAATATACTTACTGATTCATTTGAAAAAAATTCAATTTATTATATAAGTGGTTTTGTAGTAATGGATGGTTTAAACATATAATTGACTGAATATATAACCTACGGTTTACTCTCAAAATAAGATAAAAGCATGGTTAGATTTTTTGTTATAAAATGAAGGGTTTAGATCAAATTTATTGAACAAATTGTATTTATTTTCGGCACGAATTAAATTCTTTCTCTGTAGGAAGCTCGATCACTCCAGTACCTTAGTGTTAAAAACCCCTGGTGGTGTTGAAACATTTAACGTAAAACGTTAACTTTGTCAATAACGTTGATGGATCAGTTATAAGGGTGACTTACTGGTTAAGGGTGGTAAGGTAGGCGGTATAAGTAAGGGATGGTATAGTCATATAACCGACAGGAATTATAGCCTATGATTAAGTCTATAATTAAAATAATAATCGTGTGATATTTTTGGTAATAAAATGTGTGCTTTAAATCAATTATTACAGATCTAATTTTACATTTTTACATCACGAATTTTCATCGAGAAAAAGCTCGATCACCGAGGAATCATAATATTAAAAAATGTATTTAATTCCTTTTGTAAAATAGCTTACATCGTGGATATGTATGAAAACGTCACTTCCGTTACAATTTTCGCGTGACGTAAATTGTTAACCCCGAAACCCTAGAGCATAGACAAATCAATGTCAAAACTTAATGATGCTGATGTTCAAAAATTTAAATATTTTTATTTATTTGTTACAGTACCATCAAAATGTCACTTTAAATCTTTTCACTTGCTCGTTATAAGGTGTATCAACACCAGTGTGGACCGGCCACATTTTTCACTACAATTCTGTATCATGCAACGGTTGTTAGGTTTTAGGCGCGATTCCAAGAATTTTTCATTTTAACGCGTTGATATTTACGACCTTTATAGTTTTGCTTTTCACTTTTCAACTTAAAATAATTGAGTTGGAAGATTATGTTAATTAGGTAAAAAATATGAGAACAATTGATAAGCTCATTTTGGTATTTCCGTTAAATCCGAATTCGCCTCTAACATTATTTATGATTATGAAATTTAAGCTATAAATTACAATAAAGAACTGAGGAAACTTTTAATTAAATACGTAATCGATACAACATAAAGCTCCTAGTTAGTTAATTTTATATTTTACAGGTCCGTTTTTAGGAATACGTTCTGTCAAAAATTGACCAACTAAACGTCCCTTTGAATACGTGTAATTGACGTTTTTTGTTTCATATTTTACCTGTTTCTAACTGTATAATTTTGTTACCCAGTTTAATATTTACGTTCATACAAAAATAACAATACGCATTAAGATTTTAAACAGACATAGGTTTTTTTTGTAAATACATTGTGATTATATTTATATGGTAGCTGTACAAAATTCTTAAAATACCACCTCTCAAAGCTGGTTATGACCGCAAAAGTATTTGTAATACAATATATGAATCTTGATTTGTTTCCAATAAAATTAATTTTATGTAGTGCAATCCAACTGTGTGTTATTGGTAGTTAAAAGTCAAATTTTTAAAGTAGAATTTATGAACTGAGCTAAAATTTAACAAGCTAATTTAATAGTTTAATGTATCTAGTTTTAAATAATAAATGAAATAGTATATTCTTAAAAAGTAGCCTTATAGGAAATAAATCCTAACTGAGTGGGTTGAGAATCCTTTGATAAAAAGGTTTAAGTCTGGAAGTGAATTTAACAAGAGTATTTTTTAAAGCCGCTTTACCATGGGAAAGTGTTATAGTTTATTTTCATTTCGTACATTAAATTTCGTATTTTCCATAAACAAATATATATTTTGTATTACATTTTATGCGTTCCGACCTATTATTTTACGTTAACTTTTAACAAAATACAATACCGCATTCTATTAGATTTGTGTTAGATATTTGGATGTGAGATTTGGATCAACCGAATGTCAACCGCATCTGTTGTGATGCATGGAATAAATCAAATATAAAGCCGCAGATGCCGTTGAATCACAAGTGAACGATATAACGGGTTTGTATAATAGTTTTGGTATTTTTTTTAAGATTCGACAAACAGTGAACATTCAAATATAAAATTAAATCAATCAAAGCTATATTTCTATTGTATAACTCCTGGAAAGAAGTAGTTTAAAAAGTATTTTCAGGTTTAGTATAGTCTGCGTCGCTATAGATGAGAACACCCATAGTCGGGTAAGTCATCAACTCGGGTTGACTACTGTGGTACCCAAGTTCTGAGATTTCAGGAGTCAGTGAAGAGAAGATAAATGATCCCAAACATGTAATGTAATTGGTTGTTGTAGAATGATTTAACTTCTAGATTGATGGCCAAATCTAGGTCGATGTAAGTTTACCATAAGATAAATACTCATTTTGTACTAAGCTAAACATTCAGGTAGTTAATGAATTTGATAATAACCATGGGAGTATTCACATAATCCTTAAGTGCCAACTAGTGAATGCGTTAGTTTTGTGAACGAATCTTGGCCTAGTGACACTATATATCATTGTAGTCAAATATTAAAAGTATTTTTCAACATTTCATTTTAAATGTAGATACTGCTTCCATTTTATCGATGGAAGCCTTTGAAATTCATATTGCGAGACTCAAAGGAAATCAATATCGTTTTGTGGTGCACTTTAAATTCTGGTAATATGAGTGACTAGTCCGCTTTCTCATTTAATAGTTAAAGGCAAAACAGTTTGGTTTCCTTTACGGTTAATAAATTGATCGATACAACTATTAAATAAAACTAAGCAACTTTTAGTTTATACAATTTCATTCACATTACCTTACTTAATAAATTTAAATAATAATATTATACTTTTTAGCAAAATATTTTCGTTGAATTAAGCTATAAATAAATATTTTTCTTTCTCCCCATTTTCATGGTAAATGGAGAAAGTATCGTTTTCGTCAAAATTTTTCGAATTTGAGTTGGCAGTCTATACACATGTTTTGAGGCCCCCTGAATTTAAAAAAGTGTGTTTCGGGCTGATCTCTGTCTGTCAGTCTGTGTACAAACCCTGAAACCACAGTGATCAAATGTAGATGAATTCTAGTACACAGGCGCATGTGTGCGTTTATTATCTATATTATTTCTGGTTTATTATCACCAAACCATATTCTTATTTTTAAGGACGGTTTATCCCTAAAACCCTTAACAAATGTGAAAAATACAAATTAAAAAATATAAGTAAATTTTATAAAACTAAACAGATTAGCATTTCTAACCATTACTCTACGACTAACGGTTCTAGAGAAAAGTTAAATGTCCTTGGTAAACACATTACGTTGTCTGAGAACGCCCAATGTTATTCTTATAGAGAATATTAAAAAATGTGTCAGCTGTTTTCGACAAAACTTAGAATGCAGTGTGGTCACATCACCCAACGAAACCCACTGAAACAACAATCAATTTAACTTATTTTCTCTTGTCGTTAGTTTAAGGAATCGAATGGATATTTAAAAAAAGAAACCTTTCAAATGATATCTAGACGAGCTTTAAAGGACTTGATAGTTTCATTAAATGTAGTATATTTTAAATTTTAATAAGAAAAGGAAAACCTATGTCAGTCTACTTATATCGTTTATTTTATTTTATGTTCATTAATTTGGTTGGATTGAAATACCAGGCAGATGACTTCATTCTAAGTGGAATTTAAAGGTGAATTTCGAATTCTACTCTTATGATTGATCGGATAATGTTGGGCAATACTAGTTTAATATTAAAACTTGCTACAAATTTGGTAGGAGAATATTTATAAAAATAAAAAAAAACATGTTTGAGGGGTATTTCAGTACAACTCTATTTGGTATGGTTTTATTTTATATGAATAAATTATTTAACTCAATAATGTTCCGTATTTTTTCGAATTGATATTATTAAATATATTATCGTTTTAACGAGGTAGTAAAAATTAATTTTAACACGATATGACCCTACGATGAGCAGAGCCTGGTCCCTTGGCAGCGGCGTGTGACATCGACCGCTGTGTGGCGTCGCGACGCCATGGTGGGCGCCAACCCTGGGTTACTGGGTCACCAGTTACCATCACTGTTGTATCTTAGGCACTGATCATGACATCAGTATACAGGATATGAGCCGAGCTCGGACCCTTGGCAGCGGCGTGTGACATCGACCGCTGTGTGGCGTCGCGACGCCATGGTGGGCGCCAACCCTGGGTTACTGGGTCACCAGTTACCAACACTGTTGTATCTTAGGCACTGATCATGACATCAGTATACAGGATATGAGCCGAGCTCGGACCCTTGGCAGCGGCGTGTGACATCGACCGCTGTGTGGCGTCGCGACGCCATGGTGGGCGCCAACCCTGGGTTACTGGGTCACCAGTTACCATCACTGTTGTATCTTAGGCACTGATCATGACATCAGTATACAGGATATGAGCCGAGCTCGGACCCTTGGCAGCGGCGTGTGACATCGACCGCTGTGTGGCGTCGCGACGCCATGGTGGGCGCCAACCCTGGGTTACTGGGTCACCAGTTACCATCACTGTTGTATCTTAGGCACTGATCATGACATCAGTATACAGGATATGAGCCGAGCTCGGACCCTTGGCAGCGGCGTGTGACATCGACCGCTGTGTGGCGTCGCGACGCCATGGTGGGCGCCAACCCTGGGTTACTGGGTCACCAGTTACCATCACTGTTGTATCTTAGGCACTGATCATGACATCAGTATACAGGATATGAGCCGAGCTCGGACCCTTGGCAGCGGCGTGTGACATCGACCGCTGTGTGGCGTCGCGACGCCATGGTGGGCGCCAACCCTGGGTTACTGGGTCACCAGTTACCATCACTGTTGTATCTTATTCACTGATCATGGCAACAGTATACAGAAAATTAGATCCCTTTAAAGGTACTGTAGCTAGATGCTCTAATGTTGTTTCCGGTCTTATGATCTATCTGATTATAGCTTTTGTTTTTAAATATGCAAGTATAAATACTTTATATTTTAAATTATAAAATCCCCTTTTAATACCGAGTCTTAGTTTTTTGAAAATCGGGTTCAATCCTGACCACAACGTATAATTCTTGTGATTGTACCGGACCGAGCAGCAAAAACTTGTTCTTCTACCGTATTTTTCTTTTTCTTTTTATAATTACGTGGAAACTTTAAAATATTTATTCACCCCAAATTTTATTTCATTCAGCCAATAATTAAATAACATTTCAAGCAGCATCAGTGAACACGTAGTTTCTTGCTTTAAAAGTAAATAAACATTTTGACATGTATATATCTAGGCTCCGGGGTGTGGGTTGTTAGCAGATTAGTGTGACGCAAAAATTTATAACGCAAAAAGTGAAGCGGAAGTGTTAACATCCCGATTTCATAGAAACTACCAGAGCCATTGCATTCCATTTTCGGTTATAATAACAGGTGTTTAGATAAACTGAAATCATTCCCTTTAGACATATCCATGATCTAAGCTATTTCCCACAGGGAAGTGAAGACAAACACTTTTTCTGAAGTTATCAACTTCCCTCCGAGGAAATTAGAAACCTTTTCGAGCGAGTTTTATTGGGCGAGATGCCCTTGTGATGTCTATTTCAAGTTCCGGATTGATTTCTCCGCAAGAATAATATTGGTAACCTCAGATAGTGTACTTTTTACTACGCACTATAAATTTAAATTTTCATCGTAAATTAATAACTGAAAATACTAATTAGTTAATTTTTAATTATTCTATAAAGATAATGTGTTTTTGGAGATAATAAGACATTTAATAGCTCCTAACTTTTGAATCGTTATCTTTACTGACATGCCTATAAATAACTATAGGTTGATAAGTGAAATATTAATTTTTCCTATCCTGCTTAAGGTTAAAATTGGATCCTCAAAATACCACATACCGTGTTTAGTTGTTTTAATCTCTCTATAACAATTAGAGATGAAGCTAAACTTTAAAGAACTAATTTACCATTTTAACGAGAGGTGTCGTTTTCACGGACATACACGCATATATATTCATGTATATGTACTGTATATCTAGTTGTACAGTTTTTGTTGAATGCTCTAAACAACACGTGTTTTGTGTTTGAAAACAATGAATGAAAGGCGAGAGAACGCACGCGTTTTTGCCATGTTTCCCCATGCTTGACATTCTCGGTGTTTCGCACATGTGATTTCGCTTTGTGGCCGCAGCAGAAGTAAATATTTTTATTTTCATTGAACGTAAAAGGGCGTTTAAAATTTCAAGTTTTATCAAATGTTTTCAATTTATATTGTTTTTGTTACTTCAACGTAAGGCAGTAGTGTAATACATTATCCGATTGTGTAAGTTTATGTTATATTGACGAGGAGTCATAACAATTTGTTACCAGTTATTGAATTACTGGATTATTTATAAATCAGGTATAATTAATTGGATATACTGTATATGTTCGTAGAAATGAAAATGTGTTTTTCTTTGATAATATTTTTTTCTTTCTCCCATTTACATAGTATGAGTATGGAGAAAGTATTTTTTCGTCAAAATTTCCGGATTTGGGTTGAGAGTGTATATATCAGTTTCGAAAACAAGCTCCTCAAATCGAAAAACCGGTTTTAGGGCTCATTTCTGTCTGTCTATCTGTCAGTCAGGCTGTCCATCTGTGCACAAACCACGAGACCACACCGATCGTCCGATTTTTATGAAATTTGGTACATTAGATAACTTTGGCGCTATCTCAAGACCATACTTTTCTTTTTATTTTTAATAATGGGTACCCCGAACACCATAAACATTCCTCAAAATCCGCTCTAACGGTTTTTATGAAAATTGCATGGTTTATAAAGTCCAAAATAATTCAACCATCACCGTCGAAACCGGCTTATAAAACAAAATAAATTAGTATTTTGAATCATTATCCTAAGACTCCAGAGAAAGGTTACGTTTAATGTACCTGGATTAACGCAGTACGTTGTTTGAGAGCGTACTGCGTTAACTGCGAAATTATCCAATACGATAAAACCCATATTCTTATATAATCGCTCATTCTCCATTGTTATCCAATGCCATAAATATTCACCTTTATTAAGACGTTGTCTTTGAAACACCAAACATTTTAGGGGGTTGTTACTGCTACTGTTATCTAAGAGAGTTAGTTCTTGGAAGACAAATCAAATCACCCTTTGTTGTTTCACGACATTGCCAAAGATAAACTTGCGGTAGACCGCGCCTAGCGGAGAGTTCGGCAACTATTACAATCGGGTTGCTTATGCCTACATGAGTCAAAATACCCATATTAATGTGTGCAAAATGTATCTTGTGTTTTACATTCAAAACATTTTTGTTCATGGGTTTAGATGAACCGTGCGCTTCATTATTTGTTCAGTAATTAACTTTATTTTAGTGTTATAAAGTGAAAAGTACTGGATAGGGTCCCGGTATTCTCACACATGTTGCTTATGTGTTTATAGCTAAATTTAACCGGGTGACCGCGAGCAAAGAGTCGACAACTTTACAATGTACTTATTACATGACCAAAATGACAAATGTTGGCAGTTTAATATGTAGATCAAAATTTTTGGAGCAATGAGTAAAGTTTACTTATTTGTTTCAGGTTATATTTACAATGTACTAAATTCGTATTTCGAATTTGTATCATGCTCATGTCCCATTTATGTGCTGGTGTATAGCCTAATACTTGAATAAAGGAAATAACCAAGGAGGAGAAGTACGTATATTATGAAGATGTATTAAGTATTCAGAACACAAACTCAAGTTAACTCAATATAAAGTTAATCGGTTCGCCATGTGTTTAAAATGTGTGTTTTAGTGCCTAAAAAGTAAATATTTCCAAGGTAAAATACTTTATACATTTAATAAATTTTAAAACTAATTTGGGTGATTTACTCACGTTTGTTTACGAACGTACAGATAAGTACAAGTGTTTTTTAGGTAAAATTTTAACAAACCAGTTATTTTTGTATGTTACCGCAACGAGTTTGAGCGACGGGATTTTGCTCATGACAGAAATGTAACGGTTGGCGTTGCTTGCGTGGAATTTATCGGTGAAACATGTTCCATGAAGCTAGATGAGATGTTCGTCGGGACGACACCGGGACGTCACGTCTTGGAAGAGGCTGCACAGCAATTGTTGCTGAGTGTGTTGTTGCTAGTCACGTAGGCAAATATCAGTAACAGGTTTATGTAAACTTAAAATATAGCACTGGCTGATTAAATGTAGATAAAAGTATGGAAGTACTGTTAGGTTTAGGCAAGGACCAATCGAAAAAGTTTGGAAGTGATAGTAATTATGTTGAAATACATTATCGTAGTAAGTCTCAATATAAAGTGTCTCGCTATAATATATTAAACTTGATTTATATACATCATACATTTGGACTGCGAAAATGCAAAAGCCCTTACTTTTTAGGCATTTCCTTTATAAACTACTAGCTATCTACTTCAAAGCTCGACATGGATACCATATTTTTTGAACTTTGAAGCTAACGGATTGTTTTGCTACTTGAAAATATCAGTAGAGCGTTCGGTTCCTCGAATCTAAATTTTAAAATTAAACTCTACGTATTTTTTGACACAGTCAATAGTCATGTTGAATTTATTAGTATAAAAAGTGAAATAAAATTTGACAACTACTTCAGCTTTGCTGTTATTACTGTATACTATACAAACCTATCGAATATAGAAATCATTCATTTTAATTTTTTCCCCACTGATATAATTTTTGTATACGTAATTTATGTGAGATGCCACAATCACAATGTTAGTTATTAAGTGATGCAAGAATTGACAAAAGCTGTACCTATCGTCTGTAGTTGCGTATCTTCGTGGATCGTGTCAGGAATATGATCTGGCTGCATCGCTGCTATAGACTATAGACTGTAGACTATAGACGGTGAACCGTATGATGATGCGGCCCTTACACTGCAGATACTTGAACGTTTGGCAGTGAAGTCACGCCACCTTTGTATCGCACCGCGCCTCTATGTATTCATATTCATATTCATAAGACACCCACCTGCTATGGTCGGTATGTATTTCACGGTGAATATAAGTGTGAGGAGTTTGATAGAGCAAACGCCAAGCTATGCATTTACTTGGATACTTAATCAATATCGAACTGAACAATAGCAATTGGCTTCACTATCGAATCATTATAAAACACGACATTACTCACCTACAGTTGTATTTTCCGTAGTTACCTTGTGAATATAATTTAATACATTATTTTGGTATTTTTGGTCAAAGGTATAAAATTATAATCTAGCATGATTAAATGTGTATGTAAATTTAAGAAAATAAGTATTTTATTTGGAAGTGGCCGTGAAATTCCGTACAAAGTGATAAAGGTTTTGAAACGCGTGAGTCCCAAAAGGTTTGGTGCTGGAGTTGGGCTTCGCTCCCCTCATTCTCGTTACCTTGGCAACCTTCACCCTCTCTACACTGTAAGAGTACAGGGCTACAGTGAACACAACAGAGCTGAACAGCTACTGTATACGTAGACTGGCCACACCTATAGCTCTCTTACAGAAACTAGTTTTTTTTGTATGAAAGTCGACTTGTTGATTTCAATCCTAAGAGCATGTTGGTAGCTGGGTGAATATGGTTTTCCAAGGTGGAAAGTTCCACTAGTAAAGACGGTATCACTAGTGCCACTTGCGGTGTAAGATACCCTTGTACTTAGTACTTGAAGATCCTGTCTGAACATTACTGTACTGCTTCCACACATTTACATATTTCCACACATTTACTCGTAATCCATCTCTCAGGCCTTAGTTGAGGACTTTGCGTGTTACGTCATTCCCATATCATGGCATAAACTGTTTACGAATGTTTTTTTTTCTTTGGCTCCACAATAAATACAAAGGTTTTACACCTTTTATTGACACTTGACATGCTGATAACCAAAATACCTAACGTAAGCAGTTATTGTAGACTACCCATTTAGTTTTGTGTTAACAGTGTTGTAACATGATTGCGAAAACATTTTAAACAATTCATTTCGAATAACTGTTACATTCTAAAGTGTTCAGAACAATAATTTATTTACTAAAAAAACATGCTAATACAAAATATTTTTGAATACCGTGTAAACCTTAGTTACGGCCAACGTATGAATTTTTTATACGCATATTTACATAACTTTACATAACTTAAATATGACACTCATGCATATAAAACCGTGATATTTTGTCTAGTCTTGAAATAAATTAATTATTTAATGAAGTATGATCACACAGGCCGACCATTTTGAGTTTTTTAGAGTTTATCTCAGGTAGGCAAATGCCAGAATCGTTCCCTAAGAGCACCCCAAACCCTATCAGGAAAGGGAAGTTAAGAAAAGTACTATCATACCTGGTTTAAAAAAAAACTAATACGCCTTGTGGTTTTTTTAAACTGTGAATTTCTATTCAAAATTAATTTTTATATAGAAATAAATATTTATATCGTATATATTTACAGATTGTAGCAAAATAAAATATACATGTACATATAAAATAACAGCTCAAAATAACTGTTCACTGTACTGAAATATAATATTTTCAGTGGGTCATGAATTACAATAAGAAAATAAAATCCACCAACCTTGAAAATTACTTTTATTGCTTTGTTCCGTTTTATCACCAAACTCCGAAGGCTATAACAGTTTACGACTGTCGGTGGAATATCTTTTAAGGTTTTATTGCACATAAATCCATGATGACATCCATGACCATTTTACAATTTAAATGTTTTGTAAAAATGTTATATAGTACATACAGTCTAAT
Organism: Nephotettix cincticeps; assembly: GCA_023375725.1. Lineage (NCBI taxonomy): Eukaryota > Metazoa > Arthropoda > Insecta > Hemiptera > Cicadellidae > Nephotettix > Nephotettix cincticeps. The sequence continues at coordinate 23,929,983 of CM041786.1, read as the reverse complement.
CGTCATGGGGGTTCTTATTCAATCGACAATATATTCCTCTGATGTTGGTTTATAATCGAAGTGCGATTCCTGAGAAATGAACGACTTTTCTATCATAAATATTATACTGATCTGTCCTACAGCAGAATTTAAATTAGAATTTAACACGTACATATAATACCTAAGGTAGTTTTTCCAAACACTCCTCCTTCATATCTTAACTGATATTAACTTCTGATGTTTCAATATAATGTCTTGGTTTCATCAATACCATTTAACATTTTTTTATTCCTGCTGGCTGTAACCTTTGCTCAAATGTTATTCCCTTCCATAAAGTTAACATTGGAATAGAGTTTTATTAAATAACAGATAAGCGGGAGTAAACACAGACAAATACTTTATACTTTTAACTGAAATGGCAACCTACCCAGGTAGGTATTTTAAGCCAAGTATGAATAAGAAATGAGTGTAGGATGATTGTGGCGCGATCTTGTAGTCTTGTTACTGACTAAGGCTGACATGTTCCTTAGACAGCACTGTTAATTAGTAGCCCAACAGCCAATGGCATCCTACCTGTGTGGATCAGAGGATCAGTGTAGATACAGTTTAACGTGGAATCCGAACCACTTTTGCCTCTGAACTACGAACTGTTCTAACTATTAGAATGGTCTTTGCGGATTAACGTAAATAATAGTGCGAGCTTTAACCCACACAGAACACTACACTCACCGACCATCGCTCACAACTATCCACAATTCATGACCTCGAAGTAGCTGGATCACAGAAAATGCCACGGTCCTCATATGATACAACAGAATACATTATATACTATTATTTATTATTTTTGTTATACAGTAGAGGGTCGATTATCCGAAGCCTGGTAATCCGAAACGCCGGTTAACCGAAACACAGTCAAACATAAAAAAATGAAACCGCACGCCGAACTTAAGTTCATCGGTGGCAGTATTGGCCCAGCGCTGCCAATGCGACTAAACTAGCATTTGCGCGCTGATTTGATGTTCAACAAACATGTTTAAAGCTTTTTCTTTTGGATTTTTTAAAGCTTAGAATGTTGCTTGTGCTTTATAGAGAGTTCTTTGTATTTTTTGTGAGTATTATATTATAAGAAGTAAATTAAAAATTTGTTTCATTCTTCATTATGTACATTGAACATTGTTTTTTCTGTCTGTGACCGAAAATTCAGTTATCCGAACAAACATAATCCCCTATTGTTTCGGATAGTTGACTCTCCACTGTGTAGTAATTATAATTATTATTTAATATTATATTGTTGTGTAATGTGATTGATTGTGATTGATCTTAAGGATAGTATAGTTTTTCTCAGATGAAAAAATAGGCACATTATGTTTTGTCCATGTGAAATAAAGAAAACGTAGACTACTCCCTTTTTAATTAGAAAAGGAATTATGTTTACTTACTAAATATCTCCTCTTTTTAGAGTCAATAAAGATGTGAGGGTCTATAAGTTTGATAAAACGTTGGTTGCACTGATGTGTAGAATTTAGCCATGATGTCCTAACTATATTCTCTCTGTATCTGATATTTAACCTCCATTCCCTTAATTTAGAGGAGAACATTCAGATTATTTCTCTGAACATTTAACATATTGTCTATTTTAGCATGAAAAGTATAGGTTATAATCTAAAACCCACTTCTCTTTTCAGTTTTTGCATTATGCAGTATTTTAGTAACGGATTAAAACCTACAATTTGGGAACAAGAATGGGTGTTGATTAGCTTCTGCTATTGTATTTTCATTCCCTGTTTCAACTTTTTTTGTATTTATTTTTTGTATTCAGTAGACATCAGAATTTATATCTCAGCTTTATGGATGACTATGATTAAGAAAAACCTGTTATTATACGTATTTTCCCCTATAGTAACTATTACATGTTATTGACTGATATTACAAAATATGTGAAATGTCCAACGATTCGAAATGGGAAACAAGGACTGATGAATTGTTAGCCTCACTTGTCAAGAGTATAATTAGACCACAAATATACAGCCATTGCATTTGACCACCAATAGCGGCTAGGAATACATCAAATGATCAACATTATTGTCATCCTCCAACCCACTTTGTTTATTTTCATCTATACACAGCTTTATATACATTACAAATACTAAAACACAAAGATTTCTTCATGGTTATATCATTGTCGGCCATTTTTATTTCAAATCTCTCATTTCCAAAAAAGTCTATAGTTCAAATAGTGTTATAAGAAAGCTAAAACTAACAAAATTCTTTTTGTGGAAATCGTCATTTTAAGAAAAATATGAAAAAGTGGCACGCAACATTGTTTTTAATAGCTAGGCTTTTAACTTGAAGTTTGGAGCTCCAGACACTATTATATTCATTAAAAGTAGAGAAATTCTATTAAATATAAAAACCTTAATTTCAGAATATTAGAATCCTACAAAAATCATTTAATATATCTTTATACAGATTAATACATTTTGATAATTTAGATATAGTTGTCCAATATGTTTGCTTAAATTATATTCGTTCTTAATTTAGCTGGGTTAGAAATAAAATGTGTGAAGAAACATTGTATCAAAAAAATGCAAATGCTATTGGCTTCATTAAAGAAAATATGCTTTTTTAATGTTTAAAGAGAAAACAATATTTTATTGGCTTAAATTTTTTTATTGCACTGAGTTGTGCTAACTCATATCTGGAGTTCAAAACAATAAAACTTGACTCATATTTTATAAAATAAATACAAAAATAAGTTGCAATTTAAATGCTTGCATTACTACTAACGGCCACTCGACTTGGAGTGTAACAGTATAAAAATAAAATATCTCCCTCAATACATCACATGTGGCACTCTAGTACCCAGTCTATCCACATCTTGTCATTTAGAAAATGCGATAAAGTTACTCATTATGATATCAATTATCACACAAATACGATTCCTAGTCACTTCAGGATCCTAGTTATATACATCCATTATGTACACTACTCGTTCTGTACAGAGGCAAAACCTAAAGCTAACATTAGAATATGTTGGATAAGCTTGTCTTGCTCTGAACTGGACAAATCGGAATTACAGTCTAAAATACCTAGAAGAGGGCTCTGGTAATATTTACAATAGTCAGGCTTTTATTTTAGAAGGAATAGGAAACACTGTTGGATGTAGAGACTATAGAGCTACGTTAATATTACATTACAGTCGATGGTACAAACAAGATCAACAAAATAACAATTTACATTTATGGTATCGAGATACTTAACAGTCACACTGATCAATCACACTTACTTTACAGGAGTGACTTTAAAATAAACATTAAAACATATAACTAAACCTTACCTCATGAATTAAAAGTATTAAATAATTGTACAATTTTAAAGCATACTAATACTGTGCACTCAAGAGAGCATTTTGGTAAACATTACGAACCTCAAAAATAAAAAACACTGCGGAATGATTCCATGACATTTTGTCCTCAATAGTAGTACACCACTTGCCAACACATTCATACCGGAAATATGGAAACTTACGCTATCCTAAGGACAATAGGAAGAAAGACCATAATTATGGGAATCAGGGAGAAAGGACACCGAAGAGAGGAGGATCCTGAGCCCGAGTTGTCGACAGTCTTGGACACGTTCTTGCTCAGTGCTTCTGATTTGTCCGGTAAACTATTGTCGTCCCCTTGTATACTGTTGTTCTCAGAGTCCTCTCTCGGCTTGGTTGTTGTAGTTGTCGTTGTGGTTGTCGTGGTGGTGGTAGTTGTCGTTGTGGTTGTCGGGACCAGGGTGTCATTGTGTATCCAATACACAGGCCCAAACACGGCCTGCAGGTCTCTCATGGATTCCTCCTTCAGTATACCGGATATTCCCCGGGCCCTGGACTGTAGGTCCTCGTAGACCGCCACCAGCTGACCCGAGTACGGGACTTCACTCTCCGTCTGGTTACCCCACACTGTCACGTTCACCGCTGTGCCTGGTTCCAGGTGGGCTTCCACCCTAAAAAATTACATAACTCATAAAATATAGTAAAATATTAATTTACAATCAACTAACCACTATCAAGTAGCTTACTGTTTGATATTTTTATCATATTGTTTTAAGTTTAGAGAAATACTTATTGAAATACATTAAAATTGTTCATTTTCTGAATTTGTGTTTTCTATGTAAGCAATTGAGTTATACAGTGTAAACTAATAATACTGTACTGTGATAAATTGTTTTGTTTTTAATATTGTAATGAAATTACTAATCAAAAGTAGTAGCCTATATCTGATAAAAACATCGTGTAAATGCTTCTCTTCCAATGAAGTGATCCCATTGAAGTTTTTCTCACAATACTTAAGAGAAACAGATGTTTGTAGATGCTTGAGACCCCCTTTACCTTACATTCAAAAATATCTTTCTTAATTTCTTTAAAGTTATTCAGACTGAAAATTGAACTAAAATGGATATTTGCTTAGTTTTAATATAGTTCTTTTTTAAATAAAATATTTTTTTAAATCCATGAAACTGATAAGAAAACAATTATCAAAATAAAATTGGTTTATTAACCTGTTCAGTTACTGTTCTTTTTATTCGGTAGTAAAACACATTAGTTAAGATTGGCTGGTTCAGGGTCAATGACTCACTTGTACACATCCTTGCGCTCCTCCGGGTGGGGGATGCCCCACCGGATCTCCTCCCTGTTCCCGTTGGGTAGCCGGATGATGGTGTTGAGTCCCTTGAGCATGGCACGTCCCTGACCCCAGTACATGGACACCAGGTTGTCATATGCCACAACTGTGTCTACCTTGGCGGTCGACTCCGACTGATCGTTCTTCAGAGTTGCTGACCCAAGTTCCTTCAGCGACTTCACCTCCTTGCGACGCTTTTCATTGAACTTGAGGCTGGTTATTTCATAGTTTGTTGGTTCTGATTCTACCAGGACTTCTCCATCGTGGTAGTCTTTTTCAACCAAATCCTGAAATAAACAAGGTAACGGTTAAGAAAAATAAGTGATTTTATTAAGTTATTAAGTTCAGTTAAATCAAGTTCAGTGTTAACTTTCAACAATTGTCTGATTGAAGTCCAATAAAATAAAGTGATATTAAAATGCAATGAGTAAATAAGTGCTGAGTCTTTATTCAGTGTTATTCCATTTCAAAGGTTTATTGAGGATGAAATTTCAATGAAATTAAATGTCATTATTTAAAAATCTTTGTGTAATTATAAGTGTTAGGAGTTAAATCTGTGATAATCCACTTCCGAAATTGCAGTTATTTTCTGATTAAATCTTGTTAAAGCTTCCATACAGTCAAGGGTTTAAGTCAGGCTATAATGAAGGATTATGATCATTGATCATAGGATTGAGACCATTACACGATTCAAGGTATGGCTGGTTGAAATGCCTACACAGTACATAACCTAATTTAACATTGTGTAGAAGTATTAAACATCAAGCATGTAAAAAAAATTATCGTTTGATTTTCTACTAAAATAAATGTCTCGTTATCTTTAAAACATGATAATGAAAATGGCAAATAATTTACATTTAAGAGCCTAAGCTCGCCAAATGTTTCAGGTAAAAGGTGTCAAAGAATATATGAACTCCTTTAGGCTGAAAAATTGGATAATTTTGTAAAAATAGTAAATCCATTAGCTATGCTGTTGTTTACACAAACATGTAAAACTGCAGCGGTAATTTTTCACGGGATATAAAACTGCAGAGAAACAGTAAACTGCTAAGTTATGTGGCTATCAAGATTGTCTTGGGACAAAAGAACATTAGCCAACACACAACTGAAGAGGGCGGAGATATGCGAGATTGCGAGATCACGGCGGATGCGGCGCAGTCAACTGGGGCGGGTTGGCGGGAACTGTCAGCTGATTTAGTGGCAATGGATGACGGGAACTTGGCGGGAAACTCGTGAGCGCCCCGGGGGCTCTGCTCATTCAGCCGTTGCCGTTGCGAGATACGACAGACGAACTACGGAAACTGTAGCGGCCGAATCGAGGGGAGTATTGCCGTGGTGTGTTGCATTTGTGCGCTTATGTCAACTTGCTTCCACATTTTTGGATACTATGCGTTTAAAACAAGCTTGGTATAAAACCTGTATTTCTGCAAGTACGTATCAGTATTTTTGTATTCGTTTTATTGTACTAATAAAAGTAATTTCATTTCATCTTCCTGGTGAGGATAAAAAATTAATAGAGTATTTAGTGGTCTTAATTTAGAGGTGTATTTATTTTAACACAAGCAGAAGTCTATGATCGATCTACGAATAAGATTTAAGGATCCAAGATTTAAATGTTAATACACACGTAAACGTCCTACTACAGTTTTTTCTACAAGCACATGAAATAACTTTGTAATCAGAAATTTATTATTTGTCAGTCTTTTTTTATTTCCAGTCAACATATACACTTACTAGTCTAGTTTTAAATATAATTGGAGAATATAAGGAAAAAACTGTACATAATGATGTTTTTTCCAGGAAAAATCCTGGAAAAGAACTTTAGAGTTCAGGGGAAGAATGAAAAAGAGGCAGAGTTAATATTTCACTTGGAAAATTTGCCCGGAAAATGGATCAGACAGGACGAAAATCAAAGCTTTCATGTATCAAACACACACTATATCCTATTTCGTGCCGTAGTGCTGAACTTGGAGTTTTACATTCTATTAAATTTCACTCAAAACTCTCGTCTCTGTAAACGATGTCACACGGTACAACAAAGGTTCGCTGCAATGAGGTCGTGCAGATCCTTTTACCACATTGTTCCCTGCTTCTTTCTTCAGTCATACCTCACGTAATAATTAATGTTCGATTACTCACCAATCCGGAGCCCTCGATGACAATGATCCTGCCGATGCCCTCCTTGGGGTCGAACCGGCCCACGTGGTGGCGTGGACCCAAGACCTTAGCCTCGGCGTCCTGGGAAGCGTCGGCATCCACCTTCCGCCTGGCCACGTAGAAGCTGTCCGCACCCGCCACGGCGCCCTTCTGCAGCGTGGGATTGTACCGGCCCCACTGGACCCAGCTCAGGCGGGCGCCTGTCTCCATGTTCTCTAGGACCTGTTCGATCCCAGATACTGTATGAAATGTGTCACCAACGTTGTTGTTTGATGCAATGGCCCAGAAGCTAAAATATTACTACTACACAAATGTTAACTACAATTGTAGTTTTTAGTATAATAAAGGGCGAGTAGTGTGACAGAGAGACAGACTTGAGGCTGAGAGATGCATCTATTGTAGTATTAATTCTACAAGTTTCATTATGAGATAGATTCTAGAAATACCTTACGGACAAAGAATATAATTTCTAGTGGTAAGAGGTAAGAAGTATGTGTCCTACCTCGTACTGAGGATATCTGAAGACACGGCCTAGCAGCGAGACGAGGCAGTCGCTGGAGTTGTGGGGCAGACTCCCTGGCACCCAGAGACCGTTGACTCTCGCCCGGCAGACGTGGACGGGTCGTTCCTTGACCGCGTCCACGGCGCCGTTCTCCACGGGACCATCCGTAGCTGCAATAGAGACACCAGAGGTTAGAGGCACCTAGCTCCAGTGAAAGGAGAAGTCCTGCTGTCTTCCGATTACTTGACTCTCAGTTAAATTACATAAAGACTGCAAACTATTTGCCTAAACGAATTAAGAAACCGTACAAACCCATCTCAAAATAGCCGGCCCGGAATAAATCCGCAGATCTCCTCAATGTAGTGTTATTTGCTTTTGACCAAGATTTAAGTTAGTTTTAAAAAGTTATTTGTGTTTAGCTTATTATAAAAATGGACATTTAACTTTACACGTGAATGGTACTGTAAGTGCTAGTCACATAGTTAAATAGTAAGTGAAATAAACCTAATGGATACTCTGAAATGTCGAAATAATTTCAAAGGTGGTTTCTAAACCTTCCAAATACTGCTTAATAACATACTCTATGTAAAGCTAAACATTTTGCATTTTTTAGGCTATCGTTCGAAATACTGGACCTTATTATGTTCATTTAACTAAAGTAAACTTTTATGACTATACTAGGATTAAAATCAATAGAAGCTTCAAGGTAAAATTTAAATTAAGTTAATATGGTTAGTATAAACACATGTCATTGAATTCTGACTTTTGTTTATTATTATTTTCCAACCATATGTTATAAAGTTCAACTGCATTTATAAATGACCCTGAAGTTTATATTGATTTTGCTAGCAGTATAACGAACTAACATGAAGGAGCATGCTACAAACTTACTAGAGAATAACGATTTCACCTTAATTAAGATAAAAGTATTTTGGCAATCGCGCTTACATCCCTGATACGTATCTAGAATATCTTATACAAATAAAAGACCCGTGAATATCCTGTGTGATTGTTTAGAAACACGTAGTGCCAGATTTAACACATAAAATGTCACACACCAGCGCATACGAGATGTTTCAATAAGCCATGTCCGGTAAGCCGCTAAGCAGCGTGTTGTCGTGCTTTGATCTATCGCTCGTCTGTCTCGTAAGTCACAAGCATCGATCGATCGATCATACCGCTAACCGGATTAAACCCTTGATGATTAACAGTGAACGGTTCAAAGCTGAAGAGCGCTTCTGTTCACCGAGCTTCCTTCAGGTACCATCTTTGATCCACTTCTCTTCCAGACAAGATAGATTAAGATTAAAAGACGTTGAGTTGGTGTTAGAAATTTATGAGCCCAATGTTTTTTTTATTAAATTGTTCACTTTCCAGTACCTGTTGATCCTACTGGTCCAGCATACAGTATAAACCTTATTAATTAATTATTATTTATTAATTTGGCAATGCGACTACCATTCTTAATCAGTAACAATACTACAAGAGCGTACCACAACCCCTTTAATCTCATTACAATCATGTCTGCGGTTAATTTAAATTAGTTCATTTTCACAAAAATTTTATCGATTTGAAAGTAAATAAAAATAAGATCGTATTTTGAGGCTGCTCTTAGTGAAAATTTCTTTCTTTTGATTTTGTGCGTCTAATATTTTCCTACGTTGTTTTATATTTGAGGTGTAGCTCTTTTACTTCAACGATACGTTTTTACCCACCAAACTGTGATCGAAAACAGCGGGTCATTAATTCCACTAGGTATTTATCTGAGTACTATTAAACGAAATCTACTTAAAACTGTCTATATTTGAGCTGTTTAATAACCTAAGAAAAGTGGCAATAATAGGCATACATTCTAATTATTTGTTTTTTTTCAGGTGGGTATCTAGAAGACGATAATGTGAAGCTCTTTAATAGGTAATTCTTATTTTATACTCTTATATAATGAAATATGGTTTTCTTGTTGAAAGTTAGATCTACTGCAATTCCACTTCAGTTTCTCAATATCACTCTGCGAGGAATGTCGCGATACATTTGTTTGGTGTTCATATCTCAAACTGTGAAAACAGAAACATTTCTAAACTTAAAGCTCCTTCAGAGTACACAGTCTCAACCAACAATGAAATAGATCATCATGCTAACTAAGTTTTACAAAATTTGAAATTCGTGACCTTCAAAAGTGTCTCAGATTCTTCTACATTCCTCCTGCAGAATGTTTTGTTAGCAAAAAACTTTTGACAAAGTTTATGAAATTCGGGAAATATTGAAAAAGTCAGAGACACAATGGAGACGGAATATATTTGCGAGAACTTGTTAGTGGAGTTGTCGGTGGAGTTGTTGTCCCGGACTTGTTCATATTCATGACTCGCAGATGGCGACTAGCCAAAACCGAAGGAAAATATGCTACGAAAAGAATATCGAACTCTTTTGTTTTTGAATGACATGTTTTCCTAACGAGCGTATCTTGATCACTCGTCTCTTATTCTAGTGGAATTCTTCACATAACGATAATGCCCGATGAAAAACTTGCTCAAAAACAACCTTTCCCGTGACATTTTTGCGACGAAAAATAAACCAAATGTTCTACGTCTTCAGCTGGACCGTCGTGGTTATTACTCAGACCGCATAACTCACACTGATGAATTTACTTTCGTGGTTGTTGAACCACATTTTGAACTTTTTATTATTGCTGCAAGGGCGTCAAGTGGGGATTGTATTAGTTTCTTGTATTTTCTACAGCATCTTAACTTGTACCGCATATAAAAACTACGTATAAAACTTTTGTGTAAACTCGATGAAACCGAATCCCGTCTTGAACGCTAACATAAAAACCTTATTATTTCTGCTTTAAGAAATTTACCGTAGATTTAGTAACTAAATTCAATTATAAAACTGAATACACCAGACTTCAGCTTTACCGTATCGCCTTTCTGCAGTTAGACATGAATGTTTTGAACCATCTAATCTAACTTTGTGTTCAGATTGATTGAATATCAAATCGTTTTTAGCTCCCTATGACTTATACACCCAATAAATGTTCAACTTATGTCCTTTTCAAGAGTTAATTCGGCTAAAAATGATAAGAACTATGGTCATTGTGTGTATTTTTAACTTATACATGCTAACTGAAATCTTTTTTAAGTTTAGACTTTCTGAGCACATTTTGAGAATACCTATAAATGACGTTTCCTACATGGGGAAACACTGGAATAATGACGCTTGTTATGCTCTAGACATCTTGCTATTCTTACACAACATGTTGAACATACGTGGTATTTCACAATTTATTTTTTGTATATCAACCCATTTTTTCATATTTGCACAATTCATATACGTATTCATTTCGGTTTCACATCGATTAGCCCAAATCCTTACCATTTTTGCTGTCTAATGTCGAACCGTTGTTATATAGACAACTAGCCAAAGTGCCCGTTCTTCACACGGGTAAAAAGGCTGAAAGATGTACTGATACATTTAAATTGTTGTTTTTATTGTTTACAAGATGACAAAACACGAGTGCCTAAAACATGACAAAGTAACACTTTCAAATATTGGGAAAGGATAAGGATTAACGCAATAGAGGCAGGCATCCGGAGAAAACCTAAAATCTACCATTCCATTATTCAATCACTAATTTCGATACAGCAGTTTATGTGTAAAAATGAACTTTCTTTCTTCTCTTCCCGAACTGTCAAAATGTAGTGTAAACAGATGTTATTAGAAAATTTAAACATTGAAACCTAGAACTGTCACGGCAGCTCTTTCTTCTTCTTTCCGAGCTGTTAAATTTTAGTATTCGCAGCTGTTGACATTCAAGTAATTTTATGTTTTTATTCTTTGAAAATGTAAACATTGAAACCTAGGACGTTAACGGGGCGTAGCCCGAGAAAATGAATATGCCTATGTGTTGCATGAATTAAAGATCTACCTTTGTGTAAAATTTCAAACCGGTCGGTTCAAAATGTTTTGTGTTTACTTGTCACAACAAACCCAAAAACAAACATACCGAAACCACCTCTTCTTTATAATAATATAGATGCATAATCCAATTACCAATGGCGACTTGGTCCGGAATCGAACCAGCGACCCTCTGATTACGTCACCTTTGAGCTACCCTGAATGTACACATATTTATAGTTAAATCCCCTGAAAACTACATGGACGAAATGTTTGCAGAGAACATACTGTAGTTGTAAGCAGTTGAAGCGCCTTGTGTGAGCAACATGTCTAACGTGTGGTGACGTGCGCAAATGTCACCGGGCAACACAATCGATTAGTTCAAATGTGTTCTTCGTTCGCGTGAAAGTTACCTTTTGTTAACTGCGATTTGTTACTAGAAAAGTTTTTTGTTGTAACATACCCTCAACGCCAGCTGTTAATCAAGAGTGCTGCAGCTTCGCCTAGGCAACAAAACCTTTATAATACCTCTACCTTCATTAAAATTGAGTTTCCAAAATCTCACGGTATACATAGTGTAATGCATTAGACAAAAATAAAACCTATTTTAAATCCATATTCACGCCTTATTCTATAGTAGAACGCCTGTTTACGTAAAATTAAATTAAATGTTGTATATTTTAAAGATTCTAATTCTTTATTTAATAGGTTTTTAATTAATTACTTTTATTGGTATTCAAAACAAAGATAACTAGTGTAATGTATGCAAAAAAATTATCAGTCTGAATTAGGTAAGGCCCATGTGTTATTTTCTATTATTTTTTAGCTATGAAACATTAATTTTTTACTAGCAGTAAGCCCGTCCTTTGTTCGGTTTGTAGGATTCAGAAGAAATAGCATCATACCAAAATGTTAACCTGAAATCCTAAACAAATCAGTACAAAGAAAATAAATCAATACCCTGCTTTATTATTTAGCATTACTTTACAATTAAATAGATTAGAACATTAATACCATTATTATAATTAGTTATACGTTAAAATAACTTTTCAATATAGTATGATTTTGAAATGGGTTTAAAATCAATGACCAATATAAACTAAATAATAAACTGAATCAAAATGCGAGTAATATCGCGTAAAAGTGGGTTTTTAAATGCTCGTTATTTACTTTTCAAGGGTCGGCGGGCGATTTCAAGCATTTACAAACCTCCTCTGGAATGAAGGGAATACATGAAATAAGTTTTATTGTAATCAGTTCTCCCGTTTGTGTCTGAGAAGACGGCATAAAATGCCTCCTGGAGCGTCACAGACAAACAGACAAAAATTAAGATAAGAAAATTAAGGTAAAAAAAACTAAAAATGAATAATTCTGAGCAACGTACAGACAAAACTCTTACTTTTATTTATATATAAAATGATGATTTTAGAAACTTTCCCTACATTTATAAGGGAAATAAACAAAATACTATGATTCAACAAAACAATGTACAACAATATATTAGTTTGCAATTAATTGCTACTTCATAAACGCCAGTTAACGTGTAAATAAACACCAGTTAGCTCACATTTAACGTTAAGTTTATTTTTTCTTTTATATTTTCAATGAATATTTTCAGCAGCACTCTTAATCTAAAGGTTTTCTAGTCTGCATCTTTTTATAATTGCGCGTGGATGTTTAGCGTGTAGTTTCCTACATTTCGGTTTATGCATATTTATATTACCTAGTTGGGAGCGGTAAAGAACGCCACACCCAACATTTTATCGCGTTACGTTATGCAAGGGTTGGAGGATGTTTTGCACGCATTAACCTCACGTGGAGCTTTTTCTGACAATTCTCTCGTTTATTTTTAACCTTGGGCGAGTTTCAAGGGTTTATCAAAATGCCTTAATGTAATGTAATTTTTAACCATTTTTCATGACATTTTTTTACAAATTCGATGGAATTTGTAAACAAACAAAAATTATTTATGAATATAAGAGCGTTTAGTTTCTGTGCTGTTGGATAGTTATGAGCTAACTCCAAACATGTAATCAATGGCTTATTATTATGTTCCTCAAAATGTTTTCCTTAGTGTCCTTTATAAGGGTCTGGGACACTTAATATCATATAAGTCAGTTTTTACACCGATGTTTTGGTGAATCATTTCCCTTTCTAATTGGTCTTATCTTATTTCGTGGTTTCCTTCTAATTGGATTGGCCGCTATTGTTATGTTCTGTCATGCTTGGCTCAGTTAAACTAGCATGAAATGGTTACTAAGCCATTGTGTTATTTCTTACCCTAAAGATTGTTTTATCTTTTGATTAGTTATTTATTTTTTATAAAATCATTATTATTCATTTTAAAATCGAAAGGCCACAAAAAACAAGATACTTTTAAAACTAATTTAATGCCACCAACTAATTTAGGTAACTGAAGTGTGAAAACTTCTTGCATTTACAGTACTTATTATTTAAAACTGATCACGTATTCATCATACTTCGAAAAAGTCTTGTACAAATTACGTACTCTATTATTATTTTAGATTGAGGGCAGAAAATTTATATTGGAAACTTGACGTTAGTTTAGACGGGGCTGCCAACCTCCCACGAGTCCTCCCTGTGACACAACCTTACTACTAATTAATGAACCTGACTACAATCAGCTGACCTAGTTATAAACTATCCCCACACGGCATTTTACTACTTGTGTGGGCTAACTCTTGGTGGCCAATAATATATTGGTGGATGTTCATACTAGGGCAGTAAAGCGCATTAGCCTTCTACAAGAATCAATGGGGATAGACTACTGATATAGGTTATCACCTTTGTATACTTGTTCATTATCCGTAAGTGACGAAAGTGTCTCGCCAGTATAATGATTTCTTGTGTGAAATGAATATTAGAGTTAATAACCATAAAATATGAGCAAATAACCATGAAAATTGTTCGCGTGTCGTTCTTAGTACCGTAATTATTCAAGGTGAAATATATTATTAAATATTAAATCCGGGCATACGAAATAATGTTGAATCAGTTTCAAATTGTGCCTTAACATTTGATTAAGCGATAGGTAAGCTAATGTGGTAATGCTGGTTAATAATTACTCAACCCTTAATGAAAACAGTCGATAGCGTAATGTAACCTGTATAAACTGTAATTAATCGAATTATGTGCAATATCCACCAACCGTATAAGATTTATTGCAATAATCGATTTAGCTATTAAATTCGTATTGCAATCTACGACTACTCAATTATTGCTTACTCTAACAATTATTCGACGGTTTAATAGGTTGTTGTTAAAGTAAATACTGAAACAATCGACCTATCGCAACAATTGATTAATCAAATTTAGTGCAATATCCACCAACTGTATTGGATATATTGCGATAATTGATTTAACTATTAAATTCGTATCTCTACGAGTACTCATCATTGCTTACTCTAACAATTATTCGACGGTTTAATAGGTGGTTGTTAAAGTGAATACTGAAACAATCGACCTATCGCAACAATCGATTAATCGACGCACTCACCTGGGACGATCTCGACGGTGGCGACGACGGCGGTGTCCGGGCGGTTGCCGTTCTGCTCCCCGATCCAACGCAGGGTCGAGGACGTGATGTGGAGGTCGGGGTACTGGTTGTAGATGTGGACGCTGTTATCACTGGCCCAGGTAGAGGTCAAGGACGCCAGCGTTATCAGCAACGTCGCTGTTGTTCTTGTCATCTGGGGGTTACCAGGCGGTGATCGGACAATGTACAAATACTGTAGATGCAACTCGCTCCTACTAGTTGATAGACATTAACATGGAAGTATCCTTCCACACGTTTGAAGTGTATCGGTTCAGTTTACCTTATATCTACCAGTTTAAAGATCTTACATACCAATTTGTTATTCAAATATAACAAGCTAAGTACATTTAGCGAATTTCCCATAGGGAACAAGCTATTACCGTAGGTCTCATGGCAAGACTTAAGCCCGGAGCCATGTTATTTCCTCTTCTTTAGGTGCCCAGAGACCAAAAACAATAGTCGTTAAAATTTATATATGTGTCTGTGTGTCTGTGAACACGATAACTCTTGTAAAAATAGTCCGATCGAGACCAAATTTGGTAGAGACGTGTATTCCTACATTTGCTCGGACGAGTTCGTAAACCAGACATATCGTTTAATGAGAACGAGTAGTTTGGGAGTTTTGTACTTAAAAATTTGGGATTTTGGGGTTTTTATATGTAATTGAAAAAAATTGAATTTTATCTTTCACCATTAGAATCAGCCTAAAAAACTACACAATTTAGTTCCTTCAAGTTTTTCTTCATCTGCAACGGTTACCGAGATATAAAAAAATCTAAACACAGTACGTTGTATTTTGGGGCTCCAATGTTAATCTTATGGAGGATAAGGAAAAATTAATATTTCCCATATCAATCAATATTTTTTAATTAAACTTTATATATAGCTTCATGTGGTTGAGATCTATCCATTTATGCTTAAAAATCATAGTTTATGTGTTTATCATGGCAGCAAACCTGCATACTCTTTTCCCATGTTAATCATATAGGGAATGGGCAAACTCCTTTATTTATATACAGATGTTTATGAAACTTGGTATAAATGTTAAAAATGAAAATTGTTTATGGTAGAAATGCCTACTTTCAGTGTTCCTCACAGCAGCAAACTTGTTCACTCTTTCCCATGTTAATCTTATGGAGAATAGGCAAATAATTCTCGTGTTTATGGACAGATTTTTTTTTTAACTTGTCATATATTATTATTATTATATTATTGATTTGGAAATTCGCTGAGGACGCAGGTCTGCTGCGACGGGAGTATTTTGCCTATAATGCTTTTCCTATATGGTTTCTCGCTCATTTTATTGTTTTTTTTTCAATCCACGTTAAAAAAATCAATTCCTATCAACCATTCAGACTGGGCATAACGTTAAAATTAACATTATTATTGTGGGATAAAAATTAATCAGGTTAAGTGGAAGCTTCTTGAAAGTACAAGGGGAAATCTAACTAAAAACACGTTTCGCCTCGCATCTTGCTTTTTAAACTTTGTTAGCGAGATGATTCATACATTTGATGATATTTTATAAACGCCTGATACCATCAATAAAATCTTCACAGAAACAGGGAGTTTTATTCAAGTAAGGACATACAAAAATGATTTAAATTAAATTATAACTGTTGTAAAAAGGAGTATATGAACTATTTTAAAAATAATTTAAAACTATTTAGATCCAATATAAAATACACCACACATTAAGCCATTATGACGTTCAACCATTCTTTTTTAATCCAGAAAAATCAAGGAAATAAAAGAGTTATTGTTTTATATCGCAGAGCAATAAAACATTTGTTTTTTAATTGTTAATTGTTTTAATAATTCGGTCAAACCATAAACGCTATGTAACAAAATAAAATTTTAGAACGGTGTAAAACAGTTATATATATAAAATAAAACCTTTCAACTATTTCTACATTTTAAAATAAAATAGTTGGTTTCAATCTACACAGAATGCTAACGCGCCTGCAACATGCCGAAACAACTAGCTTAACGTTTATGTAATGCGGAAAGCATGTTCGGTTGAAGGCGTTCTAAATATACTGCAACCTCAATACGGGATGGGATACATGTAACATTGGATAAAAACCTCCGCCTCACTGGTGGTAATTGAAAATTTTAAATATGATTTTCGAATGGAAGTTGAATGAGTGTGTGTTTATGAAAGACGTATTTCTCAAATAGTTTATTTATCAATACTGTACAATCTTATCAAATATTCCATCTGATAAAAACAATTTAACAATAAAGATATTCAAAATGTGTCGCAAAATCGCATTGGCTACCATTATGAAACTTTACGGATCGCACATGAAAATTGTCTAATTTCATTACGTGTTACCTAAAACCCAAATTTTCAACAGCGTGTTAAAATGAAACTTAAGTATCATTAAAAGGGGCTCATAGTTGGCTATAAAACTTCCTAACTTGCACAGCTGTGATACTCTAGTAATCAGTGAGTGTTATCAAGATGTTGCCGTATCCAAGTTTGCATTCAACATTTCTCCATACATCTCGATCCCTGATTTTCTAGAAGCTTTTAAGCTTTAGAGTGGTTATCTAATTCAAATACTGTATATTTTATTTATATTCACACAAAAATAAGGATACTAGATTTAATTTACATCCTGCTTACTTTTTTATCCTTAGTTTTCTTTATTTGTAAAAATGGTACTGTTTACGATGTTACGATGGTACTGTAGTCGACTTTATGATTTTCCAAAAATCAAAGGAAATTTCGGGGTGGTCTCATTCAGTCCATAGGCGATTGGTCCATAGTCTGCCCACTTTCAATAATAAGGGGGAGACGCCTCCAGATACCGCTCTGCGGGTAGGTTAGGTTGGTTATTGGTAGTATAAATAAACCTTTATAAATATATTTAGGGCGCTATCTACAGAAAAAACAAGCGATAAAAGCGACTTATCTAATCGCAAGGTTCCCGGAATTTGTGATTTTTGAAACCTTTATCAAGATTTTCTGTGAGGTTTTTATCAATCCTATTTAATATTACTTTGTAAAGATAAGTTATTGAACTTCAAATATGTGTAACCTTAAATGAATGAGGGGACTAGTTCACGTTAGTTAATTTAGAAAAATAAATTTTAGTACATGATTAATTTCTATAACAAACGTGTTAATAGGCCTAAAGACAAACGATCAAAATTACCTCTACTGTGAACCTTTATGAACTTGGCATTGCACTACATTTATTTGTCATTTTTGGGAGAACTGAAACTATAAAAATCTTCTTGTGTAGTTTTTGGCAAACGCTGAGATGAAAAAGGACACCAAAACGGATTAATTAAACCTGATATTTTGTTTGAAGCAAATTACAGGCACGTCCTAAATATTCGTTTGATATTGATATGGTTGTTGAATAAAATGCATTTCTATATTCAATGCAATATGATGCACAGCAAATGCCATCGTAGACCTAACTTATGATAAACAAAAACCTGCAGGAATAGTATATTATTTTGCGTTAAAATTAAAATTGTACAAGTGTTTATAGTAGGGAAATCGTTATTTTAGTGGTTCTGAGTACTGAACTTTAAATTTTCGTTTCCCATTTTCAAGTTGTATATGTTTAGTACTTTGATGACATTAAAATACCCCCGTCGCAGCAGACCAGCGTGCTCAGTGAATTTCCAATCAATAATGTGGTAATAGTAATGTATGACAAGTTTGATCAATATCTGTCGGTAAATAAGAGAGTTAGTCTATTCTCCATAAGATTAACATGGGAAAAACTTATGCAGGTTAACTACTATAATAAACACATTAACTATGTTTTTTAAGCATGCATGCATGGATGGATCTCAATCATATGAAGCTAAATACCAAGTTTCATCCAAAAATATCGGTTAATATTGGAAATATTATTGTTTTTACTGTGTTTTGTATGATTAATATTTAGCTTTATTGGAGATAAAGTAAGTACCAAATTGTTTAGTTTTGAACCTGATTCTAATGGTAAAAGAAAAAATGTAAAATTTTTAAAAATTACACATAAAAATGTAAAAAACTATTTTGAGGTACAACACCCTCCTAACTACCCGTTCCGATTGACCAATATATCTGGATTTCGAACTAGGCCGATTAAATGTAGGAATACACATCTCTACCAAACTTGGTTTCGATTGCATCATTTTTACGAGTTATCGTATCCACGGACATTTTTTTATTTTATTTTAACGACTATTTTTTGTCTCTTGGCACCTCAAAATGAAAAAGTAACATGCTCCCGTGCTTAATTCTTGCCATGACACCTACGGCAATAGCTTCCTCCCTATGGAAATTGCGCTAAAACTATATCAAAATGAAATTGCACAATTCTAATTGTGTTTTGCAATTGCATAAGACATTTAGATTTTTTGATAAACATAGTCAATTTCTAAATAGATCAAAATCGTTCTAGAACCTAATCGTAAAACTGGTTTTAAACATGTTTTGTATAATATGATTAAAATTACACATAAATTAAGCGCATTTTCGAACAAATAATTGTTTGCAAAATGTATTTAACTTAAATTTTAACGTCAAAGAAGAAGAGATATTAACTACCATATCTGTAAACTGGTAGCCTACTCTATACTACAACCTCTATGTATAGTGATTATAATAGATTTTACGTAACGTCCAATATGTAATTAATCTAAACTGGTTCAGTATGTTTATCGTTACTTGCGTAGAAGTCTCCATCAGTTTGTAAAATATTCTACTTCCGGTTCCGTTTATTCTAGTGTAGAAATTAATAACCCGTATAGTTTGCGAGGAAAAAATGGGTTGAAAGTAGTATTTTCTGAAGGAATAAACGTCTCTTTGAACGTCTTACGTTTAGTTAGGCTGTGTTTACTTTACTTCGGTAAATGCAAGACCACGGACCAGGTGCCGGATAGCTCCGCTCAACCGGTGGCTGACCCCGCGATGAAGGGGAGGTTTTTGCTCCCCCCTCCCCTCCTTAATAATATCGAGCAGTGAAGCGTGAAGGGAATGAGCACGAGGTAGTGAGAAATAACGAGAAGGAATTGATTCAGTCGTGTCTAGAGATTAGAGTCTGTAAAACGCTTGTACACGCAGGTCGACTCGTACAGTTATAATTTGTATCTGTACACGTTGGTAGATGTTTGGCGTAATTGTTTTAAAGAACAATTTCTCTGTTTGAAAAACAAATACACATAAAAGGCAAACTTAGTAAAATATATGTATTGTGAAGTTAATTAATTAGTTGTTGTACAGTTTAGAATACAATCTGTCCAAGGGGGATAACTATTATTTATTTTTCGTGGACTATTAGGTTGTTTCCTGATTGAACGTGTGCAGTATGGACCTAGCCAGTTGAAAGGCGTAACCGTACGTTGTCCGTGTCAGTGATGTAGGCCTACCACATCAATAAACCTCACAGCTGTAATAATTATTGAGTGGAATACCGATGGTATTTTAACTTTAAAAACTAAATATCCTTCTCTTGGGAATAACCAATTTCAACTCCAGGAAATGTATTGCTCCAGAGGCGGGATGAAAAATTAGCTGTCCTAATTAGAAGAAATCAGAGGCTTCGTAGGGTTTCCTTTTAAATATCCAATTTCATCCATTATTTTACCAAAACGTCATCAAGTTCTCATCGAATTATTGATTGGTTTTTTAAATTGGCAAAGGAAAACACGTATTTTTAATTAAGTTTCAATTTACAAGTCACTTAATCATGTTCATATTAAGGCAAGTTGTAAACGGTGTTTGTCCATATTTTGTCCATATTTTGTGGCTACACAGTTTATAGGGTTCTCTATTTATTATTGTTCATAGTATATTGTGATTTAATTACGCTGATGTTTCCACGGTTTGATAAAACGTGTTTTTAACAAAAAAATACTTAATACTCACTTTTGTGAGTTTATTGATTCGAAATTTATTTTCAAGACAGCACAATCGCTAAAAGCACACATATTTCCGCTTAGATTCCAAGGGTGGCAATATGTACATAAAATAGAACTAGGAACCTTTTAACATTTTACTCTGGCGAATCTAATTGATATTATCTCACCAACTCATAAGATAACTTTCAAATTCAACACTGAGTTCAAAATGTTCGGAAATTGAAAGGACTCAACAAAGAGAAACATTTATTTCGCCGGTTCTTCAAAACTTACCATGACCAACAATTCTTCAACACATACACATGACACGATTAACAACTATTTCCCACTGATTCACAGCACTTCACACACACTTATTCCTTTGGCGCGTATTCTCTTGGTGTTTAGCTCACTCGCGACAACACGCTACCTGGACGACCGCTGGACTCGGAGTGTCGGTTTGGTTTTGAAGCCGGTCGAGTTGAAAAGCGGAGCCGAGTGTGGCGCTCGTGCTGGTGCCTCCCCCCACCCCGGTTCCCACCACATCCCCCCCAGAAACTGACCCACTGCCTCGTCGTCGGTCGTTTAGATCGCGGCGATGATATCACCCGTGGTGATGCATCGTTGTTGTACTTACTGCGACGTCAGCTATGTGGATACGAGTGGGAGGCCTACGGACCTCGTTCGTCTGAACTAAATATTAGAGGACTGAAAGTTTCAAATACCTATTTTGTTGACTGGAAAAAGATTATCAACAATAAACAATGTAATCTAAGTATCCGTTACGCACGAATAGTACAGACCAGGATATTCTATGGAAGGAACATACGAAACTAGGTCGTTGTCAAAATAGAGGTTCTTCGTTAATGTCCTATTGAGATTATGCAGTCGTTGATCTGTTTCCAATAAGATGACCTTTGGAGACCACACATTAAGACACTTGGATATGGTTGCAATAAATAATTCAAATTGGATGTAAGGAAACTTGCTTTGGTCTAATTTGCGTAGTATAGTGTCACAGGGGTGATGTGATAGTTACAACCGCATATTGGCAAGTGTTAGTTGGATCATGTACGTGGGCTTGTCACTCCCATCTCTGCGCAACGCACGGTCCCGATGTTTTCACCGGGGTTTTACAAAGGCAGGGGTGAAGTGATAGTTGCAACCGCATATTGTTTTGAGTGGAAGGGCGAGTAATTGTTTATCAATGAGGGCTGTAGGGCGGCACGGGCGCATCAGCAGTTCAGCACGCGGCGGCCGGGTGTATTGATCTGTCTGTCTGTCCGCCGTCTGCGCCGCCACGTGGTCTCGTGGTCTCCTGTACTGCAGGATCGGTACCTTCTGGTTCAGTTTCGAAATAATTTCACAGCATGTCCATAATTTCGCCGAACCTACGACAGAATTCAATTGTTATATCAAACCCTCAGCATAGATCAGAGCATATTTTAAGGGATTGTCACTAGGCGACATTGGAATATTAACTTAGTGGGACTGGAGGTAAGGTCCTGGAGGGTCCGGAAAAAACCATATTCTCAAGTCTTTTTATTTGAATGAAAGCGGATTACTTTTCCGTTTATAGATTTTTTGACACGTATACGTTTTTAATGATAAATAAAAGTGTTAAAAGAACAACCATAAATTCGAAATTTAAAAGAAATTTAGACCTATCAAATGCCTCCTAATTTTGCTAAACAATATTTCAATTGTTTTTGCTGTCTTTTATTTGTTAAGTAGTCAAATAGAATACAGTACAGTACCTGTTATAAATTGCAGGCACTACTAATAGCCTGGGTGACAAAATCTCAGCACTGAAGGGTCCAGTTAACATGACATTTTATGGTGTGACATGGATGTCAACGGCATTATTATCGATTGCTCACAAAAGAACTAGCTCTGTCAATACTTTAGTTGGTGGTCGTCTCCTGTTAGGAAGCTTGCTCGGAGTTTGAATCTCCACAATCGACGTTACTAACACTACATAAACGATACATGTTTATAGTTTTTTCACCTCAGGTCCGCCTCATGATTCTTGTAGCATTCCTTATCATGGCTCTGCTATTGGAAGAATTCAAGACGTCATATTCAGGCATACAAAAACATATTTTATGAAAACTAGTATTATGTTGGTCTCGTCAAAATTAAAAAACACGCACATAAAACATTTGCTATACTTTTTAACAAATAAGATGATGATGTAAATAACCTAATACCCATTTTTCAGAAATACAACAAACCAAAATGAAAATAAACAATATCGACTTCGAAAAAATATGATTCATGGTACAACGTTTTTTAGTAGAATTGTGTGGTAGTAGACTATTAGTATACGAGTATAATGTAACAGTTACTATCCTGTAACTGATTTAATATTTTATAGTTACAGTTTTGGAACGGTTACTTTTCTACGACAGCTTTTATCAGCTTCCTGTATCAAAGCCTGCTGTGTTTTGGAGGTTTAGTGTATTAAAAATTTTTAAGCAGTGATTATTAGGAAATTTCTTATGGAAAATGCGCTATTTAGATGACACGCATGGTCACATTTAGGCCCTAGACCATGATGGAAGTTCATAATTCAACTCACTGAACACGTTTAAGGAGGGCGTCATTAAAAATGTTTTGTGCGTGCGCGCATAACAGCCGGAATTATTGTAATACTCGGTGGAGTTGTTTTTTTAACATATTGGACAAGTTCGTTTTGCAACGCAATCGGACTACATTAACAACATTGCTGGGGCGGGGGGGGGGTAGTATTCCCAAGGCGGGTTTGAAAATTGTTCTATGTATAATCTTTGAACAATCTAGTTTCGTTACTATTTCACTAAACTATTTTTGTCTTTTTTCCATTGGACTCATCCAAAAACACATAATTTAGTATTTTGAATCATAACTCAATCGGTTACTGAGACATTCAAAATTGTAAACACAGTACGTTGTGCAATGTTCATCTTACGGAGTGTAACTAAAAATAAATAGTTCACTTATTTACTTAAATAATCTTCCAAAATTTGGTTTGCAAGTCCATCTACTTTTATTAATACATCCATAAAGAGTTTACTGTTTCTTATGGCCGCAAACGTACGAACATATTGTCCGTGTAAGTCCTATGGAGAATAGATAAATTGGTGTAACTTGCTTGGTTAATGGCATAATTTTATACAATTTGGTATGTGCTTTAACATACTTAATATAAGCATATTACCATTTAAAACCACCCTCATTGCAGAAAACCTGCATACTCAATACATATGCATACATCGCTCGATTAATATGATGGGAATAGTATACGTTGTATAAAATACGCTGTAGGCCCTACTCACGCCAGCGTGCTGCGTGCGATCTCGATTTAATAATTGGTAGTAAATTACACGAGAATGGAAGTGTTTATCCGATCTTAAATATTTATAAAAACTGCCAATGTATGGAAAATGTGGAACATCAGTGAGTATTTTTGTGAGTTTTTAATGAGTTTAGACAGATGAAATATCGAATAATATTTGGTGTGGCTAATGGATCGAGTAATTCCCGTAATTTGGCCAACACAGAGAGAGAACTCTCTTCATGAGGCATAGCATTGAGTGAAATTATTTTGATAATATATTGTATGTATTTACTTTACAAAACTATACATTTTACTATACATGTAAATGTAAGTGGAGACCTGGAGAAGTGAGGCCGAACTGTTTGGTCGCAGTTGCTGGTCCACCCAGTTTCCCAATATCTGTGACTCAAGTTTTGACAAAGATTGATGTAGTTTCATCAGAGTTTGATGGTCTTAAGCTGCATATTTTCAAGACTAATCGATTGGAACCTCTCCCCGTACAGTTGTTTCAAAAAGTAGTTTCATTTTATTTCAAAGTTTTTAACTACTTCTATGCTATCGTGCTATTTTTTATCGTTCGTCATATTCCCCATTTTAATACGATAAATACTTTTTTTTAATACTCAGTAGGCCTACCTGTCATACGCCAAACAACGTTTATCGATGTATAGTATAATCATAATTTTCCTTGTATTGTAGTTTTCTAGCTATATACTTTAATTACTGAAATAATATACTAACGGCATGTGGTAAATAATAACTTACCATGCTTTCAGTGTTCAATATATATTTAATTACACGAGAATGGAAGTGTTTATCCGAGCTTAAATATTTATAAAATTGCCACTGTATGGAAAATGTGGAACATCAGTGAGTATTTTTGTGTGAGTTTTTAATGAGTTTAGACAGATGAAATATCGAATAATATTTGGTGTGGCTAATGGATCGAGTAATTCCCGTAATTTGGCCAACACAGAGAGAGAACCCTCTTCATTGAGTGAAATTATTTTGATAATATATTGTATGTATTTACTTTACAAAACTATACATTTTACTATACATGTAAATGTAAGTGGAGACCTGGAGAAGTGAGCCCGAACTGTTTGGTCGCAGTTGCTGGTCCACCCAGTTTCCCAATATCTGTGACTCAAGTTTTGACAAAGATTGATGTAGTTTCATCAGAGTTTGATGGTCTTAAGCTGCATATTTTCAAGACTAATCGATTGGAACCTCTTCCTGTACAGTCGTTTCTCTTAGTTTTCAACCTACTAAACAAGGAGTTTCATTTTATTTCAAAGTTTTTAACTACTTCTATGCTATCGTGCTATTTTTTATCGTTCGTCATATTCCCCATTTTAATACGATAAATACTTTTTTTAATACTCAGTAGGCCTACCTGTCATACGCCAAACAACGTTTATCGATGTATAGTATAATCATAATTTTCCTTGTATTGTAGTTTTCTAGCTATATACTTTAATTACTGAAATAATATACTAACGGTATGTGGTAAATAATAACTTACCATGCTTTCAGTGTTCAATTATTTAGTTTTTTTTTCAAGAATTACATAAAATTAAATTTTAATCCGTAAAATTAAAAAGAAAAGGTGAATATTCATCACATAGCTGAACCATGACATAATATTGGAAATATAGTATCAAATTTGTATCTGTACCGCTATTGACGGAGTTGTGTGTGAGAGAACTCATTCAAGGGCAAGTTATCTTTGTATCTCGTGTCTTCGTATGTTTATTGATCCCTGTAACACAAGTCTCTCCAAATAAGGAGACAAACACAACAGTTGACCCTCATGAAGAGAAACGTCAAACGACACTGCGGGTCGGTAAACAAACACGCGATTATGGAAATGCGGGCCATTTAATGTGATCACTTCCACGAAGGACTCCCTGGGAGA
The DNA here is from genome assembly GCA_023375725.1 of Nephotettix cincticeps. Taxonomy (NCBI): domain Eukaryota; kingdom Metazoa; phylum Arthropoda; class Insecta; order Hemiptera; family Cicadellidae; genus Nephotettix; species Nephotettix cincticeps. The sequence continues at coordinate 23,904,132 of CM041786.1, read as the reverse complement.
GGTTCAAGATACGAAGCCCCGAGGCGAAACCGATTTGTCGGAAGGTCTTATTACGATTTCTTCATGTAAACACCGGCACCGAGAAGTGTTAAACACGGTGTCGGTTGCGGTGACGGTCGATGAGCCGCCCCATTGGGCAATGATCCCACGGTAAACGATATTCAACACCTATCAGTGTGTCGTACGGCTTCGTCGAAGCATCGTGTGGCGTCGGTGGCGGGGTCCCGCAGGGGAGGGAGCTAGGGCCCGCACTGTTTCGCAGTGTTACTACGATGTTTTGGAAATCAGTCTGTCAACAATAAACATTGTGGAATAAATAGCTAGGGAAACTAATGCAACTAATTTGTTGTCAAAATTAAATAGCTGGACGTATCCTTTGGTGTAAGAGATGGAGTACTACTTGCAATCACTAAACCACACGTTCTGTGTGGTTGCTGAGGATGGAAGAATCGATTCCTCTAGCCAAATCCCATCGCAAGATTCTGTACTTTGTCAATTCTACTACATTTATCCGCAAAGAGCATCCTCATAATTGTAACAGTTTGAAATTTAGAGGCAAAAGTGGTTAAGCGTTAAGCTGTAGGCTCCTTAGATTCCATTTGCTGTTGGGCTATTAATTAACAGTCTTGTCTAAGGAAAATGGCCAGCCTTAGTCAGTAACAAGACTTCAAGATCGCGCCAAAATCATCATACACTAATTTTTCATTCATACTTGACTTAAATACTCACCTGGGCAGGTTGCCATTTCAAAAGGGAATCTAATCTAATTCGCCATATTTCCAACTCCTTTTAAAGCTTCCGTATCTTTTGCACTAGACCTATACCACCATCCAACTAGCGTTTTGAAAAATATATATTTGTTTCCTAAATATTATTAATATTATATTATTATTAAATAGTATTAATAATTTAATAGTAGTAACAACTAGTTAAAAAGTTTTACCTGTGGGTTCGCTATCTGAGATAACGTTATCTCTGTCCAAGCGATAAGCCAGCGTCTGACAATCGTATCGCGCCGTCTGTATAATGAACTTCATAATATTAGTTGACACAGTTGACAAAGCTGAAGAAACGCTCTATCAGTTCCCTCAGTTGTATTTTTGCTTTTTCCAACGAAACTAAACCAATTTTTTAAGTGCTCAAACTTCCATAATTTTGCTATTTCGGAAGTCTATGAGTGAAATCGACTTACATAATTTCCAATTATTATGCTTGTTTACACGGGAAAACCTCTAAACATCTATTTAAACTACGGTATTCTATACGTTTACAGGAAAAGATCTAAGCTTTTAAGCGGTCGTCACTATTTAAAAATAGATAAATATTTCACTGAAGGCACATATCTATAAATCCACGATGTTAATATCAGACTAAACTGGTCTAATTCTTACGTTTTAGTTTCCTTGGTTACTACCAAGTGCCTAAATATGTTCATAAGTAAAATATTGAACTATGTTTGACGAAATTTAGAGACAAAAAGCTGTACCACGTTACAATTTTTCACTGGCACCAGAATCACAGCTTTTTAAAAAGTTTAAAAAGCTTTATGGTTTAATTTTGAGTTTTTTAAGTATTGTAGAATCCCTCTCGCCATGTAAAACCTAACTACATTTGGGATTTTTGGTGAAATAACATTATCTCTATTCTGAGAGAACTAATGGTTACCTAAGTTTTAGTTTGACGTATTAGTCCAACAGCATTTTTGCAGGGTGATAGTTCATTTTAAAGGACCATTTTGACGCGTGTGCATATAGCAATACAGTTATCGGTATCTTTTGCTCAGTCGTTCGAATATGGTTTGCAGTATTGAGTAAGTATAATTAAAATACCCTCATAAGGTCCATATGACGATTAGGCGGGAAGACGAAATTTTTTTGATTCAAAACATTGAGACCGAATTAGATAGTTTTACAATGGATACTTAAAACATAGGTTTCAGTGAATTCCAGTATTTTCTCAGTAATACTCATTACATCAAGTTACCGAAGCAAAGGGGCTGTTTATTTGAGAGACATCTTTTATAATAATATTAAATTCTTTAATACGATGTTTGTACATATTGTAAATTAAAGTACGATACAATAGCAATCGTTTTATAGCGGTAAAACGTCTGCTTGAGCGAAAGCTAGCAACAACGTAGGTCTTTTTCTATGTTGCCGAACACATTTAATTCAAACATTCCGTTATTATAATACTTTTTGCTAGTTATTTTAACAATATGTAGTTCCTGCTAAACACCATGATCACATTTTAGTCTTGTGATATAAGCTTTTGAATGCGTGCTGGGTGAACGGCAATCATTACGCATATCTTGGGATTCATTTACATCACTTGTGTTATTACTTTTTTGTTTAAATAGTATAATTTTCCAGTTTTTAATTTTTCTCCGATGTTTTTTCTTGACCGAACTGGTGTTTGTGTGACACTGGTGCGCGAGCGGACGCTTCTCATTGGCTAACTGACGAGCATTATCTTCAATTTAAGATGGATGTTTGAACTGCCGTACGTCCTGCCATCAGAGAAATTCCTGTCAAACAAGTGACAGAAGCAAGTGGGTCAAAGAGACAAAGACGGATCAGAACGAAGAACACTCTGGAATACCGGCGCTTCGCTCCATGTTTTATGTAAGCCTCTTGTGTATTTATCGGGTTTTTCGTCTCTGTCCGGTTTGATTAATCGTTCAATTTACCGTAGTCTTTCGATTGTTTGTCTGTCGTCTAATGTCTACCTTGGGAACCATAATACAATCCAGTAATGTATATTTAATAAGGTTTATTTTTTCTGTTTTATCTATCAAAAGGTTTTTAGTTATTGCTGATATGTTTTATTCTGTAGGATTGTGTATGTTTGCAGTTCATTATAGGTTCGATCACAGATTCTGAAAAATCGTCTTTAAATCTTCCAACTCATTGGGGAAAATAAGATGATACGCCTGCTCTATAAAAAATAAAGGCTAACGTTATTTTAAAAACTAGAAAACCTACTTTTACGATTATTTTACAAAACGTCTGCGTATTTAGAACACATTTAGGATCTTCTATCTGGTCAGAGTCAAATTATTGAATTATTCCATTTGTTTCATAAAAATGTTTGTATTTACTTCCCTGTGGGAAATAGGTTAGATCATGGATATGTCTAAAGTAAATGCTTTCAGTTCATCTAAACAGCTGTTCTTATTCTTTTATATTTAAAATTCAATACAATAGTTCTAGTGGTTTCTATGGAAACCTGTTACATATTTTCCATCTTAAAAATCACCAACACACCCCCCCCAGAGCTTAGACATATCCATGTCAAAACAGCTGGATAGCTAAGAGTTGACGATCTCACGTGTCATACGACGGCCGCTTGTTCGTTTCCGGGTCCTGGAAGTTGACAAATTGTAATCAGGATGTTAAATTATTACCTATTTAACAAAAGGTCGCCGTTCATAGTATCGTCAAACAATGGTTCGAATAATCCTGTTTTAAAATGAGCAGTAAAACATGATTTGATAGTATAGAACATTCTACTTGCGCTAGCATGTTACATTCTGATAATATAGACGAAACATGTTTTAATACGTTGTAATTAACGCAAAAGTAGATATTGATTTTGAATTGTAATCCCAGGGCAAATATAGTTTTCTAATCTAAAATTGCTTTACTTCCCTTTGGAAAATAGCTTATATCATGGATATGTCTAAAAAGCAGCATTGCGGTTCATCACAACTATCCTTATCAGCATTTATCGTCACCAACCATATGACGTCACTTCCGTTTCAAATTTTGGTCTGACGAATTGCCAATAACCCCTCTCCCCCAGAGCTAAGACATATATACATCAAAAATCAAATCTCATTTACTGCGCAATGTTTAGTAAGATCAAAAACCGTACGTTTTGAAACCTGCGCAACGCTTGTTTTCTTATAGATCCCTACAACATTGGCAATTTATACTGTAAAATTGTGTAGGGAATTCCGTGGTGTAGGCCGCCATCACTAAACCCCTGGGATTGGGCCATTCTTTATCAAAAAGATATAAAATTCCACTAGCATTGTTAAATATAAAATAAAATAAACTGTATCACTGGACTCACACATTAAGTAAATTTTAAACCAACAATCTGTAATAAAAGTATCATATTCTTTAAAGTTTATCTAAATATCATTAAATAATTAATCGTTTCAAAAATAATCATCCAACCTATGAAAATAACAAGAAGAGAAACTGTGGGTTAATTGATTTTTATAATTGTATGCCCCTCCCCGGTAATTCCAAGTTTTTTGAACGGGTTTTGTTGTATGGTGTCACCTTACGCTGCATACAAAGTTTCATGGAAAATTGGTTGGGAAATAAGGAAGAAATTGATTTTTTAATATTCTTCATAAGAATAACATTGCGCGATCTCAGACAACGTACTGCGTTAATCATGGACAGTCAATTTAACTTTTCTCTGGGACCGTTAGTCGTAAAAAAATATATGAAAATACATACCATTTTTTAGTTTTTTAACCTGATCTCAATGGTGGTAGTTAAATTATACTTTACCGTTATTGCTTTCGCGAAAAAGGTGATTTTTTTACTCTTAAAAGACCATAAACATTGATATTTTGAGGAATATCAGGTAGTGTCATTTTGTTTATCTCGTAAAGGACAAGAAACTATTTTCATCAAAATCGTTAAAGCTGATTTTGGAAAATTTTCATTTCACGTATATTTTTGGAGTTTTTAGGGACAAAAACCCCCATAACACGCATACACAGACAAACATCACTATGAAAACACCTTTTTTCGATTCAGGGGGCACTAAAATGGATATATACACCAAAAACTCAAATTCGAAAATTCTAACGAAAACAATACTTTCTCGTTATCGTACTATCGTATAGGGTGAGAAAGTAAAAATCAAAGGAACGAGAAGATATTACGTACGATATCTTGTTCTTGTTTTAGGGGCAATCAGAAGGGACTAAGAGCGTTATCAAGAGTGAAGCCCCTCAATAGTGCCCTCTGTCCGCCCGAACGAACGTATTTCAATTCCGATATGTTTCCACTCTGGGATTCTCTGTTCTAAGGTATTATCATGTATTTACAAACATAGGAACGTGTGGTAATTTAATCTACAACTATTCTTTCGGACACTTGACGCGTATCATAACTCCTTGATTCATACAATCGTTGACTCATCGATACACATGTTCGTGTCAGTGTGTATGAAATGTGTAGTGAAGGTTATGGTAAATTTTATTTCGTGTATTCACAAAAATAAATTAATGCAAGAAAGGGGTATTACTGAAACTCAAATGTTTACAAAACAAAACACAACAACTAAAAACTATCAGCTGATCTTAACATGACATTAAACAGTAAACAGATACACATCACCTTCCCGTAGAGTATGGCATTCATTACGAAGGAAGGTGTTTAGGTCTTAGTTGATCACTTATATGTTTCTCTGGGATTCTCTGTTCTAATATTATCATGTATTTACAAACATAGGAACGTGTGATAATTTAATCTACAACTATTCTTTCGGACACTTGGGGTATCATAACTCCTTGATTCATCAACGTTGACTCATCGATACACATGTTCGTGTCAGTGTGTATGAAATGTGTAGTGAAGGTTATGGTAAATTTTATTTCGTGTATTCACAAAAATAAATTAATGCAAGAAAGGGGTATTACTGAAATTCAAATGTTTACAAAACAAAACTAAAACTATCAGCTGATCTTAACATGACATTAACAGTACAGATACTACTTTAGTTATCATTCATTACGAAGGAAGGTATTTTAGGTTTTAGTTGGTCAGCATTTTTAGCGAATTATAAAAATTACAAGGTCTCATTATACTTAACACAATGTCATTTTTTCGTTTTAGGAGAGCCAAAAAATTCGAAAATTATATTTTTTTGATTGTTTTAGCACAACTCGTAAAATGGTTCAGACAAGTTTTGATTCAAAAAAAAATACACAAAAGTTCCTTAAGTTTTCTCTATCTTAATCTTAGGATATAAAAATAAACACGTACGTTGTATTAGGGAGCTCAATATTTCTGGACTAGGGAAAAATTTATTTCATATTCAATATTTTTTCCACTTGACTTTAGCTTCATGTGGTGAGGCTATCATTATTTAAAAACATATTTATGTGTTTAATCTACAAACTATACTCTTTTCCCCTATTAATAATATAGGGATACAAATTTTATTTATGGACAGATGTTATGAAATTGGTTAAATGTTAGTAAAAATTTATTTTGTGTAGAAAAAAAAATGAAAATCAAGTTTTACAAAACTCAATTTTCCTATGTACAACATAAAATACTATCATGTTTATGACATATAAAAACTTGCATATATTATATTATATTTTGAGGGTGAGTACGCAGGTTGCTTTTTTAAAAATGCGACCACCCGCTTCTACCTGCAGTTGGCCCGTTTGTAACCAACCATGGACAAGGATTGTTGACTGTGCTCGTTCTAAAATAGCATTTTCTTTTTGGTTGTAGATGCATATTCGAGCTGGGTCGAAATAATCAAAGTGCACTCCATGACCTAAGACACTGCAGTTGAACAGTTGAATTTCATGATATGTCGATATGGTATTCCGAGAACGATAGTCACAGACAACGGGACGTGCTTCACTTCGGCAGGTTTCGTTTTCTTTGTAATCAGCTTAGAATCAAACATATAACAACCCCAACACATCATGCGACTTCAAATGGTCAAGTGGAGAAATACGTTGGCACAATGAAAAATACACTTCGGAAGTTAATCCAAGAAATCCCATCAAAAGGATAAGAAGCATATGTTAACAATTTTCTTTTTAAGTACAGAATCACACAACACGTTACTCCGGGTATTTCTCTATCAGAACTTTTTCTTGGACGCAAGGTGCGCTGCCAGTTAGATTTAATTCGCCCAGAACAACAAGAGGAAGAGGGAAAGACTGAAGGAATCGGGAAACAAACTGAATGTGCCATACTTCTGGGTCCTTGCATTGTGCGTTAAACTGTTCACATTTGTACCTCAAGTCACCTTGCGACACTTGCTCTTCCACTACATTCCCTTGGCGACTGGCATTTTTCCTTTAAATCCTCGTCGCCAGTTTCGTGTATTCACTAGCAGATTAATGCATGAAACTTTTATTACTTAAATTAAAATGTTTACTAAACTAATCACAGCAACTAAAACTATCAGCTGATCTTAACAAAAGATTAAACATATACACATCAGTTTATAATCATAATTATTCCCGAATGTAGTTTACCTCTTAATTTGGTTATGTATAAGGATAAACGCGCACTAGCACAGCCAAGACCACATTGACTTTGACTAACCTTCTGACTTCCATCTGGTAAAGGCACGGCTATATCAGTCCTTATCTGGGGCGAGTCTCGACGTTGTTTTTCTGCAGGAATGAAGCTTCCTGAAGCTCCTCGGGCTGCTGTCCAATGCCGGTCTCTTATTCTCAGAATACGTTAACCATGCTTGTCAGAAGGATATTACTGTGTATACTAAACAGGCATCGCAATCTGGTTACATGCTCCACTTAGAGTCGTCTTGTGCAGGCTTTGATACTATCTGTGTTTGAGTATTGTCTCCGGGTGTATGGAAATTCTATATCCCTTAAGTCCAGGAAACGAATGCAGAGGGTGCAGAAAATGTGTATCAGGTAAGTTTGTAGACTGAGAAAATTACACCAGAATTCTCTTGAGAGTAAATCTCTAGGCTTACTGCCAATCACCTCGGAGACCTTCGATCTCGGAGTCCCAGGCAGGACGACATGATGGAGGTGCCTCGTGTGCGCTCTGAGCCTGACTGGAGAGGTTTTTCTAATTTCTCGGCAAAAATAATAAATTCTTTGCGGTCCAGTGTAGGGCATGAAAGAATATTAAAAATCAAACTTTAAAAAATATGTATATGAAAATTACTGAGCGGTGATTTAAATGTGAATATAAGACCAATGGAGTATAATTTTACTTTTTAATGTATTTTATGTTAATAAGTAGTTATGAATAATGTTTGGTCTGTGCGGCCAGAGTGTACAGCGGTGGTCTGTCTTGCTTATGTCATGTCTCGGTCTGACTGGTGAGCGTTGCTCCATATAATTCCATGTTATCCCGGCCGCTCGTTCCTGGCGGTGGGCTGAAATGTAGTAAGTGATTTCTCTTGGCTGTGGTAGTGATGAAGGAACCGGATGTTGTATCGATCTGCTACCGTTATTTGGCGTCACTGGTCTTCAACGTAGGATCGTTGAATTTTCAATGAATTCAATTATTTTTAAGAAATTAATTTTATAAGTACAGGATATCTAAGCAAGAAAATGCATAACTACCGAGTAGTTTTGACTTAGTAATACGCTGACAACGGATATGTAAAAAACCTCATTTTTAAAATTTCGTCTCATATTTGTTTAATCGTTCGTTAAAAAAATAATAATTCTTTATTTACCTTAAGTAGAATACAATACTGTAGGCTTACAGTAGTAACTATATAAAATTCACATTTCAATAAATTTTACCAAACAGATTAATTTACTTTACGTATAAAATATAACTTTTAGCTATTTATATAGATAAACATTCGAGGTGAACAACTCTGATTGCCCGATTGGGATCCCTTCAATAAATATACTTAAATTCAAAAGAAAGAATAAATGTGTCAAGTTGTTGTTTATTGTAATAAATATTGTATCAATGATATAAGATTGCAATTTTAAAAAGCATACAAAAGAGTGCTTACAAAATACTGTAAAACATTAAATTGCAAAATGTAAAAATCTATATTAAAATGAAAACGAAATACAATATGCCGTATGGATGTTATTTAAAACTAAACATTTTTATGTAACCATTTGTGAAGGGCCATTTTTTACCTTAATGTATTATTTTTTTATTTGTTCATGAATTACTCATAATTTTTGTCATATTTTTTTCTTTAGGTCGTCCTTTTTTAGGTTAGTGTAATTTATGAATTTCTCCTTAGAATGGTGCATCGCTAACGTACACGAGGGCGGAAATAACGCAGAATTGAGAGGAAGCGGAGTGGGCCTTTGTCGGGATTATCTGAAGGACTCAGAAAATGGGTCGGTAAATCAGAGGCGAAGGAACGGAAATGTTTTGATCGGGACGGTAGACAGAAGGCAGTAGGCAGCTGTCCGAGCCGTAACGGTAACGGGGCATCTGTCGGTCTGTCGCTCTACGGTCGTGGAAACGGTCCTGATTATTCCATCGTAGCGGAGAATGGCGAGCTGTGATGTATTGTTGCTGCGTGTCGTATCTCTGTCCGCCAATCAATCTGCGAAGTTGGCCGCCCTGCGGCCTACGTTCACGTTGGCAACACTGGAGTGGTTCTTATCGTAGTCGCGTGCCGGTACATCTGTCGTCTGCTTCTGGCCTTGTGTCAGTTCGTTGGGCGGGAAGATTTAGGTTGTGAAGCTGTGACATGTTGGACCACCTGGGATGTTGGACTTGTTGAAAATAAATTTGTGTTAACGTTTCCAAAAGGAAACACTATTTTATTTCATCAAAACATGTCTGATGATTCCTCAAGGTAACTAGGAATATACATAGAGGTAAACTCCCCGCCAAATATATGGGGATTTCTGAACGGTGACATAATTGTTTATTTACATAAATAACTGAAGAAGTGTCCTTCAATTTTTTTTATGAGATTATATTATTGAAATTGTGACCATACCACAAGTTAGGTATTTTAAACCAAGTATTAATGAGAAGTGAGTGCAAGATGTTTGTGACGCAATCTTGTAGTCTTGTTACTGACTAAGGCCGACATGTTTCTTAGATAGGACAGTTAATTAATAGCCCAACAGCCGATGGTAATAAATACAAATTGGTCCAATTATGAGGATGGTCTTTGCGGATTAACGTAGTATTCATTACGTTAATCCACACAAGAGAACACTACACCCACCGACCATCACTCATAACTATCCACAATTATTGACCTCCAAGTAACTGGATTACAGGACGTCGCCAGCATACCAGTCATTATAGTTTAGCTTCTAACATATGGTTAAATTTTATTTTTCTTAAATTAACGTGTTTAGCTGTCGTAAATTTCCTAGTTAGAATGTGTCGACTTTAAAATTAAATAAAAGTGTTCCTGGTGTTGTATCGTTCAAAAATATAACTAATTGTGAAATAATGTATTTCATCACTACGACTAAAACCGGGCGTTCTTGATACTCGCACATTTAACACCCGAGGCTGTTAAATGTGCGAGTAATATACCAAAAAGTCAATTTTGGGCCGTGTGATGAACTTTATTTTTCGTCGTACTGCAAATAAAAGGAAACAAACTCGTAAAGCTTAAATTATCACCTGGTTTAATATCAAAAGTTGTCGACCATTTTTATCGCTTTAGACTAATCAACTGTTATGTTACTTACGTTGTAGCAGTTCTTTCTTTATTCCCGCTTGGTTGTCAGTTATTATTTGATTTCAACCGTTCGATTCAATAATTTCAGTTTTACAATCGATATCAGGAACGTCTGAAGCACACACAGAATCTTTAGTGATTGTTGCAGTTACTTTATTGATTATTTACAATCGAATGCTGACCTCGAATCAAAAGTATCATCAACAATGATCTTTAGCGGCCTAGGACTCAAAAAATTATAATAATGTAGGTTTAGTCCTAGGAAGACAAAAGAGCAACTTTTGCTCTACAACTCATGTATATAAAACTGTTTTTGCTGTTTTTGAAGCAGTGTGACGAAAAGGTGTTAATCAATAATTAGGTTAGATTTGAAAGATTGTGATAGCTGGCAGCTGGAGTGTTAACTTAAACATTTCTGTACCAGTGACGTCACTGGTTTTGTTTACGCAACCCTTACCTCTCTGTATAATTATAGTTACCTTGCTTTGCTTAAAAATGGCATACGTCCATTTTTAATTTTTCTGGTGTGTTGAAAATAAACTTTTAGATTCAGTAACTTAGGAGCACATGTAAGCGTAATGTGCTTGCTTAGCTTGTATTCTATGTTATGTCTAAGTTTGTGTATCTGTTTTGACCAAATACACTACGTTCAGTGTTCTAATTGGTCTACTGCGCTAGGTAACACATCGATTTCTATTTATTCAATAGTCGATCTGCATAGAACATATTAGTTATTTCCTAACCATAACTAAGCATGTACTAACCCTGTTCCCGGATATTCTAACCACTGGGCAAAACGTGTTTCGTTTCATAACTACTAAGTTGTCTTACAACCTGTTTACAAGGTAGTAAACACTTTACAACTTGTGTAAGGTTGCTAAAGAAACCTTGGCACGGCTTCGTACGTTAAGCCTTTTTATCATTTTCACCCACCGAGTAGAAGATATTATGGTGGTTGGGTAACACGGGAAACGGACAATGTGTTTAACTTTTTCATAATACTGTACAACAGTTTGGTAAAACACATTAAAATCTACTCAAAAATTCGTATTAGAACCCGTTCAACAAAAAATGTATGTAACGTTGTGGACACGCCCGCTGGAGAGGACATCCTCTTGAGGGAGCTCAGAAGCCCTAGAGTCTGTCGCCCGGATGTCCCAGACGGCTGGACAATCCAACAATGGTAATGGGACGGACCAAGAGTTTGGTCTCAGGCACTCAGAAGAGCACACGATAAAGATAGAGTTTAAGAAAAATTAAAACCCCGTTAAAAATAAAGCGGCGTGTGGTCTGGGAGATGGTCGACCCGCGAAAACAGCCGTGAGTTATCGCAGCCTGGGGGCTTGACCGTCGTAGTTACGACGGGGTCGTTTCACTCGACGCTTTACGAGCTCAAAGTCGGTTCATTTTCATTCCCCGCTGCTTTGAAACCAAGCCCCAAACCCTTTGCTTGGGAATGGATAGATTACCGTGGACAAAGGATGTGAGGACTCCTTTGTGCTAAAAACTAAGTCCGTCTCCCAGGTGTATTGGTTGTGTTTGAGGAACAGCACGTAAGGGAGGTACTATAACTTTCACTCGTAAACATTTTTTAAATTCTAGTTGTACATTTTATTTGGAGTGATATATTTTCTATATGTTTTCGTCGTCTTCATGGTAAAACCTAGAACGGAAATTATTTTCGTTTTAATGTCCCCTGATGCTAACGACATTTGTTAAAAACTACACATGTGTATGTACATATCAAGCTGTGTGTGTGTCCGTAGACATATATTAAATTTGGTGTGATATAGTTGTCTTCGTTCTTTTTCCTCCATTTACTAAACACAAATAGCAGTAGGCCTGCAACGGGGATCAAGGGATGAACTTTAATGACTGCTGATCCTGAGTAAACCGTGAAGTTCGGATTGTATCGAGTCAATTCGTCAATTAGGATCCCTTGTCGAACGGATAGTTTGGGAAGGGAGTTGGAGGGGGGTGGTGCGTTGATTATAAGGGATGCCTTGGCCTGAGATCGCACGCTACGCTCGGCTGGAGGTGTTAGGGGTTGGTACAGTAGTAAGGGGTGTGACCCAAGATCAATACCGTTTACGTTCAGCACATGTCTAATTTACTTCATCATGCGCCTCGGGATTTAAGTTTCTTAGGGTATTTAGATTTTCAGATTTAATGGCCAACTAAGTGTATTGGCCATTTTTATAGATATGTATGCTTAATATAAATTAAAAGAAAACTTAAAGTGCACAGTTGGCATTCAAGTTAAGTATGTTCATAAAAAAATTATTTTTGTGGCTTCTTCAAGTTTAAGGCTCAAAATAAAACGTACAAACTCGCGGTGACGATTTAGCTTAAGGAATGCAACAACCAAGAGGAACATTTAGATTGCACCAAAATCTATCGAAACAATCGATAAGCGAAACATACCGATAAATAAAATATTGACGGTTTCAACCGCTTGCAATCTCGCACCACTACTATCGTATAGGTTTGTTTATTGTATAAGGTCCAATATGTCAATAGGCCCAACAGTCCCAATAGGTAAATAGGTCTCCTGCCCATTTTTTATTTCGTCATTATTTGTAAACTGCTGATCCTGAGTAAACCGTGAAGTTCGGATTGTATCGAGTCAATTCGTCAATTAGGATCCCTTGTCGAACGGATAGTTTGGGAAGGGAGTTGGAGGGGGGTGGTGCGTTGATTATAAGGGATGCCTTGGCCTGAGATCGCACGCTACGCTCGGCTGGAGGTGTTAGGGGTTGGTACAGTAGTAAGGGGTGTGACCCAAGATCAATACCGTTTACGTTCAGCACATGTCTAATTTACTTCATCATGCGCCTCGGGATTTAAGTTTCTTAGGGTATTTAGATTTTCAGATTTAATGGCCAACTAAGTGTATTGGCCATTTTTATAGATATGTATGCTTAATATAAATTAAAAGAAAACCTAAAGTGCACAGTTGGCATTCAAGTTAAGTATGTTCATAAAAAAATTATTTTTGTGGCTTCTTCAAGTTTAAGGCTCAAAATAAAACGTACAAACTCGCGGTGACGATTTAGCTTAAGGAATGCAACAACCAAGAGGAACATTTAGATTGCACCAAAATCTATCGAAACAATCGATAAGCGAAACATGCCGATAAATAAAATATTGACGGTTTCAACCGCTTGCAATCTCGCACCACTACTATCGTATAGGTTTGTTTATTGTATAAGGTCCAATTCGTTGATAGGCCCAACAGTCCCAATAGGTAAATAGGTCCCCTGCCCATTTTTTATTTAGTCATTATTTGTAAAGAGATATTTCACGTCTTAAGAAATATAGTTTAATTTTAATAAATACAATTTTAAAGCTAATTTTAATTATAATAACAATAATTAAGAGGATATTGACTCCTAAATTTATTATTTTGGGCTTCAATATATTAAGTATGTAACATTATAGTTTAATTACCAACCAGCGGATTAGCCTATACCAAATTTTATTCTTCTAGACTGTTGTGAAATTTTAAATTTAATCATAAGCGAGTCAACGAAGGTTTTTGCCTTCTATATTTATAGATACCTAAAGAAATAAGTATCTATACCTAATGTACAACATGTACCTATACAGATCTGTATTTTCATTACACTTTTTTAGTTTCTAGTACTCTTAAGCGTAAATATAATTTCTATAGGAGCAAGAGTAAAATCATAAACTGACCCTCGTGTATCTGAACACGTCCCTGTCTGATTGAAGTTTCATGTTCCAACCAATAGGAAAACAACGTCGTTTATTTTAGCAAAGTGTGCAAAGTATACTTTTTTAATTATTTATATAATTTTCTAATGATTATGATTGTTTTTAACGTCCCTAAATTTTAAATAAAATGCAAACAGTTTTTCCCTAGACCAACTACAGTGTATTATGGTTGCAGCTTATCATGATTGTTGTTGGTTGTAGTTAAATCAGCTATGAACAAACTAATTATGCACCAGAGAAAAATTGGAAAAGGTTTTTTTCGTTATAAAAGAATATAATGAAAAATATCGTTCATTATTCTAGTTGGATAACTAAGAATGAAATACGTAGATTTTGGAAGTCACAAAACAAACTAACGTTGTTCACGAACGCAATCAATACTATGAAATACAAAATTTTACAATTTATTTTGTTTGATCGAACGACAAACCCAAAATATGTTTTTACAGTGTGTGTAGTATGCAGATTTTTCAAGACTTGTCGAGTCATTTCAAAACCATTGTGTCTTGAATGTTATTTTTCAATTTTCTAAGGAAAGGTATACAATCACACAATCAAACGGAATCTCTGATTGTGTCAAAGGCAGAGAGAGTTTATTCGATATTCTAGGAATGAAATCGCAAACGTTTGTTATTCCTCGTTGTGAATGCGGTTGTTTCCTTTGATCTCAAACATGTGACAAATTGTGTGTGTGTGTGTGTGTGTGTGTGTGTGTGTGTGTGTGTGTGTGTGTGTGTGTGTGTGTGTGTGTGTGTGTGTGTGTGTGTGTGTGTGTGTGTGTGTGCGTGCGTGTGTGTGTGTGTGTGTGTGTGTGTGTGTGTGTGTGTGTGTGTGTGTGTGTGTGTGTGTGTGTGTGTGTGTATGTCATTCGGATATACATGAAAATCACATACAAAAGGTGATTGGAAATTCCATTTTTAAAATATTAAAACAATCGTATGTTAATTATTATGAATTTATATTTTCCGAACCACAAATCTTTACAGGCACTACTAAAAACTAAAACTGTAATACAAGCATAAAATTTAATATTCAGCAAACTAATTTACAGAATGGTTAATATAAATAGCTATTGAGATGAAACAAGAGATTTAGAAAGTTGTTATAGAGGATCTGAACGAATTGTGCTGATATCCTGCTAAAAAGTTCACAACTCCTCACTAATTTGTTCCGTGCTCAATTTCTAGAACCGAGATCCACGGAGACACTTCTCGCCACCATGGTAATAGAGAATCCGCCATTCGACATTTAATTCGAGTACACATTTAATATGTCAAGTATTGCTGATTCAACATGTTATCAAACTTAATATTTCCTGTAAGGTTCAGACTCAGATTTGGATGAGAGTTTAGGAAAACAAAAAAAGTAAAACGGATCCTAATTAGTCGAATGGCTAGCCAATGGTCTGTATGATTTTGTTTTATGCGTGATTACCTAATGCCAGGAACTGACTGCCTAAATCCAATAACCCAGCCAATCAGTACGATATCCCTTCAGAGCCCGTTCAGGATTCTTTCAAATATCTCCTCCAAGTTGGCAACTCAAGTGATACGAAATTTACATCTGGCTGGGCGGGTCAATGGTTAGTCCCCGCTTAGTAATCTGAAGGTCACAGGTTCAATCCCTGAGCTAATAATTAATTACCAACCTAACAAAAGTTTAACGTTAGGAAGTAACAAGACGATGTTAAGACCGTGCCCTGTCAAAATGATAAAAATGCCACTGACATTAATTGACACAGATAAAATAATAATGGCTTAAATTGTTAGCAAATACTCTCATCAACTCATACTTTGACTGTTTGGGTCTTTCAGTAATTGTAGTACCCGCTTCAAATATGAAAGCCAACTAGCGGTATTAGATTCTGAGTAAAGTTTTAATAACATTTGATATGGTTGTATGCTTGACCCAGCTGCCTTTCTTAATTTATTAATTAATGACCTCAGAAAATTAGTTGGGTGCTCACCTTGTAATCCAGGGACCCTGTAATGAACTTCTTAATTAGCTACCCATCTAACGAAAGGTCTACGTTCAGTAGTAACAAGACTAGTGGTTGGACCGTTTCCAAAACGCTCAAAATTCATTGGCGTTGAAAAACAGGACAAACATGAACAAATCCTCCACGATGATGTGTCAAGGCTCTTTTGACGAAATTTAAAATCACAGGAAAGACAAGCAGGAACGGAAGTTAACGACAGTCTGACAGCCCCAGTATGCGGCGGCGTCAACGGCCATCACCTGCTGACGGTCGCACATCGCGGGCACGAGACTTTGCCTGGCCCAGATTCTCCGTCCATTCATCAGAATCCAACTTGACCATGACTCGCGAGGACAACGACCCTGCCGGGGAAAGGAACGGTCCCGTGTCCAAAGGACTGAATGGCCGTGGCTAACGTCTGGTCCGGGCGCGGTAACCGGTGAGACGGTTGTTGGCAATTTGTTTGGGAGAATGACTATCGGACGTACTATGGATACGAATGGTGTCTTATATGGTGTCCGAATAGATTCACGCAGTTGGAGAAAAGGCACGGAGGGTATGTGTATATATCCATGGGGGCTTAACACGGTTGGTACTATATACAGGGTGTCCTATATGTAAAGTGTCAAAACTCAGTTAAATGGTTTTATGGTAAGTGGTATGACGGATATCTAGTAAACGAAGCGTTTATGATAAAAGTTCTTCTTGATTTTCTTTTTATTTTGACACATAAAATAATTTAACAGGGTTTGTCACTTTACGTAAGGGACACTCTGTATGATATAATTAGGATGGATTTCTGGATCGCTCCATTTTCTGTAAATCACCTAGAGGCCAGCCCAACGTAAATAGATAAAGTAGATGGCTTAAAAACGATCACTCGGATTAGGATATTTTCTTAACGTCAACTATTGGCTTACTACCACGATGGGCTGAAGGCCTGTGTGTGTAAGCCAGCCAGGCATCATAGTTGTGTTAGTCACATTAGTGACCGACAAGTCATGTACAGTACTGGCAAGAGTCGACGGCCCCGGGTGTCTGAACAGTGCTTGTCAAATAAATTAGCAATTACAATTAAATTTCTATATTTCATCAACACGAATCGGAATCATCAGGAATTAATGAAAAACTAGTTGTGAATGCGAAATTAAAAATGGATTTATTTATGCCTAATTGAGATAATGATCTAACCGTTATGAGGTTTTATTGTTGGATTGTAGTCGAACGGATACGTACACGGATTTATATAATTTTTACCTCGTTTCTTATAAATCTAAGGTTGGGTACAGGTTCGTTAAATGACAGAAAATTTCAAATATTTAATAACATTTTAAATGTATTGTTAAATAATGGTGAAATAACCGGTTTTATTATTCGCGGAGCGTTATAATAGTAGTTATACTCTATATATGTAGAGCGTTAGATGTGGTCCCGAGGTCCCGGGTTCAAATCCCACCAATCTCCAATGACTTTTGGCTATTTTATTATTTCACAACCCACAAGGACTAGCCTTAATTAATCTGTATAACAGTTCAAGATGTTTCCTTAGAAATGAGAAGATGAGACGTAGAATAAAAGTTTTTTTTTAATTAGTTACATACTAACTAGTTATATGTTATTCTGCATTTAGATATAGTTAAGCTACATAATTATGCAATTCGATTTGAAATACTGTATAACGTTTAAAGGAAAATTAAACGCAATCCAGGTGATATTTCATTTTTCACTCCTATTGATACAATCGCTTTTAGACTTAAGCCGGATTGAAAAATATCCGATTGCTAAACTGAATGTCGAAGCTTACTTTTTTGACAATAATTCTGCATCGCAGTGGAATAATTTTTTTGCCATACTGACGAGTATTTTGATTCTTTATACTAATATGTTCTCAATTAACGATACTATTTTTATGCATAATTAATATATATTACAAAACTTGAAAACAGGTTAACTATGTAGTACTTAATCCTCTTTACTACAGATGTCAGCAGTTGCACAAAATTGTATCACTCTTAATTTTATCCGGGTTTCTTATAACCAAGGTAATTGAGTAATGAAATGGAACCGAGTGCCAGCCAGAACGCCATCACATTATTTTACTGTTAGAATCATTTCCATCGTTGGAATTACTTGGTTTGGCCTAATTTGAGGCAGTAAGTTGCAACTTTCCATTACGCTAAATGGAAGCTATTTCAGGAACACTTGCATGTCCCATTATGTGGATTATACTCTTGCTGCGCTGTGCGTCGGTTGACTAACTATACTATTCATGTCGGCAGAAATGGTCAGCTAAATTTGCTGCATATAGCCGTGCATTGTTGATGACTTAAAAGTAACCAAGTTGAAAGACACCAGCTTTGTTTGGTTTCACTTGTATTTTTTCTGTAAAACCCGTTCAATTTTGATTAATAATTATGATTTTTATGTATATATTTTTATGTAAAATAGGATCCAACTTCAGAAACTAATAGTGCGATTATATTGCCACATGGATTATTGGATGTGCGATCAAATAATAATGAAATACGTATGCAATACGTACTTCCAATATCCAGTACCCGATACGTATTTACAATGAAAACAATGTTTCCTTCCCCCTTCCGATTTTTGTTTTATGTGGCTTACGCTGTATAACAATAAATGTAAACTTGAATAATGAAGAAATCTTTTTTAATACTCTCCATTAGAATAACATTGACGCACTCAGGCAACGTACTGTATTTACTATGGATAGTGAATTCAACATTTCTCTGAGACCGTGAGTCGTAGATAAATAATTCAAAACACTTGTTTAGTTTTTTAATCTGGTTTTAGTGGTGGTAGTTCAAATTATATTTCACCCATATTGCTCTCACGGAAAAATATTTTTTTTACTTTTAAAAGCCCGTAACTTTTGAACCATAATTGTTACAGACATAATAATATGACACCACTGTCATATTATTAAGTGTCCTATTCACTATAAAATACTAAATTTTAATCAACATCATTAGCCATATTTTGAGAAATTTGAATTTTTTATGTTTTTAAGGATTTTTAGGTGCGAACTACCCTTAATACTAAAAATAAAGAAAAAGCTTGGAAATACGGTGAATATATACTTACATACCAAATTTCATCTAAATCGGACCAACTGGGTGGGCCGTGGCTCTGTACACATCCAGACACGCACACACACGCGTGCGCGCGGAAGGACAGACATCATGTTAAAACCCAGGATTCAGGGTGCTCCAAAACGGATATATCCACTCTCAACTCAAATTCGAAAATGTTGACGAAAACAATACTTTCTCCATATACTATGTTTAGGAGGAGAAAGTAAATATAGTTATTTCACCCATGGAAAGTGGAAGTTCTGTATTACCATTTCCACTTAACATTTTCAACGATGGTATATTCAGAACGTTTTGTCAATATTCGGTTGCAACACGACTAGCTGCCACATATGTCGGCGGTGGCGACTGTGGTTGTGTGAACCTTTGTAACAGTCGCATGTATATTCCGCCCATTGGTTCGCGAGCGGTACCTTACCCTATATGCCGCCAATGCACCACACTCGCCATCCGGCCTGTCTCTCGATTTATTTCCATCTTGTGCCGCTTTTTACTTAAAACTTTTGTACCTTTTAAACTGGAATGGTAACCTACCCACGTAGGTATTTTAAGCCAAGTATGAATGAGAAATGAGTGTAGGATGGTTGTGGCGTGATCTTTTAGTCTGGTTACTGACTAAGGCTGACATGTTCCTTAGACAGAACTGTTAATTAATAGCCCAACAGTCAATGGCATATCTAAGGGACCTACAGTATAACGTGGAGTCTGATCCACTGCCTCTGAATTACGAATTGGTCTAATTATGAGGATGGCATTGGTTCGCGAGCGGTACCTTACCCTATATGCCGCCAATGCACCACACTCGCCATCCGGCCTGTCTCTCGATTTATTTCCATCTTGTGCCGCTTTTTACTTAAAACTTTTGTACCTTTTAAACTGGAATGGTAACCTACCCACGTAGGTATTTTAAGCCAAGTATGAATGAGAAATGAGTGTAGGATGGTTGTGGCGTGATCTTTTAGTCTGGTTACTGACTAAGGCTGACATGTTCCTTAGACAGAACTGTTAATTAATAGCCCAACAGTCAATGGCATATCTAAGGGACCTACAGTATAACGTGGAGTCTGATCCACTGCCTCTGAATTACGAATTGGTCTAATTATGAGGATGGCATTTGTGGTTTAACGTATTATTCAATAGTTCGGACGTTAATCCACACAAGAGAACACAGTACATTTCATCCACCAACCATCGCTCACAACTATCCACAATCTGTGACCTATAATTAGCTGGATTAAAGGACACATCACTAAAACTGTAAGTTTTTGCTGATCTCCTATAAAATACGAAATTTCCATGACTATTTTAGCTTTAAATGTAATAACGGCACCTTTAAATGAGACTAGCCGCAAGCCCGTCCTTTGTACGGGTTGTAGGATTCAATGTAGAGAAGAAGGATTATCTTGACAAAATATAAACCTGAAATCCCTAACAAAGCAATACAAACAAAAGAAATATTCTCAGCTTATTTAGCTTTTTTTACAATTGGATGAATTTGAAAATTTATATCTATCTAAATAAATTAGAATTTTTACATTGCTTGGAATAAAATGTTAGTATTTACCCTGTGGGAATTTGGTTAGATCATGGATATGTCTAAAAGGAATGATTTAAGTTCATCTCAACAGCTGTTCTTATTTTTTATGTAAAAAATTCTATACAAAAGCTCTGGTAGTTTCTATGGAAACCTGTTTCATATTTTCCATCTTAAAAATCACAAACACCAGGGGGGGTGTTGGTCCCAGTGCTAAGACATATCAATGTCAATAATGTTTTACTTCTAGTTTTCACTTCTTTTTACTTCGATTTTTTATTTCTCTTGTTTTGACTTTGATGGAAAAACTGTCAAAACCGGGACGGGCGAGCGGACAGGGACCCTCTTATCGCGTCATATCCTCGCCCGGCAAGTACAGCAATACCGGGTAAAACTTAACAAAGAAACGCACCGCGAGTCGGTCGTCGATCAATACAACATTAAGGATTGAAACAAAATATTTCACCACTAAGGCAGATCAGTAAGCCTTACAATAATATCATTAGTTATTTAGCTATAAAAAATTATAGTTAATAGTACTTACTTTTGAAAGCGTTTATTTGTTTGTGTGTAGATCTGTTGAAGTCCAGACCGTCATGAAGATGGTTTGCATGAGTGAGAGGTGAGCGTGGAATGGTCTCGCGGATGTTTAACACCTAATAGTAGGTCTGTAATAACATATATGGCCGCCGGCGTAGCCTTCTATTAGTCTTTGAGCCGACTCTGATTGGCTGCAGTCACAACGAGGTGCTCGCGGCGAGACCGAGTGTCCTTGGTGGTTCCGAGCACCTTCCAGAGCGACCTCTAGATGGTTCTCATTATGAATTATTAAAAGAAAGATATATCCAAAGTCTCAAAAACAAATCCACGTTGGCCCGATGACAGGTGTCGTATCTTGTTCGCAGGAATGTTCTGAGTGAATTGAATCTCTCTTTAATTAAGACAAGTGGCCAGAGAGGGCCAAACTATGAAGAATGTAGGACAACATGTGTGCAGAATCATACCTCATTGCTTATTCTTAAATTGTCTGTCGAAACAAGTTGACTAGAAACCGTTCAATACACAGCGAGCCCGACAGAGTATTTTATATTCATATTCATTAACACATTGGCCCATCCACGAAGCTTTGCAATAAATACCAACTGGTTCATTAGATCAGATTAGATTAATGTAGAATTCGCAATGGTAACCTACCCAGGTAGGTGTATTTTAAGGCAAGTATGAATGAGAAATGCGTTTAAGTTGATTGTGGCGCGATCTAGTAG
The DNA here is from genome assembly GCA_023375725.1 of Nephotettix cincticeps. Classification (NCBI taxonomy): domain Eukaryota; kingdom Metazoa; phylum Arthropoda; class Insecta; order Hemiptera; family Cicadellidae; genus Nephotettix; species Nephotettix cincticeps. The sequence goes on along the minus strand of CM041786.1, from coordinate 23,882,115 downwards.
TCTATTACTGACTAAGTCTGATATGTTCCTTAGGCAACTGTTAACTAATAGCCCTACTGTCAGTGGCATATATAAGGGACCTTCAGTTTAAAGTGGGTTCCGAACCACGTTTCCCCCTTAATTACGAACTGGTCTAATTACGAGTATGGTATTTGCGGATGATCGTAGTATTCAATAGTGCGTACTTTAATTCACACTAGAGAACATCACATGCACTGACCATCGCTCATAACTATCCACAATATAAGACTTCCACAGACAAACAATGAACAAAGGCAGCTAAACTCAGTGTCGAACCATAGTAAAATTGTTTGAAATTCATTATTGGTGATGGTGGATTGATATTATTTAGTTTTTTATTGCGGACATTTTCCATCACGGTTTTATGTAAAACAAAGTTTCACGACGTTTCGGGATCTGGAATCTGATCCCGTCCTCAGGTGAACTAATATCTAAAGCATAGCACAATTAATTAACATGTAATCCGGACCAAACCGGTATAAAGCTGAAAACATAAAAGTTTAAAGCAGTCAAAAAAACTTACAAACAAACCATTCACTAACCATTACACACAAAAGAAACCAAACACGTCCACTCGTCACGGAGACTCAAAGACAACTTTACGAACGTCTTGAAACTTTGTTTTACATAAAATCGTGATGGAAAATGTCCGCAATAAAAATCTAAATAATAAAATTGTGATTGGAGTTTGCTCAGGATTGTACCGGCAAATTTCAGATTTCGAAGCAGGTACTATTACCACTTAACCACTCAGCCAGTCATGGATAGCATGAATAGTCATGGAGGTAATAGCATTCTGGGCACAGTGGGTAAGTCTAAAAGAAACTTGCTACTGGCTAAGTTTTAATGCTAAATTTTACTTGTCACTTTGTGTACGTGTTTGACCATATATGCATTTAGGTTATAATTGTTCAAAATGTACGAATGTATTTTTATAATTTTAGTCCTTGATGATGGATTGAACCGAATCTGTTTTGTTTATTATTGAAAATATAAATCAAATTCGTTAAACTACCTATGAACTAATACGCTGGTTCTTCTGTATAAACAGTAATTATTATAAACAATTACTTAAAAATACGAACGTTGCTTACCACATAGCTACAAAATAAAGAATTATAACGTTAATTTATGAGATAGGAATAAAAATCGAATCAATCAGCACAAGTGTCTTTCTACCAATCTGCGAGTCTCCTTTTACAAGATTTAACATTAACTGAGGACGAAGATCCAATCTCTTTGTCACTTAAGATTGAAGTTTGTTTCTGTCAACAACATTTCAATAACAGTCTCTAGCCTTTAATCAGCGAAACCCCATTTTAATTATCTTAGCCGGTGAACAAAGATGTTTTGACTTTTTAGTGGATTACCTTTCTATATTCCGGAAATTTAGCAAATAATTGGTTAATTTGCTAATTTTCTTTTTTTTCTTTTTTCAAGAATGGCTATTATTTTATTTGATGCATTTCCACACATGTTTAAGCAGCTTTGCTACCAGTTAAACAAATATTTTCTGATATTTTTCGTCGATATAAAACTAACTAGGGGATAATAAATTGCCAATTACACTGGTAAAAACCCCTTTGACATTATTCTTGTATCATATTGTGAATACCAGGCGTTGTAAAGAAATATTACCAAGATAAAAAATAATCATAATCTTCCCATGTTAATCTTATGGGGAAATAATTTTGTTTTGGATTCCAACATATGTATCGTACCTTTTAAGATGCAAACAGCAGCTGTTTTTATTTGAACCATTGAGCAAGCCAAAGAAGCAAGCATAAAATAGTAAGCACTCAATGGTATCTAATTACTGTATAGATATAATATTTCTCAGAACGAATTTTAGTTGATTATGTTCTATGATTAACAATAAAATGTTTATTATTATCGGTACGAAGTTCGCCGGTTCAGCTAGTATTATATAAAAAACATTAATAGAGACAAGGACTAAAACATTAAAAGATATTAAGATTTCCTCTTAATTTATGGGATAACTTCAACATTGAAAGACCAGAAAGGCAAAGGGCTATGGTGGTTTCAGACGAGGTCAGGAAACAAAGATCTGATAGGATGAAGGAATATTGGAGGAAGAAATTAGAACGTAGGGTGCTACGAGGACGTAAAAAAGACTGAAATATTGACTGAAGTGGTCCTATGCGGCCTCAAAATAATAATAATAATTTATGGGATGTACCCATTTCTTTCGCGTTGTACTTAACAACAAAATAAGTTGTTTATCTCTGCTTTCGCTGCTAGAATCATCGAACCAAGTTAAGCCGCTCACAAAATTAGGGTTGTACCACGGGACCACATGCGTCGGGGCTGACATGTTTCTGTCTGACTGAGGGAAACGTGGCGGCCATGCACTAGTGTGGTGTGGAATTGCTCGCCACGGGCGTGGTGGCATGGAGGGAAACCCAAACCTCCATCCGTGGTGCGAGATTAGGATACTACGGCGGCGTGGAATGGCCTTTTAACTTCAACGGCTCTTTCTGAATATCAATTTGACATCCTGAAAACCTCGGATAATTTCGCGCTGTGAGATTAGTTAGACCTGGAATGTAAAGGTTTGGGAAAACTTAAATTACGCCACTAATAATTATGTACCATAGTTGAAGTGTATATTTTCTTAATTAGAATGAAATAAATTTCATATCAAAAGAAATTTTTTTCTAATTTCTCAATTTTTATCCATTTACGAGTAGAACATCCCTTTAACCTTGTCATCCATAAGGTACATACTTGTCTATTATACTATTTATTTGTTTAGTGCACCAACTATTTAATAGTACCATCATGGTAATCGGCATATTTTATATTTCATGAGCAATTGAAGTGAGTTAATGTGTTTGGATTATTTTCAGGTAAGCGGTTTTGTTTCTTGGTGGGACGTGCGGCGAATTTGTAAGTACAGTATATTTTTCATTTGCTTGCTTCGTCTTCGCTGAGAGGCTCTGCACTCAGGTCTCCTACATTGTGACGATGACGTAATGTATGTTTGTGTGCGATGTCATCACGGACAGACATAACTAAGTAAATTAGGAGAACGCGTTACCGTAGTCGAAATTGTACCTGAAATACAGCAAATAAAGAGATGATTCTATTTATTTACCAGCAGTTAGCCCAATCTTTTACATGTTGTATCTTTTCAGGTTCAATAAGCAAGATACTTATTGTTATGAATATTAACCTGAAATTAAAACCAATAAAAAGAACAAAACAAAAGATTAAATTAAATTCTCTTGATTGCATAACTTTTCAGTTTGGATTGTTTAACAGAAATTGTCAACTCTACCACTTCTTTCAATTATTGTTAATTTGTTTTTATTGAAGAAACCTAACCCTTACTTTTTATATCTTAATCCTCGAATGAACTATATCTTTAAGACCATATCACAAACTGAGTCTTCACAACTATAGCACTTAAATCACAGTCAATTGCTAATCACTTCAATTCCCGAGCGTACGCAGAAATTCCTTCTTCAGTATCTTGAACTTTACTGATGAACCTATGTTGATTAGCTAGTACATTTGGAGGAGGTTCCAAACAGTCTTCTAGTATATCTGAAAGTTCTACATATGATTTGTCACCTGGTACTGTGGGAGCGATCGAATCACATAATGCCTGATGCATTTCGGGTGTAAGAGTAATAACAAATAGTTGAGTTTTGGTTTTTGAGCCTGTAATTTGCTTAAGAAGTTTTTAAATCGCATTAGGAAATTCCTTAAAGTTTCATTTTCTCTCTAGGGTGTAAAAGTACACTAGGTATATTCAAGATTTTCTCTTTTGGGTCATTCCCTTTAACAAAAACACGCCTTTCGATTTCTGTGGGCCGAAAAGGTAATAAGTAAGACTGTAACAAAGCCTTTATTTCAAGGTAAGATTCCTCGACATGCCCTGTAATTTTCTTATCTTTCAAAGGCATCTTTATTATCCATGGATTTTTAAACGTCTTCGTGTAACAATGTAAATGTTTCTAAGTTTCTTCGAATAAACTTTGTCTTCCAGTAGCATCGGAAATAGATGTGTTGTGTGTTTTCAGTATTTGTGAAGTTCTTGTGTTTTGTGATTTTGTGACCCCTCTTAGTTGTTTTAACATTTTACAATGGTTTTCACTTTCATCAATCGTCGCCATTTCGACACGTAATTATAAATATATAATTACACATTCATTAATTGATAATTTCTTTATTCTGAACGTAAACTAACATCAAGGGAAAATGTACACAATAGTGTTAATAACAGTAATAATTAGCTAATTATTTAGGCATATAAAGTAAGAACTGAGTAACGTTTCTAAAAACTGGTACGCTTAAATAACTATTAGTTACGTTTTATCGTAGATGGAGACGTCCCATCATTTTTAGGGCAGAGTACAATTTCTTGTACCTCCGCTCGGTCGATGGATGGAACATCGATTATTGGTTAGTTCTCTGGTAATGTGTACATCTAAAATAGATGGTGTTTGTGTCGCTACGGTACAAAATGACAGCGCGAGGCACATTTTAAATTAACACCGGCCGATTGGATGTACAAGAAATCGCCTCCATTCCTGTAATCTAGCTACTCGGAGGTCTCGAATTGTGGATAGTTATGAGCGATGGTCGGTGGATGTGATTTTCTCTCATATGTACGCCCGCACTATTTAACACTACGTTATTTCGCAAAGACAATCCTCATAATTATACCAGTTCGTAATTCATATGCGAAATTGTGGTCAGCCGTAGTCAGTATCAAGACTGTAAGATCGCACCACAACATCTTACACTCATTTCCTTTTCACTCTTGGTTTAAGACACATTTCTTGATTGGTCGCCGTTTAAGAAATTTAATAAGGCGACAATAGCATGAGGTATTCTCGTTCGCTATAGTAAGTTTATCGAAGTATTCTATAAATCTAATTAATCTAAAACGCGTTTGTCGTCCCTCGGTACCCTCGTAAGTCCATAAACTGAACATGACCTGTAGAATTTAACACACAAAGACCACCGTCAATTGTATAACTTGACCCGCTCAGAATCAAATCAAACTGTCACTTCCATTTAAAGAAAGTGTTTGTAACTTCCTCTCGGAGCGTCGAGTCAGAGTGATTCACAAGTCGCTGGAACTGGACGTGTGGAGCTGGAGCTGGAGCAGTAACGGTTACCGGAAGTCGCGCCCTCCCTGCACTATGTCGTTATCGCTACAAGTGATGTAGTAGTGTTATTGTTATCACTATAGGCCGTGTACAATGGTCGCTTGTACTCCTGTGTCGCCCAACGGTTACGTCACCGATGAAAGCTGTTCATTGTTGGTCCATGTAACAACGTTGAAGTTCTCTTTGAAATTTTCTTCTTCTAATTAAGTATTAGAATTCCAATGTAAACCAAGCTTTTCATCACAGCTGTTTTGGTTTCCAAACCGAGATGCTATTGTCAAAACACGTTACGGGTTTAATATTAGGTTAAAATTTTGTAACTGTGTTTTTTTTTATTTGTTATCCATCGCGAAGCGAGTACTATACACACAGAACCACCCAGCCAGTTCAAACAAGCCTAAGAACAGAAAGCAATCTAACTTAAACCAATCGGACTGGTTTTCACTAACGACACAACATTAGAGATAAGATCTTAATGAAGGCAGGAATGCTCTTTCTCTCATTATGCAACAATGCAATCTAAACCGTCCCATCGCGGGATCGGACTGTTGTATCAGCTGTTCGGCTGATCAGCTGTTGGGAGGCCATCGCCCTGTTATCAGTAACCAACAACATGTAACACGCGATTTATCTGCTCGTAGCTCTAGAGGGTTCCATTTTGGTGATTATAGTTCCGGTTTGACGGATGTCTGTCACGGCATCCTACGATATCACTTTTATCTAGACTTAATTCAGGGTTATTACAAACCTGGAGGTATACTATACGTACAGATACTGGGAGAGGTATTAAAATTAATACCTTCACAAAAGAAAGGTTCTTCTACATCAATTGAAAAATTAAAAATAGGAATATTTAATCTTATGTTGTCGTTTGTATGTAAAATTAATATAGTCACTTTATTATTTTTAAACCATCCTTTTGGACCGTAACTTGACTAGAAATAATTTGGTAATTGTACATTCTCTACCCCCAGGCTATTGACGCCTGGTATGGTTTTGGCCACGCTGACAAAATAGTCTCCTTCTCTAACAACAATTTTCCAAATCAAAATTTTTATTTTAACTACTAAAAATAAAAGGAAACTCGGTACTCCAGCAAATTAGTAACATTGCTTCTTGTTTAGTTGGCTGATTCTTGTGTTACGTGTTCTGCGCAGTTGATTGCCAAGTATTCGCTTATGTCGAGCTTGTTTATTGAAAGACATATGAAAATCAATGTGCATGTATGTCGCTGGATAACCGGTTCGAAGACTTATTTCCTCTACAAGCAATTAAGGATAAATTCTGTCGGTGAATGCTGGTTTATTATACAAGATGGCATGTAACGTGCAACAAGCCAGGCGCGGGTCGACCAACGGCCTGGAACTGGTTTGAAACAAGCCGCCTGTTAGCTTTTCATTCATTTATTTATTTGTTTTTCATATGTTTTGATATCACTTGGACTTGGTATTCAAACGATTCAGACCATTTCGTTTACCCGGTAATCGTTAGGCACGACGAATAAAACAAAACTCAAACACAACTGTTTTGGTTGCGAAGCTAAATAACTCTGAACCCAATATAAACTTTAAAATCGACTAAACTGAACTTAGTTAATGCTGGTTTCAAGCCAAATGACCTTGGCTGACGCTAGTCATTCGATTTTAAACTGTTAGGTTTCGTATTAGGTCAGTGTTTGAACTCACGTTTACTGAATATTGCTTTTATTATTGTATTTATTATTTGTATTGCTTTCATACTAATTGCAATACATTATTCTCGGTGTACTGGGTAAAAAATTGTATTACTTTTTACTGATTGTTTGTACTTACATAAACACTTATTAGATAGCGTGATAGTGAATGATGCTGCTGAGTCTAGTAAAACAAAACATGAAATATTTCTATTAGACTTCGTGAGGGAATTTTGCCAATACTCGATTTAAGTGACGTTTTATGTTAATCTATGAGTTGGTGAAAAAATGTTTTTTCGTGTGTTGTAACTTTTATTTTGGAGGAACAATGGCTCGCCACAGTAACGTAAGTGTATCACTATCAATGTTGTGATTAGTTTCTTACTTGGCTGAAAAATAACGTGAAAAGTTAATCAAAGCAAAGTAAATTCATTTCACATTCATTTTAAAATCGTTTACTGTCCACCCTAAAGACATTGTTATATTCTACCTGAACAGAAGCTGTTGTTATTTGGACAAGAGATTCATGTATCAGAAATGTATATCCAGGAAAACCGACTGAAGTCAGATAGGTGTTTCGGCATTCAAGCCTTTGACGTGTTGCACAGACGTTCAAGCAAGAGTCCCCTTATAAGAGCGTTTAAGTGCCAGTCACTGAAATCAAGAACGGTTTTAAAGATTGGTGAACAACAGAAATTAGAAATGTAAGAGTTTTTCAGGAAATACATTTTCTTTGCAAAATGTTTAAATGTGTCACACGTTCCTGCATGTCCCCAACGTTTGTGACCCAGATCCATTTACCACCAACGGTGGGGGGAGGAGAGGGGGGTGGACGTCGTGGCGCCTAGCGTCTACAGCCCGGCGTCTCCTTGTCTCCAACCCTGAATGCCCTTCAGCCATCGATCCGCCCTTTCATACATAGACGTTCTGGACGGCCTAAAGGGTACGCTCTACTATTAGGTAATAGATTTTAAAGATAAGTCAGGGCGAGATATATCGTTGGAGCTAGAGGCAACTACATTTTTGAAGCATAATTTACGACAGATTAAAACGATGAAAACTATACTTTTTTAGCCCTGAATACGTTTTTTAACAGTCACTATATCACGGATTAGCCAAAGAACCCGTTCTTCGCACAGGTAAAAAAAAGGCTGAGAAGTGTACTGATACATTAAATTTTCTCTTATTTACAAAATGACAAAACACAAGTGTCTACACGTGGCAAAGTAACACTTGTCAAATATTGGGAAAGGATAATGATTAACGTAATAGAGGCAGGCATCCGGAGAAAACCTAAAATCTACCATTCTACTATTTCGACCTAATAAATTCGGTCACCAATTTTGATTCAGCAGTTAGTTTATGTGTAAAATGAACATTATTTCTTCTTCATCCCTGACTGCCAACTTTTTGTGTTCACAGCTGTTGAAATTCAAGTAATTTTATGTTTTCATTCTTTGAAAATGTAAACATTCAAACTTATTATGTTCACCAAGCGAAGGCCGAAGGGACTAAGGAAATGAATATGCCTACGAGTTGCATGAGTTTAAGATCCACCGTTGTGTAAAATTTCAAACCGGTCGCTTCAGTAATTTTCGCGTTTACTGGTCGCAAAAAACCCACAAACAAACCAACCAACAAACAAACATACAAAACCACCTCTTCTTTATAATACTCTTATTATAGATAGAAAAATCCCTCTCAGTTGCACCTCCAATTAAAGACCGATATAATTCCACATGACATCGACAGAACACGTTAGCTATTAACGCGATCATACTAACTTGTTTTCACAAAAAATACGAAAGATTATTATGATCAAAACTTTCTAATGAAGCATAATTTATGTAATCAAAGTTAGAAGTTTAAAGATACCCCAAAACGGTGTGCACCTTCAAACAAAATTTTCTTCAAATTTATGAACTGCAAAAGTTTGTTCGACATTCTTAAAACTTCAACTACCACAATTGAACTACGACCTGTGCTGTAAAATAAAACAAAGTACTATGGTGCCATTAGACACATAGACTAGCCAGAGGTGACTGGAACACGGTATCGTAATCAGATATAGTAAGAATGACCGACCAATTGTATATAACAGGTAATTTTAAAACAATCGGTAAAGCTGTGAAGCAATACTGCAAATATGATCAGTACCACAGTGTCAACTAAGTCACAGTGAAATGCGGTAACGTTTGACAGGAAATAGTGTCAAGTAGACCTTGCTTAGCACAAGGGATAATTAGGTATACCGAAACACGTTCAGTCTTAGTTACTTTTACTGCAGACGATAGATATTTGAAATTTTTAATTCTTTCAATATAAAAGCTGAATTTTTACTCTAATAAAGCATCTTTTGATCATAAAATACGTAGTACACACATGCACTTTTAAAATTTTGTACTTGCCTTTTTCTTACTTAACTGAATACAAATAAATCATAGATATTGATAATACAATGTTGTTTCCTCTCGTGGTCTAGTATAAATTGAAGATAAATCGTGCCTAAATCATTTAGAATGTGTTCAGCTTCGACGGCTAAGTACGGACTAAATAATAAATGATCGTAAAATGTTAACTCTTATGTGGAAGGACATGGAGTCCAGGAAACATGCTTTGTGTTGGCGAAAGTCCCGCCACAGGTCCTCATGTATCAGAGTGCCCTTGGAAAACAGCAGGAAATTGTGGGGTTGGGATTCGCAACTAATTGTGCTGATTACATGAAATTACAGGGGAAATCCCCTTACCTCGTGGATCTCTGCGATTCCTCGAATTCCAAACACCTTTCTCCCAACAGGATTTGTGGTTGTACGACACCACAAAATTACCTAAACTGTCAAGTATTCGTTGGAATTTCCTATTTTTACTGTTCCTTTATCGTTAGCTCCTCGTTAATAGACAACGCAATGCTTTTAGTTTAGGCTTGTTAGTACTTATCTCTTATTACATAAAAGATCGGGTAACGCTGAGAATGCTCAGAAGTAACATGTTTACTCTTAATCTGATAGCAACCAGTTTGACATCAACACCATATTAAATATGGTCATCAGCTTATTACATGGCTAATAAGAAATTGCTCTTGTATAGTAACAAGATCAAGGTTTGAATCGTTTTTTGGTTAAATTAAAAAAACGTCATTGAAACATTTGCAGAAAATTTGTAAAATATAAAATACACTAAGCATCATATCCAAAATCTCACCCTAACATATTTTATATTGGGTCCAAACAATCAGTCATATCTCTGAGGAAAGAGCAAAGAACTAAGGTAAAAAAAGAGGAAGTTAGCAAAGATTTTATTGAATTCCTAACATTTACTGGAACAAGATGTATTACCATACACTGGGCTTAACTAAATACTGAATGGTGTGTAGTTCTAGTGGTGGAGGCGTCTTTTACGAAGTGTGTTCAAAGAGTAACTTGCGTTTTAAAATTTTCTCAGGGTTTTTGAGTCGAATTACCAAACACTGTTTTTCTATGTTGGTGGTCACTGAAGTACGGTGAATTTGTCTGGGAGAGGCAGTACCGTTGAACGTGTTTTATGAGATCGGGTATTTTCGTTTGATACAATAAATGTATCAAATAATGTTTGTAAAAATGTGTGTAAAAATCGAATAAACTGTAAATAAGTGTGTTGAATGTTAGAAAAGTCTTATGGTGACTCTGCGTTGAGGAAATCAAGAGTTAACGACTAGTAGAAGTGTTTCCAAGAAGGCTGTGAATGCGTTGGAACTCCCTGGACGTCCCAGAACATCAACAACCGATGAAAACGTGAAAAGGTTTAAGTAATGGTTATTGATCACCGAATTATAAGTAAGGTTGCCGGTGATGTTGACATACCGGTTGGTTTATGTCACTACATTTTTTACAATGTTTTTTGTAGAAGCGCGTGGCAGCTTGAAACAAAAAGGAAAATTCTCGTTTTTTAAACACACCTCGTCTACAGTAGACACAATATTCCGCTTCCTCAGTAAACGTCCATCTAGAGCTCTCCTTGGCGTCTTGTCCAGAGTTCGGAGGGAGCGAAAAACTCCGATAATGTGAACCCGGACCTGAATACATTGTAACAAAGTTTTTAGATATTTGTCGTAAAACGTAGTTTGCTTATATCACTTTATGTAATAACATTTTAGTATTGCATTATCGGTGATTAATTTTACTAAATCTTTTTGAGTGGTGATGTGGAGATGTAGTTCTTGTGATAAAACGTTTCTCGTAGGCTATTGGTCTTTTCGGAACCTCCACAAAACACAGACAGCTTAGTTTGTCTTTCAATGTATGCTTGCGTCTCGGTGCTTTCAACTTGTTTAAGGAGAGTTAGATGGTTAATTTGGTCAAAAATATAGATTTTTGTTGTATACATTTTTTAATTCTCCGATTCAATACCTTTAATTTCATTTAAATTTTTTCCAATATACATATGAGAGTCCCTCTGATTAAAATAATCCTAATAAACTTATGATTCTTGAGTTAGACGTACCTAAATATCGCAAAATTAACATTGGCAAGATACAACCATCTGACACACCTTAAAAAGTGATATATGATATGATTGCTTTGACGAGTTGTAATCAGAGCGGTTGTTTGGAAATAAATATGATGGACATCCACAGACGGATAGATACGTCAGGGAACTGTGCAAATGGTGTGAAATTGTGTTGTGTAGACGATGCTTTATGCAATTCTATATTTCACTGAGCAGTTGGCTTTGTCATGTGACAGTCCAGGTTGACAGCTTGACATGGCCCGGGTTGCGTTTGACAGGAGCACGGCTGACAGTTGACAGCGGGTCGGGGGAAACTGAGACTCCTGGCCAGTTTCATAATTATTATTTTTTTCTAAATGATTTTTTTTTAATCTCAGCAAAATAAAACTTTTACTTACAGTTACCTTGTTATTTTTCTAATACAAACATTCAATAATAGTAATGCAACTAAAATATAAATACCGGGGTAACCAAAAAGAAGTAAACAACGATTTTTTAAAATCACTGTGAATTTATGACTTATTAAGAGCAATAAACATCATTAGAAAGATAAAAACATGAACGTTTTTCGTATATAATGTATGTATTCAAAATATGAGCCACGGCATCATTAGCAGACATCTATTCTAAAATCAAATTCCGACCAAACCTCTTGAGGAGTGGCCTGATCTACACTTTGTACTGCAGCAGTGTAGCAGGAGCATGCGATGTCTGATCTCCAAGAGGTTTAACGGCAAAGTATGTACAAATACTCCGTCCTTTGACACAACCCCACAAAAATCACATGGGGTTGGGTTAAGTCGAGGCTTCGTGGAGGCCAATACATGCAGATTGTCGTCAGCAGCACGGCCAATCAAGCGCTGCGGTAGACTGTCGTCAAGATAGTCTTTTACATCGTGCAACCAGGGTGGCGGTCCACCATCTTGCACCCAAACAAAGTCCTCTTTGTCTTTTTCGAGTTGAGGTATCAACCATTCATTCAGCATGTCTAAGTATGAATTTCCCTTGACGGTTTCTTCTTGGAAATGAAATGGACCAGGCACCTTTTTCTTTGATACTGCACAAAACACATTCAGCTTAGATGAATCTCTTTCGTGTTCAATATACGCTTTAGGATTTTTGGTCCTTCAAATCCTTACATTATGTTTATTTACCTTACCACTAATTTGGAACGTTGATTCGTTACCAAAAATGAGTATTTCATAGAAACCATTTTCTTCCTGCGATTCCTGCAGATAAGTAAAAAAATCTAACAGTTTCGTTTTGTCACCATCATAAAGACTTTGCATCGTCTACAGTTTGTACTGAAAAATTTTCAGATTTTTTCTAATAATTTTCCAAACCGTGGTATGTGGCATTTGAAGGTCTATGGCCACCTTCCGCGTTAATATCCTGGGGTGTGCTCGGATCATCAGATGTTGCTGATCTCCCGGAGCTCTTCCCTTTTCCTAAGTAACTCGTAGGCTTAAATTTCCGATGCCAGTCGTAAAATGACCTCCTATTTGAAGGGTCTCTATGATAACGCGTCTGAAAACGATTTTAAATTACAATTTGTACCACATTATTGGCATTGTTGTCAACAGTCAGGTGTGTAGGAAAAACTGAAGTGTTTTCTAACCCAGTGATACCAACCGCATTGATTTCGGACACGATTGTGTTCAATTTATTTACAAAGCTGTTTACTTATTTTTGGTACACCCAGTATACATGTAATCGATAGTTGTCAGACTCAAAGTCATTTACTTTTTACAACCTACCACTTACTGTCGTTCTAGACCTATAATTAAAACGTTATCATATTGCGTTAATTGTTGGGAAGTGGCAATGAGACTCGTCATCAATAAGAGGGCTGTCAACACTAGAGTGCTCTATGATAAGTTCAGAAACAGGGAATCCGGCAGCTTAGCTTTGCTACTAGCTAACGCGCTGACAATTAATTTACAAAATAGTTTAATCTTTCTTATATTCAGTACTTTAAAAAATATCTTTTTATGTATTTTAGCACCGACAACAAGGTAAACCCGTAAATTTTTTATAGTTATCTTCCTTGAATACTTAAGCTCATTAATTAGTGTCAAATTAAGTGGATAACCGAGAGCGGGTTATATTTCCTAGTGATGTATTATCTACAGTATTTACCCAAGCGCAACTTTTAATTTATTGCGTTGGATTTCACTAACGTCTCGACGTAAATGTTCATTTTCTTTTCCGACTTTTTAAAATTCAAACTTGAATTCAGTATTTGTTTTTCGATCAGAACTACATTTTTTACAAAGTCCGCCAAAAAATGACTAGTATTATTACCCAAATAAAAACGAATAGTGTTAAACATATCTGGTTACTTATACGGGAGTTGATCACGATGTATCTCACCAACGAGAAACAATATTGCAAGCAATATTGGCTACAATTATAAACAACGATAAATTAAGAATTTTTAAAGTAAAACTTTAACAAATTCACAAATTTTACATAAACTAAAGAGTACAGTTTTGGATTTCATTCACATTCTACGAAATGTCAACTGCTACAATAAAAATGCAAACTACCTTATTCAATAGAGACAGAAGCCTAGCCAAACACTGAAATGTCTCATGAGTATACGTGTCACAATCATAAAGCTTACTAGAAAACCTTTACACACCAGAGAATGGCTATTCAACAAGTGTCTTCAACAGTAATGCTGTACTGACAACCTATACCTATTTAAGTGGATATTTCTATTAAATATAATTTCACTCCTGTGGTCCGTTTCATAAGGATACTAGTCTACAAGGTATCGGTCTTGTGTTTATCTACACTGGTTGTAATAGTTGACCTATTATAATTTCCGTGTCATAAACCTTTTTCTACAACCAGAACTAGGAGGCTTTACAAGTTACGTGATCAAATTTTTACTAGTCATGTGACAACAACTATTTATTTTCAAAAGTAGGCTTTCGTGGCCGGTGTCAACAATGTCAACCGCGTCGTCACAACAACAGTTTTACAACTATTTATATTCATTTTTCCTGGGCTCATCCGCTGGTTTTCATAATAACCACGGCCTATTTTATTTTTTGAATCAGATAACTAAATCCAAATTACTAAGTATATTTTGAATAACATTCGTTTTAATACGCAATAGTAGTATATAAAACCACGGTATTTTACCTATTATTTATGTTTATTAAAAAATACGTCCGTTGATATTGTTCAAATCTCTGTAATCGCCATTTGTAAACTTTATCTATAATTGAACGTTCTTCTTCCTCATCACCACTCTTATTTAACTACTTATTTGTTTTAATAGGCCTATAATGTGTTAAAATAGTCGATCCTTATTTTTTATGAGTTTAAAATAAAGCTAAAAGTGACTATGCAATCAATGGTTATTAAATACTAAATCTATTAGCTTAATTAACTTATACTATTCCAATATATTTAAAAATGTTGTACACGGTAGCTATACCTAAGTTTTTTTTGGAATTAACAATTTTTCATTTTTCATTTTCATATGTTGAATAAAAGATTGTTTCTTCAGTTATGGCTGTACCAAAAACTGCTTCGCTAATACTTTCGCAGACTCATAGTTAAGTTCCTAAAGTAAAAAATAACAATTTTCTACATATTTGAACATAACTATACAAAGTTGATCTATAAATGAGTTTTTAAAAATATAAAAAAATACTCCCGCGAACTCAACATCAGTTCAGTTAATGGAATCCATTTAAAATTTATGCAACAATACTTACATTTCAATGATGATTGGGTTTGCAGCGATTGTGTGCAGCAAACGCCGATTCATGTCAATGCTAATTGAAACACCTCGCTCTTTGCTGTTTTTCAGTCCGTTGATTATACTACAGTAGTACACTCTAATATTCACGTTTTAGTCTGTTGATTATACAGTGCACTCAAATATTCACGTTTCGGTCTGTTGATTATACTAGTGCACTCAAATATTCACGTTTCGGTCTGTTGATTATACTAGTGCACTCAAATATTCACGTTTCGGTCTGTTGATTATACTAGTGCACTGAAATATTCACGTTTCAGTCTGTTGATTATACTAGTGCACTGAAATATTCACATTTCAGCCTGTTAATTATACTAGTACAATCAAATATTCACGTTTCAGCATGTTGATTATACTAGTACTCTCACATATTTACGTTGACTTTTAATCAGACAAAAATCAAAAAATATAAAAAAAATAATCACCAAAAACCGTAAACTAATAACGTGGCTAATAAAGCAGTTGTTGCAGTATTTTGTACGGCACATAATTAATTCATAGTTTTACATTAATGAATGATTCAGATAACATTGGAAATGGTTGGTAATTGAAAGCAACCCAACAGCTGTACCTTAAGAAATCAAATGTTTTGACTGTAGAAAGTTTGTAAACAAACATATTACCCATAAAGTTAACATTGGAATTTTAAAACGTCATAAAATGGAAACTTATACAGTTTTAGAATTTTTTCCCCTAAAACCTTCCCGGACAAATAAAGCAAGTTTATAAAATTTCATGGCGATCGGATGAGTAGTTTGGCAACGCATAAAGGACATACCCACATACATACATCCATTTTTATATAATATAGAGATTAATCATCTGCAGTAATTAGCATATTTCCTAAACAAATATGAAAGCCACTGGTCATTAACCATTACGGTCATTACCCATTTCCTCCAACCCAGCTGATCTCTTCCGTTGCAATTTACAGTAAACAACCGGCAGACAAAAAATGCTAAATATAATTTGAATCTAATAGCAATTATTCCTTATTCCATCAAAGTATAAAGATTGTGAATATATGTAAGATGTGTACCTTTAATTTCAAACTCAAATAACTCATACTCGTGCAAAACGGTTCGGCGTAAACCAACAGTGTTGCAATTTAAGATAAGAGCTGTAAAGAAAATTTTCACGATCAATTAGAATTAAAATGGTGCAGCTTGTTCGTTCTGCTACATGACACACGCACACATACTGACGAACACTGGACGTTTGACTCTGCTAACAACAACCAACACGCTACATAGAAGTTCTCTTCGTTTAGTTTACTTCGTTGGTCCATCAATAAGCCATCCCAGCACAGGTTTAACTATATGTGATGAAAACTCATCAGCGTAAAGCAAAGGGCTCAATTGAATGCTATACATTTTCTTTGTGACGCAGTGTCTTGTATCAATTTAAAATATTATTTTCCGGAGGTACTGTAGCGTTGTCTAACAATTAAAAAGTTTGATAACGTTTGAATATTGAAGATTTATTCAAGAATTTTAAAATTACTTTCTGGTTAAATTAGTTGCCATTACCAAGCTCATCGCCTATTCTGAAGTTTAATTAGGTTTGCATTATTTTATTATTTAACGTGAACACCGGCATTATATTGTTTGATAACGAGAGTTGAGTTTTCAATTTAGCTCCACTTTACTTCATTACTTATTAATTTAATTAATGGTAATTTTAATTAATCGAGTTAGTGGCTCATGACGAAGGGCTCCAACGCATCTAAG
The DNA here is from genome assembly GCA_023375725.1 of Nephotettix cincticeps. Classification (NCBI taxonomy): domain Eukaryota; kingdom Metazoa; phylum Arthropoda; class Insecta; order Hemiptera; family Cicadellidae; genus Nephotettix; species Nephotettix cincticeps. The sequence continues at coordinate 23,865,285 of CM041786.1, read as the reverse complement.
GCAGCGATGTTACTGATTCGGATTCCAATTATACCAATAAGTTTTTTTTAAGTTTATAATTATGACTTGTATTGTTCACCTAGTATTATCTTTGTTTGTAACAACCAACGCACAAAGTTTACTATCGAGTAAGTGTACAAAGTATGTAAAGCAAGAATTAACATTGAAGCAAATGAAAATTTAAATCTGTTTTAGCCATTATGTACTTTAAGGATTAATTTACCAGTTTTGCAAAAACATACTCCTTTAAAAACAGCTGTTACAGATGCATGTCTTGAAGAGCAAAAGTTGTTCTTTTTCATCATATGACTAAACCTATTATTATGATAATATTTGTTAATGATAATTTTGATTCGAGGTTAGCATTTGTAAAACCTAAACAACCAATCAGGAATTAAGAAAGAACGGCTTTAACGTAACAGCTGATTATTCTAAAGCATCAAAAATGTTTGACAACTAATGATACTAAATCAGGTTATAATTTTTGTTTCACAAGGGTCTTTAATTTTATTTGCATATGGCAAAAAATATAGTTCATCACACGGCCCAAATTTGGCTTTTTGATGTATAATCGCACATTTAATAGCCTCGGATGTTAAACCTGTGCTCGTATCAAAAACTCCCGTTTTTAGTTGTGGTGATGAAATATACTATTGTTGAAATATCTCGTCGGTTATATAATGTCCTAATGTAAACAATAGGAATGTTACAATTGGATGGTTGGGCTCCAAGTGAGCATCATATGTTCCCCACCAGTGGAGGTTAGTGCATGTGTACCAAGTTTCCAGTGGTTAGGTCTTGAGGCCTAACTGGAGACCACAGATTCCCTAGATATAGAGGACCTGAAGGTCAGCTGTTCTAGCCTCTCCTCACCCACTTAACATATCCTTTTATTCTTATCTCACTTCCAATTATGTAGGCCCACTGGAGGCAAGTCGATCAAGGGCGTGTTCTTTTGTCTTCCGGAGACTAGCCAATAAGCCTGGGTCGACTTGCACCTGCATGGTTTCGACATGTATATGTCTTAGCTCCGGGGAGGAGGGTATTGGCAATCCGTCAGACCAAAGTTTGACACGGAAGTCATATGGTTATAAGGACAGCTGATAAGAAGAACTGAAAACGTTCCATTTAGTTTCCTGAGGGTGGGGATAGGATCCCAGTCTCTAAATCCTGCAACAACAGCTCAAACAACAACATAGTAAGTCAAGTATGAAGGTTGTGCGATGACACCAACGAATTCTCGGGAAACTTTCTTCTAAAATGCCTATGCTTCAATTAAAAGGGAATTCCTAAGATCAACAAAAATAATAACCAACACGATTGTATACTGTTATGACAGTTATAACATATTCAAGCTCTGTCAAGCCTAGTCATTTAAATCATTTAAAGAAATGTTGATTTTGAAAAAGCGTTCAGGCCTTCTCGATATATAGTTCATTGGAAATAACAGAAATATATTGTAATCTTCATACTATTCAGCGACGTTTGTAGGATGGTTTTTATGTTGTATGAAACCAGTGATATGATCGAATGAATAGAAAAGATTAAGCTAAGTAGATCTAAATTTACATGAAATATATAAGTTTATTTTGTAAATTTAAATAACGGTCGCCTGAGTGAATGAGATTGGTAAATACACTAACGCTCACAGTCGTTTGCCGGCAACAATACTCATCTTCCTCGTGTCACACTTTCTACAGTGTTTGTCTGATGTCTGTTGCTGCTCGAAAATATCTCGGATCATTTTTGATGGGATTTGATTTTGACGCTGTTTATAATTATTGAACGTGGTGTAAAGTTTCTTCTACTAAAAGAAGAGATGTTAGTTTGTTGAGTGGTAGAGTTGAGTTAGTTTCACCCTTACTACCATTAACAATTCCGGTAAAAAAATTTTATTCATGTAAATCGTAATCCCTATGCCCTATAATCCATGTTTATTCAACAGCATTAACAAATAGGCCTACTAAGAATGCTAAGGACCCAAGCAGCTGAGCGTTTAATACATTTCCTTTATTCCTAGACCTGTGATCTGACTAAACCTACAGTATCTTGATATTGTTGTCTGGAAATATGTGCTGGTAATATCTTTAATTTTTCTTTCTCTAGTACTGTTTTCCGATAATTTGTATATAAACTATATTCTATTGTTATTAGGAAATTAAATAAACTTGAGCAACCTTTAAACATTTTTATTTATTTTTTTACAGAATACACGACACGAGTTTCGAATCTAAGTTAATTTTCACAGTGTCATTTTTAACCTAAAATTATATAAGTAAACAAACATCGATCATGTGATCTTTTTAAACATGTGTAAAATGAATATTTTTAATTGAAGCTAGTTATTTTGCTTAAATGGTGCACTATTTCTTTCTAATATTCACTATTATATCGAAAACAGGGGTTTCTTTTTCTAAGTATGCTATGTTAAGCATATTTTCTTGGTCAAATTGTTATTTATATGTATGGACAACTCATCTCTTGTGGCCATATTTCGTTCGTTTTATTTTTCATAGTCTAGAATTTCCTTTAATGTAACAACTATGTTCAATTTTTTCCCTAATATAAAATGTGGAACATTTGAGTGTCATAGAATTTAATTACTTAATATTTATTTTACCAGTTATGTGTGTATGTGATCAATAGAATTACATTATACTGATTTAATAACATAGTAATAACATTTAATGTAATAATATTGTAATGATACTGAAATCCTATAACGTATGTTCCCCTCAACTGCAAATACAAACATTTTTAAGTAAACTTTACGCTCAAAGGTTTTATAATATATTGCATGATGTAACATTACTTTATAACTATCTAATAAGATTTAAAATATAAAATTTACACATATGAAATTTAGTAAATTATTTAGTCAAATAATCTATTGAAAAAAGTTATCAGTAATAAATATCTTTTCAGTATTTAGAAATTATGTGTGAGTGAGAAGGCGAGAGTGCTTTGGAAGGACATAAGAACAAAAATATCCATTTTAAATGATTTAAAAAATACACGGGGAACTTTATATTTTTTACTTTTATTAGACCCGACTTTTAGAGGGATTGAGTGTACAGTATATGGGTATAATAACAACAAATGCTTGTCAATTCTCTACGCTCAGTAATGGAGATTGACAAATGCCTACATAGAAGTCCTCGACATCTGACCCTAATACTTCACTACTGTTGAGATTTGTTTTTTTCGCCCTCCCTCTTCCAAATAATATTTTTTTCATTTATTATATCCTAATGTGTAATCATTTAAATCTTATTACGTATCTATAAACTGTGTCGAATGGTTTGTTTATACTTTTCTCTCATAAATAAATTTCCTACAAACCTATTTTACAGCAATTGCAAAAATAAATTTAAAATCACACATATAATGAATAACAGCATTTAAATTATTGTTATTTCTATTATTGTTGCCAATTTTTAGAGTGATTAATCAAATTCCCTTCCAATGATAGATTAAATTTATTATTCCCGCAGCGGACCTGCATACTAAACCAGATTTTAGAACTAATTGTGATGATGATGTAAACCAAGCTCAGGTTAGATAAGACATTTATATAAATTTGCTTATACTACATAATAATTACATTGAAAACAAGTAAGTAGGTTTTTTAACAAACAAAGCTATATACCCAGTTTTATCATGCTATTTTGAATCATAAAGAGGTTATATCCATTTGCATATTCTCCTTTTATAATAATATAAGGAATGAGTAGGTAGGTTTGCTGCCAAGAGAAACAACAATTTTTATATTTTCAGCATACGTCATAATTATTTATCTTAATGCAGCTGTATAGTCCTACCTACTAAGTTAGTAATACCTCTAATATTAAGTAAGATATCAATTTTTATATTTCCCAGTGTTCATTGTATCAATGGATTAGATTGCTGAATTTATAAAATGCTATCATCAAACATTGACGGCACCTATACGCTTCTCTAAAAACTACTTGTAAAAATTATGTCTGTTAAACCGTTAAGTAATTGTTATGTTTTATACGCGAGACACAAAAACAAGGGTAGCGTAAATAAATCATAAATCATATCACGGTGTTGAAAAATCTATATTACTAACATTTTCAAACTCATGAAATATGATGAAAGTTTGTTAATTAATTGTCGATTGCTGAATGCAGGGTTTCCGACTTCTGCACGGGAATCGGCGATATCTCTTCAGTTAACTTGATAAATATTGTTATAATATATCGCTCAGTGACCATGCTACTTTTTTGTTGTGAAGTTTCTAGAGACCAAAATTTAATATTCGTTAAAATTATATATAGCCTATATATGTATATAAGTATGTATAAATGCATGTATGCATATATTTGTGACTGTGAACACGATAGCTTTCGTAAAAATGGTCCGATCTTGACCGAATTCGGTAGAGACATGTATTCCTACATTTATTCGTACGAGTAAGTAATCCAGATACATCGGTCAGTCGGAGAGTTTGAGAGGTTTCGTACACCGAAATTGCGAGTTTTGCGTTTTTCATATTTAATTCTTAAATATTTTACATTTATTGTTTTACCATTAGGATCAGCTCAAAGAACTACTCAATTTAGTAATTTAAAGTTTTGCTCTACCTCGAATCGATTTATTAAAAAGTCTAAACACAGTACGTTGTTTTTTAGTGCTTCAATGTTGATCGTATGGAGGATAGGGAAAAATTGTTATTTCATGTATTAACCTATATCTTTTAATGAAACTTGGTGTTTAGATTCATGTGGTTGAGATCGATCCATTTATGCTCAAAAATCATAGTTTATGCGTTTATCATGACAGCTATCCTGTATACTCATTTTCAATGTTAATCATAAAGAAAATAGAAAAACATCTTTGCAGTATTTATGGACAGATGTTGATAAAACTTGTTATATGGTCAAAATAAAGATAGTTTATGGTAAGAATACCTACTTTCAGTGATATAACAGCAGTAATCTTGCATACCGAGCAAATACTATACCGAGAATGCACCCAATCGGTCAAACCGTTCTTGATATATAAATTATTTCGTAAAAAATACAAAATGGTGGATATTTGGGAAACGAAGCGTTTTTTCGAAAAAATGTTGTTTTTGATTTTCTATTAATTTTTACCTATTAAACCATTTAACAGAGTTTGGCGTTTATGTAATTTTCTAATGGATTGATGCTATCATGTGGAAAGCAAGTACAGTACTGTATTTCGTATTATTTTGTAACTTGTTGTATCTCTTGGAAATAAATATTATTCTTATACTTGCCATATATTACTATTGTCGTGTTATTGATTTGGGAATTGCTGAGTACGTAGGTCTGCTGCGACGGGGGAATTCAAATTTTATAAAGCCTAAATTAAATTACATAAAATTAACATTGAAATGCGTTATCTTTCTAACCAGCAATATCAATATTATGATTGAAAATTTACTTTAATACAAGTATTATTCACATATGATGTAATTCACTCTGAAATATTTGTACGTAGTAAAAACAAAAAGAAAAACTTGTCGCGGTGGAGGAAATAAATGAGCGAACGGTTCTTTCTTTAAAACAACATTGTTTCGGCTACCTTCCCCTTGATAAATGACCTTTTACCTATACAGTATGGAAACACACGTACTCAGGACAAAATAACCCTTCAATGTAGATGTTGAAAATCTTGAAAATGTAAAATATTGCCTGAAAATGAGTTTGTTTTGATGTTAATGGAAAACACCAAAGGATTTTTGTCTTTGTTAATATGTTTGTGTATAAGAAAACCCAAAGTTTGATTTTCGATTAAGGTTTGCATTTTTAAATAATTGTCACTAAAATGCTGGTACCGTAGTTATTTTAAGACTATGGTATTGAAGGTAATCTGCTAAGTTTGAACTCAATAGAGACTTTTTATTGAGCAAACAAGCATTTAAAATGGAGCATTTATACTGTAAAGAAAACAATCAATTACTGTTTACGGAATAAATGATTCTTTACTAAACATAATTTCTTTTTGAATATATTATTTAAAATGGTACAAACAATCATTTTTTCTTCATTAAATTTTAAATTCTCCTTCAATTTTAAATCCGCTGACATAATTTAAAGGAGAATATAAATAGTAGGAAAAAGAAATCAAATAAGAACTGAAGTGACGACTTAACGTACAAGAAATATTAAGTTATTAACTTATATTTTAAAGGCAATTTATATATGCGAAGTTTTCGAGGGCAAAACAAACATACAGGTTTTGCAATCAGAAGTAATTTCATATGTTCTAGATTAATATAAACACAATTTAAAACTGCTCTGGTGAAGTCTAAATTCTAAATAAGCGGAATTATTTTTGATGCATAAATATGACGAATGTACGTTAAGTATGTTTAGTTATATCAATTTTCCTTAAGTTGTCTTAAAAGCATTTCCACCCAAATGTTTACCTTCCGTTGAACACGTCGGTGCGCCCTTAAGGTGAAGAGGGTCTCCAAGGCAACGCGCTCCCACGAGGGGGACCCCGGAACAGAAACGCCCTCAGGCCGGAAATGCACCGATTAAAGGGAATATCCTCGTTAAAAACACGCTGATGCCGTGGAACCTCTCCTGAGAGGGAGACTTCCTCAACATCCGACGATGTGAACAACTAGAGGTAAACAAGTGGAGACGAAGGTAGTGCGGTTTAGTTTCAACCTTATAGCCAGTTGGAACTCTAAACATCTGGACTTGTGACCAGTTAAGGTAATTTTTAAGGGAGCTATGGAAACCTGATTAAGATATATTGGTATTTAAAGTTAGTTTTAAGTTGTGAATTGTGTGTTTTATAATCCATAACGGTTGAATCTAAAACTTTAACTTCTATGTGTATGAGATATTTTCCTTACAAGCAAAATTTAGAAAACATTAATTATTGTAACCTTCTTTATCTTGACACTACATTTTCATAAATTTTTAATGACTGAAGAATCCTTTTGGTGAATTAATAATGGGAATCTTAATTTTAAACAAACGTTAAGTACATATTACTATCTACGTGCTTGATGAAAAAACACTACATTGTTTTGTTTTTTAGCTGATTCCATTGGTGCAAACAATAATTTTATTCTTTAATAACTCATTTACAGAACCCCCAAAACTAACAACTGGTTAAGAACCCTTTTAAAGTGAACATATCACTCACTGATTAATTTGCCAAATGAACTTGCCCATGATATTACAATGAAAAAGGAATAGACAATGTTATTAAAATATGATTGTAAACGCGGCTATGCATATGCAACTTTGAATGACTCTCGAAAACGTGTTCAGAGGATCGACTTGTGAACTTATGTCATGGTTCCGGGCTATGTGTGACCTCGAAGGCCATGTGGAGCTCACTTTTCTAAGAGAAATCCGCAAATAATTATACTAAAATTAATAGACAATGTTATTAAAATATGATTGTAAACGCGGCTATGCATATACAACTTTGAATGACTCTCGAAAACGTGTTCAGAGGACGACTTATGAACTTATGTCATGGTTCCAGGCTAGGTGTTACCCAAGAGATCACTTTTCTAAGAGAAATCCGCAAATAATTACTATGAAATTTTTCTATATTCAAAAATTTTCTCAATAAAATAAAAAACTTCATGACAGTTTAATTTTCTGGAAATATGACCTGTATGGGGTTTCGTGATTTATCAGGGTTTTTGTAACATTTCAGTTCAGCTTTATCTTCACTAGAGGAGGTGACTATTACAGTCATAACATCAACTGGGTCAGAGGGCCAGGCAGGGTGCCAAATGTAATGACGGGGAGGAAACTATCCTGCAACTAACAATTATTAATCAATATAGTCCTAGTAGAATTTTTACATTTTTCTTTAATAATATGTTATGTATGAATAGATTCTTATTAAAAATGGATAACCTGTATAGTATGTTTTTAAATATAGACACAAACGTACTGCACAATAAAGCAATGTATCTTATATGTTTTTTGGAGATTTTTTGGAGGGATGAAGTTCATAGTTTGAAGGGATGTCATTCAGTCGACAGGCGTTTGGTCCACCGTCTCCCCACTCTTTTTCTGATGGGGAAGTTAAAGGAGGAGATGCGCCCTGACAGCGCTCAGCGGAGTTGAGTTAGGTTGGTTAATGGTTTTATGAATATATAAATATAGGTCGGATGGAGTCTCCGTCCCCTTCACTCTATTGCTTTGCTCAATTGCTCTATTCATGCTTTTGACTGGGACGGTGGCGACGTCCTGTAATCCAGCTACTTGGAGGTCACGAATTGTGGATAGTTGTGAGAGATGGTCGGTGAATGTAGTGTTCCCTTGTGTAGATTAACGTCCGAACTATTGAATACTGCGTTAATCTGCAAAGACCATCCTCATAATTAGACCAATTCGTAATTCAGAGGCCGTGGTTCGGATTCCACGTTAAACTGTAGGTCCATTAGTTGCCATCGGCTGTTGGGCTATTAATTAATAGTCATGTCTAAGTAACATGTCAGCCTTAGTCAGTAACAAGACTACAAGTTCGCGCCACAATAATCCTATATTTATTTCACATTCATACTTTGCTTAAAATACCTACCTGGGTAGGTCGCCATTTCAGTTAAAAGTATTAAGTGTAAAGTGTACGTATGCTTCCTCACGCCAAGACACGGTCAATCGATAGCCATTAGTTAAAAATTATTTGAAATGCATTTTATTTGTTTACCACCTATTGTATATTACTTTTGGTAATAAAGTAACAATATATTTAGGGTGATATTTATAGAAAGGGAGCGTGGCAGAATAACGTGATAAACAAATTGGCTCGATCACACTGTAGACCAATCGTATGGTCCCCGATAGTTTTTCTATACTTTTACATCATTATTAGCGATATTCGTTAAAGATTTATATTCTGAGAAATTGCGAGAATCTGGAGGAGTGGTCAACATTAGAAGACTAGAATCAAATCGTGAACGGTGTAGCAACAATACTGCAAACGAAATAGTGATATAGGGGACTCACGCCCAAAATCATTATTTGACAGAAATACTATACGCCACTTTTTACCCTTTTTTACTAACCAGTTTTATCATTTTGTATAACCCTACTTTTTACTCTCTTATAATACTTGTTTTTACTTTTTTACTACAGTTTATTGCTAATTATTGTCTTCGTCTATATGTAATGTGTCACATGATGTTTGCTGTTCGAAATAAGAATGTGTAATTCATTTAAAATTACCTTCACAAGATAATAGTACAATGTATTTACACCTTTGTATATTTGAACGTGTCTTATCTTTCAGTCTACACCAAAATCATGTGTTCATTACTTTACTTTTTTTTATTTCCAGTTGTCATAAACATTGTAATAAGGTAATTCTTCTAAATTATACAAAGTTCAATCATACATATAAAGTTTAACTTAAGTTTTATTAATAGTGAGCGGTTATCCCGTGGTCAAATCTACCGTATCACAAGCATATCCGTATGATACGACGCTGCGTAGGTCGGGCCTATGTGATGGCTGAAGTCGCCGTCGCCATATAATCGATCGTCGGTGGCCGCGGGCCGCGTGACGTCACGCTATGAGTTCCACGTCACGCGCGATGAAAGCCGCCGATGCGGAAGCGACGCAGGTTCCCGCCACGCGGCAGAAATGCATATAGTTACAAATGCAACGCCACAGTGTAGTCTTTCGGCAAGCTCTTAATGGATTGTTGTTTACCCGCGGCCTTTCCGCTTAATGTGTCACGTGATGCACTCGCTGCATTCTCTCCTACTTTCCGATACTGCTCGTAAACATATACAAATAGCTTTCGAATTCACCGCACTGTTTATCTTATCGTATCATTGATTAGTCTATCTGCACTTATAAAGACCAAATGCCATTGACGTTTCTGACTAACTATAGTTATTTCAGCGGTTAATTTTTGCACAAATATTCTTTATATGCGTAATATGAAATGAAATGAAAAAATTAAAATTCTTCATGTAACCAGTAACCACATGAGCCTTTCTTTCTTTTAACCTGATTAAGAAGGGGTACTTACACAGGTTTTTTAATTATTTCATGTTAAAATATTGATAAATTAATTATTTAATATATCAGTAGAATAAAAGGATTTGTTGTGTTTATTCAAAAACAGACAGCAGATCCCGGAGCGAGCAGCAGTAGAGTGTATGTGATTGTGAAGTCACGTTCGGTGCTGACGCAGTGTTTATTCAAACACAGCCTGGGTATAACGGCTTAAGGCGGTGTTATATTAACTGACAGCACCGCAGGCAATGGCAGCTGAACTCGGAGCGAGCAGTAGTAGAGTGTATGTGATTGTGAAGTCACGTTCGGTGCTGACGTAGTGTTTATTCAAACACAGCCTGGGTATAACGGCTTAAGGCGGTGTTATATTAACTGACAGCACCGCAGGCAATGGCAGCTGAACCCGGAGCGAGCAGTAAATGTATGTGATTGTGAAGTCACGTTGGTAATAGTGTTTATTCAAACACAGTGGGCAATATGTAAGCATCAACGAATGAGGATCGGTTGAGGTAATTTAGTAACATATTTTTTGTGATGTCAAAAAACAATTATTTATTTTGAAATATGTTATGATTAGTTAGATAATTTATCAAACTATATATTTAATATTTTAAAACCAAAAAGAATGGATATTATTGAGGATGATGTGGGGTATTTTAATACTTGAGGTTTAATTAGCTAAGGTAATTTTTAAAACTGTAAACAATAAATAGAAAGATGGAATAATAAGAATTTAACGTAATAAACGCACAGTCTCTGAATACGAATTTTTCAATATTGAAATGTCCTATTGATTAACCGAAATAAATCCGTGATTTATACAAAAGACAGACAACCCCATTGTTTAATCAATTTTTTAATATTTATTTTTTATATTATTATTATATATAAGCATACATTTGTGCCACCATCGTAACGGTCGCCATTATTGTCTGATTATTATAAAATTCAATGGAGATGTTCCTTTCTGTAATATCTTGGATGAGTTCGTTGGGCGATCCAAGAGGACTACATTATGTTATTTTTAAAAGACATGTTTTTGGTGAGGTAATAAATAGAAAAGTAAATAAATAAATAAGGACTACATTAACTACACTTTTGGGGGAGTTTTATACCCCTAAAATGGGGTTTTCCTTTTTTTCATGTATAGTTAAAAAATCTAACTTTCCTTTTTACCATTCGATTCAGCCAAAGAAAACACACAATTTATTATTTTGAATAATGACTCTAGATCAATAATTATTGGTTATTGAGATATTCAAAATTGTAAACACATAACATTGTACAATTATTTATATCTTATGGAGAATAGCTAAAAATCAACAACTCACTTATTTACTTAAATATTGTACTAACATTTTGTATGCAAGTCCGTCTATCAATACATTATACGTTGTATCAATACATCCGTTAAACCCCCTCGGCAGCAAACCTACGTATTCATTGCCCATGTAAGTCTTATTCTTATAAACTATTATAACTCGCTTGGTTATTGACATAACTTGATAAAATGTTGTATGTGTTTTTGCCTAGTGAACAGTCTTAATATATGCACATTACCATTCAAAACAACCCTTATTGCATCAAACCTGAATACATAGTCAGGATAGTTAAATTACTATGTTGGGACTAATATAAGTTCTGTGAAATTCGCTCTACTCTCGTTAAAGTTGTTTGCAATATTATCATTATTCCACACGTGTAAAGGACCCAATTATATTAATAAATTAGTTGGGAAGAACAAGAGTCTTTTATGTTGGCGGTAATGAGAACAGAGAAATTAATAATAATACCAGTAATGGAAAGAATGTATTGTTGAGAAAGGGTTTACGGTGTGACTGTGATGATTAATTAATGTACTTAATTCCCACCATTAGCATACCTCAAAGCATGCATTTTATGCAAATTTACTCTATCATATATAAAACAATTAAAACTAATAATAATTCACTTACATAGGGCTTTAGTATAATTAATGTATTGCGTACGACCTTTTTAAAACTAATTATTATATGTCGCTGGAGAAAATCACGGAATCGTTACAAACAGCATCAAGTGGTACTTTGTTTACAAAGTAAGCACCATTTCTATATTGACTATTGAAAAGATCCATTACAGTTTTCAAATTACTCGCTTCATTGACTCAAAGAGAAAGCATTACTCAGAATGCGGGAATTGATAAGTGTGCCAGGTTGCGACCAGTTAGCGGTTAAGGAAGGTTGCCTTGATGTGGATTTGGGCCAGGATCTGCGCCGGACGTGCCTCGACTTGATACCGATGTCCGGCCGCTCCTCAGATGCGGGTAAGGTTCTCTTTCGCCAGTCTTATAAAGTTTTCTCCATTTTTAAAATCCATGGATTAGGAAACCTTGTAAAATAAACGGCACCAGTGGACTAACTCATACATTCTCCTTTAAGTCAATCTATGTAAATAAAATTAGAGTTTTGTCTGTACATTGCTCAGAATTATTCACTTTTTAGTTATTTTTACCTTTCGTGCGTAAGAGAAGACGAAACCGGTCTTATATCAATTTTTTTCTGTTTGACCGTGAAGCTCAAGGAGGCATTTTACGCCGTCTTCTCCGAAAAAAACGGGGAAACTGAATATAATGAAACTTATTTTATGTATTCTATACATTCCAGAGACGGTTTGTAAATGCTTGAAATTGCCCGCAAACCCTTGAAAAGTAAATACCGAGCATTTAAAAACCCACTTTTACACGATATTACTCGCATTTTGATTCAGTCTTCAATTAATAACCTACTGATAATAACCAGCTGTCTTTGTAGTTTGAAGATTTAATAGAAATAAAAACAATCAGCTGTCAAATCAATATTAATTAGTTTACATTGGCCATTGATTTTATACCCATTTCGAAATCATAATATATTAAAACGTTATTTTAACGTATACCTAATTATAATAATTGTATAAATGTTTCTAATACATTTAATTGTAAAGTAATGCTAAATATTAAAGCTGGGTATCAATTTATTTTCTTTTTATTCATTTGTTTAGGATTTCAGGTTTACATTTTGGTATGACTATCTTTCTTCATTAAACTGGATCCTACAACCTGTACAAAGGACGGGCTTACTGCTAGTTTAAACTACAATTTAAAAGAACTACCATATTCTTTGACGTTTATTTAAATATCTTTAATAATTTATTGTTTCAAATATAATTTCTTACTCGTTATGAAACAAACTCTGAAGAGTTTAATATTTAATATTGAGTAACGTCATTTTAATTATTTAGTTTGAACAATGAATGTATTTTATCCTAAATGCTAAACAAACACCAGGTAAACTTATTTTGAATTTAATCAAATAATTAAACCAGCCGGTAGTGTTATTAACTGGAACAATGCAAAAATACAATCAATTAGGCCCACTCCATTGTTACATTGGTGGACGGGTTAGGCGTACCAACGTTTGGATGTTAACAGTTTAATGGAATTTAATCATCGAGTTGTTCGTTATTTCCAATCCAATTACGTCTTTTCCACGGCCTCCTGTAGAATTCACACAAAAGGCTCTTCTGTTCATAAACTCATTCAATGGCTATATACCCGTCCTAATGGTAGTCGAAGCGTTAATTATAAGTGTATTCTGTGTATATAAGTGTAGGCTGTATTCAGTTATAATATTATTCTTTATACTAAGTCCTATTGTTGGGGCTCCTATTCATAGTATACCAATCAACACACAAGTTCAATGGTCTATTTCCAAGAGATAGACCACTGTAATTGAGTTGACTGACTGTAATTGAATTACTCACAACACTGACAACGATCACACATACTCATGGTATGTTTTACTGTGAGTTTGTATCTAAAATAACATCTAGTTATTATAACTTTAATTACAGTAGTATGATTATACAGTAGAAGAAAATTAGTGTTCTCGTAGTATGTCAGTTTTTAAACCGTGAAACCAACTTTATCAGATAAATTTTTTGGCAAATATAAATTGAAAAACATACAATTTAAACGTACAATTAAATTTATTTCATTGTAAATGTTTTATTGTGTTATGTATTTTATTGTATTATGTAGTAATTGGGTTCGATGCTGGATCCAGCTGCCTTTTTCAATGAGACTATAAAGAAAGGGTCGGTTTCTTGGACGTATAAATTAAAAATTATATTCGATATCGGTAGTTTAAAAACGTCTGGAAACTAAAAATGTATATGTACATTGTCCATTGTATAGTCAATAGCTCAATAATACAGTAAAGTGGCATTACTGTCAAAAGAACTGCTTATACGTACCTCTTATATAAAGTAATAAAATCTTATGTAATGCTATATAATGACACATATACCTAGAATACCTTTTTTAATCTTTGTATGACGATTTTGATGTTTAAGTTGTTAAAACTACTATACGTATTTAATTTGTTGCCTACAACAGGAAACAAACACTAGAGATCGTGAATGAAAAGTTGCAGGAAAATAAGTACAGTATAATTAACAAGAATCAAATAAAGTTTTTTTTGCTTTCTTTGTCAGAAACATTATGGCTCTTCTGTAAAAGATCTTACTTTACTGGCCATATTTATAATGTTAATAATGTGATGTAAGGTCGCTTCTTGTCTGTTTGAAAGGGGGGGGGTTGACTGTGTTCTAGGCTGAGCGTGAACACAGTATGACACGAATCATTGAGGGTATATTCTTACTGTCAACCTGGAGGGGGGTCTCAGAAGGAATGATGATGGACTTAAGCATGCATCCTAACACCCTCGGCAGCCCGTCCTTTTGTAATAGTTTTGAGGTTTTGACCTCCAAGTATGTATACTGTCTATGCCTTTCTTTTCCCAATATTATGAATCCCTTCTTTTGTGGGCTGTATAATATTCCACCCGTAAAAGGTGCAATAGGTAACACTAATCAAAGGGCTAATTCATTGTTGTACATAAATAACCCCAAAACCTTTGTATTATCCAGAGCTTTGATGTGATGGATAACATGACATGTTTATATTAGATATTACCAAGAATCTAACAAGTGACCCTAATTTTCTGGAACACCCTATATTAAAAAAATTATAAATATTTTTTTCGTTATTCCTTGGAGTTGGTTTAGTGGGAAATCATTTTATTTCATAAAATTGTAGGACTAACGGTTTGTCTGAAATCAATATTGGACATATTTTATACAAAGGCACGCACAACAGATAATTTTAGTATTTTTTATGAAAATACATATTCAGATGTTATAAAGCTACATAATATGCAATGAATTTTAGTAAACTAAATTATTAACATAACGCCTTCGGTTCTGTAAGCCATCTTGAATCGAGTTCGGAAAGTAACGAACATTCTGATGTCTAATGCACTGATTCTAATCTGGCAATTTATCGCTTTTTAAAATAACCTTTCTGACAATAATCTACATGTGTACCGTTGTTTCATCACCCTAACGCCCTAAGAAGATATAAAATATATTAATAGCAGAGTTGCAGAGTGTTTGAATAGAAGTAAGGGAAGTTTTACTTCCATTACAAGAATCCGCTTGTAAATATGTGCAAATTACCCGAAAATCGATGTTAAATATCAGCTTAATTGTCGAACGGGATCGCCAATTTAGGCAGAGGTTCGCTCCCGGGAGGAGATTAACATCGCGTAGTTGCTAGCCCGGGGCGAGGCTAACTGTTCACCGTCCCGCGCTGTAATGATATCTCTGTCATTACACCTTCTGTGATACGGGTCAAATTAGCTACACTGTTACACCCACTGATTTATCCTAGCTCTTAACTAAAACATTTGTTGCAAACAGAGAGGTATTCGTAGAAATATTATACTCGTACAGTACTCCAAGCGAAGCTGAATAGTCCAAAATATTCTACACTTTGGGAAAGAGAGATTTAAAGTGACAGAAAAGGAAAAAAGGTCTAACTCAAATTTCACTAAATATAGTATCCTAACTCAGAGCAAGGACCTAAATGGCTTTCTCACACTTTTATTGTACTTCAAAAGCCATAATGGAATTTAACAATGTGAAGTTGTCTTAATATTGGTAAGTCTAAATGGGCACTTTTGGTCCCTTCTTGTCTGTTTAAGAGAATGAAACTTAGAACTTAAATACTCGGTCTAAATCCAAGTATTGCATAGATAACTCTGGGATGGATTGGTGTGCTTCAGGCTTGTCTGACCCAGCACTCGGGCGAGACATCGGGTCCTGGGTGACTGTACTCTTCTGCCTTACCTATCCTTAAAAATGTTTCACATGGATATGTCTAAGTTCCGGAAGTGGGGTGTTAGCAGATTTCTAGAATGCAAAGAGTTTAGCGGAAGTTGTGTTGCCTAGCAACGGTTTGTATTATTTTAGTATGTTTTTACATGGATATACGAGATCCAAGCTCAGGGGGTGTTAGCAGATTTATGGAACGCAAAAACTGCAGTGGGAGCGTTTAACGGAAGTGACGTCATATGGTTATAAGAACAGCTGTTTATATTAGTTGAAGACAGTTCCTTTAGACATATTCATGATCTAACCGTTTTAATACAATAATTTTTCCGATAACTGTGTAAGATGAACTATGCGTAGTGCTGCTTCCTATCACTATTCTGACTGGTACAATTCAGCTCTATAGTGGTTCCCTCGATTGACCTTTACCTTCTGTTTGTAAATATGCTTCTGTAGTGTGTGTTTACCCACGTATGACTTACCGTCCAGTGAATCTCTTGAGTCTTTCAAGTGTAGGTTCTTTCTCTCACAAAGTGCAATGAAGTTAGGTGAAGTTCGACCTGCCAAAAACATAATCATTGTGAATGATCAACTAACAAATATTAAGATTCCTAAATCCCTCTTATAAGTAATATATATTTAGTAAGAAGTTTCACTTTACTCAGTGATTGAAGTGTACGTTCTCATTAATCAAGAATAAGCACAAACTCAATTTTGAACCAGACTGGGTATCCAGGTGAGTCCAAGGGAACAGAGTGACATTGACAAACATCACGGAGGTAGCTTTAAAAGAAAATATTCTGTTTATTTTAATGTATACAGAGTCTTGACGTCCAACACTCGACGCAGTTGTTAACTGGTGACAAAAAATTTGTGAGAAGGAAATTCCATATCGAATAAGTGGATAGTTTATAAATCTGAATTGACGTACGAAATTTAACGAATGATAACAGGTATTACCAGCAAATAACCATATCAGCTGTTATATATACTGTTTTTTAACCCGATGGAATAGTTAAGAATACCTGATGTTTAAAAACCTACTTTCTTATACATAATACATAGAGGTTCTCTTTTCTTTCGCACATCGCTTAACACTACGCCGATCAATTTATAAACTTTTTTAAACATACGGTCGTCATATATACTACATTTTAAGTTAAAAGATGTTCTTCATCAAAAGAAAATATATTTTAATGTAGCGGGTGTCCACAAGGAATTAGTATCATTTCAAACTCAACCCACACTGATACCCCACTTGTGGTTGTCTAGCTGTTTTGGTGGTATCGTCCAGATGCCAAAGTTTGCTTTCATATATCATATAGTTTGTTAATCTAAAATTATATTAAAGCCTAAAATAAAAAATAATGATTAAAAGAAGGCGAAAAGTCATAATTTAGAAGAAGAAATGTGTCTACAAATAATAAGTACAACTTTGGTTGTTGGTAACTTACGTATTTTTGAACATTTACTATCCGTTGAAAATACCAACTACTAATATAAAAATTTGTTCACAACAGTTGATTCATCTACTTACCCTTATTTTGACGCACTATTTCGTTTTTGTTAGACTATAAATATTGATTCAGATAAACCAACTCCACAACTGTGACAGATAAAACTAAGCTTTGGGATGTGGACGATGGAACCAAAACAGCTTGATTAGCAGAAGTGGATAGGTGACGGTATGGTTTAAGTTTGAAATGGTACTAATCATTGGTGGACACGCGGTATTTCTAAAATAGAAAGAAGTGCAATTATTTATAATCAGCAGAACAATGTGAGTGAGTGAGTTGATAGTTGAGCCAATAACAGGCCGTGTGAACCTTAGTGTTCCCAGTAGTTTCCTCCGTACAACTCGTGCCGTCGCTGCGTCTGCTTCGCCTCTGTGATACACTTCGTGTTCCGCCAGAGTTCGCTAATTGTCCAACATCACGCTATTACAGTTAACCCGCAACACCTCTACTAAACTTTTGGAAATCTATGGAGGAATGCAATGGCATTAAATTCTTGTGACTTAGTTGAGGAATTGGCTCCATATTACTAAAACCTCAATATAATTCGCATTGTTACGGTAGTATTGTATGCTAATTTGATCTGTGACACGCTATTTCGTGATTTCTTTCAGGTGTTCAATGGGAAAAGTTGTTTTTGCTCTTTAAAATGGTCAGTGTAGTTGAAAAGTAATTTTACCCCTACACACCTTAAAACCTATTGTTTTCACTCTAGATAAGTTATTTTCTATATTTTCAGATTTTCGAGATTTAGTTAGGTTAACACTGACCAATCCAAATATCTTATACTTTTATTTGTTAACATTGTGATAAATAGTTAAGTTTTATTAAGTACCGTTGTTGCTTGTTTTCAGGTATGTGCTGCAGTTTCATTGCCAATGTGGTACGTAAGCTTACTTGTAGTTTGTGGAACGTTTCCACACAATCGCTGTTTGAATAAAAAAATCATACACACTGAATGTCGGTTTTATGTATAAGAAAAAACACTAATGGGTAATTTTTTATTAAAACTAGATCAACTAGAATATACTGTATATGACTCACATTTAAAGCCACTTTCATAGTATGATAAAAATACAGTATTCCAGCTTTAATTTTAGACAACGGAAAGTTTGAAAAAGTTTGAAGTTTACTTTAAAAGAACATAGAAAATTTATTCCATCAACTAAGTATCCTGCTGAGTTATCATGTCATACTTTTCCCCGGAATTTGTTATGAGTGTATTAATCATAATACACAATGCTCAATTACTATGTTTTTAAGAATGTGTTATAATTTCTCAAACATTTACCTTTTAAAGCCTATTTTAAACAGCTGATATTAGGAAACCAATTGATCTAGACCCTTAGAGAACTAGAGAAGGAATTTATAGTGTATAATGAATTTATCATTATGTTTTTGGGATTTAAAGCTGGGGTTTTGTCAGTAATATAGCTAAAGCTGGACGAATATGTTATAGTCATCACATTCATTCCCACTTAGGGTTTGGTTTTTCTACTGTTTCAATATATTAGTTAGGAGAAGAAAAACACAGACGACATTGTTTTACTTTTTAATGTATATTTTGTGGGACAAGGTATGTTGTGTGAATAAATATCTCCAACTAGCCCCTGTATTTGTAATTAAGCCACGTATTGAACAAAAGAAAACATGGCAATTCATGTTTTGCTTTGAGTTGCGAGTCTTTCTAACACATGTGCAACATATAGTCCCTGGACCAGCTAGCATATTGCTATGATTTGTGTTACCGTTTCTACTTACTAGATAGTGAAGTACGTTCATTAGAAAAGTATAAGGTTTTGGGACTTAAATTCGTAAAATTAGAGATCATTTATGATGACATATAACTAATTTTCATTCACTTTGTTTTCAACACGGCTTTTTGTATGATTCTTGTGATAGCATTAATTAAAGATTTTTTAACTGGATGCTTAAGAAAATACTCTAAGATGCCAATTCAATCTACCCAACATTTTATTTTCAAAAATGTGACAGGTTTGATCTGAACAATCATTTTTAGATAGAAGTTCTAAATTATTTATTATTATAATGCATTTGGTAATATTAATATATATTCAATTTCATGGGGTATTGTAATTTTTATCGCAGACTGCGTGGTATGGTATACATATATCCTTTTTTATCTGAGCGTCATAGCTACAGATAATATGGGTCAATACAACTTTGTGTAAATGGAGTGTGTGAACATTGCACCACTTTAAAAACTAAATAAGAATGGATGCGAATTTCTAGCTATAGTTTTTTGAACATGTAAAACAAGTTGACTTGATAACTATTTATAATTAGAATACTCGATTGTAACGAAAGGAAAATTTAAACGTAACGTGCTGCTGGCCCCTAGACAAGTTTAGTTTAATGGACTTGAACCTCTGTTCTTCTTGGCTGTTTTTTTTACTACGGTTTATCTGTCAGTTTCATTAGCACTCGGTGTTAGCTCACTTAACGATGGAAATTGTACATCCTTCAGTTGAATGGCGATAGTCAAGTAGGTGAAAGTCATCACTGACATGTTCGTCAGAAGCTTCATATCAAGCGAGAAGATTCCGCCAACTGTGAACTCCACTCGGTGATCCAAATTCATCCGAGAAAACTGTCCTACCATCTCCCACAGTGACAAATGTGAGTTCTCATTCAAAGCTCTATGAGCAATGTAAGGCGTTCTGTTGGCTTCCTTGGCGCAAAGATGGCACGCGATCACTAGGCAAGCAATCGCTACTATATTTGAAGAATTAATAGTCAACGATTTCAAACTCATTTGGGATGTACCGAGGGAAATGGATCTGAAACTGTCGTATGTGAAAATGACGATTACGGAGAACCTAGACACGATGAACAAGAGGTTGTATATGCAGTAATAGGAGCTGAGATCGGAGACCACGACACGCAGGGAAGAGTGAGCTTGGAACACAGAGTCCAGGCGAGTCTCTACAATCGTCAACAACGTCTTGTCAGCCGTTGCAGCTATCCTGGCCAGCTGGGCGTTCAAGACCGAGAACCTCTTGTGAATCAACTGAGCGAAAACCACCTGTTGGACCCAAGGCGCTTTTACTACTATAGTCAGTGAGAAGAATTTGATGACATCGCCCAACGTTGACTCCGATGTCATATGACTGAAGAAGTTGACCAACAACGAGGCGGCTAAGACAATCAAAGTCTTACTTAGATTTTTAGGCTCGGCGTGGATTCCCATCCTCTCAAACAGCGCATCTATGGACTTTATGTCTTCAATGATACCGTTGAACTGGTCCGGGCTGCAATTAGTCAGTATCAAATGTTGCACTGTTCCCACAAACAGTGGGATCCCTCCAAGAATCCAAGAGACTATGGCACTGCTATCCACTGACACAATAGCCGTCATGAGGTAGCAGATTAGAACTAGAGGTGCGATGCAATACCAGAGTCTGGACCGTGCTTTTGTGGGGGCGAGTCCACCGATTCGGAAAAATAAACTCGTCGGACTGATTATCATCATTATTGGTTGGTTCAAACCGACGGTATTATAAACCTAAGAGAAACGGAGACGCACACTACTCGGAGGTGAAAATTGCAATGTCAGAAATAACTTTGCTCACCCTAATAATTGGGTTTGTTCTGTCAAATTGAAAGAAGTATACTAAAGTCAATTTTGAAGTACACTTATACATTTAAGTAATTGAGTAAGCTATCGAATATCCGTTTCTCCATAAGTGACGACAGCGGGACATATTCAAGTGGATTTCCAATAAATTACTAGATGGTTTGTCTTCGAATTCATTAACTCATATAGATTCATTTTGAGAAGTAAATTTATTATAGTGTGGAATCAATAAAGGCTTAATACGAAATAAGTTTAGTTAACATAAAGGAAACCTGTCATTTTTCTGAATACATTACTACTCTCCTCACCGGTTTCATATAAAAATATGTTGCCTTCTTTTTTTAATATTTATGAATAATTAAACGCTTGAATTTTCTTTCTTTTCGCCGGGATATAAACATGAAATTCCTAGGTCTCTACAGACACCAAAATAAAACATCTTCCGGTCATTTGTCGCCTACGGTAATATCGTAATAATATATAAGGAAATTCGGTAAATTATGAAATAGATCCTAATGAAGTGTTCAGTTTCAGTGATTTTGATCTATATTCTAGTTGTATATCTAGCATATTTTTAATCGGCTAAAGGTTTTATCGTCAACTCATTTTTAATATTCATTATTTGGTAGTAGTTAAAATAATACTGAAGCTAAGAGGCTTATCAGATAAGTGGTTTTGATAATTTATCTATAACAAGCTGACCCGGCAAATTTCGTAACGCCTAAAAAATAAATACGTGTTAACTTTAAGATTGGCCAAGTTCTGAAATCGATTAGTTTACGGCTTCGTTGCGAAAGATTAGATATTCTAGGTTGCGGCATAGTTAATAACAATTTCCGCAAAACAAATAATCTAAGTGTATTGATTCACAATTATCTAATCCAACCTAAACCCAAACTAAACCTAACTGTAATAAGGTTTATAGGAAAGATTATTTTTTTGAATAGTGTATAGTTTATAATAATTACTCGCGTAATCTAACATTCATTAATTCCACTCGGACAAAACAAAAAAAACAATTAATAATTACATTGTGCCAAACAAAACAACCAGTAATCTATACGTTTTTAAACTATTATAATCATTGGTTTAAAATGACGCAAATTAATGTTAGCTGTCTTCTGGTTTAAATAAATCAAAACTAGATGTTAGTAAAATATTCACATTATTGATGTATGCATACGATCAAAATGCACCATTTTTTCATAAGCTTGCCATAATCAAACTTTACATGCTAACGGGGCGGGGAGCGCGCTGGTCAAGGGGTAGAGCGCGGGGCTTTAGTGCCCAAGGTCCCGGGTTTAAATCCCGCCCATCACCAATGGCTTTTAGGTATGTGATAATGCCGCAACCCACACAGGGGTGCGCAAAAAGCCGCTACGGCTGAAGTGCCTTTGGAGTAATCTGCCCCTTCTAATAAAGAAAAATGTCATCGGGGCTTATCTTTAAGGTTAAATACAAAACTGAATATACCTATAGCCTACTCTGTACAGAGACGAGATCATTAAAATCGGATCTGCCGTTCTCGAGTTATAAATTGTGTAACTAACACGACTTTGTTCTATATATTTAGATTTCTTATCACCCAACTATCATCTAAAGCTTTACAATTTTTTTAGTGTAATCAGTAGTCCTAATGGTGTATATGTAAACGTAGGGGCACGTGTCCTTTCGCCGGTCGATGCTCGGATTGTTCGACCACGGCCAGTGACGGACGGTTCAGGGAGAACGCTCCGTGGCGACTGCTCACGGTCACGCAAACCGCACTCTATCTGGACAAACTTAGAAACATTTCTTTATCACAGTACTAGCTAAAGTAGCAGTACATCGCACGGGTCAAAAAGGTTTGAGAGAGGTTACCTGTTCTCTTTGGCATGAAATTAATATTCTAAAACATGAAACAAAATAAGTTTTCATATTTATACCGGCTTAGTCCGGATTATGTACAATTGATGTGTTTTAGGTATTAGCTCGTCTGAGGATCAGATTCCAATCCCGAAACGTCGTTCACCTTATATTTATTCTCCGTGACTGTAATTTGTACAAGGATCATCTCAACCAACATTTTGAAGTAATACATGTAAATATGTTTGATTATCTGAACAAAAACATTTGAAATAATTGGGTTTAAGTATTGCTTGTCTCATTTACACTGTTGAAAGTTTTAGAAGATTAAAAACGTAATATCGAAATAGCGTTCCCTTTGCAATGTTGAAAATTATAGTTAGCGATGCATTCATTAAGGTAAAGGGCAAAGTTATAGTCCCCACTCTACGTTTATTTTGACATTTTTAGCATTGTGACAAATTATCATTAGTACAGTTGTTCAGACTAAAGTCGTACAAACTATCCTTTGGTAGTCTAAGATTCCCAAATAGTTGTCTGAAATTTCATTTTAGTTTTGAATTCTTCATTTGATAAATCGGGTTAAAAATAATTTTGGTAATGCTAACTCAGATTAAAACGTTTCATTTGGAATTTTCTTGTAAACTGTAAAATTGATTATAAGCCCGATTAAAATCCAGTAGGTACGTCAAAACTACTAATTTAGTATGGTAAAAGTAATTTAAAAAGAGGGTAGTGTATATAGTGTGAAAAAATAGTTTAATATATTCGTATGTATTGTTCATTTAAGTGTCTTACTTTAAAGTTTTTAATTATTTATACGCGTAATATTTACACGTTTAGAAGGTATTTAAGTATTTTAAACACGAACTCTTTCAATGAAGTTGTTCCAATGTAGGTATGGTCCAGATCATGTCTTTCAAGGAACAGACAATAGAAATATGAATGAATATTTCCTCTTAAGAGTCTGCATCAGTTGTAGCCATCTTGGATTTTAGTCCCGTAAGATCAATTTTAAATTCTGGCGCCTATATCTCCTTCACCTATTGTCATAAATAAACGGAAGAGGTGTCCATTAAAGGTATTACAGTCCTCCAGGGCACCACCTTACAGAAATTCCTATTTTCGCTCTCAATAAAAATATAATAATGATTTATTTTGTAAAATATTCCTGTTTTTTCCTGTATTTTTGTTTTTATATCAAGTTAAATTTTTGAACATATTAAAAGGTCTTGCCCTTGAGCCACATCTCATCAATGTACTTCCAAAGTTTTACATTGATAATTTGATAATTAATGCCACTACAGACGCCAAAGTGAATGTCATGTTCCGCCAGAATTTAACATTGCTCTTACGGGAATGAAATTTAAGATGTCTACCACTGATGCAGACTCTTAATGCTCACAAATACCCACAAATACGAGTGTGATACGTGAAAAGATTCGTATAACTTGTAACTGATATATTTTTCGAGATCAAAGAAACCAACATATCATCTCCCTTTTGCAGCAGCGCGTCCAATCCCGCTCGGGAATATAAGACGAGCTATGAGATTGCATGCAAGAACAACGTGGCGTTTCCTTAAAACCAATTTTGCGTCAAACAAATCTCCCTTAAAATCAAAACACTCAAACAATGCCTAGAAATAACAATTTCGCAAAATAAGAATAAAATTTATTTCCAAGAGGTTCAACAGTTTACAAAACAATACGAAATACAGCACTTGTTTTTTTCATAAAACATCATTCTATTAGTAAATTACATAAATAGTTTAACAAAAAATATAAGTAATAAAAAACATAATAAACATGGAGAATTCACAGTTAGTATAACATACTTACTAGACTATCACTTACTAAATAGACATAATGCTCGTAAAATATATTATGACTAAATTTAATCTCTTGAAAATAATAATAATGCCTTCAACGGAAAAATCCTGTTTTGAGGCATTTCATTTAAGAGAGGTTGAACATGCAAAAATAACCATTTAAGAAAATAATACGGTTATTAATTATGGAAGAATGTTGTAAATGTTGTTTGCTATATGTGCCTTAGGCTATTTGGGTGATCAATAGAAAATCCTCTATAATTGAATAGATTAGTAGGTAGGTAAAAAAATAAAATAGTAAATCTATACTTTTAAATCCTCAGTCCCTCAACATCCTCTAATATTTAAATACCATTTAGAACATATTTACAATACGAAAATAAGGGTAGAAACTCTTTGCCGTTTAGTCCTAAAAGATTATATAGTTTGGTAGCTAGATAAGACTGTTTAAAAGATTCTTTAAAAGATCGTGGAAGAATAAAAAATATATTTCTCAGTCTAATAGAATATGTGTTCATATTAGTTTTTTCATTCCCACTCCTAATATAAAAAAATATTAGCGTTTTATAAATGAATAACGATTTTAATTGTAAAATTTAAGTTGTTAAAAAGTGGAGAAGAAGGTTCAATCATATTTTTCTTTAGGATTATCCTTACGATTTTTTCTGCGCTATTACCAATGGCTTAAGTGAGGTTGTGTCCCCCCCAGCATGAAATGCCATACTGAAGACGAGAATGTACCAAAGAAAAATAAAGGGAGTGTATTACATCAATAGGACATAAATATCTTAAATAGTAAAATGTTCTGGCAGTGGACAACAATTCTCTTTGCAATTTAGCTATATGAAGTTTTCAAGTTAACTTGTTATTAAAAAATACTCCTAAATATTTAACTGAACTACTGAACTACTACTTTGGATAACTAAACATTGATTGCATGTAGGACAGTAACGGCTTTGAAAATAAGATCAGCAGAGGTACTTTAGGTTAAGATCCGGTTCTTTACTTGTTCTTAAAGAAAAAAACTACGTATAAAGTCTTATCATTTAGTACGATTTTATTTTTACGAAACCAAAAGTTTAAATTATTTAGATCCCTTTGCATTGACTTTTTAACATATGGCTACTATCTTCTGTATAACTTAGATCTGTGTCATCGGCAACAGCCGTCAGATTACCTCTAAATTGTCCATTACATAAGTCATTAATATAAATCAGGAAGATTATAGCACCCCTGTTTTTATGAGCAAAGGGTCACTTAATATATTGTTTACCCTGACTTGTTGGGTTATACCTTCAAGGTAACTGGAAAACCATTTGTTAACAACACCTCTTACACCCGCTAGTCATGGATTTTGTTGGTGTTTGGGACATGGGAAACATACATATCTATCATTTGGTGGATCAATAGCTTGCTACCGTCAGATAATTTTTGAGAGATTTTTTATTAAAGTCGAGTTCATTGTCGGGGAATAAGCTACCAACTTATAATATGTTTCATCATAATGCTTCAAAAATAGTTGTCTTGGGACCATGAGTTGAAGAACAAAAGTTGTTGTTTTTTAACCTAAACGACTGGTTTTGGTCCTAGTTATGAAATATACTATTTTGGCATACATTTCGTTCTAGGTCTTTATTACGGTATTGGATTATATGAACTGTGCCATTGGTATGACAACCAATGTCACACATAAGGTTGTTTACCTAATTTTAAATTCATAAAGTAGAAAACTGGAACTGGTACCAAGAAGCATTCATTAGTTAAGAATAACGGGATGGCTACCAGGGCTTTAGCATAATAGTTTCTTGTCGAGAACACTATGACGTTACATATCTGTTCCACGTGTTAGATAATCACAGAACGTCTTCATAGTCCCAGAAAATCCGTTGCCCGCCACTACTTGATGTGTTCTATTATCAGTAATAATATCAGGATACAGCCAATGACATCCAAGGGAGTTTAACGAAGGATCCAAACCACAGTTTTAATTTTGAATTGCGAACTGGTCTATTATGAGTATTGTCTTTGCGGATGAATTAACTATTCAAAAGTGCGGACGTTATTCCTTCCACACAGGAGAATATCACATCACTCATAAATATCCACAATTATTTGTGACTTCCAAGTAGCTGGGTTACAATACACGCCACCGTTCCTACTTAGGTTGGATTAAGAATTTCGTTACTGGAATCACGGTGTGTTTCTCTCGCATCGGGTTCAGCGCTGCCACCACTAGCAGGCATGTGTGGTGGAACTGTCTCCGAGGTGTTATAAAACTTTCATGGTAACCGAACCTTTTTAATGATGTGTGAGTTACTCATGGATTTATGAGGTGTAATATGCTTTGCTCCTGAAGTATCAACACACCCCAGATGCCTACCTTGGCTACCAGAATGACCAAGGAAGATTGGTCCTAAAACGATGACAGACTTAGTCTCCAGAGGACGTTAGCTCGTGATACATTATCGTTAATGTGTAATGGTGTCTCCTGGAACGACCCAGTTCCTGTGGTTACAGTGACGTTTCACACCGCACACTACACAGTCACACTGTAGCGTGTAGTGCGCAGTGTTGCCGCAGCGATGCGTCACGGTCGGGGCTGCGGTCACCAGACGGTGACGGTAATCCACAGCCGGAAGAGTGGTCACGGCGAAACGCTCTGCACCTGCTATATTTTGTTATGTTTAAGGTTTTCTATTGTACTGGCTTACATAGGCACAGTGTATAAAATGTATAGTTATTTAGATTGGAATTGCGGACATTTTCCATAAACGGTTTCACGACGTTTCGGGATTTGAAACCTGATCCCGTCTTCAGGTGAGCTGAAATTTACAACACAACAAGATTAGTAGATAAACCTGACCATGCCGGTTAAAAGCTGTCCGAACGTGAAACATTGTTTTACTAACCGTGATGGAAAATGTCCGCAATAACCATCTAAATAACATAAACCCACCATCACCAATAATGAATTTCAAACAAGGAATGTGATAGTTTTTTCTTTTCATTTTAGCATGGTGAATTATTTTAAACTAATTTGTTTAGAATTTTACTGCGGATATTTGCAAACACGTTTAGTGAAAACAAACTACTACTAATAAAAAGTTTTTGCTAATCAAAATAATTCTAAATAACATAAAACCACCATCACCAAAAATGAATTTCAAACAAAGAATAGCAATTTAAATTAGTTTTAGACCACCAATACGGCAAAATTAAAGTGTAATTAGAAATATTTTAATGAAAAAATCATTTTAGGCAGCGTGAAAACTTATCGAATATTCAAGTTCAAATATTCTAAAATAAACACGAATTTCATGATTTAAGTTTATTTTCTAAACAACATTAAAATCTTGATACTCGCTGAATGAAAACAGAATTTTATTTAGTAAGAAATTACTTTATTAAGATACATTGCAATAGTCAGGCTCCTACCCAGTGAAGACGGAATTAAGCTACCGGTTATTAAGCTTTAATTCGGATTCTTATCCTGTAAGCTGATACAAAGATGAAATGAACGCGTTAATGCTGTACTCATTTCTCTTGATTTCCAATTGTGAAGTCAGCGTTCCAATCTCGCCCATAATAAATTTGTAAAGTAACGTACATTTATGTCAGAAGGTATAAAAACTTCAGCTCTAAATTTTGTTTTAAATTAAAGAGTATAAATTTGTAAACATCCAATTCATATGCACCCATTTATCTCAACAGAAAATATTTTATATGTAATCGACAAAAAAAATTGAAACTCAAAGTTCTTTAAATACAAAGTTTAAATGTAGATAAATAAAATTTTTTCTATAATTAAGAAGTATTCTGACCTCCTCGCGTGCAAAGCTCTAGAACTCCACCATTTTTAGTTTCCGAGATAAATGTACTCTTATGTTAAAACCTCTAGTTTTCAGGGGAACAGAATTTTCAATCTCTCTGGAGAGTTTTCTAAAACTAGTGGACATGCAATGTTTGTGAATTTTTTTTGTTAAACTTAGAACTAAATCTGATCCGAATAACTTATATATTTTAAAATTACATATTTCAAACTATAAAAATGCAATAAAACATGTTTTAAATGATTTTTATCGTCCTAGCCCCGCTGTCGCTTATCGAATACTCTTTGTACATTGCTATGATCGAGTTATTCGTGTTATTTGACTAAACAGAATCCATATTTAAATTTATTTTCCTCTCCGATAGCTAACTTTGATGGAGCACTAATGCCGAATAACTAGTTTGCGCTTTATTTCCTATTATAACTATATTTCCCCTTATTTTATTTATCTACGCGAACTAAATTTATTATTTGTAGAGTTGATTGAGAAAGATTATTTCTGCAAAAATTGAATGTGTAAATTAATACACGAAATCAGTTTAATACTGGTAATCAAATATGGTGTAATGGATTTCTGGTATTTTATTGTGTTTCAAAACAACGAAAAACTATCGAATAACGGAAGAGTTAGGATTAAAGTTTATTCGCCTGGACACAATTCGATCGCTTTTTGTTGTCTCACATAAATCTTAACTTCCTTTTTTGTAGAAAACATCTAAAGTTCACTTTTCTGATCACCTAAATGACTTTTGGAGACTATTTTATCGTTATTAGTGTTACGAGTTATTAAGACAAGTTTTAAAGCCAGGCCTCAACTCTGTCCTTATATAATTAGAGCTTAAAACTTTCCCGATTTATATTTTTAAGAAAGTTTAAACTTTTTGGGACAGCTTGAATCTCTCTCCATCAAACTGAGTGGTTATCTTTGGAAAATAAAACTGGTCAAACAGTTTAGGCTGGGATAGTAGATATATTTATATTAGGCTAATCCCAATATCTGCTAATTTTTTTCTTCGTTTGATTAATACTAATATATTTAATTGTGTGACTTAACCGCAATAGTTACCTAAAATGCATTGAAAAAATTGATTCAGCATATTCTGTATCTCATAAAAAATCTTTATAAAATAGGATCACTGGCATTGTTTCCCAAGTTGAATGAAAGGAATTCTGTTAAATAATCTCATCACGTCCCGCCCCACAATGGATTGTGGCGTTTTCTGGCCTTTTTTTGACAAAAACCTCGAATCACCTAATTCGTAATTGGACCTTTTCCCATTGTTTAATTGAAGGTTATAAAATAATTACGGGTGAGGATTCTATTTAACTGCGAGTTTAATAATTATGAAGTTACAATAAATGTGCTTTGTATAATATACTTAAATTCAACAGCAGTTAATTGACAGACTATAGATTTTGGTTTTACGATTTTAATATGACGGCTAGTTATTTCTTTATGTTAAATTACTTTAACAGATAACAAGCTTGATGAAACTTAAAATGTTGCTAAAACACGTACAAAACTGAGTTTTAAGAGCTCATTACTTTATTTTAATAGTTTGTGGATCAGTTTAAAGCAAAAAATAGAAAAATGTATGGAATGAATCAATTAAGTGTTATCATTGTTGTTTCACAAACATCAAATAAATAGCTTGTCCGTTACAGAAATACAGACAGTCAGAAATGGAGAGTCCCACTTAGGCTTGGTGCAATGTCTCAGAAGTGGTGTCGATGTCTGTGGAAATGTTGATTGTGTTTAAAGGGGTGGGTTTGTTGTTTTCATCGTTGCAGCTCATCGTTTTAAATGTATGTTTAATTTTAACGAAATGTGTAAGTTCAGTCATCCAGTTTGTCGACTAAATCATCCAACGTTACCATACTTTATACTTTTAACTGATATGGCAACGTATCCAGGTAGGTATTTTAAAGCAGAGTATGAATGAGAAATATGTGTGGGATGGTTGTGGCGTGTCTTGTAGTCTTGTTACTGACTAAGGCTGACATGTTCCTTAGACAGGACTGTTAATTAATAGCCCAACAACCAATGGCATATCGAAGGTACCTACGGTTGAACTTCAAGTCCGAACCACTGCTTCTGAATTATAAACTGGTCTAATTATGAGAATGGCCTCACTAATAGCTCATTAATGGCAATTAATAACAATCTTCAATAATCAATTAAACCTATTATACCCCTGGTCATCTTTGACATATTCGTAATTTAAATTGTGTCGGTTTGTTTGCCACACTCTGTATAATTAATGTCATTATATTCGTGCTATCGTAGAATCGTGTTGATCAGAAATTGGTACCATAAATTCATGGTACAGTATTTTGTTGTGTTACCTAATGTTTCAGTTTTTGTCTGAAACGTTTTTATGATAAATATAGAGTTTTTGCTAAAATTTAAATAGTCACACTAAACGTGATTCGTAAAATAACAACGAAAATAAACCCTTTGAAGACCGGATCCATTTTAGGTAGGTCATGTGAAACAGGCATTTTTGTAATAGTTTATAAAAAGATTGTACCGAGACCTATTTTTAAGATGTATTAATGATATTTTACTAGAATGCTTATAATTAGTTACCCTAGCGACCAATAATAATATATTGATATTAGATTTTAAAATATGCATATCTGAACTATAAATAATATATTAACTGAATTAATTTCCTTTTTGACATGCATATGTCTTAGCTCTGGGGGGGGGTGTTGGTGATTTTCAAGATGAAACAGGTTTCCATAGAAACTACCAGAGCTATTTTATTGAATGTAATAATAACAAAAAACTGTTTAATCTTTTAACTATCTAACCTATTTTTGACAGGGAAGTAAATACAACCTTTTTTTTTAAATTTGACTTTCCACAGACAACAAGTAAAGTATAATTTTACTATATGGCTCACCTTAAAATTATTACTTACATTATGGAGAGTCTGTGTACAATCTTTCATGAAGTTTTCACAAAAAGAATTTATTTTCGAAAATGTTGATAACGCCATTTTCTAAAACAATTGTTTTTGTAACCTATTTTATATAGATCACTATCGTGATTCGTAAAATAAAACACATAACTTTAGATTGGCCATGTTTGAGTCGAATACCAGGCTTCATTGTGAAGTTATATATTTTCGTATAGAAATAACAATACTAACGATAAGACTATTAATAACATTCCCATAAAACTAAATCTGATTATTACAATTTTTAAAATCCAATAAACCAACCAAATAACTGTAATAGTTTTTAAGATATACAGCATCTGATTATTATAATAAATAATATATTAAAAACATTGTAATTATTTTTTTTGACATCATCACTGACTTTTAATTAGATGAAAATAAAAATTTTAAATACATAATCAAAATATCTATTATGGTGAATAAGTTTCATTTTTTATACATACACATTTACTTCATGTTTTACATTAATGAATGATTCAGATGGTTTGGATAGTAAAGCTTTTGCTAATAAAATAAACCAATCAGCTGTAGCTAAGAAATCAAATGTTTTCATTGTAGAATTTGTACAAATTACTCTCCATAAGTTACATTAAATAATTTAAAACGCCATAAATTAAACTTATGGGGTTTTCGAAAATATTTTCACTAAAACCTTGGAGACATGTAGAGAACTTTATTTTCGATATGAGTAGTTTAGCAACGCATTAAAGGACATACAGACATACATATTTTATATAGATATGTAGTTTTCTTTCATAACAGTAAACAAACAGACGATCAAACAGACGCATCGTTTATTTCTAGCTGTTCCTACAACAACAAAAACCATCCAGACAGTAAAAGATGAAACCGAAGACATCTAAAATGAAATGAGTTAGATTAAAATGTGCCAGAGAGCATATAATATATGAAAAACTATTCGTCAGCGGGGGTTTTCACAGTACAGTACTAGCTACTGACGCTATATCGTCAGACGGTCCTCAAAGGTCCAACTGACCCTTTGCTGGATGTATTTTGTTTTACCGCGTTTGGAAAGAACCCTCTAATATTCACATATAGTGTGTCTGACCGATGGATCACGTATGTACAAATGGCACCCGTAAACTTAATAACCAATATACACTATGTATAACCCAAATCAAAAATAATGATCGATCGAAGCAGGGCCACCGCTGGTCGATGTTTCGATACGATACGATACATCGACCGTTTGAGTTAAGCGGTCGCGGCTGCGGCCACTTGCTCAGAGGCCAAGGGAACAATTGAGGCCTGTTTAACCCGGCTAAACAATATTCGATTGTCTCATTGTGTCGGAAGTTCACTTTCCTCCAAACTCTCCCCTTTGTCGTGGATTCGCTTCGCTCTCACCTTTCGCTGGAAAACGATTGTTTTAAAATATTTCAAAGCCAATTTCGACATGGATATGTCTAATTTTTTTAAGAACTTGTTTTAGCTTGGGAATAAATATACCTGAATAATTATAAAGATTAAAGGCGAGGGATTGGTTTCATAGAAGTGAGTGAGACATGACATATTATTTAGTGCCTTCCAAAGGGACGCAGGTTCGATTGTGGACAGTGTCGCCATTTGTAATTAAACTATTATTAATTACCTATTTAATACTTTAACAAGAATAGGGTTTGGTCCGTTACCTATCAAAATTCTAAAATTTGCTGCTGGAGTATAAAATTCACTGTAAAACCGACACATATTCCGGATTATAGTAAATTTTCTGTCGAATTAAACGTCATTCCGGCTAAAGTTAAATTATCCTACGAATTAACAGGAAATTAAACTGGTTTTTATGTATAAAGAATCTTTTTCTGATCGTTTAAATTGCTTGTATAGACACGTTTTTCTATCCGAGCACCGAGTGTGTATTTATAAGCGAGAGTTGTTGTTGTGTGTTGTGTATCTTAAGCTTTTAGCTTTTGTTGATTAACAACAAGGTTAAATTTTGTTGAGATCACAAAACTGTAAACTATTAAGAAATTCGTTTTATTTTATGCCCACCCTACAAACATTTTTAACAATAAGTTGACTTTGATAGTGGAAGCCCAAAGCGCAGATTGTGTGGGAAACAGTTGCATAAGCATTTTAAACAATGCATGACGTAGTTGCAGAGCGCAATTCGTGCGCATGCGAGCACGTATGTCTCACAACGCAGCAGACACATCGAACCGGTCAGCGGCCTGCTCTCTTATCAACACATAACATCGATGCATCTTATCAATGTGGTCTGTTTTCTTGATGCTATCAACTAAACTATATTGCGTAATTGAAATATATTGAAACAAGTTGTCAGGTTCATATCACATCATATTCCTCTGCACAAAGTTTATGGTGAAAGCTTTTGTCTATGTCAGATTTTTTTTATCTGAGCTATGAAAAAAAGATTCCAAACTGATATATTTATGTGGACAGATTTTGGTCATCCTACCCACCAAAAAATCTTGAACATTGAAATGTAGAGTGTGTAAAAGTTTTATGAGTATTTTTTAAACGGCCAAAGTGTGATTGTTGTATGTAGTATGTTTAAACAGCCAGGCAATCATTTTAAAGATTTTACAGTAGAACACAAAACGACTCTACCATTAGATATGTAATGTAACGTAGCATAAGGTATTGTAAGAGGGAGAAAGCATGCGTCACTTTTCTGTTGTTATTTGATTTATCCTTCTGAATCTAACTCATTTTTGTGGATTTTTATTGATCAATGATTACGTTCAAATCCGATAAAGTACGGTGTAAAAGCTGACTGCTGATAAACTATATCACAACGAGAATTACTTCCTTGTCTAACGACGGCTACTTCCGGTTAAACACGATAGGTAAAACCGTTTCATCCGACTGCATCTACTGCCCGGATACGCTCAATAATCTGGATTATAATTTTTTTACTGTTTACTACTTGGGAAATTTTCAAACTCTGACGTTAGCATAAGACTTGATGTGCGGTGAGAAATCGTGGTCTGTCAGAACATGATTTTGGTGAAAGAGAATTGAGAGTGTGCCACGACTGGTCTGGGGAATCCGTCGAGAAAAGAAGCCAGATCCATAACCGTATGCGGGTGCTTCAGAATCCTGTTGCTATGAGATAAACAGTTCACAGGCTAATGTATGAATGGAGAGAGGAATGTATGTAAGGAATGTATGAAAAGAGGAGTGTTTTAGTGGGTAACCACTATGGAATCTTGCTTTGGGGACAAAGCAGTCCCTGCCTGCACTGCAGTTCTGAAGCTCCCAAAAATTGCCCTTCGTATAATTACATCCAGTGCTTGCTTGGAGCACTGCAAACCTATTTTCAGAAACTTGGGAATTTTCACTGTTTACGGTCAGTACATCTATTCATCTACTATTTATGTCATGGAAAACTATCGGGAGCTCAGGACAAGAGGTGACGTTCATACGCATAACACCCGTCATAGAAGAGACATTGATATTCCCCGTTTTCGTCTCACGGAAACCCAATGCCGTTTTCCAGCCTCGGTCTGGATTCTTTATAATAACTTGTCAAATAGTACCAGAGACATGGAAGGCAGGACCTTCATTAGGGCTGTGCGTCAGAAAATTTTCAGGGTGCCTACTATTCCATTAAGGAATGCCTAGACTGAGATTCTGAAATGCCGGCTCCAGTTTCCGCCGCTTCCTTGCTGCCGCCATCTGCAAATCTGTAGCTTGTTAATAATTTTCAAATTATGACGCAGTCAATCCACCAAAAGTGGTCATAGACAGGTCATAGACAAAGACATGGTATTCAAGGTATTCAACCCTGAGTCGCACCCTACACACCACAGATTCGGTCCCTATTTTCAGAAAACATTTCTTAAAGATTATCGTATCGCTATTTGTCATTTTTAACGTTTGGATAAGGACCTGTGTACATCCCGGTACCTAACGCCCTTTTGTTTGGCAGGTTGGGGTTAGTTATAATTGGGGACTGAGTCTGGAACTGAACGGAAGAATACGGTCCAAGCTAATGGGGCAGTTCTTGTGGCATATTGTACAGCCACGGGAACGGAGGGAATCGTAACATGTGAAAATTTATTTAATTATTCGAGAAGTTAAAACCCAATATATATTGTCCATTGGTAAACACCTGTAAATCCAGGAAATCCAGGAAATATCCCTGAGCTCTATTTTCCAAAGTTTATAAGATCAGTTTTTATATAGTAATTTATGAGTTTTGTTCCTGAGGAATGAATCATATTTTGAGACTTTATTTCTATAAAATGTGACCATTCAATTTTAAATAATGCTACATTATTCCTATTGAGAACTTGTAGTTCACGTCTCTGCACAGTAATGAATGCAAATGTAATAAATCCGGTTATATTCCATGTGATAGTTTCCTTTATCGATAAAATTATTGAATGATGAAAATTAACGAAGAAACTTTACATTGGCTCAGCAGAACTTTAAGGATTATATTCGCCGATTGTAAGAAGAAGCAGCGTACTTATACTGGAAAAAATCCCCTTGTTGGTTTTCCTCATGGGCAATAGGGGATAGTAAAATGTTTTTCCAAAACACTTTGTTGTTAAATACTTTTGAACTTTTGGTGTTCCATTAAGCTGTTATATCTAATAATTGCGTTTTATATGCAACGAACTATTTCAGTAACTCTTAAAGTTTGAAATATTGAGAATAGTAGGTACAATTAAAAACAATTGGTGATTTGATCATTTCTCTGCTTTAAAATATATCGCATACAACTGCCGTATTATGTTTCAATAAAACATTAGCATATTAAATCCACACATGCGCATAAATTAGCACTCGATGCTACACATATGTGTACTCAAATACATTGCACATATGAGTAGTATTAAAATGCATAAAAATTTTTTATTACGGCACGCCTTATCTAAAAAAAAACATTATAATGACTGAATCTGTCGAGGATATATTTTCATAGTTTCAATCACCATTTGATTTTGAGGTACCTAATACAATCTAATATTGCTTATAACACTGGGAACAATCTAAATTCTGGAGAAATTAGTTTACTAAACGGAGAATAGGTAAAGGTTCCCGTAGTGTTCTAACCAAGGTCTAGTGTCACAGTGCCTTTGCCATGACGTATAGACTACTTTGGCAGCCGATAACAGCAACTTGACGTGCCTACCGAAGCAAATATAGAGGTGAATTTTTTAGCCTTTAGTAAACATTTTTTAACAGTTTTGTGTCGATTTTTATGTCATCAGGATATCTGGTTGTTAAAAAAATGAAACTAAAATGAAAAATCAGTGAAATTTAACTAAAAATAATTCTTCTCTAAAATTAATAAGCTTTAAATTTAATAAATTGAATATAATTTGATTAAACGTTCAATAATTTCAATAAGTTAGTAATTAGTTTAATAATTTGAACGCTCTGATTCCTCTCTTGTTTCAAAAACGTTTTATCAAACAATATTGTGCATAGTTTAGCTATTTTTCACTTCATATTTTTATAATTGCTTATTTTTAATCTGAGAGAAAAAGAAGATATTTTCATTCAAAAACCGAATGTTTTATGATTGAAAGGGCTTATATTACGTATTTTATTCATATTGTTTTAAGATATGTATGCCTACTATTTTCATATCTTTGATAATTTATAACTGATGTAGTACGCCCTTTACATTATATTTCTCAATTAAATTAAACTAGCTCATAGTTGTTTTCCTTTTTATAGAACCTTGCTTAATGTTATTTAGTTTTTTATATGCCAATTTCAAACAACAATAGATTTTCTAACTTGTTATATGATGACTGTCGTGCACTTTAATATTAAGTTTATACTAATACCTTAGAACTATTATATCAGTTAACTTTACATACCGTATGAAAATGAACACATTATTGATTTAAATTTAATTTACACTTTTAATGTTGCATTATATTTATAGACTGCTTAAAGGTTTAGCATAAACTTACCTTTATAAAGGCGAACAAATCCGTTTAACTTCTTAATCATTTTAAATTACGTCTTTTAACTTATTTCCATCTCAAATACGAATGTAGGGGTGGTAGATTAACCTTCCATCTCTCTTGAATATTTGATTACCTTGCCAGACAAGCCCAAGGAAGTGTGGGGGGGCTGTTTCACCCCCACTCTGTCCTTTCACCAACTTACTTTAATTATTGTGCTACCGGGAGGATATGAAGTGATTGTATTATTTATAATTATGCATCTCTAGTCTAGAGTTTCTCATAGTTCTGCCGAGATTGTTAATTAAATAATAGTTTATTAGTAAATTATAATTTAAAACAAGGAAATGGAAACAATGTCTTACTTTTTAAAGGAAACAATCGTCCCTTGGACGTACAATAAAATATTCCGTAATTTAAATATTATTTATTTAGCAATATATAATAATATTTTATGTTTGATGTTATTATATTTCTATCACATTTCCATTGCAAGGATCTGAATTTCCATTATACCGGGTATCTCATAAAACTTCACAAATTTTACTTGGTAATTCCCCACAGATAAAATGTATTTACTTCCCTATGGAAAATAGCTTGGATTATGTATTTGTCTTGAGGGAATGTTTTCAGTTCCTCTAAACAGCTGTCCTTTTAATCATATGACGTCACTTCCGCATCAAATTTTAGCCTGATGGATTACCAATATCCCCTCCACTCTGCAGAGCAACAAAACAAATAAAAATGTTACTTTCAACTTTCATCTAGTGGCTAAGTTTCGTACTTAATTACCCAAAAACTAATGGTTTACCAATACTTAGTATATTTGTTCTATACTTAAATACTGTACTTCATGGTTATTAATTAGTTTACGTCAAGTAAAAGTAAGAAGATGAGGTTTACAATAATCGCCAAACGTGCACAAAAAAAGTGAACAAACAACAATATCTTATATCCTATCCTATACTCTAAAACAAGAACTGTCCTGGCAACTTTTTTGTGTCTAAGTCTTTCTTATTTCTAGAGTAAAATGGGCTATTTGACCATGAGGAATTGATTGAAGCATGTTTCAAGACTGGAAAAATCCAGTTTTCGTTCTACAGCCCTTTAAATTGTCCATGTTATCGTTAAGGACCTTTTTTGTAGCTGCAGTTAACCAAAACAGCTGATTCAGGCTGTTTTTATTTTTCATAGTAAAATTTAAAAACAATGAATGTTTTATTTTTAGGTTAGTATTAAGGAAACGTTATTTCAAAGAATGGTTATATTTAGTTTGGTTTATTTTTGCAAATGTTTTTAGTGTTTAAAATGTTCAGGATTAAAAATTAT
This sequence comes from Nephotettix cincticeps, assembly GCA_023375725.1. Lineage (NCBI taxonomy): Eukaryota > Metazoa > Arthropoda > Insecta > Hemiptera > Cicadellidae > Nephotettix > Nephotettix cincticeps. The sequence goes on along the minus strand of CM041786.1, from coordinate 23,826,268 downwards.
TAAACTCAGCAGACCTCTGAAACGAAAATATATTGAGAATCGTAATAGAGAGAAGCAACAAACGATGTTCAGGAAACCGATCGAAGTTGAAATGTAAAACATCTATTTATTAAGGTGTATTAAAAACGTCTGTGTATGGGTGTACAATTTGTGTATCATAACGTCTTTACCAATTTAATCAGCTGAATGGGCGAACTAGAGACCCAAGGCGCGTGTGGTTTTGCTCACTACCAAGGTGGTGTGATTGGATGTAGATAACCAGGCAGATTGATAATTCATTGTTGATATCTGTTGGTGTCTGAAAATTATTGACCTGACAATTTAACGCTGATCCTTTGGCGAGAATCGTAATAGAGAGAAGCAACAAACGATGTTCAGGAAACCGATCGAAGTTGAAATGTAAAACATATATTTATTAAGGTGTATTAAAACGTCTGTGTATGGGTATAAAATTTGTGTATCATAACGTCTTTACCAATTTAATCAGCTGAATGGGCGAACTAGAGACCCAAGGCGCGTGTGGTTTTGCTCACTTCCAAGGTAGTGTGATTGGATGTAGGTAACCAGGCAGATTGATAATTCATTGTTGATATCTGTTGGTGTCTGAAAATTATTGACCTGACAATTTAATGCTGCTCCTTTGGCAGGTGTTCCCGTCTCTTAATTATTCCGTGATAAAAATTGTATAACAATGGTACGTTTACTTTAGTAAAATAAAAAGAACAATAAAACCATTTTTGTACTATAAAAAATATATCACAATAACAATTAATTGCAAATACTTTCTCCCTTTATAGTATATATTATTTAAAAAAGACAATCTGTAATAAAACTATCATGTTAACAAAGTAATTCTAAAAATCATTTAAAAATTTATTGTTCAAATTATAAAAATACCAAGATTTTATGGTTTGTTCGGTGATTGACCTTACACTTCATACCAGTTATGGAAAAGTGGAATAAGGAAGAAATTGATTTTTTTATATTTTATAAGAATAACATTATTTAAAACGTACTGCGTTTATCTTGGACACAAAATTTAACTTTTCTCTGGAACCGTTAGTCGTAGACAAATAATTCAAAATACTAATTTGTTTAGTTTTTTAAGCTGGTTTCAATGGTACCAGTCAAGTTATACTTTACTTTTATTGTTTTCGCTGAAAATTTAAAAAATTGATTTTTTGACATTTAAAAGCCCATAACTTTTGAACCGTCATTTTTACAGACATGCGGGTGGTGTCAAATTATTTAGTGTTCTGTGCACTATAAACTATCAAATTTTAATCAAAATCGTTAGAGCCGTTTTTGAGAAAATTGGATTTTTCACGTTTTTTAAGGGTTTTTGAGGGTGAACTACCCTTAAAAATCAAAAATTCAAAAAAATGAAAAAAACGCCTGGAGATACGGTGACTATATATATACATGCCAAATTTCATCCAAATCGGACAAACGGGTTAGGCTGTGGCACTGTACACATCCAGACACACACACACACACACACACACACACTGACGGACAGACATCACGCCAAAACCCAATTCTTTTGATTCAGGGGACCCTAAAACGGATAATCCACCCTCAACTCAAATTCGAAAATTTTGACGAAAACAATACTTTCTCCATATACTAATATAAAATAAAGTAAAAATGGGCGATTTTGAAACGAACACAAGTTTAACAGCCAAGGCGTACCGAGGCTGTTAAATATACGAGTATATGTATAAAAAAACAATTTCGGCCGTGTTATTAACTATATTTTTCGTCATACTGCAAATAAAATGAAACAACTCATAAAAATATCTGCTTTAGTATCAATAGTTGTCGACCATTTTTGTCGCTTTAGACTAATCAGCTGTTACGTTCCTTACGTTGTAGAAGTTCTTTCTTGACTCCTGATTGTTTGTTTAGGTTATGTCAGTGTTAGATATTATTAGCGATTTTTCGAACCCAACCATTCGATAGCTTGATTTAATAGTCGAATTAAATATAATTGTTTTATAGCAATATTGATTTTATAATTAACGAATACTGTCAAATCATTTATAGTGATTAAATTATACATAAATTTATATATCACTTGAGTGGTATGTTAAATAGTTTGAAGCTACTTTTTTCTGTAATCTTAATGAACAATTGTCCGGACTGGTTTTGACAATGGCCCCACCCATGGTTGACGGAGCGGCGCCGGCAAAGCTCATCAGCTGAAAAGCCAGTCAAGATAATTTGCCGCGTGAGGTCTCCTACACTGTCACCGCCCAACCTGGTTTGAGGGGTAATTTACTTCCCTTGTGAGATAAAAGTCTCCTTCACTTTATAAAATATTGATCTTGAAAATAATAAAGTTCACAATTTTTTTATATTTTAAGCACAATAAAGTGTGGAATAATTTGTTTTCGGTTGGGGTTTAGAGTAGTTATTTTATGAATCGTTTATTAATTTCGTTTATAACAGTTTGACTCATTATAACTTCACCTTCATTTGCTAATTACCCACTTTCATTTAAAATAAAACATGTTAATCCAGTGTAAATATTTTAAACGGTAACTAATGAGTAAAATTATTTATTTACTTCTTCAATATGACAATATTCATACAACAAAAAATATAATAACATAAAATTATTCTATTTTAGTTATGTATTAAATTTTTAATTTTTTGGCCGGAAGGTAAATAGGACCCTGAGGTTAAATCCAGACTAAGCGTAGAATTCAGTAATACTTTGGTTTTATGCCTAAATATTTAGAATTAAAGAAAACCCGTGACGAACTTTCTTGAAAGTTCTGTGTTATTACACATCAAAATAGCTGTTTGCATTACATTGTAAGTATTATTCTGTGTTCAATCAACCTCGCTTAACCCATTCAACAGTTGTGTAAAGGTAACTACACTTTTCACCAGCGCAGTATATCCAGCAGTCATTTGACAAGGGGCAAAGTTCCGAATTACATAATTGGTTTATTGAGCCAACTCTAATGGTGTGAAGAAAGACCATATTCTAAAAATAGATAATCTATAAATTATTAAAAACCAGATTTTGGGACACAAAATTCATCCTAAAACACCAGAGAGAGATATGCTAGGATTAAAAACATAAGCCTATAAATTTTACTTATACTGTATACGGCAAATCTCCTGAAGATCAGACCACTTTTACAAGAGCTATCGAGCACACGGAAGAAATTTACTGAATCAAGGTAGAACCGCAATACTGTATCACATTCATTATAAACATCTATGGGTACAAAGGACTCCCGATTAACCGTGAACTTGAGTGGTGCGACTACCAAGGATGGTGAAAATCGTGGATAATCAGATAAAGTTCTGAAGGTAGCACGAAACAAAATTTTAAACTATGAAAAATCAATTTATTTATCGTAAAAGGTAAACACAGTGTTAAACTAAGCTAAATGTTTAGTGTAATACATTTTTTAGCGAATTTCCCATAGGGAAGAAGCTATTACCGTAGGTCTCATGGTAAGACTTAAGCCCGGGACCATGTTATTTTTTCGTCTTTAGGTGCCCAGAGTCCAAAAACAATAGTTGTTAAAATTGTTATATATATGTATATGTATATATATTTCACTTTTATATTTCCCCATTGGAATCAGCTTAAAAACTACACAATTAAGTTCCTTAAAGTTTTTCTCTATCTCCAACCGTTACTGATATACTAAAAAAATCCTAAACACAGTACGTTGTATTGTGGGGCTCCAATGTTAATCTTATAGAGGATAGGGAAAAATATAATATTTCCCATATTAATTAATATTTTTGGATAAAACTTGATATTTAGCTTCATGTGGTTGAGATCTATCCATTTATGCTTAAAAATCATAGTTTATGTGTTTATCATGGCAGCAAACCTGCATACTCTTTTCCCATATTAATCATATAGGGAATAGGCAAACTCCTTTATTTATGGACAGATGTTGATGAAAGTTGGTATAAATATTAAGATAAAAATTATTTTTGGTAGAAATTACTACTTTCAGTGTTCCTCATAGCAGCTATCCTGCACACTCTTTCCCATGTTAATCTTATGGAGAATAGGAAAATAATTGTGATATGGACAGATTTTTATAAATCTTGTCAATTATTATTATTATATTATTGATTTGTAAATTCGCTGAGTACGCAGGTCTGCTGCGACGGGGGTATTTTCACTTACAACCAACCTACAGATTGTATTGTCTTTTCTTGTGTGTCATCACAACCTTCTTCCGGCTTTCAGCAGTTTTAAATCAGCAAAAAAAGGCAAAATACGTAAAAAAGTACTAAACGCTAACACAACAGATAAAAACGAACATCGAGCATTAGCACTCTCACTCTCAGTAGCAACTGGATCGGGTGTTATGTGTGGTGAAAATAAAGCAGAGGTGTTAAGGTGACTTTGGGCATTAGATTGCTTGCCAGCCTGCGGCGTGAATTCCTAAAAGGAACGCAGGCGTTTTATACTCTAAAACTATTCTAGGCTACATATTTTCTCGCTTTTCGTAGCATGCGTTGATAATCTAGAGTATGCTGTAATTAACAGGTCCGTAGCCCAGGGCGCGCCACGCCCTGCGTTGTATACTGCGTCCACAACCCCCTCTTTTAATCAAAGCAATATCACGGTAATTTATCGCTTTGCCACATAGCCACCCTTTTCACACCTGGCTTTGGTGTTTTATCTCCCCTCTGGCTTTTAATAAACGCATGGAGCGATAAAACACATAAACGGTAAAAAAACGTTAAAATGTATAATAGAAAGAAGTAAATTGGCTAGTTATAAATTGGATCATCTTATTTAACTATGTTAAGTATCCTGATTCATATGCCTTTCTGAGACAAGTCAACAGATTAAGCCAAACATATTATTGGATTTGAACATGAATATTTTTATCGAAATAATATTAAGCTAAGACGAATATGATTAAAATGTTATCAAATAACATAGTAGTTGGACAATATTTAGGCAATATTGCTGATTTTATGAGTTCTCAATTATAATTATTTTTAAACTATTGAAAACTGTTAAATTTCACTGAAAGAAATTTGATCGTTTAAAGTTCAACAGATCCTTTCTAATGAGGAGCTTCTCAAAGAGATAATTTCGTGAATATTTTTAGCAGGAAAGGTCCAAAAACGTTTCTATAGAAACTAATGGATGAACGAAGTGAGAACATCTATGTAACGTGTTGTTGCTACGGGCTCAAACTTTCAATGTCCGACTGTGTATTTGTTTATTTTTGTGTATGTGGCGCAAAAAATGGACAGCGACTGCAAGTACCAGATTGAAAATTTAAATTTATGTCGTATTCGTTGAGTTTGAAATTCAGGCGAATGTATCTATCCAAAAGGGGTTTGTACTCCAAATAGTAAGTTTTGTACTTATCGAAAAATTAAGTTTGTTGTAGCCTCTCTGTTATTAGGTCAAAAAACAAAGAATTTGGTATTTCGAATTTACGTCCTTTGTCAATCGGTTACTGAGATATAAAATCTACTAAACACAGTAGTGCCTACATTATAACACGGAGTCCCAATGTTAATCTTATGAGGAAGAGGAAAAAATGATATTTTACTCGTTATCTGTTATTTCGTGATAAAACATTTTATATAGCTTTACATAGGTAATTTCTAATCATGTATGCTCAAAAGTAGTTCTTTAAATTACTTGCAACAAACCCTCTTACTCATTCCCTATTTTATTCGTATGGAGAATATAATTTTATTATTAAATTAGATGAAATATTGTTAAAAAACTTAGTATACACCTGAAGTCTTCTAACACATGTAAAACAATACTAGTTTTAAATATGTGTTTAGGAAGTAACCCTACTTACTCATTTATTGCAAACAAAGTAACGACACGGATGATAAAAATGCGTTTTCTCCTAGTTCGTTACTCCCTTCATGCAAATGTTTTAGGATGCTGCCTGTCATAATTTCACAATTATATAAAACGATTTTAACTATTGAATGTGGGATGGCCCCATCGTAGCCATGTTAATTTTATTGAACTTTATGCTCCTTTTTCTCAAATACTGGAAGATATATATTGTCATAACCTTTTTTATCTATTAAAATACACTGTCCTAAAAACTTTGACCCGGCGGTTTTAATTTTTTTAATTAGAATATTTGTATAGTATTTATATTTTAAGTCAATATTATTTATTTATAACATGGATTAAAATAATTACTTTCAGAACCAAACGCCCGAGTCAAAGTGTGCAGTTTTTCTTCAATTGAAAAAAATTGGGAAGATATCTTTAGTGGGTCCAGGGATAAAGGTATATAAGCAATCCAAAACTAAACTTTCGGTGAATCGCAATTGAAAATCTGGTCAACTATAGATGGCCCCCAAATCACTTATAAAATCTCGGTGCGCTGTTTCATATAAAGTTAAATAAAACGAGTCAGACTAAACCAATTTTTATGAAATTTTTTTGAATGAGTTGTTATTAATTACGGAACAAATTTATGCATAAAACAAAAAATCTTGTTTTAAAATTTTGACCCAGTGTCTCGTCCGACTCCTCTTAATTGATTATGTTTAAATTAATTGATGGGGAGTTAATATTGTATTTAGAATGATTATTGCAGTAATTTTCGTCACAGACAAGTGTACGGCAACCGTAAGCAATTCCATGGAGAGTTGCGGGGTAATTTGCATGCGCAGGTCACCAGCCAGAGAGACGCCGCGTCGGTAACTGCTCTGTGGCAGATTGCATCACACCCTGCATAGTGAAAGTTGAACGACTCTGTGATTTATCGCCAATTTACAAGTGGCGCCGTCTCACGGGCTAGATGACAGTTAATTGTTCTGCATTTTTACATGATAACACGTCTTGAAAGGTTGAAATTTCGCGACGGAATGCGGAAGTCTCAAAATTGAAATTTGATCATTGACTTAAAAGCTGAATATATATTTAGCGCCGTGGATTCGTTTTTTCTTTCCTTGGGAACTATACAGACGGGTGGTAACGACAATTTTTAACGGAGTTGGTTGGGACTTATAAAATATCAAAATTCACTTCGTTCTAGAAAATGCATTTGGTATTTTTTATGACAATATTGACTATGTAATCCTCTATTAAACTGGATATAATATATACTAGTACCTGGTGGCCGAGCTTTATTCGGAAAGAATGAGACATCTATTATACATATGTTATTTAACAAAATCAGAACACATTTATTACTCAATGTAATCACAGTTTATATGGTTTAAATAAAACCAATTTTATGGTGGTTTATCTGTATAAACTATATAAAACAGTTTAAACTGAAACTAAAAAACACTCTCAGCGAATTTCCAAATTAATAATATATATACCAAGTTTTATCAAAATCTGTCCATAAATAAATGAGTTTGCCTATTCTCCATATGATTAACATGGGAAAAGAGTATGCAGGATTGCTGCCATGATAAACACATAAACTGTGATTTTTAAGCATAAATGGATGAATTATGGCACATTATGGCAAATAGCAAGTTAATTCCAACAGTATAATTGTATATCAGTGATGTACTCGTATCTCATCTCAAATCCTCATTACGATGTCAACGCCTCAGGTTAGTGATATGAATGGGTAAAATGGATATGAATGAGTAATGGAATTAATGTTCTTCGAATTGACAAAGAACAGAATATTTTAACTCAAACATCGTCTCTGTAAGCCCCTTCAACTTATCGCTCTGCAATTAAGGTAATGTCTACTTTTTGCGTCGGGCGCCTTACATTTATTTTAGGAACATTTTTCGTAGCAAAATTATCTTTTACGTTTTGTACTCTAGAAACCTAGTTTAATTTGCAATTGCTGGTAGACTTCCGGAACTCTCTCCAAACTCATGAAGCTGATTTTTTTTCCTGAGAATGTCGTTCCTAGGTGCCGATGTGTCCAAGATATCCAGAATAATCAAGATAGGTATGGGTCAGGAACAAACTTCTCGCCAAACATACGGTAGCTTGACATCTGTGAGATGTATTTTTTAATTAAAACTGATACCGATGACGTCATCACCTTTGTTCACATCACCGTTCCCTCCCTCAGTTCTAGTTACCTTCGATTTCCCCTGGCCACTTTATCGGAAAAACTACTGTGTGTGTGACTTTGGTGCCCAATGTCTCGGTTTCAAATCCCGCCCATCACCAATGGCTTTTCGCTAAGTGTTAATGTCGAAACCCATTAGGTCTAGCCTGAAGTAATGTGTAAAAAAGTTCCGGGCGATGGGGTAGACAAAGGAAAACTGGGATGAGAAAGGGGACAGGAAAAACTCAGCGAATAATATTACGCTACTTTCAAGAATTTTTTTAAAATACTGAATTTTAAGTGACGAATAAGTGATTATTTTATGTATCGTTAACATTCGTTTTCAGGAATGCAACTGACACACATAAAATAATGGCTTCGCCATTAATAGTACTTAATAGTGTGTTGCTAAAAAATTCATTGATTCTGAAACAGAAATGTTGTGAACCTGTTTAAAGTAATTTACTGTCGCCGTGTCAGTGGTTAGCTTCCATTGAAGAGGTCGCAGGTTCAAATATACAGTTTACCCATTAGCTAGTTGGCCATATACGTTACGCTCCACTGTATATTATGCAGACTGTCTTATCGGTATAAATTTTATTCTAAATGCCGTTAGATTGTCGCCGGAACGACACAGCAGACAGGTGTCCGCACCGGTGAGACTCTATACATGTTAGTAAATAAACTAAACACATTAGACAGACAGGTGGGGTGGGTTTAGGGGAGTTTTGGAAGTAGGGGGATAATAAACTCTCGTCAGTTTTAATTGACACTTCCATATTAGATTAGCTATAAATGTACATTATAAATACAGTGCTTACAACCAAACACTATAGAGTATAATATGGTTTACTATTCAAAATATTTAATTTTGTACAACTAAATCTAGAGTTCCACTGGACCAATTTCATTGATTAATATGCCATTAGAAAGCTTTCATCCTGTAGATTTGCCAAAAAATATGAAAGTTTGATGTTTTTTAGTATTTATGGTGAAAAAGTTAAAAACATTTTTTCCATAAGAAATACATTGAAAATGGGGTTTTACGAATTTCTTATTTGAAGGCAATGTTTGGCAGCCTTTTTGAGGTTTCTCAAGGAATGCATAATAGTAATTTGTTGGAAATTTAATTCTCTTTCAGAAAATCACCATCCATTTTGGTCGATTTCCTCTCCGTTTAAAAGTTATTTACAAAAAACCAAAGCTACTACCGATTTCTTTGTGTTGAAAAAATATTGAATTAAAGATATTTTTGTTCAACTTTGTACAACTAAATCTAGAGTTATACCAGACCGATTTTAATCATTAATGCGTTGTTGGAAGGCTTCATTCATGTAGATTTGCCAAAAAATATGAAAGTTTGAGGTTTTTTAGTATTTATGGTGAAAAGTAAAAAACATGTTTTCCATAAGAAATACATTGAAAACAGGTTTTTACGAAATCCTATTTTTGAAGGCGATATTTTACCGTCTTTTTGAGGTTTCTCAAAAGATTCTTAATAGTAATTTGTTGGAAATTTAATTTTCTATCAGAAAATCACCATCCACTTTGGTCGATTTCCTCACCGTTTAAAAGTTATGTACAAAAAACCAAAGATACAACAAATTTCTTTGCGTTGAAGAAATACTGAGTCTGACATTTTTTTGTTAAAATTTGTACAACTAAATCTAGGGTTGCACTGGACCAATTTCATTGATTAATATGTCATTAGAAAGCTTTCATCCTGTAGATTTGCCACAAAATATGAAAGTTTGATTTTTTTAGTATGTATGTAAAAGTAAAAAAAATGTTTTCCGTAAGAAATACATTGGGGTACCCTTTTTCTAGAGACCGTTGTATTTAACCACAACGGGTTTTTCTTTTAGATAAATGTTTCATTATTAAAATATATAGTTTAAATTTCACATATAAAAATAAACAATTAGCGTTAGTAATTAGTACCTATTTTTTATAATAATTATATTGGGATTATTATTACTTGTTACCATAACAATTTCATTAAAATTGAGGTGTTAAATGAAAGTAATAAATGTATTTTTTTCTCCACAGAAAAAAGATAATTATCACGTAATGATACCTAGTATTAAATAAGTACTTATTTCGTTTTATAGCTACAACCCTAATCCTTTTTTTTATTCTTCCATAAATAAAACCTAACTAAAACTATATTTTAGACCATTTACGACTATCGTGTTTCTAGTAATATTCACCAAATTACTCTATACCAAATTATGATAACAGTTGTAACCTCGCATCCATTTTGAGTTAATTTATTTCCTAGATTGTACAGACAAGTACGTTAGGTCTGAACTCTTTTTACATTGGATATTTCTTACTTCGGGGGGGGACATTGGCAATCTATTAGACCAACATTTTTAGAAGAAATATTTTTGTCAGACCAGCTGTTTAGAGGAACTAGAAAACATTCCCTTTAGACATATTTTTGACATGGATATGTTTTAGCTCTGGGGGACAGGTGTTGGTGTTTATGAGACCAATATTTGAACAGTGACGTCATAGTTTGGTTATAAGAACAGCTATACGAGTCGAACAGCTAAAGCTCGTATAGTCGAACTGAAAACATTCTCTTTAGACATACTTCATTTAACCTATTTCTCATAGAGAGGTAATTAACATTTTTGCAACTGGCATGGTGTGGAAGAGGTCGTGGTGCCTAGTTCTCTTTTTGATCGACCATTCTATTCCAATCATAGCTCTGTAATGGCGCGATATGGAGCCAACTGCCTTTGTCAGTAACAAGCAAGTCTACTTACAATCAAAGCCAGGGCACGCATATTCACCCATCAATTTAATTTCCGTGAAATATAAACCAAAATACGAAGGTCCATCGTTCAACAACGTTATATGTATTCATTGAACCTATCGCTGTGACGTTGAAACTTACAGAAATACCTTACTCGGATCATTTACACGTTATGTCTCATTTGAAACGTACTAATTACCGGAAAATGTTAAAGTCCGAGATTATATTAAGAAACTTGTCTCTTTTACTGTATTGATGAAAATAATTTTTACGTGGTTAGTAAGTTAGCGTGTACCTCCGGTTTTGTATGCGAGATGGCCGGTATATGTCATGCTGAATCGTGCTGAGTCGGGACTTTCAGAACTTCGTTTATTTACTCTGACAAACGATATCCTTAAGAGTTTTATCGTGATTTTTTTCTTTTAAGTAATGTTATTCTAAAAATTAAGTAATTTAAGATCCGTGCTTACACAAAGAATAAACAGCTCTAAGGAATCCATTTTTTATTCATAAATAATTAACATATATATAAATCATTCTCCGAAAACTTAAATTTCCTACTCGTCTAAAATATTAACAACATCTGGCTTGAGAAAATTCAAATTAGCGCAAACAATTTTAAAACTTTTATTGGACTATATTATTTTTACTGTAATTGGAGATTGCATACGACCTTTTAATGTAAGATATAAATAAGATATTTATAAACCCATATTGTAAGTACGCAAAAGTTTGCGTAAATTAATGATATGTAATTACCTATAGTTCTTGCAAAAATGAACTTTATTTTGTTATATATAACTTTATTTATTCAACGGGGTTTTAGTTTAAAGATTATAATTGTGTTGCTAAAAATTCCTTTGGAACATTTTCGTCAAATATTTGACGTATTAAAAGGTATAAAAGTACCAAGTCGAGTAATTTATTTAAATTAAAATCGATCCGTTTCAATGTACAACGCTAGGTCCCCTGATACTACTGAGTTGGTTGTTAAAGTAAGAAATAAAATGAATAATAAACGGAAATGATGGAGGATCTTGTTTCATTTTTCAAAAATTCGTGATAAACTATACCTTTTTACTTGTGATAAATCATTGTGTTTCTTTTTTTCTTCTATTTGCTTTGTCTTTAGTATATTACTATCTTCTTTTCAATTTTCAGTTAAAAACACATACATTAAAAGTTCAAAACGTAAATAAATACATTGGGAACACATGTGTGTTACATTATTTTAGTGGAAAGGAAAAAAGAAAATACTCGTATGTAATAATGGAATTGAAATATAAATAGGAAAGTACATTGATAAAATAAGGGATGTGGGGTGTAATCCACTCTCTCCCTTGAATACATAACCAGCGTTATCCGATAATGATAAACTATACTCATTTATTCCATTCAAAAAGTGGTAGGTATATAACCTTTACGAATAATGTTTCTAAGGCATATCAATTATTAATCCCTTCTTACGAAACTTAATATTTAACTTAAAATACGTACATTTACATTCTAAAACATTCCTTTGCGCTATTCATAATTTCATTAAGTAATAATAACGACTGGCCAATTTTGATACGACCAAAAGCATCAACTAATCAGATCTACCGGCGAGCAGCCGTCCATATAATTATACTCGGCAGGGCGCATTGTTCCCTCAACATCTGTATGAGAGGTTTCATAGTAATCCGTGGACATAATCCTCTGATCCAGCCACACAATAGGAAGTGCTGCTGCGTCTGCTATAACTCTCAGGCCTCGTACAAGGAACTTAATCCATTAAGCCAATGCAATTGTTACCATTGTAACACAATCTACTTATATATAGTATATATTTGTGTTTTTGTGTCTGTGTATTTTGTTTTATTTATGATTATTACCATTTTCTGTTACAAATTTCACGTTCTCAGCTGTAGCAGGTCCGTTATAACATTCATTTTTTTCTGAGACTTTTTAATGCTTACCGCACGCACGTAGGCAGCTACCGGACTAAAAACTCCCCCTCATCTCCGAGAGATAGCTTGAAAAGATTTATCACATTATCAAGACCTTAATTGCCTGGTTAAAACTTCTATGAAATGAAATTTCCAAATCGGACAATTGGCCTTCAATATATACTCAGCGAAGCTGGCGATTCGGTTCCAGTTCTCTTCAGAACGGAGCATTATTTTCAAGAAGGACTCAGGGCTCAGAAGCCCAACCTCGGATACTAAAGAGACTCGGCTGTCGTACAACTTGCCGCAGGATTCCCAAGATAAGATGGTATGCTCTGCGGTATCGGTGACACCGGGACTGGAGAGGCAGTGTGTTCTGTCGTCCTAGCCGATCGTGTTCAAAACCCTCCGGTACCCGTGACCAGAAAGAAATTGTATCACGGAGTACCCCACCTCTCCATGCTTCCTCCGATTCATGGCCGATCGGTTGGGATCAACCTCGTGGTCCACCGGCCATGCGACATGGATTCCCAGGTTTCTTGCCCTGCCAACCAACTAGGGTGTTAGAGGCTTGTCCGCCTAGAATCTCCGATGAATTGGCTAGCGGTTGTGTACCAAAAGATGTATGGGAATAACGCCGAAAATCTATGGTGTCTTATTAAAATGTAAATCATTTATAATAATTTATTTATTTAATGAGGCTAGCTTAATTTTAGGGTCCATTAAAGTGACCTTACCATATAAGAGTAGGATTTGTATACTACGGGAAATCATGATTATGAGAGCTCCCTAAATACTTGGAGGTCACGAATTGTGGGTAGTTATGAACGATGGTCAGTGAATGAGATATTCCCTGGTGTGGATTGACGTACGCACGATTAAATCCTCATAATTAGACTGTATCGTAATTCAGAGGGGAAAATTGGTTAGGATCCCACATTAAACCGTAAGTCTGTAACTGTGTACAATTTTTTACTATAATGTATTTAGCTACATTGGTTTTTGAGACTTGACTAAGGATGCTGACGGGTCAGTACTGACCCATAAATTATGACGTCACTTTCTGACGTCATAATTTATGACGAGTATTTCACTTCCGATAACCGTAAGTCATACGGTATTGTTTTTGAATTGTTACACAATAACATGCGTTTTAATGCAATAAAATCTTTTTGCAATACGATTCGGTTTTTTATCTCCCTTAGCAGTAAACGTGCTAAAGGGATTTTTTTCAGTCACCCCCCCCCCCAGATCTAAGACATCCATGTCAAAACTCTTAGCACATTGTCCTATGCCATGCTAAATCACTTTAGGACTTTCTTTCATAAGGAAAGGTATTACTTGAAGGAAGGCCTTATGTATATTTCGCACATGTTTAAAAAAATATTTCTGATGGGTCTACTCTTTTACACAACATACCTATTTCCTTATAGGGGATTTTGCTAATAAGTAGGAAAATATATTTAATAACTTTCTTTTCGTTTTAAATGTTTTAACTTGTCACCTATTGTTTGTATAAAATAAAAGAGAGTTAAAACCATAAATAATAATTATTATTGTAAATTGGACTTAGAATCAGTTTCTACTCGTACATATTGAATGAACATAGCCATTTGTGAGGTATTACGCCCAGCGCATTCCACACCTCTGGGATCACCGATAAACCCATACTTCACATCGAGTTCCTGAAATTCCGCTTAAACTATGGAATTTTTATTACCTGAACAGTCCATCATCTTCTAAAAATATCAGCTTTATTCTTGGATTAAGTTTAAAAATATCTCTCTGATTTTGGGTCGTGTTATGAGATCATGCACGCTGATAAGATCGTATGATAAAATATATTATAAGACAGCAAAATGATCACTTTGGAAGCTGGTTTGGCAATATTAAATATAGAGAAAGGAGGTATAAACTCCATTTTCGATTTTAAATTAATCAAAAATAGCTAACTTAAATAGATATTCGGAAATAAATTAAAGAAGTAATATTTCCTTTACAACCGTGAACGCCCATGACCATGCATGCCCCACTCCACATTTAATTATGTTTTCAAAAGTTTTAATATCGTATTTAGTTAATAATCTAATCTCAAACCTTTAGAAACTTGACTTCTATTCGTAGTTTATACTGTAACATAGAAAATATTTTGACATGGATATGTCTTGGCTCTGACGGTATTGGCAATTTGCTGGACCAAAATTTGAAACAGTCACGTCATATGGCTAGTGACGTCATGTTTTGGTAATAAGAATAGCTGTTTATATGAACTGAAAACATTCTCTTTAGACATATCCAGATCCATGATAATCTATTCTCCTCAGATAAGTAAATACAAACATTTTTCGTGTTATCTGCACAAATAATTATGTACGATCTGACGGTAATATAGATAGTTATAAGTTTTTATAATAAACTAGCTGACCCGGCGAACTTCGTAACGCCTGACAGTAAATACATGTTAACTTTAAGTTTGGCCATGTTCTGAAGTCGAATAGCAATACGGCTTCATTGTGAAAGGTTATATATCCTGGGTCGCGGCATAGAGAATAACAATACTGAATCGATAAGATATATTAATAACATTCCTATAAAACAAATAAATCTGAGTGGATTAATTCACAATTTTCAAATCGAACCAAAATCCAAACCAAACCTAACTGTAATACGGCTTTTATAGGAAAGATATACAACAGCTGATTATTATAATAAACGTAATAATATAAACATTTTAATTATCATATAAACACGTGATTTTAATCAGACAGAAAATGAAAATATAAATACATAATCCCCCAAAACCGTAAACTATTAACGTGGTGAATAAAGCTGTTTATTTTTTACAGTACACATTTACTTCATAGTTTAACATTAATGAATGATTCAGATGGCATTGGATAGTAAAGCTAATGGAAAGTAAACCAATCAGCTGTAGCTAAGAAATCAAATCTTTACATTGTAGACATTTTGTAAACAAACTTACTGTCCATAAGGTTAACATTAGAAATTTAAAACGCCATAAAATGGAAACTTATGGGGTTTTCGAAAATATTTTTTCACTAAAACCTTGCCGGACACATGTAGAGCAACTTCCTAAAATTTCATGGCGATCGGATGAGTAGTTTGGCAACGCATAAAGGACATACATACAGACAGACATACATTCAATTTTATATATATTGATATTCAACTTTATCTGAAATATCTGGAATGCGGTTTCCGAGAAGAATTTGGAATCTCTGTAATTTTTTATGTTCGTGGATGTACTTGGCATAATATTTTCATGACGGCTAGGATATTTCCCAATCCGTACTTCTTTTCTTTGTACCCTTTCTTGATTTTCCTGAACCCACTTGTGGCAGTTTCTCATGACGCCCGCCTCAAGGTCACGCCCACGCAGTCAGTGACCCCAACCACGGGCCAAACTGTCAGTCCGTCTGGCAGCGAGAGTTCAGCCTCAACTTTCATCTCTGTGTCCCTGCCACAGCTGTTGCATCATCAGCTGTTGGCTTCACAGGGCCGGCGACCTGCCAATTCAATCATTATGACGTTTCATGAAGACTATTTCAGTGTTAGTGTACTTTAACCTATCCGCGATTTTCTAGACCGTAAATAATAGTTTTCCTCATTGACAACAATTTTGACATGGATATGTCTTAGCTCTGGGGATGGGTGTTAGCAGTTTGTAAGACGAAAATTTGAAACATAAGAACAGCTGTTTATATGAACTGAAAACATTCTCTCCATTATATAACCTATTTCCCTCAGGGAAGTAAATACAAACATTTTATAAACGGCCTTTTGCATTAAACACCTTATATAAATCGATAAATTACTGCAAAACTCATATATTTTGGTAATTATTATTTTTATATTTACAAAGCATGTAAGTGCCACGTCATAAGTAATGCATTTTTATTAACACACAAAATCATTTAGTTGTATCTTTGACTATACAAAGGTTGTACTGTGCTGTGAGTGATGTGTGTTTAATCAGTGATAGTTGCTTAACGTTAACCTTTTTGGTCCTCAATGTAATATTTTTGAATTCATACTTTGATTTCAAAAACTATGAAATGTAATATCACTAACCTACAGCCAGTAATCATTTACTATGTGAATTTTGGGTTTTTAGCTGTTCAAAGTTCGGAGTTCAATACAAAATGTATTTGAGTGAAGGTGACTGCCTTCGCTGACTAGGTGATTAGGTATATTCTTCTCGAGTGATTTCTGAAATATAAACTAGTTAACTCTTCATATCTTCTACGAAAACTGGAATTCATTTTGTACTAAAACAGTTTCACGTAAATGCATAAAGGCTATCCCCAACAGATTTTCATGGACTAGAATATTTTCTGATGATTTAGACACTAAGAAAATTAACCAAGGCAGGGGTTATGTCTTGACCTTTCCAATCTAATTCATATGCGACCAAGCGTCCTCGTTATTTATACGCTTCAAGAATGTTGCGTTCAATTTAACGAATCTTCTGTCTTGAAGAAATAAGTTTGCCTCTGTGTCCTCACAGCATTACGGGTACTCGTTTTTATCCGAAATTGTATAGCATCCAATATTTAAATAAATTGGAATTATTATCATGAATCTTAAACAAGTCTAAATCTTAGAATTTATTTTATAATATATAAGCTACACTAAATAAAAGCTAAAATCAATGGACCTATTGGAATAATTTTTCATTATATTAAATGAGTCTATACAGTGTGTCCATGAAAAACGTTTCAGGACTTCGGTGGGTGATTAGGTACATTAAAAAGAAGAAAAAAGTTCCTTTGGAGGTATGGCCCAGAAGGAATATTTTCTCAGATATCCGCCATTTTGTATTTTTCACAAAATATTTTTTATTTCAAACATTTTTGAACGGATTATTTTTAAATTTAGTATGTGTTTTACACTAGTAGATTACTATTATTAAAAAATAACTAGCATGATCCAAGCTCAAAATAAAAAATGGCGGGCATTTAAATTTCTTGTATATTTTACAGTTTTCAAAGTCTTTCTTTTTATTTTAAATGGCCGCCATTTTGAATATTGAGCTTGAATCATGCCAGCTATATTTTTAATAATAGTAGTCTACTAATTTAAAACACATTCCAAATACGAAAATAATCTATTAAAAATTTTATGAAATAAAAAATATTTTGTGGAAAATATAAAATGGCGGATATCTGAGAAAGTAAGCGTTTTAGGCCATACCTCTATTGAAACTTTTTTTCCTTTTAATGTACCTAATCATTCACCGAAGTCCTGAAACGTTATTCATGGACACACTGTATATCCATATAAAATAAAAATCCACACTAAATGAGTTACAATCAATGGAACTTTTAGAATACTTTTCCGTTATATTCAAATATAAATACATAGTAGTATTTATTAGATGATTGCAGCATCTCATTTAAATATAAATTTCATTTCAATAGTTACAGTTTTGTTAATTGAAAACGAAGTTTAGTAAAAAAATAAGCTCAAATTAAAGTAAAAATTTGAGCTTTCAAAAAATAATCTAAAGTTGACAATTTAGACGCCGGAAACCTTTTAGCGAATTTCCCTCTAAGGAAATAAGCTATTTCTATAGGTGGAACCCGAGAATGTTGATGTATTAAGACGGGAAATAGGATATGTAGCTTTATGTGAAAGGGGTTTTTGAAATGCTTGCCTATCGAAGTTTATAACTGGTTACAATCTGATTATGTTATCTTTATGATAGAAAACTATATGGATTTCTTACATATGATATCCATTGAGTCATCAAATCTGTCTGCTTTGTTTACTTTTTCCATATGTCTCATCTAGTCTAGAAGACTGGCGACAGCGGACGTGAAACAGTACCCAGCCGTTGGACAATGGCCGGTGCGTCAGAGGTCCGGTGTCTTGTTGTCGTCACGGGTCACGGGGGCACGACTCCGTCCAGAGGTCCGAGTATTGTCAGCAGCTAGGGGACGTTCGGATCATGTTCCGAGGATAGAGTCTTGGAAGTATTACGAGGCTTCAGAAACGTTCACTATTGTTGATCACTGCCAAGGGTGGAATTAGTTTTCGACGATCCGGCCCGAAGGACCAAAAAAATGTTCACGCAGATGTAGTCCACATGCATTAAATCTGTGACGTAATATAAATATACAGTTTTAAAGTAAAATTGCGTGCATAAATAAAACACCTCAATGAAAATACTATGGTTTTATTCACATTTATAAATATGTATTCATTCAAATCGATCTAGAAATCATTATTTCAAAGATGTATAAAATATAAAAAAAATAACATCGAATAGTATGGTTCTTAAATAAAACGCGTTGAGATACACACGTTTTATACAACCATTCTAGAGGTGTTAACAAGATTAAATAGTGCTACTGACACTAAAAACCCAAAAACCGCTACATTATATAGATTAAAAATTATAGGCTAAAAATACAGGAAAAATTACATAACTATAAATTGACACTAACCAACATCGAAACTGTTTACTGCCACTAGAAGTAGCCAGGTTCAAAATAGAAGAATTACAGTGAGAATAGGTACTCAATTTTTATACACCTCAATATCAGGAACTTGAGATGGTATCTTTTTTAAATATGTATATTGGTCAGGAAAGTATTAATGGTTTGGGAAATAATATTCAAAAGTAAGTAGATTTCAGAATGAAAGATAAGTTTAATCCCCCTTTCCCCAGGTAAAATATTTTTTCAGTTACAAGTGCTGTAAGTGTATCTTTAAAACATCAAGTTGATGTAATATAGGAAGAGAATATCTTCAGTCCATCCAGATATGAAGCGAAAGAGGGTTTGGTTGACGAAGATTGAATTCAGCTGAACGAAGCTTTTAAGACTTCTCTGACAGTAAACATTTCAGTGTCGGACAGAACATTAATCCGTTTTAATCTTCTATATAATGCGGGTGTTGTTTCGTATTTATTTGACCCACCTTAACAGCAGTTATATTAAAGGCATTTGATTTTTTTATTTCTAGGATAATACATTTTTAAAATTTGTTGCTAAAAATTGAGGGTTTAATTTACGTTTTGCATGATGTAAATAGTTTTTTTTTATTTTTTAATACTCGACGTTATTACTAGTTGTAAAAATGCAATATTTAGAACTTAAAAAACATAATCAGAAATTTTTTCCATAGTAAAAATAAACTTTATATTTCAAACAAAATAACCATTGAAATTCAGGATCATGGATCCTGAATTTCTGACTTTAGAATTCTATTTCGTAACATAAACTCTTCAAAATTATTGTACATATAATAATATACGCTGGATACCTAAAATTGCTCCTTACATTTTTGTTAGTTATACTGAGCAAGAAAAGCTTGGATAAGTATTTGGAGTTTCCTGATTCGTTCTGCGTCTAGACTGGGACCGTGGTGTGTCCTGTAATCCAGCTACTTGTAGGTCTCGAACTGTGGATAGTTGTGAGCGATGGCCGGTGGTTGGGATATTCTCTGGAGTGGATTAACGTCTGCACTATTGAAACCTAAGTCCAGTATGCTCCCTTGTTTTTTTAAATCAGTTATCAGTACAATATTTGATATTTGATTTTTTATGATGCGAATACAGTGGACGATCTTAACGTCATTTGATACCAAGAATAATTCGTAGCAAGTTTATACACCGAGTAGTTGTATAGCTTGAATATTTGTGGGGATTTTCTTACTATCTGTGGAATTAAGATAAGCGAGCAAGTTTCGGTGTTCTTATATTTCGCTTACAGCTAAATGAGTTCGTTCAAGTACAGGTTTCATGGAGTAATTAATGTGTAGAATTCTGTGATGAAAGATATTACTTCAACACTACAAATTTTGTATAAAAATCGTAGAGTCTTTAAATGGTAATAATGAAGTGGGTTGCAGATACGATTTTCTATTGCTGGTTAATTAATGTTTCTTATTTTGTTCATGCGGCATCTAATTGTATTAGTTGGGATACTGTTATAAAGATTCGATGTTAGGTTTAAATATGTCACTCATATTAAGTTCATGGATTTTCATGTGTCACCACAAATCAAACAATCGTGCTGTTTAGATTTGTCACACTTATGAACTTAAAAATATGTATATGTCACAAATACCATACTCAAAGTTTATATGTGAGTCTATCACATAAATAAATCTTAAGGCTTATTTATGTCAGACGTATCCAAAGTCCCACATATTAACTTCACTACAGTATACTGTATACTACACAAATCAACCTATATTGCATTAAACGTATTTAAAACTATTGCTTTTACTACGCAAAGAATATGGTTAGTACAAAGCAAATGGTTTCAGACACAATAACCAAGAGATTTGTATCAAATTCGAATAGGTTGGTTCCAAGATGTGGAATTGTGTCTTTAATGAAAGTATTTACATTGTAGAAAAATTTCTTCCTTTTACTATCATCAGTGGAATAAAATTTCTTCTTCATGTGTGACGTCATTTTCTTCGAGGACATACGGTAACAACAAGTATATCCACAAAGTGAAACAACCAAAGACATCGCCAATGGAATTTGACATATGAGACGGAGAATTGTTTGGAGCGAAGCGCTTCTATCTTCCAAAGTCAATGTGGATAAGAAACCGTATGTTGCAAGAACGGTGATCATTTCACATGGTAAGTGGTAAATTTGATTTCCTATATCACGGATTCTTTTCAACTCATGGATTCTTGTGAACAGAAGTTGAAATCTCCTAGGACTTTTTGTTTCTCCACGAATGATCGCTGTGGTATTGAGTTGCTGTCTCGTGACTTCAAAAAAAAGAAGTTGAAAGGCGTTGAAAAAGTGAACATTGTAGTGAATAGAGGACCAGAGCAAGTATATGGGTCCGAATGTGATAGCTGCCAGCACTTCTCCTCCATTCACACGCAGTGCCATTCTTCTAGTGAGCGAGTGAATGTTCAGGTATAAAATGTAGAAGATCGAAGTTGTGTACGTGAGAGACACTAACATCGCCAAGACGAACACTGCTTTAACTTTGTATCCGTAACTTTCTCCTTTTATTTTTTCCTCAATATCGACCATGAGTTGGAATTTGCGAATTATAGTTTTGGTTCTGGAAAGCACAATAAATACTACTGTGATTGTCGGAAGCCATGTGATGAATGAAAATAGAAACATTTTTCTCTCTGAAGTGCTTGAGCCTTGATCATAGTCCGTCGCTATATGATACATCGCCATGACACCGACGTAGGAGTAGGGCACGACGAGCAACGCGGTGAGGGAGTACTGCGCAACAGCCCAGATACCGCCTCCATCGAGGAGCGGGACTCCGGATATTATCAGTGAGAAAAATGCTATTTTTCTGAAGCTAAAACTTCTAAAAACGTTCATCTTTTTCGACGAGACAGTATCATGCAGTAGAATTGCATCCAATGTAGCGTTTAGAGAAAAAGTATATGTTTTTCCACCTTAGTCATCAATACGTTAGAAAGTTTTCTGACCATCTAAATTATTAAATATTTAATGTAATGAGATTGTTAGAAATGGCAATCGCATTTATTTGTCAATTGCTGAAAGTGACAATTTAGATATTAGGAAAACATTCTCTCGTGACATGTCATTTAGGATTATTAGTTTATTGTATAATAGTTTCCTTTTTAGGAGCATTTATTTAATTAATTTTAAACCTGTCAAATGAATTCAGAGATATTTGTGTTTAAAAGTACTTAGTTTTTTTTATTAATGAACGGTTGAGTCACCTTTCTACGACAATTAAAGTTGTTATAATTTCAACTAGTTTTGACCAATCTCGATAAGTCATCATCCGAAATTTAAAGCTATTCAGGGCGGTTTCATAGTCAAATAAAAAATAAATATATAACACGTTACAATTATACACGAACAATGCCATTAACAATGTGTCATTAATGGTGAGTGGTACCGGTACAATCACTAGGGACGTTGAGTCAAATTTGAATTAGGTCAAAACATAGTTGGTGGCAACTTCAACAATTTGATTTGCACAGAAATGTGCTTAAACCACTAGTATTTTTTCTAATCCGGAGGCTTTATCAAAATTTAATTCATTTTCTGTTGGTAATACTGAGGTTTATCTATTTTGTTGCAGTTTAGGATGTTAATTTGTAACTATACGGTACACATATTACTGTTGTGTTGGCTGTTTTACGTATTAACTTGTAGTTATAAGTTTAAAGTTATGTAATAGTAATATTGACAGGGTCGTGATCGATAAAAAATTAAAGTTAGTGTACAGCAATATTCACTAAATTTAAGGTTCCATTATGGAAATAAATAAACAGGGACACAGGAGAGCAGAGAATGTCAAAACTGTAAAACTAGTCGTCCATTACTGCTGCCATTAACAGGAACGCATGTTGCACTTTGGGTGGGAGTTACAATAAACAGAAGCACAGGAGAGCAGAGAATGCCAAATCTGTGTAATTGGTACCATAAACTGTTGTACAGTGTGTGTGTGCGTGCGTGCGCGAGCGTGCGTGTGCGTGTGTGCGTGTGTGTGTGTGTGTGTGTGTGTGTGTGTGTGTGTGTGTGTGTGTGTGTGTGTGTGTGTGTGTGTGTATGTTTGCATGGCTCCCTAGGCTCAGCAGTACGTAGAAATGATATTCAAGTAATAATATGAATTTAATTAATAGGCATGTTTTTCCCTATTCAAATCAATGTTCTAGCTTCAGGAATTACATGATATTAATGGTTTTGTTATTTAAATTTAAGGATTGATTTATCGACTCAATCCCCGCTCTCTGTTCTTGACCCATACGAGGATTATTATTTCGTTTCAATAAGATTAACTTCATCCATTATTTACTGTGGACATAACCTCAAGCAGTGTTTATGGTAACAGTCCAATCGTACGGCTCGAGCCGCCTCACTAGAGCAACTCCCGTCATGTCATCGGAATGAGTTTCATTTACTTACATGCGAAACAGTCTGAGTCATGGCGGTAGAGTCATTCCAGTCGTCGTTTAGTAATTGCATCTTAACGGCACACGTAAATAGGTTGCTTCGGTTCGAAGATGTTACATTTTATATTAACTAAGGTTAGATTAGATTAGATTATTTGAAATGGTGACCATACCACAAGGTAGGTATTTTAAGCCAAGTATGAATAAGGATTGAATGTAAGATGATTGTGGCGCGATCTTGCAGTCTTGTTACTGACTAAGGCTGACATGTTCCTTAGACAGGACTGTAAATTAATAGCCCAACAGCCGATGGCAACTAAGGGACCTACAGTTTAACGTGGAATCCGAACCACGGCCTCTTAATTACGAATTGGTCTAACTATGATGATGGTCTTTGCGGATTAACGTAGTATTCAATAGTGCGGACGTTAATCCACACAAGAGAACACTACACCCACCGACAATCGCTCACAACTAACATTTTGCAATGTCTGATAGTTTTTCCGCCGCAACTATTACAGAATAACAGATTATGCAACCACTCTGAAATAAAAATATTGTTTTTTTGATGATTTTGTTTGAATGTAAAATATCAGTTTTACGGTAAAACTTGTGTTTAAGACAACTTGATATGAGGTAAGTATTAAAAAAAAATTAAAGTTAGTGTACAGCAATATTCACTAAATTTAAGGTTCCATTATGGAAATAAATAAACAGGGACACAGGAGAGCAGAGAATGTCAAAACTGTAAAACTAGTCGTCCATTACTGCTGCCATTAACAGGAACGCATGTTGCACTTTGGGTGGGAGTTAAAATAAACAGAAGCACAGGAGAGCAGAGAATGCCAAATCTGTGCCAGTGTGTGTGTGCGTGCGTGCGCGAGCGTGCGTGTGCGTGTGTACGTGCGTGTGTGTGTGCGTGTGTGTGTGTGTGTTTGCATGGCTCCCTAGGCTCAGCAGTACGTAGAAATGATATTCAAGTAATAATATGAATTTAATTAATAGGCATGTTTTTCCCTATTCAAATCAATGTTCTAGCTTCAGGAATTACATGATATTAATGGTTTTGTTATTTAAATTTAAGGATTGATTTATCGACTCAATCCCCGCTCTCTGTTCTTGACCCATACGAGGATTATTATTTCGTTTCAATAAGATTAACTTCATCCATTATTTACTGTGGACATAACCTCAAGCAGTGTTTATGGTAACAGTCCAATCGTACGGCTCGAGCCGCCTCACTAGAGCAACTCCCGTCATGTCATCGGAATGAGTTTCATTTACTTACATGCGAAACAGTCTGAGTCATGGCGGTAGAGTCATTCCAGTCGTCGTTTAGTAATTGCATCTTAACGGCACACGTAAATAGGTTGCTTCGGTTCGAAGATGTTACATTTTATATTAACTAAGGTTAGATTAGATTAGATTATTTGAAATGGTGACCATACCACAAGGTAGGTATTTTAAGCCAAGTATGAATAAGGATTGAATGTAAGATGATTGTGGCGCGATCTTGCAGTCTTGTTACTGACTAAGGCTGACATGTTCCTTAGACAGGACTGTAAATTAATAGCCCAACAGCCGATGGCAACTAAGGGACCTACAGTTTAACGTGGAATCCGAACCACGGCCTCTTAATTACGAATTGGTCTAACTATGATGATGGTCTTTGCGGATTAACGTAGTATTCAATAGTGCGGACGTTAATCCACACAAGAGAACACTACACCCACCGACAATCGCTCACAACTAACATTTTGCAGTAACATTTTGCAATGTCTGATAGTTTTTCCGCCGCAACTATTACAGAATAACAGATTATGCAACCACTCTGAAATAAAAATATTGTTTTTTTGATGATTTTGTTTGAATGTAAAATATCAGTTTTACGGTAAAACTTGTGTTTAAGACAAGCTTGATATGAGGTAAGTATTAAAACTATGAATTTTAACAACTAATTAAAGAGGTTAGTAAAAGATAGCTATTATATCCTAAATTTTAAATTACAAAAAACTTCGTTATTGATCGTATTGCAGGCCTACCCCAAATAATCCTCGAGGAATACTAAACGAAAGATAACGAGGGTACATTCAAGTGGAGCTGGTCAGCAAATTTGAACGGCGACATTTTAATCTTGCAACATTAAAGTGGTTTACGGTACTTAATCTTACTCATTAAATATTTTCTACGACAGAAGTTTTAAAAGCTTTACCCCGCCTGTGTTTGAGTTAAACTTTGCCATTAAGCATTCTCTGACGTTTTCCCCTACTTTTTGACGATTGTCTATTTACTGGATAGTAAATAAATTCCATCATATTTTCGTAGTAACATCTATTTTATATTTTTGGTTCTCTATGGTAACGACGCACGATCGGATTTTAAGAGATTTCAATTTTAATTTAGTAACCTGTAAAAGTATACATTTTAACAATTAAAAATAACTATTTCAGTGTTTTTAAAAAGCCAAAATTATCTTTTAACAAACATACTATTCAACTATTAAAAAAACTATATATTTGGTTATCTTATTTTTTTGTCACAAAATCAATATAGTTACAATTTTTCATGAAGAAACCAATTTTGCTGCCTACAGCATACTAATTTATTGATTCATCCATACTTTTTACACCGCTTTAAACACACGAGTGTGTTACTAGTAAGCGAAGTCTAGTATCCATAATTACCCTTTCAGGTAACAACATAAACTAAACCTGCCACCACCGAAAATGAATTCCTTACAAAGAAACGAATGCAACACGAATGTTACAACTAAAGATCTATATTACAGTTTATACAACAAGCCTTCTATAGTATGTCTGTTTCAAAAGTAATTATCAACGATGAAGATTTATATCAGAGTTTTGCGTTTCTTATTTAATGTTGATTTTATGTAAACTAATAATTATTGAATCGTGTACCTTGCCATAACCTTGGAAACAGTTCAGGGTCATTTATAAGCTTTTAAGCTACTTAATAAGACACAATTGGTTATAAGAGCTATATAAATCAATAGTATTTAAACACTATAAGTATATCTAAAACGATTTATGAGAACTCTCTACGAAATTATATTTGTATTGGAATTCGTTTTACCCTGTATATTTTTGAAAACCCTTTCCTGTTTTAGTTGGTATGCCTCAATATTTTATTGTGATGTAGTGAATTTATTTGTGAATTTAATAGAAAGAGATTTCAGTCTGGTTTTTGCTATGTTTAATTTCCTCCAAATAGAGATTTCTTTTTTTATCAATTTGGTTTTGGATTTCCACCTTACATACTTCTAGCTATTACGGCTGCGTATTTTTTTTAACTAAATAAACTAACTATTTATTGGTATTTTGCCATTGAATAAACCCTATTTGAGAAATATATACAGAAACTACATCAAGAGTTCAGTGTGGACGGTAGTGCGGGATCCACCCTACACCCTATTTTCTAGTCAAGCTCCTGACTAGAAAATATTTCAAGGGTGAATGGGTTAATCCATCTGTATTTATTACTTTTATTCTCGAATTTATCAGCGCAAAAATCCGAACACATTTAATCAATGGATAAGTTATAACACATTGGTTCTGCTGAAATTACCTTATAAAACATTTCCAATTTCATTGTTATTTATTTTGATTTTCCGGTACTAAAATGTGAAAAAGCACTTAACAGAAGAGAAAGAAAATATGAATCTTCATCCTTTTAAGCGGATTGAATTAAAAAAAAGCATTGAAAAAAATAATTTACTGAATGTAAAACGTTATTAAAAGTCAAACACAGTGAATTTCTATAGAAAATCTTTTTTGTCAAAAGTGCAGGATATATCCCATTGATATGTAAAGTTTAGGGTCTGAGACCAATATAAGGCAAACATAAAACAATGTCTCGCCATGATAAAGCGCAAGCAGGTGGGGAATTTCCACGCCCAAACACCGGCCTGTAGATTCACACGCAAAGACGTATAATTGTAGTACGAGTGGGAAAGGAGGAAGTAGAGGTCTCGCTGAGATATGGTTAGTATTCTAACGAAGTTCTGAAATCATAGCGGACTTCCTTTAGGGTTTAGCGAATTTACTAAAGGAAATTAGGTTATTTACGTAATCCTCTTATAGGGTAGCAATTAAGACTAAACCTCTATTTTAATTTTTAAACTACAATAGAAGAAAAGTTCACATATGCTTACTGATGATAGTAACGCACACATCTGTCCAATTACCGACCGGATAACTTCTTTTTGGGGATGGTCAAAATTCTTAACTAGCAGTCAGAACAAAATTCTTAAATGGCAGCGTATGTCGAGTTTGGTATCAAATTTAAGGTCTCGCTTAGCAGAGTGCTATAACGTAAACCTGACTTCAAAAGTTGCATTCATTCAGTAGTTATATATTAGCTGTTTGAGTTTTATAACTATTGAACAGTGTAAATTAATTAAGTATTACAAGTAAACACTAAATTTTAAGTACCTGTGATAAAAGTAAGTGTTCAAAATTTCCCTTAAACATCGTCTGGCAATTTGGTTATCAAATCTAGGAATAACTCTTCATCAATAATTATTACCAATAACACAACTAATGTTAGAATGTGTGATTGGCTCTTTGGGTTTTCCACAAATTGAACTTTGACTGCAATAGTTGTTATCTGTAATTTTGTTAGGAAATGTTAAAGGTAGCATTTCAGTTGCACTGAAGCTTTCCGCTGGTTTAGTTTAGCTATGATGGGAGGGAACATTTTGAATACTTACTTTGATCATAGGTACTTAAAAATTAGTGTTTACTTGTTATACTTAATAAATTTATACTGTTCGATAGTTTAAAATTCAAACAGCTATAACTACTGAATGAATGCACCTTTTGAAGTCCGATTGGCATTGTACTCTGCTAAGTAAGACTTTAAATACGTTACCAATCTCGACCTACGCTGCTACTTAAGAATCTTTTCGGACTCATTGTGGATAGTCCCCTTAAGGGGTTATCGGGTTGGTAATTGGGCAGATTTGTGCGTTACTATCACCAGTAAGCATGTGTGAACTTTGGCAATTTTGTCTATTAAAAACAAAAAAAAATGGACCCAGACTTAATTGTCACCCATGTATATAAGAGGGTTCATCCATCTAAATTCGAGGTTTTTATCATTATCGAATGATTTGAATTTTTTAACTTTAGATAAATATTAAAAAATGTACCGTGAAAGGTTTGGATCGGCTATTATGAAAAATGAGGAAAATTCCTTGGATACAGGTCTACCCAGGATTATAGTCCTGAGCTAAAGCTATTGTTTCACATATATGTGTGCGTGTGTGTATGTGCACACAAGCAATTAATTAATTAAATATTTGTTCAATGACAAATATAACTATTGGTTATTATTAAAGACGAGGAAAATTCCGAGGGTACGGGTCTACTGCGGAGGGAAAATTTAAGCTATTGTGTCATTTTAAACATATTCTGCAAAATATATTTAACGTCTTAAACGTTTGTGTTGGATTAGATTAGCGTATTGAAGTGGCAACCATACCAGAAGGTAGTTTCGACCTAAAATTAAGGGAATCACGTAGGTATTATAAGCCATAAATGAATGAGAAATGAGTGTAAAATGATTGTGCGTGATCTCGTAGTCTTGTTACTTACTAAGGCTGACATGTTTCTTAGATGGGACTGTTAATTAACAGCCCAACAACAGATGGCAACTAAGTGACCTACAGTTTAATGTTCGTGGAATCCGAACCACGGCCTCTGAATTACGAATTGGTCTAATTATGGGGATAGTCTTTGAGGATAATGTAGCATTCAATAGTGTGAACGTTAATCCACACAAGAGAACACTACACCCGTCCATCGCTCACAACTATCCACAACTCGTGAACTCAAGTAACTGGATTGCAGGACATCGCCACCGTCCCAGTCAATATATTATATTGGCACTTTGTGTTATATTGATCTTTTTGTGAGAAATCGTATTTATAGTGTATTGTAAAGAGGACGTAGGCCCATACACGCCTTCGCCTTAAAGTGACCTCTCTCTGTCACGTATGACTCGCTGCCACCGCACACCGCGTTCACTGGAACCTGAACATCGTCAAGGTCGCCTAACCACAAACGCAAACTACAAAACACATAACTGATACTTGTTTTACCAATACACCAAGTGGCAAAATAATCGCTAAGGTGAGATGAGAAAACAGAAGTACGATAACGTTAGGTAGATAAATAGAATTACTTCTGGGAATTAAAGCTAAAGGTTTTTTATAGATTCACTAATTGTTTTGGCCTCAAAATAGTTTTGTTTACGTTTTCAATTCTTTGTTCTCATAATTTTTTTTCCAGTAATACTTTTACAATTTAACTGTTAGGATTGCATTCGTTTATATGGTCGTATTCCTAAACTGCTGTCACATATAAAATACGTTTTACTGTTGTATACTAAAACCTTACCAAAACATAACATTTATTGCTGGTTTAATCTCGGTCACTTAAATTTTCTAGTGAAGTTGTTTTATCTGAATATAATAATTTATATTTCACATTAAATTTATCGTATTAATTTCAAAACACAGAGATATGATGGTATATGGAATAAACAGTATCAGTGGACTGACATATATTTTCTCCCTTAAGTTAATTTAAACGACAATCTTTAATAGAACCATGACATTATTTAACGTTTATCTAAATATCATTTAAAATTGTTGATAATTATTTAATTTTAATATTTTTTGTTAAAAACATAACATCATCCAATTTCTGAAAATAACAAGAGAAAAAAATTAAATTGATTGGTAGAATTTCACGGGGGGGGTATCCCCCCTATACTCTTTTTTTATAATTGCCAATCAGGGAAATATAAATCTTGAATTTAGAAATTATCTTATGACCAGGTATTCAAATTAAACACAGTAAAATCTGTTAAATTCTTTATATTGAAAAATTGATATTCCTTTTATAATTGTAACTGGTCTTACTGTAAAATAATAGAACAGTCTTACTTGATTTATACTGGATTCGGCTCGATCTTAGCTGAGCAGTGGTTATTGGAAGAAGAATAATCTTCTTGAATCAGAAATCAGAAAGCTGTTTTATGTCTGTAAACAAAACAATTCAAATAATACTTAAGCATTTCACATAATAATCCTAATCATTTTGGATTTAAGATCCCAAAAATCATTTAAAAGAAGTTATACAAATCAAACATGTGGCAACATAATTAATTTCCATTATTTCACCAATTATAAACTTTCTACATTAAAAAATTACTTTTAAATTAGTTTTTGAAACAGTTGAAATACTTAGATTGATTGATAATACAGTAGTTTTATACATTTCAATTTTAATTAAATACATTAAATAATACTTTCTTTACTTACAATTTCTACATACAGCCATTTCATTTTCAACCATCAGCTTCAAGTGGTTAAGTTAGTGAAAATTTTATTTAACATAAGCCAACTTCCTACTTCCAGGAGTACCAACTTGAATAATCGTAAGTATTTATCTAACTTACATCCATTACATATATATAATATATTTATTTTTTTGTAATGTTAATTTCAATAATAATATAATATCCTGTATACCCCTTGACATTCCAAGATTTTTTGAGTGATTTTTTTGGGTGATGTGACCTTACACTGCATACCAAGTTTCATGGAAAACTGTTGGGAAATAAGTAAGAAATGGATTTTTAATACTCTCCATAAGAATAACATTTATAGCTCTCAGACAATGTACTGAGTTTACCACGAACATTAAATTTAACCTTTCTCTGAAACTGCTAGTCGTAATGATTCAAAAGTCTAATTTGTTTAGTTTTTAAACTGGTTTCAATGGTGGTAGTCAAATTATACTCTACCTGTATTTTTCACAGAAAAAATATTTTTTTTACTTTTAAAAGTCCATAACTTTTAAACCCCGGGTTTTGAGAAATGTGGGTGGTGTCATTTTGTATATCTCATAAAGGACTATAAATCATATAATTATCATCAAATATGAGTATAATCATCAGAGCCGTGTTTGAGAAATCTTTATTTTACGTGTTTTTTGGGGGGTAGTAGGGGTAAAATAAGACTTAGGATAATAAGTTCAAGAAGCTGTGACTTGAGAAACGACCACAAGTGCATTGAGGTAAAATGAAAATTTAACATCAAAACCTAAAGGAAATAAAAGGGTTTTCCCCGCAGAAGCCGTCCGCCGAGCATGCAGCATTCACCTTGTGTGCTGACGTCACACGTTTCCCACTGTTGACAGTCCTTTGTGACACTCGCTGTTCAGATGTGCATTATCGACTTTATCGCCTCTCTACAACTTTGTTATTTCGATCGAAGACAATTCGACCACCGGTTTGTGTCGATATATCTACGAGTTTTATAGCTTTATAGCAATTTAACTCTACATAAATGTGTTATCATGAGGAAAATTGGCTTCTAATTTCAGCAACATGCAATGATAATATCTGTTGTAAAAATGTTTAAATTAAAATCTTAATACCTTTTATATTTTTTAATTATATCTTTGGAAAATTACATATATATTTCTCAATCTATCTTATAAATAAAATTAGAGTTTTTTCAGTACATTTGTTGGAATTGTGAGCGATATTAGCCACATTTTTACTGCACATATGATCTACTCGTACTATAGTGAATTAACAGAAACAAATAGGCCAAACAGCTGTAATTAAAAAAATTGTATTTACAATCTGTCCAGAATGGCAAGAACAATAAGTAAATAAATGTGATTAATTCAAAGATCTATGGTTTGTTGAACACCGCTGTGCACACTACCATATTAACTATAAAGTAAAGGGAAAATTAATTATAAAACAAGATCAAGTACATTATGTATTTTCAGTTTATATGTACACTGACTGTTGTTCAGAAGGTTTAATGCTAGATAGCTCGTGTGTTCTTTTATTTTTCACTAATAAGTTTGACTAAATTTAGCCCTCCAACGGTTCTCTATTTGACCCCTTGAGATTCACCTCTTTTTGGCACTTTTGCAGACTCTTACTAAAAAATTCACGTAAAATAGTAAAAATATAGTAACTATGACATATTATACACCATTTTAATCTATGTTAAATTATCTATAAGAAAATAGTAATATGTTTTATTTTTATTTTGGTTTTGTTGGGTGTATCCAATTGAAAGTGATAAATTCTTTTTAAGATTTCTCATAGTTTGCTCTCCCACAAAACACAGCAAATAAATACCAGTCAAAAATTGAAGATAGCCAAGTTTTTCAAAATTTAATTAGAAAAATACAAATATATAGTTTTATACACTTAAGTCACTGCTATTATTTTAAATTTGTGAAATTAACATCAGAACACCATACAAACGCGACGAGAACGTGTAACGCCACCATTGTAAACAAAGCGACATAACCACGCAACTGAAGACCGATGTTTTAACTAACAAAGAACTCTGACTCATACAGTAAACAAAACGAAACATAACTCGGCGGAAAGCGTATAATCTGTAGAAACCAATGATACTATATTCAATGTAGTTTTAACCCAAAATGTATTCACACCATTACTGTTTGTAAAAGCTTACCTACCGTCGATTGATCGACGGTGAACCTTCGACGACCGGGCGTGGCGTCGATTAATCGACGGTGAACCTTCGACGACCGGGCGCGGCGTCGATTAATCGACGGTGAACCTTCGACGACCGGGCGCGGCGTCGATTAATCGACGGTGAACCTTCGACGACCGGGCGCGGCGTCGATTAATCGACGGTGAACCTTCGACGACCGGGCGTGGCGTCGATTAATCGACGGTGAACCTTCGACGACCGGGCGTGGCGTCGATTAATCGACGGTGAACCTTCGACGACCGGGCGTGGCGTCGATTAATCGACGGTAAAACCGTTCGAGGGTTAAAAATTTCTTCTTGAACAAAAGCAATTTTTGGGGTCATCGACGTACCATGAAGCATTGCACTTTTTTATGTTTTATGTTTATATCGTTGGATTATTTCAATATTTGAATTTGAGGCGTCGATTAATCGACGGTGAACCTTCGACGACCGGGCGTGTACTGCTACTGTATTCCAGCTACTGTACTTGGAGGTCACGAATCGTGAATCGTTAATCGTTAAAACGATGTTCGGTGAATAGGATATTCTCTGGTGTGGATTAACGTCCGCACTATTGAATCCTAAGTGCATCTGCAAATACTATATTCATAATTAGACCAGTTAGTAATTCAGAAGAAGTAGTTCGGACTTCACGTTGAACTGCAGGTTCCTTAGATATGCCATTGACTGTTGGGCTATTAATTAACAGTTCTGTCTAAGGAAAATGTCAGCCTTAGTCCGTAACAAGACTACAAGATCGCGCTACAATCATCTTACACTCATTTTTCATTCAGGTCAGGTAGGTCCCTTAGGTATGCCATTGACTGTTGGGCTATTAATTAACAGTTCTGTGGAAGAAACGTGTTAGCCTTAGTCCGTAACAAGACTTCAAGATCGTGGCACAATCATCTTACACTCATTTTTCATTCATACTTGGTTTAAGGAGAGATTGCCATTTCAGTAGCTAACTATCTAGCTATTTGCTTTCCCTCAAATTACGAATCGAAAATAAAAAAAACAATCAAGGGCCTTTTAAATTGGATACAGTAAATGGCAGCATTTTAAACAATCTCTCTGATATCGCTCTTACGATAAAATCAAGAACTTTAACTGTTTTTTAAAATTTACTTTGGATTTTAGTGATTTTTAACTTTAATATGAAGTGACAAAAATGTCTCTTTCACTATTATTTTGACTGTTAAAACGAACCATTTTATATGAAGTCATCAGTGTGGAATAAAATACTGATATATACGCACATAAATTAAATACCTTTACTGTGATTAAATATGAATTTTATTTTAGTGTTGTGGAGTAAAACAGTTAAAATAAAAACAGACGGAAAAGCACGTTTATGTGACTGGTATGGTCTAAATGTAGTGGGTACCGCAGCCGAACACTAATTCTACAATGTGCAATCCTGCATTGTATACAAATACTACATCGAAGTAGGGAAGTGTTGTGCTTTTGTATGCCAGACAAGTAGGGTAACACTTGTTTACATGTGAATAGAAGGCCCGAGGATTTGTAAAAGGCAATCCGTTTTCTGAACCTGGTCAGTGTAAATATTATTCTTTCCACCACTAAAAGTTTAATTATTTTATATCAAGGACTTTAATTTAAATAGACATGTGATTTTTAACGAAAGAATGATGAATTTTAAGTGAATTTTTAAACACTTGTGGATACTTGAGTTTGTGTAATTTTATAAATACACTTTTACAAAACTGTACGTCGCTATTTAACTGAAAGACTTGGGAAGCGCGCTGGTCTGGGGCTTGGGTGCTATGAACCTATGGCTTTTCGCTAAGTGATACTGTCACAACCCAATAGGTTTAGCCTGGAGTAATGTGTAAAAAGGCTATGGGTGTTGGCCTAGAAGACAAAGTCCTGGGATGAGAATAGGGACAGTAAATATAAACAGTTTAAATATATTTAACCTCATACTTATTTAAAGGTATGATGTTTAAAGGGTATTTTAGATTAATAGTATGAGATTTTAAATAACACTGTTTATGGAAAAAAAGAGTTTACATATCTCTAATGAAAGAGTGCAATTTGTCTCCCATATAGACGGTATTGACAGCAAGTTGTGTGTGTGGGGGAAGGGGTGGAGTAAATGGCTATGACTCACTGTTCTCCAGGAAAACGTGTTAGACGGTGAATCACTGTCGGGAGAATGCTAGAATACGTTTTAGTAAAATAAGAAATGTTTATATAAAATTAAAAGCGTTACAACCTGAAAATTCGTTTTATATAGTTTTAACACAGATCTAAAGACACCTCTTGTTTGTAGAGCATAAAATGAACTAGCTATGACATATATTGTAGTGCGATGTTGTTGGTACCATGTAGGTACTTTGTTTTCATGTTTGAAGAGGATACTGTCTAAAAATTACATTTAACAGTTCCTGAGAAAAGTATTCAAAATAAAATGGTGGCTCTGAGAGTAATACAGAACTTTCAGACAGTTTATGTTCTTTTTTAAATTTAATACTAACATAGGAACAATCCCTAGAAAGGTCCAAAACACACTGTAGACCGTTTTGAAAGATATTAAAAATATTTTGTTACAGACTTTGCTGAGGTGAAATATAAATTACCTTCCATACAAACAAGTAATTTTAAGAAGAAGAACTTTAAAGAAAAAGATTAATGAATAATGTGAAAAGAAGCCAGAATACCACAATGATCAACGTAACACTTTGGTGGCAGTAATGAAGTCTTTTAATGAACTTCAAAAACCTCATATCCTTTCACAGAGTGCAAGAGGTGTTTATAAACAGACCGACTAGTAGCTCATTTGCTGAGGATTAGTCTCAAGTATCTCTCACACAGAGCTTGGGGCTGGTAATATACGGTATAACTCACTCGCTATCATATCTCTTGGCTCAGGGAATAAAGAAAATATTCATTTACGACCTAATAACAACCGTTTTTCGTTAAAAACAGCTGTTTTAGATAAATGAGTTGAATAGCAAAGGTCGTACTTTTTCTTCCTAGGACTAAACCTATTATTATGATGATTGTTTGAGTCCTAGGCCGCAAAAGATCATTGTTGATGATACTTTTGATTCGAGGTCAGCATACGATTGTAAGTATTCGTAAAGTAATTTCAACAATCACTAACTATTTTTTGTATATTATGGACGTTCCGGGTATCGACTGTGAAACTGGTAATCGAGTATTATATTGAACTATCGAATGTTTGAGATAAAAGTATCGATTATAATAACTAACACTGACATAACCTAAAAAACAATCAGGAATCAAAAAATAACTGATACAAGTACTTACGTTGTGGCAGTTTCATAACAGCTAATTATTCTAAAACGATAAAAATGGCGGAGAACTATTGATACTCTAGATCGGGTAATAATTCATATTTTACAAGGTTTTTTCATTTTATTTGCAGTATGAGGAAAATATAGTTCATCAAACAACCCAAAATTGGCTTTGATATATACTCGCACACTGACATTTTCTATAATAATGTGTATTTTCCTTTCTTTCATCTCTATCGTAACAGTAACAAGTTATTGTATTAAAACTATAAAATGTTTATCGTAATTTAAAACCTTCACAAATAATTTTTTAAGAGTTTTTCGTAGAATTATATAAAATAAATCAATAATTATTGATAGGTCGTATTGGATTGTTAATTTTTCCCTCTTGGTTAAAAAGAATGAATCACTTGCTAAGGTGCGAACTCGGTGGAAAAACTTGGCCACGGAGTTTAGCAACGTTTCAGATTTACGATTGTAGTGGTCAAAGTTTGCTGAGCGAGTTTATTTCCGTGTCCAAATCCACAGGGAGGAACTTATTTGTCGTCACGGACTTATATCGATCGGTAAGTGGCAGCCCAGCAGTCTGGAACTCTGACACGAACATGGCTGGCTTGTTGTCTCTTAAATTTGTAATGATGTTAAGAGTGATTTCTGGACGTGTTTGTTGGAATTGAAATTAAAAAGAAATTTCAGATTGGTCCTTAATAAAATCTGAATAGTACCTTTGAAGTTTTAATTAGTTAGTTAGCTACTTAAATTGTAACCTATCAAGGTATTTTAAGCCAAATATGAACGAGAAATAAGTGTAAGATGATTGTGGCGCGATCTTCTAGTCTTATTACTGATTAAAGCTAACATGTTCATTATACAGAACTGTTAATTAATAGCCCAACAGTTGGTAGAATTTCTAGGGGACCTACAGAACGTAGAATCCGAACCACTGGCTCTGAATTACGAACTGGTCTAATGAAGAGGATGGTATTTTTTTATGGACTTAGATTAAACATAGGAACGATACCTCAAAAAGTTGGCAGAGAGATATGAAACATACTGTACATCTACCGCAGTGTAAATAGTACGGACTTTAATCCACACCAGGGAATATCCTATCCACCGATCATCGCTACAACTATCCACAATTCGTGACCTCCAAGTAGCTGGATTACAGGAAACGCCACCGTCCCAGTGAATGTCTTATTATGCACGTTACTCTCTTCATTGAGCTAGTTATCAATTATCCTCATCAAATTTTAGTAACAAAAACAATAAGTAACCTCATAAAACGTACACACACACGCGCGCACACGCACACACACACGCATACGCACACACACACACACACACACACACACACACACACACACACACTAGTATATTATTTTTTGTGTCCATGGTACGATTACATTATATATTTTTTCGTACTCCTCTCAAAAATAAAACGCCCACGGTATAATCGTGATTACAATCTGCTCCTCTCTCGATTGGCTTATTTGTTCAAATTAAACCGACTTTCGCCGTTTCAATATTAAAGCGGATATTGGATGGACGGGGCTCTCTCATTACAGGGAACAGTTCCCGGGGAACGTGCCCGCAGAGTAGCTGTTACCTGGAACCGGTTACGTATACGAACAGTTGGTGTCCATTTTATTTTTTTTAAGAGTTAGCAGTTGTCACGGTCGTGGGTTTTGTTTTATATAGTCGTTTTAGAATGTCTACCAATTAAGTTGGAATGTGACTATTTTTTTTATTCTTCACATGGTCTGCATTACCACACTAAAACAGTTTTATGTTTACTAAACCTTATTTTTCCTTAATTTTATGCTTGCTGTACCGTAGTTTTGCATAAGTACAAAGGTAAAAAATGTATGAGTCTTTTATAATACTTGCCGAATCTGGTTAGGTATTTTAATTAATTTAACTCCATTATTCTCTGATTAAGCAACTAATTGAATGATTGTATTTTCCATTGGTATGAGTCTATTTTTCTTCATTACCTCTGCGTCTAATTATCTATTTTCTAGATATTGCTCTTGTACTGTTTCATGAGTTATTGATGGGTTTTTATCATCGTTTCGAACATTTTTCTATGCGGGCTTTTACATACAGAATTCGTGGAATTATTCCTTGTTAAGATAATAGAACTTTTTACGAAGTAAGTGTATAAGTTATATTATTTTATTTTTGACACTAATTTTTAATTATACTCGCAAAATGATGGAATTCATTGCATTTTTACGTACAAAACTAAAATTTATAAAACAACGTGTACGGTTTTATGAGTGTGAGGTATTTAAAAGTTTCATTTTCTCACGAAACCTTCGTTAGGTAAGCAACTGAATTAGCCGATAATATTTCTTCTATAAATAAATAAAAACAAAAATATTAAAAACCGCCCATTTGCAAAATTAAGGCTCCGGTCTACCCCTGCCGCTTGACCGAAATGCAAGGGTTTACAAAAAGCCGTTTTTCTCTTTTAATACTGAGGGTAGAATCAAAGTTATTATGCCATATGAAAGAGAAAGAAATTTTGTAGTCTGGAAGGTGTATTTCATTTTGATATTATTGACACAACACTTAGTAGAAAAAAAGACGAAAGCGGTGAGGTTGAGGCGGCGCGTTTCCACTCACTGCCAAAAGGCAGCGCCACTTCCTTACTGCGTATTTTCATTTGCAGAGGTTTCCTACGACCCGTTTTTTGAACTTATTATTTGAAATAAAAAGGCGCAGTGAATGGAGCCTAATAGACGAAGAAACGTTCTAGTCTTTGAGCTAAGGCTCGTTTCAAACAAAATTTCCTGTCAATTGTTATAGTTATTCAAAATAACCTGTTTTTCATACATTACAATCAACTACTTATAAGTGTTGTGTCAATAATATCAAAATGAAATGCACCTTCCAGACTACAAAATTTCTTTCTCTTTCATATGACATATTAACTTTGATTCTACCCTCAGCATTAAAAGAGGAAAGCGGCTTTTTGTAAACCCTTGCATTTCGGTCGCGCGGCAGGGGTAGACCAGAGCCTTATAATATTCCTTTAATTAATTAATACCCATTTAACCCTCCGAGTGCCGGCGCTTTTGAACTTAATTTGTATTTTTTATTTATGTTTTACTTTGTAAGTCATTTCTTACTTATCCAAAACAATGTTTCAACGTGTGTTAATTACGTTGAGCCAACATAGAAACGTAATCTGTGCACAACGTCGTTAGACGGGCTTAGCATCCTCCTTGCTGTATCGTAAACAGTGGTTGAGGTTCCTCGTAAGCCTACGATGCCCTCTTGTCTTGTGTTTATGAATACCTCACATTTACATTTTACCTCACCTTGGGTGGTAATTACTATAAATTATAAAAATACAATGGTTCTCTCCGTGTTTATTTAACAGTTTTATCTACAATCATTGCAAAATTACCAATAGAGATACTGAAAGTTACACCATTAAGAGGCTCATTATTGAACAGAAATTGAAAACCGTTGAATTTTGAGTCCTTAACCATACAGATTTTTCATAACGATACAGGTTCTAGAACAATCAGAGCTCAGCTTTGATGAAATTAATGACTTTATGGATATTATGAAATGCAAAATCAGCTGATTTTTTTATGAATATAGTGCGTTTTAGTGGCTAACCTTAAAATATTTATTAATTTTTTAATATTTTTTTGTTTTCTCAAAGTCGTATAAATTTTAACTATTTTTACGGGGTTGTTTTCATTAGAGGTCCATAATTTATGGAATATAAAAAATGTAAACATGGAGTAGAAACTACATATAAATACGCGTTGATTGAAGTAGAACACTAGTTATTGGTATTCATGTCGGATCGCAACTGGATAATGGCAGTGTTGAGAGGCCAGCGGCGAGGAAGGGTTGGACCTGTGAACTGGCGTCACGTCACCTCACGCAACCAACCACTGCGAACTGGTTTTGAGTTCAATTTGGTCTTCAGATAGTGAGATTTCAAGCATTTAAAATGTCCAATAATAAATATTACTATACGTTGCAAATGAGGGTCGAAAAAAGGAGAATAAATCATAAATAACATCATGTTATTAAAACATGATTTTCGATAGTATTAGCAAATCAATTCCCATTAAAACTTCATATTTTAGTTTTTTATTCAATATAATATTCTATAAATACTTCTTAAAAATTAAAAAATTTTTTGATCAGTATAAAATAAACCATAATTATCATATGTGAATAATAATTTACACTTTCGTAAACTTATTTATTAAATTCGATAATTAAAATAGATATGTTTATATGATCATGAATATTAAATAATATCGTTGATTATTAAAGTAATAATTAATTTATACTAA
Source organism: Nephotettix cincticeps (assembly GCA_023375725.1). NCBI lineage: Eukaryota > Metazoa > Arthropoda > Insecta > Hemiptera > Cicadellidae > Nephotettix > Nephotettix cincticeps. Next base: position 23,785,492 of record CM041786.1, on the reverse strand, counting down.
AGTAACATCTTTAAAATTCAAGCCAAAACCTCAAAAATAAAATTTGATTTTTAAAATCTCTAATATATTTTTCCCGAACCTCATTTCAAATTCGATGTATTCCTCAATATGTTTATATCGTATATTGAGGGTCTCCGGTTCTAATCCAGACCCAGTCCATATTTGTAATTATTGGGCTACTAGTGCTTTGGATTTCTAGTAAATGATACTGGTAAAAACGTTAGGTAGTAACAAAACCAGGGTTTAAGCAGTTTTCGATAAAAACGTTAAAAATCCCACTTGCGTTTATAAACAAAATAATATTTACATAACACTTTTTTCAATATTTTATTATTGCACAACACAAAATTATACATTATCGCCCTCTCCCTCAGATTTCACAATGATTATAAAATTTCCTTGAGTTTCAGTTTTTAGTTGAAGTGAATTACATCGTCCTGTATTTAACTATCCACCCGATACTCATTTTTGAACTCTTTAATAACCAAAAAAATAACGTAATAACCAGCTCAAAATCGGGAAGTAGATTTCGGCTACCAAACACAAAGGCCGATGTAGTACGTACAAGTTCGCAATCCGTTGTCCTCTCTGATCATCTGTGTTGCCATGACGCTACATCTAACACCCTCCCACACAGGCCTAAAGATTTCTTTAACAACCTTAATTTACTATTTTTTCAATTTTAATTAACACCTGTGGTAGCCAAAGTTTTCGGTGCAGAAAACAGATAACGTTCTTATTGACAACATCGTTGCAGGAATTCTAGGTTTGGAAAATTTAGCAACATTTTAATGTTATTCATACTGAGATGGATTGGAAACAAATTTATTTTCCAAATCTGGATTTTAGGATGAGATAATACTTTGGGGTGTTTAATTAGCCATTCTCATACGGTTTTTTAATTTTCTTAAAACTCACTCCAACATGAACATTGCCTTGGTAGTCCGATACTTGAGCCGCATAATAGAGAATATATTTTACTGCAGCATTACAACATGTATGATATACAGTACACTGAAAAGAACCTTAAAGTTTCCGAAGAAACTCAAATTTGGCCAATAGCTAACTTAACCACAACAATATTTCTTCTTGAAGTGTTTTTCTCAAGATAGGGCTCGTATAAATAGAACTGCTAAATATTTATTTTCTTTGACAACCGAGACTTGCTTGTCTCTTTGCATCCATCTCTCGTGTCTGAGTAGCATGCTTCCCTGCGACAGCTCCATTAGTCCTGATTGATCTAGATTGACGTGGAGATTGAAAATATCAAAATAATTTTAATATTCAATTATTTACAAAGGAAATCATAAATGGCTGAGAATTTTACTTGAAAATGTAATATTATTGGTAGTGGATTTATATTGAATTCTTTGTCCAATAAATGTTGTTTACTTTGGTGAAACAACTATAATAATACAATTTATTTATCTATAATTTCAACAGTCTGGAAATCGCTCATCAACCATTTTATACTGCTGCTTTATTAATTCAAAAGAATTCGGATGATACATTAAATACATAGATCGTTATATGGAAATTTGTTAAAAAACTTAATGGTGGTTTTTTGTTAGCGGAAAAAATAAATTGATTTTTTAATCTGTCAACACCAACTTTCTGAATCATTGGAATTATTATATTGAATTTTTTGTGAAGTGGATCTATAAATTCCTGTAACATGACCAAAAATTAACTTGTAAAATGGTAATAATTTCGCATTCATTTGTCACAATAAGACATAATTCGCATTTCAACTATACACTATTAAATTGTTCCAAAATTCGCTGTTTAAGCGATAATAGATGCTTAATTGTATGTTTAATGACGTATTGCTAAGTAATCTTCTCAGCGTATGAATGAGTTATTAGTTTAAAGTGAAGCGATTTCATTATTCTCCGTGTTCCACGCCACATTTTCCCAACACGCACAATGGATCTGATTACGTCACAACTCTGTCAAGTCGGTATTTCCTTACGATCGGTATCAGCCATTGCCTGCAAGAGTATTAAATTGTAGTATTTTTAATAACGCGACCTTTATAATAGAAACCCACAAATAAACTGGATTAAACGGAATCGTATGACGTATTACTGTTATTTATAAGCACACGCGAAGAAGTAATTGAGGATCATGCGATTCGTGTTGTAAACAGCAAATGGACTCTTATTGGTGGTGAGCCAAAATGTAACAATGCCCTAATCGGTAAAGAACACGTTTAGTAATGCTTTGTGTAATATAGGACTAAATGCATTATCTTTTGAAATAGTGACCTATCCAGGCATTTTAAGCCAAGTATGAGTGAGATATTAATGATCGTGGTGCTATCTTATAGGCTTGTTACTGACTAAGGCTAACATGTTCTTTAAATAATAATTACTAATAATTAATAATAATTATAATTATTATATAGTAATAATTAAATAATAAATGGTAATTATTAGCACTACAGCCAATTGCATCTAAGGGAAGTGGGATTTTAACCACAATTCTTCCTCTGAACTATGAATTGCTCTAAATTGACGATGGGTTTTGCGAATGAACAAAGCAGACAGTATGCGAACGTTAATTAACACCAGGTTTAGTCGCATCAGATCAACCACTTATAACTACCCACAACCAAATAGCTGGTTTACAGGACTGGTATACTGGAAATAGTTTCCCAGTATACCGAGTTCATCAATTTAGAACAAATTTGACCATAAGAATCTTTACATAAAATGTGTTAAGCTGTTTAGTTGCAAACCTCGTTAACTTCTCGACCATCTTTGTTTAAAAATGAGGTATAAGGACTAATGGATTGAGTACAAAAAATTGCCTTGGTTGAAAGTTTTACTTTGAGGTTAAGGTTTTTAAGGATAATTATTTTTCTGCTTTTGTCAAATTGTATCAGTAACTCATTTATTTATCACATATATTCCCCCGAGGGAAGATTAAATATGAAACATAACATGTGTTGATTCATAATTTTTAGCTATAAGACTATACGTATTTAGATTTTTTTTAGCTAAATGTCTTTGTTTATTAAACCAGTTAACGAATGCTCAAGTACGTAGTGAAAATGTGTTCACGGAGTTAAATACTAGATAATCGAGGGTTCACAGTGCCCCAAGGTTTCTATCAGGCGATCTCGAGCCAATTATTGGAAGTTATTACTACTCCACTTACAATTATAATCAATTGCACTCGTTCAAAACACTTTACGACCCTTGGTAGCAGGTTAGGGCCCTTCCACGGTGTTTATCAATTCTGTTTTTCACCTGACGCGCGCATCTCGTCTTCTTTGTGCCGCATAATCTAATCGGTTATCTCTCATATTCTCTGATGTGAAAGACAATTTGCGAAGAAATCAGTTTAGGAGATTGAATATTCATCGTTCTGTTTCGCAAAGCTCGTAAATTATCTCAGACGGGTCGCCTTCCCCTTATCTCCTTGTTTATTTACGCTTTACTAAATCAGCTTCTGATCGTAATTTACACTCGTGACTCTCGAGTTGACGTCTTTGTCGTTGAAATTACATAAATATTGGATTACAATAAATGTTTACAGTGTAATTAATTTTACTCCTATAGGTACGAATTAAATTATAATAATACTCGTAGATATCCTTTTGTATTTCTTTCTTAAATATTAACTAGGAGTAAGCACTGTGATTATGAAGCAGGATTCAAAAATATTAACCTTAAAGAAATAAGTGTCCTGTACCGTCGTTATTTATTTTTTAATTATATATTCTTTTATTAATAGATTACATTTGTTTTACCATAAGTTAAATTATTCTGGTTATGTTAACAATTTAGTATAGTATAATTTATAAATAGGTGTAAAATAAATTATCAATTTGTAGCTACAGTATTAATATTGTTATTCTGAAGTAAAGAATGAGTCTAGCATCGCTCAAAACTAGGGGTTCGACTGCTCATTACTCAGTTTAAAGGGTAAGTTTAAAATACATTTATAAAATCTTCTCCAAAAGGTTTGGAATAATGAAAATAAATAAATTTATCGTGAGTGCTCTCGTTTTCTCGGAGAAGACGAACATAAGTTCCTTGCTTACCGTTACAGAAAGTCAGACATAAATTATTGATATAAGACCCATTTTGGGGTTTACAATATATAAAAGCGGGCCCAAGTTTTCTGCGATGGCGGGAAACGCGCAGTGACGTCTGGCGGCTTAGCCGGTAATTAACGAACCGGATGTCCCCTATCCTGTGCCGGATGTGATCCAATCTTTTAGATGCTCAATGAATTGTGCAATTTGCAACATCAGTTTAAATGAAGTGATTAAATCTAATCTCGACCTCAACTTGTGATTTCAAACTTAAAAGTCTCATTACATTAAAAATGCATTTCCCATTCCCTTCGGGCAGAACGGTCGACGCCTGAGCCCCTCCGGTCTGAACGAAAATCGAGCCTTGTTCACTACGACTGCGCGTCAATTAACGAGTGAAAAAATTAACAGTAACTTTATGAATTATACGTTTTGATTTCTTTGTCCTGTTTCTTATACCTTTAACTGCGTATACAATCACTTTTAGCAAGAAAAAAATTATTACTGTACTTTTTCTCCAGTTCCAAAAGCTGTAGACTTAGAAACAAGTAGGTACTTTTATTTCATCAAATCTTATTTTATTTTCAATTGATTCCTTTATTTCACTTGGCAGATCTACTTCTGGTTACCTGCAGTAATAAATAGTTAATGGTAAATCTTTAAATAATAATCATTATTACTGTATTATTATCATTAATACAATCGCTGAACTAATTGTGCGAACGAGAAAATAATTTACTGTTAATACGAAACATTGGTTACTAAATACGATGATAAAAGAGGACGCCAACACCATCTAGCAGATTAAAAATGAACTAGAACACCTAACGGCGTAAAAAAGAACTACGTCAAAATATAAGCAGGCAACGCACATTGTTTGCTCATAACCGGGACGCACGGCGCACGACATTAGACATCTGCCTAGCGAAGTACGCGGACGTACAGTGTACGTCATTAGACTGGAATGGATTAAACATGTTCCCTAATTTTATGAAAATCTAACATAACTGTTAATTTACTACAGTGCCACAAGAGTGCATTCGATAAAACGTAAAAATAATCAAAAATATTATCATTACAATGTGCAGACGAAGTTTTATTTATATTTATATCTATAAGGCTAAGATTCATTTTTTTGCTGATGCGTGGAAAAGATTGTATTCATTGAAAAGGACACAAAACTCACGCCTGTGTTGTCCTGTATTGTCGCGTTTCCAGTGACCAGCGATGTCGTTCGTTTCGCCGTGGGTGGGAGGCGCGGCGCGGCCGTATCGTAAACATCACAGTTACCTCCGGCACAGTTACTGCCTAGTGACATCGGTTTGGCGTCGTTTGCAGCTGGCATTAGGGTTTCTGTTCCGACAATTCAATTTTTTATTTTATTAACCTACCAATTTTTACGATGTTTCTTCCACAATAAGGTTTATTGTACGTAACTTCCGTTGCTCGACGATGTATATTATATTAGTTTATCCCTGCCCATCGCCTTTCGACATTATGTAGTTATTTTAGTCCATAAGTATGTGATTGGTTTATAGTAGCTTTTTAAAATTCGCTCAATCAGACATTCATTCAATCTTTCAATATCTAGAACTTCAACTCTGCGAAGTATTGCAGAGTTGTTGATAGATAGTACGTACTTAAGACTGATGATAAATTATTGAAAATCCCTCTTTAAATTACGAGGTTTTCTGGTATAAAATGTCACATAGATGGATTTTTTAATTTTACGTCGTTCTTATGGGGTGTAGGTAAAAAGGTATATGTACTTTGTTAACGGAACATTTGAAAAAAATCTTCGAATCAGCTGAAAAACAAAGTGTAGACGCTTATTCATAACTGTTGAATGGGTTAGGTGAGATTAAACTGCAAAGTAATGAAAACATACTTTTTGGTCAATCAAAAATTCTGAATGTAAGTCCTATCGAGTGATGCCATGTCTTAAGACAGTATGTAAACTAAAGTTCTTTATTTAAACACATTACTAAGGGGTGGAATTTTCTAAATCTCAACGAATTTTCACATTTGAATCAAATGTTTTTAAAATAAGATTGTTACACTATAAAAATACTAACAAATGTATTACTGAATGTAGTACATGTAATTACTGAAGATATGGAAATTCGCTTTGGATAAAGGTCTGCTGAGACGGGGGTAGCTTCAATGTTTATTGATGTCCCATGACTAATAAAAGCTTCACCGCGTGGATCACTGATCCTCCCGGAATATACAGTGTGAGGACTATATATATATATTGTGTGAGGATCACAGGAAAGAAGTATATTTAATTTGATCTCGTTTAATCCATAGCGTGTTTGGTCCATACTCTCTCCTCTTTCAATAATAAGGAGGATACGTCCCCAGACAGCACTCTGCGGATTTAAGTTAGGTTTGTTTTTGGTAGTACAGTATGAATATATTTAAGGCGGCATTTACCTAAAAAATCAAACAGTCAAAACATCGAGAGTGAAGAACTTCGATCGATCGCATTCTAGACCACTCGCATGGTCGCCAGCATCTCCGTCACAGTAGTGGTCACCACTATAAAAGTGAAATCAGCAGGATCGTGCTACCGACAGTTAATCGTGAAGTAATGGGCAGTTTACTGCCAGGAAGAGCCAGAGGCCAAAGACGGAGGCTGCTGGAGACACTACTGAATGACTTCTGAACTGCTGCCGCGAGTCCGCGCTCAGAATCACAAGCAAGGTCTCCAACTCCAAACTGGTTTGGTTTTGAGTTTGTGGGACTGTGGGCGCGGGCCAACAACGGTCGCGACTCCCCCCCTCCTCTCTCCCCTCACCCACGTTGGAATTTTGAAGTCCATTACTCACTCCCGGATTTTTTACAGAGCCCGTAAACGCCATATAACACGTCGTGTAATGCGTCGCCAGCTCGGTCAGATGCATGCTTGGGATTTTTTTGTTTTGTTGGTGGATTTGTTCATGATCCCTTGCAGACATCAAGTCAATATTCCTTGTAAACCATGGGTAGTTCAAATGTGAATTATATTTATTCACAGTAAATATTTGATTCACATTGATGTCCGTTATTTGGATAGACAGCTGAGGGGGTTCTCGTTTCCGGGTACAATAAAATGGATTGTTTGAAAATCATCAATGAAACAATCAACGGGAATCACAGCTTCCACGATTCTTTTGCTCGATATTGCAGCGTTTCCGGTTAGTGCATTGTTACGTTGATGAGCGGTTGCATTTGCAGATTAAACTGATTTCTATCTGTTTTGGTGTTTATGATTCAAACTATTTTTTTACATATTTTAATTACTTTCTTAAATATAGCTTATTTCAAAATTGGTAAAACACGTAGTCACACATAGGTTATACACCTCAATGGGGTTTTGTGATTAATTTCAATTTTTTTTTAAATCGATTCCTTAGTTTAAGTCTAGAAAAACTACCAATAAACATAGATCAGAAAACTCTGTTTATATCCTTTTCATCTTAAAATATGGTTTTTTATCTTTTGTTGTTATTGCACTTTCATATCACACCGATAGTAAGTTAAATAAATACGTACATTTTATATTGTCAGATAAAGCATAAACATCTAAACCAATTGTATTGGTTTTACCCAAAACTTGTTTATTAGTAGGCCTAACCAACTAAAATAAGCATACAATTAAAAAAATTGTATCCCCAAAAATATTCATATTTCTCAATACTCCTAAATCTCATGACCTTTCTTTAAACATTCTTGCATTTTGAATTGATATATAGACTAATAATATAATAATATGTTATAGTACCTTCATTAAAACAATTTCATTGTTAATTAACAGTCATCAGGCGACCAGTTTTGGGATTGAAAATCCCATTTTCAAGCAGTTTTAAGTTGAAATTTGGACACTTTACACATCATTGGCATTAAAACGAAATACATAAAAACTACGGTTGGTTTGTGCATTTCCCTCAATCAATCCCGAAACTATTCGCCTTATGACTATCAAATAAATAATTTGTTTTGACGAAAGTACTATATAACCTATTTTTAGTCATGGCCTTTCGTCTAATTTGGTTTTAAGTTTATAAAATATTGTATTGCCTTATAGAGAACAACGCAATATTCATACAATAGTAACTTACTTGTGTACTTTTCATCTGAGCTTATTTAAATTTAACCTTCCTCTCTGAAAATAGCATCCCTAACCAATTCTAAACATTGTTGAATGATAATCGCTCCATCTTAACGAGACCGCCATTTTCTTCCGCCATCTTGGATCGGGTTTCAATATCGTCAAATGAATTCCGGGTTTTAGAAATGTTAATTTGTAATGTTATATATAAATTTCACACTGTTCCAAGCAGAAAAACGCTATTCGACCCTTTTGGGGTTAACAGATCTATGGTAATTTGTTTTTAACTAATTTTAATAATTAAGTTGAAACGTAATACGTTAACCCAATTTTACGTTTTATACGTGATGGCCCTCTAGATCCTAATATAAACACAGGTAATGGACAACATCTGTGTTTAATGATCTGTGGTTAGATGTGAGGGGAAGGTGGGGTGGGGGGTAACAGGGCTCAGTAGTGGTACTTATCCCATTGTTTCCGTCCCCTTGTTATTGCAAATGATGTGGAGTGGACGTTTGTCTTTATATGAGGAACATTTTCATTCTAGTACTTCCAGTCTGTGATCTGCACCAAATAAAGGGATTATAAAGAGTTTAAATGCAAAAATACATATATGGTGATTTTGACATTACCACCATTGTGATTTCGTACACAAAACATCTCATAAGAAACTTTTAAAGGGAGAGCATTCAATTCTTTTTAAAGAGGTTAAAAAAAATAAATCTACAATTTTTGTAGTGTTCGCCTTTTCCAATCCTGTCAACTTAATTTATTCTTATGGAGGGTCTTATGTGTCGTATATTTTATGATACCCGATTGTAAACACAATTTTAGGACTTTTATTTTCGAGTATGTATAAAGACTCAATAGTATACTCCCTCGATATTTGAGTTCGATATCATCAAGGAAATATCATTTTTCTTATTTTCATACCACTTTACTGCTTAATTCTGTCATTGATGATGAGTTCATATATTTTCTGAATCATTTCCGTCCAGTAATTATTGAATGGATTTCTGCTATTGTTCAGTCAGTCATGGAGTACTTTTTTAATAGTGATGCGCTCGATTTAAATGATTTAAAATACCTTGTTGTACTGACACCTTGCAGTTCTGATTTACTCATTGTTTTAAATAGACCTTGTAGAAGTGAAACCTTGATGTACTGATATTGCAAAAATGTTTTTAATTTTGACATTGTCTGGGGGTGTGTTGGCAATTTGCATGACCAAAATTTGAAACAGTGACGTCATAGTTTAGTTATGAGAACAGCTGTTTAGATGAACTGAAAACATTCATTTTAGACACATCCATGATCTAACCCATTTCCCACAGGAAAGTAAATACAAACATGATAGGGACCTTGTAGATATGAAACCTTGAAGTTGTGAAACGCTCCCCATTACGCCTACATTACGGTCTGGGAAATATTTTTTTACTGAACGAGTGTGGTCGTTCCTGTGCGACAGACAATAAGTTAAGTGTGGAATTACAAAGTGAGTCCGGTAAAAACATTTTAGACGAGTGACGTATCTCGCAATTTTGAGCCATATTACCCTAACCTAACCTAATAAACTAAAAAACGGGCAATATCTATGATACGTTCTTATTGTTTGAGATATTTCTTCATTACTTTAGAGAGGGGCTATGTTTCTGTTTACAAGATCAATCAATCACTGCCATTAAAATGTTTCCGAATCAGTTTACTGGTCGATAATCAGTTGTTTCCAGGGCTAAATACATGTTCGGGAAGTTCTATAAAAGAGCGTAAACATACGGTATTCACAATACACCGGAAGTTGCATTAGGAAATGCATTTTTACCATTTATTCAAGTTTGCAAACGCATCAAAAATTACTTCCTACTAGCAATCCCTGCAACCGAACATGAAGCTAATTTTTAAACCGTCTCTGTTGTAGGTTTTACGTTGGAAACTTACTCCAATTAGCGGCAGGTCGATAGTCACTTTCTCTGATTGGACGCCGCTAACTTTAGACTGAGGCTGTATAATGTAGCGAGACCACGCGATCTGATGCGATTACTTACTGAGTAGCCGACTAACCGATTAGTTTTAGTATTCCATAATCGATAGTCAGTTGTTTCATAGGATATCTCGAAATTTTTTATCGTAGTACTGTAGACTAACTAAAGTTCACATGGATGGAATGTTGTCTTTAAAAGGTAGAGTGGGGTTTCTTGTACCTACACTCGGCCGGTATGTTTGTAATTTCATAAACTATCAGATTTTTCAAAAATGTATTTCTGGTAACATGTGTCACGAATTTTAATTTAGATGGTGATTGTGTAGCAACGGTACAACATGGCAAACTATCCGAGATACATTTTACATTTTTGCCTGCCGAGTGGAGCATTTCTAATGCAAGGTCGCGGCCGAACTGCTCATGCCATTTGAATAGTTCCTTAAAACTTTGAAAATTCATATCTTTTAAATTCCTATTTTTAAAATAAGTATTCAAAATCTGAATTGTGTATTTCAATTGACGTTTAAATGTTACTGTAAGTAATTCTCCTAGCAAAATGCATGCAAATTGTCTCGTCTGGACCTTCATCAAGCTGCCTACAATATCAGTGTTGTCAGTATTGTCAATTTGTCCTACAGCGGTTTACTGAATCTGTTATGTCAGACCCATGTTGAAAATTAGGGCTGTTATGGAAAACGTTGGTCACTACTGTACATCTTGTTATTTTCCTATTTTCAAGTGAACTAGCCTTTGACAATTTCCATATGACATCAACAGTAAAGAGAAAGAGAGAGAGAGAAAGAGAAATCATCAAACACACACGCACACGCACGCGCGCCCACGCACACACACACATTTAACGAGGACTATCGTTCTGGATGAAACAGGAAGGATAATTAGAGAAGGGGCGTAAGTTTTCGCGATGGCGGGAAACGCGCAGTGACGTCTAGCGGCTTAGCCGGTAATTAACGAACCGGATGTCCCCTATCCTGTGCCGGATGTGATCCAATCTTATAGACGCTCAATCAATTGTGTCATTTCCAACATCAGTTTGAATGAAGTGATTAAATCTAATATCGATCTCAAACTAAGATTTTAAAAGTCTCATAACATTAACAATTAATTTATTTAAAAATGCTAGCTAATTTTATGAAAATCTAAAATATCTGTATATTTACTACAGTACCGCAAGAGTAAATTCGATAACACATAGATTTTCTAATAAATTATGTGACACATTTAAAATTGTCTACTGATTAAACATTACATTCTTCGAAATGTTTTGTGACATAATTCAATTAAATTTCCTCTCTTTTTCTCAATATCGCCATTTCCATCGCTTCAAGCAGAGGTCTATGAACCTGTTTGCTATGTCCACACTGCACACACCGATAGTCTAACTTTGTCGGAGCTGCGTTGCTGGAATACTACACAGATAGTGAAAATTGGCGAAGGCAGAAAGCATTCCACAATGGTGAATTAGGCGAAAAAAATCCCACGGATGCTAAAGATTGTGTCATTTCCCATTTAGTCATAAGACCTCAAAAATAAATCTCATAAGAAAAAAAATCATAACTATAAAAATCTAAAAATGTATAAATTTACTACAGTGACCGCAAGAGTAAATTCGATAACAAGCTAAAATAATTATTTAATATTTAACAAAATATTATTAAAATGTCTAATTAAAAAAAAAATTTTGTGACTTAATTCAATTAAATTTTCTCAAATCAGTGTTTCATCGCTATATGTCCATCACACTATATCCACACTACCTTGTCTAACTTTGTGCGTCGCTACACAGATAGATGCAAAGCGCCTTGGCGATGCAGAAAGCATTCCACGACTGGTTGTACACATTATGCGGGCCCAACTTGGCTCCGACAACGTGTTCCAAGCGGGCTGAGCTTGTTTTTTTGTCTGGCAAGAATTCAGGACTAGACATCACGCATGGCGTTGGTTCGAAACAATAAAAGGATCGAGAAATGTACAGGATCGAGGACACAGAATAGTACAGAACCGTTTCGAACAATAACCACGCAACTATAATCATTTATTAAATTATCGAAACTTGTAAATAGGTTCAAACCTCAAGCAATTGATGCTGTTAGTGTTAAAGTTAATTTTTGGTTTAGTTTTTCTCAGTTTGTCTACGGAGAAGAAATAATGAGGGATCGACTTTTTATGGCAATAGAGTCCGCTTAAAATTCTCTACACACACAATTTGAAATACACAAAAATAATTTTATACTCCTGGGTTTTATCATTTTCCTGTGGCTAAACCATACAGATATTGAAGTAAAGTAAATTTAAAATCAACAATCTGTAATAAAACAATCATACTCTTAGTTTATCTAAATATAATTTATAATGCATTGTTTAAAAAATAACTAGTAGAGTAAAGTAGAGTAATTGTTAGAATTTTAAGGGGAGGATTCCACCTGGTATTACCAAGCTTTTTTGAGTGGGTTTTGTTGGGTGATTTGACCTTACGCTTCATACCAACATTAATGTAAAAGTGTTGGAAAATAAAGAACACATTTGTTTTTTTCCAAATTTCCTCTCTTTTTCTCAATATCGCCATTTCCATCGCTTCAAGCAGAGGTCTATGAACCTGTTTGCTATGTCCACACTGCACACACCGATAGTCTAACTTTGTCGGAGCTGCGTCGCTGGAATACTACACAGATAGATGCAAAGCGCCTTGGCGATGCAGAAAGCATTCCACGACTGGTTGTACACATTATGCGGGTCCAACTTGGCTCCGACAACGTGTTCCAAGCGGGCTGAGCTTGTTTTTTTGTCTGGCAAGAATTCAGGACTAGACATCACGCATGGCGTTGGTTCGAAACAATAAAAGGATCGAGAAATGTACAGGATCGAGGACACAGAATAGTACAGAACCGTTTCGAACAATAACCACGCAACTATAATCATTTATTAAATTATCGAAACTTGTAAATAGGTTCAAACCTCAAGCAATTGATGCTGTTAGTGTTAAAGTTAATTTTTGGTTTAGTTTTTCTCAGTTTGTCTACGGAGAAGAAATAATGAGGGATCGACTATTTATGACGATGGAGTCCGCTTAAAATGCACTACACACACAATTTGAAATACACAAAAATAATTTTATACTCCTGGGTTTTATCATTTTCCTGTGGCTAAACCATACAGATATTGAAGTAAAGTAAATTTAAAATCAACAATCTGAAATAAAACAATTATACTCTTAGTTTATCTGGATATAATTTATAATGCATTGTTTCAAAAATAACTATCTGATTTCTGAAAATTAAAGTAATTGTTAGAATTTTAATGGGAGGAAACCACCTGGTAATACTAAGCTTTTTTGAGTGGGTTTTGTTGGGTGATTTGACCTTACGCTTCATACCAAGTTTAATGTAAAAGGGTTGGAAAATAAAGAACACATTTGTTTTTTTTATATATTTTTCCATAAGAATAACATTGGGCGCTCTGAGACAACGTACTGCGTTTGCCATGGACAGTAAATTTAACTTTTCTCTGAAACCGTTAGTCGTAGACAAATAATTCAAAATACTAATTTGTTTTTTAAGGTGGTTTTAATGGTGAACGTCAAATCATATTTACTTTTATTGTTTTCGGGGAGAATAAAAAAATAGATTTTGTTTACATTTAAAAGTTCATAACTTTTGAACCGTAATTTTTACAGAGGGTTGGTTTCATACTATTTAGTACTCTATACACTATAAACTGTCACACTTTAATCAAAATCGTTTGGAGATATTTTTGAGAAATTTGGATTTTCACGTTTTTGAAGGGTGTTTGGGGTAAACTACCCTTAAAAATAAAAAATTCGAAAATGAAACAAATCATGGAGCTACAGTAAATACACCTACATACCAAAGTGCATATAAATTGGACCATTGGGATAGGCTGTGGCTCTGTCCACACATCCAGACACACAAACACACACAGACATGGACGGAGAGACATCACAAAGCCCATTTTTTCGGATTCTGGGGACCACAAAACGGAAATATCCACTTTCAACTGAAATGAGAAATTTTTATGAAAACAATACTTTATTCACATACTATTTATAAGGGGAGATAGTATATAATACACTTATTTGATTTGATCCTGTGTGTACGTGCTCCACACAATACAACAACCAATAAAAGTCCCACTGTTTATTTTATTGTATTTAGTTTGGCCCAGTTTTTTTCAGTTTCTCTTATACGTTATCAAATTGATTCACAATTTCATTCACCGTCAGAAAAACCAGTATTTTAAATATTCATAGTTATCTTTCACACTACCTTTTTCGTGTTTAGATTGTTCACCAGTAGATGTGATACGGGTATTAATATTTCTACTAATTCGATGACATTATAATAATGCCAAATTTAAAAACTGTAAATCACATGTTTGATCAGACAATTCGCTCCTGTTATTTAAACCGTATTTTGAAAACTGAATGCATAATACTAGCTTGAGTTTGAATGTAAGACGAGTGTATAATTTTGAAGAAACCTAACTGGTTTTAAACTTATTATTATTATTTCCATTCTCAAATGGTGACCTACCCAGGTAAGTATTTTAATCCAAGTAAAAAATGAGAAATTAATGTAAGATAATTGTGGCGCGATCTTGCAGTATTGTTACAGACTAGCCCCTTTGCTTACGATTCTATGTTTTATTTATTGAAAAGGACAATGTAGAAACACCTCTTCTCTATACATAAAATGTATGTATATACGTCCTTCATGTGTTGCCAAACTAATCATCCGATCGCCACGAAATGTTAGTAATAGGTGTGTGTGTGTGTGTGTGTTTGGGAAGGTTTTAGTACAAACAATTCTATAAGTTTCCATTTTATAGAGTTTTAAATTTCTTATGTTAACATTATGAGGAATAAGTTTGTTTACAAAGTTTGACTGTTTTTCTACAGTCAAAATGTTTGATTTCTTAAGCTACATCGGTTGGTTTACTTTCCATTACCAATATGCTTTATTATCCAATGTCACCTGAATCATTCATTAATGTAAAACTATGAAGTGAATATGTGCTGTACAAAATGAACAGCTTTATTCGTCACGTTATTGTTTGCGATTTTTGGGAATTATGATATAATATTTTTTATTTTCTGTCTGATTAAAAGGTTTCTGTCAGGTTTTTATATGTTGGTCAAATAAAAAATAATTACAATGTTTATACATATTACGTTTATTATAATAATCTGCTGCTGTATATCATTCCTATAAAATCCGTATTACAGTTATATTTGGCGCGGGTTTAGGTAGTACTGTATTAGGAAATAAATAAGAAAATTAATCAATTCACTCAAATTTATTTTTTGTGGAAATGTCATTAATATGTCTTATCGTTTCCCTATTGTTATTCACTTTGCCGTGAACCAGAATATCTAATCTTTCACAAGGAAGCCCTAATGCTATTCGACTTCAGAACATGGCCAATTTTAAAGTTAACACATATTTACTGTTAGGCGTTACAAAGATCGCCGGGTCAGCTAGTTATTCTGATAAAATCTTGCTCGGTGCTGTTTAACTGAATAGTTTCTTTTTATCATTATTCTAGGTCATTATATCTTATATCTGTGAATATTAAACATTATTGTTCTTAAAAATACTTAAAAAAATTAAACTACTTAAAAATATAATTTCCATTTTAAATATTTACTAAAAATATGCTTAATTTAATTATCATTCTCCAATGAAAATTAATATTTGTTTTATTAAATTACAATCTTCAATTTTTCGTTGGTGATTAATGCGAATCAATGTCCTTTACAATTATTTTTGAATTTTAAAATTATATTGCATAAAAAAATCTCCACGGTTCTTATAATGATAAAATTTAAGGTCTACAATTCCAACAGTTAAGTGTTTTATTTCAAATATGAATAAAATTGTAATACTTTTTATACTTTTAACTAAAATGGCAACCTACCCAGGTAGGTATTTTAAGCTCAGTATAAATGAGAAATGAGTGTAAGAGGATTGTGGCACGGTCTTGAAGTCTTGTTAATGACTAAGGCTGACATCTTCCTTGGACAGAACTGTTAATTAATAGCCTAACAGTCTAAGGGACCTACAGTTTAACGTGGAGTCCGAAACATAGCCTCTGAAACACGAACTGATCTAATTATGAGGATGGTCTTTGCGGGTCAATGTAGTATTCAATGTTGCGGACGATAATCCACACGAGAGAACACTACCTCCACCGACCATCGCTCACAACTATCCACAACTCGCAATCTCCAAGTAGCTGAATTACAGGACACGCCACGGTCCCAGTCAAACTAGTAGTAATCAAACTACCCGCTAAGGTTTGTACAATTAATTAGGTTCTTTAGAATTCTTTAGAGAGGCCCTCGTCCCTCATTAAGCTAGAGAATGGTGTATTACGCCTACAGCGGCCGGTAGCGTCAATGGTCTCATGCAGCCTGGAATGAATTATTCAAAACCTCCATTCACCCCGGCCACCCGCCATTGTTAAGCTAATTACAATTATATCAGCTGATCTCCCCTGTCTCTACCTGTTTCCCACCATGTTGCATCAATGTTCCAAAATCATTACGATGTTATTTTTTAAAATGCGGTATTTTTAACGGTACATTTAGAGATAACCAGGAATAAGTTTAAAATGAAAATTTCATCTCAGTTATAATGATATTTATATATTTTCTTTCTAGCTTCATTATCTTCTAACTCGGACATCGAGACTCCCATTTTATCAGGATCAGTGGTCCCCTGAAAATTCTTCAGGAACCTATTTTTTTAACTGTCCCCCATTGGTATCCCAGGACGTAGTCAGCCATTTAGACCGGAAACGTTTTACATATACTTTCTAGACTAGAGTCAGTGGGTTGTGACATTATCACTTAGTAAAAAGTCACTGGTGATTGGTGGGATTTAAACCCGTGAGTTTGGGCACAAAATTCCTACGTTTTGCCCCTAGACCAGCGTGTTCCCCAGTAACCTAGTCCTAGAACCTAGACCTTGTTCCATTTATGTCCTAAGACACCAACTCATTCCTACCTCTTTCAACTCCTTCTTATCAGCGAATTTCCAATGGAAAAGTGAGCTATTCACATGACCCGCATGATGACAGTTAAGCCCGGGACCATGATAGAAGTTCATAACTCGACCTCCTTCACACGTTTTGGGGGTCATTAAAATTATATAATATACATTTGTGGTCAATATAACGGACGAAAAATTTGTCTGATTATTATAAGGTTCAGTGGTGTTTATCGTTTCTGTAATATCTTGGATGAGTTCGTAGGGCAACGCAATCAGTCTACATTGACTACACTCTTGGGGGGTTTTGTATCCCAAAAATGGGGTTTTCAATTTTATTATGTATATATTTTTTAATCTAATTTTTCATTTTACTATTGGATTCATCTAAAATAAACAAATAATTTATTATTTTGAATCATAACTTCAAGCAATTGGTTACTGAGATATTCAAATGGTAAGCACAGTACGTTGTCTAATGTCAATCCTATGGAGAATAACTAAAAATCAATAACTCACTTATTTACTTCAATATTATTCTAAAACTTAAAACTTAGTATGCAAGTCCATCAAGTTACTTTTTGTCATTAAATCCATAAAACCACAACATTTAATATTTCTTACGGTAGCAAAGCTACGTACTCATTGGCCATGTAATTCTCGTGGAGAATAGATAAATTGGTATAACTTGCTTAATTGTCGGCATAATTTGGTATGTGTTTTTTTTAGTTACGTGCACACACATACCAAGTAAAACAACCACTTTTTGCAGCAAAGCTGCATACTCAGTACTATACGATTACTATTATGGGAATAACATAAGTTTTATGAAATTCGCTCTACTCACGCCAGTGTGCTGTGTGAGAACTCGTTTTCGTATGAATATAATTTCCGAATTCTGATCCACTCTAGGATAATCAACGCTTTCTTGAAATGGCAAAACAGATAGGTCCGTGACCAGTAAGTTTTTTGTTTGCGTTTTACCTTTCTCCCAAATACAACCAAGTGTATTATTACTTTATCTCCGTCTCGTGAGCTTGACCACATTCACTACTATGTAGCAGTATTTAATACGTTGCTTACTAGATTTATAACTGATCGTTACATATCGAATCAGCATAATGAGGGAGTAACTATCGGTTAATTAGAAGCTGATTATCATATCATGTGACCCCAACAACGTCCTGTTCTAATTCCATAATATATACATTACTAGCATTACCCGGCGAACTTCGCACCGCCTAACAGTAATGTATACAGTTTAAAGCAACTTTCAAATTATTTAATTACAGCTGTTAATTTATTAAACTCTAAATTTATAAAACTTTACACAGCACCATTTATACCTTCTAGGACGGAGCCCATTGGACTGATTTCCACGGATTGTGAATCCAAACCATTCGCAAACGCCCTTGAATAGACACAAAAGATTTCATCAGAATCTTTCCAGCCGATTAGGAGTTCAATTACAAACACATACAGAAGATTTTTATGTATTACTAGCAGTAAGGCCGTCCTTTGTACGAGTTGTAGGATTCAGTTTAAAGAAGAAATATCATCATACCAAAATGTAAACCTGAAATCCTAAACATATCAATACAAATAAAATAAATTAATGCCTAGCTTTATTATATATCATTACTTTACAATGAGGGCTGAACACGTAATAAATCTTTTGATGGGGTTTATGCTTTCAGCATCCCGGCAGCTACTGCGAGTGTGCGACTCACACCCACTAAAACTCCCCCTCATCTCCAAGGGAATAGCTCGAAACCATTTATCACATTATCAAGGCTAACCCCGTAGTAACTGGCCACAGCTAAACTTCAATGAAGCCGATCTGGATCGGACTTCTTGGTCTTCATGATAAACTCAGTGAAGCTGACGATTCGGTTCCAGTTCACTTCAGAACGGATCATTGTTTCCAAGAAGCGTTCTATAATAATAACAATTTATTGCATTTACAATTTATAACAATGACATAGCATTCATTTTTCTAATTTCCAATATTATATTTTATTGTTTGGGAATCTCTGTTTTGTAATGAGTTCATAGTTTGAACGTAATTCTTTGATGGTTTTTGTGCGATCCTTACTTGATTGTTTGAGACTAGGCAGGACTGTTACAAAGGCATTGTTTTAATTGTATTTCAAAATATAACAAAGGATATAGTATTATTTTCTGTCAAAGAGATACGTAGAAATACGTCAGAAATGAACAAAATCACGATGCAACTGATTTCTTTACTAGTTTGTGAAGAAAATGAGTTCGATTTGAACTATAGTCAGCGGTGTAAACAATTGTTTTCGTTCAATCGTAAATGAAAACACAAAACGTTGCCAACCGTTGGCCCGGGAGTAAAATAAATATAGGAGTGCGACAAACACTATATGCAATGAAGTGACGATAACAGACTCGTTGTCGACAATCAGCTTGCTCCGGCGGCGGCGCCGGCGCATCGCAATCAACTGCAGAAAATTCACGGGTCGTCTGTTTCATCCCTCTGCAATATTTGGTTTTATTCCACTTCAGCTGTTAGCAAATTTTATCGATTTATTAAAACATGTTTAAGTGCAACACTATTTTAATGGACGTATTTAAATTACCTGGAAACTATTATGAATATGGTTGTGTTTGTGATTTCCTAGGGATAACCAGTCAAATGATAAAATTGTTAATTTTTCTACTATTTTAACGACTTAAAAAAGAATATTAAAAATTAAATAACTGTAAACTTATCAGTTTTTTCATAAAAAATATTTTTTTGTATACTTCTAGTAATTCTCTCAATCGGCTACGTATACTATCATAAAACTATTTTTGAGTATTCGATGTTGTGTTTCAGGAAAATATTAAAATGGTATAGTAACAATAACCATTGCAAATAAAAGCTATATATTGTTTAACCTTTTGATTATTTTCGAAGAAACTTTAAAACTGTCACTATTAATTGAACAATTCCTTGAATGTTTACATAACCTAAGATATTTTCTCAAACAACTTTGTGTAAGATATATACTACCTTAAATCACCTTTTTGTCTTTATAAAAAATTCTATACAGAAATATAATCCAGCATATCATAAAACTAGTTTCGTATTATCTTAAGGGCTACAATGAATATATTAGTTATGCTGCACAAATTTTATTTGAGATCACAACACATTGACTAACAATGTATTTTAGCACTTTTTTTAAATTCCGCAATCAAATCAGTTGTTTTAAATTCAAGTTTGTTTGTCGTGTCGTTGTTTAGAATTGATTTCATTTTCGTTCCTGTCTACAGTTGAATAGTAACTACTAACCAAGTGCTGAGTTTAAAAAAAAGTTCGTATGATAAAGTTCGTTGTAAGCTAATTAGATTTATCAAAAAAAGGATTCACTTGATCGTGGTTTTAATATTGGATTCCACGGCGGATATTAAACACCTCACTATTTTAATTAAAATATAATTAGCCTTCTGTGGGATGCTACAAAAAATGTTTTTCTCTGTTGGTTTAATGTTGAGAATATCGTTTAGCCTTGATAAATAACTTTATAAATGCATTAATAAACCTTAAGAGCAATATCCCTCTTCAAATAACTAATTTAACACGGCTAAATGGAACGACTAAAACAATTTGCGTTCGATGGACCGACTAAGTAATATCGGTCATGTCCTAAATTTTTGGACAAACGAATTTTTGAACTTTGCTACACAAACCTTACAAAATCTAACAAAAATACAATGAAGATTAATTGTAATTTGAATAATTTGCTTTATTAATTCCTAATGATTTTGTGTGCTGAGATCTCTTTTCTTTTTTGTATTTTAAGTCTGGTTACAAGGATACATGTTCACTGATATCTAGAATCTGGTGCAGGAACTTGTGTGAAAGTTTTTTTTAATAGATTAGAATTAATATATAATAACTTTTAATAGGGGACTAAATTTATAAAAGCTAACGACCGTATAGCTTTTATATTCTAGATTAAAAAGACATTTAAATAAATACAAACAGATTACTTATATTTTTATTTTGTAGTTTTAATAGTCATTACTGATAAACCACATATAAAGATAATTTAAACATAATTTCTAAAATACATTTGACTTTATTTTACCACGAGATTTCTCACGCGTTGATGTCAAGCAAAAATGAAAATTCTACCGGTTAAACTGTTACTTACACTTTTGAATATCCTTTTCAAAACATTATTTTTATACTACCCGTATAAGAGCTACTGTTACCTTTAGTTGTGTTAAATAAGATCATTTAGACTTAGAGTATCTGAAAATCTGACTATGGTTGATCTGTGGATCAACTTCTTAGTGGATAAATTAACTTTATTGTTAGAATATTACAGTATGAAAAAAATCTAAAGGTATTTGCTATCGCAGTACATACGAGATCTAGCCTTTTTAAAACTATGCATTCATTGTCGGACATTTTGAACATCTAAGAAGAGTTCGACCCGCTTTGCTTCTCTCACAGAAGGTTTCTCAAAGTCGTCGTTTTACCCGTCGCAATTAAATGCATACCCTTGATAGAATTCCGATGTTTATACGTTTGCTGGAAACATTCCGTCGAAGCTTAAACTAATTAACGTATTGTCCGAGTTGCAAAACTATGCCAGCACTGGCTGGTGTTTAAAGTTTACGACGAAAATCAGTAACTTTTATTGGATTGAAAATCCAATTCGTCGAGGGTCGATCCTTGCTTTACAAGAGTTTGAGAATCAAGCTTTATAAGCGTTTACAGGTCATACGTTTTCTCGATGAATGATGTGCTTTTTCATTAATATAAATCTAGATTTTTTTGTTTGCTCAATGTAAAAAGTACGTGTGCCACCTAATTATCACGGGAAGGACACAAAAAATAATTGGATAGCATTGTTAGGAAAGATTAATGCAAGTTTAAGGGGAGTGAAAAGTTCAAGTTATATTCTACGACAGCATGTATGAGGTTTACCTATTTCGAAACTACTTTGCCTTTTTGAATACAATTGTACTAAACCAATGAATAAATTATAATTCTAAAATAGTATAGTTAACCTCTAGCCAGCCCATGTAACCCCACTACGGTACCTCGCTATCTTTAATTCACTGCACAGGCCATACCATAAGTGATCGGTAGTAAAGATTAGATAATATATTGCATTTTTCAAAACATAAATGCTAAATTTCAATTATTATTTTTAAAAATCTAAACATTACGGTATTATACTTTCAAATAAATTAATCCCCGTAACTAATTCGGCGTATTATATCACACTTGACTTGTTTAATCAAATAAGAATCACAAGAACATTTTATCTTTTTTAGATTACATTTTAATCTAATTTTAAAGTTCGCCATGATTTTACAAATTTGTTTAGAAATTTCAAATATATCGTATAACCTTAGTCTCGTGTTTTTTTAATGAAAATCAACTAAGAATTATGTTACTATCAATTAAGTTGACGTGTACACATAAGTACTCATTTTTTTACAATAAACTCTAAAATAAATTCCTTATTTCCATTCTGTATTATTTACAAACAATTAATTGAAATATTTTAAAAGAGAACATTGAACTGAAAGGCAATCCATGTGTTGAAAACAAATAATATAACAATGTCGACATCACTTCATTTGTCTGCGATATTTTATTTGCTTACAGTTAATTAAATAAGCGTTTTAAGCAAAATTTAGCATTAGTCAACAAGTGATATGCCGAATGTTGATGCTCTACAATGCAATGTTAAACTTTGTGTGTTCAGCAGTGTTTGCAAGGCTATTCTCGGAGGGATCAATAAAATAAACCACAACTAACATTCGTACAAAATCACGCTAGTAATTTAATTTAATTTAAATTATTTCATTCTTTACCTTGCAAATATATATTTATTTTGCTTTCATAATGTGATATAAAACAAGTAATATTTTGGAAGCTAGTTTAAATGACAACCTTGTCCTTTACTACCTTACTTTTAAGCTATCAAATAACTGCAATTGATAACTCCAGTATGTGTAGAATTTATCTTTTTTTAATGACGTACGTTACCCAAACCTTATTCATCAACCTCAAAGTCATTAAAGTTTTTAAACGATACATTCAACGATACGAATTCAACTAATTTTCGTTTTTAAATAACCTTACAGTAAGTTTCATGTCATAATACATAATCATTTCAATTGATACATGACAAGGTACCCTCTTAATGCCACCTAAATATGATTTCTATTTGTTAAAAGCTTTACCCATAATTACACACCTGTTATATTACATACCTGAGCGTAATTTGAGTGCACGATCTTATTTTATACTCATGCTATAGAAACTAAAGGGGCTTTAGACAATTAAACTTATGGTCCTATCTTTTTTCGATTTTTTCCTCTAATTTAATAGATATAGTGTTTATATCGTAGGGTTCGTCGAATGGTCTGCCGAAGGTTCATCTACGGCAGACCCCATTGTTTGTGATAAATGAGGCAATGCATTCTGGGGCCTGTCAGCTGTTATCATTGTGCTACTGATAACGTTCATCCACCTCAACGACCTGGTCTCAACGGACCGTTAGAAGTTTATTGTTTTAACCCTTTATTTTTTCGTAAGCCAAATAAAATAAAGTGGAGTTAGAATTTATTTATACACGTTCTTATTTTTAATTGTCGTTGGAGAGGCCGACTCTCAGGCACGTCTGCCTCCAATGGGATCAGTTCAAAAGGTTTTCGTAAAAACGTGTTGGCAGAATATTTAGTTTAGACTCAACGTCCCTATGGCTTTGGGAAATATTAAATTGTTATTCACTTTATGTTAAACGAAGGTTTTTATGTATCAACTATCTAGAGTATTGCAATTTTTTTGTAACTGAAACCAAAAATTAGTTTAGACGTGTTTCATTTTACTAGAACTATTGTTTAAATTAAACGGTTGTGTAGTTGCATTTATGTTTTACAAATAAAATATATAAATTCAAGACAAGGCTTAGGTATCTGAATTTAATCTTTATGAAGCCTCTACATGTTATTTGTTCGCCCAAATACACAACATCATGTACGTGGCTCACGTCATGCAAAGATAGTGGCTGGACGACTACTTAAGCGGACTTTAGTGATACAATCCGATTTGCGACACCGGAATCTGTACTGGCACGCTACCAACTGGACCACCAATGTGGTACACCAAACCTGTTTGAAAGTTTTAATATTTAGTTTATTTAGTAGTTAGTTAGTAGTTTGTTTTAGGTAAGTCTGTGGCGTAGTTGTTAGCCTGAGAGACTCCTCACCTTAGTCAGCGATGATCCCGTTATTGATGATCAGTTATTTCAGCATTGTCCAACTTGCACAGTGACGTTTTATCACCCAAGCACAGATTATAATCTATGTAAGTGGTCCAAGTATATGCCAAAGGGGCTTCCACCCTCTGAACATATCGTATATTTTTACCGAAATGTTATTATTTTACTCCTTATCCAACAATTTACTGCATTATTACAAAAAAAACTTTAAAAAGTTTAAATTTAATCGCACAAACTGTTGGTTCTTAGATCATTTTCACACTTACTTTTACATCGATTGTTTATTAAGGCAGTATGGCCGGTACGATAGTCTAGCGAAAGGCGGTTGTTTCCCAAATAGGCACGTACGCCACTAGGAAGACATTTTTTTTTGTTAAATATGTATTCATATTTATTTATATATGAGCATATCATGTATAATCGCAGGGTTTGTAACAGATTATTTTTATTTTTTGGGGAATGGTGGTTATTACTTTGAGGGTAATTAAGGTTTTTGTAGACTGATAAAAAATGACTTTTATAAAATGCCTAATGGTAAAACAAAAACAAAAATAGTAGTGGATTAATTTTCTTGTATTCATATTTTCTTTATTTAAGAATAGTGACTATATCTTTTTTTCTATTTTTTATTGCATATATTTTCTTAAGTTTTTTAAAATTAATAGGTTGTTTAAATTATTTATACCTTTTTTCTTTGGCTTATGTTACTTGTCAACCTGAACCGAGGAGGAAATTATCGGTTTCTGTGGAACATAAGTGAGAAATCCGTGGACATCCGGAAGCGGTGTTCCGGTGTTCCGTTTTCAGTTTATCACAGACTATCAGTATGCCCGTCCTTTGGACGAGTTGTAGAATTCTTTGTTAAGAAAAATTCTATTATTATGATAAAATATAAACCTAAAATCTTAAGCATCAATTGATTATTTAGAAACTTGGCTTCAGTCTTTAAATATTAAAGACCCAATTTCGACAAAGATATCAATGAAATGTCAAAATAATCGATTTATAAATTACTGAGGTAAGAAATATTTTATAAAAAATACAAAATGGTGGATATATGGCTAAATATTCATTTTAGGACACCCCATAGGATATTTTTTCCTATTTTTATTCAATGAACCACATCAGGAAGTTTGCTGACGGAATTAACAGACACACCATATTGTATGTCTAATATAGCTCGAAAAGTGGTTTTGAGAGCATTATTTTCTATTTTATTTTCCTAAAGGGTGGGTCAGTTTAAAGTAAGAGAAAGCCTTCTCTAAAAGATATAGAATAAGGAAAATAAGTTTCACTACTATAAGTGCTCTAGTTTTCACGGAGAAGACGAACACAAATGCCTTGTTTAGCGTTACAGACAAATAATAATTGAGGTAAGACCATTTTGACTTTTCTAGGTTATGAAACGTTAAAATAACCAAATTCAAAGTGATGTACACACAAAACTCTAATTCTATTTATATGGTTCGTAGTTAAAGTCAAACTAGCCAGTTTTAACAATTAATGAAATAATTCAGTAACTTTTTTCCAGCGAACTAAACGGCTTTAAATATTTTTATAAAATTTTTAACTGTTTGAGTGTAAATATCCCAGTAAAACGCCGATATTTGAAGTTTTTGTGAATTTTGGTTTATTCGATGTTATTTTTTATGATTTTTGCTATTTTAACCTCAAGATGTGTTAAAAGCTTTATGAAACAAAATATATTCTCCAATATATTTATATGGTTTTATCTTGTGATTCTGAAGTTGTGTTAGAGTGTGATGATTCTGCCGCCTACGCTGCGTCGGGACTTTCACGGGTCAAACGGGAACTATATAAACTCCGAACAAATATTATTTTGTAGTACAATTTAACCCACTGAAAATTACACGTTTTAAAACTATTTTTAAGTACAATTTTTTTACAATATGTTTACAAAAATAATACAAACAATAAGTAAATAAGATAAAATTAAGAGACCTAAGCCAGTATATGTCCATTAACATAACTGACATAAATGTTCGTACATATCTGTTTAAGTGTTTAACTGTACTTGTAAGAATGATTATTATATTGGTTATGCACTTCAAAGGAGAGTTTTCTGTTTTAAAATTCGTAGGAAAAATATAATTATGATACTAAGCCAATTTTTAAACAAAGAAATACAAAATCTTACTGAGACATGACGAAAGGGGTTTCTCCTGAACTTGGACCATTATTAGACATTTTTTATTTTCAAAGCTCCTAGATTCGTGTTTTCTCAAGCTCTATAATATATGAATAATTCGAATCCTAGTTTTTCTCTTGA
This sequence comes from Nephotettix cincticeps, assembly GCA_023375725.1. Classification (NCBI taxonomy): domain Eukaryota; kingdom Metazoa; phylum Arthropoda; class Insecta; order Hemiptera; family Cicadellidae; genus Nephotettix; species Nephotettix cincticeps. Next base: position 23,758,796 of record CM041786.1, on the reverse strand, counting down.
TAAAATAAAAACTAGATTAGTTTCTTACTGAAAGGTTTTACTGAAAGCCTACTTTTCTCGCACTATCAGCTATTGAGCTATGTTTACTTTGCCCAGGACATTAAGTGTAATACGAGGTAGGCAATTTCCCTGTTCAGCTCCTTATTGTCCATCGGCTGTAGCTACGGCTATGCCTTAAAAAAACCCCCGCCTCTCATAGTTCTATCAGAGTTTAAATGCACTTATTTTCAATGTTTTACCGGTACTTTTGGTCTAAAGAGAAACATTCAGAAAAATAATCTCATACCGTATTTTCAGTATTATATTTCTTTTTTGCCTATTGTTAATGTAAATTATTGTGATTGATGATGGTTCATTTTATTAAATGAATATGACATAAGTTGATGGTGATAATGAAATTAAAATGTATCTCAACGTAAAGTGCACGGAACGAAAGGGATTGTGCGCCAAGTTTGACTGATCCATTAATGGGAGTCGGATGTCCCTTTATCGGTAATATTAATTAGGCATACCTTCAAGCAAAGACCATCAGACTTTACGTACCTTTTATAGGTAAACCCCAGATTTTCGGAGAATCGTGATTAAAGTTTCACCTCGGTAAGTCGTTCAAAGTAAATTATTAGAGGTACATAACATGCACAAAGTACAAAAATAAACACAATCGGGTTACTAAGTAATCAGGTGACAACTAACTGATATTATTGATCTAAGCGGAGCATTTAATTTAACTATATTATAAAGGTCACTGCATGTGTATTAAATTGACGCTCCCTACAATCGAAGATAATTGTAGCCCCTAACTATACTTATCACACTACTTATAATGTGTTATTTACAACTGAATGAATAAGTTTATAATGTAAACACCATAACTTTAAATTTGTTTAAACATTTTAACAGCTGACTGGCTAGCAAGACCATGTGTCTTCGGACACTGGACACCTTGACACATCCTCTGCTACAACTCAGTAATGAGTAATAAGTAACCACGTAACCATCCCCTGAGGGGAGTCAGCATCCGTTGTGTTTATTTCAAAATGTTTTCTGAACGTGAGTGTTGCCTGTTTGGCCGGATCTTCATGTGAATGTTTGGCGAGTGACGCACTCCCAACTCTCGCTTCCGTCTCTGACAGCTCCTTTCTTCACCTTCTCAAGCTTTCAGCGAGTACACGTCTACACAGACGGAAGTGGAAGTAACGGAAACGGGTGTCAAATTCAGAAACCTCAACATCAAGATGTGGTCGGGATTTATTGTAAAAACTTCTTTAGTAAATATAATATTAATTCCGCAGCACCATATAAACGATGTTGGCGTTAAACAACCCAGGGTGTTTTTGGTATTAAAAAATCAGAATGTTAAGCCAAATTTACTAGTGTAAACGCTTAAAAGGCAGTAGACCTATTTACTGCTCTGAAAGAATAATTCATTTTTTAAATCGGCATACAGATTACCTTTTTTAGAAAAACATTAAACGAAAACGCGCTAAATTTTGATCATCTCAAAGGAAGACAAAATTAATTGGTTTTGTGGTCACAGAACTACCATTGGTAATAATGTAATATCCTGAAGTCTATGACTGCATTTATCGTTATTACCAGATGAGATCGGTGTTTTATATGATTTAGTTAATAAACACTACACAATGCCAGTCCAAACAAATGGGGGACAAAGCCATTAGTCAATATACTACAATGTTATACAATATTATAGTACAAACTAGGGCAACAGTTGCTATTTGAGCCCGCACAATCATCCCCAACCCGATACACTGAGCCGGTTTGTTTGCCAACCAAGGATACAGTGAGACACATCACAATGACGAAAGCAGTGCTGTTTACCAGCCCACAAACACACTAGGGCAACAGGCAACCACTTGAGCCCGCACAATCATCACACACCCGTTCAAGAAGCTAAACACGTTATTGGTCTCCGACAAAAGGTTGCGGAGAAAGTGCAATCTATTATCCTTGTTAAACAAAGAAAATTGACTACCAGAGCCAATCGTAACTAATTTGATATATACAGTAATACGAAAAAAATCATTTCTTCCTTATATCGCTACCTTTTTGCATGGCAGTTGGTTTGTAGTTTCATCAACCAATGAAAGCCGCACAAAAATGTTTTATTAACGCCAGGTGAGGATTTATTTTCAAAGGTCAAACAGAATTTGTTACAGACCACCTATATTTAAAATGGGTGGGAAGCTAAACTGATCACCTGCCCAGCACAATGTTCCACGCAGCCTTATGGAGATGCTCGATAGTTTCTGCAAAAATTAATGTTTTCACTCCTTATCACTTACTGTGTATCGACCAATGTATGTTTTCGTGTAACCTTAGCGGTGAACCTATGCAAAACGTGGCTGACATTGATTAAAGGATAACAAAGATTTCCTTAGGATAACACGTGATTCCAATGATTTCAAGTGATTTCATTGACTCAATAACACGTGTAGTGCTAAATCACTAGACAAGCGTTTCGTAATATGAGCGACCTGCAAGGCCGCAAGACTAACAGAGGCCTTGTATTGGCACACAGTGAGTATTGTGTACTGTACTCTCCAGTCTCCACATGCCGATCGGTTGTGCAACTAGTTGATCGACTGCTTGTTTCATGTTTGTATACCTTGATATCTATATCGACATGCTTACGATTACTCCAATTTATCATAAAGTTTGGTTATTGATTTTGCATCGTAATACTGTACCTATCTGAGTATTATAGTATACTACAGTTAAAGTTTGAGTTGTATATCAATAAAAAAGTTATTTACTTCTCTTGAGAAAACAGCTCAGATCGTGGAAATGTCGAAATGGAATGTTTTCAGTTCCTCTTAACAGCGGTTCTTATAACCACATGACGTTGCTTTCGTTACAATTTTCGTGTGACGCAAATTTCTTACACCCCACTCCCCCAGGGCTTAGAGATCCATGTTAAAATAATATCTCTCATCGACACAAATATCAGATCAATTGGGTATCGTCTTTAAATTTGATGTTGTTCATTCATCGCCTAATTTCAGTGAAAACTTTGAACATTATAAAAATTAAGAATTTGTTTACTAAGTAAATGAATCGAAAATAAACTTTAAAATGAGAAAAGCCAAATTTAAGCCTAGTAGTAAAAATAAATGTTCTGGATTTTGTTAAGACAATTTAATGTCTGCTTTACTGTTTGCAGATAATACTATAAGTATAACGGTAGTTCTACAATGTCTCAACTCCTTGTAACGAATTTACCAATATTTTGTGACGTAGTGTAGGTGTAAAAGGTCAAACGACGAATGACACGTTCAACACTGGGCAAAAAAACTTAAAATACTTTTAGATCTTGAATTTTTAACTATAAAGTATTGAATAGCTAGCTGGAAGCCCGTCCTTTGTACTGGTTTCATGATTCAGAGTTAAGAAGAAATATACTTATTATCTTTATATATACTCGTTTGAAAAAATATAAACCTGGACACAAAGAAAAATAACAATTATCAGCGTAATTGTAAGTATTAGTTTTCAATTAGACGGATTAAACAAAATTAGAAAACTTTAATAACATTTCTTATAATCTAAGATAATATTTTCATATAGTATAGTTGTGTATAAAAAACAAATATTTATTTTAATATGACTGCTGATGGTTATTTATTCCTATTAAATCACTATCATAGATCATATTTTCTATAAAATCTGAAAATAATACGTAATAATATTCTAATATTGCCCCCGGACGATCTTTTGAGTGTTATACGTTTAATTCAGAGTGCATGGGTCAGATTTAAATAAACAAACCCCTTTTCTACAAGTTCTAGAATAGTGAAATTTAGTTTTATACCTGCGGGTGCTGTCGTTTTCGCGGAGAAGCGTTACAAATGACCTTGTTTAGCGATTCAGAGATACAGAAATTGAAATAAGACATATTTCGGATTTTGTGGGGTACAAAATGTAAAACTAACCAAAAATATCATAACTCCAAGAGATGTACAGAAGAAATTCTAATTTTATGTATACAGAATAAATGAAAAAAATATGTACCTATTTACAGTAAAAAGCGTTGTCAAGAATTTGCCTTATTGGCGAAATAATTCGTTTCAGCACATAGGAACAATGTTAATTTTGTGACAGCATTACTAGTTACACGCTAGTCGTAAAACGATGGTTGAGGTGTCAAATTAAAGGTAACGTGTTTGACTTTATTACATTATTATTTTTTATTTTATTTTCCGGGAAAATATGATTACCACACAATTAATTATGTCCGGTAGTTAAAATCTAATTTGTCATTAGTGCGTTTGACGATGTAAATTCACGTCACTTCACAGAACAGGCCATCCTACGGTCTCGTTGCTCTAAACGAACCTCTGGTATAAAACCCAGGTTTATTAGCTCTCTAAAATCACTTGTAAAAGGAAATGAGGTTTTTGAAGTTCATTAACGCCGTTCTTTAGACGCTAATAAAGTGTGAGATTGGCAAACTTTTGCCCCGCCGTTTTTCTACCAGTTTCAATCAGGTTTGCTCACTTTGTTGCATCAAAAGTTGCTACCGTGTATATACAACAAGGTCGCGTGTTTTCTTACAAGCAAATAGATTTTGGCAACTATAAAGCTAGGGATAAATAATCTCCCACACTCGCTACTGGCTAGGTGTATGGTAGTTTGTTACAGTAGACAAGGACTAATCTCACGCCATGTTGACCCACTCGCCGCTGTCCTGTGTCTATTAATTGTTAACCTTTAAAGCCTGAGTTAACCAAACTTTGGAACCACCGATTACGCTGACGCTCGTGTTTACACAAAAGACTCTAACTAAAATGTTCTATGACGTAGATAATTGATCCGTCTGTTTTTTCAAATGAGTATAAAATTGTTTTGAGAAACTCAATTCATTTTCATGGCTGGTCGAAAACTTCATCGCGTTTCAAAAACATCACTAAAACCCTTCCATTCCATTGTGTTTTGCTACCGAATCAAATGAATTACTTGAGGTTTCCGTTCATATTTTATCGACTCTCGTTTTACAAATGCATCTGCTTTTGTATTATTTGCCTTGGCAAATTGAGTCCTAAGGAAAATAGCACACTGATTATAGTTATTTTATCATATACCATATACATTAAATAGTGTCATTTCTCTTCATTATATTAAGTACTAGCTAAAATACCCGTCGTTCGCACTGGCAAAAAATGCTGGGAGTTGTATTAATGCATAACTCGCTTATTTAGTTTCAGTACATTTGAATAAATAACATTTACAAACTTGTTTGTATTTGGTAATACAGACTAAGACCAGTTGATACTCGAGGGCAGGCCACATAAAGCTGACCATGACTAACACACACGAGTAACGCAGGTTTGCAAAATGACAAAACACGAGTGTCTACAACACGACAATGTAAGTAATATTGGGAAAGGATCAGGAATGGCGTAATAGAGACAGGCATCGGGAAAAACTTGAAATCTACAATTTGCGGCATTAATATTTTCGATCCAGAAGTTTATCAGTAAAAATAAACTTTCTTTCTTTTTCTTCCTAAACTATTAAAAAGTACTGTAACCGGATGTTGACATTAGAAAATGTAAACAATGAAACCTAGGACGTTCACGGCAGCTTTTCTTTTTTTTCCGAAATATCAAGTTTTAGTGTCCACAGCTGTTGCCTTTCTAGTAATTTAATGTTGACACCCTTTGAAAATGTAAACATTGGAATCTAGGACGTTCACGAGGCGTAGCCTGACGGTACTTTAAGGAATCGAATATTCCTATGAGTTGCATGAGTTTTAGATTTACCTTTGAGCAAAATTTTAAACCGTTCGGTTCATTATTTTTTGCGTGTAGTTTCCACAAAAGACATACAAACTAACAAACATACTGAATTAAAATCGTCTTTATAATATTATAGATATAGACTGTGCTTATATTATAATACTACTGGTTTAAAATTAAAATATAAAAACACTCTGACATATAAGGAATATAATGCTAGAAAGGAATAACGTTTAAAATGGACTTAAACGTGTTTCGTTGTTGTTAATAATAATAATTATCTGTTAAACACCTTTTTATTTGGAAGGGTCACAGTTTGATCTTCTATATCAGTAACGTCGCTTCTAGCCCTCTAAAGACGTGAGAGATATGAGGAGAGTCACAGGCTGTATATCCACGTCACGGTTGATGCTTATCTTACCACCTCGAAGAAATCTTGTTTGCCTCGGTTGGCAAACATGTACAATCTGGAGTTTATGTGAGTGAAATATCACAATATGAGGCTCTCTCTCACTGCTGCAAGATCTCTACTTATGATTGTGTCGGGAAAATCTGTTTGAGTTTTAAATACGTCAAAAGTATTTTGTTTCTTTTTATCCCAAGCAGTTGGGTGAAGAACCGTGCAAATGTTTTTTCAAGGACAAGTAGGGAATTAATCCTTGACAACACAAGATCTTTGTTTGTTGCGCAGATAAATCTTGTAGAAAATAGTGTGTAGAATGTGAGCGTGTAAATGTGTACAAAGGCACAGCCTACACATTTAAAATGCCCTTCTGTTCTGAAATGAGACTTCTTCTGTTCAAGAAGTACACAGCGTATAATCCTAGAATAAGGCTAACGTATTTGTTTGTTGCAGGTACGTACGTCAGATGAGCGAAAAAGGTCTCTCTATGGTGAGTTTAATAGATAATAATTGTGCCTTAATAACAGGTTGGGTCAACTTATATTCGTTAATCTTTTTTTCAATTAAAAATTTAGTGCCGGTTTTAAACTAGCATAAACATCACAGATAGTAAAGGGAATGTAAAAGTATTTAGCACCCACTGTAATTAAACTGCAATTACAAAGCATTGTTTTAGATTAAACAGAATACTACAATGAAAGTTCCTCCATCAAGCTGGCAGTGCTGAGATGTCTGGGATCCCTCTCAACAATAATTATTATGTGTACAATGCATTTATCTCATGCTTGTAGGTCGCTCTTGATCTTTATTTTTGTTGAAATTTATTTCAACTTTAAAACAAATATAAACTTCCCAGTCGGTTAAATATAAAATTAATGGTTTTCTCAGCGGATTAAAGTTTCACTATTTTTATGTTTGTCACAATTCTGAGTTTATTTTTATATTTTTTATAGCTTTGCATAGATTCGATCTTATTTTATCACACCGCATAACCGTAGAACACTATGGATTACACCATTAGGATGCCATTTAATCTCTCGTAAGCTGATTATCTCTGAGGATAACTCCATAACGTTTAATTTTTTGACATACTGTACTTGCGCCGTTTAAAGTTATCCATTTAAAACGCCAGATCAATGGAGTGTTATGACTTTAAATGAGTGTTATGTTTTTGCAAAGAAGTTGCAGAATATAAATAATGTAGAATAATTATAAACCTTAAAACTCACTTCATGGTTATTGACTGTACAAACTAATGCTAAATTATGTTTTATAATGTGAAATTAACCTTGAACTATGATAATTTGTCTAAAAAGTTGTAATAACATAGGATGTTTTGTAAATATCCAATGTTATTAATTAGTTATAAAAAATTTATAAGAATTATAATGTACATTGTACATAATATACTCTCATTTATTTTCGTATAAGTATTATCGTTGAGTTTGTATTATCTGTATAAATAATGTAAATGCGAATTCATCTTACATCTTATTCCGTTAAACAGATCTGTCGCCCACAGTCGAAATTTTGACAGAGATTACATTGCGTAGGCTTCAGAGGCGGCTATCCTCCTTCCCACCCACGTCGCCCTACCACACGTCTCCTCTCCAGGACTGATGTGGACTCAGATTAACTCTTTGACGATAAACTACTTTTTCCTACAACCGCACGATAACAGACACATTTCACACTGTTGGCAGAACGTATAAGTAGAACATTCCCGCACTAGGGTGGATATGATCCCATTACCACCCTAGTGCGGGAAAGTAACCGGCCAATCACATGCGCGGAACGCTCCAAATCTATATGAAACTAACCAATAGCATGCGCTAAGCGCTCAGTCAGCTGAGACGGTCGCCGCTCCTACAACACTAACTTCCGGATATGCGCAATGAAACTGAGGTTACCAGAAACATAAAAGTTATGTTCACACATATCCCAGCGGGAAAATCAAACATAACCTCAATGACTTTTTTGTAGGAAAACTCTTGTGTTTAATACGAGTGCAAACTGTCATAGCCATCCTCGAAGTTCAGGCAGCACGAAGCGTCAGCATATGAACCTATCGTGTGATATGATGCGCTCTAGTTACACAAATAGCTATTAAACGGTGCTAGGAATTTAATGAAACAATTTTATTTAAGAATATTGAAAGATTAGTTTCCCTTTCTGGTTTATTTTGAATGTCATAAATATTTCCCTAGGTTACCTAAACCTAAACCTGATCACATCGTACAACACGGACATATAATCAATTAATGGTAACTAATGGTCCTTTGCTTGTTACTAGCAGTGATTTCCTGCGTTTCCCCAAAAATATTATTGATTATAGATTAAGATCCAGTAACGCATATAATCTACCAGCAAATATCGGTCAATACTTATTTCCACCCTCCCTGTTTATTATCTTCCATTTCTACAACAAATTACACAAAATTTAAAAACCAATCTTCTGCATACTGTGCTGTTTTATTACCTCCAAACGTACCGAAAATAGATGAAGAAGTGTATCAGTTATGGTTAACTTTGTCACTTATTTATGCAGAGTATAAATAAAAGATAGGCGTAAATATGAATGTAACTTCTTCTTAGCTTTTTCCTAGTTATCTATTACATTATTACATCCTAAAAACAATGTTCGAAAGTTATTGGATTTCAGACTAATATCAGTTTAAGGTAAACTTAAGGTAACTTTAAGGTAAACCATTAAGAAAGTGCTGGATAGGTTAAACCGTAGCGTTAAAGTTTAATGGGTCAGCAAATTTTAAGAGTCACACTTAGATTGCGCCGCTCAGAGGATTACAGTGGCTTATTGTCTGACTCATAAATATTACGATTTGCATTTTTAAATTCTGAACGGTAAGTAAATTGTCTTTATACTTATCCCTCTCTTATAAATTTAAAGATTTTATTTTCACCTCCGTAGATTTTAAATTAAGTGCATCAGTCACCTTCACTTCACAACTATTATGCATTTATATTATTTATTTTAATATCCTGTATTTACTATTCATATTTTATTAGCTGTCGTGTTTGCCTATACATATCCCAGCAGCCATTAGTACGAAAACCAAATTTTTTATAGCAAGCTAAAAAGTGAACTTTAGATCAAATGCTATATGAGCATATGCATAAGCTATTGGGTTGAAACAACGCATTAGTAAATTTAAAACCCAGTAGTTATAACATTTTTAAATCAAAATTAATATTTCTCAGTTCATGTGAATAGAGCATAATTTCACTTTGTTTGCTTATGTTTTTAAGCAAGAGAATTTTTGAGATTGTTTCACAAAAGCTTTTCTCGAGGTTCACACAAACTCCATTTTATAAAACTATATTTTCAAAATGTTTTATTCTTAAACAAAACCTCAACCGTAGACCTAAGGCCTTTGTGGTGAATTAAAAACAGCCAGTTACCGTAGTGGCGTGATTCACATAGTACGTATAAATATAAAAATGTTGATATTTGTTTACGTAAAAGAATGTCAGAACGTATGAACGGTAGTTCTAAATGACAAATATTAACGTTTCCTACAAGCGCGTGATAACAGGCACATTTCGCACTGTTGGTAGAATAAGTAGAACATTCCCGCACTAGGGCGGATATGATCTCATTACCACCCTAGTGCGGCAAAGTAACCGGTCAATCACGTGCGCTGAACGCTCCAAATCTATATGAAACTAACCAATAGCATGCGCTAAGCGCTCAGTCAGCTGATAGACGGTCGCCGCTCCTACATTACTAACTCCCGGATTTGCCAATGATACTGAGGTTACCAGGAAACATAAAAGTTATGTTTACATTTTATCCCAACGGGAAAATCAAACATGACGTAAATGACTTTTTAGTTGTAGGAAAAATCTTGTGTGCAAACTGTAATGGCCGCCCTCGAAGTTCTGGCATCACTCAGCTGATATGAATCTTCCTTATGAACCTCTCGTGCTATATGATAGTTTGAGCTCTAGCTACACAATTAGGTATTTCAGGATTATGATTCCACCGCAAGAAGCTGATAATGGTCTCAAAGGGTCCTTGGTATTAATCATATATGAGGGCACCCTAAGGTCAGCAAACCCCTCCAGCACCGAGTGACATTCTGTTCCTCATTCGTGTGTCTGGGGAAGACTTGTTGAAACTTGAACCGCCAGGTGAAAATAATTCAGGATGGAAGGAGATTGACAATTGTTTGAAACTATTTAGGGTTTTTTACATTCCAAATCTCGACTGCACTACTAAAAATATGGTCACATAACGTTATAGTTGTTTACGTTGCAATAACTCATAATAGAAAAAAGGGTTTTAATTTACTCAGGACTTACTCGTACATTTGTGATGGTCGTATGTCATCATAAACTGAAGTCAACAGATGAACAGTGAACAGGCAATATGTGTTGTTGTCAGGATTAGTGTGCTCGGTGCAAACGCAGACTGCAGCATGAGCAAACACAGGTGCCCCACACATCTGCCGACGCTTGCTTCCTCCACCTGTGAGATATACGGTGTACACTATGACTGATTAGGTAAGGGACACGATCCCGAACATTCCATTTGAGCAGCCAAATTAACAATTGATTTTTTTAAACTTATCGGTTATAACTGAATTTTAAACTAATGAAAATTTTTAATAAAATTTATACCTAGAGGTACTTTACATAAAAACTGAACTAAATCAATATATTGTTGTTACTTTCAAGTTTAAAAAGAGAAAAATTTGCATAAATAGGCTCAGTAAGCAGTTATGAATTGTGTTGCATCGAAAATTAATTTAAAACTACAACTAAAACATCATTAATTTCTTTGTCTGTAGTGCAATATTGGTGATGGTGGATTTATGTTATCTAGATTTTTATTGCGGACATTTTCCATCACGATTTATATAAAACAAAGTTTCAAGCAAACTTCTTTAGTGAAACTTTGTTTTACAAAAAATCGTGATGGAAAATGTCCGCAACAAGTATCTAAATAACATCATTAATTTGTTTATTCATTGTTGGAATAACATCCAGGTGGGTGTTGTTTCCACCATTTGAAAATTTTAAATTTAACCCTTCATACATTTATAAAGGTTATAAATTATGAATAACATTAATCAAACTATTAAATTACATTGGTTGGTAGTTAAGTAACGAAAAATTCGATTTTTTTCTAACGTTTCCCTATATTCTTTAAATTTTAAAGTTTCAACTAGCCTTTATTTTTGATTTCGAGTCTCCGAAAACTATATTTCTTCTTGACAGGAATTTTTATAAAAACATATTTTTCTCAGATTCTTATCTGTCGGGATAGAACGTAAACTCTCCAGACACATCCATTACGAGATAGAGTTGTCCGTTGTCGTGTTGTCGTGTTGTGCGTCCCTGACCGAGATGGCTATTGTCCACAGCTGCGACTCAAGTGATTCGTCCTCCAACATCACCCACACAAGCACTCTGATTGGTCGACACTCGATGACGTCATCGTCGTTTGCAACACACGTCGCGCCGTCCGCGTCAGAATGGCGTTGTTAGCGGAGTCGAATCTGTTGTTTTCAGTTGTCCCTATCCTAAAAACAAATTAGGAAAATGCAAATGATCAAAGAAAGAACTACTCCGGCAGTCTGTGCTAGAACGCCTTTGAAATGAAATTAAGTTTATGAAAATGAAGCTTCTCACATTGTAAGGAAGTTTATTTCTTGTCACCTCTTGTCTTCTTGTCGTTGTACTTGTCTACTGGTTTTTTATAAAATATTAAAGTAACGCTTACCCATACTCTTGTAAAAAATAATTAGTTTACTTATGAGGTAAACCGCTAATCGACGTGTTAATTGTCCCTTTGCACAGATTGCAATCTGCGCAAAATCTACGCTTTTATTGCGGGTAGAGCCATTGACGTCACACTGCCCAGTAGTCCTTGGGTCATTATTTTATGTTTCAAAACAGATTGAAAGAAATAAACTTAATAATACGGAAAACATCTCATTAAATTACAATTTCGAAACAAAAAATAATAATATTTTCACGAATAAATTACATTATTTCTTTCTGAAACATCGCAGTAACTCATAATTGATATAAACTTGTAACCGTGGTGAAAGACTATTTTATACAACCAAATCATGCCATTTCGTGTATTTAGGCCTTCTAGATTATTAGATTTGATTAGATTACTGAAATGGCGACCATACCACAAGGTAGGTATTTTTAGTCAAGTATGAATGAGAATTGAGGGTACGATGATTGTGGCGCGATCTTGTAGTCTTGTTACTGACTAAGGCTGGCATGTTTCTTAGACAGAACTGTTAATTAATAGTCCAACAACCGATGGCAACTAAGGAACCTACAGTTGAACGTGGAATCCGAACCACGGCTCCAGAATTACGAATTGGTCTAATTATGAGGATGGTCTTTGCAGATTAACGTAGTATTCAATAGTGCGGACTTTAATCCAGACAAGAGAACGCTGCACCCACCAACTATGGCTCACAACTATCCACAATTCGTGACCTTCAAGTAGCTGGATTACAGGACGACGCCACCGTCCCAGTCAATATTGAATATTGAGAGCTCCACGTGGAGAGATTTATTTTGAGGTTTAGTACCCCAGCCGTAGATAGAGCTCTGTATCCCCGGGTAGATCTAGGAGTACGGGTAGGCCTTGGTCCTCTTGGACCCTTGGCCTTAATGACTTTCTACTACTGCAATATTACTTGACTTAATTTTTTTTCAGAGTAATAGCGTAGAGCAAACTTGAAAATAATACATTGTTATTCACTAAGCAATTTCCTGACTTTTTACACATCTCAACAACTGCTAATGAAGCTCGAAGCCAGTTGATTTCTCTACTCAGCCACTTAGAAAGTGATAGCCTAATTAAATTATGAAACCTGGTGGACTGGCCGGCGTGTAAGTGTCGCCGCCAAAGCCGCCGCCGCGCCCCTGTGCCGGGTTCCGGGTTATTTGCATAATCCGACGACCAAGTGGGTGCCGTAATTATCCGTACCGTCTCTGGCAAGTTGTTAATTATCAATTGCAAATATGTGTGTGACGTCATCACTTCGTGGTGGGGCTCTTTATGGTTTGCGGTGTATTTGAACTACATGGAGACACATGTAGCCAATTGATTATTCATTTGTATGACTGCCATCCGTATAAAAACCGAATATCGAATCATTTATTGTTTTTCAGAATGTTAAAATAAAACGGATAATTGAGTTTATATTTCTTTTTTTCCAACAAACCAGTATGTGATGGTAACCCGATGTGATAAATCAGCAGATCATTCAAATGATGGTTTTGACATGGATATGTCTAAGCTCTGGGAAGCGGGGTGTTGGAATTTTTTTGAGACATGATTGTTTAAAGAAAGTGACGTCATTTGGTTATGAGAACAGCTGTTCAAGGATACTGAAAACCTCCCTTTAGACATATCCATGATCTAAGCTATTTTCCAAAGGGAAGTAATTTTTTTCTCTATCTACTATCTAAAGCCTTATAACACTTTTAGTCCCAAGAGACTAAAAGTAGTTCCATAAAAATAACATGTGGGAATTCTGGTATACTCTGTAATGATCAGACAGAAATAATAGCAGCTGAGAGAAGTAACTAATTCTTAAACGGTAAGCTGATGGTTTGCATTGATTGCTTTGAGGTTATTTAACTAACTTGGATAACGATCATGATTCTGGTTTCTTAATAGTGAGCAATTTGTAGCTTATGTTACTTATATGAGCAACTGGAGGAAAAATGTTGTGTGCATCATGGGATTAAACTTTTTGTGCCTCAGGAAATTATCGCTCTCGGCTACGCCTCCGCTGACAAAAGTATCCTTCGTGGATAAAAGGTTTCACTTTAATCCCTCGTAGTACAAATAGCTTTTGTCACATTCTGTAAAAAAAAGTCTGAAATAGATTCTTAAGAAACTATTGTAGTTTTTAAAATATTTCGTGTGGAAATGTTTAACATCATCTGTTAACCGATCATCAGAGGAGATTTCAAGATTATATATGTAGTCATATCTAGAGTAAAATTAAATCCGTAAATACATATTGATAGTTAATTTTCCTAAAATAAAATCATTTGAAAATGTGCAGTATTTATTTTTTAATCTTGCTTCATTTAGCTGTCCACCATTTTGTTTTTACCTACAAAACTTGTCTAAAACTAAATCTTATCTCAAATTAAGGTTAATAAAACAATCAATATTCAATTTGTTTTAAATATCCACAATGGAGATGTATACCAGCCTCGCATTTTGTCACACCTTTTGTGTTTTATAGCGGCTATTGTCGCCACTCAAATCCTCTATAAATCCTTCTTACAAGGACGAAAATCCTTCGACCAAGGCTGCAGGGGATACATAAATTTACAAAAGAGTGTTTATCTGTATGTGACTATAAAAGATGAATAGTTTATATATATGTATATATAAAACTAGAGTTCTACCTGTAGATTGCTTGCAATTGCTATATCGTTGGTTATTTCAAAGTTATATAACTATTAAAAACTATTTAAATAATAAATGGATCTTATCTCATTTCCTGTCTGTCAATCTTTCTGTAACGCGAAACAAGGGTTCGCGTTACAGGAGGGTCGGGGGGGATGTTCGTCTTATCCGGGAAAGCTAGATTATAATGATTTTCTATTATTTACTTTTTACCTTATTTACCATACAGAAGGTTTTTGTTAACTTTAAACTGACCCGTGCTTTATTAAAATAATCAGCTTTTGAAAGTCCCGTTTTTAGGGATATTAGACGCATGTTTTCTAGTTATACTGAACATGTGCTCTATTAAAGATTTTTAACAGAAATTAGAACCTTGTATTTACTTCACTGTGGGAAAGAGGACCATGGATATGTCTTATTCTGGATAAATGAATAATCATTATACACAGAAATTATAAGATGGCCAAAGGGAATGTTTCCAGTTCATCTAGCAGCTGTTCTTACGAGGTTATTCCGGTTACAGACTCGTATAACCAAAAAAATCAATACAATAGCTCTCGTTTCTATGGAAACGGGATCCAAACACTTCCGATGCATTTTGTGCGTTATAAACTTTTTGCGTTAACAAATCTGCTAACCCCCCCCCAAGCCAAGAACTATCTATATCTATGTCATAAATCATATGTAAAATTAAAATCAATGTTATTCAATTGATGTTAATCATTAATTTCAAATCAATGCGTTAAAATTAATGAAGTTACATTAATAATCTATTTTAAACCTATTTTAAAAGCTACAATTTTTTATAATTCATTAATATTAATTAACAACTTGGTGGACATTAATAATAATATAAGTATAAATATTTAGGTCCGGATTTTGATTTTTATTCGTATTTTTCACGATTTCAAGTTAATATTTTGTTATAATAACAAATAAAGACTAGAATGCTTTCCTACACTGAATAATACAACACGTACAAAGAACGATCTTACTGTGAGTTAAACTGTACAATAAGTGGTTCCAAGGTTTTAATAAATAGAATGAATCATTTTGGCATTGTACCGTATTTAATTTTCAAATTTGATTAATAAAGTATACATTGTATTTAGGGTAAACTATGGCTGATACTCACCTTTCATTTTGTAATTTATTTGTTTTAATTTTATTTTTGTGCAAATATGGCTACAATTAATACTGATAAAGTAAAAAAATATACAGTCATCAGGGCGATTGACGGGTGGGAATTTGTGTTGGAAAAGCTTATACTTCTCCCAGAGTGGACATAACGGTTGTGATGAAGAAAAGCTGCATTCATAACTGGAACAAACGTTTTTGTGAATGCATTGAGTTTAACCCACTCGACAATTTCCAGGTTTAATCATTGACGAAAACACTGAGCGAGTATTACAAGTTGTGTGTGAAAAACAGAGGATAACAATTATCGATGAAATTGATGAGGTAGATATATCGTGTCTACAGCATCATAATTATTTGAATGTGTATTTACTTTTTCACGAATAATTCCCTAAACTGCTGATTTCCGATCACAAGGAAAATTGAATAGTAATGGATGCTGAATTCGTAGGATATGGGTGACACAGACTCGGAATTTTTTAATAAAGTCATGACTGTTGACGAAACCTCACGACCTTCATCTAATATTTCAGTTCTGAGCATTGTTCGCACACCGTTCTTGTTTGTTTTAATGTTTTATTTTAATTCGACGGTGTAAACTTGCAGGGACAATCAAACCACTACCAAACCACAACGGCCGTGTCATAGGTCAATGTCCCACTTCAAAATGTGTCTTCCCCAAGAGGATTACCAGCTTCTGCAAGACAAATTTTCACGGGTCGATCGCGTAATTGTTAAAGAATATTTCCAGTAAAGTTTGGTATTCAAGGCTTTAAAGAATTTAATCGAAGTTAAAAATACGTGCTTTTCGTGATGAGTCACTCATTTCTGGTGGACTGTCGTTTACTCGTGGTAAAATCCGCCCCTGTGCTGCGATATAACGACGTTTAAAGGACTTTTAAAGGAAGAATAGTATTTTTGAACGTAATGTTAGCAATGCACTGTAAATTACAGAGCATAGAATATTATACTCATTATGTGGTATCCAATAAAACGTCTGTGTGTTTCAATACAAATTTTAGATAGGCCTAAAATTTAAAACTAATAAACTTAGTCACTTTTTCGTAAATTACAATCGATTGCTTTAAATTGGTTTGCCCAAAATGTCAGATCGTTAGGAGATTGTCAGAATACTACGAGTAAAATCTTCTTTCACAGCCTGTTTAATGCGCATGATTAATGTGTTGATATGCATCAGGCTACTTCAAAACCTTGTTTTCGTCAGCGTGGCTGGTGTAATTATAAAATTAACAAGATCGCACGCAGCACGCTGGCTTAGAGCGAATTTCATAGAACTTATATTATTCCCATCATAGTAATCGAATAGTACTGAGTATACAGGTTTTCTGCAATAAGTGTTCTTTTAAACGGTATATTTATAGGCCGACAACTAAGAAAAACACATACCAATTTCTTTGAAATTATGTCGATAGTTAAGTAAGTTATACCAATTTATCTATTCTCCAAAAGAATTATTTGGGCGTTGAGTACGTAGGTTTGCTGCCGTAAGAAACATTAAATTTGAGATTTTATGGATTTAATGATAAAACTTAGCTAGATGGACGTGCATACTAAATTGTTGAAGAATATTTAAGAAAACAAGTGTGTTGTTGATTTTTAGCTATTCTCCATAAGATTAACATTAAACAACGTAATGTGTTTACCATCTTGTATATCTCAGTGACCAATTGACCTAGAGTCATGATTCAAAATACTTAATTTTGTGTGTTATTGAGCTGAATCCAATTGTGAAATTAAAAATTTAATTTTTTTCAAAAATTATACTTAAATAAATTTAAACCCCCATTTTTGCGTTACAATCTTACTCCCCAAGTGTAGTTAATGTAGTCCGATTGCGTTGTTCAACGATGTCATCCAACATAATAATTGTATAATAATCAGACAACAATAGCTAAAAATATATGCGTGTTGACGTATATATTTATTATGTGCATATATTTATGTATATCATTTTGAATGGCCTTCCAAAACTTGTTTAGGGTTCTGAGTTATGAACTTCTATCATTGTCCCGGAATTAACTGTCATCATGTGGGTCATGTGAATAGCTCACTTTCCCAGAGGAAATTCGCTTACAAGTGTAATATTTCGAGAATAAACTATGACATGGATGCAATTATTCATTTTAATAGCAGATAGATGTTCTCATTTTGTGAACAGCTAAAGAGGATTATATTGTATTGTTTCGAAACGTCTATTATCGAACTTTGCGTTTGCCAAATAAACTTGGAACGAATTGATTTTGCTTGTAGCTGGGAAGAAAAGAAAATGCACTATAAAGTAAAGGACGGGATTCAGCGTCCGGCTGACGGTCAAGTATCATTGAACGTCCGTGATCCAACTATTATTGCCCAGAGCCAGAAAATCGATTTAGTCTTTCGCCTCTTGAACATTATCTCTTGCTCTCTTGCGACATTCCTCGGATTTACATAATGTTTTATCATGGAAGATGTTTCAGAAATGGGTTTTGTTATATATATATATATATATATAATATAATACTAACATAATCCAAAACCACAATTACACTAGTATACACAAAAATATGACTATATTGAATTTCGAACAAAAAGAAGAAAATGGATACAAAAAAAATTCCAAATTTATACTCACTATCAAATTGACAAAAATAATATATTAAACACTTCACAAATTGAAACAAACAATCCAATTATGACAAAATATACAAGGAAGAAATAATACATGCTAACACACTCCACCAATTTGAATACAGTGAAATTTATTATTATATGACATTTATTTACATATATAAATAGATTATCAAATTAGGTTAAATTTGTACTCTTGAAGATATTTTCAACATGTCGAAGAAATAATTAAAGTTTTCTAAGGGTACTCGGATGACTTATTTAAAGATTATATATATATATATAATATATATACATATATATGTATACCAACAAGAGTCTTTGGTCCTTACATATTAGCTAATTCTAGTGTCGAAAATGTCCTTAAACTCCATACATCGATGAAATAAATCTATACAAACACATCTGGCTGTTTGAACACTCATGAAATACAGTACCGGTAGTGAAAATATTCTTAACAGGTCTAACTAAATAAATTTTAAACTGAAATATATTTAAGCCAGATTAATTCATGTGAAATTGCTCTAGTACTTTAATCAGTCACTTTTATAAATTTCACTATCGGAAACATTTGCAAGATATAGTCTATTACTAACTGAATATTCAACCTGTTTAAGGGATTTTACTGTCACAAATTGGCCTCAAGAATTTATGTTATGTGATGAGCTTTAATACTCAAGCTGCGAAATCATTTCAGTATTTCATCGATCTATGTTACTTATGTTAAATTGTTGCATCAATCTACGCAAAGTCCGTCGCATACACCCATGTTAATCCACGTCAAACCTAATCCCAATGCCAATATCCCGTGTGCCTGGGCATGCTACAATTGGTCAATTATTCTATTGTAGGGACTTCAAGTTAACAAACTGGTGTCAGATTTACTTACGTGTCAATTTAGCGAGATGACACAGTTCTATTTGTGTGATGTTTGTACCACCTTCTTAAATGTGTTACGTAGGGCCTATAAGTTTTATTTCACATTCGCCTGCTTAGGTTTAATAATAACACAAACTTGTGCTACTATACAGGGGTTAACTGATTTGTCTATAACTTATTAAATTTTAACTAAAGTCTATAATATCTTAAAAAACGGAAAATCATCATTCGTCAGAAGTGCACAATAAAGAACCCTCTGTTAGAATTAAATTTAGTATTGTTATAAAATAGTCATTTTACGAGTTTTTTCCTTTAGTAAATGTGTTTAATGTAACTGTTCATGTATCTAAGCCACAAAAAGTTTTCATTAAATACGCATATGCTTAGACTTAACAGAAAATCAATACTTAAAAACCACTTTTTATGCGAAAACAAGCAACTATTTTTTTGTATATGTCAGTCGATGCTACTTTTATTACGTATACGTATAGTATAAAACTGCATCTTAAATATTACAGGAAAACTACATTTACAAAATAATTTGTAATACTTATATCATATTATAAATAAATCTAAATACCTCTATCCAATTTTACTTTATATAATGTCAAAATTTGTTCACCGTATCTAAAGGAAATGAATATAAAGCTCATCTCTCTTATCTTCTTTCAGCTTGGAGAAAAGAACCAAGTATGGATCCAATAGCTGGAATGGAATGAAATTTCCTCCCTTTCAGGTCTTCAGTGCCGGAGTCTCGTATTTCAATGAACTACTGGCAGGTTGTTTGGTATCTGAAATATTCCAGTATACAGTATCGAGCGGTGTGGTACACTAGCAACGCCATCACCAACCCTCTAAATGTCACTCCCATTATTTATCAAATGCTAAACAAACAGTGGCAGCACGAGAAATTTTAAGCTCACGATAGCGATTTCTATTTAGTTTGTAATTTATTTTTAGTTTTCCTAATTTAATGCAATACATACATCAGAGTTCTGGTAATCCGAACGTCTGGCTAATCCAAACTACCTGATGAGGAAAAAAGGTTATTGAGTTTTAATTAGAATCGAAGCAATTTAATTTCAATTATAACACTTAAATCTGCAGCACGTATCACTAATTATACATTACTACGTACACAGTTTTAATTAAATTCAATAACATACTTTTGGAACATAAGAATTCAGTTGTCGTCCTTTGACGTAACAAAGAAATCCTGTTAGCAAATGCGCAAAGTTGCGCCATCGTCTCATAAATATCAGAGGTCGTGGTTCGGATCCCACGTTAAACTGTAGGTCCCTTAGTTGCCATAGGCTGTTGGGCTATTAATTAACAGTCCTGTCTAAGGAACATGTCAGCCTTAGTCAGTAACAAGACTACAAGATCGCGCCACAATCATCTTACAATCAACTCTCATTCATACTTGGCTTAAAATACCTACCTTGTGGTATGGTCGCCATTTCAATAATCTAATCTAATCCAATTTAATCAAGCATTCTGATTTAGCAGTAGGCCTCTATACACTGTTGCTCGAGATAGCGTATGTGATGTCTAGCTATACTCACAGGACACCACATTATATTCGATTCTCGGTCCGACTCTTTATCATCGCATTTTGGCAAACTATTTTTCGAACATTTGAGCTCATCCCCAGAGATGACCGCGATCACGTAAAAAGTAGACCTCGACACGGCACAGTTTTATCATTTTTCGTTGTTATATGTCATTTTGTGTGTGTCGTGTTGTGTGTTTCTAATGACGAATCCATAATGGATAGAACAGTCTCTGTAGAAACACTTGATGCCGTTCAGGCAAAACATGTAATAGAGAAACGTATATGTGAACTGTGATAAGACGCAAGTTAGTTGGTCTAAATAGACAGTTTGGGTCTGAAATAATGAATTTTATAAGTATGTTTAATGCATTTCCAGATAATACGAACAATTTGGTAATCCGAACATGGTTCGGTCCCAATTAGTTTGGATTTTCGGGACTCTGGTGTACTTATAAACTGGTAACCAGTATACATACACCATTTGAATTAAATCAGAGATAATAGGTTATTTTAATTTTCGAAAATAACACTCTTCATACAACTCTAAACCTATATGTTGTTTAGTCGTATAAAATTAATTTGTGAAACAAATTTTGAGATTACGAAAATTTCGAGCTCAGTGAAATTGAGTGAAACATTTTTAAAAGATCTTTTTGCTTTGTATTTGGCCCGTCCTTCGTCACTTGCGCATACATCTTATAATTTATTTACGTAGACAAGTTTACGTCAAGTTTACTCATTAGTGTAAAGGTGTACTTCACTTCACAAAGAAGCTTGTGTAGGCCTACATGATTGTCTTCAAGCTCCCGGACAGATTGATTTGCCTAACTTACATAACACAATAGCTGTCGCAGTAAAGACAAAGCGAATATGACTTAACGCTGTTAGTGTACTCGTAGCTTGTTTGTCAGGCTCTCTGGAGTTTTGGGACACTGAACAGTGAACATTGTGTTGTAAAGGGTCTAACTTAATAATTCTGAGAAACCGTATCGTATATGAATATACGTCGTGGGCTTTCAAATGTGTATGAGATATTATTTTATTACATTCTATAGAATCTCACCTTTATTAAAATATATTTATAAAATAATTAAAATACCTTTTTAATCAACAACACTGACCAAATAACACGTTAGTTTTTGAGAGTATGTAATTTAGCCTTGCTTAAAAAATTAAAATTTTATCAATAACTATGAAGGATATACAACAATAATACAGTGTACCATAAAAGTAAAACAACAAATATTCAGGGTAGTATTTAATTGTTTTCATTTAATTTCCAATTTAATTTATAGTATTTTTATAGGCCTACTCATTTATTAAATAATTTTCATGCCTAATTATGATATAATGATCTTTAAGAGTAGTATTGATGTTAATATATTTTTTAGCTATATATAAGCAATATATCTTATTTTAACGTAATCATTTGTTTAACCAATTCTTATAAAAATAAATAAACTGTATAAGTGGGTTAACACATACTTTGCCCCTTAAGTAATTCTTTTACCGACAATGTGTAATAAAACTATCATATTCTTTAAAGTCCGTCTAAATATTATTTAATAATTAATTTATTGTTTAAAAAATAATCATCCAATTTCTGAAAACAACACAAAGAGAAACCAAGGTAAATTAATTGTTATACTTTTTAGGGGGATATGATCGATGATATGCATACCAAGTTCCATGTTAAACGGTTAGGAAATAAGAAATTGATTTTTAATATTTTTATTAGAATAACATTGGGTGCTCTCAGACAACCTACGGCGTTTATCATGGACAGTAAATATAACTTTTCTCTGGAACCGGTCGTAGGGAAACAATTCAAAATACTAATTTCTTTAGTTTTTAAGTTGGTTTTAATAGTGGTAGTCAAATTAACTTTACCTTTTTCGCAAAAATTTTAAGAAATTTAATTATGACATTTAAAAGCCCATAACATTTTAACCGTCGTTTTACAGACATTTAGGTAATGTTATATTATTTAGTACTCTATACACTACAAGCAATTATATTTGAATCAAAATCGTTAGTGCCATTTTTTGAGAAATTTAGATTTTCACGTTTTTAGGGGTGAATTACCTTTTAAATAAAAAATTAACAACAAATGCCTGGAGATACGGCAGATGTATACATACTGGAACCGTGGCGTGTCCTGTAATCCATCTACTTCGTGGTCATGAATTGTATATAGTTGTGAGCGATGGTCGGTGGGTGTAGTGTTGTCTTGTGTGGAATAACGTTCGACCTATTGAATACTAGGTTCACCCACAAAGACCATCCTTATAATTAGACCGGTTCGTAATTCAGGGGTAGTGGATCAGATTTTACGTTAAATTGTAGGTCCCTTGGATATGCTATTGACTGTTGGGCTATTAATGTTCTATATAAGGAACATGTCAGCCTTAGTCAGTAACAAGACTATAAGATCGCGCCACAATCATCCTAAACTCATTTCTCATTCATATTTGGCTCAGTATACCTACCTGGGTAGGTTACCATTTCAGTTAAAATAATGAAGAAAGAAAGAAAGAACATGCATACCAAATTTCATAAAAAACGGACCAACGGGGTAGGTTGTGGCTCTGTAAACTGCCAGGCACACACACACACACACACACCCGGGCACACGGACGCACGGACTGACATCACGTCGAAACCTACTTTTTGGATACAGGGGACTCCAAAATGGACATATCCTCTCTCAACTCTAATTCGAAAATTTTGACGAAAACGCTACTACCTCCAACAAAACTATGTATAAGGGGAGAAAGTAAAAAGCAAACAGTAGCTAAAACAAATTAAAATTAAAACAGAACATTACAGATTTTACATTTTTCAAATCATTTTTTAATTTACGTAAAATATTCTCATTTACGTTTCAATATAGATTACAAAATGCTGTCTCAGTTATTTTACCATGGTATATTTATTATTTTACTTTATGTGATCATCCTTTTTTAGAAAACCGCATCCCTAGACTCACATTTTAACATTTTAAATGTTTTGTTGGTTGACTTTCTAACCAGAAAAACTTACTCAAAATGGAATTTATAATAAAAGAAACTGTAATGAAGTTATGAAAAACTGAGGCAACAAATTGCATAAGCTTTCGGAGATAAATAGACTGAAATAAAGTTTTCTCATCGTGTTATTTATGTAATCGTAAAACTTGAAGCGAGCATCGAGCTTCAATCTTTAGTCGTAGAGCCTGTGGTGCCGTCATGATTACACCTCTACCTCCACCAACAGCAAATATATAGTGTAAAGTCATTATTGAATGTAATATCCTGATCAATATTACAACATTGGACATCGGCCCAATCTGTTTCCTCAACTGGTCCTAACTATGTCAAACCAACATGACGATTGTTGTAACTTCAAACATTACTGTTTATTAGCCACGTGTTTATTTTAGTTACAACAAGTGGATACGACATATACAGTATAATACATATATGAACTAATGGTATATGCAGTAGGTATAGGTATTGCAGTATACCGAGATGTATACTACAAGCGAATTTCCTCAGGAAATTATGCTATTACCATAGTCCATATGAAACACCTATAAGGGTTCCTAAATGATACATTTATATTATTAAATAAGTCTTTAAGAAACCCCTTCACTGATACAAACATGAAAATAAGCTACACAACAAAAACAATATATTTAAAATCATCCAAAAGCTAATTACACCAAAGATCAGAAAATTAACATATTTGAAAAGAGCGGAAACTATAAAATTGCTTGCAGTAGGTATTCCAAATTTTACATCGCACAAACAGGAAGAAATTTTAAAAGCCGATACAACACCACAGTCAAGGAATTAAGTCAAACAACAGAATTACCTAAAAATCTACATTTCCAGAAAACATACACAAAACACAACTCGTATATTTAAAACAATTAAAGACAACATTAAACATTTTGGTAAAATGGACGTTTTAGAAGAATTTTAAAATTATTAACACCACAAACAAGAATCGCAAACTATACTGAATATCACGCAAGTAGACATAATAAACCTTATGTTTGTCATAATTCATGAATTGAAGAAAACGTATAATTCATTTAAATATATATACTGTACTTATATTGAATTTCTACTGTATATTCATGTACTCAATGCTCTGTGTTGCGTATTCTTCGTTAAATTCAGTGTAATAATGTACAGTAACTTTTAATCGTAAATTCCTACGATCTTTGTAGTCAGTCCAATTTAAAATTATATTACTACAAGTATTCAACGCTGTAGCTCTTATCCGGGCGCTATCACAAAGAGGCGTGCCTCAAGGCAGCATTCTCTGCCCTATATTATTTCTAATATAAATCAACATGCTATAGTACTGTTTGAGTAACAAAGGTTCGTTGTAAGGGAAGCAGCTAATTCAGTTATTCTCAGAATCCCGTACAGATTGCTCTTTGCATAACTTATATCACATAATGGCTCAAGTGGTGTCAGGGAAAGTTTGTGCAGTTAATAGTTTATCAAACTCTATCCCTCCCTTTCTGATCCTTCTACAATAATTTCATCATGTCTTAGGTTGCTAGCGGTACACAATCGAAACTTTTATTCTGACGTGAGTATTTCAATAATACATTTTAAGAGAGGAATTACTTAAATTTTAATGTATTACTAGGAATAAATTGAAATTCGTAAAAAAGAATCGCGATTTGAAAAAATATATTTCAATAGATTGAATATACACATTTAAGTAATCCTTAAATGAATGATTTTATATTTTTTAATACAATCACGGTTCCATAGAATGTATGCTTCCTACCACGGTACCGGTGTGTGAAAGTTTTTTTGTTCCGCCAATTTTGGGGAAATCTTTAGGGAATTGAGAGAATTATAAACTCTGTTAGTTTTTATAAATAACATTTCGTCACTATCAATCCAATCGGAGACAGCAAACCAGATTTATAAATCACCATTCTACCTAACCGTGAAAGGATTTTCTTTATTAAGTGAAATATTTAATTCTTACTAAACAAATGTATCAATCAATATTAAAATAATGTTTACATTTTTATATTTTTTTCACATGTATTAATAATTTTACATGTGTATAAGCTATCCGGACCTCGTGTATTGTGACCGTTTGTCCTGGAGCAACTGTTACCGGACCTCGCTCCCTCCGGCCAAAGGCCTGTTCATTAGTCATCCTCTCAAATCAATCAGACGGTCTACGTCAGGAACAGAGCTCTACTTGCTTTGTCAAACATATGATTCCTGTTACACTCAAATTAATATCTTTCACTGATAATACTCGAGAGAAGTAAATTCATTTATTAATTAATTTACATCTTCCCACCATTGTAAGTTGCTTTAAAACAAAGTATACTTTTACATTATATTTTTTTCTTAATTATATAAATAATTTTTCAGGATGATCGTTGATTGTTTTACTGCCAATAATACTATTTCATAAAGTTTATTTTGATTAAGTATGAAACGTTTCCAAAAATTCATTATGAATTTTGATATTGTTCCTCTTGAACCAATAAATAAACCAATAGGCCTAGCTTTGAATTGTTTAATTTTGTATTCATTTTTATAAAGCTCAATTATTGCTCTATAAATTTAGGGTTTTTCAATGCCCTTCTTCTGGCTGTTTTTCACTAGATTCAAAACAAATCGTTGGATCAATTGTGAAGTCCTTGTTATATTTATGGTCCTAATTATTTTACTTTCATTCCTTATATATAGCAGGCTTATAACTATTGTTTTTGTGAACACTTTTTAATTAATCTAGTAATATCAGTGCAGTCGTGAATTTTTGGACTGATGCCTGTATATCTGTGCTCAAAACCCAAAATTCCGATTTTTTGACATTTTCAATAGTAGTGCACCTTGAAAATATTCTCAGACATTTTATAAATGTAAAAAGGAAGTATAAATTTATTCAAAATAACTCAATTTTATTGGTTTAAAGGGTTTTAGAACCGAATAAAAAGATAAATTTTAAATGTCTTTGGGAAGGATACTAACCATCCTTTTCTAAATTATTGGTAAAATTAAAAAACATTAAAAACGCGTAAAAAGTAAATAATTTAGTTTTCTGAACGAAATAATAATATAAAATATTAAGAAACTAAATTATAAAAAATATTATATCCACAGTATGTGGGGAAAACGTAAGTTTAAGGAAAACGGCAAACACACTCCTTAAGCTTCTGCAATTTTGTTCCAACATACAAATGAAATATTTATAATTTCCCCAATTTAAATATAAAACTTGATTTGTACCTTTGGGTCGTTATTTTATAAGTAATACTAAAAAGTATGTTGATATTACTTTCGTTGTGGTAATTTGTTTGTTCAGACGCCATCATCGCTATCACAAAACTTAATGCTTGTAGAAAAAAAGTGAAAGGTATTTTGTTGATTTTGTAAGGTAATCTAACAAATCTACAATATGATAGTGTTATCACCTAACATAAACATAGAAGTATTTTATGTAAGCTACATTTGAAGTGAAAAATTCACATTCAGTTAACTGATACTTTTTTTAGATTAGAGATTTTTTTAATCTGATCAATTCAACTTACCAACTCAAATAATTTATCCCGTTAATAGGTTTTGGGCTGGTTCTTCACACATCATTTCTGCGGGTTTAATTAGATCCAGATAGATATTCTCAGCCTCACTATTGGGCAAACCTTAATTGGACAAGGTGAGGCATGGGGGTAGCAATTACTGTCAGAGTGTGAGAGACCAGATAGAGATTTCGATAAATCATCACACCACCTAGTAATACTTAGTAAATAGATAAATTGTGCTCACTCAATAATTCCAGCAAAGTCACTAACCATTGATCGAACTGTCTTACCATTTAACATTTTAACTTACAAAAATATTACTGTCATAAAGTTTCTTTCTGTGACGCATGAACTCTTTCGCAGAATTTTTTTTTATTAACTAATGTATTTTCCGGTGAGTTTTTCTCTTGAATAAAAAGCAAAGGGATTTCTGCTCCCTTTAAAAAAGTGTTATAATTGTTAATATTTAAAAGACTGCTATAGACGTCCGATCACATCAGGCATCCCTTAAATACGTGGTGACTTTATTTTCTCAACTAAGGAAACATGAATTGCAATAATTTTGCAATAATTTAAATAAAGATTGCATTTAAATTATAATTAATTTCTAATGGAAAAAATAATTCTGACCATAGATATGCGCTAAAATGTGTTTCCTCAGCATACACGTTAGAAATAAAATTTGAATTTGGTAATTCATAGAGCTAAATTATTTTAGTTAGTTAGTAAGTTATTTTAGTCCAAGGTAAATTATGTTATTAGGGGATTGTGAGTTTTATAAAAAACTAGAATGTTATAAGAACACTAAATATTGGAATTAGTGCAGGATATGCAGGGGTGGATAAAAGTCTCTGGACCGCTTAGTAAAGTTTATCATAACAATCCTACCAGAGTTGAACTTTGTAATTTAAATTGGGACCTTAAATACTATTATTTAGCTTTGTATGGACTATCAACCTTAGATGAGGGATGACCCACGAGGGTTCGGTACGAAATCATTTATAGAAGCATAGGTTTATATGTACATCAAATTAAAGGACTTTCTAGTTAGAGTACAATGCCACAAACTCGACTCCAAAAGGACTACTCAGTTGGAAACGACAGTCATTCACAGATGGCTTGAATTTTTAGGTGCTGACAACTCCTTTTGAGCCATCCCCCATTCGAGATATTACTGTTAGTAACAACGTTAAAAATTAGTTTGATGGCACCAAATTGAATGTGAAAAGTTTTACTCCTGTAAATTTCAGCAACACAAAAATTAAAATTCAAGTAATTTCTAAATGGCTGCCATTTCAGATTCAACCGTATTTTTAAAGTCGAGATTGCGACATTGTACTCTACTACAAAAGATATTTCATTTGATATACGAGCAACCTACGCTTTTCTATAAAGTTTCCTACTAACTCCTTGTGGGCCGGTTCACAATTCCCAAATGAGGAAGTGCATAGTTGGTAACAATGTTAAAGTTGGGGTTTTGAGACCCCACTTGAATTTGCAAAGTTTTACTATTGTACCTAGTAAATTTATAAAATACTTTTCGATTCTTAAAAAATTAAAATACAAGTCATTTTCAAATGTCTGCCTGCCATTTCCGACTCGATCGTCCTTTATGAAGACGGTTAGCGGCATTGTACTCTGCTAAGATCTTTAATTTGATGTACATATCAACCTATGCTACTATATGTGATTTCGTACTGACTCCTCGTAGGCCGTCCTCTATTTGAGTTTCATAGACGATGATAAGCTAAAAAATAGTATTTAAGGTTCCATTCAATTTACAAAGTTTTACTCGTGTATGCTGATTAATAATGAAAGTACCTGGTGACTCGGCTACGAGGTTGGTCAATTGAGCGATGCCGTTTAACGTCTTTTAGCCAAAGCCGATCATTTACTCTTTAACTATCCATACCGTTATTATTAGCCTGTGATCAGCTGAATTTTGTTATAAACGGAATGAGGATTGAAAAGCAAAAGAGAAATTTAATTTACATCAATTTATTGGTTTGTTACAGTGGCTTCAAGCAATACAACGAATACGTTTTCTATCAAAACACGGAAGATTTTGGAAATACTTTTTTCTGCTTTTATTTCGCACAGCTATGTTATCTTTAAGTTTTTACAAATTGTTTAGTAACCTGATAATTTTGCATTTATTTAATTCATAAAATAAATATTAATGCATAACCTCTATATTGTTCCCCGCAGTCTTCAATCAAGAACTGTCAAACGGTTAGAAACAGCTGTTTTGGTTTGTATTGTTTACATTTTATTCTCCATAAGCGTAATGTTAAATTTTTAGATTTTAAACTTAATATTACAGTAAAACACGAATATTCCTGGACACTAGACCTATCTAGAACTTATTTTCTACTCGGAAATTAGTTATTTCCAAAATTTAAGATTCCTCGGTGCCGTTTTCGAGATCCGTGTGCAAATATATATATATATATATATATACACAAACCTTGCTCGTATTATAGTATTGGATTATTAAGCCTTCCCGAGACTTTTCCCCACCTCTGTATATTATGATGTACGGTTTTGTTGTGAATAGATTACTTTTACACGTTTACTAAAGGGATTACAGCCAAGTAGTTCAGTACGTATTCAATTTCAATTTCGAGAAAAGCTCAGGTTACCGAGGTACCTAGTGTAGTATGCAAATATGTCTTCTCTCTGTAAGAACGGATTGAACAAGGAATACCTCGTTTAATGGATACACTTGGCTTAAAGATATTCAGTTAGGAATTAAATGCAATTTGTTATAAAATGCTCTCTAAAATTATAATCAAAGGAATTGGTAATAGTTTTTAACTATTTTCGTTTTATTGGGTGACTCAATCATTTTTTTATTTCGTCACAAAAATAGATCGTTTCTGGAGTGATTTATCATCTCGTGTATTGAGGAAGAGCCACCGTGTTTAACCTCGTCACAACAGCTACATCCGACCCTTCAGTGTCCTGCCCGAGCTTTATTGACCTATTATTCTATCATGTTACGTCACCGCTAACAACAACACAAGCTGCGATCTACTTGTATACGGACGTTATGAAAAGTAAGAGGAGTAGATTTAGATCTAAATCACAAATGCCACAAAATCTAAAAGATTGTTAGGAATGTAAAACTGTTTCGCCAGGGATCCTGACCACGCGGCCTATTAGGCGACTATTATTAACCAAAACAAAATGATAAATATTTTGTGAAGAAATTACTAAATACTTTGTAAACACATGTATTTTATTTCCTTATCTAAGTAAAAACATTTAATTTCAAACGTTTTTATTTTATTGATGCAATAAATTATGTTGTAAACCTATTTTTATAGATTATTAGCTGACCCGTTGAACTTCTTACCGGCCAACAGGTTCTTCTTCAGTTGATTAATTCGCCGTGTTCTGAAGTCGAATAGCATAACGGTTTTGTTGTGAAAGATAAGATATTCTGGGTCGCGGTTTAGTCAATAAAAATCCTGATACGAAAATATATTAATAATATTACCACAAAACAAACAAATATAGCCTAAGTGGATTGATTCACAATGTTCAAATCCAACCTTTTTTCCTAAAAATCCAGTTTTTTAAGAAATTTTAAATCTTCTGAATCGCGGCATTGTTAATAATAATACTCGCATAATCTAAGATTCAATAATAACACTCGCACCAAAACGAATACATACAAATTATAGTCACACTCTGATAACCAAAACAACCAGTAATCTATAAATGTGTTTTTCAAAACAATTACATACATTCGCTGAAAATGACGTACAATGACGTTAGCTGAGGACTGGTGAAAATAAAGCACAAAATCAGCTGTTAATAAAATATTTAAATTATTTATGTATTCATATGAATAAAATCATCACGTCTTTTCC
The DNA here is from genome assembly GCA_023375725.1 of Nephotettix cincticeps. Classification (NCBI taxonomy): domain Eukaryota; kingdom Metazoa; phylum Arthropoda; class Insecta; order Hemiptera; family Cicadellidae; genus Nephotettix; species Nephotettix cincticeps. The sequence goes on along the minus strand of CM041786.1, from coordinate 23,727,582 downwards.
TCATAAGCTTAAATATACTTACTTTACAGGCCGGTGGGGCTTAGCCCTAAGATTAAATACAAAACTGAATATTCCTATAGCCTATTCGGAGCAGAGACATGTCCAAAAAATTAAAGACCATTAAAATCGTTCCAGCCGTTATCGAGTTATCAATGGTTTAACTGACACGACTTAGTTTTATAGCTTTAGATTTAACGCTACTCATAGTTGCGGGCTTATTCGTCACAGATAAAGGAAAACGGGCCCATATAGCTTAAAACACATTTTATGGTTTTATTTTGAAAAGTTTTGGGGGGCTCAAAGGGCCGGTTTTTATGGAGGATATTCCATACACCCGGATTTTTAGTCGCTCCCATAAAGCTATCACAAGCCGCCACTGCTTGCGATCCTGCAAAAAAATTATTGCAAACCTCAAGAGATCAAACCAAACATGTCACGTCACATCAGTAGTTGTGTTTTGTCTTTTTTTATTATGGACACCATCTTTTTAGACAACTGGGTCGTAATTCATGAAAATTGGCTATTTACTTTTTACCAAATCAAATATTTCATCGAGAAAATACATAGCAACGAGTAAAATTGTCTATACTTTATCAGAGTTCAATACGCATTGCTAACAGCACAAATGGGTTAAAATATAATTCTTAGAAACCTCAGCAACGCTTGTTTTCCCTATTTTATTATATTGTAGCGGCGGTATCTTCCTGCTGGGGTCCCTAGCGGGTAACCATATCTAGTTACAAGGAAGTGGAATGAGGGGAGAGCGCGGGACTTCGATCCGTGAGGTTCCGGGTTCAAATCCCGCCACTCACCAATGGCTAAGTGACAATATCGTAGCCTATAATGTCCAGCCTCAAGTCATGTGTTAAACGGGTAAGGGCGATGAACTTGAAGAGTCCTGGCATAAGAAGTTAGGACAGCAAAAGAAATTACCGTCTCACTGTCAAAACAAAACTATTTACTTTCTTAACTTTTAAAACTGTTTTAAACGGTCATCCCTCTGGAGTCAACCTTAAAATAAATAATCCTGAACCATAACACTTTCCCTTTTAGTAATAGTGAGGTGTAGTTTTTTTAATCACTTATTGTTAACAGTCCCAGTGAACAAAGATTTAAAACATTGTTGAATACAAATTAAAACCTTATGTGAACAATTGAACTTGTTTCCAACAGATAATTAAACGTGATTTTAAACAGGTTTTGATTTAAATCCTGTTAAGTGCATATAATGACTCATCATTACAATATTAAACTGCTCGATCATCATTCTGACATTTTGGGACCTCGGCCTGACATTTCATTTGAGTCAGTCCACCGCCCCATTTCCAGTTGTATTTCATCTTGTTGCATATATTAAAGTGCCACGGATGGTATTTGATTAAAATCGGTTCAAAATAAAGTTATTATTTAATATTATTAAAATAGTTAGTAGTTAATTATGTACAATTTTTAACTCATTTACACTAAACATGAAAGGTTAATTTAAAAATATTATTAATTATACTTAGTGAAATCCATATTACATACAATTAGTTTTTTGAAATATTAATTGCATACCTGCATTACGTGTTGTGCATACAAATACTGCGTATGAAAAGAGGAATAGAGATAAAGCGTGCCTTAATCAACAAGATTAAATTACTCTATGCTGCTGTAAAATTTCTCTTTGTCCAACTTGTATTGTTGTTAAAATGTCTTCGGTGGAACAGTAAAATGCGGTCTGGACATTCTCCAAGTTATATTAAATCCGCTGATATTAAACAAAATGTAAAACATTCTTTTGCAAATTATTTTACACATTCCCCTCATTCATATTAAATATTTTATTTTAAATTGTTTTATTTCTACGCTATAAACGTAGGAATTGTTATTGTCATTTTTGTGACAACATAATAATGATAATATAATATAATGCGTATTGTATGAATTTAATTTCCCTTCGTCAGTCTGAGAAAGCGGGTTTCGCACTCGAAAAGCGATTAAAAACAGTGGATTCTGTGTTAATTTAACTTTGCGCATTTCAGTATTTCAACTTTGGAAGATGATATAATGCACTTACTATCCGGGTAAACGTTGTGTGAACAGGGATAAATTGGCAACACTGGATATAAAAATCTGACCCACTTTTGTAGTTTCTGATCGACATAAAGCAAACATATTGTACAATGTCGGTCCAGAAGTCAATGTTACCGCCGGCAACGTGGATAATAGTGAGGTAGGGTAAGACTCGCGTGCATTGATCAGTTTTAAATTTATAAATTAAGTAATTTTATTTCGTGCATTTGTACGTATAGGCATTTTTGAACGTTTTGATGGGGAACGGTCCAAACCCCGGTCTTGTTACTACCTAACGTCGACTTGTTGTTAGGAAGCATAATTAATTAATAGCCCAATGACAAATGGCGACTGGGTCCAGATTCGACCTTTGCGGGATCCGATCCAGCGACCTTCGGTTTTAAAGACAGGTATTAAACCACTACACCACCCAGCCAGTTATTTACAGTACATCCAGTTATAATAGTAAGACATGTATGATAACAACCTAACATAGCGTAACTGCCACAACACGCCACAATAGTAGTTTTTGTATAATATTCCTACTTAAGTATTGGTTAGGTTTTAATAATGCGGTATTATGGAACTAAGTAAATATACAAAAATATTTACTTTATGTACTAAAATATTAATTTTTCCCTGTTGTTATCTTCCACCATGAGTATGAACCCTTACACAGTAGCTTATTCAATAGATATTTGGTGTACGTAAAAAATATTTAATACGCAACTAAAGCGTAATGTATCTCTATTGCACTTGAAGGAACCTATTGCAGCAAAGTGCTATATTGCGCACTTGTTGCATAAATAAAATTATTGCAACAGGTGTAAAGTATTAGAAATCGGACTTCCAAATGGAACTGTTGTAATAAAAGACCCAAATAAATTTATTATGTGCTTACTGAAATTTGTATAGTTATAATTTGAAAACAAAGGTAAAAAATAAGTCGGTGGTTACTATTTGAGATATAGCTCGGTAAGAAACTGGTGTTGTTAGTCAGATTTATTTTTAATAATTCAAAATAGTATATTTTTGTGTTATAAATTCTAGAGTAATAAAAATAAGCGTCATTTCTCAGGAGCAGTAATGAGGGAAACAATTGGCTTTGTCCCGATTAGCTTCTCCAGTGGTAATAGTTTTATCCATCGTGCGGAGAGTTCCCATCTTCAGTGATCCTGCAATGGTTAAATATAAGTTTGGCTTTATGTTTATTTATAAAATAAAAAAAAATAATGAAGTATAATCACCAATTAGACTAATAATTATTATTGAAAGGAAGCTACCCCCTTTGTTAGACTTGACGATCTCGAATAATAATTTCGGCATAACAAGTTCCTTAAAATTACAGATTTAGAATTGATGATTAGGAATTATTAGTAAAATATAAGCTCTAAATTTGTGTCCGTAGGAAAAAAACATGGGTGCAATTTAAAAAAATTAACACTGGGCTTAAAAATTAATCTTATGAGTGTGAAATATAAGTATAAAAGTTGAAAAATTATCAAAAACAAAATGCTGTATTTGTCGAGAAGAAAAAAGTATCGTATTAAGTTTGCCAATGTGGTTTACTGGTTCTGTGGAAATTAATGTATGATGCAAATCACTGAAGCGTCGCGAAAATAAATTAAACTAGTGACGAAAATAGGTTTGTAATGAACTGAACTGTGGTGATTCATTGAGTATTCTTGGAAATTGGATGTTACAGTATAACGTATATGGAGAAACGTGTGCTAATAATCTCTCCAATATCATGATATGTCTGATATTAGTTGCTGAATATTTATAGAGACGTGTATTTCAACACGTAAAACATATTTGTGCGACTAAATTGTATTACTGTATTTAAATACAGTTTTCAGTTGGTCCTTACAGTACCTGTTCCTTCTTTTACTCATATCCTAAAATTTAGCCTTTGAAATTGTTGTATTCTAATCAGTAACTTTACCTTTACATATTTTAATTTATATACTTCGTTATATTACATTATATAGGATTTACATAACAATCAAAGCCTTACAGATTTAATATAAAAACAGTAAATCAATCCTATTAGAACAACATTTAATTGAAACAATCGCTGTACGTAGTTTTCTCTTAGAAAGTTTAGCACTAGGTGCCATTTAAAAGGGATTGTAACGCCTAGGGACCTATCTAAATCAGAAAATCAATTTTGTTAATCTACTTACCCTAATACATAGTGTACTATTCATAAAAACACGGCATGAAAAAAATGTATTTAACATATTCCAAAACTGATATTTTAATTACATAGGTTGTTGTGAAATATCTGTATGAAAAATATGTTCAACTTTGTAGAGGTGCAATTATAAGAGTTTTGAACATTGCTCTGATGTCTGGTCTAAAATCCAAGAATGCGGAAGTACAACAGACTCATAAGAGGGGAAGTTTAAATCGATCACCTTTTGTAGTTTTTCAACTTTTATTGTTTTACATGTAAGTACAGTGAAATTTTAATATTGTTGTATTATTCCAAACTTAAAAGCTAGCCTAGTTTACAAAAACATTTATTTTCATAATGAAAAAGAAAAGACTACTACGAATAAGAGAACAATGTATGAAAGGATATATGGCATTGCTTTCCAAGCAAAGCTTGATCCAGAAATCGAATTCTGTCAATAAGGAGTATTGCATTTCTAATGTACTCTTGAATCCAGGGTTTATTAGATCGCCTGTATTAGCTTCCCCTCTAGGGATAAAGTTAATCCCGGGGGGCTACAAGGGCACATTGGCAATGCTCCCCTACTTTATTACTAGATTCCCCCTAACCTTATAACATCTTATTGAGTTTACAGTTCCCAATTGCTTTTAGGAAAAACATTCGTTTATAATCTCAGAGAATATGTTAAACGGTCTTTTATCTACTTTCACATTTATTCTAGGACTTTCAAAGAAAACCTCTCAGATCTTTGATTTTGAATGCTCTTCTCAGAATAGAGCTGTTGAGTGTATAACCAAAAATTTATCAACGTTTAGGTGCATGGAGTTTTCGTTATAACAGTTTATGATATTCCTGAGGGATCTTTATAGGAACGTCGTATGGTTGACGCAGTAACAATTTTAATCTCGTCCACAAACGTTACACAATTAAAGATAATCACACTCTTGATGTCGTTATTGTACAGACTGAAGATCATTGGACCGATATGAGAACCCTGTAGTACTCCTAAAGAAACCCTAAATTACCCTGATCATCACTTAACCAATTCATATGATACCAATACAGGTATAATACAAAGATTACTGTCCACCTCGACGAGGTACTACCCACGCCATAGCCCCAAGCTTCGCGGTCAGAAGGCTAGGGTTGACTTTATCGAAAGCCATTGATAAGACTGGGTTAATACCATAAACTAGTGAAATTAAGTGCAGAAACTCAAGTTAGAGATGCTGGTGAGGCAACGCAGTGCTGGTTGAGAGAGATGACTTACGTAGGTTGAAGGAGAGGTAGTCCATGATGAGGTCCTGAGGCCAGCCTTCCAGCGTGTCTCGCCGGAACTGACCGAGAATCGGGTCAAAGGTATTGTAGGCTCCACAATTTAGCTGATCAAAGACGCATGTGATTCCTCGATGGCCCCGTAAAAGACTATACTGGGGTCGTCGCTAAGTCTTTTGGTGGACGGACGAGATTGAGGAGCTCTGGAGAATTGCACTGACGAACAGAAGAAGAGTTCAAAGAGCTGAAAACGGCCCGGAAGCTGTGGCTAGGTCTGCAAAGCATAAGGAAGCGAAGAAAGCTTTGACCAGTGGCATTCGTCTGAGCTCGCTGCTGTAAGGAGCTATGCAATGATATGGACTCCGATCTATGGGGTAATGGATATAAGCTGGTTATGAGGGAGCTTGGAGGAATTAGGAATGTGTGCCTGCTGGAACAGGCACGGTTATTGTTGATGACATCTCCCCAGGCCATTCTGTGAGGCGAAAGGAGACAGTTGCGGGGCCGGTTACGGATGTTCCATTGTTCACGGAACAGGAGCTTGTGGAGGCAATGTCCTCCATGTGCAATAACAAAGCTCTAGATCCTGATGGTATCCCGGCTATTCTTCTGTTTGGTGCAAAGGTTTGGGTGGATGCCATGAGAGCCAAGAGGCATAATGAGTGGATTCTTTCAGTTCTGCGCAGAGATGCACTTAGGTCTGCCTGTGTCTGATTTGGCGATAATGATTGCGGCTGAAGTAATTCCTCTAGACTTACTCGCTGTTGAGAGACTAACCATCTTCCTCATTGCCAGGAAATTGGGAGGGACCAGCCGCTAGGGTGGAAACTCTCAAGCCTTATTATTTTGATATCTATGTATTATTATTATTACCCAAATTTATCTAACCTTTTATGGTAACACATTTATATCTAAAAATTGAAATTTTTTTAAACACTAAAGACAACACAGAAAATGCATTACACATAACCCCTATTAACGTAGAAAACACAGATTAATCACACACAAATACACAGTACTTTAATTCACATGAGATTCATATGTTATGAGAAGCTAGTCATTCAACATATTAAATAGCACTCATAAGGAATTCGGAAGTTGACTCCTACATTTTAGACCTTAGGTACCTCCCAACATTTTTATTAACTAAAAACGTTAGAGTATGTACTTATTGCAATGAATCTTATCATTGAAAATCACTTTAAATGTGAATTATAGCAAAAACCAAGGGGAAAGGGAATTAAAAATCCAGGGTCATAACTTTCAAAATGCCGCCAAAATTGATTTTATAAACTTGTTTTTAGTTGAAAATGGTTGTATGTAGTAAATAATAACAATTACCTTTATTAGACAAGTACTAACAGGAAGTGAGTTTGAAATCAAATAGTATTGGTTTTGTATGTAACACCAATCTAATCAATGTTTAATTAACATTCCACTTAAACCCAACATCAAAGGTTCAACCATGATTGCCAAGTTTATGGTCTGTATAAACAAATAATCTGCAATGTCCATTTAATCTGTGCTCTATTAATTTTCTATGAAACTATTCCATATTTAATATCATTCAGAAATTAAATACGGTGTGCTAGTTTATAGTTTTATTTCAGAATATATTCGTTATTTAAGTCTTTGTTATATTATATGCCTACATGATTGAATGGACGAGCGACTATTATAGTCCATTATAGCAGACCAAGTTAATTAAAACTATTATTAGGTTTTAGCAATGTATTATTCTGACATGAATTTTATTAAAGTTTAAAAAGACTTTAAAGCTATGACTTTAAGCTAAGGTTTATTTAAATACAAAGTACGAACCTTAATTTATAGCCTTTATGTGTGTTATTTTATCTGCGTTGCATCCTTCATCTCACAGTGTGCCCAACATTATTCCTCATTAACTTTGTCTGTTTCCTGAACTATGATATATTATAAAACCATTGAGTTAAGAAGAACAGAATACAGTGGGTTAAAAAACTTTTTTCAGACATTTCCCATAATTTAAATAGTATATGTCATGGTTTTTATGGTTCTTCACTCGACCCTGCAAGTGATTTTAGAGACTTTGATCCTTGCACTATAAATGATCACGGTGAGCTACAAAGGTACACAAAACAAAAAACTCTCTCCAAATCTACATCCATATTTTATCTTCACTTTAAAGCATGTAACAGTGCTGTGTCAGAATAAAAGTTGAATAATTTCAAGATGTTTCAACATGAACACATTGATACGAATTATATTTTTGTCATTATCATCAAAATTTATACATATGGTGTTAAGGTACGTGGGGAGAGATAACTTCCATGTTCGCACGATCTATTCAGTTACGCTAAGTACCACCAGCATATGAAAAAGCGTTCTAGTGTCTATAAAGAATTTTTATCATTATCATCAAAATTTATACATATGCTGTTAAGGTACGTGGGGAGAGATAACTTCCATGTTCGCACGATCTATTCAGTTACGCTAAGTACAGTACCACCAGCATATGAAAAAGCGTTCTAGTGTCTATAAAGAATACTCTAGCCCAGTATAGCGGCAAAGTAGCAAAGCAGTGACTACAAGAGTTAGTTCCAGCATTAGCTCATAGGTGGCGGTGATTCACTAAGTTCAAAATGTTCAGTAAATTGGCGATAGATAGCACCGCCTGCCTGTAACATGCACACAACCACACACAGGCAGGGGGGGGGGGGGGGGGGGGGGGGGGGGGGGGGGGGGGGGGGGGGGGGGGGGGGGGGGGGGGGGGGGGGGAACACCCACACAACAAAAATGGGAAAAAAGGGAAGGGGGGGGGAAGAATGAAAGGTTTTATTTGTAGGGGCAAAAGCAATGTTCACCAGTTTTTTTGGTTAAATGATATCTGGGAGGTACAAGAGGGTATAAAAATTATAGTTGAAAGGTTTAATATTTGTAATAGTGGCAGTATTTTTTGCTACCTTTTCTTGAATGTTAAATAAGTTTGACCTAATGGTTTCTGCATCAACAATATCTGTATACTAACAAAAATATTTTTTTAACAAAGTTTTAAAAATTGTCATGTCCTCGTTTAAAATACGCAATTACTAGTGTAGCAAGTATATGAAGACAAAAATAAAGCTTAAAAATATAAAAAAATAAAAATTAAAATGAATTATAGTTAAAAAGATTGATTTTAGTGGTGTTTGAAACCGTTGCAAGTGTTTCTTTCAAGCCAGTATATTAGGTTATATGCTGATATATCAAAATAAATTTGTGAGTCTTGGGTTGTAATTTTCAAATGATTGTTGTGAGGTGCGTCTTATGAAGGATTGTTGAGAGTCGTGGTTTGTAATATTCAGATGATTGTTGTGAGGTGCGTCGTATATATGTTTGTTGAGAGTCGTGGTTTGTAATGTTCAGATGATTGTTGTGAGGTACGCCGTATAAAGGATTGTTGAGAGTCGTGGTTTGTAATGTTCAGATGATTGTTGTGAGGTACGTCGTATAAAGGATTGTTGAGAGTCGTGGTTTGTAATATTCCGACGATTGTTGTGAGGTACGTCGTATAAAGGATTGTTGAGAGTCGTGGTTTGTAATATTCCGACGATTGTTGTGAGGTACGTCGTATAAAGGATTGTTGAGAGTCGTGGTTTGTAATATTCCGACGATTGTTGTGAGGTACGTCGTATAAAGGATTGTTGAGAGTCGTGGTTTGTAATATTCCGACGATTGTTGTGAGGTACGTCGTATAAAGGATTGTTGAGAGTCGTGGTTTGTAATATTCCGACGATTGTTGTGAGGTACGTCGTATAAAGGATTGTTGAGAGTCGTGGTTTGTAATATTCCGACGATTGTTGTGAGGTACGTCGTATAAAGGATTGTTGAGAGTCGTGGTTTGTAATATTCCGACGATTGTTGTGAGGTACGTCGTATAAAGGATTGTTGAGAGTCGTGGTTTGTAATGTTCAAATAATTGAGAGTCGTTGTTTGTAATATTCGGATAATTGTTGTGAGGTGCGTCGTATGAAAGATTTTTGAGAGTCGTTGTTTGTAGTGCCTGAGTCCTGTGTGTCTTGTGCAGGCATGGAGGCCCTGGAGACCAGCATCAACTACTGGGAGGACGCGCTCGCCCTGTACGCCAGCAAGGGTCCCGCCCTAGCCCTCACCACGGAGGAGGAGGCCGAGTTCTCACGGGAGTTGCAGAAGCTCGTTGAGGCCGCGTACAACCTGCAAGAGCAATGCGAACTCCTCTTCCTTGACCAGGTAGCCTATCTACTACACCAAATGGATATTGTGGATAGTTATTTCTATAAATTTTTTTCTCAAATATAAATTTTTAAAAAGTATAATTTATTTCAAATGTAAAAATTAAAACTTTCATTTTATAATATAGGTACTTACATTATTAGATTACTTAGTAATATTTATTTTATTTAATGACAATAATTATTTTGTAATTTACAGTATATTTATGTTCAGGTGAAATAGTTTTAAATTTGAACAGTTGAAAGTTTGCGGAAAAGGACTCTAAAGAAGTTAAGTTTCAAATCAAAGTTTCAAACAAAATAATGTACGTAGGGGCCTAGAAAACCATTTGCTATGTTCTAATAAAACAATTAAGGACACTTAGGAAAACATTAAATATTATTTTAATTTGTATAGTTTCTAAATGATTAATTAAAAAAATTAAAGCTGGTAAACCTCATATTTGAATAGTTTTGTATTACTTTAGGTGTATTCCTTCATAGGAGTATTATTAGTTCAACACAAGTTTCCAAGATGTTGAATGATGCCCAGATATTGAAAGAATGGGTTTTCTAGTTGTTGCAGATTCACCATGATACCATTTGTTTTTTTTTAGTTTTGACGAAAGTTTTTTGTTGAAAATATCAGGTAGGAGAGGTAAGCTATTAACTTGTATGAATGTAACTTGACCTTAAGTAGTGTGTAACTTGTCGTTGTCGGCAGCGGTCGGTGTTGTTCCGAGCTGAGAGCTCCGTACGAGACGCCCTCAGCGAACACCGCTCGGGCGAGTACTCCTCCCCCGAGTCTTTCGTCTCGGCTCAAGATCAGGTAACACCATTTATGTAACCATAGTTCAGAATGGTCCATACTTATGAAAGCCAAATACCATAGAGCTCTTAACTGACTGATCTTAGTTCTAAAATCCTTTGTTTGTTCTTACCTTGAAACTTTACACATATATTCTTTTAGCGAGGCTATAAATTATTTTCTCTTAACGTTTTGGACCAAAGTACGCATCAGGTTTACCCAAACCAGATAGTTTCGATAACCTACTTTACATTTTGTTAATACTCACTACACAAAGACAAGATTGAGGACCGCAGGATTCAGTGCAAGGCAACATCATATTCCGTAAAGTTGCGTATAAAGTTATAAGTAACTTGTGAAGAACTTCATCGCATCATATTCCAAGCAAATGATTCTGTACTGACAAGTGGAAAGAAGACTGCAGAATTACCAGTAACCGATTCCTTTATAACACTCTGATTACTGTCATAACAATGACCTAGCTTTTAACCTTTGAAAAAATAAGAATGGGTTTGTCACAGTACCAGGATTCCAAACAGAATACACCACTAAATTGCCTAAAAACGTCTATATACACGGATATGTTATGGAAGCATCAGGTGGACACATTACGTGCAAGAGTCAGTTGTGGTGCATCTCTAATAGTCTTGAGGCAGGAAGAACTGCCTATTTTGTCCTCATTGAAACATACTTACGCTATGGCATTGTAGTCTGCAGCAACTCTACAAACAATGACCTTCAAAGAGTCTTAATCTACCAGAAGAGGCTAGTTAGATTATTAGAACAGTGGCCAATCTTGGGCCGCTGGAATCATGCCGTGAAGGATTCAAAAAACTCCTCACAGTAGAGTCACTTACCATTTTGTAAACAACTCTTTATGATTCAATAATTTACCTACCTCGAGGATAAAACATTAATTCACACTTCACCAGGGGCGTGGCTAACCACTTTTTGCCAACACAACGACTAACACTCTTTGTAATGAATCCATTCTATCATATATTGGAGCAAAATTTATTATCAACCTTCCGGGCGAGCTTATAACCAATACCTAGAAACAAACCCTGAGAAATGTTATTTTTTCAATTTTTGTATGTGCATAACTGTTTACATTCTTCTGTGACGTATTCGCTGAACTTTATGTTTATGAAAATAGAAACAAAAACAGAATCCACTTCAATTTTTCGCTGATAAAAGAGACGAAAGCGACTCATTTATTCGATGTTTTCTTATCGCCGTTCTCATAGTTTACTATTTTCACAGTGAACAATACAACTTATGAATCGTTCGAGGTCGCCTTAAACCAAGTTAGAGTGATAAGATAAATCATGTGACTGAAACAATAATAAGAACAATGTTTAAAACGTGATCAATACAATCGTGATCACAATTCAACAATTGTAACCGCAGCAATGACGCCGCCTCTCACTCATCATTCACGCAGTCTTGTCAACAAATTATAATTAAATTTCATTAGATGCACAGGTTTATTTATATTTTGTTTGGATTCCTCAATGTAAATTAATGCAGTATGTAGATAAAGTCAAATTCCCTGACTTATTACATAACTAGTCTTTTGTATTATGTCCTCGTATTTTCAATAAACGTTGTCTTACATCGTAATAACCGTGATATTGCCAACAAAAAGCGCTCTGCGGAGTTAAGTTAGGCTGTTTATTTATAGTATAAAATATAATCAAAAAATATAATCTACGAGATAAAATTATTGATAACCAACCTAACTTAACTACTCAGAACGCTGTTTGTCGGCGACCAATATACGTTGCGTTATATCGTAATATATGCGATATTGCCGACATACAGCGCTCTGCGGAGTTAGGTTAGGTTGGTTTTTGATAGCATTAAATATTACTAACGAGATAAAAATTTCGAAAACTTAACTCCGCAGAGCGCTGTTTGTGTGACTCTAATAAAAAATGAAAATGCGGGGGCATACTACAAAAGATCCGAACTGTCACTAAACAGTTGGTTATCTTAACGACAGTAAGGCATAACGGATTTTTAAGGTTTCTGCTATAAAATTAAACATGCCCTGACATAGGTTCATTAACAATTTTAAATCTCAGGTGGCCAAACAAAGTTTAAAATGTTTCAATATCTATTTGTATAAGAATCGTAGGTTAAACTTAATACTTTTTGAAGTTCACTGTCATTTTAAACTTTTAAATTAGATTCGTCAGTTTATTGAACAATGATACATTTTTCTAAATATAATGACTGTTGCAGTAGATACGCCAAATGCCGAATTTAACTCTAAATGTTGATTTCCTCCTTAATAAATCGTTGAAGTAAATGTGCTAGATGGTAAGAAACATTTTGATAAGATAGGATCATGGCAAGTAAGCAAACAATAATAAAAGAAATTACAGTCTCAGTATGTTATCCGACGATCAGCTGAGCATGGATATCACACACACTGGTAACAAATACCCATTGTAATCGGCTCTCTTCTTTTTCATTCCTTCATTCACACTAGAACGTAAATGATTGTACGCAGTATTGACTATTGGTCCCTATCAAATGGGGTATGTTGACAAAATATTTCAGAAGTGACGCAGATGTTATTCTTATCTCCGAAGTGTCTCCATTTTCTTGAGTTATAAGAATAAAACTGGTGGCTGAAAAGTAAGTAGGGGACAATAGTCTAGGTCTTGGACTACGGTATCTGTTTGTTTTGTAACACACCAAGATTAGGCCAGTCCACGCAGTGGCGGGCATGGAGTAGGTTTGGTCGACTCCGGGACAGAACAGAACACTACACAAAAATGTTCCGGGCTGCTTATTTTATGGCTGTTGAGGTGATTATTACATTTGCTTAGGATAATTTTTGAATGCTGGATTTATTAATGATCTAAAGAATTTATTGACTTAAAGATGATAGATATTTGATTCATTTCATAAACAATACAACAAGATCTAATGAAGTATGTTATTAATTTTATTTTATATTAATATTTTTATTAATAATAAACTTTCATTTCATGTAATGTCATCTTCTTATGTTAAAACATAGGCGGACTCATGCAGACGAAATTCCACATCTAAATCTCATAGTTGAATATACCATTCACATTAAATTTCAAACCTGATTACCTAATTAAGTTGTTTAATTTAATTAAACAAGTGGCTTTGATAAGAAACTGAATGGAAAAAATTGCCTCAACGAGTCTTAATCAGAGAAATATTATGATTTAGGCCCACAAGAACGATTAATTTGTTAGTGTGTGTGTTTGTCATTGATTATGTTTTGTTGATTTGTTGTTAGTATTACTGGTCACACCATAGTCATACAAAGATGGTCCAGGTATTAAATTGAAACTGATTATCTAGAGAATCATAAAATCCATTTAACTTTTTTATTATAAACCGAGATATTTGCTTGTCAAATTGTTATCATTGACTATTAATTATATTTATTTCAAGAAATAAAAAAATATTATTTATTTTCCAAGACAACCACTATTACTTTATTCATTTGATGTCCTAACCATCATTTAAGACTGTTGTGCTGTCTCAAAACAAATATTGTTCTCATGGGTCTTAAATATAATGCTTTCTTCTGGGCTCTGATAAAAATTCTTATAGTTGAATTTTTAGGATCAAAATGTTCCATGAAAAATGTAATATTTTACAGATGCTACCACTTCCGCCATAATTTGTAAAGAAACATAAGTAAAATGGGGAAACTTGAAGTATTAAAATTTTAATATTTACAAAGATTTTAACAGTTTACTAATTCAAGTAATTATTAATGTTTTAGCCAAGATTTGGAAGTTCAATAAACTTATTATAAAAGGCTCGTAGTTCCAGTTTTCCTAAGATTGTGTGAAATTCAAAATATATAAAGAGATAACTGAAAGGTTGATTCGGTTGTTATTGTGTTCACAAAGGTATCAACTGGTATACTCTATAGTATGGCTTAAAACAATACTGTCTACATACAAGTACATTCCTTTATATAATTAAAAGATAGTAAGGAAATATTTATTTTAACATAAAACACATTATTCTATGCATCGAGCAGAGCTTTTTTGTCTTAAGTAAATGATTTATGTTCAGCTGATATATTTGTATCTTGATCAATATTTAAAGGGCAAATACAAAAGGAGAGTCTTATCTTCTACACTTTGGTTGTATAGGTTTAGTTATAAAGAACGTTCTCCGAACTGTTTTCAAACATTAGTTATAAAACATAAATCAAATCAAAATTCTGTTTATGGAGATAAATATGTCATAATTTATATAAGAGTTGTAAAATGACAATGAATACTCATAATATTTTAACAAAGCAATATTTTTCAACACATGAATAACTTTGAACAAACTTCATCATTTTAAAACTATAATTAGTAAATCTTTAGATCAATAATTTTATATTGTTTCCAATAACCTAAAGAGTAACCTGAATACCAAAATTAAATTTAACGTAATACAATAATTTAACGTTAAAACTAGTTTTGAGTTTTTTGTATTTTATTTACTTGTAATTGAGGCCTCATTTACCTTTGGTTGTGTTCACGATTTCCAAATAAATTTCTACATAAAAACCAATAATATTATATTGAGGTACATTTGTTCATGAAGAAAGCCTTTTTTGATTTTGACTCTTATGATAAATATTTCCTTATATTACTTTAATATGGACAGTAAGTCTTAATGATTACAATTTTTTGTTTTCTTTTTTTTAAGTTAATGTGTTTTAGAGTTATTAATAGTGTAGTACAGCCATTTATTACTTCACAAAACATCCAGTGATCGTAATGGGACTAATTCATATTATTACATTGTCATTTTGACTGGTTATTTTCTCAATAAAAGTTATTAATTTAATTTAAATTGACCACTGGTATAGGTGGCGGACCTCCGAGAGTTTGAGGAGTTCGCTGACTTGTGCACAGACACAGAAAAGCTACCCTTGTACCAGTCTGCCCTCAGGCAGTTTGAAGATGGTGGGATTCCTTACAGGTTTGTATTAATGTTAAAATCAAAGTATGCTCTTCTCAAGAATATTTTATTAGGTTTTTATAACTGTGAAGTATTGAAACAAAATTTGAAAAATGTACAAACATTTTTTTAAAACATAATTGAGATGTATTTCTTCCCCTTTACCTTTGTTGGCAAATTTTCAATAAAGGAAAATAAATGGTATCCGTAAACTGAGAAATACTGGTTTCTCCCTTAAAAAAACTAAAGATACATACATGTACATTTAATGAAACTATTGTTTTCTTATATACTTAATAAAATAACATTTTTATCAAACCTAATTGTTTCAAGCATACTCACATGAGAATGTTTACTGCAGTGAGTAAAATGTTTCAGAACTCTCAGAACAGAGATAGTTCATTGCAGTTCAGATGTGGAATATCTCTGCAAGCTGCACTGCATACGACTTGCATTCCAGTACTTGTTCAAGGACACAAACAACTGGACTTGGTTTGCAAATAATGGCAGACAAGTTCTATATGACTTATTACTCTATGCAGACAAGGTGAGGCTGTTAAGTTTACCTTTGTACCTCATGGTGCCGACACCACTGATCAAAAGCTGACTTTCTTTATTTAGCGTAATTTCCTATGGAAAAGTGTCCTCATGACCCGCATGGTGACAGTTAAGCCCAGGACCAGGATAGAAGTTCATAACTCAACCCCCTGAACATGTTTTGGGGGTCATTCAAAATCTTATAAATAAATATAAGTATATATAGTTTATGTGTCGACACATTAACAGCCGCAATTATTGTATGATTCTTATAAAATTTTGGTGAGTTATTCCTTTCTGTAATATCTTAGATGAGGTTGTTGGGCAACGCAATAGGACTACATTAATTACACTTTTAGGGGGGTTTTCCATTATTTAGGTTTTTTTTACTTTAGCTTCAAACCAAATATCACAATAGCGTTGTGGTTCCTTAACTTAGAGTGAGGGAAAACCTCTTCACCAAAATGATACAAAACCTACAATAGCTGTACAAATGTTGTCTCAAACATGACTGAAGTCATGAACTCATGTTGCTTTTTTCCATGCACATGTTCATAAAACTAAGTAAATAAAATCTTAAAACAGTTTTGTTTATTTTGGCACATATGTTAATTCTGGTACAATAGTCTAAAACAATGAATTCTAACAAAACTTAACCTGCAGGATACCAAGGACTTCATGGTGGCATACGAGGAGATGCTATTGTTCCTGCAGGAGAAGGACTGCTGGCATGATGTGGAGAAGGAGTTGAGTGTAAAAGGGGTGAAGGCGATGACATTCTACGACGTAGTCATGGACTACATCCTTATGGATGCGTTCGAAGACTTGGACACCCCTCCTGCATCGGTCACAGCTGTCGTGCAGAATAGGTGGCTTTCCAACGGGTTTAAGGAATCGGTGAGAGTGTTAAAAAGTTTTAAAACATGTGTTCTAGGTCCCTTGTAAACCCAAAAGCAAAGATTTTATGGTAATGATTATAACAGAGAGCATAAGAGTAATACCTCTTTGGCAGCAGACCTGCATACCCAGCAAATTTTCATTAATTTATGAACTCCTTGTGATGATTGAAACTTATTTTTTCCACGGTATGTTTATAAATGAGGAAGTTATATCCTTTTGATACTCCTTAAGAATAAAATAGGAAATAACTAAGTAGGTTTGCTGGCATGAGAAATAATACCCCCGTCGCAGCAGACCTGCGTACTCAGCGAATTTCCAAATCAATAATTTAATATATGACAAGTTTTATAAAAATATGTCCATAAACGTGAGAATTATTTGCCTATTCTCCATAAGATTAACATAGGAAAGAGTGTGTAGGTTAGCTGCTGTGAGGAACACTGAAAGAAGTAATTTCTACCATAAATAATTTTTATCTTAACATTTATACCAACTTTCATCAATATCTGTCCATAAATAAAGGAGTTTGCCTATTCCCAATATGATTAAAGATAAAGAGTATGCAGGTTTGCTGCCATGATAAACACATAAACTATGATTTTTAAGCATAAATGGATAGATCTCAAACACATGAAGCTAAATATCAATTTTTATCCAAAAATATTCATTAATATGGAAATATTAATTTTTCCTAATCCTCCATAAGATTAACATTGGAGCCTCAAAATACAACGTACTGTGTTTAGATTTTTTTATATCTCGGTAACCGTTGAAGATAGAGAAAAACTTAAGGAACTTAATTGTTCTAGAAGCACCCAATGGTGAAATATAAAATTAGAAAATTTTTAAAAAGTACATGTGAAAAACGCAAAAAAACCCATTTTGGGGTACAAAACCCCCCCCCAAAGTACCCGTGTCCCATTGACCGATAGGTGGTTTAACGAAGTGAGCATTTGTAGGAATACACGTCTCTACCAAATTTGGTTTCGATCGGACCATTTTTACGAGAGTTATCGTGCTAACAGACACATATACATATATATAAAAATTTTAACGACTATTGTTTTTGGACTCTGGGCAACTAAAGACGAAAAAATAACATGGTCCCGGGCTTAAGTCTTACCATGAGACCTACAGTAATAGCTTACATGAGGAATAAAAATATGATTTTTTTAATATAATAGTAGACCTTAACTTAGATTTGCTTGTCCTCCATAAGATTAACATTGGCATGAGTAGCTTTCCTGCTATGAGAAATATTGAAACCCAGATTTTTTTTAAAAGAATCTAGTCGTCCTCAACTAGATGATGTTCTGTAATAAGTTGTATCACAATATTTCAAATTATAAGTGACACATAAATATTAATCTTTTCCCCAAAACATTAACAATTGAGCTCCAAAAGACAACATACAGCAAAACCTCTCTAACTCTCTAAATACAAATATATAGTAAACGTATCATCTGGTGTAGAACAGAATATTATTTAGTATTATCAATATTTCCTCTGCTTCTTCTTCTTCTAGAGCCAAGGAAATTTCTAGATCAATGTTCCAATATTTTGAAAACATGGTTGAGATTACAAACGGAAAACATAACATAAGCATACTACAGAACTGAGACAATGCTGCAATTGTCGCTTGGAGTGACGTGTTGTTTTACTACACCGTTACCAAAAGTAGTCCTTGTCGTGGTCTCAGCTCGGCCATGTGTCGACGAGTGCTCAGTGAAGTTACGTGTGTCCCCTGACCTTTATAGCCACTTGAACCCTTTTTTCAGATGGTGGTATTTAGGATAACCAGTTAAGGCCTGTCACCACTGCAGAGTTAAATGTTGAAGACAAATGGAAGTATGCGGGTTCATATGTATTAGGATTGCAGTGGACACCTTTTTTTGCTGCTTTTACTTGTATAGTTAAAGGGGGGAGGGTACTTTTATATTTTTTGTCTATACTGATTATTTCAACCGATTAAAACACCCACCAGTTCTAAGGGTGACAAAGATTTGGATTTTAGTAAATTTTCTGTATGAAATAGAACTATTATTGTTGTCGTTATGACAAGACTTAGACCCGTACCAAATTTTTTTTCGCTTTGAGGCTCCCAGATGCAAAAACACTGTACTTAACCTTAATGTAGTATACAAATTGTTGTGATATATGGAGCCGGAAGAGTCCAAAAGATAAAGACAAAAAAATTCTAAATGAGTCAATGTACTAGAGAATACATATTGTAAATCACTTGTAACAACTATGCTTGGTCCATTATTGCTCAGTAACATTAACTTTTTACGTTTAACTTGCTACTAGTACCCCTACTTCGGATGGGCTGTGCTCATAAATAAAAAGGCATTTACGTGAAATGAAATGGAATATTTAACAACTGTTAACAACCAAGTATTATTATAAGAAATGTATCCAAATCAAAGATCAATGCTTAAACAATTTAGTGTTAAAAACTACAAGACAGGTGATTATTACCAGTAGGTGATTCATTGAAAATTGAAATTAAAATGTGATTAATATCACATAAAAAGTAGGTTTTAAAATGCTCGTTATTTACTTTTTCAGGGGTTGCAGACAATTTCAAGCATTAAAAAACCTTCTCTGGACTGTAAAGAAGGCATGAAAAATGTTTCTTTGTTATAAGTTATCCTGTTTTTTCGGAAGGGACGGATTAAAATGCCTCCTGGAGCTTCTAAGACAAACAGACAGACACAAATTGAGAGAAGACTTGTTTCGACTTCTCTAACGAACAAAACGTAAAAGTAACTGAAAAATTAGTAACTCTGAGCAATGTACTGGAAAAACTCTTAATTTTATTTATTTAGATTTATTGTTTATGTATTCTATTATATGTTATACTAATTGTTATTCGTTGAATGTTTCAAGAGTATTCAAGAGTAGCTGCAGGTCTGGTCAAACCTGGGCCATGTCCACTCGGGCACCCTCTGAGGCCTCCGTGGGGGTGACAGGCTAATATTTCTCTTATAAATTTATATATCAATTTTTAAATAATGTCTCAAAGTATACTTTAACCACATCACTTGTTGTATATAGGCATTAACAACAGCAGTCTGGTCAGTTCTGAAGGCTAAAAGGCGGATGTTGAAGTATCCAAATGGATTCATGGCACATTTCTACGCCATTTCAGAACAAATGTCTCCTTTGATGGCTTGGGGCTTTCTGGGACCAGATGAAGATTTAAAATCTATTTGTTTGTACTTTAGGGTAAGTAGATGCAATTTTGTTTCCACTTGTTTTATACAGTAAATTTTAGTCTATCCGGATTAATCTGGCCAAGTCCAAATCGTGTTAGCCTCAATTTCGGATAATCTGGGTATAGACATTCACTTCGCATAGACAATGATCGTGAATGGTGCCTGCAATATTATTGCTGCAAATTGCACGTCATTAACTTACATCGAATAGCCACAAATTATCACAGGCGTTTAATGTGTCAAGAAGTGTTTTAATTTCATTCAAAATTGAAAAAATATAATAAACTGGAAAAAACAAAGCACTGGAAAAACAAAGCAGCACTTTTTAAATAAAAAAACACCCAATAAATAGAAAGACACACAAGATCACAAAGAAAACTTGTTTTATTTTATATTAATTTCTTGTCAAGTCTTATTTCTAGAAACAGTTCATTTAGTAAAAAAAGTGTGACTTGTTTTCATTTTCTGGTATCTTTTTTTGTCATTTCCCCCAAATAATATAAGTTGCCTTACTCTACTCAATAGCGTTTCGCTGAGCAAAAATACGCAAAATAAGGGGTGTGTGTTCATATGTTACGTAATCATCGTTAGCGATACTTGCAATGAGCATGTACTGCGAGTAAATTTGCATCTGAAATTTTTAAGGTGCTTAAAACTCACATTTTAACTGTCAAAAATTTGTTAACTCTTTGAGGAGTAGTGACGTATCAATCCATCATGTTGTTTCATGGTCCAAAGGAGGAATGACTACGGTATGTCATGATTCATACTTATGGTTTTTTTGTTCTTAACAATGGCAAAGAGTATATAATGGATGGTTAGTAATCTGAGGTGAGGTGTGTGGGATTGGTTTAAACGTCATTGTAGCTGATTCGGTAAATTAGTAAGGAATATGTTTAAATGGACAATATAGGTTATGTCTGTCACTGTCACAGCTGTAGTAAAGGATATGCACCATGCATACAAAGTGAAGTAGTTGTAGTAGAAGTATTGGTGGGTGTTTCTAAATTTTACTTTATCAAACTGCTTTTGAACATGCTTTTAAATATTCCATACAAACAAGAAATTTAAAAAATGTAAAAACAACACTTTTAAATTTATTACTACCAATACTACTTTATTATATATATATTAGTTAAAAATTACAATTTAATAGAAATATATTAGTAGTATATCTTTATTGGCAACATGTTTCGGCATTCATAAAATATTATATATATAATTAATTATAAATATGGTATTACATTTTAAAGAATAAAAACAGGGTACTAATTGTTTTATTATATATATTATATATATATATATATATATATTAGTTACTTAATTAATTAGTTATTAGGTATATTTTACCAATTTAGACACACCAAATAAGTATTTAGTATCAATAGTATTAATTTTGTAACAAATTATATTAATTATTATTACCCTTTTTTCATCTATTTTTTTAACTCCTGAAGGCACTTTTTATACAATATCTACCTACTACTGAGAGTATGCCTATTTATGATATACCTGATATTATGGTACTCCTCAAAGGGTTCAACCTGATCCGGATGAGCTGGAGTACGGATGATTTGGGATTGAGAGTGAGGGAAAATAAAAAGTTAGAGTTGGAAATCCTACCTCATTCCCCAAGATGAATGTGCTACTTCCAAACCTATGCGAATTTTGGGCTTGGGTTACCTTGGAGCATTTGCCCAATGAAATAAAAAATATGCAAGTTTTGGGCTTGGGTTACCTTGGAGGATTTGCTCAATGAAATAAAATATATGCGAGTTTTGGGCTTAGGTTACCTTGGAGGATTTGCTCAATGAAATAAAAAATATGCGAGTTTTGGGCTTGGGTTAACTTGGAGGATTTGCCCAATGAAATAAAAAATATGTGAGTTTGGGGCTTGGGATACCTTGGAGGATTTGCTCTGTGAAATAAAAAATATGCGAGTTTTGGGCTTGGGTTAACTTGGAGGATTTGCCCAATGAAATAAAAAGTCGGGTAGTACAGCAGAACCTGGATTTACCGTCACCCTTGGGACTGGGACCATGTCGGATAACCGAGTAGACGGATAACAGAAATAATAATATCGCCACTTTAACTTAGCAGTGTGCTATAACTTAGCACTATATACAGTGTTTGGCATGGCAACATCACAATTCACTACCTTGCGTGTTATAACGCCGCCATTTTAAGTCCTAATTGTCATGATTGCTGCGTAGTACTGTACTTAATGTGAAATTATTTTATAAAGGAAAAAACAAAACAACGACATTTGGTCCATCTAAGCATTTTTTTATCATAGTAATTTACTGGTAAAGTGTTCAAATTCAAGTTTTTAAATACAAGGGGTTTTTTATTTTCCTATCATTGCTATAAGGGCTATCAAGGGTAATCTATGATTGCCTGTGGCATTTGTACATACCATTGCAGTAGTGCGATCTTTTTGGATCTTAAAACTTGGAGAAGATTTTTCTTAGAATGAAGCCAGTGCCTTTTGTGACAGAGCTTTCCAGTTCAGTCCAGTTTCATCACAATTATACACTTGTTCCCTACTGAGATTGAGATGGTATATTTTTGTGGTCAAATCTGCTCTAAAGCCCTCTGGGACGGACAGCACTGTCTGAACTAAGTTTTTTGCCGGTAATGTCCAGTTGCCGTATACCGTGACGAGACTTAAACTTTTCAAGCAATCCCATGCTGGCTTTGAAGGTTGGGTCGCCATCTAGATTTTTGTTCAGTTCCATCGCTTTCATCACTGTAATGGGTCCAGAGGATTCCATTGGATTCAGGCTTGAACGAACCATTGATAAACAGCACTATTGAGTTGTTCAAATGTTGCTGGTCTCATTGTTTTTCTCGTTTTGAAGTCTCTATCTGTGTTTTGCATTTTTACAAAACGCACATTTTTCCTCAATTTTATCTGCTTCTCGTTTTAAGTCATTTATGATTGTTCTTCTAACCCCATAAATCTAAGCCAGACTTGTAGCTATTTCACCTTTCTTCAGACGTTTAATAATTTCTAGCTTTTTGTTGAGTCCCAAAACCACACGTTTCCCGTTTCTCAGCCATAACAGAAAAGCAACACACACTACATATACACATAACATATACGTATAACAGCACTGTCAACAATAAACGGTAGAGCACGAACACCAGGAGGCACCGTCTCGAAATCAGCATAAACTTCGGTTCACTGTAGTAAGCCACACTCCGTACTGAACTGAACGAACTGAAACAGTAGCAGTGGAATTCAGAAGACAGTAACCAGCTGAGGTAGCGCCTGGCGTGCAGATCAAAGGTCAAACCCCTCCCTTGCCGCCAATGACTCACACACAGTACAGGTGTGTAGTACAGTCGTCACTACTCATAATACAGCCTGGACAGACAATCCGGCTCGGCGCTGACCAAAAACATTTTTTTTTGCGCTAGGGGGTGGCGGTTAATACAGACTGATGGTTAAAAGGGTGACGGTTAATCGAGGTTCTACTTTCTACGAGGTTCTTCTGACAGATGTTTTTAAACCTCACCACATCACCAAGTGATCAGAAGGTTGTCACATTTCTCCTTTAAGAACACAGTCTTAGGGTACTGAGAAGTCTGTAAGCCTTACTGATTATGTGACGGCGTCTTTTAATTTACATAATTTTGAATTCCAAACTAGAATATACCTTAGAAAGTTTATTGTCCTAAAAATGTTGCATGTTGCAGGAACAAGTGATGGGATTTCTAACTGATGCCTTTAGTTTCCAAAGGACAAGATACACAACGGTCGAAGAGTTGGCGGAAGATGTGTTCAGTCACATTAAGATCCGAGTGGAGAATCTCAGTCGACGGATTAATTCGAGGGGAGCTCAAACTGGTGTCTGAAACATGGTGGATTTCACCTTTATAGTCTAAGCCTATGGAAAATCCTTCTGCAACTATTAGCTATAAGTAGTAATCACTTAGCTTTTGGTTTTATTAGTATTTGTAATGACTGGTTCAATTTTGTAAAGTATTGCATATTTAGTTCATATACTTCTAATATTACTATTTAATTTTTTTATGAATGGAACTAGTCATTAAATGTGTTCAAAATAATGAGGAATGAGTGTGCAACTTTTTCCATACCAGATCTTAACAATAAGTTTGTGATGTTTTTTTTTAAAAAAAGTTCTGACTCAAAGAGTAATGCAATTATTTCAATTGCAGATATTTTTCAGTGTAGTAAGTTAGCATGCTGGTTGAAAATAAAGTAAGTAAATGATGAAGTAAAGAACTTCACTGATTTTAAATTAAATTTTCACCATATTGTTATTCTGTACCATTGACACTATTTGTAATCTATACGATTGTACATAAAGATGATAACCAGCCACTTTTGTCAGCTGGTCACATGGCCAAGTTACAGTGATGTGCTGCCTTTCACTCAACACAAAAGATCCATTGTTGTCCATTGGAGAAAAGATTCTTTCTTTTATAAGGGCTAACTCAGAAATGAAGAATGTTGTTCAGCTTAATTTCATGTAACTAAGTACTGTAACTCATTGTATTTTAGAAGTGGTTTGATTCTGATTCTATTTCAACAATTGTGGAGGGCCTGTTCATGAAGTCCTTTATTATTAGAGTTGTACATTTGATCATATTTATAATCAATACTTTAATTTTGAAAGCTTAAAAAGTTGCATACCGATTAATATACACCTATGGGCTGTAGAGTAAGCGGCTTAGATAATTAAGTTTTAAGATCAAAGATTTTGAACAAAGTTTTGTTTTGTATAGTCTAATTAGGGTAGTTGAAATAATGCCTTTGTAATTATTCTATCTTTACTATCCTTTCCTATTACCTTATCAATACCTTTCAAAACTGTGATTACTCAACATTATTCCATGCAGGGGCGGTTCCAGTACCTACACTCAGAGGAGGCACAGGGGGGAGGGCTCCAGTACCTACTCTCAGAGAAGGCACAAGGGCATCGGCTCCAGAGGCATGGGGGGGTGGCACCAGTACCTACTCTCGAGGAGATACAGGGGGGGAGGGCTCGAGTACCTACTCTCAGAGAAGGCACAGGGGGGAGGGCACCAGTATCACTCTCAGAGGAGGCACAGGGGGCCGGGCTCCAGTACCTACTCTCAGAGGAGGCACAGCGGGGAGGGCTCCAGTACCTACTCTCAGAGGAGGCACAGTGGGGAGGGCTCCAGTACCTACTCTTAGAGGACGCACAGCGGGGAGGGCTCCAGTACCTACTCTCACGGGGGGAGGGCTCCAGTACCTACTCTCACAGGAGACAAGGCTCCAGTACCTACTCTCAGAGGAGGCACCAGGCTCCAGTCTACTCTCAGAGAAGCACAGCGTCTCCAGTATTCCAGGAGGCATAATGTGTATACTCAACATGGCTCCAGTGCCTACTCTCAGAGGAGGCACAGTGTAGTACCTACTCTCAGAAACAGTGTCAGTACCTACTCGAGGAGATACAGGGCTCTCCAGTATCTAGGCAACTGTTATCCACCCACAGGATGATTCCATGTGCTGTTATTAATAGCAATATGTATTTGAATAAGTTTTATAAATTGTTTCCTACTGTAGAAGTGTCCAGAATCATACACATTCCATTATTAGGCACTTCTATGTGTCCAATTTATTTAATTATTTGACTCGTTGTATAATATATACTTTACTGTTATTTTAATATATTATCAATGATGTACAGGTATTTATATAGTTATTTAACATCGATGATTGTATTTATTGTAAATACATTTTGTAAATTATGGTGCTCACTATCATATTGTGAAAATACTGTAATGAAACTTTGGTTGTTCTTTTTAAGACCCAACAGTTTGTTTTCATTGAATAAAATAATTTATCTCATAGTTTTTTTATTTAATTTCTTAAAAATTTAATTTTATTCGAGAACATAGACTAAATGAAAGTATAGGGCTGAAGTTGATAAGTCTAGCATTATCCATACTTATCACTTGTTTTCCAATTTTTGAAGTTTAATTTAGTTTTAAAAGTTTACCTGAACATCTTAACAGTATTAGTTTATTTACTTATACAAAATTGAAAAATCGTTTTAAACAAGACCAGGCTCAGACTTTCTAATGGGTATTTGGGACAAAAATCCAGATCCCCAATCCCAGTAAGAGTTTAACATATGTTATAAACATTTATATATATGTGTGATGTTGAATTTTCAGCATGGTCTGGACAAGATAAATTGGTATTATTAGCTGTTAGTTAAATAAATTTTACAGAAATTTCTATATTATAACTAATTACAGACGGTTTTGTAAACACTACATTTAGTTATTATTTTGATTGCAGAATGTTTTTAGCTTAGCTAAACAATTATTTTAGTTGTTGTTTTATAGTATATAATTTCTTAAATTGTTATCCACGATTATTGTTTTTTTTAGCTAATAAACCTTAAACCCAAAGACATTGAATTCAACCCTGCATAATACTATTTACATAGCTTAAGGCTTGGTTTTTTGTTATGTTATAAGTGTATCCATTGGTTATTTCTCTGTGGCCATCAATGTCCATCTTACCTATTACACATTGTTACCTGTTACATAAACCGGTTAGCATTCTTCAGTATCTAATAATTATACGGTGGCGTAACTAGTCCGACTGCGCCCCAATGCAAGTATTCCCCGTGCGTTCCTATTCGTAGACTCATTCTCCCCCCCAAAACGTCCTAACGAAACTAACAATGGCATTTCTCCATATTTCCACACTTCTTGGATACTATTTCACTATGCAAAACCATTATAAAAGCTCTATCCAATTAGAGAAAGATTCTAAACTAATCATAAATACTTTTTTTTAGATAAACGTTTAATTTTTTACATATATATATATATATATATATATGTGTGTGTGTGTGTGTGTGTGTTTGTGTGTGTACAACTAAGACTTTGACAAAAATACTGAATCTCAAGTGTCTCATTATAAAATATAATTTTAGTAGTAACATTTTTTTCATATTTTATTTTATGAATAACACATTAAGTAAATTTATTTTATGTGTTCCATTTACTCACCTTCTTTATGAACAAAACAAAACCAAAAATAACCATTTTCATCAGTAAATAATAAAACAATGACAGTTTTTCTTGAACAGCTAAAAAACTGCTATTTTTAATCTGACATTTCTTGGACATGCTGTAGGAATAATGCTTGGCACTGATAAGGTTAAAGGTTGATTAATTCGGATATTTGGCAGTTTTTTAAAGGAGTCTAGGAAAACTATACTTATTTATGCTCTTAAGCTCAAAGGGCAAGAATAACAAAGCTTTTTCACATGGCATATATGAAATTTTGGAAAATCTATAATATTATAAAGAAGATAGTGGTGTCTGTATGTTTGTTTTGGGTTTGTGTTTGTGTATTGTGGTTTGTGGTTTGTTGTGCAAGTGAATGCGAAAAATACTGAACGACGGTTTGAAATTTTATCAAAGGTAGATCTCTCATGCAACACATAGGCATACTCATTTCCTTAAAATCCTCTCGGGCTACGCCCTGTGAACGTCCTAAGTTTCAATGTTTACATTTTTAGAGAATGAAAACATAAAATTACTTGAATGTCAACAGCTGTGAATACTAAAATTTGACAGTTCGAGAAGAAGGAGAAGAAGAAGAAAGAGCTGCCGTGACCGTCCTAGGTTTCAATGTTTACATTTTCTAATGACAACAACCGTTTGCACTATATTTTGACAGTTCAGGAAGAAGAAGAAATAAAGTTGATTTTTCAGATAAACTGCTGGATCGAAATTAGTGAATTATTTGAAATAGCGGAATGGTAGATTTTAAGTTTTTTTCGACGACTGTCTCTATTACATTAATCCTTATCCTCTCCCAATATTTGACATATGTTACTTTGAAATGTTGTAGACACTCCTGTTTTGTCATTTTGTAAACAATGAAGAATTAATTAACAATAACTTAACTAAAGCCTACACCTTTCAGCCTTTTAGCCCGTGCGAAGAATACTTTGGCAGTTGTATATAATACAGGAAACAAATTTTTATATTTTTGCTTCTATAATCTTATAAAATATGTAATTTTAAAGGTCTAAAATTGTTTAACGATGCTCAAAAAACAGAATTGTCTTACTTTAATTAAAATGTTATATTTATTTACTGT
The DNA here is from genome assembly GCA_023375725.1 of Nephotettix cincticeps. Lineage (NCBI taxonomy): Eukaryota > Metazoa > Arthropoda > Insecta > Hemiptera > Cicadellidae > Nephotettix > Nephotettix cincticeps. The sequence goes on along the minus strand of CM041786.1, from coordinate 23,699,312 downwards.
GCTATACAGTATACATGATATCACATGCATCAATGTTTATGTTCCGTTTCTCAAAATTTGATTAATTTTATTAGATGATGCATTCTTACAGTCAAAAAGCTACAGGGAGTTTTGCTTCAACATATTTTTGACATGGATACGTCTTAGCTCTGGGGGGTGTGTTTTCAATTTGTAAAATAAAAATAAAAATTTAAAATAAGATGAAACGCCATATGGCTATAACAACGAATTTCAGTTTTTTCGCCCCCTGATGGCCTGAGCCCGAATGCACCCAATTGGTTGCATTGGCGTTAGTTATGCCACTGTATATATACCAAATAGCTGTATGTATGGCTTGGTGAATGAAACCGTTTAGTTCTAATGGTTCTATGTTGATGTAATAGGGAAATTCCATGAATTCAAAGTGTAACTAAATAGCAACTGGGCAATGGTATACTGTAAGTCCAAGGTAAAGACATATTCCAGTTGATTTTGTCCAATTTTATTAAAATTACTCACTCTGAAGTAACAGTTGGAGCTTTGGCAAAATTTGTCTGTGACTACAATGTATTTCACAGTATGCTCTTTTATTGACATAGTTTATATTTCACTTTTTACCTACAAAATTTATTATATAATAATTGTTCCACTATGGTAAATACTGTACTACTATTGATGTATTATTTATATTATTATTATTTATGTATATTTAAAATACCAATACGTTTTGAAAGTTATAATAAAGTATTAATGGATTTTATGAAGCAAACTTGCATTCATTGAGTATTTTAATAATTCCATTGGTTATTATTGTAAGCTGATTCACTCACTTTTAACTTTTGTACTATGTGGTATTTTTATTTTGCTGATTTTGTTATTCAATAAATTTGTACAGACTAAAAAATTTTTTTGTTACATCTTTGTACCAATATACCAGTGTTTTCCAAAATATTCAAGTTTACGTTTTCAATGCATTCCATTTTGGTGTCCCCGAACCAAATAAAGTAGTTTTCAAAGCGCCATCTGTGTGTACAGACCCACAGCCAACATTAGTGGTACCAATTAGATAAATTATTTTGGGACATACTATACTGACTATTCACTATACAGACAGGGTTTTTTTACCAAATTACCTAGAGGAAAATAGAGCAAATCCCATGACAATACCTATACCTGGGACCAATTTTTGGTTTGTTTTGAGGTTTCCAGATGCCAAAAATATCACTTGTTTTGAGTGTCTGTAAACACAATAATTCTCTTAAAAGAAATTTGGTTTCAATGAAATTTGGTACAGACATTCAGATCAGGTTGAAATCAAGGTTAATCAGCAGGAGAGTTTACAAAATTAAATTTTTAAAGAACCATTAGAATAAGCTAAAAAAACAAATAATTTAGTATTTGGAATCTTCACTTGGTGAGTGTCAATTATTGATTACTAATGAGATATAAAAACTGGTAAACACAGTACAATCCCCAAACCACAGTTGAACCCCCAATGGGGTTTTCCAAAAGCATAATCTTAAATATAACCTATATTATTTCAAACAATAACCTAGATGGAAATTTATAATTTGACATGGATATCTTAGGCTCAGGAAGGGGTATTTGCGATCCGTCAGACCAAAATTTGACACAGAAGTAATGTCATAATGGTAAAAGTGCAACTGTTTAGATGAACTGAAAACATTCCCTTTAGACACATCAATAACGATCCAAGCTATTTCCCACAGGGAAGTAAGTACATTTTTTTCTTTTTTAGCAAATTTTCCATTGGGAAGAACCTATTACCGTAGGTCTCATGGCAAGACTTGGGCCCGGGATTATTTTAAGTGTCCAGAGGCCAAAAACATTATTCGTTAAAAATTATATTTATATTTATATGAGTGTATCTATGAACACAATATCTCTCATAAAAATGGTCCGATCGAGACCAAAATGGTAGAGATGTGTATTCCTAAACTTTCTCGAACGAGTTCGTAATGCAGACGTATCAGTCAATGGGTAGTTTGGAGAGGATTTGTGTACTCAAAAATTGGGGTTTTTTACGTTTTTCACATGTAATTAAAAAAAATTTATCTTTCACCATTAGAATCAGCTTAAAAAACTACATAAATATTTATATATTACCCAATTTCATAGGAAAAAAGACTTAAGTCCACGTTTCATTTTTTAAATTAGTTAAAAAAATACATACTAGAACGTGGCTTGTTCTTAAATTAAATTTTATTGTATAAGCAGACTGCTACCAAGACTCATATTATATGTGTACTATTGAGCTCTAGAAAGCATTTTAAAATTAAATAAGCTCTCCAATAAAATTTTCTTTCTGTGACTATAATATTTTTTCCTCTAAACCCTTCAATATTTCAATTGGTCAAGTTCTAATGTATGCTGAACAATTTGATTTTCCTTTTGTGACAAAAACCTACTTAATTGTCATTGTTATTCTTATGGAAACTAAGTTAATTTGTATTTTTATTGTATTTGTCATTGATATCTCAATTATTGTGATAAAACTTAATGTAAAACTAAAACTATAAGATATAAACGGGATTTGGCATAAATAAGCTTTATCTTTGTGGATAGTTGTAAGCGATGGTCAGTGGGTGTAGTGTTCTCTTGTGCGGATTAACGTCCGCACAGCTGAATACTACGTTAATCCGCAAAGACCACCCTCAAAATTAGACCAATTCAGAGGCTGTGGTTCGGATTCCACGTTAAACTGTAGGTCCCTTAGATATTACCATTGACTGTTGGGCTATTAATTAATAGTCCTGTCTAAGGAACATGTCAGCCTTAGTCAGTAACAAGACTTCAAGAACGCGCCACAATCATCTTAATCATGTTACTCATTCATACTGGCTTATATATATCTTTGTGTATGGTTGCCATTTCAATAATCTAATCTAATCTAGTTAAGTTCTACTAAATATGTAAGTACTCTTGGTTTAATATTTCTCTTAGCAACAAACCTACTTACTTATTTCCAATGTTATTCTTCTTGAAACAGTGTATGTAAATTTATCACTTCATTAGTTATGAATAATATACATTTCTGGGATAATATTTTTGAAATGTAGCTTAACCTATGATGAACCTTTGTTGTATTATCTAGCACACAAAGGGTGGTTAAAAAACTCCTTAAAATGTAAAAAATTTAAACTACTCTAAAAAGTTTCTAAAAACGTAACTATAGTCGTTCATAGCGGCAAATGAGTCCAAAATATTATGACACCACCAGCATGCGTGTAAAAATTACAGTTCATAAGTGGTGGAGTAACCTTACTTGACTGGGTCAAGGAGAATCTAAAATCCTTAATCAGAAACCAAATGTTTGGTTGATCTATATTCTATGCGGTTGTTCTATTCATAGTTAAAATTTACCGTGGAGTCCTAATCAGAATGTTATAAGTAAGGTAAATCCACCAATGGTGGAATTCCTGCCGTTGTGAGCTATACCTTGGTACGAGTATACTAACAGGTACAGTCCCAATGGTGCTATTCATAAGCACTATCTAGTGGTATTAATTTAGCATTGAGGTTAAAAGGGATCCGCCTAATATATATTCACAATTAACTTACTTATGGTACGGTAATTTACCAGACCCACTAATCTTTTACGGTGAGTTCAGTACGGTGGCAGTAACGGAAGCGGAAGTTAATTATTTAATATTATGTAGATTCTCAGTGTACCTTTATGACTAGACTATAGCGCTGTTATTGTAAAGTAGCAGTTTTAATGGTCCTTGGCACACAGAAATGGAAGGAAAGTTATATCAATGTAAAAATCACTGTAATTTGAGGACTTGCCTATTTATAGGAAGAAGTCTAATAGAATCTTCTCACCTAAAATTATTCAATATCAAAACTCCAACTTAAACAAATAGAGTTTCAAACTTAAAAATGAATTATGGTGTACAAAAACCTTAGCTGGACAATCTTTATTTACATATGTAGCCATATGATGCATGCCTCTGAATATACAGCTTATAAATTGGCTCTTTAAAATAAGGTATATCTAACTTTTAAATATGAAAGTAGGCATATAGACAAAAATCGTTAACCAAGCCAAAAAATGTTTGAATGCAAGAAAAATCCAGTAGGCCCTACTCTCCTAAAACATTTAAAACCGTTTGATACATTTTTAATAAATAATGTCTTTGACCTAGGCTCAACATCACAGGGACAAGCAGCATTGCCATTTGTAATGCTTGTCAATGTCTGTTTGAGGAGTGGTGTTTTCCTAACATTCTTAATACGTTGTCAGTCCATACCACACCAGTTTTTAAAAAGCGGAATCCTTCCCAGCTCCATAGTTTTAGGCCAATCTCAATTTAACACACCCTATCAAAGTAATCCAGCCACTTGGAAGTCACAAATTTTGGATTTTTATGAGCGAGGTCGGTAGGTAGGCCTAACAATAGAAACCACAATGAAGACCGGGCTAGAGCTTGTGGTGTGTTATTTAACATCTGTTTCCAACCTTATCAATATCATTACAGAGGCATCTGTAAATAATGAATACATTCAGCTTAATATTTGTGATTTAAGTAAAGCTGTTTAACCTTGTGTATCACATACTGTCAGTCGGCCAAAAGTTACAGATATAAAGGGTTGATTGAATTTTTCATAAAACCACAACATATCTTACAGTATTTGTGTAATAGAAATAAGCAGGTGTTTTTTTCTTGATGGGGCCTCATATCGACTTAGGAGGAAAGAGCAAAGTGTGCCTAAATAATACTATGTCCTTCGCTCTTGATTTTTACTTCCATGCTCTAGGATCTGTCACTGGATTATGGTGGTCATACCCTCATCCTTTTGCTGATGATACGACCCTAATATCCAACAGAAAAAATATTGCCTAACTTTTAGGACTGAAGAGGAAGGACCTTCTGGATCAAGCCAAGCTATGTATGATCAGCAAGCTAAACAAATAGGCTGAAAATAAATGACGAGAGGACACAGTCCTCATAGTGATCATTGAAGCCTGGCATATGGAAAAAGAAGGCATTCAAGCCACTTTGCTTATGATTAGACGACAGGATAAGTTGGAATCATCAATACGTTATGTTCCAAGTTGACAAGAAAAATTTATTACTTGCTGCAGAAATAATTCGAAAGGATTGCCCCGAGGTCCTGTACTTGATTACGGTCTAGCAAACATTGTTTACAACCACGTTAGCTACAACATTGTTGTATACCTGGGGCCATTCCCCTGTTGTCCATATCCACTTCTAACTATGACTACCTACATGTAGGCCTCTATTTAAAAACAAACTGGGATCTCACAGTGTACTCCCAATACATCATAGTCAACCTTGTTCAGTTAAGGAGGGGCATTCAGAATCTGACACATCATCTCAATCATCATGCGCAAAGATATTAAGCTTAAGCAGATATTAAAATAATGTATTAAGCTTGATTAATATATAAGCGGCATATGTGTTCTGATGCCGTTTGGCTTGGACGCAAAGAAGCTATCTCTTTCTGTAAAATGAATATAAAGCTTCCTGAAAATGTACAGGTTCTTGTCTATAGAGATTTTAAAAGGATACCCTAGTTAAGTTGGACCGCCTGGTAAACCTTTATTTTCTACAACTGACTGAGACCCCACTGTTTGCCAGGGAATACGTCCTCTGCCATCTTGTATATAATGATTTTTCTTGGAAGTTATCAATTAATTTATATATATATATATATATATTATATTTATAAAGACATATCAAAATAGTTTTAAGTTTTACAATAATATATAAATAAATAATGATTTTTCATACGATCCATCCAATGACCTAGCACTCAAGTATATTCATTCACGTACCGTAAGTAAGTACAGCTATAGATGAACGGATATCCGTTCCTCTCTTGTACAGCATTTTAAAAAATTGACTGATACTACCGTGAGTGCGGCTGAACACTGCTACTACTTCAGTGCAAGTCCAACTGAACAGCCCAACGCTTCTGTTTGTAAGTTCACCTGCTCCAGCCACCAGACACCAGCTGATGTTATGTCAATATCCAAGCCTCTGTCTGTCATTCATTCATTGGTCTTATATTTCTGTTTGTGTCGAGGTTCATTGTATTTGTTTTGAATCACAATTAATTATGTAAGAGATTAAGTGAGTTAAGTGAAAAAGTTTTCTTAAAATAAATTTCAATAATCTCTTTCTTCTAAACAAGATTGTTAATGATTCATTCATTTTAAATTGTAGGCGTGAAGTAGTTGTGGGAGGCACATAACCTTTTTTGGAGTGGTAAGCTTTCATCAGTATACCAAACTTAATTTTGGTTCCTTACCTTATTATCATCGCTCGAATAAAGTGTACACATTAATTAAAGGTATTGTGGCAACAATTATAATATATTGTAATTATTATGATAATATAGTTTATTCATTATGGTAACTCATAACTTCAGCATTACCGGTCTCTTACTGCTGTGTTTTTTCATCCGAAATTGTGTTAGAAAGTATCTTGTTCTTGTATGCTCTACACTGTGCTTGCATTAAAACTAAAATATAAGTTGTGGTGTCTGAATAAACATATGATAAATTATGTGTACATCTCAACATTTTTAGGCAAAGCCCTCATTCTCTCAGACTCATTTATCAATAGCTGGAAGCTTAGATTTGGTACCTCCTTAGGTTTAAAATGTGGAAGACAAAACAATTTTTAATGTTAAAAAGGCTACAACTTTGCAACTCTCAAAGGTCAAATTTTATTTGAGAGAGTAAGTTTGTAAACAATTTGACAAAGAATTACTATAGCTAGGTAGTAATGTTTAAAGTATGGTGTAAGGACACAAAATAATATTGATATTAGAGAATTTCAGTAAGTCATCGGAAGCTTAACATATAATTCTTTTATATCCAGACCTCAAAAACTAAATTTGTATCACATGAAGCATTTCTAAAATGTAATTTTACTATCCCTGTTTTTAGTAGATAAATTTGTTTTGATCAGTTAATGTTTTAGGGGCTACAAGTAATTTTGACATGGATATGTCCTAACTGGGGGGATGTTTGCGATTTGTATGATGGAAAATATGTAATAGGTTTCTGGAAACCACCAGAGCGTTGTATTTAAATTTCAATATAAAAGAACAGCTGTTCAGATGAAATGAAAACAAGACCTTCAGACATCCGTGATCTAACCTATTTCCCACAAAGAAGTGAATACAAACATTTTTTAAATAAAAGTTTTACTAAAATAAAGTGCTCATGTTTTTAAATAAACAGGTAAAACTAAAATTAAATTTATATAATGAAAGGTTAATATTGGATTTCTTATTGCTCTTTGATAATTATCTTACCATTGTTTTCATGACAATATAAATACTGTAATATGAATTATTGTATTTAAAATGTATTATTAAAATTAATCATGGCAAAATTAACTCCTCAGCCTACACATTTTTTGGTGGATAGTTTTCTCCTCATCTGATTTCTGTATTCCTTATACAGGATCTTCATTGGGGTATCTTTCATGTCGCAACCACTTAATTTTTGCCAAGTTATGATGCTTAAATGTTATTTTTGTCTTTTGTGTTATATTTTTCTAAAGATTTCTACAGAATTCTTCATCTTTAAAAACCATCGTTCTTAAAAACATTTAACATGACAAAAAGCTACAGTAAATCAACAAACTTATTTTTAACTTTTTCACATGTGCACATTTTAGCATACTTAGTCTCATCCTAAGCATTGGCAGAGTGGTACAGGAGCTTTTTTTCAGCCACAGTGAATACCGGTAAATCTTAACCAGTACCACTATGAATTCTTCGGGTACCAGCTGATTGTTGTGAAGCAAAACAAAAATTCCCTCTTCAACAGTGACGTCACTTGACTTCTACCACTTTGCCAGCGTTTAGATCCAGAAAAGTGCTATCCTTTGGTAACAATAACCCAAATTTGAAAAACATGACTAATATCATTATGGATATCAAGGGCTCAATATGATATATATTTAAACCTAATTTATAAATATTTACAAATATCTCAAAACCACTGTAAAGTATTTGTTTAAATTTCATAGAAATAATTATTTTCTAATCAAAAATAAGTTATTGATAGTTCCCATATTTAGAAAAACTTAAGATGTATGTGAAATGAATTTTAAAACTTAATAGGCCTTAACGGTATCAGTGGATCAACATATACTTTCACCCTTAATTTGTACCCTTAATTTTTTAATTTATGCCCTTTTTTTAAAACAAAAAAATTGTAATGACCATCAACACGTGGTCACGTAGTCAAATAATGAACTTCTAAACCATAATTATTGGGCTTGCAAATTATATCAAAAATACACAATTCGTTTAGTTCCATCTCATTCGACCTTCCAGGAACAGTCATTTTAAGATCTATTCATATTTCTTGACATTGCCCATAAAAATTTTGTTTTTGCAACCAAAACAAGACTTTAAGTCACATTTTATGATATTTTTGGAAAGTACACAAAATTTACAATCAGAATAAGTTCAGCTTGTCACAGTCACCTAATGGGCGATAAACATAACTTATGTCATGTTTGTGATGTCTAATTAAAAATAAGTTAATTATAATTCCCATATTTAGTACATTTAGATTATACGTAAAATGAATTTCAAAACTAAAAAGAGGCCCAAAGAGTATCAGTGGATCGACATATACTTTCGCCCTTAATTTATATTTATATAAACAAAAAAAATGTTAATGACCCTAAAAGCGCGTTCACAGAATCAAATCATGAACTTCTGTAATTATTGAGCTTAAGTGTGACTGTAAAGGTCATGTATATAATTCACTTTTCATAGGATTCCGCTAGTAACTGTTTGACAAATAATCTAACATCAATCAGCCCAAATGACCAAGGTCAGTTAAAATAATATAAACAAGATTGATCATAGGGTTTTTGGCTCATAATTAACGTAGGGGACTCCTAGGTAGTAAACGCTCTTTTTTTAAAAGTAGGCCTACCTTCTGTTCAATCAAGTTAGTAACAAAAAATTTTTTATGTTAACTGTTTTGTATACATAACAATATTTTTTAACTATTAATCTGACCAACTAATTTTAATTTAATTAGTTCCGACAACAGGAATTAAATTTAAAAAATTTAATTCCGACAACAGAGTATTTATACTCTGTTGTCGGAATTATTTTCCAACTCATATGTTTATGTATTATTAGGTATGTACACTTGGTAATCAAGGTAAAAGTTGTTGTTTTAGGAAATAAAACAATTTAACAACTAAACAAAGGAGGTGTTCAGTTAGAGAACCCCTTATGAAAACTAATTTTAATAGACATAATCTTGACTTTAATTTTTAGTTATTAGATTTTCAAAACTCCTAAACAGATTATAGGCCCTAATGGTAAATTTATTTTTTTCAGGTACAATATACAATGGAGTTTATAAGGTTTTACTTGATTTTTTTACCATCACTTTCTTACTGTTCTGGGACTTATAATTACTCTGAGATAAATTTATACCCAAACCATTTACCTTATTTTTTCAACATGTATAAAGATGTTGCTGACAACTGTTTAAAAGATAGCTGCTCTTTGAAGGTAAGTGAAACATTTTTAATAATCCAATTTTTCTATTATCAGCAAACATAAACTTATATGTTAGTTTTACATTGGCCATTAATATTAGCACTTAATATTTTTCTAACTAAAGCTAAACTCTCTATTATTAGACCTATCAGGTTGTAAATCTTCAAGGACATTTAACAAGAATCCATTGTATCCCTCTGTGTAGCAAACAGTCACAGCTGAGTAATTGATAGAAAGTGGTAACGGTGTCATGGAACAAATCGAACATTTAGCTCACTTCCTCCATCTTTCCTTCCTTTATTTTCTCCTACACTTTCCAGTTTCACTTTAGACTAAAAGTAGTTTCCTTCCTTACTACAACTCAGAGGGTACATTCCCAGATTAAGAATTTTCTGTTCTTTTAATCTTTCTTAAACTAAATACAAGAATAAGAATAAAAATATTAATTCATTAAACTTTGGTCAAAATTCAGATGATTAGTTATTGAGTGATAGGCTACATTGTAATCTAATGACAATGTTGATATACCATATTATCTGAGCTTAATGCATTGGTGCTTTGGATAACAAGTAATGCAAATTAATAATAAGTTATTTATTTATAAAATTAAAAATAAAACTTAAAAAATGGGATATCTTGTTATAAAAAACAACAAATATAATTTAACGATCACTTCAATAGGTATTTGTATTTTGCTGGAAAATAGTTTAGCTGTAAACAAATAGACTGGTATGATTAAGTTGTATTTTTAACATTTTGTATAATGATTATGGATTATGGTAATAATTTTGGCACAATTATAGGTTTTCAAACTCGCTCCCAATCAGAGGTGATGTTGACAGTGCTTGCATTCAGAAACTACTTACATAACACTTGCAAGACCGGTTAGCCCTTATGGAATCAAACTATCTTGTTACATTCCCATGACTACAATCTCCTTTTCAGGCTGTTCTGCTCTAGTGAAAGTATCTTAATGGTAAAATAAACGGTCTCAGTTAACTGACATATATTTTTTCTCTAAAAACGTAAAGTAAATATACCTATTACATTCCTTTAGTAAAACTTTTCATATCCTGTAAAAATTTTATAAAGATAACGATTTTTTTGGTATTTAAATTAAAAAGATTTTTAACCACCGCTACTTTGAAAATATAAAAGAAAATTAAATGATACTTTGAGAATATTATCAAATGCCCCCTAAATTAAAATTTATCATTTAAAAAATTACTATCAAATATTTTTAAGTAGCTGCAAGTTTAACAATTTTGCAATTAAATTAAATAATGATACCCAAATACAACTACCCAACTAGATACCAACTAAAAGGTAATAACAATTGAAATAATCTTATGGATGTGATATAAACATTACCTTTTACAAAGTTGTTGATAAACTTGATTTTTTACAGATCCTGATTTTTTAATGAGTTTTTGTTGCATAAATCTCAATTGAAAAAAAAACAAAAAAATTTACAATTATTTGGCAGTTGTTAATGTTAATTAGTAACACTTTACTTTCTTGACAAATGATTTAATTTTTGTAGGAATATGTTGGAAGGCCAGGCTGCTGGGGCTATGAGAGTGTTTGTCCTCAGAACGACTCATATTCAACTCCAACATGTCCCGGAGATCATAAGGGTTGGGTACCGAGTAAAAGAGATCAAGTAAAAACTTTCTACACACAAGGGGACTTTGGATACATTGCCGAACAGCAAAAAGAACTGATGGTGATTTGTGAGCCTAATTTTCCTGTGAGTATTGATTTTACTATTTTGCAATTTAGTTGTACAGTAGCTACAAATAGCCTACATATGTATTTGACACAATTACGATTAATTTAACATGGGTAGGTACAAAATCGTTTACAAAATTTACAAATTTCGTTTTACGAAATTTTTTGATTATTGAATTCCTATCATATATTTTAGTATGTTTAGTATATTTTAGTATTTTTAGAGTATATTTTTTGTTATTATATTGGTTATTACCTGTTTCAAGGGCTTGTGCATAAACCATCCCCCTTCATAAAAGAATCATGTACATGGGCAAGTTTGTTTTAAAACATTGTTGAAACTTTCTATAGGTTTTATACAACTTGAACATATTTTACACTTTCATATTAGGTTAAATATGAAAAAAATTAGTAGTAGGGAAATCTTGCATTCCCTTCAATATACGAGGCGTGTTTTTTAAGTAAGTACCAGTGCAGCCATCTTTAAATGCTCTCACCCATTTCCTTACCATTCCATCACTCATAATATTTTTTGTCCGTAAAATTCACAGATCTCAAATTGGCTATCGATCGGTTTTACACCTTTAGCACTAAGAAACCGTATAACGGAGGCTGTACTTCACAATCGGCGGGACTCATGATTGTCGGAGGCATCTTAAACACTTACCAAACAAGGTATGCAGTGACAATTCAGACTGAAATTACGTCAGCGCATAGACAAGAGATGTAGGTAACCAGCGCAAAACGCCGACAGTAATGCTGCAACGGCGGATTCGCAAAACAGTACTTACTTAAACAACAAACCACGTAGTACCCTATCTGTTGAGTGTATACTTATATAAGTTCATAGTATGTATATTATTTGTATAATGCTAGAAACTTTTATAAAATAGACTGCTCTAAATTTAGCTTTATATTATTTTAGATTGATTCATCGCTGATGTGCTCCAAACACCTGCGTTATTGCCAAGGAAGGAATATCAGAGTTGATTTTGGAGACCTTATCAACAGAAAAGATCCCATTCGATATAAAATGGATGTTCTCAAGGAATCTGATATAGGCGGATATTGCAAGTAAGTCAATGGTTTCTAATTTGGTTTGTTCAAGCTTGATTAAAGTTTTGAGCTTTTCATCAAGTATTGATAGATATCACCAAACATCTAATACACTAAAACCTCGTTTATCCTTTACTGGCATATCCGAAATTCCGGTTAAGTGGTTCCGAGAGATAAATAAAAAAAGTTTCTGGAAAAGTACAGTGCGATTTGCGATAACGTAAAGGGCGCAGCCGGCATTGCTCAGCGTTTTCGGCTGGTACAGCACGCCGTTTTCTGTCAGCACTGCGCAGCATTTTCGGCCGGTACTACGCGGCATTTTCTGTCAGCATTGTACGTCGCATTCGGCCGGTACTGCGCGGCGTTTTTAGCCAGTACTGCGGGTGTTTTCGGTCGGTACTGCACAGTGTTTTCGGCCGGTACTGCATGGCGTTTTTGGTCAACCGTTCACAATACTGTACCTTATTACGGGTACAATATAGAAAAAAAATGAAGGCTTATTTTGCTTTTTATTCCAAAAATCGATAAAACGGTTTATCCGAAAATTCGCTTATCCGAAATGTCCCTGGTCCCATAAAAACCGGATAAACAAGGTTTTAGTGTAGTAGTTTTTTTACCTAATTAAGTGCCAATAACAAAGATATAATATTACTTCATGAAATGGCAATACACCCGGGTAGATATTTTAATACCTACCTTGTGAAATGTACGCCCTGTGACATGTTAATGTTGCTAGGTGAGCAAGTGCTAAAAAAAACACTCTTCTCCTACCTCCACCCTTACTGGGATGTGTCTCGTGCCTGTCTACTATCTAGTGAGCGATTACCTGCTGATTAGTGTGTATCGCTGACTACAGAGCGAGACGTGATGTTCATGCAATGCTGGCGTGCAATTTCGTCCGTGTAAAATTTCCTTCACTTGGACAGTTAAATGTAACAGACTTTAAGTGAAAAACTTGTGTTTGTTCAATCTTGTATTATATTTGTTTGTGCTAAAAACATTAGAAAAATAAATTTGTGAGATTAAATCAATTTTTTTAAATTTACAGCTATTTCATTTTTTGTTCTCCCGAGAACGTGTTTGAATTTTCCGGGATTTTGGATAGTTATTTATATATATAGGCCTATATATCTTTTGTGGTTTTTGTTGGTTCTGTTGGTTAATGCTGTTAAACCGTTTAACCCATTCCTGTCTGGCAGAATGGTCAACGCCTGTGGCCACCCGGGCTGAACGAAAATCGAGCCTCGTTCACTACGACCGCGCGTCACTATTAGCGTGAAATAATTAATAGTAACTTCATGAATAATATGTTTTGATTTCTTTGCTCTGTTCCTTATACTCTTTAACTGCATATACAATCACTTTTAGCAAGAAAAAAAATTATTACTGTACTTTTTCACCAGTTCCAAGCTGTAGACTTAGAAACAAGTAGGTATTTTTGTTTCGTAAAATTTTACTTTATTTTCAAAAGATTCCTTTATTTTACTTGGCAGATCTACTTCTAGTTACCTGCAGTAATAAATAGTTAATGATAAATCTTTAAATAATAATCATTATAACTGTATTATCATCAATAAATACAATCACTAAACGAATTGTGCAAACGAGAAAATAATTTACTGTCAATACGGAACATTTGACACTAAATAAGATGATAAAAGAGGACGCCAACACCATCTATCGGATGAGAAATGAACTAGAACCCCTAACGGCGGAAAAAAGAACTACGTCGAAATATAAGCAGGCAACGTACATTGTTCGCTCATAAGGGACGCACGGCGCACGTCATTAGACATCTGTCTAGCGAAATACACTGACGTACAATGTACGTCATTAGACGGGAATTGGTTAATGTGTCTTTATCAATAGCTATATTTTAGCATCATTAATTGATATAAAGTTGTTTTTCATTGTAGCCCACTGAACAAATTTTGTACATAAATCGATTTTCATTTAAATGTGCTCTTTAGATGATAATATTGAAACTGAAGGTTTGTGTGTTGTAGCAAGGCACTTCTGGTGATGAATACCTTTTACTAAATATATGGTGATATTTTCTTTACAATCAAATTTTCTATTCATAAAATTTAGATTCTTTTAATATAGTTTGTAACATGGTATTTGTATTTACAAAAACAGTGGGTTACAGATTACACAAAGAACGTTTGTTGGAGGAATGTGACCACATCAGTCCTTTGCAGTCTTGGGGCCCTGAGTTGAGGTATTTTTCAGAAATGGTGCAACGGCCAATAGAGACAGAAGACAGTTGTGATGTTGTAGTTGATAAACCAACATACTTCATGAAGATTGATGCCAGTCAGTATTCTATTCTAGTTTTTAAATGACATACCAATTTTTAAACTTAAATACGTGAATACTGGTAATTAAATGATAAAAAGTAAATTCTATAAGTATTTTTGACTATGCATTACCTTTTTAATTAAAATTATCCTGAAATTATGCCTTATGCTGGTGGAGACATCCAGGTGTACCTTAATGTTTGAGATTTAGGTTTGAGAGCTTTAAAGTATTCCAACAAAAAATTATTTATTTTTAGTGTTTTATTGATTATATTCTTTAAAATATCCTCTTTACAGAAATATACTGCACCAATGATTAAAAATAGTATTTATCTTTGGAAAAAATATTTTTCTTTACTATTTTTGTGACTGGATACTCCTAGGACCGGGAAAACCGAGGTCGGTTATGAGGGGTCTACTATACTAAGCTGTGTTCAGCATTCATTGATTTAAGCATTTACTGAAAATATACTTTTATACTTTGATACAACCCGTAGGAAAAACTATTAGAGACATCATCTACCATTTTTTATTTGACTTTTTTATAATGATTACTAATTCCATACGGAAAGATTTGACAAAAATTACGTACCAGGCTGAGAAAACTTAAAAAAATGTTCAGTAAAATTGCAAGTACAATAAAGTCCCGTTTATCTGTATTAATGTGGTAGATTCCGAATCTGAGTAGCTGAAAATCGAGATAATCTAAAAATAAAAAATGATGTTGACTTTTACATCTCATAGACAACAATCATGAATAGTGCCTGCAACATTAGTGCTGCAAACTGTTGCTTTAAACATGATTACAACTCATGATTCAGATTCAGAGGAAATAACTATGTATTCAAAAAATAAAAAAAAATTTTATTTCAATATACATTAACCTTTTTGCATAGAACTAATCAACAAGCCAACCTTTAAAATAAAAAAAGAGTTATTACTCCTCATAGTTTGTGAGATTTGATGAACTAAGTTAAAATTTAGTTTATATGCGGATTGGACTGCTCTTAAAGAGTTTAATATAAATTGAAATTCTTTACCTTCTATAGAACATATAAAATAAGATAATTTTCCCTATTTAATCAATGCGTGAAACGTTAAGCTTGGAGTTTTGTTCCAGGCACTTTTTGAAAATTAATCATTCTTCATGTCTACATCAACTCAATGTTGTTATCCAAACATATGTTTTCAAATACATCTTACCCGCTGAATTGATAACTTCCAACTTTGTATAGACAGTTTGGTAAATCCTAAAAGGGGCGAGATTTATAAATATTGAAATTAAATGGAAAGGGCGGAGTAATGTACTGATTTCAGTCCTTAACTGATTTAAAGTAGCCTACTACTTAATTTTTTTAAATCCAAGACAAAATTTGTATTATAAAATGTGCTTTCTATTTTATGATAAAACTATTATTTGTCATTGCATATGTTGTTTGAAAAAATACTGATTCAAATAGAGGATATTTCAATGGAGACAGAATAGTTAATGAGTGAGTTCAATAAAATTCCTCTTTGTTGCAGCAGTAAATATGTATCACCACTTCTGTGACTTTTTCAACCTCTATGCTTCGCAACATGTAAAACTCCATGACTGGACTACTTTCTCGACTGATGTGCACATTCTTATATGGGAGTCCTTCACTTACTCATCAAATTTTTCTCCAGTTTGGAAAGTTTTTACCAGACATCCAATCTGGGATTTAAAAACCTTCATGGGCAAGAGAGTATGCTTCCGAAACCTAATATTTCCACTACTTCCAAGGATGATATTCGGACTGTACTATAACACACCCCTGGTGAGTTTTGTTTAGAATTGGAAGGCTATTGTTTGATCTAAACTTGACATTAACAAGAACCATTTATGAAGAATACCTGTGATAGTTAATAAGAGAATCTAAGATAGAACATATAAAATTGTAATCATAAATTAAAAAACGTTTTTCATAGCATATATCAATATTAAAATATTTAAAAAAGTGTGTAGCTGGACAATAATTTTGATTTATTATTCATTTGAAATTCTAAAGTTCTTTCCATTATAGACTGCAGTATCAGAATAATACAAACTTTGGTTACATACAATTTAATTATACACTATGTTAAATTTGTAATATGGAAACCTATAAATGTGAAAAATAGTATATAAACAGATTGGTCTATTATTAAAAAAAAGAATATATTAGAAACTCGTTTACAATATTAAAGCAATCAGGCACACTAGGTCCTTTAAATGAATAATTAAGGATGGTTAAATATTAGGATGATTAAGGCTTGGTTAATTGATAAAAAATAAAATACAAATATGCCTCTGTCCATGAAATGTGTAATATAATTTTTGCATCACTACTTGTTGACTTATTTCCAATGCTTCAATTTTGGAACCAACTACAGTATTTAGATAAGTTTCTTGATCTTGTGAGGTTTTGGCCTAAAATATCACACTCATTTCTGTTTTGTTGTTTCACTGGTGGTTGATGTTGAGTTTCATAACCAAGTCTTTCTACAGCTCTTTGCTGTGAATCTGAAATTTTCTGCAGATCTGGGGTTGTGAGAGAAGTGGACTGTTTCATGCGTTCTCACAGCACGTTCTGCACCGGATGAATATTCCCCTTCACCCACGGACGTCCCCCCTGGTCCGGGTCACCCTATTGTCCCGTGAGTCTGCGTACAGGAACATCCTCAACGAGGCAGAGTTGCTGGCTGCGTTACAGGCCAACCCTGACTACAAGGTGCAACGGGTCAGTAATCATTGTGATAACCAAATTTTACTTTGTCCTACATATTGGTTGATTATCTATCCTTTCCTATTGTCTCTGTGCTCAGTTCCAAGAGTAGAGGAATTCTTTTACAGTATCCGCTTTACAGGGTGGTTGAAAAGTAAGTTGCTTAACTTTTTTACTATTTGATATATTTGAAATCGGTTTGCGGTAAACTTCTCCGATATGATGGGTTACATTGTTGATTGTTATTTTGAAAATTTTTAACCTTAGGGGTAGTGGTGGTGGGGGTAAGCTCAAAATTTTCAAATGTAGAGTCTATTAATTTCATAGAGCCCTCATTTTAAAGAGCTTCTTAAAAGAAATAGAATAGCACAAATCCAATGTTGATATCTTACCCCTAACCAAATTTTTTTTTGGGCAGGTGGTAACTCTTTATGAGTACCCCCGCTCCTGCGAGGGTTATGTGGTGACTCCACCATTAAGCGGTGTTTACCTAAACTAAACCCACCTTCCCCCATCCGTCCAGACGTGTATGAGCAACTTACATACGGGGGAAAGGACTTCATTTGAGCGAACCACAGCATTAGCGTTTACCGCTGTAGCTGCTGGATTACCTCTTGGACTGGCAGCCATTTAAAACATTTAAAGTATTTAAAGATGGCTATGGTAAATAATAACAATAATCTCTTTATTTAAAAAAGACAATCAAGAAATAAATAGTAAATTGTAAATTTATGTACCTTTTATTTTATTACATGTTCAAATTGCTCTCTCTGCTGTACCTCCATGCAGAAGTACAATCTTGTCTCAAACATGTTATTCAGGGGTTTTCAGCCATTTGAAACATTTTAAGTGTTTTAGTAAAAAATATTATTTATGAACTTTGAATTTGTATCAAGGTAACATTTTTGCTCTTGCTTAGATTAATAATTAATCTTGATTAATTAATAATGGAGATTAATAATTAATCTTGGTTAATTAATAATGGAGATTAATATTTAATCTTGATTAATTAATAATCTTGATTAGATTAATTGCTTGGATTAATTTTAGATTAATTCTGCTAATAAGACGCAGTTAGTAAAAAATGTCTGGAAAATACCCAACTCCCCATAAGCACTGTTATCAGTAACTTTTGAACGCTTTCCTTAGAATGCACATCTTCCATGTGGAATCTCTGAGTAAAAGCTAAGTTATACTTCGAACAGCTGTTTGAATTTTCCAGCTGAGAATAAAACTCAGGAGAATAAAATAAAGAGAGGTAATAGCTGATATGTGAAACTAGCTATTACGATACCAATTGTTGTACCATACACCATTGCTTCTTTTCAAATATTGTATTTTGGAAGGACGAGGGTTCGAATTCCAACTATGAGCAATCCCAAATTGGTTTGCAAACGTGTGGTACAGTGGTGTGAGAGCCCACCTTAAATAAATGGTGACCGGCATGGGTGGAAGTTGACGGCATTTGTAGGCTTAATTGGGATTGCAGTGGACACCTGTTTTGCTTCTTTTACGACTGTATGGTTTGGGACGGAGCATGTTTTGTGTGTTTGTTTGTTTATACTAAGTATTTTAAGAAGAGTTTCAAAGTCAAAGTAAAATATAAAAAAAATTAAGTTCAAGAGCTCCGCCACTCGGAGGGTTAACTCACCACCACAGTGGCCTTCACAATGAACAATGAATTTTTTTAAAATTATGCTATACCAGCATGACCTACTAGGGAAGTATATTTTACTTGAAATTTAAACGTTGACCTTAAGTTTTTATGATTTCAGGTTGTGTACAACAGGCATTTAGACTTCACCAAGCAGTTAGAGCTTACACACAATAGTGATATCTTCATTGGTATCCATGGAGCGGGACTAACTCATTTATTGTTTCTTCCCGATTGGGCTGTCGTTTTTGAACTGTAAGTAGTCTTATAAAGTTTAGTAAACCCTCGCTGGACATTTTGTGGACCCAGAGGTTGTAGAGTTATCCAGGACATTGAAAATGTTTCATGAGTTTAAACTATTTAATACATAACAGACTCAAGTTTCATCTATAAATTTATTACAGGGCAATAATTACACGAGTATTGTTATATATTGAGTAAATAGCCATTGAAGAAATGTCAAATATTCGAGAATTAGAAATATAGGTTCTGAAAAAATGCTTAATGGATAATTGTTTTTCTTCCAATGATACAACGTTCTTCCGCAAATAAATAAACAATAACGAACCACCCCGTTCCAACTATGTCCTGTTCTTTAACCTTGAAACAGTCTAAAGGAGCGCAATAGATCAACTGTCCATCTCGGCTTGTCCCATGACCTTGCAAAATCTAACGCACCAATCTAAATATGAAATCTAATATGAAGGTGTTGTGTCAGCTGTTGATTGTTGAGTTAAAAGGACTGTTGAGTTACCGGTTGTCGAGTTAGTGAGATTTTTTGAATGCGAAATTGTTATTTTTTAGTTTTTGTTCTTTTTTTAACATAGGTTTGACTTTTTAAGCTGTATCCATGCCTAAATCTTAGACCTGTTTCAAGGAATATTTTTAGGTGTTGTAAAAAATCCATATCAATACCTCAAATAGCTTGTATATTTATTGAACAACATGTAATTGAATTTAGTAAGACAAATTGTTGTTATTTTAATACAGTAAAGTCCAGTTTATCCGAATCTGAATCATCCGGATCGGATTTTGAAAAAAAATTATATAAATAACACCTAATATGTGAATTTTATCTCAAGCTTCTTCAAAATTTCAGACGCAACCGCAGTACCTTACTGGACGCGGTAAGTGTTACTAACGATGAATGCGTAACATGATGAATGCGCGCACACTGTTTATTGGGGGTACATTAATCCGGATAAACCAGACTTTACTGTAATATAAATCATAGTTTGTTGCATTGGTCTAAATGTGTTTGATTGTGTTGTAGGTACAACTGTGAAGATGAAAGTTGCTACTTGGACCTGGCCAGGTTACGAGGTGTTAAGTACATCACGTGGGAGGACAAGGAGAAGCTGTGGCAGGAGGATGAGGTTAGTTACTAGCTCAGCAGCAGCACTCGTGGACCTGCAAACTGACCCACTCATCCAAGTCGAAAAGAAAATACAGGGAAAAAACTGATACAATCCATCCAGCAGGCATGGAAAAGATAACTTTGAGTAAAGATACCTTCAAAGTTTAGAAGCATCTTTGATCATGAGATAATTTTTGAATCCAGTCAGTAGAAAATAAAAATGATTTAGAGTACCCAGGTATATTTATATCACTGTAATAATAGTAAAATTATAGGGGCCTGGATGGCCGTGCGGTATAAATTGCCAGTCTGCAGAGCTTGAGGTTATAAGTTTGAATTCTACCTATTTTAGTTGCAAATTTTTTATGCAATCTCAAACCCCAGGGTCACCCAGCCCAGTTAAAACTAACGCGGTAAAGAAGCATTATGCTGACCATATGCCGTTCATTGCAAGAAAAATTATCAACAAAAACCGTGGCTAGCAGATTAGTCAACTCTTGTATACTATTAACTTATTGGACATTTTACAGTACTCCTTGTATTTTAAAAGAACACTACGTTTCCTTATTTAATTTTAATAAGTAAATTAAACTTAAACCTTGAAAATCAAAAATTCATGTGCATCTTACACCAAAAAACAATTTTGTAAAACTCCGCCCGTTTTCCAGTGACTGATTAAAAATTATTCACACCCAAGAACAAGATCTGTCAAAGTTAGAATAGATGTTTTTAAAACATAGTATTTATAAAAATAAGCAAAATAATAATTCATAAGAAATGAATTTAATCTAATACTAAAACACAAGAAAACGGATCTTCAGTAGTAGCCTGAGGATGGTACCGTGTGCTTGCTACCTGTTCCCGGTCCTACCAGCCTATAGATTTAGCCAATTTTCATAGAAACGTGTGAATCAAAAACTGACACCGTGAAAAATAAAGAAATGTACCTCACCACAAGAGCAATAACAAATACAGGCGCTGGAGAAGTGCTAGCATCTCACTGACGTGTTAAGTAACAATGGAATGATGGAAGCGATTGTTGCCGCACACACCTAGGGATAGGCCACCTCGGCAGCGATCGTTGACGCCAGCAGCAAACATGTTAATGAACTTCAAAAACTCTGTAATTGTTGAGTACATTGTACTCACAGACTTTTGTACGGTATTGTATTTGTAGCAATTTGACCATTTATTAGTTTCAAAAAGGATTGTGTTACGTATTTACACAACTGCAAACATAAATACACCTATCACAATGTACCTACGTCTTCATTAAATTTCTGTAACTTCCTTTAAAACCTATCTAAATCACTTAAGAAAATTGCATAAGATGTTGTAAATACTACCTCTCAGTTGAGACTGAAAATGTAGGAAATTTCATTTCAATTGGATCATTTTTAGTCTGTGATTACTTATATACATATTCGCTTATATCAACATTATTTTCTTACAGGGTCATCATCCAGACGGAGGCGCACATGCAAAGTTCACTAACTACAAATTCGATGTTGACGAGTTCTTGAGACTCGTAGCGATCGGAGCGGCTCATGTTCGCAATCACACAAGCTTCCCGGCACAAGTTACCCATGACGAACTGTAACGGCGAGCCAGCAACTGTGTCCAATTAAAACACTAGGCCGAGTTGTCTGTCGGTGCACAGAGCAAGGGTGCAGAGGAGTGAGAGAGGGATGGCTCTCCCAGTCCAGACTATCTGCCATATGTTGGCGAATACGTTCTACCAACTTGACGACATTGGGCTGTTGAAATATGACGCTGACAATCAGCTAGTCTTTGTCAATAACAGCTGACATATCTTACTCCATTGAATCATTTTCAATTAACACAGCGTTTTGAAAACATTTGAAGACCTCCTTTTAGAGTTCTATTTTATTTACTTAGATACTAAGACGTTCATTAATTTGAAATTTAGTAGCAATGATTTTATTTAGTTTATTTGATAAACTAATTCCCTTTATTTTGTGTCAAGGATTAACACAACCTTGCATAATTCGTTTATTCTATGTTTATGTTTCTATTTGGTAATATAAGGGTATGACCTCTTTATTATGAGGAATCAATACCGTAATGACCACTCATGAAATGATTCTTTTCTGATGGATTGTAAAATGATGTTCTATTTAAGACCCCAATTAATTTGTCAGCTGTTGTAATGTTTACAAATACTCCAACCAAAAGTATTTAATATATATTTTTAACTGTTTTTAAAATGGCCGTTGATTAAAAACAGCAGGCAAGCAGGTGTATAATGTAGATATACAGTAATCTTAAGAGATAGTTTTTGAAACAGCTTCCTATCATTAAGACTTGATATTCTGGCATGGATATGTCATAGCTTAGTGGGGGAGGGTGTAGGCAATTCGCGAGTCCAAAATTTGAAACAGTTACATCATATGGCTATATCCTTTGGCATATCCATGTTCTAACCTCTTTCTTAAAGGGGAGTAAATACAATCATTTGTGGAGATTTGTCTTATTTTTCATGAAATATTTTTTCCTTTCTTTTATTGTATTTCCAAAACCAAAATAATAAACTCAAAATTAAAATTTTGGTAATCATTATCTGTTGTGAAAAGTTCACGATGTTATTTATTTAATCCTGTAGTAATTTTAACTTTAACCACTGTCAGGATTTGTAGTTTTTTATTTTTTAGTTTTTTAATTTATGTAATTTAACAATTATTATATTAAATTGAAATCTATTTAGAATATACAAATCCTCCATTATTAGTAATAATAATGTTCGTGATTAACATTCAACTATTGTTTTTTTTAATAAGTTTAGAAAATAAACAAAAAGAAACCCTCTATGATTTTTCATTTTCGGTGTATTGTTCAATAATATTTTGGATATGTAGTAATGCAAATATTGTTAAACATTTGTATTTCATGCAGTTGGAAATTATTACCAATTAATCCTTGGAATATTGTCTGGCACTACATTGGCAGAGAACAAACAATTTTTATTAAAAATGTATTTTAATTTATTTGTGTTCATTTGACTCCTTACCTTGTGACAGTTAACTAATTCATATTTATTCAAGTATATATTACACCTAAATTGATTATTTTTTGTATATTTTTATTTTATGAATATTGATAAGTTAATTAATTGCATAATTTCTCCAATATTTATTTACCCTTCTCACCTTTCATACCTCAAACTGGTATTTTGAACCAGCTGATGTCACTATTTACAATTAATTATTAATTATCATGGTATATTTTGGACAATATTTTTAAAATTTATTTCCATATACAGTACTAAATAAAAAAGATCAAATCATTCAAGAAGATCTTTCAGGAAATGGAGATTCAGACAGTTGAAAATATTGGCAGTGATCCAGATATAACAGTGATTATGGTTAAGAAAAGTTTAAAACTAAAACCAAAAATAGAATCCAATGGTGGTGATAGTAGAAGAAAATCAGACTCGTCACTAGTGAACTTAGTGACCTGTTCACAGAAAGAGACTGGAGGTTTATCTAGAGACAGTTTGTTGAAGCCAATGTCCTCTTGGGACGAGGACAGTTTGGGAAACCAAAATTTAGCAGTTCAGACCCTATCAATGCATGATGAACAAGGCTTATTCAAAATAAGTGACTCCCAGTGTGATGGGTCTATTACTATAAACACCATCCAAAATACATACACTGAATCAGAATTGACTTTAAACTCTGTTAATAATGATACAACGTTTGTGGATGTTAGTCTTACAGAATCTAATGAAAAAATGCCAACCACTAAATTTCCACAAAACTATTACAGAAATAAAAGCAAGAACCCATTGATATGTTTGTGTTTTTCCTGCATTAAAAAAAAGAAACCACAAAAAAATTAACTCGGAAAATAATTTAATTATTTACTTTTATTTGTTTCTTTAGTTATAGCTCTCTAAGTGTTTAAGTTCACTTATTAATTTCAATTATAAAATTTTACATGCAAATCTACAAGGTAATAATGTAGCAAGGTAATAATGTACCATCAGAGAGTAAGAATAGCACATTTCCCAGTGTGTTGGACTCACACCCTCTATAAACCCTCGGTTCAGGCTATTTTCCACTTCGGTAAGACATACTAAGGTATAACTTCAAAGTGGAGCCTCGTATTAAAAGCTGAGAGAGCTATCACATTACTTGCAGTGCGGTTGAGGGAAGATCCTGGATGTTATGGATCTTCCAGCTTTTTCCTGTAGAACTTTCTATACAAATGGCACAATGTGTATCCAGCTCTCGGGAGTGACACAATATTATTCAGACCAGCATCCAGTGATAAATCTCCAATATCCAGCAGCAGCTGTCTTCTTTATTCTGCTTACAACTCACTCTCAATAAACGTATGAAAAGTTTTGTCGTGGGCACAATCTCCATATCTAAAGAATCAGACTGTCTAAACCTAAAGACCAATACACTGTACACTAATATGACTTTGCTATTGTTCAGTCACGTAGTGGAAGAAGTATATTTGAATCATAATTTCTAACTTCACCAAGGTGTTGCTCTGATCATATAGGATCAATACAATCAACAATTCTGAGTATGATCAGGAAATTATGCAGCTTGGTTCTACAGGAGAATGTGAGAATTGGTACTGCTTCAAAATGCTTTCACAAAAGGCTCTTCCCAACTGCAATAAGAACTAAAGAGGAGATTCTTAAGGTGATTGGATGTAAAAACTATGAGATACACCCAAATAGAAGGCTGGAGGGAATATAGTTCAGATAGAGAACTGGTAATTGAATCACTTTCGGGTGAATGAATTAAAAATAAGAATATCCTTAATTAAGATCCTGTTTAGCTAATTTTGAAAGGGAAAGAAAAAATGTGGCCCCAATGGGTGATCAATAATTTTGTAGTTAATTTTGCTGCCAAAGATTCATAAATACTCCAAATATGTTGAACCGGCCATGGAAATAGGGAACATTTCTGTTCAGCCTCTGGGTTGAAAGGGAAACAGAAGAATAACTAGTACATGACTTGTTTTAAACTACACAGAAAAAGAGGATAAAGTTGATGGGGAATGAATTAGAGTAAAACAACATTGATGTGAAAAGCTTTATATACTTCCTATATCAAAATTTCCCCCATGTTGAGAAAATATATTGACTCAGAGAGGAGAAGGAGGAGGAAACAGAAATTATAGCAAGGGCTAGGAGGTCTTAGATGCTTGTAATAGGTTTTCCTGCCAGGTACTTGATATACCCCTAAATTTATGAGTTGATGTTGGACTACAACTGTTCCTTTTGGTTGGTAGTTAAGACTAAGATCTCAGCACAGAGAACTTGTAGCCTCAGCCTACCAAAACATAAGAGATCTGCTCCTAAAGGCGTAGAAAACCACATGTGATTCAGGTGGAAAGAAGGCCCACCCACCCTTAATAATTGGTTGTAATTATGGAAAATAATAAGAAATATAAAATAAAAATATACTTCACATTTTAATTCAAGACACAAAAATACTTAAAAGGAGTAATCAATAAAACTTTTAGGTGATAAATCAATATTTTTGTAACCCATTAACAGTATTCATAGGCTATCACAGCAGTAAAATGGATTTCCACGTACATGTATATTCCTAATCGTCGGTGACCAGTACAACATGTACAGGGGCTCCGGTGCCTTCTTGGATCAGCATGGGCAGAATGACCAGTTTGAAACCTCTCGGAGGAACTCCCTCAAGGTTTATGAGGTTTAGATTCTCCAAGATGAACAAGTTACACCCAAGTACAGTTCTGTGCACTATCGGATCTTTATTGTCTGGAGATGCAGTGTCAGTTCCAATTCCATAAACTTTGCCTGTTTTCACCAAATACCTTGCAGCATCTAATAATCAAGTAAAGTGTTATTATTTTCATTTTAAAGTTTAATTTTAACTATAACTCTATAACATAACAGGAATTTCATATTTTTTACTTTCAGGATCAATACACATACATATAAACCTTATGGGACAGTGATCCTGTAATACAGCTACTTGGACTTCACAAATTGCAGATATTTATGAGTGATGGTCGGTGGATGTGTTATTCTCTGGTGTGTTATTGTCTGCACTATTGAGCGCTACATTCATCCACAAAGACTATCCTCATAATTAGACCAGTTCGTCATTTAGAGGCAAAAGTGGTTCGGATTCCACGATAAGCTGTACCGTAGGTCCCTTAGATGTCATTGGCTGTTGGGCTATTAATTAACAGTTCTGTCTAAGGAACATGTCAACCTTAGTCAGTAACAAGACTATAAGATTGTGCGACAATCATCTTGTACGTGTTTCTCATTCATACTTTGCTTAAAATACCGCCATGGGTAGGTGCCATTTCATAAGGTAATCTAATCTAATACAAACCTCCAGATAAGGTAGGGAAGTGTCTGTCAAAGTCATCACTGCTCCTGATACCTAGGTATCTGATTCTGTCAGGGTAACGGTCAGCCCACCCAAACTGTACAAGCACCACACAGTCGGGCGGCAACTCTCCGTTTTCCCTCTCCCACTCTAGGATATCTTCCACAGTCAACTGGTACTCAGGATTCTTCCTAACTTCTTCTGTCTTGTTAATCAAAACTCCTGTAACATCAATAAGTGTGATTGTGGATTAGATTGCAAAAATAATTAAAATTTATAGAGGTTAGAACAAGTTTTTAAATAGCTTGGAGTAAAAGTGTACGCTAGTTCATTTCAAAATGTTAAAAATAAACAGCCACGTAATGAACATTGTACTGAGTAAAGGTGCTCCTTAGTCTTAATGAGAAAAGGTTCTCCGTAGTCTTAATTAACTACCATGGTTTCAGTATCTCAGAGCCAAATGCATGTACTATTTATTTAGTTTAAGGAAAAAACATAAGTTCCCAGTAACCATGTTTAAAGCAACCTTTTTCCTAAATTTTAAGAGACGAATCAGCTCCTGAAAGTAATTGAAGTATTTCAGAAAAACCCCTATTAAGTAAATGCAATGCTTTTTGTAAGGTTATGCTCACCATCAACCATGAACAGTCTATCAAGAGGTACTTCACCAAGTTTCCAGCCGTCTCTGTTGAAGTGGTATGGCGCGTCGATGTGAGTGCCTCCGTGCTCTGCTGCTCTAAACTTGTTGGTCGCTAACCAATAAGGGATAATCTGTCGCTCCATGGGTTCCAATATAAACTTGTCCTTAATCCTGTTTTGTGTAAAGTAGATTTATTTTCAACTGTCAAGCATTATGTATTCAATTATTAGTTTTATGGGACAACTCCCATAAACCATAAAGCTGTATTTTATTCAGATTTATCTGTACTCTTCTATTACATTTATAAAAATAAATAATTCTCATTTGAATTAAAAGCATTGATTCTTTAAAACCTGGTTAAAAAATGAGTCAATGGTTAATTATTTTAATTTAACTATGAACTATAGCAAATTAAAATTAACTACACATGAAGAAAACGTTTAGTCTAGTGTATAACTCACCAATATACTGTATTTGCATTGAAAGGGTAGGTTAAGTCAATGTAAACAGCTGAAGATAGTTGAAGACTTAAATATACTATGGCTCCAACATTGAAGATTGACCCCATTTCAATGGTGCTGAAAAATAGCCATCCATAAAAATAAAGGCAAATGAATACAATAATAAATTAAACAAGTAAGTAGCTTTAAAAGCAAATAGCTTCGGCAAACAATCCCTTTTATTACTTTCAGAAAATGTAATTTTTTAAGGGAAGTATCCATATAAAAGATAAATTTTACGTTAAAAAAATATTTTTAGTCCAAGTAAATCAGATAGATAGCTTTAACAGTTTTCTGGGTTAAAATCCAACATAACTAGTACTTGTATTAAATTTAACAATTTTTCTATTAAAATAAACGTTTTATAGAGATGAGTAAAATGTACCAAACATTAATAATAGTTTTCTTGATTCCGATTGAAATTAAAATGATATAATGTTGAACAGGATAAAAAAAACTTACCGTTTAAAGCTCAGTTGTATTAGATGCAAAATTGCAATACTATTATATCAAAAACCTAACAACAAGTGAGGAGCTATCAGGGAAGTAATTAACATATCAAAACAAAGCAAACATGAAGAAAGTAAACTGAAAATGGAAATATGAGAAAACATTATAAGAGATAATGGCTTTGGTGTCACAGAACACTTAAACTTAATTTTCAGGGCATCAAATTTGTATTATGCCTACTCTGCAGATTCAGACAACACTGGACAAACTAATATGGTTTGTATTTTTCAAAAAAAACCTAATTTTGTAAAATGATTTCCAATGCTCATAGTCTGTCTGACTGTATGCATTTTTTATATCATGTCTAATCATCATATATCAATAATTCGATAAGTCATATTATCAATCATTTCTCATTAAAGACAGTGCAAGTGCCGTCAGGGTAAACTGAAGTTCGCGAGGGTCACTTTTTCGTTACACATATTATATGATTACTTCATACAAGCTATCCTGAGTGGCCTGTTAAAGATAAAAATCCTGTTTTTCTAACATTTATAAACATTTTTAAACCTTCAAAATGACAATTTTTTAAGATTGTTGGTTCAAAAATATACATTTAAAAATAATTTTCTGTTAAGTAAAAAACTTTTTCAAAATTTTATATACTTTACTTGAAAAAGCTTTGATATTCATACATGTGGCCAAAATTTCAGTTCAGAAGTATTGATGGTTTTCCTACACTCCATACACCAATTCTGCCAAATTTTAGAATTAAGCACCCGTTATCTTGAAAAATATTATTTCAAAACTTTAAAAAGAGAATGCCAAAGTATATTTTTTGTATGATCAAAAAATAAGTTTATTTTTTTAATATACAGTAGTAGATTTTTTATGTATTAAATTTCAATATGTACTTGGTTCTATTTTCATATTATAACGGAATGTCCAACCAGTTTAATTTTAATTTTTTCTCTAATAATTATTCTTACGCTTAATATCTTAGAATTAGTATATACTAGAACAATTTATCAGAGGTAAAATTGCAAAAATTATGGCTAAAACGTCTCTACCATTCTTTCCTTAAAATATGGCAAATTTCATGTATATCTTTTGTAAAACAAGTTAATAATTTGTCTAAACTATAACAAACATTGCACAACACTGTGTTTGATACTGACAGTAAATTTCAACTTTTTCCCCTTACAATACGTAAAAAGTAGGCCTATTTTTCATCAACATTATGAAATATTAACACTGTCAAAATATATTTCTTTTGGTACATCATTCAAGAGTCAAATTGCAGAAAATAATTATCATTATTCATCAATCTATAGATAATATTTTTTGTTTTGGACAAATAAAGTATAACGAAGGTACCGGTAGGTCATTGCTCAACACATATAATATGCGTAACACTGTAATAGATACTTTATACCTTAGCCATCCGGTTTATCTCTCATCTCACTGATTATACTATTCCTAATAAGTTGTTTTTTAACCATTGGTAAACAGATCATAACACAAGATTAAAATGTGAATCAATTTATTCATTTCAAACAAACAGCACTAGTGATTTTATTCCTTATTTTCCTTGTTCTTTTCCTTGTCACTGGTGACCAACACAACATGCACTGGGCCTCCGGTGCCTTGTTCTATCCTCATGGGTAGAATCACCAGTTTGAAACCCCTGGCAGGTACACCCTCCAGGTTCCTCAGGTCCATGTTCTCCATAATAAACAAGTTGTTCTTGGTCACAGTCTTGTGAACTATAGGATCTCCTCTTCCATTGTCAGGCGACGCTGTGTCGCTTCCAATTCCGAAAACCTTTCCTGACTTCACCAAATACTCTGCGGCATCTGAAAATAAAGTTTTAATTGTAAATTCAAACAGTGTTTTTATACTATGTTTATATAAAATTCAAAGAACTATGAATAGACTAGAATTATCTTATATTATCTTACTGGGTAGTTATAGACAGTGTTTACCTTGTTCTGGTTCATCATGGTGTTTTAAAGACCAAATCTAGTATAACAATCTCAGAAATTACTGAATAGATCAAAATCATTTATTCATCAATCTATAGATAATATTTTTTGTTTTGGACAAATAAAGTATAACGAAGGTACCGGTAGGTCATTGCTCAACACATATAATATGCGTAACACTGTAATAGATACTTTATACCTTAGCCATCCGGTTTATCTCTCATCTCACTAATTATACTATTCCTAATAAGGTTTTTTTAACCATTGGTAAACAGATCATAACACAAGATTAAAATGTGAATCAATTTATTCATTTCAAACAAACAGCACTAGTGATTTTATTCCTTATTTTCCTTGTTCTTTTCCTTGTCACTGGTGACCAACACAACATGCACTGGGCCTCCGGTGCCTTGTTCTATCCTCATGGGTAGAATCACCAGTTTGAAACCCCTGGCAGGTACACCCTCCAGGTTCTTCAGGTCCATGTTCTCCATAATAAACAAGTTGTTCTTGGTCACAGTCTTGTGAACTATAGGATCTCCTCTTCCATTGTCAGGCGACGCTGTGTCGCTTCCAATTCCGAAAACCTTTCCTGACTTCACCAAATACTCTGCGGCATCTGAAAACAAAGTTTTAATTGTAAATTCAAACAGTGTTTTTATACTATGTTTATATAAAATTCAAAGAACTATGAATAGACTAGAATTATCTTATATTATCTTACTGGGTAGTTATAGACAGTGTTTACCTTGTTCTGGTTCATCATGGTGTTTTAAAGACCAAATCTAGTATAACAATCTCAGAAATTACTGAATAGATCAAAATCATTATACATATTTTTCTGAGCAACATTGTTGTCAAATAGGAAGGTGACTTTATTAAAGTAAAAATAAACGATAGAATATTATTAGTCAAACTATAGTTTATATTGTTTTTTTACTGTACCCTACCTTTATTATAAATACTAAAATGTGTTCAGCAGCTCACAAACCTCCGGACAAGGTAGGGAAGTGTCTGTCAAAGTCATCACTGCTCTTGAGACCCAGGTATCTGATTCTGTCAGGGTAACGGTCGGCCCATCCAAACTGCACAAGCACCACACAATTTGATGGCAACTCCCCGTTCTTCTTCTCCCACTCCTGGATATCCTTTGCTGTTAACTGATACTCGGGATCCTTTAGGACCTCTTCTGTCTTGTTAATTAAAATTCCTAAAAGATCAGTAAGACATAATCAACTAAGTTTTTTTTTGTTACAATGCAAAATAATGTTATATACGAGCTTATCTTGGCGTCACACCTGAAAAAAAGGTTACCATACTAAATTTAAGACTCCCAACTAAGACTCCCACTAAATTTCAGAGTTTTTCAATCCAATTGTAGAATTAAAATAGTAATAGGACCACATCAGCAAAAAAACTGTTAAATTTGGGACAGAATTTTGACAATTTCATTGTACACAATACTGTCTTCTGTCTGAGACCGTGGCGTGTTCTGTAATCCAGCTACTTGGAGGTCACGAATTGTGGATAGTTGTGATCAATGGTCGGTGGGTGTAGTGTTCTCTTGTGCGGATTAACTACTTGTGCACTATTGAATACTACGTTAATCTGCAAAGACCATTCTAATTATTAGACCAGTTCATAATTCAGAGGCAGTTGTTCGGGTTTCATGTTAAACTGTAGGCCCCTAGACCTACAGTTTGACTGTTGCGCTATTAATTAACAGTTCTGTCTAAGGAACATGTCAGCCTTAATCAGTAACAATGAGACTAAAAGATTGCGCCACAATCATCCTACACTCATTTCTCATTCATACCTGGCTTAAAAATACCTACCTGGGTAGGTTGTCATTTCAGTATAGAGTATAGGTGGTTTTCCGCTCACCTTCGACCATGAACAGTCTGTTGAGAGGAACCTGTCCCAGTTTCCAGCCATCTTTGTTGAAGTGGTACGGTGCGTCAATGTGGGTGCCTCCGTGTTCTGCTGTGCTCAGCTTGTTGGTCGCCACCCAGTGGGGGTCAGTCTGGCGGAACAGGGGTTCTAACACAAACTTATCCTTGAACCTAGACAAGGATAATGTGTCTAAGACCCAAAAATGTAATGGTTAAGATTTTGAGTCCTGGTGGTAATGATTAGTTTTAGTACCTGTGTGAAAAGTTTCCCATTTTGTCAGGAAACATATTAGATAGGTAAAAACTACTTCTTGAATTAAAACAAACTAAAAATTATTTTAGTATTTTATAATAACATTTTAAACCAACAAAAAGTAAATAAATAAAGTTGTACCTGAAGATAAAACATAAGCCCTCTAACATATTTGTTTTATATTCTTTATTAAAACTTATCTAATATGTCATGACAGCTTGGCTGTCTACAATTTTTACAAATGCAAAAAAATGTATCCTGCTTAGGCCAACTTAATACCCACATATAAACTTCGACTTTGGTCTTTCATTTAATATCTAAAAGATATCGCATTGATAAATTCGAGCTACATCAACAAAATCACAAATTTAACTTATATTGTTGATATATGAAATGATTATTACAAACAATATGCGCTCACCATTATATTAATGTTAGGCATTTCCAAGTGTAATATTTTGTTTGTGGTTTTTCTATGTATCTTTAATATTTATTAATAAGATATCACCTAGGGTTTTTATCAAAAACTGAAGTTTCCTACGTATGTACTGTAGTACGTAAATATTTTACTGACCAGTAAAGTGTATTTTCATTGATTGGGTGAGTCAAATCAATGTAAGCAGCTGAAGAACAATGAAGGACTAAGCATATCAATACTCCAACATCAAATATTCTTCCCATTTTTCTAGTCCTGTAAATGTAAAGGAAACTATTATTAAAAAATATGTTTGAACACATACGAGCCACAAAATAAATATAAGTAACAAAAAGTACAGTACAACAATCTATTGTTGCACATTGTTGAACATATCAACAAATTAGATATTATGTATACCGTACAACAAAACAAATACAGTGTATACAAATTAGAAAAATATTTCGGAAAAGGTCCTTCACTTGAGTACATACACAATTCATATATATACACAATAGGTTTTACAAATTATTCAATACGGTATTGTAATAATTTCCAATAATTTATTTCCTACCATTTTATTCCATTTCGGGAGTAAACGATAAGCATTTCCCAAACTCTAAACCCATGACTATTTCTTCATATAAAATATATAATTTTTGAGGTCTAAAAATGTTTAAAATGTACAAAAAACATAATTGTTATCTTAAACTCACTATGAGTAATGAATTAGCGACACTGGCGTCGACCTAGAGGATTTCATCAAGAACGATAGTTAGTTGTTCCTTAGGGGTGTATTTTCTCTCTATTTTCATTCTTGTAGTATGTAAATGTGTTTGTAGCAACACACAGCACAAAATGAAATTTCATCATCAGTGTTAAGCATATGCGGTTCTAGAGACCGTACGTTTTGAAGGCCTATCCTGATAAACTCGGTAAAATGGAGAATTCAGTAAACATCAGGGGTGACTGACTCTGGCGCGCTGCATTTGCACCAGCGTCGTACATTTACCGACAACCAACACCTTCGCCCTTTAATAAATTATTGGAACTTTTTTTAAAGTTCAAATCAAAAATATAGTTTTTGAACTTCTCTCAAATATTTACAACATTTTAATATAGATTTATTAGGCTGGTCGATATCAGGTTTAGGGATAGTACACCTGTATTGTTCAATGCTTTGTTTAAAACGTAATACAGTATTGTGTCACGGATGCGGCCATCCAATGCCGCATTGAGGTTAGGGCATTGCCCTCCAAGCCTTTTGGTAAATTTTTATAGGAAAGAGTAGTTGTCAAAATTATTTAGTTTTACGATG
This sequence comes from Nephotettix cincticeps, assembly GCA_023375725.1. Lineage (NCBI taxonomy): Eukaryota > Metazoa > Arthropoda > Insecta > Hemiptera > Cicadellidae > Nephotettix > Nephotettix cincticeps. The sequence continues at coordinate 23,665,160 of CM041786.1, read as the reverse complement.
CGTAAGGTATACAAACCTTGTCTTGCCTGCCTTGTATACAAACTAAATACAAAATATATTAAGAGTTTAAGTCCAAAACTCTTTTGATACAATAATAAAGATTAAGAACACTTTCACCTTAAAATCTTAAATTTTCTTTTTAATCTCTTAAAAAACATAAAAGTACATTTTCCTTGTATTTTTCAAAAGTTTTCCCGGTACCCCCTTCAATAAAGAGGTATCCAATACACCCAAAGGATGTTTGACCCCAACAAATGACCTTTAACTCCGCCTGTGCTGGTTACTGTCCCAAGTATATTAAAACTCATTTCATTTAACCTCGTAAACATTTATCTGAGCAAATTAGAATCCAGTAATAGACAAGTTTTTTAACAAACCTCCTCATTCGTTAAAAAAATAATAAAAAGATTGATATAGTTAATTAATTTACCTTATGGAGAGAAACAAATTTTATTGAATTCATTGTATTATTTCAGGTGTGAAATGAAATAATTAATAAAAATGATTTAGGTTGCAAAAAATAATCCTAAATTATCATAAATTTTAACCAGCGATTTTGTAAACATTAGTAATAAATAACTTATCATAGCTCAATGTCATGTCAGGCCTGATGACCATTTTATTTGAAAAAGCGGTAATCAGTTATCAAAATTTATCGATAGTATGAACATGATAATATCTTTGAAAGTTTATGCTACGTTCAAGTTAATGATAATGTAGCATTCATTTAAAAAACAGAAACGTTAAAACGGCTATAGCGTAGAAGTCACCTTACCTACAAGTCTACAGTAGGCCTACACGTAACCAACCTCAACAGAGATCCACTTCTGACTACTGCTAAAGTCACTGATGATATCTGGATTAGTAACAGCAGGTGGAAATAAAAACAGGTTTCTATACCAGTGCCTCGCATAATCTCCATACTGGGTGTATTGCATGTTTGCCAGTTCTAGTCTCAAGGCTGTTTTGGCATACAACTTCCTGCTAGTTCCATAACCATCCTGGTTTTTTTATTTCCCAATCTGATGTTTGCACCAAATTGGATTTTCCTTCTGACGACAATATAATTTTTATATATATAAATCAAAATCTACAACCCTACCTACCTACCCATCCCACCAAAGTTTTATCATTTGAAGTTACCAATTATACTAGTATTACTAGTTAGTTGAGCGCTCTAGCTTCAAGATTCAAGAATCAAGATTTTATTTTCCATTAAGTTGACAATAAACAATAGGCCAAGTCTCTCTGTCACGAGTTATGTTGTTTTTAGAGAATCGAACGTTCGGCGATAGTCATATTCGGGATGCAAACACTCCAATTGAAGTCAACGCGCCTGACCCACTTTATGATTATGACAAATGGCGCATGTATATTCTCCAGGCGCGGGTACGTATATTGCACTTTCACGGAGGCCCTCTCATTAGAGATCTCACGATCTGAGTCTGTCCGGTATAGTAAAGTATAATTGGCTCAAAGATTTTACTTTAAATATATTCAAAATAGTTTATTATTTCATAATTTACCAACTGCAGAGCAAAATAATAAAAGAAAATTTAACATTAAATGAAATCATGACTGTAAAAAATGCATTATGATTCATCTGGTCATTGAATGTGTTTATTATTGTACTCCGAAATATCCGCCGCACTATTTAATGTTCGTCAGTGGTTTGGTTTGTATTTTTATGCATCCATTCCATTACCCATTTCTAATTTATTTATTACTGTCATCTTCCATCTTTCATAGTCCATGACAGGAATATTGGACGACTAGGAAATATGTGTTCAACAATATTTAAACGTGAATTGGGTTTAGAATCTTAATATTTTATAAATATACTAGCTGACTAGCTTTGTAACGCCTGTCAGTAAATACAGGTTAACTTTAAGAGTGGCCTTGTTTTGAAGTCGAATCATTACGGCTTCATTGTGAAAGGTTATATATTCTGGGTCGCGGCATAGTAAATAACAATACTGAAACGATAAGACATATTAATAACATTCCCATAAAACAAATAAATATCTGAGTGGATTAATTCAAAATTTTCAAATCCAATCCAAACTCAAACTAAACCTAACTGTAATACGGATTTTATAGGAAAGATATACAACAGCTGATTATTATAATAAACGTTGTAATAAACGTAACATTGTAATTATTTTTTATTTGGCCAACATATAAACACGTGACTTTTACTCAGACAGAAAATAAAAATACAAATATATAATCCCCCAAAACCGTAAAATATTAACGTGGCGAATAAAGTTGTTCATTTTGTACAGCACATATTTACTTCATAGTTTTACATCAATGAATGATTCCTGAACCTCACTGACATGTGAAGTTTGCATATATGTATTAAGCTTATGAGGAAAGACGTGACGCGTTTTGATCATATGCATACATCAATAATGTGAACATGTTATTAACTGCTGATTTCGTGTTGCTTTATTTTCACCAGTCGACAGCTAACGTCACAGTACGTTATTTTCAGGGAGTGTTTGAGCTTGTTTAAAAAAATGAATAGATAACTGTTTGTTTTTTTCCAATGTAATTATTAGTTTTTTTTGTTTTGTGCGAGTGGAATTAATGAATGAAATATTACGCCAGTACGATTAAAAAATGCCGCGAATCAGAAAATTTCATCTTTCCTATAAAAGCCGTATTACAGTTATGTTTGGTTTGGCTTTAGGTTGGATGAGAGGAATGTGAGCCAATCCACTCAGATTTATTTGTTTTATGGGAATGTTATTAATATGACTTATCGTTTCAGTATTTTTATTAACTATGCAGCGATCCAGAATATCTAATAATCTAAGACATAATGCTATTCGACTTCAGAACATGGCAAACCCTAAAGTTAACATGTATTTACTGTTAGGCGTTACGAAGTTCGCCGGGTCAGCTAGTATGAGTATAAATTCGACTCTAAGTATTACTTAAATAGATAAAGAATATGTAACAGAAGTTTTTATAGTTCGGCCTTTTGACAGCTTTTTATTCAAGAAAAAATAACTCAGAAACATTCCTTCTGATTTTTGATGAATAAAGACGCTTACAAAGAAGCTTACATAATGATAATAACATGTTGTATAGGTCATTTATATTTTATTGTTACACTTCGTTGACGGTACCGTTAAAACCAATATTATTAGAGGATAAGTTTTTTATTGATGGATTATAGTCGTGACTAATTGAAGCAACGACTAATCACTTGTGTTCATAATATTTTAATTGTCTTAATTATGGTCATAAAATAATATATCTAGGAAAAATGGATGAGTGTTATTAATGTGTCAGTGTTATTAAGACCCTAAATAAGCTAACTATTTGGGAAATCAAAGAATGTAAAGAAGTCATTATACTACCTGCTACGAACTTGCTATTTTTCAACACCACTAACTAGTTGATCCGGTCAAACTTTCTGCTTTTACAAAATTTACTCTATAAAAATTTATAAAACATTCACATAAACTTTCATTTCAATAGACAACTGAAGAAGGACGTCAGAGAGTAGGCCTTGACAAATTTGAGTTGGAAACTTGTTAACCCTAATTGGTAACGGGGAAGACCTTAATAAATTGGTAAATAGTACCTGTAAACATGCGTGAAATATATTTTCAGCCAACCAATTTACTAAGCTCCTCAATAAAGATAAATTACAAGTTGCTAAAATACTACATAATGACGGTAATGATGCATGTACGTGCGGAGACAGTCGGTAATGTAGTACGTCGGCAACGGAGCAGGAGAAAAGCGGGGGAGCCAAGGCACTGCCCTGTGGTAGACTGTTGCTAGACAGACTGTCGTGCGCTCCTCGGTACTGGTCCACATATTCCATTTCGTTCCAGCCCCTTCGGTAAGTCATGTGACCTGTTTAAATGTACGGCAATTTTTTGGAACGAGGAACATCACTTAAAATTCTTGATACTGACATTATAACTACAACTTCTAAATTTTCCACAATTTTTATTGGTTCAATTTTTTTTCAAAAGTCAATTACACAAATCTCTGGTGGTAAAATTCAATAGTGTAAATATTTTATTCAAACATAAATGAGATCGAACCTTCTAACTATTTTACTTAAAGTTTTATTAATTTTATTTTATTGTTTTCCGTTAAAATTTTAAATATTACACCTTTAATCCTTAATAATGTGACCTGTTAAAGGTAAAAAGTTGGTATAGCGTCCTAATTTTAATTTTTAAAGTTTATATGATTATTTTAAATGTATTAGATTTTCATATGTTCATATTTATGTGTGGTTGGTAAATGAATTATTGTTGAGTAATTAAAAGAAAAACTAAACAGTTTATTTAACGTTTCTAGATTAGAAATTTGATTTAACTCAACCCTGATATCGGAAATCCTCACGCAGTACAGCTTATGGAAATCGAGAGAAGCCTCTGGAGTAAAATTTAATCTTTTAAAATTCAATTATGCTTTATTTTTTTGTCTCTCTTTATTACCAATTGGTTTTACAAAAGCCACAAGTCATACACTATACTCGATGAATTGGAAGCCTATTTCGTAGCGTCCGTGATTCACAAAAATTTGTGGCATTAACAAGTTACGTTATTGCACTGTTATTTATTAACTTATATTTTAGATCCCAATATATCGTGTAATCGTGATTGAGATCATTGCTATTCTACTGCATTTATTGTAATTCTAGACATAATGTATATACCAGCATTCAGTTACGTCACTTGGCGTGGGTTGATACTATTTGCATACAGTTTGTGCGCACGTCTCAAATGGACAATGATTCAAATATAATGTCAATCTCATCTACAAGTCACCATTAATCGTAATCAAGATCTGTTCAATGAGGTAATGTACAATGACAATGTGGAAACTAGTATGTGAGAACCTGAGTTTCATGACCCAGTAAGAACCGCAACCAAACATACAAAACTAACAAAAATAAACTTGATGACAATAATCTAATAAATTAGTTAAGTTGTTTTAATTAATATATAACCATCGGTTATCCCGTCATTTGCACGGGCTCTCTGACTCACTGTTGAGAAGTAGGATACTTATCTTTAAGATTAAATACTTACCTCAAATTAAAATAGATAAAAGAAACTAAACAAATAAAGGAAAATTGAATTCCCAGCTCAATTATTAAGGTTTAATTTTAAACTACATAAATCTTATTAAATTTTAAAATGTGTATCTGTACTGTTAAGTTTAATAGATCACAATATGTTCAGTGGAATTTAGACAAAACTGGGGGTTTGAGAGCTCATTACTTTTATTTAAAGGGTGTGGATCAGTTTGAAGCAAGCAAAAACTTAATCCAAAAGATATGGAACAGTAAAAATAAGTTTATACTTAGTGGGTGTTCTGGTTTTCACGGAGAAGCGTCACAATAGGCTCAGCTAAGTGCTATAGAAAGACAGACACGCAGACTGACAGATATTGAGATAGGACACGTTTTGGCTTTTTAGGAGTATACGACTTAAAAATAGCCAAAAATATCACAATTCTAAGCAATGCACATTTAGAAGAGTCATGTGTTAATCCCGGAGAAATTTCATAATCAAGAATTTGCAGGCGCTTTTGGTGCAGCACTTTTCGTCGCTGAGACGTACAGCATCTGTTAACATGAACAGTAGTGTAATTAAAATACCCCCGTCACAGCAGACCTGCGTACTCAGCGAATTTCCAAATCAATAACATAATAATAATAATAATGATATATGACAAGTTTATCTGTCGATAAATATGAGAGTCATTTGCCTATCCTCCATAAGATTTATTTTATTTTATTTTGTGTATTTCTACGCCAAAGGCATTTTTACGTTTTGATGGGGAACGGTTCAAACCCCCGTCTTGTTACTACTTAACGATGACCTGTTGTTAGAATGCATAACTAATTAATAGCCCAATGACAAATGGCGACTGGGTCCAAATTCAACCCTTGCGGGATTCGATCGGGTGACTTTCAGTTTTCACGGAAGATTACCATGGGAAAGAGTATGCAGGTTTGCTCTTCGAGGAACATTGAAAGTAGGCATCAAAAATTTTTATTTTGACTTTTAATATAATAATCTAATAGCTTCTTCCCTATAGGAAATTCACTAAAATAATATTAAGGCCTACTACCTTCAAAGTTTATGATAATAATATAACACATGGGTGTTTTTGCTTGGCCCAGGGGTTGTTCTCGAAACTGGTGAACAGTACATTTGTCACTTCCAACAATATGCTCCTCAATGTTCGGGACTCACAAGTAACACTTTTCATCGAGAGCACTTGTGGTTAATTGTAATACCCCAAATCCTAGTGGACACCTTAGTCCTTATGTCTCTAGCCACCCAACACCACAAGCGAGAGTGGTTAAACACTCGTATTGCCATTCCCGAGCCCTGTCAGACCAGCCAGCGATCATAATCAAAAGTCACGATCGCGCGACCTAGCGGCAACTCCGACAACTGCCGACACCATCAAACATTTACAGCCATTACCGCTGTTGAAAAACGAGCGAAACTAAAGTTACTGCTCCAAATTGAATGCAGGTTTCGTGTGGGCCAAGACCCAACCATGAGCTAGTATGTCTACTCGTGCTGTATTGGTGGTACAGTAAAGTCCGGTTTATCCGGGACCGATAATCCATTATCCCTAACGATGCTTACGTAACATATGAAAGCACAACCCAGTTTAGTAAGTTTTATTCTTTTAATGGAGTCTTTTTAGTGAATTTCTCATAGGGAATAAGCTATTGCCGTAGGTCTCATGGCAAGACTTACCACGGGATCATGTTATTTTTTCGTTTATAGGTGCCCGGAGGCCAAAATCAATAGTCGTTACAATTTTTATGTTATACACCTATGTATGTATGTGTCTGTGGACACGATAACTCTCATAAAATGGTCCGATCGAGACCAAATTTAGTAGAGATGTGTATTCCTACATTTACTCGGACGAGTTCGTAACCCATAAATATCGGTCTGTCGAAAGAAGTATTTGGAGGGGGTTTGTACCCCGAAATGAGTTTTTTGTGTTTTTCACATGTAATTTTTCAAAATTTTAATTTTTTCTTTTACCATTAGAATCAACTTAAAAAACTACACAATTAAGTTCCTTAAAGTGTTGCTCTATCTCCTACGGTTACCTTGATATCAAATAATCTAAACACAGTACGTTGTATTTTGGGGCTCCAATGTTAATCTTATGGAGGATAAGGAAAAATGATTATTCTACTTATTAATTAATATTTTTGTATTAAACTTAGAATTTTGCTTCATTTGGTTGAGATCAATCCATTTATACTTAAAATCATAGTTTATGTGTTTCTCATGGCAGCTAACCTGCATACCCTTTTCCCATGTTAATCATATTGGGAATAGGCAAAAGGACATGGGAAAAGAGTATGCAGGTTAGCTGCTATAAGGAACACTGAAAGTAGGAATTACTAACATAAACAATTTTTATTTTTACCAATTATACTGTACCAAGTTTCATCAACATCTGTCCGTGGACAATTAAATTGTCTTAAACAACTACTTGATTGCTTGTGAGATTTATTAGTTATGTAAATTCTGGCAGCATTCTCAGAATAGACATGAGTTATTTAGAATAAGTTACAAACATCATCGTCAGCTAGCTACAGATACTTGTGACTGGTTGTTGTCGGTTACATCGTCACAAATATTTTAGACATAATTAACTTGAACAGCTAAGTCTTCATATTTTAATGTTCGTGTACATTTAAACGTTATTTATGACGATGCATCCGGCTAAACGACTTCACAAGTACCAGAAACCGACGATAGGGTTTTGACGTAGAAACATGTTCTAAATAATGAACCCCATTATTTATATACGTATGAAAATATGTACAATATGACAATATGTATGACGTAATCTACGTAATTTATATAGTCGTATATGATGTACAGCATATTAGGGGATAAAATATGGATTTGACTCCTGCTTAGCCTATATTATAATCATATTTTCAAATTTATTTCTATACTGCATTAATAAAAATGGCAGCAGGCCTACTAGAAAAACTAGAAGACTAAAAAATTAACTCTGTGCCCCCCAACGTGCAAACTTTAACTCCGCCTATGACTATAAAATGTGTACGGGTTTAGTGAGTGAATGTATCAAAAATCCTTCATATTAAAATCACAAAGTACAATTTCTTATTTTACCGTTGTCTTCTAATATTTTACAATTTTCAAAACAAAAAGACACGCATGACGTTTGGTTCGCGTCGTCAACCGGTTATTATACTCTGTTCTCGGGGAAGGTCAAGGCTCAGCTGTTTGCCCCGAGGAAACGTCAGTTTTGATTTCGGCTTTTTGAAAGCCTTTTATCTTTTAATGAAATGATAGAAACGAAGAACTTTAAACAGTAAAACATTCACAGTGTAAAATGATTGATAGTTAATTAAAACAAAATATTCTCTTGCATAGCGTTCTTAAAACTTAATTCTTACATTTTATGTTTATTCCAATTTTCACCTATTTTAGTGAAGAATAATCCAAAAATAAATTACAGTAGTAGAGCAATTGATTTGAAACTAACGAAAAATCGGAAAACTAAGCTAGATTTTTAGTGGTAATATCAAGGGTGTCGCAATCAAAGCAAACAATCTGAAGATAGCCTACTGATAAATCTAGATGTGTTTTTCTTATTTGTGTGATTGTAAAGGAGTCGGTTGGTCCTACTTTCGCAATGTTATTTTTTTTATTCAAGGTACATTTTCTTAAACACCATTTAAGATATTGCAATAAAACTTTTTCTACTTAAAGATTAAATACGTATCTAGAACAACTTGGCGATGGAATATTTTTGAAACTAGAAGAGTTTTTTTATTAATTATATTATTAATAAGCTAAAATGACCATGTTTTCTTAAGAAATACCATTTTTATAATCATGATATTTTTTATACATACCTTTTTGTGTCTATCAACTCTGATATCTAAAATATCTCTCCGTCTGATTTTGTGCTGATAAAAAAGGAATAAAACGAAAAACACAATTAAAATATCTATTATAGTTAATGAGAAAGTGTACTTTTTATGAAAAAAACTCAATTTTCGGTAAACGCCAATTTAAAACAGCGCCCGTTGATGACACTGGATTTTTCGCAACCAGAAAGTCGTGTACACAAATCACAAAATAATTTACAATTATAATACTTGTAGTGTATGTATTTAAATTTTTGATAACTAACAAGGACGAGTTACTGAATTAGAATAGACAGTAAAACATTTCATCATTTTACTATTTTGACCCCCCTTAGATTACATTGGGTTTAATGCTGATTGGAATTATTCTATATTATATAGAAATCTCTATATAAAAATGAATGAATGTAGACTATGTATGTATCTATCTCTTCATAAGATGAAACTTATGGAGTTATGGCGTTTTTAATTTCTAATGTTAACCTTATGGAGAATAAGTTTGATTACAAATTTTCTACAATCAAAACATTCGATTTCTTAAGCTACAGCATTGATTTACTTTCCATTAGCAATATGCTTTACTATCCAATGCCAGCTGAATCATCCAGTAATGTAAAACTAAAAAGTAAATATGTGCTGTACAAAATGAACAGCTTTATTCGCCACGTTAATAGTTTACGGTTTTTGGGGATTATGGATTTATATTTTGTATCTGATTAAAAGTCACGTGTTTATATGTTGGCAAAATAAAAAATAATTACAATGTTTATACATATTATGTTTATTATGATAATCAGCTGTTGTACATCTAAATATATGGAATAAAGTCGTATAAGTTACATCAATTATAACTCGAGAACAGCTGAACAGATTTGAATAATTATTGATTTTTCGAATTTGTAATCTAAGACGCGAGTAATATAAAAATGCCGCGAGTCAGTTAATTTAATCTTTCTTATAAAAGCCGTATTACAGTTAGGTTTGGTTTGGGTTTAGGTTGGATTAGAAAACTGTGAATCAATCCACTCAGATTTATTTATTTTGTGGGGAATTGTTATTAACTATGCCGCGACCCAGAATATCTAATCTTTTACAATGAACCCGTAGTGCTATTCGACTTCAGGACGTGGCCAATCTTAAAGTTACAGGTATTTACTTTTAGGCGTTACGAGGTTCGCCGGGTCAGCTAGTATCTAATATATGTTTGATAAAAATATATTGTTTTTTGGCAAGTGACATAAATCAGTTACGTTGTACATTACCAAATAAGTAGCCAAGACCTTTCAAGAAGAACGATGATGTTTCTAGAAGAACGATGACGTTTCAAGAAGAACGATGACGTTTCAAGAAGAACGATGACGTTTCAAGAAGAACGATGACGTTTCAAGAAGAACGATGACGTTTCAAGAAGAACGCTAACGTTTCACGTTTTTCTGCCAATGTTTCAATGTTTGCTCGATGGACGTTGGCTATACTTCGAAACATGTTCCAAAACCGATTGTAGATGCTGGAAAGATGAATCGTTTCGCCAGTGCCCGCCTCTCATTCAATCAGCAAGTTGCCATATATGGCTGAACCACATTACCTTCCGTGTGGCCCTGTCCATGAAAATATTATACTTGAAAGGAGCCTCTATGAAGTTCAATAATTTATATCTATAATTCGTTCTAGTGTATTCTATAAAAACTAAATTGCTTGATTATTTTATTTAACCATCGGGTAACGAAATGCAGCAAAGAATGTACTAATTCAGATTAAGCAGGTTAGATTAGTATTTGAAATTGCTACCTAACCAGGTAGGCAATTTTAAGCCAAGTATGAATGAGAAATGAGTGCACTGTAAATTGATTGTGGCGCAATCTTGTAGTCTTTGTTACTGACTAAGGCTCACGTGTTCCTTAGACAATAGTCCAACAGCCAATGACATCTAAGGGACTTACAGTTTAACGTGGGTTCCGAACCACTTTTGCCTCTGAATTACGAACTGGTCCAATTATGAGAATGGTATTTGCGAATAAACGTGGTATTCAATAGTGCGGACGTTAATTAATCCACACCAGAGAACATCAAATCCACCACCCATTACTCAAAACTATCCACAATTCGTCACCTCGAAGAATCTGGATTTCATAGCACGCCAGTGATCTGTTAAGCCTTAAAAATAAAGAAAATAATCAATTAATTGAGAAGAGATCTCCATAGTTCACATATGAAGTTAATAAGGCACAAAATTATTTATCTAATTTGTCAACAGCACTGATTTTCTTTTACAGAATTTGCACGCACATACAAATGTTTGGTAAAATCTTTTAGATACTTTTTAAAGAAAATTCCAGTTGTCAACTACCCCAAATAAGAATAAACATTAGCTTTAGTCCATCACAGCATAAGTTATTTTTTTTAAGTTTAAGGATTTTTAAGTACTCTACTGATAAAAACTGATTGAAAATACCAAAATCCTGTCCAGGACCATCAGGATCTGCCTCAGGATATGAGTTCATTGCGCTATCAACTAAACTTTGGACCTTACTAAAATCATTTTTTAGCTGTTAGATTTTAAAATAACTTAGGGAAAAGATTCACTGTTAATAGCGGTACTGGAATGAATTATTGTTTGAATATACAGGGGTGGTGAAAAAATTCACCACGCCGAGATGTTCTTTGGTAAAACTTTGCAAAATGAATTGGGACCAAAAATACTATAGTTTATCTTATTACTGACTATCAACTTCATATGGGGGACGGCCCACGATGAGAAATCTTAAATAGTAGGTTGATATGTGTATAAGGTTAAAGGTATTTTTTTCTACGCGGGGTTGCAGCATCGTACTTTGCTTTAAAATACCTTTAATTTTATGTGGGCCTACATATTAACTAATGCTTCTCTTTAAGGTTTCGTAGCGACTCGTCATGGGCCGTCATATATATAGCCTGTAATAATCTAAAATAATAGTTAGGCTCCGATTCAATTTGCAAGGTTTTGATCTTGTAGGATAAGCAATAATAAAAATATTAGCCATCCCGGGACTTTTTACCACCCCTGTATAGAAGCTGTTAATCGCAAGCTGTATACATAGCTGTATACACTTAACTGAATTATAGTAGCCGAAATTATAATAAAATATTTACAAAATATTTTTTACGAAGTACCCTTAACCATTAAAGGCCTGAGTCTCAATGCATGTGTCAAAACGCTTCCAAATTTGTTGCTCTGGTTCAGGTTCCAGCAGACGGTTTCCAAGTAGGTCATTTCACTGCGACCTCGCCCTACCGTCTGTGTTCTCGTCACCTTCTTTACATAATGTGGCTGTAAATCTGCGAAGGGCGGAAACAAGAAATGGCCAGAATTACAAGTGATACGTTCTGACCGAGGTGCCCGCTTATTATGCGGCGTGTAAGCACCTCGGTTCACTCCACACAGCTTCCAGCGTCACTAACACCAGTGTCAACACCATTTAATTAACTCTTTATCGGGTTTCCTTGAGACTAATTCGTACGTATATACTTTTGCGTAAATATTTATGTGAATGGTGTTTGGCCCTGTTTTGTACAGCTTCGAGAAAGGGATTAGGGACTATAAAAGTATAAAAGGATAAATTAAGTAACTCGGGAAAATAGTGACACTCTAAACCCGTTTAATCCAAAACCAAGCATGAAAGAGCCACCTGGATCCTAAACATTATTTTTAAGGATGTTGATCCTTAATCCTCGTAATCCAAGAATTGCCGGTTCGATTGCGGATCCAGGTGCAAATTGTAATTTGGCTATTAATTAATCTATCCTATTAACCTATCCAACAACGGTTTGACGTTAGATAGCAACAACAGTAGGGATTAATGGGTCTAATCCCCTGTCATAACGTTAAAATGTTCGGACCATTGGTCCTTGAAATGAAACTACTCAAATTCAAATCGGTTAAAAAGGCAACGTGAACCTTTATTTATCATCCCTAAGTAAACACCATACATAAAACTTCAAATTTAATCTCTATATATAAAATTGAATGTATGTCTGTATGTATGTCCTTTATGCGTTGCCAAACTACTCATCCGATCGCCATGAAATTTTAGGAAGTTGCTCTACATGTGTCCGGGAAGGTTTTAGTGAAAAAATATTTTCGAAACCCCCATAAGTTTCCATTTTATGGCGTTTTAAATTTCTAATGTTAACCTTATGGAGAGTAAGTTTGTTTACAAAATGTCTACAATGAAAACATTTGATTTCTTAGCTACAGCTGATTGGTTTACTTTCCATTAGCAATGTGCTTTACTATCCAATGCCATCTGAATCATTCATTAATGTTAAACTATGAAGTAAATGTGTACTGTAAAAAATAAACAGCTTTATTCACCACGTTAGTTTACGCTTTTGGGGGACTATGTATTTATATTTTCATTTTCTGTCTGATTGAAATCACGTGTTTATATGATAATTAAAATGTTTATAATATTACGTTTATTATAATAATCAGTTGTATATCTTTCCTATAAAAGCCGTATTACAGTTAGGTTTGGTTTGGAATTTGGTTCGATTTGAAAATTGTGAATTAATCCACTCAGATTTATTTGTTTTATAGGAATGTTATTAATATGTCTTATCGTTTCAGTATTGTTATTCTCTATGCCGCGACCCAGGCTATATAACCTTTCACAATGAAGCCGTATTGCTATTCGACTTCAGAACATGGCCAAACTTAAAGTTAACATGTATTTACTGTCAGGCGTTACGAAGTTCGCCGGGTCAGCTAGTCTATATATATAAATTAAAGTAAAATAAGGTTATTGCTGGTATCACTAATGTTGGGTTATGTGACCTTACGCTGCATACGCACCAAGTTTCATGGAAAACGGGAAAGAAACCTTTATACATGTCTTAAAGTAATTTAATGAATGAACTTATACAAGTTTCTAAAACAATAAGCTGTTACATACACTCAAGGTGAAAAAATCGATAGGGTCTAGTAGACGAAAGTACTATGTCCGCTTTCAGTTACATTTCTTGTATAAGACATGTGTATCCTGTGTTGCAGTCGTTACTTGATACAGATCATGCCGTAATTACACTCATTGAAGCAAATTAAGAATTCAATATCATCCCGAAGACCACTAAAACAATGTTATCGACCGCAACCTGTGAGCTTGGATGTGGTGTGAGAATCGGAGTCGACCGCAGTCGTGGCAGGCGTGTTGAACCGGACAGACAGCCAGCCGACTGCAAAAACTGCATTCGACATTTGATTCCTGAGTCTTCAACTATGACTTTTCTCTGCGGATCAATTGATCATTGCGTTTACAATATCATGTTTACAAATATGTAAATACAATTTAAGTTACCACATTAACTTTTTAACTCCTTTAGGAAAGGTATGAAGGTCACGAATTGTGGATAGTTGTAAGATATGGTCGGTGGATGTAGTGTTCTCTTGTGTGGATTAACGTCCGCACTATTGAATACTGCGTTAATCCGCAAAGATCATTCTCATAATTATATCAATTCGTAATTCAGAGGCCGTGGTTCGGATTCCACGTTAAACTGTAGGTCCATTAGTTGTCATCGGCTGTTGGGCTATTAATTAACAGTCCTGTCTAAGGAACATGTCAGCCTTACAAGATTGCGCCACAATCATCCTAATTCATTTCTCATTCATACTTGGCTTAAAATACCTACCTGGATAGGTCGCCATTTCAGTTAAAAGTATAAAGTATGAAACAAGACTATGGAATACTGTAGTCGTATAGATCTTTCACTCTACACATTGATTTTTTACAAACTTCAGTTTTAACCTAAAGAACATATTCACCACATTTTACTGATAAACGTTTTGAAATCAATGAAATCTTGAGCCAGGTTTTTAATTTAATACCCCCAATAAGAAACCCGGGCATGGCAGACTAGGATATGCTTGTTTTAATGGTATTTTTGATGTTGTGTTGTTTCGAATGTTTATATGTTTCTAGTGTTTATTAGTCATTTTTGTGATGTTTTGTTAGTTAAAAATGGATGGTGTAAAAATACACCATGCAATTAACAAACTCAATGAAAAAATGTTTTAATAGAATTCGGCATTTTATTTATTTATGAAGAAATAGAAAATAATAATGTACCTGTGCCAAAATTGTTGCATACAGTATTTAGTTTTGTCAAATGAAATTTAAACACCAAATAATCATGCGTCTTATTTTGTTTTAGGCCTTAACATGTCTATTGTCGAAATAAATGATGGCGAAATAATAATGGCGTTGGTTATTAATTAATAATATCATCTTTATTCACTTTTCCTAACGGACGTCTTTGTTTGTAGCTACACAACGTTTTGGATGCGAAGAAACTCCTCCCGTTTTCAAGTGACTACCTAATAATTACTTTTAAATCTTTACATTTTAAGTTATAGATATTCTATTAATGTGTATTGTCGAAGTATAAATTATATTTTAAATTTAAATACATTTTTTATTCTATTTATTTATTTTTGAAGGAAGTAAACTAATAGAATACCTACCTATAATTAAAACCTTTAATTTAAATGTAATCATTAGGTAGTCCCTTCAAAACGTAAGGAGATTCTCCACCTTCAGAAACGTTGTAGTTAAAACACAGACAAGTCGGAAAAGTCCAAAAACATAGTGAGTGTAGTTGAAGAAGGGTGGTAATGGGGGAAAATAATCTAAAATTATTAATTTTTTTAAAGATTTATTCGTTGATAGTTTTTCTGAAAACGATTAAGGTAATGTAAAATGGGCGGAGTTTAACCACATTAGCATCGCCAACCAGACAGTTTCCCAAGTCATTCGTCTTATCACCGGTTATTTGAACACTGGTCTTGAGTGCGCCACACCTGACCTCGTCTGTGTCAGTGGCGTAACACCATTAGACATCTGTCCGACTGTTCATGCCAGAGGCCGCCTTCTTGATCATAGAAGAAGCATTGGCTATGACAGTATTGGCACAACACTGATATATCCATTTTTCTGACGACTCACAACAGGCTGAGTTACAGTGCCTCCCAAGCTACCCCCGTAGTAAGACTTGAGTAATCTCCATATAGTTTGCATACGATTGTCATACAAATCTATGATTTACATATTATGTTTTACATACATTTTTTAGGCCTATGCTTTTACATAGGCCTACCCTGTTCGTTTAATATTTCCAAACAGAAAGCAGAAGACAAAAATAAGTGTTTTTTTGTTTAAAAAATAGTTTTGTTTATTTGGGTTACAAATAACCTAAATACAAAATTCATTTTCAACTAATTTACTTCTATCTATGGGCGTGCAAAAATGAATCATTCTTCAGGACAACCCGATTGCCAGACATCGTTGATCAGTGAAACGTGTTTCTAAGAACGCTACTCTAGGTGTTTATAGATAAGAAAGTGTGATAGCCATTTGTGATGCAGTCATGATACATGACAGGGTGAGTCACGAACATTGTTGTAATTTTTTCAGTACACATTAATTCCCAATAAAACAGTATATTTAGCAACTAGGGCCGTAAATGATGTTTTGCAGACCCGAGATCTTTTCAAGTTCTCGGCTACGTCTCGAACTTGAAAAGGTCGTGGGTTTGCAAAATATTTTCAGCTCGAGGTGCGAACGATACTTTTTACCGTACTAACCTATCTTATAATCACTACAAAATTATTACATTTTAAATGTTTATGCGAAAAAATATAACGAACGGTACCAGTGGACTGACACTTACTTTCGCCCTTAAGTAAATTTAAAAAAGACAATCTGTCATAAAACTATCATGTTCTACAAAGTTAATCTAAATATCATTTAAATAATTTATTATTGCAAAAATAATCATCCCATTTCTGAAAATAAAAACAAGAGAGACAAAGTTAAATTAATTATTCGAATTGTATGGGGGAAACCCCCCCCCCCCCGGTAATACCAAATTTTAATCAAAATCGTTAGAGCCGTTTTTTGAGAAATTTGGATTTTTCACGTTTTTAAGGGGTTTTAGGGGTAAACTACCCTTAAAAATAAAAAATTCAAAAAAAAAACTCCTGGAGATACGGTGAATATACACACATGCCAAATTTCTTCTAAATCGGACCAAAGGGGTAGGCTGTGGCTCTGTACACATCCAGACACACGGGCGGACAGACATCTCGTCGAAAACCACTTTTTTGGATTCAGGGGACCCCAAAACGGATATATCCACTCTCAACTCCAATTCGAAAATTTTGACGAAAACAATATTTTCTCCATATACTATGTATAAGGGGAGATAGTAAAAACATCAAGCTTATAAACGGAATTACCCATCAGCTGTCATTCTTTATGTACTTCCCTGTGGGTAATAAATTAGATCATGAATGTCTAAAGGGAATGTTTTCAATTCCTCTAAATAACTATCCTTGTAACCATATGACGTCACCATTACAAATTTTGCTCTGACGGATTGCCAAAACCCCCACAATCCAGAGCTAAGACATCCATGTATTGATTATTATTCATGTAAACGAAATATTCTGTACCTACAAAATATATAGTTAAGGAGGCAGAGAATTCATTAATTAATTTTACGTATTATTTAAGTTGCACAGATATGAGTGTACCGTAGCCTTTGTAATTAGGATTAGAGAGAATATATACTGTATACATTAATAAAATTACACTAAAAATCTAAAGTAAAAGATATGTTGTACAATAGCCTGAGATAGCGCATCGACCTCAATATAGTTTTGTTTTCTATGCACTTTAAAATATGTAATTAGGCTTGCCCTGTTTTACCAAATAAATAATATAATAGTTCACAAATTTGTTCATAATGGGATCAATCACATATGTTTTATTAATACGATACTAACTGTTGATAAAAGCTTCGCAAGAGACGACTTATATTAGTCTATATTTGTAAAAATGATATTCATTACACATTGCATGATGTTGGTGGTTACAGGAGAGTACAGATGTGAATGCTATGAAGCACTCGTACTTGGTTCTTCTGCTGCTCATAGTGGCCGGGCGTTCGTGGAAGACCAACAGAAGTGAGTGGGATAGTCTAACACATACAGTATTAAATACTTCTGATTAACATTGAAAAACTTAGATTCCAACCCATTGTGCGATATTATACTGCACTATTTCATTTTTAACATGAAGGCTTGACCTTGGAACATGTTTTTCATTAGTAATGATAAATAATGGCTTTTAATCTCTATAAATAAAAATGAATGAATGTATGTATGCATGTCCTTTATGCGTTGCCAAACTACTCAACGGATCGCCATGAAATTTCAGGAAGTTGCACTTTGTGTCCGAGAAGGTCTTAGCGAAAAAAACTTTTCGAAATCTCCATAAGTTTCCATTTTATGGAGTTTTAAATGTCTAATGTTAATTTTGTGAGGAGTAAATTTGTTTACGAATTTTCTACAATCAAAACATTTGATTTCTTAAACTACCGCTGATTGGTTTAATTTCCATCAGCAATATGCTTTACTAGCCAATGCAATCTGAATCATTGAATAATGTATAACTATGCTTTATTCACCACGTTAATAGTTTACGGCTTTTGGGGATTATGTATTTATATTTTTTATTTTCTGTCTGATTAAAAGTCACGTGTTTATATGTTAGCCAAATAAAAAATAATTACAATGTTTATTCATATTACGTTTATTATAATAACCATTATTATTACTCTATTATAATAAAAGGTTAGGTTTGTTTGGTTTAAGGTTGGATTAGAAAATCGTGAATCAATCCACTCAAATTTATTTGTTTTGTGAGAATCTTATTAATATGTCCTATCGTTTCAAAATGTTATAAACTAACCCGTAGCCCAGAATATCTAATCTTTCATTGCTATTCGATTTCAGAACATGGCCAATCTTAAAGTTAACACAAATTTTCTTTAGGGCGTTACGAAGTTCGCCGTATCAGCTAGTATTTATATATTTTCAACTAATGAATAAATAAATGATTTATTTCCTCCTTATAAAACATATTTACATAACAGAAATTAAGTAACATCTTTAATTTATAACATAGCATAACAGCATAACAAAAATAACATAACGTCTAACATTTAATTTTAATTAATTGAACTAAAACATACAATCTTTGAGGAAAATAGGGTCCCAAAGGCAACGCAAGATTATAGGGATTCCATCATAAATTAATATAATTTACTTGTCAGAATTGTGCGGTGGCTAACAAAAAAATTAACTACAAAAGGGTCATTATAAAAATAATAAATACTTTTTTGGCAAAATCAAATTCATAATCAAAAACAAAACTTATCCTTCATGGGTTTCATAAAAGAACATAATAATAATAATCACCCAAAATAATGGGTTTCATAATAGTAAAAAAATATTTTTAGAAACAAAATAAATATTTACAAAATTCAAGTCTGTAAATTTTACTAGATTCATAATTACAGTATATAACAGTATACTACAGTATATATAATAGTATAACTATGATAACAACTAGTAGTAACTATAATAATAGTATATGATATCAGGATGGAGATATGATAAGAGAGGACAGAATCAATAATATATGATTAGTCCAGTTTTTTGTACATATCAGAGTGTTTCAAAACTTTCTGCCAACCTTTGACGTTCTTAGGTCAGTATAAAATTTAAGTCCTCAGTTACACTTACACGAAACCCCACGAAATTTTTTATTTTTCAAAAAAATATGTGTCCTCAAATACTGGTGAACGAAAAACTATTCAAATTAGTTTAAACCTTAATAAAAATAATGATAATTAAAAAAAATCAAAATGGCTGCCAATTAAAAATTCTAAATAAAGAAACTTTAAAATTTAAATTCTTAAAAAAATGAAAATGAATAATGATTTTTGGAAAGTTTTAGGCCAAATCTAACAATAATCAAAATAAAAATGAACAAGATGTGACAATCTTGTGGCGCAAGGCCGTTGGAGTAGGTGATTTTATATAATCCTCAAATATCCTAATATATATAGATGATTTTTCTGGCAAAATCCTCTACAGAAATGGACAATGAGGAGGATTAGGATGTGTGGTTATTCTTGTTTATCTGGGATGGATGCAGGATATTAAGAACTCTAATTCTTCATGGACCCTCTAAAAATCTGCTTCCAGGACATGAATGATCTTAACGGCTTTAAGAGAATGTATTCTCAAATTAAGAGATGAATATTATTGCATTAACCAACTATAGTGCCTGATCCCATATGACATGTCCGGTTAGAAACTTATTATCGGTACATTGAATTATCTTTCTGAATTGGCGACCTACTCAGGTATTTGAAGCCTAATCACGAATAAGAAATGAGTATAAGATGATTTTGGCGCGATCTTGTAGTCTTGTTGGTACTTACTAAATAAGGTTAGCATGTTACTTAGACAGGACTGTTTATTGCCTAACAGCCAATGGCATCAAAGGGGCCTACAGTTTTAACGTAGTATCCGAACCACAATTTTGCCTCTGAATTACGATCACTGAAGGAAACGAACTGTTAATTTTCACTATCCTCATAAATCCCCTTTGGCTTGCCACGCAGATAACCAAAAGATACCATTGTAGCTTAAACTTTAATCAGTTTTTATCATTTTTGTTACCAAAGAGCCGCGTGTTTATGGTGACAAGATCCCACGCCGACTGCTCACTCCCTTCAACAGACAAGTGCAGAAGAAGATCGTCGTCTACCACAACTTCTTCCGCACTCACGTCCATCCACAAGCAGCCGACATGCTGTCAATGGTACGTTTGTTGTAAGTGGATAATTGTGTTCCATGGAAGGTTGATCCAGTAATTCAATATAGGCCTATTACTCATGAAGCTAAGGAAACATAGTAGCCTAGAGGCAACTCTTTATCTGGCTTAAAAAAATAAGGAACTGTTTTGCTTTCTAAGCCCCCCTCTAAGATCAACTGCCCCATCACATTGCTAATAGGTTAGCTAATTAGGGGAATGGCTCTCGAATTATTTAGGAATTTATCTCTCTGCCAACGGAAAGGTCTATAGCTGTTTGCGCATGGCAATCATGTGAAAGGTATGATTTTATCATACCTCTTTAACCAAAAGATTTTGATTATTCAGTATACCGCTATGCAGAGATGCAGTTTCTATCAACCTTCACATCCTCCAATTCCACTCTCGGTAGGATGTCTTCAAGTTACAACAATGTTGCTTGATGATTCATGCAACTCAAAGTTATTACGCCTTTATACGTCACTAAAAAATTCTTCCTCTTGTTTCTATCAACTTGAGAAGGCCAAGAAGGATAAATTTGAAACCGTCTAAAATGAAATTATCATCTCGCCTTGCTCAGGCCTAATTGTTGTATTTTTCTTTTTCTGTAATTATTTTTCGATAGAGCTGGCACAAAGGCGCGGCGGTGGCGGCCCAGCGATGGGCGGACCAATGTCAGCTGTTGACCCATGACAACCTCGCCGGCCGCTGGATCGACTCCTACGGCTCTTGTGGCCAGAATATCTTCATTAGCACCCATCAAGTTCCATGGTGGGTATACGCTTCAGTTTTGGTATTTGATGATGATATTTACCCAGAGACTGATATATGCAGATACCTTTATTATGTTGAGGGATTGAAAGGAAATGTGAAGTAGTGGAATTGTACACTACAGCAAATTAGATGAACTAATTACGACGAAAAATTTTTGATCAGTACCATTAAAACCAATAAACATAATGGAAGCCAACAACCAAAAAAATAGTTCTTTTAAAATGTAAACAGTTGTCGTGTGAATCAAGAACAATGCCAAATCTAATGTTATTGGTTAACGCGTGGTTGAGCTCCATACAGAGAGGCAAACTTTCACCTCTATGTAATATATAGATCATCTATAATACAGATTATCTATATATAGCTTTTTATTATACAGTTCACATGGTGGATAATTTAAAATAATTTTTTTTCAACCAAAACAATCACAGCTATGACTTTTATCCTTGAATGGGTTAAAACTTTAACATCTATCATTTTATTTTATTCCAAATTGTATATAAAATGACTGTATGGTATAGGCCTACTTCTTGGCAGGAGCAACAAGCAATGCCAAGGAAACAAAACCATAATAATTTGTTTTTAGAATATGCTGCTTGGCGATGAAGTGTTCTATCGGTTTAGGTTCTTTGCCACCAAAACATGGTTCTTGGAGAGGCACAACTTCACCTACGATGGAGACAACTCATTGTTTGAGGTAGGACACTACACTCAGCTGGTCTGGGCATCTACCCACAAAGTTGGCTGTGGCTTTGCAGAGTGTACAAGAAATTCGGGCAAGAAGTACTTCAGTTACGTCTGCAATTACTGTCCAATGTAAGAAAATTTGGCAATTGATTATTTTTAAGTATATAGATACAAAACAGTTAACTATACATTTTTGTCTCTGTACTTATATTTTAGATGGTAGTTTTTTTAGATGTACTTGTACTTGCCAGAAACATTAGTAGAACACTATGAATGGTTCCCATATGTGACCTATCCCAAAACCAACTACTTGGAAGTCACGAATTGTGGATAGTTATGAGCGATGGTCTCTAGTTGGATGGGATATTCTCTGCTATGAATTGAATATCCGAAATATTGAATACTACATCTACCTCAAAGACCACCCTCACATTTAGACCAGTTATTAATTCACAGGCAAAATTGTGGTTTGGATCCCAAGTTAAACTGTAGGTCCCTTAGATATCATTGGCTGTTGGGCTATTAGTCATTCTCATTCTCATTCCTCATTCATAATTGGTTTAAAATACCTACTAGGGAGGATGCCATTTCAGAAAGGTAATAATAATAAGGTAATAACCCTTTTTGACTTTGTTTTACACTACTTCCTCTACTTTGGATATTGGTCTTATTACTGCAGCCTTGGTTATAGCACAGACCGAGTAAGGTCCAATTAAATCACCTGGATGATTATCCATATGAAAGATGTTGAATAGGCCTATATTCAAAGGGGCAAAAATATAGAAAACATCTTTCTGAGTTTTCTCCTAAGTCATTGAATTGTTGCTAAATCTTAGATTCTGTATAGTTATGTCTTAATACTTATGTAGTTAATAGTTATGTAAATAGTTTATATGAGAATTTTGTTTTCTCCAACTTATGTGCTACTGTATTATATTATACCATTTCAATAAAAATATTTTAAAAGTTGATTCTTGTCCGGCTCCCAATATTATTGCAAAGTTCAATACTTTTAATCCAGCTCTTTTACTGTTTCTTGCCTAAAACCTTTAATTCCAATAAAGGAAGAGGTTTTTGGGTACAAAAACCCAAAAACCTCTTCCTTTTTTTCCTATTTTGCATAGCTCATATCAATGAATATTAAGGAAACATTTAGGAAGGAGGCCACCTGTAGCATTACGTACAAATAAATAACTGCATTGCAAATAGAAGAGAGGGGACGGTCACAAAAAGTGTAATAATTGTGATGTTATATTTATTTTTATCACAGAGGCAATTACCTAGAGAAGCTAAGCCGTCCCTACAAAAGAGGAAAGCCATGTTCTGGTTGCCCCGGACATTGCAGGAGGAACAAGCTCTGCACTAACTCATGTCCTGCTGCAGACCTGTGGGCTAACTGCGGGGAGCTGCATAGTACCTGGCCGCAGGTTGGCCTATAGGCACTCTCTGATACAATCTGTAGATGTTAGCTTGTTAACTTTTAGGATTATAAAACTAGGCGGTTGAAAAATTACATTGCATAAACTTGACAATCTATTCTGAGGCAGAAGTTTGTAGGTCTATTATTAAAGTTTCATACATTTACTGTGCATGTAGTTGTTGTTGATTATGGGGGGATTTAGAAACCAGGGATATTCCTCCAAACATTGGGAAATATCCTGTGGATGCATATCAATTGGAGCTTTGTGTTAGCCACCAGATGAAAGTGAGTACTCCCTTTATATTGCCATTCCTCCAGAGCAGGTGCGATAATAGGAAGGTGAAATAGGAAGAAAAGGTTGCGTTTGCTGCGTGATGACAGACTCTGTTGGCTAACCGCTCCAAGTCAAGAGGTAGGCCCTTGACTTATAGGGAGTTCACGGTTTCCAGCTAGATGTCAAGCCCTAACCACTCAGCTTAGAACACCCCCCGTCATGGTTGTGAACAAATGATGTTCACTTGGGGCACATCTATAAATATCCACAAATGTGACAACATTTATTAATGGTAATTAATTATTAGTAACGAGAATGACAAAACCCAGCTCAGCTCTAAAATCCCACTGAGGGAAATCATTATGTCTTAAGTGCACAGTATATGAACACTTAAATATTCAATATCAATGATTGTTTACAAATAGCTTTTCCTATAACTGCAAATGGTTACAACTCATGACGAATGTAAAGATTTAAAGCAGTTAATTCAATATATTGTTGAAATAAATATTTTACAACATTATGTATAGTTTTTAATGTCTAACTGAATTTAGGTATATATAAGTTCCTATTCAAGTAAGTGGGGAGTTGCACAGTAACGAGCTATGTACAAGATGTATATATAGCAAACCCTGCAGAGCCAAATTGGCAAGATATTTACCCTCTTGGTGGTCTCTGTATGTTTCTTTGTTTGTATGTCTTTTGTGGAAGTTAAACAAAGAAATGAACAGACCAGTTTGAAGTTTTACACAAAGGATAGATCTTAAACTTATGCAACTCATAGGCATATTTATTTTCTTAAAATCTCCTCGGGCTATGCCCTGTGAACATCCAAGGTTTCAATGTTCACAATTTCAAAGGATATCAACATAAAATTACTTGAATGTCAACAGCTGTGAACACTAAAATTTGACAGCTTGGGTAGAAGAAGAAGAAAGAGCTGTAAACAGGCCTCAACCTGTTTACACTACATATTGACAGTTTGAGAAGAAGCAATAGAATTCAATTTTCACAAATAAATTGCTGGATCAAAATTAGTATTGCCGATAACGGTAGATTTTAACTTTTCTCCTGATGCATTATCATTCTCATCATTCTCTGATGCATTATCATGCTGTATCACATTATACCTTTTCCTTTCCAACTATTACTTAACAGGAGTTATTACTTATTATGTATCAGTGCACCTCTCATCAATTTTTACCCGTGCGAAGAACGGGTACTTTAGTTAGTACTGAGTATAAAGGAATCTGTGCAGGAGGAAATGATGACCTGATAGAATAAATCAATTCTATTATATTAATAAACAGTTAAAAATTACCCAAAACATGGTAGATTTCTAACTACTGTTTCTGTCCCAATTTCAGTGGCTGTGTCGTAGCGAACACACTCGTCAGGGGAGAGAGAGAAAGGAGAACTGTCGTGCTACCTGCACGTGTGAAGGGAAGATCAAGTGATCACAAGGGACACCAGCTGTTTCCAGCCAATAATTTGATCTGGTATCTTACTATTAAAGAAG
Organism: Nephotettix cincticeps; assembly: GCA_023375725.1. NCBI lineage: Eukaryota > Metazoa > Arthropoda > Insecta > Hemiptera > Cicadellidae > Nephotettix > Nephotettix cincticeps. Next base: position 23,639,849 of record CM041786.1, on the reverse strand, counting down.
AAGAAAAACCAAAAGAAACAACACTAATCTTGGCTGAAATGTCTGTTTACCTTCACATTGCAGCACAAGCAAAATTTATGAGATGTGTGTTATTACCTAGGTAAATATTTTGTGCTTTCTATGATAGATGTTGTGGTAGGGAATGGAATTCCTCTTCCAACTCAACAAAAAGGTACATTTTTCATAATTTTGCATACGTAAAAGATATATTTAAGTAATAAAATGTTATCAAAACATAATACAGTAGAACTCCAATTATCCAAATTAATGGGGACTGGGACCCATTCGGATGATCGGAGTTTTTAAAAAAAAATTGCCATTAGAGAGAAAAAAAGCTACGTTTTGATATTCCACTATTTTTTTATTAAATTAAATGTAAGAAACATGATATTTTCACATGTTTTAAATATAAATAAAATGTACTTACATTTTACACGCAAACACTGGCTTGGAAGAATAATAGCGTACTTAGACTTTTTTGGGCAAATTTTTTTTTTAAAGTGATTCGGATAATTGGCGATTTGGATAGTCGGTGTTCGGATAATTGGAGTTCTACTGTATGTAAACCACAAAACCATACATAAAATATATCCAGTACAAGTACAACAATTTTTTCAAAGTTTAAATGTTAAGCTTATGGGGAAAATTTTTATTTTAGGAAGACTTAAGCAAGAACAAATTTTGAAAATCTAAAAAGTTACTTCAAAACCTTAAACAGACAATTTTATCCACACCTTAAACATTAAACTTTATGAATATATGAAGGAATATTTTTTGCAGGAACCGGCTTCATGTATTAAACGAATGTTTTCATAGAATAATGTTTCAATGACCCCGGGATCTTTCTTTTTGTGAATTTTTAGTATAAATACAAGATATTAAGCATACATTTTTAAAAGATTAGGGAAATTTTTTGTATTGTGTAATTTTATGTATATGTTTCTAACTTGTAAATATGCTTTTTTAATAAATAAAATGAACAAAATTGTCATAAATCCTTTTCCAAAACCTTTCTTTTATCAATAGGGTTGAAAAGGGTATTATTCTATATTATATGTATAATGTATTATATGTATATACACGAGGGTCATTCAATAAATAATGAGACAAATCATTATAATTCAAAAACGATCTATTCAATCAGACCAAAAGTTTGGTCACTTGTGAACAACATTTATACACCTAAGGGCTATGGCACTGGGTATGTCTTATAATCAAGTAAGCGCTTTCTACTCCTATGCACTGGTGGCTGAACCGACTGAAGCACTGCGCTGACGAGCGTAACGTTCTAGCCATTCGGAAGTGCTAGGGTTTGAATCCCAACCATGAGCAATCCAAATTTTGCTTGCAAATGTGTGGTATAGAGGGGGAGGGCCCACCTTAAATAAACGGTGACCGGCTTGGGTGGAAGTTGGCGGCATTTGTGAGCTAAATAGGGATTGCAGTGGACAACTGTTTTGCTTTTATGGTTAGTGGTTAAGGGGCGCACTGTTTTATTCTTTAACTTTATATTTGTTTATAATTAATCAATTAATGTATAAGAGACAGACACCATCCATCTTTGGCCCCAATGGTTTAAAGTTTGTTGAACTTGGTAAACATCTGCTTCAAGCTTGTAAATAGGAATGTGAAAAAATGTTATAAAGTAGTTAATAATACTTCTTGACTAGTATATATGAGACCTCAATTGCTTTAAGTCTATTGGGTATCAGAGGTTTTATGGTTTGTAAAAGCTTTGACTGGCCAAATGTTCACTGATTATTGTATTTTATTGTTATTGTATTTTATAACGTGCTGTGTTTTTATTATAAGGTTTATTGAGCCTTATGGTTTAAAGAATTGATTAGTAAAACCTCTCCCTTTGATCAAAACTATTTATAAAACATTTATGTAAAAAATGTAGAGGCAAAAGTCAATTTTAATAATGCTTAAAAAACAAATTGCTCTAAAATAATAACCAAACCGTGTTTGTAATTTCATTTCAGAAAAAATATAAAATGTTGGAAGTATTATCTCTTTGAGATCCAATTAATATTTACCAATAAATAAAATAATTAATTATTACAAATAAAATTATTTGACTAAATAAATAGAATAAACTGCAAACGTTAGAGTTTGAGGAAGAAATATTACAATCTCAAGATTTGGATCTGCTGAAGAAAAATCACCTTTTAGATTTATTTGTTTATAAATGGAATGTTTTATAAATGCTTTCAGTGCTTTCACTCATTTATTTCAACAAAATAAGATTAATATTCATCATTGGACACCGGGCAGAGCTGATGGTGGTTTGGTTTTGTTGGAGATGTCCTCTTGAGGTGTCAGCTCAGCTTCATAATAAGTACATCCCACAAGCACTTTTTTTATGTAGTATTGGACTGAAAGTCTGTACCTGTGTTGAATAACAAACTAAATATTGTACCATTGATTGTAGATGAAATGTTAAAAAAAATAATGCATTTCTGTATTTTTCAGGAATATAATAATTTTGACTAACTTGTGCTTTTTATAACTGAACTAACCTTTTGTACCCTAATTTAAAAAAAATTGTTATTACTTCCCTGTAGGAAATAGGTTAGCTCATGGATATGTCTAAATGAATGTTTTAGTTCATCTAAACAGCTGTTCTTATTCTTTTATATTAAAAACTCCATACAATAACTCTGGTTGTTTCTATGGAAACCTGTATCATATTTTAGACCTTGAAAATCACCAATACCTCCTCCCAGAGCTAAGACATATCCATGTCAAAAAAGGTTTAAAATTACAGCTTAAAATCAAGTTGTTCTGCATTAGCGTAAAAAAGCCACTAATTGAGCATAAGCTAAAGTTGATTTACACCAAAAAATCTAATTTATAATTAATTGTGAGCTAGAAAATTCCTTCCTTTTTTGGCAGCACTGAAAACTTTGTTTTTTGAGCGAATGGTTACGGCTGGCGTGTGACGGTGGCGATGTCCTGAAATCCAGCTACTTGGAGATCACAAATTGTGGATAGTTGTGAGAGATGGTCAGTGGATGTAGTGTTCTCTAGTGTGGATTAACGTTCGCACTATTGAATGCTACGTTAATCTGCAAAGACCATCCTCATAATTAGATCAATTCGTAATTCAAAGGCTGTGGTTCGTATTCTTGTTAAACTGTTGGTCCATTAATTGCCATCGGCTGTTGGGCTATTAATTAATAGTCCTCTCTAAGGAACATGTCAGCCTTAGTCAGTAACAAGACAAGATTACGCCACAATCATCTTACACTCAATTCTCATTCATACTTGGCTTAAAATACCTACATTGTGGTTACCATTTCGATGATCTAATCTAATCCTAGGACTGCTGTGGTCGGGTAGTTGCTGATGTGGGTGTATGTGCTTGAGTGTGACTTTTGTAATAAAAACAATCTCTTTATTTTCAGTTTTGTATATTTTATTTTTTATCATGTTTGTTGTTTGTAATCTATGATAAGTTTATTTTCATAATAATGTTTGCAGACAGGTTAAGGGAAAGAAAAGGCCTTGTGGCCCTAACTTTGTTGAAATGAAGAATTTTCTATTTCAATTCAAACTTACATATTCATTTCGCATGTAATTCTTACGGAGAATAGTTAAATAGGTATAACTTACTTAGTTATTGACATAATTTGATAAAATGTTGTGTATGTTTTTACATAATGAATAGCCTTAATGTAAGAACATTATCATTTTAAATCCCTTTATTGCAGCAAACCTGCATACTTAGTACTATTCTATTACTATAATGGAAATAATAATACAAGTTCTGTGAAATTCCCTGTACTCATGCCAGCGTGCCGCATGCAAACTCGTTACCTTATGTGTTACCATTCTGTATAGTAAATATAGTATGGTAGTGTATTATAAGTAAATAATGAATACCTTCCATACATCATGATGGGAGCTCTCTCAAACTGAAGGTTTGATAAGTCTAAACAGCTGAAAGAATAGTTTCCCTGCAAGAAAACATCACATGACATGCTTCAAAAAGATTATGTACCTAATTTATAAACACCTTGCCTTATTTTATCATATTAGTAATGTCAGAAACATATAAAAAAAACATATTCTTTGAAAAACTAAATTGGTTTGAAACCCTTTGTTGAAGAATACTAAAGTTTATATCTCGCCTCAAAAAGTGATAAGCTAACAACGAAGCTAATAACTAAGCTAAGATAACACATGCTCTGTGTTATTAAATAATTTTAAGGTACATATATGCCCTATAAAGAATATCCAAGAGAATCCAAAAGTTTTAAGACTAACCATTGATTCCTCTTTGAGATATTTGCTCAACATGTTTTGCAGGTGAACAATAACTTTAGTAAAATAATATTTCAAAGATATTATTTTAAAATAATGTTTATTAACATTATTTATTATTTACATTGAGGGCACAGGTTAACTTATAATATAATAGAAAAATATATTTTATGTAATTTTCCATTATCATATGTTCTATCATTTACCTTTTACTGCTCGTTAAACTTCACTGCTCATACCAAAGATGTATTTACAATACAAAAATAGACGAATAATTCTGGTATAAACATTTAACCCGATTTTAGGCCTTTTTAATACTTTCAAATAGTGCAATTGTTTGATCATTTATTTGTCTATTTCAGAACATTAGTATATTTTAGTTTATTTGGAGGACTCCTACTTTGGGAATTGGGCAAGAGGTGTCATTGACTTTTGAATCTTCTAGTAAATCAAACCATTGAGGATACTTTTCCTTGGTATCAGTACAAGCATGCTTGTGGTAAAAAGAGATAAAGTTCTTCTTCCAGCCTCCAGTGCTACCCCGAACAGATATAACCCAATTTTCCTGTAAAAGGATAAAAACTATTACTAAGCCTAGATCAAAAAACGATTTTAAGATCCATTTTAAGATCTGCACAGACAGATGAAAAGACAGATATTAATCTGAAAAACACTTTTTTTAGGAACAAAACAGAAGTGACAACAGAAAACTCAAACTAAACGATTTTTATACAAAGATATAATCACTATTAATTTATTGAATTCATCTGTTTTAGCGAATTTCCCATAGGGAAGAAGCTATTACCGTAGGTCTTATGGTAAGACTTAAGCCCGGGACCATGTTATTTTTTCTTCTTTAGGTGCCTAGAGACCAAAAACAATAGTCTTTAAAATTTATATATATATATATATATAAAGTAAAGTTAAAATAATTAACTGAGTATCCTTGACAAACATTATTTTATTTTAACAACATGTTTCAACCTTTAAAGGCCATTCAAGTTAATTCAAAATGATAATCTAATATAAACAATATTTAAATCACATATGTTTAGATCCCACACAAGACTACTTGAAATCGACTAATGTAGTTTAATAACACATAGCAAAGCAATCTCTAAAGAAATAAAATCTCACTTAAAAGTAACTAACCCTAAAGCACCAAATTTTAAAAGGACTACCCAAGACTCACAAAGAAAACATACCTATTAGACCAGTTGTCAATTTTAGAAGTTCACCCACTTATAAACTTTGTAAATTCTTGAATAATAAGATTAAAATTAATTTAAACTGGAATGAAAGTTATAGCGTAAAAAATAACATGGAATTGGTAAGTAAAATCTCCGATATTTACATTCCTAATGATTGCATTTTCATTTCATTTGATGTGAAGGATATGTATTCAAATATCCAACCAATCGAAACCTTGAACATTCTCAAAAATGACTTAGAAAAAGGTGGAAGTTTATCAAACTCAGAAATTAGAGACATATTCAAATTAACTAAAAACTGTTTACAGCAAAATTATTTTCAATACAACTCTGAATTCTACAAACAAATACACGGTCTAGCCATGGGCTCACCTTTATCGGGTCTACTTTCAGATATATACATGCACTACTTAGAGGTCAATAAAATTAACAATGACATAAACCCATTTAAATCAAAAATAATATATTGGATAAGATATGTCGATGACATATTATATCTTTTTCAAGGAAATTTAAACGAAAGCAACAATCTACTAGAATATTTAAACTCACTATCACATACAATTCAATTTACAAAAGAAAGCCAAATCAAAGAAATTAATTATCTAGACTTAACCATCAGAAAAGAAAATAATAGACACAAATACAAAATTTACAGAAAACCAACCCAATCAGACCTTGTAATACCATCTAAATCTCATCATCCCTGGAAACACAAAATGAGGTGGAAGTTTATCAAACTCAGAAATTAGAGACATATTCAAATTAACTAAAAACTGTTTACAGCAAAATTATTTTCAATACAACTCTGAATTCTACAAACAAATACACGGTCTAGCCATGGGCTCACCTTTATCGGGTCTACTTTCAGATATATACATGCACTACTTAGAGGTCAATAAAATTAACAATGACATAAACCCATTTAAATCAAAAATAATATATTGGATAAGATATGTCGATGACATATTATATCTTTTTCAAGGAAATTTAAACGAAAGCAACAATCTACTAGAATATTTAAACTCACTATCACATACAATTCAATTTACAAAAGAAAGCCAAATCAAAGAAATTAATTATCTAGACTTAACCATCAGAAAAGAAAATAATAGACACAAATACAAAATTTACAGAAAACCAACCCAATCAGACCTTGTAATACCATCTAAATCTCATCATCCCTGGAAACACAAAATGACAGGATTCAGAACCATGGTAATTAGACTCATACACATCCCAATGGACAAAGAAGATTATAAAAAAGAAATAGACACCATTAAATTTCTAGCTGTCAAGAATGGATGCAACTCTAAAATAATTGACAAAATGATTAGAAACCTAAAGAAAACCAAAAACAAACAAAATAAAGAACAAAAACCTAAAAATAAATACATAAGTTTACTATATAATTCAATACTAAACAAGGCAACAAGAAAAACATTTAGAACATCTAACAATGAAATCAGTTACAAAACCCAAAACAATGCATTTTACATGATACATAATAAAACAAACAATAAAATACAACAAAATAAATACAACCAATCAGGCATTTATAAATTAAAATGTTTAGACTGCAACAAATTTTACATAGGCTAAACAGGAAGAACATTCAAAGAAAGATTCAGAGAACACATTCAAGCACTCAGAAGCAACAACACAACCACCATGAAATCAAATTTTGCAGAACACTTACTAACACAAAATTACAATTACAAGAACATGGAAGAAAATCTGGAAATACTGGAATTCACAACTAAAGGACACATCATGGATTCAAAAGAAGATTATTACATTTATTCAGGACAAAAAACTGACCCTCAAAACATTTTGAACAGCCACATAACAAAAAACAATCCAATTTTTGAAAAAATCATAAAACTCAAACAAAACATATAATCACATTTTACATTTATATAGATACAACAGTTTTTAACTAACTTCTTCAAGAACACTTGTACATCTATTAAATTGAAATTATTTAATTTAAACATATGTGATTTAAATATTGTTTATATTAGATTATCATTTTGAATTAACTTGAAAATGGCCTTTAAAGGTTGAAACATGTTGTTAAAATAAAATAATGTTTGTCAAGGATACTCAGTTAGTTATTTTAACTTTACTTTATATAACAGTAATCCTTAAAGGTGAACTATATAGATCATATATATATATATATATATATATGTGTGTGTGTGTGTGTGTGTGTGTGTGTGTGTGTGTGGTGTGTGTGTCTGTGAACACGACAACCAGTGGTGTAGTGGAGCCGGAGCGGTCCGGAGCGCCGCTCCGGCACAGCTTTTAGAGCCGGAGCGGCGCTCCGGCACAGTTCGTACAGCCGAAACTCAGATTTTTATACTTGTACTTTGCCTTTTTAGAGAGTGTAGTAGGTAAGCGAGTCGCTCGCATCATTTCGTTATCAACACGCAATATTCGAGGCAATTTTAGGCGTTTTACATTAACCCTAACCTAATGACATCGTAACACCAGAATAAGACACTAGGGCTTACTTTAAGACCATACATCTTTTTATAATATCTAGTTTTTTAATTCGAAAATACAGTATTATTTATTTTTACAACAAACTTGAGGCTCATTAAGAACTGGTGAGATTATTTTGTATTTTCAGACTTCAACCATTTAAATCCTGTTCATTTTAATCTCCATCTAAGATATTTATTTCAACACACCCTCTTTCTACAGAACAGCCTTTAATTTCAATGGCTATAAAATAAAATTTGAGGATTTTCCTTCGTATTATGTAGTGGGTAACTCATCTACAAATACGTTCTTCTTCCTTGACCTGCACTCGCCAGTTTGGGTTGAAAAAGAAAGCGAACCCTTACTAAAAAGGGACCGTTTGCCTTCGACTGCAATACTTACAATACTGCAATACTACATGAATACAACAGATACCCCAGGAGCATCACGAGTCGCTTTATCAAAATTAAACTTCGGTTTATGTATTTTTTTTTAAACAGATAAGTTCATTGTACACAATTCTAAGCGTTTAACCACGCAATGGCCTTCCTGAGGAACTTGCAGACTTTGACTACCCATTACCCTCCCTCCAAAGAGTAATGGCTTTCCTGGGAAGGACCGCTCCGGCACAGCTTTTTTTAGCACTACACCACTGACGACAACTCTTGTAAAAATGGTCCGATTGAGACCAAATTTGGTAGAGACGTGTATTCCTACAAATGTTTGGACGAGTTCGTAAACCAGACATATCGGACAATGGGAACGGGTAGTTTGGGGGGGTTTTGTACCCCAAAATGGAGTTTTTTGCGTTTTTCACCTGTAATTTTTAAAATTTTCTAATTTTATATTTCACCATTGGAATCAGCTTAAAAAACTACACAATTAAGTTCCTTAAAGTTTTTTTCTATCTACAACGGTTACCGAGATATTAAAAAATCTAAACACAGTACATTGTATTGTGGGGCTCCAATGTTAATCTTAATAATCTGTAAGGGAAAAATTAATATTTCCTATATTAATCAATATTTTTGGATAAAACTTGATATTTAGCTTCATGTGGTTGGGATCTATTCATTTATGCTTAAAAATCATTGTTTATGTGTTTATCATGGCAGCAAACCTGCATACTCTTTTCCCATGTTAATCGTATAGGAAAAAAGGCAAAGTTCTTTATTTATGGACAGATGTTGATGAAAGTTGGTATAAATGTTAAAAATAAAAATTGTTTATGGTAGAAATGCCTACTTTCAGTGTTCCTTACAGCAGCCAACCTGCACACTCTTTCCCATGTTAATCTTATGGAGGATAGGCAAATAATTCTCATGTTTATTGACAGATTTTTATAAAACTTGTCAAATATTATTATTATTATTATTATATTATTGATTTGGAAATTCGCTGAGTACGCAGGTCTGCTGCGACGGGGGTATTGTCCTTTTAAATTTCGTTTCTTTTCTTCAGTTTTAATTAAATCATCTTACAAAATTACTACATATTATTGTTAATCAAATAGCTAATAATCCTCAGATAATTAGTGCTTGTTTGTACTGGTTAAAGTTATTTTTAGAAATCAAGGATTTTTTAAATTTAGACCAATTGTTGTCAAAACAATAGATTATGAAATATGTTTTATTTCCATCTATTATCAACTTACAGAAGGTGACACATTCATGTACATTTGTTCTTATATGGAACCTAAATCATCTGCTAGAGATTTTACTGTTACAGTATGTTTAACTTATCAAAAAACTTGTGGATAGTTAATGCATATGTTTAATTTATTTTCTTTCAGTATAAGCTAACTACAGTACGGTGCGGTATTATAACTTTACACTAAATATTTAATTAAACTATATCCTTTGTGTTTTACAAATTTGTTTTATTACGTTTACTGAAAGTAGGCACTATGAAATCCAGTTTGTGTATTGAATAATGGTAAATAATATTAGGTAACAAACGATTCAAAAATTGTAGTGCTTTAATTCACCTTAGGATCATAAACTTTCCATCCTTCGACATGGGACACACACTGTACGTCTCAAAGCAAATTGCTGTCTCCCATGAAATGATTCATTGAAGAAGATTAAATAGTTTGGTTCACACACAACAGAGAGTATGTGAGTCTATGCGATAACTACCATGTAACATCGCTCTCACCAACCGTTCTTACAATGTAATTCTAAGGAATCTACATGAGATTGCCAATCACTAATCAAAGCGAATGTGATGCATTCTCTTCTTTTCAAAATTCTTATGTAATACAATACGTGATTTAATAGTTAATTTGACATACACTCATCTCATCATTGAGCCCATAAGGAAGAGATACCCATCCACTGTAACACAAAGTCGTCTTGTTCACTTTGCTCAGTCTGGTTTTAAACTGCACCTCGTTTGTTCCCACTTCATCACATGAACCGATGCTGAGTAGTTTAGTCTTGTAGGGGCCCTGTAAACTTTAATCTTATAAAATTGAAATATTATGTATCGTTATCATATATGGAAAAAGCCAATAAAGGGTGCTGAAATATTTAAAAAATTTGAACAATACAAGTAAACTGCTACAAATCTATTACATACAAAATAAAACTTACAGACTGCTTCATTTGGCCAAAACAGGTATACATCCAAAATATCAACAGAATTAAAGTCAAAAAGTACATAATCATTTTACTGCATTCAACATCTAAATGAGGTAAAAGAGGAATAATAATTCATATCAATGTAAATTCAGTAGGACTGATACCATCAAAGCAATTATAGAGATAATAATTTAAGTGATACTGTCCAGTGTTATTCACAGGAAAATCTCCATTTAATAATATGATGATACACAAAACCACAATAATGAAAAAACTGTATTGGTTCTGAAAGGATGGGATATTTATAGTATAACTACACATGCACACATACACACACACACACACACACACACACACACCTAGCAGTAAACCTGTCCTTTGTACGGGTTGCACAATTATTCAGTTTAAAGAAGAAAGATTATCATACGAAAATGTAAAGCTGAAATCCTAAACAAATCAGTTCAAAGAAAATAAATTAATACCCAGCTTTATTATTTAGCATTTCTTTACAATTAAATAGATTAGATAAAAAAAGTAAAGTTCCGTGTAACCTTCTGGCCAAGGTCTAATGTTAGAGTTTTCAGGTCGCACTACTGCCTCTAACGTGACCTAACGACTACTTATGTAGCCGGGAACAACGGCTTAACATGCCTTCCGAAGCACGGTGGCAGTCTGAGAAATTAAATTTCATGTGTCATGACCGGGAATTGAACCCGGGTTTTTCGGGTGGTAGGCCAGTACTCTACCCACTCAGCTATGACTGCCACAATAGATTAGATCATTTATACCATTATTAAAATTAGTTACTGCATACCTTAAAATCTCTTTTTAATATAGTATGATTTCCAAATGGGTTTAAAATCAATGACCAATATAAGCTAACTTCTTTCTATTAAATCATTAAACTACAAAGACAGCTAAGATTATTAACAGTAGGTGATTCATTGATAATAGAAAGCAAAGTGTAACTAATATCGCGTAAAAAGTGGGTTTTTAAATGTTCATTATTTACTTTTCAAGGGGTGGCGGATAATTTCAAGCATTGATAAACGATAAACCTTCTCTGGAATGTAGAGAATGCATGAAATAAGTTTCATTTTTATTAGTTCTCCCTTTTTTCAGAGAAGACGCATTAAATGCCTCCTGGAGCGTCACAGACAAACAGATGGGCCAACAGACTTACAGATAGACAGACACAAATTTAGATAAGACTTGTTTCAACTCCTCTAACACACGAAACGTAGATATAATTAAAAATGAATAAATCTGAGCTATGTACAGACAAAAATTTAATTTTATTTTATTTATATAGATATCAATGAACCACAATATTTAAATATTTTTACATTTTAAAGTTTTTAAATAGTGGTTTTATATACAATATATTATAAAAATAAGTTGGGAGGTGTAAATCATTAAATAAATAGTTCTTTCGTCAATATTAACATCTATAATATTATAAAGAAGAGGTGGTTTCTGTATGTTTGTTTGTGGGTTTGTGGGTTTGTTGTGGCAAGTGAACGCAAAAAATACTGAACCAAACAGTTTGAAATTTTACACAAAGACAGATCTTAAACTCATGCAACACATAGGCATACTCATTTCTTAAAATCCTTTCGGGCTACGCCCTGTGAACGTCCTAAGTTTCAATGTTTACATTTTTAGAAAATGAAATCATAAAATTACTTGAATGTCAACAGCTGTGAACACTAAAATTTGACAGTTCGAGAAGCAGAAGACATGGTTGCTGTAAATACCCTGGGATACAATGTTTACAGTTTTTAATGTCAACATCCGTTTACTTTATATTTTGACAGTTCGGGAAGAAAAAGAAATAAAGTTAATTTTTACACATAAACTGCTGGATCGAAATTAGTGAATTATTAGTTCGAAATAGTGGAATGGTAAATTTTTAATTTTCTCCCGATGCCTGCCTCTATTACGTTAATGCTTATCCTCTCCCAATATTTGACATATGTTACTTTGTCTTGTTTAGATATATACTTAGACACGTGTTTTGTCATTTTGTAAACAATAAAGAATTAATTATCAATAACTTAAATGTATCTGTAGAGCCTACACCTCTCAGCCTTTTTTACCCGTGCGAAGAACGGGTACTTTGGCTAGTTGTAAATACAAAGAAAATAATGATTCACCTGAAAGAGGAAAAGGAATACGGATGCTGTCTCTAAATATTAAATCCTACTTATGAAGACTTTGATTCCATCAACAAAAACAAAATTAATAGTAAACATATTAGATTAACATTTAATGAAAACGAATTTGATAACTTGGCCAGACATCCTAAGAAGGGGGAAGGTGTTCTAAACCAAGAAATGAAAACAGCCATTTTCTGGATATAAATAAAGACCAACTCTGATTCAAAATGGTGAGATATCTTAAAAATGTCATGCAATGTTGCTTCTGTAAGAACTATACTTGGATGTGAACCCAACTCAAACCATTGCAGGCACTGCAATGAGTTTAAACCCTAGCACATGTGTTGGGAACATGTAAACATGGTGAAATCCTCATAAACGCCAGGCACGATGATGTGAGATCAATACTGGTTAATGAACTAAGGAAAACGGGCCTTGAGGTCTTTGATTAGGTTCATTTCACTGCATATCAGACGAAGGGAGTACGAAAAAAGTTGACATCCTAGCCATTGATCAAGACAGAACGGTGGGTTGAATCATTGACCCAACAGACTAACAAAAAGGTTCGAAGAGTCTGAGGATCAAGGAGAAAAAGTGGACATAGAAAAAACCGTTTATGAACCTACCATATCATATTTTGAATCAAAATATAATATCAAAAGTTTCAAGTGTCATGGCCGGGAGTGATGTTTGGTTCAAGACATTGACCAATTGATAAATCTCGTATAGAAAGTCCATAGACAAAATATTGGTTTTAAACATTTCAAATAATTCTATATATAGTTCGTTAGGTTTCATCTGAGCCTTGAGATGCGAGAGAGGGGAGGTAAAGTTACCGTGGTGGGGTGTATGTTTATGTTTTATTAAGATTTATTTTATTTCTTTGTCAGCCGGTAAGTAAAAATGTTTGTATATACTTTCCTGTGGGAAATTGGTTAAATCATGAATATGTCTGAAGGGAATGTTTTCAGTTCATCATATTTTCATGGTCATCAAAACAGTTTTTTTTTTAATCAAAAACCATTCCACATATTGTCATATTTTTAGTCATTTAAGACATAAGGCGAGAGAAAGAAACTTAATGGGGTACAAGAAACTGTATTGAAACCAACAATTACTTGAAACTGTGTAAATTATCTATGTGTTATTTTATGAGAAAATACCCCCGTCGCAGCAGACCTGCGTACTCAGCGAATTTCCAAATCAATAATATATTAATAATATTATATATCAAGTTTTAGCAATATCTGTCGATAAATATATGAGATAGTTATTTATTGCCTATTCTCCATATGATTAACATGGAAAAATAGTATGCAGTTTGGCTGCCATGATAAATACATAACAACTCGTAAGACTTTTAAGCCTAAATGGATGGATCTGACCCACAAGAAGCTAAATATCAAGTTTCATCCAAAAATATTGATTGATAAGTGAAATATCAATTTTTCTTTATCCTCCATAGGATTAACATAGGAGCCCCAAAATACAACGTACTGTGTTTAGATTTGTTAATATCTTGGTAACCGTTTTTCAAGATTCAAGATGTTTATTTCAATAATGAAATAGTACAATATTGTCATAACAAACACATTATTATTAAATTGGAAAATCCTCACAAGCAGACTATGCGTCTGAGTGTGAGGATGAGCCGAACAGTCTCTCAGCTCATGGTTAATGAAAATAAACAACATTTATCTAGTGGCAGTCATAGCTGAGTGGGTAGAGTACTGGCCTACCACCCAAAAAACCCGGGTTCAATTCCCGGTCATGACACATGAAATTTAATTTCTCAGACTGCCACCGTGCTTCGGAAGGCACGTTAAGCCGTTGGTCCCGGCTACATAAGTAGTTGTTAGGTCACGTTAGAGGCAGTAGTGCGACCTGAAAACTCTAACATCAGACCTTGGCCAGAAGGTTACACGAAACTTACTTATCTAGAATATTTTAGCGTCTAGAGGGGAAAAATATAATCCTATTGCTGCTATTAATGTGAAGAAAAAAATACAACGAACAGCGTAAAAGTGTGTCACCAGAACAAAAGGTAGCCAAATTGCAGAGGTGTAATATGAAAAGATTTTATATCTATTTTTCATATCTTTTCTATCATTGGAGATAGAGAAAAATCTTAACTACCTATAAAAAGGGACTAAATTGAGTAGTTTTTTAAGCTAATTTTAATGGTTGAAGATAAAATTTTTAAACTTTTTATATTACATATATGAAAAATGCAAAAAACCCAATTTTTTAGTACAAAACCCCCTAAACTACCTGTTCCGATTGATCGATATGTCTGGTTTACGAATTCGTCCAAGCAGGAATACACTTCTACCAAATTTGGTCTCGATTGGATCATTTTTACGAGAGTTATCGTGTTCACAGACACACATATATATACATTTAAAAAAACTTTTAATGACTATTGTTTTTGGTCTCTGGGCACCTAAAGAAGAAAAAATAATATGGTCCTAGGCTTAAATCTTGCCATATGAGACCTACGGTAATAGTTTCTTCCCTATGGGAAAATCGCTAAAAACAAATTGAAATGTTAATTCAGCATTTTTAAGAATACAACAGTTCTTCTGTGAAAATGTATGCATTTCTAATCGTAGATGTCACAGATCACCCACACTGATGTTTATTAAACGTGGGCCATTCTTAAAGATTAATCGCATCATCCATTCTTATTATCTTATCTTATAGATTCTTAATCATATCATTGATGTTTATAGTTAATCAGTCAAGTATTATTATATTTCAACGAAAATTTGTTCAGTATATACAGTAATACCATAGATGAACGGATAATAAAGTAGATAGTGCACGCCCATGTTAAGGATGAAGACGGTACCTCGTACCGCCAATTGACGTAGTAGATACTGCCATCCTCAGATAGCGCTAGTGTCGCAAATGACACTTAATGATACAAATGACACACCTGACGGCGTCACAGAAGCCTAGTTCACAGCTAGATCCGACAGATGGCAACACTTGTCCTGAGATTTTATCGTCTTCACTAAGTCCCATTAGGTGCCTCCTCTTCTTATAATCCGTTTCTCTCTGGCAATACCCTGTGGTAAATAGGTTAGATAAGTCTGAATGAAAAGTTTTCAATTCCTCTAAGCAGCTGTTCTCATAACCATATGACGTCACTTCCGTAACAGTTTTGTGTTCCAAAAATTGCTAACACACCCACCCGAACTTAGAGAGCATAGACATATCCATGACATAAATTAACAATGTATACAGTATTACTCGATTGAAAATGACTGGTTGGTCATGATTGACCACCTTATTATCTGCAAATGTATCGTGTTGGAAAAAGTAATAATCTTTTGAATTTTTACACGTTGTAACGTGAAAATTGGTTTGTGGGTTTTTAAGGTCCAACTAACAAAAGTGTATCCTCTGTTATGTCAAACACTAATTTTCCTTGTGAGAGAGCTTTCAGTGTTATTAAAATTCTATCACTCTCCGCTTAAACAATCTATTGTAGGTTGTCTTTACACCACGTCTCGCTTGATCTTCAGGTGGGGACTGAAAATCAACTGAAGTCAAAGTTTAACCATAGATGAACGGATCCGTTCCTCTCTGGTTTAACGTATTCCATCTTTCTCGAGCGAGAGAGAAAGGCTCCTTCATGTTCCTGAGACAAATCGTACTGTTGTGGAACTATGAGTAATAAGTTGGCATCATGACTACTGTCACTTTGTTTCAAAGTAATGGATTAGATTATTGAAATGACGACCGTGCATGGTTGGTATTTTGAGCCAAGAATGAATGAGAAACGAATGTAGAATGATTGTGGTACTATCTTGTAGTCTTGTTACTGACTAAGGCTGACATGCTCCTTAGACAGAACTGTTAATAAACAGCCCAACAGTCAATGGCATATTTAAGGGACCTACAATTTAACGTGGAATCCGAACCTGAATTATACTAGTTAGTAATTCATAATTAGATCAGTTATCTAATTATGAGGATGGTCTTTGCGGATTAACGTAATATTCAATAGTGCGGACGTTAATCTCAAAATCAGAATCATTTATTCGCCAAAAACATTACATAAATGTACAGGCTATAGTCATACAATATATTTCTTAAAATTAATTTCAGTCTTTTCTTATATTACAGCTGTGCTAGAGTAATAGCTATCAGTAATATTATACATGCTTATGGTAATATCAATGGTAACCGATCCCACAATTATAATATCAAATATTTATATAATAAGCCATTAAATAATAACTTTAAAACATTTAAAACTATCTACTTTAAACTTTAAATCTACACAAGAGGACACTACTCCCACCGACCACAACATTTTATTACAACAAAAAACCTCGCTCTAGCATTGTATGTTAATAGGGGAAAAGCCTATACATTTAGCCTACAGTAATGCTAGGTACTAACCAAGTAATGTAATAACTCCTGGTTGCAATTGGCCCACCACAAATAATTAAGAAAAAATAAATCATGGGGCATTCACATTCATAGGAGTTTGCCTGCTATACACGGTTTTTGTTGTACTTTTTGTTATGTTGATCCCTGTAGTAGGCGTATCAGAGGATTCATTGCATTTATGTACGTTTCTTCATATTACGCGATGGATTGTAAGACTTGGCGAAATCATTATAGCATCGCAAAGTTTACAGATTATTTGCGGCTTCAGAATAATTTTTCTGTTTACGTAATTCACGGCGTTGAAGAAATATTAAATGACAGTCGAGATCAAGAAGTAACTTGACACGTTCAGTCCGATATGGCGTTTCTTTCCGATTCCAACGTTACTGTTCCTAAGCAACCGTTGCATTTTGTCGCTGTTACACAGAGGAACCTCCCTCCCTCGATACAGTCGCAACGTACTCAAGAATCAAGAAATTTATTTGCCATTAAATATTAAGATACAATAGGCATCGTCAAATGTTAAGATAAAATATAAAGCTAAACATCAGTTGCAAAGAATATTCAAATATGCACACTTAAAATATTCATCCACATTGTAGAAAGCTTTGTTCTTAAGCCACTTGGCAATAACATCACAAAATTTGTTCTTTGGTAATAGTCTAACATCTAGTGGTAACTTGTTAAATATCAGAAGTTGCTGATATTTGTAGCTCTTGAAATATTTATCTAATCTAATATTAGGTTTAACAAGGTTTTCTCTATATCTTGTATTGTGATCATGTAAAGGCTTTGGTTACTGAAATCATTAATATTTCCTTTTATAAAAACAAGATTGCTGTAAATATATGTACAAGCAAGTGTCATAATATTGTAGTGAGGAAATATGAGTCTACATGAGTCTGTTGATTTCAGCCCAGCATTTACTCTGACAGCTTAATTGCCACATAAAATCTCTACCTGTTGAAGTTGAGTTACCCCAAAATCTCAAACCATAAGACATATGAGAATGGAACAGGCCAAAGTAAACTAAAAGCATTACATCTAAATTTACACAGGTTTTGAGTTTTCTTAGAAGACAAACAACACAAGACAGTTATTTTTTACACAGATTTTCAACATGCTCTTCCCATGAGAGCTTAGAGTCTAAATATATACCTAATAATTTCACAGGTTTAAAAAGGTCTTCATCTATATCTAAATTTTTCCTCAAGGAAAATAATATATGTAAAGTCATTATTTAAAAGTAAATTGTTGGCAGCATACCATTTGTGGGCTTCCTCTAAATATAAAAATTGCGTTTTGTCAAAACATTGTTTAAATTAAAATCAGAGTGTGTAAAGCGTAGTGTCATCCGCATAAAGTACAGATAAAGCAGAAACATTATAACTAAAGTCATTGATAAAGACTAAAAAAAGAAAAGGGCCAAGTACAGAGCCCTGTGGCACTCCGGCACAAATATCTGCATAATCTGAAAAATTATTACCTACACTTACAAGCTGTTTTTTATCACTAAGGTAACTTGCAATAAGTTTAAGCTCGATTTTTGAGACTCCATAAAATTTAAGTTTATCACAAATAGAATTTCATGAGATACTGTGTTAAATGCTTTGCTTAAATCTAAAAGGCTAGAGCATACCATTTGCTTATCTTCAAAACAATTCAGAGTATAATTTACAATGGTCTATAAAATACTCGGTTCCCACTCTATGAGATGTCTTTATTCTGTTTTCCAGATAAAACAACCATCCATAGCCATTCACACTTCCTTGGAAAACACCTATGATGAAAACTTAAGCCAGAGAGGAACGGATCGTTCATCTATCTCATCATCTTTCATCTACCCAGTGATACAAGGAACATCCATAGAGAACATTAAAACCTCATGGGTATTCACCTGGCTGCCTTAACTTCAGGCACGGAAAAACTTACTCGGTTGTTGTGATTTTCGATATGAAAACAATAACTTAACCTAAATCATCAACTTCAAACCCACAGTGTCACTTTCCGTCTATTTCTCTTCTCGCAGTTCTTTTATTTACTGACATAAATAATCCGGTATATGGACTTATTAGGAGTTTTACAAGTTTGGAGTTTTATTTGCTCTAGAATAATCTTTGATCTTTTCAATTGTAATCTAGCTAACTTTCTATGTTAAACTCACTTAGGCCGTAACAGTATATGATACGTGGTTTGTGAACAATTTAAATAATAAATATTTTATCCATCCATAGTAAGTAATCCTGTAAGATTTTCTACAATGAGTAACATCTACATTCAAGAACCTCCAACCAACGGCAAGGTATTCATTTATTTATTCATTATAAACGGAAATCGGAAATCTTCATATTCACTTAAAATATGACTTATTTTTAGGCTTCTCTAAATAAAAATGTAAAAATAATTTAATTCCTACAATTTTATTTGCAGATATGTTCAGCAGTACACTAATCACATTTATAATACATTGACATTGTGCATATTGTGAAAATGTTATGTCCTATGTAAATTAAAGCTCACACACGTTTGCATTTAGGAGATTTAGAAAGGCTCAACAGGACGTGAAACAAGAATAAATTCATGACAGGACATTATGTTGACAATATTTAATTTAATTTTTAGCCTACTGTTGAAATTTGGTTTCAGTTTGAAAATGACTAATATCAGTAAATTATTTTGAAGTCACGAGTTGTTTAACAGATCTGTTAATTGTAGTAGTAGATATGCCTGGTTATGATTTAATTATTTAGCATTTGAATTTTGATTTCCAGGTGTTGCTGAAAACATCTGTTGGAGATATCGATATTGAACTGTGGTCAAAGGAGACACCAAAAGCATGTCGCAACTTCATTCAGTTATGTCTTGAAGGCTACTACGATGGTACAATATTCCATAGAATTGTGAAGGGTTTTATTGCTCAAGGAGGGGATCCCTCTGGTACTGGAACTGGGGGTGAATCAATTTATGGAGAACCTTTTAAAGTAAGTCTTTCGTATTGTGCAAATATATTCTATGTGAGCTCAATTAAAAAAATTGTGTTCTTTTAAAATTGTGTTAGCTACGCTAAATGACTTCATTATAAAGTCAAACTGGATTCAAAGGGGGACATGACATAAAGAGGTTAGTAAAAATAAAGATGTTGACCTTTTAATTGATTTGAATAACATGGTGAACAGTAGATTTGCAATTAGTCAGTGAAATAACTTTTTTCTACATAGTTTCCACCATTGTTTAGACATTTTTCGTAACGAGAAACCAACTTTTCTATACCTTCTTCATAGAAAGATACCGTCATTGACAAGAGCCATTGCCAAACACTGTTTTCAATGCCGTCATTGCTGTCAAAGTGGCTCCCTGAAATCCCGCTTCATGTTCAAAAACAAGTGGTAATCATAAGGTGTAAGATCAGGGCTGTAGGGCGAATGGTCAAACTGCTCCCAACCAAACTCTTGAAGAAGGTTTCAAGTGACACCAGCTAAACTAAACATTCCAGTCTTTTGTTCTCAATTGCACATTAAAGTTTTCCCAGTTTTTCATAGTATCGTTCCGCATTTATCATGTTCCCTCTGGGCAGAAAATTAACAACCAGAATGCCCTTTCTGTTACAGAACACAGTCCATATGATTTTTCTTGTTGACAACGTTGTTTTGAAATTTTTGGGACGTTGGTTTTTTTGGAGATCGTGAGTTTCTCCACTCCATGGATTGTTATTTGGATTATTTTGTTATGATATGTCAGACCTACGATTGATTACCTGTAATAGTCCTGTTTAAGAATTTATCTCCTTCATCACTGTTACAGGTGAGAAGAGTCAATGCACTGCTAAGACGCTTCTTTTTGTGTTCATCTGTAAGCATTTTCAAAATCCAATGGGAACACAACTTGCGATGATTCAAGTGATCAACCTAAATCTCATGCAAAAGAGATTTTGAGATTTGTGGAAATTCATCGGAAAGCATTCCTATGGTGGAACGTCTGTTAACATGAATCTCATGCAAAAGAGATTTTGAGATTTGTGGAAATTCATCGGAAAGCATTCCTATGGTGGAACGTCTGTTACCATGAATTTTCTCATTGTGACTTTTTCAACCAATTCATCACTGACAAGAGATGGCTGCCCGTTGCGAGCTTCGCCATAAACATTGGTTCACCCATCATTAAATTGCTGAACCCATTTTCTTACTATACCATCACTGATTATGTTTTGTCCATAAACTTCTGAGAGTTGACGATTAATTTTAGCAGGCTTCACATTTCTTACATTTAAAAATTGTACTACAGATAAAAATTCACGATTGGTGAGATCAGAAATTGTGAACATTTTGAGTGAACACTAACAAATGTAAACACAACAGAACCTTGTTGGGATTGCGTCAGTTGTTCGACAATGAATGAAGGGAAACTAGAGCGCATGCGTGGAATATCGTCGCTAGCTCTGTAGTAGCGATATAACAAAACGTTACTTTCTTTCAAGCGAGGACAAGCCTCGTATTACCATGCCACTGTTATGAACCAGATCTAAAGTTTTCGTGGAAGAATTACTACCTACTTGTATTGTTACGTAAAATTAATATAAAATAAGATCTCTTGCGTTTTTTCAGGATGAAATTCATTCCCGGTTGCGGTTCAATAGAAGGGGTTTGGTCGCAATGGCCAATGCAGGCAAGGATGATAACGGATCTCAATTCTTCTTTACACTGGCACCCACTCCGGATCTTCAAAACAAACATACTATATTCGGGAAAGTCACTGGGGAGACTGTGTACAACATGATAAAGCTTGAAGATACCTTGGTTGATCAGGTCAGTATGATTCATTGAGCTGTTTACATTACTTCCACATTAAACTGACCCCTCCCCTATAAAACATATGTTTACCATTAATTACGATTGCCAATATACTGCTGAAGCATCTGATGACATATAGTGCTTTATGGAGTTAAGGTATATGTTGCAGTTAAGTTATACTGTACCTTTATTGTATTTGTTGAATCTGTTGCAATATATCAAAGCTAATGTAAGAACATTTCCTACAAATAGCTCTGTTCACAACCATTTTAAAAGACAAAATAGTTTATTAAGAGTTAACGATTGTAATTATCGAGCTACCATTAATTCCAATTTTTAAACAGGTATAAGAATCTTCAATTCTTTGCCTAAAAATATTAACCCTTACCGGGCGGCTGACGAGTTTTCTCGCGGCACAGTAGGGTCCCACGGCGCGGAAACCGAGTTTTTTCACTTTCAGCCATTTCGTCACATTTACTGCGCTGTAGTTCGCGAAACAACCAATAGAGTGCATGGTAATGTTGCTTTAACCTCTATGAACTCACAAAACCAATATGGCGGCTTTGATGGAATTTCTAGTGACTGAGATTAGATGTTATGCAACTTTGGCCTGTATTCTAGCGCTCCCGTACTGCTTTTGACGAGAAAATTAACGTGCCACTACGACCAGCTGTATTCACTGTTCCAATCGTTGTTTGTTGACATCCATTGACGTGTGATTATTTGTGTTGTGTTTGAGAAGTAAACAGATAATGTAGTGTGAATATTTGTGAATCTAAAAAATAAAATAAAAAGTGAAACATGGCTCATCCAGACGATCCGGAATTTGATGAGTTCGTGAATGGACTTATGACTGTTTTGAGGCTTATCATACGACGTGAAACTATGTTTAGTGGTAATGTACATAATATCTTTTTACTTTATTGACATGTTTCTTCTCACTGTTTTCATGTTTAGAATCAGTAATTTTTCATTTATGTAACCCTACAAGTTTTATTTCAAGCGCTCAGAATTTTTGGCAAAAATAACTTTTTTAGATATCTGAAAAATAGTGTTGAAATGTTGAATAAATAAAAATGAAGCATATTTCTGTTTTCTACTTTATTCAAGCTACCTAAATCCAAAAAGAACATTGGGAAAACATAATTTTGATTTTTTCAACCTAAATGAGCAGGGAGTGTGATTTTCAGTAGCGCTTTAAGGGTTAAATCGTTAGATGATATGAAATTTAAAATATGTTTCAGAAGTCTGCTGTTCAAAATCTGTGTATATGATGTGAAGGAATATGTTGACTATTTGTCTCACACCAATTAAAATTTAAATGTACTGTAATTTTTCTTATGTAGCCTGATTAATCATGTAAAATAATTATTGTATATCTATGTATCTTTATTGGAATTATTATTTATTTAATTGTTACTCATTGTTATTGTTATTAATTTATTTAATTAATTACCCATTGATTGTAAAATTAGCAATATCTTTATTGACAATACCATGCATGCAGTGTAATGTTTTGAAGGCAATAAAAGTTTGTCATTTGTGATTGATATGGCCTTAAAATTTTTTTAAATGGAATAAAAATATAAATACCCAAATTAACTGTGCAGAGCTCTGTAGGCTCTGTAATATATATCTGCAAAATATACTGTTAGACAATTTCTTTACTAATTGTAAAGGTAGTTAAGTGTGTATATACTTTCTTAGCCCTTTTCAGACGAATCGACAAAATTGAAGATTTGTGATCTATGTAGACAATTTATAAAAATGTATGGTAAATATTTAGAACACAGTATTCTACTATTTTATATCAAATCGATGTCAGACTTTCTTTTGCACTTTCTAACAACCTTTTAATAACGATTCTGTCCGCGGAAGTACCCAATTTTGACGTTTCGTACGATTTTAGACTGAAACATGGCGCTCTCAAACTAAAACGTCTAGCTAGGGGATCGGGGTTATGGGCAGGGAAAAAAATCACGCAAATACACTTATTTCACTCTCTAATAACATAATCTAAATATATAAAACAAAGTCGTGTTAGTTACGCTCATTATAACTTGAGAACGGCTGGACCGATTTTAATGATCTTTGATTTTTCGGATTCGTCTCTGCTCTGGTCATGCTTTAGGCATATTCAGTTTCCATAAATTCAATTATTTTCCATTTTATAGCGTTTTAAATTTCTAATGTTAATCTTATGGGAAATAAATTTGTTTACAAATGATCTACAATCAAAACATTTGATTTTTAAAGCTACAGCTGTTGTTTTACTTTCCATTAGCAATATGCTTTACTATCCAATGCCATCTGAATCATTCATTAATGTACAACTATAAAGTAAATGTGCACTGTACAAAATGAACAGATTTATTCATCACATTAATAAATTACGGTATTTGGGGATTATGTATTTATATTTTTTACTTCTGTCTGATTAAAAGTCACGTGTTTATAATTATGACGGCCAAATAAAAAATAATTACGGTGTTACGTTTGTTATAATAATTAGCTGTTGTATATCTTTCCTATAAGAGCCGTATATTACAGTTAGGTTTTGTTTGGTTTTAGGTTGGATTAGAAAAAATATGAATCAATCCACTCAGATTTATTTGTTTTGTGGTAATGTTATTAATATGTCTTATCGTTTCAGTATTGTTATTAAATATTCAACAACCCAGAATATCTAATTTTTTACAACAAAGTCGTAATGCTTTTTGACTTCAGAACATGGCCAATCTGAAAGTTGACACATATTTACTGTTAGGCGTTACAAAGTTTGCCGGGTCAGCTAGTTAAGAATAAAAACACCACAGAACACCATTTTTCCGACGTATTCTAATGTTTATGACCAAATAAGCCACTTTTCAAATATCCAGTCAACATTGTTTTCTGCAACATTCGAGGTTCTGAGCTGGGAGAAACGGGATATATTTGGGAATTAGGGATATTTTAGGGAATTTAGGATATAAAATTTTAATTTTAGGGAAAACGGGAGATACTTGTGATTTACAATTTTGAAATGGAATAGCTTGTTTGATTGGAAATCTTAGGCATAAGGTTAAGTTTATGTCAAAGATTTGTCATTCATTTTAAATTAATTAAACTTAATTTTATCAAACCGAATTAAAAATCAATTAGTTGGGAATGTTCTCAATCAAAGAAAATGACACAATGAATCATCTACTGAATTATACTATGTTTAATATTAGTTTGTCATTTGTCATTGTCAATTAGCTGATTATAAATTCATTAGTCCTTCAGCCCAAGGTAACTAGAAATATACAAAGAGGTATGACAAGTACAGAAATTACTTCTAACCAGTGACTTAAATGTTTATTTACACAAATAATTGAAGAATGTTTATTTCATAATTAGTTTGATTTCTTAAATATGAAAATTCTTCTTTTCTGTAATTGACGTGTTTAGATGTCGTAAAATGCCTAGTTGTTATGTGTTAGACTGTCAATTAAAATAAATGGGGTTTCTGCCATATCGTTCAAAAATAAAACTAATTGTAAAAGTTGTATGTCGGCGACCAATACTCCTTGAATTACATTGTAATAAACGGGATATTACCGACATAGAGTGCTCTGCGGAGTTAAGTTAGGTTTTTTTGATGGTATAAAATATTATTAACGAGATAAATATAAAAAAATAACCCAACTTAACTCCGCAGAACGCTGTATGTCGGCAATATCTCGTAAATTACGATGGAACACAATGTGTATTAGATGCTGACATACAGCGCTATGCGGAGTCATTCTTAAAGGAGTGTTTTTATTCATAATTATGTTATTAGAGAGTTAAATAAGTGTATTTGAGTGTTTTTTTCCCCGCCCAGAACCCCGATTCCCGCCGATCCCGTAACTAGACAGTATCATTTGAGAGTGTCATAATTCAGCCTAAAATCGTATGAAACGTCAAAATTGTGTTCTTCTGCGGACAAGAACTTTGTTAAAAGGCTATTAGAAAGTGCAAAAAGTAAGTCTAAGATCAATTTTATATAGATTGGAATGGTACTGTGTTCTAAATATTTACTAAATGGATCTCAAATGTAATAATTTTCCAAATAATTATATTTTTTGACTTTGTTATACTTAAAACTAATTCTATGACCTTGTTATTCTTACATATTCCTTGTTGGACTGCTTGAAAATGCTCAAGCAGGCTAAAAAGGTTTATGAAGTTTATTGAGTTTATCACTTAAAAACCCCTTTTCAGCAAATAACAATCGTTGAAGTTCATTTGATTGTGAAGCCACATTGATCATAAATATTCAAACAATAATTTTCATGCAAGAAAAAGTTTGTGATGAATTTTGATGGTAAAGAGGTTATGGATTTTTGTTGAACATTTCTATTTGAGTAAATCTGACCTGACTCCTCTACACATAATTGGAAAAAGGAGGTTTTGATAACATTTTCCCGTCTTTTTCCTTAATGATTTTAATAAAATGTAGTTGAAGAAAAGGATAAGTCATAGGCCTGAGCTATTTTTGGCCTGATTAATTTATAGTACACATATTACAGGTGTAAGTTGAATTTATATTATTAGGCCTACTGAGGATTTAGGTACATTATGTATCTTTTAGGATGATCGCCCGTTGTACGCACCTAAAATCACTGGAACGGAGGTTTTAAGTAACCCTTTCTCTGACATAGTACCAAGAACAACTAAAAAGAAAGAGAAAGATGAGAAGCAGGACAGAAAATCTAAAGTAACAGGAGTTAAGTAAGTTCGGTACATTTACTTATGAAGTGTGTTTTTATAGGTTCTGTGGTATAAAATTGAATTGTTTATGTTTTGATAATGGCATAATATAACTAATCTCAAGAGATTGTGATGGAACAAGGTCTATTTTAAAGAACAATTTGATTGACCAATTAAGTAAAACTTGAAGGTATACTAAGTTTTACGTAATTGGAATTCATCACAAATTGTAGGCTATTAATAAAAATTTTAGAATTATTTTGAAATATATTTTGTGGTATATATTTGTTTGTTGAAACTTTAATAGTGGCTGTACCATTATTGCCCCTTCTTCCTGAAAAAAATTCTTCTTGTTCTAAAAGGTTTCAAGTGTTTCAACTACATTGAAGTAGAACAGATTTGGTATTTTTTATGACAAAATTTATTACACTGAAACACTGTTGAATAGTGAAATCATATTTTTCTAAACTCAACTCCCAGATATTTTTTTGAGATTTAAAATACTTTGATGGTTGTAACTTTTCTTCAGAAATTACAACCTTTTGTCATTTGGTGAAGAGGCAGAAGAAGATGAAGAAGAGGCAACTGTAGTCTCAAAAAAGTTTGCTGGGAAAAGCAAGTCCACTCATGATTTACTCTCAGATCCGAAATTGAGCTCTACACCTGCTGTGCTGGAGGGTGATGTGCAAGCAGACGAGGAATCAAGCTCTAGTGAAGACTATGGTGACACAAAGTATGTGGTCAAAATTGTCCTCAACCTTAAGAGGAGGTTTAAGTTAGTCATCTGTTCATAGAACGGATAAAAATATGATAGTGATTGTAAGTTAACACGTTCACTGCTGAAAATATATTTATCGCTATGGTGTATGCTAAATTCAAACATTTCTTTACTGAATCAGTATGCTTACATGTTTATTATAACATGTAAAATAATTTTTTTCCAATATATGAATAAAAAATGCCAATTGGCGTTTGCAGCACACAGCATAAATATTGATTAAATGTGGAGAAAACGCATTAACAAGTCCGTTGCGGACCACTTGGATCCGAGTGTTAACATTTAGGATAAAATCAAGATGGTGGATCTGGCGATGTAGATTGTGCTGCCACCTGTTGGGATCTGAGAGAACTACGACCAGCTTTGTCATAGTATCTATAGTAGTAGTAGTATGTTATAGTAGTATAGTAGTGATTTGTTGCAGTATCTATTTCTGTATGGGTCACTTGGAATTTTCCTATTGGTTGATTTTAAACTACACTGGCTGCTCCGCACGAAGAACGGGGGTTTCGGTCGCCACAGCGAATGTATTAAATGGCATTTTAAGGAATAATATGAAAAAATCATGCTATAACGTAGTTTTTTTTATTGAAAAACAAAAATAAAATGAATTGTTTGAATACCAAAAATGATTATTAGTTACATAAAAAGCTTGTATAGTTAGCCAAAAAAATGTTCACTCATGATATTTGTGGAAACAGTCCCCCAGGCAAAAATCTGGTTTCCCCTCACAGCCTTCGTACATATATGTTGTGTCTTTTCTAATATTATTTCTCTTACAAATAACACAAGTTCTTCGCAGAGGTGCTTCGAAGAGAAAACTGGAGGTGGTTCTTCAGGTCTGAGTGGAGTCAAGAGGTAGTCGATAATGTTCTCTCTGAATTCTAAAAAGAAAAATTTCTTACCAATATGGTATTTGTTGTATAGAAGGTAAGAGTTAAGCAGGCTCATCTGTAGGATGTGTACAAAATGTTTTTGTACCGTCAAATGGTCTTGCGTTCACTTTGGTAATAACTCAAAAGCTGATCCTGCCTGTCAATTCCACTCATGTAGTCATTGTACCTGCTTATAGGCAGGGGTTTGAGCCTAATTATGTGGTAATTAGGTAATTAGGGGTTTGAGCTTCTCTTGCCCTATTTTGTTTTTTACACTTATCATTTCATTTTCGTATTGGTTTGAATTGTAAGTAACATCCCTGGAATCTCTCCACCTGCCAACCATGACGCCTTCATGATTTTTTGCAAATGATTCACCCTTTCTTCAGTTTCACGGCCATAACCTCCTTCGGATTGTCCAGTCTGTTCGAGCAAAAGGTACCAAACACTCTGCAAGTCCCTTCCCAAGCCTTTAAGATAACAGGTGCATGACAACTTTTTCTGTGAGTCCAACCCCAGATAATTGATCAAGAGCACCAGCAAAAACACAAAACTTTAAGGCGAGACCATTTGGCTCTTTAGAAAGTACAACTTAATCCTGTACTCGTGTCTTTTTTGCCTGACATATTGTCTGAAGACAAGCTGGCCCCTCCACAACACCATCGTCTGATCCAGTGAAAGTTCTTTGTTAGGTTCATTTACCCAAAGCATTTCTGCTGTTGAAGTGGTCTATAATTGGCCTAATTTTATGCAAACGATTAGTAGAGTCTGAATAATGTTTTGCAAAGTGTAAACATCTTAAAATTAATAAAAATATACATGTATCTCTTGACATGTATTCTCCAAAACATGTTTTCTACAGTTTGCCTGCTCTCCAATAGTGCTGAATTTGAGGCTATTTTCACAATTCCTGTATGAAGAAAAAGTCCCAAAAAGGTTTTGAATTCAGTCAAATTTAGATCTCTCCAATGATTTATGCGAGAATTTTCAC
Source organism: Nephotettix cincticeps (assembly GCA_023375725.1). Classification (NCBI taxonomy): domain Eukaryota; kingdom Metazoa; phylum Arthropoda; class Insecta; order Hemiptera; family Cicadellidae; genus Nephotettix; species Nephotettix cincticeps. Next base: position 23,610,593 of record CM041786.1, on the reverse strand, counting down.
CGTGGGATGAATTTAGAAACACCTCCTCTGCATTTGCATTTGTTTCTGTAATTACAGATTGGAGAAACGTGTCATCAACTAAAAGATTGGAATAGTCTATGGAATTGTTATCTCCAGGAATAGGATTATGTAATTCAGGAAGTTTGCTAAACAAAAATGTTTTCATTACAGCTTGATCATTCCAAGTTAGCTGTTGACGATTGGGATCTCGTCTAGGAACTGTGGATGGAACATCATTTTGGATAGTAACATTTGGACTTGACTGAGTACTCACTGATAAAAAATATATTGGTCCTCAGCTTCTACTGGCAAGCTCAATATCACTACTTGATTCATCATCACTGGGTCAAAAACTGGATCTACTGCTAAAACACTCAATGGCAGGGTCATCCGGGTCAGAATCGTACATCCGATCGATTACACTAACTGCAAGATTATTCTCATCTCTCTGTCTTTTTCTAGGATTTTTTTCCATTTCTAATTCACTACTATAAACGAGAAAAAAATGAAAGCACAGGTAAATTAAATAACCTCTAAACAACACTTTACACTCGCAAGAACTCCCTCCAACTGAGCACTGCCTACAGGAGGGGATGCAAAATGGCGTAAGGACCAAGAGAGCACGAAATGCCAAATGGCATTTGCAGCACGGGTCGTTGCGCTCTTTTAGGCCAAATGGGGTTTGCTGCAGTGAACGTGATAATGGTCATTTTTGTGGTAAAAAATTGTTTTGTTTTTACAAACCGAACAGTTTTCACACAAAATAAAAAGCTTTTGCTTATTCACTAATCTCACTAGATAAATGTACAGTAGAAACTCTCATAACCAGCCTCGTTTTTCCTGGTCCTCGGAATATCTGGCCACTTCCTAGAAGAGATATAAAAAAGTATTTCCCACAACTTATCGGCTTCACGGTTTTTAGAGATTACTACTGTACTCACTTAAGCTACTGTACTAGTTTAAAGGCCGGATTTCACCAAAATCACCAACCTAAAAAGAAAACCTATAGAGGTTATCCTATAAGATTTTCAGTTATGGCATATCTCTAGTTATTTCATCAGTGATAGTGTTAAACTGTTAGTGATCAAGAACCAAGCATTATTTTTAGCTATGCTGGAAATAGCGTCTGTATTTTTTTGCATTCAACCTATTGAGTGTGTCTAAACTAAACCAGAATGTGGCAACAGTCAAACAAATGCTTGAACGCAATCGAACATATCGACATATACAAACCTGTGGCAAAAATACCTGTTGCATGAACCAAATGTGGGAAAAAGCATGGTTAATAACTGACATTGAAATGAAGAAACTGACTTTTGTAAAGAGTTAGAGATTGAAAAGGTTACGGTATATCCGAGCGATGATACTCAACAAAACTTTCGAGGTAATTGATGACCCTTTGTTTTGATTTTTTAAATGTGTGTATTCTTCCAATAACACTCACAGAAGAGACGTAAACCTTAATTATGACTATATTTATCAACTGAATATTTTTATTAGGTATTAGGTAGGCTGTAAATTATCATTTTAAAAATAGGTTTGTTTATCCAGCCAAGAGCTCCGGATATTAGGTGTCCTACTGAACATATGATACTCATAACACGTTAACTGCGGCGCGGTCGCCAGCGTCCACAACGAGCCTGCCCCCAGACGCTGCGTTATCGCTGGTGCCCTCTTGTCGTGTGGCAACTAAAACTGTTAGTGTGAGCCTAGCTCTTGCCGGAGAACTGTTGTCGGTTAGCGTGTTGATAAGTGACTATGCTATAACGTGGTGGTGTCAGTTTTCGGTTCGCTAACTCTGATTTCTGTTCAACAGGGTTTGAGAATTTTTCCTTCAAATTCAACTCCTTGGGGTAAACAGTTTATAATTACTATGTACTAAATTATTCCTTTGATGTCAATAAACTATAATTATAACTATTCCTCGTTTTGAGATTGTGTGCTGAATGTTTTTAGTGCCAAATAGCAACCACTGTCCTCGGGAGTGGCGACAGTATATTTTGAGTTGTTCTGAGTCCTTTGTAATTAATTATTCTGTGTTCTATGCTATTTATTTAGATTATTTTGTTATTTTTATACTAATAGGTTATAATAACCACTACACCTTGGACGCTGAGAGGCTGATACCGACCGCTCAAAAATGACGTCATTTTTGGTGAACAGGATGGACGTTGATCAATGAGAACAGCGTTTTCATACTTCCTACTTCATATAAATTAAAGTTTTTCTACCTTCAATGGTTACTGAGGTGTTGAAATGTCTAAATATAGTACGTTGTATTTTGGAGCTACAATGTTAATCTTATAGAGGATAAGGATATTTTACTTATTAACAGATATTTTTGGATGGAACTTGGTATTTAGCTTCATGTGTTTGAGATCCATCCATTTATGCTTGAAAATCAAAGTTTATGTGTTTATCATGGCAGCTAACCTGCATACTCTTTCCCATGTTAATCATTCAGAAAACAGGCAAACTGCTTTATCGAAATTGTTTATGGTAAAAATTCCTACTTTGAGTGTCCATCACAGCAGTAAACCGGCATATTTATTGCACATGTTAATCTTATGGAGAATAGGCAAGCTTTTTTATTATTTATCGACAGATATTGATCAAACTTGTCATATTATTGATTTGGTAATTCGATGAGTACGCAGGGCTGAAGAAAATATGGTACACATATTGTCTATATGGACCAGAAGTATGTCTGATAGATAGTAATGGTAATGGGTCCAGATTTGAACCTAACAGGATTTGATCTGGAAATCTTTAGTTTTGAAATGTTAATGGAATTTGATGCAAACATGTAAGACTATGTTCGAGTCTGGAAACCAGGCATATGCTTTAAGAAAATACTTTAGCCTACATTAAGAAAAAAAGAGATTTTTTATAAAAAAAAGTATTTTTAAGTTTGCTTTAACATTTAAAAAAAACTCTTAGTTCTGTTAAAACCAGCTTAGAAAGTAAAAAATATGGTATTATTATGATATTTGCTCTAAGTCTAATCTAATCTAATCAAACAATAAATTTGTTAATCTCTAATTTGGGTAATCATAATTAGTTAATACAATATGTTGCCCTGTGGAGGAACAGTATTAGTTTTATTGGGAGCAACAATATATTTATTTGTATATCCCTTGTTCTTAAAAACTTGATAAAACTGAAGAAGTAGCTTTACGTAATTAAGATCTAATGATGTGGAAGCAGAAAAATAGTAGAAAAATTGGCAGAAAAATATTTGCTGGTAATTTAAATAGCAGCAAATATTTTTGGTTGTATATAGTTTATTTACATTAGAGCAAGTGTTTCATAAGCATTGAAATTAAATGAAAAATTCTTTATATAAACAGGCAAAGTTAGGGCCACATGGTCGTTTCTTACACTTATTAGCGTTGCGTAAGCGTTGCTGCTTACTCTAAAAACCAATAGACTCCTCCTCACACTTAGACTTATTACTTATTTGTATGAACTTACTTATTATGAAAATGAACGTTTTGAATCTTTGTATGAATTGATTACTTAGACTTAGTATCTTGCTTTTTCTAGTTGTTATTCATGATATTTATACATTATACCACACACAATGTAATCCTCATTGCAACCAAAATGAATATACAGAATTGTTATCTGGGGATAAAATTGTAACTTTTCTATAACAATATAACTCATGATGAAAGCTCAATTATTCTTTATAGCATCACAAATGATTATCATTACAATGGATACTTGATGAGTATGCTGTAATAGGTGTAGCAGCATCAGTTTGATAAAATTTCAAGTCATATTTTAAAAACATAATAAATTTGATCTTAATTTACAGAGAGAGAATAGACAGAATCAAAAGTAAATTGTTAAAAAAGAAGGATAAAGAAACAGTTGAAGTCAAAAAAGAATCCGATGATCAAGAAGAAGAAGGAGAGTATGAATTTGGAAAAGAAAGAAAAGAAGAGCGCAGAAAGGAAGCGTAAGTTTTTTATGTTTATACACAAACTTCTATTATTTTTGTTGATTCAATTATTGTGACTTAGGATGTGGTATTTTACAATGTATGAATAAGAATGAATTTTCATATGAATATTAACCCCTGCTTTTTTAATGGCTGCTTATTGCCATGGTATTTAGCTACAAAAAAAGTTGGTCTTATGAGGCAATATAGTTGTTGGGCATGAGCATATTATTTTAACCATAGAAGTGGTAAAGCCGTAATTCACGACACATTTACAAATTCAATAAGTGGTAGGTTGAGGCATCTGTCGTCAATTTCACCAATTTCAATGACCCCAATCAATCATTATATTTATCTTAATAATATACAATTTACAACAGCAAGGTTACAACAGCGCAAAAACCCATAAAGGTTTGTCTGCACTCAAACAGGTTAACAAAACTTGGATGCTACAAACATATTAAAAAAGAATCAGAGTCCACACGGATTTTCTTGGGTTCTTCTCTGTCTCAACTAAACAATAAGAGTATTAAAAATACATAATTTATTCTATCAAAATAATCCTTTTTTTCAGCAATATTTAATTACTACTAAAACACAAATATAAACAATACTTCTAAAATGCTATGTAGAAATTCCAGACCACACTCTCAATAATAAATAATAGGTTCAATAAAAACAAACTCTGAAAAACATGCATAAGCCACATACCATTATGCCCATGCATTTAAATTACAAAATAACGTGATATCCCTTAAATTTCATAATACATCACTAAAATTTGAAAAAAATATCAAAATGTATTAAAAGCATACTCTAGCGGCAGGACAGTGAACTGTATCAACAATTTCTGTATCAGCTCCCAGAGAGCAACACAGTCATGAAGGCAATGGTTTCTATGCGTTTCTATGGTTCTACCTTCATAGAAACCATTGTCATGACTGTGTTACTCTCTGGGAGCTGATACAGAAATTGTTGATACAGTTCACTGTCCTGCCGCTGGAGTATGCTTTTATAGCCAAATAAGCGCTTTCTTAGACGACGTTCCTTCGCGGTTTTTTGGACTAAACACTTGTACTGATGAGTGCAATGTTCTTGATGGTGCAAACGTTTTACAATACAAAATAAAATAATACTTTCGCTGGACATGGGGTTTTAAATGAAGGAGAATGGACAGTATCAATAATTGTAGTTGTAATTGTATGTGAAAACTTAAAATACTCGATAGGTAATGAGAGACAAAGAGGTGAGGTGGCTGGTAGGAAGAGCCGTGGGCGGAGGCAGAATGAATATTAAACAGGTAGCTTATCAGTTGAGAGCGATAAGGAGCTGATTGGACAATAGGACATCAAAATAATGTCTGAAGATAAAGTGGGCATGATTTCTGTGGCTGTGGTGTTTGGCATTACTGTTAAAAAATAAGATATAGTTTTGTTGAATTATTAAAAAATATTTATTTTAAAGCTCAAACTTCTTTTTCTACATATTAAACAATAATTGTTATAACATTTAACGTGATATTAAACACTCACTGTTTTTACTTCATGAAGCTATAAGGGATAACTTTCAATTCTATCAAGAAGAATTTGATTTTTATATTTATTATTGATAGAATTATGATCCTATTTATGTCCCATAACAGAATAACGGTCCAAAATTAGATTTACCACTCAAGACAAAGAATATTCCTTAAAACTTTGTAGTGGAAGTGGTCCAAACTTGAATTAGTGTATTGATTGAAATGATGAGCTCTTAAATAGAAGCTGCAGATGCTAGGCCCCATAAACGATCAATATTAATTTGCAATATTTCACATGGCTCAAAATTATTGAATGTGTCTGGGCAAGATTGAAGTAAAAAATTAGACTGTGCAATATATTGAGCGAATAAATAAGTTTTGAAATATATATCACAATCTCCAATATATTGAATCGTTTATGTATAGTATTGTGCAATATCCTGTCAGTCTGCCAGTTTATTTGCTGAAAGTAGGGTAGTTTTTGTGTGTTTTTTTGAATTCTTTAGTGAACATGACAAGTGTAGATTATAAGAAGTTTTACTGGAAGTGAATGAAGTGTAGCATTCTTTTTTATGTTTTAAACCCTAGAACTGGCAAAGTCGTAATTCACGACGCATTTACAAATTCAATAAGAAGTGGCAGGTGGAGGCATCTGCTGTCAATTTAGTAAATTTGATAGACACCATCGCTTTTGTAACTGTGTTGCCCTCTAGGACACATGTACCGGCTCACATAGTTCACTAAACTGCCACTAGGGTATGTCTTATAGCCAAGTAAGCGTTTTATACCAATGCATGGAGGCTGAATTGGTTAGAGCGCTACTTTGATGAGTGTAACGTTCTAGTCATTCGGAAGTCCTTGGGTTTGAATTAAATTTGGCTTGCAAATGTGTGTTATAGTGGTATTATTAAATCAGCTAAAAAAAGTAAAAACTGTTAATGATATGATTTTAAAATTCAAAAACAAAGTGTAAGCTGTATCGGACATTATGAGAAAGGAGCTTAGTTGAATAATAGCAAAGCTAAAGTAAACAAAATACCTAATATGGTGTTGTATTTAAAAACTATATTGGGTTCCCTGAATATTCCTATCAACTTCTAAACTGCAAGTGATAAACTAATTTTCTATAATCTTGCAGTGAGAAACTGAAACAGGAATATAACTTGTTGAAAAAAGATCTTCAGTCAAAAGCAAAGGATGGTGACAAGGAGAAAGTGAGAGCAAAATCTCCATCGAGAACTGACAAGGCATCTAGCGTTAAAAGTGAATATGACAAAGAAATGGAAGAATACAAAGTGAAACAATCACAGATTCCTAAGAAAGGTTTGCAATTTATTTTTTTTATTTGCCACATCTCAAAAATTAATTTTAAGCTATAATTAACATGGTTATGCTGCTGTAAACGCATATGTGCAATTTTTCTTAGATCTCCTATAGCAAGAAGTAAGTGTTTTGAACACTCAACAATTGTATGCATTTTGAATAATTGTTAACATCATACGAATAAAGTATTTATCACCTATTTACAGACCTAATGTAGTTATGCCAATTTTCTCTCCTCTCAATAATAACTAGAGAAATGAGGATGAAGATTTTCTGTGACCAGGGTTAAAGTACAATAAACTCTCTCATATTCGGACTAATTTGGCGCCGGACCATCCGGATAGTTCCAGAATCCAGAAATGAGAGGGAAATAAAGCATCCCCATTCCCCATAATAAAAAAACTATTAAATAGTAATATGTTAAGGTTATCGTTCTCGACAAAAACTGGTTTGCTTATGACCACTTATTTTAATTATATTCTGATGAAACAAACCTTTGTCCTTCTAAAGTGAAAGAATGCATTCATCAAACCGAAGCTGCGAAATAATTTTGTTACGGTATCATTTCAGTTATCAATAAAATTCATCACGATATAATTTTGAAATACAAAGCATTAGGTCATTGATTCAAACATTGAGTATTGGGAATCGGTTGGATATCATCATTCCGCGTAAACTACTCTTTCGGTACCTTATATCCTTTAAACGAAGATCTGAAGTTCACGAGAAAAACTTTCGATTTTGCTGTAATATCTCATTTTGTGACAAGATTTTAAGCAAACAATTAACTTCTTGATTTTGAATTCTAACAATTGTTATTTAGCTATTCTATTCTATTATAACAGACTTTTTGTCATCACATCCCCAAAATTTACCATATTAAATAGAATAAATGTGTTATCAGTTGGGGTGGGGAAATCTATTGCTTTATGAGTTTGTGACCTTGCACCACAGAGGCCCGTTACTAACTGGGTTATCTATCATTGGCCCCCTAGAGTATTTTTAAATTTTTGCATTCTTTTAAAGTTGCGTTCGGATATGAGAGATCCGGATAAGAGAGTGGTTATTGTATGTGGAGTTAAGCATATATTATGGGTAATAACTAGGTTAAGTCATTGATAAAAGTATTTTATTAGCAAGAAATTTATACTAATTAACCGACACTACATAAAAATTCGTAGTTTTGCTAACTTCAGAAAATAGTAGATTGAATTTTTCAGTGAAAGACTGTAAATAACTATTGAATACTTGAGTAGATGAAGGTGTAAACCTTTATTTTAAAATTTGAAAGTAATAAGCGAGATACAATTTTTTTTTACTTACCATTATTAGGGGTAGGGTTTTATGACTCCTTTATAAATATGTTGTTATTTTTTTATAATAAAAAATCCTGAACTCCCCATTACTTGACCTAGGTCAGTGCAGTGCAATTAAAGACCTGCGACTAAGCTTGTGTTAGTCACATAGTAGGCTAGCAAGAGATGATCTGACAGTTGTTGTCCGTCATTGAATTTAAACCATACATTTAGGACATATTTGGCCAGTGTGTAATTCCTAAACTATTGCTTTAGATAAGACTCATATTAAGACAATGTACTCTCTACCAATTTCAGTACATTAAACTAATCTAAAGTTCTTTATCAAGTACCAAATATAAGTACTCTGTACCAATTAGTACCAAATGCTATTTTTTAGCTGATTTCAATAGCGCTAATGGAAATTAGATTGCTGAATTAAAAAAAGTTATATATACATAAGGGTAGCAGACATAATATCTCTTCAGATTCAGCAATATTTGAAAAGGCATTGTTAGAAATGTTTGAAACAGAGATGCAAATACATGAAAGATCAATTACATTTTTCAGTAGAAAAACTGCAAAAATATTTTACATACAATATATTTCTTGGAACACCTTAGATAGACTTTAACCTGGTAAATTTTGAAAACAGTTTAATTTGATTTGACCAGGAGCATCCAGGGAAGCACTGACTCTGTCTTTGTTGGAGAAGTTCAAGAATAAACTAACCTCAGCAAAACAGAAGGTCTCTGAATCGGGAGAAAAGGAGAGTAAAGAAGAAGAAGGTGAAGATGAAGATGAGACTTGGTTAGTATTTGTCCAGTGCAGAATTCAAGAAAGGAAAGAATGTTAAAATAATTTCAGAATTTAATCTGCATCTTATTATGAACTCTATCCAAATTTAAATCAAATCCATAAAACCTCAATTCTAATTAAAATCTTAGTATGCTAAAAAGAAATTTTGTTTATTGCTTATAATTATATTTTTGGTGTTTTAATGTTTTATGTTTTTCACTTTTATCCTCCTATATATGAAAAATATTATTTTTGTCATTACCAAAGGATATGGATTTGTGAATGAATATTTTCGGACAGATATCCATCTCTATCAAACTTTTTGCGGGAACTTCTTCCTTTCCCCACAAAAAGTTTGATTGACGTTCTAGATAAAGTTTGAAGAAGTTTTATTTATTTAGTTGCCTAAACACTAATTGTGAATGTTATTTATGCTATTTAAATTTTCTGTTGCCTTTCTTTTTTTGTAGTTAATTATGCCAAATAATTAATTCATCCTTAATCTGGATGATCTGAAACTATACTGAATATATACCATTATAGGTGAATAGCACCTGCAATATTAGTGTTGCAGACTCCATGTAACCTTTGTACAAAAACATAGCCACGAAATATCGCGAGTGTTTAACGTTTAAAATTTTATTTTTAATTTTATTAAAAGTTAAGAAGTTATTATTATTTGTTTTAGATAGGAAATAAAACACTTTTCTGATGTCAAAACAACCTTCTTCCTTCTACAACCACTCATAACCACAAATTCAGTATGCTCTTTGACCATAAAATAATTCTGAAACACACAACCACTGTACATCTAACCTCAAACACCTACACTTTGACAGTTCAGTAATTTTAAAATTCATAATGGCGTTATTTATTATTGGACATATTTTTTATTGGACTTTTCAACGTCTCATTGTTTTTAACTCCAAATGTTTCTGGAGGTGGAGAAACTCCTCCCGTTTCCAAGTGATTACCTAATAATTTACAATAAAAATTGAAAGTTTAAGTTACAGATATTAATTATTATATCATGTTGTCAATAATTCTTCCTTTATCTTTCATGCACAATACAAAAAAAACTATATTGATAACGCAACAAATAACCACAACACTCCGCCTCTAAACTAGCGGGGCAAGACAAGATAGCATGCGCTCAGGACGAGAGTTGGAGCACTACTGCCCCCTCCACCATCCCAGCGGTGGCCACCTACGTGCGTGCCAGCTAATAGTAACGTCATTGGTCATGTCTGCCATTTTAACTGAAATAAAAGATTACAAGGAAAGGAACCTGTATGACAAATAATGTTAATAATAAATTGTGAATTGATGTTGTTTTGACTATGTATGTCTTGTTTATGTAAAAACAGCTACTACAGTAGTACATATGATGATTATTGAAATTACACTCTGCCTCTAAGCTAGTTGTTTGGGAACATAGTAACAAACACATCGCATGGAATTGAGAACCTGTATGCCCCCTTATCCATCCAAGTAGTCGCTATTTTCTCCATGGACCCCTCGTGGCGATAGCTGCGAGGTTTCTATCGAAACAAATGTAAACACACATGAAGCCGTCGTAAATAAAATGTAAAATGTGGAAAAAATGATGTTGCACTTCTATGCTGGTCGGGGGAGGAGGCAAAGCCTGATCCGGATGATCCAGAATTCTGATGATTCGGATCTGGATAAACCGGACTTACCAGTACTCAGCTTGCTAAACTGAACAGTTCTGGCTGGCTGGTTTGTTTCATTATAAATTTAAATTTGTATACTTTATTATTGTGCAGTTTTTATATCTTTTAGGAATTCAGTTTAACGAAATTGATAAACTACTCTCAATTCTCAATTTATAGTAATATGGATAATATTATTTTATTTATGATTCTGTGCAGGTTAGCTCATGAACTCCATTTTGAGGACAAGTTTCCAGTTTTGGCCAAAGATGCCAGCACCAAAGATGATGACTGGTTTGAAATATCAGATCCACGTAATGCTATTACGAAACGAAGGCGGGAAATGAGCAAGGACCAGATGGCTCACAAGTCTCGCAAGATGGACATTCTTGATAAACCAAAATGAAGCGCATCGTTGTGTGCTTTTCTTTTGTGTATATCAAAATTAAAATTAGAGAATTCTCCTTATCGCTTAAACCCAATGTGGCTTCTAGTAATGGTCAGGAAATGTACAAAGTTTGTGTAAATATCTTTAATTGAATATAATATAATTTGTTTTCACTTATCTGAGTATAATATTTCTTCTGTCATAGGCCTTTTAATTTTCCGTCCCTTTGTGTAATCAGGTAATGTGTGCAAAAAACCGTATGGCTGACATGCTGAAGGAACCTATTTGCTCCCCTTTTTGTTGCCTTTTAATTTTTTACCGAAGATGGACCAGTGCTTCTAGGCAACTACTACATGAGGCGATGATGTAATTTGTTATGAAATAAATACCCATTTGGAGTTGAGTGGGTCATTAGATTTAACAAATTTAAAATTCAAACTGATTCAGTAGCTTTAACGTTTTATTTAAATTCCAAACTATGATAGCTGTGGTTGCAGTTCAACTGATCTCAGTAAATTAATGCATTTGCCATGGAAGAAATAAGAGGATATATTAAAATCAACTGTGAAAATAAAATTTAGGTCATGTTGTTTAAGTTTCGTTCAGTCTTACATTGATTAACAACACTTAAAATTGAAGTGTCCGTTGCTTATATAAAATTATAGATTGATACCTAATCTTGGTTTTTTACCTTCAAATAGAACTCACGAGAGAAGATTGACTGCTTTGATAAGACAACACCAGTTTAGAGCTTTCAAGTTAAATTGGTTGCATAATTTGACAGAATCCAATATAAATGTTAATTGTGTAGTCCCGAACCAGAAACGTAAGCTAGATATACAAAATTTCATCCTTTATAAAAAAGTAGAGTTTTCGTAACTAGGATTGAAATTGGCTCTTTTTGGTATGCAATCGTGTTTTACAAACAAGAATTTTCTCTGTGTGATGAACAACTATTTTCATCATACTGTAGACATCATAGCCTTCCAATCGTTACAAAATTAGACCACATAATTTGAGTATAACCTCAAATTATGTGGTCTAATAAAAGTCGTCATCAATATACCTGTTGTTATCTAAAATATCGTAACATTTCCTTAATCCTTCCTGGACTACGCCCTAATTGGGCATAGTCCTCATATAAGAAAAGAGGTTGGATTAAATTTTTGTTGTTTCTGTGTTTATAACACTTAGTTATTTGTAAATAGTTAAAATAAGCTTTATTTATGCCATAAATAGTTTTTTAGGGAAAAAATACCAAAATATAATAATATACATCATTAATATAATGTTAATCATTAGTTTGAGTTCCTACTGATCAAAAATGGTCCATACATATATGTACGTATGTATGTACATATATATGTACATACATATTACATATTTTTTACCATCCGATATGTCCGCCAACCATCCGCTAGGCCAAAAAATTTATCGGATATATCAGCCAACAATCCACTAGGCACAAATATTTAGTGAATATATATGCCTGCAGTCTGGAAAGCGTTAACCCAAAATCTCGTACACAAATTAAAAATATTTATAATGAGCCATAACTTTTATGAGTATAAAACCAACTCTATATATAAAAACCCCTGCAACTCATATGAGTTGGAGGGGGAAGCATGCTGGATGACTGATCATGCATGTGAATTCTTTGTTTGAAATTCATTATTGGTGATGGTGGATTGATATTATTTAGATTCTTATTGCGGACATTTTCCATCACGATATTATGTAAAACAAATTGAGTGAATTGGCTGTTTTAAATAAAGGGTTAAATTTTTCAGTCGTGTCTAAATCAGTGAAGGCGCTGGACTTCGTCACTGGGATTGAGTCCGCTGTGTCTCAGCTTCCTGAGGCTCAGGGGGATCGGTTTCGTTGTGAGGCTAGTCTTTTACTGAACAAAATTCCTGTCCCGAAGCCCAATCTTTCTAAAGAGGAAAATAAGGCAGTATCAGTCCTTGGGAAAGATGATACTATCAAAATATTACCCGCGGACAAAGGTAGTGCTACTGTAGTTCTTGATACAGGAGCTTATAAACAAAAACTCTTAGAAACTTTGCAGGCTGGCAAAAACACAGAATTAAACACAGATCCTACAGATAGTTTTGAACGTAAAGTAGCAAGCACACTAAGAAAGCATAAACAATATTTCAGTGATAACACAATATTTCTGTGAAATAACAAGAAAATTTATGACATTTCATTTAATTACATTATTGTAATGTAAATTTAATATTATGAATAGGACATTACAACTTTCAGCATTTTATTATCGTAAAAGTGATGATATGAAAATTCCAAAGAAAAATCTAGTATTTTAGGAAAAATTAATTATATTTTTTAAGTATTCAGAAATAAAAAGATTTGGATCACCCAAACTCCACAAGTTCAATAATAACCATCTACTTTGATAGTGAAACATTAAAGACTGATTTAGGCATGTAAAATATCAAGAATATACATAAAATAAGCTGAAAATTACCTCTATGGCTGAATATGTAATTTTTTGACCAACATTGCGTAACAAAAGTCTCCTTTAGTTCTCTATAAACGCATGTGTTATTCATATTTTTAACCATATCAGGCTTCTTCTTTTATCTTCGTATTAAGGATAAATAAACTCGATACAATAAGCCCTCATGAAAACTTTGTTCAGATGAACTCTTAAGAACCTTAGCTAATGTTTCCTTTGCCGCTTCTCGTAATTCCTTAACATACAGTCTTTGTTGACTTATTGTAAGTTAGTTAATTCTTAGATGGTTTTTTTATTTATTTGAATGAAGGGATCTTTTAAAGTAATTGTAATAAATCAGAATAACTTCCTCCCCCTCCATAAAACACAATTTTTTGTACAATGTATGAACTATAAGTGATGTTTATATAAAGTGTTTATGATTTTCATCCCTAACCAGAGATTTGTCAGTTGTGTACAGATGAATTATGTTTTATAATTAAGGCCTTGTTTCTTTTAAAAGGTTATCTTGTCAAGGAAATATTCCAACTTGGAAAGCTTTTCAAAAAACAAAAATATACAGTTAGTAAGTGTTGTGATGGTATTGCCACACTAAATATCATCTGCTTAATACAGTAATGGCTGCCTGTAAAAGTGAGAATAAAACTGAAAATCTTTCGGTTTAGGATAAATAAAAGAATATTACAGAAATACAATACCCAGTAAATTAAACCAAAAAATTAAGGTCAATGGAAGAAAAAAAGAAAAAGCTAACCTTGGTTCATAAAAAACTTCCAACCAACATATATCCTAAATTGTACAATTTATTGAAAATAAATCAGAGGAGATAAAATAAATATTTAATAAATGTGAATAACAAATACTTAAACCCTAATTGAATTTAATGTTTGATATTGCAAGACTAATTTAAAATTTATTAATATGTAGTTTAACAACAAAAAGGATTCTACTCGTAACAACTACGGTTATTGCGACCCATCATTTCGTCATTTTATAAATACAATAAATTCTATAGTTCAGATGGCTTAGCAGGGAAGATTATATTAAAGTATTTTTTGTCCAAAGCATATTTTAAAATTTTAACTGAGCAAAAGTTGTACGTATGAAACAAGAGGAAGAACACAAAACATTGTCAATGAAAAAATCCAATCTTTGCCAGTGACAGATTTGGGACCATGTAATATTACAACCTTTGTTATAAAAATATTCAACTGAGATTAATATCCCCCATGAAGTCAACATATACTCCATGATTAGGATATTTGGACATAAGTAAAGGTTATACGAGCAATGGTAAGATGAAGGAGTGTATCCAATTTTTTCAAAGTTTACTTAAAACTTTCAACTTCTAATTGATTTTAAATCAAAATGAATAATTACACTTATATATGTTCCAAACTTAGCTTCATGGAACAACCTTGAACATTGATGTGAAAGCAATATGTTTGGAATAATTAGTGATATTTAGTTTCAAAGGATTAATCTTCACTGCATGTTAAATCGTAAATAAAATTTTTTTACGAGTACATCTTACACATATAAAGATATTTTTTAATGATTCTATTTTTAACTTTGAATAGAAATGAAGCTTAAACCTACAAACTAGTTTGAAACATCTTCGCGAGAAAGAAAGTAAAAAGAGTAGTAAAACGTCTGTTTTATTACAATGTTTTCTCTGGCTACATTAGTTCAAACTTCCAAAACTTCATAGCGAAAGCTGTTTACATGGCAGATTTGGTACCTTATCATACTTTGGTTGTATGGTTATATAATAATAATAATATTCAATTGATTGTAAATATATATATATTTGATCTATATAGTTCACTTTTAAGGATTACTGTTATAGTATCCTTGACAAACATTATGTTTGTCAAGGATACTCAGTTAATTATTTTAACTTTACTTAATATATATATACTTAATATATATATATATATATATATATCTCACTTAAACAAAAATATCAAAATGTGTAAAAATAAAAAATCCAAAACTATATAAAAATTACTTTTATAAATTTTCAGTTTCCATAGGTCATTAGAAAATTGGTAAAATCCCCAGAAATTGATATATTTAGACTTTATAATCAACAAAATATAAACATAAATTACTAGCGTTTATTAATCATTTCAATACTTTTTGACAGGTAATAACACTAAAAATTGTTGTTTCTCAGAGTTGTAGTGGCTTATTGGATATTAAATACTTTTTTACAACTTTATTCTGTTTTGAATATTTTTTATCATATAATTGATAAATTCTCTACAAAACTAACTCAAAGAGTAAAGTATAGTCTACAAAAACAATATAACATTTTCCATGTACAAAATGTGTACTATAAACAACATAAGTTAACTTTTTTAATTTTCTTATTAAATTTCTCGACAAGAATAATTACAAGTTTGGGTATTGAGATCCGATCTATGATAATGCCTATAATATGTATTAAATCAATGAATTAGTACTTGTAAATCATTCAAGTATATGGAAATACTTTATATTGTAATAAGCCTACTGTATATGCACAATGTGTGTAGTTTTCCAGTGTATAATTTTCCAGTGATAAGTAAAGTCTATTTTATACATCAATATTAAACCATTTAAAAAAATTCATGCATCTTATGCATTATGTGATACTAAGATAAAGGCTTTAGTCTATATTGTGTTGGCCGGTGGTAATTATATTTAATATCAATTTTAAACATCTACAACTTATTATTAGTTATCAGTTTGTAATTACCTTTACAAAAAGTCTTGTGAAAATTCTCACTAGAGATACTTCATCAATTCAGAACTTCAATACTCAATGTAATAAATAAGAGAGTTTGCCTATTCTCCTTAAGATTAAAATGGGAAAGAGTATGCAGGTTTGCTGCTGTGAGGAACACTGAAAATTGGTATTTTTACTATAAACTAATTTTTTTAGACCATTTACTAATTTTTACCAATATCTGTTCACAAATAAAAGGAGTTTGCCTATTCTCCATAAGATTAACATGTGAAAGAGTATGCAGGTTGGCTACTATGAGGAAAACTGAAAGTAGACATTTCTAGCAAACTATGATTTTTAAGCATAAATGGATGGATCTCAACCACATAAAATACAAATTAAAATCCAATGCCAAATGAATCTAAATAACAATTTAGATCCAAAAATATAGATTAATAAGTGAAATATGAATTTTTCCTCATCCTCTATAATATCAACATTGGAGCTCCAAAATACATAGTGCTATGTTTAGACTTTTTAATATCTCAGTAACCATTGAAGGTAGATCAAAACTTAATTATACTGAATTGTGTAGTTTTAGAGCTGATTATAATGGTAAAAGAAAAATTGTAAAATATTTAAAAGTTATGTTCTAAAAAATCAAAAACCCCATTATTAGGGTACAACCCCCTTCCCAAACTAACCACTCCGATTGACTGATATGTCTGGTATACTAACTTGTCCGAGTAATTGTACAAATACACGTCTCTAACGAATTTGGTCTCGATCAGACCATTTTTACGAGATTTACGTTTTCACAGACACACACACATACACACATATTATACATAAAATTTTTAACAACTATTGTTTTTGGCCTCTGGGTACCTCAAAACGAAAAATAACATGATCCCGGACTTAAGTCTAGCCATGAGACCTACGGCAATAGATTCTTCCCTATGGGAAATTCGCTAAAAATTAAATGCATCGCCTCAAAATATAACTTTATTAGATTACCTATCTAGTCATACATTAGATTAGATTATTGAAATGGCGACCCTACCACAAGGAAGCTATTTTAAACCAAGTATGAATGAAGATTTGCTGATAAGGCCGACATCTTCCTTAGACAGACAGGACTGTTAATTAATAGCTCAACAGTCAATGGCATATCTAAGGGACCTACAGTTTAATGTGGAGTCCGAACTACTGCCTCTGAATTACGAACTGGTCTAACCATGAGGATGGTCTTTGCGGATTAACGTAGTATTTAATTAATAGTGCGGACGTTCCACACTAGAGAACACTACATCCACCAACCATCGCTCACAATATCCACAATTCGTACTTACATATTCATACTTATTATTATACTTCAAATTATTATACATATTATTCATACTTCACATTTTTTTGATCGTTATAATGAAATAAACAGCTTATTAATTTGAAAAATAATTTATTGTAAATCATTTAAATATTAGGCATACACCTATATGGAATTTTAAAAGTTTAAATAAGGTACGTGGTCCTCTTTGACTTTGACAGTGTAAAAACAAAGTAGCTAAATGTTTTTCTTGACAGCAAAAGAATTGCAAAATCTTTGAATTGATCTGGAAATTTATGACTGAAAAGTGACAAAAGGACTCTGTCGAATAGTTTTAAACCAAGCAAAAGAGGAGATAACATCTAAGATAAGGATACTATAGCGGACGGCATGTTTAGTGTGTCTTTTGTGTCCTTTAGAAACGCACCCATTGTTGTAAAATTATTTTTCCCCTTTTTCCAAAATAACGCTGTAAATTTATTTGAAATATTTTTTGTTATTTTAGCATGAAATTTACTACATTCACTGAGAAACTATAAAGTACACAACTTAATACACAAGTTAATACAACCAGTTAAAAGGACGGGCACATAAAAAATAAACCTTAAACCTGAAATCTAAAAAGATACTGTACAAAGAAAAGATAAATTATCTGTTAAATGATTTAGGAGTAGCTTATAATTAGATTAAAATTAGGAAATGTGTATCATTATAACAATTATTCGTTACACGTCAAGATAACATTTAATATGGCTTATTTTTTAAAACCAATTAACAGCGTAAACCAATAATGAATTGAATTTGACAGCTGATGGTTATTTATTTCTTTTCCTACAACCACGTCAATCATATGCGCGGAACGCTCCAAATCTATATGAAACTAGCAAATAGCATGCGCTAAGCGCTCAGTCAGCTGATAGACGGTAGTTGTCCCTACAAGTTAACTTCCGGTTTTGCGCAAAGAAACTGAGGTTACCGGAAACCAAACTGAAAAGTGACAAAAGGACTCTGTCGAATAGTTTTAAACCAAGCAAAAGAGGAGATAACATCTAAGATAAGGATACTATAGCGGACGGCATGTTTAGTGTGTCTTTTGTGTCCTTTAGAAGCGCACCCATTGTTGTAAAATTATTTTTCCCCTTTTTCCAAAATAACGCTGTAAATTTATTTGAAATATTTTTTGTTATTTTAGCATGAAATTTACTACATTCACTGAGAAACTATAAAGTACACAACTTAATACACAAGTTAATACAACCAGTTACAAGGACGGGCACATAAAAAATAAACCTTAAAACCTGAAATTAAAAAGGATACTGTACAAAGAAAAGATAAATTATCTGTTAAATTATTTAGAAGTAGCTTATAATTAGATTAAAATTAGGAAAACAAAAAATCGATCCAGTCACTATAGTCTGACGTTTCGTGGGACCGAAACATTAACGTCCCGCGTCTTCAGGGTTTAAAAAACTTTGTTTTACCCTCACGCGGGCTGAACGCCTAACCACGATACACGTCAAGATAACATTTAATATGGCTTATTTTTTAAAACCAATTAACAGTGTAAACCAATAATGAATTGAATTTGACAGCTGATGGTTATTTATTTCTTTTCCTACAACCACGTCAATCATATGCGCGGAACGCTCCAAATCTATATGAAACTAGCAAATAGCATGCGCTAAGCGCTCAGTCAGCTGATAGACGGTAGTTGTCCCTACAAGTTAACTTCCGGTTTTGCGCAAAGAAACTGAGGTTACCGGAAACCAAAGACAATTTTATTGAAATATAAATTGTCTTTGCGGAAACCTAAAGGTTATGTTTACTTTTATACCAACGGGAAAATCAAACATAACCAAAATGACTTTTTTACTGTAGGAAATATCTTGTGTGTAATAGAAGTGCAAACTGTCATGGCCGCCCTTGAAGTTCTGGCAACACTCAGCTGACGTTTTGTGCTGCCATATGAACTTCTCTTCTGTCGCGCTCTAGTTACACAAATAGCTATTTAAATGACCTTTATAGACCAAATATTCTGTAAAACGTAGAAAAAATATGTATCGAATATTGCTAAAGACTGGGAGTTTAAGAGCTCATATTTTATTTTCATGGTGTCGGTTTAAAGTAAAGAAAACCCTTCTCCAAAAGGTATAGAATAATGAAGATAAGTTTCAACTTTGTGAGTGCTTTCTTTTTCATGAAGAAGACGAACACAAATACAGAAAGCGTTTTGGGCTACAGAAATAAATAAAAACAGCCAGTCAGACAAATGAGAACCATTTCGGCTTTTCGGGGCTATAAAACGCAATGATAACCAAAAATGTCATAATTCTCAGCAATGTACAGACAAAACTCTAATTTTATTTATACAGATTTTAAAATTTAAATTAGACTATTAATCGATGAAAAGTTAAAACTAATAAAATGCTTAGTTTGAAGAAATAGAGGTAATCAGTGGAGAGAGAAAGAACAAGTGCAAATTCATTCGCTGATTGATGAAATAAGAGCTGTAGAGATTGGGAAACAAAGGAAAGAGAACTGCAGTCGTTAGTCTAGTTTGTTAGGGTACGATCTACGTTATGCAACATTCGACCTTACAACATTGAGTGATTTGCTGGTTATTTTCAAAATAAACCTGTATGTTCCTTGCAAACCTCACAACTCACAGCCGAAATAATACATTTTTATGACTTTCTAAGCACAGATTAAATCACATATACGGGGAAAGAGGGACGGTATTGGTAAGAATATTTGTCTGTCATCACACCACAGTGTCCACGTTCCAAATTTTATTTTTTTAAATTCCTGTGTGAACTAAAAATAGATTAAAACGGATAAGAAATCACTTAAGTTGCCTGTTTATACTATATTTTAAATTGATTTTTTAAACTCACAACATAATAGAGACCGAAAAGAAGTAAAACACAAAAACCATATTATTTTCTCAAACACGACTGAATTTTTAAAGAATCATAACGTGAACATATCAAAACTATGTTCTGTTGAAACCATAACATTGAAATTCCACTATAATGTTTGTTGAAAATAAGTATAAAATAACCAGGACGAACATATGTAGGGGTTTCTATGGCAGTTCATCAACATAAGAACAGGTCTTCCAGGTCGCAACCACTCTTTCGGAAACGGCTTGTTGATTTGATCCATTTCGTTACAGGTAATATCGACCCTTCCAAAATGTATTCAGGGGGTTCAGTTATGAATTTTTATCATGGTCCCGAGCTTAACTGTCACCATGCGGGTCATGTGAACAACTCACTTTTCCATAGGAAATTCGCTAAAAAACTATGGACAATCTGACCAATTTAGGAACGTTTACTTCACGTTAACGTTTTTCACGTTAAAAACTACGTCTTGCTATTCTCCCAACGGCTTTTCCTTTCAGTACCGGTTCTTCCAGTTATAACGATAAAACTACGAAAAATGTTACTAGTTTTTATTTTAAATTTGAGCGAGTATCTAGTACAGCGTTCAGTGAAGACCTCGGACAAACTGAATCTGTCAATAAGCGACATTGCCAGCTCGGGTGAACTGGAGTTCGCAATAATTAGAGAGGCCTTGTGACTTTAACTTTTTACAAGAGGGTTTTTTGTACAGGGAACTCAGTTTATAAAGAGCCATTGAATGTTGGAATCACTTAGACATCAAAAGGCAAAATAACAAAGCTGCGATTCCGTCGAACGATGGTTGTTTTATTTCGAGAACCTCGTTCCGTTCAAAGAAGAAGCACTTGTGTAGTTGTACTCTGTCGTTGAAGACCCTTAGCAATAAATTCAATAGCGGTGTATAAAGTATTTACAATCCTGTTGTAGCTGCAAATTGGAAACATTTGTAGTTACAAAAGCTGCATATTGACAAAATTACTTCACAAAAACCTGACAAAAACATTCGGATGAGTATTTTATGCACGTATTTTCAGAATAAAGCCTTTAATTTTGAGTATTGCGAACCATAAAATAGTGAATTTATCAGTGAGCAGGAGTTTCACAGAGAAGTTGTGCGCTTAAATAGACAAGAGAGCATTGCAAACAGAAACAAACTCAATGTAATAGAAGTGGTTTCCTTTAAATCTTCAAACGTAGGCTTTCGCGGCCGGTTTCAACAATGCCAAATTAATTTTTCGGTGTTTTTTGTGTGAGGTAAGTGGCTAGGCTGAGACTGACTCAGCCTAGCCACTGAGGACGCCACTTCACAGCAAGGGCGAAACGTTTGTTTTCAATAGCCATAAAACAATGACTCTGCCACATTCCTTTGACATTGGTTTCCTTGAAATCTATTCTACAAATCTGGTTGTAGAGTAAAATGAGCAAAATCATCAACAATTATAAGCTCAAAACGAGATCGCACGCAACACGCTGGCTTGAGTAGAGCAAATTTCATATAACTTATATTATTTCCAATCTGCCTCTTTATGTAAAATTTAAAAAATCCATTGTGTGCGATGGGAGGAAAGCTGACTAAGGCTGCACTACTACATGGCATGACGACTACTTATGTAGCCGGACCATCGGTTTATCGTGTCTTCTGGAGCATGGTGGTAGTATAAGATACAAATTTCATATGTGTCATGACCGGAAATTGAAACTGGGCCTTGTGACTGATAAGCCAGTACTCTACAATTTGTATTACGTAGTTAATTCATAGGCTCATCCTACCTTATTACGCTGGTACATAATGCTTAAGCTTCTGGGTAAATGGGGTTTATATCTATTCATTTCCCCGTAGCGTAATCACTTAATATAATGATTTAATATAAGTAAAAATGAAGGAAATGTTTAAAACCCAAATTTTATTAATATTTTTAATTTTGGCTGTTACAATATTCTTGCAGGTCGGCGTGGAATAAAATACCAGTAATACAATTTTATCAAACTACTTTACGTTTGCTTGGAAAGGTGTATTATTTTATCACACACATATTACGGCATTTTCTTAAAAATCCCGTTTCTGAACACTTTTCTCTCAATTTACTCTCAAAACTAAAAATTACCAAATTTTCTTATATATAATCAAGAAACTATTTTATTCATGACGATGAAAATACCACAATAGTTATACTTCCCTATTATCGAGTTTAATGACCATTGGAATAAATAAAAAGCCCATAAATATTCAATAAATCACCAATTTACGATTTTAGATTTTGAAAAGTTACTGAAAATATTTGTACAACTTTCAAAGGGAAATTAACTCAACATTCATTTCCGTACTTTGCGCCTGCAGGTAAACTGAATGTCATTTAGTTTGAAACTTTACCTTTTTAATATCAAACCTTTAATGAATAAACTTTTTCATATTTAATCATTTTGAATCTATCTCTAAAAGTAACGATTGAAATAACAAAGCTAGAGTAAACTCAAATTTTACGATTCAAAAGGTACTGTGACTACAAAGGAAACGATAACATCTAAACGGCCCAGGAACGGAGAGCTTATTGCTCGTAGTTTGTCCTTCACTTCTTTTTAATACAATAACAACCGCTATATAGCAATATTTATATTTTACCCATAGATTTAGTTTATAACATGCATGCACAAAACACCGGGTAAATTATACTATAAGTGACGACATGTACAGTAGTTCGTTATTTTCCAGACGAAACAGCATAAATGATGGGATTAGTAATTTTGAGTCCCATTCTGATATCTTATCAACTATAAACAATATAAGCATAAAACATGCCCCCCTTATAACCACTAACCACTAAAGCAAAACAGGTGTCCACTGCAATTAAACATTTAAATAAATGGGACTCAATCGACGGTTGAGGCTACAAAAATACCATAAACTTCCTCCCAAGCCGGTCACCGTTTATTTAAGATGGGCCCCCACTCCGTTATACCACTCATTCGCAGGCCAAATTGGGATTTTTTCATGGTCGGAATTCGAACCCTAGCACTTCCGAATGGCTAAAACGTTACACTCGTCAGTGTAGCGCTTTAACCAATTCAGCCACCGTGCTTGGGAGTAGAGAGCGCTTAATTGGCTATTCACCTCGACAGATGCCTCCACCTGCCACTTCTAATTTAATTTGTAAATGCGTCGTGAATTACAAAGTTTTACAATTCAAGGAATTACAGTTTCCTGACTATTATTACCATATCAAATAAGATTTATAAAATTGTAATAGGTCTAATAAAATTGTTAAAACTGTTAAGAAATAGTGTTTGATTTAGATATTTTACAAGTACAATAATACAAATAATTTTTCTATTAATATTAATATTTAGAAAGGCTCCTAAGAAACTAGAATAAATATTTTATTAAATTAAAACAACGTATATCGTTAAAAAAACGTAAATATTCTATTGTACAAATAATTTCACCATTTAATAGTAAATGCAGTCTACTACAAAATACTAACTAAAACTATTATGACGTTAATAGTGAATTTTTCACCGATCCCCTCTAGCGGTGGAGGTAGCTAGGCCGCGCCGGCTCGTTCTTGCGGCAGGGAGACAAAGTTTTAAAGTGTCATGCTGATTGCATAAGTAATTTAATATGTCAATATGCATAAATGATGGGATTAGTAATTTTACTGGAGTTATATTTAAAGAACACTCTGAGGTGGTGAGATGGGAGAGAAAACCCACGAAATTAACCTAATAAAAATGATTGGATTTTTTTATAAAATCGAATGCTTTGATTTAGCCGAAAAAAGACAATCGCAGAAAATTCTGCATCAACTGGTCTACGACAGAAGCATTGGTTTTGAGTATCATTATGTGTACAATGAACCTACTAATGCCTACTATTTGTACTATCTATATTACATTTTATAAATTTCTTAAATAACCATAAAATGTATTTAAAGTGCGAAAATAGATAAAGAATAGAGTAGATGGTATATTTACTGTGTAAGTAAAATATTATTTTTATTTGACCCCGATTTACAACAATAATAATTGTGTTACAATCTCTTGAAATAATTCTGTATTCAAATTTTAACCCTAGAAATTGCAATCTTTTTACATTTAACTGTAACATAAAAATAATTACTTATGTCTTCTGGAAATATTAGGAATTTCGTATGTGTTTTACACTATTAGATTAGTAGAAACAACTACCAATTAAGCCTACCAAAGTATTTCAGTTTTAAAAATTTTAAATGGAAGACATGCCCTATTGGCAGTTAAGTGAACTGCGTGAACAGGTTCGGTTGCGTGAAGGTGACCGTGCGCCTAAAGTTCACTAAATTGATAATATTAGTTTACTAGTTTGAAACACGTACGATACCATTTCTAGGGTTATTGAAAAAAGAATGCGTTAAAAATGTTTGAAATAAAAAATATTTTGTGGACAATACGTATATCCATGATCGGTACCGATAGTTGTAAGCTCAGCAAACATAATCGCATGTCCGTAGTGTAGTGCTATTCTTCTTACTTTAGACTCCTATAATAAACGATGAAAATATTTAATTTATAAGTCCAACTTATCGGTGTGGAATTTGTACTATGTCTTAAAATACATTTTAAATATAATATTATAGTATTTTAATACATACACTAACGTCTGTCATATAGGTGGCTAAGTTTGGCCGGTAATACAGTTAGAAACAGCGCGCGTCGTGTGTTTACCGTATCTCACAATACTAATGAGTCAACGTGTGAAACCCACAATGTGATTTACCATCCCGCAATCCAGTAGTCTATACAGAGTGTCCATGAAAAACGTTTCAGGACAGGTGAGTGATTGGGTACATTAAACGAAGAAAAAAAAGTTCACAAAATATTTTTTAATTCATAATTTTTTTAACAGATTATTTTGAAATTTCGTATGTGTTTTACACTATTAGATTAGTAGAAACAACTAGCATGATCCAAGCTCAAAATCCAAAATGGCGGCCATTTAAAGTTTACCGTTAACAAAGTATTTCAGTTTTAAAATTTTAAATGGTCGCCATTTTGGATTTTGAGCTTGGATCAAGCTAGATATTTATTTACTAATATTAGTTTACTAGTTTAAAACACGTACCAAATTGAAAAAGAATGCGTTAAAAAATGTTTGAAATAAAAAATATTTTGTGGACAATACGAAATGGCGGATATCTGAGAAAATAAGCGTTTTAGGTCATACCTCTATTGGAACTTTTCTCCCTTTTAATGTACCTAATCACTCACCGAAGTCCTGAAATGTTTTTTATGGACACCCTGTATATATCCATGATCAGCACCGATAGTTGCACCCGTTAAGGATGATCTCTAAATTAAAATACTCTATATTGCGATGTATAAAAACAGTCAACTAAGCAATGACATCAACACATAATTTTTTGTCTTATTTATTATGTCAAAGCAATATCTGAGAATATGTTTGTTTTAAAATAATTATTAGTAAAGGTGACCACTATGGGGGGATATATCCCCTTTATCCCCTCCCCGTACCTACGCCACTAGTTACAAAAATACCTTGTTTAGCGATAGAGAAAGACAAACATAAAGACAGAAATTGAGATACCTATCTCGACATTTCTGGGGAATAAAACCAAAAATAACTAATTTGCTGCAATATCGATTATTACTTAAAATTCAAATAAAACCTGGATAACCTGCCCTGACTAGAGCCAGGAGTAACGGGTTCCAGACACCCATAGTTAGTTGAAAAAAGTGTCATTATCAATGAAAAATAATAATTAGTATTACATCAATATACTGATATTGAAGTAACATATTTAACTTATAAGTCCAACTTATCGGTGTGGAATTTGTACTATGTCTTAAAATACATTTTAAATATAATATTAGAGTATTTTAATACATACATATTTACATATTTAATACACATATTTAGTACATACATATTATTTATACATATTTAGTACATATTTAATATTATTATATATTAATATTTTTATGCATATTTTTTTGAAAGCAATATTTTGTGAAAATAAATTTAACAATCATCCCCTTGCTTTTCAACAAGAAAGGTTTCAATGAAGTTAATTATTTCACATTTTCATAGATATATACTAATTTTTATAATTAGTCAGGAAGTCATGTAATATAATTATTTATTTTCCATGAATAATACATCAAAGCTTCTTCCCGACCAAAAGTTTATTTTAAAACGTATTCCTTACCAAATCGAACATTTCCGGTAACATCTGGTGCTCAATATTTAATATTAAGATACTTCGATAAAGATATAAATATCTATTTGTTTGGTATTTATATTGAAAGTATTTTAAAACTTGAATGCAGAGTGAAATAGTTGAATGGGGTGTTTAATAATAATCGTTTTACTCATTATAAGTCAATCAATCAAAAGTGAAGTTATTGAACATAAAGGTGCTTACAGATTGACGATGGTTGATGATTGATGATGATGGTTCAAACTAAACCATGATGCTGATGTTAGTTGGTATTATATCCGTAGTAATAAAGCGATACACAAAGAACAATACACAATACACAATAGAACAATAGTTAAAGACCTTCTTTTCCGTTTCCAAACGGTGTAAACACTGCCAATGAAACATATTTATATCCTGAATATTTTAACAGAATATTTTTTAAGACTTTAACATAAATTCTCAAAAAAATGAAAATATCTACGTCCATTTTCCAAAATATAACACAGACGGACAAAGTTTATCCAATAGTTGGAAAGTCAACGTGTGAAACCCGCAATATGATTTACCATCTATGATGCAAACATTGTCCAAAAGACTATATTGGTCAAACATCGAATTCACTTTGAGTTCGTATGACTGGTCGTGTTGATGTGGTACATGAAGATCAAAGGTAACCTATTTATAATCATGCTTCCCACCACGACTAAAATTTTGAAGGCTGCTATGAGCTTAAAACCCTTTACCAAATTAAACCACATCAGAATGAAAAAAACATCAAACTAATTTTGAGCAATTTTGAATTGGCACACCAGTTAGTTCTAAAATCAAAATTTCCATCTAGTTTAAACCAAAGATAAATTGAGATAAAATGATACAAAAAATTCAACTCAATTGGAGTTAAAATAAAAATTACATGTACATTTAACCCTTTATATTCAAAAAGCTTTTTATTTTACATATGTGAAATCATGTGCAATATTGATCATTCAAAACAATCACATGCAAAAATTTTTAACTGCTTGTTATTCATTCATTTCTATTCTCGTCTTTACTGGAAAACGTTTATGTATTCATTAAATGAAAATTTGAAAAACCTTTTATTTTCATTTTTTGATTTGTTCTATCAGACCAATGGAATAATGAATTATATATAATACATATTATTTATTTATGCATACACTTCATATATGAGAATTTTATTGTTAGGTTTAGTGTTTACAATGAACTGAATGAATGGATTGATAAAGTGTGAAGTGGGTCATGGAGCATTAGAGCATACATAAAAATACAGTACAATGGAATTACATTACTAATGTATTTGATGCGAATCAGCAATTATGATCCAATCGATTCAATTTGTATATATTGTTTTAATATGAGAGATTTAAAAATAAATAACAATAGGTACCAATTTGAATATTTGCCAATTCCTCTCGTTGCATTAACTGTATCCTGAGTGTTGAGGATCCTTAATGCATTCCTAACGTTCCGCTGTGAGTGATTTAGATTTCTTAACATTAATTTTGCCGAGAAAAATGCAAATATTTTAAACCACGAAAAATATTTTTTTAATCTCTATTTTTGTAATATAACATACGATATTTTTTAGAAAAGTATTGTGAAAATTACATCAATATAATAAACCTCAGCTTATCAATAAAACCTTTATACTGAAAAAATACAATTAGACCTATCATTTTCTGGAATACACTTTGATTGAGATTTTAAAGTGTTTTGAGTTTTATCTTTAATTTTAATGCATTAAAAAATATCTTGTTAGACCAGTATCAAGCTATTAAAAAAATGTTCTCAATAGATAATGTATAGGTATGAATAGTTAATTTAGATTTACAGAAGAAAATATAACATTTTCTCATTATTATATTATTCTCGTATTTTTAAGACTCCTGAATCAACCTAAAGTAATAATAACACTATACACAAATATATTACATAAACATGTATATACTGTTAATGGTTCTATTTTCATTATTATAATGTTAAATATATTTTCATATTTTTAACATTAATCCATACGGATGCTATTTGATGACGAATATTATGTGTTAACAGTTGTAGCAAAATACCGGGTATCGATAAAACATTCATCCTGCTTAAATAACATCTATCTCACTTCATTTTTGTCCCACGGCCCACGGCTCTGATTCACATGTGATTAAAGAACATTAGAAGTTTTATAAGCATATGTTCGTTTTTCATTGTTACGCTTTTTGTTTACTTTCATTTCTTGTTTTTGTTACTGTCAAGCGTGAGTTTCTCAGGCACTTTGGAAGACATGTTCCAACTAATTAAAGCATTTTGCGATGGTATCTGCAGACAAAGAAACTTAGGAAGCCTACTGAAACATAAACACATCTGGACGACCAAGTGTCTCTCTTGATAGATTATTAGGGTCAGGCAGTGTTACCAACGAAGGTCTCAACAGTCGGTAGGCAATGCTGGCCGTGAACTCGGCTTTCCTAAGTCGAATGTTTGGAATGTTTTACAAAAAAATCTGAGCAATATCGCAAAAAAGGCATATCGAATTCAGCTACTTCAGAAATTACCACAGGGTGATTTCAAAAAACTTAAAGAGCTACGCAACGAACTTCAAAACTACTCAGAAGATGAACATTTTTCTGATCATCTTATTTTCAGCGATGAAGCAACATTTCACTATAGTATAGTTTCACTAGCATAACGTCTGGATTTTTGTGTCTGAGACTCCGCATGTCTTTATGCAACATAAGAGGGATTCGCCGAAACTGAATTTCTTTTGTGCAGCGTCAAAAACAAAATTGTACTGGCTGTTTTTCTTTGCAGAACAAATTGTAACTGGTGTTGCATATTTGGACATGTTGAAGTAATGGCTGTTTCCCAAACTTGAAGAAGACATGGAAAACTTCGTGTTCCATCAGGATGAATCTCCACCTCATTCACGTAACGATGTCCGAAGTTTTTTGAATGATAGACCCTGATGGTTGGATTGGCCGTTGCTGAGAATAACTTAGCTGTTCTTCGAAGGTGGCTACCCCGTTCTCTGGGCCTTACTGTATGCGATTTCTTTTTCTGGGGCTATGTTAAGGACATGGTAAACATCTACCCTGAATGACAGGGGTAAATCAGGTATACATCCTGCTTTTACCTAAAACCCTGCCAGAGCTCCAAGAAAGGATTCGCGTTTCAGTGACAACAGTAAGCCGGGATCAAGAGTTGCAACATAGACTGGAAACGTGTTTCGCTGTAAATGGGCAGCATATTGAGCAACTTTAGTGTTTTGAAACAAAACTTGAGACCCTTTATCTTTTAATTCATACAATTTAGTAGAAGTATTCATGTACAGTATCTGTAAGTTCAATAAGGTATTTTAAAACAGAATTAATATTTCATGGACACGAGGTATATACATTTTTGACATAACTATAGAAAAAGCAATCCACACTCCAATACTATAATACGAGCAAGGTTTGTATATACATTTGCACACAGATCTATATAAATAAAAATTATAGAAATAACTTATTTACGAGTAGGAAATAAGTTGTAGATAGGTCTAATGTCCAGGAAAATTCCGGGTTTCTTGTAATATTAAGTTTAAAATCTGAAAAATTAACATTACGCTTATGGAGAATCAAATGTAAACAATAAAAACCAAATCATCTGTTTATAACCGTTTGACAGTTTGAAAAAATGGTAGTGGTATAAAATGGTGGGAAAAAATGGTGAATATAAGTTTTGCACAAATATTTATTTTATGTATATAATAAATGAAAAATTATCAAACTAATAAACAATTTGTAAAAACTAAAGGGTAAAATAACTGTGTGAAATAAAAACAGAGAAAAGAATTTCCACAATCTTTCGTGTTTTGATAGAAAACGTATTCATTATATTGCTTGAAGCCTCTGTAACAAAGCAATTAATTGGTGTAAATTAAATTTCCATTTTTCTTTTGAATCCTCATTCCGTTTCTAACAAGATTAGTGTATCACAGGCTAACAAATATCTGTATGGATAGTTAAATAGTTTATGATGAGCTAAAACAATAATTGAGATTGGCTAAAATACCTTAAATGACGTCATAAACTTGGCCGACGCCGCAGCTCAGTACTGTTGCGTAGGATTCACTTGCCTCAGGTAGGATTCAGGTTATGAGCTCGATCCCCATCCTGAGATAACACATTTTTGTTCAGTGCCTATGCTATATTAATTAAGGTGTATTAAATTGGTTTGATTTAAACCACATAAATGTTTTCATTGAGTAAATGTGTTTTAATTTTGCTAATTAACTTGTATAGTACATGTGTTATTCTATCCGAGCAAAGCTCAGTCACGAGGTACTTAATATAAATTTTTGACATAACTATACAAAAGCAATACTTTTATAATAATTGAAAGTTTTTAAACTATCACTGTACAATGTAAATTAATAAAACGATTATTTCCTAGAAACAAACTATAATTATAATTTATTGATCCGAACGTATGTGATAAAACTATACAATTGTATACTATAGAAAACAAAAACTAATATGACGTTCAGAATAATACAAAATGCTTATATTGATCAAGGAAGAAGTCCGTAATGCCCCAAAAAGCCCAAACCATTAGGAATCCATCAGCAAATCCACTCTGAATAAGGCAAGAGGCGAGAGAAATCATGGGAGATAATGAACGAATGGTACGTTTACATTTATTTACATGTACAAAAAGAAATATTTCTAATGTTAAAAAATGCGCATATCTACGTGAAAACATAAAGAGTATCGATAAAAAATCTTATTGCAGTATATATATTTTTTAATGTCAGGTATCTGGATTTATCTTCAAGTTTGCATAACTGAAATGTAAATAATATAATAAGTCCAAATTATGATTAGTGCTTTTATAATACGTAAAAACGTATTACTTGATTTGTAATGTAAAACCATTCAACTGTAGTTTTAGATTGGCACGTTGTATAATACATAAATTCGGCTAAAAGTATTCTTTTTCAATTACTTAGTTTGTGCTTAAATATACCGCGAATGTACCAATTAATATAAATAGATAGCCTAATCAAATTATCATTACCTTACAACTATATATAATCATAAATAAATATCCTTTTATGATAAAAACCTAATTTTTCCACTCAGTAGATAAGTACACGACCTTTAATTTTATTCCTCAACCCTCTTTTAGCACTATCACTTGGTCAGTATTGCTGTCACAAAATTAACATTGGTCTTATAGGACTTCTTACGGAAGTATTGATGAAGTTTCTTTTACATGGAATATGATTTAGTATTGATGTTAATGATGTAGTATATTTTAAACAAATGTGCTGGAGGTTAGTACTAATAATATCTCTCCGCCAAAACATTTGACCCGATTCTTAGGTAATTCAATAGTTTATTGGAAAACTTTCAAAGTATATTCCGTATTTAATTATGATTTTCTTCTGCAGTTTCATTTAACTATATTAAAGCTGATTTTA
This sequence comes from Nephotettix cincticeps, assembly GCA_023375725.1. Classification (NCBI taxonomy): domain Eukaryota; kingdom Metazoa; phylum Arthropoda; class Insecta; order Hemiptera; family Cicadellidae; genus Nephotettix; species Nephotettix cincticeps. The sequence goes on along the minus strand of CM041786.1, from coordinate 23,578,559 downwards.
AGGAATAGTGTTTTAGTTTCAAGCATATTTTAAAATCAACCAAGTACGAAAAAAGCTATGGGATCCTAGTCAATAAGTTAAAGTATAAAAAATAAAATGAAATAAATACTAGTATTTAGTATTTAGTTTGTAACTAAAGTACTCTATTATTTCATTTTATTTTTCATGATAGAATGTACACATATAAATTAATAAATTATCACTAGTTTTTTAATTAATAATAAAAAATAAATGTTTAGAAGAGCAATACTTTCAGTCAAAATTACAGTTTCCACAAACTAACGATGCATTGACATTTTAGTTTCAAGTTTGCTGCCTTACTTTTAGTTAGTCTATCACAGAATTTCAAGAATAAGTCTTCTGGAGATATGATTTAAACCTGTCAAAATTATTTCCCACACTATCATGGCACTAATATATTTTTAGGTAAATTGTAATAGTGTTAACTATTCCGCTGTGTCCATTTCAAGAACAATAATTATAATAATAATTTTACCTTAGTTAGTTGCCAATGACGGATACGTTTGATACGGATTTCGCCACATTTGTGGCATCATCAGAAACTAAAAGTTGCATTATTTGCATTATACCTTGTAAATAATGTAAATAGTGTAAATTTTAGTTTCTGCTGATGCCACAAATGTGGCGAAATCCGTATCAAACGTATCCGACATTGGCAACTAACTAAGGTAAAATTATTATTGTAATACTCTATTTTCATACTAGTCTAATTGAAACTATAGGCCTACACGTTTTACTACACGGTAGTGAATAGCTCAATCAAATGAACAACCTAACTACAATAAACTTCAACAACTCACAATACAAATTGAGCATTGTTAACAACTTACAATGGTTCATTCGATTGTGATTGTGTTTACGGAACAAATTAATGTCTGTAAACAGTTATATCATTGGTTGGAATCATATTCAAACAATCGGTGAAACCTGTTGATTTGATTTTGGATACAGTGCTGTAATGAGTTAATTAGTTATAGCTTGAGTTAATTAAATATAACGACACAATCATCTTACACTTAATCCTCATTCATACATGGCTTAAAATGCCTACCTTGAGGTAGGGTTGCCATTTCAATAATATAATCTAATCTAATGTAACTTTCGTTAATTAGTTTAAACTAATTAGCTCAGTTAATTAGTTAGTTTGTTGCGTAAAGGGCTATCTTAAAACAGTTTGTAATAAATAATTTCCCATCAATAAAGAAGTAGAAGGAAATTGTTAACAAACATAAATTGACATTACAAATCGCACTGTATGAAATTAATAACTTGAATTGCATTGATAATCTTATAACTTTGTTATCAAGGTAAATTCACTAACCTTAGACGGAATGAAATGCCTACGTGCAGAGAAAGTTTTACCAATGCGGATTATTGTTGAAATTCTTAATTAAATATCTCGTAGAGAACGCCCCTACCTTTACCAGAATCATACTCTAATAGTTATTATACTATTTCAATTATTTATTTTTCAATTAATTCGTTACATTAAAAGCCTATTTATTTGTGGTTTAAATAGAGTTTTCAAATGTGAATAAAAAGATAAAACAATGATGATAATTTACTATAATAATAACAAATACAAAATATACGGTACATCATTTTAGTTATTTTAATCCATTATTATATAAATTTAACAACCCAATCAAAGGCATAGAGAAAGAAGGTCAAAGACATGTGGTACAATTTAAAAAAAGATAGTTACAGGAAGCTTAAAATCAATGCTCGTATTACGTGAACCCCTATTGAACTTTATATGTAAAGAAGTGAACAAATTAGAGTTTGCCTGCATTGTGAATCGTTACAAGAATGTAAGTTGTTATTAAATACGTATTGCTTTATATGAACGAACAAGGAAACCGTTGTCATGGCTCTTGAGATGCCACTTAGAGGCTTCAATTAATAATTTCAATGAACCCCGGAAGGAAGTTGAATTCGTGTCAAAATCGTTTCCGTTATAAAGTATACTTATGAGTAATTGGCGAGTCAGGAGGGTAAGTTATTTCACGTTAATGATATTTAAAATGGTACAGTCTAAAGCATTAAACTCACGCACGCGCGCGCACTTACACACACACACACACACACACACACACACACACACACACACACACAAACACACACGCAAACACACACACATCCACGCGAGCGAGCACGTAAAATGTGCAAACCTACAGACTTTACTAGTAGTGTTTTGTGAAAAGAATTGACATTGACATGTCAAGAATGTCCTCAGTTCTAAAAAAAATTGGATTATTTAGGTTTGTTTAAAATTCATTGAATAAAAATATGGTTCAACCAAGTTTAATCATGATTTTACTTATAAAAGTTACTTATAAATAAAATAAAGACAAATTACACTACTCTTAATAAAGAGACCATAATTTCAAAAAAATATATACCATTCAAAAGCTGTAGATCTTTAAATACCTACAACTCAAAACCTACAAAACCTACAAATAAAATAAAATAATTTTACTAAAATATATTCATTACCATTAAAGTACGGTCTAAGAACTAACTAATTAAGTATTTTCATTATCAAACTATGACATTCGTTTCCAGGAAAAAACTAAAGTTTACAGATAAAAGTAAAACAAATTTCTTTGTCTAAGGGTGGCTAAAGATTTGAACGGAAATTGGTATTTATTATGTGATCAAGTTCCTCAATGAAACCCATTCAAAATAATTGCTTCCTCGAAGGAGGTCACGTTTGGAATTTCTTCCTAAATCTTTAAACATCTAGCAAGTGCTTTGAAGGAATAAATTTGACGACTTTTTATAACAATACATTTTTCTAGTCTCCTTAGAAGAAGAAAACCAGTGGAAACCATAATTTTGTATAAAACCTTACAACGCATTCCTGATGACTAGTCCTATTGTTCTGAAATATATTCAAAGTTTAAACTCCTTAAATTGCAAACAATCCAGGAACTAATACTCAATTAGCATTTATATTGGGTCCATCAAAGTCTGAAACTCTTAACAATTTTAAATTGACGACTCTTTTTAGACTTCACCCCTATCACGGTTGATCCTAAACGATTATTTTAGAACAGTCATATTTCTGTCTTAAACCAATAAGGCAACTGAGATTATGGATTAAAATTGTTCATTTGAATATGAGAACACATTTTTATGAGTATGAAATATTTTTTTAATATATAACAAGTTTTCATACTTTTTAATATAAAGTATAAACTAATATTTATAACATACCTTTCAAAAAGGCTTTACAGCTTTCATTAAACAGATCAAACTATAGTATAGCAACATTTTTAGTTTTTTTATGATTGTATCAATATGTCATGTAAGTTAATAGCTTTGGAGGGGGGATAAAAGTGAGTATGAAAAACTACGTCTATTATTTTTACTACGTAAAAATTGTTACTTAAACATTGTTAAAAATTGTTAGTTAATTATTGTTATTTGACTAAGCTTTAAATAAAAAAATATAACAATTATAATTTTTGTACAAATAAAGATAACATAATACATCAACTAAATACAAGCTATATTAAAATAAAAATCCCCTAAATACGAGTAAGATGGCATTTTTACTTCAATATAGTTTATGTTTGGACCATCAAAGTTTCAGTATTGATGACGAATAATAATTTGGTATATCATTATAATAATATAATAATTATATATTCAATAACAATTCAAAAGATATCTAGAAATACAAGGAGTAAGAGACAAAACAAGAGGATTGCCTTTGTGAGATTTGAATATATTTCCGATACCACTATCTTTAGATGGAATAAACAGAGAAGATTTATACAGATATTAGATTGAACGTCTTATTTCTTGTTAGGTTTTACTATGAACATTTGTATTTATCGGCTTATTTTTCAAATATTTAGTTTAAAAAATCCCCTTTATTTCTTTTTGAAGTTATTCGAGTTAATAGTTCTGTTTTAAACTGCATATCATGAAAAAAGTAGTCAATTGAAATAGTATCGAAAAGTAAACATGTAAGTTAGTAGTTTGATTTGACGATTTATAGTATATTTTTTAGTTTATATTTAACGTTAAACTATATGAATACGTTGGATAGAGTTAAATTTTAAAACTGTGTTTTTATAAAACTATTTACTTATCTAAGTCACCTTATTGGTTTAAATGTAAGTTGAACGCCCTATCCCAGCAACGTTAAATTTTTTATGTTTGTGACATTATCTTGGAAAGTGAGAAGGATACAGACCTGAAATTTTGTACAGGAATTAAATATGTTATTTTAATGATCATCAGTATCATTAAATTGTGATAAAAAATAAAAACTCAATAGTATATAATTTTTTCATAATATATTTTTTGCAAAATATTTTACAAAAAACTACAACATTTCCTCTAATTATATCCAATTATATAGGTGGAACATGCGGTGAAAATTTTCTGAAGATATCATTTACAGATGCTGAAACAACGGGGTTTTCATGTTAAAAATGTTGTTTCCGGAGAAACACGATTGAAGAAGGCCTATACAGCGCAACAGCTGTCTGGAAATGGTGTTAAAAACTTTGGGCGCCCTATCTTTAAAAATAAAAATAAAATACTTCTAGGCCCCCAATCAATTTATCATCTTACAGAAGTATTACCAAAGAATAAACTTACACAATTAGGCAAACCAATTTTTAGTTAAACTTACCAAGCAAGGGCTGTCTGTGACTGTTATAATACTAATAATTATAATTATAATCATTAAGGATCAACGTGTTAGGACTGAAGTCTAAAAATAAACGTCACTCAGGATCGTTAAAGAGCTTCAGACTTTGATGGACCCAATATAAATGCTAATTGAGTAGGCCCCTATTAGTTCCTGGATTTGTTTGTAATGTAAGGGGTTTCAACTAGGAATATTTTACATATAAAATACTTCCTTGATAAAATATAAGTAATAATGTTGTATAGGACAAGGCCTATAAATACGTATACGAGCACTATATTCCAAGAACCTCACAAAAATGTTTGTATTTACTTCCCTGTGGGAAATAGGTTAGATCATGAGTATGTCTAAAGGGAATGTTCTCAGTTCATCTAAATAGCCGTTCTTATAACCAAACTATGACGTCACTAACCAAATGACGTCACTGTTTCAAATTTTGGTCTGAAAAATTGCCAACAACCCCCAAGAGCTAAGACAGATCCATGTTAAAAACATAAGGTGATGGTTTCAAAGTGAGCATTTAATTTAATATATTCTTAAATCTCCTGATTAGATTATTGTTAAAAAATATTGACTACATAGTATAGCTGATAGTTTTGCTTACCTGGGGGGGAAATTGTTTATTCATTGGCTCAGTTGACCTTAGTTGCCTCGGAGACCATTTATTGAATATTGGGTACCTTGAGTGATAATAAATTTATTAGTTTATTGAGCTTACAAATTTAGAACAGAAACTATGATATTATAAAAGGGAATGAATACGAATTGTTCTACTTTAATTTATTATATCTTTCTAAACTACTAAATTACTTGGCCTGGATTGGAATATTCCTTACTAATATTTTATAGGATTTATAAACACAGAAACCTACAACCCTAATGAAGAACGACCCTATTGTAAGGTCCATAACGTCCACACGAAAAGTATTTAAAATACTAAGAAATTATTTCAAGTTTGTTAACATTTTAAAGTTCAATAATGGCGTTAATGTATAGTTGTATTATTAAAGACACGTATAAGCTATTTTTTACTCACGTTTTGTTAAAACACGAAATGTGTTTTAATATTTTCTTTGTAAATGAACTGATACCAAAAATGTTTTAGCTCACGTTCTTTTGACTTAAAAGTCGTCATTAAAGAATATCATTACAACAAAAACACTTGATACAATGGAATTGTTTATAAAGATAAGGAGGGTGAATTCTAAACACTACAATGGCGTCGAAAATGTATTCCAATATAACGAAGCCAATCCTCTTGGCTTACTGTTTCACATTTCTTCTTGATTCACATTCGTTTTGATTGAAATTTCTCTTCGAACTGTCTTTCTTTGAGTTTTGATAGGAACCTAAAATAAAAATGTCCCTATATTGTTTGTACGCCTGGTTAGGTGCGAAGTGCATGAAATCTTGGAATATCTGTTTCTAAACTATTATTTCGACTATTTCCAATGCAACAAATTGTGGTTTCCTTTCAATAAGTTTTGAAAGGAAACGTTGTTGTGTACTATATTCATGTTCTACATTGCAAAGTCTAGCGCGGTGTTCATGGGAGGCATTGCAACGCGTGGTTTGTACTCAAAAAATGGGGGTTTCAAGTGTTTAATATCAAATAAAAAAAAATTAAACTTTATCTTTAACCAATAGTATTAGCTCAGAAAACTACACAATTTATTTAGTAGATTTGTTCTCTCTCCAATACCAAGATACCAAGTTACTAAGATATTAAAAGTTCTAAACAGAGTACGTTGTTAGTTTGTTACTTAGTTTTTTGGCTAGTTTCTGAAATGGAAACCTGGTCAGGTATTTTAAGCAAAGTATGAATGAGAAATGAGTGTAAGATGATTGTGGCGCGATCTTTTAGTCGTGTTGATCACTAATGCTGATGTTCCTTAGACAGAACTGTTAATGAATAGCCTAACAGTCAATGACATATCTAAGGGACCTCCAGTTTAATGTAGAGTCCGAACCACTGCCTCTGTTTTACGAAATAATCTAATTATGAGGGCGGCTTTTGTGGATGTAATTAGTTAGTACAGTGCAGACGTTAATCCACACCAGAGAACCATCCACCAACCATCGCTCTTAACTATCCACAATTCGTGACATCCAAATAGCTGGATTACAGGACACGCCACCGTCCTGGTCTATATTTTGTATTTTGGGGCTCCAATGTTAATCCTAATGAAGATAAGGGAATGTTAATATTTTACTTATTTAACTATGTTTTTCGATGGAACTTGTTATTAAGCTTAATGTGGTTAACATCCATCCATTTATGCTTAAAAGTCATAGTTTATATTTTTATTATGGCAGCTAACCAGCATACGATTTTCTCGCGTTAATCATATTATGGAGAATAGGCAAACTCCTTTACTTATTGACAGATTTTGATGAAACTTAGTATAAGGTCAAAATAAAAATTGTTTATGCTAAAAATGCCTACTTTCAGTGTTTCTCACAATAGCAAACATGCATACTCATTCCCATTTTAATCTTATAGAGAATGGGCGAGCTATCTTATTTATCGACATATATTGATCAAACTTGTCATATAACTTCAAGTAGGCAAAGTCAAATTATTCATATTGAAATTCAACATTTTAGAGTTCCTTATGGCAAACTTGCTTACTCCTTTCCTGTATAATTCCGTAAGAGAAAATCTCTCCAGAAAGTTGCGGGCTTTGGCTTGACGTAAGAATAGGATAAGAAAAGGATATGGGAAAAGGATAAATTAACCATCGTATCTCCAGACATGCAGAAAAAATGCTTTGACTTCCTAAAAGACAGTAAGAAATCAAATATAATATTCCCCACAACACTGGGAATGGAAACGTCTGTTTTGTTTATATTTTCAAACATGTAATCAAGATTTATTCAAATTCAGTGTTTAGTAAGTTTTTTATTCTTATTTGCTATTTGAGAATAGAAACAAATTAAATTTAAAGTTTTGACAATTAACTACGTTTTAAAAAAATATCAATAACTTGTATTTTTTTATCGCAGTTGTTACCTTTACATGATATGTTTGTATCGCAGTTTGTCAGAATGTGGTATTTTTAGCGTTGCATAATGTTATTTTTAAAAAATTCATGTTTATTGTCACATTTTGATTACAAAAATCAAACAAAAGTTAATTTTTGTATTTAACGTTACAAAATATTTCCATGTATAATTCTCATTTTAATTTTATTCAATTTAAGTTACATTATAAATATTTTGTGAATTTGATATTTTTTCATTTTTTAATATATTTTTGTAAAACTTTTATTATGTTAATATGAAATTATACTATTTTAGATTAAATATAATAATACATTTTTGACAATTATTATAAATAAAATTAAATATTTTTATGGGTACAATTATTCTTAACAAAAATATACTTTTAGATCTGTTTAATAAAATAAAAAAATTATTTTATGGTACAAATGTATAAATAAAATTTCAAAAGTTTACATCTTACAGATTGATGTATATTTTAAACATGTATCAAGATTAATTTTAAATTCAGTTTTAGAAATACTTATTTGCTATTTGAGAATAAGCAAACTATTATAACCTCCAAAAGTGGTTTCAAGTTTGTAAAATGACAATTAACTACGTTTGAAACTATCGAAATTCACTTAGTATGCAGGTCCGCTGCTACGGGGGTATTGTCGTGTTTTGTATCGCAGTGTGTTACCCTATTACAGTGTGGTATTACATAATGTGGTATTGTAACCAGATTGTGGTTTGGTTTCTTATGACATTAGTGCTATAGTAGTGTAGCATGTGTTGGAAGCATGGTGTTACAGAATGTTATTGTAGCGTTGCAACGTGAGGTCATATCTAAAATTCATGTTTATTGTCAATTTTGATTACAAAAATCAAACAAAAGTTTCCAAAGTGTTGTGAAAATTCTCATGAATGTTTAGCCATAATATTTAAATGACGTTACAGATCATATAATTCTCCACATGACCCATATACCTAGTATGATAGTTTTGATTTTTAATACATTTTTGTAAGTACTTTTCATTATTGTTAAATATGTCTAAAATATTCACTAGGGTAATGTACTACATAGGTCCAGATTAAATATAATACATTTCTGACAGGATTAAAAATAAAACATTAATATATTTTTATGGGTACATTTATTCTTATACTACTATACATCTAAATTACTTTTAGTTGATGAGTGTTCCTTAATAACGTAAATGAAGCGTATAATGATAAAATAATTGAAAGCCTTAGCTTCACGGATGAACAAAGAGTGAAAACTAATTAAGAAGCTGTTCAGGGAAGTAACTTAATAAAAAGATCCGACATCTCTACAGATTTGAAGGATTTCCTTTGTTTCATTATATTTTTTAATTATCAAACATTGAATCATAAAATTGATTTTCCAATAATGACGTCCCATAGTGATTGTTACGTCATATCATATTTATTTTAAATTCGTTTTCAAGATACACTCAAAAGTTTAAAAAAAAAAATTTTTTTTCTCTAGTTTACAGTTTATTTGTTTCTATTTAATATTTAAATGTAATTGTTTTTTTAACCATATTTATTTTTAATTAATGAATTTTACTTGTATAAATATACTTTTTACGTAGCCTATGTGAATTTTTGAAATAAGAAAACCAATTTTCGTACACTACAGATAAGGATTTTCAAGCCACATTTCGAAAATGTGGCTTGATAAGACCAAAGGATCGATCCTTTATTTATATACTTGAATGTCTGATATTCATTTTGAGTGGTTTATATTATGAATTCTTATATTGTATTGAGGAATTGTTATGGAAAAATAAATAACGATAGCGACACTAGCGCCGGCCTAGCGGATTTCAATCATCCCTAACGCCACTCGCACCTCCTTAAATTTGGACTAATATTTTTGATCAAATAAAACTAGTATGAAGCACAACAAGCAAGTAGATTCTTGGAAAAACATTATAATGAATACTTTTTTCATTACAATCAGTGAATAATCACACACAAACGCTTACTGGGAAAGCGGTCCAAAACCAAATGGCCATCTCGGGATTTAATACCATGAACTCTTGCACCGAAGTACAAGACACTAACTACTGGGCCAATAATGCACCCAAATCGAAGTATAAAATAATGGTATGGTTTATAAAATAGCCGTGCATCAGTTTTGACTCTCCTCTACTACATTAGGGCCCACCTATTCATTTACAATTATTAACATGATCTCTCAGTGGACTGTTGAATAGTAGTTGCAGTTTCAGATTAGAGAGAACAAATTACTGAAGTTATTCTGTAATTATTTTAGCCAGTTAGGCATTGAGATAATAATTTTATAACAAGTAATTCGTGAAAACATGACCGAAAAAACCTGAAGTGACGAACTCCAATATAATAATAGTAATAACACAACTTATAACACAGTGTACATTGTAATAGACTGAAATCACATTTTACAAATACAATTGTTCTATTTCACCAAGTTTGTGTTTAAGTTATCCTAATTTATCTACTTACCTTGTAAAGTAATATTGTTACAAGCAATCAATAAAAGAGCACACTTTATTTCTGTGTTGAAGATTCCAATGACCATCATTCGATGCTTAAAATTTTACTTGTATTTACTAGATCAATAGTAAAATTTCCTTTTACATTGACTTTAGCATATTTTCATCAAAAACATCAAATTTCAAGATGCAATTATCATTTCAATCAAATCCTCATTATTAATTTTACATATCGCCTTATACATAGTATATGGAGAAAGTATTATTTTCGTCAAACATTTTGGATTTGAGTTGAGAAAGGATATTTTTAAACTCCCTGTATCTAAAAAGTGGTTTTCGGAATTATGTGTGTCTCTCAGTCTGCAACTCTGTCTGTCTGTGTACGAACCCCGAGGCCATACTGATCGTCCTATATTTGTGAAATTTATTACCCAGATCTAGTTTGTCTATATCTCCAGACCAATTATTTTTGATGTTTGAAGGGCAGTTTATCCCTTAAAACCAATTAAAAATGTGAAAAATACAAATTTCTCAAAATCTGCTTAAACGATTTTAATTAAAATATAACTTATAGTTTATAGTAATTATAGTATAGTATTATAGTTTTATAGCTATTAATTAATAATAATATATCAGTACTCGTACATCTTTGATACTTAAGTTATAGGGGTTTAAATTACAAAAATAAAATAATATAAATAATTTGTTTAATGTTTTGGAAGAATAACAACAATTTTATAGAATAAATTTAATATTACTATTAAAAGCAACTAAAAAATTAAACAATTTAGTTTGGCGAATCATTGGTATACGACTAATGGTTCCAGATAACTTTTAAATTTATTTTGTATAAGGTTTTAAGTACCTAACGTCTTCATTTCAATAGTCTTTTGAACGCTACTAGTTTCGGGAACAAATGTTTCGATTATCAAGCATGTAATAGTCTTTAGGTCACTTCAAAACATGTGTTCGTAATTCTTGTGTAAACAAATAACATATTTTCACAATAAACACTTAACAGATTAATTTAAAATTAATTTGTTAAGTCAATCCTGAGGGCAAAAATGTTGAACAATATGATAGTTTTATTTAAGGTATATAGTTTTTTCATTTACTTAAAGGGAGAAAGTATGCATTAGCCTGTTCCACTGATGCCGTTTATTTATATTCTAATGAACCACTGGACAAAATAACACGTCAGTTCAGATTGTTTCCCGTGCTAAGGCCCCTGACCGGGTTTCGGAAGTGGGCACACGTGAACCAATTCCCTCATCCCCCTTCACCCTCCATCTCTCATCCTCTTATCCCTCATACGCTCAATTTACTTGGGCCGATATTTACGATCAACTGGACCCTGTTACCTCATGACTCTACTTAAGTCAATGACTTCATTTTATACTCTACTTCAATCATTGTCAGGCTTTGGATTTCTCTGCACTTGTTTATACTTGTTTTACTTTTAAAATCTTCCACTTCCAAAGATTTGACAAATCAATCCCGCATTGGATTTATTTTTTGTACCAAAAATGTAGTTTCGTTGGTTACTAAACTTGTATAAAATTTCCGTTAAATTAGCTGTTTTTATTTAATCGATAAGTTAAAACATATCGGGCCATATTTTCCAGATTCGAAATTATTTATCATTTAAAAAAGTAAAGGGGAGACATCCATAAGAAGTTTGCTGTCATATGGCATAGTATAACATTTAGCTATTGGTTCTCACTTTGGGTGATACACCCGGTATGAGAGATTAGTTTAGATTGTGAGATTAGTTTTAATGATACCTATAGATTTACTGTTTTTGTTTGCTAAAGCTGTTTCCCTTTCATAAAATTAACAGCATCAGTGGACTGAAACATATTTTCTCCTTTAAGTAAATTTAAACGACAATCTTTAATAAAACCATCAATTTAATCTAATCTAATGATTTTATATAATCATCAACAACAAGAGAAACAAAATTAAATTGATTGTTAGAAATTTATGGGAGGGACTACCCCCCACTCCCTAATACCAAGCTTTTTCGAGTTACGTGACCTTACGCTGTATACCAAGTTTCAAGGAAAACGGTTGGGAAATAAAGAAGATTGTTTTTTAAATATTGTACATAAGAATAACATTGGGCGCTTTCAGACAATGTACTTAGTTTACCACGGACATAAAATTTAACTTTTCTTTGGAACCTTTAGTCGTAGACTAATGATTAAAAATACTAACATGTTTACTTTACCTTTATTGTATTTTCAGAAGAAAAAGAGATTTTATTGACTTTTAAAAGCCCATACCTCTAAAACCCCGATTTTTTTAAAATTACGGGGATGCCATTTTGTTTACTTTATAAGGACTATAAATCACATAATTTTCATCAAAATCGTTAGAGCTGTTATTGAGAAATTTTCATTTTACGCGTTTTTTGGGTATTTTTAGGTGTAAAATACCCTTGAAATAAATAAAAAAAGTCCTGAGATACTGTCAATTTCCACCTACATGCCGAATTTCATCAAAAACGGACCAATAGATGGATGTCTCTAGACATCATTACATCCCCCCTCCCACACACATTTATTTACTAAAAACCCTTTTTTGATTAAGGGACACTGATATCTAAGCTTCTGCACATCCCCTCACACACGGACGGACATCACTCTAAACTTTTTTGATTGAGGGGACACTATATTGGATATATCCACCTTAAACTTAACTTCAAAAATGCTGATAAAAACAATACTTTTTCCATATACTATCGTGTAGGGGAGAAAGTTAAAGTTAAAGTGTTACTAAAATTTATGTCGTTTAATAGATTAAGCTGAGATTGGTTTATCGTGCCATTGTGGCGGGTACATAACAGATCTCGTGGCTGGTACTTGGTGAACCAGAAAGATAACATGAAAATCGCACTTACCTTTGGCAGCGCCAATGTAACGAGATAGCGAGGCCGTTATTTTGTTTGCGCTTCGCGTTGCGGACACGTTAACTAAAGGTACTTTGTCGCCGTCTGAGGTAACATTTGGATTGCCGGCCCACGCTGTAATAGTAATTTCACCCTCCTTTCAATTAAATTGCCCTTACTACACCACTTACCCCTAATTTATACACGACCGCTTGGATCTCTTTCAGTTTTATTTTTTAACTCAAAACCACACGAGAGGCACCGTATTCTTTAAACCGTTAAAACTATATCGCTCTCAGTCCGTGTTACTCTTCACAAAATAAAAACTGATATGTACTTGGGTATAGCGTAATGAAATATGTAAATGACAATATTTGGGTATCAATATAGGCCTAGATGTTTTACATATCTTATTCATAAATTCAGTACTTATCGAATAATATTTTTGTGACAATGCAAACTTAAAAAATGTTTTGTATTTACTTCCCTTTTGGAAAATAGTTTAGATCATGGATGTCAAAATGGAATGTTTTTAGTTCATCTAAACAGCTGTTCCTATGTTAAGCTATGACGTCACCATTTCAAGTTTTGGTTGCGCAAATTGTCAGCACACCCCCAGAGCTAAGGCATATTTATGTCAAAAAAATATAAAGTCACCTTCTAGCCCATGATGAATCTTGTATAACAAAATCTTGTATATCTAGCAGAATTTTGTAAATTGATACTTAAAATTGTTAAAATCGGAAAAAAGTTGAATGGTTTACCACGAATACAAACAATTAGTCTTTTCAGTTATGTTTCTGAAAACTGTACGGAAACAATTTTACATAAAATACATTTATTATACAGTACCTCAACACGATACCTACATATTGCATTATACACGAGTATCATGTGGAAATCGAAATTAGACTTCTCCGTTTGAAGTCCATTGCGATGTCACAGAGCCATGAACACCGTCTCTATGTTGTTTAGATTACTTTAACTGGCTTCAAATGTTTCGGTGTGTTGCTCGTAGATTCTTCATCGTTATTTTAGTTTGTAGTCCTAACTGGGGTCCTAATCTCAGTTTTGTAATGAGATTAGGAAGTGTAATTGAGGAATTAGATTTAGTTTTACGCCAATGTTTGTTGAATACCCTCGTATATTCTATCAAAACACAAGATAAACTCTCCTCAAGATGAAATCAAAGAGTATCTGAATATTTCTCGTTAAAAAAATGATAACATAAAAAATATTCAATAACACAAAAACATACATTTTTTATTGTTTACTATTTATAATTATATCTATAGAATAATACTTAAAACAAACTCACTTTGTTCCAACTTTTTTTACAAAATCTTCATTTCAAATTTGAAACCGTTATTGCTCTGCTTTTATTTTGAGCATAGTCATTTAACGGTAATTACAAGTACTTCCTTTATACAAGCTGTTTACCGATTAATATGGTTTGGGTAGTAAATTATATGAACCTAAATAAAAACGAAACATTAGTACACAGATGTTTTACATATCTGACGTGAACATATTATATGCCACCTCCTGTCATCGCCTATTCAAGATATAACTTTGTTATTAATAGGTTTTTGGATATTTTATTAGGTATATTTTAATACCTCTGATCCTAATGTTGATTTTAAAACGAGTGTTACATGAATCTTAAGTTTTTGTGGATATGAGACTTACCTAGAACTTATATTTCATCCAAAAATTATTTACGAAATCTAAAGATTTTTTAAGACCTTTGTGCAAATAATATGCAGTCTAGATACTTAAAGATGTGTTCACAAAAGTTGCTCATGTTATAGCATAAGCTTAATTGTACACTGAATGTTACTTTGATGTTAAGTAGGTATGTTTGTGCCGAAGTCGGTAGCACTACTGACTCTGAACCTGTGTCAGCGATGGTTCGGGATCGGATCCCAGAGTTGCCTATCAATTTGTGTCAGTATTATCCATTTGTACTGTGTTAGCTCGCCTCTATATATGCTTTATACAACACATGCTAATACGTAGTCTACGAAGGCGTGCAAAATATGAACAAAATAGACTGTTTTATAAAAACATTCAATAATGAATAAAGGAAAATAATTCATGAAATAGGAAAAAAGATACATGGGAGAGGCCAGAACTAAATTTCCCTTATAGGCTTATTTTTGAGTGAAATGTCATGGCTTTTTCTAATTATTTAAACCTGATAAGTATTCCCATAACTTAAAGCTTCCAAAAGAAAATCGGCCGTTATTGTTCAATCCATTTGGTGATTGCAAAGGTAAAGTGGTAAATCCTGTAATCAGTCCTTTTAGAACTTTGGAAGCAGGAATTGGCTTGTTTGTAATCCTTTCCACGACAAGTTCTTTGATTAGTGTTTCCGTTTAATTTGTGAGTAAAATATAAACTTCTTCTACCAAAATATTTTGGGACAATTTGTATCCATACCCATAATGTATCTACCCATTACTATATCAACATAAACATCTCGAAACTTAATTAGTATGGTATTTTAGAACCGAAAGACATATTATATTAGTCAATATTCGCAGCTAAGTGTTATTCCTCTATACTATGAATCATTCCTCCCCATTTTAATAGTTTTGTAAAGATCAATCATGAAGATTATGTGTTTTTTTCAGATGAATTGGGATTGCGACTAGTAGTACTCTTTGAATTCAATTTGACGAATACTGAACGTTGCGTTTTTCACTTTAATATGTTGGATTTTACCCAGTATTAATAGTTACTAATGTAACTTGAGTAAAATAATTTGACTTGAGAAAGAATAAAAAAAATAGAGAAAAGTGATATGGAGATTTATAAAGAAAATTTAAACTGCGCGAGGGATCACATGACAATAAAAGATCCGTAACACTGACGTGGGAAGAAACATGTGTTTTATTATAAAATAAAGACTTGCTGGGACCCTTGAATTAACAAATTGAATTTATAAAACGATTCTAAATATAAAAATAAACGAAACAAAAGAATACATAAAAACTTAACAGTGTTTGAAAATAGGTAAAAGGAAGACTTTGACTGTTGGTCGTGTGAGAACACCGTTCTTTGTGCGGACTGAAACCACTCTTATAATCTCGTCAGAACGAAGTTAATGATGGTGATGATTTGTCCAATAGGATTTGTCCAAGTTTGTTTGTTCCATTTTCACGTTTGATCCTATGAGGAGAACGTCATCCAGAGAAACATTTGTGTACGTTTCACAAGACTCTACATTAGTTGATTATTACTAGTTTTTATTTTCTCTTGTTATACATTGTATATTGAGAAAGTATTGTTGTCGTCAAAATTTTCAAATTTTTCAAATTTATGTTCAGAGTGGCCTCAATCCGCAGCCTTAAATCCGTTTTGAGGCTTCCTGAATAAAAAAGTGGTTTTCGGACTGATGTCTGTCTGTCTGTCTACGAACCACACTGATCGTCTGATACGTGAAATACGCTCTAACAATTTTCATTAAAATTTAATGGTGTGTAGGTATCAAGATCCCAAATAATAAGACAGACAGAATGTATGCAGAACAAATGGTTCGAAAGTTATAAGTCTTTAACTCTTTGAGTGCTAAGGAACGATATATCGTCGTTAGTTTCTATGGATAGAAGGCCGAGAAATTTGCAATGATAAAATGATAATGAAAGATTGTTAACTAATATAGTTTTTACATTTTTTATTGTTAAAGAATATATTTTTTATTAGCGAATTTCCCATAGGGAAGAAGCTATTTTTTACATTTTTTATTGTTAAAGAATATAGTTTAGAAGAAAATAGTTTTATATAAGATTGTCGTTTTTAACTTATTCGTATTTTTTTTACTCGGGGTTTGTATTAATTGTAGGTTATTTCATCGTTCACTGTAGAGTAAAACACTGTTAATAAAATATGAATCTTACAATTCACAAGTATAAAAATTAAAATAAACTTAAAAACAATAACCCAAAACAAACTTGCCGAAAGAATCACAGAATAGTTCATGAACGAAGTACTTACCTTAAAAACAATATTTACTTTCACCTTCATAGCAATAATATATCTATGACATCATAAAACGTAAATAGTCCCACTTCAAAAAGTAAACAATAGATTTGACAGTGTGTTGGTTGAACCGGAAGTAGCTGAAGTAGTGACTACAGCTGGCCAGCGTAACACTATTGTTGAGGCAGAGACTGCATGTTTCGGTAGACGACAACGATGCATAACGTGATTTGCAAAAATAGCCAGTGACCATGTGACTAAAGTAGCGACATTTGTGAACAATGAGAAAATAAATAAACGGCATCAGTGAACTGACACATGCTCTCTCCCTTTATTTAAATATAAAAATACAAGATTTAATGAAACTAAATGCTTTGTTAAAAAATATCCTTTATGGATTCATTAATTCAAAATAAATCAACCAATTCCTTAAATTAACAACAAGAGAAAATAAGTTAAAAATTGTTAGAATTTCTTTAGGCACGTACCTATACTATCGTATAGGGGAAAAAGTAAAATTACTACTCAATTTTGAAAATCGAATTAGACGTAGATGGCTTGAAAGGTTGTTAAAATCTACAGATTTAAAGTAACTTTAGTTCCAATATCCGTTATTCTTGCTAACAAATGTAAGGATCAAACGTGAAGGTGTTACCTTTGACAGATGAGATGGATGGGTTTGCAAAGTGTAGGAATATTTCAAATCAATTGGACGAGAAAAATAATGTTGAATCTTTCACTGTTATATGTCAGCTTTCCTAATAATGTCTTGAGTAAGACAAAAAATTTTTAGAAAATAAGTCTACATTATTATAAAGAGAATTTATAACATGTTTACACACGGAGAAAGAAAAATAGATCAGATAACAAAGAAAGGACCCGTAACAGTCACTAAAAATGGGTTTTACAAATGAGATCATGGTTGTTCAAAAGTACAGAATAATAATCAATAACTACCTCATAAAAATGTCTGTGAATCATATTGCTATGTAATATTTTAGTAGTAATCACATATTTAAAGTCTCTTCCGTATAAAAATAAAAATATGAATGTATCGATGCATAAATAAAGAATAAATATTACCATAGCTGTAATTACGTATAGTTCAATTTAATGTAATTTATTTTGTTTTAAACTAAACAATTCAGAATTTTATTAATTACATGTTAAGACTTTTCACGTTTAGCTCAATCGATGTTATGATTAAATAAATCCAATAAAACTGAACGTCTACTAACTATGGATGACTCTATTGACAAAAACCTATCAAAGACAGGTTAATTTAAAAGGTTTATTTATTCAATAGACGCAACTGAATCTTTTAATTCACACGTTAAACGAATAATCCAGTCCTAGATAAATTTGTAGATTGCGTTTCATTATTAATTGTTGACATTTATATGTCTTAGCTCCGGAGGCGGGGTGTGGTGTTGGCAATTTGCGAGACTAAAATTTGAAACAGTGACGTTATTTGGTTAGTGACATCATAGTTTGGTTATTAGAACAGCTGTTTAGATGAACTGAAAATAATTTTAATTCCTAGTTCAGTATGAAAAGTTTTCAGGGATAGTAAGGAAGACTAGTAAAATTTTATCACTAAATTTGTATAAAATACGCTAAAAGTTTACACGCTACCAAAAAATATATATTTTAAGTTTTTGAATAATTTCCTTCAGCTGATAACTGTTAGGATTGCCTATGAGAATATGTAGACAATATTTGAAGAAAAGTTAATAATTTATGATTATTAAAAAAACTTATACGGCGTAAGTGCACTTACACCGTATAAGTTGTATAAGATAGATACGTATAAGGAAAATACATTATCAAATCTAATTATCAGGCAGATAATTTAATGATACATTTAAAAGGATACAACAAAATATTTTATTATGTAAAAAAACTATAAATCAAGCCTGAAGGTCTATAATCTTCTAAACCCTCGTAGCCCTGCAGGCCACTGAGGTCAAATGATCCAATGAATAAGCAATTCTCTCCTCCAGGCATGCTACAATGGTGGCTTCTCTATCTCAAATAATCGAAGTATTTTCAAAGTAAACTAAAAATAATAATCCAAACCTAAAGGCATTTATTTTTTCAATGTTAATTTTGAATATTTTAAAATACTTTTGTGGGAGTTGATCCATGAATGGTAATACTATAAAGAATTAATACTGTACATTGCATGCAAAATATCTATGGGTTAATTTATTTAACTACAATAACTGACCTAACTTGAATCATATAACTCATAACGAGTATTTAAATTGAATCGAATAAAAATGCTTGACGTGTAAAAACAAATATCCACAGGTATTCATAATATTTATTCCTACATACTTACATGTATCATGTATTTGAATAGTTTTTCAATCAAAAGTATTATGCAGTAAACTTACTTTATAATTTGATAACATTTTTATGAGGAAAGATATAAAGGAAACAATAAATGTTTCTTCTAAGAAACGCTGTTTAGATCTTATCGTTTCTTTTGTTGTCACTAAAGCCATAGGGTCATAAAATTTGCTCTAACTTCAACCTTTTGTTAATTTTGTGACCTTTAATCTTAGTCTTTTATCTTAGTTGTCTTCTTGACAAAAAAACTATTATTAAGGAGAGAACGTTTTATAAAAATGTTTGTAATTACTTCCTTGTGATAAATATGTTTGATCATGGTGACATATCCATGATCCAAAGGGGATGTTTTCGGCTCTTCTAAACAGCTGTTCTTATAATGAAATCATGTCGTCATTATCCAAATGACATCAATGTTTAAAGGTTTGGTCTCGCAAATTGCCAATACCCCCCCAGAGCTAAGACTTATCCATGTATATTAGTTAATACTTTCTGTCTTTTTTCTTGTCTTTTTTAAGAAGTACTAATGCGACTAAAAATTTCGTTTCAAAATAGGGGCCATTTAATTGTTTAAATTCAAATTGCTTAAAAATGGTTTATTACTGTATCATTGTACGGATATGAGACTTGGGCGTTTTCAAAAGAAAGTGGAAAGAAGCTCATGGTTTTTGAAATTTAGATATTGAGGAAGATATATTGGCCAATACAAGATGAATTAGGATGGAGAATCCGAAAGAACCAAGAACTAAGAGACTTGTATCAATACCCAGACATAGTGGCTAGGATAAAAACTGAGATGGACAGGATATGTGTGGAGACCAGATGATTCATCCATAATTAAAAGTGTAGATCACTATAACCCAGAGGGTAGGAGACCACACGACAGGCCGAGACTCCGATAGAAGAGCTTCTGAAAGACCTAAATACGTTAGGAACGAACCCCGAGGCAGCTGAAGACGGAGAAGAGTGGAGAGTTATTGTTGGCAAGGCTAAAAGCCTACTGAGGTTTCAATGGCCAAGGAGGTAAGGTAAAAATTGTTTATTATTTGAAACATTACTAAAAATAAACAAATATATAAACATTAATTCCCTATCTAATGAAATAAAAAATGATGAAACTCAGTCAATAAACAACAAAACTTCAATACTTTTACCAGTATTATGTGTGCACTAGTACTAGGTTTTCAGCTGCAACAATGGTCCTCGGCCGGAAGCAGAGTGACAATGAAAATAGTGCTTGTACGCACTTAATACTGGTAAAAGTACTGTATCTCCGATGTTTATAGACCAAGTTTCATCATTATGGTTTCATTGGATTGGGAATTAAATTTGATACAAAATGATTAGGAAATGATCTAATAATAAATTAATTTTATGTTATTTAAATTTAAATTGCTACCATTTTAAAACTAAATATTTCATTGCGTTGGAATTTTTTCCTAAATTTTGTTTTTATATATAAAGTTTCTAAAGTTCAAGTTTCTAAACAATCGATTAAAAATCACTGAAAGAGTATGCATTTTAGGACATACTCCACAAAAAATGGTTTGCTTATTTGTTTTTTGACCCAACAAATCACATCGTGAAGTTTGTTAACTGACTTAACAGACACCATGCATTTTTATTGATTGAAATTTAGATTTAAATTTATCGAGTTTGCCTAGTACAGCATATGAATAGGGTTTTGTTAGCATTACGAAGATGCGTAAAGCAAATTATAAAAAAAGTTACTAAAATACATTATATTATAAAAACACAAATACATTAAAAAAGCTAAATCATTTGTGGATTCTACTGAAGTATTCCAATATAGCTTACATTTTATGTGTAATTTTAAAATTCAAATTCGTTATAAGCTACAAATATTAATACTTTTAGTTAAAATTGAGACGCAGTAATGTTGAGATTCGTTTTGTGTGAATCATGCAAAAACTTTAATTTATATTCCTAAATATATCACACATATGTCGGTGTTTACTTACCCCCAAGATATGTTTATTAAAAAACTTCTCTTAGAAAACAGAAAGGTGCAACCAGAATACAGTGGCATTGAAAATGTATTCAATCTCTTCGGAGACGATCTACCTTCCTCTCTGCTTACCATTTCTTTGGCATTCAAATGTACCTTTATGTTACATTTATTGCATTTTGAGATAGAAAGGGCTCATAGAAAATCTAAAAATGATTTATTAAAGACATTGGTGAGTCAATTAATCAAATTTAAAACAGAAAAAAATAATATTGCAACAGTATATTATTCAAGTAGAAAGAAGTTTTATTGGAATAGCTACTTTAAAAATTCTACAACAATGGATTATATATACTACCAAAGAAACAGCGTTATTTGATAAGTAGAAAATATTCAGTAATAAATAATATTAAACTGATTTCTGATACTCTGTAGTGATCTTACACATCTGCGAAGATTCATCTACTGCTGAGTTCGTCTAGATGATGTATCTTTCATGATCAGATCAATGTTTTGCTTTTGCCTTCCTCTTAAAAATGTTGGAAAATATTGAGACGTTTTAAACACCAAATATTTAGACATTTACAAAACTGTGTTGAAACGCATTATGGATCCACCAATTAGAAATAGTGGACTTAAGGGTAAAAAAAGTTCGGCAAAGCTTAAGAAGATTCTTTTTAATTTAACTTTTTCTATTGAAAAATTTCCATGGAATTTACGAAGAAGTTTTATTTTATACACAAGTACTTTGCAATTTTAAAGTGTGATGAGCATATTATCATAAGCACACATTTTCCAATGGCATTTTAATATACTAAGTCACAACACAGAAGATTAAGTTTTTGACACTGTCACTGTATGTGATTAAAATAACTCAAATTGAAGTTTTTATGAGAAAGTCTATTCTTTCACAGGGAAAGGTTTAGGCTATACTAAATGTTTTCCTTGTTCTAGAATATCCTTGACAAGTGATTGAGACGACCTTAGTAAACATGAAACCTGTCAAAAATTGGAAATATAAATTCATTTAGAATTTGAGTTATCTTTTCATTCGTACCCTAATCCTACTAGTTTCATTTACTTATGACTTTAATAGGGGTCTTCAAAAGTAGTTATTCTACTTGATTGTTAGTATTGTCAACGACTTAATACACGTCATACGGCGAAATACACGTCATATCAATTTATCGTCCTATTATTACGTTAGCAATTCAACTTAATTCCTTTATTCCATATACATATTTGAAATACAATGCAGTTATTTTGTCAATCTCTCTAGCCACATGGCTAATTGAGAGACGAGCTATTTCTGCAAGTAATGTATAATACCAGGATTACAAAATTTATTTTTGAAATAATTTTACTTACAGTACTTTAATATATGTTAATTATACAATGATGTAAAATTTTACTGGCGCAGGGATTAAACAAGACATAAGCTGAAGGTTATCAACCCTGAACAGACGATTCCTGAGTAGACACAGTGAAAGTGAAAGTTTTTGTTCTAAGGAAAGTATTTGACCTGCGAATATACTTTTGAGTACTTGCGATCATTCAATATTAATAAAGCGCTAATCTATGTGTAAATTACTAAAATTTACTACCTCCTGACCCATAACAGTGTTTTAATGTTGTGTAATTAGAATAGTACTGAAAGATTTGCAAATTTGAAATAACAGTAATTTTAATACATATTTTATGCATTAACGTTGCAGACTGCGAGCCTCATCTGTATACAGTATTACATATACATTTGTTATCATTGCAAACAATAGAGAATTCAGAGGGGCTAAATGATCTTTAATGAGAGAAAGTGCTTCACGGAGTATTTGACCCACAGGGAACAAAATTAGCATTCAAATCGGAGGAAAACTTCACCTGCAATCTGACTGCTACTAATCACTCAATATTTATTATCCTACTTTTTATCTCGGCTTTACTTATTTAAATTGTAATCAGAATATATTAGATTTCATAAGGTATACTATATATTATTGAAGTAATGTAATATACTATTACGTAATAAATATATTATATTACATAGTCACAATACAAATAGGTAAACTGCGATAAATGTACGTAGGAGATTTTACATAAAATTTATAGTTTTACATTTCAATAAACTTCTGTGATTCAAATTCAATTTCATTTTCAGAAATTAATTATGTCAAAGGAAAGCTGATACAGTAACGATTTTTAAATTGGAAAAGTCTGTTTTTGAGAATAATTAAGCATTGAGGTCATAACTTAAAGAAAACGGAATTTCATAAACATTGCTAAATGTGAAATGTTATTTTCATAAATATACTCTGCTAAATAAAAAAGCTTGACACTCGAAAAATGATTTTAAAAACTTTTTTGTGTATGATTTCATTTACAACTAAATTGCTATCATACACTAATTCAACTAGTTACTAATTATTTTGAAGCAAAATAATTATTATTCATGTGTTCAAGAAGTTGATGGAATGAAAATTAATGTTTAGACTAAACCATTTTATCCGTAGTTATCCATAGAGAAAGTAGTATAAAGTAGCATAAAGTGCAAGGTGAAAGTTATGCTTTTTATGTGTGTTCAAGGTATAAAACCTCGCTTAGTGGCTTGGTTGTATTTTAATGAGAAGCAAAAAGTCACGTAAGATCCGTGTAGGGAACTTTTTTGTCAGACTATATTTTTGAGCTGCTGTACTAGACAAAGATGTACAGAAGAAATCAATTTTTTAGTTGCGGTTTTAAGCTTTCAACTGATTGTCCATCGATACTGATCATCAACTATCGATTTTCATACTATCGATATCTTAACATTGATATGAATATATTTTAAAATCCATCCTTCATTAGAATAACGACAGCTGACTCTGTCCCTGCATAGGCTGGAAAAAGATTACTTTCTAAACACAAAGCTTATATTAAAAACAGTATTTTATCTACAATATAACGTAAAGTAATATACTATAATTTCAATTTGAACTCCACGTATTTAACAAATTTGGGAACTCATCTTGGTAGGCCTAATTTAATAATTTATAACATATATTTATATTTTTTCCTTTCTATTGGATTTTCTTTTGGGTCAAGGTTTAAATTTGCTTTTCAATAAATTGTTTTGATTCCTGATATGAAAAACATTTTACATTCTTATGTTTTTCAAGAATGTTTGTATTCTGTTAAAATGTATTGAAGAAGTACATAGCTTTAGAGGCTAATAATGGTTTCAATGAATCACCACCGATATCCCAAGCAGGTTCGGCAGCTTCCAGCTCCCAAAACAAATATTAGCGGGCGCTCTTCACTTCATCAGCTGTTATCTGAAGCGAAAACTTACTTATTTTGCTTTCAACGAAAAACAGTAGGTGAGGTATGAGTTTAGTTGCAATATTTTTACATTTTAGGTTGCAATCGCATATTTTTTGGACACGTACGTAGCTTTACATTGACATGAGAGGGTTGCCTTTAGCAACCAACACTTACCTGTACACAGTATCGTGAGGTTCTACGACGACTAAGAAGCCTCTGTGGTAGATATATACTAGAATTATAATTCGTTACAACGGTTTACAATATATATTGTTTGAAATTTGAAGTTGTTGAAGTTCTTTTTCATTAGACCAAACAAATATAAATCTTGATAAAATAATCCTGAAAATTATTTTCAAACAATGCATAAAACCTATGGTATTTTTTCTCATTACAGTTAATATTGTAGGAATTGTTGATTCCAGATAGTATAAAGTTTTATATGAAGCCGCTTAGACTACAGAAAGTTGAAAAATATATTTTCCAACGTGTTTAGCTAAGGGTTTACTTTGATATGATTAAGGAGATTATTGTTTGTAAAACCACAAAAAAATAGCTGACAAATAAATAACTGGGAACTGAGATGTACCAAACTTAGTACCTGTCAACTGTAGTAAATTAATTATAGTAATACCTTTTGAACAATTGAATCATAAAATGTTTATTAACGTAAAAACATATAAATATACAGATTTAAAGATCCTTTCAGAAGATGAAACACAAAAATATAACGATTTTAAATACAACATTAGTGATTTAGATGTTAATGGGTTAAAAAATATACTTTTTAACTAATATTAGCTTCAAGTTATATGTACTTAAAAGTATTTACCAATAAACGATAACGGTTTTCTGCTGTGGTGTGTTAATTTTTTTTTAAATAACCGTGTCATTGTTTAATATATTTTAAAATTCAATATTGTTGACGTAGAGTAGTTGAAACATAAACGTGTTCGTGAACATTCCCAAAGCTGAGCCTATATCATCCACAGACGTTGACCGCCATACACAGGTATTGTGGCCGAGAACAAAACATAATTTATATCCTAACTTAATGGGCTGTTGAGTAATTTGTTTCTTTAGTAGTGAAACCTATAACATGGTTAACGGCACACAGACATGGGACAGGTTATGAACCTACCGATTCTTTAAGAGACATTTCTAAAAACATTTAGAAATAATGAACGCAAAAATTATTTTAAAGCTAACGTACAGAGCGTATTTTTAAAACGGAAAATTTTATATTGAATGATTATTTATAGAATCGTAAAGTATTTTTTGGGAACAATATTAGACTTTAATAGACAAATAAGAGACCCCGTGTAAATGCAGGAACAAACTTGTATTAATATTGTGAGTACTGTATCCAATACTATAATATGAGCAAGGTTTGTATATATATATATATATTTGCACACGGATCTCGAAAAGGGCACTAAGGAATTTCCTTAAATTTTGGAAATAACTAATTTCCGAGTAGAAAATAAGTTCTAGATAGGTCTAATGTCCAGGAAAATTCGTGTTTTACTTTAATATTAAGTTTAAAATCTAAAAATTTAACATTACGCTTATGGAGAATAAAATGTAAACAATACAAACCAAAACAGCTGTTTATAACCGTTTGACAGTTCTTGATTGAAGACTGCGGGGAACAATATAGAGTTTATGCATTAATATTTATTTTATGAATTAAATAAATGCAAAATTATCAGGTTACTAAACAATTTGTAAAAACTTAAGGATAACATAGCAGTGCGAAATAAAAGCAGAAAAAAGTATTTCAAAAATCTTCCGTGTTTTGATAGAAAAGGTATTCATTGTATTGCTTGAAGCCACTGTAACAAACCAATTAATTGATGTAAATTAAATTTATCTTTTCAATCCTTTTCAATGCTTTTCAATTGCATTGCATTGAGGATTGCTTTTCAATCCTCATTCCGTTTATAACAAAATCAGTTGATCACAGGCTAATAATAACGGTATGGCTAATTAAACAGTAAATGATCGGCCTTGGCTAAAAGTCGTTAAACGGCATCGCTCAATTGACTAACGTCGTAGCCGAGTTGTAGCGTGTCGGTCGGCCTCAAGAACTATAGGCCGCGAGTTCCATCCCCACCAGGGGCGATACTTTTTGTTCAGTGCTATATTAATTATGGTGTATTAAATCGGTTTTATTTCAACCACATAAATGTTTTCATTGAGTAATAAATGCGCTTTAATTTTTCTAATCAATTTTTATAATACATGTCTTTTTCTATACGAGCAAAGCTCGGTCACCAGGTACTATAAAATAAATGACATAACATTCTGGTGCAAGTATATACATAGGCTGTGCACGAGGGTATATTAACACTAAGTTTATTCGTCGTCAAGCCTACTGAAATAAAATTCAAACAAGCTTAGAGAATGATATTTCACGTGTGTTTTTATTAAATGTAATTTTAAACTCAAGTTTTTTATTCGCCAATTTTGGTTAAGGTTATACCTTATACATTTAATACAAATAATAATATACTAACTATACTCACTATATTGTAATGAATGAAAACTAAATAAACAATTAGTTTTTATTTTTTGTCTTGTAACAATAAAAATACGTAGCATTTACACAGATAAATATAAAATATATTAACCAAAAATGATGATGACTTTTATTTATTTATCTATTATTTTTGTGTGTACTTCATTTGTTTTGTTTGTTACATTGTTATTACCTGGTATGTAATAGTATCAGTGAAAGGAAACATACTTTGCCACTTTTAAGTAAACAAAATAATTCCTACATTTAATAAAATTTGACATTATTAAATGCTTTTTAAAATAGCATATAACAAATATAACGTTTTAAAAATAGTCATACAATTTCCTTCACCCCTCTTAATACAAGTTAAACGTTTTTTAGGGGGAGCCATAACCCTCCCTCCGGGAGGAAATACCTAGGTTTAATTGGGCGATGTAACCTTACGCTACACATCAAGTTTGATTGAAAACGGTTGAGAAATAATGAAATTATTCTATTTTTATTAATCTCCATCAAAATAATACTAGGCACTCTTAGATAGCACAATGTGTTTACTGCGGACGGCAAATTAAAATTTTCTCTGAAAATACTAATCTGTTTAGTTTTTTTGGAGTAAACCGTGAATTGATATAAAATTATCACCGTAAATTGGTGATAGTCGAATTATTTTATAAATATTATTTTTCGCCATAAAATAAAATTTAACGTTTTTTAAATTTAAAAGCCCGTAACCTTTGAACCGTCAGACATTCAAATAAAATGATATTATTTTGGACCTTAAAAACTAAAAACGATTAAGATTCAATCTAAATTGTCGAAGCCTCTTAGAAAAAGGAAAAAAGGCTCAGGGCTGTGTCAAACAATCCTGAGCCGGATTTTTAGATTTTCAACCCGAAAATCCAATTCAAAATAATTTGTGAAAATAACACTGTACCTTCTCCATGTACGCAAGATTGTTTAGGGAGAGAAAGTAAAAATTGCATTTACCAAAATCTACAAAAACCATACAAATTACATTTAAAATTACAAACCAATTGCATTGATTAACTGTCCTCATTACTAATAAGAAAATAAAATTTAATCCCTGAAACTTCTTTCACACAATGGTCACTCCACTGAGTGTGCATTAAGTGTACAGATGAAGTTATTTCATTCTTTGTCATATTTGTAATGAAGTGGCTTCCAACAGGATAACTTCGCCCATAAATATAAAGTCAGGGACCCCGGCTTCGTTCCGTTGTTCGTAACGTAAAATGAAATAAATTTTTACGATATAACTCTTAACCTCTCCGTAAAATAGTATCCTATATTACACAAAAGTACTAGATTAATTTTACCATGCAACAAATATTAAAAAACAAAATTATTTTACATATTGTAACTGATTTGTTTCAAAATGAGATGGTTTACTCTTGAAGATATTATTGGGTGTCGCTTGGACAAGATAATCCGACATGGGAGCCAGTAATCGATCACCAAAGTTTGATATTATACATGAAGGAACGGCTAGGAAACTGGAAAGACAATTCCGTCAATATTTACTGAAGAATGTGAGTATACGAGTAAACCAAAAGGAAGTTCTACCCGGATATCTATATCGACAAATGGACGACCTCCCTGAGGTTGTATACTTACCTGATACCTGTGTATAATTTCTTATGCATTTCACTTACAATATTTGAAGCAATGGCATTGGTTATTGTTTATTAGCCTAATTATGAGGATGGTCTTTGAAGGTAAACGTAGTATTCAAAAGTGTGGACGTTAATCCACACAAGAGAACACTACACCCACCGACCTTCGTTCACAACTATCCACAATTCGTGACCTGCAAGTAGCCGTATTACTGGACGTCGCCACGGTCCCAGACATAACTTAATGACAGTGAGAAGTACAAAGTGTAGAATTAAGTTAGCAGCAGAGGTGGTTAGATTTGTTTGTAAAACGATTGCAAAATAACTTATAAAAGAAGAAAAAACCAAACTGATGTAATTTATAAATCTTTGTCAAAATTATAAGCTTTGTTAAATGCGTGCGCAACGAGCAAGAACGCATTTGCTGAGAGAAGTTTGTTTTCAAATCCCTGATGGATAATTACACTGATTCGCCAAATTTATTGAGTCATACAATTATTTCATTTGGACCCAAAATGTTGGGGAAAATTAGAAGTTGATTAGCATCCTACTTATTTGTCTAATACACATTCAACAAAACGTTTTTGTAAATCAGATGACTGTAATAGCAAAAGCAAAATAAAAGCCTGCTTGGACATAGCCTGTTAAGATTTACTCGTATTTTTGTAATGCAAGGTACTCTTTATTTTGTAACGTAATTAGTAAATTTATAAACAAAATAATGACATTTTTTTATTAGACCGATCCGAGTGTTATAAACTCGCTAACATTAATTGGCCTCGTTAAAAAAGCGTCAGTTAAAAACAGCCTTGTGATAAAACAGTCATTTAGCATTATTTGTCACCGTATGATCTTAATATTACACATTTTCACGAATGAAATGGATTTCTCTAGTAACCGTAATAATTTCTTTGTAAACTACAATTATTTTAGTAATGTTATTGAAATGAAAACCGATGATTCAGCTACAAATGAAGTGTTCTGTGAGATAATATGTTTTGACGAACTCATCTACGTGTCTGGAAGATCGTTTCAGATGTGGATTCCTGGTGGATTACGGACTGGGGCTGAGACGAGCCGTAACTGCAAATTAGTTTCGCCACAAAATCCCTTGACGGCGCCCATACCAAATAATTGCGCCAGAAATCTATATTCCGCTTACCACTCTATCCAAAGTTGCGATGACAAATATTATAACTTATTATGTGGCAATAAACATTTCATCTCTCAACTGTAGAGCGATAAAATAATTAAATGTCTGATTGTTTTCTATCCTGTGCACGTATTACATAGGAAGTAAACACGGAATGACACACACCATTATTTATGGACTTTTAAACGTTTTGTTCTACTTTTAAACTTTGATCTACTCAAAAATTTGGTCTGCGCAGATTAAAAAAAATCAGTGATAGCTATTACAACATTAGAACAAAAGTTTTTTATATTCACTTCCCTGTGGGAAATAGGTTAGATCATGGCTATGTCTAAAGGTAATGTTTTGACTTTATCTAAACAGCTGTTCTTATTCTTTTATTATTAAAGATTTGATAAATATCTCTGGTGGTTTCTATGGAAACCTGTTACATGTTTTCCATCTTAAAAATCGCCAACATCCCCCAGAACTAAGACATATCCATGTCATAAATAACCTTTCTATTTGCATGGCTTCAGAGATTTGGTTTTGACAAGTATTTTGCTGTCTATTTTCTGATTGCATAATATTGAATTAATATATTAAATTATATAGTAGGTCTGTACAGACGGTATATTGTATTTTAGAATTGTATGATTTTTTAAAACACTGGGTTGTTTTGTTCATATGTTTATTGAATATGTTATATGGGGTTCTCAATATGCTTTTAAAATTAGTTCTCTTCTATTGAGTCCATTGTGTTTCATTTTTTTATGAATTTTAATATAATTAGGTTTTAATTTTTATACAGAAAATTACATAATATATAAAGGACATAAAGGTCATGCATACAACATTTAAATGATTATATAAATTAAACAACCGAATATTTGAAAAATATCGCACAATTCGAAAATACAAACCAACGGTCTGTACAAAACTAAAAAATAATTACAATTTTAAATTTAATAATATATTATCAATGTGTAAACAAATAGAATACATTAGGTAAAATGGATAAAAAACATGAAAGCTAGAAGACCAAACCCAAAAGCCAATAATATAGGTTAAAAAGGGGACTTTTTGTTTTTGAACAGTTAAAGACTGCTAAAGAGAAGCATCCAGACAAACTCTTAATGTGGTCAATCTGATATTTAACAATCTGCTAAAGAATCAATTTTATTTTAAAAAGTTGTGTGATAATTATGCTCATACATATAAATAAAATGATACAATGCCCTATGATATAAAAAATCCAAGAATACAAGATAGAATAACTAATTAGATTAGAGCAAGCATAGACTCTCAATGTTTTTTCTTTGAGTATCAAGATTTTTTACCCAAATTACATTACGGTGACAGGTTCATCAAGGAAAAATACTCAGTGAAGCAAACACTTTATTGATGGTGCATTATAATAAATTTAACATAATTTTTACAGTTTTCGAGAGATGTTGTAGGGGGATTGGGTATTATTTTGTTGTGGAATCGGACGATCCTGATGTACGAATGTGTCGCTTGTAGCACAATGTGATGAAAGCTAATCTCACAAGAAAAGATATACGAACGTGTGCCTGTAAAACTAGGTGATAAAAGCTAATATATCTGTGACGTGGTCGGTTCGTTACTGTGTGATTGCACCGGATATTTTTTTGTTGGGGAATCGGCCGATGGTGATATATGAATCCCTCGATTGTAGTACAATGTGATAAAACTAATCTATTTGACATGTATTTAATTAAGTAGTTACAGTGTGGTTGCACCGTGTAGTTTATTGTTCATGGATCGGACGATGCTGATGTACTAGGATGTTTCTTGTAACACAATGTGATGAAAGCTAATCTATTTGCCACGTGCTTGTGCCGTTCTGTGTGGTTGCACCGTGTTGTTTATTGTTCATGGATCGGACGATGCTGATGTACTAGGATGTTTCTTGTAACACAATGTGATGAAAGCTAATCTATTTGCCACGTGCTTGTGTCGTTACTGTGTGGTTGCACCGTGTAGTTTATTGTTGATGGATCGGACGATGCTGATGTACTAGGATGTTTCTTGTAACACAATGTGATGAAAGCTAATCTATTTGCCACGTGCTTGTGTCGTTACTGTGTGGTTGCACCGTGTAGTTTATTGTTGATGGATCGGACGATGCTGATGTACGAGTATGTCGCCTGTAGCACAATGTGATGAAAGCTAATCTATTTGCCACGTGCTTGTGCCGTTACTGTGTGGTTGCACCGTGTAGTTTATTGTTCATGGATCGGACGATGCTGATGTACTAGGATGTTTCTTGTAACACAATGTGATGAAAGCTAATCTATTTGCCACGTGCTTGTGCCGTTCTGTGTGGTTGCACCGTGTAGTTTATTGTTCATGGATCGGACGATGCTGATGTACTAGGATGTTTCTTGTAACACAATGTGATGAAAGCTAATCTATTTGCCACGTGCTTGTGCCGTTCTGTGTTGTTGCACCGTGTAGTTCCTTGTTGATGGATCGGACGATGCTGATGTACTAGGATGTTTCTTGTAACACAATGTGATGAAAGCTAATCTATTTGCCACGTGCTTGTGCCGTTCTGTGTGGTTGCACCGTGTTGTTTATTGTTGATGGATCGGACGATGGTGATGTACGAGTATGTCGCCTGTAGTACAATGTGATGAAAGCTAATCTATTTGCCACGTGCTTGTGTCGTTACTGTGTTGTTGCACCGTGTAGTTCCTTGTTGATGGATCGGACGATGCTGATGTACTAGGATGTTTCTTGTAACACAATGTGATGAAAGCTAATCTATTTGCCACGTGCTTGTGCCGTTACTGTGTGGTTGCACCGTGTAGTTTATTGTTGATGGATCGGACGATACTGATGTACTAGGATGTTTCTTGTAACACAATGTGATGAAAGCTAATCTATTTGCCACGTGCTTGTGTCGTTACTGTGTGGTTGCACCGTGTAGTTTATTGTTGATGGATCGGACGATGCTGATGTACTAGGATGTTTCCTGTAGCACAATGTGATGAAAGCTAATCTATTTGCCACGTGCTTGTGCCGTTCTGTGTGGTTGCACCGTGTAGTTTATTGTTGATGGATCGGACGATACTGATGTACTAGGATGTTTCCTGTAGCACAATGGGATGAAAGCTAATCTATTTGCCACGTGCTTGTGCCGTTCTGTGTGGTTGCACCGTGTAGTTTATTGTTGATGGATCGGACGATACTGATGTACTAGGATGTTTCTTGTAACACAATGTGATGAAAGCTAATCTATTTGCCACGTGCTTGTGTCGTTACTGTGTGGTTGCACCGTGTAGTTTATTGTTGATGGATCGGACGATGCTGATGTACTAGGATGTTTCCTGTAGCACAATGTGATGAAAGCTAATCTATTTGCCACGTGCTTGTGCCGTTACTGTGTGGTTGCACCGTGTAGTTTATTGTTGATGGATCGGACGATGCTGATGTACTAGGATGTTTCCTGTAGCACAATGGGATGAAAGCTAATCTATTTGCCACGTGCTTGTGTCGTTACTGTGTGGTTGCACCGTGTAGTTTATTGTTGATGGATCGGACGATACTGATGTACTAGAATGTTTCCTGTAGCACAATGTGATGAAAGCTAATCTATTTGCCACGTGCTTGTGTCGTTACTGTGTGGTTGCACCGTGTAGTTTATTGTTGATGGATCGGACGATACTGATGTACTAGAATGTTTCCTGTAGCACAATATGATGAAAGCTAATCTATTTGCCACGTGCTTGTGTCGTTACTGTGTGGTTGCACCGTGTAGTTTATTGTTGATGGATCGGACGATGCTGATGTACGAGTATGTCGCCTGTAGCACAATGTGATGAAAGCTAATCTATTTGCCACGTGCTTGTGTCGTTACTGCGTTGTTGCACCGTGTAGTTTATTGTTGATGGATCGGACGATGCTTATGTAAGAGTATGTCGCCTGTAGCACAATGTGATGAAAGCTAATCTATTTGCCACGAGCTTGTGTCGTTACTGTGTTGTTGCACCGTGTGGTTTATTGTTGATGGATCGGACGATGCTGATGTACGAGTATGTCGCCTGTAGCACAATGTGATGAATGCTAATCTATTTGCCACGAGCTTGTGTCGTTACTGTGTTGTTGCACCGTGTAGTTTATTGTTGATGGATCGGACGATGCTGATGTACGAGTATGTCGCCTGTAGCACAATGTGATGAAAGCTAATCTATTTGCCACGAGCTTGTGTCGTTACTGTGTTGTTGCACCGTGTAGTTTATTGTTGATGGATCGGACGATGCTGATGTACGAGTATGTCGCCTGTAGCACAATGTGATGAAAGCTAATCTATTTGCCACGAGCTTGTGTCGTTACTGTGTTGTTGCACCGTGTAGTTTATTGTTGATGGATCGGACGATGCTGATGTACGAGTATGTCGCCTGTAGCACAATGTGATGAAAGCTAATCTATTTGCCACGAGCTTGTGTCGTTACTGTGTTGTTGCACCGTGTAGTTTATTGTTGATGGATCGGACGATGCTGATGTACGAGTATGTCGCCTGTAGTACAATGTGATGAAAGCTAATCTATTTGCCACGTGCTTGTGTCGTTACTGTGTTGTTGCACCGTGTAGTTTATTGTTGATGGATCGGACGATGCTGATGTACGAGTATGTCGCCTGTAGCACAATGTGATGAAAGCTAATCTATTTGCCACGAGCTTGTGTCGTTACTGTGTTGTTGCACCGTGTAGTTTATTGTTGATGGATCGGACGATGCTGATGTACGAGTATGTCGCCTGTAGTACAATGTGATGAAAGCTAATCTATTTGCCACGTGCTTGTGTCGTTACTGTGTTGTTGCACCGTGTAGTTTATTGTTGATGGATCGGACGATGCTGATGTACGAGTATGTCGCCTGTAGTACAATGTGATGAAAGCTAATCTATTTGCCACGTGCTTGTGTCGTTACTGCGTTGTTGCACCGTGTAGTTTATTGTTGATGGATCGGACGATGCTGATGTACGAGTATGTCGCCTGTAGCTCCTGCAACAAAAATAGCGTGACTAGCTTAGGACAGATACTACTATGATCTTTTGGTTGAGAAATGTATGTACATTCGCCATTAAGCTTTAGACTTTTGTTATTTTTGGAAATGAAAGTTAACACCTTGTTTTAAGTGAAGCTGTGCATTGTGAAATCACAGTACACAGTCCTGCGGATGGTTTCTGCAACCATGCTGTACAGGCTGCAAAAAAATGAAACAAAATTTGTTTACGTTTTTTGGTTAATAATGCAATTTATAAATTTATTTCTGTCATAAGTTGCTGCACACAATCCCATTATCTGTGTTAAAAATGTGTATCTGTCTTTAAAAATAGTTTAAACAAACTAGTGAGCTCCATTTCCTTTTCCTATGGTATTCTATATTCTTTACTTTACCTTGATAATTTAATCAAATTAATTAATTTATAATTTAAGTAATAATAACTAATTAATTTAATAAATTACCAACCCAAACCAAACTTAACTGTAATATGGCTTTTAAAGAAATACAACAGCTGAGTATTACAATAAACGTAATAATATTATGTAACAACATTGTAGTTATTTTTATTCGGCCAACATATAAAAACGTGACTTTTAATCGGACAGAAAACAAAAAAATATAAACAAATAATCCCCAAAAACCTTAAACTTGGCGATTAAAGCTGTTCATTTTGTACAGCACATATTTATTTCACAGTTTTATACTAACATTGATTTTATAACTACGAAGTATGTATATTCAATGATACTAATCATTGATTCAGATGGCGTTTGATAGTAAAGCATATTGCTCATGCAAAGTAAACCAACAGCTTTAGCTTAAGAAAGAAAATGTTTTGATTTGAACTGTTTTGAAGATTATTTGTGAAATAACTGAGTACCCATAAGGTTAACATTACAAATGTAAAATGCCATTAAATGGAAACTTAAGGAGTTTTCGAAAATTGTTTTTCAATAAATCCTTCTTGGACACATATAAAACAACTTCCTAGAATTTCATGGCGATAGGATGAGTAGTTTGGAAACGCATAAAGGGCAGACATACATACATACATACGTACATATATACGTACATTTTTATGTATAGAGATTATCAAGAATTTATGTAAATTTATATTAATTTGAACTGGTGGTAGCCAACGCTCGTTGCTGTGATTTACTAAATTAATTAGGTTTAGGTTCGCTGGAAAAAACGAAACATAATGATATAATGATTATTTCCTCTCTAAAATGGAGGCTGTCCAGGTGTTTAAAGCAAAATTACTTATAAGAAATAAGTGTATTCATGTGAACTAATTCTTTGCTCATTTTGTGAACAACTGAAAGTTGAAGAATCATTTAAATTATTTAATCACACCTGTTAATTTTGTAAACACTAAATCTATACAACATGGCACTGTACCCTTTTATGTCCACTGAGTTGGGGCCCTTTATACGAATTTGCACCAAACTTCACAGGAACCATCCTAAAGTCATGCTTAATAACGCCTGAAAGTTTCATTACAATCTATCGATTGGTTCCAAAGTCTGTAATTAACATACATACAAACTTATATACATATTTTCTCTTTTATATATTAGAACATATTTCTTTAAC
This sequence comes from Nephotettix cincticeps, assembly GCA_023375725.1. NCBI lineage: Eukaryota > Metazoa > Arthropoda > Insecta > Hemiptera > Cicadellidae > Nephotettix > Nephotettix cincticeps. The sequence continues at coordinate 23,541,970 of CM041786.1, read as the reverse complement.
ATTTTTATGTGGAATTACTTTTAAAATTTGTAGCTGTTATTTATTGAGAACTTTTTAAACAGAAAGTGTTATTACTATTCAATTTTGTTTTAAACGACTAAAACAACATTTTAAGTCATATTGCCCTATTATAATTCTAGGCTACATTTTTTATATTGTGAAAAAATGTCAGAAATGCCTTCGCAAAAACACTTGAATATGCGGTCTGTGCGAAGGTAGAACACTTCGATTAAACAGAAAAATTGTCAAAAGCATTCTTTGGCTGTTGGCATGACAGTCAACGTTGATTGCTGTTGTTTGTCAGTAGAAAATTGTAAAATTTATTTTATTTTGATTTATCAACGTGTAACAGTTTTATTTTTTTCAACGGCTGTTTCAGAACCTCAGGCTAACTAAAAGCTATTGTGTGGGTGTATTCCACGTCACCTTTGAATAAATCTCAAGTGTAAGTAGGTTAAAAATGGAACTAAAGCATTTCTTCGTTACTATCGATAGCTGTTTAGAATTACATCTATTAAAAATAATATTTCCCTCAAAACACAAAAACAGGCAAATTGAAATTCAAGGAGGGAAAGATATTCTGACAAAATCACATTTAATGGATTCTTAATCAGTAGTATGAGTCGATAAAGGCGAAACAAATTATTAAATTATTCTTAACGGTGGTTTCCTAAAAAAATTATGAGAACTTTTATGATTAATATATAGAAATAACAACAGGTAAATGTAAATAAATCTCTGAGGCATGAAGTTCTTTAAGTGTCTGTTGATTGCCTGGACATGGGTTCATATCCAAAATAAATAAAACATTTTCAAGCCACTCACCAATATTTACGCCTCATAAAGTAAAATCTTTAAAAAAATTAAAATATATTGACTTCAATAACCTTTTATTCAGAATCAAAACTGAGCTGTAAATAATTGACAATTGAACTAATTTATTTTTTTAACCAGTGTATTTATTTACAATCTGTTACATAACATTCTAGCAACGAGTAAATATAATGATAGAAAGTAGCATTATTTTTAGTCACAAATCACATGAATTAACATTAGAATTTAGATGTAACTAATTAAAGCGGTCGCTCAGGTTTATAAAATCGTGCTTCTCTAGACAGTACATCGCCACACTGTTGTCCATAGGGTTCACACATAAGTTATTTGGATGGTTATTAACTTTTGTATCATATTTAACATAGACTTTTCATACAAACATACAAAGGGGCTTGAACATTTTTTCTGATAGTTATTGACATGTATCTTTGAATTATGTAAATATTAGTGTTAGAAGCATTTCCCCAGAGCTGGATTACATAGGTCCATGTTAGTAAACTGATTTATAAATTTTTGCATTTGTTTATAAAACAGACTAGGACCGTTTCACCATGACGTGGTGATGATGATGTATGATGCAGTGAGCTAATACGGTTATCATGTTTTAAAATTATATATTATAAAAAATACACTATCAAATTAATAACAATAATGATTTTTGCAGACAGACATACTGAGTAAATTATGGTAATCGACATGAAATTGTTTTACTCCACATCTTCATAAATAATTTACTTTGAGCATAACCTTAAGTTTTTATGTGTTTATGGACCAAACGAGAGAAAAAGGAGAATAGCTGCGTACCTTTGGAAATATTCACTAAATATTTGGGGCAAACCAGATTTAATATTACAAACGCCAGTGGCATTTTTAACGTTTTGATCGGGAACTGCCTAAACCCTTTTCATCGTACATAGTTTTTTTGTTTTCAAGATCCTCCATCTTCGATCCAATCGTTCCTGCTTGTTGTTAGATAGTATTTAGTAAATTAGTAAATTAAGTATTTAAGTAATACTTAATAACCCAAACTGTAACTCGGTCCAGAATTAAATCGACAATGTATCTCAAAATCAGCCAGTCAACTCTGGGCTACGCAGTCGTTAAATTCAAGAGTACAATCCTAAAAAGAGCACAAATGCTTGAAAAATTGCAGAAAAATAGCAAAATAAAGTAATTATTGTAATAAAACATTGCATATGTAATGAACTATTAGAAAATTTCCAATGGCATTTCCTAAGCCTGGGATCATGATAGAAGTTCATAAACTCAACCCCCTGAACACGTTTTGGAGGGGGGGTCAATTAAAATTTGATCTATATAGGTATACAAGCATATATCCCACCAAGCATATATGTCCCACCACGATAATGGCCGCAATTAAAGTAAAAATTATATAACTTTCCTTTGTACCATTAGATTAGCTCAAAAACACACAATTTAGTATTTTGAACCATGACTCTAGCTCAATTAGTTATTAAGATAGTAATATGGTAAGATGGTAAACACATTAAATTGTACAATGCTAATCTTATGGAGAGTAGCTAAAAAATCGTAACTCACTTTTTTACTTAATATTCTTCCAAAATTTGGTATGAACGTCTATCTAGTTAAATTTTATCAGTAAAATCCATAAAACTCCCAAATTTAATGTTTTTATGGCAGCAAAACTACGTGTTCATTGTAATTCTTATGGTAAATAGATAAGGCAATATAATTACTAATTATATAATAATTAGTATAATTACAAAATTATAATTGTAATTATGTCATTTAGTAATTGACGTAATTTGATAAAATGTTGTATGCATTTTTACATAATGAACAGCCTTAATACTAGCACATGTAAAACAACCCTTATTGCAGCAAACCTTCATTTTCAGTACTACTCGGTTACTATGATGGGAATAAAAAAGGTTTGAAATTTGTTCTACTCACGTCATCGTGCTGCATGAGATCTCGTTTGTTTTTTTACATAATTTGCACACTTTTCTTATCTAGTTTTTAGGTGAGAATTGACAGAAGATGGAGTGGTACGCGGTTGAAGTTTAGGGCAACACTAAGCTAATCTCGGGCTAGTATGGACATGAGCTAATTAATAGACGTAACAAGTCACTTATGTCACATGTTTGAATCTACATATTTTTGGATGGCGAAAATTAGTAGTAATTTAGTAAGAACTTTTTTTCAAAACTTTCTCAACTCAGAAAAAGGTAGCAGTTTTACCAGCTGACAACAAATGGTATCTTACATAGGGGGGATTCTTTTGAATGACAAACCTTGGCGTAGGTCTCCAAGCTGAGAGTGGAGACGCCACCCATGGTCAGTCGGAGGGGCCTGGTCGCCACGGTCAGCATGATCAACAGACCTCGCTTCAAACTGAGGGGCTTGTCGGCCCAGCTGCAGTTGTACAGCGTTTGGTGGAGGTACTCTGACTGCAACAGGGACCCGCAACTCATTAACAACACCAATAGGAGGAATTCAACCACGTTGATTACAATTATTGTGAATATTTAGTTTCTAGTTCGGCTAATCATATAAAGAAAATTAAACTTTTGTCTGTACATTGGCTGCAAAAACCGGAGCATCTGCTTTGATTTTTTTTCATTATTCCACACCTTTTGGAGAAGGTTTTGTTTACTTTAAACTGGATATCCTTTGTAAAACCAAGTAATGAACTCTCGAAAACCCAGTTTTGAGTGATATCAGCAACATTTTGTCTAATGTTTATAAATCATGTGATCTATTAAAGTGGTTTAAAATAAATGACCAGTCGTTGTCAAATTAAAATATATTTTAAAATATATATTTTTAAAACTATTTTTTACATTGATCGTCAAATTTAAACATATTTGTATTTTAAAGATATACTATATCAAAATATTATCTTAATATTAACCAAATATTACCATTATCATTTTCAAATTTAATCTATTTTATAATCAATACTAAATAACTGAGCTGATATTTAATTTCACTTTTTAATATTTTTTTATTACTTGGGTTTCAGCTAAGTATTTAGTCATAATAAAAGTACCTTTCTTACTAGCACTACAAGTCATACAACCCGTATAAAGTCGGACTAAGTGAAAGTATTTCTTAAAAGCGCATTCCATACCTCATCAAGCATTATTTGTCCAACATAGTTGAAAAGTCCAAGACACCCCAATACCTCAGGGAGTTCAATAATTTGTAACACACTTTCTAACTTTAATGGCTCATCCTGGAAATACATTAATAGTTAAATATTAGGATAGTTACAATAATAAATAACTCCAATGATAATAGTTGACGAATGGTTCAAACCCTTTCACTGGTCTCTTTTACCAAAGTTTTTTTTCTACAGTTGGTAATTTTTGAACTAATTTGTAAATCTAACCATATAATGACATTAAAATGCATTGTATGAATATTTAAGTTAAATGCTATTTTTATGTTCTAATAGTTCTTTGGGAGGCGGTGGGAGTTTATCTTACAAGATGAATTATTAAAAGCAAAACCAATATTGCATGCATAACGGTAGCTCAATTTGTTGTTATATGGCGTATTGTTTGTGGTAATTTGTAACTTATCTAATTTTCTCTTGATTGTTATTATGTTTCAACTACTCAATAAATTCAAAATATCTATAAATTAGCTGTTTATTTAATGTTTTTTGTAATTTTGGCTCTGAATATAATCAGTAAGACACGTTTAATTTGTTTTTACTTACCCAATTAAACTTTCCCAAAAACAATGCCACTATAACCATTCCAAGCTGGACAGAATACGCAATTGATGACCTAAATGTTTTGTCCGTGACTTTCACATACCTGTAAAATTTAAAAAACCCTGAGATGTTAATTCAACGTCTTGAAAAAATTAGAAGGTTAAAAGAGAAGGTTAGAGTTTGTGATCACCTTGTGTCACTATCTTCTTCGCGGCTTTACCTTTATCCTAGTTGAAGGAAACAGCCAGTACAAGGGGCAGATGTTTTGATCAAAAGCGCAAAGACCAGGTGCAATCGTAAACCAGAAAGGCTCTGGAATCGTGTAATTTTGTAATTCACTAGAAAGAACGGAATACTATGATGTCATAGCTTGGTTAAAGCTATGACATCATGACGTCATATGACGCCATATGGTTTGTGACGTCATAGTCTGGTTATAAGAACAGCTATTTAGAGGAACTGAAAACAGCCCTTTTAGACATATCCAAGATGTAACCTATTTCCCACAGGGAAGTAAATACAAAAAAAATTGTTTGGTTTTGGGGAATTACTTTCATTTACTCGATACTCGTAGGACTTGATATAATAAACAAAAGCAAATTGTCTCCTGTAGGAAGGTTTTACTTACATGCATGTAGGTAGATTTGTGTTAGGTTTTACATGTTGAATTAAAACAAATGTACATGTGAATTAAGATCTTTCCAAAACATAAAAAGTTTTGTTCTTATTGAAAAAAATGTGAAAAAATTATTGGGATTTTTAGCAAGATTTAGGCCAATGTAAAACAAAAATATTAAAATATTACCACCTGTTATGACCTGTTGTTTTAAAATAAACATAAAATATATCTCAGAAAAATATTTTATAAGACTATTTAACTATTTAGTTTAATGTTGCTCTTCGCTTACTCAATTATCCTGACGTGCCGATCCACCAATTTCTTTAAGAAAGCCTTTACTCGGAATTCAACAATTCTTTCCCTGATGTAATCTTTAAACTCTTGGACCGTAGCGACCTCTGTACTTTCAAACAATGTGGATTCTTCATCTACGTCTGAATTAGAAACATCATCAGCCGGTTGAACCCTCATTGACAAATCATCCTCTAGCGAGCGGATTAAACTCGATGAGTTTCCTGCTAACAATATCTCAGGTACGTTTATGATTTCGTCTAAAGGGGCCATATCAGCACAGAGCAGTCTGATTTCTGATTTCATCTTGAGGACGATGCAGTACATCACTAAGAACCAAATAAAGGAACTCGCCAAGATGCTGTGTGCAGCTACAGCGTTGAGGATTATAAAGTACAGGTATGACTCGGAGTACCACGTCCATCCCATCGGCAGGTGGATGCATTTCTCTCCCTCCTTGACTAGGAAGTAGAAATACATTGCCGCAACCAAGTAGTAGAGGAGAGTGCCCCCCACGCAACCAAAGACAACCACTTTACTGTAAAATGCCTTCTCCTTGTGATAGTTTTCAATGATTTTTGCGTGCTGAGTTTCCTGTTCGTAATCCTCAACCTCCTCCATAATATACTGCAAAATTTTGTACAAACGAGTTTTGTTTGTATAAAAACATATTTCGTTAAGAATCAGAGTCAGCAAGTAGACAGAATCGTGGAGCTTGGACGCACTCTGATGCGTAGTCTCGGTGTCCCCGAGGCAGGACAAAGTAGAGTGCAGGAAGTATACGTTCACCAACCATCTCGAGAGGAAAAGATGATCGTTGTATTGGTTTTTATTCATGTCGAAAAATATAAAATATTTGCACAGATAAGGTAGAGCCATTGCAAGATTATTGTGTTCCATTTCCTAGAACAAAATTATTTACTTATCAGGTTGGTAATAAACGATTAACAATAAATTAGCACTACATAAAAAATTATTTGGAAATTCCAAAATAGTTCAATAATATTATAATCACTTTGAATGCTGTTCAATATCTAGCGAATAAATATATTCAGATTTAATCATAGTAACTATCATTACTGAGTGGTCTTTTAGAATAAAAAACTTTAAAAATACACAAATAATTTATATTTAACTCATTCTGATTCCACTTGAAATATAATACAATGTGGTGTTATAGAATACGACTCATTATCGTATTATTATAGTTAGTATTGTTGTTTAATAAGTGTAAATTAATTTACTAATTTTCAGTTATTTTAGTTTATTTTTATTTTAAAACACCAAATTCGATTATAATTATGGGTATACATTTTAACGCGGGTGACCACGATCCAGTGGTTACATTTACTCATACGTTTTCAGCAATAAAATAACGATGCAACATACTTAAACTGTTAGTAAGAAAACCCCATGTGAACCTATGAGACATTGGTGTTTTATGGATACCTAAAATATAACCAAGGAAATAAACTAACGATGACGTGGATTTTGAAGCATTTTCCATCCACCCAGAAGCAAGAAAATTTGAAATATTTACACTATTCACCCACATCTGACGCAGGAAGACGGTTATAAGAATTAAAAATCAATCTTATTCTGGTGAATAGTTTCAATTGACGTGACATAATAAAATCATTCATAATTCTCAACTCTGGGAAATATTTTGTTGTATAAATTTCTATGATTTATTATTAATATAAAATGAATTTCATCATTCATTCTGGCAAAGAATCCCACCCTGCGAGACTTAACATTTTACGGTTAGAAATATGATAAAATACAATTGGAATTGTACTTATGTAGTTAAAATATATCCATAAGATAAAAAGGTTATACATTAATCTGATTCAACCAAGGATACACAATTAAAGTAAGTTTATACTGTTCACCTAATAAATAATTTAGTTTTAATTACTACAACCTTACCTAGTATATTTTATGTATTAACGTTCATGAAGGGGCTGCACGATTGTAAGAGGTACTTCACTCCACAGTCTTACTTACCAATGTTTATAGAGAGACACCTGCAGGCCACGAGAGGTGGGAACAGACAGTGAAGTTTACCAAGAATTTCAACCTTTTATCGCACCAACAGGTGACATTAAATATGCCCTCAGATCATTGGTTAATATTACAGTGCTGTCGACAAAGGCGTTGCTATCTAGACGCTCCTCTTCGAACCACCGCCCACTCCAGCGATATTAATAGATCACTGCCTCACTACATTAATTTTTCCTATTAGGATGTTTTTTGAGGAAATCTTGGCCAATTCAACGACAATTTAATGATTTAAAGCTATCTCTAAACCTAATTTAGTCTACAAGCTAGTTTGAACTAGCTCTAGAGCGTAGAGAAAAAAATTCCAGCTTAGACTTATAGATTGCACTCCAGAACTCCCTAATTTAAATTCTTTTGCAGGTTTCAAAAATAATTGATTTTTACATGGATATGTCTAAGCCCTGGGAGAGAGGGATTGTAGCAGATTTGTGTAACGCATAATGTTTATAATGCATAACGTGCAATGGAAGTGTTTAGAGTCCGTTTTCATAGAAACTACCAGAGCTGTTGCATTAAATATTTGATTGTAAGAACAGCTGTTAAAGTGAATTGAAAACATTCCCTTTAGGCATATCCAAAATCCAACCTATTCCCCACAGGGAAACAACAAACATTATCCTAATATCCTAAAGTATATTTAAAACTTAGTTCTAGCATGTTTTCATTTGACAATAGGGTATACTAATATGCAGGTTATCTATGGTCTAGTTTAAACTAGATAGTAGGATAACTAGATTTTGGCAAAAGTGGGATTAAGTTAAATCTCAAGCAAGTCAACCTACATAAAAAAATATTCAATGATTAACTAGGATTTCAAGCATATAGGATACAACGAGTTTTCAGTCTCAGAATCAAGCTTTTAACAGGTTTTAAAATCTTACCACATAAAACTTTCGTGAGATTTTTAATTTAAAAGCGTGATATAGAGTGTTTTATATAAAAAATAGCTTGCTCTTTTGCTGCGATTTAGCTACTAGATTGATGGTGTGTTAGTGTAAAAGTGTTAGTGTAAAAGAGGTAGTTGGCAAATATAAATATTAATACACAAATGTTCATGTGTACGTGGCACATTAAATATATATGAAACATTTATTGGGATTATACGTTTATCCCGTTGCTCATTGAATTATTTTATTCATTTTTTCTGAACACTTTGTACTTCGACCGATACGTTTTCCTTGAGTTGGCATTGTTGATAAAATATTCACACTTATGGTTAATTTTAACTTTAAAACACTAGGGGTATAAATTGTATAGAAGAAATGAAAATAAGAAATATTCTACAAAACATCATCTGATTATCACATATACGAAATTGCAATTAAACTGAGGGGAAATAAAATCCTACGGATATGATCTGAAAGTTAAAAACTATATTCTTTTATTAATTTTTTTTAGCATAATTATATTCACAGTAACTACACTATAGGCTATACGTTTCAGATAGCGAAATAAAAACATAAACAGTATTCTACAGCTATATATTAGAATGAACATAATATGTATAAACATCGAAGTTTAATTATTCACACATATATGTTGACTGTTGAGTCTTACTTTAGGAAGGGTTGGAGTGTACTATAGCCGGTGACAATTGGCCACACCAACCCTTAAAACAACATAATTATATTAAAACTCAGATGAGTCATTAGTCGTTGCCTTTAGTAGATACATTTACCATTACGGCACAGCACACTTTTTCGAGTGTGACAGATTGCACACTCCATCGCAGATGGTGTACAGCGAGCAAGACATCCTGACAACATCGTCGGAGCTATGCTTCAGGGAGAGGATACCTGGAACTGTGTTAAGCACTGTCCAATCCATACTTCGGGTGAAAAAGGTCGATCTCGACCGTCCTTAACACTGTGATCACCCCGATGAGAAAATGCCTAGTGGCGTAACAATCAAACGGTCTAGAAATATGCAAAACAGTTCCAGGCTAGACCTAGTAGATGGGGGATGGGTTCAGTGGGTGCGAGTCCCACACCGGGTATCTGCGGTGTGCGTTAGCGTTACCTTCTCCTCCCCCCAAAAAATAAGACCCATTTACCAGTGCGTCTCAATTAGTTCAAGCTTGGCTGGTATTTATTTATTCATTTAGATTAGATACAGCCATTTCAGAATACCCTATTGTCTTATCTTGAGCGGGATTTTTTCATTTTTGATAACAAAAATGTGTATTAAAAAATGTAAATTTTTGGAAATTGATGTTTAACATAAACTACTCACTCTAAATTGATCATTTGGGTATCAAATTGTAGATATTCAGGTAAACTAAAAGTCATACATTTTCATCATTGTGTAAAAAAAATTAAAAAAAATTATTTATTTAATTTAAAATATTTAATTGCCAGAAAATAAATGATCCAACAACTTACCAAATACAAGGAATCTTTTAATACATCACTGTTAATAAGCACCAAAAGTGTCATTCACCTAACATTAGCGGTTCTATCCGAATATGAAAATTGAAGTTCTAAGAACATAAAAATTAAATATCGGTTAATCGACACTACGTATTGTGGGATTAGGTGGATGCGTTTTATAAATGTTGGGGAAAATTTAATTTACGCCACTTAAAAATTGAGTACCATAATTGATGTCTATATTTTCTTTTTTATAATAAAAAAAGGTTTATATCAAGGGACATATTTTTTAAATTTTTATAAATTTTAGAGTAGCAAATCCTCTTAATTAGTATATACAGTCCACTGAACGAGACTTAGCGTTTCCACTGAAAGTGCTGATTTTTATAACATGCTGGTCACCCTTAAATTTGTGTACCAGACTTTCTTATCTGCATGCGGTAACAACATGAATGTGTGGACGAGACATTTACGTAAAAAGGAAAAATAGATGGATGAACCACACAAACCGTCGTGGAGTATGAATCTGTTCATTCTGCACATTGCTTATTAAATTTATAGTTTTACATAAACGATGGATATAAACAGTTACTGACGTTAAATCACATTGTAAAAAGAAACTGAACCAACAGCTTTTGTTATTATAGCTTAATAATCATATGTACCCGTAACCTGGCCATAATTTATAAATATACTCCATTTCCTTAAGATTAATATCAGAAATTTAGAAGTTAGTAGAAAATCTACGGAGTTTTCTAACATTTCATTTAACAAATATTCCCGGCCACAAAGAGCAATTTCTTTAAGTGTCGTGGTGATGGGATGAATGGTTTGGCAACGCATAAAGGACAGACAGACGGACACTCACTCATTTTTATATAGAAGTTTACTTAAAAACTGTTTCTTTACAATTCTCACTATTCTATTGAAATTTCTATTGGATTTCTTTAAAAAACACTAAGATTATTTACTTCCAGTTGATATTAAACAAATTTATTTTTAAAATATTTAATAAGTAACAAAAGGTTTTTACGTGAATAAGAAACAAAATTATAAGTACGAAAATAATTATGGACAGTGTAAATCGGTATCACCATCATCATACCTATAAATATGATATATAAGCAAGAATAATTAATTAATAAATTTTAAGTAAGCCTATCAAAACTAGCATAAAAATTCAATCTTCAATTGAAGGAGGTATTGCAGTAATACCTATTGTATAACATTAAGAATCTTTAATGCTTTTCAGCTGGTAAAATAAGTTGATTGTTTTTGTAATTAATTAATTTAACTCATTATATACTTACGTCTAACTGACAGTGCTTTAAGCTTCTGGTTGCTCTGTAGACAAATCATACTAAAATATACATTTGAGTTGTTTATAATACACCTGTTATTGCTAAACTAAAACATTTGTTCTACTCCTTCAGTTATCTAATTTTCAGATTTTTCACTCGCAATGAAGAGTATTCTGTAAATTTAAAATAGGGTATCTTTATACTTTTAACTGAAATGGCAACCTACGCAGGTAGGTATTTTAAGCCAAGTATGAATGAGGAATGAATGTAGGATGATTGTGGCGCGATCTTGTAGTCTTGTTACTGACTAAGGCTGACATGTTCCTTAGACAGGACTGTTAATTAATAGCCCAACAGCCGATGGCAACTAATGGACCTACAGTTTAACGTGGAATCCGAACCACGGCCTCTGAATTACGAATTGGTCTAATTAGAGGATGGTCTTTGTGGATTAACGTAGTATTCAATAGTGCGGACGTTAATCCACACAAGAGAACACTACATCCACCGACCATCTCCCACAACTATCCACAATTCGTGACCTCCAGCTGGATTACAGGACGTCGCCACCGTCTCAGTCATATCGTATTAACATGGATGCTATGTTCTATTGGAAGCTATGGTTAAACTACAAATTGTAAAACTGTATGTAGAACGGTTTGTTTGAGCTATTTTACGAAAATATCACCTTTATCAGATCTTGGTTCACTTTGCCTGGTGGATGTTTCTCACTTGGGTTTTCTACAATGTTTTGTGGTTAAAGTTAAAGGTTTGCTTTATTGCATATTTAGTAAAATTTGCTATGAAGATCGAAGTGGAAAACAGCCTATGCAGAAGTTGGATTAAACGAAACGATTAAGTTTTTCCAGATTTTCATCAATATTTTAGGATACAAAATGTTACATTTTTCAAAAATATTAAATACCCTTTCAGACACATTCATTTTAATGAACTAATATTGGATACTAACTGAATAAACTGAATAACTGAAAATGTTTAAGGTATGAATGTGAAGACATCCAAATGTTTATTTATGATTTAAGAGTCGAGAAAGAGTGTTTAGGGAATAATGGAACAGAATTTCTGCATAGGTTTTCGGTTCATTTACGAACGACATCGAAGTGCAGTCGAAAAACTTTGCGGAACAGTAGCTATGTTCATATGAGGTTCTGTCAGACCCAAAAAAGGACCTTGACCTTATCTTAAAAGAAATCGAAAATGCATTGAGATCGATAGCTGTAATTTATATATTTGGTGGACGAGACGAAGGTGTCAAGATCGCATGTTAACTCAGAGTGACTGCTTTGTAATCATGCAATGGAATATTCAAACGCCCGCCGTGCAACTGCTTGCAGGCGACGTCTTATAAAAGTGCATAATCCCTAATTTGTCGTGACCCCTTTTATTTTACTGTGAAATGTGTGTTTTAAAAATTCTCTTAGCTATGATATTCTTTTTATCATTCCTTATGCAATTATTGGGATGCAGACAAATTGCTATGTCGTTTTATGGGAAATAGAATAGCAATTGAGTTATAACTGTTTTATAGTATTTGAGCGGTGTAATATCAATTTTATATTGAAATAAATTAAGGCTAAAAATCAAGCATAAGAATCCTAAAATGGAATGAAATTGATTACACAAATATTTTACATATTAATTTTCTTTTGCACATGTACACATTACACTAGACAAACATTATGTAACCACATATTGGAAGCCGGTGTCAGCACAACATCTTTCTACAGTAAAATTTATGTACCATGTAAAAAATTATACATAAACTATTAGGTCGATTGATGTTTAATTACATTTATGGGTTTATATTTCCAGCAGGGTTGTCAAATTCAGAACACCAGCAAAATATGAAATAAAAAACTCTAATGACAAATGTATTACACTCGAAACAAACCGACCAACCAAAATATGGAGTGGCATTATACATTTAAAATAACGTAATTACATAGGTTTCGTGTTTATGTTATAACCTATGTTGATGTTGTTATATTAAACTCCTATGCGAGAAGAAAATATCATATTTCGCAGTATATTAAATAATAAAAAAACACTTCATAGAAAAATACTTTTACTCAACAGGCTCACAAAGATAAATGTTACGTTTTTACGTTTGTTATTGTAAGTTTTCCAATACAGGAAAACGTACAATAAGAATTTACCATAAATTAATTTGAAATATTTATTTGACTTATTTTTATATATATTCTTCCATAAAATATAACGAAGTTTATGATAATTATTTAAAAACTAAGAGTAGATACCTCAAGAATACTTTAGTTAAGAGTAGAATATAATGTTATATTTAAATCAAAGGTATGACAATATTTTAAATTATACTATATTGGTAATTTTTATAAATTCATCATACATTTTTGTAAACCTTATAAAAGATACTAATATTTTAGAAAAAATTGTGAAATACCTTTTAGCGAATTTCCCATAGGGAAGAAGCTATTACCGTAGGTCTCATGGTGAGACTTAAGCCCGGGACCATGTTATTTTTTCTTCTTTGATATTTAGCTTCATGTGGTTGAGATCTATCCATTTATGCTTAAAAATCATAGTTTATGTATTTATCATGGCAGCAAACCTGCATACTCTTTTCCCATAATAATCATATAGGGAGTAGGCAAACTCCTTTATTTATGGACAGATGTTGATGAAAGTTGATATAAATGCTCAAAAAATTAATTGTTTACGCTAGAAACACCTACTTTCAGCGTTCCTCACAGCAGCAAACCTGCATACTCTTTCCCATGTTAATCTATGGAGAGTAGGCAAATAATACTCATATTTATTGACAGATAATGATCAAACTAGTCATATATTATTATTATTATTATGTTATTGATTTGGAAATTCGCTGAGTACACAGGTCTGCTGCGATGGGGGTATTTTAAATATACCACAGTCTTCTAGTCACTGTTTGTTAACAAAACATTACAATAGTGAAATAGTAAATATGGTAATAACATTGGTCTTGGAGTTAAAAAACAATGTTGTCCCGCGTCATAATAAAGAATAAGTTTGTGAGAAAATGTGACAAACTTTTAAGAAAGCTCCTAAGTTCTAAGGATAAACTTTGCCTTCAACTTCCCCATGCGAGAGTTAGTTGAAAATGATTTTTCTAGCCAAACATACAGTTTTTAAATGATTAAAATTGTTAAAAAGGTCAATAAAAAAATAAAATTTTTTAGGTATGTGCTTTTTATACATTACGGTTTAATAAAAAATAAGAACTATTTACTAAACACTGAACTGCCGTTGTTGTTTAATTAGACAATTTGTTCTTTCAAGTGTAATGTTAGCTACTGTGAAGAAATGGTTTGGGTTAATTGAAGAAAAATTTAAAACTGCGTCAACTGGTCCACCATTTTTTTGTTTTTTAAAAGTTTGTCAAAACATTCCACCCTGTGACGGATAATTTTAGCGCAAAAACGTTATTAAACCCAATTTTACTGTCCTAGTATCATTGAATATTTGCCACATTAAGGCTTTTTATTATTATTCTACATAAAATTGGCCACAAATCAATTTAATTCAATTTTTAATTTAATTTTAATTTAGTACAGACATACAGGGTGATTCACGAGGATATGCGGTAGCTTTGAGAGCTCATTCTATATGTAAAAAAATGAAAAAAACTTATATAAACATAGGTCCGGAAATGTTTCGTTAGCGAGTTATACAGGGTTAAAGATTTCGCCTGGATTTCAGTTCCGCTGAGTAAATGAAGACTCTGAAATTCTGGGAAGTTAAATTTAGGGGCAAATGCCATTGTTTCTTATGGTTTTTTACCTGAAAAATTGATTAGAACAGGTCCCAGAACTGTAAGATGAGTAGTTTTTGAGTAATCCAGTGTAAAATGCAAAAACATTGAGTAAAAAAACACAATTTTTACATTTGGCCAGCAATCGCTTTGTTATTTTACCAATAAACTGATCAAATTTCAGAACAAAACTTGTAGAAAATTTAATTCTAAACAAAACGGTATGATTAAAGTATACAGAAAGTGAACAGATAATCGATTAAAGGAAGTTTTATTGAAAACAGAACAACACACGTTTTTCATTTGGCCGACAATAACTCTGTTGATTTCTTATTAAAGATCTGTAAAAAGTTAATGATTTTTACTTAAATTTAACACCTTAATTTTTTTACTAAAATTTCAAAATAAAATAATATTAAAACACAGTTTTAAAATAAAGAAATAAACATAAACAACAAACATAAATAATAAAAAAAATACACATGTTGAGCGGATAATTTGTTTTTCATAAGTTGGCACTACAATAACAGCTGATCAACAATGATGTGATTTGAATTGTAGAATTTTAATTCCTTGAGAGGTAACAACTGAGTTTTAGTCCACGTGTGTATTGTTCTGTTCGTCGTATTGAATTTTAGTCCGTGTTAGCATTGTTTTGTCCATAGTAATTATTAAATTGTTGGAGTAGTAATGCCATACTTATTTTCAACTGAAGAATACGCCGATATGGTGTTTATTTACGGTGTATGTGAAGGCAATGCTACAATCGCTGTGGAAGAATACAGACAACGTTACCCTTATCGTAGAATTCCAAATGCTAGAACCATTATTTCTACATTTCGTACGTTACGGGAAACAGGATCACTTCCAAGCGTAAAGATCCAGTCTGACCGCCCTCGCCAACATGATGTTAATGTAGAAGAAAACATTATTGCTGCTGTTGAACGTAGTCCAGGTATTAGTACAAGACGTATTTCAAAGCGGTTTAGGGTTTCGCAAAGTAAAGTTTGGAGAACACTTAATAAGAACAACCTTTATCCCTACCATAAACAAAAAGTACAGCATTTACAACCAGGAGACAATGAACATCGCTTGGAGTACTGCAATTGGTTAGTCAATCATCGTCAACTCTTCAAGTACATTTTATTTACCGATGAGTCACAGTTCACTCGTGATGGTATCAACAATTTACGAAACCAACATTCATGGGCAGAAGAGAACCCTCATGCAACAATTGAACGTAACTTTCAATACCGTTTTAACATTAATGTATGGTGTGGTGTTATTGATGATAAGCTAATTGGACCGTTTATTTTTCAAGAGCGCTTAACAGGTCAGGCGTACTTACAGTTTCTTCAAGAAGAATTACCGACATTGCTGGAAGATGTTCCTCTTGCAACGCGACGCAAGATGTACTTCCAGCATGATGGCGCACCGCCACATTTTTCAAATGATGTTTCCACCTATCTAAATCATCAGTTCCCAAATAAATGGATCGGTCGTGGTGGTCCTATACACTGGCCACCAAGGTCACCAGATCATACGCCATTGGACTTCTGCATATGGGGATGGATGAAAGATCATGTTTACGAGGTCAAAGTAAATTCCCGTGAGGCGTTACTTGATCGAATTAATGAAGCCTTTGTGCAGTTAAAGGAGAGCCCCGTAGAACTACGAAAAGCAACAAGAGCAATTCTTAAACGAGCAGAAAGATGCATTGAAGTTAATGGCAACATTTTTGAGCATTTACTGTAATTTTATTGCATAACTTTACATTACAGTTTTCAATAAAACTTCCTTTAATCGATTATCTGTTCACTTTCTGTATACTTTAATCATACCGTTTTTATTTAGAATTAAATTTTCTACAAGTTTTGCTCTGAAATTTGATCAGTTTATTGGTAAAATAACAAAGCGATTGCTGGCCAAATGTAAAAATTGTGTTTTTTTTACTCAATGTTTTTGCATTTTACACTGGATTACTCAAAAACTACTCATCTTACAGTTCTGGGACCTGTTCTAATCAATGTTTCAGGTAAAAAACCATAAGAAACAATGGCATTTGCCCCTAAATTTAACTTCCCAGAATTTCAGAGAGTCTTCATTTACTCAGCGGAACTGAAATCCAGGCGAAATCTTTAACCCTGTATAACTCGCTAACGAAACATTTCCGGACCTATGTTTATATAAGTTTTTTTTCATTATTTTTACATATAGAATGAGCTCTCAAAGTTACCGCATATCCTCGTGAATCACCCTGTTAGTAACATAACCTAAAACATACTATACAATATGCTTAATTTACCCTAGTTTGTAAAACATTTGCTTGATGTTTTTCTAAATAGGCCATAAATTGTAGATTTTTTGTAAAGATTTAATATTAAACTATAAATAATTTTAATACATATACATTTTAAATACATTATTTTGTTGCAATCGCTTAGCTTACTATCTTATATCACTTATCATACTGTATAAAGAATGTATTGTTGTAGTCAATATTTAATTCCAACTAATAGTAAAACTATCCGTTTGAAGCTCTCTAAATCCAAAAAGTGGTTTTGGAGGTTTCGCTTGTGTATCTCTCTGTGGTCTATTAGTGTAACAACCTCAAACCCACCCCGATGGTCTGATGTTTAAAATATTTTGTTTTGAGAGTGCACATTGGTAGTACTGTAACTAGAGACCTTTAAAATCCTTTTGATATTTTTACCTCTCTAGGTCTACCGGTTATTTTAGAGGTAACTAAGATTTTAGAAATAAATTGTACATATTAATAATACTGCTACTTGAAGGGAATTTTTATACATAAAATAAATTTACTTAAAACAATAGCAACACAAAATCTACACGACTTAATACTAACCCAGACTCAAAACTGCGTATAAAAAACAGCGTTACACATCTATGAAACTCTATGCAAGGCCAGAACAAACATATGCATTCATGGGAGCTTTACTTTCACTTTCTACCAGAGATAAGCATTACCCTAAAGCCATCTCGTTTCATGCAACCCTAAGCTTGTATTATTAGAACTGTTAATATATACAAAACTTACAAAGCTATACAACAAACATTACAGACCCAGATTCCCTTCTTATTTATAATGTATGTTAGTGTGGTGTTGGAAATTATAACTATGTCTTATTTTCAAATAACCTAAATAAAAATAATTCTCTATTCATTAGTTCGTACTAAAAATTATGTTCATTTATAAATTTATTTTTCCTTTGTAAATTATACCCTTAATGCAAGTATCACAGATTCGAATAGACAAGGTTTTGTAAATATGTTTTGGAACACATTTTTTCATAACTGTAACTGACTTCATGTTATCTGGCAAGTGATAATATAATTTTGGCCTTGGGCTTTGAGGAAAGGATCCTGCAAGCTCTAATCTGTAGGTGACCTGTCTATGAGTATGATGGGACTGAGTAGGGCCTATTATAACTGTGAGAAAAAGCACTGGTTACGTGAGTATTACATTTAAATTTTTTTTTTAAACCGGTCATGATATGGATAGGTCGTTTTTGTAATCTAAAAAATAATAAGTAGTTTCTTGGCGAGATCCTGGTAAAGGGTCTAAGAAAAGTTTATGGTCCGATACCAAATATGTTGTTGGATTAGTGGAAAAACGATCAGTCTGATTAAGGTAACTAATTTTCAAATAAAAATTAAATAGCCAGCTGCATAGAAATATTTAACGTTTAGTTTAAACGATATTTGATAGTAATCCACTGTATAATATTAAGATAAATTTCACATCAACTACATCAAAATTTTAAACATAAATATATTATTGTAATCTATCTTTAACGTTCTTTTAGTTAAAATTGTCATAGTGTGTCATGTAAAGGTTAAGTAAATCCATCTCTGAAAGGTCTTTTCATTTGTCTCAAGTTCATCAATTATTCAAAAATGATTGTATTTACTTCCCTTTCGGAAATAGGTTAGGTGATGGATACATCTAAAGGGAATGTTTTTAGTTCATTTAAAAACAGCTGTTCTTATTATTGTATTTAAAATTCAATAGAATAGCTCTGGTAATTTCTTTCTGGAAACGGGATTTAAACACTTCCGCTGTTGTCTTGCGTTACACAAATCAACACCCCCTCTCCTTAGCTTAGACATATCAATGTCATTATTGTAAAACGGAATGAATTTTTGTATATTTCAAAATGTGTTTCTCATTAAAGATATTCTTGTTAAGAGTCACAGTAGTTTTTTAGCAAAATAAATAGCACATAGCCTTTTGGACCTCTAACCTTATTTTGGTTGATGGATTCACGGAAATTACTTTTGTTATCATGGTGTTGGGAAAAATTTATAAATTTAAATGACCAATGATAGAATTTTCAAAAAAGTGTTGAATCATTATTCTCTTTCATCCAAAATATGATTGAAACCTAATATCAAAGTTAAAATTAAAAACCTTTATCAATACCACCATATTGGCTTTTAGTCCCATATGAACAATTTCATATTATGTTATCTATTACTCTCCACACGATAGCCATATGAATACAGTGCATGTGTTAAGAATGCACTTTTTGAATGAAACGAATAAATAAACCTTATCTCTGGATGCCTTCGTTCTGGTGGCTTATTTTTCCCTAAAGGACGTGACTTATTTTTATATTTAATAATACTTTATGAGTACTGTAACAGTTCCTTGACATATACCTTCCCCATCCACATACACTACACATCGAGGGTGGTTTGTATCAATTAAAGGTAGGGGTTGGCCAAAAAGCTATGTCAATTGATGTAAAGCATAGGGACCAGAACCAGCGGAGCTGCATCAGAACTCCACCATGATACCAACTGGGCCAACGACTGCAGACATAAATCCTTGTTATCATCCTCTGTCTACATACTGGACACTAAGCTCGATACGATTCATATTGTAAAATTAAAGTTAAGACATATTAAAGAAATCATTAGATGTAACATTTGCAAGAAAACAGTAATGCACTTCATGGGTGTAAACTTTCAATTCTTATCGCACTCCAAACTGAAAAAGAAATGCATAAATGTATTCAAATCTTCAACAGCCAATCCAATTGTATCTCTTACTGTTTACCATCTCTTTAAAATTCAAATGTCCTTTGAGAGTGTTTTCCGGAAGAAATCCCTCAGATTTTATGTTCTACGGAACCAAAAATATAAAAAAAGAGAATTAGAAAACAAAACTGCACGAAGGGGTATAAATTGGTGTGCTACTAAAAAACTAAAATCTGTATGGTAGTCAATTTAATAATTTCTTCAACTAACAATAATATAAACTGATGAATAATTTAAACTTGGTTTTTAATTAAAATTAAACCCGTTCACTATTAACTCTTGAATATTTTATAAGAGGTCAGCTCTTATAAAATATTATATACCCACATAAATACCTGTATATTTCGATAAATGATTTTTGTCTATGGAGTTGATGGACAATCTATTTTCTATTTTACCAAAAAACAATTTAAAAGAAAAAAATAAATAGTAAAGACCTTATTTGTTGTTTTATTTTAGTCTTCTTAAAAATTTAGTATGATTTCATTTATATTTATACTTTATTTTTACTGGGAAGTACCGATATTGATTTTAGACCTCTATATGAATTAATTGGAAAAATAGTTATTTGACATTGTTATGCAAAGTCAAATAATTAATGTCAGAATAAAGCTATTCTAATTAATTGCCGGAAGGATATTAAAAAGTGTCATCACGGGGATGAAATGTGATAAAGCAATTTTGAAAATAATTCTGTTCCATCAACTGGGAGGTTTATAATTGGAAATCAAATTGTTAAAAATAATTGGAAAACTAATTAAGGGTAGTGCTTATTTTATTGTATTGCCGCATATTATTTTCTTCAGTTGGTAATCTTTTCTCGAGACCAATGTCACACAGAGCTTAGTCGGAGCAATCAAAGGATTCTGCGAGGCATGTGAGATTGCTCCTTGCTACTTGGACCACATCCAAAACAATCACAATTTCACTAGAGTGCCATCGCATATATTACCACCACTGTTATTATAGTTTGGCTCTAGAATTAATCTGAAACCGAGTAGGATATTCATATGAATTGGTTGAGCAGAAATTTAGTCCGAACTACTAAATCAACTAATTTGTAAAATTATATGTGTCTGAATCCTTTTTGTGACTTATATGTGTAATAGTAACGACACAAATTTTAATAAATACTAATATGTATTACGCATTTAAGAGCCGAAAGTATTTAAATACTATTAATTCACTAATATTCACATGTCATTAATGAATATACTTTTTAATGGGATTGTGAGGTACCATTTAGGGGACCGTGATATGTAGTCTTAGCAGTATGACAAAAAATATAGTTCATATAGTCCATATAGTCATATAGTCCAAAAATATAGTCCACACGGCCCAGAATTGGCTTTTTCATATAGGCTACTCACATTTAACAGCCTCGGCGCGACTGGACTACTTATGCTGGTATAAAAAAACCCCGTTTTTGGTCTTAGTGATGAAATATACTATTACTATTCTCAGTGAATTAGTGTAATTTCATCAATATGTTTTGTAAAACTAGCTTCTAATCCCAAGGTTATATTTCCATCGGTTGTGATTTTGAACCAGTGAGTTTAACTTACATGGACAGAACTTGGCCGCTCTGGTACTTTCGCCTGAGTCTACCGATATAACGCCTTGCTGTGTTACAACCTCTAGTAAGTGTACTTTACCTTTCCCAGTTAATTACGTAACAAAAATGAGCCAAGTAAATAGTGCCTATTCAATATGTATATTTATGAGTATAATAATAATTAATAGTGTATAAAGTTAGTAATAAAATAAAAGGTTACTAAATCATCAACGATAAGTAATAATTATTTATTTTACAGATATATTGTTTCAAGGTCCTCTTGCCTTTAATTTTATCTCTTGAGAACTTCTTGTTTCTCAGTAGCATATTATTTTTATCCATATCATTAATTTGTATTTAATGTTTTTAACATATTTCTGTTATTATTTTGGCATGTTTATTCGGAGAAATCTTATTATTTTTATTATAGTTATTGATTTTACTGTAGTTAGTTACTGAAATGGTGACCTGTCCAGGTATTTTAAGCCAAGTGTTAATGAGAAATGAGTGTAAGATGATTGTGGCACGATCTTGTAGTCTTGTTACTGACTAAGGCTGACATGTTCCTTAGACAGAACTGTTAATTAATAGCCTAACAGTCAATATCATCAGATTTCAGAGATTTAAAGTTTAACGTGGAGTCCAAACCCTTGCCTCTAAATTACAAATTGGTCTCATTGTGAGGATGATCTTTGTGTATTAACTCAGAATTCAATAGTGCGAGTGTCAATGAGGGGTAGTGCGTCACTTACTAAGTCATAAATATGATGAATATCATGGAAGCACTGAGGATCTCGTCACAGCGACTATGCGCCTCATCTCATCTGCATTTGAACAGTCTATGCCTGGAGTTTCCTACCATCAGAGGAAAAAGCAAGCCTAATGGTAGACTTCTGAAATCGCAGCAAATCGGAGGAAATGTCTTGGGAAAAGAGCGGCACAGCGAGCCAGAAATTGACTGAAGCGAATGCCAGATTTTCTGAACACAAATCGGCTAGGCGAGTGCTCCTTGGAGCCATTAACCGAAGGTTAGATGTTGGAAGCAGCTCTATCAGGACGTTGAAATTGACCCCTAGGGGGGCTACAAAATTGTAACCCATAAGCTAGCACCTCACTTGTTGTTTTGTTACCAGCGGTAACAAAACAACAAGCCATGTCAGCTGTCGTTGACAAAGTGTTCTCTACCCATCCTGTGCGACCTGTTTGATATTTTAGAGATATCGGTGCCATCCCAGCTTTCCTGGAAGAGGAGCTTACCTCCCCTCTCCAAAATAGAAGAGCACCTGCCCCTGATGGCATCCCCTCGGAGATTCTCAAACTCGTCGCAGAGATAAATCCAAGGCACATGTTCAATGCATGATTTTATCTGGCGTTGTTTTCTATTTTAGATGGCTCACCTTGTCTTGATCTCCAAGGCTAAGGCCAGACACCCCATTCATTCACCCTCTGTGTGTGCTTAACACCACGGGCAAGGTTATGGAGATACTCATCTCTAAGGGTGATTTGTCCTCGCAACAGCATGGATACAGATCCGGTCATTCCACCATCGACTCTATCCAGGACGTAGGCTAGGCAGTGTGGAGGACCACAATAACTGGTTGCGCCGAGTGGTTCTCCTCGCTACGCTCGACGAGAAGAACGCCTATAACTCCACCAGGTGGAGTGATATGCTGTGGGCACTAGAGCACACGTTCCACATGCCTCCCTACCTACTTAAAGCCATTGAGTCGTACCCAACGGTCGCGTGCTGCCGTAAGAAACTAATTAAGGTCAGTGACGAGTCTCTATCACTTCTGCACAGGGCACAGGGTTCGATTTAAGGGCCTGCCCGATATATGGAATGTGGGGTACGACAGATTGCTGAACTAAAGTTTGTCTTAGTTAAGTTGTCTTAGTAAGCTCACGACTTTTTTATGGTGATCAGCAAGATAAAAATCGTGGTCTTAACGAAGAAAAGAATTTCAACCGTGTTTACTTTGCAGATAGGAGACAAAATCTCAAAACAAACCTGCTGCCAATTACCTAAGAGTCATGATTGACAACATGCAGTTTTTAGACGAGTAGCCTTGGGTTGGCTAATGCCCAACGTCGGTTGCTCGCGTCCCTGCAAACGCCGCTTGTTGATGTCTTCCGTTCAGTCGGTCCTTCTGTGACCGGCTCTCCTGAGCCCAGCACTGAGGTGCATTGTGGGTCGCAGATGCATACAGAATGGCCTCCAAACCATGAGCGATGGTTATTGCGGGTGTCCTCCCCATTTTTCATTTTTTGTGAGGAAAAATCACGCCAAGGAAGATCATGACCACAGCTTTTTACCTCTGACATTCGACCATGGGTGGGAAGGCGTCACGGCGAGGTAGATTTCTTCATGAACCAACTGCTATCGTGTCATGAATATTTCCGATCCTATCTGCATAAGATGGGCAAAGTCGGCAGATTCACATACCCTATACTACCCCAGCATCACAGATACGGCACAGCACACTTTCCTTGATTGTCACAGATGGATTGCACAGCGAGTGTCACTCTCTGGGGATCGGCGTAGCAGTCCTTCCTGACAAAGTCGACGGAGCCATTCTCTAGAGAGAGGACTTCTGTAACTGTGTTAAGCATTATGTTCATTCCATACTTAAGGTGAAAAAGGTCGATCTCGATCGGCATTACAGCTATGATGACTCTAGGAAAGCCCTAGTGGCATATTAATCAATTGTCTAGCACTAAATAATGTGCAAAACAATTCCAAGTTAGTCCTACGAGATGAAGGGGATGGTTTAGTTACTGTGAGTCCCACACTACCGGGTCTCTGTGGTGTGTATTACCATCACCTTCTCCTCACCACAAAAATGGATTCAACATATTAAATGTGTATTTAGTGATGATGCTGGAAAGTATCAGTAGTAAGTATACTGAAAACTATTTATAATCTAACATATGTCTATTAAATGCCAACACAATACGTGTAATATAATAAAAAATATATAAAACGTCAAGCAAAAGACAACACTAAATTAAAAATATCAAAACTATATTTTTTCTTTTTAGCAATATTTTACCTGTCTTTAAAAGAGTTATCAAGGCATGAATCATGTGAGAAAGAAGTTACAATTCAAACACTATTACATGTTTTCAGGACCTTTCGTGTCAGAGAGGAATGTACTAGAGGCCCTGGTAATAAATCAGAATTTTTAGAGGAAGGGATTTTCCGTATCGTTGCCAAATTGAACCTTATAAATGGTCCTACAGAAGTATCCAGACGTGTTTTTTTGTTTCAAATAAGAAACGAATTTAAATTTATAATTAAAATTACAATTTCAAGGAAGTGTGTCGTCATTATTAATATTAGTTAGTCCATAAATAAAATTAGAGTCTTACATGCAAATTTCTTGGAATTAAGATGTTTTTGGATATTTTAAGTACTATTCGCTAGAAACAAAAAATGAGTGTTCTATCAGTCTGTCTTTTTCTGTACAACGTAAAAAGTCTTCTCCGTGAAAACTAGAGCACCCACTATGATTGAATCTATTTTCATAGTTTTATCATTAGTCATTTGTTTTAGACTTTTTGGTTTGTACACTTTGAACCGACCCTTATAAGTATAGATACTTAGCTCCCAAAATCCATTTTTAGCAATATTAGACATATTAGTCTTTGCCGATCATTTTGTTTACCAAACCGTTTACCAAAAAATAGAAAGAAATATCCAGATATTATATCAAAATGAATATTAGTTTTTTAAAGTAATCATTGATTTTAAACCTATTTAAAAATCTTAAACCAAGTTTACTATTGTTGTACATTTCCTAATTTAATATAGTTTGTCTTATATAAAAAATACCATTAAAATAAAACTATAGATTTGAGAACTATTTTAATTTCCTTTATCTGTTTTCAATTCAAAAGCTATGTCATAATTTGGTAAGTGTCCTAATTCTAAACCCTGAATCCAAAAGCCTGCACGAAGTACAGAGACTCTGTTAGTTTTTATAGGAACAGACATATAAATATCAAACATGAATGTGAATTTAAAAAAAGGTTTTACCTGTAGGCAGTTTTACTAGTCATTCATTAAAGAAAAATTTACATAAAACAAGCTTGCTACAGTTGTTTTACAAACATTGAATGTGGTTATATTTAAATTAGGACGTCAAAAGTTTTGGGCCGATTCATCACAATCGACTGACTTAAAATCTTCCAAAATGGAAATTGCTAGCTTCCGTTCATCATACGCTAAATGATTGTTTGAAATGAAATTATAATTTAAGATTCAAATTAGTAATAAAAGTAGTATATTAGTAAAATTAGCAATTATGTAGATTTATAGATTTTTACATACATACATACGTACATATTTATTTATATTTAATATGTACCTAGTTAAGTTATAGCGCGAGACTGATTTTCTCCACACAGAATTCTTTACGCCTTGACGGCTTAATCCCATTGTAATTCGGTTTGGCCACTAATGGAGTAGGCCAAATAAATATCTCTACTTCTTGTTTTCACTTTTAAAATAATTTAGTAGCAATTTTTTTATTTATCAAAAAATTTTCATTTTCACAGTCAACATCATGATTAAACTGCAAATTTCTACTAATGAAAATGCAAATTTTGAAACAACAACACTAAAAATTAGTTTAACTTTATTTTAATGAAAAAATATAAAAAGATAAAATTTATGAAAGTGTTTGCAAAGGTGGCAGAGTTCGTGTCAGAGCAGCTGCAAAGTTGGCAGCAATGTTAGTGCGCCACCGGATGTGACGCCAGTGGCCGGAGGAATGATAAACCGGAAATATACTTGCTCTTAAATCCTTCCGTTATTTCAACTCTACAGTAAAAATAACTGAACCAAAAGCTCTTTCAGAATGTAAAGTTAAATTATTTTTTATATTTAATTGAACATATTTTAATTTTTTGCTCATTTAACTTGGTTAATTCTTTGTAAAAATAGGAAATGTTTGTTCTGAAATGATGTTGAAATGTTGTAAAAATATAAAACACCTGTTACGAACTGGGTTTAAATAAAATATTACTATTAAATTCTGATCGTAAGTAAGTATTACTCATATTTTTGGTATTCGACACGATTGTTTGGAATTTAACTTACAATTTTTATGCAGCCATTTTCCACCACGGTTTTAAGTAAAAAAAGTGGGTTCTGGGGGATACACCCTCTCCTATTCAGTTGTCTGTGAGTCTTCGTGACGAATGGACGTGTTTTATTTCTTCTGTGCGTAATTGTTAGTAAATGATTTGTTGGTAAGTTTTTTGACTGCTTTAAACGTTTTGATTTCAGCTTAGTCCGGATTATGTGTTAATTGTGTTTTGTTTTAGATATTAGTTCACCAGAAAACGGGATCAGGTTTGAGATCCCGAAACGTCATGCAACTTTGTTTGACTTAAAATCGTTATGGAAATTGCTGCAATAAAAATATAAAAACACAAACTGCTTAAATAGGCGCTTTTATCCAAAAATTAAGATTTTGGCTCTTTATCAAAATTTATAATGCAAATCCATAAACTAAATATAGAATATGGATTTTACAGTGAGGCTTAATAATATAAGATAATTTGTCTTTCAGTGTATATACACTTAACATACTTCTGGTACGTTTTTGTAAAAATACTTTTCCCGTATAAAGAATACTTATTCAAGATTTAAGTTCTACTAGACTAAAAGATTAAAGAGAATAGATGTAAAATGTTTAAGGAGTGAGCATTCAATGAAAAAATCTAAGTTAAAAATAATAAACATGCCATAAAATGTAAATGCGACATAAATGTATAAATGTGGGATGCCAATGGCCATTTTATTATATGTAAAATACATAATATAAAGTTCCTCTAACATGTTAAATCACATAAATATAACTTAAATAAATATACAGTGTTTATATTTAGAAATAATTTCTGTTCCAACCCCATTTTCCGAGTATTACTCATTCAATGTGGATGTGTGGAGAAAGTTGAACATAAATCGTACTTATCAAAGTTCTAGGAGAGAAACGTTTACTATATTTCGAAATTTCACCACAGCACACATGTTTACGGCTGTTGAGATTCATCCATGAGATAGCACTAAAGTTTATTTCTCTGTAGGCTCAGAGCCCCAAGGTCGCTCGTTCATCTGCGTAATTTGACACTTTCGGAAGAGCAGACATACTAATGGATTGCTTCAGATACTCCGATTCAACTCAATGTCGGAATGTTTAGTAATAACCCATCAGCGTGGCTTTTGGCTTACTACTATCAAAAGGGAAACATAGGCAACTTTACAACTTATATCATTTATTTGTTGAATTCATTTTTTTCTTTACAGTCGTTTATAATTTAATCAAGAATTTAATTGATTCACCATAAACACTTACCCACCAATAAAACTTATACGATGTTCTCCTCCTCCTCATTGGTTGGTAACCTTAAAACAGTAAATAATAAATTAAAATAGATTTTTTAATTAAATCTTCAACCCGTTTTAAGACTTAAATTGCTATATAATATTTGATCTTTTGAGATATTTCGTAAAAAGTTTTAATTTTTAATATAATTAGCCTTAAAACTCATTATAATTGAATATATTGGTGCTTTTTATAGACTTATCTAAGCTTTTTTTTATTTAGTCTATTAAAAGCTGCGACTCACTAAAACTGTGAAGAATTTGTGGGGGGGTTCTTACTACTGTTGACTGGGACGGTGACGTCATCCTGTAATCCAGATACTCGGAGTTCACGAATTGTGGATAGTTGTGAGAGTCAGTAATATACAGACTGTGGGTGTAGTGTTCTCTTGTGTAGATCAATGTCCGCACTATTGAACACTATGTTACTCCGCAAAGACAATCCTCATAATTAGACCAGTTCGTAATTCAGAGGCAGTGGTTTGGATTCCACGTAAAGCTGTAGGTACCTTAGATATCCCGTTGACTATCGGGATATTAATTACTTGTTCTCTCTCTAAGGAACATGTCAGCCTTAGTCAGTATCAAGACTACAAGATCGAGCCACAATCATCTTACAATCGTTTTTCATTCATACTTGGCTTAAAATACCTACCCTGTAGTGCGGTCTTCATTTCAATAATCTAATCTACTGGGAAGCGGTTTGTTTGTTCTTATCATTTTAAGTAAATTTAATTTAGAAAAATGTAAAATTAAACGTGATAGTGGTTGAATCAGAATCTTTGGATCATAAACAACTCTAACTGTTAAAACTGTAGATACAGATAAAACATAAAAATAAATTTGTAACCAAGGTCTTAAATATTAACAAAAATATGTAATTAATTTAGAAAACCATATGTTTTTCTTTGTTTTGTAGTTAATCCAGTTAATGAATAATATGGTAATTTGTCGTATAGAAAGACATGTATTATAAAATTAAAACACATCTATTACTCAATGAAAATTTATGTGTTAAATAAAAACGATTTAATACACCATAAAAATATAGCACTGAACAAAAAAGTATCGCCCCTGGGTATGGAACTCGCGGCCTATAGTTCTTGAGGCCGACACGTACAACTCGGCTACGAGTTAGTCAATTGAGCGATGTTTAACGTCTTTTAAAAAGCCGATCATTTACTGTTTAATTATCCATACCGTTATTATTAGCCTGTGATCAACTGATTTTTGTTATAAACGGAATGAGGATTGAAAAGCAAAAGAGAAATTTAATTTACGTCAATTTATTGGTTTGTTACAGTGGCTTCAAGCAATACAACGAATACGTTTTCTATCAAAACACGGAAGATTTTGGAAATACTTTTTTCTGCTTTTATTTCGCACAGCTATAGTTTAGTTTTTACAAATTGTTTAGTAACCTGATAATTTTGCATTTATTTAATTCATAAAATAAATATTAATGCATAACCTCTATATTGTTCCCCGCAGTCTTCAATCAAGAACTGTCAAACGGTTATAATCAGCTGTTTTGGTTTGTATTGTTTACATTTTATTCTCCATAAGCGTAATGTTAAATTTTTAGAATTTAAACTTAATATTACAAGAAAACACGAATTTTCCTGGACATTAGACCTATCTAGAACTTATTTTCTAAAATTAGTTATTTAAAATTTAAAGAAAATCCTAGGTGCCGTATTCGAGATCCGTGTAAATATATAACATATATATATATTTTAATATATATATATATATATACAAACCTGTTAATAATAATAATAAATACTAAAAACCGGTGTATTTTAAATTACTTTTATGTTATTTAATTAAAGTAGTGACAGCAGAAAATCTTTTTGCAATTTGTAATGTATAAGTAATTAATAATAGCTCAGCCAAAGCGAGACACATCATTTCCTAATTAGGATTTCTTGGTATTAACTAAAAACTAATCAACATGCCACGATTACATCTGTAATGTTTAATATAATTTTATCGTAGATTATTAGAAGTGTATTTTTAAATTAATATTATTTTTCTGAGAAAAGTATTAGTTTACTTTATTTGCAGTTTTTGCTAAATAATGTGATTTACTATTTTAAATTGTTTATTAGTAGATGTAATTTACATTTTAAAACAGTGAGGTTAAACCAATTTCATACTGATGTGAATAATTAATGGATTACAGTACAAAAGAATATATATTTTTTTAATAAGTTATTCGGTTTCAATTAATTATCGAGGGATGAAGTTGTGCTTGTGCAATGATAGGTACAGGATATTTATTTTTAGCCTTGATATTAATTTTCCTATTAGGAATTTATATTTTGATTTGTAACAAGAGTAAGATAATTATCAAAACTACATTGTTTTTCACTTAAACAGATTTAATATATACTTGTGTTGATGAAATACAGCTAAAATCATGTGAAAACAGAGAGAAAAAGAAAAACATGAAATCGAAGGAAATAACAAAGAAGGTTTACGATTCTTGTGGCGATCTATTTCAAATCTACTCCGCCAAATCTAACTTATGGCTTTAACTTAGTGATCTACTCTGTAGAGACATCCGCTACCGCTAATCTTTAACTGATTAGAGTAAAATCTTCCTTTATTACCAACATAATGATAGGTACCAGTTTACTGAAACGTTCGTTTTTTCAAGATTATTATAACGGTATAATATATAAAAAATTGTTTACATACACAATAAAAACATTCTATTTGTATCAAAACACCTTTAAATTTATTATTTACAAAATGTTGAACAGACAGATTTTACACGTGTAACAATAGAATTGAAAGGGTAACGCCATGGCCGCATAAAAGGTTGCTGAATCAAAATCTGTGGTTTGCGATTTCTGTCAAATCATAAACGGTCAAATCAGGCTATGACTCATGCTGCTACAGTACCTCACTATCTTTAAGCAACTGCACAGTTGTTAGACCTAGGCCCACGTGATGGGCGGCAGAGTTAAAAATAATAATACAGTAAATTATATTCAAATAATTATTTTGTAATATGTCTATTTTAACATTTATCATTAACTTTTTTGTCAGTACCTCCCCAGCAGGAAAAACATAAATGTAAACCTACTTTAATCTCGACTTTATTAATAAAAAATTGAGGGTTCTTAAAAATTTATTATTAAAAAAATTATAAGAAAATAAACTTTATAATTTGAGATCCTAATTTTGTATGTAACTCCAAAAAACGTCGTTCAAAATGAGTTTTCCATCAAGCAAAACACCTAAATATTTAAAAGAATCTACTTCCTTTTAAAAGTTGACAGGTACATTACTGGGGCTCCGTTTGATGAATGGGGAATTATTGGGATAGAAAAGTCAAAACCAAAAGAATCAAAATTAATAAATTTGGTTTTGTTTACATTTACTTCCCTTTGTTTTATTAAACTCCATTTTCTGAGTAAAAGAAGGTCTGAATTAATTGAATTGGAAAGTAGATAACGTCTTTGATGCAGTAAAATAGTGCAATATCATCAGCAAAAGTGTTTATATTTACTTTGAAATTGAGATGTAATAAGTTATTAATAAAAATTAAGAAAAGGCTAGCAGAGGTCGTTCACCCATGGGGCACACCTTTCAAAACAATGAGTGAATCAAGTTATTGTTTACTTTTATTTTTTGTTTTATACCTGTGGTAAAACTATTGAACCATTTTAAGGCAATACCTCTAATACATACACATTCCAAGTTTTTTTAAAGAATATTATGGTCTACCATTTCAAATGCTTTCTTGAAGTCAAAAAAAGACCAGTTGTTTTTGTTTCGAATTTATCTCATCAAAGATGACTTCAGTTACATTTAATAATTCACTCTCTACCGACCTGCCTTTTCTAACCCCAAACTGCTACTGTCTAAAAATATGTTTTTCAAAAAATTTAATAAATCCTACTAATATTATTTTCTCAAATAGTTTAGAAAAAAACTAAAAGCAGGCCAATTGGTCTGAGGCTGTTTAATTTATTAAAATTAGTTTTTTTAATAAGAAAAACTGAACTTAATTTGAGCCTTTCCAGAAAGATACCTTTAACAAAACCATTATATAGGTTAAAACTGGTGTGATTTTATCATAGACGTATATAAGTTCAAGAACAACTGTTTTATATTTCGTTGACCCAAAAAGATAGTTAAAGTAAATTAAATACAACAATTTTTAAGAAAATAATA
The DNA here is from genome assembly GCA_023375725.1 of Nephotettix cincticeps. Classification (NCBI taxonomy): domain Eukaryota; kingdom Metazoa; phylum Arthropoda; class Insecta; order Hemiptera; family Cicadellidae; genus Nephotettix; species Nephotettix cincticeps. The sequence continues at coordinate 23,509,804 of CM041786.1, read as the reverse complement.
CTCCTACTGTATTTAGTGAACGGTAACAGACCTGTACATTATTTATAAAATTTACTTCGCCGTATATTTGGAATTTCTAAATTCAGTCGCTTCCCACAGCATTTTGCAAGCGCTATAATGTTTCGCCTATAATGACTTTTCTAAGATCAAAAGAAGCAGACACTAAAACTAGAGATTCAAAGGAATTAGGTAAATTAGAATCAAGACCTTGCAAATCCCGATTAAAGTAACAGCCGAATTAGTTACAGGCCTTCACGGCTTAGCTAGGATGATATCAAACCGTCCGATAAGGGTTCACTATTTATCCCAGTAGCGTAATTAAATCATGCTTCAAATATTTCATTAATTATTTATGCATTCAGAATGGTTTCCAATGTTATTTAAATTTTATGCTTCTTGTTAAGTTTTATATTGCTGGTAGCAGAAAAAAATTAAAGAAAAAACGTGGAATAAGTAAAGCGAGAGTATAATAAGTGAGAAAACAGTTTTTTGTTAAAAAAAAGCTTTGGTTTAAAACATTTAAACCAAAAAAATATATAAAATTTTTTGAATGCGTCATGTAAAACTAAAAAATGTTAGTAGTGATATATACTACTACCAATTTCTACTAGTAAAAGACTGTGGCTGTGTCAGCCGCACTCTGTCTGAAGAGATTGGATATTTACAGTGTCTCTGCATTCAACAACTTGCAAGTGATCACTTATAGTTGTCAACTCACCTCTCACACGTAAAGGTAGCTTGGCTGCATTTTTTGTTCCTCCTATAATACACAGGCTTGTGACGACATCTGAGCCAGCCGAGGTGATTGGACATTTACCAGAGTTTACCTTCAATAACACGCTTACTGTTGCAATTACACACCTTGTACGTAACATTTACAGGGTTGAATTGGTGGAACAAGCCTCGCCAATTGATTTCTTACATCAAGACAAGAAAAATGTCCATCACCTTGGTCACAATTTCCAAAACGTTTAAACCTATATGCTTATGGTTTCCCCACTCAATTTTGGTGTATAATATTGCAATTTATTTATTTGAAAAAGCGTATTATTTACTATTGTGTTTATATTACCTTCTCATCATCAAATTATGCAACTTGAAATTATAGTTTAATAGCCTAATAGTTTTGACATCATCCAATATTTGGAATTATAAATATTTTAGAAAATTGATTCCACTAAAACTCTTAATTTCTAAATCTATTTTCCTCGTTCAAAAAATGAAAAAATATATAAATCTGGTGAGTTTTGTGCAATAGTGTAATAATACTAATTTTATTACTTCATGGTTTTATTTAAAAGGTATAAAATTCGATAACAACATTGAAGTTTAAATCATTATGGTTATTAGTTCACAACAGATGGTTCCAATACCTTAGTTAAGTTTACTGGCCATTTTTATTGTCTTGAAAACAAACTTTAATTTACATAGTTTTTACAACTATCCCAAAAACTCTTTTATGTTTTTATTTCTTACTTAATTATTACAGGTTTCACACTAATTTCGAACCGTCCTTTCCATCAGCATAGTGAATTTTATTTTAACAGTAATAAACTACAACTATCCTAAATTATTACAATACTTTTATCACGAAAGTATTAAAAAACATCACTTTAATTTAGTTGGATTTTTTAAAACTGGTAATATTGTAAAGTGATGCCAAAGAACCTATAAATCTTCTCTTCATTTCTGTCGAGGCAGGTTTTCTTCTTTTGAATTTCGCTTTTGTTATGGATTCCACCCAACCAAGGAAATATGGCGAGTCGTAAATCTCAGTCTTCGTCGGTCAGAAGTATATAAATTATAATTTGGGTGCTATACTGCCTCTTTCGTTACATATTTTGTAGTTTAATATAGTTTCCATCTATATTAAAAATTAATATTTAGTTTTACTTTCTAATCAATTTGATAAGTTATTCACAAAAACGTGAAACATCGTGTGATCAATAAGTAATTGGCCTAAAAATCAACATGCTGGAAAAGCGTTAATACATCTTTAAACCCTAAAACCAAGTGTTACGTTAGGTTGTATCACAAATCTATATAATAATAGCGTAAACAGAGCTATAAACTGAAATAAACATTATTTAAATTAATTAAAATAAAGTTTATATGTTATGTAATGCAAGAAAAACATAATATTTTGTCCTAACACCAAAGTTTTTTTTATTTGTAACACTAAAATAAGATACCCAAAAATAATATAGAAGGTTATGAAAACTGAGAAAAAACACATTTGTTAATAATTTGTTATTTCATTTCAGAGGATGAATTCTTGAATGATAAATGTATTCTGGCATCGTCACAAATAGGGAATGTTGGACTATGCAAATCGGGTTGAACAAAAGCATTGCGCATTTATATCTCTGCAAACACACGAAAACTTTGCAGAGTTTTGACGTAGAAAAGTCACGAGTTAATTATAAATAATTCCAAATTTTAAATTCTTCATATCGTAGGGGAAGGGTAAAATATGGAAAATATAGGACTGGAATAAAAAGTTATTGACATAATAAACTACGTCATATTACTATGTAAATTTAGTATAAATTGTTTACAATATCTATTACTTAGGTATGTATATTTATTATTATTTAATCATTTGTATTTATTAAATATGTGCTACAATTGATGCTTTTACTTGATGTAATTGCATGCAGAACAAACAAAATATTAAAACACATACACGAATAACTAGCTAGTAACGAAATAAGGAATATTTTTAAACAGAAACATAAACTATTCCTTTAATTTGCAGTTTGCTGATGTGAGGGAAGTGAATTTCCATTTATCTGTTATTGTTACTTAAACTCTGTTTCTGTATCAGTATTCGTAAAAAGCTGAAAGCAGTTGTTCACTAAATTTATTAGGAAATATTTTTAATCTACCATTTTATCTCAAGTTCTTTTCCACAAACAATGTTAGACACCTGGGACACCCATTAATATATATTTATATATATCTTATGTGTAAACATAAATAATGTTGAATTGATTTAGGCAGTAATAGTATGTAATCCAAGTATTATGAAACAAGTTGTATCACAATATGACATAATATGGAAGTTATTTCAATTTCATAATTCCTGAGGAGAATAAAATGAGGAATGAGTAAGTATGGTTTCTGTCATAAGGAACAACAAAACTTATAGTTTCAGCATACATTTTTATGTCTTCAATATATGTAGCTCTATATAAAGTGTTATCGCAATAGTTCAAATAATAAGCTAAATATTATTTTTAACTTTTTCGTCATAAGATTAAAATTGTAGCTTTAACTCGTGTTGGTATCTAAGTAACATCTGGACGTGGAGCGAAGATTAAAGTGCAGTACTAAATTGTTTGCTTTATTGAGTTAATTCCATTGGTGATGATAAAAGTTAATTTTTTAAAAATAAATTAGCCTATATTAAAAACCCCAAAACCCTAGTTCAGTTATCTGATTCCGATTTATTTGCTAACCCTACTTGTTCAATACATTACAGAATGAAGAGATCCTTTAGTAAAAACTAATTCCATTATAATCAGATAAAGTTCAGCTTTTATTGTGTCGAGACATATGAACCTTCTATTTTTTATCTTTTTCTATAATTTTTTTCGATATTTTTAATCTATTATCACACTTCTTTAAAATACATAATTCCCAACATGGAAAAGCCCTTTTTTCATCAATATACTTTCTAAAATATATTAGTATGTAAACCAAATTCAGATTAATTTCCTCCTATGGTGATGCAGACATTTAAAAATGACTATTTACTAAGTCTACGAATTGCTGTTCCACGTTGTAAGAAAAATCAGAAAATTGTGCAAGACAAACACAAAAACTCTAATTTATTATTCAAAACGCATTAATGTTACTAAGATCGAATGTTAATGTGTGATGGATACTGAAACTTGAACTCAAAACTTTTTCATTTTGATTTCTGTGAAAAGTTCTTATAACTTCTAGCTTACTGTTCATTGTTTACTTAATGTTCATATTTGTACGTAGATTTTAAAGATAGCGTGTATGTTTATAATTTTTGCAATATTTAGACACATGATTAGTTTAAACGAGGCTCTTGTTTTAGCAATTGCTTTATCCCTTGTACCACAAAGACACGTCAGAGAAGAGGGCTTAAGGAACATAAATATAAGATTTCAAACCGTTGCAGAGATGACGGTATCCGAGGTTTTACCACCACCGGATATGGTGTTGTTGACCGGAAGAATGTAAGCGGAAATACAGTCACTCCTTAGTCCCTCCTCCGTTTACACTGTGTAATTCATGTTGAATATTAATATTTTAATGCTGAAATATCTCAGGAAATAGATAAACATCTGGATTGACCTACAACTCTGTGCTGTTAGCGTTGTAATGCTATTAAATTTAGTTTTCATATTATATTTTTTGACATGGATATGTCTAAGTTCCGGGTGGCTGGGAGGGGGTGTAAGGCAAAACGATTATAATGCAAAAAGTGCAGCGGAAGTGTTTACAGCCCTTTTCCATTGAAACTACCAGAGCTACTGTATTACATTTTTCTTTATTAGAACAGCTGTTTAGATGAACTGAAAAATTCACTTTCGCCATATCCTTGATCTAACCTATTTCCCCAAAAGGAAGTAAATAAAAAATTTATCTAAAGCATGATTCTCAACTATAAAAATTGAAAAAAAGATTATATTAGTTTTTGATATTTAATCAACAATTTAAATAAATTCTCTATTTTATCCAATAGCTTTAGTGTTTATTATCCTCAATATGGACAAGTTATATATCAATCTAGTAAAACTAGTAATTATAATTGGTAAATTTGGAGTAGTAACTATATTCTGCTTTTCCTGAAATTGAAGAATTGAAATTTCATATCGTACCACAAACCTTTCCTGATGAAATAACATAATAAGCTACATTTTTAAAATTTAGACACACAACATTTATTTATTAATACGCCCCTGAAAGAATTAAAATCATCACAATAGAAAATTAATCCATTGAATAAATAGCTATCTATAGATTTTAATTTGAAATCTTGGAAAATTGATTAAAATGTATACTTGCCTTATATGCAATTTGGTTTTAAAAATTACTAGTTAAAAATATCAATGTATAAATGAAAATCAAATGTACGGTTTAAAATTTTAGCTAACTGTTCAGTTTATTTATGTTTGCGAATTTAACACTTTGAATAAACTAATAGTGGAATATTTTGTTTCATTTAGCAAGGGTACTTAACTTAAGGTTTGAAAACGTTGAGTATAAACACAAGTTTTCATTTTATCATATTAGCATTATCACTTACTTTAAATTCCCACAACTTATAGATACTGCAACAAACCGTCAAAGCTGGATAAAACCCAAATAAAAAGTAGAATTAGTTGGCGTTCTCGATTTGACTTCACTAAATATAAACAACGATTCTCTTTACGCCGAAGAGCTTCTCTTCAATGCTTTTTAAGCCAAATGGAAGCTCCAAATGGACCCTTAAAAGTAATTTTAAGCACTTTAATGACCGGAAGTACGTCTGTCGTTTAGTGCTGTGACGAATTAAACCCCAACCAAGCGACATTACGATGGAATAATCATGTATAAAAGAAATCCTATGCTTGCAACTTGTTACATTATTAAAAATAAATATACACTTTTTAATGGATACAGTAAACCAGGTATAATTAAAAGGAAAAATAAATATTACTGATAGAAATATGTCATTTCAGAGTTTATTTTAATTAGCTAAATATTTCACGTATGGCCCCACGGGTCACTCAGCAGACATATGTTCTAAAGATGTAATGTTAGACATTTCAAAAGCTGTAGCAGTTTGAACATGATGTAAACATTCTTCTACACGGAATGAACAAGTTAACAACCTTTTTTCATTTCTTATTCTAATTATAAAATAGACTTCCTACCAGGTGGGTTTTTTGAAAGTATAGTATGTCTTAATCAGACATTGCATTTCGGTAATTGATTAAGTTTTCTCTAGTTCAAGCACACAGATAGTATTTTCAATTCAACATTTCTAAAGTAACACGAATAAGGCTACATACACACACATCGATTTTGGACGTACGATTGAAGTTCAAAGGACCAAATTCCAATAGTTGTGCAAAGAAATGAATGTGTATTTACACACGGCATCGATACACAAACGGCACCGTTTAAAGATCGATCTTCAAAAGGTACCGGTGATAAGTGGTCGTCTGTTACAAGACCGCCGTTTAGTGGTCGTGAAGATAGTGGAGCATGTGACCAAAACGGTATCTTCAAACACATCGAATTATATTTGTATGTCCGGCGTCTGCTTGTCTTCTTGCGTTTTTACCACCATCAGGGAAGGAGGTTTTGAGGTTAAATTTACAGTTCTTTGCTATTCCCCATTTTAGTGTTTGTTTGGCTAATCGCTCTTAGTAACTTCCCATTAAATTCAGCAATGGTTGCAGTTGACTGTCGTCACTTCGAGGTTTTGCGTACAGTGTATGGAAAATCCCTGCATCCGATCTTCTTTGGTTAATAGGATGAACCTACTGATTTATGGTTTTACTATGGTGAAACAACCACAAAGCAATAACACGAGCCTTGAAAGGGTTCATGCTGACAAACTTCTATCGTACGTCCAAAATCGTTGTGTGTGAAACTTGCCCAAGGGTAATGCAAAACAATGAGACAAAAATCGACTAATTTAGAAAAAAAATTAGTCCATTAACTGTTTTAAATTATTCTGTTTCAGTTTTATTGATTTATAAAACTGTACACTACTTTTTGAAAAACCCTAGATGTGATACATATGTTTGGGTATTATTCCTTTGTTTGTAATGTTTATATTTTAAGAATTTTATATTTAGTATACCTTTTATAATTAGATGATTACTAACAAGATCACTTACTCACTATATAAAAAATAGAATTTATGTGATGTTTTTCTATTCTTTTTTTAAGGAAGCAGATGCCAAGATCACAATAAAAATATCAGGAAAATATCCAGGTAAAGTGGGTCTCCTCTGCAAAACAGAGTTGTTTGTTGTCTCTAGCTCATGATTAATATAAATTGCAAACCTTTTTTCATTTCATCATAAATAATTTATAGAAACATTTACGCTAACGCATCCTTTGAAAAATTAATTGCAATTAATTCACATATTTGTTTAGTCATCTTAAAAAAATACGTTGATAAATGAGTAAAAAAAACGTGTTAAAATAATTTAGCTTAAAACTCAATACGTAGAGCTATAATCTGGTTCCACAATAACTAAAGTCGGAGAGAATGCAAAACCATATTGATTATAACCTTACTGATTATATACGTCAAATGCATATCAGAAAATTATACATCAGTTAGTTGACACGGTCATATTATCCAATGGACTGTCAGGTGGCCAAACAGACTGATCATGACAGCGGATATGCACCATTGGGTCCCAACCAGGGCACTCACTGGGTTCCTCATTCCTCACTCCTCATTCCCACAAGGTTTTTTTTTAGGTTCTTCATTTACTCACTAGAAACTCACTTGTCGTATACTGTCAGTTCACCCGTATTCTGTATTACAGTAACAGACATTATTTAAATAGCTTTCTTATGAACTATACATCATAAAAATATTTCACTACACATTTTTATAAAGTAACCCTGATACACAATTCACACTTTTATATCAGGAACAATAATTAACTAAAACACATTATTGTTTAAGGTACACTTTAAGGAAATGGAACCAAAGTGATTTTAGCTGGGGAATATAGGTTTTAAGGAGATTTAGGTAAACGGGAACTGTTCATGATTTATAAAAGTACAATTTGCAGTAAATCGGCGTCTGGTCGCCAAAGGTAGCCAGGATTGGCCAAGTCTCAACTATAAATATCGCGCATTGTAAACTATGACCCAGATTATACAAGACAGATTTATAATAATATATCGCTATTTGTAATTATTACCACAAAGTATCACGTCTGGCCATTTTAAAATTTAATGATCACCAATTTCTATGCTCCAACAAACACATTTACCTGATAAAATCTAAATATAATTTACTAAAAACATTTTACGATTAATTTATATATTACGATTAGTTTGAACGTATAAAGCTTTGTTAAATTATTTATTCAACGAAAATGGTATGAGTCTAACCGATTTTGGAACTAATACACATAGATGAATTTTTGTACGTACAAAACCAGTGAACATCTATGACCGTTACTATTCATGGATATCATAGCTTTTCACATTTATATTTGGGATAAATTTGAATTAATAGAATGAATATATATAGAATATACATTTCAGGCAAAAATCAATTTAGAACCCTACAGATTTTCCTAGTAGAACACTTAAAGGTAAATATGAGAAAATAAAATAATAATACGTCATTACGAACAAGTAGAGTTGAGCAAATACTTAAAATTCACCCTTAAGTAAGGCTAGATACTCTAAAACGTATCAAAGCCAGCAAGACTGCAAATGGAATTCCTGTTACACTCAGCCTAAAGAGCGAAGATGAAATATTTACTTCAGGTTCGTACTACTCACTACTTTAAACCGAACTAGGCTTTGTAAATTATTTGATTATTATGTTTCATTCAAAACCATTTCCATTAAGATTACTTAACAGTTTTGACAGAATTCATTTACGTACCATTACAATTTACCAGGTACGGTAGTTTAAATCCAAATAGGGGTTTTCTCGCCTCGGTTAGTTTAGTCCAGCTGAAATCTGCTGTATTTTTATATAGTTTCAGGACTACCAACTTATTTACAAAATAAAACCTATTAAATAATTAAAATTCTTCTTTGCTTTACAACAAAAACAACGGAGAAAGCTGATTGATGTCTAAAATACATTGGGGAGAGGGAAGTTTTGCAAAAGTAATTTATAACCTGAGCTCTCTAGATATTTCAGAATTATGTATTCTATCAGTTTTCCGCTCACCCGTACAAATTTAGGGCAGTTGAATTATTAGTATGATTCATATGCAAGTAGAAAATTAATAAAACCCCATTTTATTGAAATTAGTAAATTTAAAATTTATTTGATGAGTTATGATTATTTTATAATTTTTGATATTTCATTATTTCCCCAATTGTAGTTACATTTATTAACATGAAATAAATGTTTTACAAATTTAATTATTTTAAATTTGATTGAACGAACGATAAAATAAATAACGGTTATATTAAATTGAATGTAAAAACTGGAATATTTTTATTAAAGTATGTTTATTTTAGCGAAGAGTTGTATATGCTAAGATAGAAATAAAGAAAATACAGCTTGCTTAACTTCGTGGAATATTGTTTAATGTTACATTAACAATGTTATTCCAAGATATTCCTGTAAATTTAGTGTAGATGAGGAACAACATTAAAAGAACATTAAATAAACTACATATTACTATTTGTATTACGTTTCTCTAATGCTAATAACGTAACGTTTTCAAGGTAAAAATAATAAATAATATAATTACTACGCTTTAAAATAAAAAAATAACTTTCTAAAACACATTTATTTTGAAGAAACGATATATTTTGATTTCTTATACAATGTTTTAAGGTCAGTTAATATCAGTTTTATTAATTAAAAAACGAATTGAAATAGTTTAGATTAGGTGTTTAAACAATAGAGACAGAAAAAAATACAAAAACAAAATAGCAGTAAGATAGATGTAAACACTTAACTTAATAATTTAAGAGTTGTTTGAACATAAAATATTAAATTTTGTACAAATAATATACCATTTGTATCAAATCATCCCCAGTATACATCCATAAAAATATTATATTCTATTAAAATATCAAAAAGAGAAATTTCTTTACCTTTCTTAAATCAGCTTAACAACACTACATATCACATACAGGTACTTATTGGTAACCTACACTACTTTAGCTTATATATAAAGGAAATCTAGAAATTCAACTAACGACTCCTTGTTATGAATTTAACACTAATGTAGTAATTTAGTGCTACTACGCTATAGAGATGTAGTCGTGTAGTATTGTGGTTTCAAGACACGACAGAGAATAACGAGTATTTGCGAGATGTGGGGAATCAAATACTACTACAAGAAAATTTCGCAAAAGACGTACTGTAGGAAGTTGCAATATTGATATTCGACGCTACAGGGATGTCACGCAATCTACCCGAAGCGACGAATGTTCAGACAATATTGCCTCAGATGACGTAAGCAACCTTACCTGTCACGTGTCAAGCTTGTTTGTCTCAGATTCATAATGTTGCCATTCAGATCTACGTTTTTGACCCGTTTTTAATCCTAGCACTTTCCTAAAAAATGCTAGGATTTTTTATGTTTAGTAACTTTGTTTAAGACTAAGTTCTTTATCAGTAAATATCCCCAATATAATGTTGATAAATATGAGAGTTCTTTGCATATTCTCCGTAAGATTAACGTGGGAAAGAGTATGCAGGTTTTTTGCCGTGAGGAACACTGAAAGTAGGCATTTTTAGCATCAATATTTTTTATTTTTACCATTTATACAAAATTAATAAAGGAGTTTGCCTATTTTCTATATGATTTACATGGGAAAAGAGTTTGCAGGTTAGCTACCATGATAAACACATAAACCATGATTTTTAAGTATATATAGATGGATCTTAACCACATAAATCTAAATATTAAGTTTCATGCAAAAATATCGATTAATGATTAGTTAATGAAATACTCTAAAAGATTAACATTAGAGCCCCAAAATACCACGTACTATGTTTGACTTTTTGTAATATTTCGGTAACAGTTGCATATAGAGCAAAACTTTAAAGAACTAACTTATGTAGTTTTCAGCTTATTTTAATGACGACAGATAAAATTAAAAAAATTAAACTGCATATGAAAAACACAAAAAACACTTTCGGGAACAAAACCCCTCTAAAAGATCTGTTCCGATTGACAGATATGGATGGATTACGAACTTGTCCTAGTAATCGTAGCAATACACGTCACCAAATTTGGTCTCGATCGGACGATTTTTACGAGAGTTATCATGTTCACAGACATATATACATAATAACAATACACACACACACACACACACACACACACACACACACATATAATATTGTTTGTTGTGGATATTAAAAATTATTTAATCTAAGAAATTTATCGTTGAATTTTTTATTTCTTTTGTAAACTTAATAGTATTAGATATTTTGTTTTTATACATAAGAAAATAGTAAAATTACAAGTTATTTAAGGTTACAAGAACACTGTGAAAATGAACTTAGCTTCATAACACGTGTCGTGTATTCTATGAAAAATAAAATGTTTAAAGGGTACTCAAGCTTATATAGTTTCATAATAACAATACCATTAGCAGCCCTAATCTACATAGTAAAAATATGCATATATAATATAATATATATCATATACACGCACACGCAAACACGCACACGGGCGCGCGCGCGCACACACACACACACACACACACACACACACACACATATATATATTGAAAATTGAAATTGAAATTGAAATCTTTATTGATCCAGTAAAAATATATAATATACATAATACATAAAAACAATTACAGTTTTATCATGAAAAGCTAAGACAAACTAATACTATAAAAAAAAAAAATATTGTAAAATGTAATACAATTTTATGTCTAATTTTTCTGAACCTGAAAAAAAAAAATCATAAGTGCAAAATTTTATCAAACCAATGTATAGTTCTTCCTTATGAATAATATTAAGTGAATGATTTTTCTTACTCGTTAAAAATAACGCATATTGTTGATAAAGGATTTGTTTTTTACACTTGCAAGGATGTTCATAAAAGCTAGACATCCAGTTCAAAAAAAAGCTATTACATGAAACCTGGGCAATGCCCCGGGAAAAGAAAGTGCTTGTTAGGAGGGATACATGTAACTAATTTACACTATAAAGGAAAATTAAATTTGGAAAAACTACTGTGTGAAATTATATAAAATGTTAAATCGAAAATTCTATGAAATGAGATAAATCCGAAAACCAAAGATTTTTAATGCACTTATTTTATTGAAGTAAAAGAATGGTATCGTTATAAATGTGTTCAATGTAAAAATATTTACATATTTCTAAAAAATGGTGGATAAATAAATGTTTTAGTCTTCAATACATGTTTTCGAGATCTTACAAAGCAGATAGGATTTCCCTGCAAAACATTCAAATGAGAATGTCTGCTTTATCTCAACTGGTGAAACGTGAGTGGCAATGAGCGCATCTGTTAAACTTATTTCATAAGATTTTCAATTTACTAAAATTTATTGTTACAGTTTGAGGCCTATATTGTTAAAATCTGATGAACAAATGAACATAAATGAGCAAGGAATGATTGTTTTATTTTAACACTTTCAATAAGTACAAGGTACGTTAAGGTACTTTGGTAAAAAGTTGCATTATACATATACATTTATGTAACTAAACATTTAATAAGGGTTTAAAACCTTTAAATCATTCAAAAATAAAGGAATTTTTTCAATACGTTGAATTAGATAAAGATATACAAATATATCCAATACAATATCCCAGCATAAACAGGTGAATGGCAATCGTTACTTTTACTACACTTCAGGAAGTCGATAAAGGGATCTATTTTACGACGATCGGTAAAAATAAAAGCAGCTCGACTTTATTATTTCATACTTGGTCCTAAAGCAATATTCAGAGAAAGTACATTTTGTATGCTTGGTAAAGAGTAATTGGTTCTTCATTTTATAGCTTTGGCCTTCGACAAAACAAAAACGAAGTGTTATGCGATGGTATTACACATCTCTATATATAAAATTGAACGTATGTATGTATGTATGTCCTTTATGCGTTGCCAAACTACTCATCCGATCACTATGACATTTTAGGAAGCTGCTCTATATGTGTCCGGGAAGGTTTTAGTGAAAAAATATTTTCGAAAACTCCATAAGTTTCCATTTTATGGCGTTTTAAATTTCTAATGTTAACCTTATGGAGAGTAAGTTTGTTTACAAATTTTCTACAATAAAAACATTTGATTTCTTAGCTACAGCTGATTGGTTTACTTTCCAATACCATCTGAATCATTCATTAATGTTAAAACTATGAAGTAATTATGTACTGTACAAAATGAACAGCTTTATTCACCACGTTAATAGTTTACGGTTTTGGGGGATTATGTATTTTTATTTTTATTTTCTGTCTGATTAAAAGTCACGTGTTTTTATGTTGGCCAAATAAAAAATAATTACGAGGTTTATATATGTATTACGTTTATTATAATAATCAGCTGTTGTATATCTTTCCTATAAAAGCCGTATTACAGTTAGGTTTGGTTTGGGTTTGGTTTGGATTTGAAAATTGTGAATTAATCCACTCAGATTTATTTGTTTTATGGGAATGTTATTAATATGTCTTATCGTTTCAGTATTGTTATTAACTATGCCGTGACCCAGAATATATAACCTTTCACAATGAAGCCGTAATGCTATTTTACTTCGATGGCCAATCTTAAAGTTAACATGTATTTACTGTTAGGCGTTACGAAGTTCGTTGGGTCAGCTAGTAATATTATAATTTGCCTTATTTATGAATGCACCGCGATGGCAAGACACACACGCGCGCCCGCAAGCACACGCATACACACACACACACACACACACACACACACACACACACAGCACTTACACCATTGTGCTTTTGCTTTTAAGTCTGAGTTATGAAAATTATTATGATCGAACTATTGTGATTACACTATCAGTATAATCAAATTTTTTTGAATATTGGCTTAAAGATACTGCATAAAATACTAAACAACATGGTCACTCTTTCTCTCTATAAATATCATTTTCATATTCACCCTCTCTTTACCTCAGAAGTCAAAGCAAAGAGAGGGGGCGAGGATTTCTTCCTATTCCTAAGAGAGCGCGCAATATTTGCTCTGTATAATGGGCAGGTTGCCTAGACGCAGACCAATCCCGCTCGGGTTGGTAAATTAAGATTACTTTATGCGGGTTACCGTGAATAATACATCAAAACAACTCTATATTGCTCAGCGAAGCATTATTTCAACCAATTTATATAGAAGTTTAAAAAGTTCATATTTATATGGGAGTGTTAATTTACATAGAAGAGTTTTCGCATATTTTTAGTAATCATTTTGGAAAGAATCCTTTTATGTTCAATCCCCTAGTTGTTTTAACCAAACACCTTAAAACTCTAATGATTCAAAGAAAATACAAGTTAAATGTCTAGAACAAGAATTTCTTCTTGGAAGCGGTCGATCGGTGAGAAAGAAAATATGATTTATGTGAATAAAATATTGTGAAACTTAAATAAACTTAAATCGTTTGACACAATGTTCATATTTTACTTCAACGTCAATCCCAACTCTAAATATCCTTTTCTGTAAGCTGACAAAGTGGTTGTCAGGCGCTGGCAAAACATGAAAATCTGGTTGTCTTCCGTTTACCCAACAGACACCGTTGTAGGAAATGAAACTCTCAGTGAACATGTAATTTTGCTACTCTTTGTTCAAATATCAACACGATTATTATTATGATGTTTTTACTTTCAAGTTTATCTTTTTTTCAATCACCAATTGATATATATATGTATATGTGTGTGTGTGTGTGTGTGTTGGGCATTTGTGCAACTATAAACGTTTGTGCATTGGTTTATATTCATTATGAGAAACAAAGAGGCTACAAACAATTCTAGTATAAACTTTAACAAACCTAATAATTAATAATTTTTAAAATAATATATTTTAAGGGAAATTGTGTTTTTAAGTACTGTATACACCTATTTAGAAAAATTGTGATGGTTTAATGCATTAGAAATAATAAATTTGACTAATTGTTAACAGACTCTAGCAACGTATACGATATTTAATTAAATATATTGTTTGATATATCATGATTATCACTTCCGGAACGGTCTTCTCCAATTCAGAGAGTTAACATTGAAATAAAAAATCCAAATATGATACACAAAAATGATTGGGTAAATGATTAAATGTTCGTGTTCTGTCCAATTAATTAGCAAATCAAGCCTAAAGGACCCTTTAATTATTTGCTGAAAGGCTCTGTCATTGACAGGCACATAACTGAAGCATGGACTGCTTCATTTCATTAAAACACTCATTTGCGCTCAACTAACAGAATCAGTTAACCTAAACTATCAGAATACTACGAAAACGATTAAGCTTTGTAGATTGATTATTTTATTCCTAAGTTTGGATAGATAATTATATGTCTATGTGTACACGTGGGTAAATAGTTTAACAAAAGATTGTTTATGCAGTAAACAGTTGTTTTATATAAACGATAATTGATTAATTTAACTGCTTTGTATTAGTTAGTTATCCTTTCAAACCTACGTTGTAATTAAAATGCAATATTAAAAGCAATTACGCTAGGAGGAAACTGTTTATAAATGTTTCGAATTGTCAAATTATGTTCATTTGTTGGTTACCTTACAGTCGTTAAATAATTTTACCTTAAAACGAAAATATAGTTAAAGTGAATTATCTATATAATTGCTAGGGAAGCAAGCTTTATGCTAGATTTCCTCCTTGTTCCTGGTAAGTAGTTTTTGCACACCAATGGCATACAAAGTGACATGATACATTCAGTAATGAACTAAAAGGTAATCATGAATATTGTCTACCGATATAAAAATATTAACAATAAATCCCTAGTGTCTATTGAGCTACTGCAATATAACTTATATGCGGATTGAGACTACATACTGTAAATATAATCAGAAATACTTTGTTACATTTAAAAATACTTGTGGTTAAAATTTCAAACCAAACCCTTTTAAGTGATTATGAGTACTTTATTTATTAAATAAATTTATATTTTGATTTGATAGCTTATAAATTTTACAATATCATGTCACTTTGAACTATAATAATATAAATCATAAAATAATAACACCATGTAGAAGGTAAAATTGAAAAGCAGGAGTCAAGAATTCTTCTCAACATTGAAACTACAAGTTGACTGGTTATTAAAAAGTTTGATGTAATTAATTATTATAATATTTATTTTACGAGTATGATCATTTTATACGTTAAAAAAGTAAATTTCTACCAATATCACTTAATCATAACCCTATAATAAACCTTGGGTAGGTTTTATGCGGGTTGTATCAATGATACTGATAGGGTTTTTGCTTTATCGTACTTTTTACGTGTTTTATCGTCGTTTTAAATAGCTTGCTTTGTGTATAATTTAAATTAAAATAGCCGTCAGAATGCAATTTTCCCTTTAAAATGTAAATTGTGATTATCATATGTGACCATATATTTGAAGTCATAACCATATTGTTGACGAACACACATTAGGGTACACGTTTAATATTTCGAATTGTTGCAATATACGGTAACTTTAAATCGAATGGACAATTTTGTTGTATACAAGGAAAACAAATATTTTACCTACACTAGTTTGAAGAGCACGCGTTTCGCTTGGATAATAAACTGGCTTTAAAGTGTCTGATGATTCAAAATTTATGCTCAGTCAATTGAAAAGAATCTAGACACAAAATTACCACACGTGGCCACTTGTAGGAATCTATAAAAAATAATAAAAGAGTATTGTATACCTTAATTTAAATAAAAATATTAATTTTGTTCAAAAATAGCTTTGAAATATCTTAACACAAATCCTGTGACCGAATGATATAATGTCGGAAAAAATGTTTGAATATTGAGAATATTTTTAAGCTTTACCAAGGATGTGATTGGTTCACAGAATTAAGTAGTCTACTGTCTTAATAAGTACCATACATACATTTATACGTCTTTGAACTGATTATTATTTATCACACAAAGCTACACATCACACAATTTTTTATACAAGTGGGAAGAATCGTGATTCCTAACGCTGTCTCAAACAACCTATACAAAGGAAGGCTACACAAATTGTGTGTTAATACTCGTAAAGCAATAGATAAATGTGTAGTACTGTTCATGACCACGTTCGTTAAACCCTACTTCCGTATTGGATTCATTGATAAGATGTTCACTTTACTAATTAGGCCTCTGCGTTGCCGGTTCTAGTGATGTATCGCTGTTGTTGAATATCGCCTCGGTGCTTGCGATATCATTGTTATACTATCTCCTCAATACATCAAGCCTTATCATATATTATCATATTATCAATATATCAATGCTTCATATTGTTTGATTACAACGCATCCCTGCTCCCTCGTCTAATTAAACTTAGGTTCCATACTTGGAAACTCGTCATTAGGAGCAACGCAAGTTCAATAATGAGGGCAGTAAAAGACAGGGTCATTGAATGGAGAATGTGAACGACATCCAGAAGACCGACATTGGACCGACATATCCTCTGATGAGGTGTAGTCAGGCTATCCACTGTATACATACCGTGTGGATAGAATCCAGAAATTATCCTGGAGGCTAGCCTTTAGATAGCCTGTTGATGGTCTCATGAGACCATGTGGTGGTATCATCTTAGTGTGTGGACGGCGCTCAGAAGACCGACATAGGAGACTGTACCTATTATATAATCCTTATAAGAGGACAGCCTTATGTATACAGCGGGTAGACGCATGACACCTTTTTCACTTACACTTAAAAGTTCATGGAGAAGGTTTGTAGATCATAAGTTTTATTGTAGCTTAATTGAGTTTCTCCTGGAAGCCCAAAAAGGACCCCATACTACGGAACCAGAACTTTGTTTACATTATAAATATTATCTTTTCTACAGGTGATTGCTTTACTACATCTGTTTGTTGAACACATACACCACAGATCGAAGCACTTGCATTTGTTTATGTTTTTTTTACATTATGGTTTTTAGGGTTATGTAGCTAATCAGTTCAAGTTTTAATTGTGAATTTTTCTTGTACATTTTGCTACTGTGTTACGTTATTTTTATTTTATAATAGTCTGAAACTTAACGTGCACATTCCCTATACAGCCATTAACTCACAAAAGCTTTATATTCAACAATTAAAAATTAAAATATCTGTCTATATCTAAAGAATGGAGTTTAACAGTATGTTTTTTGTCTCCAACACGGTTTTAGTAGAGATGTGGCGATTACATTAAAAGGTGTTCTAATTACTAAGGACTCTAAACAACAAACACGGGTGCCTGGGGCAAATAAATGAAGACACATTTTATATATTCGTACTTATTATGTAGTTATATTTAAGGGTCAAATGTGAAGGTCAAGGTTTGTGGAAACTTTTGGACAAGGTCTAGTATCAGGCCGAAGGTCAGGTTTTAGGCCGCACTAGTGTATTTGGTGAAACAGATCGACTAAATATTTTGTGGTTGGATCCAACAGCATTCCATAGTAGTACAATGGCACAGAGACAGTCTGAGATATTAAGGTGGAAAGTATATTAGCTTTTCTATAGAACTGTTATACGTAGACTAATGATTCAAAATACAATTTTTTTCTTTTAAGCTGGTTTCAATTGTAACAGTCAAGTTATTTTATATAACACATGGTTTGCCCACAAATAAAAAAAAATTGTTTAACATTTCAAATCCCATAGCTTTTGAACCTTTAGTTTTACAGACATACAGGTGGATCTTTTTAACATCAATAGATATTTTAATCAAAATCGTTTGAAAGGATTTGAGAAATTTTTATTTTTCATATTTCTTTAAGGGTTTTCATGGGTAAACAAACCTTAAAATCAAAAATTCAAAAAAGTCATCTTGAGATACATCTTCAATGAACCTTAACGTTTGGTGGTACACGATTTCATCACTCAGAAACCCACTTTTTAGATTCAGAGAGCCAAAAAACAGATTTATCCACTCTCAACTCAAATTCGAAAATGACGAAAACAATAACTTATTCATATACTTACTATGTATAATGAAAAAAGTAAAAATCGTCTACCTCTACGATAATAGTAAAATTTTAAATATAAAATATTTATAAAAATACTTTAAATTTTATATTACATTTCATAATATTTTTAGAAAAAAAATCATTTTTAATTCAAACGTAAAGTTTTTTTGCAAAAGTCCGCTTCATACGTCATACGTTTCACTAACTGGCAATCCCGGGAGCCAGTTAACATTCATTTACATTCCAATCAGATCAAAACTGTTGAACATAATCACCAGGGCCGTATAGTAGATAACTACTGACTCTGTTTATGGCTACATGATTGTGTTTGCTGTAAACAACCTGGTAATTAGCTGCCTTGACCACTAGTCATGTAGCTTTTGGCTCCCCCGAGGAATGTTATAATTATATATAGAAACTTGAACTTAAACGTAAAGCCTATTTGTGGATCTATAAGATGTTGATTAATATACATAAATTAACTGTGAGATACAGTACAGCTTAAAATTTTATGCCGATTTTAATTTGTTTTTCACCTATTTGTGAATAAATATTAAAAACAAGTACTTCCTGTATTTGTACGAGTTAAATGACTCAATGTTAAGAAGGAAGATACGTATTATTATGAGTAAATATTTTCCTAAATTTTAAATAAGTTAAAAAGAATAATAAAAAAAACATTCTACGCCAAATTATTCATAAAAATACAAATTACATTAAATTAGAAACTCTTTGTAATTAGTAAAATTTTGTTTAAGTTAAAGATAACTTTTTAATATTGTATATATTTAAAGTAGGTTTAAATACAATGATCAATATAAACAGATATTGATACTACTGTACCAATCACTCGTAGCTACTGAATAGCCATTGAATTTGACAGCTGCTTATTACTTTCAGTTAAATAGATTTAATACTAGGTGTTTACAAAAGGGTTATCAGGTTTTAGTCGCTTATAATTTAATACTTTTAGCTCTCCGCCTGCACCACCCTTACATCAGAACCACAGGGTTTTTATCAAAACGTACATTGAAGTAATTAACTTAAGTTTATTTTTAACGTAGAGGTTAGAATATACAAACAAAAAACTATATATTAAAATATTTGTAACCTTATAATAGTTAAATAAATGATAAATAAACTTCCTTCTTTAAAGACTGTAACATAAAAACAAAATGACTCAGAATAATTTTGATTAATAAATTAAACAACAAAGAATTTGAAGAATTCAGCCAAATCACTGAAAAGAGCTCCGTTATTACCTACCAGGATAAAATACATTCACATTTTTCTAAGTAATTAATTAAGTTTTGTATAATAACGTTGTTTGAAACAACAACGCCTCTAACAAGCCCATTTTATTCAACTAATGCACTGCTAATATATCTATGAACAAACTGTATGAATTTACTCAAATGTTTTCATTGTAGCCAGTTTTTTTATTTTATAAAAATCTCAACCATATAATTAGTAAGTGAATATTTAATTTCACTTGGTAATAACTGTAATTTGTTAGCAAATTAATAAAAATACCTTAGTGAGAGTGAATTCGCATTATTTCTGTGGTGGCAGCCAACACGTTTTGGTCACGAAGAGATTTATTTTCCAATTTCAATGTTAATTTTTAGGTCCACAGAATAGCCCAACGAATTTCATTCGCTATTCCTTTCACACTTTTACTCCATTGAAGCGACTATTTTCACAAACAGTATCAGTTAATAACCACTTTTTCATATATGTCTTTTTAATTTTTGAAGTGAAATTCTCAGACTAACATATTTGGATGGAACTTTAATTTTGAAGTGTTTTTTTACTTTATCGTATTTGGAAGTTAAAAATCATACTTCTAAGTATGATATTGAGCTATATAGAGCTACCTTTTTAATAACATTAGTCTAAAGTATTAGATAATATTGTTCTGATATAACTAACTGAAAAAAGAAACCAATAATTTAAAAATAAACACACTAATTATTTAAGTAATGCCATGGGAGTTAACACTACACGAGGTCTTATTCTTATACTCGCAAAAAACGTACTGCACGGACATCATCTTTTTCTGTCCAAAGATTTATGATTTTTTGTGTAATATTGAGTATTTGGAGACAATAAATCGATTAAAACAGTTATGAAGGCTAGTAAAAACTGGGTTTCGTCCAACATCCCTTTAAAGTGTTCATGTTATTGTTATGGTTCTTTTTTAGGTGCAGTTAACCAAAACAGCTGATTCGGATTTTTTCATTTTTCATAGTAAAATTAGATAACAGTTTTTATGCTTTGAGTTAGTTTTAAAGAAACATTTTAAAGGATACTTACATTTGGATTAGTTGAATTTTACAGAAAACATTATGGAAAATAGTTAAATTTAGTTAGGTTTATTTATACAAATGTTTTTAGTGCTACATTATTTAAGAATGATTATTAGAATTGAAAATGAAATCAAAAAGGTCGCAATATGGTTTTACCGTGAACAAACTCTAGCTAAACCCACAAAGAAGTATGTAACGAAGTTTTACACAATAAATCTAAAGCTCCTTACATGCTATCACACAACAACACGATTGACACGAAAGTTGACATTTAACACATTTATTTATTAAGGAGTATTAAAATGTTTTAATGTAAACCATATCAACTGAATTAACTTTGATTACATAATAAGTGTTTTTTAATTTAGCTAATCAACTTATCTACTTATCTTATAGATTTATTATTCAATCTGAGCAAAGCTCACTCACGTGGTACTTAAATAAAAAATTTACAAAAATATCCTCTTGAGCACATACTACATGAAAATATTACTTCAACAACTGCAAGTATCATAGCATATAGAACTATCGGTGACTTATTGATTTATTAGTAAAATCCATGATACATACATACAATGTTTGCAGATAGACAGCAACGTAGTATTGCTGTCATTGATGGTTTTTTGCTTGCTTCTTTCCTAATTTATTCCTTCTTTCATTTCTTACGATAAACCTGTCATTAAGGTAGAACTTAATTTCATAATATTATGTTTTTATATAAAAATACTCGTAAATATTACCAAAAGTCCTGGAAATAGTTTATTTTTAATAGTGTTGATTTTAAGCTAGTGTGAGACAATTTTTAAGGAAGTGTTATGATTACCATAAGTCACATTTGAAATAATTTATACCAATACCATTTAGACCACTCAAACATTTATGTGTTCTTGTTTGAAATGTAACGGATCATAAATGATGCCTAAATAGTTTATTATTGACGGAAAGTAATTTATTTTCAATTTTATATGGTTTGTATTTTTTTGTGTCAATATTATCTAGGTTTCCGTTTACGTTATCCAGTACGAAGGATGGATCTATTACAAATTTGGATAAAAAAGTAAATGTTTAGTATAATATTTGTTCAGTGGTTGTTTTTTTCTATCCCACTAGTTTTTAAAATATGATTGTGTTTTAATTTGTGGGATTTATATTAAAATATCAATGTATAAAGTATATTAATTTACTTTGTTCAGGTACACACATACAAGTTCATATAAAATGTAGCTTTGATATGTTCGAAATAAAGTCTGAGAAAGTGAAAACAAGTATTACAAAATTATTATTTTAATTTTTTCAAATTTGAATAGAAAAAATATATATTATTACATATTGAATTTGAAGTAACATATCACAATAGATTTTGAAATTTAGAAGATTGTTCTATATTTACTCAAAAGTAAGAGGAAATGTCTGAAAGCAATAGAAAATATTGATACTAACCGTTGTGATTTTTGTTGTTAAAATTTGTTATACGTTAAAAAACTCAATCATAAAGAATTTCGGTTTAAATATAATATGATAAAATAGGATACACAAGTTAAAATAATCTTAAATATAGTCATGAAATATATTGCACGAGGTCAGGATCACTATTACAGAATCGGTCAAATAATTACTTATCCCTGGATCAAGAATTACATTTTTCCTAGTTATGTTGAGATAAATTAATATTTTGAGTGACGTTAAATTTACTTATATTCGTAAAACATACAAAATATTACAAGTTTAGTCATTAAGTATAACTGATTATTTTATTGGCACATAATATATATTTTTTAAATGAAAGTGAAATGCATAGAAATTGGCATGAGTAGACCTGCATACCAGTATAATCCTGGGAAATACATGATTAAACAAATCACTACTACTTTGCCTTATTGCTAATACAGAAATGAGAGAGAACCTGAGGAATCATCTTTTTTTATAAACTAGCTCAGGTCTAGCACCTTCCTCCTCTTCTGATTGGCTGTTAAGCTGCCTCTACATACAATTGTTTCAACCTGTAGACCTAGCTAACTGTAATTGAACCAAAACCTGAACGGGCTAACTATGCATTGCATTTTAAAAAAGACAAAATGAAATAAACATAGTTTTCAAATTTAGAGAGACAATAATAGTTTATAATTATTACTAATATTTTAATTTACTACATTATAACCTCTGATTTTAACTAATTATAATTTTTATAAACCGGTTTTGCATGATTGTTAATAATAAATATTATTTTTAACATTGGTACAGTACGACTCTGTATATACAATCATTTCAATCAATAATATATGCTATAGTGCCATGCTGAAGAGGTAAACCTGTTTATTACTGGAACAAGATTAATTTTATTAAGGGTTATTTCAACGTAAACATCTCTAGAAACAAATGGAAGTTGGATGGAGAACACATTCCAATCCTGTCCCTGCTGTATATTTAATGATGCGTGCGGGCCAGAAATTATTCTTCCTTCTACTGCGTGTCTTTTATATAATTTAAATGTTTCCAAGATGAGAGATTTACGACAAAAACTATCAAAACAGTTTCATATTTAGTTTTAACTAGTTTTTAACTGAATAACTTTTTATGATACTATAAAGTTATATAAAGTTATTAATGTTATAAGAATAATTTAGATTTTTGAACATGAAGTAGTATACCTTAACTATAAAAACTGCATTTAGTATCATGTTTTAGCACAATATTTTTAATGAAAAAGTAGTTATTTCGGTTTTATTAATCTACCTAAGAATAACATGGGGAATGAGTAGGTTTGTTGCCATGAGGAAAAAACTATTTCGACTCTTCAGCATACATTATTAGAAATTAACTAAACAATGCAATTTACCAGTAATTTACAATCATTCTACCATTGGGGAGAACACAATTTTACCTTCCCTCATAAAAGTAACATTGGGAATCTATAAGACAACGTACTGTGTTTATCATTTTATATATCTCAATAGCCGTTTAAAATAGAGAATAGATTCAAGCAGCTAAGATGTTTGTTTTTCTAGCTGATTTCAATGACGAATAATTAGTTTTACAATAAATTATATGTAAAACCCCCTATAATCTCCCAGAAAATCCCCCAAAGCTCACATTTCCGATTAACAGCCACTTCCAATCAGCTTGGTTTACGAGGTTATCTAAATAAAAGTTGGATTACACTTATCTTCCAGATTTGGTCTTGATCAGTCTTTTTTACGAGAGCTCTCATGATTACAGACATAAATTTAAATTGACGTACGTATAAATGTGTAAATTTAGACGAATATTGTATTTAGTCTCAAGAAAACATAAAACTGAAAAACTTTCATAATCCTTGACTTAAGTCTGTCGATACCACCACTGTAATAGCCTCTTCCGTTTGGGAAATTCTCTATGAATGACTAAAAACGAATTATCCAATAGGCTCTTTACTGAATCGCATATGTTTCTGTGTTGAAGAAACGTACAAATATTACTGGAAGAAGAAATTTTATGCATTGAAAGGAATTCGGAACGCAGAGACATGCCAGAATATTCGGGGAAATGGTGATAACAACTGAGCTAAACTGATTTCTAAGTAATATGTGGAAGACGGAAGAAGACGGAGATGGGGTGATGGGTCTATCGTGTTTGTGTCAAGGTCAAAATCAGGGATTCTATAATATTTTATTTACAAATATATTGTATTTATATTGTAAACGTTTATACTAAGCAGATATTTTTAATAAATATTATTAAGCGCAAACTAAAGTGACTCATTTTTAAAGTTTTTGTCACACTTAAGTTGGTATTTGTTGTACAGACATGCAATTTCTGAATATATTTCTAAATAAATTACACATTAATTATACATATCACCTGACTAACTTGATGCAAGTGTTAACAATTTCGTGTGTCTCCTTTTATTGCCATTCTGTCCAAGTCAAGCCGTGTAGCACTCGTATTTCAAGTGAGAGCATTGTGCTGCAAGACTGATGGCAGTAATATGGCGGCCGGCCAAGCTGCAGTAGTCCCAGAAGGTGATAGTAGCTCGTTTGTTATCTAGGATTTATTGTAATTCTTGTAATGGGGCAGATAACGGACCCGGGAGTCGTCCTAACATTAATCCCTCTGGGTAGAACATTCCGCTGAGGCAGAAGGGAAACTACTGAAATGTATTGATTACAACTGAAATAATAATAATTCCTTCGTCAAATACAGTTTCTACTATTTTCTTACAAAATATAAATACAAATTATATATTTATGTAATTTATAGAGAGTTGTGGCCCTGCCAAGTACGTATTAAAAACGTGTCGACGGTGTCCAGTCGTACTTAAATCAGTTAATCCTACTTATCAAATAACGTTAGTTTCTATTTTTCCATGATGGCTTAGGGCAGGCACTTAAATATCCTACAATCCAGCAGCCAACTAAATTTTGTTGTTTTTCTTAACTATTTACTCTTTGTTCTTTTTTTATTAACGCCCCAGGTTGTTATTAGCAGTCCTTAGTAGATTGAATAACTTTTAATGTAATCACAGAATATCTACTAAAACCGCGTTGGAGTGACGGTTAAGTTGTAATGTACTATACTATATGCCCTAGTGTCTCGATTAAGTTCTGGTTTTGTAGATCTTAAAAGTTAGAGGGAAACATTCTCTATTGCTTTTAACCTAGCATCTGCCGTTTAGAGCTAAAAATCCATCTGGTACCAGGATAAACGAAATTTAAGATAAAGGCAGAAAGATAGGAAATGAGGGCAAATAATTAAGGTTTTAAGAGGTAAAGCTTATGTTCCCATGGATCTTTTTATTTTATTGTAAAACATTTCGTTAAATCAACAGAACCCAAAAGGTAGGCCTACTACTTTATCACCGTTTGAACAGTTCGCTGTAATACAAAACGCCTATATTTTATCCGAACCATAAAAACCAGAACTCAAAAACATACCTTTACACTCCTTTTTTAGAGGTCGACTGATATTTTAACTTATTAATTGTTGAATATTAGATTTTTGGGAGTTAATAGTGGTGTAGGGAATGTGCAAGTGAAATTTCGGACCATTTTAAACTTAATTAACACAGTAGCAAAATATGCAAGAAGATAGAAGTCACAGTTAAAATGCAAACTGTTTAGTCACTCGCCCTAACCAAAACCTTGTTTAGTAACCCTAAACCAAATGTAAACATAAATGAAAACATGACAAATGCATACCTCTTAAGGAGGATAGAGAACAAATAAATTAATAATTTGACTGGGATGGTGGCAACATCCTGTAATCTAGCTACTTGGAGGTCACGAATTGTGGATAGTTGTGAGCGATGGTCGGTGGATGTAGTGTTCTCTTGTGTGGATTAACGTCCGCACTATTGGATACTACGTTAATCCGCAAAGACCATCCACATAATTAGACCAATTCGTAATTCAGAGGCCGTGGTTTGGATTACACGTTAAACTGTAGGTCCCTTAGTTGCCATCGGCTGTTGGGCTATTAATTCACAGTCCTGTCTAAGGAACATGTCAGCCTTAGTCAGTAACAAGACTACTAGATCGCACCACAATCATTTTACACTCAATTCTCATTCATACTTGGCTTAAAATACCTACTTTATAGTATGGTCGCTATTTCAATAATCTAATCTAATCTAATAATAATAAAAATTCATTTTTTTCAATTTTCAATTCAATTTATTTCGCAAGCACAAAGTAGTACACTGCAGTGCTATGCTTTTACCTAATAAAAATATAATAATAATAACTATTTATTTTCCAATAAGGAAACACATAATTTATACAAAAAATATAAAACTGTATAAATTAAATTGATATTACATTTTAAGGTTACAAAATTTTAAACATTTACACCTAGCACAGTTTCTAAATATATTTCATATGCAAGATAAACCAGGGGGAACTCATTATTACACGAAAAAATATAAAAGTTGGAAGTTAAATTAAAAATTCCAAGACACAGCCTGATAGGAATCCACCACTTCAACAAATCTCATACTAGAGTGGCTAAAAATAAACAAAATACACTAACAAATCATTTTTCGTCAGACTCAATATTACTACTAATGATTACAGTACTAATAATTATTTTAAAAACATTCATAAAAATCTTATAAAAAACTAATGCTTTTATCATATTAAAAACATGATCGAAAACGCTATCACATTAATACTTTTCTTTCACAGTCTTTCTTAATACATTAATACTCGAACGGTTTCACAGATTCCAAACCAATTATAATAAATTGATACCCATTAAAAAATATCTAATATATACATGATAATAAAGATATTACATTATATTTTAAGATTTTAATTACAAAAGATTTATTTTAACCGGGTACTGTGTCATTAAACTTAAAGCAAGACTCTGCGGTAATTCTCTTCATCATCTTCTCTCATCTCTTATCATCTTTCAACTTAATCCAGAAAGAGAAATGTTAAAAACTCTGTAACGTGCCTCTCATGAAACACAAATTGAACAATTAAGGCACATCACATTAGTTTGAAATGAGAATATGCATAGCTTAATCAGTGACCTAACTGATTAAAATGCTCATGAACCTTTTTGAAAAAGGTCAAATACATCGTTTTAAAGTAACCCAAATTTATATTAAAATAAACGGTAGAAGTGGACAGACAAATACTTTCTCTCTTACTCAAATATAAAATTACAACATTTAATAAAACAATATATGCTTTTTTTTATTTAAATATCCTTCATAAACTCATTATTTTAAAATAATCATCCGAATTCTAAAATTAACTACAAGAAAAAAACAGGTTAAAACAATTGTTTGAATTTTTGGGAATGTAACCTTCTCCTTTAAAAACTTAAAACCTTTCAACATTTTTTGAAAGGTATACTGCATACCAGGTTTCATTGAAAATGGTTAATAAATAAGGATGATTTTTTAAAAATATTCTTCATTGGAATAACATCGGGCAACATCGTGTATCAGACAACGCACTGTGTCCACCACGGACAGTAAAATGAACTTTTCTCTGGAACTGAGCCGTAGACTAATGATTCAAACAGTAATTTGTGAAGTTAAAAAAATTGTTTTAATGGTCATAGTAAAAGTTTGTTTATAAAATAAGCCAGAAAAACGATTTTTTTATATTTAAAAGGTCGTAACCTTTAAACCCTGAATTGTGTCATTTTGTTTGTCTGATAAAATGAATTCAAATCATACAATTTTTATCAAAATCCCTTTAACCGTTTTTGAGAAGTTTTCATATTACGTTTTTTGGGATTTTTATGGGTAAGATAGCCTTAAAAATTTGAACAAATGAAGTATAATTTTCCGCGATACCGTGAACTTGTACCTACCACATTCCATAAAAATCGGACGAATTGTCTCGTCTGTAAGCTTCTGCACATCCCACACCCACATACACACATGGATAGACACACAGACTGACATCACTCTAAAACTACTTTTTCGATTCAGTGGATACCAGGGTGGATATATCCACAAGAACTCCAATTCTAAAATTATGACAAAAAGTATAATTTCTCATTATACTATAGTATAGGGCGAGAAAGTAATAAAAATTTTACCTTTTTCAAATAATACGAAAACTAAAACTTTTCTATACACAAATTAAAAAAGGTGCAGTTTTAAAATTAAATATGAAACAAAACACAAAGAATGAATGGAATAGCTATATTTAGATAATGGTTAAGAGAGTAATATTTCTATTACTGCAATGCACTTCTTTAGTTTATTGTGTGTTAAGGTATGTAAAGGGTTTCCCTAATTTGGCTCTAAGCCATGGTGGCATGTTACTATGACAGTGAACTTACCAAAGCCAGTCTAAAATATAGCAGCACGGAGGTTAAAATATGATAAAAAATTTAAATTATACTTTTGCCTTATTCTGTTAGTAATCTGGTTAAAATATACAAACAGAAACGTGACATGTCTGTAAGTAATTATACGTTTATTTATAGTGTTAGTTGAGCTTTTCAACGACTCTCTTGTACATAAATATTTACTATCAGATGTTCTGGAATGTAAAATACCAGTCAGCACTATTATAGTTAAATATAATCTCTCTTCGCTTTCCTTTTAAGAGTTTTAAGAATAGAGAGGATTCCCATTTTCTTTATTTTAAAATATCACGAGAAACAGATATTAGTAATGCAACAATATCCTCATGTGAATATTCAATAAAACCTAAAGAGTATTAAGTAATAATCATGTATTCGAGTATTAGGATATCAGAATACATTTTTATACAACTCGTTAGACGAACCTTACGTGAGGTTCGAAAAAAAGGTTTAAAGGACAATGAATATTGGTACTTTAACAGAAAAGTTATGGAAAATGTATGCAACGTATGTCATAAAGTTTTATAGTTAGTGAACAGGTAAAAACATTTTCATCATAAATATACTGTTAAGTATTTTCAGTTAGTTTTTAAAATAAAAACAGTATCAAACTATTTTGATTTCTTTTATATTCACCATCATTCCACAATCTTAATAGACCTGTTACTTTGATAAAAAAAACCAAGTACGGTAGCGGTGTGAGTCACATAAACATGCCAGAGATGACCGCTCGTGATCTGACAGGGAGTCGCTAGGCAGGTTCCGATCTACCAACAATGTTTTTACTGGGCAGAGCTTTAACCCTGAGTTACCGTCCCGGTGACAAGACATATATTGTAGTAGTGTTGTGGTGTATTGTGGTGTATATTATAAGAGTTAACGAGGTGGTTAAAATATATCCCAATACTCGGACATATCGTTAGTACCTAATACTCTTTAATATGTAATAATTTATGATTAAAGCATATTGTGCCTTGATTATGAAGTAATATGAGCTTAATTAGAAAATTATTTTCTATTGGCGTGTCAAAATATAACAACCGTATACAAAAATGGCATTTCAGATTTAAATCAATATATTAGGCCGCTGTATGATCAGGTGAATGGGGCAGTGTCGTGGTTGTAATCAATTAAATATTTACTATTATAAAAACTAGATTCTTGTCAAAGTTTCTTAGCATCTAAATGGAAAGTCCACTTTGTTATTAATGGCTAGTAAATTATCTTGGAACAAGGACTAATGTGTCAGCCATACATGATGGTAATCACTTTTTAATAAATAGATATAGAATAGAATCAGAATATAATAAAACTTAAGTTTCATCCCTCAATGGAATTATACAAAATTTCCCAAAAAATGACAAAAATGCATTTATAAATTTAGTTATTGATACTTATAGCCCTACAAATACTTTATAAATGTAAACTTTAACATCTAAATTTCAAAATCTACCAAGAAGAATAATACAAATACGTCAATAATATGAGATTCTCTTGACATAGCTTCCTCGACATAAATTTCAGACACTAAAATTGAGCTTAAAATGTGTGGGTCTTTCATAATAATTTTAATAACTTAAAAATGTAGCAATATCAAATTTTAAAAATACACAGTATTTACACTAAAACTGTGCTACAAATCAATATTTTGAATTCTATAGCAATCTTGTACTAAAAATTCTTAAATCTAACGTATTCTAGCGAATGATGCTCCATGTTTCACTGTATCTAAAGAATTATCGAAAAAACTCACTTACTAAAAAAACTCTATATAAATGGAGAGTATATCTTGTTGAGTTCGTATCTGTTCCTATATAGAACATTATTATATTCCCATAGTCAGGATTATTTATAAATTTATACATTCCGTTTATTTATATATAATATTCCCAGTATTCAATAATAAATTCACAGAGAAGAGATTTCTTGTAAATAAAAGGATTCTTTATCATTACACGGGTACCGGTACTATAAAATTGTATCTCACTTTAAAATCACTCACCTGACAGTTGTTTGTCGAGATGTCCATTGCTTCCAGAGGTGGCTATGCTTTGCAATATGTAAAAATCCTAAGTATTTCAAAACTAAACTTCTACTTGTTCGACTATGATTTAAAATTCAACATAATTTTGTTTTGATATTTTGAACTTCCTACAGTTAATCATAAAAAATTGTTTCATTTTACTATTACTATAGTTAAAAAATATGATGTAAGTGAAATTACATTAAATAATAAAAGAAAAAAATGTCGGTAAAGCTTTACATTGTTCTTGTCTCTAATCATACGAATTTAGTATATTGTAATATACAATGAATATGATAATTGCAAATTATTAATCACTCATTGTTTTTCAACTAATAATAAATGAAATTTGTTGTAAAAGTAGTGTCAAGGATGATGACCAGTGTCCACTAATTTCATAGAAAAATGGCAGAATATCTCCAGACAGTTTTAAATAGGAAAGACTGACAATAAATTGGTTTAGTGAATTATGATTTTGGAGCGCACATGCAAACAATAGAACAGAATCTGTTGTCACGGTGGTCAGCCGGAACCTACTTATGAGCCAAAACAATATTTGGAATAATATTGGTGATTGTTAAAATTGTTTTTGAAATAATATCTAAAGTGACGAATAACTTTACTGGATGAAGAAACAAACTAGAATTAAAAAAAAGTGCATGTAATTATTGACCGATGTTTCGCAACATGCACGTTTTAAAAGAACTTAATTCCTCATCTTGGACTCGTTACAGTATATTTACACAAACTACTTTATTTTATAGCTATACAAAGCAGTTTACGAAAAATACTTATGTTAGATTACCCAAATACAATCCATCCGTATGTACACATTTCATGCACATGTACCAAACTAACTCTTTCATGCTTGAAAATATAGTAAAAGGTAATAAATAAAAATATACAAAGTTCAAATTATCCAAGAAAAACCGTGGGTGAGGTAAATTTAGAAATTTGAAACAAATATCATATAAACAAAAAATGCCATCATCTACCAACAATGCAGTAATTTATATTAATCACCTAGAATATTATGAATTGCAGCTACCTGGAACTTCTTAAAGAAAGGGATGATAAACAGACGATTACAATGTTAAACTTCCAGACCAGATAAACTTTGTTGATTATTTGCAAACAAACTATTCGCTAACTATCAGAGTTGGTCGTAGCTTAAATATTAATATACCGGATATTAATATTTTAGATTAAATCTGAATAGTTATATATTTATTTAAGGTCATTGTTAATTTACCTATTTAGAAATTACGTAACTTCTATTAAAAAGTTTTAAATCGTTACCATATTTCAAATTATATAACAGCTTTATTTCATTGTTATATATTTCTTTAATTATCAATATTCATCATGATATATTTTTATTAGTTGGACACAGAACTTTTAACAGATTTATCACAATGTAGACTTCAAAATGTAATTTTTGCCATTTAGAAGGATCTTTTTCATATTACTGGACAACTATATGATAGGTTTTTCCCAATAATACTGAGGGTATTTGAATATTTCAATCTATTTGAAGTCAATTTTAACATAGATATGTCTATGTTAATGTTATACTCTGGAGGGGAGGGGTGTTAGCAATTTTCGCCACCAAAATTTGTAACAGTGACGTCATTTGGTCAATGAAGTCATATGGTTAGTGACGTCATGGTTTGGTCATAAAAAAGCTGTTTGGATGAACTGAAAACATTCACTTTAGACATATCCATGATCTAACCTCTTTTTCACAGGGAAGTAAATAAAAACATATTTTTCGATAGAGAAATGTTTTTTGTACTGTCAGGGGTTGGTCTTTTCCTGGTGTGTGGGACTCTCTGTCCAGCCACCTATCTGTCCAGACATTTGATTTCGATCTCGGAAACACATTTCTGCACAACTTAAAGAGGTGCCTAAAACGTCCAGAGGGTATTACGACCATCTGATTTAATCTATATCAGCTACAGAGAGGGAGAATTTCATTTGCTGAGGGAAAACACTGTGCGGTAGACTGAAGAGATCCTTAGAGCACATTCTCTCTACACAGCCACAATATTTCTCCTGTAATTTAATTTAACAGAAGACTTCCAGCCATAGAGAAGGACAATTGAACAATAGATAACATCACACTTCACCTGCTTGTTAAAAGTTCGTTAATATTGACCATTAACCTGCTCAAATTTGCTAAAACCAATTTTGGTAGAAAACACTATTCGATCCCAAATGTGACTCGGTAATAAATACAGATCATAATATACTTTATGTCCCAGTTAGTGTCAATCACTTTTCTGATTACATTTAACTGCACGTTGGGGGGACTTTTTGACAGGTAAGAATAATTATCTCTTCTCCGTTGCTAGAGGCAGATCGTGTTCATCCATCCAGAGCAGTACTCGGTTCATGGCCTATCCCTGTAGTCACTGGGCCTCGTCATGTTCCTTCACCTTCAATACTATGGGAAAATTGTCCGTATAATCGGCTAAATAAGTATTCTAGAAATATCCATCCTACAAATCCCATCATAAGCGATGTTCCACAGGTCGGAACCATGGATCGAACCTTGGGCTGCACCTGCTGTCACATAATTTTGTCAGGCCCATCCACCGTGTTAAAAACCATATAACGGTCCTTGAGGTAGCTCTGCATCATTCTCAGAAGATTTGGTGGTATATAACAATCTGTCGTCAATGCCTCTATCATGTCATCCCATCTAGCTGAATTAAATACATTCCTTACGTCCAACGCAGCTCGATGTATATAGTCCAATTGACTCCGATATGCAGTCGATTGGAAATGGTGTTAGACGTAAATTAATTTTAGGTTATAAGCGTTCCATATATTATATACTAACATTCGGGTACCTCGGATGTAATCCATAATCCGGAAGTCACCAATTTGATTCCGGATCTGATTGTCATTTGTAATCGCGCTATTAATTAATTACAGATTTAACAACAGACATTCGGTTGTAACCAGCCCGTGGTTCCCTGATCAGGAACGTTGACTCTATCAAAATGTTAAAAATGCCAGTAACTTGTGTAAAACACAGAATAGGAGAAATAAACAAAAATTTTACCTGTATTCATGAACACAATGTTTAAATTCCTAATTAATTGTGTTAACCTTATTAACACTTTAGACACAAGGTTCTTAACTTTGTAATCTTTGATTATAAATTAAATCCAATAGAAAAAACACTGAATTGGTAGGTTGGTGATGAGTTAAAAAAAGAGTATTTTTAATGTTAAAAGAAAATTTCTTTCCTTGCTTCAGCACTAAGGGATCAAACAGTCCCTTATTAATATTCAGAAGACAGAGCAACTTCATAAATATCAGCTGACGAAGCGGATATCAGATATTTACTCAGGTTTATCTCAATATCAATTTAATAAAAATTGAATAAATGTCAGCTGTTATTTTAATTACCTTAACTTAGCTCATATGGAGTAGAAAAAATAGCTATTAGGTGAAAATTTCCATAATCCTACAATAAAATATTATTGGTATTACTTGTTGTTTTTATTATTATATTTTTATATCGCTAATGTAAACTATGAATTAAATATTTTGAACATGATTTTTAGAAAATTTCCTATGAAAATAGCGCCAATACCATGATAGACATTTAGTGCAACCATTTTAGTCTTACTGAAAAAACATCCTGATTGTTTTCTTCTGTATTTATGTAGGCTATTTCAATACTTCGATAATTATGTAGTCAATAAAAAATATCAAGTATCAAGTAAAATTAGTATCAATATCAAGTATGACGCTGATATTACACAAAATACTGTATTGATCAAACTTCGAATTCCCCTACTGTTCGTATGACGGACCATCGTTTGGTACATGATACGAAAATAAATATTTAGGATTATACTTTATGCCGCAACCAAAAACTTTGAAGGCTATTTTGAGTTCAAAGTCCTTCAATAAGGGATCAAACAGTCCCTTATTAATATTCAGAAGACAGAGCAACTTCATAAATATCAGCTGACGAAGCGGATATCAGATATTTACTCAGGTTTATCTCAATATCAATTTAATAAAAATTGAATAAATTTCAGCTGTTATTTTAATTACCTTAACTTAGCTCATATGGAGTAGAAAAAATAGCTTAATTAGGTGAAAATTTCCATAATCCTACAATAAAATATTATTTGTATTACTTGTTGTTTTTATTACTATATTTTTATATCGCTAATGTAAACTATGAATTAAATATTTTGAACATGATTTTTAGAAAATTTCCTATGAAAATAGCGCCAATACCATGATAGACATTTAGTGCAACCATTTTAGTCTTACTGAAAAAACATCCTGATTGTTTTCTTCTGTATTTATGTAGGCTATTTCAATACTTCGATAATTATGTAGTCAATAAAAAATATCAAGTATCAAGTAAAATTAGTATCAATATCAAGTATGACGCTGATATTACACAAAATACTGTATTGATCAAACTTCGAATTCCCCTACTGTTCGTATGACGGACCATCGTTTGGTACATGATACGAAAATAAATATTTAGGATTATACTTTATGCCGCAACCAAAAACTTTGAAGGCTATTTTGAGTTCAAAGTCCTTCACAAAACTAAACCACATAAAAACATAACAAGTTACCAACCTTTTAGGAGATTCTGAAATGACATACTAGTTTATTTTTAAACCCAAGTCTCTCTCTGGATTTAATCTACGATAAGATGATAAAACGTGATTTAGTTCGATTGGAAATACTGTACGTAGTATTTTAGACAATTTGTTTCTAGTTTGAATTTATTTAATTTTACTTTATTAGATGATAATATGGTCTATATCTAAATTATGTCTTAAACCACATGTAAAAAATATTTTCACTTTTTTCATTCACTCATTCAACTTGACAATGTTTATCTTATAAACGAAAATACCCAAAACGTCTCATTATACATTTAATCACATTATAATTATATCTATCCATTATCTCTTTATTATTTTAAACTATTGTTGAACAATTTGGATCTTAGTAAAATAAAATATAAGGTTTCTAAACGATTACGTAGTAGTTTTAAATAAATTAAAAACCAGTGTAGTAGGTAGTCATAAATAAGTAATATGTGATAATGAACAAGTTACAGTAGTTAATCTATAATAATAAATGCAACCACATTTTGTCAAAAAAGTCCTCTCAGAACATTAAAAGTGAACATAATCCTCTTTATATAGTCGTCAATGACATTGAATCTTTTTTATGCAGTTGTTCCTTAAATCATAATAGTTCTGATTGTTTTATTATACAATCCAAGTATACTGTTATGCTATAACTATGTTAATGGGTTTAATCTCTTAGTTGATGGCTTAACTTGTAATACAACCACTGTTCCATGACTTGCTATTATCTTGCTGTTCTTTATCTTGTCCAGGGTTGATATCAAGAGTATATAGTTTCATATACAGATTACGTAACAACCGGTGTTCGCCGTGCTACTGGTAGTTCTAGGCAAGTCCTTTGATCGGCATCAAACATCGAGTAAGCTACAAAAATAACAATTATATTGTTTATTATGTTCAATACAATTTACCAGATTTAGAACTTTAATAGTTGAGAAATAAACAGTGAGCTATAAACTGTATTGCTATAAAACTCGAGTTAAAATGGCTTGGCTTGTAAAAAATGAAAATATAGACAAATTATGAAAATTAACAATCAGAAATTTTTGATACTTGTATAAAATAAATTCTATTAATAACTCTGTCAATTGCCTGATTAGATCCAGCAATCTAAGCTCCTCCAAAACACTGATTTATTTGCCAATTTAAATGATAATTGTTCAAATGTTTTACCGCTCGAACAAAAGTGGTAAACATTGGTTAGTCCTATCATGTAGGACTAACTTAATCTTTTGTGAAATACGCAAACAGTTTGTAAAAAGTTTAATGTTTACAAAATTACGTAGCGTACAAAATATTCCACAATACTATTGAATAAGTAGTGTAATTTGAAGCGATGAAGCTTTATATAGATTCTAAGGTATTCAATATTCAAGTATTGAAAGTAAACAGACTAATCTTCTTTAGTTTGTTTTTTTAGTTAAACGTGTGAGTTATATTTTGGTCTTTTTTGTGTATATCTACTTATTGATCCTTGTTGCGTGTAGTTTGTATTTTAATTCCAACAATTACACGGAAAGAAAATAAAATCCATTGATCCATGTGGTGTTCGTGATAAACCTTTAATTGAAAACCAATTATTTTGAAATGTGCAAACTAACGGTAAGTAAAGAATAAAATCGATGTTTTATAGTCAGAAATTTCTTCTGAAATTTATGGCACAAACCGAAGAAAGAAAACCTCCGGAATCATTCTTAACACGTAACCTCGACCTCGAACCTAATTTATTTTAAAGCATTCTTAGAGTTATTACCTATTTTCAGGAAGATAGTTTGACAAAACGTTTCTCTGAAGTACGAGTAAGGATAATAAATAATCACTTACACCCCCCCAGACCTAAGACATATCCATGTCAATACAATGTTTGGTAAATTAACTTTCAATTCATACCATACTAATTTTCTTCTCTATAATCTCGAACTAGGTAAATAACAGACTTTTACTGAATACATCTTATTTTGATTTATTAAGTAAATCTACTTTGAGAGTGACCTTTTTATTCAGTATCATTTCCAAGTGAGCAGCTCAAAAGTTAACTGAAATTATGATAATATACTCGTAGATATCTTTACCAGATTTTGCAAATGTGGTAACTTGAATCTGAACTGGTCCTAACTTTGATAATCAGAACTTTACTCAGTTCAAACTGTGCCGTGGTTGGCACGGTGACGGTAATTTTACCTCTTCATTAAATTTTGTACTACTTTCCGCCATTACTAGATTAAGCTTAACCAGTCTTAAGTAGGTTCTTTATGGTTGAAGTACACTCATTCTCATTTCTCTATCATATGGGTATGTTAAAAAACTTTAAAATTTAAATATATTATTACTCAAAGTCGTAGAAATTGATTAACTCTTTTGCAATAAGGTTCGTAGCTTTCTTTCATCGTGAAACAGAAAAGGAAATACACTTACTTAATACAGGTTTCCATTGCAATGAACTTTTTTGGTTGATTAAAATATTAATCCAACGTGTCACCTACATATTTTAAATTAATATTTGTGAGTTATGTTTTAATAATAATATCTACTTTATTTAGATTGTTGCTGTAGACATTATCACGATTTACTATTTTTATCACAATTAGTAAAAAAATTCTCATTCAGTATTAGTCCGGATTTTACACTAATGTTGTTAGGTTATCCTTTCCTGAGGATGGGATCAGATTTCTGGTCCCGACAACTTGTAAAAACTTTTTACTAATCGTGTAGAAAAATGTCCGCAGTAAAAATTAATTACATAAACCCACAATTACTAACCAATAATAGATGAATTAATTATTTTAAATAAAACTACAACGACATTTAAGAAGTCGGGGAGTTATTTTCATTGGTCTATGTAAGTGTTAAATAGTCACTCAATTATAACCGTACAGCTACCAATACTCTTACTGAAATCACAGCCAACTTAGGCTGAGCTTAATGTTAATGTGAATCAATAAAACTTTAGCTCGTAACTAAGGAGACAGGTTAGTGCCAACATCCTGGCGCTGTTAACTGAAATCATCCAAGTTCACTAATTGTTATTAGACTATAAGCTAACTGAGGTAGATTAAACTATAGATTGGGCACTCACTTTGGATCTAGTGTAAATTAAAACAGTTAATTATCCTTTTTACATTTCAACGTTTTAATTTTTTTAAGTCAATAAAATACAACAAGCCTTTGAGTGCATAAATGGTAGACACACAAGAAATAAAAATGACGATTGTAATTCATATTATTTCATATTCATTATTCTTTTTACTTTAAAAAAAATTTTGAATCAACGGAAATTGGTAAATCCCGTTTAACATTTATTTCTAAAATCTTGTGATGACTAATTCACTATGCTACTTAGTTTTATTTTGGATATTCACACCAGTATAGCAAAGAAATTTATTAATTTTATGTAAGTTATTACAACAATAAACTTCGACAATATTAATTTACATCCGTGTGAATCTAGTTGCTCAATATACAGAGACTCCAGACCTCGCTAAAGGTAAAGGATGCCTTTGTTATGGCTACTGAACTATCTAATCAAAAGTTTGACCGCTGCACGGAATGTTACAATAATAGGGGTGCGGTTGGGTAACTACCCTTTTATCTAATAACTTCTAATCATTAGTTTTGTGGCCGGGCTATATTTTATCAGAAAATGCTGTGTAACTTAACTTTTTTCAAAAGAAATTATTAGAGAACTTCCTCAAGACGTTTATTGTCTAACAGTTTAAAAAAATAAAATTTCCCTAATATCAGATACCTTATAAATTATAATTCATACTTTGGCAATTCTTATTTTAATCCGTAATAAAATGCACTTTTTATCTATTTATTAATCTGCTTTGTTTTTTCATCCTAACAATGGTAAAATTTCCTATAAAATATATGACTATGGTATAGAGTTATGGTGAATAACCATAGTTACGTTATTTTTTGAAGAACATAAATACTGAACCTGCATACTAGAGAACCGTTGTATTTAGATGGCATTTATATCTTTAATAAGCTTTATATTTTATAATTATTATCGAAGTAAAAAGTAGTATTTATAAAACACTATATATGATAAATTACCTAAAATTGGTAACTATTGTTTGATATGTAGCGTTTTTAACAAATCGAAAAAATTATACTAAGTTACTAAACAGCCACAAAATATATATTTTTTAATTTCCTTACGGATAAGTGATTTTTTTATCTCTTTAAACATAGATAAGTAGTTTATCTTTATTAATTAAAAGCAGAGTATACCTAAGATTGCAAATACTCAATTTTACTTTTAAATGCTCGATTATTTTAAATACCTAATACGTAATACCTATTTTTGAATTATCAATAAAACTAAAACACATATTATAAGACTTAAAACATTATATCACAAACAAGATTACAAATAAAGTAAAAATAAAATATTAACCACGTTGAAGGGAGAGGTCAACCGGTGACATAATTGTTTGCTCTAATGGTAGATGGAAGTGGTTTCCCGTGCTGTGATCCTCAGTCCCCCCCACCCCTCCACCATTACCCATTACCCATTACCCCCGATTTCCTCAATCGTTCAAATCTCCAGCATACTCTTTCTGAGCCATTTAGAAAGTTATGTTACGTCATCGTATAGTTGTTTTAAATTTTCTTTATTTTGGTCAACAGTGTGCAGTACAACGGTTGGCAATGATGTTACCCTCAAACATACCAAATCGATCATTATAAGACTATAATATTGCATGTTGGATATTTACATTTACTTCACTAAACTTATAACTATAAATATAATCAAAGTACGATATCAGTTTATACTTTTCATTTAACTTAAAATAATTTATAAAACAAAACTAATTACGTAAAAACATTATAAGATTTATTCTTTAATAAAAAAGCTTTGTAAACTTTATATTGATATTGTTTTTTCAATTATTACCTACATCAAAATTAAAATCTAAAGCTTTAAAATAAGCTCAAGGTAAAAAATAAGAGAAAACGGCCATTTAGAAGAGAGTTTGGAGGTAGATGGTTTTAAGATTGACCAAGAACTTCTTTGACTATCTGGGAAATGTTGTAGCTGCCAAAGGAGGATGAGATAGAGTTTATGTTAAAGAGGAAAGTAAATACTGCTGCTCTTGTACAGCTGAAACCTATTTCAAACATATCACTCCAAACTAAAATCCGAATTCTTAACACATTGATTCTCCTCTACGCATAAGAAACATAGGAAGTGGCTAGTAAAATAGCCTCTCAACTGGAAGTTTTTACCAACAGGTTCTTTAGAAGGATTCTTAGAATATGATTGCTGGACAACACTTGCAAATGAAGAGCTTTAGATGCAAAATGGGCAAAGGCAATTCCATCTGAAAATATTGGAGGTGAAGTATAATTGGATTGGGCATACTCTGGAGAAGCCAGATGGTTCAGTGTAGAAGAAAAATCTTAAATCCTCGAGGAGAAAGGCAAAAAGGTTGGCCAAGAAACACTTGGAGGAGAACTGTTGAGATAGAGGCAACTGCAGATGGTGAGGACCTGGGTGGGTGGTGGAGGAAGGAGAGGGAGTTTAGAAGACTGGCAGGAGAAAGACAGGACTGGAGACGTCTCAAGGATGCCTTATGTTCCGGCCGGAAAGAAGGGAACTAAGTCAAGTAAGTTATATGTTTATTACTATCTTTGTTTTTCACAGCTAAAACAGTTGCGTTAAATAGTAACTATTACTTTAAAATACAATACGTTTTAACATCAAATATAAACAAGTAAAATATAAACCATTATTTTCCATAAAAAATTAAACGAAATTCCCTAATACATGTTTTAAGTC
Source organism: Nephotettix cincticeps (assembly GCA_023375725.1). NCBI lineage: Eukaryota > Metazoa > Arthropoda > Insecta > Hemiptera > Cicadellidae > Nephotettix > Nephotettix cincticeps. The sequence goes on along the minus strand of CM041786.1, from coordinate 23,468,446 downwards.
TGAGAAACTAGATTTTTCGTGACATAAAAATGAAGACATGATTTAAGTCAGATCTCGATATGCTTGTATTACAAAAGTAAAAAACAACTGGAAGATTATTGTTATGATTTCATTCTAAATTATTTGACATAAAAAAATATTGACGAGAACATGGTTCAACTGGCTTCCCAAGTGAACATTACTGTACTAACAAGTGACGTCATTGTCCTAATGTAGACGCTATTTGTCAACAACGGTAGTGAGAGTGACGTGAAATGGTGTTCGTTATGAATTATGACGTGATTGCCATCTTCCCTGTTAATTGCCGTCCATTGCCACGCTAGTATGGATAATTTACTAAGGTCTTTCATATTTTACATAGATACTATTTCTTTATTTCAAACCACACTGTCCGAAATGTATAGCATATAGTTAAACGATGACTATCTTGTATATATGTGAGATTATAAGAGACATATAAATAAGAGGCAACGTAATTAGAAAATAATCGAAATGTTCTTCTTCAAAGATCTAGCCTCAGAATTTGCAATTTAATTTGTAGTATGCCAGAATACGTCTACAACTTATTGAAAAATTATGTTCTCATAGATTCACTGATGTTTATCAAAAGTGTTTATCTTTTGCAACCACAGTTCCTTAAAATTCGATGTTTTCTACGAAGTACCAACAGTGTTTCATATTTAATGTGTTATTTAAACCTTCCTATTTACAGAGATTTTACTACAGTTTAAGAGGTTTTCTTAAATTGGCGAGCACATGATTTGAAAACTCTGTGTCACCTGTTTTAATTACATAAAGTTTACATGTTTATAGCCTTCATTAACGCTATTGTACATAGAGTTATATTCATTAAATAAAGTTTATGTCATTTACGAATCTAGGAAACTCGTATAATGTGTACATGATCACTCATATATTTGTACTGTATAACTATCTTCTTATGTATTTTTCAGCTACATTTTTGGAGATTCAATTCAATTATAATATGTTTTATGTCGTTTACAGGCTGCAATACTTTCTTTAATACAATTAAAGTTTTTGTCATAAAATTTAGTTTTGGATAGTAAGAGTTCTTGACACGTTATCTCAGGGATAACGTGCTAGCCCAGTAAGTCAAAGGTTGCTGGATCGAAACCAGCGGCCAGCGACTCCTGTCAAATCATGAACGGGCTTCTGTAGCCCATGTGACCATGCCCATACGGTACCTCACTGCCCTTAACTCATCACACAGGCTGGAGGTCCATGGTGATGGGCTGTTGAGGTTAAAAAAAGAGACCAGATTTCTAGGAAATTGTGCCTAGTCACGTGGTCTTGTTCCTGATCCGGTTCATAGTTCTCCCCTTTTGTAAGCTTAAGCTATTTGACTCCACCACATACTGAAAATTGATTTTTTTGATACCTTAAAAATAACATTTTATAGCAATAAATACATTACCATTTAGGGTTCGAAAAATCAGTGAACAAATCTAAAATGCATTACCGAAAAGTAACGCAATGTACTGTAATAGGTTTAATGAAAATTAATCCTCTAGCTAACTATAGTTTTTAATATTTAAATGTAGAATATTCAGTACCTGCAAACTATCTGGTTTTAGCACGTTTCTGCGCTAATAACTTCAATTATTACCATGGCATTTATTATGAGGGGATACATGTTTACTAAGTTAATCCGATTAGGAGATAATCTTTTGTAAATACTGAAACCAATGGTTGAAATGTAATTTCGTAAATAATTGTTAAAATTAACTAAAAGTTTCATTTTTTATTACTTAAATCAAGCCCGTTATTTGCGTGAGGTGTATAAATGAGTACTGAGAAGAAAGATACAAATTATTTTTAATGAATCCTGATGTAAAAAAAATTAATAAATTTTCAGCTCAATAATTTAGTATTAGTTTTAAGTTGGATTAAATTTGGAAATGGGTATTGTTAGTAAAATTAGGTTTATATTAAGTTATTTTATAGTAGTAATATTTCAAGATTACATATAATTTAAATTTAAATTAGGTTTCAAATGAATACTCGATGTAAACAAACTAATATTGATTTAATTTAACAGCTGATCTATCACCTAATAGCTAAAATATTCTGTAAAACGTTGAAAAAATATGTTTAATATTACTCAAAACTTGGTTTTTGAAAACTCATACCCTTATATAGTGCGTTGGTCAGTTTGAAGTAAACAAAACCTTCTCCAAAAGGTATTGAAATATAAAACTTAGTTTAATATCTGTGTGTACTCCCGTTTTGATGGAGAAGCTTTACAAAAGACCTTTTTAGCGTTACAGAAAGACAGTATAAATTGAGATAAGACCCATTTCGGCTTTTCGCAAAAACAACCTTTTCCTAGCAATGTACAGAAACAAATCTCAAATTTCGTTTATAAACTTCAAGCTAATCCATCTATATTAATAAAATAAGAGTTTTGGTTGTGCATTGTTTGCAGTTACGATAGTTTTGGTTGTGCATTGCTTGCAGTTACGATAGTTTTGGTTGTGCATTGCTTGCAGTTACGATAGTTTTGGTTGTGCATTGCTTGCAGTTACGATAGTTTTGGTTGTGCATTGCTTGCAGTTACGATAGTTTTGGTTGTGCATTGCTTGCAGTTACGATAGTTTTGGTTGTGCATTGCTTGCAGTTACGATAGTTTTGGTTGTGCATTGCTTGCAGTTACGATAGTTTTGGTTGTGCATTGCTTGCAGTTACGATAGTTTTGGTTGTGCATTGCTTGCAGTTACGATAGTTTTGGTTGTGCATTGCTTGCAGTTACGATAGTTTTGGTTGTGCATTGCTTGCAGTTACGATAGTTTTGGTTGTGCATTGCTTGCAGTTACGATAGTTTTGGTTGTGCATTGCTTGCAGTTACGATAGTTTTGGTTGTGCATTGCTTGCAGTTACGATAGTTTTGGTTGTGCATTGCTTGCAGTTACGATAGTTTTGGTTGTGCATTGCTTGCAGTTACGATAGTTTTGGTTGTGCATTGCTTGCAGTTACGATAGTTTTGGTTGTGCATTGCTTGCAGTTACGATAGTTTTGGTTGTGCATTGCTTGCAGTTACGATAGTTTTGGTTGTGCATTGCCTGCAGTTACGATAGTTTTGGTTGTGCATTGCTTGCAGTTACGATAGTTTTGGTTGTGCATTGCTTGCAGTTACGATAGTTTTGGTTGTGCATTGCTTGCAGTTACGATAGTTTTGGTTGTGCATTGCTTGCAGTTACGATAGTTTTGGTTGTGCATTGCTTGCAGTTACGATAGTTTTGGTTGTGCATTGCTTGCAGTTACGATAGTTTTGGTTGTGCATTGCTTGCAGTTACGATAGTTTTGGTTGTGCATTGCTTGCAGTTACGATAGTTTTGGTTGTGCATTGCTTGCATTACATAGTTTTGGTGTGCATTGCTTGTAGTTACGATAGTTTTGGTTGTGCATTGCTTGTAGTTACGATAGTTTTGGTTGTGCATTGCTTGCAGTTACGATAGTTTTGGTTGTGCATTGCTTGCAGTTACGATAGTTTTGGTTGTGCATTGCTTGCAGTTACGATAGTTTTGGTTGTGCATTGCTTGCAGTTACGATAGTTTTGGTTGTGCATTGCTTGCAGTTACGATAGTTTTGGTTGTGCATTGCTTGCAGTTACGATAGTTTTGGTTGTGCATTGCTTGCAGTTACGATAGTTTTGGTTGTGCATTGCTTGCAGTTACGATAGTTTTGGCTGTGCATTGCTTGCAGTTACGATAGTTTTGGTTGTGCATTGCTTGCAGTTACGATAGTTTTGGTTGTGCATTGCTTGCAGTTACGATAGTTTTGGTTGTGCATTGCTTGCAGTTACGATAGTTTTGGTTGTGCATTGCTTGCAGTTACGATAGTTTTGGTTGAATTGCTTGCAGTTACTATAGTTTTGGTTGTGCATTGCTTGCAGTTACGATAGTTTTGGTTGTGCATTGCTTGCAGTTACGATAGTTTTGGTTGTGCATTGCTTGCAGTTACGATAGTTTTGGTTGTGCATTGCTTGCAGTTACGATAGTTTTGGCTATTTTTTCGTTTTACACAACAGAAGAGCCGACGTTTGTCTCATCTAAAATTTAACCGCCTGTCTTACTGTAATGCTAAACGGATGATTTTGTGTAACTATTCACCGTAAGAACGAAAGCACACACAGTTGTTAGTTATTTTCCTTATTCTATACATTTTAAAGATGATATTTGTTTAATTTATACAGACACTTGTACTAACAAAATAAAATAATGAGCTCTCAAAACCTTAGTTTTGAACATTATTAAACTTATTTTTTCTAAGCTTTCCAATACTGTACATAGTATTTATAAAAGTATATTAATAGAAAAAATAACTCAGCTGTTAAAAAAATCAATATTAGCATACATTGATAATTAATCTTATACCTATTTAAAAACTATACTAAATATATGTTATCTTAGTAATAACAATTTTTAAAAATTATAAAAACTTATGTAGTTTTATATTGATGTTAACTTTGAAGTATTGAAGTCATCAAAAGATGTATCTTACTTGTTAATGCTGAATCAGACAACCCGTACAAAAGACGGGCTTACTAACAGTATACTGTATAATAAACTCCATTGTAACTAAATACCATGATGCACACCTATGGTTTGTAAGCTTAACTCGTACGTGAGCGTATTAATAATGTTCAATGAGCCACTTTTTGACTCGGCACCTTATAACCTCTATAACTTATTGCGTAGGACCTATTCTCGTATTCACAAGCAATGCAACACGGGCCAGCCTGCAACCCTTGATTGCCCCTACACGTTCGACATTAAATATACAGGAACATACGGGTTGCGATGCTCTGCACGTCCAATTTTCATTCTTTGTTATATTGTTTTGTTCCAAGAAAATTGTATAACGTTTTAACGGAAACAACTTGTCGACTGGAAAGCGCCGGATTCTATGAAATTGTAATGAAAGTGTGAATTAACTTACGTATTTATGTCATACACTCAGTGTACGTTTTAGATTGGTTATGGGAATTTCTATTACTAAAAATAGTAATAATAATAACGGTAGATCATATTAAATCATCATAAACTATGAAATAACAAAGTTTAATCCATCGTAGTTATAGAACATTCTAAGGAAATTGAATTAAGTATTAATTATTCTACTATTTTTTATAAACTACATTGTTATAATGTCAATTGTATATTATTAACACTAGATTAGTTAGTCTCATCAAAGATCCACTACATGTATTAAAATGTTAATTTTAAAATTGAAATTATGTATTTAAAATATAAAATAACCTCAGCTCTCAAATTTCTCCATTAAAGAAGGATGAACTTCCTAACCTACAAAACATTGGGGAGCAAAGCTCAGGTGAGACTAAGGAAAAGTTTTAATTCTTTCGACGAGGTTAATAAAACAGCAGAGGTTCCTACTACACAATAATGCTTCTTATCCTTCATCCTGAAACTGGAAGTAGTAGACTCGGTAAAAGATCGTACAATAATAGTTTCATAAATCTACTTATTTAAATTCTTATGATAACTATTTATTGATAATATGGTTATGAAGTAATCATTATATGTATTTGATATTGAAACCATTACTTAAAAAATACGAAATCGGACTATTTAATTGAAAAATGACCATAAATAAATTGTAATATGTTTAATCGATAACTCTACAGCATGTTTGGATTAGTAAATTCATACATTGTGTTAAATGAATTCGTTTATTTTCTTTCTAATTGCTTGAAAACCTTTCATTTTATAAGCACAAAACTTTGAATTTTTCCTATAAAATATTACATATTTATTTTTACTCAGCATTCAATCAATAGAGTATAAACATATATTTTGTTTGCTAAATATATTTTAATTATTATTACTCCATAAATTAACCCTACAAGTTGTAAGCTTTTTACTTTTAACTGTAATATAATTATAATTACTTATATCTTATTGAAACATGAAGTATAAAAAAATGCATATAACATGCCCTCCCTTATTATTACTAACCACAAAAGTAAAACAGGTGCCCACTGCAATCCCAATTAAGCCTACAAATACCGTCAACTTCCACCTAAGCCGGCCACCGTTTATTTAAGATTGGCCCATCACTCCGTTCTACCACACATTTGCAAGCCAAATTGGGATTGCTCATGGTCGGGATTCAAACCCTAGCACTTCCGAATGGCTAAAACGTTACACTCGTCAGTGTAGCGCTTTAACCAATACAGCCACCGTGCTTAGGAGTAGAAAGCGCTTACCTGGCTATAGGACATGCTGTATTGGCAGTTTAGTGAACCGCGTGAGCAGGTTCGGTTGCTTGTCCCCAGAGGGCAACACGGTCACGAAGGTGATATGTTCACTAAATTGACGACAGATGCCTCCACCTGCCACTTCTTATTAAAATTTGTAAATGCGTCGAAAGTTATGACTTTACCTTACCACTTCTAGGGTAAAACTATCTTGCTTAGTGCAAAATGGTGACTATTTCTTTTGAACTACAGTATTCAGAGAAGCAGCTTATTGAACTGAATTAATTAAATGATTTAATACATTTATTAGTTAAATAATACCCGTGAATGTATGTTTCAATAACTCTGATTAACGGATGAGATTCCACAACCAATCAAGCGACTTTTGCGAATACAGGATGCACGAACCACATTGTTTACTAATTAGTCAGAGTTCAGTCAGCATTCTGGCTGGTATATGTTGAATCATTGTGTTTAACCTCAGTAAACAATAAATTCACAATTTTACTTCAGAACTTTTCAATTCGCTTTCATCTACATGAGGAAATATAAACATTTTCAAACTATCTGTAAATGAACCAATTTTCCGCTTCACAGAGATGTTTCTAGTTTCCAATTAGTTTAAACATGTTTCTACTCAGTAATGGACTGCTCGGGGAACATATATGGTCTATCAACTAAGATTAATTAATAAGTGTTTTCATCATATGATTGATAACGTTGATAATGTTCAGTAACAATTAAAATATATTATTTGTTGGGATATACAACAAAACAATGCAAAAGTAGCTTCATTTTGTGAGTGAAATTACAAATGTTAAACTTTTATTGACACTTTATGGGGTTACTGTCTAACTCGGATAAAGACACAAGGAAAAAATAATGAATATCTATAAAATAATCTCTGCAAGCTAAAACAAATTGATAATATACTCTAGATTTTTTAAGTTCTACTTACAATTTTTCTTAAATGTATACGTTAGTAATTTTACAAAGGATTCATTTAAACTATAGTTAAGCTTTATGATATACGTTCCTAGTTCAGAAAACAATATTTCGGTGTAAATTTTGAAGCTAATGGCCATAAAAAGTTAAAAACTTTAGACCCGAAAAATATTTTTATGAAAAACTATAAACACGTTATTTATAGTGCTTATTAATTGTATTTTTTACAAATAATAAGGTCTCAAAGTACACAAACGGTCTATGAATAGTGTAGTTATTGCTATTTTAAGATTTGCTAGTGTCAACCAAATTACATTTAAAAATGTCTGTACACCTAAAGTAATAGCGAGCTGTTCCTTTAAATTTACTTGTGAATTTTCGGCGGAAATAACGCTGCAGGAACTGGTCCTTCAACAATGCTGTGGAAACTAGACAGGAAGTCGCAGCTGGTATATCACACCGAAACGTTGAAAGGGGGCACATTTCGTTGTTCGTTAGTATAATTTGTGTTACCACAAGATTTCACTTATTTCATTATGTATTACGTACCAATGAAAATTTGAAATCTAATAATCTGAATGGAAAATAACTGGAACAGGCAGATATCAGAGAAGAAACTTTATTTCACTTTCGTTAATAAAAGCCCAAGTATTTAAATACTACGGGAACATCCTTAGAACATTAGGAACTTCTATTTGGTTTTAATACAATGAAATACCTTATAGCAATTATGTAAGGGTTAAGCTTAGGATTTTAATCCATAAAAATGGTCGAAAACAATTGCATAAGATGGTGTAACGAATGGTGTTTATTTTATTATAAATATAAAAAAAAAACTTGAATGGAAACTATTCAAGAGGAATATAATTTGTTCATCAACGAGGTAAAGACGTTCAAGTAATTTGGATTGGATCGCGGAGTTGAAGTGGCTTTCCATGTAACAATCCCTTCTATTGGTAAACAGACGTGGTCAAGACGCCTGCTGCTTGCTGGTCTACTTACTGTGTTTTTTGTAAATTTCGGTCAAATAAATCTATCTTTACCATGTTAATTTTACTAATTTCTTATCTAATCTACAACTTGTCCATGAGTCTTACTTTTGGTTTATATGACCTCCTAACTAAAGTGTTCCAGTCATTTATCGTTGGTGGTGAAACTTCTCTAACTAGTCTTCTCGTTTTTCTACGGTATGATGTATTTGTTTACGTCAATCGGAGAGTATACGATATTGGATCATATATTTAGATCCAGTGTTGCTAACTTTATTTTAAATTAAACAATGTTTTCTAGCTTGTCAATATTGTTATTCATATTATGTATTCTGAAGTTGGAACAGTGTGCAAAGTACATAAAAGGTTTAAAATGTCAAATTAATTCATAAATGACCTGTTTAGTTTCACCTTTTAAGTGCAAAAACAATAATTTACTTAGACAAACGTAGAAAAAAAAGTATTTTTGTACCTCACCAACGAACCAATATTAAATAGATTTTAATATAAGATACATAAAAGACATATCAAACTGACCACTAAATATTTTTTTAATACCGTACTTTTTTCGCTGTGGATTTCTAGTCATTTCTATTAAGAAGTGACTAGGTTTTATTTGAAAAGTAATATTGGCCTATTAACTTGATAATGAGTAAATCATACTTTAAACCACAAATAAAACCACTGAGATTAAGGTACAGTTGTTTAAATCTGAGTAAGAGATATGTATATATCTAATTTTACTAATATGCACATGATACTATTAATATATATTCATACGAGTATAAATAATATATTTAACATCATAAAACTACTTAACCAAATAACGAGGACAATATAGAAACATGATACAAACACAGTTACCAACATACAGTTTCGTGACATAAATACATCATCCAAACATAAACGACAAATAAAATTAAAAGAATAATATTTCAAAGGCTCCCATATGAATCTGTAAAATGTATTATTCAGTCATAAAAAAGATCTAATGAATATTTAATCGAATACAATCGTAGCATAAAATTACAATTGGAACGCTTGAAACAGTGAAAACAGTAATACCAACAGATTAAACTCTGTAATAAGGTCACAAAAGATCCCACAAGTGACGCGTTACCAACTCTAATGCCGTCGAATGAGGTAAGTTCAGGAGTGATTACGGAAGTTACGAGTTCATCTGAATCTGTTTCGTCACTCTTTGTGATTTAGTTTATAACATGAAAATAAATTATCACATATGTATTCACTCTTTTTATTCGATGACTGAAACCAAATCATCATATGGATTCTTTCTGGTAAAAATAGCACTAAACATGTTGTCATTGGTGGTGATAAGAACCCACACCCCTCAAAATATATATTTAAAAATATATTCATATGGGCTTAGGGGTAGTTTAGGTGGAGGGTGGGTTCTAAGCAAAGACCTTTCCTTATATATTCTGCGGCTGATTCATTTCATATTAAATTTTATTCTAGTTTTATTTCTAGTATATTTACGAGATGCTTGTGAATTGGACAGTTGCCTAGTGGCTAGGGAGCAAAGCTATGGATTTCTAATGGCACGACAATTCTGATAGTTCTCGGCCTAAACGATCCCCAGGATAAAAATTAAAATACTGCGTACTATTTCAATAGATTATAATGACAATCAGGTTTCAAGGAAAAGAAAAATACCGGTTATAGCATACAGATACATGGAATGATTATTACAGATGAAAAGTACAGGGAAAAAAATGAAATGTCAAAATCCACCGTTTTTCGATAATTGACTTTATTCTGTTGGAATCTTCTGCCTACTTAATAATTACGACTACATATTAATATTAATTAGACTAATGCATATATAAAAAATAAATGCAGGGGGTTATCAGATAAATATCATAACTTATATAAGAAAATAATATGTTACAGTAAATTGCACATTCATTGTAGTTTGATTTAGGAAAAAGAAGGAAGGATATTAAAAACTCAAGATATGCTTTACAGATATTTTTATTAGGACCTACTAAAAATACAATACAAAGTTTATACATGTTTTTTTAAGGTTTCCTTGCGCTTTGATTTTTTACAGAATCAGTTTTCGGAAGGTTAGTATTGTAATGTTCCCATCGCCACTGTAGTATTCTCCTAATGGCTAGGACACCTATTAATTAGGGTGTTAGGGGACATGTAATTACACACCGCGTACTGGGAGTAACATGGCCGTATGGAAGGTGTGGTAGCCCAGGATGGAGTGTAATGCTCTGCATCGGTTAACTACAAGGAACGTGGTGGGAAGGTGGCGTGATCGAATCGACCAATAGAATTTATTTTATAACTATGACGTAACATCGTACGATGGTCGTATGACCCGCTCACTAGCTGACATAGAGTATAAAACAGATTGACACAGAGTTATTACAATTCTTATTAAAAATAATATGTATATATCACAAGTATAAAAGTCTTTAGCTTCTTGTCCACAAAAACACAAGGTAGTTTTGGGTTAAACTACCCTAAAAAAAATACTGTCTGGAGATATAGCCAAAATGCCAAATTATTATTTCCAAATCTTATACAAATTTTATAAAAAGTTGTACGACAAGCGTGATTTCGGGATTTGTACATAGAAAGACACCAATCCGAAAACCTCTTTTTTGATTTAGGGAGCCTCAAATCGAATATTTCCACCCTCAACAAAGAATTCTCACTTCGATAATTTTTAAGAAAACAATAATTGCTCTATATAATCGACGAAAGTAAACAGTCTATAACGATAGCATGGAGACTTTGAAGGGCTGTTGGACGAATACTGGATATTTCCCAGCCTTAAGACGTGCTGCTAAAGATTTCTCGTGGCCAAATAGTGAAAATATACGAAAAAACTTAATGATAAGAATGTTTGTGATTATCTGATTGAATAAACTGAATAATGTAACAGATAAAAAACGCTTTACTCAAAGTAGTAAGCTAATTTATTGTGGTTCGCCTCTAAAGGACGCCTGCTTTGCCTCTATCTGCTTGTGTAGATCCTAGCATGCACCAAACATCCCTAAAGGCTCTTAGCGGCTTCTACAGGAGAATGCGACGCCTTGCCATTAACTCACCAGCTTAACATTCAAGTTCGAGTAAGCCACGGATTATATTACAAAGGATAATTGGCTTGCAATGCTTATAGTTCAATTGGATTGAATTGTACTTGTAGTCATATCGTTTCTAAAATGAATTTATAGGGATTTCGTGAGAGAAAGGCCAGTTTTCTGATCTAGGAATCGTTATTATACTTTTTCATTAAATTGAACCAAAGACTCAATGCAATGAACAACGTATCAAACTTAACAAAGGATTAATCGTTGAAATAGTCGGGAAAATCATTGGACGTATGGTGATATTATTAAATTGTTATCCAGTTAGTGAATTTACTATGAAAAGCGAGCTATTTGTACCATTGTATTACTGTGATGGGAATTATATTAATTCTATGAAATTCGCTCTACTCACGCCAGCAAGCGAGTGGTCTTGTTTTACTGCCGATTCATTGTCAAATTTGTCCTCATAAAAGGAAGACGGAACCAATTTGAACTAGTCACGTTCGATAGCAGGACCAGCTGGTCTCGCCCCCTCCCCCCCCCAAGTAAAACGTAGTACCAATAAATAGATACTGTTCCTCCTCTCTCTTCTCGTGTAATTGGAACACGTCTAACTCAAATCGTGAGGCAATGATCAAAGAAGTACGTAATCTTCTTTAAATTTTCGTGGATATAATTTATATGTATTTATTTTTGTGTAAAGTTACAGATTTCGTGATACGTAATACTTTATTTAATGTAGTATATATGTCATTGTAAAACTCTATAGTGTTAAGATAGTTTGAAAAAAAGGGTTTGGTGAATATGAAAAGTTTAATTAAATCTTTTAATGAACATATAAAACAAGTACCTTAAATCTTTATTGATTCGAGTATTTTAGACTAACAATCATAGAAAACAAGTAATTAATAAAATTGTTTTTCATAGCAGCTTATGTATATATCTAACTAAAATTGTAGCTTAGGGGTAACGCTCTAGCCCAGTCAAAGGTTGCTGGATCGAAACCAGCGGACGGTGACTCCCGTCAAATCATGAGTGGTCTCCTCTGGCTAGCCTATGTGATACACAGTACAGCACAGTACTGTACTGTACTACAGGACCTTGCTGTCTTTGAGTCACCGCATAGGGCCTAGGGCCTTGAGCCATGGCGACGGTTCAGGTTATGGGGTGCGGTGAATCAATCTGATGTAAACAATAAAAGTAGTAAAACGTTTTTTTAAGAGTGCAAAAACTTTATGGATTTTAAATACCATAGAAAATATGTTAATTTTTAAGTTTACTTTTGCAATACAGTAAAACTTTTATTACTTTGTTCTCACTTACTAATGGTTATTGAACTCAAAAAACTTCAGTCATTTACCTACAGTCAAATCCTGAGAAAAGTGCACCTTTGTGTTAAGACACAAGCTTTTCGGTAAAATGAGATTTAACCTACTGTACATTGGTCGTTGTCTAAAACGTCACTACACTATAATCTGGACCATAACTGTCACTTCCTTTATCGTTTTTAGAATCTATCCTTCCAGCCCTTTTGGATCAACCAAATTAATAACAACGCAATACCAAAATAATGTATAACAAAAATTAATAAATAATAAAGAAATAGTAGGATAACTAAAGTGCATTGAAACGCCACCGCCTTGTTGAAAGATCTTTTACAAACGTATTTTATTGGTCGTTCAAATTATTTTAGGAAAGACCAAACAGAGGACATGTTGTAGTGAAAAAAACAATACAATTGGGGAAAAATATTTTTTACTTCTTTGCTCCACTTAAAAAAAATAAAACTAGCAGGACATGCTATGACTTCCCCGTACAAACTGTGTTTACTCGTGTTGTAAAATTTGTCATTGAATTATTGCAGTTTTATTACTAATAAACCATTTCCTTGCTTTACTTAAATTTTGAAATGCATTTTCTTTTTTGTTTTATCGTTCACAAATTGTATCAACTATTTAATTAGATATCAATTTAAGGTATTTACAAAGTAGTATAAGATGAAAACGTGGAAATAAGTCCAAAAATCGAATTAAAACTCGCATTTCAAGCGTTATACATGTGATGTTAAAAACAACAATGGATTGTTTACCTTTTTTCTTGCGGACAGGTGAAATGGTCCCATGCGTCACCTCGGTGGATGGGTGAGGCGTTCCACCTCCCTCTGTTATTTATGTCCACTTTTCAAAGTTACACTTTGCAGTGCAAAAAGTGAAAGCACCTTTACATATATTTAAATTCAGCCATTTCATGGTACAAAGTTAAAAGTTACTGTTAGAGCCCAAGATCAATATGTTTACTTTACGTATCACTTAACTACGGGGTGATATAATATAATATGATTATATATTATTCCAAATATTATTGGAAATTATGAAAGATAATTAATGTTTAAGGTTACATGTGGGTGTAAAAGGTACAAAAATAATAAAAATTTATATAAATCCTAATATATTATAATTTTGTCATTGATATCTGTAATAATCAACCACAAAAAATTTGAACGGAATCTGATTATAGTTGGTTGTATGTGGTTACTATTGCATGTGTCTTGAATTTTAGGTGCAAACCACCACTTATAACCTCTCTATGAATATATTTATTTTTGAGTACGATACTGAAATTTATATATGTGCTAAAAAGTTGCTCAGCTCGTAATTCAAAGGCTGCTTATTCGATTCCGGATTCAGTTACCATTTATTCGGCTATTAATTAACTATCTCTCTAAATGAAGTTCGATGCTATATAATAAGAGTAGAAGGTTTCGGACCATTCCGTGTAAGACCTAAAAAATGCCAATACCATCAATAAAGATATTTGTATTACTCCCCTGTAGGAAATAGGTTAGATAATGGATTTGTGTAAAGGTCAACGCACACAGCAACAGACGCACGTATGCAGTCGGACGGAGAAAAGTCGCTCACCATGTGATTTAATGTAAACATCTGCATTTAGACGTCGGCAGACATACGGACATCTGTGTGCGTTGCAAATTCTAATAACATGGGGAGCGATTTTTCCTCCGTCCGTCTGCAGACATCTGCATACGTGCGTCTGTTGCTGTGTGCGTTGACCTTAAAGGGAATGTCTTCAGTTTATATAAAAAGCTGTTCTTATAACCAAAATATGACGTAACAAACTATATGACGTCACTAACCACATGACGTTTCTGTTTCAAATTTTGGTCTTACTAATTACCATCACCCCCCACAGAGCTAAGATATCTATGTCTGAAACATAAGATAGATCATCATAGAACCATAGACCAGATAGAACCATATCATATCTGAGCATATATAAGTCGATGAGTATATATAATGGTTTTTAGCCATGTTGGGTTATGAAATTTTAATTGTAAAAAGTATAACTACATTTTTAGGGGAATATTACTTTCAGTTTAGTATTGAAACTGATAAAGATGTAACAAAATTTCCAAGGAATGATTTAAAGAGAAACAGTTCAGTACTCCAGACGGGATTTAATGAAACTGGAGAAGCGTTAGTGGAAACAAAACAATAAGTCAAATATCGAGATTAAAGGCCTTTAACGCTCGTATTACAAAAGACAAAACATTTCGTCTCTTTAAATTAAATGTCTCGTTTGATTTTAATTCGGTAAAATTCAGGTAGAAGTTGCCACTAGGTAGGTTTAGTTTTCCTTCAGATAGCAACCATGTCCAATATTTTAAATGCAGAGAGTGTGTTTTCACCTTAAACCTTTGGAGTTTTGCTAATTAATGTTAAAACTGTTCATCTTTATTAATTTTTTAATTTACATAAAACTAAACAAAAAACTTTAAATACGTACTGCTGTTGAACAGCTATCACTAACTTTTTTTAAACTATCGGTCAACCCAGTTTGAGGTTTAGGGGGTGTTTTGTACCCCAAAATAAGGGGTTTAGGGTTTTTTACGTATAATTAACCAAGCAAATTCAAAATTCATTAGCTGCATTGGACTCAGCTCAAAATACTAATAAATTAGTATGTTTAGTCTTATTTTTGACACTAGTATTAATCTTGTGGGAAAAGGCTGTACTTTATATTTTGTTTATTATTTGAAATATTTTGACGACGTTAGCTTTACATAAAGCTCATTAAACTAAGCTCAGTAATGAAGTAATGAATGCTGGAAATAAATATTTTTTGTTCTCATTGCAAAGATATTCTCGGGCATATTGGAAACAAATAACAATTACGTTACTTGATACTTGAGAAAACAGTTGCCTGACTAATTGTCAAATTGATTCGAAAAATTGAACTGCCTCAGTTTTGTACATATATACCATGAATAATGTTTGTGTTTTGTTAGCACAATTGTTTGCGCAATAGCAATATGTTTGGCTGGAATATATTAGTCAAATATGAATTGATCAAATACATCTTTTAATGTAGTTGAAGGAACAATTTTAAAATCAGTATAAACCTACACCTAATTTGTGTTTTGAAATAAATTAAGGGGAAATAACATATATATCTTTAATACATAAATATTCTGCTATACTAAACTGATCACCTTATACCGTTTTGAAAATTTATTAAAATTTATAACTGACTCCCTGATGAGTACTGCCTTTTATTCACTCCGTATAATACAATATACACCAAGTATTCTTGGTTACGTACTACTAAACAACAATCATCTATCTCCATGTAGCATTATTATTTTTTGGAAAATATACACACAATTTTATCTTAACTACCCTCAACTTATTTCCTTTCGTGTTTTTGTAATTAGGATAAATATTTGGACTAAATTGTATTATTTACGTTAAAATATGAGACGTAGGTTTAAGCAAAACATAAAATAGTTTCCCGTAATTTAGTTATAGTACTTCAAACTTGTTCACATATTCCAAAAAATATTTTTTTACACAAATGTAAGGTTAATACTTAAAAATGAAAAATACTTGCGTAATATATTCAGACAGGTGTAAACAACAAGAGTTCAAAAGTGTCAAGTGGTGGAAATGTTTCCTGGCCGGAAGTCAGTTGTTTATCAAATTCCAACGCACAGTTCATCCAAATGGTGAAACAGTAAGTAAGTGATTCTTGTATGTAATAATTTATTTTTATAGAACTTTACTTTTTAGCAAATTTACTTTGGACTGTTTTTTGTCTCTAGGTGCCTAGAAACAAAAAAGTAACAAAGTCTCGGGCTAAGGTCTTACGTTGGCCAGGAGACCTAGGGAAAAAGCTTCTTCCCTACGAGAAATTTGCTAAAAACTTGAAGGAGATATACGAGAAACTATATAATAATATAGCTTGTCGTATAGCTTCGTTTTCAAGTGACTAGAGACCAAAAAAGCAGTCCAAAGAAAATTCACTAAAAAGGAAAGTTTAATAGAAATAAATTATTACAACCTACGTATTAATGTAAATATAAAAAAAATACTTCAGCAACTAAAGAGATTATAATTTTCGAAGGATATTCAATATTTTTAAATCTTGGTTTACTTAAATTTGAGTTACGCAAAAAATATACAAAATACCCCCGCCGTAGCAGACCTGCGTACTTAGCGCATTTACAAATCAAAAATAATTTACCACAGGTTTGATCAATATTCGTAATAAATAATTGAGTTTTCCTATTCACCATGATAACATTAACATAGGGAAGAGTTTGCAGGTTTACTGCTGCGAAGAACATAGAAAGCTGGCATTTTTACAATAAACCTTTTCATTTTTACGATATACCAAGTTTGATCAAATATTTGTCCATAAATAAATGAGTTTTTCTACTCTCCATAAGATTAAAATGGAAATAAGTATTCAGTTTGCTGCTGTGAGGAACACTGAAATATTTCGGAATATTTACCATAAACTATTTTTATTTTGATCATATATACTAGAAAAAAAACTATTAGACTTTCTTATCTTAGGCCTAATGAGCCAGTATACCAGATTGCAGCCTCCTAGGCAATTGGGGAGTCGGATAATAATTGATGAGTGAGTCAGTGAGGGCTTTGACATTTATATATACAGATTACTTTGATTACAGTCAAGCCATCGGTAAATTAGTTGCAACAATATAAACAATACAAATATATAATTTTTGGCTATAATCTCCTAATTTAGCCTTAAAATGCCCAATTTAGCCTTCAAGTGTGTTTATCTTGGCCGACCTAATATGATAAATACATTAGGAATATTCAGTGATGTTTATGAATAATGATTAAATTTAGAAGTCAAATGGTATTAAAAGTGAACAGGTGAATATCTAATTGTAGACTGTCAAGCACAACATGTTGGTAAAATAAACAAAGGTTTCCATTCCCAGTTGTACGTGAAAATTAGATAAAAAAGTATTAAGGGAATAACGTTGTACCACACGCCACCCACAACCGTTTGGCTTGCGGATGTCCCGCGTCTGCTCCAAAATATTGTAATCATAAGCCTTATAAACTAGTATTATTTTCTTTACATACATCATCTCGTTAATAATGTAATGTTTGTTTTTTCGCTGAACTGTTTAACCTATAACCATCTTTTCCAAGTATCGTTTTGCCCGATTTTCTAATGGAAACACTCCATTTCAAGTTTATATATAATTGCTCACTTTTCATCTTGTGGCTACTAAATTCCCACGCAATGAATCGTTGCCTCGCCAACGAATCGTCTCCCCTGTTGTCTGTGCTACCTTGCTTCAAAACTTGATTTGATACTCCTGAAGCCTTGATTGAAACGAGCTCCACGCCTGGGTCTGAAACGAGCCTGGGTCTTCCCAGTGGTCGTCACCCCATTGGTTAATGGACTACCCTATCGAAATACAAATCTTTCCGATTATCTGGTCTGGTGACCTTCACTGCACATGGCCCAGACATCTTAACCTTCTGCTCCTCACTATAGCTGTGTTATCCGGGTCTTTACTTATTCATATGTACCACTCGCCATTGTTATTAATTTGTTGAAATAACTAAAGTCAACAAAAACAGCTAAAATAAAGATTTCTCAAAACAGCTCTAAAGATTTTGATAAAAATTATATGAACAATAAGTCCTTTATGAGGTAATCAAAATGACACCTCCAGTATTTTTTTTTAAATCAGGGTTTTAAAATTATGAGCTTTTAAACGTAACAAATCTTTTTTTTATATTTTCAAGGAAACAATCATGGTAAAGTATAATTTGATAACCACCATTGAATTCAGCTTAAACATCTTAACAGATTAGTATTATTAACCATTGGTTTACGAGTAATGGCTCCAAAGAAAAGTTAAATTTAATGTCCGTGGTAACAGTACATTGTCTAAGAGCACCCAACGTTATTCTTATGGAAAATATTTAAAAATCAATTTCTTCCTTATTTTCTAACCGATTTCCATGAAACTTGGTGTGCACGGTAAGGTCACATAACACAACAAAATTACTCAAAAAAGCTTATTATTAGGGTGGGGGGTAGTCCCCCCACGAAGTTCTAACAATCAATTCAATTTTCTTTCTCTTGTTTTTATTTTAAGAAATTGGATAGTAATTATGTTTGAAACAAAAAATTATTTAAATTATAATATTTTTTTTATATAAACGATGGTATAATTATTGACTGTCGTTTAAACTATTGACGTAAGGGAGAAAGTATGTGTCAGTCCACCGATACCGTTTATTCATATTGTTACGCTATACTTAATTTCAATATTTTTTAAAAAGATATACTACAAAAGAGAGAATGTAAAGAGATGATTTTATACTGCGAAACTTCAAACGCACACAATAGAGCAGACTTTTAATACTTTCTTGGTGAGGTTATCAATTATTAACTGTAAGTTAAAACTATCATATTCAAAATACTATTATATTTGGAAATCGTTGGTGTCTTTTAATGCTTTCCTAAGCGTCAGATGCTTAGGACTAGAACAATTTTATACATTCTATTTCTACAGTATACAGTATTCAATAAAAATAAAACTAGTTTTAAGTCAATAGAGTGATTCGTGATCGCAAAGTTTTTGAATTCTTTACTTTCATTATTTTAATTATTATTCGACATTAAATTAATTAGATATACTGATGTTCCGTCAAAAAATCCAAAACCTTTGAACATTTTGAAAAAAGTCCGTCAATTAAAATACGACAAGCACACTTGAGCACGTTGCACTTCAAACAGAAATGTTTTTAATAATTGGTCATGTTTACACACTTCATATCAACGGTTCAGTTGGTAAAATATGAAATATAAAGCCTCAAGCAATATCTTGCCAAAGCAAAATTTAATATAATAAATCTATTTATTTTTGTGAAACAAATTTCGGAAGGCCTGTTCCGTTTGAAATAAAACATACTTTATTGGTGTCAATGTTGTACCTTATTTTTTGTTTTTACTAGAATAAAATTTAGAATCAGGCTATAATGAGCAATAAAGTAACGTCTAAGTAACGGTAGTATAGAAAATAGTTTTAAAATATTTTAGAGCCATTTTGATACATTCAATACCCATGTAAGCTGCAGATTAAATCAATCTCGCATTTTATTACTCCTAATACTTTTATGGTAAAAGTTTGGAAGCTTTTTATACTTTACAAAGTAATCTGTCTGGGATTAGAACTACTTTAAAGCTCATCCCCTATCATACGGATTGAATTCGAATATAAATTGTGGAAAGTTTTCTTTGTAATCTTTACTAACGACTTTAGTTAAAATCATACGATATGATTTTCAAAAAAAGATATATAGTATTTTTATACTGTTTATTGGAAACATATCATACAAAGTATGAACTGATTGCTTATAAGTGTGCTATAAAGTTTTAAACTTGTTTTTATGTGTTTGTTTTTAGACGATCAATGTTATATTGTATAATTTTTATTACAAATGATTTCCTTAACACTGTCCAAGAATATTATGAGTGATTGAAAAACTAGAAGATTTTAAAATAACACTATTTCAATTACGAATGAAAAAAAACTTCGTTCAAAATATCAAATATGGGAACTTTGTGTTTAAATATTTTCTAGAATAGTAGTCTATCTCTACCTACTGTACCTAGTATTATCTCATTAACATGAGATAAAGATAAATAAAATCAGTTGTGAAGTAAGTACTATACAGGTATTGTATGGATGGTATAGTATTTTGTAGTCAATATTAATGGTGAGCCTGTAGCGAATGCTCATGAAATATTGAGGAGGGCTTACCGCCGAACATTCCGAGTCCCTGTCCCGACTATTCCAAATATTTCCATATTGTATCCGCTACCACCCTCATCCCCCTCTATGTGGCGAAGAACAAACAACTCAGAAACCAACTTATCAGCGTGAAAGTAAGTTTATGACTCGTGTACAAAAACGACATAGATTCAGTTAAATACCCTGTAGCAGCATACCTGGGTACTGCAAATTTATATTTTTTTATGAATTATTTGAAACGATGGAGACTAAGCGTGTTCATAAGGTTTAGACATATACGAAGACGAAAAAACATGAATGTTAATTTTATAAATATGGATGTTATACCGATTTACGTATATTTATTTAGAATAACGTGGGAAATTTGTAAGTATATTTGCTACCATGAGATATATTAAAACTGGAATTTTATATATAATCAGTAGAAAATAGCTAAAAAACTTAAATTAGTTTGTTTATCCTCCAAAATAATGTTGTGGACTAAGTAAGTACGTTTACCTAGTCCATAAGATTAGAACAGGAGCTCCAAAAGACAATGTCGTACTTCTAGAATTCCTAAAAGAATGAGCAATGTTGTTGGTCTTGGGTCCAACCTCTTGACTTTTTCATGATGACTACGATAATTTGCTCTATTTCATTTTATTTTCATTAGAAATTTTCCAAAGTTGAATACAAATAATTTAAAAATACCAATTTATTCATATTAAACTAGCTGACCCGGCGAACTTCGTAATGCCTAACAGAAAATACATGTTAACTATAAGATTGGTCATGTTCTGAAGTCAAATAGCATTGCGGCTTCGTTATTAAGCTTCAAATATTCAACAGCTGATTATTATAATAAACCTAATATGTATAAAAATTGTAATTATTTTATTTGGCAAACATCTAAACACCTGACTTTTAATCATACAGAAAATAAAAAGAATATAAATACAGTACATAATTCCCAAAAGCCGTAACCTATTATCGTGGCGAATAATGCTGTTCATTTTATACAGCACATATTTACTTCATAGTTTTACATTAATGAATGATTCATATGGCATTGGATAGTAAAGCATATTGCTAACGGAGAGTAAACCAACAGCTGTTTTAAGAAATCAAATGTTTTGATTTTAGCAAATTTGTAAACAAACTTATTCCCCATAAGGTTAACATTAGAAATTTAAAACGCTATATAATGGAAACTAATTGAATTTATGGAAACTGAATATGCCTAAAGCATGACCGGAGTAGATAGGAATCCAAAAATTCAAAGTTCATTAAAATCGGTCCAGCCGTTCTCGAGTTATAATGCGTGTAACTAACACGACTTTGTTTTATATATTTAGATAACATGCTGTAGAACCTTAAAGTTGCTTACAATTTGATGAATTGTTCATAATAAACAGCCAAAAGTAACTAATTTCAGCGATTTAAATGCCAATGTTGAGCTAGACGACATATGAGCGAAGGGTGTTTTCACCACGATATCTATGGAGATGTACATCTGGGCGAAAAACAACCTGACATAACCCTCAACAGTGTGGTGTTAGGCTGGTTATTGATACGTTTATACTTACTTAATGACATTTTACCATAGAATACGTAACTTAACTCCGCAGAATATTGCATTTTGGTAGACTGTCTGAATCATTCTTGTGATCGCCTTCTAGCAATTTAATGTTTTTTTCTGTAACTATGATAGTTTTATTAAATGAGATTAGATTTAGTAATAATATATCAATGAGTCAAAAATATGAGAAAAATTGGGATTGGTCTACATGGTTCTCTGATTAACCAGGCATTTGGCGTATATGTTTTCCTTTTCGCCTGTATAAACTCATACATCAAAACTGTTTGTGCCTGTGTCTTTTGTTATTGTCACACAAGACAATTCTTAAGGAAGTTTATGTCAATATTCTTGTGTTATTGTAATGATAGATTGAAAAGGTTTCTATGAAAACGTATTGAAAACGTTTTATAGTAGTGTATCAGTCAAGAGCATTACGCATTAAGGCTATGTAACTTTACACTTATATGTTTGGAAAAAATGTATACATTTTTTATACATATACATAATCATACATTTATACATTCATAATCATTTAAGGCAACAATCCACTCTGGTGGGGTTTTAATGCAAATGTGAGAACTGTTGCGAAGAGTGGTATGGATTTTTATGACACATTTAGCAGCATTTTTGTTTACTGACAGAGACCATCTAGCACATTTGTACCTTATACGCGTAGTCAGGAGTCTAACAATGGTCTTATCATCGTCGCGATACCCTTTTTTCTCCCACATAGTACTTTCATACATACATACTTTCTCCATAGAGAAAGTATCATTTTCGAAAAAAAAATTTAAATTGAGTTACGAGCGGATATATCGGTTTTTGGGTCCCATGAATCCACAAGGGTGGGTTTTGCCGTGATGTCTGTCTGTCCGTGTGTGTGTGTCCGTTTATGTCTGGATGTTTACAGAGCTATAGCCTACCCCGTTAGTCCGATTTAGATAAAACTTTGTATGTATGTATAAACGTATCTCCAAGTGCTTTTTTCATTTTATTGACTTTTTAATATTGGGATTATTTCACCCCTAAAACCCTTAAAAAGCGTGAAACATCCAAATTTCTTTAAAAATGGCTTTAACGATTTCGCTTAAAATTTAGTTGGTCATACTGCATAGAGTATGCCATTAAAACAAGCTTAAAAACTAAAGAAATTAGTATATTGAATTATGTGTCTATGACTAACGGTTCCAGAGAAAAATTAAATTTACCGACCATGGTACCGCAGTATATTGTCTGAGAGCGCCAAATGTTGGAGTCTATGGTGAATATTACAATAACAATTTCTTCCTTATTTCATTTTTCGTTTCCATAAAACTTGGTATGCTGCGAAAGATAGAATCACCCAGCAAAACCCACTCAAACATCTTGGTATAACCTGGGGCAGTTGTTCTCGATAAAATGTTAACAAATAATTTAACATTGCTTCTCTTGTTGGTATTGTCAATTATTGTATGATTATTTTTAAATAACAAATTATTAAATGATTTTGATAAAATTTAAAGAATATGATAGTTTTGTTAAAGATTGTAGGGAGAAAGTATAAATGTAGGTCCATTGGTACCGTTTATTTGTTTAAATTAAAGGGGAATGTGTTCAGAAAAGTACCTTCTTAAACCACTATAGTTTAAAATCAGCTGATTTGTTGAGAGCCGGAGACATAGTGTGCTGGTAGTACAGTATATGTAACACCAGGTGGCAGTGGACATTCATTGTCAGGTGGGAGCTCAGCTGTCAGCGCTGTAGTCCGGATGGACGAAGATTGATGTTGTACAAGCACAAGCGCAGGCGACACGAGTTTATATTTAATCAACAGAGATAGTGCACAACATCCCATCACGGGTTTACAATAAATCTATGCACTGTCACGTACCAGTTATGAATTCAATGTTTGGATAAATAATATTTAAAGCGTTTAAATTCTGTGTCTTAAATGTCTAACTGCTATTTTGGAACAACTCACAGAACTTAGTAACGATTTTTTGAAATCACACTTCATAACATAATTAATTGTTTTTAAATCATATTTACAAAGAAAATGGTTTTTTCTGTTTTAAAATTCTTGGAACATTCTGAAATTACTTCATTATTTTTATTACTTAAGTGGGCCTATTGAATTTAACCACATTTTTCCATCAGTAGTAAAATATTAAATGCATATAAATTAAAATGATAAAATGGCTTCTAAATAAGGAAATTATGTTCACCGGTTTGGATTATAAATAAGTTGAAGCCAATGTGTTCAATAAATGTGTTCGAAGGACGCTAAACATTATTCACAATACTAAAGATATATATTTTTAGTAAAGATAATGTTGGAGAAATAATCGGAACAATATGTTACTGTTGTCTTCTAAACGAATGACTTTTAATAATGTCTAAGTAACTTTTAGTTCGTTGTTTGTCAGTTCTTGCCAACCCTTCATATTTGGAGACAATGTTCTCCTCCAGAGAAACTTTCTCTTAGAACTGAAGTGACTTATGGCACACTCTTTAAAAATTTACTTTATCATTGTTAGGAAACTAGTTCGTATCTACATATAGAGTAGAAAAACCTGTCGTATCTGAAAATTTGTAAAATCAATGTAAAGCCAGGTTATAAAAATAATCATACCATATATTAACAATATATGCACGCCATAGTTGCACATTCAAGCTGAACTGAGAACTTTATCAAAGTATATTTAGTATTAGTTATTATTATTGGTAGTTGTATTACATTATCAAGTAGTCGTACATGGGGGACCTTCTAAACATTTATACAAAAAATACAGTATTTAATGTAAAAATAATTTATTTTTATTAACAAAATCAGTATGAAACAATATAAAATAGCTAATCATAAACCAATAATTAGGTATATTACAAGTATCACAGTTATCCCGAAATATTGGTGACTTTGTCAACCTAAAATGAAATGTAAAACAATGGTCTAAATCTATAGTGATTATGCTTTAAAATTTTGAATTATAACAATAGTAATTATTTTTGCTTTGAGCAACTCATAACACTTCGATTCTCGTCAACCCTGAACAGTTGTTTACTCAGTAACTACATTTTAAGACCAACCTTATTTAACGTTAGGTCAGAGTATTTCCATATTTGCTAGAATTTACCTCCCACTAGGAAATTATGTCATATAAAAATTATTAACACTATAAAACAATCAGTCATATATTATTTTTTATATTTAAATTTGACTGGACAAAAATTTCTTTACTGGCAGGCAAACTCTTTGATGATTTCTGCCCGGATAGTGTATTTACAAAAGTAGAAACATTTATCACTATATCTAATACAATTTAAAAAAAAGGCACATCAAGATTTTTACACCATAAAATAGTCTCCCGCACATTATTTAACACGAAACAAACATGCTTTAAAAAACACATAAAACAAAGTCCATGACGGTAACGAATAGTAAATTTAACAAACAAAATTCACTTCTCAGTAAAGAATTATAAACAAATACAATTTATTTTTCAGATATGACATAGAATGATATAGAAACCAATGCTCAATTTGAACATTGATGTGTGTCTCTTGAAGATAATATGAACAATTTCCTGCCACATGGAAGTGACAAACATCTCTCAAAACCCTAGGAGTTACCATAGTTAACTCATCTTGACAATATACCATTTAGATAAACAGCTGAGGAGAAAGAGAAAGAGGAAGTAGATGGGGTTGTTACACACGAACTGTGAAGTCTAGCTAGGAGCTTTTTTCTCTTCTCAAATATATTTCAGCTACCTTTTGGAACTTCACGACTTGATGGTGTGAAAGAAGAATTTCTCTTTGTTTGATCTCCGTTTCTGAAATGACATGGTGGAGAAATAAAAGTGATGAACGATGCATTCTTACATACGAACCATACATAGAATTATACAGGGTTTTCTTGTAAATTGTGACTTATACAACTGATAAGCGATTTTTATTTCAAAGTATACAAAAGCTTAGTAAGTTGTTGTACCCTATTTATCATGACATATTGAACAAGACAAGTGAACATTCGCACTGAAATATCTTATTTCTATAGTAGTTTTATATTTCATTTGCTTCTTATTTACGTCAGGGGCATTTTAATTCGGTAAAGTAGTAGTATCCCAATAAAACATTTTGGAAATACGGTACTAACCCAAATGGGCATTCCAGGAATTGAACCCGTAACCTCTTGCACCAAAGTCTAAGACGCTAATAACTAGGCTAACAAGACACACAAGTCTTCTTCTACAGTAGCAGTAGTGGCTTTGGCTTCAGTACATGAGGTCGCGTACGTCCCACGATACACATTTGGGGTTGGACAACTTTCTCAAATAAGCCTTTTGTACTATCTCGAGTAATACAATCCCTCTGAACATTCAAACAAGTGGATAACATTTACAACCATACCGAGACGTAAATCAGTCCCCATTGTAGGCTTATTTACGTCAAATTTCACCGTATAATTAATTGAAGAACAACAATGTTTGCATTAAACGACATATTCAATTTAAATTGCTTTTTACAGTTCCAACTTCTCATCCTAGGACTGTCTAGGCCATCACCTGGAACTAATTCACACATCACTTCAGGCTGGACTCAGTGGGTTGTGACATTACTCATAGCGAAAGACCATTGGTGATTGGCGGGATTTTATCCTGGGACCTTGGGTGCCAAAGTCTATTCTAAGATCAACGGTCTCCCCAATTTATATTGTAATGCCATAACTAAACAATAAACGTGAAGGGATATATTTCCTCACCAGCTGCCAGAGAGGAGAGTGAGCTGGCCAGACTTCCTGAGCCTTCCTCCGTGTATATCCTGAGGTCGTCGAACGGCAGCACGGTGTGCTCGGGTGTGCTCTCGTACTGGCGCACCGCCTCTAAGGGAGGGAGCTCCACCACTGCGGACAAACGTAAACCCATTAATAGGTTACACAGAAATACATAACTAAACTTAAACAGGTTTTAAACAGGTGGTAAATGTTTAAATAGTTATATCCTTTGTCATATTCTAGCTATTCCTAGTTTTTTTTCAAAATTTTCTATATCTCCAACTCGTACAGAAATACTTGAAAGTCTGAACACAGCACTTTGTATTTTGGGACTCCAATGTTAATATTATGGAGAATAAGAAAACTTCACTTATTAACCTATACTTTTGGATGGAGCTTGGTATTTTGCCTCATGTAGTTGAGATCCATCCAATCATGCTTAAAATCATAGTGTGCATGTTTCTCAAGGCAGCTAACATGCATACTCTTTTCCAATGTTAATCATATAGAGAATAGGCAAACCTCTTTATTTATGGACAGATGTTGATGAAACTTGATATATTATGATCCAAAAAAATTGTTTATGGTAAAAATGACTATTTTGAGTTTTCCTCACAGCAGCGAACCTGTATACTCTTTACCATGTTAATGTTATGTAGAATAGGCTAATTCTCTTATTTATCAACAGATAGATATTGATAAAACTTCTCATATATCTTCAACTAATCAAAGTCAAATTATTTATAATAAAAATGCAATACTTTAGTATTCCTTATGGCAGTAAACCTGTTTACACCTTTCCTTTATAATTCCGTATGGGAAATTTTCTACAGAAAGTTGTGAGATTTTGGCTTGACGTAAAATTATGGGAGAGGACTCAACAGTCATAACCCTTTGAATGCCAGCGTCCAATATAACGCACGTTGTTTTATGCAATTTTCGATTTTTATTGATTTGAAATAGTCTAGACGGTAACTGTCTATATAAGACGAGTCATCCGGTGATATCAATAGAGAGTGCTTTAGGCATGAATCGACCTCCACCGGCCGGATGTCCAACTTATGGCGGGATGGATCACAGAAGAGCCAGCAGCTCACGGAGTTCACTGCGCAAGAGAGTGAGGAGATCGACCGATGACGATGCTACAACCAACTACGGGATACGTATACAGTAAAACGAGGACTGCGTGGTTTCTATGCCCTATGTTACCAGAAGGGGAAAGAGAGACGATGCTCGCTGAGATACGTCGTGATGTAAAGGAGCAGTCCTCTTTCTCCGTAACCTTTTCGTACTCGTTCATATCTTCTATACGCCCCGAATTGTGCAAATTCACGACAATGCTGGATCTATTCACCTCTACCCGTGGTTACTGTCACCTTTACTGTCACCCTTTTACTGCCAGTAGCGAATACCAGGAAGATCGGACGATAAGATGAAGCGAGCAATAGCTTCAGTATGTACTGCGGACATCGATAAGAAGACACTACACAAGGCCTCCTACGACTGTATCTGGTTGTCCACCGGTAGACGAGTGGTTCGACTCCTGGACACCGGAACTGCCGACAGCCCGGGCGATGTAGCACGACTATTGGCGTTTCGTTCTGATGTTCCGGCGATTACAGGCCACGGAATGGGCGTCGGCGACAAAGAACGAGGAGGATGCTCACCATAGCCGCGACCGCCGCAAGGGGCGGGGGTTTCAGTTTTCCCCAAACCGCCACGGATTGAAGTACGTCCTCTAGGACACCGCCGCTTTGTTCGAACTGTTGAGACGGGCGGACCGCGACGCAGTGCTACCAGGCTACCACGTAGCATTTCAACGAGCCTCGGACAGTGGGCAGCAACGTTATTTCGCCTGCTCGTCGAATTTCGGCTAAAGTGTGCAAATGGATGACGTAGCCTCCAGGTCCTTTGTCTCTGACCATGTTGAAACGAAGCGGTGAAATGAAGAGAAAAAAGGCAAAGAAGAACGTGAAGAAAATCAAAACAGAAAACATTTCGTCACGTAACGCCGCTAACATCGTCAACTCGATAAATCCATACGGGTACGTAGTGGTCGAGCCGGGAGCCCGCGAGCCGTTGGTCACGTGCTCCGAGGACGGCACAGGTGGGTTCGTATTTAGAATATTGACGGTGGGACGGTGTACTACGAGACCGGAGAGACGTAGTGGGAGAAAAAGTAGAGGAAAATAACCGCTACCGTAGATAAACACGCGCGAGCCTGGGAATTGGGATGCAAGTTCATGAACCGTGCAACGTTCAGAAGCAACCGCAAGTTCTCCAACGATTCACTGCTGTGCGAATTGAAAAGAAGCGGTGGGACGGTGATACTGCCGGACGAGGCGTTCACCACCAAAAAATGCTACCGTTGTTCGGGCGGCTCAGATGTAATCGTGAGTCCTTCACCGCACCATTACGTACACTGCCCAGTGTGTCGTCGCGGAGCGAACAGGGACCGCAACGAAGCCGCTAACATATTGCTGAAAGCAACCGGCAGGTGGATACACGAAAACAACGGTCAGTTGCCTCTTCCGACGGTCGGGTCATCGTCGGGAGTTGTATCCCCGAGAAAGTCTGTCTGGCATTCAAAGGGTTAAAAAAATAACATAAAAATATTTTTATCATACTATTTGGAAAGCAGCCGTTTCCAGTTCTCTAAATAGTGGCAAAATCATCGTTTTCGGGTAACTTGAAATAGGGAACATAAGAAAATGGATTCTTTTGGTTCGCTTACCTCAAAATTTGTTATGACACCGTTTGTTTTTAACCAGTATATTTATTTACAATCTGCCACATAATATTATTTGACGTATATTTTTAATATATGCACGATATTTTAAAAACCTAAAATATCGTACCTAAATATTAAAAGATAACCTAAAATATCGTGTAAGGATGAAAACAGAGTTGTGAACAATGATGGTGACTTAGTTAAACTCAAATTATGTGTCTAATTTTGTCACGATTACAAATTTATTGCTACAGTATGATGAAAATAGTTGTTCATCACTCTGAGCGAATTTTTTTTTACTTAATCGCATCTGGGTTACCAGAAGTTTCAAGTAAACCCGAAGCAGTTTCGGACAAGGGGTATGGACAGGAAGGAAAATAATAATACGGCAATAAATAATAATATAAATATAATAATAATAAATAATAATAATCATTAAATTGAAAAATAAATGCAGTTTGTGACGCATAAACTGTCTGACATTTTGATAAAAAACAATTTTTTGTACAAATATTTTTATTTAGAGGATAATTTCCTGAAAGCTTCGTTTTGAATAAAGAATACAAAACAATGTTTTCATTTCTTAATCAAGAAAATTTAAATTGTATTGTTAATTTTCTCGAGTACATTGTAAATAGCATCTATAGCTATACAAATATTGTTTAAAAACTGCTAAAAAAACTGAAAAATTAACTCAAACTGAAAATAAACTGATATTTTTATAGAAAAACAAGTTGTTATTTCGGGTTTTCATTTCGGTATAAAATGTAACATATTTAGTTAAAGTTTTACATTTTCCTTTGACAAACCAAGGAATTGGTTACTAAATAGATGCAATAACTTTTCTAAAATTTATATTTGAAAAATGCTATTTAACAGTTGATCATGACGTTAACTTGTATATCTAAAAAAATTTAGATTTCATTTATATCAAACCAAATCCCTCAACGTTTACACTTTGGCAGGGTTATTAACTGTTTGGATATTCTTTATTTTCTACATGGTAAAGTACAATTTACAAATATATATTATCCTGAAAAAGTAAAAATCTAAAGCTAAAAAAAGGTTTCCATTAAAAAAAATAATACCGAAATAAAAGACGATACAATGCATCATTTTAATTTTATTGGCTAATTTCAGTGAAACAAATTTACTTTCCCCCACTTATTCAATATCACACGGGGAAAATATTGGTTTCGTAAACATTTTATAATTCGAGTTTTCTCAGGATGTATCCGTTTTTTGGTCCCTTGAAACCAAAAGGTTGTTAGTGCTATTTAAATAAAATTTAACACGTACAATTTATATACCCACTGTATTTAGATATAGGCTATTTCTTTAATATTTTGAATTTTTTATTTCTAGGAGTAGTTCATCCGTAAAAATCAAAATTTCTTGGAAACAATTCGAACGATACGGTTAAAATTTCGTGGTTTATAGTGCATGGGGGCTTGAAAAATATTGGACCAGTCTCATATCTAAAAGAAGTAAGATTCTAACGTTTTTTAGTTTTAAATGTATAAATCATATTTTTTATTGAACGACGAATAAATGGTTTGTCAATAATTATAGAAATAAACCAAAATTACTAAAAAATTGTAATTTTAGATCTACGACTTAACATTCCAGAAAAAAATTACAACGAACTGTTAGCGGTATATTCAGTACGTTGTCTAAGAACACTCAATGCTACTGTTATGGAGATTTTTTAATGTTAATAGAAAAATATATATTTATATTCATAGATACTTGAAGATGAGAAATACATCCCCGAAACACATCGTGTTTTAATAAAATATAATTATGAAAGGGTACTTTTAATATGTGTTTTTCTTCAAATATTACTAAAATTAAATGTTGTGCGTACTTTTGTATACCGGGTGTCTCACGTAAAGTGAACCAATAGCTATATTTTATACTATTGCATATGTCATCAAACTTCTTACAGGGGACTCCCCTTTATTTTTTAGAGGATTTTAAAATTAGTTTTTACTCTTTATGATATTTGCGTAAATGTAACCGTTTGTGATATACGGCCCAAAAACATTTTCCGTTTCAAACCATTATCACCTAAAGTGAACCAATAGCTAACTTTTATACTGTAAATATGACAGCAAACTTTTTATGGGGGACTCCCCTTTATTTTTTAGAGGATTTAGAAATTAATTTTGAATCTGAAAAATATGGCCGCCATTTTCCAATATGGCAGGCAACTAGAAAATTTCTTACACCCTATATTTAATGGGACTTTTAAGTAAAAGAGCTAATTAAGACGTTTTTACTTTTGATAATTTTGGCCTAAATGTAACCGTTTGCGAGATACTGTTAATAATCTTCATAAAAATTACGGATTATCAGATTTGCTTGCAATAAACACATAGTGAAAAACAGCTGATGAATAATGCAACATATTTTTTTAATTTAACAGCCCTTAAAATATTCAAGTTGTCGGCCATATTTGAAAATGGCGGCCATATTTTTCTGATTCAAATGAAATTTTAAAATTCTCAAAAAATAATAGGAAGTTCTCCATAAGAGGTTTGCTGTCATATGCATAGTATAAAATGTAGCTATCGGTTCAATTTAGATGAGATACCCTATTTAAGCATATATATGTGTCACCATGATAACGGACGCAATTATTGTGTAATTATCATACAATTTTGTAGGGTTATTCCTTTCTGTAATATCTTGAAAGGAATACTTTCTGTAATATCTTGGATGAGTTCGTTGGGCAACGCAATCGGACTACATTAACTACACTTTTGGGGGGATTTTGTGCCTCAAAAATGGGCGTTTAAATTTCTTTATGTATTTTTTTATTTTTACCATTGTATTTCGCCTAAAAACAAACAATTTAGTATTTTGAATCATGACTCCTGGTCAATCGGTTAGTTAGATATTCAAAATGGTAAACACGTACGTTGTCTAATGTTAATCTCTTTGAGGATAACTAAAATCAATAACTCACTTATTTACTTAAATATTCTTTCAAATTATTATGCAAGTCCATATAGTTAAGTTTTACCAATAAATCCATAAAACCCCTAATGTAATGTTTCTTATGGCAGCAAACCTACGTACTCACAGCCCACATAATTCGTATGAAGAATAGATAAATTGGTATAACTCGCTTAATCGACATAATTTCAAAAGATTTGGTATGTGTTTTTAAGTTCTATGAAATTCGCTTTAATCATGCCAGCGTGCTGCGTGCGATCTCGTTTGTATTTACAATGGCGTGATACGCCATTGAACTATTTCCAACTACGTATTTATGATACAGTAAAAGGTAAAATGCAATTCTAAGTAAAACATTTTACCAACATTAATTTATGACGGTTTCAACTCAACTTATGTCAGACCAATTATGGATGTTGTTGCAAAGTTTAGTTTTGGATATCCATTTAATATTTCATCTTCTTAAAATATAATGGATATTAAAACAGATTGTTAAAAATAAATATAGCTCCATAAAGCCGTATTTATGTGTAGGGATTGATAGAATAAATAATCTAAAAGTTAGTTGGGGAAATTATTGCTGTGTCATTTACTATGGGTTTTTTAGAAAACTTCAATGTTTTAAATGAGATCATAGGGTTTACTTTACATTTTATTCTACCAATACGTTTACTAACGAACCAAAGAAATGTATATTTTGTTGCATTTGTTTTATTTTTATTTTCTTTAAAGTGACCTAAAATTTTGTGTAAACTACTACCTTTACATATAAGGAAATGTTGCATAGTAAAATAACATAATTTTTGACACTTTTTGTACACAAAAAATAGTAAAATGAATATTATGTCTTTTACATGGATTACTTAATTTGGGTTTAATGGTTGCTCCAAAAAGGTGTACTCCGTAGGTTTACTACTGAGGCTCCACATGAAAACCCTCTACGATAAGTTAGTTCTATCATCGTCCGCTAGAGCGCTGCCATCCTTTAGATTGCGTTACCACCTGAAGACGTAACCCTCAACAACACTGTCACGTGACACATATGATGGTGTGTATGTATATAGTACTCACTAGTAATAGTTTGGTTCCCATCACCGACCACCGCTCCCTTGAGTGTGGTCCGGTTGAACGCCGTCATGTCGTCCTCGCCTCCGCCCTCGTCGTTGTAGCTGATGATGTTCTCCCGGATGTCATCCTCAGGTCGTGTCTTCTTGACCGGCTCCTCCCTCCGCCGGTTGTACATCACCAGCGCAAGCACGACCACTATGAACCATTATGATGTGTCATTTAATGGAACACATCTGGGAAATATCTTCAAAAATGTATGTTATGCAAATAATATTTTTTATGTTCTTAAATTTATTTTTATATTACTATGTATAAAAGTATTTACACGTATAAGCTGAACTTAATTACATTTTATACCTGTTATATTTTTGTAAACTACAATTCAAAATGATTCAATCAAATAAAAATGTAATCGTTTTACGTACGTATTCAATATAAAACATGTGTCTTTATGTCGGATTTAATAATCTGACTCAACGTTTGAAAGGTTACTGATAAGTTAATCTTGGGAAAAAACTCTTTGGCTAGTATTTATATAACTTGTAATTCACTGTGGCAAAATATTTACACAAAAACTGATAATCTAAATAAAAACAGGTTTATATACGTTTATCACAAATCTTGTTCTTTGGTAGCATTTTTTAATTTAGTCAAGAATGTGCGTAACTTTTAGATTATTGGATAGTTTTAGACTTCAATTATAAATAGATGGATCATACACTGAATGGGTGTGTTAGTTTTTAAACTTAGTTCCTAAATCATGAACTTGAAAACAATTTTACACCACACTTAAGACATAATCCAATTGCAAAAGTGAAAAAATTCACACTTCCTTTGATGTCTATCTTTACTAAACGCCAAGAAGCTTTGACTTCATGTTTTTATTATATATTTTTTAATGCTCCTCAGCCATTAACATAGAAATTTGGCTTTGAATCTGAATATGGGTTTATGTGATAACAGCGAGCCTTCAATGTCACAGCGATTCTTAGAAAATTAAATGTTAGCCAAAACGTTTTTAGAACTCTTCTCAACATATTAACGTGTTTATTTACAGGCTATTTACAGAAAGCCTGTTGCGGAAATTTCTAAAAAAAATCTAAAAGTATGTCTAAATATTCATAAGAGAAGCGTCTGAATGATTTCGACCCTTCCTCTGTACACAGTTACAGTGAAGTCACAGGTTTTAGTCCCAGTGTTGTGACAACAGTACCATCACTGTCATTTCACCTCGTGTAATGTGACACATAAGTCACTGGTTTGATGCACATGTTGTAACGAGAGCCATTTCTTCCATTGTTAAACTCAGTGCTAGGGTCTTTCATAGGGACCCTTTGTGCAGGTAATGTTAACTGCAGGAATAATCTAATAACCATCTACTCTTTGATTGTATAGGGTTGGCAGGTATGAGGTCCTAAACTCCAGGCAATTTAGAAATAGGTAGCTTCTTGCCTTGTGACGAGCTTGTCAACAGGTTGTTGCAGTTTTCCAGGTCTCTTCATTTGGAAGATTCCAAGTCGTCTAAGAGAGAGAATCTTAAGAGTCTGCATCAGTGGTAGCCGTCTTGAATTTTAGTCCCATTAGAGCAATGTTAAATTCTGGCGGAACATACATTCACTTTAGCGTCTGTAGTGGCGTTAATTATCAAGTATCAAACTTTGGAAGTACATTGATGAGATGTGGCTCAAGGGCATGACCTTTTAATATGTTCAAAAATTTAACTTGATATAAAAACAAAAATCCAGGAATATTTTACAAAATAAATCATTATTATTTTTTTATTGAGAGCGAAAATAAGAGGTTCTGTGGTGCCCTGGAGGACTGTAATACCTTTAATTTGACACCTCTTCCGTTAATTTATGACAATAGGTCAAGGAGATATAGGCACCAGAATTTAACATTAATCTTACGGGACTAAAATCCAAGATGGCTACCACTGATGCAGACTCTTAAGGTCGCTGTGACGGTTGAAGTGCTTTCTATCAGCGCTAATATGTCCCTTCCAATGAATGAATGTCTCAGTGCTACGATTACGAGTACTGACCCACTATGACAAGTAGGCAGCCGATGATGGTGAGCAAGGCGCCCAGACCCAGCTTGATGGTCTGCGGCTCTTGCATCATCTCGCAGTTGTCACCCCAGTAGCCCTCCAGGCAGACGCAGCGGTAGCGGGACCGAGGCTCCTGGTTGATGCAGACGCCGCCGTTGTGGCAGGGAGACTCTAGGCACTCGTTGCGGTCCACGCAAGTCTTACCGTCCGCGGAGATGCTGCGTCCTTCTCCACACCTGTCCGCATACCGCCATTAGAATAATGTATTTACGTTTACTATTTTTTATTTTTGTAATACTTATTTAAATTTAATTCTCTAAGTAATGCACACAGATCGTCTAAATATTTAGTTTTTAATGTTATTTAGGTAGTTATCTTTCATATTCAGTAATACAGGATACAAATTTTACCACCATTACTTGATGCATTATTCTACTTTGGAGAGGCTAAAAAATAGCCATATGTCAAGATTGAACAGAAAGAGAATAGTACATGCATAATGTAAAGAAGAAAAATTAATGTAAATATAAATAGAAAATAAATGCAGAACCGTGCTGATGGAATCGTACACGAGTAGAAAATGAGCCTAAAAATTCGGTATGGATCTATTTATAAGTAATTATATAAGTAAAGGTTTTAGTTTAACTAGCACAATAGATTGAATAAAAGTTGACTACAAATATTCCCTGAAACATTCAATAACATCCATTTCAATTTGCAATATCGAACGTGAAAAGCGCGGGGCTTTGGTCTTAAAGGTCTCTGATTAATATCCCGTTAATCGACAATAGGTCGTCTACATAGGCCTAATAATGCCTCAACTTACTGGGTCTTTTGTTTGAAATAACGTGTACACTGTTCCGTGCTATAGCTTCAACCATACTGGTATGAGGATCCGGGCCTTAGTAGAGAACAAATACAGAATATGATTTAAATTAGATAAAAAATCTCAGCCAATCCAAACTACTTATGCATATTTGGAATGACCGATCGGTTGTAAGGGATACTAACGAGCACTCGTAGTCGTTCCAGAGGTCGACGCAGGAGAAGGGCTCCTTGCAGGCAGCGGTGGCACAAGCGTTGCTGGAGGGACAGCCGCGGCCCAGGTGGCGTGCCATGGTGGCTTGGCCCCACTGGGTGCCGTTCACCGACGGCGGCAGTGGCAGGTAGAATCCGTTTAGCCTGATGTCGTCTATGCAGCCTGCAACACGACGAACACTACCGTCAGTAAAATGGAGGAACTATAGAAATGTATTAAATTGCAGTTTTTTATTACAATAACTTTATCTCAAGGTTTATACATAACTAGCGTAACCAAGCGTGCGTTGCTGCATCTGATACAGAACACTTTTTTGCCCTCTGGGTCGGAGCCCTTTGGTAAACTAATTTTATTCAATTCTAATAGGCTAAATTAACTATGGTAACATTACACCACAGTAAATTTGTTTGTTTACATAGTAATATTTACATTTGAACAAATGACAGTTATGAAAAGACTTTTCAAATTATTTATAATATAGCTGGTAATTATTTAGCCTGGATAATTAAACACTCATACGTGCGCCCACACGCGCATACACACACACACACACACACACACAATCAAATATTCGTTAATAATACACAATTTCAACCTTGTGTACATTTCAGATAGCGGAGGAAAAATAAAAAAATACAACAGCTGATTAGTGTAATAAATGTTATGTGTATACAAATTATTGTAATAATTATGTTTTATTTACAACATATAAACATAGGATTTTTAATCACAATACATAATCCCTAAATTCCTAAACTAAAAACTGTACTGTAAAAACTTTTTATTTTGTACAGTACATCTTTACTCTATAGTTTCACGTCAGAGAATTATTCAGACGGCATTGTTTACATTTGAACATATGACAGTTTGAATAATCTTCAAACCACAGTTGTTACCTTTTCTAACACTAAATTTATAAAATCTGCATCATTTTATGCCCTCTGGGGTGGAGCCCTTTGGACGCATCAAACTTTAGCAGAAACCGTTCTCAAATCAAACTTGTCTGAAACTTTCTTTACAATCTTTTGAGCGAGCTCGGAGTCTATAAACAACATACATACATACAAACATATGAATATACATACTTCCTCTTTTATAATACATTGAGTCTACATTGAGTTTTGAAAGTGACACTCTCACCTTCAGTTTCAGTTTATAGATGAGTTACCGCCCGTTACATGATTTGACTAGATTAGATTATTGAAATGGTGACCGTACGAAAAGGTAGGTATTTTAAGCGAAGTATGAATGAGAAACGAGTGTAGGATGATTGTGGCGTGATCTTGAAGTCTTGTTACTGACTAAGGCCTACAATAGAGTCTTGATTATCCGAGTTATTGTGGCCGTAAAAACCTTGGTTGTATGTATTTTAAGTTTGCATCTGAATATGATAGTGTGAATTCCGGGACTATGAGACTATAAC
Organism: Nephotettix cincticeps; assembly: GCA_023375725.1. Lineage (NCBI taxonomy): Eukaryota > Metazoa > Arthropoda > Insecta > Hemiptera > Cicadellidae > Nephotettix > Nephotettix cincticeps. The sequence continues at coordinate 23,430,505 of CM041786.1, read as the reverse complement.
TAAATGTTTATTTAAATGGTAAAACAGGCTTCAGAGGCTATTTTTTATATAGAGTAGAATTTTCAGGATCCAATAATATTCGCGTAAGAAAGGATAATTCATCTAAAAATTATCACTAATCTACAAGAGAAGAAACAAGGAAAATTAAAAAAAATAGTAGTAATAAACTGTGTAAAGACGATGCATATAAAATATATTATACAACCAAATTTGTTTGTTTTCTAACAGCAGCTGATATTTTGCTCAAAACAGTAATAGATCAAGTTGGGAGTTACAAAGTTTTAAGGCTACAAATCGCTATTTATGAGCTCTATATACAAGGTGTCCATGATAAACGTTTCAGGACTTCGTTGAGTGATTGGGTACATTAAAAGGAAGAAAAAAGTTCCAATGGAGGTATGGCCTAAAACGCTTATTTTCTCAGATATTCGCCATTTTGTAATTTTTTCAAACATTTTCAAACGGATTATTTTCAAATTTTGTATGTGTTTTACACTAGTAAAACTAGCATGATCCAAGCTCAAAATTCAAAATGGCGGCCATTTAAAATTTAAAAGCTTTTTTATTTAATTAAACATTTTTTTATTTAAAATTTAAAAGTACAATGGCCGTGGTTTTGGATTTTAAGCTTGGATCATGCTAGTTATTTTTTAAATAATATTAGTTTACTAGTGTAAAACACATACCAAATTTGAAAATAATCCGTTAGAAAATGTTTGAAATAAAAAAATTGTGAAAAATACAAAAATATTATCTCAATATGCGAATATCTCAGAAAATAAGCGTTTTAGGCCATACCTCCATTGGAACTCTTTTCTTCCTTTAATATACCCAATCACTCACCGAAGTCCTGACACGTTTTCCATGGACACTCTGTGTATATGTTACGTCACTGTCTGGGGACCACCAACCTGTGTGAAAGTCAGCCAGCACCTCGAAGGTCCTCACCCCGGTGTGCTCCGCCTTGCCCCCAGCGTACACTCCCTCCTGCTTGTCTATCAGCAGCCACTGGGACCCCTTCATCACGAACGTCTCGTTGTGGCGTCGCCCCTCCCCTCCGTCCAACCTTAGCTCCGCCATACTGCCCCACCGCGCCACCTACCGATCAGTTATGTAATTTATGCTAGTTTGATGTTTATGCAGGGTTTTAAGATTGATTGAACAAAACAGATCTGACTTTGACTAATATAAAAGAATACTAACCCAGCATTGAATATTGACATTTTTGTTACATAATCCCGAGTCTTTCTCCATATAATGAATAAATAAAAGAATGACTGTTAAAGGTAGGTTGAAGTTTCCCATACTCTTAACCCCCAATAGTGGCATACCTAGAAAGCGCTACAGCATTAAACATGGGTTCAATGAGTTTTTAATTTTGTTAAATGCTAAATTTGTACCACACAGGAAAGATGTTCTACTATAGAGGTTAAATCTTTGTAAACATGCGTCCTCCTGCACTGTTTGTACAACCCAAGCTTTCTATTTGAACGTTTTTTAGAATAATTATATCTACTTTAGAAATAGATTAATATACTATCAGCTTATCTTTCCCATTACATAGCATGCTTCCTTCATCTCATTTAAAATGTGAAGTGACTAACCGTACGTCAAAAAGACGCCACTTATCGTTCCCGCTCAAGCTCCAGTTTCTTTATGCAGGTTAAGTGTAACCAAAGCTGTGTACGTAAATACTGATACTAGGGTTAGGATAGGTTAGTCTACAACGTTATTTGTATGGTTGTAAAATAAACCATCAACGATTCTGTCAAATGATGAACCTCTACTGTTCCTGTATACTAGTTTTTCTAGGAGTATAAACTGTTCCTGACCTGTTATGAAACTGGAATGTACTTTGACGTCATGTGCAACGGACGTGTGTGCTAATGGTGCCCGTCAGACGTGTGATATCCTCTGCCTATATTAAAATGTTGTATTGCCTGTATCGGTATTATTAGCGCATATGATTCTTCCTTTGCTTATTATATCTTTGCCAGAGACATTTGAATTCAGTGAATCAGTGATATCACGTAAATCGCTTTTTAGGAAAGCGATCCTAACCCAAAGAAGCATCCCGGGAGTCCAAGACGTTAACCACTATAGTAAACCGCACGAAGGTGGTCCTATGAGGTCCTGGACATTTGGTTCCCCTCTCAACCACTCTTGACCAGCAGCGTTGCCATTTTAATTTAGTCTACTAGCTGACGTAACCATATGCTATAATAGAATAGGGCGATTTGGCATCATCGCACTGACTCTCATCGGACTACTTTTGTGTGGTTTGCATTAGGCTAGCAAGACACCTGTATAAACCAATTCTTATTCTTTTCCAACAGGTAAAATGTTTCACATTTTTTAACTAAGAAAGTGATTAGAGTTGGTGATGCTCACAGAGACGACGTGCCATCTCCCATCAGCGACATCCACCCAGGACAGTTGCAGCCGCCTCTCTTCCACCGTGGACTTGTTGAGGTTGTACCGGAACTGGAGCTTCTTGTCGACCAGCTGAAAATAGCGTGGTTGTTATAGATATTATCTCCATATTATTAATCACTTCAACGTCCCTCTACACATCTTTAGGTGCCTTAAACCATATCAGTATACATTTTATTGTTACAACACTTATACTGTATGATTACTTTCGATGTAATGTTTACATATTTTCTATTTTAAAAGTATTTTAAAAATATTTATAGTTGGTGTTGGATAATATTTTATGTCCCAATAGAAATAACCAGAAGACTAATCAATTTATCTATTTAAGTGATTTAAAAGACGATTTAAAAAACGATTTAAAATAAATAATACATTTTTACTGAAGTACTACTGAGTTGACGGGGTGTTTAGTATATTATTACTTGGGATATTGTAATTTCGATGTAATTTATGGTATTTTAATTAATTTTAGGAACTTAGTAGTTATGGAACAAAATTTATATAAACAGCTTTTCAAAATTTGTTATGAAATAAAAATACTATTACACATTTCCTTAAATGGTAAGAACTGCATATTACAGATTAGATATCAAAGTAGATAACTATTCAATTGTATTTTTATTGACACATATAACGAATTTAATTGGAAATATATTCACTAAGGTTTTCAAGGAGATTAAATATAAAAAAAATTGATCCAAAGTCTATCGCGTTTTCATATGGTTTCAAGTTTTTTACGTTTAGGGGAATTAGTGATCTTAGTATTAAGTGTTTTACAAGGACATATCTAAGCTCTGAGGTGCTGGGGGGTGTTAGTAATTTTGTAAGATGCAAAAAGTGTAACGGAAGTGACGTTATGTTTTTATGAGAACTGTTGTTAATAGAAACTGAAAACGTTTCCATCTATATTATTTACCACATAGAAATAAATTCGAATTTTAACATTCACTTATGGGTTTTTATATCACCGGGCCGGATTTCATTTTCTTACTTATAATATTAAATCTTATTGCATAAACTGACCTCCAGGATTGCGTAGACTCGTGCATGTTGATCACTGACCCGGAACAGCTCCCCGAAACTCTCCCTGGACCGGAATCTTAGCTGGATCTCGGTGTGGAAACGATCAGGGTCGAAGGAGAGAGCGAACTTGACGTAGCTCTGAGGCTGGAAGGTGGTGGGCACCGTGGCGTGGGTGCAGACCCGACCGCTGTATCCCGGCAGACACTCGCACTTGGCGTCAAGGCCTTGGGGGAAATCAGAAAACGTACACCGAGTCCGAGAAACTTAACTCTCTGATAATAGTCAAGCTTTCTATACAAAACATATTTCAGCTACCTGAAAGGAATTGGAGAAAGGAAAGTGATTAGGACGAGTAAGGTATAAGACCCAAAAAGTTGTTTTGAGTTCATGTTGGATGTGGAAGAAAAGTGGAAATTTTGTTAACTAAGTGAGAAGGGGTGTAGTAAGTATTTGAATTTCTAACGTATGCTTTATAGCAGTACACTTTTTTATAACAAATCTTTAGAGGGTACGAAGCAGTGATTCACAATGAGCCTATGAGTTTGATTAAAACAGGATGTTAAGACTCAAGTATGGCCTATCCCTCGAGGGAGGGGAGGTGCAGCAAGGAAGGAAACCTTTATGAAATATAACGGATTATATTTTATTTTAAAAATTACTTTATACAATCACAGTTGAAAAAGGTTCATAGAGTTTAGCTGAAACTTTACACAAAAATTTACCTGATAGGCTAGAAATGCAGCGACCGCGGTCCCAACAGCGCAATGATGAATCTTGCTTGATACAGGCGTCCTCCACCTGAGGACAACCTCCTACACTGTTCTTTGAGAAGCCGGGCTGTGCCAGATCGTACATCTGTATTTAATTAAAATTTATAATTATTTCCCTAAAAAAACAATTTTTGCAATATTAAAATTTGTGCTGAAAATCGTAAATGTTATTACAGAGTTATTGCTAAAATTACTGCAGAGTTTAGAAATGTTTTTGTTACGAATAAATGATTTTTATCAACCATGATCAATTCGGTAACTCAGGGATAAAGCACTGCCCAGTAAATGAAATACGTTGCTTGATATTTAATGAGCTAGCCTATATGACTCATGCACTACGGTACTTTAAGTGAAGAAAGCGAAGAGGACTTCAGCTGGTACAAAGCAGCTTCTTCGCCACGGCCGCGCCTCGGTGGCACATGGGCTCTGTAATCTAACATTAAAATTGCATTTTCTCGCTTATATATGGACGGATTTCCTTCAACAAAGTATCGTTCGATTTGAAATTAAAATTTCAACCCTTTTTATGTTTTGTAAAAATGTTATAAAGTTAATGATTTTGTTGTTATTTAAATGAAAAGATTTTCAACCACCGTCCTTTTTAAAACATAAAAGCAATTTAGATAATAATTTGAAAACATTAAACCTATACAGATGTGTGCAAAGTTTTATAGAATTTTTTTGTTTATTTTGTGAGTACTATCACCCATCGAAGTTTATCCCCGACTTTAAAGATCAACCTGTATAATTCACTACGCAGGAAACCATTCGTGATGGGCAGTTAAGGCTGAAAACCAAACAAAATATTACCTAAATACCAATTTACACACACCCCAAGCCTTACGTGTATTCATAGATTCCAGCATTCGTACCAATAGCATTTGGAATAAAAGTGCGAGTTGATGGTGTAGTAGGTAGCGTGACGGATTCGAAACATTAGTCACGATGGTCCTGTTTCAAATCCTGGAGTTACTTATCAGTTTTCATGAGTACTTTATTCCTAGTTCTGTGTGGACTAGCCAACATCTTAGCTTGATGTGTCTCACATTTTGGTTGATCAATATATGGATAAATGAGGCTCACACCCTATTATAAAAATTACACACATTCAAAGTTTGTTGCACATCCAACTATATAAGTGAATCTGTGTAATTATAGAGTAAGTATGTAAATGCTTTAAACAGTCAATTAATGTGAAACAAAAATCAAAGTAAATAGATCTTTAAAAAATAAACAAATCAGAGTGTATGTAATGATGTAGCGATTATGACCTGCAGCGGGTAGTTGACGTTGAGATGTTCGTGGAACGGTGGAATGGTGCCGTTGGCCTGGCAGCTCGAGTCGTCTATGTCAACCCTCGTGTCGTTCTCCACCTCAGAGATCTCTGCGGTTTTGCACAGATCAACCATGATTCGAACAAACTGCAATTCGAATCAGAAAACAATCAGGAAATCCAATAATAATACTCGTATTTGTTACCCCATCAAGTAAGTTTCGCATGATATTGGAGTTTTAAATTTGAACGAATGGGGAAGCTCGCACTTTCAACCACGTAGGAAAATGCATCTCGTTCGAAATCCTTATTCAGGTGCAAATGAGAAAATAAACTCTACAAACTTATCTTAGGATGGGTAGTCTTAGACGAATCCTCAAAATTTTCTGGTTTAATGTTTAGTTAAGTACTCGCAACTAAAATTCAATTATGTTTCAAACATTTTAATTTATTTGTTTCCTACTACAGTTTATTTTTGTTAACTATTACAGTTTATTTTTAAGGATGAATTTCTTTGTATTCTACATCAACATTCAGATATTTTTTCTTTAAAAATGATCTAGTTGACTTTTTTAACATAAGTTGTAGTTAAAATTTACTAATATTTCCTCACAATAAGTGCTTTTTATTTAAAATAGTGTACCTAACGAGTTTTATACATCCTTAAATTTTCCAATTTCATTAGGATTAAAATGATGCCTAATTTTATTTTATAATCAGATGTATAACACATTTAATGACATATTTAAGTACAATACATATTTTTATTTGTAAGTAATTTTTAAATAAAAAGAAATAAACATCTAAGGTTCCAAAATGTGGAAAAAACTTCAGAGGGAAGGGTTTTACTTAAGAAAAGTTAAGGTCCGGGCCAAGGAGTGATAATTAAGAATGCAATTCGATAACCTCTCGAGTCTCCTAGGTGATGACAGGTGACACAAACAGGAGCCCTTTAAGAGGCTAAGGAGTTATCTTGTAAGGACATCCATCTAGAGGGAGAGTGATGATCCTCCTACTCCTAAGTGGGTTCAGGTGAAGTTTTAACGCTCAATATAAAGTTAATCCTGCAGGATATATGAAATATAATTAATAAATAAGAAAATATGCAATTGTAAATATACTAGTTTTAACTAATCTGCATTTTTCTGTGCACTTTATATTATTTTGAAAGCACCACTATAACTACCCAAAGATTTTACAGGTGAATAAACGTACTTTTGTGATGTTTATTTTAAGCTTTCTATAGAACGGTGAATACATAAATGTTTGGTTTCAGATATAGTTGAAGATGTGTTCAAAAGTGTTCAACCGTCACGTTCAAGCATCTTTATTACTGTTTTTAATAAAAGTATTTTAAATAAAGGACGAGTATATTAACACTGTGGAGCTCTTATATATGTATTGGTACATGTAATAGTATATCAATTAAAAGTAAAGCCTGCCAACATCAATATTAAGAAAAAATATCTATAAGATACCGTATTTAAGTTGATCTTGTTAGACATTTTGGAATTGCTGCCGATTTAAAATAGTTTTTGGTTGAACAATTTATTTTTTTTAATCCGTTATTAAAAAGTTTGCCAACTTTAAGAGTTTTACGTTAAATGGTTAAAAATAATAAAACAATTGTGGTTCACTTAGTCGCAAAGAACTTGCAGACGTTTTAATAAGATATTTAGATTCCTTTTATTGATGAATTTATCTGGGGTATCTTTAAAAAGTTGGAAAAAAGTTCCCGAATTATCTTGTATAGGCTTTATCTTGTAGGACCATGTTATTTTGAACTCATAGCACTAGTTTATAATAAATAAAATATTTAAGGGGGGGTGGTTAAGATGGTCGGTATAGATTTTTTGTTTTGTATTTGATTTATTGTATCTCCCATTCAATGCCTATAATTTATATTCAATTCTTCCAATTTGGATGAGTAGTTATTTGGTTATTAACGCTTTTACGAAATTCTAGAATTTCTCTAAAAATAATAGTGGTCGCAGTTGAAAACCAAGATTTTTTTTGACGACTCCCGAAAATTAATGTTCTTAAGGTTTTTGATGCATATACCTCAAGAATTAAAAGAAATTTCATAATTATTTTTCAATTAATAGTAAGGTCGAGGTTTTTTAGCGGTAGAAATTGTAAAAAGTTATTAGGCTTTAATATATTAAAATCATAGTTATTCTGAAACTTTGAACCTAATAATTTAAATATTTAAAAAATATATACTCGGATATGTTGACATTATTTCAAGAAATCATCTGCATGAAATAATTGCAATAAACCAGTAAACAAAATAAAAAAATATTTATTACCTTTGATTCTTAAGATACAGCAAAATATCGCAAAATTGACATGTGCAAGATACAACCATCCGACTCCCCTTACAGTTCTTATAGCTTATTTTTAAATCTCATAAAGTGAAGATATAAATATTTTAGTTATGAAAACGTGTGATGTGTGGATATTGAATATATCACCAAACATTAGAAAACAAATTGAAAGAGTTAATCATGTCTAAATGAAAGATAATAACTGAATTACGTCATAATTTATTCCGTACACACACCATCGTTACGAAATTCTATTTCAGAATTTATTTATTAAAAATAAATTCATAAGAAGAAATAATTCAGAACTTTACCTCTTTATCCCAAAAGATATCCAGTCGATGCCATCTTCCATCGCCTAAGCTTGTGCGAGTTTTAACTTTTAGCTCTAAGGTTCCTGATCCAAAGTCAATCAAAAGTCTTGGCTGACCTCTTGATATTTCCAACGAAATGAAATCTAGAAAGAAATGTACGATATTTAAATTGTAAAAAAATACACTAAATACATGCTTGAAAAACGTCTTATTAGAAATGTACCTTATTAGGCCTTATTATTTTTAGCGGCTTAGTAAGTGCTCTTGGGAAACGAATCTTGAACTGGTACGTCACCCGAGTAAAGCTGTCCTATGATCAATAGTACATCACCAAACATTCATGACTGCCTACCCATTATCATACTATACAGTATAGGTGAAATTAACTAAACATTTTGGTAATTATTATGGTTTAGTTTTCACCATTTTTATTTTCTTAGATGAAAAAGTTCAAATTGACTGTCATTTAACGTTTTCAAAGTCAAACTACTTAAAATTGGTCAGTTTTAGAAAACATGATCCAAAACATAGTTAAAAGGTTGCTTTAAAACTTTAACGGTTATACTTACGATATTTATAACAATGCCATTACGGTTTCAAGGTTTATACTTTATTACTTTTGACATGGATATGTCTTAGCTCTGGGGGGCGGGGGTTGGTGATTTGTAAGATGGAAAATATGTAACAGGTTTCCATAGAAACTACCAGAGCTATTGTATTGAATTTTTAATATAAACGAGTAATAACAGCTGTTTATATAATCTGAAAACATTCCCTTTAGACATATCAATGATCTAACCTATTTCCCACGGGGAAGTAAATATAAGCAGTTTTTACTTATTGGTCTTGTTTTATCATGAAATAAACTGGTCACTACTGTAATCAGCTGTTATCTAATTTCATTTTTTCCAATCATTTAATACCAATTTCTTGTGTGCTGAACAAAATGAAAATACTTTAGCTTGTCATTGTTGTTTTCCTCTGCCGTTAGAAACTGCATTTACATCCATGCAAGAAATGCAATAATCGTTTTCAAATGTTCAATTACTTTATTTTAACAAGGTGCAGGGACAAAACCCAAATTTAATTAAAGATTATCGAATTATTAAAGATTTTTGTCTTAAAATGTCACAAAAAGGACTGCTTTTATTAACAAATAAAAATTATTTTTCATTTTGAGTTAATATTGATTATCTCCAAGAAAAAACTTAATTCAACTAACCTTTCCAGCTGTCCTTTAAAACGAAATTTACATACTATTTAAAAACCCAATAATAAATACTGTATGTTCATGTTGACCGGTTTTGTCTTGTTTAATCGTTATTTAAGGTTCATACAGTAAAATGTTCACATATTTTAAACTTTAAATGTACCAATTATGATTAACTTCAACTGAAAGCTTAAAGACGGCGTAAATCATGGAATGCTTAATTTCAAAATAGAATAGCTTTAATTTTTAATTGTTAACTTTATAATAAATATACTACCTTTGAATATCGGTTTTATTTAGTTTTCACTGATTATTTTTCAAGTTAACCGGTGATTATTAAAACATTTTTGCGGTATTGTTGAGGGAAAGAAGGAAAACCATCAATACTTTTGAACTCCAATTTCGGTGACGTGCTTTAGCAAAAACGATTTTTGACGTGACGTATTTGTCGTGACGTGCGTAGAATCTAAAAAAGCACAATAATTTCATATACAACTAATAATAACTTTTCAATTTGAATATTTTATCGATCGTCTTATAGAATATGTTATTTTGAAGGTCGCGTCTTTGGGTTTTGCATTGTCATTTGATATTTTATACTTGCAGTAATTGTTAAATTTCGCATCGTTGGTGTGTTCTATTACGATAAAAAGAAGTATAAATAGATACAATTTTCACGCAACTTTGGCTTAACGCATGGTTAACTTTTAAATATTATGTTAAGATACAAAAGTATATGTTTTAATATAATAAAGAACAAACAAATACACATTATACAATTTAACACGGAATCTAATAATTTAGAACATATTTTAACTCATTGCTTATCTAGTAAAATTTTACCGTCATGTTAACTCCAAAAAAATGAACTTGAAAGCGTTTTGCTTAGCTAATAATTTGCACTTTTTGATGCAGGTGTATGGCACAAAAGCTAATAATGTTGATACGGTATATGTAGCACAGGTATTTCAAATCGTTAATCAAGAAAAGCTTAAATTAATTTCATAAGAGAAGTGATGAATTTCAAACAGTAATTTGGTTATGATTTAATTAAATTCTTGCCCAGCTAGCCTCAAAAAGTGTTTTGATACAAAAGTAAATGTTTGTAAATAATTATACGTATCATATCAAATTAGTTTATATTTAAATAGAAATATATTTGTATATCATGCTCTTTTACTATTTGTTTCATGTAATATTACACAAAAATTAGGCTTACAACAGTTTTAAACAAAAATAAAATGAAGACTTTAAAATTAAGATACGTAATCGTACGTACAAATGTAACAATTACTACCAAAAATAAGGATTAAAAATCATATTAAACAGCCAAATATTAATTCTTGTAAAAGTTTATTGTAAACTGTATATGATTGTTTACTTTATCTCTAAATACAATATACTGTATATAAGTAAAAAGACGAAATAATAATGATAGGCTTGTATACAGTAATAATTGTATATTTAAAATACGTAAGATTTTATATCATGCATGACTTATAATTGCAAAATAAAAATATTTATTGGTGTTTAGTTTTTTAATTAAGGTCACTTTATATGGCTACACTAGCAGGGTAGTTAATGAAGACAACATACAATTAACATTTCTCATTACAATAACTGTAGGTTTAAAGAGACGCAAACTCCTGACCTCAATTAGTCTCCATATTGATTGCTGTGAGACAGATCTGTTCATGTGTCTGGGAGGGGCTCCAGAATGAATCTAACTAGCGTTGATAATTAGTCTACGAACATCTAATTACGTTTTAGAAATCCCATACCACGTTGCAAACGAGATTGAATATGAAAACTATGAATAACTAAGTATTTTTTAAATTATAATAAATATTGAGAGCGTAGAGTATAATTGTTCCTGGATATGATTTACTATAACAAGAAAATTATCATATTTGCTTATATCAAGATTAAATATACTATTTGGAAAATTGTAATGGTTTTTATTTTTATGTTCCCAAAGCCTTTAGCTGATGATGTTTTATTGGTTATTTTACGTCATTTAAGTAAGGTTTAAGTTTTATTGACATCAACTTGTGTTTGAACTTGAAATTTTAAGATCATTGAACATTATTATTTCTTACTATGTCTAGGTAAAACCTTACCTCTTGAAGAACAAGTGGAAACGAGTACTATTACAAAAGTTCTGACATATAGTTATACTTTATTTCTGGGATATGCTTTTTGACACTCGATTCACCAACAGAGTACCATTTTAAACTTGAAGAAGAAGTTGAATGAGAAGTAGAAAACAAAAGAAAAAGGAAGAAGAAAGAGTTGAAGAGGGTAAGTAAAAGGAATTCTAAGAGGAAAATAAAAAGAAGAAGAATAAGTAGAAGGAGAATAATACAGGACGTCCCTTAATACTTTGGACGAATGCGTTTAGCATTGTTTTTTAGTTCTGTACCTACCTAGTACCCCATTGTGACCAGTTTCCATTCAGACTTTCTTTCTGTGATTTTTAGAAAAGTTTTTTTTTTAAATGAGTAAATTAAACTCAACCATAATTTTATGCTATCAAGACTATTAAAAAAATTATCAAGAAATTGTATTTAATATTTTTCAAATGGTGGACGTTTGAATCATTTAAACTAATTAAAAAATGAAAATCTGACAAAAATCGTTAATAATAAGATATTTGGGAGACTTAATTTAAAATCTTAATAAATATACAGAGACGCAGATCAAAAACTAGACAGAATGGACGCATATTAATATAATGAAATGTACTGTTTGTACCTAAAAACCGTTGCCATATGCATCTGTACAGAAAGCTACGAGACTTTCTGTGTATGAAGAAAAACTAATTTGTGAATGAAATCTCAACATTATGGTAGCTAAAATATCTTATCCAAATTAAAGAGGGTTTATTGTAAACTAACTGACCCGGCAAACTTCGAACCGCCTAACATGTTCTTCAGTTGATTAATTCGCCATGTTTCGAAGTCAAATAGCGAGCCGGCTTTGTTGTGGAAGATTAGATAATCTGGATCGTGGTAGTTAATAAAAATCCCGATACGAAAATATGTTAATAACATTCCCACAAAACAAACAAATCTAAGGGGATTGATTCACAATGTTCAAATCAAACCTAAACCCAAACCATATATTACTGCAACACGTTTTTTAAAAAGGGATTTAATTTTCTGAATCACCGCATTGTTAGTAATAATACTCGCACAATCTAACATTCTATAATTACACTCGTACAAAACGAAAACATACACATTTATTTGCACTCTGATTACCAAACAACCTGTAATCTTTAAATGTGTTTTTTTTTAAACAATCACAAACATTTGCTGAAGATCACGTATTTTCATTAGAAGTTTAACATATACAAACTGTACAGGCCAGTGGGATTTAGCACTAAAATTATTAAAAAACTGAATATACCTATAGCCTACTCGGAGCAGAGACGAGTACAAAAGTTCAAAGGTCATTAAAATCTGTCCAGCCGTTCTCGAGTTATCAATGGTGTAACTAACACGACTTTGTTTGATATATTTAGATGATAGGAGGACCTACCAGATATAATCTCCTGGCCAGGTCTTGGAGGAGTCACGGGGCCGTCGTAGAGGATGAGACCATGGTCTAGGTCCGAGATGAACTCGACGGAGAGGTGGGACTCGTGGCATGGCTGCAAGGGTGGATACCACGACCAGCCGTCTCCTCTGAAGCTGCGTGTCGTCTGCTGACACCGGGGTCCGGCGTAGCCCAGGGGACAGGAACAGCTAAGAGAGACACATGCAGTTGTTACAGTCCAACCTTACAGTATCGGCAATTAAGGTCTATGACCTGGCCCATTAAAATACCACTCTCAAGCTACCAATCGTGAGATATTTGGAAAACTCGCTTCGCTGGTGTTCTAACTTACATCTCACTCGTAGCTTTAAGGCATTCATAATACGAGTGTTGCATAAACAACTATTAAAATTATTGAATCACGCGTACATATATTTGTTTGGATTATGTATTAGATTTGATCCCATAAATTATATATTTTATTTATATATTTTTTGTTATGTGTTTGTGTTTATATCAGTACTTGTAATTTTCACTATTTCACTTTAGTACTTCACTTTTACTATTTCACTTCATGCGGAGGTCGAAAATATTTTTTTCGACGTAAAAGTTTTGTTCAAGCATGTATAATAATGTTTATTTATTATGATTATTTTTATTAAGAGCTTGATTCAATAATACTATTATGAAATCCCAATCACCTTACAATGAAATCAATATTTAATATAATGCAGTGTGAATAAAGTTATGGTGTAATACACGTATTTAACAAAATACAAAAGTACTAAAAACTTAATTTTTTAGTTTTTTTTTCAAAACAGTAATCTGTGTTCCTAACTTTCTTTTTATCACTTTGTAAATAATGCCAAAGAAAATTCGTAAAAGTGATCAGAGTGCACAACTCTCCGTTGGTGGTTTTGTTAAAGATTCTTGTTGGACAAAAGTTAGAGTTACCCAAGCAAAGTTTGTCAACAAGTTTCAAAACCTGAACTTTCCAAGATTACACCAAAGTAAGTGATTAAGAAAGACACATTTTGGCTTGTCTTTGCCATTTAAGGATTTAGAATTTAGAATTATTAGGTGTTATACAACACCATAATACCTATTTTTATTTAAGTATGAATTTTCTGGGTTTTACACTGTAAGAAATATTTACTGATAACTTGCAGATTATTCACCTAGTCGTAGACTTGAGCTGGGAACACTTCCCTCCGTTCAGGCAAGGCTTATTCTTACACACGTCAGGCATGACGAAATCCCTCGCTCCACACGTACACCTTGGAATGGACGTCACCTGCACACATCACATCTGTGTCACATCTACATCTGTATTATTTATGAGATGGGCAATAACTGTTTTTAATAGCTTTTTCAATGAGAAAAGGTTAGATAGATTGTTACAACATGTTCAAGGAAAATAGGTAAATCATTTGCCTCTATATAGGTTTCTAAATTTTATATTTTGAATAAACTTACACTACAGTTTTTTGCTGTTACGAGTTAGGTTGATAATATAAAATAAAAATACTTGGATTTTTACTAAATACCATAGTCGTTAATAAAACTGCAAGAAAACTGAAATAATGGGGTAAGTATACGAAATTTGAACTGTTATACCTTCTTTTATCATGTGTATTGCTTATCTATTAACCCTTACGATCAATATTTACTTTAAATTAAATTTGTTTACCATTCATAACAATGAAAAATAACTTAAACATTTCCTAAAATTCTAAATAGGCTAACAAAGCTTCAACTATACTTTTGCTCTTTTTTATTGTTTATCTATTGACTTCTACGACTACGTTTTTTTATATTTGATTTGTTTTACACTTGTCAACATAAACCCCTATGGGGAAAATAACTCAAACATTCCCTAGACACATAAAAAGATCTTAAAACTCACTAAGCAACTCCTAAAGAAGTTAGCGAATGAATTTCAAATCGAATGTCAGTATATTAACAGTAACTAATAATATCCTTTATACCACGATTTCTTTCATTTACATACTAAACCATTTCACAGAGTAAAAAATATTTTCTATTACCCAAATTCTGCATAAAACGTTTTCCTGATACCTTGATAAAAATGTGAACACTAACAGAAGGATATTCCTCATTCAAATGAAATTAGGATTGCTCATAAGAACCAAGCTCGAGTACTTTCAAATGTCGCTTCACTCGATAGCAAAGGTAAAGTTTAAACCACCACAGGTCCAAAGTACTCAAACAAAGTGCTTTATAGGAGTATAAATATTCTCTATCGGTTAACAAATTTAGCAAATTTAATGAGATAGTTTCAGTATCAGCTCATAGATAGCAGCTTCGCAAACGACACCTAAAACTCGTCAATTGATGAAACTTGATGACTTGATGACTTTTTGGGATTGAAACTAACGACGATATATCGTTCTAAAGCACTGAAGAAGTTAAGGGTTTAAAAGAAATGTTGCATTTTGAGCTGACCTGTACTCCGACCAGAGCCGTACGATTAGCATTGACCAGGAAAGGCTCATGGGTGACGCTGAGGGTGTTGGTGCACGAGTCAGGGCACACGGTCTCACTCATGCACTGGTCCACACCTACCATCGTGATGTTGACCCCTACCGCCTCCTCTATCTGTAAGTCACATAGATTTGATGTGGAATATGTGTGTACAATCTAAATAAAAAAACCCTGCATCACCAGCAATAAATTTTAAAGAAATGATGTGTGTAAAATTTTGTATATTTAGATCTAGTTTCCATAATATGAAAATAATTTTTCGTCATACTGCTTCAAAAACACCTGTTTTAGATATTTTTGAAGAGCAAAAGTTATTCTTTTTCCTCCTAGGACCATCAGTATGTTGACTTTTTGAGTCCTAGACTCTAAATATCATTGTTGATGATACTTTTGATTAGAGGTCAGCATTAAATTTTAAATAATCAATAGAGTAACTGCAACAATCACTATAGATTTTTTGTATTTCAGATGTTCCGGATATTGATTGTGAAACTAGTAATCGACTATTAGATAAAACTATCGATAATAATAACTGATATAAACTAGACAACCAATCGGGAAACATTGTGACATTGTGTATAACTGCTGCAACGTAAGTAACATAACAGCTAATTAGTCTAAAGCAATAAAAATGGTCGAAAACTATTGATACTTTAAATCAAGTAATAATTTATGTTTTACGAGTTTGTTTCATTTTATGTGCAGTATGACAAAAAACATAGTTCATCACACGGCCCTAATTTGTTTTTTTTATATATACGTGCACATTCAACAGCCTCGGCACGCCTTGGCTGCTGAAGTTGTGCTGTTATTAAAAACGCCCGTTTTTGGTCCTAGTAATGAAATATACTATTTATGAGGCTATTTAATTTATCTTAAAATTTTTTATCAACAATTGAGGATGTTTAACAATCAACCCAAATAATTTTATTAATGCAATGCTTTGCTTTAAGGTGACAAGAGTCGGTCATGAATATTTTTTATGGAATAGCACTCACGATTTTTGTTTATTTATGACAAAAACATGTTTTCTTACTGAAATAGTTCTTACGATAAACTGAGTGGATTTTGCCCCTGGATTTAAGCCCTTTTACCATTATAGCTAAAAATAATAAACTAGTTATTAAAGTAATAACAATACAAGTAACCAGAAAACAATTTTTAATCGATACTTTATCTATGAATAACACTTTAATCATATTCGAGAGTACAAACTAAAGAAGTAACTTTCCTTTCTCAATTCACTAGAACGCGATTGAGCGAGAGAGCGTGATCCGGTAAATATATAATTGATTTATTGTTACCGTCGTCAATCAGCAGATATCCATTGGTTTATGGTATAAGGCTCAGAGTTACATTACCAGTGAGCCAGGTCATTAAAAGATTGAAAACTGGGTTTTGTGCTGAGAAGTAAACGAGTTAACGAGCCAGAGTAAAACAGAGTGTTTCTTGCTCTTCTCCACCAAGAGACTAAATATTTACGACAAGATAACCTGACATTCCAGGGTTAATTGGAAAATTAGTAATTTTTACCTCAAAATAGTAAACAAAAATACTTCTGTACTCTTCCATAGTGAATGTTTAATAACTTAATGAACCATTTTCTGTGTTCACAAATGTTACTTTTTCTTATGTAATTCCTTTAGATTTTTTAGAACTTAGACTTAGAACTTTTATTGTCTCTTCCACGTTCTCAATATTTTTTAATATACTAAGTGTAGGCTGTTTACTAATTATACAAAGCTTAATTATATCACGATAATTCTATTTTATTGGTAATGAGAAGATTTGGTTTCAATCAATTAATGTTTTGTTCCCTGTTTCAGTTCCCGGTTGACCTACATTCACCGCTGGAGCCAATAGGCTTTGATTGGAGGCTTTCAATTTAATGATTGGTCTATATATTTATTTGTAATTAGTTTATATTTTATAGCTGTGAAAAACCTCAAGCGCTGGTATTAGTTTAATAAACAACATTTAATTTTAAATTGGTAGAATTTTACCTTAAAATTAATTTATAACGTGAAATATGGTATATTGGATTTAATTAAATATTGCATGGAACAACAAAGGTTTAATTTTTTTAATTTTACGGTTTTGACATAGCACATCTTTATTTAAGAGTAAAAACTCATAACTTTATATCAGGGATATTTTACAGGGATCTCAATGGAAATAAAATTAAACAATGTTTAGATTGTTAATATTCACGATACTATAATACTAAAATCAGATATTTGTTAAACATAAACTAGAAATAACCTCCAAAAATTCATTACATAGAGCACGTTAAAACTTACACAAACTTTCTTGAGGTTTCTAGTTCAGGATAAGTTCAAAATGGTAAACACATTTTTTATCCGCTAATCGGAACGGAGCTGTGAAATAGCACTTCGGCAACTTATACTTCAAAGTAACCCCATTACACCGACGGTGAACTAACACCGTAGGTAGATTTACAGTAAAAACTACTTATTTACAATTTAAATTACTTGAAAAAGTAACAATATGTATCATTCGTAGAACAAATATAATATTTTATGAAATAATATCAATGCAATTGAAAAGTATTTACGACGAGTTTTCCCATACAGTTTGCATTCTTAATATCCATTAAACACAATTATCCTAACAATTTAATCTTAATGCACGGAAGAAGATACGTTCGATAATTTGTAAAATGCTGACGAAGAGAAGAATATTCATGAAGTTTCTTTACTCCGGCCACTTAATATGTTAATAGCTTCAAAGTACACTCTCATTTCTTATTTCTCGCAACTCTCATAATGCCCCATTTACTTTTTTCACCCTATCCAATTAAAGTAAAAGCTTAAACAGTTTTCAAGTTTTACAAGTAACACATACTATTATTATCTACTAACTCTTTAATCTTTTTTACCATTACGTGTGAACATTTCTGTTGAATGTCTTAGACTCTTCACATTTGAAAGCCAAGGGAACTTTAGTTATATCAACAAGATTATATCAGAACACAATTACTCTTTACATTGCAGACAAGTCTGCCCAAAAATTGTTTCGCATAATTTTTTCTCACTCAAAGATAAAGTAGTTATAAATATTAAATTAAATTTCAAATTACTTTTTGTGGACAATTTTCACGATAAAGTCATGCATTTTAGATTCAAACGAAGGTTACAGTTCCTGATGACGATAAATACCCTTGCATTGTAAGTAAATAATATTAGAGTCCCGTTTGTATATTACTTGGAATAATGACATTACTGGTTATTTTACATTTCATAACCCACCAAAGCTGAAATATATTTAATTTAAATTACTGTAATTGTATATTAATACTAAATAAGGAATTTGTTGTGTTGGTCTTCTCCATCAAAACGAGAGCACACACTCTGATATGATCTTTATAATTATTTTATACATTTTGAAGAATACATTTTTGTACTCTTAAAACGGAACCGAGACCTTTGAAACTTATCTTGCAAAAACGTATGTATTCATATTTTCAGAACTGTGTTTCTCAATTTAACTGATTCTGTGGTATTATACTGGTTTACATGAAATAAATAGTCAGCTATCATGACATATTACTTCTGTTTCCATTAATAATCGTTTTAAACTGATTTATAAATTAAATTACATTCAATTTTTACTTTCTCCCCTTATACATAGTATATGGAGAAAGTATTGTTTTCGTCAAAATTTTCGAATTTGAGTTGAGGGTGGATATATCCGTTTTTGGTGTCCCCTGAATCCAAAAAAGTGGGTTTTGACGTGATGTCTGTCCGTCCGTGTGTGTGTGTGTGTGTGTGTGTGTGTGTGTGTGTGTGTGTGTGTGTCTGGATGTGTACAGTGCCACAGCCTACCCCGTTGGTCCGATTTAGATGAAATTTTGGCATGTATATATATAGTCACCGTATCTCCAGGCGTTTTTTTCATTTTTTTGAATTTTTGATTTTTAAGGGTAGTTCACCCCTAAAAACCCTTAAAAAACGTGAAAAATCCAATTTTCTCAAAAACGCCTCTGTCGATTTTAATTAAAATTTGATAGCTTATAGTGCACAAAGTAATAAATAATTTGACACCACCCGCATGTCTGTAAAAATGACGGTTCAAAAGTTATGGGCTTTTAAATGTTAAAAAAATCAAATTTTTAAATTTTCAGCGAAAACAATAAAAGTGAAGTATAACTTGACTGGTAAGATTGAAACCAGCTTAAAAAGCTAAGCAAATTAGTATTTTGAATTATTTGTCTACGACTAACGGTTCCAGAGAAAAGTTAAATTTACTGTCCACGATAAACGCAGTATGTTGTCTGAAAGCGCCCAATGTTATTCTTATGGAGAATATAAAAAAATCAATTTCTTCCTTACTTTCCAACCGTTTTCCATGAAACTTGGTATGAAGTGTAAGGTCAAATCACTGAACAAAACCAGCTCAAAAAGCTTGGTATTACCGGGGGGGGGGGGTTCTCTCATGCAATTTGAACAATAAATTATTAAATGATATTTAGAATAACTTTGTAGAACATGATAGTTTTATTACAGATTTTTTTTAAATTTACTTAAGGGAGAAAGTATGTGTCAGTCCACTGGTACCATTTATTATTGTAAAAGATAATACTGTTAGAGGAAATATAATTCATAAATACACGTAAAACTTGGTCTAATAAAAATTGTCATTACATTCAGTTTTCTCTTTATTATTTTTGCGCGAGTTTTTAGGGTGGATTAATTGGCATGATGCTAAGTGTATTGTTTCCAAACGCTGAGTAATAAAACGTCTGTGAGGGGTGGGGTCACCAACCTTGACCCGGTTGAGCAAGACGACGGCCTGTAACTTGACGGGGTTGTAGTAGCGAGCCGCGTGGGCGGCAAACCTGACGTCTGTAGCAGGAGGGTAGCCTCGCACCGTCTGCACGCTGAAGATATCCACCTGCCTCTCCTCCAGCTGTAAATGCTCCGCTAGCCTCTCCCGCAGACGACTCGCCTTGCTTCTCCCCTGTGCGACCTGCTGATAAAGTTTGATTCGTTACTGAATGTTTTAGCAATATGTTTTAATATTAGCAATGTTTCACATTTAATTTTTATAACTTCGGTCAAAAGGGTTAATAGTTGCACCTATTAGTTTTCTGGATATCCCAAGTATTAGGATTCGGTTCATTTCCCATGGCCACTTATACCCGAAGCGGTTGGCCACACTAACAGCTACACTCCATCTCTCTTTCTTTCCCCTGCCTCCTCCGTTGTTACCTCCACTGCCGTGATGTTGTTGGTGACATTATTCCACCATATCATCTTGGGTCTCCCTCATGGTCAATTCCCCACTGATTGTCTTAAAGAACGAACCTTCGTTTCTCTGTTGTACGTGTCCTGACCATCTTAAACTTCTTACTTTTACGTGTGGCACCATAGTCCCTTACCTCACTAGTATTCCTTTTTCTCCATTTTCCTATGTTGGGCCGTAGTTTTTTTTAAGTTAATAGTTTTCTGTTCTTCTTTTTCTTTAAAATCCAAGTTTCATTTCCATATGCTAACATTATTTAAATTAATTAAAGTCTGAAGTGAAGTATTCACGCATTGAGTATTTAAGTATTGAAGGGATGATTTATTTAATTTAATAACGAAAAACTTTATATTATATCTGATAGTCTGAAGGTCGTCAGGTCAAGCCTGAACAGAGTCTAGACACAAGAGAGCTGGATCGATACTGGATCCAGAAGCCTTTGTTTATATAGGCATTTATTAATGATCCAGGCTGATGAATTATCTGACATTTGTCAGCAACTAAGCTACATGTCTCATGACATCTATTACAACCACCCTACGCTCATATTCACCTTAAAACACCCACTCATAAATATATGAGTCTTATCAATGAATATGGATATTAATTAATCAGACTTTACTGTAAATTTACTCGTATATTTAAATTGAATAATTAACAAGTATGTATTCATGTGGTCTAAAACATTGAAATATCTGTTTTAAATATATTCTAGCACAAAAATATGAACTTTATTAAGTGAATTCACTCAACATACTATTACTCATAGGTCCCATATATTCATTCATTTTAGTCTATCATGGTGAAACCGTTTGTATAAAATATTTAAGTTTGGCTTTAGTATCACTGTATTTACAAATGGTTTATTTTTGTTTAATAGAAGTTGATAAATTTTTAAGACACAGACTATACGAATAACTTACATTAAAGTCTTCAGCAATGAACTGTTCGTCGTCAAGGCCTGTGATCCTGAGAGATGCAGATTTCAGCACGGCTTGGTGTGGAAGCTCTTTCACTGTTACTGTCACGTTGCAAAACACCTAAGTTACGTTAAAAAAGAGTTTAGAAAACTATTGTTCTAGCAAAGACATACTATTTTAGTTCTTAATACTCGTAGTTGTAAAAAAATTAGTTCGTAGGTTTAAAATCAAAATTTTGGTAATACTCGTATGTAAAACTACTCGTATATAAATTCGTAAATACGTCTGCAAATTGTTTAAATTTTTGACAACAAGTATTTATGATGTTAAATCTCATAAGAGATTATAAACAAACAACAGCAAGTAGATTATTTATAACAAACGTTTATGGTAGATGATTTGTATAGCTATTACGATAGCCATGGACATCTCGTCTATTCGAACTACGAAATAAAATAAGTCTTGAGTAGAAAGAAAGCACATAGACTATATTTTTTTCTAAGATGCTCCTTTTTGATGATATTTTTACGATAAAGTAATCAACAACTTTCCACCTTAACATATCCATAACCATTACTTCTAAGATAACTTCTGCTATGAGACGGATACAGCAATGGAAGTGCCATAAAGGAAGCTGTCTTTAAAGTAGGTAGAAGTTGTTGAATGGCAAAAAGTGCCCCTTGGAAACATGAAAGCTGTTTTGTTGTAGTTTTATGAAATGCAAGTTACACCTTATTTAGTCAAGAGACACATTCAATTATTGTATTTATTCATCTGTGAAAATATATTATATAATGAATATGTCTGAAGAATATTTTTTCAGTTCCTCCTTGTCACTGCTATCCTTATGACGTCACCGTTTCAAATTTAGGTCTGACTTATTGCCAATACCACCCTAGAGCTAAGACATACCCATTTCAAAATAACTCTATAAAAATTATGTTTTATAATTTACATAAATAATTTATTACTTATTACTAAATAGCTATTAAATATGTATGTAACGACTAGCCAAAGTACTCGTTCTTCGCACGGGTAAAAAAGGCTGAGAGGTGTAGGCTCTACAGATACATTTAAGTTATTGTTAATTAATTCTTTATTATTTACAAAATGACAAAACACGTGTCTAAGTAGATGTCTAAACATGACAAAGTAACATCTGTCAAATATTGGGAGAGGATAAGCATTAACGTAATAGAGGCAGGCATCGGGAGAAAATTAAAAATCTACCATTCCAATATTTTGAACTGTAATAATTCACTAATTTCGATCCAGTAGTTTATGTGTAAAAATCAACTTTATTTCTTTTTCTTCCCGAACTTTCAAAATGAATAATAAACGGATGTTGACATTAAAAAATGTAAACATTGAAACCTAGGACGGTCATGGCAGCTCTTTCTTCTTCTTCTTCCCGAACTGTCAAATTTTATTGTTCGCAGCTGTTAACATTCAAGTAATTATATGTTTTAATTCTTTAAAAATGTAAACATTGAAAACTAGGACGTTCATGGGGCGTAGCCCGAGGGGAGTTTCAGGAAATTAATATGCCCATGTGTTGCATGAGTTTAAGATCTACCTTTGTGTAAAATTTCAAACCGGTCGTTTCAGTTTTTTCACGTTTACTTGCCACAACAAACCCACAAACAAACCCACAAACAAATCCACAAACATACAGAAACCACCTCTTCTTTATAATATTATAGATGTACATCCTATAAGTCAACAATTTTACCTCAGTTCTTGTGTGTCTTCTATCATACACCTTAAACCGCAGCAGGTACCTCCCGTCTGGAGTTCCCTGTCGAATAGTGATCATGCCAGTGTCCTCGTTTAGACGGAACCTGATGTGCTCACTCGTGTCCCAGTAGAACATCTTGTCTGGGACATCCCAGTCGTCCAGGTCCTCCACGTGGACCCGTCCTATCGCAGTGTCTGGCATCTGACCCTACACACTAGGCTGGGTTAGTACAGCAGAATGTAAATTAAAACTGCACCGACACTATTCCTTTTCTAATTTAAATTGCACCACTTTTATCATGACGGAAAGACAGTGGTATTATGACAAGCATCTGATAAAAGCTTTTATGTTGGCTCTTACACACTATTCACAGGGAGATCTAGAAAACGGTGATACCTTTTTGAATTTCAATTGCACCACTGAATTCAGGTAGGAAAAGCAGGCGGATGAAGAAGCTTCTCCGGGAACTCCCATTATTTTAATAATAAAAAAGGTTAGATTATGTACCTATTTAACGAATCCCATAGTTAAAAATCACTTTAAATGTAAACTGTAGAAAAAGATGGTGGCTAGGAGACTGTAAAACCCCCCGTATAATATTCAATTATTGGTGAGAATAATTGAGTATGCTGTAACGTCTGCTGTAAGATATGTTTTATAATTAAAAATTTTATATAATTTGTTGTTTTATTGATTTGCTTTCATTTCATTTGTGTATATTGTAAATGTCTAATTCGTCTGCGTTTATATATAGTTTATATTACAATAACACAAATTTAAAGGTTTCCGGAACACTAAAGACAAACGTACAAACAGTTGTCATTATATCCAATCGTCTCTGGACATAAGACCATAAAGTCACTCGTGAGCGCAATCTGGGTCCTCATTGCTGGTTTTCCTATCCACTTGACTATTCTTTGGACTATTCTTGGGCCAAGGAATATTGAAATGGACTTTAAATAAGTAATCTTTTCATAAGTTGAAATTATATATTTTATAAATAGCTTTTAATAGAATTTTTATATAGGCCTACATTTGTACCTTCCCTCCCTATTCATAGTATATGGAAGAATTATTTGTTATAACATTTTAGAATTTCAATTTATGGCTGAAATATCCATTTTGAGGATTCCTAGATCCATCAAATTGTTTTTTTTTACTAATGACTGTCTGTACAACAGACTCCAAGGCTACGCCGATGGTTTAATTGTTATAATATTTTGTTCAAGAATGCATTTTGGCAATACCACCACCAAACTTTTAGTTTTAACTTGTTTTAAATTTTAGTTTTTCCAGAATATTTTACGGCTAAAACAAATTTCGTTAATCTTACGTTAAAGTATTAGAGTTATGTCTTTTAAATAGATATGATACACACCTTCAATATCACCATAACCAAATATTTTTTCATTAAAATGTACCAGCAATAAAACCCAATAGTGTTTAACCTGCCTGTAAACATGACAAAAACAGATCCGCTAAAGAGAAACGAAGTGAATGTTTTGCGGGTGGATTCCTCAAAATCGTATTTACTTCTGGGCCAATTGGAATTCATGACGGCAAACAAAGTTTTGCGAATCAGAATCACGTTTCACAAACTTATTGCTAATGGAGGAGTTTGAGTTTTGTAAACTACTGTCATTCTCTTTATGTGATACCAAGTATTCGGTTGTGTAATTTTATCTTTGAATAAACTCACTTTTCAAA
This sequence comes from Nephotettix cincticeps, assembly GCA_023375725.1. Classification (NCBI taxonomy): domain Eukaryota; kingdom Metazoa; phylum Arthropoda; class Insecta; order Hemiptera; family Cicadellidae; genus Nephotettix; species Nephotettix cincticeps. The sequence goes on along the minus strand of CM041786.1, from coordinate 23,405,480 downwards.
CAATAATCTTATTTATGATATAAAGTCAACGAAATAACAGTTTTCATAAATGAATCACATAATTCATTTCGAACATGATTTTAGAATCTATGTTCTGTTTCACAATTAATATTAAAATATCCTTATAATGCTAAAAATATTTACCTTACTAATTTTTAAGTAATTATAAATATGCAAATATATGGTACAACGTTTTCAATATTTTCCCTAAAGAGTAGTTGATAAAGTCAACGACATTGTGAATTACAGGGATCCTCTCTAGGATTTTAAGAGATTTCTAATTTTCTAATTGGTTTGCATCAAATTGTCATCCGAGTCACAAACAGTGGCACCCCGTGATCACTTTTGGGGGGATACACACAGGGGGTTACAGGGACCCACTCTAGAAAACTTAATGCACATTTTCGTTTAGTCATGAAAAATAATTAATAAACCCAGAATTACGAGTTGTGTTAAATAGCTTACAAAAGTATGAATGTAACTGTGAATGTAAGTTTATTCGGTAAGTATGAAAGTTTATATACATTTAAAAATGTTGTCATACATTTTTTTCACATCTTTAAATTTTTTAATCATTTTATTCCTAACAATTCGAAAAAGTCAACGTTTGTCTTTTTACAATTTATAATAAGAGATTTCTAATTCTAGAATAAATTATCTTTCATTTTGTATATCACACAATAAAATAATTGTCATAAATTGAACAATTTTTATCATAAACAACTCTTTTGCACATTATATAAAATATTACAAATTATTAATATAATTATATTAATAAAAGTTAGTAATTTAGTTTATACATTTAGCATTTAGAAATTTCGTCATACATTTTTTTCACATCTTTAAATTTTTTAATCATTTTATTCCTAACAATTCGAAAAAGTCGTGCCGAGATCCGCGTTGTGAGTATTTATGGTGGGGTGAAACTAAAGCAAGGTACAAAGATAGCAAACACCATTGCTACCAACCATATAGTTGTAGACGAAGATGTGTTTCCTGCCGGCGAACATAGGGTTGTCATTGACGTCACCAACGACGACGGTCAGCGTGCTGGTTCCGGACATCTGGGGCTTGCCGGAGTCGCTGATGACGATGGGGACTAGGTACTCCTTGCGGGCCTCTCGGTCCAGGGCGCGGGTGGACCAGACTACCCCCGTGCCGTTGCCCGCGGCGCCTCCTGTCAAAACACACCACCACCATGGAAGACCAGACAAGTACAGGTACGCAGAAAAAATGTACAGAAAATAAAAAAGACAATTTGGTAAGAAAATTAAGCTGTGGGGTAGGCTGGAAACTCCGATGATGCATTTATCATACCTCAGTGAGTAAACGTAGAAAATATATAAACTACTTTACTTCTTAACCCCTTATAAGCTGTCCGACACGGTCGGCCATGTCCGCCGGTTGCCACACACGATCAGACCAACGCCCAGACCAGGTCAGCACATGTATTCGAGCTTATTCGTGTTGTTTCGGGCCCTCAGAAGTTGTTTAAGAAAAGCCACTGATCACTGGTGGTCTAAAGACCATGTCTATGGAGCCCATACATGGGCAGTATAGGTGGACCAACTATTTCTCGGAAATTCTTGGCAGACCACAGGACAAGGTCCGTCGAGCTCACAATGGTCCGAAACCGTATTTGCAGACCGTGTCGGATCATGTATGAGGGGGTTTATACTCATTATTTAGTACAATTTTGGAGTTTATGAAGAAGAGCACAGCTAAATTCGTCAACAAACTGTGCCTCTTTTCTGCAGCACAAGTTTTGTATATAAGCGTAACAAATGCCAATACGCCACTTGCCAAAATGTCCAGGATACAGAAACAACACATCGTAATGAAATTAAATTATAAAACTCAAGAAACCCATAAATGAATGGGTGAATCCTAATAGAGCGATCCTAAAATTGTGTTTGTTCTTCATTGCTAATTAATTAGTTACAAGTTATATCTATATTATCATTTGTATTGATTCAGAAAAAATTAAAAAAAACATAACTCATCCTCATCGTGAGATTATATTTAACTGTATGATTGTGTCGGATTTTTTAAGCATTTCAACATTAAATTTTATGTTAAAACATCAATGTATTTCAGTGTTTATTTAAAGGAATATGAGAAAAGGTGTAAGTGTGAATTAACCTATCATTGATGTATCTAACTCGGAACAAGTTTATGTGTTTATGTTGCTTATGTCCTCAAAAACTTGACCATTTTGAAATCCTCGTTTTACTGGTATGTGCTTGTATAGTACTTAATATATGTGATATATGTGTTTTTATCGTACTCTATTTTTTTGTACATTATACAGGTTGTACAACAATAGACTAGTCGACTCTTACGAATATTAGATAATAATTAAAATAATACGATACGAAGGTCCCTGGTTGGATGCAGGAGTAAATAGTTATCTATACTAGGACTCTCAAATAATTTGATATCAAATAAAAGGTCGACCATATATACAAGGTATTTACCAGGGTTTTGGACTGTTCTTTGACAGAAAGTAAACAAATGCTATTGACTAAGAACATACACTGGACAAAGTGAATGTATTACTCTGTTAAAGCGTCTAAATTTGCAGTCTGGCTTCCAGTAGTTTGAGGAATGAGAGAAATCTATCTCGTATTTTGGTAGGAAAGAATCAAACATGATTTTTTACCATAATTAGATTCTGACAGAAAGCCGTAGGAATAAATATTTCAACTTTCCTTTCCTCTTCAGCTCGTAAGTGTTAAGTGTGGTAAATAAATGTTCTATGCAAGTTTCCCGCTTGTAGGAACTAAATGCAAGTTCGTCGTGACCTCAATGTAACTAAACTTCCAATGCATATTATGGAAATATATGAATCGTATAATCTGCTTTAGTGTAAGTATGACTATTTAAATGTAAATGTATAGTGAACATTTATGGAATAACTTACTGAAGATAACATCGTATTGACTTAATTATACGTTTTCAATTAAATTAAGTTTATTAAAAAAACATAACGCAGTTATTTTATCTCTGTTTTTGGCTGCACTGGTACTTAATACTCAGAAACTGAGAAAGAGAGAGAGAAAGAGAGAGAGAGGGAGAGAGAGAGAGAGAGAGAGAGAGAGAGAGAGAGAGAGAGAGAGAGAGAGAGATGACTTAGAAATTGGTTATATATTATTCTATTCTATTAAAATTCAGGTGCCTCAGGTGTGGGCACGATGAGATGGTTAACGCTTAGCATGGATATTAACATAGATAAGACCCCCACAATCGGTTTCGGGTTGTCCAGCCTAAAATCTTGAGTTGGGTGCAAATCTTTAAAAAAACGTTTTTAGTCTCGTGATCTCCTGTCGGGAAATCAACCACGGTAACGGTGCCAGAGACAGAACTGGAAAATTCTGGATCCCCCCAGAGCACCCGCCGTGCAAAAACGTCACGACTGGAATCGCCTTTTGAGGTTATCGTCTCTCTGGCGAGGTCCAAGGAAGTTGACCTTCTAACGAAATGCATGAAGACAGTCAGTCATCTCCTCGACTCAGACTCCACCAAGAATGTTTCCCTTAAGCGCCTAAAAGTGGGCAGCTACGAGCCCCGCGGAGTCGGAGTCTGAGAAGAAAAAGAAGGCGGACGAGGCCACTAAAGCTCCGACGCAGGATGAGTGGACCAAAGTGGTTAAGAAGAAGGATACATATAAGAGATGGCGGAATATAAGAAGCCCAAGGTCCTAGCTAACTGCAAAGCTAGTCGGCCATCTCCAACTGAAGAGAACTGGAACCTAATCGCCAGCTTCCCTGGTATATCTTGAAGGCCTAGAAGTCAGATTTGGATTGGCGTAACTGAAGTTTACCTGTAAAAGTAGTCCCTAACGGCCCAGGTACTACGGGGCTAGCCTTGATAATGTGATAAACTGTTACGGGCTAAACTCTCGGAGATAAGTTTTTAGTAGGTGTGAGTCCTACACTTTTAAACCCACTCAAAAATTACTACTGTATAATCATCGAAATCTTCAGTACTTGACTAGTAATAACAAAGTATTTTATTTCTTACTAAAGGTTTATACTGTGAAACCCTTTAGTAATTGTATTTTTTAAATATAACTATAAATAATTATATTTAATAAAATATAGTAAATAGGATTGTAAATAGAAATAACAAATTATAATATCGAACCAGTGTATATATTATATACAGTTACTAAGAAAATTACTAAATACAAACACTTTGTAAGTTAACGTAACAAAAACGTAATAAATTCAACATTGATTTTGATTGAAGTTTCTTATGATAATATAATTTGTCGAACAAAGATAAGATGATCTTGATAAGACCTGTTTCTTTTGTGCACTCAATTTTCTTGGTTAATTTAAAGTAAACAACCAAGAGAGCCTGTTATAAATATTTTATAACTGAATACTTATCTCTGCCGTTTTAGCCTATGAATAACTTTTTACTTTTATAAATGTATTGTACAGTTTTATTTTTATTGAATATAATTCAGGGTTAGTGCAGTTTACAATATTTGTAACCGTAATTATATTAGTATATCTAAACCTTCATTTATTTATTTCAATGGTTACTACATGAATAAAATATCCACTTTATATTAAGCTATGCGTACAAATTAAAATACTTCTTCAGATAACATTTTTATAAAAGGGATTTTAAATGAAAATGATACAAACATTATTTTCTCCGGTTTATATTTATCAAATCCCTTCAATTAAGCAAAAGCCTTAAAACGATATACTTATACGAAAAAAACTGAAGAAAATAACTACAATTTTAAATGTTAACAATAGAACTCCATATTAAACTACGATGTAAAATGATTTGGAAAAACCTTTAGAAATGTAAATTTAGAAGATTTCCGCGTATCTTAATATACTCTCAAACAGCACTGAATGAATGAATGAATCGGTTTATTTCCATAAAAAAATACATGAAATACAAAGCATTGCTAAAAATAAATATTGGAAAAATATTCCCCACATAGGTGAACCTGTGCGTGGGGAATGAGTTCAATTCAAGCTTAAGCTATTAAAATTTTTCAACAACTATAATACTACAACCATAAGACTACAAGCCACCTCAGAAATATGATTAAAATGATTTCAAAATGCACTGCCCAGGCAAAACGTTTTTGTGTCCAATGATTTATGTTATTTGTGTAATGCGGGTTGTTAGGTCACGATAAATCGAATGTAGCAGATCTCAAAGCTGGAAAATCCAGTTTTTGTCCTAAACCTTTTCAAAGTGTCCTTGTTATCATTAAGGGTCGTATTTTTGTAGCTGCCGTTGACAAATAAAGCTAATCCAGGTTTTATGTTTATTTTTCAAAGTAAAATTCATACACAATGAATGTTTTATTTGTGTTTAGTTTGAAAGAAGTATTTTAAAGAATACTTATATTTAGCTTCGTTTGATATTTCACAAAACGTAATAAAAGAATAGTTAAAGTACATAAACTGGATTTAAATAACGGTGAATTTGCACATGACCAAGCTGTACACCGCAAATACCACCACGGTCAAAGTGTTACCAGAGGCCTGATTGTTTCTGTATTTGGTTTAACTAGTAGACTTACATGGAACTTCAAATGTAAAAAACTATTTTTTTAAATGTATTGAAACGTTTTTATATCACACTTACTTTGTTAACATTGAGTACATTTTAATTATGTTTTAATTTGGCTAATTAATTGATCTAATAAATGTATTATTCAATATGAGGAAAGCTTCGTCCCCCGGTACTTAAAGGACTTAAATATAAAATTAAAAGGAATATTAAACAACGTTAAGGAGATTTTAAACGCATATATAGCATAATGTTAACGATATGTCAAATTTCTCAGTAACCTCTGGTGGTGGAGCGATAACTTCTTTACTTGAATGGAATCTTTTTTACTTTTACGTACCACAGATATATTTTGATATACCATTTCTTCAAAACTTTTTTCTTAAGTTTATAGTTAAAATATTTTTAACCATATAGACCTTAACATTAAAAAAATGTGGCATGGTACACTAGGTAATAGTGATATGAAAAAACAAATAACATTTTCAAAATTATATCTCAATCACTTCCAGAGAAAAGTGGTATATTAGCCTAAAAATTAAATTTTAGAAAAATCAATAAATCGCTTACTGTAATGTGGAGTCTTTTGTGTTAGGGCTACAATGTAACTTCAGTAACCTCCTGCACTGTTAGAGGGATTACCTGGGTCGTCCTCTTCTTCAAATTGATCTTCTAGACATTTCCTTTTCATCGCTCTTGCATACCTGATTTTTTCTGTAGATCTGTAGATGCGAAGCTTCAAGGGTAAATGTGCAGGGCTCCAGTAATATATGTTTTATATTTTTACGTTTAACTATGCTTAAAATGTGAAAAATAATTTTAAAGGGGAGATTTTAATCTACCTAAAACAACAAGAAAATAGTATACTTGATCACTATGACCAATAACGGAAATTTTTGATATATGCACAAGTTTAACACCCGTGGAGTGCTTAGGCTGGTAAATGTTGGAGTATATATATATTAAAAATTTTGGGCCGTTTGATAAACTATATGTTTTGTCATACTGCAAATAAAATGAAACAAACTCGTGAAACATAAATTATTACCTGATTTAGCGTCAATATTTGTCAACTGTTTTTATGTTGCCTACGTTGTAGCAGTTCTTTCTTGATTCCTGATCGATTATTTGGTTATGTCAGTTATTATAATCGATTGTTTGATTTCAACCATTCGATAGTTCGATTACCAGTTTCATAATCGCGATTTGGAACGTCCATAATACACAAAACAACCGATAGTGATTGTTGCAGTTACTTTATCGATTATTCACAATTAAAAGCTTATCTTGAATCAAAAGTATCATCTACAATGATATTTTACGGCATCGAACTCAAAAATCATAGGTTTAGTCCTAGGGTGAAAGAGATTTTCCCTTTAACACATGTATCTTAAACTTATGTTTTTGAAGCGGTATGAAAATATTTATTTTTTATTTTGGTTCACAGTCCCAAAATTTATAAGTCATTATAAATTTATCTAAGGTGTAACTGAACTCACTCTGAATGTTTTCAACTTTAAAGGATGCTTTGAGTACGTCGTCCGCGGCAGGGTCAATGGCGAAGGTGAAGGGAGGTCCGTTGCCCTTGGAGGCGTCGTCTGCATCCTTCGCCACCAGCTCCACCACCTGCAACACGTACGGCTCACCGAGATAATTGCATGTTTTATTAAAAACAAAAAAAGAATAGTATGTTTCATTACAAGTACCGAAAGCAGGCTTTTACTTGCTCAGTTTCACGTGCGAAGCCAGAAGTGTTGGAAAATACCTTTTGGTATAAGTTAACGATACTTTTAATGGCGATGTTTATGTAATTGAGACTATATTTAAACAGTAATACTATGAAAACAGCTGATTTAAATCATAACAACTGTTTGTATAGACACGCTACTGTGTATAGAGGACAAATAGTAAACTAATTGAAAGAAAGGGAATAGTATATTTCATCACTAGGACCAAAAACGGGCGTTTTTGATACGAGTTCACGTTCAACTGCCAAGGCTGTTAAATGAGTTTATATCAAAAAGCCAATTTTGGACAATGTAATGAATTGTATTTTTCGTCATACCTCAAATAAAATGAAAAAACTTCCTAACACGTTGAAAACAGAAATTATTACCTGATTTAGTATCAATCATTGTTGTCGACTACTTTTGTCGCTTTAGACCAATCAGCTGTTATGTTACTTACGCTGTAGTAGTCCTTTCTTGATTCCTGAATAGTTGTATAGGCTGTGTCAGCTTGAAATTCGATATTTCGATTAAATATTTGATTATCAGTTTCTCAAATAAGCTAAAAGTCAATAATGAATGTTGCCGTTACTTTACAAATGAATGCTGGCCTTAAATTAAAAGTATCATCAACGACGATCTTTTGCGGCCTAGGGGTCAAAAAATCGTCATAAAAATAGGTTTAGTCCTAGGTAGAAAAATAACTTTTGCTATCAACACATGTATCGAAAATAGTTTTTCAGCAGTATAACGAAAAGTAAATTTGGGGATAGTAAATTCAGCTGATCGTTTTTCTCTTGCTCTAAACTAGAGTAAGAAAAGATTTGTTTTCATTGAAATCAGCATTTGGGGAAAGTAGCTAATACCTATGAGGAGAGATGCAGGTAATATGCATACTTGTATAACCTCACTCGTAAAAAGAATAAATACTCTAAAAACAGTCAAGGACACAAAGGGGTTATTAGATTATATTATTATTTGTAATGGTGAAGTTTTACAAGCACAGTTATTCTAGAGAAAGCTAAACTGTTTTTTCATGATATTCTTATGCTATTAGAACCAGTTTCTGATCATGAAATAGAATATAATTAAGTTTATGCTAATTTGCTCGTAAAAGTAATTACACCTAATAGAACCTTAAAGAATTTCTATAATAATTAGGCTACTAAAAATTTTAAGTCCTCAGCATAAGGCCTGATCGGAAGCTTTTTCAATCGTTTTTCAGCCAGTGTTCATATTACAATCGGTTTCCTCACCTTACTACTGGGCTCCCCCTCCATGAGGACGGGCCTGTACCGCTGCACCAGCACCGGGGCGTTGTCGTTCACGTCTGACACCTGTACAGTCATGGATGCCGTCGACGTCAGAGCAGGCGATCCCTCGTCCGCTGCCAGGACGCGTAGCTGTAGACACGTCCATAACTAAATATAAACCATACTCGCAAAACGTCTATTTGTTACCAAGTAACCAAATATATGTATATATTTCCTTTTTTCAGAACGTTCTGATATCCAAGACACATTTAAATTTAACAAGGGTAAGAATAAATTTGTTATTGTTACAAATTCACAAGTCTTAAAATATTTAAAACTAAAAAAAGAGTTGAGAGTTGTCTTTGAGTCTTTGTGGTGAGTGTACGCGTTTTGTTTCTTGCGTGCGTGACTTTTAGTGTATGGTATTGTATGTAAGGTTTTGACTGCTTTAACCTTTTATGTTTTTAGCTTTACACCACCTAGCTTAGTCTACATCAGGCTCCAGATCCCAAACCGTCATGTAAATTGGTTTTACTTAAAATCCATGATAAAAGTCTAAATGACATAAAACGAGCCTTTCTGATGTTTGTAAACCGATAAATAACGAATATTTTTTCGCTCTTCAATAGTTAACGGAATATTCTATTTTAAAATGTTTGATTTGGGTAGTTAATGCATTATAGTGTTTTTTTTTAATTCTCACTATTAGACTCTTTGAAACAATGAAGTCTTAGACATGAATACTTTTTTCCACTAAAATTTTACTACTTTTGTAATTTTTAAGAAAACATTCATTTTTATAACTTATTTGGAATGAGACATAATAAAATATGTAATCGTATATTAAATAATGTTTAAGGTCAGAATGTGTTTTTTACAAAACTACTCGTGTTCACAACAATGGACATTAAACTGCGGAACTCATAAATCTGTCAGTGCGAATCAGCTCACTGTACTTAAACCACAAATGAATATTTTGTGCAAAAGGTTTTAGAAATTTATTTAAGCTATGAGGAATCTAATGAATTAGGAAAATATCCATACAGAATTTTGAAAATATACGTTTGTTTTATACATTATGCTGTGTCAAACACGTCAGTAAAATAATTAGTTTTTTGTGTAATCTTTAAAATAACCACAAGTTAAGTAGGTCTACGAATGTTATCCGCCATTTCTAGACGTGTGCTGGATAGTGGATACCTACCGTATGGTTAGTTCTCTCCTCCCTATCCAGGGCTCTCTGAATGTAGACCGTTCCATCTTGACTAATGCGGAAGTTTCTCCTCCTATCGGTTGACCTATCAATGTTGTAAACCACTTTGCCGTTGCTCCCTTGGTCAGGGTCTTTCGCCCTAAAACAATTAATAAAACATTAGATATTGTGTGATTAATTTAATATCAACAAACTTTTCATTGAACATTGTTAATATTGACGTAAATATTTAACTTGTAAACAAAACCTTTCTTTGCTATGTTTTAAATTATAAGTTAGCTAAACTGAGAGTATTATTCAAAACACATGTTATTATATGATACATAGATCCCAAATTAAATGGTATATTGGAGCTAAGCCAGAATTATAACAAATGAGATTTCCGAAACGGATTTGGTAGTTTAGTCGCTTTTGTTTGTTTTATTGTGGAAAATACAAATTATTTTGATTTGATATTATTTAAAACTTGTATAGATACATTTGAATACATCCATAAAAATTACATAACTTACTTATTAACTAACTTTTTTTTAAATATACGGGATATTTTTGAGCATTAATTACTAACTTGAAGACTTCTAGAGGGCTGCCAACCTCTGCGTTCTCATACACCATGACCTCTATGTGACTCCTCTCGAACTGGGGGTAGTTGTCGTTGATGTCCTTCAGTTTCACCACCACCCAGGAGTACGCCGTATGCAGTTTGTCAGCATCTCCCTTCATGCCCTGGATAATTTGTGACGCTAGTTTTACAACGTTCATATTCAAGTCATAGAAATAAATGTTAAAGAAGAACTTTTCTCTAAATTATAATTTGAGCGATTGAAACGAGCACAGCTTGACGCATTATTGATAATGTCACATAAGTTCTAGCTACAACTATAACCGCTCAAAGGGGTGAAATATTTTCAAAGTTATTCTGACAATCGCCTTATGGTGCACCTCCTGGTTGGAGCCCAGAATCCTTCCAGTCTCAAGAATCTAGTGATCTGCTGAAATCTACCGATCAACCTTTACCAAGGGGTGCAACTCTTTGCATCTTGAAGGGGGTTTTGCGTAAGGAATGCACAAAGATCGTCAACAGTCTCTTCAGACGGCCGACCTTTCCTTCAGACCAGGTCTGCTATGTAGATTTCTGTGTTTGTAAGGTTCTTCCTCAAGTGTTTATGTTCTGTAATGAGACCTACCACAATGAGTAGGAGTTTTGACCTACCTATCTGTAGAAAGTTGTCTGCTATCCTGTAAGAGGGGAAGGTAAGAGATATTTTACTTTTAATTTAAACAGAGTATGATTCAATCATATGTGATTTTTTCAAGGGTTACCTATTTCATGCTTTCATGGTTTATATGTTAAAAGTTGGGGATGAATTACATTTATTCCTATTAACTAGACTTATATTTGGGATTTAAATATTATTTATTATTATTTGTATTATATCAAAGGTTTTCCAATATAGGAAATTTTAAGATGTTATATTTATCATACGGTTAACCAGGGATACATTTTTATTTGATATATTATATGACAGCACAATTCCTCTGAGGCCCATATTAGACGAAGTAGCTAGATGACGTCATTAGTGATAGTAGGTGGTGACACATAACAATCAATGATCCATGACGAACTCAGCAGACAGTTTTATTCTGGAGACGTTGCCTGGATACCGCGAATAGTTAAGGCCTAATGAGCCCTTGTGTCTGTAATATAACATACCTGATCGTTGACTTGTATTCTGAACCGAAACCCGTTCTTGTGTAGCGTGTCCTCGTAGTCAAGAGGCTGAGTGACCAGCAACGACCCCGTCCCGTCCGGGTTGCGTACCATTGAGAACTTATCAGCCCCAAACCCGCTGTTCTCGATTACCTGGAGATTACAATATTGGTTTAAGACTAATGCATACTCACTTAGTATCTATTTATAACGTATTTAAAAATATAGAAAGTATGTAATAGCGTAAAGTTGACGTCAGAATAACTTTCATAACTTGATGCGTTACTTTTTTGTAGTTTACTATTCAATTTTAAATTTTGTAAAATGATCACATAATTGAGAAAATATACTCTTGTTAGTTTTCTAACGTGATCAAGAGTTTCATCATAACCTTCAAGCTGTTTAGGCACGTATTGCTATGCATATTTCACAGCAACTGGAATCAAAAGATTTATAATGACGAACATTTTTAGAAATGCATGGTCTCAACTTGGGACACAATATCGTTCATTATTTTACGCAACATCTCAAAGCAACAGAACCTTTCAAAGAGGAATAATATACTAACTACTAGCTATAATTACCTCGTCAACAGCTGAAATTTCGTAATATTTAGTTACGGCCGTTTTGGCATTAAGATGGCGTTCGTTAATTTAAACACGTACACATACATACATTATTGTCTGAAGATAGCATCTTAATGCCGAAACGGCTGTAACTAAATATTACGAAATTTGAGCTGTTAACGAGATAATTATAGCTTGTAGTTAGTCAATAAATCAGCTCAGGGGATAGAAAACATGGATTTTAATTTAGGGAATAATACGTCTTAATTTATTTAAATACGAGGAGACTAAAATAGTTATAGACGCTCAACTAAAACTATTGGGCCTATTTAGAATTTGTTTTGTGGAGGAAATTATGAAAAAAGCACCTTCTTGGATGAACAGATCGAATTTTCCTGGATGTGGAGGACTCGCTTCCACTAAAACTACCTACCTTAAGCAACCGACCTGCTTTGAGGAGATATATTAAAAGGCAATTCATAAAATGACCACATCATCGTCCCAGCTTGTGTTTCAAAGTATACTTATTGATCTGGGTTAATATCCTTGTCGTAATGGAAATCCAACCTTTTTATTTCCCGAGAATTTCTGACAGTTACTTCCAGTACTGAATGTACTTTCAATAATCCTTGGAAAGCATAATTCTTGGCTTAGTCACCATATTTTTAGCTCAGACTGTCCACCTTATTCTACTTTTCCTGTGTTAAACTGATTGGTTAAAAGGGTTTTCCCTCCAAACCAATATAAAACTATACAATATTTGAAATGAATGCGTTCGTCATTCTTGACTCGTTGTCTCAAACTCGTACTTGTATATAATTTTAGAAAAAAAAACTGTTCACAAAATGATTTCGGCATCAGGTCACGAAGATGCGGACCTTGTACTGGAAGTCGTTGTGCTCGTCCTCGTCCAACACTGTAACAGTCAGTATAGGCTCGGTGGGCAGCCTCGCTCCATCCGACTCCTCCACCTCGGTGACCCACTCTTCCTTGGTGAACTGCGGAGGTCTGTCGTTCACGTCCGTCACACGAATGGATGCCGTACCAGTGCCTGTATAATCCAAGGGACACATTAAATTTGTGTCAAATTGTGTTTATATTCAATCCTAACAACTAGGGTGGAACCTTAGTTAAATTAAACGGGACTTACAATCCTGGAAGAAAATTACAGAAATTAAGGTTGTTTTAAAATCTTTTCTCGTGAACGTGTTGGCAGAATGATATCTTATTACACTGATTATAATAATAAGAAATGAATACGTTTTCACTCACAGTTGAAAAGTTGTAGTTCCTTAGATATCCAGAAAAAATATTTACTTAGCGAAGTAGCTCTGGAGTAACATGTAGGCGTGGTAAGGCCTACATCTACATGTTAATCTTAAATGATCCCTACCATGTAAAATTGTATTTACTTCCCTGTGGGAAATAAATTAGATCATGGATATGTCTAAAGGGAATGTTTTCAGCTCATCTAAACAGCTGTTCTTATAAAAAAAGCTATGACGTTGCTAACCAAATTACGTCACTGTTTCGAATTTTGGGGTCATGTCAAAACCATTAAAATTTGCATTTAATTTCCTCTAAGAAATAGCTTACATCATGCATATGTCTGAAGATATTTTTTCAGTCTAATCTAAACAGCTGTTCTTGTAGCTTAATGAAGTCACCAACCTATGACGTCACTGTTTTAAACTTTGGTTGCAAAAATTGCCAACCAAGAACTAAGACATATCTATGTCAACATATAAGCACACCTGTCTACCCTAAGTATCTAATCATTACTTTATCTATCCTATAAAGACCTCACAAACTCTATAACAGTACATCCCACTATTCGGCAAACCCTTAGAACTTGCTAAGTAAGCAGTGAGAAGCTTCCCTACTTACAGGGTGGGAAGTAAGGAGGTACACCACTCACAAATAATTCTGTTCATAACAACCATCTTACCTCTAGTAAATCACAGTCGGTGAGCCAACTAAAGTAATATTCACCAAGTAACCCACCTTTTTTCCCTCCTCCGTCCGATGCCACCACCTGTATGGCATAGTCTGGCGTTCGCTCTCTATCCAGGCAGCACACAGCTGTTCGGATGGTCCCAGTGGCAGCCTCTATGTCAAAGATAGGCGCTCCAGTCTCTTCCTCTATGACGTTCTTCTCTATTGAGTACGTCAACTTAGCGTTTGAACCTTCCGTGGGGTCATCATGGTCTACAGCGGTCATTGTCATTACCACAGCACCTGCAAGATAAACAATGTAGAGGCAAATATTTGTTTATCCATGCGGTGGGAAATGGAGGCGGTGGGTAAACATTTTTTAATTTCTAATTACCAAACAGAAAACTCTAACAATAAAAACGAGTGCATATTTGCCAATGAAATTTACCTCCAGTGACCTTTTTTATACCTTATTTTGCAAGTCTTAACATTATTCACATTATTTTGTATACAGGTATATTCTCGAAATAATTCCATTAAATTGGTCGCTCAAAATGAAAAAAAACATTTCCTGTCTATTCATTGGCAAGACGATCACATTAATAGTTTGTTCTCTATAAAATTCATAAAACTAACACAAAATATCAAAATGAACGTAATTACTTACACCATTAGCTAATAGGAACTTAAATATGAACGTATATAATACTAATAGGTTGTTCATAATATTAACATAACATTAAAAACAAGGGTTTTACGAAAAATTTAAACAAAAACAGCAAAATAAAGATTCTAAAATACAATTTTAAGGGTTTAAAACCATGAACCAAAGTGCTGAAGAGACGTGCTTTTCTCTCGTTAGTCTGTACTGGTACACTTGCAAATTGGTTCATGTTTCAGGTTACCAGTGCTAGAGACACATGACACTGCCTAGTTGGGTAGTTGGGAGAGGAATCTCGTCTCTATCTAATTAGCTGATACGTGGTTTAAATATTTCATTACATATCTCTTTTACACATTTTTAAAGAGGGTAACAGACCCTTTGAAACCTTTCTTGCACTCATAATATTAATATTGCCCTAAGCTCATAAAACAAATTATACTAGGTTTATATTTTACCTGTATGTTTCAGTTTAAGATCGATTGTTGACTACAACCAGTTTCGACGCAGCTTTCGCAATGTTCGCGTAAAAGGCAAACATTGTCAGTTTCTCAGTTTTACGAGGAATCTGTCTAATGGACATCAATAAGGGGTAACAGAGATAACTACCCTGTCATGGTGCAAACAGTGTTGAAACAATGGTTGTAGTCAAGATTCAAATTTCAACCGGGACATACAGCTAAAAATAAAAACCCACTACTGTATCACATAACTTTCACAAACGCATATTCTACAGGTTTGTGCATGGGGTTTATCAAGAAAATATGGATGTGAGTTGACACAGTCAGCAATATAATATTGAATATATGGGGTAATATTGAAAATACTGCCTTGTGACTGGAATACGAACCTAATATTGAGTTTAATTTGAAATCTTGTTATTTATCCTGGTGTACTAATTTAATGGACCACGAGATTGGGGTTTTGATCACTAATAAGTTTATTTTGGTTAGGCGTGGATCTTTTTAAATTAAATAAAAACCTTTTTCCAAATCGTATGGGATGAAAAAAATATGGTTCGTCATTGTTGGCTTTCACGGAGGAGACGAAAATAAAGTAGTTTAGCTTCAAAGAAAGACAAAAACCTATAACCAGAGAAATCAATTGAGATAAGACTCGTTTCGGCTGTTTAAGGGGTTAAAAATTAAAAATTACCGAAACTATCATAACTCCAAGCAATGTACGGATACAACTATAATTTTATTAGTATGGATTATTATTTGCCTTATAATTATAATAAGCAACACTATCTTACCTGCCTCACCATTCTCCGTAATATTGCCGTAACAAATATTACTAGGGAATGCCGGTGGGTTGTCATTAATGTCCTTCAAGTTGACTTGCACATCTGCAAAACCGACTAATCCTTCACCTCCTTCGTCCTGGGCGAAGACCGTGAACTTCCAACTGGGACGTCCTCGAGGCTGGTCCCTGTCGAGAGCCTGAAAACAAGACGTAGGAATTGCTCAAGGACCTGATCTTACGTTTACCCCTTAACTATAGATTCAAAACTCTAGTCTATGATAGGGTAAGAATTGCAAAATTAAAGAATTAGGCATTGTTTAACCAACTGATAAAAACTCACTAGAAAAAGAGACATTTGGCAATTATGTCCGGGGAATACTTCTTTGTTTCTGTAAATGTTGGAAAACTGCTCTTTTGAACACTAAATAAGGATAGAAGGCTGCTAGAGAAAAGTTTCCTCTGCAATTGAACAGGCTAAGTAAGTGAACCATTCATGTTCATCATGGAACATTACTTCTAGACGCCTCTCCTAATGCAATTAACAAAACAAAGCGAAATAAAGCTGTATTATGTCATTAAAAAACGAAATACAATGTACATTGCAATTACTTTACATGGTAAAGCTGATTGTTAAATTCACTAATTTGCATATGTTTTTTTATTAAGGAAACTACATACTCTTTTTAATTTGGCAACGTGGGATGAAGATCTGCTGATACTGTGTTTACAATACAAAACGTTTTGATTATAGCCAATTAGATGATTGTTTGAAGAAGCATTTTTAAATGTTTACTCCGCTCTCGAACGAGGCTCGCGCATAAACCTTTCCCTCGAGTGTAACAAATTTCTGTTTTGCTTCATGTATAATTACATATAAAAATATCCCACAGGTAATCTGTTACTTTCGTTGGTTTTTTCGACATAAGTGATTTACCTAGTTTTTAATTGGGTCTCGCAAAACACGTTATAGTGCCTTAATTACCGAATTTTTAGTATTAAGTGTTTTTCTACCCTAACTGATAGGAAATGCTTTATACAAATATTTGCATGTATTACGTGTAACAAAGTTTAAAAATTTACAAAATATAAATTTATTTCTCATAGAAAGATATGGCGATATGGTATCAATTGGACACTTAAAATCGTTACGGAAAACAGATACGAGTATTTTGTACTAAATAACATACTTACGATACGTACAAGTATTTTGTATATAATATGAAAGTAGTTCAAGGAACCCTAAACACGTTGTAAAAGTACACCGTAATTACTTACTTTTTATCGAATGCCATCAAGGTGTGCAAAAGAAAAGAACAAAGAAGGTCCTATTTATCCAAAACATACGCCAGAAAGCACTCAGAAAGAAATATTACTACTCTGATAATTGCGGTGAAATTAAAAATTCTTTACGCACAATCAAGAGAACAAAAACATTCCATCCGTCCGACTGGCAAGCTTTTGCTTTAGGATAATTTGTTTGCATTTTTCTCGTGTTTTCTCTTACAGACTTTAATCTAAATTTGGAAGCTCATTTATTTAAAGTTACTCAGGCTATTAAAGCTTTACTGTGTCAACGAAGCTTTTTTTCATTACTTAACATGAAAAATTATTAATTGAGAACAATTTTACATGATGATGAATCAAAATAAAGATATATAATATGAAATTTATTAAAATGATTATTTTAGTAATTATTAGATTATTTGAAATGGCGACCATGCCACAAGGTAGGTATTTTAAGCCAAGTATGAATAAGGATTGAATGTAAGATGATTGTGGCGCGATCTTGTAGTCATGTTACTGAATAAGGCTGACATGTTCCTTAGACAGGACTGTAATTAATAGCCCAACAGCCGATAGCAGCTAAGGGACCTACAGTTTAACGTGGAATCCGAACCACGCCCTCTGAATTACGAATTGGTCTAATTATGAGGATAGTCTTTTGTGGATTAACGTAGTATTCAATAGTGCGCACGTTAATCCACCCAAGAGAACACCACACCCACCGACCATCGCTCACGACTATCCACAATTCGTGACCTCCAAGTAGCTGGATTACAGGATATCGCCACCATCCCAGTCAATTTTTATATTCCATGTCCTGTTTCGCAAAATTTTAATTATTCTGCACATATGAATTACGCTTGGATTAGAATATAATTTTCCCTACGACCTAATAATCT
Source organism: Nephotettix cincticeps (assembly GCA_023375725.1). Taxonomy (NCBI): domain Eukaryota; kingdom Metazoa; phylum Arthropoda; class Insecta; order Hemiptera; family Cicadellidae; genus Nephotettix; species Nephotettix cincticeps. Next base: position 23,387,436 of record CM041786.1, on the reverse strand, counting down.
TGTACCAACACAATGTACTTAAAACTAAGATTGGTAATAATAGATGGAAGAACAAAGTGAGAACATCTATGTACCGTGTTTGACGTGGTTAGTGGAGTCAAACTTTCAATGTCTGTGTGTGTGTGTGTGTGTGTGTGTGTGTGTGTGTGTGTGTGTGTGTGTGTGTGTGTGTGTGTGTGTGCGCGCGTGCGTGTGTGTGCGTGCGTGTGTGTGTGTGTGTGTGTGTGTGTGTGTGGGCGCGCGCGCGCGCGCGTGTGTTGTGTGTTTGAATGCTTATGTATGTGACACAATAAAGAAAGAACGGTTGTATGAATCTGTTAGATCAGTACGTCCTTTGACACACTAAATGGCATGATTTCGAAATGCAGGCGAATCACTCAAAGAGGGTCTACGGGGAAGGGGTTTATTCGTCCAAATGTGGCTGTTCGGGGATATACATAAATAATCAACAAACCATCAAAAAAAATAATCAAACAATTTAAGTTCTATTAACATCACTAGAACCAGCTCAAAAACCGTTAAGTAATTTTAATCTTGCCCCTATGTCGATCATTTACTGAGATATAGAATCTGGTAAAAAACAGTAAGCTAATTTTTTTAGAGCTCCTATGTTCACCTTAAGGGAAAGGATGAAACTAATATCCTGTGTACAGCTTCATAAGTTAATATCAAAAGTGTTTAGTGAAAAAAGGCTAAATATTTTGTTTCTCATGACAGTGAAACCAACTTACACATTCCCTATGTTATTTTTATAAGTAAAATAAGTATAATAAAATAAATCATAATATATATAAAAAAGCACAACTATATTTATTATTTTTAATAATTATTTATTCTAATTATTGTCCAGATTATTATTTGAGATATACCGGTAATAACAATTATGTTGTTACATACCTTTAAGGTCTACCAATGAATGTAAAAAATACTAGTTTTATAATTTTATCAAGGTAGCACCCTGAGCTTATTCATTTATTACATACCACAATAGCAACCGTGACAATACATTTTTAAAGTGTTTCTACTTAGTTCGTCAATTGTTTGTGTGTGCTATGTAGTCGGGGTACTGTCTGTATTGACATGTAGGCGTCTACTGTCTCATATGTTCATTAGCTGAATTGGGTTAAAAACAATATAATGGTTACTTAAGTGACACATATATACTCCTCTAATTTTGATAAATATGTTAGTTATAAACTAGTTAAATTAAGGGTTTATGTAACTTAGTTTATATTTAACTTTACTTAACGTTATTATACTTTCGGGCATTTTACATCACGACTTTAGGCTAAACAAAGTTGTTTCGGGATCTGTAATCTGACCCCGTCTCCAGGCAGGACTAATGTTACAATGTGGTAACTAATGCGGTATATGTTTATTCATCATTGGCAAAATGGCAATAATTCGTTTACAATTGATAATTTATTGTGTTTTGTGCTGACGTGAGTACAATCTTTTAACGTTTTGATGTTGATTGGTTCAAAACATAGTCTTGTTACAACCTAAAACCAAACAGTTTTTACATAATTAATGTGGTAATTTATAAAACCCATCAAATATTCTCAAATTTCAGGCAGATTGCAGGCAGGTAGTGCCATCTGTCATTAGTTTAACGAACTTTTAAATCGCCGAGCCGTTCAGTCAGTTCCGCCGAGATGAGTTGCCGATGACTCATGGAGTTGCCACTAAAATATACTTGATGGTCACTTAAATGCTTTTTCAAATGTTGATACTTGGCATAACCGGTTGAGGCATTCCACTGACGAGTAAAACGTTCAAGCAATGTAGGAGGTACGCCAGCATCCCCAACATCCCCAGCATTAGCAATCCTTATTCAGCTTACAAATACTACAATGTGGGAGGGTCCACCTTAAATAAATGGTAACTAGCTTAGGTGCAATTTGACGGCATTTGTAAGCTTAATTGGGATTAACGTGGGCACCTGTTTTGCTTCTTATACTATTGTATGGTTAAGGGGGGAATGTTTTGTGTTTTTATACTGATTATTAAAATAACAGTTGCATAGTGATTTCATCATTTAGCTAAGGCTGAAACACCAACCAGTTATAGGGTTAATGGCCCAATTACAAATGGTGACTCTTGATTGCGAGTGAGGAGGTAGCAGGTTTAATTTATTTTTGTAAATAAAATTACAATAATGTTAACATTGAAAACCAAATGTCACTAACACTTTCACTTTGTGCAGTGGATTACGCAATGTTAGGCTAAATGTGATGTTAAGACTAACGTATAGTCTGACGGACGACGAATGGTCAAAACCAGTTAAACAACAAGAAATATTTATGCGTTTTCAATGTGTGTTCGGGCAATGCTCAAGGTCAACTTAGGATACCACAAAGGAGGACTCACCAACTTCTAAAATTGGTACGGGAGGGGAGAAAAAATTCGCGCACCGTCTGTCAGACGACGGGTTGGTTTGTTCTAGGATTAAAACTATAGAACACACCAACCCGTTCAAACAACAAGCTAACCATATGTTATTTGTCTACCTTGAGAACAAATATTTCTCCTGATCTTTTGTCTATGGTAAACTTGCTGTTCGCCGGGTTGTCTGGATCCACCCCTGAGCCTGTGAGAGAGTACACGATGTTTTGTGGTCGATCCAGATCCCCGTCCGTCGCTATTACCTGGAAACAAAAATAAAAGTGTTATAACTGTATTACTTTTTTGTCATACAATGTTATTGTCTAATTATACCTGGTGAAATACATTTGATTTGAGGTTTAATTGCTACAACCTCACTACTTTGTAAAATGCTCTTTTGTTTGGACTTAAAACTATTGTAAGAAATAAATACGTTTTAAGAGGTTGGTAGTACTCTTTTTTCGTAATTTACCCCTAAATCAACAACATATTTGTGCATGGGATGAACTAATCACAGATATGGGTTATCCGACACAATACTAGATGGACTGTACACATGGTTATACGCTACCATCTACACCACCAACTCTCCTACTACTTTACATACCTGAATTCATAGAAATCCGATATAAATTCGTGAAATCTACACGAAGAAATTAAATCTAAATAAACAATCGTATAATCACACAGTGAATGTGTTTAAAACAGTCCAATCTGAGATACAATAATTCAACAACAAGAAACATGGTTACGTTTTCAAGAAAACTGATCGAAAACGAAAATAATGAGCATAACTCTTGACGAATAACTGGAATGTAATACGCCGTGTTTGCAATATTGTTACGACACCAGTGTTTTTGCATTGAGTGAAGCACAATGAAATTGCAACCCGGCGCGATGCCGCAAGCAAGCCTCTGTTTTATCTGTAATACTGTCAAATCAAAATATTAATTGTGGCAAAACAAGTTTCGTTTTCATTTGGTCATGTATTCTTTATTTACGTATCATGGAGATAAAAAGTTATTTATCATTTGGGTTCCATTTTGTTAGGAAAATAACTACTGAGTTTAGATTTATCCTAGTTTGTAATTAATATACGTCATGATTTTATATAGACCATTGACACTTAACGTAATGTATTGTAGAATATAACAGGAACGCTAAATTACTAAAGAAGAAGTTTATCCCAATGAGCCAAATACTGGAGAAGAATTTTCTACAAAAACTGCTTCGTTTAAGATTGTTTTTCTAAGGACCATTAAAAGTGCCTTTTTTAACAATTCATTAAAATTGAATCAATTCGTTCAAATTAATTAGGAATAAAAAGATAAAAACTCAATAAGATTGTTCAACTTTTGTAGACGTCAGTCAAACATCCAACCATCAATACCATCTTGAATATATATTTATTATAACAAATTACTCTACAATTTTGTCTAACTTATCTTTTTACGTTAATTTTAAAGCTATTTCCTTATGTACAAAATTATAAAATATCAAGCTATTATTTTATAAAATAACATAAAGAAAATAAGTCATATGGTAATTCAATTATACATACATTTCCCCAACAGTTAAGGAACATTACCATTAACAATACCAAGAAAATATGCAAGTTCTAGACAGAAGTTAAAGAAAATCACATTATTGGTAATCGCTAAAGCAGCCATGTGACATTTGGACCGTGAATCATTTTTACGATCGTAATATACGTCGCCCTTGGATAAACCTTTGTCCTACATTGTGAGAATTAAATAAACTGCTCAAAGATCCATTTTGGCGTTAAGTACTCACGGTCAGAGAGATAAAAAACCTTTTGGAATGGACCTTAAAATATACAAAATGTCTGATGAGTAGTTTACCTTATGCACCTCAGACACGCGAGCTTAAAGTGAACGAATTGGGTGGCATAACACAGTGTTAGGGTTTGGTCACTCAAGTTCGGGGTTTAGGCTTTAATGAATACGTTCTCAGAATATAAAGAACTTATCAAAATACCTAAAAGAGGTATTTTATAACTGAAAGAGGGAACAAGAGGGGATAAGTATGATCTACTAATTCTGATATATTTTCTAATTAGGCATAATGATGAATAATGAACCATTTGAGTTAAAATGAATAAAATATACTTGGTTTTAATTGTAGGGATGTCTTGTTTTCCATTAACAAGATTTTTGGACAGAAAAGCTGTGTTTCTTAGCACCTCAATTTTTCTCGTCCATTTAATCTCTGTAAAATCACTGTGATGGTATTTTGGATATACACTTTTCAGAGTATTATTATTAGTATGATGAGTATAATGTATTATTCATTTGATGAAATGTTGACCTGCCTAGGTAGGTATTTTAAGCTGAATTATGAATGAGACATGTATGTAAAATGTTTTTGATGCGATCTTGTAGTCCTGTTACTAACTAAGGCTAACATTACCGTACACAGGTCAGTTAATTAATAACCTAACAGCCAATGGCACTTAAGAGACCTAGGTTTAAGCTTAAATCGTATCTAAACCACAATTATCCTGCCTCCTGTCTAATTATGAAGATGACCTTTGTAGATGAATGTAGTATTCAATAGTACGGACGTTAACCCATACAGGAGAATAATTCATCCACCGACCATCGCTCATAAGTATCTACAATTCGTGACCTCAAAGTAGCTGGATTTCAGTTCACGCCGGAGCCCAGTCATGAGGCTTCGTTGATAGCATGACGGACTCCTATTCTGAGTCAGCTACAGATGGCGTACCTTGAGCACCCGCTTGGGCAGGTTTCTGTCGTCCTCTTCTGTGATCTGCGTCTTGTAGGCCGGCCTCTCGAACACCGGGGGGTTGTCATTAATGTCCTTCACTCTTACTGCCACCGTCGTGAAGCTGGCGCTAGTGTTGTGTGACGCCATCACTCGCAGGTCGTACTGGGAAATACAGAAATGACGGTCACACTGTTTTTCTGACTGTTGTTAAAACAACTCCTGATAAAACTTAACAAAACGTATGAAAGACCAATTTCTTGTTGATGGGAGAAATAATTTTAGTAATTTATCCATCATATTTTATTAAATCTATAATCAGGTAGGCCTATTCGGGTGTCCTTTACTCGTTGAATGTCAAAAATATATTTGAATCTTGAATAAAGAAACATTTCGAAAGTAAAATTATTGATAGTGAAATTACATATTATTAGGCCTATACATAAACATTTTAATGTTGTGCAGATTGTGTGTCGATGTCAAACAATGCCCCAGGTTGTGTTGTAAGAGGCATTTTTATAGATTTTTATAGTCAAAACCTTACTACCTTTATTACTACCTTTATTAGTCTTGTTACTACATAACAACATCCAGTTTATTGAATATTTCAATCAAAATATCGTAAAACAAAAATCCAAATTTGTTTCCTGGGTGTTTAACAACGTTACAGCGGTAACATTGTTAAGTAAATTAAAAATAAAATATGGAATCTGGATTAATATTTTACAGCCATACTGCAATTTGAGTTCTTTAAATTAATTATTGTAATTGTCATTGTAATCTAATTAAGGGGATTCCGACGCTACATAAAGCCCCATATTAATTTGTCATATTTTAGTAACATGCAAACTGTACGAACAGTAGTCTAGGAGTTATTATTTCTTAGACTACTGTTCGTAGGCAGCTCAAATTTTACGCAGTTGTTATTCAATATCTAATAGTTGTGGATACATACATATTTATGAATTGTTTTCCAAAACATTTTTTCTCATATTTTTACGGGTTTCCCTCCTTAGACCACAATTTTGAACCATGATGATGAACCATGATTTGAACATGATAATTTTAGTACCAGAGCTCAAATATGCAATAATTAGCGTATTGTGTAACGAAAATCTCATCGAATCATCTAAAACGGTTTCCAAGTTATGTGTACCTGCCTTAAAATAAAGAATTCTTTGGGAATCAAAGAGTCGTTTGAGTTGGTGGTGCGACAGCTGTTAGTAAACTGCATAGAAACTCTGTGCAAACGAATTAAAAAAATATATATTCCGATTAAAAAATGAAATTTATGAAAACCTATGTTTTTGTAATAAAATCTTTGGAAAAGTCTAAATTTTACAATTAGTAAAAACATTTAAATGACCAAAAATTTTGTTTTTGGACGACGGACTTCCCATAACCATATACAAGTTTTTTTTTCAATTTCGGTCAGATTATCCTGTGTGTTATGATATACTATGTGTATGTTTACTATTAGTACTGAAGGTAGTATGAACAAATAAGAGAAATACAGTTTAAAAACTAAATGAGAACCATTATTTACTATGATTCCATACATAAACATGCGGGTTGATCGAGAAAATTAAACTTTTGTAATATACGGTGCATCAATGTGTTATTAACTTCAGAAACAGACAACATGGGTGTATTGGAAACTAAATGTACAAAAACTAAAACTCATTATATTCTAAGTGACAATGATTAAATGTTGTTGTAATTAACTATTAGGATTTAGTTAATAATTTTACAGTAATATTTGTAGTTTTTAAAAAGAACCTTTTAAACTACAGACACAGTTTAATTTTCCATACAAGCAATAATGATAATACCAGTATACCTATCCTATATAAATTATAGTTCATAATATACATTCGTTGATACCACGAGAGTGTTCATATTTAAATGTAAGAAATCAAATTCATAAACTTTTACAAATAAAGTTTTAATGATGTGAAGAGATTTAATATTATTTATGATGTTGTATAGAACTTATTAAATATGTTTTTTTGCAAAAAATGATCACATATCGTTGATTATATTGATATGGTAAAAATATCAAAACTAATCTAACTTAACCCTCAAGAACTAAGTCGAAATGTATCGATGATAAAATTCTGATTTTTTAGGTGTGGACTTTGACTGTTAGCGAATTTCCCATAGGGAAGAAGCTATTACCGTAGGTCTCATGGCAAGACTTAAGCCCGAGACCATGTTATTTTATCGTGTTTAAATGCCCAGAGGCCAAAAACAATAGTCGTAAAATTGTTGTATGTGTGTGTGTGTAACACAATAAAGATTTCACTCGTAAAAATGGTCCGATCAAGACAATATTTAGTAGAGACCTGTATTCCTACATTTTCTCGGACGAGTTCGTAAACCAGACATATCGGTCAATCGGAACAGGAATTTTGGGGGGGTTTTGTAATTAAAAATTGGGGTTTCTGCGTTTTTAATATGTAATTAAAAATGTAATTTTTCTTTCGCCATTAGAATCAACTTAAAAAACTACACAATTTAGTTCCTTAAAGTTTTTCTCTATCTCTAACGGTTACCGAGATATTAAAAATCTAATCACAGTACATTGTATTTTGGGCTCCAATTTTAATCTTATGGAGGATAAAGAAAAACTAGTATTTCACTTATCAATCAATATATTTGGATAAACTTTATATTCAGCTTCATGTAGTTGAGATCTATCCATTAATGCTTAAATATCCTGTGTTATGTGTTTATCATGGCAGCAAACCTGCATGCTCTTTTCCATATCAATCATATTGTGAATAGGCAAACTCCTTTATTTATGAACAGATGTTTATAGCACTTGGCATAAATGATCAAAATAAAAATTGCTTATGCTAGAAGTGTTTACTTTCAATGTTCCTCACAGCAGCAAACCTGCATACTCTTTCCTATGTTAATCTTACGTATAGGCAAATTACTATCATTAATATCGACATATATTGATAAAACTTGTAATATATCTTTAATATTTTAAAATTATTGATTTGGAAAATGGCTGAGTACGCAGGTCTGCTGCGATGGAGGTATTTTTATTTGCCTTTCTCTACATACGTTAAATAGTCACTTTAACCCCCTGCTGTTACCTGTTTCTTCGTCTCATAGTCGATGGGACCCGCCACTCTTAAGATGCCATCTTGGTCGATGGCGAAGGTTGTGGCTACGTTACCGCCTGTGATCTCGTATCGAATAATCGTCGCTGGAACATTGTCAACAACCAAAATAGTGAAATGTGACTACAAATTAGTTACTGTATTTCATAGACTACCCTTAAATTCAGTTAAATTCTACCTTTACATTATAAATCTATTTACGTATAATGTCCTTGCCATTGCCAAGTGTCACCAACATTGAAAAGAGACTAATAATTTTCAAAAACAATATTCTCAGACGAATATATGGCCTAATTGAAGAAGCAGGATCTTACAGGACTAGGACAAATAAGGAAATGCGTGAGGTCTTCCAACGATACAGATATCATTACATTTAAACCAAAGATTTCTATGTGTGTAACGTATCCAGGAGGCCCATAGAATCAACCTTAAGAACATTGCTGGATGCAGTCCCTGAAGGGAAGACGACCTTTAGGATGTTCAAGGCCACAGTTTTAGGGTCAGGTCCGAAATTTTATGAGAATGAACTTCATAATCGAGAATATGATAAAGGGCCGTAAAAGATGGCGCAGAGCTGTTGGTGAAGTCAAAGACCTACTTAGGCCTGAATGGTCTGCTATGGTAGGGTAAGTATACCGTGATGTAGTCGTATACAGTATTTACGTGATTTGAAAAATAGGATCTTTTCATAAATATTTGTCGTAGGAATTAACATTTAAAAGTGCGTTTTACAAATATTAAAAATAATCATTATTTATTAACCCGCCGGTGGTCGAGGCCGCATGTGTTACGCGGATGGTCGAGGGGTGAGAGCCACGCTCACCTTGTTAAATGCCCTGTTAACGATTTGTATTTCACAAATTTCAAGCATACTTTAACATACCATTTTTTAAACTTTTTTCTAGTGTTTGATTATATACAAAGCCAAAAATAATGAATTTCACAATAACAAAAAAACTCTCAAACTATGTACGTTGTTATAAATAAATTTAACTTTTTTCGACAATCATTAAAACACAGGACGCTAATAAAAAGTCATTTTGCCAATACTGATTGTATTAAAGCTAAAAATTAAAATCACATAATTTAATTAAATAAAAGGCCTTTTTAGTTGTGCAAGTTGTGCTTACTGCATTGTAACTCGTCAGGAAACCAACGTGCAAGACAGGCTGAAGGTCCACCACCGTATCTCTTCGACCACTGACACCCCAAACAACAGCTATTCCAAGTTTCAGGCCGATATACTACAAACTCCAAGTGAAGTAGAAACTTAAAGTGAGCGTGGCACTTACTCCTTAACCATCCGACGGTTAATTATTAACATACCATTTTTTAAACTTTTTCTAGTGTTTGATTATATACAAAGCCAAAAATAATGAATTTCACAATAACAAAAAAACTCTCAAACTATGTACTTTGTTATAAATAAATTTAACTTTTTTCGACAATCATTAAAAACACATGACGCTAATAAAAAGTCATTTTGCCAATACTCATTGTATTAAAGCTAAAAAATTAAAAACACATAATTTATAACTAAATAAAAGGTCTTTTTAGTTGTGCAAGTTGTGCTTACTGCATTGTAACTCGTCAAGAAACAAACGTGTAAGACAGGCTGAAGGTCCACCACCGTATCTCTTCGACCACTGACACCCCAAACAACAGCTATTCCAAGTTTCAGGCCGATATACTACAAACTCCAAGTGAAGTAGAAACTTAAAGTGAGCGTGGCACTTACTCCTTAACCATCCGACGGTTAATTAAATAGATGAAATAAAATTAATGAAAAAAACTCAATGAAAAAATTAGAATATGATAGAGTAACTTAAGGAACACATTATTAAAAATATGATTATTATTTCGAAAGCCTAATAATAATTATAAAAAACACTTAAAATGAGAATTGCCTTTAGGTTTAAAATTATTTATTCCTCACAGGAACCGTTTTCGGTCCATCAATGACATATCATATAAACACAAGTATACATGACACAACAAAAATTATGACAAAACCTGGTGTTGTCATTAAAATGTTTATTCTTTTCATATACACGACTATTAAACATTAACGATAATAAAAACTAACATTTACATGTGAGGAATACATTTTACAATTACATGTGAGGAGGTTCCTGTGAGGAATAAATAATTTTGACACCTGAAAGGCAATTACCGTGCATTTGGTAAGTGTTTATATAAAAATATGAGTAAGCAATAAGTAAATTGTGATTTTAATTATACTAATAACAATATGAGTAAGCAGAAAGTAAAGTGAGAATTTAATTATTAGGTTAACAATTCCCGACATCAGTACTTTCGTTTGTTAATGCATAACAATGGAAATATTGCAATATTGTTTAGCAGGATAGAGGAACAACGAGAATTATGACACAAAAAACCTTTCTCTGTGTTGTGATTAAAATCGGGTTTGTCCTGTTACTCTTCAGTTCACTACTTTAAACAAAGGTTTAACGAGAAAATAAACTAACTAATCCATAACATCGGATTAGTTCAGAAGCTGTTGACATTTTCTAAACCTGATTGGATTCATATTTTAAAATTAGCTGTGATTCATAAAATTACTAATTAATATAATTACGTAATAATAATTGTTGTAGTAATCGTAGTGATAATAATTCATATTATCATCAGTAATTTGAAGACAAATAAATGTAAGTTTATATTTATATAATTACATAACTACCTAAATATGAATCATAATATACCTATTTATTTCCGAATCAATTTAAAACATAAAATTTACAATATTATATAGAAATTTATTGATGAATTTTATTGGATTCTCAGTTCTGGACAATCATATTTGTACACTTGAAGCCGTCTGTGGAACAAAAAAGAAAACTTAATACATTTGCATTAAGTTACTTATTAAAATGAATCATACAATGCTAAAAAATTAGATATTTAATTTAATTATGTAATTTGTGTATAGATATTTATGTTTAAATGATTGTTAAAGGTAATACCTATACATAAAGTTAATATTCTAACATTTCCTACGGCTATGCCTTTCTTTATGAAGTCCACATTGAAATTATCGTTCCTTAACAAAGTACCTACACTTAAATTTAAGCGTTGGCCAACATAACAACGAAAATAATTTTATTTTTATTACAATTACTATACACATAATAGATGAATATTTTTTCTAAAATCAGTATAGTTAAAATACCTCAAGTTTTTTATGCAAATTGCATTAGTTGTTAATTGAACCATCAACAACAGTGATTTGCAATAGTTAATGTTAAGTCGAGCTATAAACAGTATATTTTTAAACAGCATTAAATAAGAGTAGTTCATGCTATATTATTTTAAATATATAGAAACTATTTAATAGAAAAAAAATTCAGTTTAATATAATTTGTTTTTAACACCACGAAGAAGACAATTTTCAACGTGATTCGAGAACTAATTGTAGGAGATCCGATAACACCAAACTCTTAATCCCCGCTCTTAACTGTTGAACGACCGAGAACACGAGCTGCAGTGGAACAATTAAAGCAAAAGTCTGTATCTGTGAAATATAGGGAGTACTAAATGATTACATAATGATTTATGGATTAAATGATTGGCTAAATGATTTGGTAATACTGATGGATTGAGAGGCCCTAGAAAATCAGGGGAGATGTTTTTCTGCAAAATATTGTACAGTCACTGGAACGAGAACTCCTTCTTCCCAGTAAAGGTGAGAAAGGTATATCTTAGGTATATATAGGTATGGGAAAATCTTGAACAATCATGATAAGGTAAAAAATCTCAAAACCTATCCATATGCGGGCTTCAGCCGTTTGACTTTTAAGGATTATTGTTTGAAAAATACATTTTATTAATACCCAAAGTTAATTAAGGTTATATTCTAGCATCTATATAAATAAAATAGGAGTTTTGTCTATACATTGCTCAGAGTTAATAATTGTTTAGCTATTTTTACGTTTCGTGCGTTATATAAGCCGAAACAAGTATCATCTCAATTTGTGTCTTCATAAGCACATTCTTAATTATATTTCTGAGTTCTCTACATTTCAGAGAAGGTTTTTCAATGCATGAAATTGTCCAATGCCCCTTTAAAAGTATATAACAAGCATTTCAAAACTCATTTTTTACGCGATATTAGTCGCATTTTGCTTCCAGGTTTCAATGAATCCCCTACTGTTAATAATCAGCTGTTACTTTGTAGTTTTTAACACTAAATGATCTTAACATTTGCCATTAATTTTGAGAATACGTAATGTAGTGAGTGATTTACTAGAAAGAAAAACTAACAGCTGTCAAATCGAAATAAGCATCTGTTTGTTTACATTGACCATTGATTTTAAACCAACGTCAAAATCATACTATATTAAAATGTTATGTTAATGTATAACGAATTTTATTAATTATACATATTTTCTGAACTAATATAATTATCTTTGTCATGTTAATAAGTATTTTCTCCCTAACACATAATCCTACAACCCGTACAAAGTACGGGCGTACTGCTAATAATACAATAAGGTTATTTTCATATAACAACATATCCTAGAACTCAACAACCCCATCATCCCAAAGTCGTTGTCCACTGGGCAAGGAGAAGGTCTGACTAGGGAGCCCTTAACTTTTGATATGATTTTGATATGACTTAATAGAGTATATACCATTTCCAGCAAACACCGAGAGCATGCCGAGTAAGTACCCTTTCTACAACACACCCACACGGATGGACAGGTAGGAGGTACATATCTCCTAAAGAATCCTCGTAAAACTGGAAATATACGTTTACCCGGGAGTCAAGCTAGCAAGATAGATAAAAAGAGTCCTATGTGAAAGAGAACCCTTTTTATACTGAGTTGTGAAATGAGTTACCAATAATGAGTCAGGTAACTAATATAAACAAGAAACACCTCAGTGAAAAAATAGAGGTAAACCTGTTTACCTGGTAAATCTGTTTAATTTAAATCGAAACTCACAAAACATTTCTTTTTATATGATCTACTGAAGAGAATATAGCTAAAAACATAAACAGGCCTCACAGTTGTTCGGCGTGGAGGCGGGTAGTGCCAGGACAGCTGTGTCGACCTCTTCATTCTCGTTCACCTCAGCCTCGTAGAGAGAACGCTCAAAGTAGGGGGTGGTGTCGTCCTTGTCCGAAACTCCGTTTCGAAGGAATTTGCTCACTGAAACACAAAATAACTTTATAACTACCACCGACATCTAAAAACATAATTAATATATGAAATTATAAGCCTTACTTATTAATTAAAGTCCTAAAATATTATTAGTTATATTTCCAATATTATTCTACTAATACAATTAGAAATTTGTAAATCTATTTCCAAAATTGAAGGAATTTTTTGATTTTAATTGAATTCTCATGTTAAGTTTGAAAGTACAGCACTAGAGAAAAAATATCTCAATCCCTCAGAGCTGTGACCATTTCGATCAGTAATGTATACAAACATCCAGATTCGGTGGCTATATTATATGTTATAGTTAAAAGTTTGGTGGAAAAATCACAGAGAGCAATGGAGAAAGCCATTAGTTAAAGTTGCATAACTATTTTATAAAACCTTTTGGTGAAATAACTAGCCCCGAGCTAAGAAATCATGTTTTCTTAAATAAAATCTCTTCACACTGACAAAATATAATGAAAGAAATAAGCCGGAGGGTCTAAAACTTTCCACTAGTTAAACTTTATTTTTGTATTAAACGTTAAAAAAGAGTTCAGAGAACTTACACAAGGATTTAACCCTCAAGCGCTCAAAATTTTAACAGTTTAAAGGTGGATGTTTCAATGATGGGGTGTGTGTGTGTGTTAAGGGTATAATAAATAATCTTAATCTCAGTATTTTGTTGAAATTAAACCAGAAGATATGCAATAAAATAGCAGTTTTCAAAGCGAGGATTGAAAGTGGATGTTTTTGTAACACAATCATGTTTTACAAGCGCGAGGCGTAGCCGAACATGGAGTATTTACAATTATTACAAGTACCAAAAATGGTTTTATTTACTTCCCTGTGGGAAATAGGTTGTTTTGACGTATTTTATGATCTAATTGATACAGTATGACAACAGCTCTCCTTATAGCTATATGACGTCACTAAACATAAGACAACACTTAGTATATGACGTCACTGTTTAAACTTTTGGTCTCGCAAATTGTCAACCCCACCCCCAGAACTAAGATATCTACATGTCAAATGAAAACTCCTCCATGTGATGAACAACTATTAGCGACCCATCGGGAAGAAGTTATTACCGTAGGTATCATGGCAAGATTTAAGCCCAGGACCATGTTACCTTTTTTGTTTTGAGGTGCCCAGAGGTCAAAAAATCTTAGATAAAAGATTCGTATGAATGGTCAAAGTGAAAATTGTATATGGTAGAAATTCCCACTTTCAGTGTTCCTCACAGCAGCAAACCTGCATACTCTTTCCCATATTAATGTTATGGAGAACAGGCAAATATTTCTCATATTTATCGAAATACATTGATACAACTTGTCATATAGTATTATTATTATATTATTGATGTGACAATTCGCTCAGTACGCAGGTCTGCTGCGACAGGGGTATTTTTATCATAATGTGGAAATGGCCTTCTAATAGCTACAAAATTAGAACAAATAATTTTAGGTTATACAAAGTCATCATCAATGTATACATTTCAATTGTTATACCTCAAATATCGTACACATATTAAAAATATATTTACAATGTACCGTAATAAATTTTGAGGTTAGCAAAGTAAAGAATATATCATATGTTTTTCAGTTCCCTATTTGAAGTGATCCGAAAACAACAATTTTGTGACCGATTTATAGAATGGAAAAAGGAGATTATATTGACAGTATAATGCAAAATAAAATTATATCCTTCTAAAAAAAGGGCTGACAACTAAATAGACATTCTAGTTTTTTGGCTCTACAATTAATTCCGAACTCTGAAATTAGTGCCTTATACAGGGTGTTTCAGAATTCCCTACCAATACTCCAGGGCATTGTTCCTGGGTAGAAACATATCTAAATATCATATTTAAACTGTCCAGAAGTAATTAGTTACTCACACAGCCTCCATTTTGTTTTTTTCACTAAAAATCGATTGACACCAAATTGTTTTAAAATAGATAAATATTAATTGAGATATGGCAGCTTTAGTGATAGGTGACCGCTAGAGCTTAGTTGCAGTGCATGTCAAGGCATGCGACGAAAGTCTGCCACAACAATGGAGCAGCCTCCGTCTGCTTACTGGCATTAAATTCACACAAAACTCCCAAACTTTTTACGTCAGCTGTGGTAAAAGTCAAAATAATTTTTTACAAACTAATCATCTGATTTTATTTTTGCCTGAAAATGTTATTATTTTATTCATTGTAGTCAGATCCTCTACAGTTATTCTAAACTTATGCCAAGACCAAAATGGCTATGTGACATTTTATTATTGTTTGAAGTTATCTAAAATAACCATACAAATAGCACACAAAGCAGGCGGAGACTGTTGCATTGTTGTGGCAGACTTTCGTCGCATGCCTTGACATACACTGCAACTAAGCTCTAGCGGTCACCTATCACTAAAGCTGCTATATCTCAATTACTATTTATCTATTTTAAAACAATTTGGTGTCAATCGGTTTGTAATTAAATTACCTAAAAAAAGCTATTCTAGTAAATTTTCTGTTAAATCAACGGTTCCCGAGTTATTTGGAAAACAAATTTTTTAATGACCGCCATTTTGTTTTATGAATTTGAGAAATTGTCATGATTTTTTTGTAGTTTTGTCTAGTCTTCATAAATGTTTGTGCATAGTTTCAACTCCGTACGTTTAACCATTATTCAGAAAAAAATCATAAGTGAAAAAACAAAATGGAGGCTGTATGAGTAACTAAGGACTTCCGGACAATTTAAATATGATATTTAGATATGTTTCTTACCCAGGAACAATGCCCTAGAGTATTGGTAGGGAATTCTGAAACATCCTGTATATTATACCTCGTATAATAATATATTCGTTGCATTTCATACAATAATCTATTACCTTTCTTAAATAAATGTCTAAATACTGTTATTAGCAAACATAATTCACATGGGATAACGTTTACAGCTTATTGGGATATATCTACAATATAGGTATAAATTAATTATGATTCGAGTTTTGTGATATAATTAGGGTTTTAAGGATTTTTTACATCCCAATAAACTGAGGAGAATGGAGTATATTCCGAAGCACTATGGGTTATGAGCTATATCCACCTCTGAAATCATGTTTAATATGGCGATCTCGTCCTCATCCAGTGTATTATAACATTGCAATACCCCGGGCAATGCCTCAACGTGCGCCAGCAGGCAATAAACTGGGAATGTACACCCGTCCAATATGCCGGCCGTTCAGCTCACTACAGCTGTCGTCTGTAATTAACTTCCACACTAAATCGTTCAAATTGTGATTTATATCTCGAATTTAATTGTTGTCTGAGATGAAAACTAAAACATTCCGCAAGAGGTCAGTAACTGTTCTCATACTGTAAATACTTTGGATGAGGATGAACAAACTATTTGTATACATAATTAGTTTTACTGATAATAAGACATGACAAATCATTTGTAATGTCAATGGTTTTTATTTTTAAAATACCATTTAATTTTATGTTTGAAATAATTAAAGACCAAGAAAGAGTACGAGCAATTATAATTGTAAATAATTTTGTATACATTATTCTTACAGTTATTTATATTATATATAAATCGTAATCAAATGAAAATTGGTTCGTAGGTTTTTAAAAATTTACGTATTCTCAACAATTATAAACTATTTATACTTATAAAAGACTAATGCCATTGACTGGCTAACCAACTAAGTGTAGTTTTTGGAAAACTATAGTGATTTAAACTAGTATGAGACAAAAAGTTTAAAAATAAAAGTTAAAATATGTTTACATGCTCTTCGTGCACAATATTGAAAGAGGTTTGGATTACTTAAATTAAATCTACTGCCTAAAAATTAAATTAAATTTCCACATGCTACTGAAATTTGAAGTTAGTAACACCCCAAAACTGCGTTTGTTTCGGTCAATCACAATTTTTGTTGCCATTCACCGTATAAATAGGACGGCATACCTTTAGACTAGATATTATAACTGTGTGGTTTTTTTTCAAGAAAACATAAGTGCATGTAATAATAGATACTATTTTTTATTAATAATTGAAAAACACGTATTTTTCTTCAACGGGGATGGATTTAACAAAGCGGTTTTGTCAGTTTTAACCGTAGTTTTAATATTTTTCGAACGGAATATGTACGAAATAATTCATTTTAAATCATTCTGCTTTGTCTTTTATCAGTGCAAATAGCTGACAGTAGCAACATCGTTACACGCGACCTTTTTGGGGTATAGAAATGCATTATAAAAACAGCTTAATAGATCATGCTGCATTATATAACATTTATCTAGGACAAATGTGTGATTTGTTTAGAAACATCATACTGTTGGGAACTACTCCGCGATAAGGTAAGAATGAGGCTACTAACTAAGCTAACACTGTATACAACCACTTACGTCAGGAGCTAACCTAACAAAACATAATGTATGAGTGCAATGTCGCATGGTACAGTGCTGTGCCATCAGAGCGGGCGTTCCAATTTCCATGGCACGTTACTGTGCCAATAGCAGTGAACGTGCTAATTAACGGTCCTTAATTATTAGTCAGAGAAAGAGATTACAAAGGAGACTGGAATTTGGAGTAGTGGTAAATACAGTACGTTGTCTATAAAAGTAACGTAAACAATAGAGTTTACAAAAACGACCATATATGAGAGCCATTCATAAATAACAAGACCGACTAATGCTGGTCGAAAATGGCTAAACTTATCGATATAGATCTACTTATCTAAATTTGGTAACCTGATGATGCCATCTGATCACCTTTAAAATTATAATAGATACATTTATAATTATAACCTAGAATATAGGCTTATTATAAATAAAATATACACTTTGCTCACTTTTGATGGCAAGTCAACTTGAGAGTTGTGCCATGAAGGAACTACATCCCGTGATCAAATTTTTTGTCACAGAATGTGTAGAAAGTAGAAAAAATCATGAAATAATTATAAAAGTGCACGGGTTTTGTTTTTTGAATCTTTCAAACGTTTTATATATGAACGTTCGTATGAACGTTACCAAAGGCTCTGTCAAAATGACAGAACCTTTGGTAAATGTAGGAAATTATGAGGAGACAGTATTGTTTTGACACAGATTTTAGATATATCCTTGGATATAAAAATGCGATCTTCAATCTATCTTTCTGTCTGTGCAACGACCTGGAGATCAAATCAAACGTCCAATTTTTGTGACATTTGGTACATCTTTGACAGCACCTCTGTCCGTTTTTATTTTTGTTTCAAACTAGCAGACCCGGCGAACTTCGTAACGCCTAACAATAAATACATGTTAACTTTAAGATTGGCCATGTCCTGAAGTCAATTAGCATTGCGGCTTCATTGTGAAAGCCTTAAATATACAACAGCTGATTATTGTAATAAACTCAATATGTATAAACATTATAGTTATTTTTATTTGGCAAACATATAAACACGTGACTTTTAATCATACAGAAAATAAAGAAATATAAATACAGTACATAATTCCCAAAAACCATAAACTATTAACGTGGCGAATAATGCTGTTCATTTTGTACATATTTACTTCATAATTTTACATTAATGAATGATTCATATGGCATTGGATAGTAAAGCATATTGCTAACGGACAGTAAACAAACACCTGGTTTAAGAAATCAAATGTTTTGATTGTAGATAATTTGTAAACAAACTTATTCCCCATAAGATTAACATTAGAAATTTAAAACGCTATAAATGGAAACTAATTGAAATTATGGAAACTGAATATGCCTAAAGCATGACCGGAGCAGAGACGAATAAAAAAAAATCAAAGATCATTAAAATCGGGCCAGCCGTTCTCGAGTTATAATCCGTGTAACTAACATGACTTTGTTTTATATATTTCGATTTTTAAGGTTAGTTCACCGCTAAAAACTCATGGAGTGACTGTTATTTTCAAATCTATTATATATTTATCCACTAAGATAGACGATTAAAATGTCCCTATATTCAATATATTTATAATATTGTTTAAATGTTAACCATTTAAAACCATAAATTTTGGAACGTGACCCGTTCATCACTATGACAGCAATTAACTATTATTTTCGCATCAATTTAAAAGAATATTAGATTTGAAAAATTATAATTAAACACAAACAAAACGGTGGGAGGTACTGATGGTTATTATTGTAATACTGAGAGACTCATAAAACCGTACAATGACACAATATTGTAGGTGTACTTATTTTGATTAGGAATCAAAAGACTTTTTATTTGGTTCCAAAAGCATTATCAACTGAGGCAGTTCATACAAAACGAGGTCTTTGGAAGCCTGTGTAGGTGTGAAAGGATGAAACATGGAAGACACAATCTACCTCAACTGACATTGCAATATACAATGTAAATATTAAGGTATAGTGTATAACAAAAACCTGTGCTATGTTTTCAAGTAATTTTGGTTAAAAAATTATGCATTTTTGTTCATTCTTTTTATATTAATTTTGGATTCTGGTATATATGGATGCGTATATTTACTAGAAAACTCGTTATAAAGAAATAAATACAATATGTACAAAAACTTAAACGTAAACTGGTTTTAAAAGTTTCGAATTTGTTATCATTGAAACTTTTAGACAGGTTTTATAATAACTTCTTGATTAGCATTATACGTGTTGGTTTTACTATAGGATATAGTAAAAATTCACGTCTTCCAACACTATTCAATATATTTACACTTATATTGTAATTATATACAAAAGCTGTTAAATTGGCGATCGATTTCTTCCAGTTATAACGAACATCCCCATCATCAGGCCCAAATGGAGACTGAAAGAAACAAGATGGCGTCCCTGTGCTTAAATAGTAGCAGGGTACCCCAGTAGTAGAGTAGCCAGTAGTATTTAAGCAGGGACGCCATCTTGTTTCTTTTAGTATCCATTAGGGCCTAATGATGTTCGGTGTAACTGGACGAAATCGATCGCCAATTTAACAACTTTTGTATATAATTACAATATAAGTGTAAATATATGAAATAGTGTTGGAGGACGTGAATTTTTACTTTATCCTATAGGTTTTATAATTAATTATTTTATTTTATTCCCAAAACCTTTCTTCGATCCTAATATATCTTTCAAATAATGTATTTTACCTAATGAGCTTTTAACAATTACTAAATTTGTATAAATATAAACATCTGTATTGTGTCTATCTTGAATTAGATAGATACAAGTGACCAACACTGACACAGTTAATATTTACAACTCTAATGTATATAAATGTGGTATTTTAAATAAAGGGAGAAACTTTATCTAAAGCTGGAGTATAAAATGAACATAAAAGTGACTGATGGTTATGACGTCCCTGGGCAACTTCCTGAAAACGACCAACATCATTGGGTTTGGGCAACTGGAAACTTTGTTCTGCTTACATTTAAACACTTAAAATCAATAATCATAAGTTTTGTTCATGAAACAGTTTAATTTATCAATAAATATCTAAAAAAATTATTCTATTTTTGTGAATCTTTTGATTGAAAACATATAAAATTAATATTTTTTGGATACTTATACTGTCACAGTTTTTAGCACTTTATCGCAGTTTCTTATATTTTACAACTTTTACGTTCCAGAATTTGATACATACCTTTAAATATTCAATCACATTAATTAGAATTTATTTAGCTCAAATTATATTCCTTTTACGATCACTTAAATTACAGAATAAACATTAAATCACTATAATTCTTTTAGGTCAATATTGACATAGAGTATTACCTTCATCAGATAAAGGTATAGTTAAGAACGAAATAAGATTAATAGTGTGTATCATATAATAATAGTAGTTCACTTATAAATAACAATGTTTAAGCGAAATTTTTTACGTTTATATGTTTATTGTTAACTGTTTAAACCTAGTACTGACTAAACAATTATAAATGCTCTATCGTGAAAGTCAAATGAACATGGAAGTCTAATAAATTATTAAAGGAACCTTAATATTACGTTTTGGCCTTAAGTAAATGATTTACCCCTATAAAAATGAAAGAGACGTCCAAAATAATAGTAATTGTAATCATATTGCATTTTCAAAATGAAATCTTAATATTAGATAGAGCCAAATTAGAAGAAAATACAACACATGTCCACAATGAGCATTATGCTATTTGAAAAATAAAAGAGAGTGTTTGAAAATGTAACGAAGGATGGGAGGGTAACTCGATTTAGAAGATTAAACTTCGTAGTGTCTTTAATATGGAACTTTGTTTTATATATTGTTCATAAAAATTATCCCGTAAATGACGTACATTGTTTCTAGAGAAATAAGCATGGTCATCAATGTTGTAAAATGTAGTTTCGTTCCACTTTGTTAAATGTATTTAAATTTTGTACATATTAGTTCAATGTGTTAAATAAAAGCTATCAAAGTCATGGGCAAAAATAACTCTACATCATAGTTTGTAAAAATAAAAAAAATGTTATCCTTATTTCCAGTTGATTGACAACTAAAACATAAAAGTATTGTTTTTATATTTTAGGGTGATTTTAGTTATACCACAGGGTTGCGTGGCTACAAGGGGAATCCTTAATAAAATGTTTTATTCATAGAGATGACAATTTTAAACCGTAATTTTTATACTATAAAAGACATTTTAAATATACTTGGACTTAATTTTTATGGATTCAATAATTTTTTGAACAAAAACACTAATTTCAAAAATTAACATAGCTTCACAAGTTACAGTTGTTACCAATATATACCGGAACAAATATATACAAATTAAATAAATTATACCAAAATACAATAATTAAAAATTTCACATTTTTTATAAATTTTTCGTTTTTAGTGTAATAAAATTAGCACTTATTATTTTTTAAATTCAATTTTAATAGCCTAAAGTGGTTATGTTATAAACTAATTTGACGTAATTGTATTCAAACTAAATAATCGCAAATAACGTGTATGATGAATCTATAATTTCAATTTGCAATCCACAAAATTTATCACCTCCTATAAAAACCTACTTATCACCTCCTAGACGACCCTACATCCAAACCCAAACAAAATATTAAAACCAAATTAAACGAAAAAAACAGTGTGAAGCCCTAAAAATAATTAGATCGTTTGAGCCACAGACACATGCCATTCCATAACTCAACCGGCAGGCTGCCGTAATCTCTGGCACATTAGCTACACTGCGGGTACGGCGTTACAAGACAAGCGGTTATGAATTGCTACTGGGAAATCTTCCCACTTATTGTACCTCGGGCTGTTTGTACTGCATGGACCGACGCCTACAATATTACATTATCAGTTGGTGGATATTCCATTGATATAATTGCAGATATATCACAATATGTGTAAATACAGTACCAGGAAGCCTAATTTTAACCCACGATTAATCTTGATAATTGCTGAAAATATTAAAAAAGAAGTTTCAAAGTCATGAAAACTTATTTTTATTTCCCAAATAGCTTGAATAAACACTAGGAGCTAAAAATGTAAACACCAAACAAAAATGCAATAGGCCAATAAATTTTCATTTGTTTATAGTTAAAATTTAAATCTTTTACACTTTGCAAAACTGAAACATGTAATATGATACAATTGAACTTTAGATATGGTGTTATATATATTATAATGATTCAAAAAGGTTATGTTATGCTACGTTAGGGACATCTACAAACATTATTATAACGTTTACTCTTAATCTTCCAATGGTGTCCATACTAACAGGCCTGTGCTCACTTCCACACCCTCTACAGCACCCAACCCCTACTTTTTGTCGCTCAAAGCACAAAAACACGCTTTTTAGAAACATTTTTGAGGAATAGACAACCGGTGGACGCACAAAAAACTTTTTTGTTAGTTCATTCTGTAAAAGGTTTTAGTTGTTAGGTTCAATCTAACAACGTGAGTATCCTCATTTTGTTCAGTTTTCACAATATCGTATTTTTTGAAATTTAAAAGTTTTTCAGAAAATTATCTATTATTTTACTGTTCATTACGACATACAGTGTATGATTCACACTAGTGAGTGATTGGGTAGGCCTACATTAAAAGGAAGAAAAAGTTAAAATGGATGTACTGCTTAAAACGCTCATTTTCTCAGATTTTTCGCAAAATGTGAAAAATACAAAAATTGTTTGTTTTATTTCAATCTTTTTTAACGAATTATTTTTAAATTTGGTATTTGTTTCACACTAGTTGGCTACTGTTATTAAAAAAGAAATAGAATCATCATCAATTCAAAATGGCAGCCATTTACAATTTTACCGTTAACAAAGTATTCTTGATTACACATTTTAAATGGCCGCCGTTTTAGATTTTGAGCTTGGATCATGCTATTTATTTTTTAAATAATAGTACTGTACTAGTGTAAAACTCACACCAAATTTGAAAATAATCCGTTAAGAAATGTTTGAAATTAAAAATATTTTATGGAAAATACAAAATGGCGGATATCTTAGAAAATAACCGTTTTAAGCCGTACCCCCACTAAAACTTTTTCTTCCTTTTAATGTATCCAATCACTCACCGAAGTCATGAAACGTTTTTCGTGGACACTCCGTATATGTATATATATGTTTTATAAAAATAGTTTTGAGTTTTTTAAGTATATTGTTTGAACGTTAGATTTTCACTCAGTCCTCATTTGAGAACTCCGAAACTCAAATAACCGTTACTTACAGCAACAATTGGTCATCAGACGCGCCTCGGAGCTGCGGAGAGCTCTTTATTGGAGCGTAACGTACGAATGGACCATTACGCTGACCAATGGCGGTCGTGCCTTGAAGCGGTTCTCGACTTTTTACTATGGATACATGACGCGGAAAACTAGTTATTGCTGCTTTGAAAATATGATTAATTTTCAAAACTTTACTCTGGGTGAAGCTACATTCGGTTTGGTCGTTTACTCCTGAATAAACAGGAACGTTTTCAGCTGTCGAGAGTTGAATTTTGTAACGTAAAAAGTATTACACCTGTAAAAGTTTTAACTTAAAACTTCATTAGTTCATAATTGAAACTTAAAAAATAATAACACGATTGGGAAAGTTGTTTTAAAGATGCTTGTATTTCAAATTCTATTGAAATATGAAAAACTGCAAAAATATTGAATGCAAAATTATTTATTTCATTTTCTACACATTCACGAATGAAGTTATAATATTAGTTTCAAGGAATATTAGGCATTGAGCTCAGTTCATACGACAATAACCTGTATGTTTGTTACGTGGGGCATTTTTAGAATACGGCCACAGTATCCAAATGTTATTTTGTTTACGTGATCACAAATACACCTTACATGTCGATTTTTAACATTATAGCCAAATTATTACTACGGAGAAAAATTATTTGCCAGCCATTAGAAGAGTATATTTTTCTATCAAAGTGAACTTTATCGAAACAATTCTTCGTATATTATAGTTTGTTAACGTTCTAGATTAGATTAGATCATTAAAAAGGCAACCATATTACAATGAAGGTATTTTAAGCCAAGTATGAATGAGGCTTGAGTGTAAGATGATTGTGGCACGATCTTGTAGTCTTGTTACTGACTAAGGCTGGCATGTTCCTTAGACAGGACTGTAAATTAATAGCCCAACTACCCATGACAACCAGATGGACCTATATTTTATCGTAGAATCCGAACCACGGCGTCTAAATTACGAATTGGTCTAATTATGAGGATGGTCTTTACGGATTAACGTAGCATTCAATAGTGCGGACTTTAATCCACGCAAGAGAACACGACACCCACCGACCATGGCTCACAACTATATACCATTCGTGACCTCCAAGTAGCTGGATTACAGGACGTCGCCACCGTCCCAGTCAACAATAGATAAGTGTCAAGTCCAGTATAGTACCAATTTTAATTTAAATGAAGTTTAAATTTAAAATTTAATAATCGAACATTGAAGATGTTGAGAATAAATTGCAAACTAATGATATCCAATCAGATATAAATGAACAACGTTAATTTCTTTGTGTTTATCAAAGATGTCAGACAATATGTCTCTATAATATGTGAATAAATGATTTGAGATCGGAAAGGTTTGTAATAAATAAAAAGAGTCAATTATCAAAAAATTTATTAAAATAACTACGAAAAACGTGTTAACCCACAATGAGATATACAAATACAGTTAACTATTGATTTCCAAACTATTTTGTGTTTCTGAAAACTACGATAGATTTACGCGATCACGCCACTTGAAGTGTAACCAACACAATTCGGTTTCAAATTTAATTTTCCAATTAAAATTCCTAACTCCATTTAAAAAATGACTACTATAATCTTGGAGTATAAAATACTGAAGATGAATTTTCCTAAACAGCTTTAATCAGTTAAAGTAACATATGCCGATTACAAAGTCCGTCGTAACCGTGTTGCTAACACGGGACTTAAAGCATGGAAGGTCCTCTGATTGATACCCGTACTGAGTATGCAGACTATATAAGAAGTCTATAGATGCTATAGGCATAACACAATACAGACGCTACCTTCGAGAACACACGTTTGAGGGTATATATGTTTCCTCTAGCAAAGCTTTGTCACCAGGTACAATAGACCCTACAAACATAGGATTTGTTTAAGATAACACGTTTTACAGTTTATATGTTTCCTCAAACAAATAAATGTTATTAGATACTATAAGCCCAACACAATACATACGTTAAAGATAATATGTTTGAAGAATTTTCATCCACAGCCAAATGTGCATAGGGATATGGCATTACAATTAACAATAAATCAATATAATTAATTACCAATATTAAATTACCGTTTTAATTTAACTACTCTGTTAAGTAGCATCTTCCCCCAAGACAGAAGTGGGTTGTCCGTTGATTCCTATAACTGGCAAACTTATCAATGGGTGTCTGTTTACGCTCATCAGACCCATTGTAACAATATCTTCACCATCTGAGGGAGAGAGGGATCTATTTGAGATGGAACAATACACAATCGTATTTATGAAAGCAATTCAATATTATATTAAGCTATACAACAATAGCAACGCAATTTTCATGATTTGCGCATTAACAACTTCTATAAACCGATTCTATTCTATGTAGTCAAACTATTTGAGAAATTTAATATAGAATAGTTTTATTGAATTAGTTTTATTATACAGGGAAGCCAAATTTATATTTTTTATTTATATCTGCAAACCGTATCGGTACAGCTTTCTGTGACGCTAAAGAATACCGTTCTTCTAGATAAAATTAGATTAAATTACCTTTTGAACTGGGACCTACCCAGGTGGAATTTTAAGGGTATTTTAAACCAAGTATGAATGAGACATGAATTTAAGAAGTCTGTGGCGTGAACTTGTAGTCTTCTTATTGACTAAGTCTGACATGTTTATCTTCTAAGTGAATAAATGATATATAATATAGAAAGAGTCCTTTTAGAAGTAAAATACTACAACCTAATTTACAGACTTAAGCTAATCTCTATAAGCCCTGTTTTTATAAATACATTATTCTTGGTTTTACTGTATATTTAGTCCATTAGTATATGATTATTTAAAAAAAATTATTGAGAAGGGTAATGAATTAATCATAAATAAATATCCATCCATATTAACCATCAATATTAATTTCTTAACATCCCAACTTTACTTTAAAACTGTATCATAGTTATTTTAGATTAATTATTAATTTTATATATTATAAAATTTATATATATTGTTAAAAGATGTCGGGTGAATATTAATACGTTGTAAATTAATCGAGTTGAGGGTTTTGTTAGTTTACAATTTCAAGCAAATATTTTTTCATATATGAATTATTTTGATTCTTAAAATTTCGTAACATAAGGACAAACAGAAGAGAAATGAATAAATCATAAATAATAATATTTATCTATTATGCTAGGTTCTTTCGAACAATCAATATCGATTTCTTAACATCCTTACTTTACTTTAAAACTATATCATTGTTATTTTATATTAATTAATAATTATAACCATTATAAAAAGTTTACATATTGTTAAAAAATACCGGGTAAATATTAATATACAATAAATTAATCTACCTAAGTGTTTCTATTTTGTTGGTTTACGATATGAAGCTTATATTTTGCCTTAACATTAAGTATTTTGCTTCCTAAAACTGACTAACAACCTGTAAAAAGAAGAAATATATTGCTAGTTCTATAGATTACAGGGTCCTTATTTTCTGTTAAAACTTAAATTAAGACTAATTTAAAATTATGCAAGACACATTTTAGATTAAATTTTGAAATACAATATGTGCAACTTGAAGAAACACAAGTTTGTGATACCTGAATATAGAAATAACATGTATATTTGTCAATGCAATAAATTATAAAATACGTCTATCCTAATACATACTAAAAGTGTTCACTGGTAAAATTAAGAACAAGCTAAAATGAAAAATACATGTAACGTTGTTATCAAATACAGTTTATGAAGAGTCCCATCCTCAGACGATATTCTGGTGGAGTTTATCATTTTCCAATAATGGTTATGTGGAGTGAAAGTTCCTTGAACGTTTTTCATGTGTCGGAGAAGCGTTATAGGTAGGCAATAACGTGTCACTTATATTATACGGAAGTGCTATGAGGTTCCGACACTTATAATATCTTTATGATGACATCTTTGGCTATATATCGACCAAAATATCTCATCATAAACCCTCTAAACTATGTTTCTTAATATACAATATTCACATACTTTTCTAAATGCAGTATTGCTGCAGTCAGCAATGCGCGATGTTTTCTTTTGCAGTTTTTGGTGATGCCTGTTATGAAATACGTATTATTTCATAATGAGTTAAGTTAAAATACCTTAAAATGTCATCTAAAACTTAATAGAAATGGTTTATACATTACATTATACAGTTATAATTTATAAAGTTATACACAATGTATAAATAGAGACTGATTTTACTAACCATAGTTAGTTTTTTCAGCTGAGAAAACCTATGGATTATTTCATATTTACAAGAAAATTTATAGCTATAGACTACAGTTATACGCCTATGCCTACTTTATGTGTATGGATATTCCTTTTCATATATATTAATGGTAAGCTATGGCTAAGCTATTAATGGTAAGATGGTGCGTCATGTGAAAATGTATCACATGATGCATTTATTTTATTTTTGTTCCATGAATTTATTTCATCATCATTATTATTCCATTTTTCTTTTTTTACGGTTAGGAAAATTCTCGGTGAATCCCATACATAATACATAATATAAAGAAGTGTGGATCGTACTATTTATTAGTACCTCTAATAACAAATTGGGAGTATTAAATAGTACGATTATTATAGTACGGTTAGTATTATTTTCTTAAAAACCAAATTAAAGTTTCAAATAAGATACGAGTTTTCACTAGAGAATGATCTTCATGTTGAACCGCATTGAGTTGTTTTGTAAGGACTGCTTGGCAAAGAGATATATGGTGTAAATGGGCTGTGGCAATGCCACTGATATATTGCTTCAGTAGTAAATCTCTATTGTAGTGTATGAATGGGTGGCTCCAACACTAAAAACAAGAATTGAGTAGCTGGTATGACATGAATTTAGCTTGTCCAATACATTGTTTATATATATTGTTTGAAATAAATTGTACAGAAAAATTTGTACTGCAATATCTATCTACTTATTATCACTATTATATTACATCGAACGGTCCTATTTCTCAGTTGACAGGTCTATTGTATTGCACCTCCTCACTAATCTATCTCTACAACTACTAAACTCTAACTACTAACTATTCTTCTACTAACTCTGTCCTACTGGTTCAATAATAATAAACAGTATCAGCGAACTGACACACACTTTTCCCCTCTAAAGGTAAGCTTGAAGGTAAGCTAAGTTAAAGGTTAAGTTGAAGGTAAGCTGGAAGCTAAAGGTAAGTTAAAAAAACTTTAGAGATATACCCATCACACCCCTCCCTTCTGAGATAGTAATAACAATTTTGAGTTGGTTTTTTGGGATGATGTGACTTAAGTTGCATACAAAGGTTTCATGGAAAAATTTTAAAATAAGGAAGAAATAGATGTTGTAGTAAACCGCATTACAATTATTACTTTGAGCTCTCCTAGACAACGTACTGTGCTTAACGCAGACTTTCCTCTGTGACTATTAGCGATAGACTAAAATTTTAAATAACAATAGACTTTGTTTAAGCTGGTTGTGATAGTGATGGTTAAATCATTTTATAACATTTTTTGTGGTCTAACAGTTTTATAAAACTGAGATTAAATATTTAACCTATAATAATATTCATATAATATTTTAATACTAATATTCTCTATAATTTTTTGAACCATTAGTTTTACAGACATCACGATATTTAATACCTTAATAGCTGTAAACCAAAAATTGGAAAGGATTTTGAGAAAGTATTTATGTTTTTAAAAATGTGTTTAAAGTATTTTTATACGTCATATGTAATGCCCGAAATACTACAACATTTTAGTAGTGTAGTAATATGAAAAATAACTTCTTCACACTATCTTACCATTTTGATTATTAACTAGTTTATATTCTATAAAATGTCTTTCAAGGACAAGAATTTTCTTAAGATGAAACATTGCCGTGTTATACGTTTAGGTTGAGATATTGTGTCAAATGTTCGATACCTTTACTTGAACGGATATTACAAACCTATAGTACAAACCTATAGCTATTGGAATACTTATTTTATTATGAATTAAAAATCACATTAATATAGCCTAGAAGAGCATTAAAAATTACGGTTAAGATCTATTTGAATATAAAATCTCAAACAGTTTAGACAAGCTTATTGCATTGGAGTTACAAAAGTCAAGAAAAGTTCTATAACAAAGAAAAGGTTCTTTTATATGTTTAACGAATGTTTACATGAGTCATTAACAAAGATATATGTTTTATAGCTAAAAAGATGAGCTCTAGCTAGCCTATGATTCTCGTCGTCACAGTACCTCACTGTCTTTTACTCTCCTCTCAGGCCCTAGGATTACGGTAGTTAAGGTCTTAAACTTTTCTACAGCACTTTTAAGATTCAAATTAATAGCACTTGAGGCACTAAGACATAAAAGTCATAAGCTGGTCATAAACATAAAGGTTTAAAAAAAACACACACCACATGCAAATTTGACTGTATTCAATTTATTTGTTATCATAATAGATATAATTGCAAAAACCTCGAACAGCTTTGTTTTAATATGAATTTTAGGCTATGTTTGTTTGATTGAATAAATATGATGCTTATTACTGGTACTAAAACTTTTCAAGTATTTATTTTTCTGAAACTGTCACAGTACGTTTTGTCTACCATAAATATATTACCAAGCCGGGGTCAACAGATTTTACACAATCTGAAGTCTAACAAAACACCATTGTTGAATCTCGATGCAAAATACTCTATATTGTTTTTCAACAACATGTGTTCAACTTGTATACCTTATAAACTTATGATTACAATCGGACGGTGATGCAGCATATAACAGACTATTGAACTCGCGAGCTATAGAAGTAAAGGTTACCTATTGTTTTGTTGAGTGAGGCTAAAGCGGCGATTTGAAATTCACCCGTTCATAAATATCCGATTACATTGTGGGATACAATAGTTAGACATTAAATAAGTGTAAATTAACTAATAGTGAGACTGATATTGTTGTTATTATATGACAAAATACACAAAATTTATCACAAAATAATCAGAAAACAAAACAATTACACTGTTTTATACACTATACAACTTTAATTTACCATCATTGATACCCTTATAATGTTACAATCTCGAGACGGTACAATAAAGAAACCCTTAATAAAATCTGAAATTAGCCCATTTAACTTTAATTTTTAATATAGCTCTTTACATTTTTTCAGTTGATTGGATTAATGTTTATTTTTGTTAAACATATTTGAGGTAATAAAAAAAATATATTTCGGGTAACTTTTCGTGTTTAATTCTCACCATTCGAATGTGATGAAATGATATGGAAACACAGTATAGATATACTTTAGATCTATTCACATGTGTACTTTAAAAATCCTTTTTCGTACCTAATGAAGTTTGTACACAAAACTCATATTGAATGTCATATAGAAATATCATTTGAAACAATTGGTTTTCTCAGGTGATCGGTATGTTTTCTTTCTCTTCACGTGGAGCAAAGGCAAATACTCAGCTGACAGGATATTGGTTGTTATGACGGGGAGGTTTTTCCAGCTTTTCTTCTTTTATTTCAAATGTTTTGTAAATACTTTGAAACACGTGGTGATTAGTGGGAAACAGACAAACGCATATCATCAATTGTCATTGGTGCTGTGATGGGGAAGCTGATGCTACGTCATTGTTTTAGGTGTGTCCTACCATTTTAGGAACAATGATACAATCGTTGGTACAGCGTTGTGAATGCATTATCAAAACACAGCATATGTTTCATACTGACATACCATTCAGAGTGACGACACTATGAATGGAATGTAACATGACAAAAAAATTTCTCAATCGTAAATTCTGGAGGCAGTAAATAATATTAATCTATTTTATTAAAACGTTCGAAAGTGATGATTTAATTAAATTATTGATGACGAATGAAACTTTAGACCCGTGTTACTATGCTATACTTTAATATACTAAACTCTAGTTTCGTCAGATGGCATAAAATATTGGGCTAACTACTTTACACACCAATTAACTCACAGCCTAAACACTTTTCCTTGCATTTTAAGAAGTTAGCTGGTTGCTATAAATGCTAATTTATTTTGAGTATTTGTACTCCAGAAGAATTTTTAACGTTTTTATGGGGAACGGTCCAAACCCCGGTCCAATGGCGACTGGGTCCAGATTCGACCCTTGCGGGATTCGATCCGGCGACCTTCAATTTTAAAGGTGGGTATTATAACCACTACACCACCCAGCCAGTTTAATAACAGATCATTTCTTTCAATACTATCAAAAACTTAACATTCACAGAAACGTATTTTAATCTGTTTTACATTGTTATCACGAACATCAACATAAGCTCCTTTGACTCTTCCCCACTATAGGGTGAGAAATGATTTTTGACCCAGGAACAATGTATGACAAACAGTAATTTTTTCAGCAGTATGACAATAAAAATACTTTACCTCAACTACCCATCAACGTGTGCTTACGGCCAGATTTGCGAAAGACGGTGAGACGGTGTGGTAATATAGCGTGAGACACTGAGCCTAGCCAGGGACGCCAGGTCATGTTTACTTTCAACAGGATTAGCCTCAGCGCACACTGTTCCCTAATTTCACAAGATAGATTTTGTGTTTATAAAATGTGACGTAACCGGATTTGCCCGGTCCTTCAACATGGATGTCACGTGTCTATGCTCAACAACCACGTTAGGAATTAAAGCTGGAAGAACTATTTATGGAAGTTCTGAATTATATTGTAAAATGCATAACAAATGTTTATCATAAGATGAACAGGATTTCAGAACTAACACGATGAAGGTCAGAGGTTCTATGTCAACTATCTATCTTCTATAAATATATAAATCAAGGTCGTGTTAGTTACATAACTTATAACTCTATAACGGCAGGCCCGAGTTTAACGAACTTTGATTTTTTGACATTCGTCTCTGCTCCGAGAAGGCTATAGGCATATTCGGTTTTGTATTTAACCTTAGGACTAAGCCTCACTGGCCTGTAAATTTTTTTGTTAAGCTTATGAGAAAATACATGATTTTAAATATATGAATACATCAATAGTTTTAATATTTTTTCACAGCTGATTTTTGGTTGCTTTATTTTCACAAGTCGACAGCTAACGTCATTGTGCGTCATTTCCAGCGAATGTTTCTGATTGTTTTTCAAAGACTAGGAATCAGATTGTAACTATAATTTGCATGTTTTGATTTTTTTGCGAGTAAAACTATTAATTGTTAGATTATGCGAGTATTATTATTAACTAAGCCTTGATACAGAAGATTTTATCTTTCTTAAAACACTTATTGCAGTTAGGTATGGTTTGGATTTAGGTTGGATTTGAACATTGTGAATCAATCTACTTAGGATTGTTAGCTTTGTAGGAATGTTATTAATACATTTTCGTATCAGGGTTATTATTTAATTTACCGCAACCCAGATTATTTAATCTTTCATAACAAAACCTTCATGCTGTTTGACTGACCATTCATGACGAACATGACGAATTCATCAACTGAAGAAGAATTTGTTAGGTGGTAAGGAGTTCGCCAGGCCAGCTAGTTTTAAAATAATGCATTGAAAAATGTTTGAAAAAAGTATTTTATAAAATGGAACTTTTATATTTAACTTAAAAAAAGAAATTCATAACATAGTGAAAGTGTTTTGTTTCTGGTATGTGGTACATTCCTCTTAATATAGAAGGCACAGTGGTTCGATGGGTCATAGAATATTTAGGAGCTTACCGTCAGGTCCATGCACCGTGCTGGCAATCCAAAAATTAGCTTCTGAATAAAATATTAGACACATTTTGAAAATGTTGTTACTTCTCTTCCAGCTACAATTTTATATAATGAAGTATTTCGGCATCTTATTTAATATGAAATTATATTTTAAATAACCTTTCCAAACAATGCCAAACAACCAAACAATAAATTATGACCATAATGCCAATTATAGTTCTTTGAAAAATTAATATCATACTAGTAAAGGATGTATACACTACAACATACTATAGAAATAAATATACGTAAACTATTATGTATATTATAGATCAACTAATGCAGTAATTCATAATTTTACAGTAAAACTTCACAAGATGTCGATATTATAAAGAAGAAAATGCTTGAATCGGAGATATTACAATAAAAGTTAAATCAGCTTGAAAAAGGAGGACGTAAATTGCTCAGACTAACCCATCAGCAGACCACGCGATGTTAAAGTGAGGCAATTTATCAATCAAACGTTGGCCGTTATCGCCAAGTCCGCTTTACACCTCAAACAATAGATTTGGCGTTTGTGATAAAATAGAAGAGGCAGAGGCCACTAATTAATACACCAGATTTACAAAAATTGTTATAATATTTAAGTAAATAAACTGTAATGCATTATTACTTAACAACCACTCTGTAAACCCCCTTATATTTTTATATGAGCCCACTAAGCTAATTTTGTAAACCCCGTAGTAACTATAGTGGGGATTTTTTATTGACATAGATATACTCTGGGGGGGTGTTAGCAATTTGTGAGATACAAAAAGTTTAACGAAAGTGACGTCATGTGGTTATGAGAATGACAGTTTAGAGGAACTGAATATATATCCTTCAGACTTAATGTATGCTCTAAGCTGTTTCATACAGGGAGAAAGTAAGTTCAATATTTTCATTATTATTTTACTGATTAAGGGTTATCCTTTATTTAATAGCTATATTTGGATGTTTTTCCTGCCCAACCACTAAAGGCATAAACTTTAACGAGAATACAAACTGTTATCGTTATATCCTGTGTTTAGTTAAAATTTCTTATGAAGTAGTACGATGCTTAAAATTTACATGTAAGTAATCTTTTTTTACAGAGGAAATAGAAATAAATGTATTATCATTTGACTAATATTAGTCTTCTTAGCTGTCCATAACGATGTTCCTAGGGCTAACATGGTAAATAAAAGACCGCGAGCTGCTGTAGCACATAGAGAATCTCGAAGGCGGGTCAGAGGCGACCTCTTACATTCATACCAGTGGCATGCAAGAAAAGTTGCACATTTGAAAATATTATTATTATGTTTTAGTTACACATAGTTATAAAATAAAATAAACTCAAAGAATCTAATTCTATAGATAGACCCTTTCAATGTATTGTGTAAAGACATGCAAATATAGTGTGGATGTTTAATAATGTCAAATGTCATAGAGTTCAAAACCGTTAAACAGAGAAATAAAATGAGTTTGACAATGATTAATATCATAGTGTTTAAAAGTATAGCCAGGTTAGTAAGTATTAGTCAGTGCCGTAATAAAACAGAATGCCTTTTTGATATAGTGAAATTGGATGCTTTTAAATTATAAACTTAAATATATTTTTAAAACGAGAATGTTTCACACTATCCAATTTCAATCCAAACGTGCTGTTTTTGCGTCAGAGATATTGAAGGAGTTTAAAACATTGCAATTGCTTCTTGCAGGTGAACGCTTATAGAAATATTTTTTGTTTGGAAAAATGTACTCTAAAACATGATTAAGAGTTTTCGCAAGAAACTGTTAAGTCATGAACTACCCGTACAATAAATCATTTTTAACACACTGTATAGTTTTTAAAAGGTTATTTGTTGATAATAACTGTTCGTAAAATTTTCGAAAATGGTATATCGGTGTTTATTAGAATTCGAGTACGATGCATCAACTCGTATTAAAACAATATTGCACGCCGATAACGTCACTTTCCGGACTAGTGGCATAACATATACTAGTTCGGAACACGTTCGAAAGTGCAATAGGATATAGCAGATCATTGAGGTACAATAATGAAATATACTATTCCATAATATTATATTGGTTTCACAGACAGTTTCTACGTTGAATAATCGAAATCTGCACCTCTATTATTTTCTTGCTCTACTTGAGCACGGACCACTTCTGGTTAAACTTGAGATCTGAATCTACGTTTTATTAGCTCTTACTGTATCTCTTTAAAAATATTTTAGTTTTAATTTCGTTAAACCAGTGACGTATGTTTCTCTTTCCAAAAATATCAAAACATTGTTCACCACTTCCTTGGTTCACGACTGTAATTATTTTTACTTATTATTATTACCCCAATGAGAGTAGGAGGTATTACTCACAAAAATAGGAACTATAAAATAATCTATCAAAATCCTAGTTTCAGATAAAAAATATATTGAATATGTGGAGATTTTATGCAAACAAATAATATTCATCCTTTTGTTTTACATAATTGTTTAAAGGAAAATAAAATTTCACACGTTTTATATATGTATTACTAAATACTATTCTTATATATTCATAAGAGTAAGAATAATAAGTCTTTATTTTCATTGACACATAAAATTGCTTTTAATATTTTAATTATTTCAAGCATTATAAATGTTGTTTTGGTTAAAAAATTTAAGAGGGTAAAGGTTTTGAGGCGTAGGTCATAATATCATAAACGTACCATATTTACGACTCTTGGAAAGTATAATTTTATAAAAAGAGGCTTGCAGTTTGAGTCAGGGGGGTTCATCACAGATAACTTTTACTATTTTTCTGACACGATAAAATATCGTGGATTTTTGGACTACTTATATCAGCAAAGAAAAATGAAATTGACAGTTAAAACTCAGAAGAGTTACTTTAAAGTGTATTTGTATTGCATGCTGATCCTGATTAGGCACAATAAATTCTAGAAACATTATGTTTTACACTATGAGAGTTTTAAGCTTAGACTCATATAATGGATGAGGTTCAGGACCTCTTGGTGTTGTCCCTTCATCCATTTCAACTATCCGCTGAGAAGTTATCCTTCTAGTGTAATAATCCTTACCACTATGTTTCACTCTGTACACTTACCATGATAAAGGTTCTATTCTACAAATTTAAACCCTTAAAGTTGGGCAAAGTTCATTACTGTTTGATAATTTGTATTGCATAAGAAATATATTATAAAAATTTAAGATTTTATGAATACAACAATATCCAGGATTTTCAATTACATTGATCTTAACAATACACTTTCTCAGTAGTGAATTTACCACAGAAAAGTAAGCAGTTCACTTGATACGCATGGTTTCAGTTGGGCCTGGGACCGTGATAGAAATTCCGAATTCAAAAGTTCATAGCACCCTGAATACGTTTTTTTTCGGGTGGGGGATTTTAATATTCGGGTACATAAACTATAATATTGAACAAATTATGGTTTCGTGAAACCAAAATAGCTCTATCTCAGTTCATGACGACCACGGTAATAAATATATTTCCGATGAGAAATGTGTTATTATTGAACCAGAGTATATGTGAACCTAAAGGAAAGTCACCCATCAGTAGGAAAGGTTTTGCTAAAGCGAGGATCGTAAATTTGACAGATGAGGGCTCGAAGGTGTCAGTCTTCCATCTATCTTAACCATCAACTTAAGAGTTGGCTCGGACTCGTCAGCTAAGGTGATACTAAAGGAGCGAGGTTAGGAAATAGTTTTCATTTCACGAAACCTCAGGCCGTTTACTCTTATGTAGTACAATTTTCATGTAAGAGTAATTAATTTTCATCATAACTTATGCTGTACCATGTGTTACCGTCATTTAATATTTAAATTTGTTTACAAATGTGGAAACAAAATGAATATTTCTTGTGATAAACTACGAGTTGTATTGCATAGCACTGTATGTACTGTTCAAATAGCGTTTGTGATAACCAGTAACCTCGATAATGTCTTTTAAAACGAAATTTACTTTGTACATGCTAGTCTTCGCTGTGATATTTTGTTGATACGTACGCAGGTCTGAGGTATGTTGAAATAAAAGTTGACATTCATGTTCCACCATTGACTACCAAAAGTAGTCAAGTTCAATATAACCAAGAAACGTTCGAATTAATTCAAATTTTCCACAGACAAACTAAACATGTTTGTTATGAGTATAAACTCAAACCTTTTCACCCAAAATGTATTTCTATAAATTATACACGAAAATACATGCACGCACACACACAACTTATTTATCTTTCTTGTACTAGTGCTAATTTGTTGTAGAGAAACGTCATTCTACTCGTATATAACTCTATGGTTTACATTCAAGATTAACACTTTTTTTTAATATAATGAAATAAACCAGAGTGGCATGGATTACTATTAGATTGTTACTCTTTAGAAAATAATTTTTGAAAATACTCACCCCAGGAAAAAAACATATTGGACATTCTACTTTTCAACTTTGAAAAGCAATTTATCGAAAAAGACAAACACTATATTCTTGAGGCACATCAATCTTAAAACTAAAACCAAGTTCAGCAATTCGTTATGGGCGAGTAAACCGAAAAACTTTTGAGAGCATGTTAAACATTTATATTTCATTCTGTTTTCTCTAGGCTATTATCAAAGCTATACAAGGAAAAACACTGTTTGTACTTACATCACAGAATGTATCTACGACGTGTAAACAGGGTTTTTATATTTGCAGGTTTAATGACCTTTGATATTTATATTATCAATGAAGCAAGCTTTGAGTATAAAAGCTGTTTCTTTAAAGTAAGCTGTATTTTGTAGTAATCTGTAATATTTAATATCATTACATATTATATTAATATAAATTTGTTATATAATTAGTAATTGTTTTTGTATTATTTAAAAATAAAAAAGTGTAATTAGAAGAAGAACTTAGTGAAATTAGAAATTAGAAGAACTAGTGAATCTAGATGTTAATTTTTGTTTTTAAAAAATTCTGAGCCCTTCATCAAACTTAGGTGATCGGTCGTTATTTTGAAAGAAAATATAGTTTACAGATTTTTTAAAATCGTTCAGACCAAATCACCATTTGTAATTAGGCGATTATCAATTTGTATATCCACTGTACCTAACAAAAAGTAAACATTTGTCTCTAACAAGATCAAGGTTAGGCTGTTTCCAATCAAAACGTAAATAATGTTTGTATTTACTTCCCTGTGGGAAATATGTTAGATCATGGATATGTCTAAGGGAATGTTTTAAGTTCTTCCAAACAGCTGTTCTTATTCTTTTATATTAAACATTTAATACAATAACTCTATAATTTTCTATGGAAACCTGTTACATATTTTCCATATATATCTTAGAAATCCCCAATCACCCCCTCCAGTGCTAAGACATTTCCATGTCAAAAGGTTGTAAAAGTCTGCAGCGAGCTTTATTTTTGTAGCAACGGTTGAATTACTTTCAGATGAATATAACCTTTAATGAAAGGGGTAAGTTAGTTTTTTAATTTAGTCTAGGGCTATATCCTTAACAGGATGATTAATTAAAACTTTTAAATATGAAACAAACCTCAGTAGGAACAAAGACCTGCACAAACTTTATATTCAGATGGAATATTTAAAAGCGTTTAATCAATCCGATTCGATCTATTTGTTTTATGTTTTGCTGTGTCTCTTTAAAACGTCCCCAGCCTTTGTTTGATTATACTTTGATATTCACTTTATGCAGCACACGGCGTAGTCCAATGGCATAACTTAGTTTTTCTATATAACTTCACAGCGCATTCATTTAACCCTGCATTAGTCGTGCCTCTCAAAGGTACAAAATATGCTTGCGCACGGTCTAAAATACCCGGTTTAGCTATTTACAATATAAACAATTGTGATGCGAAATTTCATTTTACCGCTTTATATACACAGTAAATAAAGGATTATAACATAAAATGTACAGTATGGAAAAACATTTTTTTGTCTAAATTAATTAATTAAAATGGCCCAATAGTTAAAGTTAATATTTTGTAAGTTTAAATTTAGTAATGGTTACTTTTTCAGCATATTGTATTTAAAAAAAGAAAATATCAAAAATAATACAAATATGAAGATAAAACTTTCCTTGCGCGAGGAAAATTCCTTATTTTCAAAACAACTGTTTCATAGGTTTGTGATATGTTCCTAACAAATTAAGATGGTACACAAAGAACACATCACTTTTGTCTTCCTATTTTGACCCCTTGAGAATTTCAGCAGGTTCGTAGGTTATAGTCAGTATTGTGGTCACTCACTTCCTCGACAGTCATCTTCATTATCACTATTTTCGTATAAATCGTCATTATTTTCTCATATGGTTTGAGTAGTAACAAAAACTGCGTTCGTCTTCATTGCAATCCATTTGATTCAAAATCATTGTTAATAAGGAATGAAATAATGAATGATCATTCCCTATATTAGTCGCACACGCAAGTTTAGACCGTGTAAACGAACGTCGTTACAAGTTGCACATGGGCTATAGACCAGAGTACATACTACGAGAAGAACTATGCATAGTAGATAGCACATGAATTAGGAATTAGTTAAGATTAGCTATAAACTTACTGAAATATAAGCAACGTTTGGATGAATAGTTTCAGTATTTGAATAGTCATTGGAAAAGTTGATCCATAACGGTGATTTTGATTAGTCATACCATCAACGTCAAACTACGAATTTTTTATTGTTTATTAAATTTGATTGACTATTAATTTTTCTACAGTTAAAAAGTTTTGTTTTACCGTACTATAATAAAAATACACTTCACATAAACTTTATTGTTTATCAATGACATTTTACAATGACAATTACAAAAAGTACAATATTAACAATTTTATCTATGACCATTGCAAAAATAATAAAGATTCTGAAAGTGACATCATTAAGAGGCTTATTTTTAAACGGAAATTGAAAACCGTTGCATTATATGAGTTCATAACGATACAGATTTTTCATTGAGATACGGGTTTTAGACCAATCAGAGCTTAGAATTTGACGAAAGTAATGTCATTATGGATATAATGGAATGCAAAATCAGCTGATTTATCCATAAAGATAGTGTGTTTTAGTGGCCAACCTCAAATGTGAGTTTTGAACCATTCACAGAATAAGAACAACGTCATTCGCACATCAGCCGATTACTCAAATAATGAAATACACAGCAATTATTTTTTGATACTCTGTAAAGTGCAATGGTCATAGATAAATGAAATATACAACTCTAGTTTTTAAAAGCCTGAATATATTTGGCCGTAGATAAAACCGTTTATGCAATGATCGTATTTATGCCTTAAAGCCACCCGTAAACTAACTTACATCTCACTTGTGGCTTTAAGGGATTCGTAATACAATCGTTGCATAAACTACTATAAATTAATATCATAACGTAAAATTACATCCATTTTGATTAATAACAATAAGTAATTTACATGTATATTTGTATTTCAAGTGAAAAAATAGACATAATAAGAAAAAGACAAAAAAATAAATACTTCAGGCATAACATGCAAGAATAGCAAAATAATCAGTTTCCAAATTTGAGCGAATTCTATTAGTAATGTTTTCTTTTATAGTATAACAATGCACACTTAATCATTTACATGAAAATATCAAGCTTAAAGAGAAAAAGTAAAAACCCCCACAGTCAATTATTATTAGAAAACAACTGCAATAATTAGATAACTACTAGAGAATTATACATTACTTAGATGTAGTTTAGATACAAATTAAGAACAATTG
This sequence comes from Nephotettix cincticeps, assembly GCA_023375725.1. Classification (NCBI taxonomy): domain Eukaryota; kingdom Metazoa; phylum Arthropoda; class Insecta; order Hemiptera; family Cicadellidae; genus Nephotettix; species Nephotettix cincticeps. Next base: position 23,345,921 of record CM041786.1, on the reverse strand, counting down.
TTTCAATAATTATCTTAACAAGCTTGTTCAACGTTACTCTGTGAGATCTACCCTAAATCAAAAAATATTATTTTAAACATCCCAAATTATTGTTATAAAGAAAATGCTCAAATACTCCATACTGAACACTTAATATCCTGTTAAGGAATGGCATTTTTAGGAACCAGGGTAATGCACCTTTGAATGTTCAATGTCTCGGATGTTTCTTCACTAATCCTTAAAGCAAGGACATGGCTCACGTCACTCATGAGGAGACAAGCTAAAGGTCAAGTGCTATAAAAAACTTTTATTATCAACTGCTAGTATTATCCTTCAGCTGAGGAAATGACGGAGGATATCGCAACACTGACCTCAGGTCTACTGCCGATGTGGACCTGACATGACGGGTCGTTTGACATCTTGCCACAGCAGCGCTAGTGATCTGCATCTGAATTGTTTGTATGCATATCATTTGTTTGTTTGGGCTATATTCTTAAGACATCATCTCAGACATGAATAGTTGTAGAGAAACGCTAAACTATTCCGTGATAAACACGTTACATTATTGAAACCCCTTCTAACTACAAATAAAACTAAGAACTATCAAATAGCTCTATATTTGTGATCAAAACATTTAAAAACTAAAACAACAAACATAAACAATAGCAATAAAAATAATAAAGCTGTTTCAATAAACAGATAAATACAAGAAGATTAGATTAGATTATTTGAAATGGCGACCATACTACAGGTAGGTATTTTAAGCCAACTATGAATGAGAGTTGAATGTAAGATGATTGTGGCGCGATCTTGTAGTCTTGTTACTGACTAAGGCTGACATGTTCCTTAGACAGGACTGTTAATTAATAGCCCAACAGCCGATGGCAATCAATGGACTTACAGTTTAAAGTGGAATCCGAACCACGGCCTCTGAATTACGAATTCGTCTAATCATGAGGATGGTCTTTGCGGATTAACGTAGAATTCAATAGTGCGGACGTTAATTCACACAAGATAACACTACATCCACCGACCATCGCTCATAACTATCCACAATTCGTGACCTCCAAGTAGGTGGATTACAGGATGACGCCACCATCCCAGTCTAAACAATATAAAGACAAGAGGCAAATATATAAGGGCGCTCAATATTTTCATAGGGATTAAATAAACCTAATTCCTTCCTTAGTTTTCGACTGTTTTACATGAAACTAAGTATGGTTTGTTAACACGAGTACATACATAATAAGTACATAATCAGTCTTAGTACATTGAATTCTTTAAAAATTAATATTACATTGTGGTTTTCCCAAAATGTTGAAACTTGACAAAAAAGTATACTGTAGATATGGGAGCTGTAGTGATAGCTGTTAAAACAAGCATTTTCTTCTTTCATGGATATAGTAGATTAGATAATGGATATGCGTAAAGAAAATCCTTTCAGTTCCTCTAAACAGCTGTCCTCTTATCCATAAGATGTCACTTCCATTACAATTATTTGTCTCGCAAATTGCTAACACCCTCTTCCCGGAACTAAGGCATGTCCATGTCGAAAATACTTACGTATTTCAATAACGAAACAAATAATGAAAAAAAGAATACAGTATTTTTATTGATGTTTAATTGATATTTGTTTTTATAGGGAGACAATCAGTTCACCGGCAATAATACCTATTAAAAACTAGATTGACACTGATGACAAGGCAATTTGCTGTTAATTAGCCCAGTTAAAACCTATGCTGAAGACTAATTATAAATCAGTCAAAATATCTAGTTAAACAATTAATTATTAAGGAAAAGCGTTACAAATTTTAGTTGTAATTGCTTGTTGGAACAATTAATTGTGTATCTTTAGGCCTATACAAATTCATTTGCAATGTAATCCATTAGTGTTACTATGCTCTGTGAGGGTAGAGTTTTTCTAATTAAACTTTGTTTATAAGAAAAAGGAAGTTATTTTTCTAGAATAAAAATGCCCTGCCACAAGACAGATGAGGGATACAGACCATCACCACCTTCCCGTCATCCGTCTTGCCTGTCCTCCAGGCACTATCCAGGGAGCCATCGCTAAGGCAACACTGGAATTATATTTATACAACCTTTTTACAATTCACAATACAGAAAATACGTTTATGTTTGACCTTTATTTGCTTTAGAATTATTTAGATGTGAAACTAGTTTTATTTTTGCAAGGTTTAACATAAAAACCGTTCTCCCCTAAAACCCTTTAAAGTCGAAATCACTCAATAATGGCTCTAAAACATTTAACTAAAATACATTGTTTACAACGCTTAAGCTCCTAGTCATATGATTGAGCTTGAAACTTTTAATAAGTAATTCAATTTATTAATTGACTTTAAAATGTCCGAAAATAGTATTTTAATATTTCTGCAAAAATATTGTATAAAATAATTTAACAGTTCTTATTACTACCAGGTCATAAACAAAAACAAATCATTATCATTGGTCTAAGAGTTTTAGAGAGAAGTAAATTAAGATTACTGTCCATGGGGAATACAGGATGTTATCCCAATGTTATTCTTAGTGAGATACAAAATAAAATAAACATTTTCGTAATTATTGTAAACCATTATGAAACTTGGTATGCAGCATAAAATGTACCCTATAAAGCATGCTTAAAAGGTATTACTTAAGGGGATGGAGAAGAATTAAAAATTGTTCAACTTGTATTAATCTGAGAGAAATTCTAAAGACTATTTTAGAACATTGGATTTGTTTTGTTGAGCCTTACAATTCTGTAATAGGTTAACAAAGGATGTAATGTCTGGTTTAGCTTTAAAGGGATGAATAACAATAATACAAACAGCCCTTAATAAATGGTAACCAGTTTACTAATACTAATACAGTTTATTTATCTTAATGTTACAAGTATTGACGTATTGGCTGGCAAAGCTAATTGTAAATTAAATGAAAAAAAAACTTTCCAATCCGGTCCACTCGAAGTTGAAAGAGCAAACAATACCAAAAAGTTCTTCCTGAATTTATTGTTCAATATTCTTAATTGTTCCATACAACTCGAGTCGCTCGTTAATGTAATCAAACGGTAGCGTCCAATTTCAGTCTTGTAATCCGGTTTAAACCTTTTCTATATTTATTTGGTTACACGAGGTGATTTTAATAGATTAGATAGATAATTGATTTGGGGTTTCTCAAACGAATAGCTCTTTATGTTTTCAATGTAACAAGATTGATGGGCTTTATATAGTTTACGCTTAAATTTGTAATTTACCCATATAAAAAGCAGTAACTTATTAAAAAAATATAAAACAAATTTAAATTTTATTTCAATTATTGCAAGAATATCCAGTACGTCCCGTAACATATTTAACGTTATATCTAAAGTTGGGGGTTTGGTTAAATAAGCACATACATGAAACAAGAGATTTGTACTGTAAAATGTATTTGTTTTGATCCAATAAATAACGTCTTACTGTTTTGTCAAGAGACGTTCAGGACTCCTTGTTTATATATCACAAAGCGAATATCTCCATTTTTATACTCTATGGCTTTTATCCTTTTGGCAGATTTGGACATCATATTTTAGTATGGCTTTCTCTCTCTTAGAGATTGTGTGTCTATGTGTTTTAAATTGTAGAATGCATGCATTTTATATGGTAGGTGTTTAAATTGTAAATATGGTGCCTTAATAGATAAGTATATATGTTCTGTAAAAATTTAGAAGAAGAATAAACTGTAGAGGTTAAATAGATTTGTTATATACATTTTTAAATCATATATTTAATTCACTTTATAAAAACCAGTTTAGTAATTTTTAATACTTGTGTTAAGTGCTTTTATTTTAAAAAATCATCATGATTTAATAATAAACAAAGTTATTCTAAAATATCACTACGTAACGTTATTGTTTAACAACCTTATACGCGTAATTTATGTCGTAATCTAGAAAAGAGATTTTAAAAAAGGTACACTGATTTAAAACGGTTATACAGTAGCTTATTCCAATTTTAAAATTTGAATTTTTATAAAAACTCATTCTTATACTAGGTGGTTTTTTATTATAACCTATGTTATGTTACAGAATGCGTACTTTTATAGATTACCCTAATCAGCAGAAATAAGATGTTTTTCACATGTAGACAGACTACTAACCTCTAAAATACCACAGTTAACCAATTTGCACCAATCTGAACGGATCTGAAAGAACTTTCTTAAACCAGTTGATTCACTACTAAAGACAATATGATTTCCAACTGTAAGCAACAAAAGGTACAACCGTCCTCACATCCTCAGATGAAGGCCCAGGAAAACCATGGCGGCATATCATCAAGCTGATTTGATCTACTGAAATTAAACAACTAAACCTGAAGAGAAGTCTGACAACCACGTTGAAAACTTCAATCAGCATTTGCACGACCATAATGACTGGGACGGTGGCGTGTTCTGTACTCCAGCTTCTTGGAGGTCATGAATTGTGGATAGTTATGAGCGATGGTTGGTTTAGTGTAGTGTTCTCTTGTGTGGATAAACGTCCATACTATTGAATAATACGTTAGGACCATCCTCATAATAATTCAGAGGCAGTGTTTCGGACTCCACGTTAAACTGTAGGTCCCTTAAATATGCCAATGACTGTTGGGCTTTTAACTTACAATTCTGTCTAAGGAACACGTCAGCCTTGGTGACAAGACTACAAGGTCGAACGACAATCATCTTTCACTCTTTTTTCCTTCATACTTTGCTTAAAATACCTACCTGAGTAGTTCAGCATTCAATAACTAACATACAAATCATAAAGTTCAAAATGCACTTTCGTTTTTTCTAAAAATAAATCCTGCTCATCACCATGAGCCTAGGTCACCAAAGAACAGTATTGGCACGGTCACAAAGGCTAGCCAGAGGTGACCGCTCATGATCTTTCAGAAGGGGCCAGCTACTGCTTTGGATCCATCAACCTTTGTTTTCTGGGCCAGAGAGTTACACCTGACCGACTGTGCCGGTCATAATAACAATGTATACATACGGCACAGTATAACATAAGTCAACAATTGAACATAAGAGGGTAAGTCTATCAAACGTGGGTGGACATGAGTGGGAGTTGGTAATTATAACGGAAATTCAACCGTTGAATGTTCAATACATGACAGTTAGTCACCGTAAGAACTGGCTTGAGTTTTTATTTTAGGTATATAATGGTACTGATTAACTACAGACTTCGATGTTTCGCAAAACATTGAGAGAGGGGAAGGTAGGACACATACGACTAGATTGAAACGTATATGCAAGGACTATGTAAGTACACCGGATTGCCTGTAATGATCAGGGGATACCGGAAGAGCTAGAATGAATAATTGTTGACTTCTAATTTGACTGTGTAGATCAGTTGTAATGGCTCACCTCACAACCCAAATGCTGCTGGTTCAAATTTTAACCAAACCACCATTTGTAGTTAGGATATAAATTTTGATATCAATTCAGTAAAAATTTTAGAATATTGATCGTTCACTCTCAAAACTACAAAATAACTCTAACGTGTAACATACATTAAATACTTTTGAGTATCTTTTATCTCCTAGTGGTCCTATTTGTTACTGAATCACAATTCATTAAATGATTTTTTTATTGAAAACATAGTAATAATTTTTCATTTAAAAACGTAATAAAATAAATATTTAGTCTAAATATTATTTACGTTATGTTTTCTGGTACAAATATGTTGTTTTAATTTGCAGTTTTTTTTAGATTAGAAATATTTGTGAAAAATAAAGTTTTATCAACTCAATAAGGGGTCATTTTTCATCCTGCTTTGGTCAGCAAAGACCCTCCCCTTTGCCCCCCATAGCCCTTTGCTATGTAAACCATGTTTGCGTTGTGGAATACCTATCCTATTGAAAAATCAATAACTTGACTTTTATAGCAGACGCGATTAAAATCTCGTACATATCTGGGGTCATTATAAAATTAATGACGTAACTCAATTGAGTTCGCTTGAATTCGTTCGTTGAGTGATTTTTATGTTAAAACAAAGTAATGTCTATTATTTAATTTAATATGCTATAGTAATATATTTAATATTGAATTATTATTAATGCGTATGCACAATGTAAGAGATTATTAGGTTGGCAGTCAAACACATATCCACTTTCCTGTCTGTATAAAGTAGTATTATGTTGTTTTAAATAATAGTAAATAATCATATGCTAACGTTATAATAGCAGTAGTTTCTCGTGTTAGTTTATTTTTTTGAGTTTACAACCTTAAAATGATTTATATTCAATATTACATGCTCTATAACTCCTTATAATAAATTAGAAAAAAAACTATTTTCTTACAGATTCTATGAAAAAAATAAATAGCTTTAAATGTCCCGTGTAACGATTCTGTTGGAATGTGCTTAAATTAGAGTAATAATAATTTGAACGGTGTTTCTATAGTAAGTATTGAACATATTTTAAGTATTATCATACTATTCCTTTTCAGAGTATTTTAAATGAATTCTTCTGGTTTAAAAAATATAACAATATTTTTTTAACATATTCATACGGAAAGAACTGTATAAAAGAAGACAGGCAAAATAAGAAAACAAAAAATCTGCCAATTAAAGAAAGCAAGTAGTTCCATAAACGATTTATTTACATTTAATAGTTTAAATGCTTGAAAGTTTAAAGATTTAATATATTCTAAACTTTCAAAATGTTCTTGAAAGTTCAGCTAAGTTCACCCAATGTTGTAACTGAAAAGTATTTTCATAGAAATTTAGGCGAATAAATAGTTTCTTCAGCAGTAAAAGTTCATAGGTTTATGTGACATTTTTGCCCGTCCTTTTTAGACTCATACACCCCAAGTATAAAATAAAGAGTGAAAAAAGTTCAATAAAAATGTTAACAGAAAATTTTAGCTGTAGTAATAAAAAATACATATAAGATGGTTTATAAGAGTCGCCGAACCGACCTAAGTAAGTGCTGTTGGTCAGGATCCATAGTACCTTGAGGGGGTCTACCATCACACTGACGCCAATCACATAACCGAAACCGTGACGTAACTGAAGCGGCGATGTCACGCTCGGAACTGACGTCCGCCGAGCGACAATCGGGCTACCACGCCGACGTCGGCCGAACACGCCCGAACATTGCCGAACCAGACCGAACACCCTTTTCACCCCTCGCTAACCACCGTGCCATTACTCAGCCCACCACAATGGTAAAATTAAGGAACTGTAATGTCTTTCGTCAGCCCTAATTAATATTTATTGTCCACAAGCGGCAGAGTCCATTAAGCTAAGCGGTAACTTGATTTAATACGATTACAGCGACCTCTGTTGCGTTTGTAAGTAGGTTTGCTTTATCGGCTGGAAACCCGTTAACAGCATTAATGCCAAAAGATTTGCACTTTTATTAAATATTTGAAGTATAATGGTCGGTCCTTTAAAGCGATTTTGAAGATAATTGTTTTTGTAATTTTCTTTATTATTTAGTTTCTCCAATGAACTTGAAGGAAATCAACTGTTATAAGGATCAAGTCAGTTTTATTTTTATTTTTCAGATGAATAATTTCATTTAAATAATTTAAATTTAAATAAAGTTTAAATTCAAATCAGTAACACTAAAGAAACCCCTAAGACCAGTTCAATTAACATTTTTCAAAATAAAATTATTATGAAACATATACATAATTATACACATTATCATATGTTAAATAAAATTAAACCGTACTTATAGGGCAGCCATTGACAAACTTAAGATATGAACTAAAATGAATAATCCATTCTCTAGTAAAATAGTTTTAAATACCATAAAACATTATCTACTAATTTCTTATATTTAATTTAACCCAGTTACAAGCTGGTTGTCTCATATTTTGGTGTCTGAGAGCAGAAGTGAAGTGTGCATTTCAACTTTTGGTAACATATTAATTAATTAACATGACAAAGTTTAACGAATCACAGTAGTGTGCATATCTTGTTTGGTATATACTGTCAATATAAACCTAGGAAATATGATATATTATCAATTCACGTATATGAATTTACTAGATGTACTTCTTTTTCATGGATGTAAAATAAAAATATCAGAGGTTCCTGAATATTCTTGGGCCTAAACATAGTCTGAACGCTTAACGCTTGTATGGGTTTAGAAATCTTTGGCTCCAGATGTTCTACCAATACATGTCACTTGTATATATTATCTTATCACTAGAAAAGTTTTGCTCAAAGTATTTCACAGATTTTTTGCCAGGGTTAGTTTATAGAATAATACCAAAACTTACAAATGACCAACTGTAAATTTCAGTTTTAATTTTCTAACAATACAAGTTTTTAAAATTATTTTTGGTCGCTTGGAAACCAACCTGGCTTACTGAACCACCGAGATGAAACTGTATATTAAAATATTCATTGACAAAGAAATTACATTATTCCATGTTATCCATATGCGAGACCTTTATATATAATATAATGTATTTGCCTGTATTAGCTGTAGAATTAAACATTTTTATTACACAAGATTTTAGATCTACAGTCAATAAAGGTAAAAAAATAAATTGCGTTGTTTTTTTGGGTGATTTTTGGACTCTAAAAGAATTCTCTAATAAAAATTTTTGCTATAAAAGCAATTGAAGGGCTCAGGGAAAGAAGGGGCTAAGTAAAAAAAAATCAAAATTGAGTTAAGTACTGTTTTCGGTAGCTTGAAAGGAGTACTATCTTTAATTTAAAACGAAACAGGGAAAAAACGAGGCAAGCCCCTTCAAATAAGCAAAAGAAAATGTAGTGTACAGGGAAAGAAGGGGCTAAGTCTGATCACTACAGGGAACAAAGGGGGCAAGTCAGCTGTGATCCACGTGACTGCCGCCATTTTGTCATTCCGCCTAGACAGTGGTTACCGTTTTGAGGTTAGGTTTCTGTTTGGATAGGCCTAGTAATTGAAGTGTTCTGTGCATAGTTTGCGAGTGAGATGAATAGTGATAGTGATGATCGTGGTGATGAGATGGAAGAGTCTTCAACAAGTATGAGGACATTCATACATGGAGACGGACAAAAATATGGGGATTGTAAACCAAAAAACAAAAGTTGAACTTCCAAGCCAATGGGCGGATGTTTTCCGTGGAGCAAGGATCAAGCCCCAACCCTTCGACGTCGTTAAAGTTGACCAAATTATGTTCAGACAATGGACTGCACACCTGAAGAGCAAGTTCGTAAAAAAGTGTCCGTTCAAAACCCAGCCAGTAAGAGAATTGAAAATAGTGAAAACTCACCCTAGATATGTTTATCACCGAGATTCATACAATGGCCACTTTAACTCAGCTGTAGTAACCAATCGAAGGATAAACAGAAATCCAAACTTGGCAGGCAACGAGTTTGAGCTTCCAGAATTGAAGTATGAAGGTAATTTTATAAACACAATATAAAAATATTTAAATTAAATTGAAGTGACCTTGAATCAAATTTAAAATTATTATTCCTACAATGTTGTTAGAAAAAAGATTTTTCCTAGCACCTTATCTGCAACTAGTTGTTTTTTTCAGATTTAATTCCGATATCAAAGGCTAAGTATGACGACATCAAACATCTTTCCAAGTTTTGCGAAGAAGATGCCAAACAATTTTTGTTGTCTTTGCCTCACCTGGAAACCTGATTATGTTACTATCATTTGTATTTTTGTATTCGATAAATAAATACGAGTATAAATAAAGAAACTTGTTTTTCTATTCAAACACTTAAGGAATAGGGTAGATTAATATTAATACAGTGCAGACTTACCTCCTTTTTTCTCTGTATTCAGCTGACTTAGCCCCCTTTTTAACTGGTTTTAGGTACCTTTTTTATAAGTTTCTATATTTATAGAATAAAACACCAAAACTTTTAATTGGGAAGCTCCACATATATTCCTAATGAGTTAGTTTAATTGATAAAATCAAAAAAGGCTATCTAAGTAACATGCTTGAAATGGTTTTGACTCTTTAAACCTAAAAAATGCTCTCCTATAAATTTTGTAAAGAGTGACTTAGCCCCTTCTTTCCCTGAGCCCTTCAATTTTAAGTCATTCATTCATCAGATTTATTCTTTTTATTTTCGCAGTTAAACCTCATATGTTATTCTAATAAAATATGTAATATTTCTGGATAAAGTAAACGTATGTATCATATTGTGATTACAATCTAGGTGATTTTTTAAGTAGAATAATGTTCAAAAATGTTACGTTTTTAAACATTTTATTCTGCGTTTGATAGTTAGTTGAGACTAGTCGATTCCATATGTAAATGTGTCAGGAATGTTACAAGGTAAAAATTTACATTTCTCTCGTCTAACTTTTATTTGCAGTTCCAAACGGCACTCTCTCATTTTTTTAAATTTACAGAGAAAATATTTACTACAAAACTTAACTTGCAATTTACCGGCAAGGTTATTAAATGTAAATCGTAGTGCGTGTTAAGGAGTCTAAATTATTGTTGTACGTTAAGTGTAGTTAATGGGTATTAGTTCTTAAATATATTTTTAAGCGTTCCCAGTTTTAAATACAGTAAAATAAAAACAAACTTACAAGTTTATTATAACACTCAGATATTTTTTGTAACCGAATAACCTTCATGATAAAGTTTGTCTTTCACAGAACTAAAACTATAATAAAAATATTTGCACTTAACTTAAATATTTATATGAAATGGTGAATTAACAATCTAAAATACGTATTTTATATGAGGTTAAATATGTTATAGGATTATCATTTCATAAACTGTATACAATGATCAAATCACTATACTAAAATGAATACCTTACATATGGATTTTATATATGTATATACTGTTCATGGAAAGGTATTAATAATATGTTATTCGCCCAAACACTTAAATCTGTTAAATAAATCTATTTCTAACAATTTTACACAAACATTTGATCCCTGAAACCTTCCTAAATTGGGGGATAATCACGTTAAAACTCAGCCTTACCGAGGTTCAGAGGCGAATTAATTTAATTGTAAGCTTTCGCGCCTCTGCCTCTCAATCTACTTATAAACATTTATTTTCACCCCAGCAAAATATATATATTTCAAACTTATGGTGTAAGGCTGCTGGTATACGAGCTAACTTTGTTTGAAAAGAATAATATTAAACTATTTAATACATTTTTTCCTTTTATGACATTTGTTATTGCATCATAATAATAAAAGGTAACCGAATGAAAAAAAGGAAATATAGTGATAATAAGGAATAACAGGTTAATCTAAATACACCGGTTTATTAATTATATTCTAGTTAAACATATATTCTCAATTATATCGAAACTACAGTTTTCATAAGAGAGAATTTACAATTTTACAATTCTAATAGATCAACTATTTTATTCTTTGAGTAATATTTTTATCCCCAATAATAAAAAAGCAGCGGTGGAATTTCTTAGTAACGCTAAATATATGACAATTTTTCTAGCATACAGTGTGGTGAAATTATTTCTTATACAATTCAAAATTAAACATAATAGTAAATTATGATTATTTAAGCATTATAAATGTATTTATTTATTAGCATTTTTTTATAAATAGGTTGGAAAAATTACCATTTAAGTTTTAAAATTCACAATGCTATCCAAAGGATATTTTATAATTTATTTTAAACGTGAAAAAACGTAACCCATTTTCGCTATTCGCATTTGCTAAAGAGATGTTAGTATGCTCTAAAAATGTGAGGAGGGTTTACCCTCAAACTTACAATAATATATCTTGTTATCAGTAGCTAGCCAGACATCATAAATGCATTTCCTGTAATTACTCAAACGTTTTAGATGTAATGTTGTCTTTCAAGAATCCCTTTGATAAAATGATATCTTTTAAATGGAACATCACCTGCTTCAACACTTTATTCTTAAAACTGTTTTTTAGTTTCATTTAGAGAAAAAATAAGGTTCGGTGTGAAGGTAAAGTTCTAAATATTTATATTTTATTACCTTTTCAAAAACATTCAATGCAATCAAAGACAACTTGCAACCACATGTGAGATAAGTATTGCTATTTTTCAATAAAATTCTTTAAATTGTAAGTTGGCCTGATTGATAATTTAAAATTGATATAAGGTCGATATAATCCCCAGATTTAAGCCAACTAAATCTGAAGCAGAACTTTTATATTTATAGTGTCACCAATGTTTTAATTATATTACTATTTTACAAAATGTACTAATGGGCAAGACTCGTATAATTAAATGCCTACACATTATAAACATTACATGGGCCTAGTCAATTTTTGTTAACAGGACCGTACTGTAAAACAACCATAACACATTTGCATAATGACAGACTATTATAGCAATTTGAAACCAATTTAGACTTGCGTGATAAACAAAAGGTTTATGTAAATTACAGAAGTTGACATTTACATTTTTTTTATTTTATGACATTTGTTATTGCATCGTAATAATAAAAGGTAACCGAATGAAAAAAGGAAATATAGTGATAATAAGGAATAACGGGTTAATCTAAATACACCGGTTTATTAATTATGTTCTAGTTAAACGTATATAATATAATAGAGTTTACAATTTAACAATTTTAATAGATCAACTATTTTATTCTCTGACTACATAAACTATCTTTAAGAATGATATTTTTATCCCCAATAATAAAAAAGCAGCGGTGGAATATCTTAGTAACGCTAAATATGTGACAATTTTTCTAGCATACAGTGTAGTGAAATTATTTCTTATACAATTCAAAATTAAACAGAATAGTAAATTATGATTATTTAAGCATTATAAATGTATTTATTTATTAGCATTTTTTTTATAAATAGGTTGGAAAAATTACCATTTAAGTTTTAAAATTCACAATGCTATCCAAAGGATATTTTATAATTTATTTTAAACGTGAAAAAACGTAACCCATTTTCGCTATTCGCATTTGCTAAAGAGATGTTAGTATGCTCTAAAAATGTGAGGAGGGTTTACCCTTAAACTTACAATAATATATCTTGTTATCAGTAGCTAGCCCCCTAGACATCATAAATGCATTTCCTGTAATTACTCAAACGTTTTGGATGTAATGTTGTCTTTCAAGAATCCCTTTGATAAAATGATATCTTTTAAATGGAACATCACCTGCTTCAACACTTTATTCTTAAAACTGTTTTTTAGTTTCATTTAGAGAAAAAATAAGGTTCGGTGTGAAGGTAAAGTTCTAAATATTTATATTTTATTACCTTTTCAAAAACATTCAATGCAATCAAAGACAACTTGCAACCACATGTGAGATAAGTATTGCTATTTTTCAATAAAATTCTTTAAATTGTAAGTTGGCCTGATTGATAATTTAAAATTGATATAAGGTCGATATAATCCCCAGATTTAAGCCAACTAAATCTGAAGCAGAACTTTTATATTTATAGTGTCACCAATGTTTTAATTATATTACTATTTTACAAAATGTACTAATGGGCAAGACTCGTATAATTAAATGCCTACACATTATAAACATTACATGGGCCTAGTCAATTTTTGTTAACAGGACCGTACTGTAAAACAACCATAACACATTTGCATAATGACAGACTATTATAGCAATTTGAAACCAATTTAGACTTGCGTGATAAACAAAAGGTTTATGTAAATTACAGAAGTTGACATTTAGTGGATTGAGCGGCAAAGTACTTATGTATATTATTGTATATATCACGAAAATATAAAAATACCGTTTATAGAATGATATTTACGTGGATCACTATAATATCACTATAATGACTTTCTCAAATGGTGACTTACCCAGATAGGCATTTAAAGTAATGTATGAATGAAAAATGCTTATTAAATTGTTGTGGCGCGATCTTATAGTCTTGTTGTCCTAAGGCTAACATGATCCTTAGATAGAACTGTTAGGTAATAGCCCAAGAGTCAATGACATATTTAAGAGACCAACAGTTTAACGTGTGATTCGAAATAAAATCAATTTTGTCTGTGAATTACGAACTGGTCTGACTATGACGAAGTATGTGAATGACAAATGGTAAGCAGGTAGATAGTTATAGTTATTTACGATAGTTAAGATTATGTAATAAATTTAAGTATACTTCTTAATCGTATGTAGTATTTATAAATTACAGTTTTATCAGTAAATCTTATGTTGGAGCATCGTACGCCATATGTTTAACCCTCTCCTTCCAACACTCATTTCCTTTATCATGAATTTTCAGTGTGAAGTTCAGTGTGCAGCCTAAGGAAAAAAGTATTTCACTAATCAGTCAATATTTTTGGATGAAACTTGGTATTTAGCTTCATGTGGTTGGGAACCATCCATTTATGATTAATAATTTTTTTAACACTTAAAAATTTTTAAAATTGATTAAAACTTTTAAGCATAAATCGAAAAGAGAATGCAGGTTAGCTGGCATGGTAATAATCATGGCAGCTAACCTGCATACTTTTTCCCACGTTAATCATAGAGAATAGGAGAATCCTTTTATGGACAGATGTTTCAAAACTTAGTATAAATGGACAAAATGATTTTTTATGGTATAAATACTAACTTTCAGTATTCCTCATAGCAGAAAACCTGCATACTCTTTTCTTGCTAATATTATGGAGACTAGGCCAATAACTCTCATATGAATATCGACAGATATTGATAAAACTTGTCATTTATTATTCTGTTTATAATTTTATTTATTGTATATTATATATGAACTTTTAATTATTTTTTCTTTTAGAAAGAAAGGTCTCTTTGAAAGAGATCCACAATAGATTCCGGTACCTTTGGGGCAAAGAATGTAAACGAAACCATTGAAAGCATCTGTGACAGCATTCACAGAATATATGTTTAATCTACGTGATCACGATTGTGTATTATGCGACCAGGGCCCGGCTACAGCTGTTGAAATCGAACTCGAGTGTCGAGAAAATCAGCAACAAGCAGGTGTGACTACCTTTGCAATTTTCTCAGTTTATTTTTAAATTATTGAGTTACAATAACAAAAACCAGTAAAACCGGCACAAATGTTGTCATATGTGTAAAGATAATAGTATGAAGTAGATACACCTAAGAAAATTATCTTATGATAAGAAAAAACTATGTATTAGTACTGTAATATTTAATAACGTACCGATGTGATATTGGGCGGTAGTCACATCACTATCAGGAGTATTCATTCATGTTTATTTAAAACTATAGTAAAGGAAATGGAGGAGCCTACATAGTTTTCATTAAAAATTCAGAACCTTTGAAGTTGATAATTTTTAACGTAACATGGATGTTTAACTTTTAAATAGGTTTGGACAGTGTAAGACGTGTTTTTATTTACCAATGGCAAACAATTTTGCTTAGGTTTTATATTACTTATCAGAAAAGAATGGTGAATAGAAAATGGAGCCAAAATCAAACAACTAATCTACAAAGTTAAATGTGAGCACGTTACCATGATGCCACACCTAATATTGTACGTAATTGAACATTGGGCAGAACGTACCTAAGAGGTCAACTATAAAGAAATTTAGTATTGCATCTGCAACAGCAAAGAGAGACGGCATACCAACACGTTTGGTGAAGGGTTTTTTATGAACGTGGGTAGGCAATGTAGATAAGTTGGGATAGATAATGGGATTGGGATTATAAGTTTTAAATGGGGATTTCTAGAGTATTCATTTGTTGACGACAGTAAGAGTCAGTATGAAGCTGTTGATTCAGCAGAAGAAAGTACGACAGAACAGTCCAGTTCAGTGTGCAGATTAGTGTTTCTTCTTATTTTTATTCATAACTAGCTGACCCGGTGAACTTCGTAACGCCTAACAGTAAATACGTGTTAACATTCGGATTGGCCATGTTCTGAAGTAGAATAGCATTACGACTTTGTTGTGAAAAACTAGTTATTCTGGATTGCGGCATAGTTAATAACAATACTGAAACGATAAAACATATTAATAAAATTCTCAAAAAACAAATAAATCTGAGTGGATTGATTCACAATTTTTCTAATC
Source organism: Nephotettix cincticeps (assembly GCA_023375725.1). Classification (NCBI taxonomy): domain Eukaryota; kingdom Metazoa; phylum Arthropoda; class Insecta; order Hemiptera; family Cicadellidae; genus Nephotettix; species Nephotettix cincticeps. The sequence continues at coordinate 23,330,018 of CM041786.1, read as the reverse complement.
CAACCTAAAACCAAACAAAACCTAACTGTAATACTGCTTTTATAGGAAAGGTATACGACAGCTGACTATTATAACAAACGTAATATGTATAAACGCCGTAATTGTTTTTTTATTTGGCCGGCATAATTATAAACACGTGACAGAAAATAATTAATCAGACAGAAAATAAAAATATAAACATATAATCCCCAAAACCCGTAAACTATTAATGTGGTGAATAAATCTGTTCATTTTGTACAGTACACATTTACTTCATAGTTTTACATTAATGAATGATTCAGATGGCATTGGATAGTAAAGCATATTGTTAATGGGAAGTAAAAAACAGCTGTAGTTTAAGAAATCAAATGTTTTTATTGTAGAGCATTAATTGTAAACAAACTTAGTCTCCATAAGTTTAACATTAGAAATTTAAAACGCTATAAAATGGAAAATAATTGAATTTATGGAAACTGAATATGTCTAAAGCATGACCGGAGCAGAGAAGAATCCAAAAATCAAAGATCATTAAAATTGGTCCAGCCGTTCTCGAGTTATAATGCGTGTAACTAACACGACTTTGTTTTATATATTTAGATTTAATTTCAGATAGTTTTAAGGGGTTTAATTTACCAAACAATTGAATATAAATAATACAAGCTAAAATGTTACATAATATACATACAATAAACATAATAAAAATATATAGTTTTATTTAGAAGTACTTTATTATAATATAGAAACTGAAATATATAAAAGGCTTTGAAGAATTTGGAGGTTAGGTATAAAAATGCCATGCACATATTAATGATATGCTCCGTTATTTTTAATCTATTAATGAAACGTATTTGATGTTTATAAACGGACATATAGCCTAGGTAAACATCTTAAGTGCACCAGATTATATTAGACATATTGTGGAACTAGTAATCTATAATATTATAAGGAAGAGGTGGTGTCTGTATGTTTGTTTGTTTGTGGGTTTGTTGTGGCAAGTAAACGCAAAAAATACTGAACCAAACAGTTTGAAATTTTACACAAAGGTAGATCTTAAACTCATGCAACACATAGGCATACTCATTTCCTTAAACTCCTCTCGGGCTACGCCCCATGAACGTCCTAAATTTCAATGTTTACATTTTTAGAGAATGAAAACATAAAATTACTTGAATGTCAACAGCTGTGAACACTAAAATTTGACAGTTCGGGAAGAAGAAGAAGAAAGAGCTGCCATGACCGTCCTAGGTTTCAATGTTTACATTTTCTCTTGATAACATCCGTTTGCACTATATTTTGACAGTTCGAGAAGAAGAAGAAATAAAGTTGATTTTTCAGACAAACTGCTGGATCGAAATTAGTAAATTATTTGAAATAGTGGAATGGTAGATTTTAAGTTTTTTTCCGATGACTGTCTTTATTACGTTAATTCTTATCCTCTCCCAATATTTGACAGATGTTACTTTGAAATGTTGTAGACACTGGTGTTTTGTCATTTTGTAAACAATGACAAATTAATTAACAATAACTTAAATGTATCAGTAGAGCCTACACCTTTCGGCCTTTTTAAACCGTGCGAAGAACGGGTACTTTGGCTAGTTCATTTATAAACCAGTCCATACGTGGTTTCTAAGACGTGGTTTCTATAAGTTTATTAACAGACCGAAGTTTAATACTATGAACTCTATTCCTGCTAGGAGAAAAACTTGCTTAGATACCCCGAAGGACGGTTTACCAATAAAATCTTGTCTATAACATACCTTCCATTGCCTACTGTTTACAATTAACTTCACCGTCCAAAGAATACTGACCAACATAAAATATTTGTTTTGCCTAAATAATGTTCCGATGCATGATACTACATCAGAACATTATTTGGGTAGTTTGCCCTGTACTAACAATGGTACTATGGATTATCAAACAGTGTAGATCACCAGTTGTATATGTTGTAACTTTCAATGAATACAACCACGGGTTCTCTTAGCAAGAAATTGCTACTTGACAAGTATTCACGGTGCATTATAGGTCTTAAGTTCTGAGATACGTTCTATTTGCAAGATCCATACACTCCAACCTATAGTCAATGGTTTTCTTGGCTGGTTTTTCAAACACAATTTCTAAGACATATTAAACATTTTAATAAAATTATTTTTTATTTAAGCTGCTAAATATAGTAAAATATTTGGTATCGTAATTTTAGCTTAATATTGTTTTATGTGGTGTAGAATACATGTACATTCCAGTAAATGGAAAGATAAATGGAAGGTAATGGGTATATATAGCTTCTGTAAAAGTGAGATTACTCAGACATTATATTATATACGGAATAACAAGAGTAAAGTTAAATAAAATATTAAAAAACTCTAAAAGTACGATATACGATGGGTACCCGATGACTTAAGGAGACATTTATAGTATACTTTCTTGGTTTCAAAAAAATTCTCTTTACTTTTTTATTGGTAATAAACTTTTTAAGAAAATTATTTACGCAAAAATGGTCTTTTTGGATGAAAAGATTTCTAAATAAGAATAAAATAGAATTGTAACAATAATCTACATGCATGATGATTTCAGTTGTATATGCTATTAAAAGAGTATCACTATATGTCGTTTCGCTCCCAAATATGGAATCCTTGAATTTATTAAAGACATTATCAAAACAACTTTCATTCGCTCCTTAGCTATTTCTCTCAACAAATGGGACACGTCTGCTGAAGACAGCTTACAATGTGTCTCACTTCACATGAAAAACTACGTTTGGAGGTAAACATGGCTTAATTCAATGCTAACAAAAAATAAAATAAATATCCTTTCAATAAATTTCTGGATACCCAAACTATAATTATTATTTAATTTCACACCGAAAGTAAGCTGTGTCTTAGTTTTAGTACTGCATGGACTGTCTGTACAAAGCAAATTAATTTGCTATTGTCAATATCACTATTGTGAATGGTATGAGAGCTTTGTCCTGAAATTACTGACATCAATATATATGTTACTTTTTGAATCATTTTCTAAACTGTCATACGTCTATATGGTTTATAATTTTAAATAATGCTGTTGGTTACTGTGTAAAAATTAGGTGGTGATATGTTCCTTTCGCATAACTACCAGACTATTAGTAACATAAAATATCTTCTATGTTTTATTAATAATATAAAGATAATAAACATTCTCGTGTGCATTGATCTTGACATTTTTTATATTATTTTTAATAATTAAATAAAATAAATTATCGTAGTCAAGTAAATTATAAGCCTAGGTAGGTAGTTAGTAAGTTTTTGCTGTATTAAGTAAAGGAAGATAATTCGATTTAAGTAAAAAACCCTAGATGGTTAACTTTTAAATACTCTAACATGAGTATCATGTATTTAGCTACGCTTCTTTGAATGGAAATATTTTACTACCAGGGTAATTAGCATATTAAAAAATGTTTATAATTATTTCCCTGTGCAAAATAGGTTAGATCATGGATATGTGTAAAGGTAATGTTTTCACCTCATCTAAACAGCTGTTCTTATTCCTTTATGTTAAAAGTTCAATACAATAGCTCTGGTGGTTTCTATTTAAACCTGTTACATATTTTCATCTTAAAAATCACCAACACCTCCCCCCCCAGAACTAAGACATATCCATGTCAAAACATTTTTTTCATTCCTTAAACAGAATAAAAGGGCTAAATACATAAACGTAAACCGTAATTGTTAAGTTCCTTCAATATTACTAAGTCAATCCAAGGGATCTAATATTTCTAATAATACTGACGTCATAGCCATCGTAGCTGATAGCCACTTTATGTTCTCCAAAAACTCATAAAACCTTATTGTATAATTGTGGTTTTCTTATAAGAGTTATTAATTACGTCAGTATAAGGTATTTTTATGTAATGGTTTGGAGTCTTTGGCATTTTAGATTTAAATTTCTATTTCTGTCCGGGATTTGAATATTTAATTAAAGCATAAACCACCAATCAGTGTATGCCCACGCTCAGTGGAGCTCCAGAGGCCATTGAATTGCATGGAGCGGTAATGACGTCATATAATTATAGCATACTGGACACTCAGTAGCCATGAGTATCCACTCTCAAAGGACCTAAACCAATCAACTGACTATTAAAGGTACAAACAAATATTAATAGTATTTAATTATAAAACCAAAGGTTTTCTGCGAAATATTTGGGTTTACTTATAATCTTGAAAATACTAATATAAAACGAGTAGGTTTAGAGCTAAAAGTGCCTGCTTCGAAATCTTTTGTTTCGTTCCTTATTAGTGTTAAAACATACTATAGACTACATTTACAATACCGCATAAGTTAAGTTCCAATAAAACTACTATTTTGAAACTTAGCCACAATGAAAGGTGCCTCAGGGAAGTAATCACATCAAAGGAAAGCTAGAAGATAACAATATACAGAGATACAGTGAGTCTTAATAAATGAGCATGTGGATTAGGTTTCCAGTTCATTTTATTTAAACAGCTCAAAAAAATGTTTTTGCTGTTAGTGCTCTTAGAAGTAAATAAAATCCTAATTTAAAATTTGTAACATATTATAATACATAACTCTTCGTTGAGCATAACGTTTGATTTTGTTTGTGTAGTTTTGTTATTTATGTTTCACATCAAACTTAAAAAATAAATGTAACAGTTCCTATATTGAATATAACACTTTATTAACATGAATAGTTTGGAAAATCAATTAATTAGAGTAATTAGAATTTTTCCTTTAGGCTGAAGTAAAAGCACATGTCTTCCAACACTACTTAATATATTTACACTTATATTGTAATTATATACAACGGTAAATATAAAATAGTAAAACCTACGATAAATCCTATAGTAAAACCAACACGTATAATGCTAATCAAGAAGCTATTCAATTTTTCTTGACAAAGAATTAATTGTCATGCACAACTATTTCATACTAAAAACAAAAAAATTAAATCCATAATATTAAAGAAAACTATTGCATACTCACTGTTAGTGATTTGCTAGTATTTAGTTGATATTTGGTTGTGCGACTGCTACTGTACCTGTAAAAAATATAAGTTCAAATATTTCAAATAGTTCGATAATTCAATGTAATGCAAATATTTATTGAATTTTTACTTCTATTTAAATTATATGTCATAAATATCTGCATGTAAATAAAAATATAAAACCTACTACAATTGTGCTGACCACAGCTCATTTACATACATGTCACCTGATTATTTCCCACTCAAAGTTCTTGTATAGTAATAATTATCGTAGTTTCATAGTTTTTAGTTGAATAGAGAAAGTATTGTCCTCGTAAAAATTTTCGAATTTGAGTTGGGAGTGTATATATTTAGTTTAGAGATCCCCTTCATGAATTGGGTATCGACATGATGCATGTTTGTGTGTGTGTGTGTGTGTGTGTCTAGATGTGTACAGAGTCACAGCGTTCCACGTATCTCCAGGTGTTTTTTCATTTGATTTTTTAAGCGTAGTTAAACAAAAAATTTTAGTTACTGCCAAAAATCCTTCAAAAACCTAAAAATCTAAAGTTTCGAAAAATGGCTCTAACGGTTTTGATTAAAATTTATTATTTTGCAATGTATAGAGCACTAAGTAATTTGACACCACCCGCATTCCTGAAAAAATAACGGTTCAAACGTTTTGGGAACTTTCAAATGTAAAATCAACCAATTTATAATTTTTAGCGAACAAAATAAAGGTTAAGTATGATTTGACTACCAAAGTTAAACTAACTTAAAACTAATTATTAATTATTATAATTTATTTATGACTAAGGCTAAGGGCACACGGGTAATTTTTCTAAAGGCCGATTTAAGTATCAGTCGAGTGAAAATCTACTATTTCATGTCTAGGTGCACACTTATACAATTTTTTAAATGAGGAATGGATTTTGTCGACTGTTGTGCTATGGTTTCTGAACTGTGAGATGTACACTCAAAGGACGTTATCGAATTAACTTGTGTTTGTGCTTTACTTATTCAAGCAAGGAAGAAAAGAAGACAACGGAGGATGGACCCTATTGTAAGTGAAAGACTTTTATAGTAACATTTTTTAACGTGGCATTTCTGTCACTATACTCTTTTAAAATTTACTGTGCAACTGTGGTCTCTTCTCTATTTCACTTTTAACAATTCTGCGTCGAAATCACCCATAGTTTTAAACAAACCAAGACAATAACTATTATAAAACGCTACAAATCACAAAACAGACAACTGATGTCAGAGGAGAAGAACTAGTAACTGGTCGGTGATTTAGTCGACTGTGTGCGCGGACAGGTAACAAATCTGTATGTTACAGACGACCGGCCGACTATCGCCTCACCTACAAATCTGTGACATACCACAGATTTTTTTTAATCGGTGCGATTCTCGATCACCTGTGTCCGTGCTTCCATTCTAATATTCGTTGCGCAGATTGACCGATGAAATAGTTGTCTTGAAATAATCACCCGTGTGCGCTAGGCCTCTCATGGTTCCAGATAAAGATAAACTTTTCTGACCATTGAAAACATAGCTCGTTTTCTGAGAGCCACCAATTTTATACTTTTATGGAGAATATAAAAAAAATCTATTTATTCCTTATTTTCCAACCATTCTACACGACGGTATACAATGGCAGGTCACATCACCCAACAAAACACGCTTAAAAATCTAGGTTTCCCCTTGTAAAATTCTAACATTTAATTTAACTTGTTATTTCTTGTTCTTACTTTCAAAATTTGTATAATTATTAATGAAATTTTAAATGATATTAGATCATTTTTAAAGAATAAGTTAGGTTCATTGAAGGTTTACACTTTCAAATTCATTTTTAGGGAGAAAGTATGTGTCGGTTCACTGATACAGGTTATTTATATTAATAGTGTATTCATATTATCTTTTTACAAAAAAGTATGACAAGCTGGATGCATCCATTTCCTCCCAAACTCTTTGTTTAGCAGCTTTGTTCTTATTTGAATTCAAACAATAGGAAGATATCCATCTTCTTTGTATAGTCAATGTTGTTCATAATTCAATGGTTTGCACTGTCTTCAAATCTCTACATACAAAGTTGAATTAATTCATAAGAAAAAAAATAGTTCTACGCTTGTGTTTTATTCATATTTCCCCATACAGTTTTAACTTTTGGGATTGTACAATTAAAAGTTTTATAAGGGAAGGAAATAAATAAAATAGTGCGCGTGTATTGTATGTTGAAAACTACAAATCTCTATTTAATATTATTATAGACACATTTACATAAATCATATCAATGAATTTAAACTATGAAATCTATTATTTATATCTGGCCTTGTTCTGCATATAAAAGATGAAATATTGTTTCAGTAAACAATTATTTGATTTGAAAATCCGTTCAGTGTTATGTTTCCAATTTAGCTAATAGCAAAAGCAATCCCAAGAAATGAAGAAACAAACAATACAGAAATATTTTTACTCATTTACGTTACGTGGTTTATATCTTTATAAGCATTGTTTTATAGTGTATAGTACTTTTAAAACTATGCGAATGTTTTTATATCCCTCTTTAACCACAAATTCATCAAGACTTTCAATATAAAATAAATAAAGGTTTTCAATAATGACCAAAATTGTTTTAATGTATGAATCATTTGCGTTTGTTATACCAGAATGAATTTTGACATTAAATTTTATCTTCTGTTCATTTTTAACACATTTAATTAGGTTAGTTATTTAGTTACTGAAATGGCGACCTACCCAGGTAGATATTTTAAGCCAAGTATGAACTAGAAATGAGTGTAAGATGATTATGGCGCAATCTTGTAGTCTTGTTACTGACTAAAGCTGACTCGTTCTTTAGACAGAACTTACGTTTAATAGCACAACAGCATATGTCATATCTAAGGGACCTACAGTTTAACGTGGAGTCCGAACCACTGCCTCTAAACTATGAAATGGTCAAATTATGAGGATGGGCTTCGAGGATTAACATAGTATTCAATAGTGTGGACGTTGATCCACACAAGAGAACACAACACCCACCGACCTTCGCTCATAATCATCCACAATTCGTGACCTCGAAGTAGCTGGATTAAGGGACACGCCACGGTCTCCAAATTAATTAACGCGATATAAATTATAACCATTCCAAACCTGTTTACGCTTATGCGCATTGTAGTGGACCGACCCTAAAGATCGTCGACAGTACCAAGGTTGGGTAACCCTATGTATTTAATTTTTTTACGTTACTATTCTACTTACTTTAGGTGTCAAGTTAGTTATTTTGGGAGTATGTTTAAGCAACAAAGCAATAACGGTATCAGACGCGTGTTGTGATTGGATAACTGGTGACGGCTGTAAGAGATTTCCAGGAACGCTCCTGTCAAGAGAATCATCGCCGAGTCGTTCCGAGCATCTGGCACTCGCTTCGCAGGATATTTGTCGGTGGCACGTGACCAACACTGAATATCGCGGTTAGAAAATCGTCTCTTATAGTTTGGAATTTCGATGAGTATCAATCAATTTACTTTTTTAGATTCAGTAAATAACAATTAAACCGAATTTTAACAAATCATGAATCACCTACTGGCGATAGTAATTCGAGTACAATTATTCTAATGGACGTTTTGATTGTACATTTAGAATTTTATTTGATTTTAAACCAATTTTGGGGGAAAATTAAAAGCATGTTTTTTAATTTCTAATCAAATGTAGGCCCTATTAGAAACTATCTGATTTTAATACTTGTATTCGTAGTATTCATGTGGTAGAAAAGAGGTATGCAACATTAACTTCTGTCGTTAAAACGTCGTCGAATCGTTTAAACATTTAAAACAAAAACATTTTCTTTACTAAATCAATTTTACACGAAAAACAGTGGGTGAAAGGTCAAGGAATATTAGGTCTGTATATTTGATATCTTCATGAATTCCAACAGAAAGACACATGAAGCTTAAGCGCTTAAGAAGCTGTGACTGCATAATATGTAGTTAATTCGGGGTTCTCTCTTTCTGATGATGAACTCTTCCTTGATTCTTTTTTTAGTTAAAAATATTTCATATGCATTATATTTTATTCATTCAACACTGAGTTCTTACAGCAAACTGTTAAGGAGTTTCATAAATATGGAATCCAATACTATAATACGAGCAAGGTTTGTATATATATATGTGCACACGGATCTCGAAAACGGCACTAAGGATTTTCTTTAAATTTTGGAAATAACTAATTTCTGAGTAGAAAATAAGTTCTCGATAGGTCTAATGTCCAGGAAAATTCGTGTTTTCTTGTTATATCAAGTTTAAAATCTAAAAATTTTACATTACGCTTTTGGAGAATTAAATGTAAACAATACAAATCAAAACATCTGTTTATAACCGTTTGACAGTTGATGATTGAAGATGGTGGCAAACAAAATGTGAATAGAGGTTTTGCATTAATATTTATTTTATGTATGTAATAAATGAAAAATTATCAAATTAATAAACAATTTGTAAAAACTAAAGGTAAAATAACTGTGCGAAATAAAAGCAGAGAAAATTATTTCCAAAATCTTTTGTGTTTTGAAAGAAAACGTATTCATTCTATTGCTTGAAGCCACTGTAACAAATTAATTAACTGGTGTAAATTAAATTTCTCTTTTGCTTTTCAATCCTTATTCCTTTTCTAGCAAAATCAGTTGATCACAGGATAATAATAACAAACTGTATGGACATTTAAATTCAGTATAAGATTAGCTAAAACAATTGAGGTTGGCCAAAAACTCTTAAACAACGCCGCGAACTTGGCCGACGCCGTAGCTCAGTTAGTAGCGCTCAGATCTCACGTACGCAAGGTCGCGCGATCGATCCCCACCCTAGGGCTATATTTTTGTTCAGTATTTATGCCATATTAATTAAGGGGTATGAAAATTGTTTTATTTAAACCACATGAATGTTTTCATTGAGCAGTAAATTTGTTTTAATTTTGCTAATTAGCTTGTAAAAACATGTCTTATTCTATTCGAGTAAAGCTCGGTCACCAGGGACTTCTTCTAATACGAGTATGTTCAGAGCAAATAACATTTTATTAAACTTCAATGTTATTTAAAATTATATTAAATAATCAATCATAAAAATTAAATCAATCAATGAATAATAAATAATAATCATCAAATAAAACTAGACTGTCTTCTTACAGTACAATAATTATATTTGTGTTCTTGTACTATTTTTTGTAAACAAATTTCTATTCATAGATTTTTGTTTAGGAATTATAAACTTAAAAGTTTCATGTGAGATAATTTTATTGGAGCTGATTGATCTTTCGACATGATTTATAGCGTTTCATTAATTATCAACATCGTTTAGACCAATGAAAACTCAAACCTACCTATCACACTGTTAACATACCGGTGCCAGTTTTTGATTATCCATACCACCATAATAATACGTAGGTGGTAGGATTCTTTCTCCAGATGCATTAAAAGAACCAATTAAGAAGTATCGGAATGTCAAAAACAGTAAAAAGCGATAACCGCTGAAGAAGCCAAATCTAAATATCAGTCCAGGGGCAAATACAAAATAAAAAAAACTATTTGCTGCACATTTTCAGGATATTAGCTTTTACAAACATTTCATTGAGTTTTGAAATCGACTTGGACTTAAAAGAGTATTAAGGACGGGAACAGTTCTTTTACTCGAATGTAAATATTGCAAAGGTTGTTTAAATTTTCAATCAATATCAGCCACTCTTTACGTGTTATTATTTCATTGGAATTATAAGTTCCTTGAATATTGAATATTTAAATGTATCTTGTATCATCCTATTAGATGTTTCAATGATCTATTAAAGGATGAGGACAAAAGTATAACGATGTGTTCAATCAATACGACAAATTATTTGAAATATAGATGTACGTATATAACAGTTAATTATTGGATTTGAAATTATAATTACCGTAAAATACTGACCAACATTTTAATATATAGTAGCGTATGAGTTGATGTATGAGTTAAATTTAATCTAATAATTTAGGAAAAAACTTTAAAACTAAAAATACTATATTGTAATAACAGTACACGTCCTGATGGCCAACCCTTTTACCAGACTGTTCAAAAAATACATTAACTACACATACTTTATACGGTTCAACTTCAATAAGCTATCTCTCTCAGTAAAATTGGGAGGTAAAAAGCTCTTACAATAAGTGTTTTAAAAGAGAAAAAGTGTCAAAAGCATCCTTTGAATCTCATTTCTTGCTTACGCATCATACTAAGTAAAAATATTTTCTCTGTATCAATATTTATAACCAAAAAATAAAATAAATAAAATAAACTAGCGTACCCGGCGCACGAGATCGTGCGCTGTCAAGGAGACACTCTATCCACCATTGTGTCTTGGAAGTTAATCTTAAGTGTTTCTATTTAAAAAAAGCAAGTCAATTTAACTATGATAAAAAATATTTTAATAATATATCTTATAAAGTTTTTCTATAAACAATATTGCAAGTATAAACACGGTTGTCTCGATGGAGTCGGCCTTGATGTTCTCCATCTTTTATGTAGACTTGAAGTCCATCAAATGATCGGACTCTACTTGCTTTACCATACAGTAGGCCGTGACCAAACACCGGTTCTGGAAGAACTACTCCAACCTTACCCAAAGATTGGTCCTGTAACCTGTTTATGGTCATAAGCATATTCCCACAATAATCGGGAACTGAGTGCGCTGGACATTAAAGAGTAAAAGGGTATCGAATAAGTGCATATTATGTATACTGGTCGTGAATTTTTAAGTTTTAGACACCATTGTCAACACTGTAATCCATTCTTTGTTTGAAACTCATTATTGGTAATGGTGGATTGATGTTATTTAGATTTTTATTGCGGACATTTTCCATCACGATTTTATGTAAAACAAAGTTTCACGACGTTTCGGGTTCTGGAATCTGATTCCGTCCTCAGGTGAACTAATATCTAAAACATAGCACAATTAATTAACATATAATCCGGACCAAAACGGTATAAAGCTCAACTCAAAGACAACTCAAAGACAGTTGTCTATGAGTCTCCGTAACGAGCGGACGTGTTTGGTTTCTTTTGTGTGTAATGGTTAGTGAATGGTTTGTTTGTAAGTTTTTTTACTGCTTTAAACTTTTATGTTTTCAGCTTTATACCGGTTTGGTTCGGATTATATGTTAATTAATTGTGCTATGTTTCAGATATTAGTTCACCTGAGGACGGGATCAGATTCCGGATCCCGAAACGTCGTGAAACTTTGTTTTACATAAAATCGTGATGGAAATTTTCCGCAATAAAAATCTAAATAACACTGTAATCCAAATGGCACTTGGAGCTAATCATTGCAAATTACGCGTTGACCGATCTTATGTTCTCAATATAATTCACAGACATCCGCGTTTTGGAGAGGTCTGTGGACACACGAGTTTCAAGTAGTCTTTGAATTAGAGGTGAAGCACGTAAAGTTGGTAAAATAACTTTTCCTGTATGACAAGAAAGGCTGAAGGTTCGGCGATCACCACTTGTTTGTTCAGCTTTGAATATGATGTCAATTTTTAAGCGATTATCCAAACATGCTAAATTAACGTGAAATCTTGATGGCTGGTATACCAAAATAGTAAACACAAAAATATCCTAGTGTATGTTTAATATAGGATTTATCGCATTAATTGAAAATTTTCAGCTTTGATTTGTACAATAAAATGCTTACAGCTCTCTGGGGAATACCACACATAATATTTCACTTACATCCGTAATGTAATATAAAGGTTTTCTCTCATATTAAACGATATCAAATGTCGAAATTGAAATGCGATAAGGTGACAAAAAGGTAAAGGTAAAGTTAATGCGCTAGGTTTAAGTCCAGTAATATATTTTTACAGCTATTTAGATAACTAATATAGATTGGGATTGTAATGTTTTTAATTTCTGAATTAACATTTTCAAATAATATGTTTTTAACTCAAAACGGACTGAGGTAGTTTAATACAATTAATTGTTAGTAGATGCATTAACCTTTCATAGTCTGATATCATTTAATAATAGTACAATTTTTATCCATGTACTGGACAATTAGTCATTTGTTTTATTTCTATTCAAAACTACATAATTTATGCGAATATTAAGACTTATTATCAAATTGTTAAAAAAATGTACATCCATGATATTCATAAAATTTTGGTTTTCGACGATTACCCATGTATTTTTTGGAACATAAAAAGCACGATACCACATTTCTATAACAATACGAAGAGTTAAGTCAAACAATTAAAGGTTTTGTTTATTTATAAAATGAAAAAATCAAAGAGTTATAAACCAAGGTAGGCTTGAAGAGAGAAGAGACAGCAAGATAGACTTGAGCACTCCCCCGCCAGTGATTCGACCAATAACGTAAATCACTATACAAACAAGTGTTACTTTGAAACCGAACTGGGAGTTCTACATGCCTTGCAGGGATAATTGTTCTTAGAACGGCATAAAATTGTAATAGTGTTAAGTTCCCGAAACTCAGGAGATAGGTTTACATGGTTTGGTGACAAATTAATTTCAATTGGAAAATACATACACTAGCTATTGATACGGTTAGTCTATTTCCTTTCAATAATGCAACACCGGGTCCTTATTAGGTCGAGAGAAAGGAGGATCTGGAGCTCCTGTCAAAATGTCCGTACTTCCAAATTAAGAATAAAAACATGTAATTTTAGGCATCAAGTTAAACAAAAAATGGGATTTTCCCAGTATTTTGTACGGTAGGCAGACATTTTGAAAATCTTTAATTTTTTCCGGAAAATTTGACAAAATATAGGGTGTCAAGTCTATGTACAGTACAGAGGGTTCCAAGGTCCACAAGGAAGACTTAGATGTTGACTTAACAACAATTCAGCTAAATAAGTACGAAGCAAGTTTTTCCAAGGAGCTTAATTCTGATTAGTATAATGGACAATACTTAAGTTACACAGAATGTAGCATGACATTATGGCCATTTTGAACCGACAGTTCCACAAGTCTATTGGCTAATGGATTGAAGATTATGTGTCGTCCTAAGGAGACGTTAACCTATAAATTTTAACAGCTCCTGTTAACATTTTTATCATTTCTTTTGAGCTTCATCCGTAATTTTCCATAGAGGTAATTAACTTATTAAAATCCCTGTGGAAAAATAAGACAAGAAACGGCACGATCTGAGATCCAAAAAGTTACTTTTATGTTTATAATCACTGTAAACCAACAATAAACCTAAATAGGACGTTACCTATAACATTCAGAAAAATGTATGAGTAGACTTAATCTATGACGATATCAAAAAGTCATGAACAAAAAGGTGTGAACGAACGAAGAGTTCCAATTGACTATGTGGCTAAATCCATTACGCTACGTCATCTTGCTGTCTTTAACTCACCGCACATGCTTAAGCCTGTGGTTATGGTCAGTTAAGCAAATATTGTGACGCGTTATCTTAGACTCTTAGGCATTATATTCAGGGGCCAAGAGTTGCGATCTGATTTCATTGACGTGTATGCCTTGGCTGATTTACCTAAATAGGAAGAATGGGAGACTGAAAAATACAGTTTTACGAAATGGATTTGTGATAAAAGGAAGAAGCTTGGATGTATGTATCAAAATAAAGAGTTGTGAACCTAGTATGAACAACTAGTGGAGATTTTGAGGGCCGTATAACTGAAGATATTATTCCTTTACCTCGACTTTGGGTTCAGACCCTGCTAAGGCTCGGTATGCAGCGAGAGTGGTGATTGCTTGGATCGTGGACAAAGTGTCACCTGCTGCATTTACCATTCAGTGACTCAGATTTTAACAATATTTCCTACCTTATTAGTGCATTTGGTATCTACGTGAGTCTACTCTGATAACTCTCTACTCTCACACAATATTACTATGAGTAATACTTTCATAGTAATATTGTGTGATTTACGCAGTTATTCCAGCTACAAATCTTACATCTCGGTTTGAGCAAATACCATATTTGGTACGATACCGCAATCCATCTATAAAAAGTACGTTATTTAAATGATAAAACATTCTACGTGTGGTTAATAGTACAGAAAAAACTATTAAAAAATAACATATGCCAAAAAAGTCAGTTAAAACAAAACATCGGTCAAATTTACCGATAGGTAATTTCACTTCTTAATAGTGGCTAAATCGCTTGACCTTGTCGACTACTACCTCAGTACCTTCCCCCGAACCCCTCTCCCGGCATGTATGGTCATTTACACTTAGTTCGCACAAGTCCGGTCTCGTTCGGATTAGACGCTTAGTGTGAAAGCAATCGGCCAGATTTACCGTGCGTTTCGCTTACCGGCTGGCAATCGTCAGTCCTCGTATTTCGCTAACAAGTTGTGGTGACACGTGTTGTGATTTGATTATTTTGTACAAAACTAAACACCTACTGACACAAAATGGCTAGTGGTGGCCCTAGACAGGGTGTGCGTCCTGATGACTCAGATTTTAGCAATCAGATACATCGATTGATAACAGACGACAGTATAAATGATAGTGACAGTGATGTTGATGATTCGAAAACGATGCTGACCTGCTCAGTCTTGAAAATAAAGCCGAGAATATAATAAATGCACTTTATAAGTAATTATATTGTTTTAATAAATCGGCTAATCATCTTAGTAAAATATTAACACATCTATCTCATATTTAATTGTTTATTATTTAATAATTAATTGTATTAATTTATTTTTTAATGAAATTAAAATAACAAATTACTATTGTTATATCAATCAGCAGCAATCAACAGAGTAGGGCAACTTGGCAATATCATTTGACCCGAAGCATCGGTTAACCAATGCACATCTACTCCAACTAGTCATCATCACCTCTTAGCAGCACTCATCGTTATTAATTGAGTACTGTTAATTGGTTCATTCGAATTTCAATTAGTAGTTTGATTCCATACATTTTTCTCTTTTCATTACTATCTATTATGTATAAATGTTATATTACTTTAAAGTTTTATCTACCTTTACTAAAATGGGAACATTTTTCATCGCTTTAAACGTATAAAATAAAACCTGTTATTATCTATATTTTATTCAGAATAAACCATAAAGTGAATATTATTAGTTTTAAACTTCATAAGTTAAGTTTTTGCTGGCATATACATTAACGTTCTAAAACCTCTTTATTTAAAGTAATTCATTATAAATGGTACAATAATAACTGTCTTTGAATTTATATATAAATATTGTTCACAATTTACCAATTAAAATTAAGCTCAGCTATTGTTAATCAAAAGTTATATATAACAATTCTATTTACACAATAGTGTATAAAATTTCTTTTAAAATAGGCTTTTTAATCTCCTGTGAAAGTACACAATTCATGAACAAAACACCATAGTACTATATGCCTCTACATACAAAATATCGGAAAATATAGAGTACTACACTTTTTATTTACTAATTAGGGAAAATCATTCGGTCATCAGGTTAACACCAAAAAATACACAGAGCGTACAACCTGTCATGGAATCATTACAACAGGAAAGTAATCTCAACAAACGCAAAAGTGTAATACACTGGACAACAGTTGTGTTACCAGAATCACTATATACAGCTGAGGCCACACTTTTGATGGGACGATAAAAGAAGTAGAAAACAAGTGAAGAATAACCTCAAAAATACTTTACAGAGTATTATACAATACAGAGTACAGAGAATACTATACAGAGAAATACTTTGAATCGAGAGATCTTAAGAGATTTATCATCACACAGGAGGTATAACGGATACATTAAGAAAAATTAGGATTAAATTTTATACACGTTGAAATCACAGAGACTTACCAAGAATATCTTCGACATAGATGTTTCCACCAGGAACTAAGATAAATGGAGGAAAGAAACTGAAGAAGCACAACAGAAAGCAATATCAACCGTAACTATTTCAGAAACAGTGTAAAAACCAGTAAAATTAAATTAGAGCACTTAAACAAATAGGACAGTGATGAAATGGCCATAATATCGTAAGAAATATCGCTGTTGTACAGTGAACGCATTAAGAGATTTTTGGGGGAACAAAGAAATGCCAAGAAACATCAAGTGCATAAAAAGAGTAAACGTTAATAACAGTAATAATAATAATGTATAGCACCATAAACAAACAAGCTAGATAACAATGAACAACAACAACAACAAAAATTAATAGAAATAATAAGCTAAACGACATAAATCCATCATCACTAGCAACGATTTTCGATTTAAAAATATATATAAAATCAAAATATCGATTCAGGTGTTTGTTAACTTCTGGGGATTCCAAAACAAAAAACATGATTCCAAGTTTAAAGGGGAACTGACACACGGTCAGTTCGGGGTGTCACATCGATTGGTTCAAATTTAACTGTTAGTTCTAACTAAAGTCAACAATTAATTGCCTACACACGCTCACATTAATGGGTAGATTTGGTTTTTAACATATGGATATGTCTTACCTCTGGGGAGTGCTGACAATTTGAACGACTAAAAGTTAAAACAGTTACGTCATTTGGGTAGTGACGTCGAATGATTAGTGGCGAGATAGTTCTGTTATAGTTCTTATAAAAAAATTATGGATGTCACTAAGCTGTTTAGACGAACTGAAAATATTCCCTTTAGATATATCCATGATCTAGTCTATTTCCCAAAGAGAATTAAATACTTCGTCTTGTCAGTTCGACCTGTTACCTCCACGAGATAAAATCCAACGTGAACACAGCTATTCTATGTAAATACGTTAAAAGATTGTGTTTGTAGGTTTACGTTATTGTCTGGTCATAGGTAGACCACTTTGTGTTCGGTCAAGCGAAATTTGTTTGATTATTTGTTATAATTAACTAAACTGTGACATTTAAATTAGAGTAAATAATTTGTAACGTTTTGCTTTTGTAGCATAAATAATAAAACATATTTAAAACTTATAAGCACCTAAATTTTAAATTCAAGACATCTTTGGATGCCTGTCATTTCCGACTAGGCTGATTTTTGAAGTCGGGGTATTTTACTCTGCTAAAAATATCGTTAATTTAACGTTCATATCATAACAAATTATGCTTTATTAAATATTCGTGTTTCGTACTCCCACCTAACGCTAATAAATAATAATAATACTAAGTCATTCCGGAACTTATCATCACTCCGAAATTTCATTATTAATATTATAGTTACTATTTTATTTGGTTTTATAACGTGATAGTATATAAAAAGTATAATTATTTCGTATTTCACCGACACGTGCAAAATTGAATTATTCAAACGTCGTCTGTGCGTGTTCGCAAATGACTGATGTGACCAACTGAAGTGAGCAGCCGTACACACGCTCTCTTCGGATTGTCGTATGTTTGATGTGTTACATGAAAATGATGAAATTGTACTTCCATCAGTTCAATTTTATAGCGTGAGCTCAAATCAATTTTGCAGACACGTGGTCAGTTTTGGTTAGTTGTATGGCCTAAGATCCGACCCATCAATCTGACCGTGTGTAGGGTCCTTAACCCAGAGGATGGCGGTAATAGTTCTATTTCGAATAGCAAAATCGATCAAATAAAAAAATTATAATGATAAAATATATTTTATTTACTTCACTGTGGGAAATAAGTTAGATCATGGATATGTTATGTGTCAAAGGAATGTTTTTGGTTTCCCTAAACAGCTGTCCTCATAACAAAAAGCATCACTAACCATGTGACGTCACTGTTTCAAATTTTGAACTCGAAAATTACGAACATCCTACCCCCCAGCAATAAGACATATCCATGTGAAAAAGTTAAATAAAACGTAACTAAAATGTATTTAGTGTGTTTATTTATGTAATTAAAAAGCTAAGGGTATATTTTTAAGAAATTATTAGTTTGTAGCTAATAACCAGGCAACAATAACAAAACAACAGAAAAAAATTATATCTATGTTAACAGGAAAAAAATTGAGGCAGAAGATAAAAGTGTTCAACGTATATGTGTGTGCTCAATTTGCCATGCATATTTAATAAGTATTATTATTAATGGGTAACAATGCAGCAATAAATCTTCTACAGATATCAACTAAGACGCTGACCAGTGACCAAAGCCTATTCAACAGTAAATGTGAGGGCGTTTGTTAGCCAAATATCCTTGTATCGTTCCCATAAAACTGATTTAGGGGACCTCTCTACACCCAAAGATCATTTATTTATTACTAAGTTTGTATATATATATATTTGCACACGGATCTCAAAACGGCAAAATTTCTTTAAATTTTGGAAATAATAATTTAGTAGAAAAAAATTCTAGATAGGTTAATGTCCAGAAAATCTGTTTTACTGTAATATTAAGTTTAAAATCTAAAAATTTAACATTACGCTTATGGAGAATAAAATGTAAACAATACAAACCAAAACAGCTGTTTATAACCGTTTGACAGTTCTTGATTGAAGACTGCGGGGAACAATATAGAGGTTGCATTAATATTTATTTTATGAATTAAATAAATGCAAAATTATCAGGTTACTAAACAATTTGTAAAAACTTAAGGATAACATAGCTGTGCGAAATAAAAGCAAAAAAGTATTTCCAAAATCTTCGGTGTTTTGATAGAAAACGTATTCGTTGTATTGCTTGAAGCACTGTAAAAACCAATTATTATGTAAATTAAATTTCTCTTTTGCTTTTCAATCCTCATTCCGTTTATAAAAAATAGTATCACAGCTAAAATAACGGTAATAAAAATGATCGGCTTGGCTAAAAGACGTTAAACGGCATCGCTCAATTGACTAACGTCGCAGCCGAGTTGTATGTGTCGCCTCACTATAGTAATAAATCCGTTTTATTTTAAACATGAAATGTTATTCATTGAGTAAAATGTGTTTTATTT
Source organism: Nephotettix cincticeps (assembly GCA_023375725.1). Lineage (NCBI taxonomy): Eukaryota > Metazoa > Arthropoda > Insecta > Hemiptera > Cicadellidae > Nephotettix > Nephotettix cincticeps. The sequence continues at coordinate 23,310,232 of CM041786.1, read as the reverse complement.
TTTTTTCTAATTAATTTTTAATACATGTATTTTAAACGAGCAAAGCTCGGTCACCAGGTACTTTATTACTAAGTTTCATATTAGAAAAATCCTAAAATAGATCCTGTAAACTGTATCAATAATATACAAGTAAATATATAATTAATTTATTTGTATATATAATTCCATTATTTATCTGTAGCTATTAGTAACCAGAAAAGCAATAATATTATCTTTTTTTAGGTTTAATATATTTTATCAATATCATTTATCGTGGGTTGGTATTCATTTAATTATAACTAGGCAAAGTACCCGTCCTTCGCACAACTAAAACAGGTTTGACAGAGGTTAACTTTTCTCTTCGGCATGAAAAATATTGTAAAACATAAAAATATGGTAAAGAAAACATGCATTTTTGAGATAAAATACTAATAGATTGTTATACTAAAGACGATCTCAAAAATGTATAAACACGAGTGTCTACAGCATGACAAAGTACCACTTCTTAAGTAATATTAGGAAAGGATAAGGAATAACGTAATAGAGACAGGCATCTGGTGAAAACTTAAAATATACCATTTTCGGCAATACTAATTTCGATCCAGCAGTTTATCTGTAAAAATGAACTTCATTTATTCTCCTTCCCGAACTGTTAAAATGTATTGTAAACAGATTTTCACATAAAAAATGCAAACTTTGAAATCCAGGACGGTCACGGCAGCTCTTTCTTCTTCTTCCCGATTTGTCTATTTTAGTGTTCACAGCCGTTGGAATTCAAGTAATTTCATATTATGGTTCGTTGAAATTTTAAACATTGAAATTTAGGACGTTCATGGGGCGTAGCCCGAGGTTATTTTAAGGAAATGAATATGCCTATGTGTTGCATGAGTCTGAGATCTACCTTTGTGTAAAATTTCAAACCGGTCGGTTCAGTATTTTGCGAGTTTACTTGCCACAACAAATCTACCCACAAACAAAACACACAGAAACCACCTTTTATAGGGGGAGCGCGCTGGTCTAGGGGTAGAGCGCGGGGCTTTGGTGCCCAAGGTCCCGGGTTCAAATCCCGCCAATCACCAATGGCTTTTCGCTATGTGATAATGCCGCAACCCACACAGGGGTGCGCAAAAAGCCGCTACGGGCAAGTGCTTGAGAAATCTTTCATTGTGAAGTTAACACCTAAACTCTTTTCGTGTTTTTTTATACCTATTAATGCTATATTATCATAAATACCAAATGACCAAATCAAACTTGTTATATATTATAGGTTGGCATATGCAACATAGTCTGAAACAATCGTATATACTTCCCTGTGGAAAATAGGTTAGATCATGGTTATATTTAAAGAGAATGTTTTCTGTTCCTCTAAAGAGCTGTCCTTATAACCATATGACGGCACTTCCGTTACAAATTTTGGTCTGATGGATTGTCAATATTCCCCCAGGCATAACACAATTTTGTTTACTACAAGTAAAATAAATCTTTTTAAACTAACGGCAACAATAAAAAATATGAATCATAAACAAAGTTGTGGTTATAAAACAAATGTTTATGTTTACGTAATTGGTGAGGTACGTTATACGTACGAAATATGTTGTGTAAAAACATTTTTAGGTCTATTTCAATAACCACTATCCCTACCAAGGTTTTTGCGATGGGAAAATGCTTGATGCACCGTCAGGGATCTCTAATACGGTACTGAAAAGAGGCAGATTTGTAGAAAACTATATATATTTGTGTAACCTAGTTACATTACACTGATCCCTCGTAGTTGTCAGAAGTATAAGGTTAAGCTAGGATTGACCTGTATTTAAAACGATTATGTTTTTACATATCAATAGTTAACTGAACTGAAATGTGGTTTCTTCCCTTGAGTCCATGGAAATTTCAAGTTGATTCATTGAGTCTGCTATAACTGAAACAGATCTACCAATACATAGTTTGCTTTTTTGTAACATTTGTCATATATGTGTTTTGTCACAAGTAAAACCCTTAAGTTATTAAAGTAATTTTTTACAACTCTTAAAAATTTAGTAATACATTAGTATTTTATAATTTTTGCATTTGAACTGTTCGAAGAAGTATTTAACTATAAATACTAGTTGAGGAACAACTAAATCTATTTAAAGGTTAAATGAAGAACCACTAATATTTAATGCCCTATAACATTTAGGTGGACTCTACACAAATACCTCTACTGTAGTATCTTAATGAGGTTTACTCTTTAAACTAGGTTTTTTCTTTGATGATTTTCAATTTTTTCTGACAATATGTATTCGAAATACACAAAACCACCGAAAAGCTAGAATAATCTTATTATTATATAAAAATATATATTATAATTAAATATACTATCAAAAAGATTATTTCTAACTACAAATAAATTACTCAATGATTTAGTTATTATTATAATACTTGAATAGCAAATATGTAACAAAAATATTGAAATAAATTTACCCCCAATAGTTTAATAATCTGAGATTATAAGGAATTAAATTGTATGAAAACTGCTTACGTAACTGTTAGTACAAGCATTAAGACAAGTAAGATAACGCAATTGGTGTGATTATCCTATGTGACCCCAGGCTTGCTTAACTACTGCAACACTTCAGCCCCGATACGCACATTCTGTATCACGGTTTCCAGATTTACATTTAATACCGTAATATGCTATACAATTAGAAATATATATAACTGAATCTTAATTTAAACTCCTGCATAAATTTTAAGAGTTTCTATAATTTAAGCTAATAAGAAATGATGTTGTCAAATAACATTTTGTAATTATATATAGGTTAGCTTTAACTGTGACAGAAAATGTTTACTTTTTTCCTCCCCTAAACATAGATTTAAGAGAAAGTATTGTTTTTAACTAAGGTTTCAAATTTGAGGTTAAAGTATCCGTCTCGAACGTCCCTAAGAGACGTATCCATCTTTCTCTCTGAGTAAAAACTAAAAAACACGTATGGTTGTGAAAAATTTTTTAAGAGTAAAATGACAAAATTTACAAAAACTACCCTAATGATTTTATTACATTTTCATGATTTATAGTGCTTAACCACCAAATATTGCTAAATGGTAAAAATATAAAATTAAACGTTGTATTTTTTATATTAAAAGTTTATTAAATCTTATAACTAACCTATCTAGGAAGAAATAATTTTGAATCTTATTTTAATAAGCAATAAATAGTATAATATAATTACTAATTACTTATGCTAATTATTCAATATCTTTTATTGGACTTTTCCAGCGTGTCTTTTTTTAACTGAATGACGTTTCTGGATTGGGAGGAACTCCTTCCGTTTTTAAGTGATTACCTAATAATTTATATTATGAAATTGTTTGCTCTTTTGCTCATTTGTTGCGATTTTGACGTGCTTGGATTTTTTTTGATTATTTATGTTTTTGTTTGTTTATGATGATAAGTGTGGAAAAATTGACACATGTAATTAATATAGTAACTTACACAAAATAAATAAAGAAAATAAATAAAGGAAAATAAAAATATTTTTGTTTAATATGACCTTTAGACTTATTACTAGATAGATAAGTTAATTATTAGCGATATATTTATATCTCTGTGGATACTATTCAAAATATTACATTAAATATATGTTACATAAGGCCACATAGTAACATCATATGTATAGTACTGATTTCTAATATTAACATTTATGATTTTTATATTAAATAAATTAGATTTTTAACTACATTGCCATTAAATATAATTTTACACTCTTAGTACCACTCAAAAGTAACAATATCCTCTAATATTCTTTATCTTCTGTATTTAGTTTGGGTTAAACTATCGTAGTTTTGTTTTGTAGTTCAAGCAAATTAGTGATTCCTTCATAATTTCTTAGTAAAATGTTTACTACACCCAATTGTATTCCTTCAAGATACATAAAAAATGGTACGTAGATTAAATACAGACTATAAGAGAGGTCTTTGTGGGTTGAATAAGCAACCAAATTAAATACACCAATCCAATACTCTGAAATTAAGCCAAACATACTTTGTGATAAAAAAAGGTAATATAACTATTTAGGGTGTCTGAAGAATGAAATGAAATATAAATAGGACTAATTGAAATAACACGAGAAAAGAAAAATAAATACAAACTATAATATGTATTATGAACATATATAAACCATAAATATTGTTATCTTTGAGAGATAAACATTTTAGTAACTATAAATAATTAGTTGTTTCAACCAGTTCTTTTATTTTATTTAAGTAGCTCAAACATAGTAAGTAGGATAATATTCAAAAAATTTTCCCATAGCACAAAAAGTTCTCACATAAAAATTTTGTTTTATTATGCTTTTACACGCTGTTATTACATTTTGTGTACATATCTCATCTCTGGTTAGCATTCATAAACACAAACGTAACATGAAAATACAAGACAGAGTTCAATTATAAAAAAATAAAATATTCAACTGTAAAGCCAAGAATTCTCTCGAAATGTTCGATCATAAAGTTGTAATTGAGACAAAACACAGCATTGCGCTGACATTTATATCTACGATAATGGCTGAGGTGAAGCTTCAGAGAGCAGTGAAACTGATGTTATTTGCTCTACAGAAATTGTGCTAGGATATAAAGGTGTTGCGTTCTTTACTTTAGGAAATAGAAAAATTCTATTTACATTTTGTTTGTTAAATATCAATTTTTAACATGATCCTTTTGTATTTTTGTGCAGGTGGGATATATAGGCATATTGAAAGTTGAGAAAGGCCCAAAATATGGGTCTTAATAAAAAATCTACAGATCACTTTGAACTTACGCCAGACAGATTTTTCGACTGAAGTGTGCGAATTTATAATGCATACATGCTCGATTTCAGAGGAACAGTTCAAACGATTTTTTCTATGGACAATTTTGGTATATTTACAATTTTCTTAATTTCCTTCTTATCTTCTTTTTTTATATGTTAGTTCTTACCAAACTGTATAAAATTATCTTCTATCTAATTTCAATAAAAAATCGTTTATAATCAAACTTCGATCATGGGATCACCAGATTATTTAATTTCATAAAAAATTATCCAATTATGATTTTTAAAATTTATATGAAATATAAGATTCAAAATATATTACATGTTTTTATATATTTTATATCAATAAAAAAAATAAACATTCATATATTTATCAAGGTAAGACTTTACATCTTTTAAGGCCTGCTTGGTTTTATTTTAAACCCAAAGCTGTCAAAAACTGTTAAATCTGTTTAGACTCTTTACTGTTAAGACTTTAAAATGAACTTGTTACATAATTTGTTAAGGGAATTATCAGTCCTAGTAAATAATTGGGAATTTCGGGTAGAATTACCTGAACCAATCTGAAAAATATAATACATAAACCTACAAATATATTTTACGTTACCGTTTATTAAGCTTAATGTCATTTTATAATGTAGAAATACTATGCAATTCAAATTTTTCAATATATCCTGAACGTATGATTTGTTTCATAAATCATCTAATAAGAAGTACAAACATACCTATTGACACCTACAGACACATAAAGACAGACTAACCTAAACAGCAATACATTTCAATTTTCAACTATAATTCATGCTAATTCATGTTTTAATGACATAGGTTATTCACGCAATAGCGTGAAATTTGATATAATAAAGGTATTTTATGCTTAACGGTGTGCTTTTTAGAGATTTCCATTTTTTATTTTTTCGCTATTTAATGAAATACAGGTTAATTGTTTTTCGTAGGTGCTATATTGATTATTAGCTAAAACAAATACTTTATCAGTTCATAACTATTGAAATATATAATTAACTATTACAAAACATTTCACATAGAAAATATACTGTGAGATTAATATGAAAATTAGAAAAATAATATATTATTTAATTCTCGATTTCTATGATTACAAATGGCATCGCCCTAAACTCTTGAGTTCCAAGGTTTGATAGTTCAAATGACCATTTCCAATTCTAATGAGTTGCAGCTCATGGAACTCCCATTGCGGATGGTGAATTTAGTATTATCTACCAAATAAACACTATTTTAACTGAAAGTTTCAATTTAGTTTCCTGAATGACTATACTATTAGTATTATTTATTCAATTTATTCGGTAAGGTTACTGAAATTAAATTAAAATATTATGCCTTTGAATTCAAATTTAAATGGTATAAATTTATTGATTGTTCTATGTAAGCGCATGTTTGACATGTTTTTCATAAATGTAATTTTACATTAGGGCTTATTCGTTTTAAAAGCTATGCATCAAGAAACTTATTAACTGTTACTTATTAATATTTGTACGTAATAAAATATTCAGCACTAAATCAAGCTAAAAATAATTCAAGTCGTTTACTTAATGTACCTTTTTAAGGAAAATCGTCAAAGCCAAATTTTGAAGGACACGTAAAATAATGAGGGAGGGGTTGTAGTAGAATAGTATACATTCGAGATGAATCACAGTTGATGGTAATAAGGGATAATAAGCATAATGACATGTCTGGATCTTTCTGGCCATACAATTATAGTCTTTGCAATATTTTTTTCGTGGGATATCTTCTCATAAAGGACAATTTTATTTTCGTTTCTTAGTTATTTTTCCAATTCTGCAATATTTTTTTCGTGGGATATTTACTCATTAAGGACAATTTCATTTTCGTTTCTTAGTTATTTTTCCATTTCTATTTTAAACTTGAAATGTAATGACATTTACCAATTATTTATTTGAAATTGTTCAAATACCACTGTGTAGAATTCAAACCTCCTTTCATTTGTTTCATATTTTTACAATTTATTAACCAATATGAAACATAAAGGGTATACATTTTTCTAAACATAAATGTTTCAGATAATACACAATGATAAACACTCACACATTTACGAACAATGCTAGACTTTAATATCAATCTCTGCAGTTACCGGTGTGCTTTTGTATTGTTTTTTACCGACCTTCATTAAATAGTAAATATCGCAACTAGGGCCGAAATGATGTTTTGCAGGCCCGAGACCTTTTTAAGTTCGAGACGCAGTCAAGAACTTGAAAAGTTCGTGCGTGTGTAAAACAATTTCGGCTCGAGGTGTGAAAGATACTTTTCACCGTACTACTATAGCTTATAATGATTACAAAATTATTACATTTTAAAAGTTTGTTCGAAAAAATAAGAAAAACCAAGCTTTTAAACGAAATGACCCATCAGCTGTCATTATTTTTACTAATATAAATGTTGAATATACAGCTGTCTTTCCCGGGGCCGAAAAGATGAGACAAGTAAACCAACAAAATTTCATCACTTATATGTGAAGGTGTCACGTTCTCCTTACCCAACCATTCAAGAAATTTGATATTCATGATTGTACCTTATTTTAGATTTTGGCGTTTAGAGTTTCTGCGTGATTTCATCCGCTTTTCTTTTTAATGATAAGGACACGTCGTTCATGTTTTATGGTTGTTGTTGAATACTACGTAGCAAACCAACAACTATAACCTTTACACAAGATTAAAAATATTTGTTTTGATTTACTAAGCAACGACAAAAAATCAAGCTTATAAACGGAATGGCCCATTAGTTGTCATTATTTTTATTAATGTAAATGTTAAATGTACAGCTGTCTTTCCCGGGCAGAAAATTTCTCCAGCTAATCGCTACTTTCGGCATTGGAAAGACGTATCGAAAACAGGTGATTACATCGTAGTATGGTGAAAAAACATATATCTTTATATATCTGAAAATGGGTTGATAAACTAGGTCAAAACTGTAATAACTTGGATTACTAGAGTACAGTATTAGGAATATTTAATTAGGTTTTTTCTCCTATCCGAAGACTTAAAAAAATAGGAATCTTTGTATGTCTCGTGAACTCAACCTTAAAAGGACTGGGACGGTGGCGACATCCTGTAATCCAGCTACTTGGAGGTCATGAATTGTGGATATTTGTGAGAGATGGTCGGTGGATGTAGTGTTCTCTTGTGTGGATTAACGTCCACACTTTAGAATACTACGTTAATCCACAAAGACCATCCTCATAATTAGACCAATTCGTAATTCAGAGGCCGTGGTTCGGATTCCACGTTAAACTGTAGGTCCATTAGTTGCCATCGGCTGTTGGGCTATTATTTAACAGTCCTGTCTAAGGAACATGCCAGCCTTAGTCAGTAACAAGACTACAAGATCGCACCACAATCATCCTAAATTCATTCCTCATTCATACTTGGCTTAAAATACCTACTCGAGTAGGTCACCATTTCAGTTAATAGTATAAAGTATAAAGTAAATGATCATAAATTATTTATATCATGCTGATAAATATATTTTGTTAAAGCCGTAATATTAGAAATAAAATGGAGGATACGCCCTTCATTTTATGTTTTTTTAATACGATTTTTTACTTATTTAATGTGATTTCTTAGCCTTTTTACTATATATCAAGCTATTAGTTGGATAGTTTGGTTATAAATAGTACAGAAGATTTAAAGCTAAGTATTCATTATAGATCCTTAATAAAAAATATTGTTATTTGATCAATAAACTAAAGCCATATCACTGACTGCAAAAAATGTTATTAATACGTTATAAATTATTTAGTTCACTATCATATAACAAACATAATTTGACATAAAACAGTTGTGTACCATTTTAGAGTGAATTTAAATATGCTAAACAGATATTTTTAATTAACGAAAAGTGAGGTATAAACTTTTTCTTTCCTGGATAATACAACTACTTTGTTAGCAACACGGGTTTTTATTATTTTACCAGTTCATACAAATAATAACACTCTAGTTATTCAAAATAACTTTTAATTAAAAATATGACACATAAAACTCTTTCTAGGAGCAAAAGACAAACTAAATTACAGTCATATTCGCTCAATGGAGAGAATTTATTAGAGTTTATTTATTATAAATACCTTTTACGTTCATATTTCCATTAAACATCCATAAATTCCATTAACCATAAGATCTTTCAAAACTAAATTATTTTCATAGTAAGTGTTTAACATGTACACTCTATACATGTATGAGCTGAATTTAATGAAACGGTTATTGGAGCATTTGATGTTTAGTAATAATTGATTCACCGTTGCGATATGAAATGAAATATTCAGGTTAACTAATTAGCTTGTAGTTTTACTCAGAGCACTAATTTCATCTGGACATACAATCATCTCGTTACTCATATTCTAAATGTACAACACCAAAATGTTTATTTAAAGAACCTTTTTCAAAGTGAACGGATCGAAAATGTGGTTAATCCGTAAATCAATAATATTAGATTTTAATTTTGAAACTATTGTTTCAACTATCATGGAAAAATTATTATTTTAACCATGATATTATTTTACTCCCAAAGTTTTTTAGAACGTGTCATATTTTCATAAGTCAGTAGATCGTTTATTGTACGATCATAAAAAATAGACGATACCAGGGATTGTAAATACACGTTATACGTCTAAGAGTAACTTTAACATTGCTTTTAATAATACTCTATTTATTTTTAAATATACCTCACAAAATTTAACATGTCGAACATGTTCACAAATTTTGTTTCTCCACTCTTTATTATCCAAGCGGTGAAATCAATCTACCGTTTATGAGGGAAAATAAAGGTTAACAACTTATTAATTGAACTAGATTTTACAAAACCTTGTATCTGTGTAAAAGTTTTCCTATGTAGAACGACGTTGAATTATAAATATCACGATTTTATTAAAGTACTTCGTACCACTTATTTTTTTCGAAAATAATAGCTTTTAAAAACCTAAAACTTCGTTTTCTGTTACAGGTTTTTTCCACAAAACGAAAAAAAGTTTAAATGTAATCAGTTATTTAAAAACGTAACCAGTAGGTATGAATTACAGAAAGATGTATATGCCACCGTTTTAAGGCACTATTATAATGATTAACCTTAAGCGATTGTCTGTGGTTTATCGAGCCTCCTCATTCATTATTCCATCCATGACTTTTTTACACTTTAAACTCAAACATCCTGACATATATTTTCCTTAACGATACAAGTTGAAAAGGAGGCAAAATAGATTAGATCACTGATGTGATCTAATCTGATGATTTATTATTTTTCTTTATATTTTTTTTCATTGGTTGCAAGATGGTGTGAATGGGTTAATCGGTCTCTGTTGGTGAGCGAGCGCGACAATAGTACGTTTGTGTGTGTGGTGGTTGGTGTGGTGTGTGTGTGTGTGCGTGTGTGTGCACGTCTGTTTCTGAGTTGTGTGACTGTTGCATGGATGACATGTGGTATGGGTGGTATGCGAATGGACTGGGTTCTCGGCTGGTATCATTTTACTTATATATTTTCTTTTAATGATATCGCAAATATACCATTTATTTATATGCATGCATAGGATTTTTCACTTACTAAATTTTTTTTGTTTGTTAACATAAATTAGTCGATTATTTTTAGTTATTACTTATTTATTTTATAGTCTCAGGTTTTGAGAATTGTTATAGGCGGCAGTTTAAGGACTCGTTCCCCACACACAGGCTTAGACCCATGTGGGGAACTAATTTCTAGCATACAGATATTCAAGTTTTTGCTGTTAATATGTAATTGTTTTTGGAAATAAAGAATTATTATTATTATTATGTTTTACATCTACGATGATGCTCTGGGTAGCTATTTATAGTAAGAAAATGATTTAACGTGTTTTACTGTAATTAATTTCTAATAATTATTTAAATATTTAAAACTTAAATACAGTATAACTGTGACAATTATTTTATAATAAAAACAGTTTATACATTTTCAATTAATTTTTAACCAAATCTGTCAATTGAATTTTTAACGGGCTTGTTAAGTTTTAAAATTTAAATTTGATTTGAACCCAACAGTCATTATACAATAAAATAGTATATCTTAACATGTTAAATTTAACACATAATTTAATTTAAAAGATAATTAGGCAAACTTTTTTTCCGTTTTGAAGTCAAAAGATAGGAATTTAAAGGATAAATAGTTTAATATATAATATATCAAAAAACTAAAATATAAGCTATTTGATTACACAAATCAAACAGCATATATGTTTTTAATAATAAGAGTGAAAAGTCCATAATATACCTAAAAGATAAAAAAGGAGTTAATATCAGGTTAGTTTTTATAAAATAATTACTCGATAACTTGTTCAAGCAGTGGTTTGTTAGCGAAAGACGGAATATACAATATTGTTTTTATGGAAAATACATATAGAAATCCTGTTATTTCATTATTTAACATTAATTGAAGCATACATTACCAATACGAATAAAAATAGACCCAACACATGTATAATAAAACCAATAAATTATTATAATGTTTTGTTAATGAGGTTCATATACCCATAACTTTCAAGGTTCGTTTGTCTAAATGATCATTTCCAATTCAAATGCATCGCTGCGCTGGTATTCCCTATGCTGAAGGTAGTTCATAGAACTGTATACCAAGGATAATTTTGTTAGTAACATTACTATGGTTTTAAAAATACTTTTGCCTTTATTAATATTCTTTATTTATACTTAGGGTTCATTAACATCGTTTATACCTGATGGTATAAGGTCTAATAAAATTATATGAACAACTATTTGAAACGTGATCTACATTTATTATAAATTTTTGGGTAAAATATAAATATTTATCATTGGATAATACTGAGAAAACTAAAAAATAGTGAGTAAAAGTCAATTAATTTTTACTTTCTCCCCCTATACATACATATGATATATAGAGAAAAGTATTATTTCTATCAAAACTTTGACTTAAGATTAGATATATATCCGTTTTCAGGCCAAAACAAATTGTTTTCTGTCTGCCTGTCCGTGCACAGACTCAGAGACCATGCTGATCTTCCGATCTTTAGGAAATTTAATACACGGGTGCACTTTGGCCATATATCTACACCATTTTTATATTTTAAATAAATTTCAGATTTTTTAGGGTATTTTAAGTCTAAAAATTCTAAAAGTGTAAAAATGCAGATTAAAAAACACAGCTCTATCGATTTTGTAATTTAAAAGTTCATAGTTACTGGGGTCCCGAATAATATTACACCACCCCTAAGTCTGGTAGCTAATGGTTATATACTCAAAGGTAAACTAAATAGTATTTTATTTTATATTTCTGGCAAAACAATAATTTTACGAAACAGTTTGACTCTTACTATTAAAACCAGCTTTAACAAATTAACCAAATAGTGTCTTTAATAATTTATTCTGTGATTAATGACTCTAGAGAAAAATTCAAATCACTGTCCATAATAGACACAGTTTGATGTCTAAGAGCGTACAATGATATTCTAACGGAGAATATTAAAATAATTAGTTATTTCCTTATTCATCAACTGTGTTGGGGTGTGGCGTCATACCACCAGAAAACCCACTGTAAAATCCGTGATATTACCTAAGGGGAGGTTAAAGGGATTTATCAAAAAAATGTTTAATTATTATTTTAATTTTTTCTGTTGTTTTAAGTTTATCAAGTAATAGTTATTTAAAAAAGATTGTGTAAAGGTTATTTAAGTATACATCAATAAATATGTGGTTTTATTATTTAATGTTGTATTTTTTTACTTGAGGGAGACGTATGTGTCAGACCACTGATAGTGTTTATTTTAATATGCAAATTAAATTCAACTTGGTAGTGCACATATTAAAGCAGTGATCCCAAGATGGTAGCATTTCCAAGATGGATCATCTGTGATGTAGTGGCAACCAGCTTAATGGCTTGCCTGAAGCTTTTATATTACCCAACATTTCTCAACGCTTAACTTGATGTAGAAGAATAATTTACTTGTGTTGAAATATCAATTATCTTAACCCTATAAGTAGAGATTATTATAGCTTTTTATAAACCTAAATATTTATAAGGAAAGGAACTGCTTTAGTTTTGATAGTGCTATGTGCTATTTGAAATATATGTAAATGGAAAACAACTTATTGAACCCTCTTCTACGTTGCTGGATTAATTTATGGTGTTACTTTTCTTAAAACTGCTTTTATAGTAGGCATACTATTTACAGGTTTGTATGTATACTAAAGACAAAAAAATATCATTTTCTCTATTTCTTTTTATTTCAATATTTGTCAAAATGACTATGAATGAATTTCGAATTGACGTAAAATAGTTATAATCTGAATAATAATGAAGTAACGATGAAAAATAGGTAGAACTACTATGTTCTTTGTAATTTTACCCTTGAATGAATAAAAAAGGTAAGTAGTCTCGAATATAATAGTTTAGATAAAAAAATAAATAATTGGTTATGAATTGATTGGATAAAAGTCGCTACAATGCCGACTAGACAATCTGACTCCAATGTCATTTAGGTTCAAACTGTAATAAAATATTGTAATGATAGAAACCTCTATTGTAATAACATCTGTATGTTATTACAATACTCTGTACAATACACTGTTATACTCTGTAGTATAACAGTGATTATGTGTCTTATAAGCTGACATATTCATACCGATCTAATATAAAAATGAAGCCTGAAAAAATCATTATACTTAATTCAGTGTAGGGGTTTTTGTATATTTTTGTATAATTTTAAGTACTGTATATCATATCACAACAAATCAAATGTGATGGAATAGTAATAATAGTAATAAAACAACCGTAAAATATCATTCATATTTAATAATGCCTGAAAACATTTTATAGCAGGTATTTTTTCAATTAAGTTTTCTAGATTACCTCAAATAAATGCAGCTTATGGCTAATTATTTTGATGAGATAATGAAGTAATTCCCGCTAGAGTATTTATAAGCTCTTCAAAGGAAAATTTAAATGATTTGGTATTTAATCTTCTCTTAATGTTTCTAAGGATAGGAGTCAGGAATATCTCTGCAGGCCTAAGTAGGAGGAACAAGGCTTGAGGAGCAAGGCTTTTCACTATGCAGATTGAACCAAGCTTATCGTCGCCCTTAATTGGAGGTTTTGCAGCTTTATTCAGTATTAACACATCATCGTTAGTCTTTCTGCTAAGATTTCCAGCTAAGTCTACGTAAGTTTAGTGAATGGCTTGTTTTCTCTATCGAGTTATCAATGAACTTACAAACTTGTAATGCAAATCTAGAGTAAAAATTTTAAGACGATTAAATTGGAATGATAAAATTGTTTAAAACATGTTAAAATACACCCAATTATAGTTTACTGCCACAACTAATAGTTTTTTGAAACTCTTTGAAATGTATTGTAAACCAAAAATCATAAACCTCTTAACTTGAGCCAATTTTTTCAGCTAACTTGTCCTACGATTTGAATTTCTTCAGGATCAAATCGCTTAATATGAAATCGAATCATATTTTTATTTAGCTCCACTGTAAAGTACGTAATATAGGATGTGATTTTCTGTCCTATATTTAATGCGGGGTCTATAACCGTAGTGTATGACTTTTTACATATGCATTTATATTAAGTTTACCATTTTGCATGTGTAGGCCTATATGTTTCGATCAAAGGCTATAAAAATTTACTAAGACTTTACTTTGTACACTATAGGTAATCCATATCATTATTTGAAATTAGATCATTTTAAATTTTGTACAATCATTCAATATGAAAAAAATAAAAATCTGTAGCATGTATAGAATATTATTTTAGTTTTAAATTCAAATTTTACCAAAATAATAATTTAAACAGTAGCAAATTTATTTTACAAAGGGCGAAATATATTTTTTGAGTAGTTCTAACATTGAAGAAAATATATCAACAAGATGTTCTCAGAACAAAGTTCAAATAGAGAAATGAAGAATTCAGAACGAACGGACTGAATAAGCTTTAACCTTCTAACCAACAAAGATAAGGAAGAATTATTACCCACCTATCCAAAGTTAGTTTCTCTCAGAGATATGGTTCTCTTGGAAAATTTATAAACTAAGACATATTCTCTAAGGATAAAACTTTAATTTAAATTGTATAGTTAATTATCTAAAAAAGGATCATGTTGGATACATTATTGCTATATTTACATGAAAAGACCCCCGAAAGGTGATCTATTTTCCTGGAGAGTTTTAGTAACGTAAAATTTAAAAAGTTTTAATTTCCCTATAAATGATATAATGTTTATATTGTCGTTTCCTCTGGGCTAATGTCTTAAAGAATTAGAAAACAGTTTTTTCCCTCTTGCAGGAGAGTGGGGAGATTCAGACCCAAAATAAAGATTTTGAAGAATAGAAATATTTTGAAGATTTTTACATTTTAAAAAATTCATAGAAAGTGTGTTAAAGAAATATCGCAAGCATTTTGAACAAATAAATTTGTTATTTGCTATTTTAATACGGGTATACATTTAAGAACACGATAGTTATTTGACGTTTATGATTATTTAATTTTACTCACGAGTTGAGAGAATGTATGTGTTTATTAAATTTTACAATATATAGAATATCCTATTGGAATACTAAACTGTCATTCAAATAATTCTATTTATAACGTGACATTCCACATAACTAGAAATAATACTACTGACAATGAAAATTAATCCTGATTCTTTAGTTACTATACAGAATTTCCTGAATCAATTTAATAGAATGGAATATTTTAGTGTCAAGAAACGTCCATTGTTAAAATGGGTCTACGGGCTTCACATGTTTAGTACATTTATCCATCTGTATATGGTTAAATAGTTTTTATTTAGCCTTATGTCGCCTAGTAAAAATTGGAATAATATTTATAAAATATATGTAAAGGAAAATAGATTTTAGATAGAAATTTGTATGCTACCAATATAAATATGTCATTGAATAAAAGTTGCACAAGCTTAAAAAGTCCATGACATGTAAAGAATTATTCTTGAAGCAAGAACAAAAGTAAAAATTATAAATAATAAATAAGTGGTAAGATACTGGAGGGGAAAATGTATTGGACTTGATCTATTTTATAGCTTTGGATTTATATGTACTCAATAAAACATTGTTCATTCATTTATTCAATAAAGGTATAAAGATACTGTATAACTCAATAGATAGACACGTACAGTATCCTCATAAACTCGACTTTTATAACATATATTGTAGTACCTATTTCAAGCTGGAGTAAAACATTTCATATTCTCACGTATTAGTTTTTCTTTCTACATATTTCAAACGATTCTTTTACGATTAAACTGTTCTACTTTCTATTCCAAGGAGTTTCTTTAAAGTAAAACTTGCTTCGTTTTCACCGCATGAAAGTTAAAACAAAACTGTAAAAACTATTTTCAGTTGAACAATTTTAAATAATTTATTTTGAAAACAATATATATGCGTATATTATTAATACACTTAAATATTTTTTTCATTTAATACTTGAATAGGTATTGTGACGTTTTAGTTTAGGGAAGGAAGCGTACATGAAAAACCAGGTAAGGGAGCACGATATCCACACCGTAAGCTCTGTTTACCTTAACTTGATCTAGAGATTACTCCTGTCTGTACAGGAATTGACCGTGTCTCGTCAATTTTATTTCTTTGTATGTCCAGAAATATAGGTGCTAATGAAGAAAGTTGATGTTGCGAAGAATAGCAAGGGTAGATTTAATTAGAGTTTCGGCCAAACAGAAAGCGGTTTGTTTAAACCACGACGAAACCACGATATTAAACCGCGCAGTAATAAGATTACACAGCATGAGATTTGCCACTCATCTGTTACCCTGCATTTTTAATCCATATTTATTTTAATTGTTATACAAATAAATTCATTGCAAAGCACTAATCTCTCTCTCATCTTTTATAACACCATACGTGGTGTACATAAATATGAATTAATGATTCTTAAACGTCTTTACAAAACCTTTGAATATATATTCTTTCACGAAATTTTCCTACTTTTAAAAAATAAGCCATGTGTACTATATTATGCATATTCATGCATTTTATATATTATTATGAAACTTTATATTAAATATTCGTACAGGTAAATGTCAAATCTTTATAGTATAGTTGATAGGCCTTCTAGTACCAAACGGATAGTGGATGTACTATTTTATATAATACCTTTATTATTATCATATAAAAATGAGTATTTGTTCAATTTGATTTTATTTTCCCTTAAAATAGCCAGTTAAATTGTTCTGAGACCATTGTTCTACAGGGTTTAGTCGTTTATGAGAATTCGTGGTTATAAAGCCTATGGAATGGATACATAAGGCGTTAAATAAGTATTATTCAATTTTTAACAACGTTTTAGTTTAGAATTTATTTTTCTCACGCGTTAAAATATTATGATATTTTGCACTAGCGTAAATAAACTTTAATGGTCCTAAAACCAAGCGGTAAATTGAAGGAATTTGAAAAGTCCGTATTTAACATATTGTGTGTAATGAATGCGAAGTGAAATGCCCATGTACAGACAAATAAGTAATAAAAAAGAAAAAGGTTATAGGCCTACTACTAGGTTTTTAATATCATATACTGTAAAAATTCCTTAAAGTAATAATTTGTGAATAGATATTATAAATAGATTAGTGTTTTAAGTACTCTTCTGGAAACATGTGTAAACCCACATACTCGACTTTTTATGTGATAAATAACATATTTCTATGGATTTTTATTCTACCTAAGCTCTCCAATTAAGCTTAACTTTATACCAATCATAGAGAGAGTATGCTTAGAAAATAAAGCTGATCTTTTGATGATGCAAAGTTATTTCATATAAAATATTTAATACAATATAAATTAATATTAATACTTAATATAAAATATTAACTACTTTATCTGACTTTTAATTAGGTTATCATAGCAATGATATAGATCACGCGTATCCTGTTCTACGTAAACGGATCTGGGCCAATGCAAATAGTAATCAACTAAGTTTGTTTAATCAAGATCCCCTTTTCTTAATTAAAACATTTTATCAACTACGCATGGTGCAATTTTATATGTGTTGAGTAAAATTTTTCAAGCGTGTTCAAAACAGAATATAAACAGTCTAACGTAATTTTGTTTGACTTTTCTAACGCGTTCGTTTTTCACTAGACAATCATAATGTATTGTTTTATTGTATTGTTAAAACATTGAGGATGCGTTAGAAAATGCCAACTAAAGACTATTAGATTAATCAAAATCTAGCGGCATAGTGAATTACGGAGACTTAATAAAAAGAATATTACCTACAAATAAATATTATCAGTATAAATAAATGATGTACTATTAATTAATTACTGAGAACTATTCATTTTATAGGTTTAACGTTCTATGTATGCAAATATAAAAAACCTTATAAATTTTAGTTTAAATACCCTACCTCGCCCTTTGTTATATTGATTCGTAGCCTGGACATTTAAAAATTAATAATATTGAATCAAAACAGGGCTAATCAAAATTAGTTAAACCTTATTACCTTCGGTCCAAAATTGCGTTCACAATATGAATATATGTACAATAATATAATTATTCCTAAATAAATGAGTTTCAGCAAGTTGATTGTAGGGTTTATGAAAAATATTATGTTATATTACATAGTCGGTACATAAATAGTTTGTTAGAACAAAGTTAATAATTAAATGAGTTGGAAGTGAACTGATTTAAAATTACGAATTATATATTTTAATGTTTACACACATCAGTTTGTTAACTACAGGACTCAAATATATACAGCTGACCAACACTGAATCCCTGTAGTAATTTGGGAGGAAATTTATGAATGACGTTCAGCCAAATAGCCCTTTAAAGGGTCCCATAAACTATATTTATTTGGGGATTACAAAGCCCCAAAACTCTACATGCTAGCCAAGTCTATTAGTTGGGAGTGGTTATAAAACACAAGTTGTTATAGGTTGGTTAATCTTTATAACCGATAAACCCCAATCACTACGACCACATTGGCTACCACAAGGTATATATATTGCATAATAAAATCATAGTAATATCTAACAATATAGTTCTTCTCCTCCAAGATTTTTACTTTGAGCTGCAGAGAAAACACTGTATATTCTCTGCAGCTAGTCATAACTATCGAACTATATGGCCAATTTTAGTGAGATGAAAATTAACAAACAATTTTAAACATTTTGGACATATTACGGACTGAAAATCTGGGCTCGGACTAAAAAAACTACACACCTTAAGCAGCTAATCTGACATAAAAAAGAGCCTAAACTCTACAATTTAACTAAATCTGTAAGAAGGGAATGGTTTAACAATTAATCATAAATCATATTTCATCACTAGCACCAAAAACACAAGCAAACACAAAACAACATTGATACAAACACAAGATATGTATTTTTGAATATATATCAAAAAGCCAATTTTGGGCCGTGTGATGAACTATATTTTTCGTCATACTGAAAATAAAATGAAACAAATTCGTAAAACAGTTGTTGACCATTATTGATGCTATAGACTAATCAGCTGGTATGTTACTTTCGCTGTAACAGTTCATTCTTGATTCCTGATTGGTAACCTGATAGGTTATGCCAGTGATAGTTATTATTATCAATAGTTCGATCTCAACCATTCGGTAGTCAATTACCGGTTTCACAATCGATATCCGGAACGTCAAAAATACACAAAAAATCTATAGTAGTTTTTATAGTTAGGACTAAAAACTCATCATAATAATAGGTTCAACGCACCCTTTACCTGCC
Source organism: Nephotettix cincticeps (assembly GCA_023375725.1). Taxonomy (NCBI): domain Eukaryota; kingdom Metazoa; phylum Arthropoda; class Insecta; order Hemiptera; family Cicadellidae; genus Nephotettix; species Nephotettix cincticeps. The sequence goes on along the minus strand of CM041786.1, from coordinate 23,290,700 downwards.
TAGCTTGTTTGCACAAGTTCCTGTGACCCATTTTCCATATTGTGAGGCCGTATGTTTACCTGGGATTCCCGGGCAGGTCATAAACTACCCTCACTTCATTGTCGTCACTGGGCGTTCAGCTTAGTATAAATGTTGATATAAATGTGTAATATTGTATATAATAAATCAATAAATGTAGCATTTTAACACGTTTGCTGCCGGAGGCAACAGTCGCCGTGAAAAAAGGTCCATAAATGCCATTTTTGCCCGGATGGCATTTCTTCATTAGTAAAAAAAATAGCATAGGCCTATACCACTCTCTATTGCATGGATTTTAGCAATGAACTTGTTTTAATATTCTGAATAAGCGTTTTTATTCAACCCATAGTTCTTTTTAAATAGGTTCCCGAAAACTCGATATCCTCAAAACATGACAACCTTTAAGTCCTTATTGGGTCGAGTTTGAAAGATTCTACTGTACTTTTAATTTCTGTAACTATATTTTGATACTGGTCCCTTCTCCAACGAGTGTAAAGTATTATAGAGAATTATCTGTAGATATAGTTTGGGCTATTGTTTTACCATAATATAACTATACCTTTTAGAATGTTAGGTACAGGTGTAAATTATTATGATACAAGACATTCTAGTGCATTTGACCTCAAAAGCATGAATAAACCTTTTCAAACTACCAGAAAGAGCAGGCGTAACAATAATGAATTAAGTATTTAATGACGTTGACTAATAAATTACTCTAGTTAAATACATCATTTTATGGCAAAATTAAATAAAACTGACTAATTAAAGTTTTTTTACTGGTACAAATAATTAAGTAGTTTTTCGGACTATTGTCATAAGTTAAATTAAATTACGTTTTTTATTTTTGTTTATTTGATTTTATATCATAATATTTTGTAATATTTTTTAGTTCTTGTCAACTTAGCATTGATGAGAGGAAATTTTTAGTAGTTAAATCAATAAAAAAGTTCTTATTGTTATAGTAGCAACACAATTTTATCATCAAACGAAGATTAAGTGACGAACCTGAAAATTTAATAAATTTTTCCTCTTAAAATATAAATTAGATCCGAAACAGTTTCCATACTAGATCATTGATGGAGTGTTGGTCATTTCCCAACAGGGTGGCGTTGCATTGCATTGGTTTGGCGTCACCGCAGTAAACATTACGTGGGGACAGCTCTCTGGGGTGTTATATTGTAGACTAATGACCTATATGAACATAATGTTATATTCAACACAGTTGGTTGCCCACCGATATTATAAAGTGGAACATATTCCTGGAAAACTGTTTCATGCCAATGCTATTTATAACGTTTTACTTTTTTTATCCAAATAGATCTCAGATAATATTTGACAAAGTTTATGATACCATATTGCAATGCATATTGAGTACCAAAAAAGGATAGGCGTAGAAAATGGAAATCAGTGTGCATTGGTAATGGATAAATATGTAGTATTTTTCTTCGATGCGTTTAAATAAAAACCCATTATTTATAAAGCAATAGTGTATTACCTTTTTGTGGTTCGAACTACTTGACGATCGTTCTGTGTACAAGACACAGCGTTAAGAAAGTTATCTGATGGTTTCTCATTTTGGAAAACAGCTGTTACCCCTCCTAACCAAAATTAAAAACAAACCATATCGATTTATTATCTTACCTCCTTTGTATGGTATATGGAGAGAGTGTCGTTTTTTCAACCTTTTTTGAATTCGATATGACGAGTATATATAAATAAATATATATATATATATTTTTTTTGAGGCTCCCTGATTGCAAAAAAGTGGTTTCCGGACTTTTAGTAATTTACGGACTAAACGGGGCCACGATACTGGTGTTGCATTTAAAATTTCATATATTTTCCTATTTGTACGCAATATTGAAGACCACTACGTATTCAATGTTGGGTGATTTTCATTGCTTGTGTTTATGTGTGTTTTTAAATAAAATAAAAATTTTATTTCTAATCATTCATTCAACCCACTATTTGTCTCCTTGTTAGAAAGTATATAATAATATACTTATATGCTAATATGCTTTATATAAATAGTTTTAAATCCTTCGTCTATCAACTCATGACTCAGTAAATGCTTCAAGGACAATGTGCCACACATTTTTCGCACCACTAAGGGATGATTCACATCCAGAGGTCACCAGGGCAGAGGGAGAAAGTGGGGCGCACATGATCTGTTAGATGCCATCTATACACAGGAGTTAACACGTTAGACAACTAGCTAGCCAACATCTACACTCGGTACCGTTAGTTTTAGTGCTTGGTGTTATATTTCTGCTTGTATTTGTTAACGATTTCTGTTTTGTATAAAAAATAGTTTTTACTTGTTTAGAATAGTGTTCTACGATTCCTTGAAATGTCTAGGAAAGTAGATGACAATATTACTCCTAGTTGGATAGAAGAGGAATATTGTTTTTATCTGAAAGAGAAGAGAGTGGTGCCAAAACGGATGTTGCATCGGAGCATTCCGCTGATACTAATAAATTATATTATTATCATTAATTAATTAATAATTATAATTACTAAATAATTTGAATCCAAATTAATTTCCATTACTTATCGTAGAATTAAATATATTCAAACACCTGTTTTGACTTATTTGTTACTCCAGATAACTTTATCTATTGGATTTTGTAATAAAGAACTATGATTTTTTGTTTTATTTTAACATTTTTAGGCTACCAAATGTATAGTTTCAAACTTACAGTAGTAATAATATGATTTACTAAGCTTATGAGCTCATAAGAAAATAAATTGAAGGTGTTAATTAGCTTTAATGATATATCATATCTAATAGATTTATCGTAGTTTTAAGAAATTTGTTACAACAATATTCAGCTAGTTATTTATGAATGCATATCCCTGAAAGCACAACTAAAGTTTCAATGCATTACCTCCTGAGAGGAGACTTGAGTATAAACCTACGGATAAGCGACACCAGAATACCTCGAGATCGCCAAGTTGTGTTGACTCAGCTTATAAGGTTATCACACGAGAAGCAGCTAGCCAAATATTTACATCTAGTTTGTTGCGTGAGGGTATAAAATCTTTCGCCGTTACTTACATCTAATTTCAAGCTTATAATCCTAATCCCTTATTTATTTTAGTTTTCTAGGCTAGGTAATATCATTGTAAATGCCTTCTCCCTTAATGAAACGGCAAATAAATTACCACTGTGAAGTGGGTGATAAAAATATGCAATGTATTAAATTATAAATTATTCATTATATCTTAGAGATCTAATATTTTTATTAAAAACCCCAACTAATTATGAACCAAAACAAAAAATACCAGTTTTTTACCAGAACTGATTTTTAAAACTACATAAATGAATGGATTCTGTTCTTTAATCAAAACAATAATAAGCTACATTCCCTAAGAACTTTACAAACAAAGCTATCTTTACTGATGATTCAATAAATAAATGTTTATTCTACAGATATGAAACCAAATATGATAATTTAAAACATCATCGTGCATAAAATCACAATTTTTCGACAAAACAAAAATATTTTAAAGATATACATAACTAAACATTCTTGAAATTAATTAAGCTTCTCTTCTAGGGTTTTTTTGAAATAAAGTTTCCCGAAACATGTTTTTGTGCAGGAAGCAAAAGTTATTTTCTTTTTAATTTATATAAACTATTAGTTTAGGTTTAAATGTTTCCCTCTCAGATTATAGCAGAAAGGCTGACCCAAGCGACCCTGATTGCTGAAAACATTAGAGTATCTTTCTGGTGAACCGACCTAATATACTAACAATTTTATGTCACTGAGTTCTAAGTAATTGGGGAAAACTAGGTTTCATAGGGAAAATGGTAGATTTTTGATACGAATGACGAAAATGTAATTAAATATTTAGATTCTCGGAATATAGTTAACCTACTACCTTTTCCTTAAAAAATACGTCTTAAGTAAATTAAAGATGAAAGAATTATAATTAGTCTAGAATGTTGGTACATTATGTATGAATTTAACATTATAACGGATATCAATTAATTCTCATTTCTTAAAAGATTCCATGTTTGAAAAAGGTTAATAAATTTACTTAGAATGTAACTAGTTTAAAATAGTTTAAAGCTTGTTTCTTATTTCACAATATTCTAAGTTGGTTACAAAATAATTTGTAAGCGTAGGAAGCGTAGGAAAAACAATAGATGAGCTGTTATTTTGTTAAGTTTTTGGTTTGTAAATTATTTGGAGTCACGATATTGTCGGTTAATTTTACTCCATATAACCCATTAAAGCTCAAATAAATCTTATCTCAATATCTGCCTGCCTGCCTTTCTTTATCCCTAATCAAGATATTTTTGGAATTATTTTCCGTGAAAACAAAAAGACTCTTAATTATAACCCTTATTTTAATTATTAATATGCCTTTCAATAAAGTTTTACTTTACTTACCCTCTTATTATAATTTAAGTTTGTTTATATTGATCTTCTGTTTTGGTCTATTTAAAAAAGGACTTTTGTCAAACGTTATCTTAATGTATGGCAAGCTTTGCCATTGATAACAGTTTTACTTTATTAATATAATGAATATAACTTTAACAAACTCCTACACAATTAAGCTGAGCATTTTTTTTATTGAAAATTTCATGTCAATAAGTATCCTGTTTTTTATACCGAATGATACGGGAGTACTGCCTCTATGTTATAAAGTTTGACATTTATAGGACGTCTACTGACGTTTATGATCTATGGTCGTCAGGAACGAGAACCTCCAAAGATAATTCCCTCAGTTCCGGAGGTAACGAGGCGACCAAAGGATAACGAGAAGGGCCAGGTTTTGCGGCGAGCTCACCACAATGTTCTAAGCTTGATAGATGTACGCAGTGGTTCAAATGTAAACTTACTGGATTATGGAATTGACATTCATTTCCTTAACTATTAATAATAATAAAAATTAATATCACTTCTTTTTATTGTTATTTTTTATACTTTATGAAATTTAATTTGAATACATCGTGGGCAAAAGGTTAATCCCAATATATGTTTTTAATAATGACGTTTTACATGACGTTTTAATAATTGACATGTTTATCTTTAGTTTTAAATTAAATTTTTCTAATTTAACTTGCATAGATAAAATACTGTAGTGTAACTGTCAACCTTCATACAGTTATTCTTTTTATAAAGTAAGGAGAACCCTATCTTAAAATTATATTAAAAACCCATTAATTACACAATTTGGTGAAAATGTTTGCCATACATGTAGATTTAGTGTAATGATAATGCTAAACAGTACAAAACGAGGTTTATTTTTATGACGTTTCCATGTATGGTAAGTAACGTTTATCCACTTTATATTATATTGTCATGGTTTTTTCAAACAACCCATGCGATAGTAGTCTGGCTCTTTATGATTAGTTTTTTTGCCAATTTATGAATTATAAACTAATTGTTGTAAACTAATATTTTTACACATTAAAACTAACACTTTATAAAACTTATTTTAATATTAAGACTTTTATAAGTGTTTTAAGCTTAATTTTAGTATAAATAGCTATTTCGACTGAATAGTTTGTCAATAAAACTACAGCTTGATTTTTATTGCAAGCTCCTAGTATTTCCTATCAATAGACATTGTCTCATTCAGTAGCTACAACAAACAGTATACTATGTGTTTAATTTTTTTACCTTTTATGTTCAGTTATGTTAAAAACATTATACATCTTTAATTAATCTGTACACATTGCTTCTGGTTATGTGTTTTTCTAAACGAAGGTGACAAAAGTGAAAGCTCCTAATTTTGTCTTCAGGGAAATACTTGGCTTGTGAACCGTATTGTGTTAATTAATACCAAACAATCTCGTTTAGGTAAACGAGGTGAAATGTATTGTACTTTCACTCAATACAATGAAAACCCCTTTTGTTGCTTCATTCATGTAACTATATCGAATGCGATTTTGAAATAACTATGACATACGTGGACCTGAACGGAAATAGATTCGTAGGCAACCACAAATCGTAACGTGACCTAGACAACGCGTCCCATTGCAATATAACCTACTTTATTTTATTGTAATATTTTGTTAAGTTTGCACTAGATTTGCATAAATCAACATTAACAACTACGTAACAATTATGTTGGTATTGACGCAAAAAAATAATAACTAAACAATATTATAGTGTAAAATATTTCATCCACATACAATTAAAAATTATAAATTTTCATAAATATATAATTCGATTTGCGTAGCGTTTGCCTATTAAGCCAGTTATGTCCTACTAAACTCAATCTACGTATAAACCATCGTAATACTACACAGGTCAACCGGCATGCCCACATAATTCATGCATGATAATCTGTTTCTCGCTAGTTTATGTCACATTATTTATTAACAAATTAATCTCATACTGAAAATACATACACGATATTAATCAATGAAAATTTATAAGAGCATGAATGTGAATCAGGCGTAGCCATACTGTGGAATTACATACAATCCATGGAATGAGATATATATTAATTTTATTCAATAAATCAACTATAATACATTCTGTCCTCAATCAAATATTTCCACTTCAAATTTCATTGATATAATAGTTTATGATTAATTAATAAAATTAAGAAAAATTTATTTTATTGAAATAAATTTTAACTAATTTTGTGTGCAAAAATCGGACGAATAACACATTTGTTACGTACCAAGCAAATATTGGAGTGTTAAACATTTTAATTTTAACCAGGTATTTACAGAATCGTCAAAAAACATTCAACATCCAGTGAACCAGTTGATTACTCAATATTGGGATTATGATTTACCCATGTGCTAAAACGTAAAAAATCATTAAACACTGATAAAAAGCATTATAAATATACCATACCTTCATTTGATTTGAAGCTAAGAACAAAATATAATTTTATTTTGGGAAATTTAAAATTTTAAAGTTATTATTATTGTATTTATATTACTAGATGTAGAGTTTTACTTAACTACCTAATTTACTTATCAATCTCATAAATTTACCAACGGAAACAAGTTTTTATGTATTTTTGTTTGTTTAAAAACCGATTAAATTAAATCAAATAATTAAATAAATCGATCACCAATAATAGGGCAAACGTTGATGTTCAAAATGTTTAAAGAGTCCAAGACTTTTATTTAATATGAATTAATTCCTATCATTAATCAGTTTAGTGTGTCTTATATTAAATTTTATAATTTTAATTTTGGCTAATTACAGAGCTAAGAACTCATAGCTGTTATGTTTTTAGATTATCTTTTCAAATCCTCCTCAAACTAAGTCCTTGACCGGTATTTAAACAGCATAAATATAATTAGCATATTTTAATTTTGGCTCAGTTTTATCTCCGTCTGAAACTTTTACTGAAAAATATTTCTAAACTAAAACTAGAGTATTTATGATTAACTTTCATTCTTTATTACTGCCACTATTCTGGTGAATAGTAAATAACCTAAACGTATTACAAAAAACCCCGTATTGACTTTACGATGCCATTTAGTATTTGTCAATTATACAGAGTTTAATTTGCACTGTTGGTCAAAGATAAATATTCGATCTATATGTTTGAAATATCTACTAGTGTATCAATAAGGAAATAGAGTCAACAAATCCTGATTTTTTTTGGATCAACATATAATATTATATAAAGTATATTTTTAGTTTTTTACCCTTAAATTGATCACCGGTAACATGTCCAAATATATCTCAAGTATATCCATATCACAGGTTGATTTTTAATCTGGCTGAAAATTTGGAATAAAGTTATTGTTAATTATATAATAAATATAGTATGAAATTTCATGAAATAGTAACAGATTTCCAATTATCAATAATTATTGCGATATTGACTAATGAAAAGCAACTGTACAAAGAACTCTCCCATCTTGATAGTTCACAAAATTACAATCTTTGGAAAAAACAAATAGTTGTAAACGGAGAAGACAGTTTCGAAATCTTGAGGTTCTAGATTATGCAGTTGACAAAAATACAAAATCCTTTTTTATGAAATATACATCTAATTATTTTGTATAAAATCCCAATTATTACTAAACATAGGGTTAAAACATAGCTACTTTAGTAAAAAACTTTGAGAATGTTAGACCTAAATTTTGACTTTACTATTTTGCTATTTTTCTCATTTTAAAAATGATTTTTGTTTAAATTTATTACGAGTTCTTACTGTGCAAATGCAAAATGATTCAGGTATATATTTCAACACAACATCAGGCAATAGTATATTAAAGGTAACTGAGGCAGTAAGCTGGGGGTGGTTAATAAGTGAAAGTACAAAAACATCAGACCAATTCAAAACACAGGTGCGCTCAGGTTTGTAGATTAAACTGTAATGAGGCCAGGCAGAGGGTACAGATAGATTCCTTATAGCGATTCATATTCTTTTACGGAATTTTTCTTTTTCTTATTAGAAGAACAAAACAATATTTTATAGTTAAATAAACTTTTGATCTTTACTTTTAAATATATTTCTTTTAACGAATTTCACTCTTTTTTTATCTTAACTTTAATGGGAGAATAAATATTTAAGTTTTAAGAGTTTGTTAAATTTAGTTCTACCATTCCACTGTTTATGTAAAATTGGTTTATAAGACTGTATTCGAACATTTATTATTATCATTAGTTTACAACTGGTTACAAACCTAATTATAGTAAACTGTTCATAGTATTACTTGCGTGAAAAATAATAAAGTTCAGCTTCTAACATAACACTTCACTTTTTCTTATACTCGACACAGTGAAAACCCCGATAATAATGCCCATTCTCACTTTGATTAATAATAAGTTCAAGTTCATAGTTTATGGTGTTTATTTAAACATGCATACATATCATCATTTAAAACTGAACATGCATTAAAATATTTCAAAAATATTTTATCAATTCAATATTTGTGCAAAGACTCTTTAGAATATTTTAATAGTTTTAGTGTTCTGGTTATAAATATGCAGTAAATTCGTTTTATTCCAATGTATATGGTGTCATTAGTCTGTTCTCGTGGCTTTTATAACTTTTACGTTTTTTTTTCTTTATAACTTTTAAAGGATACAAATATCAACTTTTTCAGTCAGGATACTTAATTAGTTTAAATTTAGCAAAAATCTTGTAAACGAGCATAATAATGGAGATAGCAAGTCCAACCTTAAAGGAACGGGCTAGTTGTGTCAGAGCCACGTGCTAATAAAGTACCACTGTCTGTTCTCGGGTTTGATTTATAGTGGATTCAATCTATAATGTAAACAGACGCATATCTACTGTATACATTAAAATAGTAGAGGAATAAGGTACTGAATTAGGTGATATATAAGGGATGATTAATTAACAGGAACGGATTCTGTATATGATAGTTAAATTTATTACCACCGTGCTTCGGAAGGCACGTTAAGCCGTTGGCCCCGGCTACATAAAGTAGTCGTTAGGTCACGTTAGAGGCAGTAGTGCGACCTGAAAAATCTGACATTAAACCTTGGCCAGAAGGTTACACGGAACTTTACTTTTATTTATTATGGGATATATGACATAACCAATATTACGTGTGGATGAATAATAACATAAAATTTCGTCACTAAATATTGAAATACTATTGTTGCCGTGAGATAGCCATCGAAAGAGTTTAAAATCATACTACTGGACACAAATTTTAGAACAAAACTAAAACTAATACGTATTACTGGAACCAAAGAAAAAACCCGTTTAAATAGGCATATAAATGTATTATTTATATAATTAACTTTATGTTTACTCTCAGTATCACTATATCAGTACAAATTTTATTTTTGTATTCTTATAATCTACATAACACCAAATTTCTATAAAATTTTAAGCGTTAGAATTTTATTTAACCTTTTTACATTTTCCCAACATATATAAAATTTGCTTGTTACACTTCAAACATTAGCCATTTAACTGAAGTTCAAGTATTAAAAGAAAGAACCAAAACATGTTGAATTCAATTACAAATTGTAGCTGCCAACAGCTGGATTGTACATTTATTTGAACAGGGAGGTTTATTGCCACCAAAAGCGTTATATTGCTGTCACGTGGTCAATCAACATCAGTTTGTGCGTTTATTTTTTTCATCCTGTCAATTAGTTTTGTTCTATATGTATGTTGGTTTTAATATTGGAAATATATTACAAGAAAAGTGGAAAATCGTCATTAAATATGTGAGGATTCCTCTCAAGTTTCATTTTAGGATGTGTGAAGAATCGTTTGTGAGGAAGTTTATTACTAACATCTTAACCTATAAATACTACTTTTATTTGAAGAACGACTACACCGATCTTTCCACGTTAATGTTAGGGAACCTTTATTGATAAATATCGAAACAAACATACATTTTTTCAGCGTGTTTGCATAAAATGCAAAAAAATTACATTTGTTAAAAATGTTATTTGGGAATTAAACTAAATGAATTATCAACCTCATTATGAACACCAGCCTATGATATTTGAATACATATTTTTATATAAGTAATATTGTTAGCTAAAAATATCGTATCGTAATGTTAAAGTATTATTTACTTCTAACAGCTGACAAAGCACGGAATAAAAGTTCCTTCCATGTGCCTGTCTTTAATCTTCTAAAAAGGATTTTTGGAGCTTTCAATACGATGAAAGCTATGCTATTTTTAACTACGCTACTTTAACTATAGCTAGACTTTTGAAGTTTATGATGATTGGTCAATGTAATAGCTATGTAAAATGAATAAATGCCCAAATTGAGTTTTGAAAACAGCTTTTTTTATTTAAAAAACAACTACGATTAGTTGGGAAGAAAATGAAATGTCTTACGTGACTAATAAATAAATAATTAATTAATATGTTATTTCTGTTGATCATAATATATCATATAACATAATTGGATGGTTCTGTAGGTGTAATAAATGATATGACATATAAGCCTAGCATTGTTATTGTCAAATACTGACGGAATCGTTTGCAAAAATAATTAATTATTAGTCTAATGAACAAAGGCAGCTGGATCTAGTGTTGGACTATCCCTAAACTGTAAACTAGCTATGGTATTAGCTATAAGCTATGAATTTATGAAATGCCTGTATGGTATAATATTGAAAATAATAACACCCACAAACCAACCCCAGGAACTGTGTGAAAGATCCTGCAACCCCTATATTTTGATAGGCTCTACCTAATTGAGCCAAATGTTTTTAAGTGGTGTGAAAATATTAAAACATTTTAATCCAACCGAGCAGTAAAGTGAGCATGTAAACTGTAATTCACCTGCCATATGCTGTCCCAGCTTTGATGGGAAATTTATGGCTGTGAGCACATAACAGATTTTGACCTGACAAGGTAAAACCACTAAAATATTTATGAGCTGGTGCATTTACCTGGATTTTACTGAACGATGGGTCTTACTTTATATATTATCACTTTATTAAATTTTAAATAAACGAGAGCTGAAACCTTCCAGCATGTGTTGAGTTTGGTCTTATCACTACAATAGACCCAGGAATCCAATAAAGAGTAGATAAGAGTGCCAATGGAGTCCCTGGGGACACGCCGCTGTGTTAGGATCGGCTATTGTGCTACTTCTTGTACAGAGGGGCTCATATGGATTACCACCTAAATTATTTGATTCATCAGGTAGGATTATTGCTTTAGGATTAAACAATAAGACTCGGATAAGTTGTCAAAGAAAGTACTAATGATTTACAAATAAAATAAAAATGAGGTAATAAATTGAAAGTTTCCAAATTGTGTTTGTAATATTGTTTTACTTTTTTTGGCACAAATATTAACTGTAGTCCAACAAATACATTAGCTTTTATTATTTTAGTTTTTAACCTAGACTGGTCACCCACTACATAGTTTGCAGATGATAAAGGATGATTGATAATTTGCAAATGATGATTGATAAAAGGGAAACTCGGTAAAGTAGTTATAGTTATATAAATCTAATTACATCTCGCTGATTATGTATACAGAGGATAACCTAATATTTATGGAACTTGTTGAAAGTATTGGTCACCAAAACATCTGAGCTAAGTTAATCGGTATACATGAAGTATAAATATCCTAATAAATACCTAATTAACTAAGCAATATGAACCTAATAAACTACCCTATTGTCTTGAACTATTCGCAATTGTCATCGGCAGACCTAATAGCAGGTAATTAATGACCCCTGGGGATTAGTAAGGTGATGGATAGCTCTGTGGCTCCAAAACTGACCTTTGGGATTGACACTAAAAATCTAATAAAATGACACTTTCACGAAATTAATTAGGAAACACGTACCTCTAAAACGATTACGGTGAAACTAATTTTTGAATTAAACTTTATCTTAGAGTTATATGCAAAATTAAGATCTCAAATTAGAAAGTTTTATTACTTTCTCCACTTATACATAGTATGGAGAAAGTATTATTTCCGTCAAAATTTTCGAATTGGAGTTGAGAGTGGATATATCCATTTTGGGGTCCCCTGGATCCAAAAAAATGGGTTTCTAACGGTTTTGACTAAAATTTGATAATTGATATATTGATAAAATTGATAAAATAAGTGATAAAATTTGATAGTTTCTCGTTCATATAGTGCACAGAGTACTAAATAGTTTGACATCAACGGCAAGTCTGTAAAAATTACGGTTCAAAAGTTATTGGCTTTTAAATGTAAAAAAATCAAATTTGAAATTGTCATCGAAAACAATGAAAGTAAAGTATAACTTGACTGGCACCATTGAATACAGCTTAAAAAACTAAACAAATTAGTATTTGAGTTATTTGTCTACGACTAACGGTTCCAGAAAAAGTTAAATTTACTGTCCATGATAAACGCAATACATTGTCTGAAAGCAATGTTATTCTTATGGAGAATATAAAAAAATAAATTTCTTCCTTATTTTCCAACCATGAGACTTGGTATAAAGCGTAAGGTCAACAAATCTTCTAATAAAACTATCTCAAAAAAATTGGTATTACTGGTGGGGTGGTTCCCCTTAAACAATTCGAACATTTAATTTAACTTTGTCTCTTTTGTTTTTATTTTTAGAAATAGGATGATTTTTTTAAAAACAATGAGTTATTAAATAATATTTAGATAAACTTTGAAGAACATCATAGTTTTATTACAGTTTTTTTTAATTTACTCAAGGGAGAAAGTACGTGTCAGTCCACTGAAACCGTTTATTTTTTAAGAAATTTTTGTAATACTTTACTTTTAAAACCCCTCTATTTTGCATTAGTAAATTCAAGATTACAGTTAGTCTTACCCTGCTGAGGAGGTATTTCCATTTCATCAAATATTAATTGATAAACTAAGAACAACTCGAAACTTTTTTATATAATAATCTAATTCTTAAAAAATCCAAACGAACAATTGATTTTCCGTTAAACCAACAGTTACACATTTTACCTATTCTTCATCTCTTTATTTTCAACGTCCAGGGATCGTTATTCCTACGGAGGGGAATATAGGTATAACCATGCCAAATAGTTTTTATACTACTAGAATACTAGAATACTAGAAGCATTACAAATAAATCATTCAAACTACCAACTAACTTTTCATTCAACTCAACAATTCAACTACTCAAAAGTAAATTAAACTATTTTTAGACATTTGTTTGTATATTTATGTCCTACATTTTTCAATCAACTTCCGCTCCATGTAAAGAATGTAATAAGCCTAAAATACTTCCGTAAAAATACAATCACTTTGCTTTATCATCAACAGGATGTTAGATTTATCGCAATAATTATGGTTTAGTAATATTTAATAACATCTGATTTTACAACAAGCAGTTTAAAATTTATATTATAATTCAAATTATGGTAGACTAGAGAATTTTATTATTTGTAATTTATTATTTTTGCTATAGCTGACCGCATTACCTGACAGAGTGGTATGTTTTATTTCTCAATTGTTTAATGTATTGTAAAATGTTATTTACAATGGAAAATAAATTAATTTATTCACATTTCAAATAAATTAACTAAATTAAACTAAAAAATAGGAATAACAAATCACTATAACTATTCCGTTTTCTACGTTCCCAATCTTAAATTGAAGCTTAATATCACATTCAATGTACCTGCATTTCAGATATATACTAATTTAATTTTTAAATTAAAAAGATATTTCTGGAATGCCTCAACCAAAGCGGAAGCGTCAACAGATAGCGGGCACGTTTGAAACAAAAGTTACTGTCTTCGTAATGACGTCACGTCCTACTTAAACGTTTTTAGCCAGTTTCGTTCCCAAATGTGTTTCTAATGAGTTTAGGCCTGATTACATTTCAAGTTAATCACTTTTAATACCATTAAAAACCATATACAAAATCAATTAGTTACTTATATAAAAATATATGTTACAGAAAAATTATTTGGTAGTTTTATCATTACTATATATTTAGGCCACGTTCTCCGTATGGATAAACAACTAAGAGATATTGATACATTGAAGTTGCTAACAAGTTTTTATTGTTTACAAAATGAAAAAAACACGAATACCTATAACATGACAAAGTAACACTTGTTTAGTAATGTTGAAAAAGTATAAAGATTAACGTAATAAAGGCAGGCATCGGAGAAAAACTTAAAATCAACTATTTCGATCTAATCATTCAAACACTAATTTCAATCCAGCAGTTTGTCTGTAAAAATTTAATTTCTCTCTTCTTCTTCCCAAACTGTCGACATATAGTGTGAATAGATGTTGACATTAGAAAATGTAAAAATTGAAGCTCTTTCTTCTTCTTCCCGAACTGTCAAATTTTAGTATCTACAGCTGTTGAAATTTAAGTAATTTTATGTTGATATCCTTTCCAAATGTAAATATTGAAACCCAAGATGTTCATGAGGCTTAGCCCAAGGGGATTTTAAGGGTATAAATATGCCTATGAGTTGCATGAGGTTAAAATCTACCTTTTTGTAAAATTTAAAACCAGTCAGTTCAGTGTTTTTCACTTTTACTTCCCACAACAAACAAACATACAGAAATTACCTCTTATTTATAACTAGCTGACCCGGCGAACTTCGTAACGCCTGACAGTAAAGACATGTTGACTTTAAGATTGGCCATGTTCAGAAGTCGAATAGCATTACGGCTTCATTGTGAAAGGTTATATATTCTGGGTCGCGGCATAGTGAATAACAATACAGAAACAATAAGACATGTTAATAAAATTCCCATAAAACAAATAAATTTGAGTGGATTAATTCACAATTTTCATATCCAATCCAAACCCAAATCAAACCTAACTGTAATACGCCTTTCATAGGAAATATATTTAACAGCTGATTATTATAATAAACGTAATATGTATAAACTTATTTTTTATTTAGCCAACACATAAACACGTGACTTTTAATCAGACAGAAAATAAGAACATAAATACATAATCCCCCAACACCGTAAACTATAAACGTGGCTCATTTTGTACAGCAAATATTTACTTCATAGTATTACATTAATAAATGATTCAGATGGCATTGCATAGTAAAGCATATTGTTAATGGAAAGTAAACCAATCAGCTGTAGCTAAGAAATCAAATGTTTTCATTGTAGAAAATTTGTAAACAAACTTACTCTTCAAAAGGTTAACATTAGAAATTTAAAACGCCATAAAATGGGAGCTTATGGGGGTTTCGAAAATATTTTTTCGCTAAAACCTTCCCGGACACATATAGAGCAACTTCCTAAAATTTTATGGCGATCGGATGAGTAGTTTGGTAACGCATAAAGGACATACATACATTCAATTTTATATATAGAGATAATAACTTACAGATAGCATTAGTGTAACTAATATTGTTTTATCCATCAAAAGCTTTAATCCGTCTAAACTATAAATAATCGTTTTAACCAAATACACATTAACTCCTTTGACCATGTTGAAAAAAGTAAAAGAAAAAAAAAGATTTTACAGAGGATATAATTATTATGTAGTTGAAACCTGATAACTAATGACGAAGCCGAGAAATATGGGTTAGTGTAATGTCTGTTCCAAACTGGCCGAGGCCGTTGCGTTGGTGACATTTATTGAAAAGTTTTGACAGCTAGCTACAACGGGCTAAGCGAATATGGCCATTACTATTTGGAGAGCCTCAGTAAATTTTCCAAATATTATTACAGTTTTGTTACGATTTATAAACAATTCTATTTAATAATCCAAAAGTAATTTTGACATGGATATGTATAAGCTTACAGAGGAGTGTTAGCAGATTTGTGGAACGCAAAACGTGCAGCAGAAGTAGTGCTGTCTAGCAACGGTTTATATTATTTCAGTTAATTTTTGACGAGACTGTATCTAAGCTCTTGGGGGGGCTAGAAGACTGTGGAACGCAATAAGAGTACTATAAGAGTTTAACGTAAGTGACTTCATAGGGTTATAGGAACAGATATTTATATGGATGGAAAACATTTCCTTTAGACATATCCATAATCCAACCTATTTTCCACAGGCAAGTAAAAACAATTTTTGTAAACTCCGAAGGGTAGATAATTATGTCATATTAAAAAAGATATAACTATTCTTTGAAAAAAAATTATTTCTTAAAAATTCCATTTTTTGTTTCAGGGAACTACGCAAAAGAAAATACAGTTATTACAGTTAACTATTTTTAAAGAAAAAAGTTTTGCTATACACTGGGTTTTTAGGCTATTACGGCATTACGGATTGACAATAAAATGTATATAAAATTAACTCTTATTACGTATTTAGCTATTACTAATTTTAGGAAGAGTATACGGAAGAACACATAACATTTCATAACAAAATTTTTCCCTTATATTTGGCATGAAAGTAAGCAGTAAGCACGCTTAAAGTCTATTGATATTACCATTTTTTACTTTTACTTTCTTATGCCCTAACGATGAGATAAATAATAGTATATAAATTTTGATATTTTTAAAATTACGTGGTAATTTAATTTTTGTAACAAAACGAATACATGTAAGCAATAAGTATATTTTTGTAGAGACTACACTTAAAAGTTAAATGACTAACTACTGGATGATCCAAATGCTTAGTAGCTTGTTTATTTTAACTTTAAAATAAAATAAAACCTATAATTAAATGAAAAACTATGTAACAAATAAACAAATGCCATTTATTTAATAAAGTTATACTTTTATTTTATATTTCTCATTCATTTAGAGGACAATTTTAAGATAAAACAATGCTAATAACTGCCCCTTTAGGGATATTGTGGGGTTACTTTGATCCATAAAATAATATTTTAAGGCTTTATTTTAAACTGTATGTCTTTAATTTAGAAATTTTGTTCATTTCAGGTTGATTGAAGTATAAATAAGACTTTTTATTTTCAAACAAAAGTTACTTGTCCATAAAAAAATGTTTTATGAAATAAATTTATCCGAATTATATCAAAATAATGCTACAAGTGTATAAAAATATTGTATAATAATTTAACTGTTTGTTTAGATTTTCATATAGTTAAATACATTTTTGTGGGGGTAAGGAGTGAATACTTGATGGCCTTGTTTACTGTTAACGTGGGCAATGACCCAGTTGGGTACTCGAGATCGGTAGGCCTTGACGTCAACACAATTAGTTATTTTGTGTTGGGTGACACGGATAAAAACACGATTATACTTTAAGAACGTACATTACCTTAATATTTATTGCAAGTATAAATGTTTTGTCTAAAATTTTTATATACGTTATTTATATCTACATATTTTTATTAAATCAAAATCTTTCATTGTCATACACTTGTAAAATAAGTATGGTTAATTCGTAAAATAATACTTCTTAGGAGTAACAATACGAACAATACTTAAATACACAACCTATAAGTAAAACATTCATAAAAGATAAACTTCACTTGAAAAATCTTGAACACTATAGTATTCTTTTTCAATAAGAATTAGTTTGAAATTTCTTTTGAATCGTCCAACATCAGCTTCTCTTTTAGATTTAAAAGAGTGGAAGAGTATTGAACATGTTAATTGAAGAGTAAAAGTTCGATTTTCAGAGAGAGTAGTTTTATGTTGCTGAATGTAAAGATGTGATGCGTTACGAAGACTGTATGTTTGATGCTCTGGACGTTGTGAAAGTGATTATTTTTAACTAGGAATGTTAAACATTCTAAGATATATAAGCATGAAAACGTCAGAAGGTTATTCTTTGAAAGATTCCCCTACATGAACAAGGACGTTTTATGCCAAATATCAACCTAATTATTTTTTTCTTTGAAACGAAATACCTTTGATTTCCTGTTTCAGCACCCCAAATACCCAGAAAGCAAAACCGAAAGCGAAGTTTCTATTCTCGCAGAAAAGGCAAGTCGAGTAAGGAGAAACATGACTCCAAAGTTCTTGAAAAACTCTATTTGAATTGACTTCTCCAGTTTCTAGCATCAAGTAGTTTGTTAATAATAGTTTTACACAACGAATTTTAATAATAGCAGTCAAAAGTTGGATATTATTGAATAATAATTTTACAATGAGTAAATTACATGTGATTTAATTACAAAACAAAATACTGTTTAAGGTTTGTTTATTATATAGCCTATATTTTGTATTCCATTATAATTTTTTCATCAATTACTTATAAAGAAATATTTTGTTCTATATAGATTGTAGTGTAGTAATATATTGCCCAGCCTAATCTTACAATGTTTATAGTTATGAAGTAAAATGATATAGATTGTGTTGTACATCAAGACATGTGAATAGGTGTATTCACCAAGACTGTGTATGGTTAAAAACAAATTTTACAAGATTTAAAAAAAATATGGGTTCGGACCGCTTTCCTTTAAAAGTGTTTTTATAGTCTCACGTAAAAATAATGTTGGAGTTAACATACCAAAAAGGTCACCCTAACATAAACGATATTGTTATTGACCTTTTACTTTTTATATAAACTCAGGGATGTAGTTACCAATTTTTATAATTTGCTAACAAAAATGCTGATTTTTTCACATTTGGTTTAAGTTTCCATTAAAATGGATCTGTTACAATAATATTTTTAAATCTTAATCGATTATGCACGATTAAAGAAATAAAAAACCCATATCGCAAAGTTAAAATACTTTATTCCTCAGAAAAGTTTCACTTTTTGGCTCGTAGCTTCCATACGCTCTTACAAATATGATAAGTCAGCATGGTCTTCGGTAGCTAAATGTTTTTTATATAAAATGGTTCGTAAAAAACGTGAAAAATGTGGGTAAAATAATTATGGGTATTTTTTAATATTCGTGCCATCTTTAGATATAATTTCATGTTTATTTCAATATGGATATCACTTACAAAAACATTTAAAAGCCATAACACAATTAACAGGTTAAAGATCCTTACACTGTTATTGAATGAAAAGTGGTTTTAACTGTGCACCATTGAGATCTTGTAGACTTTTTTGTAAAATCTCACCATTTTCCAATATGGAGGTTAACTTATATTTTCCATATTTCTTTCCATCATTATAAAACTTTTTATATTTTGTTGTATCTTGGTCTCTCTGTGGCTCACAAACAGTTAAATATATCGGAAATTGCTCAATTGCAAAGTTTTATTTACCTTTTCAAACTTAAAGTGAAAGGTAATAAACGTTTAGTTGAACGCTATAATAAAAAATGATGTTATTGATATAGTCTAACTGTATATTTGAAAACATGTGTAAATAATGTAATATTCCCCATATATGATTTATTTTCAGTCGAATACTTAAAAATAAAACAATTGTGAAAGTTAAGAAAAAAATTCGAACTTATTTAACATCTCACAGTACATTGTAAACGATTGGGTATATCAAACATTTCTCAAGAACAAAATTACATAGACTATTTAAAAACATCATAAAACGTAGAGTGTTCTATAAAAAACAAATGTTACTGCTATAATGAAAAATGGCGGCCATACACAACATAAGTAATTTAATATTTCAAAACCTCTACAAAAACAAGAAAACTTTCATATGTAAAGTTTACTGTCAGATATTGAGTTTACAAAACCTAAATGGTGACACAGAAATACGCAGCCTGGATATTGGAGCTGTATTGATAGTCTCACACTTCCTGAAAAACAGTGTCCTTTTGTGGCTCTGAGAAATGGTTCTGAAAACTATATTGAACTCAACGCATAACATGTGAACCTGTAGATCTGACCGATTATATGTATTTTTACGTATGTTTTTATCTGCTTTGGACATTTAAGTAACTAAATTAGCAATAATTAAATTAGTAATAAAAACTAAAAAATAAATAAACAAAATAAAATGAATGGTGACAATGGACTGACACATATACTTTCTTCCTTCAGAAGTAAAAATCATATTAATGCCAATATATGGTAATATTTACCTTTGTTTCATGAAAATCAGGTGTCATAAAAAGTTATTCATTGTTTTAGTAATCTACATAAAAATATCATCACGTGCTCTTGGGCAGCGTACTTAGTTTACAAAAATTTACAGACAATAAATGAAACATTTTTCTCTGGACTCATTATTATTCCCTGCTTATTACACTCGAAATAATAATTTGTTTAGTTTTTTACATGATTTTTATTATGGCTATTATTTGTGAACATACGCGGAGGGTGTCGTTTTATTGGAACCCCTTAGAACTATCACCATAAATTCTAAAGCAGTTTTAGAGTTATTCCAATATTTGCCCTTAAAATACAAAAATAAAACAAAGAAATATTTTTGGGGGTTAAAAAGTGCATCCTTATACCAAGTTTCTTAAAATCGTAACATTTAGTCAAGAGGTCAACGAAGAAATTCCTAAAAATTTGGACTGATAAAACAGGCACATAATTTCATTAGATTTAGAGGACATTAAAACTTTTCCAATCCCAGGTAGCTTCGTATGATTAAAAAAATCAACAATATTTTCTCTGTATTTGCTACGATGTGTAGGAAGGGAGAAAACATATAAAACTGTCAATCAAATCCTAAAGATTTTAAGAGGAGATCTGCCTTACTATACGCAAGTGAGGAGTTAAAAAATAATTTTCTTCAAAAGTATGAATTTAATAAATATAAAAACTGTAACCATTTACAAAATTGGCAACAAATTAATTTAAAATTTATTTTCCCAAATGATTATAATAATATGGTAACAATATCATAAGTATTTAACATATTTGAAACGTACATTGACATATGAATAAATTAAGTTAAGTCATGAATATCAATGATTAGTATTATTAAAATTATCGTTCGTAATGATGGTTAAGTTATTTACATCCTCATTTAAATCACTGTGTCAATGAAATGGTTAAAAAATAACTATCACACATTGATGCACATTTTTATTTTTGGTTTCTTAAGAAATAAGATAATAGTTAAGCAATTTAAATTGTCATTTTAATTACTGTGTGAATAAAGTGGTTAAATAATTATATTACACATTGATGCACTTTTTTGGTGTCTTAAGAAATATATACTATTTGACCAAACAAACAGCTCCTTATCCATTGTATTATGTAAAGAAGTTAAACTCAACGAAAGGTGCTATTACCTTGATCACTGCTTCAAGACTGCGTCGTACGATGGTGACTGTTCGCGTTACATAATTCCAGGGCCGCCATTTGCCAAAACTAAATACCATTCTTCTTATAACTCAATAACAAAAAAATATCTCATAGCTTTTACTGATTCATTATTGTCTCTTGATAATCAAAACTTAACACCTTCTCAAAAATAACAAAAGAAAATGCATTTCTTCTCCCCTTCTATCAATAAGTAAAGTCTCTTAGGTTTTTGCACAGCCCTAGAAGACATCCGCAGGGGTGGAGAAGACGGACTGTCCTTTATAGGAGTCTATGCCGAGATGAAGCTGGTTGTACAGTATTCCTTGATGGAGTAACAAGAGTAATATGCTGTTGTAGGTGTGAATTACAAAAGTTTAACTGGCTGGGTGGTGTAGTGGTTATAATACCCGCCTTCAAAACTGAAGGTCGCCGGATTGAATCCCGCAAGGGTCGAATCTGGACCCAGTCGCCATTTGTCATTGGGCTACTAATTAATGATGCTTCCTAACAAAAGGTTGACGTTAGGTAGTAACAAGACCAGGGTTTGGACCGTTCCCCATCAAAACGATAAAAATACAAAAACGTAAAGAAATACACAAAAAAAATTAATCTAGCACTGAATGCTTTGGCTTTCCGGAAAATCGGCAGGGCCGTTAATCTGAGGCACCATCACAACTGATTTTCCCTTGGCTCCTCTTGATTACTGTAGCAAAGATGGTCGGCATGACAGAACCTTGGCGTACCCAGGACACACCAAATATGTAGCTGGGCCTTTCTTGACAATAAGTTTTCCTGAAACCCATACAATCTTTTCATTGCGTATCGTCCTCATATGAACAGCTTCGCCTACCATGAAAGATCTATCAAGACCTTTGATCCTGTCTGAAGCTGCTTTTAGCATCTCTTGTTTTCTAGTCAGTAGACTACAAACTAGGTTTCAGTAAAGCCTATTTAGTCCTAGGTTTACAGGTCAAAAAACAACTCAGCAGACGCTTGGCCTGTAACCAAATACGGTATTGTGGTATGCAAATAAAAAATTATTCAATTTATGTTGAAGGTAAGTTGTTTGTGAACGCTGGCGTTCATCCTTGACTTGGCGTAAAAGATTCTTTTTAACCTTCTGCACACTTCTCTCCACTGACTATTGGATGCGGGTTGGTAGGGTGGAGTTAATGTAAGCTTAATATGACTTTTCTGCTGGAAGGACCTGAATTTCAAACTAGTAAAGAATCGAGCGTTGTCAGAAACCGGTTCCACTGGCAAACCATACAAGCAGAGAACAGGGTGCGAAAATATTAAATCTTTTTAGCTGATGTTGTAGAACTCATTTTGAATACCTATAGCCACTTAGAGTGGACAACAACTGTTTTCTGTATTCCAGATCATCGCCATAATTGATATGCATCCGTTGTCACCGTTGCTGGTGACCGGCCACTGTCCCAAAGGAACCCTATGCATTTCTTATCATTTAAAAAAATAGGCACGATGATACCAAACTGTCAATTGACTGATCTAATCGTGGCCACCAGACCTTATAATTCCAGGACGCTGGTCAAGCGGCATCTTGAGAACCGCAGACTGCAACTTAGTGGGAATTACAACTCATGCACCCAAATTAGTGCACAACGTTCTAAATGGTTTCACCCTGCTACTGAGACCTGCTATAAAACTCGTATCTCTCCGCAACCAATAACGTTTTAGGCAAATAATGTGCTTTTAATAGTGCTGATGAATTGTTATAACTTTTACTATCCACCTCTGCTAGAGATAACGAATCCGAAAGTACTGAAAAAATCTTTGGACCAATTACTGTAATAAGAATCGGAACTTGGCAATCATACTTCACATGGTTAACTTTTAAAAAAATATGCTTAGTTCGCATTAGATATTTCTCAATATTCTCTCCAAAGGAATAAATTCCATAATTCGTCCCACAGTTACATTAGATGTAGCCATTTCGACAAAAACCCTTTGAACACGTACTTTACTTTACACTACTGTAGTAATGACTTGGCTTAGCTTGTAAATAGATCATTCCTTCCTTGAATTGTCGTTTAGTCTAATTAGTTGATTTTACTTTGCACTTTAAAATAGTATGAAAATATTAATATATGTGGAACATAACTGTAGCAATAATGCCATATCAGTATCTGTAAAATATGATAAAAAAGAATGTAACGAAATTACAGCAGGTTCATAACTGCGTTGCGGATATGTAAAAGAGGATCCTTGCTACAATTGTGTCCAAGCAAAACACACGACAATGGCAAAGGAGAGCTGAATACATATAGCGGCTGTCCATTTGCATAATCCTGTGTTTCACAGAACTTAAACAACACCCAAGTACCTGGTAATGTCTTGTTAGTAGGCTTGCGGCTGGCTATTCAAATACATTTTTACAAATTAATTATGAAGGAAAATCTCATAATATAAAGTATGTTAAAAACTAATTCATCTATTATAGCAGACGCTTTTTGGGGGGAATTTAATTTTCAGTATCCTCACTTCCCATCATTAAAAATAATGGGGCCAACATAAAAAGATCCTATAAAGCCTATAAAGATCCTATAAAAGATTTTATATGGTTTCATTCAAACTAATATAATTTAAGAAAAAAAGGATTTTTTTAAATATCCCGTCAATGTGTATAATTTATTTTTATTTTTTATGATTAAGCTAGGAACCTAAAATGAAACTATATTTTGGGGTGGTGTAAAACATAATACTTAGGTTTGATAGAATAATTATAGGTTTAATATGAATAAATTTGATTATTTTGTGAAATAATAAAATTTTATTTGTATAATATTTAACATAGATACAATATTTAACGTTGATCTATTTTAAGTATATTTCTCTTTAGTGCATTATTATATAATTTAGATGAAAAGTTATGTATAAAACTTGGTAGTTTGGTAAATAAGTCCTTGCCATAGAAAACTAACTGAAATTTGGTCTATTTATCTGTATAGTATCAGACGTAGGTTTTTATGCTATCCATTACCATTCGATTCGATAAAAAAACTTTCTCCAATATTGCTTCAATTTTACTTGAGGTTATTTAGCTCTAGTGAGTTCGCCTTGAATAATAAACTTAAGAGGATATGTAGTTTGGAATAATACATTTAATATTTAATTTTATTTACACATTATATCAATTTAAGGTAAAACTCTTGAAAATGTTACAGTTACCCTTCCGATTGGCTGAGCACTATTTCATTTCCTTAATTTCTCCACTACTTGTAATTACATTGTTCTGTATTGTTTTTATAATTTTTTTATTTCACATTCTCTTTACTTGAATTCCCTAGAAAGAAAATCTATGACATACTCCCTACAGAAAAAATTACCTTTTTTGTACTTCTTTCAAGTAAAGAAAAGAGACTGTAAAATAGCAGAAATAAGAAATATTTATTTAATGAGTGACCAAACATAAAACTTAATATTATTCTGCTGTATATTTAGTTTAAAATAGTGCTGTTATTAGATGTCATGTTTTATCATTGTGATTTATATCACTAAAACCCACTATATAAGAGATGCGCTTACAATGTGAAAGCTTCATTGTCAGCTTGCTAACAGGCTATTAGAGGTTTCACGGAACGGTGTTATTTAGGAGCTTATTTTTATGATCAAATCGTATACAAGATATTTCTTGGGAAATGGCTTGGTTTCAGTTACTTGTAGATTCAGTATGAAAATATACGTTGAAACTTCATACAGGAAGGAGGAGGCTGTTTCACAAAATGATACGTACATTTTATAAACTTTTCTTACAACAAAATTATCTTTTGTCAACTAGAAACTTGACTGGCTAAAATAAGAATTTGATTATTTCAAAATCATCTTAGTTAATTGGTTTTCCATTTTATTTACAATTTGTAATGACCTCCCCAACATGTGTAAAAAATCCTTTAAATAAATATCCTAACGATGATGATTAGGCCTATTTGATCTCATGTAGTAGAAAAAATGGACTAAAATGTTGGTTTAATTAAAGTAATAAAACAGGTAAAAGTTAAAAAATGTGTGTTCTCGTTTGGGTTGGAATTTACACTTTTCTTTACGACCCTATTTTGTCGACATAAACGAAGCCGTAAATATGTGAGGATCGTACTAACT
Source organism: Nephotettix cincticeps (assembly GCA_023375725.1). NCBI lineage: Eukaryota > Metazoa > Arthropoda > Insecta > Hemiptera > Cicadellidae > Nephotettix > Nephotettix cincticeps. The sequence continues at coordinate 23,265,114 of CM041786.1, read as the reverse complement.
ACGTTATCCTCTGGGGTTTTCAATATACGTGCCAAATTTTCCAGAATTAGGAATATAGACCAGAAATATAGTAGTTTTACAGATGAGACAACACTCAAATCATGAAACTCAATAATTGAACATATATTTTTGAAGAGTATTTCAATTATATCAGAACAACTCTCTCTGTACTGCATTGCATTTGATTGTACACTCTGCTTGACACTGTTTATTGTGTGTTAAGTTAGGTCACTATAATATAACTAGCTACTATTATTTATATCAAATAAACAAACAGACGTACCCATTGTCTATTTAAACGCTCAAATTCGGGCAGCAGATTACTCGCAATGTACCTGTAACATAGTTATGATATCAATTAATAATAAGTATGTAATTTATATATTATTTATGATTTCGATAAAACAATTTTTAATGATTGGGACGGTGGCGACGTCCTGTAATCCAGCTACTTGGAGGTCACGAATTGTGGATAGTTGTGAGCGATGGTGGTGGGTAAAGTGTTCTCTTGTGTGGATTAACGTCCGCACTATTGAATACTACGTATATCCGCAAAGACTATCCTCATAAATAGACCAATTAGTAATTCAGAGGCCATGGTTCAGACTCCACATTAAACTGTTGGTACCTTATTTGCTATTGGCTGTTGTTGTTATGAATTAACAGTCTAAGGAATATGTCAGCCCTAGTCAGTAACAAGACTACAAGACCACAATCATCTTACACTCAATCCTCATTAATATTTGGCTTAAAATACCTACATTTGTATGGTTGCCATTTCAATGATCTAATCTGATGAGTTGATAAACGATGCTTAGCTAACAATAAATGAATAAAGTCAAGTTTGAAATAATACACAAATAATTTTCGTCTTTTATTTTCAATCAATAATTTGAGATTGTGAAAATTTAGGTTAAGCTTTCCCATGTAACTTAATAATTATACTTGGCTATCCTACATATAATATATATTATTTTTTAATACTGAAGTTCTAAAAGTTTTTAGCTTTTTTTCTTATTGCTAGTACATTTAACTACGTATTACAATGTTCCAGTTTATATACAGACTAATACTAATGTATTCTATATCTATTGCACTTGAAAAAGGTATTTAAAAATTTTACATTTAAAAATATATCAACGTAACTGACAATCCAGTATTGTCTATTTCCGTAAAATAATGATTTTTTGAAATCAACATAAGGGGGTTCAAGATTTTGGATAATCGTTTAATATTTTTGTTTGGAATATATTAAAAGATTATTTCGTAATGTTACACCTTTTAATTGACGTTACTGAAACTTAGTAGTGAAATAACGTATTAATCAGAGTTTTGGGATTAAATAAAAGTGAAAAGAACTAAATAATGAGATATGAATATAAGAAGTCAACCTATTGGGAATTTTTCAATCTGTATCTGTTTTTATTAATTTAAAACCTCATTAAATTTATGAACCATAATTTTAATTGATTTACTGTTACTAAATTGTACTTTAATTTTCATTTATGATATGTAATATTTTGAACAGAAGTTATGGAATATGAAATATACTTAGTGGTATTAAACCTCTTAAATAAAAAAAACATTTTTTTCATAACATCGTGATTATCATTGTCAGAATATGTTTTCTCTGTGGCCAAGAGAAGTTGGCCAAGAAGCAAATCTGCAAAATTAGGGGGCATAGTTGATCTTTTGTAATGCCACGGAAAAAATGCTATTGAGGTAAGTGTAAGAGATCCGACCCTTGTAGCCTCCAGATCACTGATTTTACTAATGTTATAAATTGATAAATGATTTTACTATAGCTTGGGCGATCTCAATTTTGGTATAAAAAAAAATGGTTTATGACTTACAGGTCCATTTTTTATAATACCGTACCAAGTGTAATTATAAAATTACATTCTTATACAAAATAATTTACTCTGCAACTGGATAAACATTTTTACTATAAATGTTATAAAAATATTTCTTTATTGACACTTATCATTCGACACAGACAACATATTACAACATAGCACTATACCCGAAATTCAATAACGTTGTTTTTAAATTACATTTATTTGCTGGCGTCGTAAAGCTAGTAGCTCTGGGGTAAAACAAAGACAAAGTGAGTGGAGTAGTGTCACCTAAAGATAATTTACGACTCCAGCATCTGGAGCCTAGGCACCAACATTGGTCTCGCCTCCAAATAGCTCTAGCTCTCTACTGCTGATACATCAAACGAAATATTCACTGTAAATCTGCGAAAGAGCTTAGGCTAGCATGAGCATGGCTGTACTAAAAATTTAGGAAAAGTATTTTCATCCAAAAAATTTTGACTTACAGATTAATACCAATATTTTTTACTGTGTAAGTTAAAAATTGTATTTAAAATGTAAACACAGCTAGTAGGTAATAAAAACATGAAGCGTAATATGGTTTTAATTTCTGTCGATACTTTTGTTTGTCTATTTGAACAGTTAAGTTGTTAGACTGATCTAAAGACTTTAATTAGGGCCTCTTATTATTTATGAGTGGTGCTTATTTTCTGCTGAATAAATGGCTTATTCAATACCAGGAAGTTATTTTCGATATTGTTGATTTACAATAACTCAGAGCATATTGGAAAATACCGAATTAATTGTCTGCAAACCTCTTACATGAGATAAAACGTAATTAAGATTTTCTCGTGAACAGTTTTCAATAAAGTACACTAATTATTTAATTTTCCTCTCATAGAAAGAAAAAAATTCTCCTTTGGCGCTCTATAGATTGGACTAGATTCTAATTATTTTGCATGGTGTTCTGTTTAAAAATTATTATAAATTAACTTTTTAGATTAGCTGTGGCTGAGGTAGAATATAATAAATATATCTAAAGAGTAAATTACACATGTCATATTAATTATAATTAAATACGACTAACTCCCAAGATTTAAATGTATTATTAGAGTGGTCTAATAAATGAATTATTTTTCTATAAACTCCAGTTTCTATATAGTTAACCACTATCTTGAATTCAGGCTTTACTTTTTTCATTTTCTTGAATAATATGTCAGATGATAAAAACAAGTGCATAAATTTACGTATAATGAAGCTGTAATATTCCATGGAAACTAACAAAACTCTTTCCTTCAGCTGCTGTTTAAAAGCAATTCAATTTCAGAGGTTATTATTGTGAGTCTCCAGGACCACAGATCGGGTCATTTGATGCCTAATGGCCCCCACCATGACCTTTAGATGTTTCCGAGTTCAAACAATGTAGTTTACGTGATAACAATTCTCATCTTTAAATTAACTGAAGGACATTCATGATCGAATGGTTTTAAAATACTTGTTATTCGTCAGCAAAACAATCTTGACGTAACATTTTTCTCAATGTTTGTTTGACTTTTTATCGGCTTGAAAACTTAATGACTACGCCTTTTCGATTGACTTTTATGTTATACTGTTATATCATGTCTACTTCAACTGCTCAGAGCACATTATCAAACATAGTCGTAATTTGGTACAGCCAAGTTGGACTACTGATAAACATAAAGCTATTCAAACCCTTTACATAACAGTAATAACAGTTTAAGACCTAGTAACAAAAAATAAATTGTAGAAGTACTTTTATTTAAATTTGTATAATTTAAAGCCTATAGTTATGTAGTAATAAAATAAACTGTTACATGAAATTAACTTTAATAATTTAAATGCATTTTTAGAGTTCTTGGTATTTTTTCCACTGGCATGGATTATAATATAAAATCACAAAATAGAAACCATAGCCACAATTAAACCAGTCTATTCCAGTCACGGAAACGTAAAAACAAGGTATTGAATAGTAATATTTTAGAACGCATTGACTGGATTATCCATGCTTAGAAAACAAGGTTTTGTTTACAGTAACATGTTAAATTATGATAGTACCGATAAAACATCTTCAATCACTCGGTTTAAATAAACGAAAGGTTGTTATATATTTTTACTTGCAGACATAGTTCATTTTTTTATAAATTCGGATCAGCCAGTATAAGAATAATTTGTTTATTCTTTATCAAATCCTATTTCTTGTGCATTGATAACACGATTATTAATGTGATAACAAATAAGATTATTCAATTGATCTGCGAAACTCGTTTTTCCTACTATGGCAAAGCTATATATTGACTCATAGGTGGCCAATGCTGCGGGGTGGACAGCCCTCCTAAAACCATGCTCAAATTTTTATTTTTGTAAGGAAATCCGTTTAAGCAAATGACGTATTTTAGGAAGTTTAAAAAATATCAAAGTTAATCACTATAGATATAGTTTCTCTACAAAAGTGAATATCAATTATATTTCTGTATATGTTAAATTGTTTTCGACGAAGATTCATACCCCTGAAGAATTTAAAGTTAATGAAATAATATAGAAGCACCGAACGTGTACTATAACGGGAAAACCGTTTAAAACTAAACACCACCTTAAACAGCATTGGTACTCCAGGAAAAGGCTAGGCCGACTTTTATACGAGGTGTAAGGCAGATTATTACCCTTAGCGGCCACATAAAACCAGTGCTGAATATATAATTGTCCATTTGCATAATCCTGAGTAGAGCAGAGTCGGAACACTCGGTGGAACCTTGTAATGGCTTGTGAACACGCGTGAGTAGGCCGGTTTCCCTTGAATGCTTTCCAAGATTTTTATATACTTTACTTCCTAATAAAATATGGTTTATTTATCTCCTCAATAATGACGTAAAGAGGAAAAAACAATATGTATGTACGTTTAATTGGCACTTTTGTGGAAATTCATTTCTGGTGCATTCTATAGAAGAAGTTATAAAACAGTTCAGTAAAATATATAATTATTTTTTTATCTCAAGTGTCCATTACTAAAGGCCCAGGGCCTATTAAGGACAGTGAGGTACCCTAGTGGCTTGGGTCACAAAGGCTAGCCAGAGGTGACCAATGATGATCTGACAGGAGTTGCCCACCAACGGTTTCGATACGGTAACGTTTGACATACTGTAGAATACCTACTTGTAAATTGGTACTTGTAAAAACTTACAAGTTTAACATATAAGTTGTTAAAGTTTTCACAACATAGTATTACGTCCTCAACAGCTCATTCAAATGTTGTAAATGATAGATTTATTATTATTTTCCAAAATATCCTTTTTTTATTTAGTAGACATTTTATTTGTTCAAGATTATGAAGGCTAGATTTAATCTGACCTGAATACTATACTTCGCCATGTGATATTTAAGGATCAAAAGTAACTGAACAAGCTCTGATTCTCTTTTAGCTTAATTTAATCTAATTTTCTTCCAAAGAAATCTGTTAAATTATAAAGCAAGTGTAATGAACAATAATGAAAGACCTTTTGTAGATGCCCAATGACCATTTGGATGATAATTCGAAATAAAAAGCGTATTTCCAAATACCTGAACCACTGAATCTAATAAATGAATTTGAGAACATTTGGTTTTCACATTTCAGTTTTTATCACGTTTATAGTCCTAATAGTTTTTTGAAAGGGTTTATAGTTATGCACTACATGCACTCGTATTCATAAAAACTAATAATGGACGTTTTCAACCTTTACACTAATTTTACATAAATGTGTAAATTAAGGTATGTGATATATCAAGTTTATACTAGATTGTAATCAGAGTCGATTTTTTTATTATATTCTGAGGTAACAGCGCCTCTGCTACTAGAAACCGCATGTCCGTATAATTTAATGTTTAGTGACTATAAAATGGGTTGATTCTTATAAGAAACTCACGTTGATTCGTATAGGAAAATTGCATTAAATCAGGGATAATGTTTGTAATCTACCATATCTATATAATCTATCATATAGTTTCTAATGTACTAATTTTAAATAAAAAATAAATTTTAATAAATTTTAACTAATACTACCTTGGGTTTCTTAAGTTTTCCATATTAAGTTTACATTTACCGTTTTTCGTACCTTCCTTATCTTATACTCTTATTTTATACCGTTTTAATAATATTCATTAGTTCAGTTGGTGGTTCCAATAATGTTCTTACAATCTCCTCATTTTTATTTTTGTAGTTTTACGTAGAGTTAATATACGTTTAGAGTTTTTATTCGTGTATATTAAAAATATTTTATATCCAAATCAATGATAACACTGTTTTTAAACTGTTTAAAACACTAAATTAGAATTAAGCTCAAACTAAAGAAAATAAGATTACACTATTATGAAACAGCGTTAAATAATTTCCATAGGATAACTTAGCATTTTTAACGATTCTAAATTGGAAATATTTCATATATAATCAATTACGGCTATGAAGATATTTATAATTACAAATTTGTACTACAAAATTTATTTTTAAGGACATCCTTTTAATTACAATTATAAATCACCAGTAGTAGTAATTAAACTCAAATAATCATTGAATATTCCATAAAATTTCTTGAAAAAACATTTATTAGACATTAAATTTATGTCGGTAGACATTTTTACCTAGCATGCACAACATATTCTCCTCCAAATGTTCCCTATCGATCAGAACCATCCCATAAACATTACAATGAGGCTGGCGTCACGTCCTGGAGCGTTCTGGAATGCTGACGTCAACAATTCACTTTAAACTATATTACGTAAGCTGCCTTAATATCATGAGATCAATGTATTGGCTCACAAATTTGATGTCCTGTTGGAGTTATGGTGTATCTTAACGTATTTCCATTAAAAATAATCACGTTATATGTCGATTATATTTTGTTTAAATAATACTGTACTTAAAAATATTTTCTGTGAAATTTAAAATTACAAAAAATGCGCTTTGAATGTTTATTGAGAGAAAAACATGTTTTATCTACAATAATCAATGTTAACTCAATGTCTAATGTCAATCAATATGTAACTGAAAAAGTAATACATTCATATTCACAAAAAAAATATATCAACAAATAGTGTTCCCCGTCGCGCGTTGCAGTGATGTACAAAACAGACTTATTAGGTTTAGATTTGCTGGTAAATATAAAACATAGTATAATGATTATTACCTTTCTGAATTTGCGGCCTATAAAGGTATGTTAAGCCAAAATGTTTGTAAAAAAAGTTGAGTTTATTAATGTGGACTTGAAACAATAAAACGTATATGCAAAATAGAGACAGATCATTTTACACCAGGACACCTTTAACCATTTAACAGCCTAATAATACACAATAGCACGCACACAAATAATCAAATATTCAATAATAATACACAATACTAACCGTTTATATATTTCAGATAGCAAAAGAAAAATACTAGAATATAGGTTTAGAACAGCTGATTATTATATAAATATGATAAATTGTATTTACACTATTTACAAAATAATTGCATGCCATTGAATACTATTTTATGCTTGCTCAATGGTTCAAATAAAATAGCTGCTGTTTATACCTTAAGAGTTAAGACAACATATGTTGGAATCCAAAACAAGATCAATTCCCCACAAGAATAACATGGCAACTTTGAAGACGTATAGGGAAGAATTATGGTAAAATTGTCACAAAAACTAGTAGACTTCCCTATTTTAGGTCTAAAGAACCAGTATACCGAATTTCAGCCTCCTAAGTGATTGTTAAGTGAGAGATTAGTGATGAGTGAGTCAGTGAGTGAGGGTTTTGAAGTTTATATATACAGAAAAAGGAGAATTAAATTTTTGCATTATTTTGGGGCAGTGTAGTTGCCTTTCTGACAGAGAAAACATTTTGGCAGCAAAATACACCTCGTTGGCAGAACCTGTGGGCATATTGTCACTATTGATTAAAACTTGGCCGATTCATTTCATCGTGCCAGATGCAGAGCTTTACGAGGCCAATAATTTTCTAGGGTTTTATTCTTATTATTTCATAATTCGTTTATGACGATTTTTAAAATTTAGTCACGGGAGAAGTTTTGCCCAGCCTAAAGCCTCTTTAAGAAGGTTTCTTGATTTAATCCTCGTAGTGTATATTTAAATTTTACTGTAAATTAGGAGTTGAAAGTCAATTAATTGTACTGTGTTGTTGAGTGTAGCCCAGTATCTAGATCACGTCCGGCCTCTGTTTTACCAAAACAGAATAATTATGACAGTGTACAATGTATATATTTGTCAATTTCTCCTAGAAATTAAGGCAAACAAATTGTACCTGCTAAGAAATAACCATTTCCATGATTATGAATCAAGAAACCCTTTTAATGTACCAGCAAGTATAGGTTAAGTAAATCCATAAGCTGCTTCCCTGTTTCAGGTAAACGATTTTTTAACTATTGTCCCACAACTGTGAGGGATTTGCCCTTACCAAAGTATGAGTCAGTGACCAAAGACTGGCTCCTGGATAATCCCTTTTATGAAACTAAGGATTTTTTATGCACGGCCACCAGCACTATCTAGGTAAATGGTTTGCACAATATGGCTTAAACTGCATGCCATTTGCCTTATTATTTATTAGTAGACCAATTTATTTTTCTGTTTGTGCACGGTTTTTCTAATTTTAAGTAGCATGTGCTTAGATATTGCTTGGTTTTGTATAGTGTAGAAAACAAATGATTTTTAATAATCCATGTTTTTGGCTAGACTGTTAATTTATTTTACTAATTTAATCACTTATTTTAACGTTCTTAGACGTTGTCTAGTTTGTATAATATCCATTCTGTGCATGGTATTTTAACCTGCATGATAGATTGATTTGAGCACTAGGCCTTAATAAATCTTTCTTGTCTATAGTGCCTGATGTACAAATGCATTTAGCCTTTCTGAAGCATGGTTTTTAGCTTAAGCAAGATAAACTTATAGTTTAATTTTTACTCGTGTGTTTGACGAGCCAATTGTAGTACTGAAAGGCAAAACCAATCATTGAATCATTCTTATCATCAAGAGTCTATGACTCAGATTAGGTTAGGCAATGTACAAGATGACTGCCTGCATTAAAACAATATATCGAGCTTAACAAGTTTCCCTGGGCTGCAAAAGATATTTCAGTTGGATAACAACAATAATCTACACAAATTTGTGACCCTTAAAACATTATCAAACTATCATTATTCATAAACTATAAGCATTATTAATACATCGGTGCATAGTACCGCATGCGACTACTTGATGTATGCGTCATCATTTTGTATTATTTTTGTTGACTTTAGTGCCTCAACTTATAATAAAATGTGACCTTATAAAACAATAAATTAAATGTTATTTTTTTCTTCCTATTGATATTTTTACACATACACACTTGGTTAAAATATATTTTTAATGGTTCGTTTTTGTAACCTAATAAATTTAAAAGATTATGTTTTCAATTAGCCAATTTTTATTTTTTATTTAGTCCTATATAAATAATTATGGATATATATCATACGTATGGTTAGGATATGTTTATATTTACTTCCCTGTGGGAAATAGGTTAGATCACCAATATGTCTAAAGGGAATGTTTTCAGCTCATCTATAAAGCAGTTCTTATTGTCAAAATTAAGTACAGCAGCTCTGGTCGTTTCTATAGAAACATTTTCTAAACACTTCCACTGCACTTTTTACATTAAAAACTTTTTGCGTTACACAAACCTCCTAAAAATCCCCAGAGGTGAGATATATTAATGTCAAAAGATAAAATCTATATTTTTTGTAAAACAAACCTCTTTTCAAGTCAATGTTAAACACTTACTCAGGTGCTGGTGCTATGATTCACACCAATTAACTTGTCTAACTACATCGAAGTTAATGATAAAACAGAGCACATGTCGCGTTCTACCGGCGATAGGTTGAACTACATGAAGCCTCAGTTAGTTCAACATATCTCCACTAGAGCATCGTCAAGTGCTTCCATCTACTGGTATTGAACGAGACTAACATAACATGGTGGGTGGTTGGGTGGATATATACAGTTGTTGTCTTGATCTGCATTCTGGTAGACGAGCGAGAAACTACTGCGCTATAGTATGAATTTATTTAGTTCCTGATTTTTATTTAAACCATATGAAAATACAGTTTTGATGGGGTTTGGACTGTTCCCCATCAAAACGTTAAAAATGCCACTGGCGTAGAAATAAACAAAATAAAAAAATAAAATAAAAAATAAAATTATCATGGATAATCTAATACTCTGAAACCTTACCTATTTTATTCAAACCAGACTTGAATGTGAAATCTGCTCGAGACATTACTTTGTATGAAGTAGGGATTTCACTTGTACCCGTAATATACTTAATATATTACTTAATTCAGGACTATCTAATAAAATGTTTTTAATAATCAATGGTTTCTTAAATGAATGCATGGACTAGGTTTTATTATATCAGTCAATTGATAAAAAATTGTTAAATGTCGCTGGTTGTTAAAGAAACACTATCAGTGGACTGACACATACTTTCTCCCTTAAGTAATTTTAAAAACTACAATCTGTTGTAAAACGATCATATACTTTACAGTTTATATAATATTATTTAATAGTTTATTGTGTCAGAATAAATCATCCTAATTCAAAAAATTACAACACAGACACAAAGTTAAATTAATTGTTAGAACTAATGAGAAACAATCCCCACCCCAACCGGAGTATTGCGAGTGTCGTTCACTAGAAAATAAGATATATAGTTTTGAATAGGACAACATCTACGAGAGGAATTTAAATATAAAAAAATAGCCTAACAAAAATGGTATCTTAAAGTTCACTCAAGAAGTCACAGGTTTGGTTCCCGGGATGTTAACAAATATTTGAGGAGTTTGGACCGATAACCCTAAAAAGCATTTTTTCACCTCTTGTAAAAATACCATTGACGTTGACATGATTATTAAAGACATTACTGTTGACTGTTTTAAAACGAGTAAACTGTATAAACAATTTAACGTTGCATAAAAAACAACAACAGTCGGGAGTTGAAAGTAAATCAATTATATATGATTGAAATTATTCCTAGTCGTTATTTAATTTAATCCATTTTCTGTAGAATATCCTGTATAATCTTCTGCAACAAAATCTTCATTATTTATGAGATTTCTGTCTATTTTGCTTTTTTATTTTCGGCACCATATTATTCACAAAACTCTAATTAATTTTAAATAATTTATTTTGGTATATAGTGTGTAGACTGAATTTGTTTACAAAAACATTACGTTCTCACATTACGTGAGAACTAGTAACTAGCCATATGGCACAATGTCTAGTACTTAGATTGTAGGCGAAATGATTATAAATATAAAAAATAGCCTAAATGTCAAAATAAATATAATATGATTATCCAGGCTATAAAAATGTTAAGGTTTTTTCTTCATCCATTAATTCACGTAAATAAAACTTAAATGAATACAATTATAACATTATTCGAAGGCATCATGACTGGGGTGGTAGCGTCATCCTGTAATCCAGCTACTTGGAGGCCACGAATTGTGGATAGTTGTGAGCGATGGTCGGTGGGTGTGGTGTTCTCTTGTGTGGATTAACGTCCGCACTATTGAATACTGCGTTAATCCACAAAGGTCATCCTCATGATTACACCAATTCGTAATTCAGAGGCCGTGTTTCGGATTCTACGTTAAACTGTAGGTCCATTAATTGCCATCGGCTGTTGGACTATTAATTAACAGTCTTGTCTAAGAATCATGTCAGCCTTAGAAAGTAACAAGACTACAAGATCGTGCCACAATCATCTTACACTCAATCCTCGTTCATACTTGGCTTAAAATACCTACCTTGTAGTATGGTCACCATTTCAACTACCTAATCTAACCTAATCATTCATAAAAATTAGCAATACTAGTTGTTAATGTAGGTAATTTTATATTATGTTGAGACCTGGCTATTTTTTAAAATAATAAACAAAATTTTTAATTTGGTGGTCTTTGTTTATCATAAAATCAGTTGATCAGTCAATCAGATTTTATCTAATTCCGTTGTTGTTTATCCATGATTTTGTAGAATCTAGCTGATTTGACTTTTTAAATCTCTTCTGGTAGATAGTTAACTAGAAAACTCTAGGAAAAACAATAAATTGCTGATTCTAATGCTTCTTTTGCTTTCCCAGCGTACATAAAGAATGGTAACTACTGATAGGAAAACAATTGAACTAAACCTGAGTTGAATCAATAAGGAGCCATCTGATTTTACAAAGACCCCTAAAAAAGTTTATTTATTTAAGTTATATTTATAGAATCAGGTAAAAATGTGTACCTCAGTTAATAACTATTATTGATCAATGTTTAATTACCATTATTTCTTCTTGCATTTACATTACGTTAACTTAAATCGTACTAGACCCCTTTAACCTCAGTTCATATATTAACGATAAACCTTAAAATCAAAATAACTTTGGTATTTATAGATTGATTTTAACGTATAAGGTGTTGTTACATATGAATTATTAAGGCCAAAAAAGTATGCGACTCGAGATTATCTTGTAAACATACTAGTGTAATTTAAGATTTAAGATTAAGATTTTAATTTCCGAAATTTTCCAGGCTTATATTATAAATATATATGCCAAATTTTATGTCAATAAAACAATCAGTTATGGGATACAGAATTGAAAAAAACAATAAAAGAAGACGTTGGCTAAACAAAACCAAAATCATAAAACTATTAATATAACATTTTCTATTTATTTCTACACGTAGCAAATTCTATCTATATATAGTAATATAAGACCTAATTTACGTGTCGTTTTATCACAAATATTACTAACATCACATATTTAATAGAATATTATGTAAACTTAAAGGTTTACTTAAAAATAACCCTTTGAGGTTGAGTTTAAGGTTTTTAATTTTAGAAATATGTTTTCCTTTATTCAGTGAAATTTTCTATTTAAATGGAAGGACCGCAGCCACTAGATGTTCAAGGAGACTTCTCTACATATTTGGTTGCGAGCGCTAGTTTGTTTGTTTGGTTATACGCTATATTTACCACTTCTGGGAAATTTGATCCTAACAATGAACTCGGTTGAAAAAAAAACAAAAAACAATTAATGTAAGTAGACACTCCACACTACCATCAATTACCTGTTCCGAGTATTGAACGGCAATATATACCTCAAAATTTGCATGTTGAATCTATATCACTTACTGTTCTAGATCAAGTATGGTCAATTATGTTGTATATATGTTTAATATATACTTAATATTCCATTATTCCTGTGGTTATATACAAAATTGCTATTTATGAATATAGCTCATGGATAAAGTTTTGAAATATATTTATTTATTCCACGAAAGACTGCCTAGTAAAAATTATATAAATTCCACTAATAGGAACAATTTTAGAAAAGATCCATGAAGGTAGTTTTTTTTCTATTCATTTTTCCTCGACCAAAACTAAATTAAGTACTTACGTAAGAAAAATATTAGTTAATGCTCGATTATGTCAGTACATAGGCTGTGCTTGTGTATCTTTTAAGTTGGCGGGAATGTAGCACATTCAAAAAGAATCTAGCATGTTTTTCTATTTTTTAACAACGTAACAACCTAATAAAAACCAACCAAATCCTCACAGCATGAGTACCATTGTCTACACCAGTTTTATTCCTACTTGTACTCGACACATGGCCACATAAATAAAGCAAATGACCTAAGTTCAGAGTTATGGGCTCTAGTCTGCCAAGCATTGATTCAATGTTCTTCTAACTAGTTATTGTTGATAAATGGACACTCTCACATTTGCATTACGAATTCAAATATGATACATGATGATATGTCACTTAAACAGTATCTGAATATGAAAAGGAATCTAAAGTAAGTAAAATATTTCTAAAAAATGCACAACTCGTTCTAAAGCAAACGTAAACTTTGTGAAACGTGTTGGTTAAATAACTGATACAATATATAATTTTTACATTGAAGATTGACGATATTTTAACTTTATCTAATGGCATTTATTTGGGTGATATCAAGTAAAATAACCCATTAAAAAGAAACAATGAGGTATATTGATAGCCCAAACAACAATTCATTTTTCACTAGATAATTTGATAATTTTACATTTATTACATTTTGAGGTAACATTATATTCTACGAGTTTGATAACACACTACATAGTTTATGTATTGTACATCAACTAAATGCATATGTGAATAAAAATGTGCATTATTAAAATGTTTACTAGGATTACATAAACAATTAATATAATTAATTTAATAAATTTTAATTTAGTCCAGTTTTATATTTTTTGTTTAATTAATCAAACTGAGTATTAAAAATATATATTTATGGAGATTATTATTAGAACTACAGAAATAAGATAGTAATATAAACATAAATAATCTTGAAAATTGAGATATTACTCCTAATTAACTTTGAAAAAGAACCTAGGCATGAGTGCGAGTAAACTGATGAATGTTGAAGAAACAATGTTAAAGTTTATAAAAGACTCTACAAGTTATAATTTGACCGAGTAGGCAAGCAACATTTACAAAATTGTATATAACATTCGGAAGGTCTGTGGTTTTACCCCATACCGGCCAAACCTAGCATACCTTACACCTGTCGTCTTACACGATAAAACACCGATTCACATGTTTTGTAATTGTAATTTAAAGTACAAATGAATTTTTTTGCAATTATATTATTGTTGTTTTATGTAGAGAAACTTTAATAATTCATTTCATATATAGTCATATCATGTAAGTAAACGAACAATAATCAGTTAAAAGAATATCAACTGTGTTCTTCATTAGGCATATGTATGTATATTATAAAATCGGATCTTATATGTAGTTTTAGCTAAATTTACTTACATGAAAATACATCTACCTAAAAAGCAGTATTCATTGTGGTTAGGAAACAGTTATAAAGTATGAAATTAAAATGAGTAAGAGAGGTTTAAAGATGAACACTTTACGATACTGCGTTTCATCCAACCGTGTGGTTAAGCCTCCTAACTCATATTACTTACTTATGCAAAGAAGCTCAGTAGAAAAATGCTGTGTTGGTGAATGGAATTTCAAACTGTCATTTACGTAGCTCTCTATTGATTTAACTCTAACTTTACTCAACGAGGAAAATGGTTTCAATATCTCTGATTGAAGAGAACAGAAAAAAACTAATGTAATAAAATTAATGCGTCCATATTTAAATTAAAACTGTAGGTAAACATATTATCAATCAACTAAATTTATGTAAATGTATAATCAGAATATCAACTCAGTCTTGTAATCACACATTCTTGTATTGGTGCTTTTGTGTGATTATCATGTTTATTACGTACATAATAACCTTAAATACGTTTTATAATTATTAATCCATTTAAGAAAACTAGTTTAAGGATTTTGTTCTATTGATATATTTGACTTTATTTCATATAATTTGTGTATTCCAAACGGGTTTTAAGACGTAATTTATTATTGAACCCTTATTGGCCTTATGGATAAGAATTAAAGAAGTCTAGTTATTCTATTTTGATCTTATGTTGCATATATATATTTAATTGCTTATATATTTCGCAATTCATTATTGTTAATTTGTTTTCTTTGAGGCTTCCTGATTGAAGCTTATTTTTATGCTGTTATAGAATTTTAAAAAACACATAAATCATGTATTTTTTATAACACCCTCAGTTCTTATGTACGGCATTGATAATGTAAAAAACCTCTCGGGAGGTATTAGCGATCCATCAGACCAAAATATGAAACGGTGACGTCATATGCTTAGTAACAATACATTTTTATAAGGACAGCTGTTTAGAGGATCTGAAAAAAATTGTTTTTAGACACATCTATGATCTGACCTATTTCTCACAGGGAAGTGAACATAACCATTTTAAGGAATTATAGCAGATAATTAATTTAGTTTAATATAATGCTCAAAAATAACCTGGTAGAACAAACTAAATATGTCTATGGAAACAAATATCACTAATTTCATTATATCTTAATTATAAAACAGCTTGAAAGGAAAGACGAATTAACACCAATTGTTCTGTCCCAAAGACTTGGATAGAAGACCCTCTTGGGTTTAATTAGAGTTGGAGATGTTGAAACTGCACTTAAGAGCAATTTACTCGAGAAAGGCTGTTAGATCAGAGACTCAAGCTTCTCATACAATCATTGCTCTGTCACTAAATAGAAAATCACGTTTCGTCTTTTTAATAAAATCTCATTTACGTATTCAATATCTTATATTGAAATTTCCCAACGCGTCTGTGTTTTTAACTACACAACGTTTCTGGTGGTGGAGAAACTCCTCCCGTTTTCAAGCAATTACTCTATAATTTTCATTATTACCTTATATTTTGCATTTATGATAGCGTGTTTTCAATAATTCTATACTTATTTTTTATGCAAAACACAACAAATAATACTGATAACACAACAAATAACCACAACACACCGAATCCAAGCTAGCGGGGCGACACAAGATAGCGTGCACTTAAAACTGGAGTTTGATTCCATAAATAATTTAAAAAAATATTCAATTTTTAATGTTAATTATTTGGTAATTACATGAAAACTAGGAGAGTTTCTCCACCTCTTGGGACCGTTAGCCAAGGCAAAGGAAAACACCAAATGTTTTAAATATTTTCCAATCCTGTTGTTTTATTAATTAATCTGAAAAAAACACATATTAACTTGACCAAAACGAATATACTTAATAGCCATAAAACATATATACATGCGTCGTCTTACGTTGATACAACTTGAAATAAAATACACTGTTAATCACATTCTTACACTACAAATATTCTATTCTAAATGCTAAACGGAATAAAAGTGCTTCCCAATAAGAAATACCTTGAGTTTTATTTTAAAACTGTATGAATTATTTTCACCTTGTAAAAAACAGGGAGAGTATGATGCAATGTGATGGCAATGCAATGCAATTTTATGATAAATGTAGCGCTTAAAAGGAAGTATTATGGGCAGGGATAAGTATTTTGTTGGTATTTATAAGGCGGTATTTACACTGTGGTACAAGAAGCTGGAAAATGCTACGTTTCTAAAAAAAACTGATGTTTTAAATAAGAAAATACTAGGAAATGTGAGAATTTTTAGATTTCGGAAAACGGGATTTACGGGATAGACTCCCTTCGACAAATGCCCGCAACTTCTGCAATAGCCATTTTTAAAGATGGAAACGTATGTTGTTTTGGAAGTTTCGGAACCCCATATTAAAACCATAAGTTAGATAAAGGAAACCCAAGGCGTTGTATGCAGAAATAAGGACTACTAATTATTTTATAGAATTTTAATAAGAACTAAACTACTTGAACCACCCAAACAACCGGGCTGAAGTGACACGGGTATATAGCTTTTGCTTTTAGAATAGAGAGCGATATAAGTTATAATTTAGGGAAAGCGTTTTCATGCCTAGTAAGTTAAGCAGGATTTATCATGCCGGTGGGCTCAATCCATTTTCATTGCTACGGAACCAACCCAACTCATTTTATAAGGATCCACCAAAGTAAGTACAACAGACAACAGTACACTATTCATTACCAATACAATGTATTGGCAACGCTCATGCAGGTTTAAAGATCTTATCATCAGTAATCAAAAATAAACGGTCTTCATTTCAAGTACCTGAAAGAGAAAATATTTGTTATTTTATCATGATACATGCATCAAACAAAAAAAACATTATTGAAAATATTCTAGAATCTTGAAAATTGAAATATCGTAATATATCTCAACAGTTTTTAAATATTCTTTGTTTTCAATATAACTGCTGTATTTTTCAACTCAAAATAAACCACTACAAAGCGTTAGCAATAAAATCTGGGTCTTACCGTTACATTTCATTGAAATAGACATGTATAAGTGGTTGGTGGGGGCGGGGGTAAAAAAGAGTGAAGGAGTGACGTCATATGCTTATGAAAACGATTGTTTGGAGAAAAGCTTTCACTTCAAATATATATCTATAACCCAACCTATTTCCCACAAAAAAGTAAATATAACAATTTTTTGTTTTATAATTCACAATATGTGTTTGTTGATTAACGTGGATTTGATATTAAGCTTAGTTCTTGACAATTTCATCCTTGGAAGAGAAGTTGAGTGAATTTGATAGTTGTTCCCTAACTGGTCATGAACCTCAGATTTTAGTATCTACTTCATGGATATATTAAGAAAATTTACAAAACTACACTTTAATGCCTAAATATTTATTTTTGGGGCTCCAAACTATACATGATAAATAAGGTAACACATTTGCTACTGAAATGATGTCATGACGATGATGATTTTTAAAAGTCGTAGATATAGGCCTATAACGTTTTAACAAATTTTTACAACTATTCTCTTAACATAGTAAGAGTATAATTCTAAACATTTGCTAGTTAAACAACACTTTTAACACAGCTATTTCCGCCCAGCCTCTCGAACTGATTCCTTCAGGCTACGACTGTAACAACTATCTCTCCGTCTAGCTCTTGCTCGTCCGTGCTTTTCCACTTGCAAGGCCAGTCTGTATTTTTAAACTATACCACCTACGGATATTATAGTCTACTTATTTCACAACCAAGCTTTGGAATCCACGTCAGGCACCATCTACATATTCAGTCTTTACAGATTGTTCAATTTGTTCTGCTTATTTTCCACATTCTTTTAATACTACTGCTTTCTTGGGGATTGCACAGAAGGTTTTTGTGCACTAGAGCACATGCATATTTGTGATAGTAAAAAAACTATTCAAGTTTATCTCTCCTTCAACATATCATTTGAGCTAGCTTAGCTTTAGGTTGAAGAAATATTGTAGAAGCTTTAACTCATTTTATTATTATATGCATAAAATGATAAATGTATAATTGCCATACAGTACATATTAACTATAATACTTTACTGATAGAACCAATCCAACAATAAAAATTGAATTATACATTCATATTAAAGTAGCTTAATACTACGCAATTACCTTTATCATCATAGAATATAATATCTCTACAAGTTTTATAATATTTTTAAATACACAGAGGACATGAATATAAAAAAGGAAACCTGTTAAATAAAATGCCAAGTGAAATAATCTACTCTGAGAAACAGATAAGACTAAATAAATTTAACTTTAAGGAAATTCCGTTTTGACTTGATAGAATATTCATCTAAGATGTTGAATGGATGCTCTTGTATAAATTATTAAAATTTATTCTTGAAATACTTTAAGATATTAGTTCCTAAGGTAAACAAAGGCTTATTCGTGAGAGTATAAATGATAACCGCATTAATTGTAGACTATTTAAATTCTTTAGTTACGGTATTAACAATACAAAAAAGATAGATCAACATAAAATAGATTAAAAATACAAAATTCAAGCAATAGTATCTCGGAAATTTGATCAGCCCATGAAATTAATTATTCTGTTTTACCCTAATTAACAAAACATTAAAAATTCCATACTTCATTATCAGGGATATTAAAATTAACCTTGCTAATTAGTTAATTTTTCATCGACGAATGGTTTGTTAAAAGAAACTAATTATAGTTGAGAGCAAATTTTATTTAAGTAATCATCTAATAATAAATTTAAAAAATTTAAACATGTAAATATATTTAACAGTTAAAAATAAACTGTCCTTAATTTATTTTAATGTTTTAAAATTTAATAATATAGTATTTAATAATCTTATTCTCTATCCATAAACTCATAAAGATTTAATTGCGTCTTCCAACAAAAATAATCCAAGATATAACTGGAAAATATATAAGGACGATGTGAAGAAATGTATTTATTTAAATAGCAGTATTGTAATTTTTTATACTCTTTTATACTATAAAACTGGGATAAATATGGTATCAATACCAAATAGCTTATGTTTTGTCATTTTAAAATACCAAATCCATATTATGTTTTACTTTATTTAAAATTTTCCCGTTTAAAACTCAGGTGGTTAATATCATCATATTACAGACCAGAGTTTCCCTAATTTTTGTTTCATTACAAACATACTTCAGATAGTTCTCAATACACTGCATTTATATAAGAGGTGTCAGGTGACGGTGCGGATTTTACTCTGAATCAATGTTCACTTTCACATCCAAATCAAATGGTTTCATTTGAATAAACATTTATTTATCAAACATACAATACAAATTATATATACAAAGGATACGTTTTGATTCGAGGTCATCTTAAGCTGTTCG
The DNA here is from genome assembly GCA_023375725.1 of Nephotettix cincticeps. Taxonomy (NCBI): domain Eukaryota; kingdom Metazoa; phylum Arthropoda; class Insecta; order Hemiptera; family Cicadellidae; genus Nephotettix; species Nephotettix cincticeps. The sequence continues at coordinate 23,245,092 of CM041786.1, read as the reverse complement.
CCATTATATTAGTCTGTAACACACTTAAATTTAGTTTAGTAATTTCAGCAACATCGTCACGTCTGCTGGAACATGACACGTAATACGTGCACTCGAATAATTAATCGTTTTTACCGAAAATGTTTTTTCTGCATTGTGGTATTTTGTCGTTTTTCAATGTTTCTTAATGTATCATATGTCATGTTCTTTTGCACGAAATCAGAAGTTATTCAACTCAATTACAAACATTGTTTTAGCAGTGTGTGTTTAAGAGAAACTAACATTGTTGAAAATAGTTTCTTAAGAAATATAATTATTGAAGACAACATTAGTTGAAAGAAATGATTTATTATTTTTGACAAATGCAAAAAAATATCCTCGTACAACAACTTCAACAAATAAATCCTGGAAAAAAGAAAATAAAGATTCAGGCTCAAAATTCCTATTCAAGTACTTAAGAAAGTTTATTTATGCCAGCTGTAAAAATTATAAAGATTATAATTGCATTATTAAATGATTTAGAAATGTATCGTCTGCCTCTAAATACTGTTTGAAGTAAACAAAACAATTAAATTAGTTAAATACTGGAAGCCATTGAGACTTCAATACATTTTAAGAATTCAAGTGTGCATGAATATTTGTATTTTCTGTAAGTAATAATATTGATATTTTTGTGAATGAGGTTTATTGAATAAAAAAACAAATTCATGAAACCCAAGTAATTAAATTTGTGTACACATAGCTTATATTTAACTTTATTACAAAAACAAAAGTTTAATGAGCTAAAAAGCGAATAAGTTTAGGGACATACTGGGCTTATACGGTTTGTTGAATGATGTGAATCACAATATATAATATTTTTGGGGCCCATGAGAGCACTGTCCTATTCCTAATGTAAAAGCCTGAGCCGCTGGACTGACCACGCATTTACATCACTAACGACGTATATCTAAATGATGTGTCGAGAGCAGGCATGCGAGGCCACTTAAAATTTAGTAGTATACCACGTTTATTTAATTATAATCATGGACTTTTAACTAAAAAATAACTTAATTTTTAGCAGTAACTATGTTGGGTATTAGATTTACAATCAAAGATTCATCGTAATTTCGTATGCAAGAAAACATAGCCTATAAAACAATGTCGAGGTGTCCCATATGTAGTAGTTTAGGGTAAAATGGGCAGATTAAAAGTACATGCAGTGAATGTAGATCGATATGTCACGCAAAATGTATCAACATATGTAAAGATGATGAGGAGACAGTGATATATAAATGGGGGACCTGGTGATGTACCCAGTGCCGCAGAGATAGGTGCGAAAGCATGTAAGCACATAGTAGTAAAGACGGATATGAGTGGACTACGCTAGTTTATGTATTTTTTATGTTGGACCGGACCAAAAAGGAGAGTATAAATCTTTAAACTGACCTGGGGACCTTTCTTAAAGCTCTGCAACAAAAAAATCAAAGAAAATGCAACACTTATTGCTTATTAAACAAGCCAGCTGAAGAAATATTTACAAATCATCAAATTGTTAAACAAAGAACTAGAAAGTAGGTAACAAGAAAAAATTTAAAATCTCCTGAATCAGAGTGTGTTGATATCCATATAGTTCCTAAAGTACAATTGAAAATGTCCCGTTGTTAGTCGGTTCAACTGCGAACTTAGAAATGCAATGAAATCGTTGACATACTAGTATGTCATAGACTTGGAAAAATATTTTAAAGAAAGTAGTACCGCATGGAATAACCGTAACATTTTTACGCCCGAATGACAAACAACGCCTCATGAACTTAAAATAGAAAATATCGACCTATTGACTTGACACATTGGAATGGCAATGGACAATCCCGTTTAAATATCAATGACAACTGTAGCTTTACAAGGAGGGAACTTCTCGGAGACTTAAAAGCTAATTCTGGCCATAAATATGAGTGGGTAGAGGATGTGTCTTGTTATGGCTGACGTGTTAAGTAATTTATTTAATTTATCCATCATGGAGGGGATGGTTGCAAATCAAACAAATCTGATGTCATTGTTCCTATTCATAAAAGGGGTTCTAATGACATAAAATAATCGTATAAAATCTATTATAACAATCGTAATCTTCGTTAAATGTCGGATGTATTTTTTTAATAAACTTTAATTTTTAATGACAATCAGTTTATATATAATTGTTGTCAAGTTCACCGAGGATGCATTAAATAAAATTTCATTACATTTTATATACTGATATAAATAAAAGTTTAAATTTTGTCTGAGTAAGAACTAGTTTTGAAAAGAATTTGTTTTATGGTTATTTTAAATGCCTAATACCCTGTTTCGTTTTGATATTGAATAACATTTCATTTTAGAATAAGTATACATTCATATTATCAATTTATAGCTATTTATTTTTATTATATACATTCTTCTGTTGTGAACATCTATTTCGTCACTTATTTCAATAATCAATAGGTTTTTTGAACCATTTTATGCAACTACCAATTCATTAATTTTATATTAACTGGCCTACATTACTTTTTGGTTGAAATGATAGTCTCATAGTCCCCCCAACCAAACGGAGCCTGTACGTTTGGGAGACCCAATTTCGTTTTAATTATATTATTCTTTTTACTATATTAATTTTCTCTCTCGGTATTGATTTCCTTCTTTATCTTTCTTTGGGTAATGCTGATATTTTCTAAATGTTTTCGCTATTTTTTTAGTATTTATATTATTTTTATTATTAATTTATATATATTGTAGTGTGTGTGTTTTAAATAATAATCTTGTTTAGTTTATATATGTAGGCTATATTCAGCTATTTTTGTATGCATGTATCATTATTTTCTTGTAGGAAAATAAATCGTTTCTTTCTACCTTTGTAAAAGCAAAGCTTTTGATCGAGTAGAATTATAAACAAATTCAGCTATACAATGATGTACCTTACGTGATCAGGGAAACAACATTTTTTCAATTCAGAGAGTTTTGATATTTTCTTTGTATTAGTTTTACCGAGTTTGTTCGACTACGAAAAGTATTAAAGTTTGTTCATTCACAGGGCGGGATAAACAAGACATGTTCGACATCGTTTTGTTGTTGACGTTGTCGTCACTCCAAAACTGGATATTGCATCGTGTCATCGTTACAACATTACTTTTGTTCCAAAACGTTTTTAAGATTACATTTTTGAAAAAGATAACAGGAAAGGTTTTAGCTTTCCTTACCAAATTTAAACCTTAATAACACAAACGAACTATATCTATAGAATTCTCTTAAGTAGGTAGGCTAATGATATTATTCTACAAAACACACACACACACACAAAATTCATAATTACTACATAGTATTTGTGTAATACTATACTAATTGTAGTAAGTGTATAAAACTACCATCCTAGTTTTTTGAGTGTGGATGAAAACCACTATTCTACTTTTTTACTTTTAACTCTCTTGAATAATTATTTGGCTCAATGATACATATTTTAACGTCTTAAATGACTACTGAACCAACACATTTTTACAAATGAAACTTGGGCTTTTCTAGTTAAAAAGTAGATAGCTATTGGCGGGAATAATTATTTAAAATATCAATAAACGCTGTGGAAATATAGTAAGTGGTTTCAAACAAACTGTACATAGATTGACCGATTTCCAAATAAACGGACACAGTCTCCGTTTGGGCCTGATGATGTCCGGTGTGGCTGGATGAAATCTATCGCCAATTTAACAACTTTTGTTTGTATTTACCGTTTGTAAATAATTAAAATATAAGTGTAAATCTATTAAGTAGTGTTGGAAGACGTGAGTTTTCATTTCATCCTATAATATAGTTTGTAAACTGTTGTTCCTTTTACTTTCTCCCCTTATACATAGTATATGGAGAAAGTATTGTTTTCGTCAAAATTTTCGAATTTGAGTTGAAGGTGGATATACGTTTTATTGAACAAAAAATTCATGTCTGTCCTTTTTTTGTGTGTGTTTCGTTCTGGATACAAATCCAGTAACGTTTGTGATTTAGATAAATAATGATAAAATGTCATTTTTATTTTTTCATTTTTTTGAATTTTTGATTTTTAATAGTTTACCTCCTAAAAACCCAAAAACGTAAAAATAATTTTCTAAAAATCTAACGATTTTAATTAAAATTATTTTTATTGTAAGAGACTAAATAATTTGACACCAGATGTCTGTAAAAATGACGGTTCAAAAGTTATGGGCTTTTAAATGTCAAAAAAATCAAATTTTTAAATTTTTAGCGAATACAATAAAGGTAAAGTATAACTTGACTGGTACCATAAAAACCAGCTTAAAAATATAAACAAATTAGTATTTATATTTGATTACGACTAATAGAGAAAGTTAAATTTGTTAAGATAAAGTACGTTGTCTGAAAGCGCCCAATTTATTCTTATGGATATATAAAAAAATTAATTTCTTCTTACTTTCCACCAGTTTTTAAAATTGGTATGAAGTTAAACCACCGAACAAAACTGCTCAAAAACTGGTATTACAGTGGTAATAATTTGAACAATAAATTATTAAATAATATAAATTACTTTGTAATATGATAGTTTTTATAAGATTGTCTTTTTTAAAATTATTAAAAAATAATGTGTCAGTCCATTATAATTTATACACCTGATGATTTGTCTATAAGGAACGAAACGGCCGTCGTGAATTTTGACGAAAACAGGATCATTACGGCAGGTACTTACACCATTATATATTGAATATTTCAAATTGGACAGTACAAAATGAATATTTCTATGGATAAATCTATTTCGTAGAAATACAAATCCCAAAAAAGAAAAACACATAACATTTGTATTAATAGAATAACAAAATGTATTTGGGTTTAATTTAGGAGATCAAATTTGTGACTCAAAATTGTTGAATTATTGTTGGTTTGATAATAATATTCCGCATATTCCTCCTGAGAAGCCAAGCTGTAATGCGGCAATGCTAAAAATAAATAGCTACTAACTACTCATTATCAGTATCAGTATCTGTAAGTGACCTAATACGGCTAAAACTAGCCGTATTAGGTCACTAATTAACTAAAATTACTACTGTAGTCCATAGTTGTTTTTAACATTATAATGAATAGTAGGCTTAAAAGTATTCATAAATACAAATTACGAGTATATAACTTAAACATATCAACATAATGTAGTATTTTATCAAAAGCAATTAATGATTAAGGATACTAGTAGATGAGGAAAAGCAACCAAAGTAACAAACTAAAGTTGTGAAGCTGTAATTAAATGGTATAGAGCTTTATTTCCGGGATAATCATGGACGTATTTAACTTCTGGGGGCAAATATGCCACGGTGTTTAACTAACTAAGTTACGAATCCTGTGACCGGAAACTACGTGTAACGGCCGTGAACGTGTTATATGTAATAATTCGGTACATAATTGAAATAAAAACCCTACTAAAATAAAAAATCTGGTTTAAAGTATGTTAAAATTAATAAAATAAGTAAGTGGTTTTAAGTATGTTAAATGTTAAATTCCATTATAAAAATTGTACACATATAGATATCGGTAAGAATAGGAAAAACTATTGTATTTAAAAATAATACTAAAAAGTTTTCTTAAACCGTGTTTATAAAACAAATACTATATCATTATGGATCAGAAATGTGATTAATAATGAGTTATTTTTACCAAATACAATGAATAAATTTAAAACTGTAATATAGGTTTTTATTCCCCCTATTTGTTCCTATTGGTTTGTTATTGGCTACATAAATGGTTTGACCACTCTCAACAACCAATTTTGAACTGGGATATAAAGGTAAAATAAAAACTACTAAAAATTGTCTTACCCGTTCAGGCACATGCCACAACAACGTAAAAGTTTTGCTGCAGCTTTAACATTATTTTATTATTCCAATGTAATTAGTTACCTTAGATTTATAAACATACGAATATATTATCGTTTGATATTATGATTGAGAAACTAAATTGTAAAAATTCATTGTTTTATAGATTATAAATAACCTTGCGCAATATTAAACTTCCTGGAGTATATCTCTCTCTCCTAGTTGTAATGTTCTATCTGTAGTGAAAATTTTTAACGTAAATTATTTATCATATTTTGTGTAGCCCACGGTTATTAATTTTATTTTGTGTATTTCTATGCCAGTGGCAATTTAACGTTTTGATGGGGAACGGCCCAAACCCCGGTCTTGTTACTACCTAACGTCGACCTGTTGTTAGGAAGCATCATTAATTAGTAGCCCAATGACAAATGGTGACTGGGTCTAGATTCGACCCTTGCGGGATTCGATCCGGTGACCTTCAGTTTTGAAGGCGGGTATTATAACCACTACACCACCCAGCCAGTTAATGTATAAATGAAATGTAATACATCTGAGACGTATGATTGGCTGATGAGCTGGAGGAACATGAAGGGAGACAATGTCTTGTTTGACACATGAGTTGTATGTGAAGTCCCTTTAGTGTCATGTTGTGTCAAAGGAATCAGTACAGATAAGAGTTGAGCGATTTGTGGACTTTGAAGATATATATTGTAATCTGATTCCTTCATTTTAAAAGTATTTCATTATTTTTTATAAAAGGAAATGAAATTATGAAATTTTTCTTATTTACCTATTCATTACTGCAACATCATACTCTAATATGGTACATTTTTAGTCAAAGTTAATTTATAAAATTGCATATTCTTTTGGAATTTTTCTCTTACATACTAAGATACGTAGTTCACAAAATCGAATTCTAGCAGTCTCGTTCTTGAATAGTTTCAAATATCTTAACGAGACGGTGTAAGATTTTAGTTGTGACAAAAATTGGTTCAAAATATTTATATTTATAAATATGATTTACAACTATAGAAATACTTCCCAAGAACATAGTTTGTGTATTTTATACCAATAAAATTGTTTACCTTCTCAACAAGTAATATCTCGCACAGCAAGTATTACTCCATATCTGTATTTATTTTTTTACATCTACCTGAAGTAGCTCTACGTCATGCTAAAATACGTACAGCATTTTTCAAACCCACAACACAAACGATATTGATAAAATCATTGCGTGGTGTCCACGTTCACACCCAGGCTCCGTTCATCTTCTTCTCTCCTTGGTGACAACTCGATAATTAATGGACGACTGTCATTAGTAACTTGCTGTGTTGCTCCACCTTCCAGAGACCTCTAAAATGTTGATAAAATCATTGCGTGGTGTCCACGTTCACACACAGGCTCCGATCATCTCTTTCTCTCCTTGGTGACAACTCGATAATTAATGGACGACTGTCATTAGTAACTTGCTGTGTGGCACCACCTTCCAGAGACCTCTAAAATGTTGATAAAATCATTACGAGGTGTCTCCCGCTTATACAATATTTAGATGGCTTACATAAAATATATAAATAAAGGCAACGGTTTGTTAGGTATTGTTGATCTAGTAAGAAGACATAGATTATTGAGACAAAAAGTCCCGATAGATTAATTTGATGGCATCATTACCCGGTACCTGGCGTTTAAAACAGGTACACACAGTACACAGGTGACTGGGTGAGATCGGACACCGGATGCTGTATCACAAGTGATGTTATATTAATATGCCAACATCAGAGGCGTGAGATCATTATCCTGTACCTAGCGTATAATGTAGCTACAAACTGTACACAGAGGACTGGGTAGTGGTGGGTAATCTGCATATGAGTCCATCATAAATCCTAGTTCCCGCATAAATTTTAACTATTTATTTTCAGAGGCTCTTTGGTATCGTTCTCAAAACTATACTCTTTAATAAAATAAATATTTAAGGTTTTATGTAAATGAATTTTTACAAATTAACCAATAATCTTTATTCACGTTTATAGACCTTATTTTTTGTATGTATTTTGAACACTAGTTTTAATTTATACATGCTTAATAATTGTTTCTTAACATAGAGTACATGAAAATTAATATACAAACAAGGCGATTGTTTGAGCTTTTCGATTCTCTTAAATCATGTGACTTGAAACACGAAGGCTAATGAATAAACTTTACCAATAAAGCTAAGCGTCCCTGCTATTAAACTACTAACATTTACATTCAAAGGGTTAAAATTGATCAATGTATAAACTTTACATTGATCTCGTTTAACATTTATTCTTTGTTAAGCTGGGTGGTGTAATTGTAACGAATATTGTGTGATCTGGATATAGACAGTAAAGTATCATATTATATTTATATTTTTTAAAAGGTTTTGAAATGAAGAGAATTCAAAATGATTTGTAAAAAGGTGCATTATATGGTTTAAAAATTAAAATAGCTAAATAGAAAATTACAAATATTATTTAGTAATTATCTTTTTATTCCTCCAAAAACTAAATATACTAATTCATTACATTTTAAACAAATTGAAACTTTATAAGTACAGGGAGAGTTTGTACGGGAAGTTTAAAAAGCGCCTTTTGTATATACGTTTCAACAGTGACAGTTCTAAAAGCTATGTTTGTATTCATAAGAATATTTTATACATAAAGTGGGTAAAAATGATAAATATCTAAAAAATGTTGAAGAATAATTTTAATTTGTACTAATTGAATAATCATTAGTTTTTAAACTTTCTATGAATTTTGTTAAAACACCATAAAGATATGCTAGTTGTGGCTGGAATGAAATAATTATATTTTAATAAAACTTATATGCAATTTAATAGGAGTTGATAATACAAACCTACTCACAGGAACAACAATTTTTTTACTTCCGTGTTGATTATAGGGCTTCGAAACGCATTTTGGCCACATTCGCTAGCGTGAGACAAGAAAATTTCACTTATTCTTTATTAGTAATTTATTTTAAATCATTTTGATACCACTCCTTTTTTTAATTTAAGACCTACAGAAAACCACACAATCGAACATCTTGCCTTTTAATATATGTTACACAAATGAAAACTCGTAATTTGTAATAATAGCAAATTTGATTATGTATGTCGTTAGTTGTTTGTATTCTTTGAAACGTCAATTGTATTACGGCAAAAAACACTAATTGGTTTCATTCAAACAACCATTGAAGGCTACAGCTGTGTTCTGGTAAACGCATTTCTTTAATTACTTGGTTCTAATTCCTACCTAACAATAGAGGACTAGAGTATATAAACAGGAGGATGAAGAGGTTCTTCACTGTGCATCAATTGGTAAGTATTTGATAAACTTGTTCTCTCCTTTATAAGTAAAACTCTCATTTTTTTGGAAGCTACTTTATAGTTTAAGCCGTGGAATAAGAGTAATCTTTTAAATATTGTTAAAGTTATAGGCCTAATAAAATATAAATTTATACTACAATACATACTTACATTGAAAACCAATATTTCAACGTTCTAATTATCATTTCATAAGTTCACGATTGATAATATTTCATATTAAAAAAATTCATAATCACTAAACGAATTTTAAATTGTATAGGTACCGTAGTGTAAATAGTCTTTTTAGCTACTTGTTACTACTGGGAAATTCTTTAGATATTAGGTATGTCTAAGGGGAGTGTTTTCAGTTATTCTAGACAACTTTTCTACAGGAAAAAACTAACTATGACGTCACTGTTTCAAAATTCGGTCTTACAAATTGCACATTCCCCCCAGAACTAAGACATATCCTTGTGAAAATAAAATCAAAAGTTTAAAACATAAAAGTTAGATTTTGGAAAATACTTTTTTCTTCTCTACAAAATAGCATGTATTATGGGAGCTTACGGTGATAAATTTTAGTGCTTTGTAATAGTGGATATTGTTAACTAGTAAGATTTATTGGATGTTTTGTAAAGTCCCTACAATTGAAATATTGATGCTGTAATTTAATTTGCCTTTGTCATTTCAGATACTTTTTAATACACTCAAAATGTCCGCAGTACAACGTCTCGTGTTTGTCGCTGCCCTGGCTGCAGTCTTTATACAAGGTAGGTCTTGTTTTCATAAGACGTTGGTAATATGTTATACGACAGTAACAAATTGCGTTATAATGGAAATGAAATGTATAGCTTCCTCTGTATGTTGACTTTTTGTTGAGGTCGCCATGAATTGCGTAGATTCATTTAAAAAATCAATGTTCCTCTGAATAAGTCCTAATAATAAAATAAAACTGATCAATAGTTATACTAACCAATCAAAGTTTCCTTACAATACAATAAAAAAAGAGTTATATCATAAATAAAAATGCATATATTTCTTTGTCTAAAAATAAATATACTTTTAGCATTAAACTAATTTTTTGCATTTTCCTGTGTTGTATAGCATTATTTGCACTTAATCATAAAAAATGCATTTTGACCTGTCTTTAGATAGGATTAAAAACTTTAAAAATATTTAGTCCTGTAATATTAAACATATAATTTTTATTCTGGCAACCGTTGTAACATGAACTGTAAAGCAGAATGATGTCGAATTGATATTATTTGTCACTGTAGTATTCCTATAATTAAGGGAATATACTATCGTATTTATTACATGCATATAACATACGTATATTACCTGAATATTAGGTACATACCACATTATAAAACTATATATGATTGTCTTAAGCCGGAATACTTTAATTGAACAGTACATAATACGACCCATCAAATTGGATAGAGACAAGATCATTTAGAGAGTAAACTATACGTCATGTTGAGTTTATTTTTATGTCAATTTGATGTATGAGTTTTCCAAAAAGCCATTTATAACACAATATTGTTTAGTTTTACAGATTTATGTTATTTATTGTTATTTAACAATTATTAAAATGCACTGAGTTTAGAAGACAATTTTAAAACCATTACCAAAAGTGTTTTCGTTGAACCCTAATGTGAAATTATTAAAGATAATTTTTTTGACATTTAAAAACTTTTTGACTAATTATTATATCTGATTTCATTTTATCCTTCAAATTATTGAACACATATACATAACGGCAATCAATTCAATTACTGTAAAATGCAAATAAGGATCTTTTTTTAAATGACTACTTACACACATAAATATCCCTCGTAGTAAACAAAATTATGCCAAACCTATGCTTAAAAAATGACGGTACTTAAAACCATCCAATTCGATAGTTCATATTTAGTTGCCACCTATTAACTCTGAAATTTATCTTACTTTTTTATTTGAATCAAATGTTTCCACGTCTACTATATTATAGATTTATAAAAGCTTATTTCAAACAAAATGAATAATGCATTTTGCTGATTTTGGAAGAAATTTCTAAAAAAGACTGCTCATTTTTCCCTTTATAAAAGCCATGCATTGCATAGTTTACAAAACTTACAGATGAATTTACTGATCTGCATTTTATTTTATTATTAAAAATAATATATTATTTTTATTATTGGTGAACATTGAACGATGCACAATAATTTTTATTTTGTTTTATTTTAATATGACAAATATAACTCGATGGTTCAATAAACTTTCCATATGAATTTAACATACACTACCTCTTCATAAGTGATATTTTCTATTAATATGATAACTATTTATTCTTCTTTTACATTTTCAGGTGCTTTGGCTAGAGGTGGAATTGTAAGTATAGACATATGGCATTGGTTAATATACTTGAAATTGCATCTAAGTTGTTTATACTAGAGTAAAAATTCCTTTTCCCAAAAAATTATTCTTAATTGAATCGACATAAAATCGTTTCTACTTTTAGATAAATACGCCTTTAGGTTCATTCGTTAGGTAAAACATGAATAAGTATAAACTATTCTGTAAATATAATGTGTATTTAGTGTTCAAAACGATATTGAATATATTATTTTGGTAAATAATTTTATTGAAAAATATATAATTAACATATTTTGAACTACTAAATGCAACTCGTTTTCCAGGGCGGCCATGGTGGAGAGGAGACTCAACAGGAGTAAAATTTTCAAAAATCTATTACCCAATGTATTTTTGATGAATAAAATAATTATTATGGGTTAAAAAATATTTCATCACAATTTGTTATTGTTTCCTAATTATTAACATTTTAATCATACAGAGCAAAATATTAAAAATAGGTTTTAATCATACAGGGTGCATATAAAACAAACCAATACGCTTAGAAATTCCTGGAATATTTTTCCTGCGTAATGTTATTACCGTAACCTAACAGAAAATAATAGGGTACCAATAGAACTAGTGACTGAACCAGCTGCAGCTTAGCTGTCTCTGGCAAAATATTTCTGTGCAGACCTCGTAGCCAAATGAGAGGCATGTACAATTTTATAACGAATTCAGCTGGTAAATATTACAATTTTGTTCAAACCATTATGGGACAACTATTTTTTTTATATGGGGTAATTATCAAAATAGCTATCTTACGCCTAGTATGTTTCCTAATCTAAATTGCTGTAGCAAACATTGAAATAGTTATTCCTGAAATAACTAAAATATGTATAGAAATGTGACTGAAGGCTTTTAAACATAAATAAATGGTTTAAACATCATGACAAGTGTTAAATATGGCGTGCTGCCCCATCTAAATTATTCCTTTATGAATGCCTGGCTGGCAGGTATTTATCATGAGACAAAGGCCGTGTGTCACAGTGTAGAAAACATACTGCGTCCGTCGCTGATGTAGTTCTGCCTTAGTATTCAAGACAATGTCTTTTATTTATGTACGAGACTAAATATAAGAAAATCTATTTTTACGTCATGTAACCGTAACTCACATGTAACTCACACGGATAAGGTCTGTACCAAGGGCGGGTTTGCCACCAGTTACAAAATAAATGCATATTTTTACGCCATACCAAATGACCAATTTATTTTTTCTTTTCAATGTTTTTTGCACAAAAGCAATCATTAATAGGCCCAAAAATATTTTTTGCATCAAATAACTAAGAAATCAATATAATATAATATCCATAATAGTTTTAAATATACTATTTTATGTCAAAAAAGCTATTTCTAAATGTTCTTATAGTTTGTTATTTTGCTAAGTAAGCATACAAGCATAGGTTGTTAGTTGCCTTATATATTTTAACAATGATATTAACTACTAACTCGTATTAACAGACACTAATTGGGAGTGGACATTTAATAAAATACACTCAGGTATTTTATAATAACAGAGCTTTCAATATGATAAGCTAACAAGAAAAGACACATACTGAGAAAGTAAATGTGGTGAACATCTTATCGATGATAGTAGTTGATAATTTGATGATTCTTTTGTATTTAAAATATACTAATTTTATCCAGAAAAGTGTAAGTTAAAAAAAATGCTGATATATATTACAAATATACTGATACATACATATTGTATTATAGATAAATTCAAATAAACACGATTAACCATCCCCTCAACCCATACAAGTGAAAATTTAAACCAAGTGGAAACTTTCTATTGTTGCGAACAAAGCGGAACAATATGTCACTGAGTCACAACAACGTGTTGCCTCAGACAGATGATATGGTGTATGAAACGTATCATTACTGAATATACAGCTCTTGAAGTTTAAGTATAGTTATAAAACACCTCTTAATTGTCACATCCATTCTTATTAATTAGGTTTTTTTAACTGTATAACGTGTATTACGTTTTACTTTTTATTTCATATAAGTTTCATATGTTTCATAAGATATTATACATAAATGAAAACATATTACATAGTAATGTAATCAAACAAATAATTAATATACTTGCTGAAGTTAACCTAAATATAGCGTTGTTTTACTTAAACCTAAATAATTTAATTCATTGTATATATTAAAACCATTTTTATTAAAGAAATATACTGATTGTTTATATGTCAAGCTTCGTAATATTGTACTAATAAAAACATTGAAAATGGGAAATAAAATTGCGCGTGATATTTTTTACATATTTCGTCTCCATCCACACGCATACCTTGAATTATTGGTTGAACATTATTATAATTTCAATATCATATTTTTTGCTATAGCATCCTTTACATATAAATAATATTTATTCATTTTAACAGAATTTTGATCATTAATAACTCACGTATCATGTAACTATTGTAAAAAATATACTGAAACTCTATTACTATTTTGGTATCTAATAAACCGGATATTACGCTGCTAGCTCTTGTCATGTCCAATATTGTATATTGCCTTTATATTGCAAACGGGTTTAGTAAGCTATTTTGATATATCCTTCTATGAAATACAATAAAACGATCTAATTTGAATTTGATAATGTCACAAGATACTTCCTCAAATGATGAACAATTCCTAGACATGTGATACGTGGTAAAAGATATATTGCTTTTATTCCCGTAATTTATTATTAATGTTACAACTATGCTTGTATTAAAATTTTGCAAAACCATTTAGTTTTTTAAATTTGTTTTTAAACTTATGTTATTTACTAATATATTTTTATATAAAACAAAACTGAAATTCAATGCAATTGTGTAATTCAGAAATCATTATGGACATACAAAGTCAACTCATAAAAAAAACAAATAGGTTGTCTAATTAATTTACATTTATTAATTATAGTGTTATAGTTTTTAGAAAATAATTTAATTTAAAAATTTATATTTAAATAATGTATATTGATAAGCAATGTGATATTGGTGTTTAAAAATATATAAAAATAAAAATATAAACAATTTGAAATGGACATTTAATAGAGGACAAAAATTAAAAATTTCCGTTTTACTTGTACTTCGTTTGTATTCACATTAAAATAAATAGTTTATACATTTATATATTAAAAAAAATTTTTTGAGTAGAAACTGAAGTATGTTTTAAGATTTATTATCTAAAAAATTATCTTGACATATTATTAACATATTGTGTATAATAATAGATTATTTTCATTATAGATAAATATTTTTCAAATTTTATATTGTTCTTTTTGTTTATTTCTTTCTGGTATTTTTATTGCATAAATTTTTGGTTTGTTTATATCCCTTATATAGTTCATTTAAAGTATATTTATTACTTTATAATGTACAATAAAAATTTGCTCATATTTGACGAGTAAGATGCTTATATTCAATGTAAAAAACAAATTATATTTTCTTACCGTAACATGACACTTGTTAAGAAGTTTGTTGATAAATAATTTATTGAATTAATTTGTGTTTATTTGTAATATTTTAAAATTTAAGAATTATTTGTAAAAGATTGTTATAAATTTATAATATTTTTGCGTATTAAGATGATTGTGTAATTCAGAAATCATTATGGGCATCGGTCACTCAAAAACTAAAGGTTCTCATTATTCTAAAATACGGTTCCTCCTATCAAAGCATGTTTACTGGAAATTGTTTACACAACTATATAATTTTAAAAATTGATCAAAAATATATCAATCATGATCTATGATGATGGTGATAATGATGATTAATGATGAATAAATGATTATTCGAAATCTCTGCAATGGTCGTTTCCTTATATTGTTAAAGTTATTCAGCTACCATAATTTACAGCACTTTTTTGTACTTGCATTAAGTAGTCTGCCATAAAATAATAGCAGTATCAGTTTGTAGTTTTGAAAAACTCCTCCTTCATATATTATGACGTTTAATTTTACGATCATTCAATTTTTGTAAACATTGTTTAACTCGTGAGAGGCCACCACTTAATATTTCATCCTTATAGGAATAACTGTGGGAAATCATTTCTTGGTTTATTGCAGAAATATCTAGTTCTAGTGGCTCAAAATAATGTAAAAGCACATTAGTTATAATTTTCTAATACAATATTATGTGTTTTATGGGGTGGTAAATAGTTATCCCACTGACCACTGAGCTCATGTTGCAAATGGGAAACTATCATCCCTAAGCTAGCTACAAAACCACATGAATTAATTCTCGGAATATGTAAAATAGGTAATAAAACATAAAAGTACAATACAAAACATTTAGAATCAGAATAAACTTCTGTCCAAAAAAGCCAATAGCAAAAACATCCCGGCAACTACTACCATTCATAGAACAGTGTAAAAATGTTTGCAAAGCATGCAAGCATCATGTTGCCCTCTTCACCTTGCTTTTAGTAGAGAAAAAGGTGCAACACCTGTATTCGCCTGTAAATAAATATTGAAATATAAAATATAATAATGTATTGGCAGCTTTCGTGTAAATAACCATGGCACATTCATAATGTCGTATTCATTCCGTTAGCCATTAGACCTAGAACACACACTCACTTGATCATAAATAACATATTTTTAACAACTAATAGAAAAACACTTTTTGGTGTCTAAAAAATATAAATAAATTCTCGTTATGAGAACATGGTTTAGAATCCTATTTATAATTAGAATGTTTAAATAAATTCGAAGAAATATGTATACGAAACATTGATTCAAAATAAGGGTGGAAATGCTACTTATTTATCGGCTAAATAATTGCTGTAATTACTAATCTAGTAGAAGATATATTCAAAAGCCCTCTAGAATTATTGTACTTACCATAAAAAATGGAAAACAGCCCAATTACATTTAAAACTTGTTAAAATATTTAATAATTTCCTTAATCCACACTCATACCTTGGATCACTGGTGGAAATGTTTGTAATTCGAAATATGCAATTTAATAACACGATATTTGTTACAGTTCATTTGATCATTTAGTATTTAGTTATTTCAACTAATATTTATTGTTAAATCAATCATATAATAATAAAACTATTGTATAAAATACACTGTAACTCTAATACTATTTTGGTATGTAATAAGTGGGATATTGCTGTCTCTTGACATGTCCAACACTGTATATTGCCTTGATATTGCAAACTTGTTTGGTAACCCCTTTTCGTATATCCTTCCATAAAATACAATAAAACAATCCAAATGGGGTTTGTTATGTCAAATTTATAGTTACTCAACAAATAAATAATTCCTGGACATACGATACACGGTAAAATATATTACCATTACACATTATTAATGTTACGATTATACTTGGGTTTTAAATAGTGTAACAACAATTTTTTTAATTTGTTTTAAAATAAATGCTTTGTAATAAGACACCAACAAAATACAATTCCCCTTACATTTAAATAATTATTATTTTAACCATTTAACGCAATGTTTTAGCGTATAAATCAGGTACTATAAATTATTGTATAAAATATACTGTAGTAATATAACTATGCTGGTATCTAATATATGGGATATTAGGTTGCTCTCTCTTGACATGTCCAATATTATATATTGCCTTTATATTGCAAACTCGTAACTCCTTTAAGAGTTTTAAAATAAATGTAATTTATAAATAAAATACAAATAAAATTCATTGCAAATGGGTAATAAAATAATCTGTATGGACATACTAAGTCAATTCTAAATTATTTAAATAGCAGACAGGATTCTTCTAAATAACATATACATTTATTTTTAGTTATTTGTGTTACTTTTCTTTAGTTGATAAGTGCAACATAAACTCATTCGTACACATTCATACTCGTACTCATTCGTCTACTGAGTGTACTATGAATCAATGTGATATTTCGGCGTGGTCTCTTCAAATATAACCCGGAGAATAGGACTATACCTGTACAAATTCTGGCATGTCACATTCAGAAGTTATAGACGAAACATTTTCATATAATTAACGAAAATTTGGGTTTATTTTTTTATTGATACTAGTTGAACTAAAAATAGGTAACTACTCTACATAAATATTAATTTGGGTTTTGGATGGTTGGATATATTTAAAGAAGTGTCTAAAACTGAAAGGTTACGTGTTTACTTTCAATTTGTAATTTTACATTATTCGTAGTATCCTCATTCGGTGGATTCGGCTTGGGATCACATTGATGTTCCAAGCAAAAGGAACTGAAACTTAACACTTGAAAGTTATAATGTCATATTTTAATTGACTAAATAACTTTGTTGAACATTTGTATGACGTAGGCAATTATTTTCATGCTTATAAGCAAAGTATACGTTTAATTTGTCAGAGAGTTTATTTTTATCTAGATTAAATTATCTTGTAAACAAGATTTATTCTAATTTATATTTCACTATTTTATTTACTTAGTGACTGTTTTCAATTAATAATAATTCATGCTTGATTGTGCATCGTCCTAAGGTAACCAGGTTCCTGCTATAAGCCAAGAATAATTCGTATTACAAGTTTGGTAAAAAATTAAATAGTCTTCTGATGTGAATTTAAATATGATTAAGGGTAGATAAGGATATTCACGAGTTTCTTCCGTTTCCTCATAGCCTATGAGTTCCGCTTATTGCGAAAATATGGCTTAACCAGACGACTTTCCTGGGAATCTAGTTTATAATTGTAACCGAAATTGGAATAATTGCAACATTTTTTGCTAGTAGACATAAATAAATTGATTTTTGAATCGGGAAGGTTCAGCTTAAGTACTTACACTTTTCCATTTTCTATCGAACCACGTTGTCTGGGCCTTGTTAACAAAATAAGTTCGATAAAAAACAGAATTATTTAAAATCTCTACAACGGTCTTTTCCCGTGCATTGGTTGTGTTATTCAAATGTTCCGTTCCATATTGTAGATCTCCACCATAATCTACAGTTATTTTATACTTGTATGAAGTAATCCGTCATAAAATAATGACACTTTCATTTATCAGGTTTATAGAAACCCCTGTTCCATACAAATTCGGATATATATGGAATACGTAAATCGAAGTAGGATATAAGACTCTTGCATAAAAATAAGTAATACTTCTTCTTTTTCCTTATACATAATAATATATCTTATATTATTTTTAGATTTTTAGAGTTTTAAAATGAACATATTCAGTTAAGACTGAATATGTTCATTTTGATCCTCCCTGATTCAAAATAGTTGTTTTAGGACTAATGTATGTCTGTCGGTGCCAATACCCCCAAACTACATTGACCGTTTGACCTTTGTGAAATTAGGTACACAGGTGCACCTACGTCTCTAAATAATTTGTTTCAATTTTAGGGTTAATTTAATAGAGAATTTTACGTTAGCGTAATGATGAAGTAGCCGCGTTTATCAAATTGAATATCCCTTGTTCAAACTGCAACATTAAACTTTACTGTGATACATATTTAGTTAAAGCTGATTCATAAAATTGGTAGTTAAAGCTCTATTCTTTAGTTAACCAAATCGAATCGTATCAGTCATATTCTTGAACGGTTTTAAAAATTGTAACGATAGTTCTTATTTTAGTTTTACCTACTAAGACTCTTGTAATTTACAACAAACTTACCAAGGAAAATAATTTAAGTATTTTAAAGAATTAAAATTGTTTCAACACTTAATACCTATTTCGCACAACAAATATTACTCCTTATCAGTATTTACATAGAATTACCTCTCTATTAAGTAGTTCTATGCCATTTTAAAATATACTCAGATTTTTTATATTGCAATATTGGTAGAATCATTGCTTGGTATCGCCCGCTCTCACACACAGGCTCCTTTCATCTTCTTCTCACCTTGGTGACAGCTCGATAATTAATGGACAACTGTCATTAGTACTTTGCTGTATAACTAGCTACACATTTTAGAGACTTCTTAAATTTTAAATGGTGTTATAACGAGCCATGTGGAATAACTCATATATGTCTAAATGCCAACTGAAATAAAGTTATGTTGAAATTATGAACAATTGTCTCTAGGAGTAATTTAGAAGAACTAGAATATAGCTGATAATGTTATTTATTAATAATATTAACAAGAAAATATATTACATCTCAGAACTTACAGCGATTACAAAATCAAAGGTTCCGTATCTAGAAAATTTTAACTTCTACCAAACCTTTATAGGCCCTAATGTGTACAAAATGCATGTTTGCTAATACATGTTGGCAATAAGATTAAACCTTATTTGCTCTAAGCCATGTAAACAAGTAATAAGTGGTAAGTTCTGGCCCAGTAAATCAAAGATTGCTGGTAATCAAGATTACCCAGTAAGTGAACGAAAACAGTGATCACCGACCAGCATGTCAGACCCATGTCAGATTACGTGGAGATTACGTGATCACCTCAGGCTAGCCTATATGACTGACGCAACTTACCTGCGGTATCTCGCAGTCTTTAAATTTCCTAAATTGTAAATTCATAAATTTCCACAATACTTTAATTTCATTTTAGTATATAGTTTATTGTTTTATAGTGTAGTATTGATAAATTATTCTGAACATTTGTTGCGTTGTTCGTAATAAATTATACTATTCTTCCTTTTAATTGACCGCAAAGGTACTAGACACCCAAAAAATTATCTAGTCTAGTAAAATTATTACGAAGAGTTTCACTTATAATTGAATGCTTTCAAAACTCATAGTCTTTTTAGTTTTTCTGAAAATTCAAAGATAAAGTTTGAAAATATTTTATACAATTTTCAATATTATAATAATAAATATTTTTAAACCCAAATGCTTCTGTTTTACGTAATTTGTAAAATTAGTTACAGTGCTTAAGAATAACCTAAATTATGATATTTTTGTAAAATTTCTATTAGTAAAATGTGTAGAAATCGTTAAAATATCCTGAATGATAAATTAGAATGTCTAGGTAAAGAAAAACGTTTTTTTAAATATTGATCCACTAAGCGTACACACGAGACAGCACATACATTAAAATATATTACACACACATACACATACATTAGCCAGGCAATAAAAATATCGTTAAAACAATTTGATGACATCATTATTCAGTACCTTGCTGTACATACACCTAGCGTATAATGTAGCTGCAACCTGTACACAGAGGATTGGGTGAGAGTGGACTCCAGATATTTTATTACAAGTAATATAATATATTATTAATTGTGTTGTTTGATATCAATATTCCAACATGAGCCTAGCGTATAATATAGCTACAAAAGGTACAGAGCGGACCGCGTGATCTGCTTGTTCGTCATAATTTCTTATTTTCTCATAGATTTTAACAATTTTTTTCTTTGGCTCTTTGACATCCCTGTCCGAAGACAGTACTTTCAATTAAATGAATATTTAAGTTGTATGTACATGAATTCATATAAATTACCCATAAACCTATTCCAAGTGGGAAGGCTTTATAACTATTTAATTTCTAGTAATTTGAAGACTAATTATCTTGAATATTAAAAATAATTATTTTTAAACGTGGAATACATAAACATTTCCTCATACGTAAGAAAGACAATGGCTTAAGCTTTTCGATTGTCATAAATCATGTGACCTACATCACGTAGGCTAATGAATAAACTTTGCCAATAAAGCTAAGCGTCACTGCTATTAAACTACTAACATTTACATTCAAGGGGTTAAATTGATCAATGTATAAACTTTACATTGATTTAATCTAACATTTCTTTCGTCGATAAGCTGAGTACTTTATTTGGAACGAATATTATCTGATACGGATAGAAATGGTTCAGTATCGTATTAAAATTTGGAAGTTTTAAAATGAAGAAAATTAAAATATTTAAGAAAAATGTGCATGGTATGGGATAATCATTGAAACCCTTAGATAGAAAATTATCAAACAGCATTTAATGATAATTTTCATTCCTCTGAAAACTGAATACACTATTTCATTACTGTAAGTTACGAATGAAAACTTTATAGGTACAGAGAGAGAGAGAGCTCAAATTTTAATAAGGAAAGCTCAAATAGGGTTATTTTTATAGGTATGTTGCAACACTCACAGTGATGTATGTCTTTACTTATAACATTAACTGATACGTTAAAATGGAGCCGGTAAAAATGATACGTAAATAAAAATGTTTAAGAAATGATTTTAACTTCTACAAAAATTAAGAATCATTAGCTTCTAATCTTAAAAAACGTTGAGTTAAAACACCATAAAGATACCCTCTTTGTGACTGACATTAAATATTTTGATCTTAATAATATTTATATACAGTTTAATAAGAGTTTATACAAAAAAGGCCTTGCAGGTACCTCTTATTACGTGTGGGGCTGGATACAGTACACACCCCGAAATGCATTTTGACCGCAATTTCTAGCGTAACAAGAAAACTTCACTTAAACTCTGCTAGTATTTTATTCAAAATCATTTTGAAACCAAGTATTTTTTTATTCAAATACCTACAAAAACTACACAATCTACTACCTTACCTTAATATATTTTATTCAAATGAAAAAACACCCTTAGCAATAATAGAACATTTTTGAATGTCTTTCGTTATGTCTTTAGATGTTTGTATTCTTTTGAAACCGCAATTCTATTGAAGCCAAAAAGACTAATAAATATCATTCAAACGACAATGATATGCAACAGCTGTGTTCTGGTAAACGCCTTTGACAATTCACCGGTTTAGCGTGTCTTTATTTACTTGGTTGTAATTCCTAGCTAACAATTGAGGACTGGAGTATATAAACGGGAGGATGAAGAGGTTGTTAACCGTGCATCAATAGGTAAGTGTTTAATAAACTTGTTCTCTTCTTCATTAGTAAAAATCATGCTTTTTTAAGTTACTAAATATATAAGTCGTGTTAGTATTTTTTCAACTCTTGTTAGATCACAGGCCTTATCAAAATATAACTACAGTAAAAATTGACGTTTAAAATCAATATTTCAACATTTTAGTTATCATTTCAAAATTCTAAAAGCTAAATTTTAACTAACTTTAAAATATGAAACTAAAATTAAATCAAATGTATATAAAACATATTAGTATTATATTTGAAAATATTTTTTTTCTTTCCAAAATAACATGTATTATGTGATCATAGCTTTCAGTGCTTTGTAAGGGTGAATAATGTTGACTAGTAATATTTAGTGAAAATTTAGTAAAATCCCTAGAATTGAAACAGTGTAACTTATTATCCTTTTGGCATTTTAGATACTTTTTGATACACTCAAAATGTCCGTAGTACAACGTCTTATATTCGTCGCTGCCATGGCTGTAGCCGTTTTAGAAGGTAGGTCTTATTTTGTAAAAACGATTGTAATCTGTTCTACGATAGTAACAAATTTCATTTCAAGTTTTAATGAAAGTTAAATGTATAGTTTCCTCTGTAAGTTGACCTTTTGTTCAGGTTGCCTTAAATTACGTACTGCGAATGCATTTCAAAAATGAAAGTTCTTCTAAATAAGGCTTTATAATAAAAAATATTGAACAATAGTTATAGTATCCAAACTAAATTTTCATACATTACGATTTAAAAAAGGCGTGATATCATAAACAAAATTGAATACATTTCTTTTTCCAACATTTAAATATCCTTTGTGCATTATAGGGAAATAACCTTTTTTGCACTTTCCTGTCTTGAATAGAATTATTTCCACTTGATTAAAACAAATGCATTTAAAACTGGCTTTGGATAGCCATACAAAACTTCAAAAATCTTCGGTCCTATGATAGAAAAATAAATGAGTTAAAAATTTGCATCGCGATATGTTTATACAGAATCAAGTTAAAATTTATAATATTTGTAACTGTTAAAATCCTTGATTAAGGTAATTATTTATTTTAACTAATTTAATATGCATATATGTATATTACTTGTATATTAAGAATATAAACCCTTATAAAACTCTAAATAAATGTCTTAAACTGGAACACCTGAATTTTAAAATGATCCATCAAATTGGATAGAAACAAGATAATTTATAGAGTAAATAATACGTCATGTGGATTTTCATATTTATGTCAATGAAATATTTGAGTTTTCCAAAAAACAATAATTCATAGGTAACAATTTGTTTTAATTTTACCCTCATATATAATAGCAATTATCAAAATTCGCTGAGTAAACAGGACGATTGTAAAAACCATTATTAGAGGCATTTCTTTGAACCTTAATGTGGAATTAATGAAGATATTTTTTTACATTTAAAAGGATTTTTGAATTAATTATCAGGTCTGATTACGTTTTCCTCTTTTAATTTAACCATCAATATTATTGAAAACATATACATAACGACAATCAATCCAATTACTCCAATATGAAATTAAGGATATTTTGAGGAAAGAGTATGCAGGTTTGCTGCTTTGAGGAACACTAAAAGTTATCCTTATCGTCCATAACATTAGCATTGGAGCCCCTAAATACAATGTACTGTGTTTAGATTGTTGAATATATCGGTAACTGTTGGAGATAGAGCAAAACTTGAAGGAACTAAACTGTGAAGTTTTTGAGCTGATTCTAATGGTGAAAGATAAAATTTGAAAGTTTTGAAAACTACATGGGAAAAACGCAAAAAACCCATTTTTGTGGTACAAACCCCCACCAAACTACCTGTTTCAATTGATCAATATATCTGGATTACGAAATCATCCGAAAAAAATGTAGGAAGACACGTTTCTACAAGATTTTGTCTCGATTGGACCATTTTTACGAGAGTTATCGTGTTCACAGACACAAACACACACACACACACACACACACACACACACACACACACACAAATATATATATATATATATTTTTTTTTTTTAACGACTATTGTTTTTGGCCTTTGGGGACCTGTAGAAGAAAAAAATAACATGGTCCCGGGCTTAAATCTTGCCATGAAACCTAGGGTACTAGCTTCTTCCCTATGGGTAATTCGCTAAAAAAGATAGTTACATTCTGCAGAATGTAATGAAATTACCAAAAAGACTGCTCATTTTCTCATTCTTCAGAGCTGTGCATTACTTAATTTAACCTATAAGTGAACATTCTGAACTGCACTTGGTCAACTTTGAACCATCACACGTCAAGCCCGATCGTATTTGAATTTTTTTATTTTGTTCTTTAAATATGACAAATACATATCGATGGCTAGATAAACATTGTATATGGATTTAATATAGAATATCTCTTCATAAGTGATATTTTCTTGCAATATAATAAATATCTTTAATCTTCTTTTACACTTTCAGGTGTTTTGGATAGAGGTGGAATTGTAAGTATAAACATATTGTTTGGTTACCATAGTTGAAAACTGATCTAATTTTTATTAACAGATAAAAAACCTTTTCCTCAAACATAATGTTACCTTTATTAAATCAATTAAGTAAATGCGTCTTTATTTTCAGGTAAAATAGACTTTTTATGTACATTTATCAGGTAAAAGATAACATTAATAAAACGATATTGAATTCGTTAATTAGGGAAAGACTATTTTGGTAAGCTATAGAATTAATTAAACTTTACAATATATTTTGAACTTCTTCTAAAGAAAACTTTTTTTCCAGGGTGGACATGGAGGAGAGGAGACTCAATAAGAGTAAAATCTCAAAAATCTATTCTACGAGTATCTCGCTCCTTAGAAAATGCTTATCAATATTATCTCTCACAATAATTGTTTTATTAGCAAATTAGTATGTTTTATTAAAAAAAAATTTAGTAGATTTTTTATCGTGAAACTGTCTTTGTTTAGATCAAAGGCCTTGTTATTATCCTATAGTAATATAAGTTTTTAGCAAGGTGCAAATTTTTACCAGTTATTATTTCGATATTAGTTTTTATTTCTTTTTAGGGGTTTGCTATATTTCGTATATATATGCTTGCGTATACAATAAGGCAATAAAAGAAATAAATTTTCTGTATCTCGCTCCTTAGAAAATGCTTATCAATATTATCTCACTCAATAATTGTTTTATTAGCAAAAATTACTTCTATAGCAAAAGAAATTAATACACACACCCCAAATGTAGTTCACTGTTGAAAAAAAACTATATTAAAATCAACCTATAAATTTAGTAGATTTATTTATCTTGGCATATTTTAAAGAAACTGTCACACAAATTAGGATCAATAAAATAATTTCTTGTTTTACCAAGTGCTATATCACAAATGTTATTATTTCCTAATTATTATAATTTTAATATTATAGATTAAAATATATTATAATAAGTTTTTATAATACAAGGTGCATATAAAACAAATTAATTTACCTTCAGATATTTCCGGTATATCTTTTTCTTGGTAGTGCTATTGCAACTGATTGCAACTATTGAGGCAATAACAGGATATTAACTAAACTAGTGACTGTACCAGCTGTAGCTTAGCTGCCTCTGGCCGAAAATTTCCGTATGTTTATAGAACTCGCAGCCACCCAATACCCAAATGAGAAGCATGAGAAATTTTATAATGAAATCGGCTGGTCATTATTAGAATCACCTTTTGTATTTAGATTGTTCAAGTCAACGATGCAGAGTTTCTTTATATTCTTCTCAGAACTTTGTTCAAATCCTAAAAATGTAAAATCATAATTACTTGCTTTTTACGTGAGAGAATTATTTGAATAGCTATTGTAGGCTTAGTTTTATTTCTAAATAAAGTTTATTGCGGCAAAAAATGAAAAAGATATTCTTGAAATAACTACAATATTTATAAAAATGTTACTGTTTATTTTCAAACAAAAAGGGTTTAACAAGTGTTACACGTGACGTGCTAGCCCCACCTAAATTGTTCCTTTATGAATGCCTAGCTGGCAGGTATTTATCATGAGACAAAGGCCGTGTGTCACAGTGTAGAAAACATACTGCGTCCGTCGCTGATGTAGTTCTGCCTTAGTATTCAAGACAATGTCTTTTATTTATGTACGAGACTAATGATATGAAAATATCTTTATTTGCGTCCTGTAAACCGACTCCTAATGGACTCAGTTGTATCTGAAAAAACATTTATATATTTTTTCATTTTGTAGTTTTAATACAGAATTACCTAAGTTTACTGTAAAAGTAATGTAAAACAGATTTAAATAATTTTATATAATGCTATCAATTTTTCGGTTCTACAACGGTGATTTTTAGTTATCTTTATATATTTTTTAAAATTATAAATAGATAAAATAATTATAATGGAAATTTGATCTATTAAAGTGATATAACAGAAACGATAATCCGTCAATGTATGTTTTTTTCAATTATAACTGATTTAAAACCAATTTTAAACTATACTATATTTAAGTGCCATCTTAACCCACATATACAGGGTGTGCATGAAAAACGTTTCAGGATTTCGGTGAGTGATTGGGTACATTAAAAGCTAGAAAAAAGTTCCAATGGAGGTATGGCCTGAAACGCTTATTTTCTCAGATATCCGCCATTTTGTATTTTTCACTAAATATTTTTTCATTCAAATTTTTTTTAAGATTATTTTGAAATTCGGTATGTGATTTACACAAGTAGATTAGTATTATTAAAAAATGACTAGAATGATCCTAGCTCAAAATCCAAAATGGCGGCCATTTTAAATTTTACCGTTAAGAAAGTATTCAAGTTTTAAAATTTGAAATGGACGTTATTTTGGCTTTTGAGCTTGGATCATGCTAGTTATTTTATAATAATAATAGATTACTAGTTTAAAACACTTACCAAATTTGAAAATAATCCGTTAAAAAATGTTAGAAATAAAGCATATTTTGTGGAAAATATAAAATGGCGGATATCTGAGAAAAAGAGCGTGTTAGGCAATATCTCTATTTGAACTTTTTCTTCCTTTTAATATACCTAATCACTCACCGAAGTCCTGAAACGTTTTTAATGGACACCCTGTATACTAATGATAAACTGATAAAAATTTTAAAATTTAAAATAATACGAATAAATTTAGCTCAGAATTTACTATTTTTATGTTTATTATTTTGGGGTACGTAATAATAGGTATCTTATTTCTTTACATTGAGAAAAACAGCCTTTACAAAGGATGGGACTGCCAACGGCGACAAAATAAATGCATATTTTTATGTCACAACCACTCAACCACATGTTTTTAGACGCAACAGAAATCATGGATATGCCCAAAAATATATTTTTTTAATCTAATACCCTTAAAATGTCTATAATATTCCTAACAGTTTTAAGTATGCTATTCTACGTCAGTTATAGTAATTAAAATGTTCCTATTGTTTATAGATTTCAAAATAAGCATACAGCATACGTAATTACTTGTCTTAAATGTTTTAAATATAAACCGGCAAATTAGTAATTGGGAGTGAGTATGTGACGAAATACAGTTGGAAGTTTTATCATAATATATTTTTCAATACAGCAAACAAGAAAAGACTATTTACAGAAGACACATACCAAGAAAGTAAATATGGTGAACATCTTATCAACCATAGTCGTCAATAAAATTTAATTGTACAATTCGTTTGACAATTCATTTGTATGTAGTATATAATATATGTAATATGACTGAGATGGTGGCGTCATCTTGTAAGCCAGCTACTTGGAGGTCACGAATTGTGGATAGTTGTGAGAGATGGTCGGTGGATGTAGTGTTCTCTTGTGTGGATTAACGTCCATACTGTTGAATACTACGTTAAATCGTAAAGACTATCCTCATAATTAGACTAATTCGTAATTCAGAGGCTGTGGTCAGGTTCCACATTAAACTGTAGGTCCCTTAGTTGACATCGGCTTTTGGCTAATAATTAACAGTCCTGTCTAAGGAACATGTCAGCCTTAGTCAGTAACAAGACTACAAGATCGCGCCACAACCACCCAACACTCATCTTCATTCATACTTGGCTTAAAATACCTAAATTGTAGTATGGTTGGCATTTAAATGATCTAATCTAATCTATACTTAACTTTTTACAGAAAATGAGAAGTTTTTAAGAAACCTATTTATACTACAACTATATCGAAACATACATACCTATTGTATTATGATTTACTCATATAAACACGCTTAACCAACCTCACAATCCCTACATATGAAAATGTAAGCCAAGTGGAAACCTTCTGTTGTTGCGAACAAAGCAGAACAATATGTCACTGAGTCACAACAACGTGTTGCCTCAGACAGTTGATGTAGTTTATGAAACGTATTACTAAATATACAGCTCTTCAACTTTAAGAACAGTAATTAAATACCTTTTAATTGTCACATCCATTCTTATTAATTACGTTTTATTTAGACTGTATAACATGTTAATACACGTTCTACTTTTTATTTCATATGCGTTTAGTGTTATGTGCTAAGTTTATTGATATACTATTAGTGTTAGTAACAGTTTTTAAGCTACATAGTGTCGAATACTCTAAAATGTAAATTTTATATGTTCTCCCTTTAGTTTACCCACAATATTGGTCTCATCAAGTTTAATTTAACCTAAATAGTTAATTTAATAATTAATAAAAGTAATTACAATCCTGTAAACCATCAACTGTTTACTATGACAATTCAAAATGTTGATGAGTATTATTTCATTACATATTTTCATAAAAAATGCACTGATGGTTTATATGTTAAGATTCATATCATTGTGTTGATATTAACATTAAACCCAAGAAATTTGAGTGCACGTTATATTTTTTAAATAGTTTCCCTGTATCCACACGCATGCCTTGGATCATTGGTTTAAATCAATACAATTTTCAAAATACGCTATAAAATAATTGCAGTACGCTATACATATAAATAGCATTTACTATTTATATATACATATCTGATGATAAAAAAATCACGTATTATAAAACCATTGTGTAAGATACACTGTAATTGTATTACTATTTTGATATCTAATAAATGCAATATTACACTGCCGTTTCTTGGAATGTCCAATATTGTATATTGTTTTTATATTGCAAACTGGTTTAATAAGCCATTCTGATATGTTCTTCTATGCAATAGAAGAAAACAGTCCCATCAGGATTTGACCAAACAAAGGCTTTTCCAAACATGTCAACAACGTAAGAATTTATTTTCATGCTCATCAGTAATTTATAATATATATACAGAATGTCCCATATGTAAAATTCAAAACTCTATCAAATAATTTTATGGGTAAAAAAAGTATTTCAATGGGTTTTTTAGACGCTCCGTTTACCAGATATTCGCCATTTTGTATTTTTTACAAAATAATTTATATCTCAAAAATGGTTTGACCAATTGGGTTCATATTTGGTATGGTTCCTACTATGGTCAAAACCTAATAATTAATAAAAATAACCAGCTTAGTTAGATAATAAATTTCAAAATGGCGCCATTTAAAATTTTTGATTAAATTACTATAAAACTGTAACTTTCATAAAAAGATAATAAGAATGATTTATTGTGGCCCTTTCATTACAAATCAAATGGTGTAACTGTCAAAACAGTCGGACGACGGATATCATCATTGAATTGATCAATATCCTGAAAAACAAAGAATTTATTTTAATCAAAGCATCAAAATTAAAAAATGGCAAAAAAATTATTAGATTTTCATTTGCTGCAAATAGCCTGGTCAGCTGATTAGCTTATAAATAAATCAACTTATTGTTCCATTGTTACATTACTGTTAGTCTTTTTTTGTTTACTTCAAATATCTTCATGAATGTGATCTGGTAAGATTGCAATTATCATTATTAAGTTTGTTCATATGTTTTATCTGGTAAGAAATACCTAATTGTAGTTAATCTAATCATGAGCTAACTGATATTAATTTCATTTATGGCTTAGCTAATGGGAATCCGCGTGAGAAATATCACCTTTACGCTTTAAGGTTTCCCAACCGACGTCTTCTAACCGATGTATTCTTGTAGGAAAGTCTTTGTAAACGATCAGAGAAATTTAAGGGAACATTAAACACTGAAACCCACTGTGCAGACTGAACGGGCTGCTTCTGCAAATACATTAATTAACCAAGAAAGAGCTTTGACATCTGTGGAAGAAGACCCAAGTACGAGTGTGAGAAAAATTTTGCTTGAACATGGTATTCCAAAAAGTTCCGTTTAAAGGATTATACATAATCAACAGTTGCATCTTTACTAAATAAAACGAGTGCAATGCCTAACCGATAGGGGCTTTCCTCTCGTAAAAATTTTTGTCTATGGTTTTTAAAAGAGATCACAATTCCTTTGTTTCTCTCCAACATTTTATTTACTGACGAGGCTGGGTTCTCCAGAGAAGGCATTTTCAATTTCCACAACAATCACTTCTGGGCCGATGAAACCCCTTATGAGATATTACAAGGAAATATACAAAGAGGTGCATAAAGAAGGCATTAAATGCGCTTTTACCTCAATGTTTGGATAAACATTGTAAGGGGTAACCTCCTAGGGCCATTGTTTTTACCCAACATACTTAATTTTTACGTCTTACCTAAATCTTTTAACCAACGATCTTTCCGAACTGATTTGCCCTTAGTTTAAGAAATAAAATGTAGTTTATACAAGATGGTGCCCAACCAAACTTTTCATTATATGTAAAGCAATATTTAAATCAGGTGTTTGTTAACAAATTGTTAGGGCGTGGGGAGCCTATCCCATGGCCTGACAGTTCTCTTGAACTTAATTCCCTATTTTTTTGCATGGGTCTATTTAAAACCTTTGGTTTACCATACCCCTGTAGAAAATATAGAGATTTTAAGAGAAATAATTATAGTACGCTGTGAAAACGTGAGAAAAACACCTGGGGTATATGGAAGAATGAGGGAGTCTATGAGAAAGAGGTTTAATTGTGTCTTATAAATAAATGGGGGTCACATTTGTAAAATTGTAAACTTTTAACAAGCATTAGTTTAGCTTAAATTCTGCTTTTATTTTGTATTCAATTTGTTCTCTGATTTATTAATGTGCTAGTAACTCTTAAATTTATTTTAGTGTACCTCGGTTGAAATTCGTCTGATATTTTGTATTGATAAATCGGAGATAAAACTTTCTTAAATAATTTTTCTTAGTAATGTTTTTGTTTTGACCACATATCTGCCATCTCCATTTAATATTTTATGACCAGCTATGGGACAATAAATAATTGGTCAAGTTGGATTTTATTTTTTAAAATAGGTCTCTTCTCCCCTAATAATGACTATTAATTCCATATTTTTCAAGCTACTGATCGATGCCGTGGTATTCGTCCCATTGTTTTGAAAGTTACAACATTCAATTGGTAATGAAACGGACTCACAAAAGCATTCTTTATGTTTTTAATGAAAGGTAGTTTTCGATTAATTTGTATTTTAAATGGCCGCCATTTGTAAATGCATTACTAAACTAACCTCGTTTCTTTTTATTAGTATTAATTTACCAAAGTAAGAACCATACCAAGTATGAACCCAATCGGTCAAATTCGCCTTTAGGTATAAATCATTTTGTATAAAAATACAAAATGGCGGGTATCTGATAAATTAAGCTTTATTTAAAAAAATATCAATCTAGATTTTATTTTTATTTTGACCTATAAAAGCATTTAACAGACTTTGGAACTTGATATATCGGACACCTTGTACATAACTGAAGGTTCTAATTTAATTGAATTATCTTTAAAAATTTATACATGGATATACAATTGGCTATCACTCTGTGAAGTAATTAATAACCTATTTTACTTAAAATAATGTTTAACTGTGTAGCAAAATGAAGGCTACGCACCGAGAAGATCTTGTATTGTACGTTTGTTATACGATTTAAATAAAGGGTTTTGCTGCGAAGTTGAAGATGATATGAAGGTTTATAAGAATGTTGATATGAGATATGATTCTCCTCGGACATTCACAGCCTAAGAGTTCTCCTTATTAAAAACATGGCTCCTATAAAATCATATCTACATGAGCATTGTTTTCAAAATTACAATGACAAATACGATCAAAAACAGGATTACTTTAAATCCCTGCAACGGTCGTATCCCTTACGGTGTCAATTTTATTATTAAACAAATTTTATTATATGAAAAAACTCTTTATTTGTATGAATCATAATTTTACATAAAACAAATCACAAATTATTACAATGACTTAGGTACCATCGTAAAAAATATACAGTAAATTAATTACATAATAATAAGAACTACAAACGTACAAATTACAAAAACCTGCAAAAGGCAGTTTTTATAGGCACAAAGCCCATTTAAAAGGGCACCCTAATGCTAATCCCCCCTCTCCTGAACACATGGTATTTAATGATTAATCAACAGTCAAATTTAAAGTTAATAAAATTACTATGGAAAATAATTTAGAAGATTTAACGGCAATACAATCATAATTTATTTTCTATTAGTAGTATTTAAAATGAAGGAAATTATTATTTTTAATAAAATGTAAAGATGTAAAAAATAATTTTGAATTATTAACAGAAGCTATAATATTAATTGATACTAAAACACAGTAAATATATAATTCTAAACTATGCTCTGTGACACAATTTCAAAGTATTTGCTTCTAAATTTATTTACTCTAGATAATTTAGGATTGTTACCATATAATTGTCCATTGTTATGTTATTATAGAATGCCAATTGAATTTTCTTAGCTTTAGCACTTGGTTTTTCAGCATGTATTTATTACTTTTGTTTGTATATATTATTCTTGGATGTTTAATTATACATAGCTAGTCTATTTATCTGTGCATTGCATGTAAATATGGCGAATGCCGTTGACAATAAATAAATGTTATTTACCCGTTCAGTTTTGCCAGAGGGTAGACCGACACCATAGTCCATAGTTCATTTGTACAACGTGTGGGAGAGATCCCTCTCCCATAAGTTATGATATTTATTTAACGATCGTTTATTTTTAAACATTATCCGTTTAACTCACAAGAGGGCGTATGGAAAAATCCAACACCTTTCATGTTTTTATCTTCTCTTGTGAGATTTGTAACCCGTTTGTTATGAAATTAGTTAACTCAATTCTCGTTAATTTTTTTTACGTTTAAGAACGAACTGTTTGTAAAACCCTGTTTAACGAAATCTATATGCTATATCTAAAACATTTAAACTAAATAGCTTTACTCAAAAATGCTTTGGTTTTTACATGAAAAGTTGTTATATACATATATTATATTTTATTGTTAAAAGTATAAAAGTAATAAAAACAATCAAGTCTATAATGGCTATGACATTTTAGTTTTAGACGGCTTTGTCATTGCAGCTGGTACATATAAATCATGTTAAATCTTTTCATTATCATAATGTGCTTTTAGCAAAAATGCATTTTGCTAATTGATAATTTATACGTCTATGTGTTTTTCGTCCATAGAATCATCTCGATTCTTGATTATTTTTAGATATAACACTATCCTAAACAAATCTATATACTTTTTAAACACAAACAAAAAACGCGTGTACAAGAAACTACAAACACAAGAGATCGTGCCACGAAAAAACTTACAATAGAGCGTTACCTGGTCGATTATTAGATTCTTTATAACCGGCCGTGTGTCCTCTTTGTTGGACCCAACACCAGACCCCCCGAAAGGGTTAATAATCCTCCTAGTATGTGGAAAGGTTGACAAATATAATCTTTGACACATCCTTAACCCCTTAAATATGGGTTTCATTTACGTTGGCTTAAAGCTTGCCGGAATATTAAAAAACTAAAATGAAAAATCAAATAATTTGTCTTAAATTTTCTAATTAATACATACTGTATACTGATTTCTAAAGTAGCCAACAAAACAATGAATTTTATATAATTTTTTCCATGGATATGTCTTAGCTCTGGGGAGGGGTGGCAATTTGTTCGACTAACATTAGAAACAGTGACGTCATTTTGGTTAGTGACTTCATATGGTAAGCGACGTCTTGAGTTGGTTAAAAGAACAGCTGTTTAGATGATCTGAAGATGATGATGATTTTCAGATGTTTAAATGATAAACTGTTAGATATGTCTGAAGGGAATGTTCCCTTTAGACATATCCATGATCTAGCCTATCTCCCACAGGGAAGTAAATAAAAACCTTTTTAGTGTATCTAAATATATAAAACAAAGTCGTGTTAGTTACACGCATTATAACTTGAGAACGGCTGGACCGATTTTAATGACCTTTGACTTTTTGGATTCGTCTCTGCTCCGGTCATGCTTTAAGCATATTCAGTTTCCTTAAATTCAATTAGTTTCCATTTTAAAGCGTTTTAAATTTCTAATGTTAACCTTATGGGGAATAAGTTTGTTTACAAATTATCTAAAATGAAAACATTTAATTTCTTAAAACAGCTGTTGGTTTACTCTCCGTTAGCAATATGCTTTACTATCCAATGTCATCTGAATCATTCATTAATGTAAAACTATGAAGTAAATATGTGCTGTACAAAATGAACAGCATTATTCGCCACGTTTTTTGGGAATTATGTACTGTATTTATATTTCTTTATTTTCTGTACGATTAAAAGTCACGTGTTTAATGTTTGTCAAATAAAAAAAAACTACAATGTTCTACTAGCTGTTGTATATTTAAAGCTTTCACAACGAAGCCGCAATGCTAATTAATTGACTTCAGGACATGGCCAATCTTAAAGTTGACATGTATTTACTGTTAGGCGTTACGAAGTTCGTTGGGTCAGCTAGTTTTTATTTAAAAAAAGACTTGGTTTAAATGAAGTAAAAAAGTTGTATTAGAAAAAATTAAAAGCTCAAGTCATGAAAAGTTAAAGATTTATTATTTTATACATGTCATTTTGGCCCTCAAATATATTGAATTAAATATTTAATATAACTAACAATAGATTAAACAGACTAAGTTTTGAACCCCTAATCCTTAATTGGGTGAATATAAATAATTAAGTAAAATAAAAAATCCAAAAGTAATTTTTAAAAGTATTTTCCCTTTAACATAACTTCTTACTGTAGAAACTAGACGTCTGCAAAGATGTATTTAATACCCCGAGGAGCTTAGTCCCACCGTTGGTACATATGTTTTGCTAAAACTCACTTTGAGTTAAATACGCTTCTGTTTAAAAATGAAATATCAAAGTGTATATCCAAACAGAGCTTAAAAACATACTGTGTTTATTTAAACTCCTCTTATAGATTTTTTTGATTAATTTTTGAAAATTAGAGTTAAATTTCTTTGTTTTATACAAAAGGTGGCATGGGGTGGAAAAAAATTATTTTATCACCTGAGCTACCAATATTTTAGTAGTAATAATAATAAATCCTTAACCGATATGCTATTATTTTACCTTAACACATATTTACTTAATATAACTTACTGGGAACCCCTGAGAATATAATGATCCAGGTACCGTTTTAAATTAGGTAATAAATAATTTATATAAAGTTTATTGGTAAGTAGAAACAAGGGGTTTTTACTATTACTCATAAACACCTTATACCGCATACAATAACATGTTTGTATACAATATTCTTGGATGTTATGTTCAAAAATGGATCTGTAGGTTGATCTGTAGCTTAAAAGGTTTGTTATTGGGTTACCGATATTACATTTGTTAAAGTATGTGTGTCTTTAGCCGGTATGAATCTTAAGTCGATATAAACTTACTATAAACCCCTTAAAATATAGCTAAATGTCAATTTATTATTTTAATTTGGGCTATCAATCACTTATCTAAACACAGGTCAATGTTAAGTACGAACAAGGTTTTTAGCTATTACCTATAAAAAACATTAAACACTGCCCACAACAACATTGTAACCTTATATATTTTAATAAGTATGTGAAGGTTTTGTTTTATTTATGAATATAATATATGTGTACGGTAATATTCTCCTCCTTAAAAATATGGCATATTTGATTGAAACTGTGAGCCATCGTTTTTACTGTGGGTATGTTTACTATAATAGTTGCTTCTTTTAGTATTAGCAGTACATATATTTTACCCGATGTGATTTACTTAAAAAACTATATTTTATTTCTTTTTGGGGTTACAGAGAGCATACATTGTATTTTACCATACATAAGTGCTTTCATTTCCTTAAAACATAGAAAGAAATGTTAGACAGATTAATAGATAACACAAATCAACAGTGTTAATACAGAACATGAAATCAGTATATTTTTTCTAAGCAATGCATTAATAATAAAATAAATTTTCTTCAATAAAAAAATTAAAAGTAAAAATAAAAATAAATAATAAAATTTTTGTTCAAGTTTCTTATTTCAAGAACAATAATAATATATATCAAAGTTCAAACAAGTTACATTGATTTTTGAACCCAGTGGTTTAGAGTAGTTTCTAAAACGCACGTGATCAAATCAGATTATAAAAATTTCAACCACGCTAATAGTTTTGATTTTATTCATGGAAATACATTATACAGTTGAAAAAATACGCATAACATGCGTAAACAACGTGTTGGTATACTATAGATCACAATGACTTTGTTATTCAGTTCTGTACTTTTATAATTAGACAAATGAATGCTAGGTAGGTTAAAAGTAACTAGGTACTATAAATCCTTCATACAAGATGATTGGAAGTTGCTGTGTCAAAGGTTTTAAAGATAAACTATGCAATAAGTCGGGTCATACCCATTTTTATAAAACTTAGACATATCAAAGTTAAAATATTTCCTGAAACGGACAGAATTCCAATCTTTTGAATTATGTTTTCAATTGCTTTAGAGGTTTTGACTTTTGTAACTGCAAAAACTCAACCAATATCTGTATCTCCTTCTGCCCACGCTGCCACAGCCTTCAGCACATTGGAAACGTTCGGTCCAGTTTTTTCAAAAGCGGGACGATGTTTTATTTTTCAAAATAACTGTGACTATTAGGCTTTATTTTCGTTATACTGTAAGATAACTAACTTAGTATTGAAGCATCTGAAGGTGTGACTACTATACTTGGTGTCATGGAGAACATGATATGGACTAATGAGTATTGCTGCAGTCGTTCTACACCAGTTTGGGGTGAGATCGCAGGTTTTCAACACCTAATTGATGTCACTTACCATCCAGGAAACACGGTTATGTTGAATGACAAAACCACTGAAATTGAACACGGTTTCATTGCTCCACAAGATAGTTTAATATAATTTCCAATTTACTTTCCGAACTGGAATTAATCCTCCTTGTTCCATTTTTTCATTCCAAATTGTTGTAACTATAACACAATATGAGGTTTTCATAACCGTGTTCTAATATGTGGTTACCTTTTACACACCTTCGTAACTACTCTATCATTTCCTCAAATATTTTACTGGTTTTCAGCACATTCCTTAGTGTTAAAAGTATTATCATTGCAATCCCTAAAGCAATTAATTCTGAGTAAATTTGGGGTCGTATATTAGGGTTCACTTTCATAAGTTGTTTTATTTACTTTTACTTTTTATGAAGCAAACCGTTTTAAAACTCATATAATTAAATGTTAGTTTCATCTTACCTGGTAATTCCTCTTAGACACCTGCTATAACCTTAGACTAGTCATATTTTTTGTTTTATTACTGTGGTTGAAAATTTTATAGGTCATATTTCTGTCGATTTCTATAAAGGTTAAAAATAGGTCTTTATGATTTGTGGAGCAACATGAAACATACTACGTTTAAGGATAGATAGTTTTATAACAGGATCAATTCAGGTATCAAAAGACTGACGTACGTCAAAGTGTCAACCCACCACAAGAGGTAATGTTATATTGTTAAATAAATTACTACTGTTCTCTCTGTTTTAGGAGGCGCTTTCCTATAAAACGAAAACATTTTCCATGTAATATGAAAATAATTTAAAAAATTCTTTCTCAATACCTTATTTTTTACTTTTATGCTGTAAAACTAATCACTCAGTTACTGTAATCTATTATGAATGATGCATCCAAAGAAGTATTTCATAGATGTATACACATAATACATTCAATAATAAATAGGACTTATAAATATCGTGCCATCTAGATACAAATATACTAAAACTGTTTCTTTAAGAAATTTAGAGAGGATTAAGGCTTTAGGACATATAAAAGGATTATATAAAACTAAAATTTATAGAGAATATTTGTAATCAAAGTGTTTTAATAATTAAACAATTCAACTACTAAAACTTTATTTAATTTAACTTGATAGGTGATAATTTTATATATTTTATACTTACTCTATCTATTCATTTTTTGTATCCTTTCTGTACGCTTTGAATTTCTTTTTTATTATTTTTGTGACTTTTTCTGCTGCTCCTGTAATATTTTTGTGTAAAGTAGTACAGCTTCACATTCACATGTGAATTATGTTCTTTATAGAAGCGTTTAAAATAAATAATTACCATCCATTAATACCAAAGTTTAAAATCAGTTATGATTCAAAATACTTTTGTTTAGGTTGAGATTTTCAACAAAATTATTTTAACTTCTAGAATATTGTTTAAATAATAACAATATTTAAGTATGGAGCTGGTAAAGAGATAAGCTCAATTTAAGACTTTGAATCTAGTGAATCTTTAAAACATCTACCTTAATACCTTTAATACATTTCTTTCATCTACGGTCTAAGAATTATAGTTTTAGCTTTCATAATTCGCGAGGAATATTGAGAATTAATAGATAATATCTATAAACTATAAAGTGATATAGCTACACAAAAAGGGGAGAAACAGTGCTCCTATAGCACGTCAGCCATATTGCTTTTTGCGCACCTCAGTATATAGCTCATATATAGCTAACAATAAAAACAAGTTACATATATTATTTGTGTTCTAGAAACTATTTACTTGATTCATCGTACTTGTTAAAATTAAAAGTTTATTAGGGACTGATCATAGACTGATTAGATTAGACTTAGATTGATTTGATTTGATTGATTAGACTGATCATACATAACATTGTTTAAATCATATTTTAACCTTTCCTTGAATATATCTCCATGAATAAATAGACCGTAAAAAAAATCTGTCATCTGATCTATAAAATCTGACTAAGGTGAGCTATGAAGCATTTTATTGTTAACACTTACGCCAAGGTTATAATGGATAATAACATAGATGTATCCTTATTTATTACAATGATAGTTTTTTTTCCAAAAATAAGAATTGTAAGCTATATAATAACTGTTTATAACAGTTTATGTAGTACGAGTGTGTATAGTCGTTACCAAGTAAGACCATCTACCATTAACAGCTAAGCGGCAATTGCAGCTGGGTTCAGATTATGGTCACCATTCTTATAAGTTTCCTAAGAATATTCTCAGACCAAGAGATAGAGAGTATAAACCATTAATATAATGTTA
The DNA here is from genome assembly GCA_023375725.1 of Nephotettix cincticeps. Classification (NCBI taxonomy): domain Eukaryota; kingdom Metazoa; phylum Arthropoda; class Insecta; order Hemiptera; family Cicadellidae; genus Nephotettix; species Nephotettix cincticeps. The sequence continues at coordinate 23,205,438 of CM041786.1, read as the reverse complement.
CATGTGAATTTTATCAGCCAAACATGATTCATCTTTCTCAAGAACATTTTTCTTCTCAAAACACAAGAGAGAAGATTTATTCTCTATTTAGGGTAGTTCAATTATAAATAATGATTTATTAAGTTGCCATTTCCTGTGAACACGGTCAGTAATTTCTTCAAACTCTATATTAAAAACACGATTTTTAATAAATTAGATTATATCACAACGGAGTATATTTAATTTGTTTAAATATAATATAATGATTAAAGCGGTGGTTCTACTGGAGTCTATAATCTATGATATTAAAATGTAAAAGGGAATGTAAATCGATACACCCAAGTAATATGTTATAAAAGAGATACGTACAATTTTACTGTTTCCAAAAACCACCACGAGTTAAGATTAATTTCTAGCTATGATTACAACTAATGTTTTTAATTTAAAACTAAATCGTTATTTTTAAAGAGTGTTTATGTAAAGTCAATTGATTAAGAGTGTACTGTTAGGTCTAACTTTTTTAAGGATCACCAAAATATGTTTTGGTACTAAATGTAGTTACATTAAATAATTGAAAATTCTATAACATTTTAAATTCCTATAAAACACCTTGCTAGCTTATTTATTAGGGTTGTATTTCATTTCGCAATTCATTTCACTTTGCATGCGAAAGCAAGCGATTAAGCATGACGGAAGACGGCGGGTCGGGTCGTACATCTTCGTCATTCAACGCCAGGGAGCGTTTACCTGAAAGCTGAGGAGTTAACAGAAACCACCCGCGATGTGATATATCGCGTCGAACCAGCTGGAGAAAATAATAAATGACCTGCACACGCTAAGCTTTCAAAATATCCTATGTCAATCGGTTGGTATTACTAAGTGTTTAAGATATAAATATAGTATCAGTAGGCCTGCATTAATAACATTACCAGTTCTCAATACTTTATACTTTATACTTTTAACTGAAATGGCGACTTACCCAGGTAGGTATTTTAAGCCAAGTATGAATGAGGAATGAATGTAGGATGATTGTGGCGCCATCTTGTAGTCTTGTTACTGACTAAGGCTGACATATTCCTTAGACAGGACTGTTAATTAATAGCCCAGCAGCCAATGGCAAATAATGGACATACAGTTTAACGTGGAATCCGAATTACGAATTGGTCTAATTATGAGAATGGTCTTTGTGGATTAACGTAGTATTCAATAGTGTGGACGTTAATCCACACAAGAGAACACTACATCCACCGACCATCGCTCACAACTATCCACAATTCGTGATCAATAAAGTGATCTAATAAAGAACGTGTTTTAGATTGACAGTACATTTAATTTTGTTACGATAATAAAAATAATAGGATTATTTACCATAAAGAAAGATAATGGCAATAAGAATGTTATTGCTTGGTCAATTTATGAATTGATACCAACAACTTAATGCATTCTCGTGTAGAGAATTATAAAAATACCAAACTTTAAATGAAAGAAAACAATGGAATGTTGCGTTTCTTTATTGTTTTTACATGACTATGGTAAACGAAAATATGTTCAAAGAGTCGTACGTACCACGTTCACCAATATTATTTCCACCGAACTTCAATACGTATTGATTAAAAATGCCTTTTCACTAGACATTTTAAATTTATGATGTATTAATTTTACTATGTATGTCAGGAAATTTCTACTTCACTGTTAATTGTGTTGAATTAATTATGTTGAATTATTATATTAAAATAAACGATAACGTAATAGTTATAAATTCATTACTATTAAGTCACCAAGGGGACTAAAATTAAAATTAGTTTCCATTTTCAGAAATATGTCATATTAATTTCTCTTTTGCATAAAAGTAAAGCTTTCGTTTCTCCATTAGCTCATAAATCACCAGCGTGTGGCAAGCATCCGGATAACTTTTATAACTAAAGAAAACTTTCATTATTATAAAAACCCTGAACCCTCAGCCACATCAGGATCTCATCCTTTTATCGCGTAAGCTTTTAATGAATACTTTTAACCGTATTAATTTTTATATAAACCAATTTAGGAGGTAATATTAAGGGGCTTGTTAGACTTTAACCATAAAAAGTATATTACAATGGGACTGAGATACATCATAATTATTTTACTATAAATTGGTAAACTGCAAGGAAAAATAAAAATATTATTAATAAAAAAAATTATCTTGAATGCTTTCAATACTATTTTTATGAGGGACCGCAACAAATTAATACAACCAAATAAACTTTCCAATCTTTATATAATTTTAAGATTTCAAGTATAAATACATTATGAACTTCTGAATAATTCAGCTTGCTACTTGTATATGGATATTAAAAGCTCCTTTCCGGAGACTGAAGTGGCGCGGTCACTGTAAAGATCCCAGTTGAGGTGGAAGAGCGAGCACAAGGCTGGCGAAGTGCCACCGGCCATTTTAACATCCTGTTTCCGTTTATCACCCTTCCGGGGCTGTGGTCGGCTTCCGAAATGTGACGTGAAAGAAAAGTAGGCTCAAATTATTTAGGTTTGTTGAAAAGGTTGTTATTTAGGAATATGTGCAATGAAAAAATACTAAAATATAAAAGTATTGGCCAACATTGGATCACCTTACGAATGTTTAATATATTTATTGTAAAGTCAACAATTATAATTAGTTTTTTCTGTCCAAAACTCGTATATGAAAAGAAAAGGTTTGAAGTCCAGACAAATCTAATATGTGATATTTAACGGGTTTACAATTGAAACACGTTAAGTATATTTGTTATGATCCTATCTTTATGGTAAAGTTTCCTGAAACCCTAAAATTTTTAAATTTGTATCTCCGATTCTTCTAAGAAAATGGCTTGGGCAATAATTTCATCAGTTCATCAATTCTATCAATTTTTACCAACAACTTCATTCTATCTTGTATATACTTATCTAGAATAGTTTTAAGTAGTATTAATTAAAAATGAGAGTAAAAATGTTATAATAATCAACATTAACAATATTTATAGCTATGGATCACATACTGAATTATTTGTACTCTTGTGGAAATGAAAGTGAATTTTATTTATAGATAACAATCTTCAAATAATAATTAATCAGCTATCACAAGGAAGTTATTGGTTACTATTACATTTCGAATCACTAGTTTGTTTCAATTTTGTACAAAGAGCTACTTAAAATCGTACCAAAAATATAACTTACCAAATCCGACATATTTTATTCAATAAGAGAGCGTAGTTTGAGATGCAATCTAGCTTCACAACACAAACCGCTCTCTAGAGGCTTTTCTGACCCATGCATCATCACAAGTTAGTTCACTGTCGGCTAACTAATTCTGCCCACCAGTTTCTTGTGTATGCCGGCAGTAAAATTAGTTGTTTCTAGCCGAGGGCTAGCTGTGTAGAGGTAGCCGAGAATAATATTTCCGTTTACCGATAAGTTCAATATTTAAATATTATTTTATTGACTATTTTTAGTATATTATTGAACGTAAGGATATAACTATGAAGTGTGTATTTTAACTTTTAATTTTAATTTAAAAACTTAGGACTGTAAAAGCATAAGAGCATAAAAGCATAAGTCTACGTTTAATTTTTTATATGAAAACATGAAAACACTTGTCAGCATGGCAGTTCAGGAGCAACACTGCTTTTGGTAAGTCAAACATGTATGAACAAAAAAAGTGACTATTGTTTCCTGTCTGACAATGAATGGTTACATTTAAATGGTCTGTGTGGTTAACACCACTTCGGAACTATGCTGCTTTTAAATCATCACACAGGTACAAAACCAATGAATAAGGACAATTTAAAACTGATAAGGTTTATAGAAATTATATTTAATTTTAGACTTGTTTTATGAATAGAGATATGTATTTAAAACGCTAGAATGACTATTTTAGGCTTATTTATATCTTTAGTTCTAAAAAATGTCCTCAATTGGGTCTTCCTCATATAAACGTCTGTTTCTAGGGTTTGCTTTCCTCATTTTTAGAACTATTAGTTTTTGAACAGCCTATTTCATCGTTCTTAGAGGGGAAAAAACTTTATTCAAATAGTTTTCCCTAAAAAGACATTATTTGTTGGCAAAATAGTCTTCAGTAATCTTGGCTATGTGAAAACATATTATTTTTTATATTTTATATATATATTAATTCACTCTTAATTTAATTCAAAAACCAAATTATAAATAAATAAAGATGATGTGATGATAACGTCTTATATCAAGATCGTTGAGTTAATAAAATATGAAATAGCGTATATATAATTGTCTTTTCAAACACCTAATACAAAATCGAACCTAACCCTTAACTTTTTATACCTTACCTACTGTATCCATAAAAATATGAATCGTTTGTTTAAATCAATGTTACCAAGCGAAAATACAAAATATTTTGGCTAACGAATGAGAGTTTTTTAGTTTAAAATAATTAATGTCTTTTCTAAAACTAGAAAATTAACATATTTTCAGTAAAATGATTATACTAAAAAAGACTTGATACTATATTTTAAGTTGAATTTTTATCTGTAAATATATTATTTTCATATTTTCGGCCGTTTAGCTTGTGATTTATGTTCCAAGAAATGCCCGCGGCTCGACACGCTCCTGCCGCATTGTTTTCCCTCTGAAGAATAGAATTACACGTTCCTTAGATAACCAGAATTTACGAATGAAACTTCCTTATCGCAACCGCACCCTGAATAACGACTACACTTGCCAAAACAATTACTGTATGTTTCTTGCACTATTGTAGAATGTTATTGAACATAATAACGTAGGTAACATGAAGCCCTTTAAATCTTATCGACAAAAATATTTAATATACGAATGAAAACCTGTAAAGATATTAAAATGAAGTATTAAAAATATACCTTGAGTAAAACATATACTACCGGTAGTGAATAATCCGTAAAAAATATTTTAAAAATTTTAAATGTTTTGGTGTACATCAGAATAGTTGATACTTGTATCGCTCACTTTCAGTAAAAACAATCAAACTAAATCATTACTAAGTTTTCTTGATTCCTCGTTTATTGTATACTAGAAGTATGTTGGTACTAGGCTCAGTAAAAGTAGCCTAGTATCAGTAGTAGGCTGGGATTTAATAATTTTAAATTGCCACGTAAGATATTTCAGCCTTTTAATTTTTATATTGTTAAATAAACTAGTGAGACGGATTAAGAATAAAACTTTAAAACAATATTATTCAAAAATAATTGTGTCTATGAAGCTTATAGGAATACAATTTGTTTATATTTTAGTACCTATAATTTTTCCAAATATCGCTTCGAATGACGAATAATATAAAATCACCCTACTTAAGCAAAATATAAAACAAACTAAACTATACTTTATTTTAAACTCTTTAACATAAATAAACAATAAACTATTCTATGTCATAATTAGATAAGCTAATTCAATTTGAAAGAATATTTTTCAAACCTCATTTATTGATTAGTTTTCCTACTGTTGATATTTTATCAGACAACTAAAAAATAAACGAATTTTTTAAAATAAAAATATTATTTTATGAAATTACGTTTTAGTGTGACATTTGGAACGTATGGTAGGATCTATGTTTCACTTTTAAATTAAAGCTTCTCTCCTCCTACTTTTTGGAAAATAAGAATTGTAATTTACATTTTATGGAATTTGGACACGAAGTATTTTAAGCAAAACTATTTAATAGAAAATAAAACATAATGAATATTTATATAACTGACCTTAAGTAAACTGTGGAAAGCTGTAAATATACACTCTTCACTCGAACACCAGAATTATACAAGTAAATAGTGACTTCTCCACCCACCATATATAGTAGTACATGAGTTTTATAGGATACCATTAATTAATAAAGTCAGTGATTCCCCAACTTTTTTGACCCACGATCCACTACAACCTAAACATTATTTCGCGACCCACTGGTATTTAGGATACTTCCACACAACAGGTGAGTCCCCTTCAATGCTTGATAGAATTAACATTTCTTCGCATATTTTAATTGTTTCCTATAATCTCAATAAAATATATCCGACCTAGAATTTACTTAGTAATCTAAAAAATTATGGTTGGAATCACAAATACCAGTATAGAAGTGAAAAATTCTTAAACCAGAATTCATGAATACTAAAATCTTATGATTTTACCGTTAATCATAATCTGTAACGTCTGTAATCATCTTACTAAGTCATCTTTCATCATTCAGTGTCATAATCTTACAGATATATGGTACTGTTTTTCCACAACGAAAGATTCAATGTAAGGATTGAATGGGAACATTTTCAATCTCCACATAATTGTTGTATTATTATAAAATTATTATCACAAACAATTATTATTGTTGTTATATATTTAATAAAAATTTCATTAAAAGTAATCTTTTGATGATTTCATTAACTTACTGTCGTAATGTAAATAATTGTAAATACTTAAAAATGATTTGTTCCGATTGAATTGCGAAATGATGCGTCTTTAATTCAAATACCAAATTTGTTGTTATGAACATGTCCTTTAACGACAAAAGAAAACATTTTGAAAAGTTAGAATTGGCATTGTAAAGCAAGGTTTAAAGCCAACGAGGGGTGGATTGATAAGCTGGACCTCCTCCAAGTCACATACTCTCTGTCTTGACTGCACCGCAGTACAGAATCCAGGTTATTACTTTCCCGTTTTAGTATTTTAAAGAATTTTTAAAGATTTACTATTATAAAAATGTAGTCAGTCAATTTCAAGGCAAACTTGAGGTTTTCATTGAGCAACGTACTTTTAGTATAACCTACTTCAACCTTCTTCTGGATAAGACATGAGCCGCAAAACAAGTTAAAATAATTATTTTGTTTACCTGAATAAGGAGAGAAAATATTCACAAAAAATAAAATAGAGAATATCAGAATATATATAATACAAATAATAAGATCAGATAAACATAAATAGAACATTTTCATCAATGAAATTGTTACAAATGTTATAGGAGTATTTTTTTGCATTTGGGCAATAATACGACAAAAGGGTTCTGTATGATGAAAAATATTTAACCAATCTTATTTTGAGAAGAGCAGTGTTTTTTATTCATCCATACAAGCTGTAAAATATGTAGCAGAAGTACTGCGATGGTACAGAATATACAAATCAAATTTACAATATATTTATCTGTTATCACGCTGATATTCAGCTGATTCTCGTACTTTAAAAATTACAGCAATATTTTTTTCGTTTGCTGATTTTATTATTTTAGGAATGATTTACATATCATGAAATTTAAAATGATTCTATTTAACATTATTTGATCTTAGTAAAATATATTTTGATATGAACAATTTTCAATTATATAGGCTTTATGTTACAATCATTTTTAGTCTCTTTAATATCCAATTGAGAACAAAACCTAAAGTATTCACTTGCAAAAAACAAATAAAACACGAATCACTGTATAATAAACCTGAGTAAAAGTAAAACTATGAATATGTTGTAAAACAATATTTAATATGGAATTCACTAATTGAACACAATTGAATTTAGAAAAAAAACAATTTATTAAAGAAAGATAAAACAATAAAAGCTTAACTCTTCAATAAGGCTTGAGATCTTAATTGAGTTCAGTAATGAGAGTGCTGAATGACTACTTCACCCGCAATCAACTTCCCAATATAGAAAGTTTACGCCAGAGTAGGTTTTTTCCTTTTATTTAACTTATTTTATTATTCAACGTCGTTGGAATTTTTTTTATGATTTTTGACCTATTATATAAGAATATGAATATCTAGGGAGTACACTGCTCAAGGGTGGAGCGTGGGACTTTGGTGCCCAAGGTCCCGGGTTCAAAACCCGCCAATCACCAATGGCTTTTCACTAAGTGATAATGTCATAATCCACTAGCTATAGCCTCAAGTAATGTACAAAGATTTTTTGGGCGATATCCTGATTCAAAAAAGTCATAAAATGAGAAAGGGAGACAAAAAAGCTATATAAAAATATGCCCTTCAAACTGAGAAATAATATTTTTATGAAAAACATTGTTTGAGAGAGATCTAAAAATTGTTCATTAAATTAGAAAAAGATACGATATAAAAACTTTAGTATTGAGTTTTAAGATGGTTGGAATCAAGATTTCAAACTTTTTCTTACAGAAGTTTTCTCGTTGAAAGATGATCCAAGTTTGTTTGAGTTTTAATGTGGCGTATATTTATTTTTATGTTATGAATATTTTCCCATATGGTTGTATCAAACAATCCATGTTTAAAGAAAAAGCTTACGAGAGATGTTCCTATACAAATGGTCGTGCAGCTTCTTGTAAATAAATCAGAGATAATTATGTGTTAGTAGACTGTAAAAACAACTAAAACTTTTGCAAAAGAACTAAATTTTGTACTAATGTATAATTAATTGATAGTTATATTTTACGTTTTTTTTAAATTGTAAGAATAAATAGTATTAGGCAAATGATAGAATGAAAAAAATATATACAGTGAGGGTGTTTTTTATAAACACATGTTTCATACTTGTACTTTATCAGAATTATTTAAGCAAACATTACTTGACTTATTTAAATCACATGAGGGGCGAAACCTGCATAAAACGATCTTTACAGTATATGAATTTACGCCATGCGCTTTACGAGATGTTTTCCTCCTCCTCCAGCTATTTCTCATTCAACGTGATCCACGTTATACTTGGCATCCGTCTGGTCCCCTTCAACACAGGTTCTAATCCAGAGCCAGACAGTTAGTATTATAATGACATGTCCCTAGTGTGTGTATCCTATCCATCCATATTTGCGTTGTTTTACAACATCAACAACGGTTTTACAACATCAACAACGGTGGATATTTTGGAACGTCCTCCATAGCTCTTTTTTTATTATCATTTAAAATATAGGGCAATAGAAATGCCTCTAAGGCACTGGTTTATAAATAGTTAGGGTTGGACGGACACAGTTTGTGCAGCCTTCCAAATTTTGACAAACACATTTAGAAGAACAGATATTGCGTTTGTTCCCATAATTCTGAGTCTGGTGCTTATAATTAATTGGTTCTTCCAAATGGGAACTAGCTATACGGAAATTCCCTTAGCTTTCCTTATCCTGTGTGCCACTTCTTCATTTATTCTACCTGACAAAGATACCAAGCTTCCAAGGTAGACAAATTCTTAATTTCTTTCGAAGCACCTTTCTTTGGTACCTTTTGGCACCTCTCTTTGTTTCTAAGCACCTAAAAAAAAGATAACTTGGTCCCAGACTTAAGTTTAACCATGAGACCTACGGTAATAGCTTCTTCCCTATGGAAACCCTGTTGGGTGTAGGATAACCGTATGAAGGATGAGAAAAAATAATATGTCACTTAAACTGTATCTTTGGTATGTAGCTTCATGTGGTTAGGACCATGCATTTAAGCTAAAAAATCATTATTTATGTGTTTATTATGACAGCTAACATGCATAATATTTTCCCATCTTAATCATAAAGAGAATAGACACACTCCTTTATTTATCGACAGATTTTGATGAAACTTGGACGATTGTCAAATTAAAAATGCCTACTTTCAGTGTTCCTCAGAACAGCAATCTGGTGTACTGTTTCCCATGTTAATCTTACGGAGAATTGTTATCTGTTAATATCAGTTTGGAATTACCTGATTACACAGGTCTCATGTGAAGGGGGTATTTACGTTTCTCGTTGAAATTGTTAAAATGTAATAGGTTTGAGACCCTAGGCAGGTATCCACCAGACCTATGTAAGCATGAGAGGGTCAAACCAAACAATGAGGGTTTACTTGAAGAGTGGCACTTCAAAACCCACACGACATTGAAGTAGAGTTGTATTAAGCATATAACCGTACTTGTTATGGTTATCAGTGAGGTGACATAGCAGAGAGTAATTGTGTTTGTCGTTCCATATTTTTAATGACACTAAATTATATTTCATGGTAAGAAAGTACAATTCCCTATATTTAAAACTCACTATAACTCCCTTAGTTCAATTTATTCTTACCATACAAAATGCGTATTGAAGTCACTTTATAAGAATAATCTTGGTGACTCAATTATATTGAAATCAATTGTTACACGGATTAATATTCTTCATAAAAACTTGTTAGGAGTGGATGTATCCGTTTTAAGACTCCCTGAGTCTAAATATGTGGTTTTCGGACTGATGTCTGTCTGTGACAGTTAGTCAGTAAGTCCGTCTGTTCACGACCCCCAATACCACGTTAATCGTCAGATTTCTATGAAATTTGGTACACTTTTGCACTTTGGCTATACCTCCAGACCATGTTTATGTTTTGTATACTTGATCATTAAGGGTATTTTACCCCCTAAATCCCCTGAAAAAATTTTCTCAAACTCCGCTCAAACAATTTTTATTTAAATTGCATAGTTTAAGCCTATATTTATTAAGGTCCCAATTAGTTTGACAGCACCCGTGCGTCGTTAAAATCAATCGTTAAAAACTTATCATGTTTTAAATTGCAAAACAATATTTCTTGGAAATTTTTGGGAGATCAATAATTTAGAAAATGATTTTACTATTGCCAATAATAACCGATACAACGGCTTAAAAACAAAAAAAATAGTATGGTGAAACATAAGTCTATTTTGACAATGGTCCCAGAGAAAAGTTCAATTTTATGTTAACTTGTATGTTTTTATGTGTATTTTTATGTCATGCGCCAAATTTTATTCTTATGAAGAATATAAATTAAATAAATATTCCTTATTTCTCAACGGATTTTCATGAAACTTGGTATGCAATGAGGATAACATTTGCCAAAAAACACACTCAAAAAGTTTGGCGCCACTTGGGGTGGTGTTTTGTCTACAAAACATCTACCAAATATTTAACTTGTTTTTTTAGTTAAGGAATTTAGATGATCGTGTGTTTAATAAATTTTATATCTACGACCATTACAAAAAGTACCATTAAATATACTGAAAGTAACATCATTAAGAGGCTCGTTAACAGAAATTAAAATCCGTTGCATTATCAGTTCATAACGATACAGTTTTTTCATAAATATACAGGTTCTAGATTAATCAGAACTCAGAATTTGATGGAAGTAACGTCATTATGGATATAATGAAATGCAAAATCGGCTGATCTATCCATTAGGATAGTGTGTTTTAGTGGCTAACCTCAAATGTGAGTTATAAACCATTCACAGAATAAGAACAACGTAATTCGCACATCAGATCATTACTCCAAGAATCAAATAGACACCAATTATTTTTTCATATCCTGAATATTGATTGGTCGTAGAAAACGATTGTGTTATGCCTTAAAGCCACTCGTGAGTTATTTAGAACACGAGCGAAGCGAGTGTTTTATCTTACTCTTGCGTTTAAGGCATTCATAATACAATCGTTGCATAAAATATTATAATGACATTAAAATGGAGTGTAATAGTTTGTATTGAGTGTAAATATCATATTATTTATCTACTTAAGGGAGAAAATATTTGTCAGTTCACTGGTACCGTTTACTATCTAATCCTTCTTAAAGTTTAAATACTCTTCTTTGTAAGTCATGTCCGCAAATAGCATTATCTTCTGTTTGCTTTACGATGGAAAGGCCTGCAAATCAAGTGAGCAGAGGGTAAATTGGATTTTGGTAATCCCAGATTGATCCTTTTATTCCAATTTCTCTGTAGGATGGTAGGCATTTCAAAATCAGAGAAAATTTTAACTATTGACCATTTTCATAGTTTCATTACGTTTAATGAATTAAAACATTCGTTGATAACACCATGATGAACTTTATTTCTTATCTTTCTTCTAATTAGTGATTCATATGAGAATACTTTTAAAATACGTTCTATTTTTTATTTAATGCAGTTCTGTCATACAAAGGCTTCACTTCGGAAAATTTTCAAGGTCACTTACGCTCATTCATGAATAATAAAAAAACAGTCACTACACAAGGTCTTATATTCTTTAAAACAAAATTAGACAGAACATTTGTTGATGAAGGTTTTTGTATCACAGGTAAATTTGTTGTTTATCGACTGTTCGCAGTGATTTTCATAATTATTGCAATATACCTCATTTTAAAGTATATCTGAGCTTGCTTCGTTTGGATGATTTAACTTTGATGATGGTTTTTTAATAAATTAGAGTTACGACGTATTTTCCCCAAGTAGAAAAATATTAGCATAAGAATCTATTTATACCTCTGACGACTCAGCCTACAATGGCAGGGATACCCCAGAGTTCGTTTTTAGCAGTTACAGGGGCTAAACAAATCCAAAATAAATTTAGGTCTGACTGAGGCAAATGATTTGAACAAAAAATAAAATCTAAAATCAGAGCCGTCTCATCACTTCCATACCCAGAATAATCTACATGTGAGTATGCGCGGCAATATTTGACTCGTAAAGTAGAACGGACAGTGCTCACACAGGAATGTCTGTAGGGGCATGTCAACAGGACGTACCCAGACTGACCACCAATATGACGAATAGATTGATTAATTATTATAGAAAAATCTGGTCTCTCTCTGCTAGCCACGAGTATGAATTTCCTTAAATCGAATTAATAAATAATTACATTCACTGGTTCAATTAGGTCAATTGAAACAATCCACGTGGGCATTGTTAACTGACTGTCCGGACTCCAGACTGCCAGAACTCTTAGCTACCAGTAGTTAATAATTATGATATGCTTATTAAAATATTCATAAAAAGAATTTCTACATACACTTATTAAAACTATGGTACTTGTAACTGCACGAGTTGGCCTTAATAAATGATTCCTCAGCTCCTTAGAGATTGTCCACGGGCAGGTATTTACTGGTGAGTAATGCTAACCATTTTAATATTCCGATAATAAATATTTTAAGATCTTAAATATTTTAGAAAGATATAATCGGAGAAACACCCCGAAAGAGCGGATCTCTCACGCAACTATATAAGAGTTGGGTGCCCTGTTAGTATTTACAGGGCACTTTCACTTTTACGTAGAACTACTTTTATTTTCGACACACTCACAGTCACAGCCGGAACACTCGCTAGGTAGGTGCTCCACCGTGACTGAGGCTCGACTGTCTACTGCTCCTGGCCAGGTCAGTCCACCCAAGCTTCACAATCCTGATAAGCCGGGTAAAGGTCAAAGGCGGACAGGTGATGTGGCCACGGCCTATCCCTCGCCACTCGCAGTGACGACGAAATCAAGTCTCAATGACCCATCTAACTAAATCGGCTCATTAGAGAGTTTTACGTAATAGTTATAGTTTAACTAAAATGAATTATAGTGTGTTTAAACTTTCACCAAAAATAGAGTTAAAAGATGGTTCAAAATAATTTCTTCTATAATTATTTATCATTATTTAATATTATATATTATTAATTTAATTATTATATTTCACTATGGACCCCAAAGGTGCGTATTAGGAGGTAATATGTCTGAGAATTCAATGTTTTTTGCTGTGCATTATTTTGTGATCGTGACTCGGTACGTTTTTAAGCATATTTATCAGTTGTTCTTTATGTCGTATTATTTAATTAAAAACTACTAAACTACTAAAACAACTTCTAAAACAATTTTACTTTTAAATTTATTAAAACTAATAATCTACTCTTTTATTATACTTTAGAGAACTTTTTACTGCTTAATTTTATCTGTAAACGCGAGTTTGTTTTTTACAGAAACCTCCTGTTGAAAACAAGACGACCTTCAAAATAAAGAGTCCCTAAATATAACTTAATGTAAATAATGATGATTTGTTTTAAACTGCTAAAGGTAATCTCATAAATATACAGATTCTTTTAATTTTAAAAATTTTAAATATTTCATTGTCAAATTTTGTGTACTAATGTTGTAAAGCTAATATTTTACTACCTCTGATATTCACTGCGGACCTCAAAATGAGGGTGTTAACCCGTTGATTGCAATGCATTCATACTATTGATCTATGTAAACGATTAATAAACACCTAACAACCTTTTTAAAACGAATACACCAAATCTTTTGTGTACGTTTTTTAAAATCTTTTACAATTTTATTTTATCTTTAAATGCGAATTTGGGGTTTATAGCAAACTCCTGTTGAAAATAAGTAGAAAATAACGAGTCCCTTAGTGGAATTTCATGTTAATAACTATAATTTTATTAATCTACTAATAGCGATCTAAGACAGATATTGATTTTTTTAATTCCAGAAATTTATCTTAAATATATTGTAGACATATGATGTATGGTAGAATCTAATATCTGTATTACCCCTTATATACTGTTCTGGACCCCAAAAAGAGGTTAGGTGTCCGAAAGTTAAGTGTTCAAGTAAAATTTTAGTTTATTTAAAAATTTGGTTGCTTAGATGCATACGTTTTGAAAATAAAAACACACTAAGATTAGATTCTTCCTTAGTGTCTTTTGAAGTGCTTTACTTTAGTCATAGCCAATAGGGGATGACAGGGTGAGTTACCCCGGCAGCATTTCTGTTTACTTACTCTTTTCTGCGTCATTGTTTTAACATGGTCCCTAGGGACTGAGACCCTTGGGGTTAGTTGGGAACTAAAACGTATACACTGGAGTAAAGTTTTCATTGTTAGTGGTAGCATATTCAGAGTTATCTGATACATTGTTTTGAGAACGTTACTCTAACAATGAACAAATTTTTAAATAATCGTCGTATATCCTAGTCTAGTGTCTCAAACTGCTTTTAAACTCCTATCTCAAAAGATTCCTTTTACTTTCTCCCCTTATACGTAGTATATGGAGAAAGTATTGTTTTCGTCAAAATTTTCGAATTTGAGTTGAGGGTGGATATATCCGTTTTGGGGTCCCCTGAATCCAAAAAAGTGGGTTTTGACGTGATGTCTGTCCGTCCGTGTGTCCGTGTGTCCGTGTGTGTGTCTGGATGTGTACAGTGCCACAGCCTACCCCGTTGGTCCGATTTAGATGAAATTTGGCATGTATGTATATATTCACGGTATCTCCAGGCGTTTTTTTCATTTTTTTGAATTTTTGATTTTTAAGGGTAGTTCACCCCTAAAAACCCTTAAAAAACGTGAAAAATCCGAATTTCTCAAAAACGGCTCTAACGATTTTGATTATAATTTTATAGTTTATAGTGCACAGAGTACTAAATAATTTGACACCACCCGCATGTCTGTAAAAATGACGGTTCAAAAGTTATGGGCTTTTAAATGTCAGAAAAATCAAATTTTTAAATTTTCAGCGAAAACAATAAAAGTAAAGTACAATTTGACTATCACCATTAAAACCTGCTTAAAAAACTAAACAAATTAGTATTTTGAATTATTTGTCTACGACTAACGGTTCCAGAGAAAAGTTAAATTTACTGTCCATGATAAACACAGTACGTTGTCTGAAAGCGTCCAATGTTATTCTTATGGAGAATATTAAAATCAATTTCTTCCTTATTTTCCAATCGTTTTCCATGAAACTTGGTATGAAGTGTAAGGTGCTTTAGTCATAGCCAATAGGGGATGACAGGGTGAGTTACCCCGGCAGCATTTCTGTTTACTTACTCTTTTCTGCGTCATTGTTTTAACATGGTCCCTAGGGACTGAGACCCTTGGGGTTAGTTGGGAACTAAAACGTATACACTGGAGTAAAGTTTTCATTGTTAGTGGTAGCATATTCAGAGTTATCTGATACATTGTTTTGAGAACGTTACTCTAACAATGAACAAATTTTTAAATACTCGTATATCCTAGTCTAGTGTCTCAAACTGCTTAAACTCCTATCTCAAAAGATTCCTTTTTTAGGAGTTGTAACTGTTGCTTCTAACGAGATAATTTCTAAGCAAATTCATACTCCTTTGAACATACTGGGAGTAAAAACTGCTAAAAGTACTACTACTAAAAGTAATAAAGATACAAGAGAGATTTTGGGCATACTGAATAATTACAAACTTGATAACTATAATACAGTTGCATAAACCCCATAGGGTTGTTTGAATTATCATCTATGTGGCTTTAAGAAAAATACGAACATTGGCTTGGATTGGATTAGAAATCCTTTTAGGATTTTCATGGGTTTTATTGAATTTAAAGGGTTGAAATAGCGTATGGTTCGCATTTTTAAACTAAACTTTTGTTTCAATTTAATCCAGCATTAAGCAGGTTCAACTCCAGACCAAAGTCTCATTACTATGTTAAGCTTACAAGCAGTTCCCGGAGACATCATTAACCTAATGTATTTTATGTTCGCGTTCTTTCTTTAAAAACATAATACAATTGTAAAAGGCTAATGGATGGGTAATATATTTTGTAGTTTATCTAAAAAACAATATACTTGTGTACTTTTTACACTGTGTTTTCATTAAAAATGTGTTTTTACTTAATATTTAGGTAATTTAATGGTAATTTGTTATACGACACCATACATTTAATACGATTTAATTATATAAATTAGATATTTTCATCGCAGCGATCGTAGTACTCATTTAAATGTCATTCTTAAAGGAATATTGTAAATTAACATCACTTTATTGATAACTAGCCAAAGTACCCGTTCTTCGCACGGGCTAAAAAGGCTGAAATGTTTAGGCTCTACTGATACATTTAAGGTATTGTTAATTAATTCTTCATTGTTTACAAAATGACAAAACAGGAGTGTCTACAACATTTCAAAGTAACATATGTCAAATATTGGGAGAGGATAAGGATTAATGTAATAGAGACAGTCGCCGGAAAAAAAACTTAAAATCTACCATTCCGCTATTTCAAATATTTCACTAATTTCGATCCAGCAGTTTATCTGAAAAATCAACTTTATTTCTTCTTCTTCTCCTTCTTCTCGAACTGTCAAATTTTAGTATTCACAGCTGTTGACATTCAAGTAATTTTATGTTTTCATTCTCTAAAAATGTAAACATTGAAACTTAGGACGTTCACAGGGCGTAGCCCGAAAGGATTTTAAGGAAATGAGTATGCCTATGTGTTGCATGAGTTTAAGATCTACCTTTGTGTAAAATTTCAAACCGGTCAGTTCAGTATTTTTCGCATTTACTTGCCACAACAAACCCACAAACAAACTCACAAACCCACAAACAAACATACAGAAGCCACCTCTTCTTTATAATATTATAGATAGATGTGCTAACATTTTGTACATGATCAATTATAGTTTGTTTAATCTCAAGTAATTCATAATTCAATGTAAATTGACTACTCGAATAGCCAACATCGTAGGTCTAAATAAAATAAAACTATGAATTTAGGATTAAAACATATTTTTTGAGATATTTTTTATGTTTGTTAGAAATTTAATTTTACTCTTCATGTTTCTCCCACGCATGAAAATTTGTTATTATTTAGTTCAAAACTTTCAATTTCCAATAAGAGGGTTTCTGAAAACAATTTGATGCCTAAATCTAAAAATAATAGATTTATTTGTTTCATTTAAATTATAAATTAATTAAATGATTAAAACTATCATTCAAAAGTCATAAAGTTCCGTGTTGTTTACTTGTAAAGGGATAAACCAATATAAAATGATATTACTAATGTAATATTTCAAAAATTTCAAGGTTCTAAAGAAAAGAAAAATACTTTTCTATGATGCTCATAACCGATATAAATTGAGGCGGAGGTGTGTATTTTTTAAATAGCCCCATTTAACGTTCTTGAGTCCCCGCCAGACTATAATTTATACTACCAAGCCTCCAGGGTGATATTAGAACATAATGTGGCTACAATTTATTTCTCACCGTTTAAGTTGAATTTCTTAATAATTAACGAGTTGAAAATGACGATTACCTGAACAAAAATTAAAGAAATGTTATTAAGCTATCTTTCTATGCACAGTAATATAAAACTGTTATAATATTTTTTACAATCAGAATATAAATATGGACCACTGATATTTTCATTAGTAATTCATTATAAAAACAGGTAATTTGGATGTAAATATAAAGCATATTACGAATATAACAAAACTATTTAACCATGTACATTTGCAGAGAAATATATTTGTCAGTGTTTGTGTGATAGTTATTGTAAACGGCCATATGCAATTGTACACTTTAAAACAATTAATTTTTTGATCAGTTTGAAAGACAATAAAAGAAGTTAAATATTTTAAAATACTAAACTCTTTACATAATTTATTTTTTGTATGTTTAAAGGACATTGAAAGCACAATTAGTCTTTTGTTTTAGAGTACGAAAAGTAGGGTTTTTACGTTTAGCAATTTAGATGGAAAAATAAAGTATATTACGAAAGTTTTTAAATGATTTAAACATAGGTTTTCCCCCTAGGCAATGTAGCAGAACCATCAACTGATCGGGTCAAGTTGTTGGGTGGCAGGTGTTCTTATGTTTACAAATAACTCTTACTTAATTGTAACTTCACGAGAAGATTGTGTGGAAAATCAACGTCTTAAGGACTAGCTTAACAATCAGGCCGAAGGCAACAGTGATTTACGTTAAAGACGAATTTCTCAACTATAGCTAAGAAATCTATAACTAGAGTCACTTCAGTTCAGGATGAGACTAATAATAATCAATTATTTATTGTCACAAATCAGTGTTCGGAGTTCTGCTGGCACTTCATTTGACATTTCACCATCATTACGATCCATGACAAAACGTCATCTGCCAAGTAAAGACATTTTTATAATTGTGGAGACAGTACAAGAGAAAAACATGGAGGCTCAAAGTGAAGATGTCACGCAATCGAGGCAGGAGAAATAAAAAAAATCATTGTTCAATCCAGTTCAGTGAGGCAGATGTGTGGTTTACCTATAACTTGATACTAAAAAAATAGTGGAATTAAGTCAAATATCCAATTCCTAAGGTCTTCTGCAACAACGTCAACATAACTAAGTTCAGGATTCTCAAGCACAATTTAGTGAACTTGACCATGAAGAAAGAACAATGACAAAGAACAGAAACGCTAATGGACAAAAGGATACAGGATAATATATTATCACTGGGAAATCAGATGATCTTAAGAGAGGGTGATCTTAATACGGTCACTAAGCTTGGGTTTTTTGTTTATTTACAGGATAAATCCTGCAAATATAAAAATGTGATGCCGTTGAGGCTTTTGTAAAAAAGAAGACGCAGGATTACGTAATTAAAAAAATTGAAAGTAAATATCCTCAGAACTATGACTCGTTTAAAGTGGGGATATCATGTCATAAAATTGAAGACGTGTTGACTCCTGAGCTCTGGCCACAGAACACCTACGATACCAAATACACAAACAGAAACAAACATTTAAACGGGAAAGCTCTAGTTAAAGCTTAGGCTTCAGCGTACTGTGTTAACAGCTGAATGGACCCTTGAACGGTAGCTCTGACTATGAATCTCTCAAGTTATGTGAAACTAGTTATGTTGAGAGGCTATGTGAAGTTGGTGTTAACAAACCAAACTTTAAAGGCTTTAGGCCACTGCATTGAAATGATGCAAAACTTGATTCAGGAAAGACTATAATCTTGAAAAACCTTCAAGTGTCTCAAGTCTGGTCTTTATTGCTTTATGCGAACACTGGCAAACACAGGAAAAATTTATAAAGTATATAATTAGAGGGTTCACATTGGTTACAAGTAACTGCAGCTGCACCTCGTAAACATGTGGACTTGTAATATTTGTAAGTAATAGCTTCAAATATAAGGCAATCGACACTTTTATTAAGCTTAGCCAACCTTTTGTTTGTGAACTGCCTGGCGTGTCCGAAAATGATTATTTCATTTTAGTTTTTCTATATACCACTAGGTGCTGATCATAATTTGTTTTTAATGCAATTACACTAGTTTTTGAATTTGTCAAAATGACGGGAAAAATTCCTATTATCTGTGGAGACTTTATTATTAAATTTAATGTTTTGAATCACGTTACTAAAAGGTTTCTTTCTATATGCACTATGTATGGGTTTTCTGCGGCCATTAATCAGCTCACCTGGGGGGAGAACTGTTTGGATAAAATTCTCGTGTATGGTCCGACATATCACAGTGCAGATGTATTCAATCTTCATCTTAGCAACCATCTAAGTCAAAAATCAAGTTTTTCTATGATTTCGGAGACGTAAACTGGTTTATAAGTGTCTATAAAATTGAATTAATGAGGACAACATTCGCGTTTTCAAAGTAATAAATAGCAAGGTCTAATGGGATGTTGAACTCATTTGCCGAGAGAGAGAAGAAAACTTATCTATTTTGACATGGATATGTCTGAGCTCTGGGGGGGAGTTGGTGATTTTTAAGATGGAAAATATGTAATAGGTTTCCATAGAAACAACAAGAGCTATTTTATTGAATTTTTAGTATAGAAGAACAACAACAGCTGTTTATTTGAAGTGAAATCATTACCTTTAGACATATGCATGATCTTGACCTATTTCCCACAGGGAAGTAAATAAAAAAAATATTTTTAATAAATTGTTTATTATTATAGTATTATCTTATTATTATAATTGTTTATATTATATATAATAATTGTTTATTATTATAGTTTAAGTTTTCCACCTACAAAATTTAAGGCTAGGTTAAATTCAAATCTTAATAAACATTCAGCTTAACTGGGTAGATTGAAGTTAAGAATATATATTGTCCACGGTTTAGTGCAATCTGGCTGTGCTAACTTAAAGCTCTCTTATAATAGGCTAAAGAAAAAGTGAAAGGTCAAAGGTTAAGGCTTACAAAAAGAAGGCTTCTGACAATTTGATTCAAAGATAAAAAGAAACAGTAAAATGTATTTGGGACATTGTTAAAGAAACGATTAAATCTAAAACTGTCAAAATTAATATCGATATACACCCTAGGGAGTTCAATGATTTTTATAGATAATTTTAACTGCAATAGATGATTTTCTGCATCTAATTCAACAGGGCCTACCCCTAAGAGCTTGCTAGGTGATCATAGTTTTGGGGCAGATAAATCTAATAGTTTTTGAATTTCAGTGTAAAAATATAAATTATGAGCATAAAATTGCGGTCTAGTTGTCTGAAAAACTTTGTTAGGACCACTTTGTTTTTTTTAATAATCTTCTTAGAAAACTGTTTCACGTTATATTAATACATTAACTTGTCTTATCAATCAGTGTTTAACTCTGATAATATCTCCACAATGTCTGAAAATAGTTAAGGTTCATCCAATTTACAAGAACAAATGCTCTAAAAAAGATGTCAAACAAATATAGACCGATTGCTATAGAACAAATTTTTTTAAGGTAATTTAGTAAATAGTGGGTTAGCAGCTTATTAATCATTCTAAGATTTTCAATATATTGTGTGAAAAACCGTTTGTTTACAGAGAGGTAAGAAGAGTTGTTTACAGGGGGAGTGTCTCAGCTGTAACAGCCTTAGTAGACCTTGTTGAGGATATTTTAAATTTTTTCAATCGGGGGAACTAGCTATAGCCACATTTTGCGACCTCAGCAAGGCCTTTGATATGGTTAATAATCAGTATTTTCTTGAAAAACTTAGTTTTTAATGTTAAATAGGTAATTTTTTATGTTAGGGGTAAGGGGTTGTGTTTTTTCCAAAGTTACCTGTGTGACAGATCACAATACGTATTTTGTAGTGGACAATCATCAGAGCCTTTAGCAATAAAACAAGGAGTTCCGCAGGGTTCAGTGCTTGGACCACTGTTATTTTTAGTTTTGGACAGTAGCCTTGAATGTATGTGCCATCCAACGTTGTTGTGTATGTAGACGACACTACTTTGACTTCTTTGACTTACCCGGAACAAAACAATTGGCAGAGATTGACATCCAGGAAAATTTGGAAAAAATTAGCAACTGGCTGGATGTCAATGATTTAGCTTTAAATAGAGACAATATCACCTTTATGTTTTAGGCTTGAGGGATCTGACTGAGGAAGAGTGAGGAGAGACGGCAAAATTACTTAGTTGGACCTCTCTCTTACCTGGTCAGACCACTCCAATGTCAATTTCAATTAAATTCATAAATCTGTTATTTAAATAAAATACTTCCTCAAATAACAAAAACTATTTAACAACTCAAAGATTTATGTAAGAGATTGGATAGTGATATTTTTCTTTAAGACGTCTCTGTAATGTCGTCCCTCACACATTGTCAGACTAGATTAGATTATTTTGGTTTATTTCATTAAAAAATGTCTTATGGACAAAAAGTATAGGCACCAAGAGATGTATTTATCTTACAAAAAAATTTGTGAGAGCGGTTTCTGGGGCAGATTTTCGAGAACACTGCCAACCATTGTTTATTAGTTTACAAATTTTAACTTTTTATTCAGTGTTTATCTTACAAAATTTAATGTATATGAATAATAGAAGTAATCTAGCCTAAGTATCTAGTAATCTTAATGTTGACAAGCACAACCATAATACAAGCAGACTTCTTGTTTTACTTCATCATACAGATTCAGATTACAGGTTCAGATTTCTTATGCTGGACTAAGCAAAAATATGAAAAAGCCATAAGTCATTGGAACTAGGCTCTATAATAAGTTTGCCCTTTCAATAATAAAGTTAGATACTAAGGGCTTTAAGTATGCAAATGATCTATTTTTGTCAAAAAAGAATTTTTATTCATATGATGAATTTTTAGAAGGCTCTTGAACACTTCATGATTTAGAAATTACACATTTTTAAAAGTAATCTTGGTTATTAAATATAAATTATATTTGATCAATTTATATTTTTACAAATTCATTGTACTCTGTAAATGTTTAACGGAAAATAAAGATCTTATCTTATCTGATTACATATTCTTACTAAAATTGACCCTTGTAGGACTTTTCACAGTAAAATACAAATAAACTTTGTCGTTCTTGCCATAGGAATAGTTTAAAATCATTAAAGACAGAGTTCTAAGTGCTTTGATATATTAAATCCACGTACGTTTTTTAAGTTCTGATTTTATTTTAAACACATCGCAATAAAATACAGAGCTCAAATCATCCAATACTAGCGTTCGCTAGTGTTTAATTATCTGATTGGGTAAAGGTTTGTGCGAGATATGAAAAATAATATTGTTATTACTATTTTTAAAGAATATATTCATTTTAGTTCTATTTTAGTAGCCTGATTCAATTACCTACTACTACAGTAAACTAGTTTTACATCGTGTTGTATGGATTTGAACGAACGACAGTTTACAAGAACATTCAAATTATTTAATCACAGCTGTTATATCGATCAGGCAGAGTCCATGATTCAGTTTAAAAACAGTAAGAAGTAAACATAACAACATCTATAACATGTAAACAAATGACACATGTTTAAAAATATACAATATGACAGGATAAGTTTACAACGTAACAAAAGAAACAAAGCACAATCGTTTAATGACATGTATTTATTTCTTGTCCAAGATACACATGATACGTGTTTCTCAAGCAGGTACTAGCTGCATTTGATGTTTTTCATTTCTACTCTATCGGTCCAATTTTGAACATAGCACTCCATGGTGCAGTACTGGGAGTCCTCGTACGCCTTGTATTCCTTAGATAGCAACAATTACAATCATCAACCTACTCGTAAGAATATTACAAAATGTTTTCTCGTCAAAAGTAGGAGTTTTATAATAGTTTTATACGCATCCAGCTAAGCTTTGATCAAGCTGCTATGAAAATTACACTAATCACATATACTGCCCTGCTTACACCTTAAAAATATTCAATAAAGAGGGCAGATGTCTTAAGATGACCATTGCAATTGAACTATATCTGAGAGAGAATGAAAATCTTTAAATTTGCCAGCAAAATAGCGAGTTTTTTTAATACCTACTAATTTACGTTGTTACTTAATGTGTCAAAAACGTGCTTTTTACTTGTATTGTATAGTAGACTTTATATACCTCTGTATTTCCAAGATTGATCTTTTTTTAACCAGAGCTCACAGCGTAATGGTTAGGTTAGCTTAAAATACATTTTAATGCACCCAACTATTACATTATGTGAATACTGCAAGGAAACATAGTTTTTATTATATTTACAACCATATAATATTAATTAAAGAAATCTCCATGCATCTTTTGCTTGAGAATATAAATTTATTTTTTAACTGTTTCTTGGTACCAAAACTGGTGGAATATCATTATTTAGGAGAAAACTGAGAAAGCCTGTTTATTTTTGTTTTATTTGCATGACAGTAACCCTTGTGATTTGTTTGAATGTGTCGTGATAATTAATTCCTTCAATATCTAACTCATTAGTGTCATAATACTAGGGTTTATTCACGTGCAATGTTGGAATGGTGTAGCATTTTTTATAAAAACATCGAAGCTGAAGCAACATTAGTATTTAATTTGCCTAAAAAGGTGTTTAAAGTAATCCTGGTAAAATGAATCTAACTACTTAGACTTGATTATAAAGTTATTTTTATTATTTACCTCATCACAGCAGTTGTAGTTAGGATCGTTTTTACAATAAACAGTTGTCTTTGATGATTTCATTATATAGTTCATTCCAGATACAACCTGATGGTATAGTTTAATTAGCTGTTGATATATATCAAGTTTAAATACGTAAAATGTACCTCTTAGGAAATACATTAAGCTTCTATTAAAAGTATAACTATAACTTACTTTGAGAAATTTTGTAGCTCATCTGTACTTTAATTTTTTATATTTCAACAAAACTCAGATTTTTACTATTAATATTATTAACGATTAACACTGTTAACCCAAATATTGAAACTACATAAATTAAAATACAAATTTACATAATACAATTACTCAGATGTATGTGGTTCACCTACATAAGTAAGTTCGTCATGTGATTTTAATGTAATTCCGATTATATTTTAATTAGTTTATTTTATTGTTTAATACTTTATAAAATATATTTTTAACTATTAACTATATTTTGTTAAAATTTTAATGATTGCGCAATCAATACAAGTATATTATATGTAATTTTATTAAAGGATAAACCAACTTTTCCTTAAATAATATTGCAATCTGTGAATAACGGAGAATTTCTTTCACTTACTTGTTTATAAACAATGCAGTATTCCATTTCACATTCTGGCTTTCCGCATGTCTTACAAATTTCCCCATTCGGATCTATGATTTCAAGATACTTCTGCCTACATTTCTTAAGATCATCACTTTCTTTTATTTCAGTTTCGTTCATTTCTGTATAACCACCTACAATGGTTAAACAATTTGCTTCCTCATAGCCAATAATCTGTAACCATTATTATTATTCTTTAGGTTGTAAAGTTTGATATGTTTAAAAAGCTTTTAAGTTTACAGAAGTATTTAATATTATATTTTTGAAAAATATAATATTAAATATAAAATTAAATATTATATTAAATATTAAAAAAAACGTTGGGATATGGGAAATCCTCATATACCAACTCTGACCACATTCTATTGGGTTCTTTGTCATATTTCTGAGGGGTGCAGAACATTTTTAACAGCGGTTATTAAATATCGGAGACGTCAGCTTTGTAAATTTGATTCTTGACAAAGGACCCAAAACAAAAATATGTTCGAAAACGTCCGGGAACCACGTAGGACACCATTTCCAGGACATTTTAATGGAATAAATTTGTCTTGTGTTAAACATATTCAATCAATATGGACAGCTTCTGCTTTTAAAATGATATTATTTCAAAGCTATTTTATGTTTGTAAAATTTTATATCTTACTATAACTAGATACATGATTCTATAAAATCTTTGAAACAGGTGAAAAAGAAGTATTTTACAAAATATATTACACCACAAACCCAACTAAAGACTCGTTTCATTCAATTATTCGTTTCAGCTTTCAATGGTTTTCAGTGTCCCTTATTCTTTATACTAAAATTTTATTAAAATACAATTGTATTTACTTTGTAATTTCTCCACTGTATAAAATTCTAGCGTGTTTTTAATTATTCAAATAAAAATTTTCAATAAATTAAAACATAGGAGACAGCTAACAAACGCCAACATGGGTTTCAGGTATCTCATGTTATGCGTATTGGTTGATATTTTGTTCTCTGGCAAAGGCTTAATTAAAAGCCGAGGTGGTTTTTAATATTCGTCTTCCATTATAGCTACAAATAATCCTGAAAAATAGGTAAATTAATTTAACTAGAAGCTCTAAAATTATTCTCTTAGGGTAAAGAGAGAAACAAAAAAAATCTCCTTGATATTTTATCATCCGTTGTGGAGCAACTTCAATATTGGATTGTCGGTTCTTTAATTTTATAAGAATAAATTACGTAGGATAATAGACTATTTTTTAGGTCAAAATATTTAATAAAATGGAATAAATAAACGGTTTCAGTGGACTGACACATACTTTCTCCCTTAAGTAGATTAAAAAAAAGACAATCTGTAATAAAACTATTATGTTCTTCAAAGTTTATCTAAATATCATTTAATAGTTTATGGTTTCAAAAATAATCATTCCATTTCTGATGATAAAAACAAGAGAGACAAAGCTAAATTAATTGTTTGATTTGTGTGGCGGACCCTGGTAATACCAACCATTTTTGAGTTGGTTTTGTTGGGTGATTTGACCTTACACTTCATAAGGTTAAACTAAACAAGTTTCACAGAAAACGGTTGTAAAATAAGGAAGAAATTGATTGGGCGTTTCCAGATAACGTACTGCATTTATCATGGACATTAAATCTAACTTTTCTCTGGAACCTTTAGTTGTAGACAAATAATTCAAAATACTAAACAAAACGTAATCAGCATCAATACTTACTGTAGTGAAAAATAAGAGCGCAATAAAACCTCCAGGTTTAGACATGTTCAAATTTCGTAATTCAAATACCTAAAGTGACAGATATATTAAATACATAAGGAATAACGCAAACAGGGGGTGGGAATAAAATTAACTATAAACTAGAATAGACATAAACAACGAAATAAATATATATAAATATAAATATTTATTTAAATTGATTTCTTTTAAAATTCATATTATATTAAGTGCTATAATTTTTTACTATTTACAAAAGTCTTGACTATAGTATGCATTAAAATTAAACCTTATCTATTAAAGATATTTTGTACTACAGTGAATGCAACTGCTACTTACCTCTGTATTCAACTGCTACCGAGAGGAAGAAGAGTCAAATTTAAATAGCGGCTGTTATCAGCAACCACCGGCGCGAATGTTGTGCGAAACGTGGGAATGGAACAAGAATTATCTTTTGTTTCCTAGCAAGGAATTGAAAAGCACGAGCCTCTTTGTATAGCAAATATTTAGTTACAGTAGCAAATATAGACTCACGAAAAAACGGTTTTCCTGTTGGAATAAAATAATGCATGCATAATTAACTGCATTAATGTTTCCCTTTTCTTCTCACTATACAAGTAAATAATATAAACATCCTCGGCCTTTTATTTCAAGTCTGTACAATATATAACTATATAATCAGAAACATTAAATCAAACATTTTAAATAAACGTCACATTTTTCCAAATAATAAAATTAAAAATACATGAGAATAGTTACATTTATTTGCATGTGTTAGACAACCAAACGAAATAGATCGTCCAAAATGGTTTTCAATTAGATTGCATTATTTTTGACATGTCTATGTCTTAGTTCTGGGGTGGTGTGGTGATTTTTAAGATAGAAACATGTAACAAGTTTCCATAGAAACTCCTAGAACTATAGTATTGACTTTTAAATATAAAAGAATAAGAACAGCTGTTAAGATGGACCTAAAACATTCTCTTTAGACATATCTATGATCTAACCTATTTCCCACAGGGAAGTAAATACAAACATTTTTTGTTTTCTTTAACCGGTATAATACTTTTTGCGTAGATGAGTACAAATTTGTTTGACAGTAGATAATGTTGGTTACGTTTATTCCTGAACTTAAGAGGAATATTAAGAATAAAAATCTCCACACCTAAAGTTCATGGCGGTTACCTACTACGGGATGTGGGACAGAGACGTTCCTTTTTGAATGTGGAATTTTTAGTCTTTATTTAGAAAAGATAGCGGTGCAATATTTGGAGACACTCATGTCACTTATTTAGAATGTATTACTTGTGGCACTGGCTTAAAAATATATTTACTCTAAAAGAAAATGCTTAAAGATTTCTAATAAAACGTTCATCTACTTTCAGACTGATGGATTAATAAAACTGTTCATATTGTATGAGCAAAATTTAAAAAATTATTTTGATACAAATAATTAAAAAGGGTATTAAAAGAGTCAGAAAATGTTTGCTTAAAAAAGTACAGTTTTAATAACCAAGGTACAATCAATTGACTGAAGAAGAATGATTGACATGGAAGGAACGGATAAGTCTACAGAAAAGACTTTGACCAGTTGATCCCGTTTATGAACTGGAAATATGAACCAATTGGTGATTTGACGTTTCTTTTCATGTAGCAGAGAACCATGAAACACATAAACCAAATAAAACCTGAAACTTTGAAATTCCTGACAGTATTTAGTGCCAACTTTGAACCTAGAACATTCATTCTGCAAAAATTATAATGTACTAATAGCCGATATAGATGTAAAACTGATTCGTATTTTTTATTTGTTTCATTTTAATATTAGTTATAGGTTTTATATGTACGATAAACTATAACGATTAATTTTTATTACATCTATTTACTATGTACATTTTCAACTAATTCTTTAATTAGTTATGATGTAATAGGTTTCAAATATTTTAACATATTTTCTTTTGTTAATAAGAATTCCCTATTCAAAAAAAGAAGCCTAAACTGTACGACTGGTTTTCTGTTTTTTTTTTGTTTTTTTTTGTTTTTTTTTGTATCTTTCACATATCTCGGCATTTTCTTACGTTATGATGGGGAACGGTCCAAACCCCGGTCTTGTTACTATCCAAAGTCAAGCTGTTGTTAGAAA
Organism: Nephotettix cincticeps; assembly: GCA_023375725.1. Classification (NCBI taxonomy): domain Eukaryota; kingdom Metazoa; phylum Arthropoda; class Insecta; order Hemiptera; family Cicadellidae; genus Nephotettix; species Nephotettix cincticeps. The sequence goes on along the minus strand of CM041786.1, from coordinate 23,176,736 downwards.
GCATAACTATAAATAGCCAAATGACGAAATGGCAGCTACGAAACCCTTGTGGAGTTCGATCTGGCGACCGTCAGTTTTGAAGGGAGTCACTAAAACCACTCAGCCACCCAACCAATAATCTAAATTGATTAATAGGTCGATCAATGAATTATGTGAGTTTATATAAAAACCAATAGTATTGTAAAATTAGTATATTATAATAACTGATAGTGATTTAGTTAGTATAATAGGTTTTTTAAGGAGATGTGGACGAATGCTTTATGCATATAGGTGGCCAGTCTGAAGTGAGGGACTGTCCTGAAAAAAGGTACTATCCACTAAAAATCCTCATGTTCCCTTTATGATTCTAACCTGAAACTGTTTGCTACACTACAAAAGGCTAGCCCTAAATTTGGCTTACGCCCTTGTGGCTCACTCTATGTCAAGATACTCGTTTAGGGGATTTGGGCTAATTCACGGTCCACATCGCTTTTCTTCTCAATAAAACTCATCAGATGAACTGTGACAAACGAACTAAGTTTCTCTCGTCCACCAAGAAAGCACCAAGATTTCGCGCTGCACTCAGGTGGGGCCTTTCCCAAAGGAGGCAGCGGAATAAAGTGTGTTCCGCATCTTCGGGAACGTCCGGGCAGTAAATGCAATCCGGTGAACCATTTTTGCCCATCCGGTGTAGTTGACTAGAAATATCCGTGTTCTATGAGGAACTGCGTCAGGTAGTAGTCCATCTCATCATACCACCGTTTCACACATAGAAAGTCGTGCTGTCCCCAGTCTCCCTGGCAACTCTGGGATCGCCTCCCTTATTGCTCGGGTCACCTCGACCTCTGTGGAGAGTTAGTCAAGGTCTTGAATCTGCACCAAGCATCGTAGCTTCAAGGCACAGATCGTACGCTACTCTCCAAGGGGAGACTTAAGGAAAGTGGTTAACACAGCCTTGTCTTTTGACTACTCCAGTTCAAGGAGGACATATCTTTGTGACTTTTTTGTAACTGCTTTGTTGCTTTTTGTAAGCCTCATCACAGTAAAATATTGCAAGAGAGGAACTATGTTTAAATAAAAATTTATCATTTTATGGTAAAACGGAGATATTATAACTAAAGAAATTTTATGCTATAAGTTTTAATCTTTTACTTCGTTAAAACGACTTATTAAATCATGATCATATTTTATCTGGTACATAAGTAGGCTGAGGTGCGTATTCTACAAATAGCCTCATTTAACTTTCTTGAGTCCCGGCCAGGCTATAATTTATATTTCCATGCCTCCAGGGTGCCGTTAGAATAGAATGTGGCTACTCTCTCTCTCTCTGTTTAAATTGAATCTCAGGATAATTAACTGATGAAAAAATCCAGATTACCAGTTTAAGAAATAACCATCCGGCTAAAATTTACAAGGAAATCTACTCATAACAATATCCTTTTGTACAGTGTTATATTACAGAAATATATAAAAAAATATATAAAAACTCTGTTATATGTAGCGTGTAAAATTTTACTAAAAGTTTTAAAAGTTATAATAAAATTAAATAATAAAAGATTTAGTTCAATCCTTCTCTGAAATTTAATAATTTTCTTAATTATTATACTAAACCCAGTTGAATTTAATAATTAGGCTATTAATTAACAATCCTGGCAGACTAAACAGCTGGTCTCTGTCGATGACAGAGCTTCGTGTCATAAATGTCATTATATTTATTACAATAAACCTTCACTCATGTTCAGCTAAAGTAGTTAATTTGGTGTCTCAAGTATTAGAATATTAATATGATCTGTGTTAATGATTCAGAAATTTAAATTTGAAATGTAAGTTGATATTGCAATTTAATTACCACATATTATTAAATCACTTTCATCCGGTTTTATTTAGAAATAGTGATAGACTACAAAAAATATATCACATATGATATACTACAAAAATATTTTATTCAAATAATGTAAATTTACCACGTATGAACCAGGATTGTCGGGCAAGACAACATACTAGATCCAATCAACAGATTGAGTCAAGTTGTTGGGTGGCAGGTGTTCCAATGTTTATAAATAACTCTTACTGAATTGTATCCTCACAACTGAAGATGATTACATATTCTCACTAGAATCAACCCTTTTAAGATTCTCTACAGTAAAAATACAGACGTGCTTTGTTATTGTTGCTATATAAAGATCTAATTGTGTGATAAACTGAAGTTGAATCCATCTGTCAAGTAATGAAAAGTAAATAAAAATAGTTTGTACAATTATTGTGTAAAAAGTGACTATTGTCGTTTAAAAAAAATACATAAGTGATTGACTTTTAAAATGTATTATTATAGAAGCTCATATAAAAATATAAAACTTAATTATTGAATGTTAAGACGGCATGATCAACATTTCAAACTTTTTTGATGCTGAAGTTTCCCCGTAAAAATATTATCTAAGCTTATTGAAGCGATAGTGTGATATACCGGGACCCACGAAGAGGTCCCTGTGTTTGAGTTGGTGTGACGGACGTGCGGATTGTACTACGAACCTGGAGCTTAACAATCCTAACATACACATGTTCAAAAGAAATCCCCGCGAGTATCAGTTAATTTTGACACATTGGGACGAAATGTTGGGATACTAAATAAATTGTACCTTTTCGAAAAACAGTTTTATTTGCTTAAGTGTCAGAACATATTTATTGAATTTTAGCGATGTTACTAAGCACTAAACAACGTCAGGGAAGTAAAGATATCTATTTTATCCATAAACCTTATTCAAACCGATATTAATCGATCGCATAGCACTGATATCAACGAAATAGAAAACAATCTTACGCTTTGCGGAACAATACTCGAGGTATTAACAACAGTTCCTTTTTTCTACTTCCCAGTTCTCAAGGTCTCCAGACCTGACTGTGACTTTTTTCTGAGGATTTTTTAAGGAGAAGGTTTATTGTCATAACATTGCGACGGACGATGAACTAATGAGGTTCATTGAAGAAGAGCTGCTGTTGTAACCTCGAGAGTGTGTATGTTAGTATCGTTGAGTCCCAGGTCCGTAGTGCGATCCACACGTCCGACACACGAACTCAAAAATTGGTACCTCTTCGTGGGACACGACCGATATGATATGATATGGATCAGTTTCGATCGAAGATTAAGGTTCGGGCAAGGATGAGTGAGAAAAAAAGCTTATCTGATGGAGAGATAAAGGTCCTAACCCCCTTGACCATAAGTATAGTATTTGTTATATTTCATATGATTATCAATATTGATTAAAGAAATAGAGATCACTCATTTATGAGGTCCCTATTAGCTGGTTTCCCCCTCCTCTTGTAAGTATAACTTTTTTCATTTAGCCTTGCAATGCTATTTTTATTGGCAACACCACACTAACTCACATTAGACTACTTTCGTGCGGTTAATTCTAGTTGTAATTTGGTTAACTTAAGTGTGTATGTTTATTCATCATATGATTTCCAAGTGTAGGTTATTGAATGAGTTATTTAATGTAATTCCATTCATATTAAAATAATTTACTTTTCAAGGCCTAATTCTATTTTTGTTAAGATTATGATTTCTTGGTAATTTTTTGTAATTAAATCTGTTGTATTTTTGGATTACACGAGCTTTAAGGGACCACGTCAAAGGAACAGAAGATATCGTTGAACAAGTTAAAATCATTGACCCACAGCATCTTGCACCTACGTTGAAATTCACTTTACAAAACCTTCAGCGTTAGTTCGTAGCTCACTGGTGGTTTTATAAAGTGTGGATTTTTATGATTTTGGTTAGCTTACAGTGTAAAAAAAGAAAACGAAAATAATCCTTTAACGACATATATATTTTTCAGCCTATTGTGTAATATATAGTCTTCTCAAGTAGAGCACTCATTACATTGGATGTCTGTCAGTTCTGTAGAGTTGGGCCAACTTTGGACGTAGCAGGTTATGGTGCAATTCTTTGACTCCTCGACCGCCTTGTATGGCTACATTTAAAATATTTAGTAATTGTTGTTTAGACACATCTTAATAGCTAGTATTGTCTATTACCTACTTGTAAGTATAATGATAAGGAATCTTGTCGTCAACAGTTTTTTTATAATGATTCAATACGAATACAGCTATATTTTCTTGCTGGACTACTATTAACACCCTGTCAAATAAATCAGTTAGTCTTCGTCAGTACTTACATATGCCATATATATGCAATGCAAACTGCCGACAATTTCTTCACTCATCAAAATTAACCCTTCACTCTTTTTTACTATAAAAATACCCATCAGGGAAGTCCGATGTATTATGACGACCCTTAATTTAATTAGGTATATGTGAGAAAGTATTTTGAAATTCACCATATACATACCGTGTTTCTTTTTCAAATACACTTATTTATGTTTTATATAGCTTTTAGATTAATAAAATGTGTTTTTCTTATACACAACGTATACGTAAATAAAACTAACCAACACATTAAGTCAGTCTCTTTGGATTTAAAAAGTGTGGCTTTGAACTAATGATAAGTGGCTATCGACTTACAATAAAATATATTATTGGACCTAGCATAATGTTACGAATTACGAAAATTACAGGATTTAATACGGTTAATGATTATATTTACTTCTTTACTAACAGCCACGTGAAATTTGACGATGTGAATATATGATAAAACAGTTTCTTGGCCCCTGAGTTAGTACATTACATCATTATTTGGATATAACTCTGGAAATAGTCGTTAATTTATCTTCTTGATGTAATTGTTCGCTTTTAAGATCTTTTTTCTGCGCCTTAATTAATTCTACACTGAAATACGGGATAACCAGTGGAAGGAGCGCTCTAAAATCGTTTATTGAACAGATTGAGTACTACACCAAATTATTTTATCCTTAAAAACATGTAAGGGACAGTTCATGTCCTTTATTCATGGATCTGAAAATATTGACAGCACAACAACTGGCTACACATAAAGTACTAAGTTTTTTTTTTAAGAAGTAGAAATATAGTTAGCAAAAAGGGTATTATTAGACTAAAAATGCTGTTCATTGCGTTTTCATTGCGTTTTTTCTATAAGTAAGAAAAACATTTTTTTAGGAGATTGCTATTACACTTAGGCCTTATTTTGTAACCAGCTCTTAGAAATTAAAATTGTTTTTAACAGAAAGGGTTCATAAAAATAAATTAAACTATAATAGGGTTAACAAGTTATTAGAGCAGAATAAGGTAATTTGTATGAATATGGTATCGACTCGGAAAAAGGATCAGCATACATTTGAATCAGATTGGCCTCATACTTCGATTTCAGTTGAAGTAAACAAACATTTATGCTTTCTAGCAATCTTGACTTGTATTATTAAATTTTATAATGTAAATATACAACATTATTTTTTATGTATTTTTGCTTTATTTACCACTCAAACTTATTTTGTTTACTTTTGAGAGAGCTACATCTTTAGTTTATCCTTTATTAGGTTCTAATGATCTTAAAGAGTGAGCGAGTGCCTTTTCATGTGAGCTAGACTGATCACCATGTTTGTATAATTTTCCTTCACCACACAACAAGTGGTCAGGTATTTCAAAACAATTACTGCATGGACTACTGTATGGAGACTTGGGATTAGATCATTCATAATTTTAGTTCTGCCTGAAATAAACCTGCGTGATCGGTTCAATTGTATCGCTATTTATTATTTAGTCTAATTCTAACTCCTTAGAGTCTTAATAATAAAGTTTCATCACGGTAATTGTTGGAATGCTATAACATTTTTGAAAAACGTTAAGTTATAGGGGAAAACATATTATTAATTTGTATGTCAAAAATGTACTTTAAGAAACCTGGAAAAACGAGGTTTATAGTTTGGGTTATTTTTTATTTACCTGATCAATGCAGTTGGACCTGGGATTTAACTTACAAAATACAATTATCTTTGATATATTCATCTTATAGTTCATTCCAGATACAACCTGAAAGTACACTGTAATTAGTTGTATATTCATATTAATTACAGTAAAATTATCCATGAATTGATTACAAATTTTAGTTATACATAGATAAGTACCTCTACTACGTAAATGTGATCATCAAATTACTTCCGAACCCGATAAATGATCAAATATATTGTTGAACGTAATTTCAAGAGAAATATAATTTTTTTGTAGCATATTCAATATTAATTTCAAAATACCAACTATATTTGTAAAATAGTTCATGTTTGTACAGACTACTTCTAGATGTTTCATTTAATTATAACAACTTTTCCTTATATAGTATTAAAACTTTGAAGTCTGGAGAATGTTTTCACTTACTTGACTGTAAACACTGCAGTAATCAAAAATGACTTTGGGATAGTAGCATTCTTTACATATATTTCCATTTGAAGGTATTTTTTCCAGATACTTCTGACTACATTGCTTAAGATCTTCGCTTTGTTCTATTTCATATTTACTCATTTTTCTAAAACTCCCATCACTTGGCTCTGCCATTGCAGAGCTAATAGACTCCATATGACAAATCATCTGTAAATATTAATTATTTTATAAAGATCAATCTATTTTATATTTAATACAGTCTACGCAAATTATTTTAAACTATATGTTTAAATTATAAATTAAACTGAATAAACATGATAAAATATTTATTTGTAAGTTCAACTAACATCAGTAAGTTGCCAAAAAGCATATAAATGCTATCACTTTTATTAAAACATATTTTCCTTTGAAAATATCAGGTTATTATATCTCTTCCTGCAAGGTTTATTAGTCCTGTGCTACGAGATGAAATGTCAGCTCTATAATTCCTACTTCTGCATCCTCTTTCTACGAGGGCCGCTCCGACATTTTAAGTAGAATATATGAGGTTCCAGAACTACTTATTTAGACATTGTTTAGTAATAAAGAGGATAGAAACATGAAATTCAATCCACAGAGTTTGTCTGAATTATATGAACTGTAAGCTAAAGACTATATTAATACCAAAACCCATTTGCTTAGTCTCTGTTGATCTAAGGTAAATAGCGTGATTAGTTGGCTCCAGTTTTTTTTATGATTCGACTTGTTTTTTATGTAATTTCAATCTACCCAGAGGTTGAAAAAGCTGCTAGTTTAAAAATAATTGCATTTACTTCCATGTGGGAAATACGTTAGATCATGGATATGTCCAAAGGGAATGTTAATCAGCTGTTCTTATAACTATTTGACGGCACTTCTGTTAAACATATCCACTGCACTTTTTGCGTTCCACAAATCTGCCAACACATATCTACCCCAGAGCTTATTGAAGTCAAAAAAGGAGCTCGACATCAGGTCGATGGTGTCATTATTTTTTTGACATGTTTCAGACTTTTCAATGAGGTGGAGTTACCAGCATCTAGTTTTAGCATTTACGAAATAAATTGTAAAAACGTGGCAAAGTTAAGACCACCTTTTTTTAGGAGACTAAGGACTTGACTGAATTTTACAAGCGCTAACTTTCTTTGAGATGAGTTGCTCGATCCATAAATCCTAAAAACTAAACTTTCTGAAACCAACATTCCATTATATTGTTTGGAAACAAATTACGGGGCTGGATGTGAAAAACAGATAAATGGAACAAAGTTCTCGCCTTCATCCCGTCAATATGATCATACTGCACTAAGATGTGTGAAAACATACAACTAGTCTGGATAGTAATCATATTGTTGTCTGGATGGTTATAAAATACATAAATGTAACTAGGCGTACTTTGTTTGAAACTAACTGTGTGTATTTTATAATCATCTCAACAACCAATGAAGTCTATCTATAACTTATCTCAACTGCTGAAGGTGGTATGATGTAGCTCTGAAACGCAAATAGCAAGAAAAAAATAGCTTATACCTCGAGCCGTTTAAAATGGTGAATATAAATTTAAAGAAGTTTGAATAATCGAGCGTCAGTTAACTATGTAGGACACCATTTCAAAGGCATTTAACACGATCGTTTCTCACTTGGAAAAACGTTTTACAATTAATTGGCACCATCTTATTTTTAAACTACATTGATACAAAAGTATTTTATGTTGTAAGGTTTTATCTTGTTGTATTTTTAGATAATCGAAAAAATTATATTAATGAGAAGATACAAAAAAGTCTCTTACAAATTAAATTACACCACAAATTCAACTTAAGAATTTTAAAACTATTTTCTGCATCCCTAAATGGCTCTCAGTGTCTCTTATCCTCTATATTCCAGTGTCTTTATATGTGAATTTCCACATTAGAGACAACTAAAGCCAACGAGGTTTTTAAAATTATTAATAATAATTTGTTTGGATAATTAAACTAAACAACTCAAATTCCTTTCAGGAAAATTACTTTAATTGTTACAGTGTTTACTACATACCAAAATTATTATTAATTAAAAAATAAACAACCAGAGATAAGTTAAAAAAACAATATAACAGAACTATTTCTAAAGTTACTAGCGACAACAATATAAATTAAAAAACAAAACTATTTAAAACATTTGCTTGAACAAGTTATTAATTTAAATGCATTGAAAAATATAAGAAGGAAGGATAATTAAAGTCTCTGCCATTACAGTAGTAATATCGAATAAAACGGACTGTAATATGTTTCTATCAGCTGCAAGCTGGTCATTCCTCCCATTCCAAAATGGCATCTGTTTGATTGGATCATATACAACCCACCTACAATATACAACCTATCTGATTTCCAAAACAGAGTATTTCCTTTAAAGTTTTAAAACTTTAAGTAGCATAAGAATGTTAAAGGCTACATTTCCATGGTCACTAAAAAATAAACTAGCATAAATACTTACTGTAACAAAAAATAACAGTACAACTAAAATTGTAAAATCGGACATCTTTTTTCGTCATTCAAGACCTGAAATATTAGATATATCAATTATCAATATATTCATTCGTTTAAATAAAGTATCTTAGAAAGTTCATTATAAATTACTATTATTTGATTTGACTACTAACTAAAAGTGTTGACTGTAGATTTTACCAACATGAAAGCTTACCTGTTCAACATACTATATAACATAAAGAATATAATTTCTACTTACTTTGGTACTCTATTGTCACTGTGGAGGAACGTGAGATATATTTAAACAGCGTCTGTTATCAGCAACCACCGGCGCGAATGTTTTGTGAAACGTAGGAATGGAACTAATATTTGTAAATTACATTCGCTACTCGATAACAAATATAACAATATCTCAAATACCATTTCTAAAAAGTTTCCCTGCATCAATGTTGTGACATATTTTACTTTAACCATTGCCGATTGGCTGGGAGCAGTCTGTGTGGTCTGTATTTGCGAACTGGAAATGCTGATGACGATCATGCTGGTCTGACTGGGCGACGATAAACCGTCCTTATCTACCTCGAAAGATTATAGAGGGGAGGACATGCGTGATAACCGGAACCACTGGTTCGGAGACTGTTCGATAGTCAGAAGTGACCCGCAAGGCGTCACATGAGTCATGGGTCAGACCTCAGCTTCATACATGTGGACCGGTATGGGCTGGAACGGGACCACCAACGTTGGGCGTGTGCATTCTCAGGGCACCATATTACATAGAAATCGGATGATCAGTGTGGTATCGGGGTTTGTACACAGATAAACAGACAGAAATACGGACACATAGACAGACAGCGTCACTCAGAAAACCACTTTTTGGATTCAGGGAGCCTCAAAACGGATATATCCATTATCGATTCAAATTTAACAGTTTTGGCGATACTTTCTTCATTTACTATGTCAAGGGGAGAAAGTAAAAACAGTCATATAACATCTCATACTATACTGGGACTTGGGCCCAGATCTCAGCTCCATATAGATGGACCGACTGAACGGACGACATCAACAAGCGGTATGTATGTACTGCGACTTGGTCTACCGACGTTGGTCATGAGCATTCTCCAGGCTCCAACAGCCTTGGTACCTTTTTGGTGGTTCGCTATACCTGCTTGCTGAACAAATCTTATTGTCAATTATGACTCCAAGGTACTTAGCAGCAGACTTGGTCTCGACATTTTTGTTTCCTACCACTGCAGGGTTAACACGGTGGATTTTATTTACTAGCATGGAATTAGGAACCACGAGCCTCTCATCACAATGCTTGTTGATTACAGTAGAGAATGTAGTCTCACGATTATCATTTAAAAAATGCCTGTTAGAATACAATGATGCATACATAATTTACTGCACGTCTTGCTATAAAGTAAATACTATAAACGGGACTCGACCTTAAAAACGCATAGAAAAACTACATCAAACACAATATTTTTGAGGATTAAACGTTTTAGTTTCGCTTAAAAAATAATTATAAAAGTATAACATTAATTAGATATTGTGATGATAATTATATTATGCGATATTTTACCCAAATCTAATGAGAAGTAGACTTGCATGCTTTTTTCTGATTCCAATCGGAATAATATTTTATATTATGCATAAATGAGCATAAATATCTTCGATATAAAATATTGGTCTGTTGAATTGACAGTACCCCTCATAGATATAAAACATTATCCATATCAAAATGACTTACGATGATGAGCAACTTCAATGTTGAGTAGAGTGAATAAGAATGGCCGCTGCGCAGGCGTAGAGTGAATGGTTGTAAGATTAGGCATTGGCCACTTGGTTCAAATGCAAACTTAAAACTTAATGCGATTCATTGAAGATTGACGCTTCATTTCATATAGTGAGAAACTAAGATTAAAATTTAAAAACTATATAAAATGTGGAATTTTTGAATCCTTTAGAGTAAATACTGTAAAAACAAAAGACCATAGCCAAGACTACACACTTAAAAAAATGAAATTTTTGCGATTTTTCATAACAAATATATGTTAAAGCAATATAATCATTTTCAAAAAACGTTCCATTAAAAGCTTCTCCAAAATAATAATAAAGACGATATAGAAATGAAAGGTGGAACTAGTTAGCTCCATTAATATAAAATTTAAAGTCGGAACTATTTAGTCCCAACTTTCATTTTTATATATTTTTTATTATTATTTTGAGTAAAACGAATCTGTAACAGATTTTTTTACATTATTGTAATACCTTAACCAATTTGTTATGAATAATCACAGCTTTTTCACATTTTTAAAGGATTTAGGCTTGGCTGTAGTTTTTTCTTTATGACTCACATAAACTGAAAACCCCAAAACTAAATTCATTAAATAAACATTGAACTTAAATTGTATTTTGAAAGATATTTCTCAGCAAACTAATGCAACCACTCTAAAGCAGAAAACCAATAAATTAAATTTCCTCAAATCAGGATTCATACGTTGGATTGGCAATAGGGACCCAGACAGATGTCGATTATCTAAAAACAATTGTCTTGTTCAATGATTGAAAAAGGTATAATTTCACTTTACAGTTCATATCAAAAATTATTTAATGTTTTTGAAATTGTAAGTGTGAAGTTAATTTTTAATTAATGTCCCCTCTAAAAACTGTTTTAAATAATATGGCAAAAAAATTATTTCATTGTTAGTTTATGTAATTCAGGGTAGGGTGCGCATTATACTGTATATACATTTTTTTAACTATCTCATTAATACTTGTTATACAACTTTAAAATAAACAGTTAATTGTATTATATCTAATAATATATCAAAACGTCCAAGGCAAGACTTTACAAATCAATCAATCAATCAAAAATGTTTTATTCAAAAAATGATAACAGCTAATTACATGGTATACATACATAAAATAGTCCCACATGGGTCACAGTGGACCTGTGCGTGTGAACAAAAGCACATTTACCACTAAGATATCAAGGATTTCTTCATCATTAAGTTACGGCCTGTTAAAATCGTTTACACTCAACCAAAGGATACAGGACTACAATTTAGTGAATTGCGGTTTAAGTTTTTTTGGCTTAAGTCATTGGATATTTAAACTAAAGAAGTGATCAGAGATATAACTCTTTATCAGATCCATACAGTAAGCTCTACAGTAAATTTTATTAATAGAGTTCAAGGTGATTACAGTATATATTTTTTATTAATTCCACGTCACTTTATATTATATGTTTAAAACGAAATATATATAATTATTAAATTTTATCATCAAGACCATACACCTACAAAATTTAAGGTGCCATTGACATCAGCTCAACCCCAACATTATTAATGTACATGGACCTCTAATCCATTACATCCCTTCATTTAGGTGAGATATAGAGCTGAATATGGTTTTAATCAGGCTTACAAACTACCAGTCATTCATTCTCATAATTATGTTAATCAATCGCTTTTCATTTTTACCTAACTCGGTTTAAAATAAACGGTATTAGTAAACTAACACACTTTCTCACTTAAGCAAAAATAAAAATACTACATTCTATAAGTAAAGCTCATATTCTTTGAATGATATTCAAACATCATTTAAAGTATCTTAATACAAACAATATCATTCAGTTTATACAAATTACTATTTAATTTATTTGTAAGAAATCTTTGAAGACATAACTCCTACCACTGGCTGGTGCCAAACCTTTGGAGTTTGTTGGCCGATGTGAACAGACATCATTGTGTGCTGTGTTAACAATACACACGAAGTTTCATGGAAAACAGTTGAGAAACGAGGAAGAAATAGATTTTTCCATATTCTCCTGAATAATAACATTGGTGCTCTCAGACAACGTTATTATTAGGCTAGGGTTCATTAACCCTAGCCTAATTAATTATATAACCTTTCATCCGAAGCCGTTAGTCATAAATGAATTATTCCAAATACTAATTTGTTTAGATTTCAAGCTGGTTTGATGGTTATGGCTATATAATGTTTGAGAAATAGTTGTTTTGCCAAAAAAGTAATAAAATTATATTTTGACATACAGATGCTCATAACTTTTGAACAATTTGTTATTCTGACAAACGGGTGGTTTAGTATTATTTTTGACCTTAATATTTATAAACCATGAAATTTCCATGGAATTGATTCATTTCCTTAGTCATAGTAGTATATTCTAAGTACCAAAATATATAGTTACTAGCTCAGCTTGTATTTTTTGTATTTTAGACCATCTTCTTATAAATCTGAATGTAAAAATGGCGTTTACTGTATGTAAATAATTAAATAAATAAATAACAGATTGTACTCATACTGAAACGAATGAGTTAAGCAAAGTGCAAATAACCTGTTTTCAAACTTAAGGCTATTGGACGTAGTTTGCCAGCTTATCGGTTACACCTGCTACACCGGCAAGTAAATTGTATTCATCTCTCTTATTTTAACTTAACGGAATGAAAATGTTTACCTTCTCTTTCACAAAGTGACAGCTTCTCCTTCCGTTCAGAGATATCAAAATATATTATGTATTTATTTAGGAATATTTTTTTATAAGTAATCAATAACTCCTAGGAGTATATTAAAATACTTTTATTTTACATTGAAACCATTATTTTACTTAGGTAGCTAAATAAATTAAAAATTGACGGTAAAAATTACGTAAATTTATATTTTAGAATAATATATGTCAGGCAAACTTTAAAATATTTTAAGTGGATGAAAATGCCTTCTCCCCACTAATGATGGAGATTGCTGATTGTGCAGTGACAAAGACTGATGACATCCAGGTCTCTTATCAATCTGTTAAGTGATAAACGTTAACACTGTTTAGTAATTTTTCTCCAAAAATGGTTGTTATCATTAGTATAATAATTATCATTGGTATAATATCTCATTAATATGATAAGTTTAGGTAGTTGAAAGAGTGGATTTATTTGTAGTATATGACATCGATGCCATAAAACCAATCATGTTGATAGTTCCTATATTTTTTTGAAGTCATGATTTTCTTAACTAATCTAAGAAACGAGAAATGCAGTAACTTCACTTTGTTATTTAAAATATTATATATGTATTAGTAGGTATGTATACCATAGTGTAACTAATGAAAATAATTGTTATACTTAAGAATTTAGTGTAAAAGGGTTGGCAATACTTCACATGAATATCTCAGGACCAGCAATCTCTATTGTAATTATTAAGAACACATAACCACAAATCTGAATAACACAATCCACGTTGAAACAAATAATCCCCTCTAAGAATCAAAATAGATCATGATTGTTACTGTTACATTCCTTAAGATCACACTAACGCTGCGGTGTAATAATAAATTTAGACTTAATGATACTCGTAGGAAAACCACTTTTGTGAGTGAATTCGATGTTAGGAATAGTTATTATAAAATAGCAACCCACTGATATTATGCAAAAGCTGACTTTGAAAAGGGGAGAACTGAACTCCTGCACCCAGTTAAAGAAAACTAAAAATGTACTTCCTACTTTTGATAAAGTATTTTGTTAAAACGATAAGTAGGATATGTGTGTTTTTTACTTCATAACTCATATTTCTTACAATCGAACGAACCAGATATTTTTAAATAGCTCATTCCCTTACTGCAAGTTGAAAGAGTTGACATGATTTCAGGGGTTATATCCCACCTGCCTTAGGGGATACATTCCTTTAGTGTTGGTTTTATTGAATTATGTAACCTTGCGCTGCATAGTACGAGGTTTCATGAAAGATTATTAAGAAGAAATTCTTTTTTTGTATTTTTAAACAGAATGTTCTTATAAGATCGCAAATGTTTATCAAGGGCAGTAAATTTATCTTTTCTCTTGCAAGTTTAGTCGTAGACTATTATATGTGTGGTACGGGGGAGTACGGAGATAAAGCCTATACCGTTGGTAATATTTTGAAAAAATCAATCAATCAATCAACAATTTTTATTGAAAAAAACTTACAGCTAGGTACATGGTATACATACATAAAATAGTCCCACATGGGTCACAAAGGACCTGTGCGTGTGAAAAAATATATTGTTCTAATATATTGTTTACTGTTATTGGAGATTTTATTTCTCTGTTGTAAACAATTAAATTGTAAATAAATAAATAAATGTAAAATAGTTACACTGTTTCACTTGACTTTTTATTTTTTAGGTTAGTTTTCCTATAAACCCCCATTTTTTATTTTGCAAAAATAATACACGAATTTGAACTAAATTCATAACTTACAGTGCTTGTTCTTCCAAATAATGGAACATTACCTACATTTCTGTAAAAATGAGTAAAATAAATCTGACAAAACAATATTTTTATGAAACTGTTGGAACATCTACACTAAAATCAACCCAAAAACTAATCAAATTAATATTTTCAACATAAGTCTAAGACCAATTGTTGCAGAGAAAAGTTAAATTGCTCTCCATGGTGAATACAGTACGTTTTCTAAGAGAGAAAAGAATACAAAAAATCAATTTCCTTCTTATTTACCTAATGTTTTTAAGATACTTGTTTTAAAGTGCATAGTCTCATACAAAAAACACGTATACATTTTTTTGTTGCTTTGTGGGTCAAAAATGTACAGTTTTAGTTAAAGAGGCCAGAAAAAAATAATGCCTATATATGAAACACTAAATTTGAAATGTTACTTTAATATTAATTTCATGTAATAATAGTTTGATTATCATCAAATCATTCTCATATTTTATCTGGCATAAGAAGGCTGAGGAGTACATTTTCGAAATAGCCTCATTTAACTTTCTTGAGTCCCCGCCAGGCTATAATTTATATTCCCAAGCCTCCAGGGTGCCGTTAGAACAGAATGTGGCTAGAATGTTACGCTCACTCTTTTAATTGAACCTCACATTAATTAACTGGTTGGAAACCAAGATTACGAGCACAAAGGAATGAAGATCCAGTTAAAAGTATTCAGGGAAAATTTACTCATTTAGGCATTTATCCATAAACTGTTATATTACAAATCTGTTTTGTTTTTTAATCATTAAAATATAAATATTGACTGTCATATGAGTAATGTATTTAGTATGTGAGAATATTTATGCACTGTCATATGCAGCGTGAATACTTAAATTAAATTAACTTTTATCAGTTTAAAGGGCAACATTAGCGGTTAAAAGCACAGGACCTATTAAATAGCAGAAATTTATTAACATTTCACATAAATTGTAATTGTTCATTTGTTTTAATAATTTTAACAGATAAATTGATTTTTACGTTTTAATGAACTTTTAAAATTAAATTATTAACCCAATGGGGTAATAGAATAGGGCTATATTTTTAGGGCTACGTTACAAAGTTTTTAATTTAGTCTAAAAGAAGTTAAACATATTATCAATTTATCACTCAGTTTTGTAAGGATTCAGTTGTGTGCTCAACTGTGTTTGATCATTAGGCTATTCATTAATGATCCTCGCAAAATAATCAGCTGATCTCTACCATTAACAAAGCTACGCGTCATAGAACTCATTCCATTCATCACGCGAACCATTCATACGTATTCATCAGAGAGTACTTAAGGTTAACGTCTCAAGTATCAGAATAAGATTGTATATTGATCGTGTTAATGATACAGAAATTAAACTTTTGGATATATGTTTATATTACAAATGAAACGTCTTATATTTCTTAAATTCTTTCTTAAATTTTCTGTTTTTAAAATAGTTTTAAAGACTAAATCTTCCTCTTTAAGTAACTGATATTAGAATTTATGTATGATAATTCTAAGCATATATATTTTGTTATACTCATGTCTCAAGTTTTATGTCCGATGGTAGCCCATTATGGCTCATTTACCAATAATCGATTTCTTTTGTACAAAGGTACACTTTTCTCAGGATCTTTGAGAGATAGGGTATTAGAATTCATTATGCATGTACAACCATATAATACCAAGATAAAGTGCTAGAATTGTTCCATTGTAAGTATTAGTTACTTATACAAAAATGAATGTAGAATAATCTGAAGAATAATATATATTTTTTAAACATATTCAGCAATTAAAAATAATAATGAAATAATTCTAGTGCTGTAGGTTTACAATTACATAATGAACTATAGATATAAAATTATAACTCATATCTTATATAGTTTCTGAGAAAAGTGTACTTAAAGTTCACAAATTTAACATGGTGGAGATAGGGCTTCACCGCTTCTCTTAACCTGATTTTATTTACCACAAATATATCACGAAAGCCATAATATTACTTAAACATTTTTTTTATTCACCATATACGAACTAGGTTTCTGAGCGAACACAATGTAGAACGAATCAGGTGATCAAATCAAGTTGTTGGGTGGCAGGTGTTCCTGTTTACAAATAACTCTTACTGAATTGTATCCAAAAGACCGGAGGGGTATTCCGATTCTCACTGTAATTTACCCTTTTAAGACTCTCGACGGTAAATATACAGACACAACATGGTCGTTGTGCCTAAATAAATAGCTAACTGTATAAGACAGAGTGTAAAGTATTAAACTTGACTTTATTATCTGTCTAGTATTTTTTAATAAGAAAAATTAGTTGAACAAAGTTTACTATAATAGATATTGAAGATATGATATTGTTTTCTTCATAGCACATAGTGATATTTTAAGCCCATATAACTTATTTTATAGATGCACACATTAAATTAAAATCTGAAAGAAATAATGTTAAGAGAGACATTGTTTATACGATTATTTTTTAAAACATAATCTTCATTATTATAATATCAATTTTTATTTCTATTTTTAAAATAAAAACTTTATACAAGTCATTTTATTGAAGTTTTTTATATCAAATAAAATAGGACGTAATTGCGCGTGGACTTTAACTTCAACTTCAACTTCAACTTCAACAAGTACTATTTAAGACAATTTGACTGAGTAGATTTGTTTGTTGTGTGTGTGTCAAAGAACTACAGTTGAAGTACAGCATCGTGCAAATGTGTTAATATTCACTTTGAAATAGATAACAGAGCGAGGTGGTTACTCAGATTTGTATTTTTTTGGTTTATGGATCTTTCAGTGTATGAATTACTTACAGGGTAAAAAAAGGAGAGTGGGGACCCGCTGCATTAGAAGTTTTTTCACTTCTGTAGCGTTGGTACAACTTTAAACATAGCAATCTATGTTGCAGTTCTTTGATTCCTTGCACGCTGCGTATGACTACAGGGCAAAAGAGTAGTGTGTGTTCTTTTTACAAATCGTAGTAATAATTGCTTTCTCCACCCTACTCGTAATTCCAAGAAAGAACTGTTATAATACGCAATCAGGTACCATTTTACATAAAGCTACTATTAAAAATCCCGGAAATCAAGTCAGCTAGTCTGCAGGATCTTCTACAGTGTCCGCCTTTACTTAGGAGATGGGTGGAGATAAGAAACCATAACTGACATGGATGTGCAAACCTTAAATCCTAGGTGGTACGAAAACTTAGGTGAATTGCACCTCCTACCACTCCATCCTAACTAAAAAATATGTAATTCGTCAAAAAAAGAAGACTACTTAAAAAAACAAGATGGTTCAGTATTTGTCTACCATAACTATTGCGTATGATTCTAAAAAAAGATGACCATAAGTTGCCTAGAGGATCTTATTCTCTAAGGGAATGATTCCTTGGTTTGGGAATAATTATTGATCTGTTGTAATCAGATTATAATTATTAATCAGATTATGATCAGTACGTAATTCCTTTAACTTTAAACAAAATGCAAGTTCGTAGCTTATAATTACAATATAAATATATAAAATAGTGTTGGAAGACGAGAGTTTTTACTTTATCCCATAGTAAAATCAACGTATAATACTAATCAAAAGGTTATCTGAAAAAAGGTTAATAGGAGAAAAACGTAAACATATCAATATAAATAATTATATAAATTAAACATGTTTAAACTCATACTAAATTAGACCTACTGATGATAGTTTTTTAATAGTTTTCCTTAAAATAAAAACTTATGTTAATTACAGATTATATAATATATTGAATATATTTTTTACTTAATTCAGTACTCAATTGTTATTAACGAGCAACGAGAGTCAAATTGAAGTCTAGTAGCAGCTGTTATCAGCAACCACTGGCGCGAATGTTGGAAACGTGAGAATGGAACGAGAATTGACTTTTATTATTTTCCTAGCATCGAAAAAAGTATCTTATCACAACGCTTATTCGATTGCATTATCGAATGCAATTCCATGACTATCATTTCTGAAACAGTTTTTTTTAAATGGAGCATACATAAATAATTACATTAAAGTTATGACTAACTTCTCAGTGTAATTGTATATAATATACATAAGATTCAACCTTAAATTATTAATTATGTCTATACAGGTAAAGAGATAAGTCTAAAACTTGTTATAGTTTCTAGAAAATGGTTATAAAACGGTTCCATTGGTCATAATCAGTTGTGATAATTAGCTTAAAGGAATATCTCGTCTAAATCGGTTGTAAATAAACTTGTATTGTTTTTATCAGTTCTAATCGGAAGAATATTGTATTTTGCGTAAATTAGTATGAATTACTTCAATAATAGATATTAAATATTACTAATAATTTGACTGGGACGGTGGCGACGTCATGTAATCCAGCTACTTGGAGGTCACGAACTGTGGATAGTTGTGAGCGATGGCCGGTGGGTATAGGGTTCTCTTTTATGGATTAACGTCCGCTTTTTCAGTATAATATTTTTGAATTTTATAGAACAAATTATACGCAAATTCAACAAACAAGTTTTGTGGAACAAGCTCGTTAAAAAGATTCTTAAAATTCTAAATAAACATAAAGTCTACTTTTAACCCAAAGGACTTCGGTTCATAGCGTAAAAAGGAATTAAAATTGTCAATTTCTCACTAAAGATTGAATACAGTATTGAAATAGATGGGGATTGATAGCCAAAAAAAGCAGAGGGTCATAAGCAACCTCATCCTTGAGTAGACTGAAGAAGAATGGCCGATGCACCGGCACAGACATAAGATTAGCTTTGACCAGTTAGTCTAGTTACGAACTTAGAACTTGAACCGATTGGTAGTTAGGCGCTACTATTGGTGTAGCGAAAAACTAAGATCAAATTTAAAAAAAAACTAAATAAAATCTGGGATTTGAGATTATTTAGTACCAACTTAAATTTACATTTATTTTTTAAAGTTTCATATCACTAAGGCTTTTTAGTATTTATTTTGTTTAAAATTGTTAGTTACGTGAAATTATAACAGAAATATCATTGAACACTGACTGGGACGGTGGCGACGGTAGCTGTAATCCAGCTACTTGGAGGTCACGAATAATTGTGGATAGTTGTGAGCGATGGTAAGTGGAAGTAGTATTTTCTAGTGTGGATTAAGGTCCACACTATTGAATACTACGTTAATCCACAAAGACCATCCTCATTACTAAACTAACTCTTAATTCAGAGGCCATGGTTCGGATTCAACGTTCAACTGTAGGTCCACTGTAGCTGTCATCGGCTGTTGGACTTTTAATTAACAGTCCTGTCCAAGGAACATGTCACCGTTAGTCAGTGACAAGACTACAAGATCGCACCACAATCATCTTACACTAAATCCTTATGCATACTTGGCTTAAAATTCCTACATTGTAGTATGGTTTCCGTTTCAATGATTTAATCTAATTTAATCCAATCTAATCTAGCTTTAATTATTTTAACAAATTTGTAATATATATTATAACAATTTTTAGTTTCATGAACTATGGTATAGTCTTGGCTGTAGTGTTTTATTACTCACCAAAACGATAATAAACCAAGACTAAATGTATTACATATACATTTAAAATAGTTTGGATTTTGAATTTTTTTAACTATATAAAAACTTTTTTAAACAGAAAACCATTTAAATAAAATTACTCCAACCAGGACTCAAACGTATGTTTAGGCAAACAGCCAGATATCGTTTATCTGAAAATAATTTCCTTGTTCAGTGATTACAAAAAGGATAAAATCATTTCACAAATATTAAAGTATTTGCAATAAATGTTCTCTTTGAGAAATGTTTCAAAGAATGATGTATTTAAAAAATAATATTTTATGGTAGGTTTAGATTATTTAGGGCGACTGTGCAGTAAACTATACCGGATGTTGAGCCAAACGTTGTCCAATAGTTTTTTATTTTATATTTGACAGTAAACTTATAATTGGGTACCCAATTTATTTTTTTAATTCTGCTTTTAGGTAAATACGTTTCTTGATTTTTCCTAATATGGCGGACAACATTGTTTTTTTCATAAGAAACACGCTGTATTTTATTATGACTTTAGGTAGAGAACACAATAACAGACCTTTTTATTCCAGGTATTTCTTTCTTAGACCTAACAAATCAGGTGCTAGAGAATTTTTTTATTTAACTACGCTTTATTTAACTACGGCCGTGTAACATTGGTAATAATTTATACATTACCAAAACAGGGAGTGTTTCTATGAGGTTTAAGGTAAAGATTTTCTAAAGCCGTATTGAACATGTCCAGGGTGAAAATACCAAGAATGAACATTTGTCCAAACACATTTTATATCTATAAAAATTTAAAATACTGAATGTTCCATAAGAAAAAACTGTGTTGTCAGCCATACTTGAAATATGGTGGGAAATGTATTAAACTGAAATGCATGACTAAAAGTAGCATAACAAATGGGGTCCCCCCGTAAAAAGCTTATTAAGAGATATAAAATAAACAAGTCAATTTCTACCTTAAGATTCCTAAAGATACAGGGAATTTTTAAAATGCTGTAAAGACCTATTTTTCACGTTTAAGATAAAAAATAAGAATTAATTAGTTTTAATAGTGTTTCCTCTATAATCTTAATTAAATTCTGAGTTATTAAAATTAAAGTTTATTTATTTATTTTAGGCCAAATGGTATTTAAGAACAAATTGTTATTCTTAGTGTTTTCTTCCTAGACATAACCAATCAGGGTCTAGATAATTTTAATCTTTAATCTCACCATAACACCCCCTGTTTCGGTAATGTATGATTATATAACCAAACTACGACTTGTAATTAGATATTCAAACTTGTCTTAAGGCAAGTTTGGAAATCTATTGAAAACATCATTCATCGAGAATCATATCGTGACACCTAAGGTAATCTTTACAATCTTCACTGGTCAATCTTAAGGTAATCTTCACTGCGAAGAAACTCAAGGATTGATTTGCCATTAAGTGAGGGTTTATTAAAACCTTTTAGTCTTAACAAAAAAGCACGGAACTAAAGTTTTGTAAAATACGGAGCCACTTTTTTCAGCTTAACATATTGGATATTTATACATATGAAATGAACACATATTTAACTTTTTGTAAGTTTCTCACAGGTTCCTTCAATACTGTTCATATTTTTAAAACCCTTCTGTTCGGCAAAACCTTTGGTAATCCAAGGTTAACACTTAACTACAGTCAAAGCTGCTTACTCTGACATATATTTGTTTTAAACTAATTGTTAGTTATCAGATTTGATAATCAAGACCATACAACTACGGGAGTTACAATGGCATTCACATCAGCTTAATCTCAACATTATTAATGTTCATGAACCACTAATCCTCTACATCCCTTCATTTAGGTAAGATATAGAGTTCAGTATAGTTTTAATCAGGCGTAGAAAATAAGAGCTTTTAATCACTATAATTCTGTTAATATTTTTTTTACTTTACCTAACACGGTTTGATAACCGTGTTAGGTTATCCTAACACGGTTATCCTCCCATACCTCCCATAACATCCGTTTCAGAGTCACAACCTTTTATGTGTTCTCAAATACGAGTAAGCTTCCAAGAAGTGTCTAAGACGATCAGAAAACGATGGATGAATGTTAACGTCACGCTACTTTCAATTATTTGGATATGTTGTATTGTACTCGATATTATAATT
Source organism: Nephotettix cincticeps (assembly GCA_023375725.1). Lineage (NCBI taxonomy): Eukaryota > Metazoa > Arthropoda > Insecta > Hemiptera > Cicadellidae > Nephotettix > Nephotettix cincticeps. The sequence continues at coordinate 23,154,095 of CM041786.1, read as the reverse complement.
TTTTGACGCATTAACCTTACTAAGATTTTACCTTTCACTTAAGAGAACTAATACTGTAAATTTTTGGAGGATGTAAAACGAATGAGTTAAGGAAAGTGCGAATAGCTTTTTTCAAACTTAAGGTTATTGGATGTAGTTTGCAAGCTTATCGGTAACACCTGGTACCTCAGCAAGCAAATTGTATTCATCTCTCTTATTTTAACTCAACAGAATGAAAATGTTTACCTACACTTTCCCAAAGTGACAGCTTCTTCTTCCGTTTAAAGCTAAGACAAAATAATATGTATTTATTTTGGTATATATTTTGGTGTTCATTTATCAATAACTTAAAAGAATATATTAATAGATTATTGTTTTAATTCGAAAACAAAATTTTACATAGAATACTGAATAAATTATCACGTCATAGTACAATTATGCACATGTATAGTATAGATATAAATTATGGTATATATAAAGTCTTTACTATAAACCTGTCAAACATTAAAATATTTTAAGTGAATGAATAAAAACCTTCTCCTTACTAATGATGGAAATTGCGGATTGTGCTGTGACACAGACTGATGACATCCAGTTGAGGCTCTTATCAATCTGTTAAGTGATAAACGTTATGAAAATTAGATTCTGCTAAAATCATCATCTTATCTTGGATCTCTTTTAATCATATTTAGCCTTAAAAATCTATAAAATATTTCGTTTCATAATTTAACAAGGTTAAATGAAAAAAAGATAAATAAAATTGTGTGTCAGTGTTATTGAAAACGACTTTTTACTATGTTAGTGTTTAGGACAACTACTTGGTATTCACACTTGAGAATGAACTTTTAAAGTACCAAACCAATGGTCGTCAGCACCATAATTGAAGATCAACGACCTGTACTACAGTTAGTTTTACGTTTAGTTTTAGTAAAATCAGTGGTCTAGAGGCTACAATAATCAAAAACTGATAAGTTATTTTCCTCCAAAATTATTTTTATCATGATTTTTTATTGTTACAACTCTTAAGATCACGAGGCTAATGCTCCTGTTTTAAAAGTACGATCTTACTATATATGTAGCTTCATAGTTGTGGAAACACGTTTGTCAGTTAATAGGACTATATGATTTATTATTAATTGTCTCCAAAAAAATCGAATCATCACAAATCATAATCTTTTATTAATTCTTACTTATTAGGTGGTTTCCAACTATTTGATTTTAGAGTGGGCCCCACCCACTCAGTAAAATAAATTATATCCCACTTTTAGTGCATATTCCAGCTGGTATATGTATTTTATGAACTTATAAAAACTAAAATTATTTTGATCAGTTTGAACTAATCTCGATGGTTGAGGGGTAAAATAGAAATAATAATATACATATAATTATAATATACATATAAAAAATAACTAATTTCACGACAAAAAGTTAAGAGCTCTTAAACTACAAATTTTGTCATAAATAGTTTTGACTTTTTTCAATTAATTATTTAAAACACTCGTTGCTATTATTGAAAATACATTTGGCTAGTACTCATGGCATTAAAACAACATAAATAATAAACTGCAAAGTGAGCGCGGCGCTCACCCCTCGACCATCCGGGGGTTAAGATCACAAATATCACATAAAATAAACGTAAGCTAATTTAGTAACCAATATTTAATTTATTAAATCAGTTTAAATGTTTTATTGAAGTTTTAAGTGTAAATTCATGATGACTAAATTCAACATACTTCTTGAAATATTTAATACAATTTATCTATTAAAATATGCTCTTGTAGCTGATCATCGTAGAACTAGTCGATTAAACCTACCTCACGGGTTTGATCAAATGTTTTCTTAGATAGGTGACAGATAACCCTTCGATTGTTGGATCAGTTGATTTTGTCATCTTCATCCTGTTACAAAGCTTACGGTATTCTTTCCAAAGTATCCACTGCCGATATGAAAACCTTCCTTTATATGTTTGCGTTTAAAATAACAATGCCATACTTCCAGTTACAATTATTAAAAATCCCATTATTATACATACATAATGAAAGAACGTAGCATAAGTAATAAGTAAAATAGCATAAGTAAAATAAGCTGAATAAAATTAACACTTTGGAATTTTCCTTGGCCTGTATTTAATAATAATTACATTTTCTCGAATTATTAATTTTTTAGTTAAACTTTTTTTTGGTTTGTATACGTACTTATTCTATCAATGAAGCCTCAATGATTTATTTTATTTTCGGTCCTTAGAATTTAAATGAATCAACGTAATAACCCCACACGAATAATGGTTATATTTCTTTGATCCATAAAATCATTACGCATGCTATTCTCAATACAACATTGTCGTTTGTATAGCTATAAGTTGATTTAATCAAATTATAAATATTTAGCCAATAATACCTTAAATTAAGATTAAGATATATAGTATGCATGTATATCAGTAATAATACTAAAAGATCCATTCAATCTAAATTGCAAAGGAACAACATGTTTGCTTTTACGAGTAATAATGTCAATTTTGATAACATAAAACACTAATGTGATTAACATAGGATAAACATCTATTATATCTGTTACACGAATCACGTGTTTTAAGTGATTAATTAGTGCACTGTGGCATAGATAAATCTAACAATTGCATTACACAAGTTCAATAATTCTCTTGATTGGATGGGTTTATTGACTTGTGAAATCTGTTCTCCAAATTGAATGGCGAAATATTGAAGTTATCACCAAGCTAATATATTTTTACAAAAATAAATTTCCATTTTCATAAGGAATCAATCATTTTCCTCCTCGAATCATATTCTAACTGTCAATCGTGTTGAGATGAGCAGATTGAGACCTTTGTTTGGAATAAGGAGGTTTATCAAGTCGGATTCCGAATTAGAAATTGTGGAATCTGTAAAAGGTACAATTTGAGATTGGACGGAATGCTTTCGTGTTTTGTCCCTTAGATTTATAATGGTGTACCTCAGATGATGAAGTCACTGAGCTACTTCTCCTTTAAATGTTAATACAAAACATGTTTGTTATTTTAATTGTAAATGGGTTTTAATTTTATTTGAATGATTATTGTAAATAGTTGTACGACTGAGTTATTTTGGAAAAACTTCGTAATATTAAAAATCATTCAAAAATATAGACACCATTTAATATTCACAACAAATTATTAGAAGCTCTGTAAACTTTTTTTATGAATTACATATATACTAAGTTCAGTCTATAAATACTTGTTTAATAGATAAACAGAAAAAGTTAAAACCGTGGGATCACTCGTATGATAAATATACTAAATATTTGGAGTATAATTATTTAAATTTATAGATATGACTTTAAAATATAAATTAAAATGGCAAAACAACCCTATAACAGCCACAAGCTACTCGTCCTTTAGGACGGTCTAAGATCTCCATCTTCAGATGGATAGATCTTCTGGATGGAGGGGCCAGGTCCGGAAATGTTGTTTGCATTATTTTTTAATTCAGTTGACCAAGTTCTATATTTTCCATGTGTTTAGAATTGTTTTCTGGATTACACTATAAAAAATAAAAATTTATATGCTATATGATATTACATCAAAGGAACCTAGCTTCAAAAATATGAAAGGGCTCCAGGAAGGGTTTCAGGAAGTGGGTTGATACAATACCATATAATATAAAATATATTTTTAGATTTATAATATCCATTAATAAATAAAAATAGAATCATGATAGCTAAATGAAATGAAATATCTGTGCTTGGGTTCAGGTAGAAATAATAAAGTAAAAATTGTATAAAATCTCGGGTCATGGAATCGTCCTGTTAATATTTTAGGAATTAAGTAAGTAGACTTAAGGTAGTTTTGATATATTTTATACGTAACCCGTGTCATGTGATTTTATGTCCCTTTAGACACGGGCAATGTAAAGTTGTTCTTGAACTTCCGTTCCTCTGGGAGAGTATGCAATCCAACCTTATCCTCTGGGTAAACAGAGTTCCTTTCATTTTAACCAAGTCATAAAATTATCAAAACAAGCCTTTTATCGCATGTTTTGTTTTTGAATGTGACTTGGCATGTAATGCATATAAGTAGTATCTAAAAGGCGAGGGAAAACAATCTTGAATACATTTAATGCCCTACTAAAAGCTTATTCTAAATTTCAATATACCTTTAAAAATTATTTGTAAAGTACGGTAATAAACAAATTAAAAAAACTATTGTACTACTTTTCTGTGGCAAATAGGTAACATCATGGATACGTCTATAGGGAATGTTTTGTATTTCATCCAAACAGCTGTTTTTATAGCCATATGACAGCACTTCCTTTAAACACCTCCACTGATTTTCTTTCGTTCCAGTAATCTGCTATTAACCCCCCCAGCTTAGACATATCCCTGTCAAAATAAGTACAAACAGTCAAAACAGGGTAGCTTTCAGAGGTTAAACTGTTCGTGTATCAAGGCTTATATTTATAATGCCACCCGACTTAAACTCAGAGTTACCCAATTCAAATTGTAAAAACAAACAGTTTAAAATTTGATCAGCTAAAGTTTAAAATTATTGATAAAATCCCAAAAATTAAATACGGTTATAAAACTGGAAGGTAAATTATGAAAAATAATAGCAATACTATAATATGTATTATTGTCTAGTGCCCTTGTCATATTTATGTCAGAACTTGACACTAATATAATTTTATTTCATAAGATAAATGTGAAAAATTTAACGAGACTATATTTTTCTAGTTTTTCTGTGCACATGGCAAATGTGTTACATTCCAAATATTAAAAATATGTAGACGAATCCAAATCCTTCTTCAGATAAAAATATTCAATTTAGTTTATTATTTTATTTCATAAGTCTTTAATATTTAGTCTATATTAATTTTAAGTGAAAAAATAATTTGTTGTTTAGATAATCTATGATCCTGCTTTTTCGGTAATTATTTTTACGTATGAAGAGGTGTCACTATAGGATAATGTGCATTTCACGCACTATGAAAATCAAACAAGAAGTCATTGACAACAGGAAATCCATTTTAAGATAATTTTTTTTAAATAAAACTATTTTTTTGTTTTTGTAACATAATTACAATTTACGTAAATCAGCTGAACTAGAATCGATCGAGTCTGAGGATTGGGGCCCAGATTGAATTGTATATATTGTAAATAAATAATTGTACCAGTAAATTGAATAAATCAAGACGGTAAGGCCAACCTGAGTGTTGTCACTGACCTGTTGTTTTAGTGTAGTAAGTTAGTGTAAAGGACTCTCATACGGACGGGAAAATCGATTACAACTTTACCAAAATTCATAATTTTGAGAGTACACTAGTAAGATATTTACAAAATTAAAAAATTACAATTTTCTAGGAACGTACTAAATTTTGCTACAAACAGTGAAAAATAAAAAATTGTTATCAATACTAGGTCTTTAGAAATACACAAATGCCAAATACTATCAGAAAAAAATTGTTTAACGAGTAGCGAATAACGAGTAGTAGTATTTGTCTATCTAATAGCAAAATGAAATTATGTTAACGAGACCAGGCTTAAGGCCGTTCACTATACAAACTCTGGCATTGTTAAATATAAACAGAAATCGTCTGTCTTCTAAAACAGGTGATGCGATCTTATATGACGCTGGAAATGTTGCCCTGACATTAAATCATTCTTTAAGGGTTCCAGCCTATACTCTAGGGCATCGTGGTTGATATCATGGTACTCACTAAACATTTTTGGGGAGCATCAATATGTCCTTAGGGGCTCTTTCATAAATTACGATTGGTTTATTTGAAATAAAAAACTAGATTCTATTCTTATTCATTTTTTGTATAAACAATTTTGAAGCATTATAACAGTAAATAATTATATATATTATTTTCCCTCATTTTATGTTTATAATTGTAGAAATATTTAAAACTATGGAGTTTCTGAATGTCTCCACATATTAATCAAATTGGAATAAAAATCTGTGTTTTTAGATGAAACTAATCTATTTACTCAAAATATAGGAGGAACTCTGTATCTCCCATAAAAACTAGTTTTAAAATAATTCTATGGTAGCTTTTTGAAATAAAATTGTTTTAATTTTTCCTAGCGAAAGCAAGTTTTTATAAAATTTTACAATGATTAAATAGCAAGAGGGTTGGCTTTGAATGGAGATACGGGTAGTTGGGGCTCGGCCAGATCATCTCACGAGCTGAATACCTGTCGTCCTGTGCCCCATGCTGTGCTTCCTCTTCACTCGACCCCAATACGAGCACTTTTATGACAAATATTTTTTACATAAAAACCTTTTTAAATATAAACTCAAAAAGGAATTATTAATTTGGAAAACCTATTTACTCTAATTGTTTTACAAGACTTGAAATTTCAATGTTACTTATTTGAGATAATTTGTGTATTTGGTATAATTTCATTGAATTTAAAATAGAAAACTTAGCTTTTAACGTCACTCTCGTTGTGATACTCAGGTCAGGGACAAAATATTTTTCGTTAAGGGGGTTTCCAGAAATATATTAAGGGGGTTTTCTTTTAAACCCCTGATAAAACTGAAGGTTAATTCATTGCTGTGAGGGATAGAAAACCACACACATAGATCGATCCAAAGATCGTTTCACTGCTGTGGGGGATACAAAATCAGACGCAAAGCTAAATCCGGAGGTTATTTCATTGTTGTGGGGGATACAAAACCAGACTCATAGCTCAATACGAAGGTTGTTTAATTGTTGTGGGGGATACAAAACCAGACTCATAGCTCAACACGAAAATTGTTTCATTGTTGTGGGGGATACAAAACCAGACTCATAGCTCAACACGAAGTTTCTTTCATTGTTGTGGGGGATACATAACCAGACTCATAGCTCAATCCAAAGGTTGTTTCATTGCTGTAGGGGATATAAAATCAGACACATAGCTCAATCCAAAGGTTGTTTCATTGCTCTGGGGGATACAAAACCACACACATAGCTCAATCCGAAGGTCGTTTCATTGCTGTGGGGAATACAAGCCCAGCCACAAAAATTTCAACTTTTTGTCTATTTTGCATACAAGACAATTTGGTATGTATTGTATCAGTACATTTATCTGACAAATGTTATGGGTTTCTTAGTACCATTATAATCAGTTCAAAAACCAAACAGTTTAGAAATATTAATTGCTCCAGTATGTCAAACGGTCACTAAGATATATAGGGTTAGACAAAATTGTAGATATACATCTATAACTATTAAATGGGTTGAGATAGGTTGGCCAATAATAGAAAACATGAAAATGAATAAAATATACTACGCTTTGTACCTTTTCTCACGATGAAATAGCTCATAAATTTTAAACAAAACACCCCATTGAGTGATACCTCATTTTAAGCATTATGAACAAAATGGTTTATGGAAACTATAGTTTTATCTCTATCCAGTACCAAAACATTATTCACTAAACATCATGGAATTTCTGCACAACATTTACATGTCAACTTTTTTACAGGGATATGTCTTAGCTCTGGGAGGTGTGGGTAATAATTTGCATTATAAAAGTTTAAAAGAGTGACGTCATTTGGCTAGTGACGTCATATGGTTAGTAAAATCATAGTTTGGTTATAAGAACAGCTGTTTGTATGAACTGAAAACGTTACTTTTAGACATATCCACGATCTAATTTATTTCCCACAGGGAAGTAAATACAAACACTTTTAATGTATATAGAATGTAAGGAGTTTAGTAAATTTACATAGACGTTGGTTAACTACATTTTATAGCTTGCTATTTTGACATTTTTAAGTTGCAGTTAGGCTATAGCCTATCTGCATATGTACGAATGTTTCCAGCTACTGTTGTCTCTAATTTCCAGACACCTGAGGTAACTAGTGGCAATTAAAAACAAAATCCCTATTCGCTTAGTGAAAATGACATCAAACGCAGTAATATGTTATGAGAAAGGTTGATGGTACCCATGAAAATTAATGAGATCATACTCTTTGGTGTGTTTTTCACCCATTCCCGAGATAGGATACTTTGGGACAGCACAACAAATTTCAAACCAAAGTCCCCATCGAGTGATACCCCATTTTAAAGAGTATTTTAAAAAATTTATTAATGGAAACTCTATTTTTACCACCATCCTGAACTCCTCCCAATTTCTCTACTTATTTTTTCTCTTCCTTATACATTTCTTGGGGACCACCAATTGGTGGCAGTTAAATTGTATCTCAAATGCAATATATTTCAATTTATTAAAACAGATTGGTTAAGTTACAGCTGAGAAATTAAGCTAAATTACAATTAACTAAAACTTTTGAATATGTAAACCAATTTATTATAAATTATTAAATACTTGATATGTAATAAAATTATTTCAATGAATAATTTTATAGTGTCCCTTCGCATATTGAATAATCACGGGTTTCAGAGCTGTTTGCTTAAAATTTCATATTTTATACTTTACTCATTTTGAATTACAGGGTAAAAGCTAACATTTTTTATCTTTTGTAACCATTTACAGATTTTTTTAAGCATTCGTATACTGAAATTTATTTTAGAACCAATATTGTTCGGTTCACATTCAGCTCAATGATTTACGAAGGCATATTGGCACCACAGGTCGTTGTTTGGATACAATTGTGGAAAACAATGCAGTAACACAAATCAACAAATCATGCCATAAATTTATGATACGTTTTGTTAAATGACGAAGCGTGTTGTCGAGTACCTTTTTTACGAAAGATTATTATTTAATAAAACACCTATAGCTATTGAAAGTATTTTTCTATATTTTATAATTGATATTACATTGTATAAATAATTGGTATTATATTTATTAGTTTGTAGTTTTAATAATGTAAATGATACAATTTTCTTCATATTGAAATAAGTATTTTTAAATAAAAATTAAAACTGTCAAGCAAAGTGAAACGCCACAAATGGTCCGGATCAGTCAAGCCATTGTTTACCGGGTAAACTAAAGCGAAACATAAATCAGAGTGACAAATTGAGATGATTTATTTAACGTTTTGTTGGCCACGATTACATTAATTTGAAAATTTTTCAGCCCAGTTATCGAATACATTCACAAAATCGTATAAAATCTTATTAAAAATGGTTAAAAATTAAATATTAACACGGTTATGTAAAAAGTAAGCCTTGCGATTATGTTCAACAGGCTTCAACTTTAAAGAAACTATCTTCAATGTAGTTCTCAGAAAAGTAATTGCTTTAAATTAACAATCTAAGTAACTAGATTTTTATTATTAACTATCTGTTTAACAATATATACTTAAGTAACAAATAAATCAACATTTTAACACTGAAATTGTTTAATAAGTAGTTTAGGTAACAAACATATTATTATGGTTTGTAAGTATTTATTTTATTAATAATTTTAAGTTGATGCCCATAAGAATTGGATCAATTTTTAATTGTAGTTAAAAGCGTACCCTGTAATATCGATAAAAGGAATTGATAATACAATAATTTATACATTAGCCAAACATTGCTTGAAACCTGTAACAATGAAATAACCACAGTAATAATATAGATAAAATTAAATTTGGAACCGAAGGTCGATAAGATTCATAATTTTCATTTTTATTCCTTGTAAATATGATTCACTAAAATAAAAAACTATAATCCAAACTTATTTTACTTTCAATTTAAAGCTTTCAATTCCCCAACAGCAATAATTTAATAAATTATTATGTTTATTCATTGTTTGTTGAATATATTTTGTATAGACAATGCACTTAAATAATCCCTAGAGATATTTTGCATGGTGGTGAAAAGGGCTGAATATATTGTCTACGACCATCGTGGAGTTATAAGTGCATAAAACACGTGATATCTCGAGGTTTTACACTCAGAATATAAGGTTTTACTCCAGAAGCAATCTTCTTCTGGGATATAAACTATCTAACGATATCAGTTTTCCGCGTTTGCCTGTGCTACTGGTTTGTATTAAGTTATTGGATTTTTCCTTTAGAGACAAATATATATTTTATTCGTGGCCAGTAACACCTTTATTGTTATGATCAATGTTTTGCAATAGCCCATAAAAAATGTATTTACTTCTCTGAAGTAGGTTAGATCATGGATATGTCTAAAGGGAATGTTTTCAATTAATCTAAACAGCTGTTCTTATTCTTTTATATTAAAAATTGAAAACAATAGATCTGGTAGTATTGTGTAATTGGTTAAGTTTATACAATACGTTAACAATATTAAAGAATATTAAATAAAATTTTTAAAATCTTATTATTTTAGCTAAAACAAACCCAAAAGTTCAAACTTATTAAACACTTGTATTTTTTTGGTTTAGCAGCTATAATATTAGAAAACTTGAAAATAATTCTTTAAAAATAAATTACCCAATACTTGTTTTACGGTTGTAACATTGCACGTGGAAATTAAATGAAAAATATTTAAAATGATTTTTGATGAAAATTTCATGTTTCAAAAACATTAGTTTTATACAAAAACATTTTTGCTAAATAACAAAAATGACAAAAACAATAATAACCACCACGGCCATAGCCAATTATGGTGGCTACGTGTTTTCAAGGATAGTCTGAATATTTTTCAAGTCAAAGTATTTTTTTTAATATTCAACACTTTTTGTATTTCCAACGCCCTGAAGCCAGATTGTATTGGATAACATTTGATAGTTCCCTGAATATCCATCGAAGTTATTCTTATTCCCTAACAGTAGTTATGCCCTTTACTAGCTTTTACGTATACGTAACGAGCTCACTCAACAGATGTGCATGACTGAACCACATTATATCTCAAACAGATAGCGTAATAAAATAGATCCAAGAGCGGCACCGTAATAGATAAACAGTTAATTTTATTTTGTTTTTTTAAGGACCCGCCCTTTTCATCCCAGAACACTTATTCTAGGCTATCGTCCTGAACCGTTTAACAAATCACTTCAGGCTAGGCTTACTGTGTCGTATTACATCTCCGGTTATATTATCACTTATCTAAAAGCCATTGGTGATTAGCGGGATTTGAACCCACTAATCTCAAAGCGTGCTTCCCAATAGGTCAGTAGTAGTAAAACATCTTGAAACGTCGATAATCGAAACAGTGATATCGCTCTCTCTCTGTCGGTTAGGCCGCCGTATTACCGACAGTATTATAATTGTTCTATGCTTATAAAGAAAAAAGTAATATTGTATCTTATTATTTATGTTCTCACAAAGACTTATTATTAGGTGTTTAATGCATTGAAAACTAATAATTAGTATTCTATTTCGTATTTATTCGTGACACTTGTACGAATAAGAATGCACCATAAACATAACACAGCGTACACACTTTAAATTGGAAGCAGGTCTGTATAGCAAAATTTAAATTTGTAAATTTGTTATTCCTCAAAGTAAATAAAAAATATTACTTGATAGTATGGCAAAGTATTGTTATTGAAGCCGTAAATCTGTATATGTTTATTTAAACTTTTATGAAAGATATTTGGTTCAATTAGTAAAGTTTAGTCCCATTTTATCGAATATATATCACTGGAGTGGAAAAAAGAAATAAATTTTATAGACATTAAATTTAAAAAGTTCCCTCGGTAAAATAAAAACCTTATTGTATTTGAAGATTCAGTCTACAATTTTATTTTTTCAAACAATTCAGGTTTACTGCTGTTTTTTATAAAACTATTATGTATCCACGGACACAACAAGGTGTTAATTAATCAAAACTAATAATTAATCTACTACACATCTATATAATATTATTGAACAAACTATGAAATAAGTTTGTGATTTAAAGATATTTACACAACGAGTATGGCATTATGATAGTTACAGAAGTTTAACTTTCAACAAATGATTGCAAATAAAACAAATCCTACCTGGCTTAGAAGTCATGTTTGCTTCTACTCAGCAACAGATGTTTTCCTTCAATATTCACAAATATGTCTAGCAACACTGAGAGTTCATATTCGAGTCACTTTCACATTTTTATAAAGATATCCGAACTAATATTTATCGGCAGGAGGAATGTGAGAGATAAGCACACGTGAAAACGCGACTCTATACAGACGCTTCTGTGAGGGATGGTTTCGCACCGACCTACTATAGCGCAGTGAGTAGCCAGCCCTAACCACCCACCCGATGCCGTACCCAACACCGACCATCCCTTACGGGTGGTTGTGGTGGGGGAGGGGGTCATAGATCGACGGTTCAGGAAACCGCACGACTCAGTACCGCTTACAGGGGTTGGCAATGCTAGAATATAAAACCTGTTAATGATTTAGAATCCATTATGTCTCTTAGTTTTTTGGCGTAGGAAGGACAGTTATGTTTAAAAACCATATTTAATCAAAGTGAGTTAAAACCACATTATTTATATAATTGTAGAACCGCTTTGAAACCACATTACCTGTATAATTGTACATCTCTTATTGAGCAATGATATTGAAGTAGTAAGTTTGATCATTATCGCTTCTTAATATGCGTAAATATTTTTCGTGGGACCCCAAAACGTCGGATTATAGAGACTGGATCGATTTTTTGTAAGTTTTTTGTATGTTGTGTGATACTCACGAGTTCCAGCCACAAAAATAAAATAGGTGAGTGTGCCCAATAAAATATATGTATTAAATATATCTCATTAACAAATATGTATTTTCAAAATAAAAGTAATTCATATACCTGTTACAACTTTTTAACCACTATTTCATGTTTCCATTTACTATAGTAGAAATAAATGCTGGAATGTGTAGAGGTAATGCGAAATATTAGTATCTGACTTGCTCTTCTGATGTGTATAATCTAAATAACTGTTGTTTCCTTATAAATATATTATTAAACACTTATTGGAGCGTAGTAACGGGTTTATTAATATATTACTTTTTACTTTACATTAAAACCTATGGGCTATAAATCATAATTTATTGAAAACAACAACTTTACCATAAAATATTTTATAATGAAGACAAACTGAGGAAAGCTATTTTTATGCCTCACAGTATACTTGAGCAATAATTCATTGTTTCCAATCCTTTGGAGTACTTTAGAGATGAACAATAAACAATTGGTTATCATTCAGAGATTGTTACTGGGAATTTTCAACTTTATATTGTGGTTTTCCGTCTCTGGTATTGATGGCTAACTATTTCCAAGAAGGGGTTTGCAATAGGTTTACGCCTTGATACCCGGAAAAATCTCTTCGCATACAAAAAATGGAATGGTTTTCAAGTTTTAATAATAACTACATGTATATACATATTTTCACCACAACCACGCATGTGTACATAAAATACTACATGAAATCATTTATGCTAATCAAAACAATTTTGGGTCACTTGCACTGGACAATCTTTAATCATACTTAGATTTGATTTAACTAATAAAAATGTACGAAAATAATATTTATATGAATAATGTATTACTTTATTGTTAATCTTCTGCTAATTTGTATGCAATATAATTTTTATGTAAATCCCCTGCAGACGGTTTAAGTATTATTATATTTATTACATTATTATATTTTTTAATCGGTTAGCTTTTAAATAGCAAACCTTTTCAAAGAGATACTGTGTAAAAATGTTTTGGCTTTTATAATGCACAAATGTGTAAATTAACTAGGTAAAGAAAATTAAACTTTGTATAAACCACAGGCTGAAAGCATAACGATCCAGCAAAGGATTGTAACGGAAGCAGTAATGTATCCTGCGAAATCTGCCTTAATTTATGAAATACTATTGCTTAGCTAAGGAAAACGAGTGTTGCAGAGTTTGAGGATAATCATGTTTATGCTGCATTAACTATGTCGAAATTAAACATTAAATTGGGATTAAAGGAAAGTTTCATAATGCTGATAAAAATTTCCTGTTTCACTCACAAATGCAAATTGGGAGTGCAACTTAAAATAAATAACCAATCTTCTATCATTGAAAACCTAGAATTTCAAAAGTTTTAGCTTTCATATCGGAACATAACAAAACTGCATCAGTACAGTTTTCAACCCTCTGTCAAGTCGCAATTATTAGGTATTGAACATAACAATCAACGAGTACGGGATCCTTGAAACCCTCGTTTAACACTATCGTAGTTAGGGTACATCAGCCCTTTAAACGTTTGTGGTACCTCCGCAATCTTGGATTTTTCAGTCCATAAGAGCAAAATGCCCTAAAATGAATATATTGTTTAATTAGGACCCATCGCATTAGTTTGGAAACAGATTAAGTGCATCCTAAAAAGGTTATTAGTGATATATCAGATTAAAGCCTTAATAAACCTTATTGATTAGTCAATACATATATGTAATCAGAGAGATTGATATACATCAAACCGCACTTTAAAATGATACAAATTGAAAAGTTTTTTGGTACAAAACCTCGTTATGCCGGCTGTTTGATTTAAACATTGCTCTAATGGAAAAAGGATGAAAAAAGGTCTAGGTACCGTAGACTATTGTTTATTTAATGGTTAACATGTTCCCACAATATTAGGGTTCATAGAGGTAACTTCTTTCGAGGAAATAGTCTCCCTTTCTAATATGTCAGTTCCAAACGTTTTAAGGGTATACATTCCATACACACTCCGTGCAATATGTTTTCTTTTACTCGATGTCAGTTTCTCCTTCAAAGTCGTTTTGTACTGATGAAGCTTAAGAAATATAAACATTCATTTTTAATATTTTTATCCTCAACTGCCCATCACCATACGTCCCGTCATGAGACTTGTGTGGTGAATTAATGGCATCAAGGTAGCGTAGCGACAAAAGTCAAATAGGCTAGTCAGACATCAGCTGCTCATCATCACTTGACAGTAGTCGCCGGACTCCTGGTTTTAATCCAGCAACCTTTGACTTACTAGGCCATAGCGTTATCCCTGAGCGGTCGTGCTGGTAGCTATATTGTAAGCTTACACTCACTTGGGTGTGCATACAAACTCATATTGCGGATTGGTCTGCCAAATCGCATGTGACGATAAACTATGGACCAGCGAAAAATAATTTCCAATGCCATGCTTAGTCATTAACTCAAAGATCAAAGCTATAAATTAAAAATAATTAATTGCAAACAAAACAGAGATGTAAAAATACAATCCTGGGCAATTTTTTGGAGATGTTGAAACGACGGAAAAATATATTTTTTAATCAGAAAATAACGGTTTATGAGTATTGAAAAAATTTAGAAAATAACTTTACACCCCTTGACCTTTAAAATGATTAATATCACTGAATGCTTATTAAATATCAGCAATAGAGTAGATCAAAATGTGGGTTTGGACCGTTTCTTATGAAGAAACTATATGAAATGTCATTAAAGTCAAAAATGGTTATAACAACTTAAAACATTGTGATCAGAAGAAGAGGAAACCAAAATACCAAAAATAGCTATTTTTTTAGATTTTTATGTTTTTTCTCATAACATACAACTAATACTTGTACACTTTTAAGTTTAATATTATAATGCTTCATAACTTTATTTCATTACACAATTATTTAACTACGCCTACATGTACATTTTTATTTAATTTTATATTTATTTAAACTTTAACAAAATACTTTACATTTTTTATAAATGTATTATTAATTTATATTTATTATATATTGATTATCAACAATCTGAAGAATAACTATACTTATCCTTTGATTTTATCATATTATCCACTTTGTATATATATACCAACAGTATTAACGTATAAATTAAGATCTAATCAAACAACACTATCTAAACATATCTAAGTTACACAACTAACATGCAAAGTAGAACGAAACAACAGCCAGTATGTCTGATACGTCACTGTCAGAAATATTTTCTTGTCAAACAACACGGAATTTCCCGCCAGTGGGGGATTATTGCATGTGATGTGATGGTGAGTGTGATATTGTAGTGTTAATAAAAACACATTCTAGCTGTCGTCGCCCAATTTCGTGATATGTGTTTAATCAGCAGCCGTTTAATGTTTATTGGCAGGGATAAAACTGTATTTTAACACACATTAAAAATTTGGAAGTATTATTATCTCAGTTATTGTATTTCTAAATACTAAAGTTATTTCCCAACCTCAAAGTGGGGGGACAATCCATCTATTGACGGTTGTGAGTCAGTCCCGTATACATCTGTTACAGTTACTCACCCTGTGGTGTTTTAAATTAATTTAAAATAATAATAAAATAATCTACCAATTACTAGCTATAATTACCTCGTCAATTGCTCAAATTTCGCAATATTTAGTTACGGCCGTTTCGGCATTAAGATACTATATTCAGACATCTTTATGACGAAACGGCCGTAACTAAATACTGCGAAATTTGAGCTGTTGATGAGGTAATTTTGGCTAGTAGTTGGTCAATAAATCAACTCAGTGGCTAGATAACATGGACTAAAAAAATTAGCCAAAAAAGAGAAATACATCTCGTATAATTGTGACCTTATTAGCCAACACGAATCTTAAAATTGAAAAATGTTCAAAAATCTTATTTCTGTTTTATGTAAATAATTGTAAGCACATGAAGCCTTTTGGAGTGTGTGGTTTTGACTCTAATGTGCATTAGAGTAATAGGAGTTTATGAGTAATCATCTGATTATGTCCTATGTTTAAATATAGAACTTAAATGTAGGAAGCACTCATATTAGTTTAAAAAGTAACGCAGTAGTAGTTCAATTTTTAGAAAAATGTTTTTATGAGTGTTCACATAAATTATTAATTTATTAAAATTTATAATGTATTAATTAATTGTGTATAGAAATAATTGAGAAAATGTTGTAATGTGAACAAATTCATTGGATTATTGTAAAATAATAAGTGGGCGATCATTACGAAATAATTGGATTATTGTATTAGGTTTTAATCAATTATCTTGCAATAGCTAATCGCTAAACATGATAGGATAATGGTTTTAGCTTGCTTGGATTTTTATTGAATAGCAGTTTGGAATTTTTTTGGTTTAAAATAATCTATATTTTAACTGTATCGTACTTAAATGTATCCTCTATTATTTATTATATCATACATAATATAATAATAGTATACGTACATATATAAATTCTCTAGTATGTCAATGTCAATTAAAGAAAACCCATGAATTTCCAAGTTCATCTGAACTTATTTCAATCTATAAGATTTGGAGATAGTTAAAATATAATGTAAAGATAAATTATTAATATAATGTTTTATTTGTTACCAGTGATCTATTGTAGGTGAAAGCTGGCATCGCATTGACAGTCGGGGACATCGGAGGTTACCCAACCACTAACAAAACTAAGCCCGACACTGGTGTAGAAACAGAAAATGAGTAAAACCAGATATTTCAATGTTCCAATGGGAAGAAATGCGTGAGGTACGGTCTAGCATCGAGTAGTGCAGTGCGGAGGTAACCTCCGATATGCTCCTAATAGAGGGTTAATCTACTTTATTATATATAAGAGTTAATTATATTAGTACAGAATAGCTTTGTTAAGAGCTAATTAATATTAATAGTTAAGTGAGCATGATTTGTGCAGGTTTGATAACGCGTTGTCAGCTTCAGAAAATGCACAAAGGGTGAACTAAACAGTCAAAGAACCAAGTTAGGCTTTGATAATATTCAAAACTACTCTACTATCGGATAAATGCATATAAATTTAATAACCTAAACGTAATAGACTAATTTTATATCAAGCCACCTCCTCTATAATGTAATTTTTAGATGTGAACGTTTAACTACTTTTTAACACTTTCTTGGTTATTCATACTAACTTTTACATTTACAATATGTGCCTCCGAGTCCATTAAGCTAACAACAGAGCCAATAATTCAACATTTTATATTTTGTAATATATTTTTACATGAATTTACCTATTAATTGCAGTGTATTTTTTACCTAAACTACTAATTAACGACAGGTATTTAACAGTGAGTTAGTGATGAGTAGCTACAAAACTATAGTCTGCTGAATATTGATGTGTGGTTAAACAAAAGATAACCCCACTCTGACTACCACGAGAATCCTTCCCTTCCTACGTTTTCATCTGTTCTACCGTTGGCATAATAATAGTCAGTTGTCTGCAGCGAGCAGTGACAGTGCTCCTAGCGGGATTTTCGAACAATACCACTCTCAGAAATAATCACTTTTGTTTACATAACATTTTTTAATATTTTGAACAACCGTTTCACTACAGTATTAAGCAACTGAAATGGTTTACCATTGTTAATTGCCTCAAAAATTATAATTTAGTTTTTAATGAATTTACTATATAATATTCTTAAATATGAATAAAACTATTGTAATTAAAATTCTTTTGGAAAGATTTTTGCAGTTTGTCTTCTTATGATTTGCCTATCAAGTACTACTGTGGTATAGCTATTAAGTTTTATGGTCTGACAGCTTTAACAGGTTTATTATTATCGTTTTGGTATACTACTGAATCATAGAAAATACAAGGCATAGCCTATAATTTGCGCCAAATATGAAGATACAAGCCGTCCGTAATGCAAATGCAATATATTTTTGACCAAACTAATTTAGGCCTATACTAAAATAAAAATTGTCAAGGAAGCTATGAAAAGTGTATAATTTACTAACCGACTAATAACCACAAATACATTTTAAAAATAGTTTTTAAATTATATTGCAACAAAACTTTGAACTAGGCAACCAGATCTAAATCCATGATGAAAAAAATAGAAATGTAAACAAAAGCATGACAGTTTTGTGACGTAAAGTTAGTCGTGAGCCAGCTGATCAGCTGCGATTGTTGTAGTGGAAGTGGACCGTAAACAAACCCCACTTCGACGTATCATTAATATTGAACATGCTATAGTGTTACTTATAATATTTTTAGTAAAATCAATTGTGTATTTTTTACCTACTACTAATTAACGACAGGTATTTAACAGTGAGTTAGTGATGAGTAGCTACAAAACTATAGTCTGCTGAATATTGATGTGTGGTTAAACAAAAGATAACCCCACTCTGACTACCACGAGAATCCTTCCCTTCCTACGTTTTCATCTGTTCTACCGTTGGCATAATAATAGTCAGTTGTCTGCAGCGAGCAGTGACAGTGCTCCTAGCGGGATTTTCGAACAATACCACTCTCAGAAATAATCACTTTTGTTTACATAACATTTTTTAATATTTTGAACAACCGTTTCACTACAGTATTAAGCAACTGAAATGGTTTACCATTGTTAATTGCCTCAAAAATTATAATTTAGTTTTTAATGAATTTACTATATAATATTCTTAAATATGAATAAAACTATTGTAATTAAAATTCTTTTGGAAAGATTTTTCAGTTTGTCTTCTTATGATTTGCCTATCAAGTACTACTGTGGTATAGCTATTAAGTTTTATGGTCTGACAGCTTTAACAGGTTTATTATTATCGTTTTGGTATACTACTGAATCATAGAAAATACAAGGCATAGCCTATAATTTGCGCCAAATATGAAGATACAAGCCGTCCGTAATGCAAATGCAATATATTTTTGACCAAACTAATTTAGGCCTACAGTAAAAATTGTAAAGGAAGCTATGAAAAGTGTATAATTTACTAACCGACTAATAACCACAAATACATTTTAAAAATAGTTTTTAAATTATATTGCAACAAAACTTTGAACTAGGCAACCAGATCTAAATCCATGATGAAAAAAATAGAAATGTAAACAAAAGCATGACAGTTTTGTGACGTAAAGTTAGTCGTGAGCCAGCTGATCAGCTGCGATTGTTGTAGTGGAAGTGGACCGTAAACAAACCCCACTTCGACGTATCATTAATATTGAACATGCTATAGTGTTACTTATAATATTTTTAGTAAAATCAATTATTGTCTACATGTTTATTATTAATAAAAGAATGAAGTATTTCGTTTACCCAGATAGCCTAAGCTGGATGATTTACACTTGTTAAGACCGAACTTACAATATGTTAAGGGCTTGAAACTTCTCTGATCCTTTACTTTGAAATTTATTTTCCAATCAAGGTTTAACGATACTCTTACTCCTGCCTTGTCTAACCTCTTACCTCTTACTCAAATCATCATATGTGTTAATAAGGAAAGTGGAGCACATACAGTTCCGTTCAGTGTTAGCCAAATTTTCCTCATTCCAGGTAGCTAACACGTAATAAGAGTGGTAGATTGGTGCTAAATGGTTTGAACTGTATGGCGGAAAATCCCAAAAACAAACCACTTAGTAAGTCTTTTGGTAAATAATAAAAACTAAATCGACTCTAGCCAGACTTTTCTTTTTATCACCATTACTTTACTCCAAAACTTTCTCTTTGACTATTCCTCTAAATATTCAATGTTTAAATATTATGTTTTATTTTAAGATTAATATATCAATCTATCTATATTAAAAAAATTTTTCACAAAATTTTATTTTAATTAATTTTAATTTAGTTGACTAATTATTTGAAATACATTTTACCAAAGATTTATCTATATACTCACAAAATTATTTTAACAAATTTTGTTTTTCTGTAAGTTTGAATGATTTTTGCCAGGAGATATTAAGAAAATAAACACAAGAATCAATGTCAATGACCCTTTGAAAGTCTTCGCAACTCGAACATTTTTATTGATGGTTGGATTAAGATCCTTAGCTTCTAGCTCATAATGATTGAACGCATTATGGCATTGCTTACCTGTCTATTGAACAAGTCGGCCTAATCAATAACAATACTACACAATCGTGCCACAATCATCTTGCACTCACTTATCAATCATACTTGGCTGTAAATACCTAACAGAATAGGTCGCCATTACAGAAGGTAATAAGGTAATAGGCAGCCACATAGTAGTTTTATCGTAGTAGTTGCCCTTACGCCAAGATGAATTTCCCTACGATTTTCAAACAGTTCCTGCTTCACACGTCAATATAAGAATTTAGCAAAACTTACTTTTAGAACGACTATCATATAATATGCATCTTACCAATATCAATCTGATAATCAACGCAATGTAACAAAATTTAATATAGTTCAAATTTCCAGTAGTTTTAGTCCAAAACCAATAAGTTAGGAATAATTACGTGATTAGAGCCAAACAGAGGTTAATCTCTCATTTAGATCGGATCATACACAAGCTCATTACTCACTGATTAAACTGATATAGGTATGAAAACACCAGTGCAGCTTACTGTAATGTTTCTCTTATCCATTAACTCTACCACCCTAACACTGTGATAAATAAAACTAAATCCACATACGTACTAGTGGAAAATTAGGTATACTAGATAATATAAAAAAATAAAGTAAAAGTCTAATTTAGTTTGAGCAAATCTCTATCATTTTATCACCATTTTGAGTTTCTGTAGCATTACTTCTTCAAACGCCTAAATATAAATACATTAGTATTAAATATATGCAGAGTGAGAGGTATATGTCTGGCACAGCTGGAAAAAAATTAAACGGCCCGAGATATCAATTTGAGACCTTGGCCTTAACTTATATGTAACTTTTTACTTTTTAAGGTTGTTTGAAATTTTGCTCCCCTTTTGCAAAGGGGGCTAAAGGGGCAAATAAATATTCTGAAATGAAAACCCCTGTATTTACCCATCATTTTCAAGAAAATTAAATAACGAATAGTGCAATCTAGAGGTTGCAATCTACGTTGCTCCTAACAAAAATTACAGCCATTTCAATAGAAGTAGAATCTTGGAAATATTGACAAGGCTGATTCGACATAACAAAGATTAAAATGATAAACCTATTTATTTCCTTGTCAGTTACTTGAGTCAACGTGCTTTGGGATTTCCCAGGTTCCTATTATCAGTTTCAAAAATTAATTTACTTTGGCCTTTCTCCTGTATCCTCCCCTTTCATTGTACTCATAATTTACCAGTTCATAGCTTAGATTGTCATTAAAACTTAAAGTTTACGTTTCTGGTGAATATTGTTGATTATTTTTGTTGATTGTTTGAAAAAACTACTGTGTTAATGTTGAGAGGGTATGAAGACCATAAGAAATTATACAGTGAAGTAGCGGACCTATTCAATGAGGACTTTCCGAACCAAACCAGTCCCATAACGAGGTTATAGTGGCAAGAACTGTTCAACGGTTTCACAATCTGTAAAAGAAAGACCCAAACCAGGACGGGCTCCTATAATTGATGAAGTGAAATCATTGGATGTTATGCAGTCCTTTGTTAAAAATCCACATTTTTGTGATAAACATTTACCAGAATGGGCAGAAGAAGAAGAGCTGCATTGGAGCACGACATCAGCCAATCTTCGGTAAGAAGAACGTTTTAAGATAATAAATTCAAACCATTTAAAGTAAGACTTTTGCAAGGGCTTAGCGAAGACGCCTATGACTGCGGGGTTGAGTTATGTGGTGTAATGATTAGCAAACTTGACACTTATCCTGAGTTTCCGAACAGATTCCTTTTTGGTGAAGAAGACACTTTCATGACCAACACAAGTCAATGGACACAATTGTCGTTATTGGTCAGATACAAATCCACATTGGTATGTAGAGGCCCATACACAACGCCCTTCTAAAGGTAACGTTTGAGCAGGAATAATTGATAATCGCTTTATCGGCCCATTTATAATTGATGGAAAATTACATTCTTTGAAGTATTTAGTGTTGGTTCAAAACTAGATTGTGCCTGCACTCCAAAATATGTTCGGACAAGAAGCTCAGAACATTTGGTTATAGCAAGATGGAGCACCACCGCACTATTGTCTTGAAATACGATGGTATTTAATTAATGTCTTCACAAGAAGGTGGATAGGCTAAAGGGGCGCTGTAGATAGTTCCCCTGACCTAGCTGGCCAATCCTCTTGATTACTTCTTTTGGGGCTACTTGAAATACTCGGTGTAAGAAACAAAGCCAACTGACCTCAATAAATCAACTGAGATAAATTTGCACTTTTCTCACACCATTCCTTGGGAATGTTTCTTGAACTTTGTTTCAAGTTTTTTACACACGGTTAGCACACTGTCAAACAGCCGAAGGTGAACATTGTGAGAACCTGTTATATTAGAACGGGAAACAATTTTTAAATAAATTTATTATTGTCTATCGTAATCTTTGTTCTGCCAAACGAGCCTTATCATTATTTCCAAGATTAACTCTATTAAAATTTCTATAATTTTTGTTAGGGGCAACGTAGAGACCTCTAGTTTGTACCATTTGATTTCTTGTTGTAATTTCCTTGAAAATGAGGAGTTTCACAAGATAGTGATTTACATTTGAAGTTATTTAGTTGCCCCTTTACCCTCCCCTTTGAAATAGGGAAGCGCAAAGTTTGAACAACCTAAAAAATACGTGATATAAAAGTTAAGACCAAGGTTTCAAATTTTTATATCAGACCGTTTAACTTATATCCAGCTGTGCCAGGACATGAAACTCTCTCTGTATGTATTGTAACAAAGTACCTATTGAGTATGAAATGAAATGAGCATGATATTAAAAAAATATTTCATGTTTAGAACATAAAATACTTTTTTATGAAAGTTTTAAACGAAAATAAATGTTGTTGGAAAACTCTTTATCCGTTCGAAATATTATACACAGTTTGTCCCAAACACAGGATTTGTAATCAGAGCTTTGACACCAACGCTTTTGGACGATAATGGAAACACTTTGTTATTGACTTTATTCCACGCCTAAATATCACACGAATCACGATGGTAAACGTTTGTCGATTACAGAAGGATTTGCTTTCATCGCACACTGTTAATTATAAACTGACTCAGTAATAATGTAATATATATGTCATGTGATTAAGGGCATCCCAAGTCCCATTTGACAGCAATGTTAACTTCATTCCATACATCTTAGGAACGAGACTACAAAGAGACCTAAAATTTGTTTTATTTTACGTATTAGTATATTATCGATGTCAGTAGATATATTTATACATTTTTGTATACGTGTTAACAATTTTAAAAACACTTATGTTTTGTACCCCTTAAAATTAAATATTTTAATTTTAAAATTTTTATTGTTAAGATATTGTAGCCAAAGCCTCTAAGGAAGGATATTTTGTTTACTATTATTAGTATAAATTATTAGTGTACCTTAAAATTCTGTAGTTTTAAGTATTTTACTTAAACCCCTGAGTTATGTGTCTTCAAACTTTGAGAAAATTAAAATACGTAAAATCGCAAAAAGCTAAGATAACTCTGTAACTCCATAAATTTCTATCTGTTGGAGGCTGGAGGAAATTTAAAACTGCACAATAAGTCATATCGTGTATCAAATTGTAGGTCAAATACACATATACTGCAAATAGATCTCAAGAGATTGTGTCGATAAAAATAGTGGCGATCTATCTATCCAATACTATAATACGAGCAAGGTTTGTATATATATATATATATATATATATATATATATATATATATATATATATATATTTGCACACGGATCTCGAAAACGGCACCGAGGAATTTCTTTAAATTTTGGAAATAACTAATTTCCGAGTAGAAAATAAGTTCTAGATAGGTCTAATGTCCAGGAAAATTCGTGTTTTACTGTAATATTAAGTTTAAAATCTAAAAATTTAACATTACGCTTATGAAGAATAAAATGTAAACAATAGAAACCAAAACAGCTGTTTATAACCGTTTGACAGTTCTCGATTGAAGACTGCGGGGAACAATATAGAGGTTATGCATTAATATTTATTTTATGAATTAAATAAATGCAAAATTATCAGGTTACTAAACAATTTGTAAAAACTTAAGGATAACATAGCTGTGCGAAATAAAAGCAGAAAAAAGTATTTCCAAAATCTTCCGTGTTTTGATAGAAAACGTATTCGTTGTATTGCTTGAAGCCACCGTAACAAACCAATTAATTGATGTAAATTAAATTTCTCTTTTGCTTTTCAATCCTCATTCCGTTTATAACAAAATCAGTTGATCACAGGCTAATAATAACGGTATGGATAATTAAACAGTAAATGATCGGCTTTGGCTAAAATACGTAAAACGGCATCGCTCAATTGACTAACGTCGTAGCCGAGTTGTAACGTGTCGGCCTCAAGAACTATAGGCCGCGAGTTCCATCCCCACCAGGGGCAATACTTTTTGTTCAGTACTATATTAATTATGGTGTATTAAATCGGTTTTATTTCAACCCCATAAATGTTTTCATTGGGCAGTAAATTTGTTATAATTTTGCTAATTAACTTGTAAAAACATGTCTTATTATATCCGAGCAAAGCTCGGTCACCAGGTACTACTATTATAAAGAAGAGGTGGTGTCTTTATGTTTGTTTGTGGGTTTGTGGTTTTGTGGGTTTGTTTGTGGGTTTGTTGTGGCAAGTAAATGCGAAAAATACTGAACCGACCGGTTTGAAATTTCACACAAAGGTAGATCTTAAACTCATGCAACACATAGGCATACTCATTTCTTTAAACTCCTCTCGGGCTACGCCCTGTGAACGTCCTAAGTTTCAATGTTTACATTTTTAGAGAATGAAAACATAAAATTACTTGAATGTCAACAGCTGTGAACACTAAAATTTGTCAGTTCGAGAAGAAGAAGAAGAAGAAAGAGCTGCCGTGACCGTCCTAGGTTTCAATGTTTACATTTTCTAATGACAACATCCGTTTGCACTATATTTTGACAGTTCGGGAAGAAGAAGAAATAAAGTTGATTTTTCAGATAAAATGCTGGATCGAAATTAGTGAATTATTTGAAATAGAGGAATGGTAGATTTTAAGTTTTTTTCCGACGACTGTCTCTATTACATTAATCCTTATCCTCTCCCAATATTTGACATATGTTACTTTGAAATGTTGTTGTCCTGTTTTGTAATTTTGTAAACAATGAAGAATTAATTAACAATACCTTAAATGTATCAGTAGAGCCTACACCTTTCAGCCTTTTTAGCCCGTGCGAAGAACGGGTACTTTGTCTAGTAATCTCCTAAAATCCAAAACATCATATAAGTTTTCAGGTGTATCATAATTGATTTTATATCGTTCAGGGTCATATCGTATTGTAATCACTACACAAAGCTTGTATAAAATATTTAGTTATAAAATTTTGCCAAAGTTGATGCAAAAAAAATTGAGTCTTATCAGAATAATTATTGGTATTTTACAATTATTTGTTTATCTCATCAAACAGATTAATTATTGTGATACAGAAATTACAATAATCAGTGAAAAAAGAGTACTAATCTTTTGAACAAGTAATTAAAAAACAATCCTAATTTTGATTAGGATTGCAATAAAACAAAAAGTATTTAAACAGCAAACACTTATTTTGAATGATGAGGTCTCACGGATTTGGGTCTGATGACAAACACATACAGTATTTGGAATGCATGACAAATTGGCTCCGTATTTTCGTCCACGTGTTTTCCATTGCATTCGCGATTGCCAGCGATATGTGTATTGAATCGATCATCGATATAAATTATTATATTAATTGAAACTGTCCATCTATCTACTATCTCCCTTTGATAGTTTGTAAATGACAACTATCAAAGGGCAAATATTTACATCCCACAGTAAATTTATGGCATAGAGAGATGAAACACTTTAAAAATTATTCAATGCTAAAAGGATATATAATATCCTTTTTATATATATCCTATTATAGTACATCAATAAGAAATTTATAACTCACATACCACCTGATAGTGGCATCCTATATGTTTTAAGGGAAAGCAATTTCTCTACCGTGTACAGAAATGTTATAGCCCTGAATAAATTATTTTAAATTAAAAAAACAAATACTTACAAATTTCTTGATATCTATTCATTTTCCTTGTTATTACTTGTTTTCTGTGTTAAAATTTTATTTGCAGCTTCCTCAAGTAATGTTAATAACGATGACTTAATTTTCTTTATAGTAATTCAATTAGTTATTATTAACGTTTTTTTCTACTGGGAAATAAATAAAAGTAGTTCGTACTCAATTTGAGTCTTATATGACCCATCTTTGTATACTCTGCATCTGCCTATCGTATTGTACATTCGGTGTAGATTATATTGTTTTATAAAATCTTTTGAATACTAATTTTAAAACAATGAACATCAGAAATACTGACCCGAATCTAAATAGTATCCATTTGCATTTTAACCAGCTGCAAGTAGTAAAAGCATATGTCAGTTGACAACATCAGACAGCCTTGTAGATTTAATTTCAGTTGGAGCCTGATTGGTTCTTTCAATCAAAATTAGTTATAAATTAGAGTTATAAATTACTCGTTTTATGATTATCGTATCACAAATAACATAGATCTAACGAGTTTTCATTTAATGATTATAAACGATTTAATCCATCAATTACAAACGTCAAATATTACACAAACTGAAATGCTTTACCTTAGAAAAAGAGTATAATGATGTTTCTACAAAAACTTCTAAAGCAGAATGGTTTTGTGTAGTTTAAAAGACTGCTTAAAAAATAAATTTAACTTCTCTGGAATTTTCTTAAATAATCAAATGTAATATGTTATTTTTTATATCTTTTCAATACAAAGTAAATTAATATTTTATTTAAAGAAAAAAAATCTAAATACGGTGAAAATACATACAAGACAAATTTAAATCTAAATGGATAAACGGGTTAGGCTGTGGTTCTGTAAACATAACAACACAAACACAACAAAAAAACAAAAAAATAAACACACACACACAGACAGACACACACACGGGCGGACAGACATCACGACGAAGCCCTCTTTTTTATTTAGGGTACTCCAAAACGGATATATCCACTCTCAACTCAAACTCTAAAATTTTGACCAAAACAATACTTTCTCAACATACTGTGTATAAGTGTAGAAAGTAAAAAAATTTTGAAAGTTATTTATATTATTATATAAATTAAATTATGTTATTCAGTAAGCATTTGTATATTTTGTTTTATTTTTCCAACTGTGCGTCTCCAGACCTTCTGTATAAAACACACATAGACAATTCATCAAGTTTATTAACATCTAACTTACTTTTTTAGATTTAAGTAAGTAATAGTGTTCCAAAACGAAATCGTATTGCTGTAAAATAGTCGGATATTGATCATTTGTCCGTTATGTCGTATCACGTCTTTAACTATACTTCCATGACTTGATGTTTGCGCGACTCCTGAAACAAAATAATAACAAACATTTGGCGAGGGGTTATGTTTCTTGGTTATGTAAACTATGCGCTTCTCACCGATTTCCATTCAAATCATTGGAGAAAAAAGAAAGAAAGAAAATTTAGTAAACCACACGAGATGATAAGTGACTACATATCGGATGGATATATCCACCGAAACCCCAGATTTAAAAATAGTTATTAAATATTTTTTTCTAGTACTCTTACTTTTACTTGGATGTCCAGTTATAGGATAGTTTGTTTTACCTATGCTTAAGAAAACTATTTACGTCGAATCCATCAGGTTCAGAATATTAAAATTATTGTTCTGACGCCCCTGTTATTAAGTTATCTGTATGAAAAAACAATCCACTTATATACTAAAAATAAGAGAACCTTTAGAGAAATGTTTTTTTACAAAATAAATTAAAATCATATAACCAACAAATCATTTAATATATTAAGACACACATGAACAATATTGGTGAAACAAAACAGAGGACGGATTTTTCATAAGTATTTATTTCAGTGAAAAATATGCAGTTTATTCTTTGGGAATGATTAAAAGATTCCCAGAACCAATAAGGAAATTATTATAGGGCAAAGAAGCTGGATTCTAAAAACAAGCAACCTTAGAACTATTATTACAGTAAATTAGTACATTATGATTCATACCAATATCTCAAAATTATACATATGAAATTTGTTTTTATTCATGTAATTAATAAAAATGTTGATACTTACATTTTAAAGTCTTTTAATTTTCAGAAAGTGTTACACACCCTTCATAAATTAAAAATTAAACATTTATTCAGTATCACAGATTTTTATTCTTAACAGAGTTAATTAAAACTTTTATATGTTTTATTCTCACCTTTTAATATTTTGCTAGGAATATACGATATGTTTCGCTAGAAATTGTTTTTAATATTGTACTAAATTCATGTGTTTTACAGTGTAAACACTAAAACTTGGTAGTTTTTAAACCAATTGTTTATATTTTTATTTATGTTGCACGATGAATATATACGGTGAATATTAATGAAAGGTGAACGTGATTAGTTTTATGATAAACATAGCTGCGTCACTAATAAAGAGAAGCTTATTTATTCCCCATGAATATTCCAAAATAATAATAAAACAATGAAAACCCCAATGACTTAGAATAAAAAACCAACAAATTTATCCTGTTATGATGTATCATACAATCAGGTTAAACGCGGAACACAATTAGTAACCATTAAAAGATAAAAACCTACAATATAAAGTAATATGAAACAAAGATAAAAGTTTATCCAAAACATTGATAATTAATATAAACTTTTCACTACGTAAGCATTGCTTCTGCTCATAGCCGGGCAGTGTGAGCTAAAGAGATGGGCGTCCTTTGAGCCAAAGTTTCAGAAACACATATCAAAGCTCCTAGCCTATGATTAATTAAAACTTACATCTAACTTGTTTTATATTTAATTTTAACTTCCTTGCGAGTGTAGCTGAAGTAAAGCAGAGTTTAATCCATCCGCGCCACACACAAATAACTTTAACTCAGCGTAGCTTGTTAATTATGTAGCGTGTCAGAGAAATAATATTAACAAAACTAAATGTTTACATTAAAACACAAGAAACTTTTTAAATTTAGTTAATTTCATGGTTTATTCAGGTCTAACACAATGATGTAAATATTCTGTAACTCTATCCAGTGGACCTTTAGCTCAACTCAGTGGTTTATTTCTGTTATCAGCAGGAATTACTTTTTATATTTTCGAAAAGGGAAGGGGGAGTTTGGAGGTTCAAAAATCATAGGGTGGGGTTGATTTCCATAGTGAGATATGATTGTTTCAAAAATTAAATTCGAACAATTTTAGTGATAGGAATTTGAATTCTAACATTTTTCCGCTCTTTAAAAAAGAATATGTAGAATAATACAACCTTTCAACTTAATACTAAAAAATATACTAATTTTAAAATCAACTTGTACCTATAATTGTAAACAATTTTTAAATATTTAAAGGAATATTTTTTAATAGATTTTATCTTATCTTAGTTCAGAGACAAATAAAAACCGTTGGCCCTGGAAATATGTACAGCTATCTCCTAACCACAGTTGCTTTGTTGGAAGCCAGTAACTCGGCTGGGTTAATCGTGTGTATTAGTTACTGGGATGCGTGCATGTGCATATGGAATTGCTCTAAGCTATTCTAGGGAATCAGCAATGCGGTATGAATCATCGTATTATTTATAAACTAAACATTTTCTTAAAAATATATGTTGTAAAAGCATACTTCACGATTTAAAATTCATAAAATTCTATTTACGGGAATGGCGTGGAATATTTTTCGGAGCTCGCAATACAGTGGAGTGACTAACAACCGATCTTCTATTTTAGTAACACGTGAGTTTTATGAGTTAGATATTGCTCTAGTTATGTGTTTTGAGCTTTCATACCATGTATTTGAACCTTGTTTGTCGGTAAACTTTAAAAGCAGGGCCGGGCTGGTTGATCTTCACCAGGGTCACATGTCTACTATCCAGCACCCCGGGCAGAGAGGCGCTTCTTCCGAGGAACACTGGCAGTAACCTCCAGTATATAGTTTTTGAAATACACGTCACGCACCGTAGAGTATCCGCATCTCAGGGAGAGCCATGCCGTTTGGAGATACAAACTGGATATGGTCAAGTTCACCCAGGTCATTTCAAGGGGAACGCCGAAGAATCCTAGCAAGGCATTAGTAGCATCCACGATGGAGATGATTGTCATGGCCTTCTATTGGTCTATGCCACAAAGTAGACTCCGACCCAATAAGAAACTCATCTCCTGGTGGACTGAAGAGATTGCGGACCATAGAAGAACATAGCTTAAGGCCAATCGAGCCGTCACTAGAGCAAGAATTTCCGCATATAGAGTTCGTAAGTCAGAGGCCTACAAGGCTACAAGGAAGTCTCACCGATGGGCCATCAACAAGAGCGAGGCGAACGTCTAGAGGAAACTTGAGGAAAGTGGCCTCTTACCTTGGTAAGCTTATTCAATGTCAATGTCGGGGGTCAGCTTGAAGCACGACTCATAGAGCAGGTCCAACCGTGGGTGAAACGGCGGCATGGTGAGGTGGATTACTACCTCACTCAGTTTCTGACAGGCCACGGCTATTTTAAGTGGTATCTGTATCGGATGGGAAAAACCTGTTCACCGGATTGCACTTACTGCCTGGACATTCCCGACGATGTGGTGTACACTTTCTTCCGCTACCTCCGTTAGGCACTGGAGGCTGGTCTGCCACAAGATCATTGAGGATGAGGAAAACTGCGATTGTTGATCCGTGGCGTCCTTCTAGAGAAGCAAAGCGATCTGGTCCGCGAAGAGATCACCTGAACAAGTGCCTGGACTTGGAGTGAGTCCCAAGGGTGAAATCCAAATTTAGGCCTAGACTGGTATAATGTGACAATCAGTTCCAGGTTAGAATCCTAAAGAGTAGAGGAGGTTTTTTAAGTAGGTACCCCGCTTCTCAGGGGAATCCTACACTACAGGCTGGCCACCTGTGTGCAGAAAGCATTTCTTCCATCTCTCCCTAAAAAACTACCAAAACTATAAACACAGGAACATAAAACATAAATGCTGTCCTAAAACGTTCCGACAAGCAAGTTGGTGTCTTGCTTATTGTTTAGTAAAAACAGTTTTCACGATCTGGTTTACCATTTGCAATATTTTTACTCTTTTATTATTTTGGACCAACCCCTCTCCATCTTTTTACGACACAATGTGATGTAAAATATATAAAATATGATTTCTAATGTATAGTAACTGGTAAACTTGGTATACTGCTTTATATAAATATTTAATCTATAATATTTCTGAGTCTAGGTATACTGAAAAATCTTAAATATCTGTTATATAATACTTTGGGAGGGTAAGCAAAATGATAAAAATTTAATTTTAAGGTTCAAATGGTCTATATTGTATGAAAAATCCTAGTTTTGATGTTTTTAATGGCAACGAACCTACCTACTTATTTTCTACCTTATACATTAGTGAGAATAGTTTCTACAATGACAAGTAATTTTCAAGTAAATGGAAATTTGCTTAACTTGCAGTTTTAGCTAAGACGGTACTTTTCTTTAAATTTCAGGTTTTAGATTTGTTTGTAGTTTATAATGCATTATAATATATTGGTAGAATTCGTTTTGATAACTGCAACACTTATTGTACGTGTGCGACTGTGTGTGTGTTTCAATTTTTAATATTGCACGTGATTGGAATAGGTGCAGGTAGATCTACTGTAAATATTCAATCAGTCAGAAAAAAATATTATTCAGATACAAAACCAAACAGTTCTTTGTCAACCTTGTTTTTAATTTATATGGTACTCTATCTAATCTCAAACGTTTTAAAAGTAAAAATGATTGTCTGTAACTTACATTTTTTGAAATATTGATGTACTTTTGCGTTCATGCTTTGTGTGTGTGTGTGTGTGTTTAAAGAGCTGTATCGACTAGTAATTTGATTTAAATTCACTAAAACGTATTTTTAATCTGTAGATCATTTTATTCAAGGGTATTTAGGATCATTTAACTACGTCCAGATTTTATTCTAATATTGGGGAAATCAAAAACCTATCAAGACGTACAATGTGAAACGATTACGATCCACTAAAATCATAGAAACTTAAAATTACTACTTAGATTTATATTAAAGTTTAATATACTTTTTCATCCTATTCATGAAAATTGTCTTTAAATTTTAATATTATTGATTGTCAAAAATATTTTACCTCAAAATATTTATCTCTTGTCATCACTTCGCGCTTACAGTATTAAACATCCGAGAAGGAATGTGTCTGCCTGCCAAGACGTTTGGAATAAATTGCTTTAACCTTATTTAAAAGAGGGCAGGTTGGAAGGGTAATAACTCGAAAGCTTACACATATTTTGTGTCGTTCATATTGAATAAATATCTATTTTTTTATAAACTGTATGATAATATTTTTTCAATTTTGTTAAATCTATAAGAGAAAAAATGTTATTCAGATACAAAAATAAATATTTCTTTTTCAACCTTGTTTTTAATTTATATGGTACTACCTCTAATTTCAAACGTTTTAAAAGTAAAAATGATTGTCTTTACCTCGTGAAATGTTTATAAGTATCAAAATAAACCAGTTTTTGAGAAAAATCATTGTTTATTTAATAGACGTACAAAACCAAAGCTCTTATACTTTGCATTTCTTGACGGTATGCTTCTACTTAATAATAATTCAAAAATCACTTTGAAATACTACATATAACAACCAACCATTCTAAAATATAAATCAGGAAAAATTAGTTTTAACTTTCACAAATACATTTTTTATCATCAAAACCCTTTCATTAGACTTCATAGATAAGTTTAATTATTAAAACTGAGTATAAACTTATGAAGTAAATTATAACATACGACCTAGTTTATTTTAGCAAAGACCTATAGTAATTTTTTTAGATTCATAAAAAAATTATATATATCACTTGCATATCACTAAACTGAAAACGTCATCAATAGAGTATAACAATTCGATTTTCAACCTTAATGAAGTAAAAATAAACAAAAAGTGCCTTAAAACTTACAGATAACTACTCAAGTCAATGTTAGAAAAATATTGGACACCATACTAGCATTACTAAAATAATATTTGGGTTAAACATATAAGTTTTACGATTTCCCAGAAGATGTATTTGTATATAAAAGTTACACTTTATCATACATTACCAATAAAAAAATAAACATTTACCAATCGCATTATTTAAAATAAAACACCAAAATAGTTTTACTATTTTGAACTACTATTAGAAACTAGTAAATCTTAATTGTTCTACCGAAATATTATTTTTGTTCCTTATATCATATACGTAAAAATAACTGGTTAATTTAAAATTCTCAACATTGAAACGGATATAGCTAAGTCCAAAAAAACAAACAAAGAATACACAGTTAAGACTCCAAGACTTAAAAAGAAAGGTTTACAAAGAGTTCTGGTATTAACGTTACGGTTTAGTCTAACTGATATCTTTTTAAGTATTTTTTTTATTTTTCGATAAAATTCTGCATAAACATATTTTAAAACTTCAATATTCAGTTATGGTCATCATTATGTATTTTATTTTAAGAAAATATTTAAATTGAAAGTAATTAATGCAGAACAATTTATGACTCCGCATCATAATTTTAGGCTTGGTAAATTCACTGACGTACGATTATTATACCGTATATCGTACTTCAGTTCAAACGTTATAGTAGTAGGCCTCTGTAGACTATGTCATTTTCTATTTAACTGTCGCAAATAAACTCTAATAACTTTTATACCGACGAATAGTTTTCTTATGTCAGAAAAAATAAACTCTCAGCTTGATATTAGAAAAATTTAAACCTTTTAGTCTGAGTTGTTTCTTAGGTAATGCATTTTTTACTTTTAAAACTTCTTTTCTGTCTTAACACTTTTCTACAACTAAAGTTATAAATTATTTAGAGCTATAAGTTATAATTATAATACACCAAACAAGTCAATCAATATTCATAAATCAACTTGATCTCAAATTCGTCAGTAGGAAGACGTTCCTACAGTTATTCCATTACCGGTAGGCATATTTCGTTGAACACAATGATTTATTTTTTAACATAAAATATATAAAAAGGATGTTACTAACGAATACTAAAATAAAACGGCGAATCTTTAAAGCTATTTCATAGTCTATGAATGAATGTGTTGATTTTTAAATATTACCACTCATAGAAAGATTGTTTTTGTTATAATCCTAGTAAATCGTAAATTAAAAAATTCTGTTCTTTGTATGCTATGTATGAGATAAGGGAAGAAATTGAAAAAGTACTTATTAAATCATTAGTAAGAGTACATGATGAACGAGTATTCTAGTATTAGGTGGGTGAATAAAAAAGTCTACACAAATATTAAAAGATTCTTTCAAAATATAATACTTAGTTAAATACATATTGTATATTTCTGTTCATGAAGCCTTATTGACCAAGACAATAAGGTCAAAGGTCAATAGGAAGTGTTGGTGTAACTGACTGTACACATTAAGCCGGTTAATGTGATTTTGTTTGGGTTCAACTACTGACAGCTGAGCTATAGAATTGAGTTTGACAAGCCTGTAACGTATTGTTTTGATCATCTGCAGGATAATCCATACCCCAGACATAATGCTATGTTAAAGGTTAAACAAACTGCTTAAACCATTTTCAATGCTGTAGAATGGTAGATTTAAATATTAATAAGCTAATACTTATAGAGACAAAAATTTATTTTTTATCGGACGATTCTCCTTAAACTAAAGACAAAACTGTGTTCTCGTTGTTTCGGTTTTTTATAAAATCACAAAAATACAGTACCAATGTGTAAAAGATGTAGTATAATTTTAATAAATCAAATGCCTATATCGATTGTATCAATCAATGAGCGGTAAAATGTATAGTTTTATAACTGTCCATACGACTATATTGAACCGGAAAGTAATATTCAATCCAGGAAAAGAAGCAAAGTATTAACCGATTTTTTATGATATTAAGCAATTTTTTTATTTATATTTAGAAACTTAATCTAAACTAGCCTTTGCATTTTCTTCATTTAAATACATAAATATTATAAACGAGTATTTCCAACCAACTTTGCTGATATATTTGTTGATAAGTTAAATTTGCAAGATTTTATACGACTGTATTTATAATTATTTTAACTTACTAAACTCATTTATTTCATAACTTTTCATATTTGTTTTAAGTAGATTATCCAATTAAGAAATACATACTAGAATACAATCGTCAATTATTAGCTTGAGATATATAGTTATAAAAATATATTTTCAGTTAAATGAAAGAGATTTAGTCAAGGTGTGTTATAAAAACCGTTCCAACGGCATTTCTTACTTATGTATAATTTCTTTCATTCTAACGAAAATAAATTTGATTTTCCAAACCTCCACACTACTAACTGCTCAAAAGTTAACAACTTTACTAAGCAATTTAACTGAACTCCGTATCTAATCAAAATAGTTTAGAAAACAAACTTTTCCATGATAACAAAGCCGCCACAAGCAGTTTGCTACGCTTGGCTTTAGTAAAAGTTTTGAACGTGTTCTTGATATCGTTCAACGACGAGCTGTTACGAGTTAGTAAGCCACGTCTCACCATTCACTGTTATTTGTTGAACGATTAATATTATACTTTTTCTCCTTATACGATAGTATATGGGGAGAAAGTATCATTTTCACTCCCTCTACGTTGCAATACGTAAACATTGTAGAAATTGTCAAAGTAGTGCTATACTTTTTTTTAAATAAATAAAACATATGAAACAGGTTTAAGTTAATTTTTTAAAATTACCCACAAAACATAATAAATACATTGCTTTGATAATATGATGACTATATTTTAGAAGACTATTCTCTCAGGATGGACTTCAAATCTTTTTCATTAAAAAGAATAATGCAACTACTATGGTTTTTTAGTTTTAACAGTTGGTAAAACCCTCAATAAACTAATGATATTATTAAACCCCAACTCCATATTCATACCACATGCCTTATGTTTTCAATATCCCCTCTTATGTTATCAATAGAGATGAAAAATGCATTCAATTTCCTGCAGTGCCAACACTAAAGTTGTCGCCATTCTTGGCACGTTGCTCCGCCAAGTCGGAACACATGTCCCTGTCTGAATTATTACCCAAGACCTTGTGGTTTTCAATTCGATAGCTAATGTAATCTGATTATTTTACTATAAATAAATAAACAAAAATATGTATAGTATTTAATTATGTATAGGGAAAATTCCGTTTTCCCTTTTGTTTGGGGAATTTGTTTTAAATGGGGGTTAACTTATTTTTCTTATGAATGAGCCTATATTTTATACTGGTTTTTGAGGGTTTGTATATATAGTAACTTTTAATGTTTTGATATATCTACACGGCCAAATCCTAATTAAATTTAGGTTTTATGTTATAATCAAACATTATTTAGTATAATTAGTTCTAATTGATCCAGTGAGGAGGACAGTAAAACTTTCTAGGATATGTATCTGATTAAAATTTAAACATCTGATGTTTAAGTTTAAAAAGAAAATATCTTACACTGATTTTTTAATAAGTATCAACATGTCATACATTTATTTTCTCCGGATTTTTAGACGTACTGTATAAAGGGGAAACATACGAGTAGAAATTAGAAACGCATGGTCTTGCCCTCTCACTCTAGGCCACGAAGAACTTGACGGTCACATTTAGGCAATGTTTCTCCTTTGATTTGGTCCAATGTCGTACACCTATTTCTTGCGAGTGTAAAGTGCTCAAAAACGTGATTTTGTACCCTTATGGAACTTTTGACATTCATAAACGACACGATGATCTCCTTATTTTTTTGTTTTTTTTTATTGGGAGGAGCGGATTACTCCCAAGGCACTTCAGCCGTAGCGGCTTTTTGCGCATCCCTTTGTGGGTTGCGACATTATCACATAGCGAAAAGCCATTGGTAATTGGCGAGATTCGAACCCGGGACCTTGGGCACCAAAGCCCCGCGCTCTACCCCTAGACTAAGACCAGAGCGCTCCCCACGATCTCCTTAGTGACCGTCCCTTCAGAAATCAAAGATTCTTCAAAACCTCGCTTACTTTCTTCTGTTTTCTGCCCAACGCCGACTGTAGTTCCATTTTTGTAGTTATATGGTTTTAAAAGGTAAAGTTAATTGTTCGTGTAGCTTTCTGGCCAAGGTCTAGTGTCGAAGTATTCAGACCACACTAGAAGCTCTGACGTTAATTATCGACTACTTATGGGACCTGGCCCAACGACTAAACGTGCCGTCGGAAGCAATTTGACCGTCTGATTTTATATGTACTATGACAGAGAATCAAACCCGGGTCTTATGAATTGAAGTACACTGTACACAGCTTACATAAGTTGATTTTTTTCACTTTAAACTTTTCTCTTGGAATTGGATTTATTATATATAATCAATGCAGTGTATAAGGTCTAGGTTACGTTAAGGATTCAGTGAAAAATACTGATCTAAAACTTGACCATTATCCCTCAGATATCCAAACAAAACAATACGTTTTAAGTAATTTGGCAAGATCACAAACGGCACAGCGCGAGTAGTGAGGCTCCCAGGTTATAGTTTTAGTACTCAAGCCTTCCCTCCAATAAAATCATACATTTTGTTGACGATACTTCTTTAGATACCCAAGGCTTTTATATTTTATATATGAATGAATTTAAATATTTTAATATTTGTACTAAGTGGAAATAAACAATCAGTATATTTTGTTTGTTTAATTCTTTTAAGGTTAGTGTTTGTTTTGAAAATCAGTTATCTAATTCTAACATATTTTACGTTTGGTAACTCTGTAACTTATACTATAGTAAATAACTTTTATTATTGTAAAATGATATTAACGGTGGTTTGTGCTAATTTATTTTTATTATTCTTACTAAATTAATAATTAAATTAATTTATAAGGCTATAAGTCGCTAAAATCCTTAATAATAAGCATATTGCAGACAATTATAAGCAAATAGTATTATTGACAATTATCTTTGAATTTTTTTATACTCATTAGTTAAAACTTATTAAATTTTAGTTTTTAGTTATTACAAATATGCAAGTATAAAAATCCTTTCTGGTACGAAAAATACTGATTTTGAAACATAGGCTATTTACTTGAGTAAATTGTTATATCGGCATCATATATGGTTTTTAAAATAAATGTACACTGTACTTAGAGTGTAAAATTACATTCTATAAAATCAAATTCAAGCAATATTGATGAGAGAAATGATGAACAGTAATCAATATGAAACTGATATGGTATTACTATTTGTGCAAAAATTTGTATTATTGAATTCGTAATGCGCAGCCTTTTCTATGAGAAATTAACGTTCCAAAAGTATAAAACACTTGGGTGTTATTGTTACGGTATTAAGGATAACGTTATTAATCGAGAACCACTATTATATAGTGTACATGTATAATGGGCCCATCCATAATTGTGTTTGTTCAAGGGACATGTTTGGTGCGATATTGCCACGTATCCATATGGATGAGGAATAATTTTCGAACATGATAAGGTCTGTATGCGTCTAATAGCTGAAAATTAGTCCCATCGAGTCTAATTTTACCAAAGATATGTAACACACAATTTAATTGGATGAATTCAAAAAATAATTTATTTTGATCAAGTTATGATGGTGGATTCAAAAAGGGGGTTTTAAGATTTACATATGTAATTCATTATACAAAATTTAGTTATTTAGAACCATTTTAATCTGCTCAGAAAAAATGTATTTGAATCTTCGCTCTAAACCAAGTGGTTACTGAGATGTACAAACTAATAAACGTTGTCTTTTGAGCGCAAATGTTAATCTTATGGGGAAAAGATTTATATCTCACAAATTATTTTAAATGTTGCGATAAAGCCTTTTAGACACCTTCATTTAGTTTTGTGACCATAATGTATACTGAAAGGTCAAAGTCTACTAAGAGAATCGTTCACTCCTTACTAACTGTAATTGCTGCTAATCGGTTTTTGTGCGTGAGGGTTTTGTAGAACTTTCTTTTGTAAAAAAAAATGGTTTTGGCAAATGTTCAGGATAAGAAATATATAGCACATTGTGACTGAGCTCCATATATATAACATAGATAATGTTATACTTGAATCTCCAGGATGAAACCAACTACATAACTGAGGGAGGTTTTCGTCCCGGAACTACGCAGCGATCTGTCAGTCCGTAATCATTGTTGTTTGATGGAATCAATCATCACGGCTGGACGCGTCATCAACGTCGTCTGATGAACGGGGACGTTGGAGCCTCGTTTATCATCATGTTACCCCGAGACCGATATCAGTAAAGCCTCTCTCACGACCCATCGCCGTTGTTACATGACTAAACATTGTTAGAAAAACGCCACGTTATAAAGAAACACACAATCTCCTTTAAACAAAACTATTATACATACAGGTACGTGATACTAATTTTAAATTTGTCATTTAGGCTATAAATTGAAGATGAACCAAAACAGTATGTCATTAATGTATTTTAAGTAAAATTGACATGATCCGGCTTTGTGGGTAAAAATGAAGTACATGCCTATATAATATCCATTGAAGGAATAGATTTACGTACCCCGTGAAATTTGTAAAACTAATTTTAGTCACCTTAAAACTTGGGAACCTTTAGTTATATAAATTAATAATACATTATACTATATATTTTCATATTTAAGACTACACGTAAATGATAAGTTTGTACTACCCAATATTAATAATTGTACCGAGTTTTATCCCAACATAACACATAGTGAAGAATAGAGTTTATGTCAATTTATATATTTTTCCCTTAAGAATAACATGAGGTATGAGTAAGTTGACCTGGTACCACGAAGACCAAAGCTTTGTTACAATATTACAAAAATAAGCGAGATGTGTGTTAACATTTTCCCTATAAAGTAAAATTGTGGGTTCAAAAGGTAACGTACAGTGTTTACCAGTATCCATATATCAGTAACTTTACATAAAAGAAGATTCAAGATTCAAAATTGTTAGATTGTTTGAACTGATTTAAAAGTAAAACTTATTTTTAATCGATTATAAGTAAAAAAAATAATTAAGGCACCTACATCCCCCTCTTCTAAAAATGCAGCTATACTCGTCTGATTACTTTTCCAAACAAACCACTCGAAGATAGTACAGAAAAGAACAAATCTACCAGATCTATAAAATTGGATTATATAATCCGCTATTACCATATTAAAACATGCATTATGTATATATGTAGTACCAAACAAAGGTTTCCTTTTAAGTTTTCAATTAAAGTCATGAAGTGGTAAAAGTGTCCCTACCCTAAAGACCTGTTTAAGTACGTTAAGCTGTTTAACACCATTTCAAAACTTTACCGAACCAAACGATTATTAATTATTCACGATGGCGACTTTTCGTATGTTTCTGACAAGAATATTTTACACCAAACTTTGTTAAAACTATTACCGTTAACTTCTATTTGAGTAACAAAATTATATAATATGTGAGATAGTGTATATACCTCGTGCTTAATTTTATGTGGAAAATATAATTATCAATTATAAAAATTATTTCAAATCAAAATCTTTAGTTTCAAAATACAAGATTATGTTATAAAATAATGTTTCATTAACTTGAGAGATCTTTCATTTAATTTTATCAGTCGCAATATATATGATTAAAAGTGTGTTGAACCCCAAAGGTACAATAACCAAAGAATAGCGCCTATCATAACTTTCTTTAACATGAACAGTACTTTACTGCCTAAAATTAATTTTTCCCACAGATTGGATGTTTTATTAGACATTGTGCAATCTAATGCCAAAAAGGGTTGCGTTTTGTTCGTAGTTTACCTTAACAATGCTGTACTCTGGTGGCCCCCGGTACCTATTGGATTGAAGTGAAGCCGGAGTGATGTTTGTTAAACCCATTGAACAACAGTTTTATAAATGGTCAATTTGTATTTAATATGAATTTGTTATTAATGTATACTTTTTTAGAAAGTAATTTGTATTTCTTGTAAAAAGTTGTACCTTTTTCAAACATGCATAATAGTAATGAAACCATCAGCTTAGCGGATATGTGTTTTAAAATAGATGTAATCCCATCCTTTGTACAGGCTATGTACGACTCACGGTTAGGATTAAAATATTACCATGACAAAATAGTATTCCAAAACTAATAATTAAGTATCAACAAAGAAATGAAAAGAAAAAAATGCGTTTTACTTCTAATTTTTTTAGTAATACGTTTGACTTACTCTACAAGGAAAGTTTTCTTTAGATAAAATTGTTCTAATATTAAAATTTGTTACGTTATTGTACTAATTGAACGAGCTTTAAATCAGTTATCAATTAAAACAAACTAAAATTAGTTTTAATTTTATAGCTCAATATTTATCTTTTCAACATTATTTTCATACATTACATGTTCATTAAAAGTTATATTATACTTAATATAAATTAATATAACACAAACTGAATTTTTCGAAGATGTTGCTAAATGTGTGTATCAAAGGGTACAAAAACATGTCCAAAAGTTAAAGATCGACGAAAACCTCTCATCATATTCGGTGGTCACGTTTTCACGAAGACGACAAAACACAATTGACTTCTTTAGCGTTACAGAAGGACTTATAGACAGACAGAGTTAGATAAATTGAGTCAAGACTCATTTTGGACCTCTTTGGTTAAAAACATGAAAATAACAACAACAAAAACAGATATCTTAACTCGAAGCAATGTACGGAAGAAAAAAGTCTAATTTTATTTATATAGAAGAAAAGCATGCCCTTTTTATTTGTAATACTAAATTTACGTTTTCTTTTATAAAACTTGCAAAACAAACTTGCAACAATAAGTATACAAAGTCTATTATGCTTAGCAAAGCTTTTAATTTTCAAATGAAAATATTAACAGCCCATAAACCTACAAAACTCTAGCATTATAACGAAGAAGTTGATGAGACATTCATTAATCATTCATTGGATTATTCATAAATGTATGCTCAACTGATTTACAGTTCCTTTGTTATAGCAAGTTCCAGAAAATTTTAATTTAATGTTAAATTATAACAATTAACTATTGATCACTATTGAGGATCTCTTTAGATGTAAATCGGATCTGCAAGCATATTGGAATGATCTAAGCTGCAACCCGTTAATGTGTTACCGGAGTGATTTGATCGTTTAAGTATATGATCATTTGATCATTTGGTAATCATTTTGATGTTTATAATGGACTTATGAGAACATATATATTTAGACTTCACTTACGTTTGTAATAAACATGTATTTTAAAGACGACGATTTCCTAAATTTGACGATGATATATTATTCAATATTATTCAAATTAACAACATTTGTAATGAAACGGACCCAGTCAACCACATGCTGATTTAAACTTTCCCAACTGGATACATAACCTTAGGTAACATTCTGTTAAGCTATTTCTTCAAAAAATATAATTTCCTATATTAACATTGGCTCCAGAAAGCCTTGTCTTAACTTAGTAGTTACGAGTTTTTTTAAAGACAGTGTTTCTCTTAGGATGCTATTTTGTTACACGCGCAGTAGTGTTTATAGCTGCAGCTATAATTTATTTTCAGGTTATTTATATGTTACATTGATTTCAGTATACTTTTAATACAGAACTGCATAAACAAACACACTCTACCTTCCAAGAATAGGGTTATTTATTTTACAGATTACATACAAACCTCAAAATATTTTTTTATAAACATTTCTTTCTCATAGATAGAATGGGCGTATAAATATTTTTTAGTTAAAATTACTTGTACTAGTACAAGAAAGTCATATTTATTACAAGATAATTTGAATTTTTTAATTCATTTAATTTCAACTTCTGAAATTAAAATAAAAAATTATAGAATTGAAATTGTGAAACATGTGTTAATAGACATGTGTGCTTCATGTTTGTTTGAAAACACCAAAGCAAATAAACCCGCAAGCTATGAACGAGCTATTTATAAACGGAAAAAGAAACCGTAAAACCCAGTTGTAATTATAAATTTTATAAAACTACTGTTCATGTAAATTAAAGTTCCAAAATAAATAGCTCATTTACATTGAGTAAAAAAAGTAAGTAAAATATTGTTTTAGCATTTCTGAAATGTAATTTCCTTTGACCGATACATATGGAAAAGTTTACCGGGATATTTTGATTTCAAGAAACCATATTTACGAGTTCACGTACAAAAGTCATTCGCGGTGACAATATAAATACTTTCACCACGTGACGTCATTGTGTTGGTCTACCTCAGGTTATAGAAGGAAACAAATGTAGGTCGTTTGTTGAAAAATCACATATCGAATTTCAAACCTTCAAAAGGTTTCCGATTCAAGAAATATGTGACAAATTTAATAATCGCTAATTTTCCTTAAAACAACTTTTACCTATTTATACTCTTTCAATTACTTTAACTATCGCTAATTATCTGATCAATATTTTAAATAATTACATTTCAGGTCAATTTATTTATTGATATTCCTACAAGGAATGTAAAAAATAACTAAGATGCAAAATACATACTTGAATAAAGACTTTTAAAGAGTCATTTTATGAATGATATAAAATACTAGTTAGTACTGTAGAGCAAGACTCATATTTCACTCATAC
This sequence comes from Nephotettix cincticeps, assembly GCA_023375725.1. NCBI lineage: Eukaryota > Metazoa > Arthropoda > Insecta > Hemiptera > Cicadellidae > Nephotettix > Nephotettix cincticeps. Next base: position 23,109,957 of record CM041786.1, on the reverse strand, counting down.
TCAACCCGTTAGTTTAATTTTAAACTATTGATAACATGTAATTTATTGTACAAAAATGTAAACAAAGTACAACTCTTGAGTAGCTTTTTGAGTAGTAAATATATAGATAATATTCATATTTAATTAAATAGCTATGTAAGCTACTACGAGTGTAAATATATTTAACCTTCCTGTAACATTAGCTAATGCCCTTTTCAAAAATATTAGTGTAAGTCAGTTAAGGTTTTTTTGAAACATGCAAATTGCAAATAAAAAAAAGTAATGTATAATTATATGTTAATTCAAATAATTTGAGTGTATTCATATATAATTAAAAAAGGAGTTCTTTTATCTTCGTGTTTCGGTGTCCAGAATGACTCGAAAATGGGGTACAGGTCTTATAAAAAAAGATGTAGGCCTACTGATTAAATATAAAACCTAATTAAAAACTAAAACGAGCACATTTGGGGGCAAATTATCTTCTATAAAAGCTGAAGATATGTTTATGTGCATGCCTTATATGTAAATAAAACACCCCGTCACAACAGACCTGCATGCTCAGCAAATTTACAAATCAATACTATGACAATAATAGTATATAATAATTTTGATCAATATCTGTCGATTAATCTGGGAGTTAGCCTACATTCAACAAAAAAATCATTACAGGAATGAGCATTACGGCTTCGTTTTGAAAGGTATGGATATTCTGGGTCGCGGCATATTTAATAACAATGGCAAAACGATTTATTCAAAACTATTTTATCCAAAACAAACCCAAAACAAAGCTAACTGCAGTACGGCTGTTATAGAAAAGATAAATTTTACCCGCGTAATCTAACATTCAACGGCCGTTAAAATTTGTTCTCACCATAAGGTTAATCAGGGGACTTTGCAGTTACAAAAAATCCTGTCTTAGTATTCATTTCAAGCTTAATAAGAATCAGTGTACCAAATATAAAGCTTCAAAGCTTTGTAGTTTTTGAAAAACTGAGATCAGTCAGTCAGTGAGTCAAGTTTGTGTCGTATCTATATTATTATTTTTTTCCTAACTTGAATTAACTTTAAACTAGTTTTATTTAGCCTTTTCATAAGACAATGCTTTGAACTTTTTAAAGTAATTTAATCGTAAGTTAGTAGTTAGTAGTAGTATCAAGTTAATCGTTAAGGAAAGCTTTTAAAATTGTACCATAATGTGATGAGCCGGTTATTTAAGGGATGTTATCCTACTAATTGGCACTAAAACGTCCAGTAAGGGCCACAAAGGCCTTCCACCACTGGCCTGAGTAGCCATTTGCATTGCGAATATTTGCATCCCAAATATTCTGTTGGTCTCTGATGGATGTTGTCGTAGTAAGGTACATTTCCACTTGTAACCGCCCTAGTATGCTGATGCATAATGCTCATACCTCCCTTCCCTTACTAATCTCTCTATTATAAATAAGGATAAGGATAATGAGGATAAAACTAAGATATAGTAGTACAATTTTAGTCATGGGTAAAGACCATTTCTACATCTTAATACTACATCGACCTTTTAGCTTCTCAATACATACCAATTTGAACCTTACAATTTAACTGAACGTATAATCAGAATGTGTAAAAGCCTAATAAATGGACTTTTCACTACCATGTCGTTAATCTTAGTCTCCCTTAGTTCATTCTTTATTAATAAAAGAAAGTAGTATTAAATTAGTTTAAGAAGTAAATATTTTTTAATTCTACAAAAAGTTTATTTGGATGTATACAGTAAGGAAATCTATTAAACTTCAAAACTTTTAATAAATATAAGCGGTTAATGAGATAAACTGTAAGGTTTTAGTAAATAATTTCTACAAAAAATTCTAAGACGTTTACCTTAACGCTGTACAGTTTATATAAGTTATAAATGTGACGTTAATGGGTTTATACAGGAAAAGATCCATAAAATTCTTCATAATGGATTCAATAAATCTGTTTACAAATTAGCAGCTTATTTTTGTTTTATCGTAGTAGAGTAGCGTGATTTTCATCCCTCATAGTTTGATGCACTATTTGAACTCCATTTAAATTGAGAGTTTGTTGTGGTGGTTAAATACCCATTTAGATTTTTTTACTATCCAATGGAATATGTCGAGTGGAAACTGTCACAGCGTCTTTAGTCTTATATTATTTTACGCCTATTTTTGAGAACATTCTATAACTTAGCCAGAAGTAAACGTGAGCCTTTTTCCTATTTAAAAAAATTTATAAAAGTAAAAACTTTTGCCAATTGTCAAAAGTACAATTTACTGATTAGTGGAAAAAGGGAATAATTTCAACAATTATAAGTTTCCAGAATTCAAAAGACCCTTTTACCGTCTCATAGTTGTTCTCCACATCTTCAGAAACCAGAATATAATAGTAATTATTATAGTTTATTTTTCTCAAAAAGAATACTTTACCGAGTTTTAAATTTGAAAAAGTCATTTCCTTTTCCAATCAAAAAAGATAATGATTGAATCCAAGTTTTATTTTTAATATTTTCTTGGCTTTATTGAAAATAACAAGTTAAATGACGAGTTAGTTATACATAGCATTTATATAATGTATTACAATGTTACATTCGTGTTTTCAAATATAAAAAGCTTTAAAATTTTGAAAAGGTAAATTAAATCTCACGCTTACAAAAGTTGAAAAAGGGAAATCAAAATCTTACTTAAACAAAATAAAAAAAAGCATTTAACATCTTGACTTTTACCCAGCTAGCAACTCATTGTTGTCTGTTGTAACGACATACTCTGACAAAAATAAAAAAAGGCATACAACTACGATATATTCGGTGCCGGCAGACTAGCCAACCTCTGAGCGTATAAAGGGAATATCTATTGTAGATATTTCCTTTTTCCCCGTAGCCAAATCTTCAGACTACACATTTTCTCTGGTATATAATGCTGTAGCTATTCCTTTCTTACACTCAACGTAGCGTTTGCATTTTTTTTTACAAAACTGCTATGTTGGTTTGAAATCTTAAAAAATGCACTTATTCTCTTTTCCTACTAACCACTTCAATTATTTTTTATGTAGGACAATATTTCTACTAAGAAGGGCCACACAAAGTAAAATATACATAGAAACATTTTATTAAGTACATAAACCATTTTATAATTACTCAGTCAGCATTGGAAGATAAACGGAATCATCATTTTCACATGAGGAAATATCTTTGAGCAAATTTGTTGCAAAAGTATATATAGTTAGTTGCCTGTTGTTCGTCTGTTGGTGTATGGATCAACAGCCTGCCAAAGACACACGGGAGACGACGTCCGAGCACGCTGCCATACACGCCGCGGGCCCTTGGTCGCCCTCCACCTGCACAGTGTAACACTCGGGCATGTTTTAAATAAATAATGAAACGTACACCATCCAACTATTTAACTATATAAAGGTGACACACATAGGTGAGTGGATAGAGTACTTGTCTTATCCCCCAAACACCCGAGATCAATTCTTGGATTGGATGCACCAATGATACCTGAAAACTCCGAGTCTAGATCTCGTGACGAAGGTTACTCGAAACATACTTATTATATATATAGGAGGTAAGGCTAGTACTGAACAAGGTGTTCGGTCATTAGTATTTAAAAACTCGTGTTAAACTACATGAAAACAATAAATAAATTATACCTATTTTAAGATACCATATTCAGCGGTACGAGATAAAAAAACCAAGAGTTTTTTAATAATGATTTAAATTGTGGAAACCTGAAAGTACTATGGCAACATATCATTTTCCCTTATTTCAGCGCCAATTCAGGAGCTTACACTTCATACCAAGTTTCATGGAAAACGGTTGGAAAGTAGGAAGTAGTTGGAAAGAAATTGATTTTTTATATTCTCCATAAGAATAACATTGGGCGCTTTCAGACAACGTACTGCGATTATCGTGGACAGTAAATTTAACATTTCTCTGGAACCGTTAGTCTTAGACAAATAATTCAAATTACTAATTTGTTTAGTTTTTTAAGCTGGTTTCAATAGTACCAGTCAAGTTGTACTTTACTTTTATTGTTTTCGCTGTAAATTTAAAATATAATTTTTTTTACATTTTAAAGCCCATAGCTTTTGAACCGTCATTTTTACAGACATGCGGGTGGTGTCAAATTATTTAGTACTCTGTGCACTATAAACTATTAAATTTTAACTAAAATCGTTAGAGCCGTTTTTGAGAAAATTGGATTTTCACGTTGTTTAAGGGTTTTTAGGGGTGAACTACTCTTAAAAATCAAAAATTCAAAAAAATAAAAAACGCCTGGAGATACGGTGACTATATATATATACATGACAAATTTCATCTAAATCGGACCAACGGGGTAGGCTGTGGCACTGTACGCATCCAGACACACACACACACACACACACACAAACAGACACACGGACGGACAGACATCACGTCAAAACCAACTTTTTTGGATTCAGGGGACCCCAAATCGGATATATACTCAAATTCGAAAATTTTGACGAAAACTTTCTCCATATACTATGTTTAAGGGGAGAAAGTAATAAACGGTATCAGTGGACTGACACATACTTTCTCCAAAGTAAATTTATAAAAGAAAACTGTAATAAAACTATCATGTTCTTCAAAGTTTATCTAAATATCATGTAATAATATATTGTTTAAAAAATAATCATCCCATTTCTGAAAATAAAACAAGAGAGACAAAGTTAAATTAATTGTTCGAATTGTATGGGGGGGAAACGTCCCCCCCCCGGTAATACCAAGCTATACTTTACGAGTTTTAAATTTGAAAAAAGTCATTTCCTTTTCCAATCAAAAAAGATTGATTGAATCCAAGTTTTATTTTTAATATTTTCTTGGCTTTATTGAAAATAACAAGTTAAATGACGAGTTAGTTATACATAGCATTTATATAATGTATTACAATGTTACATTCATGTTTCCAAATAGAAAAATACTTTAAAACTTTGAAAAGGTAAATTAAATCTCACGCTTACAAAAGTTGAAAAAGGGAAATAAAAATCTTACTTTAACAAAATACAACTATAGTAGGCATACAACTACGATATATTCGGTGCCGGCAGACTAGCCAACCTCTGAGCGTATAAAGGGAATATCTATTGTAGATATTTCCTTTTACCCCGTAGCCAAATCTTCAGACTACACATTTTCTCTGGTATAAAATGCTGTAGCTATTCCTTTCTTACACTCAACGTAGCGTTTGCATTTTTTTTTACAAAACTGCTATGTTGGTTTGAAATCTTAAAAATGCACTTATTTTTTTTTACTAACCACTTCAATTATTTTTATGTAGGACAATATTTCTACTAAGAACCCACAAACTAATATACATAGAACTTTATTAAGTACATAAACCATTTTATATTACTCAGTAGCATTAAGATAAACGAATCATCATTTTACATGAGGAAATATCTGAGCAAATTTGTTGCAAAAGTATGTATTGTTAGTTGCCAGTTGTTGTCTGTTGGTGTATGGATCAACAGCCTGCCAAAGACACGGGGATACGACGTCGAGCACGCTGATACACGCCGTGGGCTTGTCGCCCTCCACCTGCACAGTGTAACATCGGGCATGTTTTAAATAATAATGAAACGTACACCATCCAACTATAACTATATAAAGGTGACACACATAGGTGAGTGGGTATAGTACTGGTCTTATCCCCCAAACACCCGAGATCAATTCTTGGATTGGATGCACCAATGATACCTGAAAACTCCGAGTCTAGATCTCGTGACGAAGGTTACACGAAACATACTTATTATATACATAGGAGGTAAGGCTAATACTGAACAAGGTGTTCGGTCATTAGTATTTAAAAACGTCGTGTTAACCTGCATGAAAACAATAATTAAATTATACCTATTTTAAGATACCATATCCAGCGGTACGAGATAAAAAAAACAAAAGTTTTTTTAAATAATGATTTAAATTGTGGAAACCTGAAAGTACTATGCCAACATATCATTTTCCCTTATTTCAGCGCCAATTCAGGAGCTTACACTTCATACCAAGTTTCATGGAAAACGGTTGGAAAGTAGGAAGTAGTTGGAAAGAAATTGATTTTTTATATTCTCCATAAGAATAACATTGGGCGCTTTCAGACAACGTACTGCGTTTATCGTGGACAGTAAATTTAACATTTCTCTGGAACCGTTAGTCTTAGACAAATAATTAAATACTAATTTGTTTAGTTTTTTAAGCAGGTTTCAATGGTGCCAGTCAAATTATACATTACTTTCATTGTTTTCACTGAAAATTTAAAAATTTGATTTTCTGACATTTAAAAGCCCATAACTTTTGAACCGTCATTTTTACAGACATGCGGGTGGTGTCAAATTATTTAGTACTATGTGCACTACAGATGATTAAATTTTAACCAAAATCGTTAGAGCCGTTTTTGAGAAATAATTGTTCGAATTTTTCTAGTTTTTTAGGGTTTTGGTGATTTGACTTCTTATACCAGTTAAAAAAAAAAAATAATAAAATTGATAAAATAAAATTCTTATAAGAATAACATACGCTTTCAACAACATGCGTTATCATGACAATAAACCCTAACCATCGTAGACAAATAATTACAATAAATACACACACAATCCACCAACACACACACACACGAAAATTTAAAAATTGACAATTTAAACCCATAACTTTTGAACCGTCAACAGTGCTGGTGTCAAATTATTTATACTCCACTACAGACGATTAAATTTTAATCAAAATCGTTAGACGTTTTGAGAAATATTAGTTTTTTAAGGTTTTCAAGGTGAACTACCTTAAAAATAAAAAATTCAAAAAAAATGAAAAAAACACCTAATACCGTGAATATGTACATACATGCCAAATTTCATCTAAATTGGACCAACGGGTAGGCTGTGGCAGTACACACAGAAGAAAAAATAACACACAACACACACACACACACACATAACACACACACACACGAAATACACACACACACACACACACACACACACACACACACACACACGAACACACGGACGGACAGACATCACGTAATTTTTTATTCAGGGGAATGGATATATCCACCCTCAACTCAAATTCGAAAATTTTGACGAAAACAATACTTTCTCCATATAACGTATAAGGGGAGAAAGTAAAAATGCACTGACGTACATTTCTGTAAAGACTTCCTAACCAAACAAATCCTAAAATGTTTTTTTATATAAACACGTTCAAAATTCTGGTATGCAAACGGTCAAAATGTTTTTTTTTACCGTGAAACGTGTTGTTTGTATAACGAAGCTAAAATGTGAATCACGTTGTTTATTAACACTGGACGAGAGTTAAAGTTGTTTTCCTTAATGTTCAATATTCCACCACTAAAAAAGATCTTATTTGAAACTAAACTATGTGTGAGGGTGGAATCAGTTTTATTTTTATTTATGAGTGTGTATATGCCCTAGCACTACGACGAAATTTTCCGTTGCCTTCGTGTGGGCTAAAATTATTAGTTACTTATTATATATCTTTTAATTCGTAATATTTATGTAATGTTTTATGAAGAATAAGATCTTATAAAATATATTCTTATTCTTATAGTTACTCATACCGTGAATGACTTCTTGTGCGAGCCAAGGGGAAGGGTGTGCTTGTTGAAGGTCTCAATGCGCTTGGTGAAGGCCTTCTCATCGGACTCAGCGTCTAGAGCCGCCTTCAGACCGGTCTCTGACCAGCGCATGTATATGACCAGGGATACCGGACCCACCTGCGACAGAACCCAAGAGTAACATTAGAGACAAAGGAGAACGCCTTTGTTGATGTTAGTAATATCGTGAATTATTTATTTATTTATTGACTTGGATCTATAAAGACGCTGGAGGGGTTGTAGCAATATGCGAGACGCAAAAAGTAAACGGAAGTGACGTCATCGGGTATTTTTTGTCGATGGTAGTGTGATCTGTTTCATATTTTTTGATAAAATTCCTCAAATACGAGAATTATACATTATATTCTATAAGTAATGAAGTTATTAGAGAAACTATAATGCTTATTGTAAACATTTTTTATTTAAAATTTGATTTTTTTATTGTGTAAACGTCAAGTGATTTTTAATACACTTCTCTACTATTGTTATCAAGTTTTTTGTTGTAGATGCAACAGCTAAGTAACAAGAAGCAACCCCACCCCCAAGATATATCCATGATCAAAGCTATTTTCTAAAGGGTCTTTTTTTAATAAAACCTCAACTTCCCATCAGCGGTGTGAGTCACATAGGCTATTTACACGGTGACAACTCATGATCAGCTGGTTTTGATCTAGCAACCTTCTACTTACTGGGCTAGAGCGTTACCCCGGACCTACCGTGCCGGTAAATCAGTTCCATAAAATTGCAAAATGTGAGGAAAGTAAAGCTATTAATTTTTTTCATTTATTTATTGTGTTTCTCTTATAGAGGTTTTTATGAATAAATGTTATTAATTACTTAATTTAATGTTTTATAACTAATTTAACGATCATGTTAATTTTCTGAAATAAATAAATTGTATTTACTCCCCTTGGCAAATAGCGTAGACTATAGATATGTCTTAAGGAAATATTTTCAGTTCCTATTTACAGCTGTCTTTAAAACTATATGACGTCACCGTTTCAAATTTTGGTTTGACGGATTGCCAATACCCCCACCCCAGAGTCAAGACATATCAATTTCAAAAAAATTAACGTTTCTCTCATTTTTCTTCATTGAGGTTAAGAAAATATTACAAGTTATAAAAGCATTGTGAATCATTAATGTTAAAAAGTTAATTTTACAAAATTGTCCCACATTTTTAATACCACTCCAGTTATAACTCAGTGAATAACTCAGTAAGATTGTAGAGTTCTATATTCATAAATTTCATGGGGTTTTATTACTCTATTAATATACTACTATACTATATTTGTTTTTTTTTTAATGTGTAGGTGCTCAAATATGTGTTTTTTTGTTTTATAAGCAGTGTCAACTATTTTATAGTTTACGATATAGAGTATAACATGTTTAATACTTTGATAAATAAATTTAAAAAATGAACCAAAATCATCATCTCAAGATAAAAGAATAAAAGTACCCCAAAATGTCAAATTGTATAAAAAATAATCGTAATTCGTGAGAGTTATGGAGAACTCACATAGATTACAAAATGAGGGTTTAAATAATACTTTAAAGTCCTTCCCTCATTAAGCCGATTAAACTAATTCCTTCAATGGTTTAATTGATTGGTCCATCAAAAAACGGAATTACTTTTTATTTTAGTATCTAAAATAAATAATTCCAACGTATAATAGGCTACCATATCCAATTACAGAACGCTACCAGATACAGCCAGCTTTTCAGTGTTTGTCAATCGGACTGTCAGATTAAAAAATCGATACCTCTAACAAGCGCACTTGCCGTTAGAGAACCGAAAGTAATGATATTAGCTACAGCCGGCTTCTCGTTATCTGTCAATCGGACTGTCAGATTAAAACATTTATAGCTCCAAGAAGCCAATCTACTTGCAGGTAGAGAACCAATAGTATTGCTTCCAGCTACAGCCAGCTTCACGTTATCTGTCAATCAGACTGTCAGATTGAAACATTTATAGCTCCAAGAAGCCAATCAACTTGCAGTTAGAGAACAAATAGTAATGCTTCCAGCTACATCCAGCTTCTCGTTATCTGTCAATTGGACTGTCAGATTAAAACATTTGTAGCTTCAAGAAGCCAATCAACTTGCAGATAGAGAACCATTTTTCGAATAATAGAAGATTTCCTATTAAAGAATCGTTCAAATGATTAAGTGACACTTTTTGAAGTGAAAAAACATAACTGAATAGTTAAAAGGTACCATGAAAAATCTTTAAGAAATAATATCAATAGCTATAAGATAGCTTTCTTTTATCACACAAAAAATTAAAAGCTAGTAACTTTAGGGACAACCCTTGCAAAATCTCCTTAAAACATTTATATCGGTTGCTTTTGCACCGGTTCTTTTAAATAATTGCATTGATTTTTTAAAATAATTTCAAAATAAATCTGGTAATTTCATAATACTGCGGTGTTTTAGATCATTAAAAAATATATTTAGTGCTTGGATTAAATCGTTAAACACCAAATTAGTTTACACTGGACATTTAAATATTTTTTTCATTTTGGTTAATATTAATGGTACTCTAATTTTTTAATACGAGGTTTGTTCAGGAATAAAAAAAACGTTTTAGCATGGCTTAATAAAACCAAAATATATCAACACCATCGACTTTATTTAGAATGTCACAGTACCTCAATCTACTTTTCTACGCAATCCCCGTAGTTGCCAAGACACCTTTTAACGTTATACAGTCAAAGGGTATACTTAATAAGGTTATACTTATAAGGCTTAACTCTTCAGCCGTGAACGAGTTGAGCCATATTTTCTAGACGGAGTTCATGCTGAGGCATGAAACCGAGTATTATTGTAGACGGAGTTCATGCTGAGGCATGAAACCGAGTATTATTGTGAATGATAACAACTTAATAGCCAAAATGATCTGTCACTATCTTATGAAGGAGTGAATGTGAGATATGTAAAAAAATAGTCAAGTAAAGTCGTCACCTACGTTGTTAAATTTTAATACGCTTAACTTTTTGGGCTTTCATAAAAGCGGATTTTTTCCGTACTTGTATGACTTTCTATCAGCATCACTATATTATGTTCTAGATTATTTAGTTCATAAAATTTGTAATTTTCACATAGAATCAAAGGATTAGGTCTTGTGAAGATAAAAATTATGTACTGGTAGTATTTTTACTTAAATTGAGTAGACATTAATAAGTATTTTTTAATTAGTAGGTATATATTCAGTAGTAGTAGTATATATACTATATTAACAAATTCACATATCACAAATTAAAATGTTAAGACTGACTATTATTCTGAAATTCATTTTGCGTTTTGCACGTGGTTGAAATAATTCAAGAAGTTTTTAATTTATGAATAAAATGGGTTTAAGTGAAAAAACAAAACGATTGTAATATTCAAAATATGAACAAAGATTGAAGGAGAATTATACCGTAGAGAAACATGATAATTCAGAAACTTCTGCTTTGTTTCGTTATGATGCGTGTTTTGCGTTTTCTTTGTAAACTTATTGTGCCGTCGAGCCTTGTAGGAAAGGGAAAGACATCAGATTTACTGTCTCATATTTTCCAACGAAACTCATTACGTATTCTAATTCCTGCGTCTTGCAGCTCTACATGGACTGTTTATAATAAAATGAATTATTATAGCCGTTTTTTTTAATAATTTGTTTGAAACAATAAACATCTACGTAATGACATTAATGATGATTTTAAAGCTGTGTATATAAACATTACAGTTTTATATTAGTTTTAATTACAGTCATCATTACAGTTGTAATTTGAACTTTAGAACAACCATATTGTCAATAGTATTATTACAGTACTAAAGATATGGAAAGTTAAAGCTGCTGAAGAAATACTGGAAAAATGTTCAGGAATTTATGAGTGAAACCAAGTTTGAAACCCCAACCGTCATTAGTACTACATCTTTGATGTTTTGTAAATTATATAAGTTACTATAATATAATGTGTACAGTTATCAGGCGATATTTATTACAGACAATTATTGTAGATGAGCTTAGGTTTAGGGCATACTAATTACATTTAGTTTTCTATTATATTCCTAATTATTATAGTTTAATGAAAGTTTAAAAGGAAAATATTAGACACTTTATATCTCTCGTCTTTTTAAATATAATTTATTGCTAATCGTAACGAACTAACTTACAATTTTTTTGAGCACTTTCTCATCGCATTTGCAGCGAGGAAGGTCAGAGAAGACTACTCCCTTCAAACCAGGCATGCGAGCCAGAAGTGTCTCGATGACCAGGTCTTCAACTATACCCTGAAGCAATCATTAAGTTGTTAATGTTAAATTCAGTAAATACTCTTAAAAAATTAATTCCACTCATTATGAAGTTACTTAAGAAAATTAGTATACATCGAAGTGTAATTTATAAGCACATGTTGGTTCCTCTTAAGTTTGAGTACTTATTAATAAGTTTAGTTCAGTCTGAAAAAGAAAACTTAGACGATAAGTGATGGTCTCTGGTATACGAACTTTCTTTCCTGTCATTCCTTGTTACACTTCGACACTCGTAAAGCCTAGCTGTTGGCAGCTGGAAAGGTTTGCTTTTAAAGCCTTTCTTGGTTTCATTTTTCCAAGGGTTTCTTAGTAATTTATGTGTGCCTTAAAAAGTTTTAAGTGTTTACTGATAAATATCGCAGAAAATTACTCATTCACTCTATCAACTAAACCACTGATTCACCAAATTCATTTGCATGTCAGTAAATTTGTCTCCGGTACAGATTACACATGTGAATGGTCCACTGGTCCCTTTCGCTCTGGTTGTATAACCACACATCCTGCGATCCGTCTCATCATGCGGTGTCCTTGCCACTCCTTCCCACGGTACTCTTTGAAGCTTGTCCTTAATACTAATACTTTCAAATTAAAATTAAATATACAAGCTAATAATATATCCTAAAATAGGATAGTTTTATATTTAGGTTTGGCAAAATATTTAATATTTGATTTTACTGCTTTTAGTCTTTATGCTATCTAATTGGAGGATCCTTTTCTTGAATACACTAAATATAAGATAACAGATATATGGTAATATACGGTAACGGTTTCCAGTAATATAAAGTATGATAAATAATAAGACCCTACATTAATTTATTATTTGATAGTAATTAGCCATAAAATCGTAGCAACATATTCCCAACGTTTTAATTATAGAAACAAATTTTAAATTGTTGAAATATTTTTAGAAAATGGACTATAAGATTACTTCATAGTTATACATGACAAACTATACACCGGACCATATATGTATTCGTTTCAGATACCCCATGTGCCACAAACACTGGTCGTTCATAGCTACGTACATACGACATATACTTTACACACGTACGTATAATCTACATATACGTATATTTAGAGTCATTAAAAGTAGGAATACTCTAGGCTTCTCAGTCAGGTAATAAAAAATATTGTGAGCCTTGCCAAAAAAAATCTACTGTGTTTTTGTAAGTCTAAAAGCTAATGAGTGAAAATCCTCAAAGATCGTCGTCTGTATTGTTAGGGGGTTAAAAAATGAAAATTAGTGAAACGTTCGATCGTAAGAACATAATTACGTAATTCACTTTCCTCAGCGTTCATAACCCTTTTATCCGAGAACATGACCTCTTTACCAGAGAAAGTATTACGTATGGATTACAAGTAAAACAATGTTATAGTCATCGTTTATGATCGTTTGAAAGTTGTTATAAACATTTTCTAACTGGTTTGAACTACTTATAAAACAGTGGGCTATGCTTTTTCACAAAGCATTTTACTCCAAGATAGATTTGTCAACTCTTCACACAATTCTGCTGGGCCCTCCAATGGCGTCACTCTCACATGATCCTGGTCTAAGGATCATTATGATAGCATACCAAATTATTAGTAGAAACCTTTGACTTCAAAATTTAAAAGTTATTTAATCTTACCAGTTATTGTTTATAGTTTACCATGTATTAAATCTCACCGCGCACACAAGCATATTATCATCTAGGATGGCCTTGACGATGTGGCCTCTCTCGCTATCAGTAGAGGCCTCGGCCTCTAGAAGTCTCTTCTCACAGATTGCCATGTAGCCGTGCTTGTCTGCTATGAGGTCTGCCAAGTCTGACGCTGCCTCAGTCACCGGTCCTGGTGATAAACAATGTGCAATATCAGAACACTAAGCCGTGATAATCTATGTATTTTTCTATCTATTTATTTTATTTAGCTAGATTTCGTTTTACTTAAGTTTAATTTCATAGTAAAAAATAAAATATAAATTCAAAGTTCTCATCGTATAACGATTAAATTTAATAGCATTTACATTTCAAATTCAAAATATGACCTATTACAGTTTCAGGTCTCTAAACAGTTTTAAACCCCATTCTTAAGGTAAACATAATTTTCATAACAACCCTCACCTTCACGAAAAACCTCCCTAAGAGTTTAAAAGCTTAACACTTGTGTAAGTTTATAAGTTAGTATTGGTTCTGAGCTCATTTAGGGACGTCTGACCCAATTGGAGAATTTTAATCTTTCTAAGTATCTTCTAGCTCATAATTCATTTTCTACCGATTAATAACTTCTTTAAGAACTATACTCTTTATCCTTTAACTTACATGAACCATTAAAATTAATAATGTTTATTTGTTATCATTGACTTCAAATAAAGTATCTTATCAAATTAATTAAAGTTGATTTTATCAGCTTTAACAAATGTTTAAATATTGTTCAATCATATTACGTATCAAATTGTGACTATATAATAGTTTCATAAGCTTAAAATGCGCTCATTTAACATTTTTAATACAATTTGACCAATTTTGGAAAATTGTCTTGCTTATAATATACCTATAACCCATATGTGGACAGGTTCTTTCTTCTTGATGCTAGACGTATCGTATTTTTTCTTGAACTTAATGAGCTCCGCCTGTTAAAAAATAAATCGATTGTACTAAAAAGGTAATATAATTTGTTAAAAACTAGACCGTTCGCAGTGCGTTGGCGTGAGTAGAGAGAATTTAATAAAACCTACATAATGCCCATTATAATAATACTAACTATGCAGGTTTGCTGCAAAACAAGTTGTTTTACATGGTAATATGTTTATGTTATGGATGATAATTAAGTAAAACCACAAATGTTATCAAATTACTCTTATGTAAATAATTCAGTGATTTATACCATTTTAATTACTCTCCATAAAAGTTGCATAGGCAATGCATACATAGGTTTTCTGCAATAAAAATCATTAAATTTAGAGTAATGGATATATTAATAAAACTTTACTAGATGGACCCGCACACTGAGGTTTGGAGGTATATTAAAGTAAAATTAAATAGCTATTGAGTTTTAGTTATTCTTCACGAGATTAATATTTGACATCGTACTGTGTTTACAGTTTTGAATAGCTCAATAACTAATCGATCCAGAGTCAGGATTGAGAATACTAGAATGTGTGTATTTTGAGCTGAAAAAAAGAAAAATTTGATTACAAAAATTATACATTAAACAATTGAAAACCCCTTTTTGGGATACAACATCCCCCCTCTTAAAGTGTAGTTAATGTAGTCCCCCAAAACGTGTTCAAGGAGTTAAATTATAAACTTCTATCATTGGCCCTATCATATGGCTTCTATCACTTGCCCTGGGTTAACTGTGACCATGCGTGTCATGTGAATAGCTCACCTTTCCATAAGAAATTCGCTTATAAGCCTCAATGTGAAGAGTAATGAAAAGAAGGGGCTGGAGATAAACCTTAAGGCAGAGTTTATTAGATCCTTCTAAGAAGGAGGCATTGTTTATTGAATATTAATCTTATGAATAAAATTTGTTTTCTGTTGTCAGCGAGTCAATAATACTATTGGTGTTTATTAATTGTACGTGTCATACAAATTATATAGTCTATCGATATCAATAATAAAAAAAATCATAACTACCATTATTATAGTGATATCAGTTTTGTTTGTGGCACCATGGTTCGTTTTACTGACCACTCAGTAACATTTATTGCAAATTAGTCTTTTATAACGTCCCCTGTGATAACTTTGACGTACCTTTGGAAATGATGAGTCTTATTTGAAGTAGTCTCTCTGAATATCATCTAGTTTTATTTTGTATTGGCTACGATAAAATGCATCTGTTAGCATTAAGTATGGGTTGTCAGTGTTATCAGATGAAGAGTTCACCACTGGGGCCGTTGGTCTTTAGGATGTTGCTCTCTTTCCAGAGGGGGATTTCTGGAGGGATTACGGCTGAAGATTTACACAGCCCACTGACAACGAGCGTGTTTGCTCATTTTTAGACGGGGTTTTAACTTTAGTCGCCAAAGAACTCATGAAAGTTTCATCACGTAGTTGTCAGTCACACTTAAAATTTATATAAAAATCTCACACTTGATTGAGGAACATTATCACTACATGATTGATCCACATAATGGAACTATATTAATTAAACTAATCAAATAATTTTAAAAATACGCAAACTAGGCAAAAAAATGTACATGTCAGCTCCCTGCCAACAACTACAGCATTGAACTGGTTTAGAAAATACTGATAGGCCAGATAGAGTTTTAGAGGAGGGATTATCTTAAATTCTTTATACATGGAAAATTGAATTCTAAACCAAACAGTATCCAACTTTCAAGAAACCATTTTATACACATTTTGGGAAACATGTAAATAAATACTTAAATCCATATAACGTGTAATAATAATGTTTTTTTTAAGTTTTGTTTAGTTTTCAATACAACAAATAGGGTTCCCATGATTATTTTCACCTAGCCGTTATTATTTGCCAGGGTAAACTGGAAAGAAGTTTTCTTCGTCATGAGGAAAATGTAGGCAATTACCTGAACTTTATCGAACAAAGAAAGTTTATTCAGAAAAACCTCTACGCACACGTTAATATGTAAAGCACACGTTGGTTGTTATTTTACTTCATCTTTATTGAAAAGTTTCCAACCTAAAAGTTTTTCTTTTACTATTACGAGGCTTACACGTCGTAGATGATTAATACCAAAAACCCAAAGATTATTCTTTGTACAAAACAAAGAAAAATCTTTTGCATTAAACGTAACAAGAAATACAAGTATTTCGTCAGCATTCCACGCAAATTCATTCTTCTCCATAATCCATGTTGTGTATTGAAAATTCTTTATCTAAAATGGACTCTTTCTTTCAAGAAAGTCAAAATCTAGCACTAAATTAAGAGCATTTGATTTATTCAAATATTTTTTTGTATTCGTCAGATCATAGAAACATCCGATTTCCTTAGATGTCTTGGAAGATGTATTGATTGAGCTTGAAATGTGAGGGTTCTCTACATAACCAATCTAGTTCTTAAATTGAAATATTTTAATTTCAAACGTTATATAATTTGACTATCTTGCCTTATTTCTTAATCATAAAATAAATATGTACACCATTGTTCAATAAAATACAATAACTATTTACTTAAATTATTGAAATACGTACGTGTCAGGAAAAATATATTTAAGTAGGCGTACTAGCATTAACATGCTATCCATAAAAATATGTGGAACCGATTTTCTTATTTTTGTAAAATATTTAAAATGAATGTAAATACTCGAACACTAATTAAGTGCAGTAATTAAATTAAAAAGTCCCTCTTTACGTTATATATAGTACGTTATAATAGCTGATCAGTAATTTGTAGCTATTTAAGAACTTATACAACTTTTATGGTATTTGTTGTTTTACAAAATAAAATTGCAACATAAAATTAAACTTATCATCAAATCGATTTTAACTCACAGGATGACGATCTTAAAGGTAGATAAATTTTTGTTTTTAAAGAATAAAATCTTTTTACCTTTAAAAATATAAAAAAGTCCTTTGACAATAGATAAAATGTATTTTTAATATTCATTTAATCACAATTAAGGTTGTCGATAAATATATTTTAAGAAAACAATACTATGATTGAAATTTTACGTTTCTAAAAGAAAATATAAATAACTTGGATGTTGGAAGTGCAAAATACTTTTAACCTCAGTTTTTATACATTAAAATATTCTACATACCCTTGCCTTTTTATTGTGCGTACCTTAAAAACCAGTAGTGGTTTTCTTTTTGATAGGACAAAACCCAAACGCTGATCATGTACTATCCAACAGCGACCTGTGTATTGGCCTGGGCAATTGATTATAGCCCTGTTAATATGGTAGTTGGTTTCAGATTTGAACGGATTATCATGAAGTAAGCTCATTTTAATACTGACTAATCGATGCAGTCAATTAATTTAATATTAACTTGATAAATTGAAAGTACAATTTTTATCCTTGTGTGAATCCACATCAGAGTATCACCAATAGCGTGAATGTTAATGATGGTACTATAAATATAATGTTTGTGAGTGTACTTACATTCCGAGGGTGTAGTTTGGACTTGGGAATGCCCATGGTGCTCACTCTACAGAGAACCTGGAACAGAACACTGTCACACTGCAACAGCCGCGGGTGCCACAGTTAACCCACTGGACGCCATTGTGCTTGTAACAATCGGATCACTTCCTCCAACGCCCCACGAATCAGTCCATGTCCCAACACCTGATCTATTTTTTGCCGAATCGATGATTTTGGTTTGGTAAGTAAAGTTTCTATTTTATAGGTCGATAAAGTAGTCTAAGAGAATTTTGTGATTTTTAAAACATCATTAAATGATATATATTTAAAAACGACAATAAATTTTATGGTGTAGAAAATTTAATCGATAATACTACTAGCTTAACCCGGCGGATGTTGCCTCGCTTTTAATTTTTCATTTATATATGTTTTGTTTCCATGGTTTTTTTAATTCATTGTTTGGAATGGTAAGTTTATTCCTTAGAAGTTTTGGTTCAATGGTATGGGATCCTTTTTGGGCTTCTAGGGAGAAACCCTATTGAGCTACTACAAAATTGATGATCCACAAACCTTCTCCATGAAATTTTATATATGTGCACCATTTTTCATGGAAAATCGTACAACGGTGTCCGAGCGCATTAACTTTAAACATACAAACATATATATTTAGACAAACATCCTCTTTTATAGATATAGATAAAGAAGAGGTCGTTTATATATTTGTGAGTTAGTTTTGACATGGATATGTCTTAGCTCTGGGGGGTGTTGGTGATTTTTAAGATGAAAAACATGTAACAGGTTTCCATAGAAACTACTAGAACTATTGTATTGAATTTAAAATATAAAAGAATAAGAACAGCTGTTTAGATAAACTTAAAACTTTCTCTTTAGACATATCCATGATCTAACCTATTTCCCACAGGGAAGTAAATACAAACATTTTTTCGTGGGTTTGTTGAAGTTGTCAAGTAAACGCGAAAAACAATGAACCGACAGGTTCGAAATTTTGCACAAAGGTAGATCTCACTTTACAACTTAAAAATCCTGTATTGTATTGTATTTATATTGTTAAAATAAATCTTTTTACAGAAATAATTCATTGATTCCTATTCTATAAGCTATAAACCTTGAAGTTTCAATTTGCACATGCAATTATTTTGCAAAAACCTTTTACATAAAAATAACCAAACAATAATTTCAAAAACAGCATATATGAGTTTTTATTATTTAAATAACTTCATGTGAGCTAAGTTTTACCAGGTTTGTTTGCATTTTACCCTCATAATTTTTACGGTTAGTTGCGATGCAAAGAATTACTCAAAATTTAATCTTCAAGTAATTATACAAGATGCAAATACACCCCTAGCCCTCCATAGTTGTTCCCTCTGGCATGAAATTAATTCTCAGGATGTCAGTCTAGTGGCTGAAAAATAGTTACAAAAATACCTTAACTTTTGTAGTTGATGCTTAGTTATATTTTTAAAGAATTCATGTTTAAAAGTTGTAACAATTTCATTCATACTTATGTGCAGTTGATAATAGGTGCACAATAATCAATTAACATTTGTATTAGCCTAAACTAAAACGATAAATATTTTGTGGTACAGTAGCACAATAATAGATACATAATAGATATTAGGGTTTGCCGATTGGGATATGTTGAGATTCGAATCGAATCGAATTGGATAGTTTTTAAATGTAGAATATTTTTAAATCAAATACTTTTGCAATAGTTTATTTTTATCTAATAATATACGAGATCATGGAAAATAAAAGCGTATAAGCAAAAAAATGTAATGATTAGTATTTTTGTCAGTTTATAGATTTATTATGTATAGGCTATGTTATAACTTGTTCATGTATTAATTTTAAATATATGTTGTAAATTAAATTGTTATTAGATTACAATGTTTTTTGCATACATTAATCTTAATTATTATTTTACTAGGGTATTCAAAATTTCAAAAATGCTAAGTTTTCTTTATCATATTTTTAGGTATTGTATGCTATGAAAATACAGCCTAGGCCTATATTATTTCCATACGAACCACTGAACTGTTTAAAACAACTGTGTACAAACAACATTTTCAACTGAACTATTGTTTCAAGAAACCAAATTTATCTCTTTTTTAAATATTACATTCATAAAAGTAGTAAAATACCAGAAACACCCAAATTAAAAATAAATTTAATTTTGAATAATCACTTGTATGCTTTTTTGTTAATATATTCAATATATAAATATTAAATAGACTAATATTTAAAAAAATTTTATAACACATTAACACTATTCATTGAATTTTAAAGTTAAGTTACTGTGCTGTCTTTGAAATGATTAAACCTAATTTTATAGGCAGCTACCATGGATATAGCTAAATATAAAAATGAATATGTTAGTTTTGAGGCGTAATTATACGGATAATTTTATATACCACTTTTACGGCGTTTCTTTGAAAATGACTGGATTAGTAAAACGAATTGGAAATTGATTGAACTAATTAAAGCATTGTAAATATGAAGTGGTTTATAACCATGGTTTAATTTTACAAAAGGGTGCAAACAATTTGTAAACTGTCCATCACGTTAGTTAAAAAGTTGACCTATAATAACATACAATCAGCTTAATAACCTATAATTTAGGTGAACTACATTCCTTTTAAAAAACATGTTTCACTTTGTTTGAATAAATTGATCACATGTAAAATATGTACAATCAACTGAACCAAAATTTGTGTTTGTTGGTTTTACAACTAGATAAATAGAGATTTAAAATCAACCAAGTATTGTAACCATTGGTATTTAGATCCAATCACAGCATTTCTTCAGTTAACCTCCCAGTTAACCCATGGGATAACATTAACGGGAGGATATTCAGTACACCCCACTGTTCTCAATTGTGTCCAAAGAGATTCCCGTTTTGTAACGATCCTTTTGAGGAATTTGTAACTAACTGAATATTTAAGTTTACTTGAACGCTTACAAATATTTTTAAAGTATCTGATTAAATTCACGCTAAAAATTTTAGTAAACTGGGGTTTTTATGTTTTTTAAACGTGTAGCACGAGCGTCTACAATATGACAGAGTACCACCTGTTAAATAATATTGGGAAAGGATAAGGAATAAAGTAATAGAGACAGGCATTGGGAGAAAACTAAAAATCTACCAATATTAATTTTGATCCAGCTGGTTATCTATAAAAATGAACTTTATTTCTTCTTCTTCCTGAACTGTCAAAATGTAGTGTAAACGTATGTTGGCATTATAAAATGTCAACATTGAAACCCAAAAAGATCACGGCAGCTCCTTCTTCTTTTTCTTCCCGAACTGTCTAATTTTAGTGTTCACAGTTGTTGACAATCAAGTAATTTTATGTTTTCATTCTTTGAAAATGTAAACATTGAAACTTAAGACGTTCACGGGGCGTAGCCCGGGGGGATTTCAGGGAAATTAATATGCCTATGTGTTGCATGAGTTTAAGATCTACCTTTGAGTCGAATTTCAAAATGGTTGGTTCAGTATTTTTCGCGTTTACTTGCCACAATAAACCCACAAACATACAGACACTACCTCTTCTTTATAATATTATAGATTAATAGACAAATAAATTTCCTAATGGGAAACAACGAATAGTTCAGTCGGAAAGTAAATGAAATATTCTATTCATAATATTTGTTTGATGAACAAAGCCTTAATCTACCTTTGAATAGGAGATACGAGTATAAAAATTTAGTATTGCGTTGAGTAGAAAATGGTTTTGTGATGCAAACTAAAATTTTATTTTAACGTGCAGATAGTTCAATAGCCTAATAATTTGCTCTATGTTTGACTGTTTTTTTTATTTTCGTAGACACAGGCACATTATTTATTCGTGGATTACAGGAGGTTGCTCATGTCATGATGTCGACTCAGTTCTATGTCTCTTCATAACGACTCCTGAAATCATAAGGTTTTCGAAAAAGTAGATTTATCTGCCTTAATGTTGTAGGTTTCAGAGGAAGGTATCTCAATCCCTAGAACGACATTTAATTTTTTCAAAGGACGCAACTTCAGCCTGTTCATTACTAGGTGAAAACAATACTAGTTAACCACCGCTAAAAATGAATAAAGTGTATAAAAATATTTTCTGGAGTTAATTATCTTTTGAAACCATATGCATAGCTCAAGGAAAAACTTCTTAACTTCAAATCACTATTTTAAAATTAATTTTTTAATTATTTAATAAGATAATTTTTTTATAATTTTTATAATTTTTTAATAAGTATATTTTACGTAGACATCTCATATAAATTAAGACACAAGATTCAGATGTACATGGTTGAATACTGGCAAATCTGTACCTCGACTTTCATATTAATTGTTTAACCAAGAAGTCACCTCTTAAATGTTTCTATAGATGCTGTTCGTATACCAAATGAAGATAATAGCTTATCTTAAGATTCTAATAATGCAATTTTAAATGAGATTTTACATACTAATGTTAACCACATTAAAGTATTTCTAAAAGATACGGTAATTACGCAGTATCTTTAACGCCCATTTTAAAAATAATCTAAAATGATTAATCTTGGAGTTCTCAATAATACATCAAATGAATGCAATATTTTTACAAATATTAGTTGGACGTAGATTAATATTTATATATTTTCATTTCAGTTCACCAGTTCAGAATATTTAGTCGCAATACTTATATATTTTTAATTCTATGATCACAACGTAAATTACTCAGTGCCCTGACTATTTTTAACGGTTCAAAAATCTCAGATCCTTTATAGTAAACGTCAAATATTTATATGATAATACTTATCTGTGTATTAAGAATGAGAAAGAAAAGGATTGATGAGGTATTTTCATATGCTATTTATAAAATATAATGTCTATTATAAAAATTAAATAGCTCCTTTGATTCTTATAATCTAATCTATACTTATGTAAGTTATAATAACCGTATTAAGCTATTTGTATAAATGAATATGTTTTAGGTTTAGTGTGTGTAATGATCATCTCTTAGCCTATACACCTTTGATAGAGAGAAATAAGTTTAGTTTTTTAACCAGGTACTTATACGTGTAGAAGTGAAGATATTTGACTGGAAAGGAATTGGAACATTCTGGTCATTCCATCCTACTTCTATCTATCTAAAGCTCAAGGTCGCAGCTTTTGTAACCCTCATTAGGTCACCTGGCTATCTCTATTTGCTGTTGCAGTTGCCAATATCAAATACATCAGATTAAACTATGAACCACAAACCTTTTGCTTATAAAAAGTAGTTTAATTAAACATAGAAACAATATTGACATAGCTTTATGATTGACACTATCATTACCAGCAATATATCTATAATTGTGGCCATAGTAATTATATTAAAGGATTTTAATATTTAAAATAGGAACGTTGCATTAATCACTCATGGTTGGTTTTTGGAATACATAGTGTAATGAATATAATGAACTTTTTTTCTTGCGCAAGGAAGGCAACGAAATCCGATAGTTGAAAACGAATAAGAATCTATACTATTATTTACTTGAACTATTTTTCAACTTTGGTTGTAATTTTCATAGAAGTAAACTTGCAAACAATGTTATTAAAACTAGTTTAGCTGTGCTGCGTTTTTCTCTCTAGCTCATAGCTATTTGAGAGAATATAACAAATAAACTATACAGAAAAAGATTGCAAACACTAGAGTATATAACTTAATATTTAACCACATACTATAGTACTATATACTATTATATAGTATATAGTACCTGGTGACCGATCTTTACTCGTTTAGAATAATACACGTATTATATAAATTCATTAGAAAAATTAAAACACATTTATTACTCAATGAAAACATTTATGTGGTTTAAATAAAACCGATTTAATACACCATAATTAATATAGCACTGAAAAAAAGTATCGCACCTGGTGGGGATGAAACTCGCGACCTACAGTTCTTGAGGCCGACACGCTACCACTCGGCTACGGCGTCTGTCAAATGAGCGACGCCGTTTAACGTATTTTAGCCAAAGCCGATCATTTACTGTTTAATTATCCATACAGTTATTATTAGCCTGTGATCAACTGATTTTGTTAGAAACGGAATGAGGATTGAAAAGCAAAAGAGAAATTTATTTTTCACCAATTAATTGGTTTGTTACAGTGGCTTCAAGCAATACAATGAATTCGTTTTCTATCAAAACACGGAAGATTTTGGAAATACTTTTTTCTGCTTTTATTTCGCACAGTTATGTTATCCTTAAGTTTTTACAAATTGTTTGGTAACCTGATAATTTTGCATTTATTACATACATAAAATAAATATTTATGAAAAACCTCTATTCACATATTGTTCCCCGCCGTCTTCAATCAAGAACTGTCAAACGGTTATAAACAGCTGTTTTGGTTTGTATTGTTTACATTTGATTCTCCATAAGCGTAATGTTAAATTTTTAGATTTTAAACTTAATATTACACGAAAACACGAATTTTCCTGGACATTAGACCTATCTAGAACTTATTTTCTACTCGGAAATTAGTTATTTCTAAAATTTAAAGAAATTCCTTAGTGCCGTTTTCGAGATCCATGTGCAAATATATATATATATATACAAACCTTGCTCGTATTATAGTATTGGATTTCAACAAAAAAAACTATTGACAAAATATATCAACGAATAATAACAATAACAAAGGATGAAAAACCTACCAACTTAGAATAAGTCGCATAAAGGGAACAAAAACAAAACCCCTAACATATAAACTACTTGGCCTAATCTGATGTAAAACAACTCTGCAAAAACAACAAAACTCCACCCATAAATGCAACAAAGATTTTTTTAATAATATTTTTAATAATTGCAAAGATGCAAGACACTCATGGAAATTAAAAAAAATATTTTTCCACTTTTTCTTATGCAATACGTTTTGAAATAACCAGTAAACATGTAGCTGCTCCAGGAACAGAGGCAAAGGAAAACAAAAGAAAAGGCAAACTTTTCTTTTGTTTGCCTTTGCAAACAAAATAAAAGACAACACTATGGTGTTGGCGGGTTAAATCATAATTTTTTTAAGCTATTAACTAAATTTTATTTATTTTAAAAATTACAAATTTTTTGAAAACTATTTATTTGTTTTTCTACTGACTGGTATCATCTTACACTCATTTCTCATTCATACCTGACTTAAAACTCCAACCTGGGAAGGTGAGCATTTCAGTCAGGAAGTATAAAGTATCAGTATCGACATTAGTCCATCGATTCTCTATATTGATACCAATGTCCAAGAATCAGTGGCATCGAGGATTTACAAAGCTCGTTAACCGTCAGACAAAGAAA
Organism: Nephotettix cincticeps; assembly: GCA_023375725.1. Classification (NCBI taxonomy): domain Eukaryota; kingdom Metazoa; phylum Arthropoda; class Insecta; order Hemiptera; family Cicadellidae; genus Nephotettix; species Nephotettix cincticeps. The sequence goes on along the minus strand of CM041786.1, from coordinate 23,084,703 downwards.
GACAAAGGATTGATAACATTTAGCTACCTTCATAATTTTCCGCTGCATTATTTTAATCTAATTTGGACCTTAAGTAAACAAGAGCTGAATATTTATTTTATTTTATTGCCTGATTTCCTGGTAAGGCATTAGCAGTTTTTAATTTGTATCTTCAATGTCTAAGTGGTTATAGTTTATTGTATCAAAATTGTACTGTACGACTATCTAGAGTCACAGACAGAGACAACAAACAATCACAAAGACAGGCTACAGACATTGTATTTATTTTGTATTTTTTGTATTTTTTATGGAATAATTTTTTTGTTCCTTCAATTGATCTGCTGGTCTTTATATATTCGAAATTTTTTTGGAAATCTTGATTCTTATTGAATATCGAATTTGATTTCACATTAGTCAAATGTTGAATACTTGCACACTCCTAATATATATGTTTACTGTTTTAATTTGTAACTATGTATGATATTATGGACAAAACTAATAACTTTTTACATATATACAACCTAAATATGCCAAAAAATGAAATTAAGCTTAAAATTCTAAACTACTACTGGAATATATCAATGGTTTCCACCAGAGAGATCTTCTAGAGTAGCTTACAGACGCACGAAAGGAAACTTTTTAAACAGATGAAGTTATTTTGTTAAAAAATCAATAAGGCAATACTAAAAGGAAACAAAGTAATTCAAAGTCTTAATTCAACTTCAATATTTTCATTTTCCGTGAAAGTAAAATAAAATAAGACATTACAGGAAAACTTTCCACATACTCTCGAAGTTAATGTTAATGTGTGATTGTTATTCAGCTGAGGGGCGAGGTATGTGAGATATATTACCAAGGGCAACTGTAGAAGCAGTAGAAATAATATTAGCATAATGTTTCTTCTCTTAAAGTTTATGGGAAGGATTTTAAATGAGAATATTATAAGTTTTTACTTTAACAGTTAGTAAATAGTTTGTTTGTTTTGCATTGTATATCTTATAACTACATAAAAGCTCACAAATGCTTTGCCGGAGCGTATTAAAATTAAAAATCTAAAGAAATAAAAATAAAAAAAACATTTAACGACTTAAGGAACGGGTAGTTTGGTGGGGTTTGTACCCCAAAAATGGGATTTTTGCTTTTTTCCCACGTAATAAAAAAATCTAATTTTAACTTTCACTATTAGAATCAGTTCGAAAACTACACAGTTTAGTACCTTATAGTTTTGCTCTATCTCCAACGGTTACCGAGGTATTAAACAATCTACAGTACATTGTATTTATGGGCTCCAATGCTGATCTTATGGAGGATAAGGAAAAATTAATGTTTCCTTTATTAAAATAGTTTTGGATGAAACTTATCTAGTTTAAATAGTTTATTTAGTATCTTCATGGGGTTATGATACATACGTTTATGATAAAAAGTCACAGTTTATGTGTTCCTCACAGCAGCAAAACTGCATACTATTACTCATGTTAATCTCGTGGAAATTAGGCAAACTCATTTATTTATGTCCAGATAATGGTCAAACTTGTTATATGGTCAAAATAAAAAAAAGTTAATGGTAAACATGCCTATTTCCAGTGTTGCTCAAATTAGAAAACCGCCATACTCTTTCCCATGTTAATGTTACGGAGAATAGGCAAATACTGTAACTTATTAACAAGTATTGATTGATCAATCTTGTCATATACTTGATTTATTGTCATATTATTGAGGTGGAAATTCGCTGAGTACACAGGTCTGCTGTGACCGGGTTATTGAACAAATTATGTCACACCTTAAAATACAAATATATGCATTAAATTAAATTTTATTTCATCGATTTTTTTATTGTAGCAAAATGAATCTAATATATTTGTAGCTTAACTAATGTAAATACAGTATATTAAATGGTTGATTAAAAATTATTTTTTATTATAATACTGGGTATAATTAATTATTCATAATCTTTAGATGTTAATTTTTGTAGTCATCGCTTTTATTTTACTGATATGTCACTCATGAAATAAAAAATCACAAACTGCTATGGATTGATTTGTTCAATCCACTTCATCCGGTGAATACAATGGTTAAGCATGCAATCGGTTATCAAGGGATCAGGCGGTATTCAACACAGTTACTGGCAACAGCGGTCCCCACAGCATCAATCAGCTGATTTATGTAGGATCACTGTCCAGTGTCCTGGCTTCTGCCACATCAACCCCTAATGTAGGATCACTGTCCTGCCTCCTGCCACGTCGACCCCAATGTAGGATCAGTGTGTGTAATGTATAACCACCAACAGGCCAAGTGACAAAAACCATTTATAGAAACTCTTCTTCATCCAACTTTAAGTGTGCAGAAGTTTATCTGTAAGATTATCCAGAGTGAGTTCTATGTCTTGGCACAGCTGGATATAGTTTAAAAGGCTCGAGATATCAATTTCAGACCTTGGCCTTAACTTATATATCACTTTTTTACTTTTTTAGGTTGTTAAAAATCTTTTCCTCCTTTTGCAAAGGGGGGTAAAGGGGCCACACAAATTATTTTCAAAAAAAACCCTATCTTGTGATAAAAAAATTAAATGATTCAAACTTGAACTAGTCTAAACTAGTTTCTACGTTGCCACTAATAAAAGTTACAGCCATTTCAATAGAGCTGACCTTTAAAAATTCTCATATTTTCAATAATCTTGAAAGTTATGACGAGGCTCATTTGATAGATCAAAGATTACAATGATAAACCTAATTATTTCCTTGTCAGTTACTTGAGTCAACGTGCTTTGGGATTTCCCGGGTTGTTATTATTAGTTTCAACAATTTACTTTCTCCTGTGTGCTTCCCTTCCATTTGTAATTTACCAGTTCATAGCTTAGATAGTCATTAACACTTAAAGTTTACTTTTCTGATTGCTTGATTGATTACTTCTTTTGGAGCTACTTAAAATACCTGGTGTACCAAACAAAGCCAACTAACGTCGATAACATAAATGAAAGAGATTTTTCGCGTGACTCGCACCATTTTTAGGGAATCTTTCTTGAACTCTGTCTCAGTTTTTTTCCGCACGGTTAGCACACTGTTAAACAGCCGAAGGTGAAAACTTTGAGTACCTGATACATTAAAACAGGTAATTTTTTTTAGAATAAGTTTATTACTGTATACCATAATCTTTGTTCTGTCAAATGAGCTTTGTCATTATTTCCAAGACGTTTGGAAAGATGGGAATTTTTAAAGTTTACTTCTATTGAAATGGCTGTAACTTTTGTTAGGTGCAATGTGTAGACCTCTAGTTTGCACCATTTTATTTCTTTTTTCTTATTTCCCTGAAAATTAAGGTCATAGGATAGGTGTTTACATTTGAAAATATTTAGTTGTCTCTTTTGCAACGTAACAACCTAAAAAAGTAAAAAAGGTTATATATAAGTTGGCCAAGGTCTCAAATTGATATCTCGGACCGTTTCAATTTTATCCTCACTCTGTATTACCTCTTTGTATAAAAAAAGTTTTAATTAAGTATTTAAATTGGTAAAATCTTCATCGAAACACTACATTGTAAGGCAATCTGAACTGTACAGTACACATTATCTACCCGCATAAATTTTCATATAAATTATGGTTTATGGTGCATATTAATTGTACAATAAAAATAATATGTTACTGATACTTTGTTTGAAATTCTTTATTGGTGATGGTTATATTATTTAGATTTTTATTACTAACGTTTTACATCGCGATTTTAAGTAAAAGAAAAATATACGACGTTCCGGGATCTGGCATTTGATCCCCCAGGTGAGATAGTACCTAAAACATAACACTAATAGCCGATATAAAGCTGAAAAAATTGTAAATCAGTCAAAACTTACAAAAAATACCATTCACTAACAATTACGTACACAAGAAACAAAATACATCCACTCGGTACGAAGGCTCAAAGATAACACCGCGAAACTTTGTTTTCTTAAAATCGTGATAGAAAATATTCGTAGTAAAATCTAAATAACATTATTACTAATAGTTTAACGAAAAATTGGTTTGTCAAAAACATTGTGTATTTGTACACAATAAACCTTAATATCCATATTTTAAAATTTTCATATTAATAATACTATTTTTTAATTATAAAAAATGATCTCATTAAAGTCTCTTTCTATCATACTTTTGCTGTCCTGTTCGTTTTATAGTGTGAAGCAGTCCGTTACGGCACGTGAGAAGAACACACTCAAGAGTGTCTACAGGAATACACTCTTTTCACATAGTGACATTTTTGTCAACTTGTAGTGACAAAAATACTAACTGATATAAGGCTTGCGCCCACACCTATCTCATAGATTTACGCCCTCTATCTCATAGATAGAGATAGTGCTCATATTAAACATATTATTGTTTAGTATTTAAGGTGTACTCTATATGGAAATCATACGACGAAATTCATTGAATGATATATTTATTTGTAAAATAATTTTAGCTCAAGAGTTTACAAACACAGAACTTTGCAGGTACAAAAACTTGACTAGTATATAAATGTGATTTATGAAATAACACTATTTTATGTAGATTGTAATATGGTCCAGCCATACCCTACTTTTTAAGTAAAAATTGGTAAAAATATTAAATTTGCTAGTGCTTTAATTTACGAAGGTCCCTCAGTTGCTGTATGATTATCAAATAAGTTTCTAAATATTTGTTTACCGTATAAATAATTCATGCATTAATCTCAAAACATTAAAGCGCCCAACATAAAATTTCTCAAAACATGGCATAGTAGTTTTCATAACCAGGTGAAAAAGTGGGTCTTTTTGGTTTCACAATCGGTTTTTACAAGTGAGGCTCAGCCGAGGTTGAAAAAATACGATTAAGTATCAAAAAGACATTTTCACTCCGTGTGATGAGCTGCTATTTAATTTTACAGTAGAAATAACTATCTAATTAAATTCCAACTGCATATGTTCAAGTCCTTTTTATGTCTATACAAGAACATCTTACCTAATAATACCCATAATTGAACTTATGAGACAAACATATAAATGTTATTCATCTTTAAGGATATCTCAGATAATTAAATCGTAATCTATTGTTATAATTTAAAGTAACCCCGTATTAAAGGTTATAAATTCAAATTAAATAAACTTTAAATACAACGTACATCTTGAAAACGTGTGCAATACATTGGTTGGCGTGTACATCCATAGAACATCAAAACAATTAACAGTTATGTAATAGAACTAATTTACAAAAATATTTATACCTACACTAAAAGGCACTTTTGGTATGAATACCATAAGATTCAATATTTAATACACTTTAAAGAAAAAATAGGTATAAACAATCTTTGTATTATTAACACTACAACAATAGTTTACTAGTCTAAACAAAGGTATTTAAATGAAAATGCTAATGATATTCAGATTCTTGATAAAAAATTCTGTTGTTAATCTTATATAATCCATTTTGTTTTCGATAAGAAACAATTTTGATTTTTACGTTCGATTTTCTAATTTTCAAAAAAATCTGGATTAATTAGTTATAAACTGGTAATAATACAAAATCACTGTTAATTTTTGACACCAATAGATTCAATTTAACAACGCTTATTTTTATTTATGCTTATTCTGCTTTAAGATATTCTAAATGACTAATAACGATATTAAAATAAACTAAATAAGTTTTACTAATTAGTGAGTTAAAAAGTTCTAATCATTTAAATTATTACTGTTACAAACCTGTAAATTAAACCAAATCCCGTAATGGTGATGTAATTACTCAGTAATTACATTACAATTACAGGTAGTAATCTTAAATTATAATCATATTTTAATTTTAAATGTCTTTAAACAGACTAAAGCATTAGAAACTTACAGTTCAAAATGTTAAGAAGTATACTTTTACAATTAATTATTTTGCAAATTATATTTTGATACAGGTTTTATCACAAATACTGACTAATATTTTACAAAGTACTTTAAGCTTTGGCTACACAAGGCACTATTCGGTCATCGAGTCTTGACAATTGGTAAATCCACATGTGAAGTTTTGAATGTTCATTATCGCAGGAGCCGACGGGAGTCATTAAAATCCTACAGTTTTCCCAAACTGATGCACCATGGGAACGTGGTAAATATTGAACAGCAAACGTTAACCCGAATTAGTTAACATTAGTTAATTTAGTTAACGAACATAGAATGTGTAGTTTGCTTCATCTATAATAAATACATAGAATTTATAGTTTGTTTCATCTGTAATTAATACATAGAATGTGTAGTTTGCTTTATCTGTAATGAATACATAGAATGTCTAGTTTGCTTCATCTGTAATGAATACATAGAATGTGTAGTTTGCTTCATCTGTAATGAATACATAGAATGTCTAGTTTGCTTCATCTGTAATGAATACATAGAATGTGTAGTTTACTTCATCTGAATTGAATACATAGAATGTGTAGTTTGCTTAATCTGTAATGAATACATAGAATGTGTAGTTTACTTTATTTGTAATGAATACATAGAATGTGTAGTTTACTTCATTCGTAATGAGTACATAGAATGTGTAGTTTACTTCATCTGTAATGATTCAAAGTTATTCACAAACTATTTTGCAAACGTGTTTATTTTCAAAAAAATGTGAATGGAATTTCTGGAATTGTTGAAATGAAATACTTTGTTAATAAATTTGTTTCTTTTGAAGATAGTTCTTGCATATGAACTGCACTTAATGATATCGTTTTAATAGTAATGATTCGTAATAAAATTCAACCATATTTTTGTTATTTGTAGTAATAAATTACAATTAACTGTAATTGTATTTTTGGTAATAACTTGTTTAGGTTACCTGTAATCACAAAGTGCTCCTATTGTGGATTCTAAATAACAACTGGTTTCAAAGTGTTTTATCAGAAGTGACAAATTATCCGTTTCGTCTTTCAACATACCATAACTGCAAGTTGTTTTCTAATATGGTTCATCTCGTTTTGAGCTAAATGTATTTTTTCAGTTAATCATTTTCATAATAGCTTAAAATATCTGCTGAAATGTTTCAAATTTGTGCACACGATACTCTAACCAGTGGTGGTTTAAATCCCTCAATATAATCTCAATATCCAAATGATATTCAACCATAGTTAGAATTGTGAGTATAAAGGTAATCTGTACAAACCATCAGGGAAGGAATGACCAGAGGCTTACAGATTCAGTTTTATCTGAAGTAGAATCTAAGATGTAGACCTCAGATATTTCTTAAGTTTCAACCTGAAAGGTACGTCTGGTAAAAAGTTATAGTTTTTCGGCACAATACATGATAATAAATACAAAATAAATATGTTATAGATTGGCTATTACTAATCAAAATTAAAATGGAGTATAAGAAATATGAAATTAAAAATATTAATGGAACTTTCAAATTACGAACCTGGTGCATTGCTGTCTTAGGTTCAGCGGCAGTCATCCACCCATGGACATCGGACTCACCAATATAAACAGCGTTAAAGCTTTCACCCACACTGATATTACTTCTAGATGTAACTACATAGAAACTCTGAGATAAAAACTTAACTTTCGTAAATCGCGAATACCAGATTTACTAATATGTACCACGTTTTAAATTTAGTCCCTTACAGGATCCAAGAACAATTCATCGAGGCCCCCACCAATTAGATCCTACTTTCAGACATAACTGAGTACCATGGAATTGTTCCGGTTTTATTCTATCTGACAAGCTATTGTCATAACCTCCCTCAGGCGAGTGCCGGAACCACGACCACGACATCTCCCCCACTCGGCTCCTTGCAGAACATTCACATGTGCGAGTCCATGTTGTACCTGTCCACCTGCGCATACATCCCTCTCACTGCTTCCCTTGCTCCGTTCGTCCAACCGCCCTCGCCCCAGCTGCAGCTTGGAGCAGTCCAGCAGGATCAGTGAGGGCTGCTGCTGAAACTAGAAAACCACCGGTTGTGTTTCAGAACGCACGAGTCTGATGATTTTCCGTTTCTCTGCGTTTAAGTAAGATTAAATGGTTTCATGCAGATATGTAGGATTGGTAAATAAGAATAAATGAATTGGTTTATCATGTTCCAAACTATAATTCATAGGGATAGCCAGAGAAATGAAAAAATTGGTAGGTAATTATTAAAGGTAGCTGGTAGCCATTTACTGTAAAACAATGTTTTTGAATATCATATCTGTATAGTTTCCTCCATTGGGATCTACTAATTTATGCAACCAAGACTGAAAGTTTATTCCATATTCCTTCAATTTCGTCCTAAATTCGTTTTTTTCTGAAAATATATTGTTTTCATGACGATTTCGTTTGACTCTTTATGTTAAAAAGGCGATTTAGGGGCAATATAGGCAAGAACAATCATTGGCCATTTTTCTTCAATGACTGCTTTGACTGTTAACTTACGTTTAAGGCGTTACGTTGCAAATATTCATAAATTTCTTACGCCAAAACTCGTTCATTTTCCATTAAATGATCACACATGTTTAAAAATAAAATATGGGACCAAAGCCATCTTTTAAAAGCTAAATGCTATGAATAATTTGACTCCAGGCGGCGTCGTTTCCCGAAAAGGGGATATCCCTTGGTACTCTAGATCTCCAGACTTGAAAACCTGTGACTTTTTCTGAAGAGCTACTTAATAACAAACGTTTTTTTGTCAACACAGATCAACCAGAACTAACTCAGTCCAAAAGCAAGGAATTCGTGACGAAATTAAACAAAAAACAGACATTATGCTGCAAAATGGCATGGAAAACTTCCAGGCCCGGCTACTGAAATACATAGAATCCAATGGAGGATATTTGGAGGATTGTATATAAAAAACTTATTGTACGGTAAGTTTTTTACCTTTGTACTTAATATTTATATCCGTAAAAAACAATCTTTAAACATTAACTTATCTAAATTTTACCGTTTCACTGGCTACAAGACAAGTATGTCTTGGTTTATGAAAAAATTACCAACAATAATATGGGATAACACAATAGAATTTCAACCAAAAAATTTAAAATATGTAGCTAATGAGTTTCATAATTTCTTTGCTCTTGGGGTCGGTTTTTATTCCTTGAAGATTCAACCCTTTCATTAAAATAAATTAACGTTAAAACGTAGAAAAAAATTGAAAACTATTGAAAAATTATTATTGAAATTATTTCTTATACAAACGACGTTCAAGAGTTAAAAGAAATTTAAGTAAATTTAAGTCAACGTAAATTAGGGCCTATATGTGATATATTTAGATTTTATCGCGGGACAGGGTTGTATTAGTATACGAAATGTGTTTCATTAAAAAAATAGCAGTTAAAATGAAAATTAGATTTTAAAAGTATTTACTGTATATAATATATACAGTATACATTATATTATACAGTATACATATTATGTATACTGTATGATAAAACAAATATTTGAATTCTAAGGAAACTATAATTGCCAACAAGTTTTGGCAACATATTTTAATAACAACATATTTCAGTTCACCAGTTTTCATCTGAGCCCAGAGATGCGCGAGATTTTACATATTTTATTATTTACATATTGAAATATGTTTATATTTAGAATTATTTTATTTTTGTCAGCCGGTAACTAAACAACACATCTGCCGTTCCTCCCACCACCATATTTGCGTCGTAGTCTACTGCGCCAAAACTCCGGCCTCAGATGAATTCTGACGAACTATAAAATTCAACAATTTACTTTTGAATAAACAAAAATTGTATTCATTTTCCAACTGTTAGTATTCAAAACTTTGTTAGACAATATTTTATTTATTCTAGTAATATTTAGGGTAGTAAAAATGGTAATTTATAAAACAACTGGAAAACTTGGTGTGTATTCAAGAAAGTTTTCAGAGTTGTTTTTAGTATACGAGAATAAATGCTGAATTGGAGTGGGTGTTCCATCAAATTAATTTGAGAGAAATCAAATCAACGGTTTGAAACGGCTGTAGCTATTGTTGATTTAATTTATAACAGTTGTTTTAACTGGTAGATTTTATTATTTTAACCACATAGTTAGCAGTGTTCATATAAAACTATGTAAAGATAACAGTATAAGTGAAAATAAATATTTTTTCTATAATTTACACTACAGGCAAAACTTTCAGAACATTTAATTTTAAAACGATACAGCTATCTTAGGATTTTTGCCATCCGTATCAGAAACATTGTAGAGAAGTTGTATTGAAAACACTGTCAACGTTATGACTACGTAAGATTCTTATGAAAAATGTTTATATTTACTTCCCTGGGGGAAATAGGTTAAACCGTGGATATGTCTAAAGGTACTGTTTTCACTTCATCGAAACAGCTGTTCCTTTTCTTTTTATTAAAAACTCAATACAATAGCTCTGGTAGTTTCTATGGAAACCTATTATATATTTTGCATCTGAAAATCGCCAACAACACCCCCCCCCCAGAGCATGCCCATTTCAAAAAGCCTCTAGAGGATTTCCCAAGAATTATTCTATCTATGATTACTCTACTGTTTATTCAATTTGCCTCTTAGAACGGGTCTTTCATACAGAACAGTCTTTTATACACAACATTTTATACCTTGTTACTAAATATGAAGATGTTGTTTTATTTAATTGATTTGCCTTTTTAAAGGTTGGAGTAAGATTAAGATCGAAAACAAAATATGTAAAATGATTTACCTCTTCATGTCTTAAAATGTTATAGCATAGTAATTAACGAAAACATATTTCTTTATGTTTGAGTAATGAATAGAGATATATTTTTACCTATAACTTAAAATATTTAATATTGTCATTTTTATAGTTATATATATTAATGTTTATAAGTGTATGTGCGTGTGTTTGTGCGTGCGTGTGTGTGTCTGAGTGTGTTAAGAGTCTGCATCAGTGGTAGCCATCTTGGATTTTAGTCCCGTAAGAGCAATGTTAAATTCTGGCGCCTATATCTCCTTGTCCTATTGCCATAAATTAATGGAAGAGGTGTTAAATTAAAGGTATTACAGTCCTCCAGGGCACCATCTTACAGAACTTCTTATTTTCGCTCTCAATAAAAAAATAATGATTTATTTTGTAAATTATTCCTGGATTTTCGTTTTTATATCAAGTTAAATTTATTTAACATATTAAAAGGTCATGCGCTTGAGCCACATCTCATCAATGTACTTCCAAAGTTCTAAAATTCAAGATGGCTACCACTGATGTAGACTCTTAAGGTTCTGCAATCAAAGGTTAGAAAATGTAAATATGTGTTTCTGACCTACATGAACTTACAAGATATTTTCTAATTATTTGTATCTGACTCTATTAATGTAAACAAATAGATTGTAGACGGACAAACTTTTTATCTTGTGATTTGGACTTCGTTGCTATGCAGAAAAGTTTTTAAGTGCATGTATCCACAATCCACATCATTTAGTATTTAATAACCTCCATTTACTTTGAATGAGGTTCAAGCACCTTTTTGATTAAAATTACTAATTCATAGGTTCAATTATGTTATTGATGTCAAACGACCTTAACTATCTTTTATAAATTGACTAAGGTTTTTTTGTTTTACTTCCCTACACAAGGCTATTTTAGCTTTTGAAAAACACGATTGATTATAATTGACAATATATATTTGATATATACTTTATTTATATGTAGTTTTAATTTTTTTGTTTCCAATATCCAATTAGCTAATCTACTAAATTAAAACGTCGGAAAAACTTATCACATTCATACAACAATGTTTATATATTGTATGTTGTTATTATATTCGTCATGATTTGTAAAAATAATCACAATTTTTAGAGCAGAAGAAACTAGAATTTCCTTAGTGTATTGTGAGCTGAAAGAGCTTACTTTTTCCTCGAATTGTCGCACTTGGTCCATGTCTCTAGGAAACCCATCTATGAGGACGCCTTGGGCTCCCATATTGGTGTTGAGGTGGGTCTCTATTAGCTGCAGCACAACATTCTGCAACATCAACTCATACTAAATCTAACAACATTGAGAAGCTATTATTAATTTAATATTCTAGAAACTATATAAACATTTAAATCTATATACAGTTACAGCAATGCCTTAACGTATTGGACTTTCTCTGATTGAGAGGTATATGAAACGTACCATAAGCTGAGTCGTATTTTTTTTATCATTAAGAAGCTCCTGATAATCACGGATAGTCGATTGGTTTTAATGAAACATATGTGTAGTGATTTTACTTACAGAGAGGAAATTTGTATACGCAATTTGCTTTTGTACAGTGATGATCAAGTTTATTATTTTTATGTTTAAAAAAGGTTTTTTTAATTTTCAATTTATTTAGAGAACATTTTTTTCTGCAGACTATCTTGATCAAGAATTACCTTGGACCGTGACACACAAGCATTACAAAAATTACCAAATTGTTTAAACAATTTTATAAAAGAATTCCACCATATTAGTTACGATTTACTACACATAGTCTTTAAAACAAGTATACAAATATTAGTATATTAAACCATTCTATTTAAATATAAATTGAAATTAATTTATTTCAATTTAAAATAATACTGTTCATTACTGTTCATTCGAATAATGATGACAATATTGATTATACATAAATCTAAATAGCAAATAACGAGGTCGAACTTATTTTAAAGGATATATTAAAATATAGATCTGATGTAACAATTTGATCATCTCCCACTAATTATTACTAAAAGGAATTAATTCATTTAATGAATTCCTATTTGAAAGTAGGCCTATGCAATAGTATTTGTTATGAACCAGAAATGAGATTGGCTACCTTATAATTTGAAATCATTCAAGGTATGTTTTTTTAATTTTTATTAAATAAATAAACATTTTATATTTTTCGTTTTTACTGTTCCGTTTGTTTTACTTGCTGTTTTCTGTTTCTATAGTTTTTTACTGTTTAAAACATTTTAATTTTCAGCTATATACCTGCTTTGTCTGGATTATTTATTAAACTTGTTGTTATTTTGATTATAGCTCATCCGAGGTTGGGATCAGATTCCAGATCCCATTTTTCACCAATACCCAGTAACAAAACAGAGTTTTTACTAATCTTGATGAATAGAATGATGAGAATCAATAGAATCATCATCAATATCATCAATCATCAATAGAAATCTAAATAACATAGACCCACCAGTTGCGTTTCAAATAAAGGTCATTCAAGTATAGGCTAACTTCAATGTTTGCTGTGAATAAACAACATTTTTAATCCGTCTAAGAAAATATTTTTACTAACCAATACTACTAAACTTATAATAAATCCATATTTTATTTGGTTTCCAATCAGTATATACTATAAATCCCTTTTACAATTAAAGATGATTCTAATTACCAATCGACATGTTGAAACAACAATTATCAAAGATTACTAATTAAGCTTTGATTAGTTATATGACTGAGCACTCACTCAGTTGATTGAGCTTGGCCTCTGCGAGCAGTTGAGTCTGAATAGGGAGGTAATTACACACATTCATTATTTATGCCAATTAAGTAACGAACAATGCCGTGTGCTTTTTCATTTCGTAGAAAATGCAAAATTTAGGTCACGAATAGATGGTATTGACAGTTGAAACAGTTAACGATGGCGTTCCTGTAACAACCTCGTTACTGTATCACGATGCAAATACAATGTTTTTGCTTTTTCACAAAACCAATATTTTATCAGACTTCAGTAGCAGGTGAGCAGGGCTAACTGGTACCACAAAGTTTTTAATGTTAGGTTTTTGACATGGATATGTCTAAGCTCTGGCTGGGTGTTAGCAGATTTTTGGAACGCAAAACGTGTAGCGGAAGCATTTAAATCCCATTTCCATAGAAACCAACAGAGCTATTGTATTGATTTTTTAGATGAACTGGAAACATTCCGGTAGTCATATCCACGATCCAATTTATTTCCCACGGGTAGGTAAATACAATAATCTTTTATATAATGTATTTATTTCTTTAGATTCTCAATTATGATTTATTATTTTATGAAAACCCGTCATGAAAAGTAGTTAAAACTTTTTCTCCGTATTAAATTGTAATATTAAATTTAATTTTTTCAGAATCTAAATGACTACTTTTCAATTCAATATAATTTAAATCCACTTTATTTTGTGCTGCTTTTATTTATGTATGGCATTTATAATACATCTGAAATGTAGATACTATTATAACAATTATTATAAATGTAATCTGCATCATCTTCGTCATAAACATTAGTGGACGAGTTATACAGGAAAGTCAATAAAAAATTGTAAACAATGACGCCGGCAAACATAACACAGACGACTGACCTCAACTGAAGTCAGCTGACATTGTGAAACTGCTTAGTAAGTAATGACATAATAATCATTACTAAACATCTGATAAAAAGTTCCCGATCTAGTATTGAGGAGCATTTAAATTCATTAAAATATATAATCATAGCGAAAATATTTATATTTACTATGTCTAAAGGGAATGGTTCCAATTAATCTTAACAGCTGTTCTTATTCTTTTATATTTAAAATGCAAAACAATAACTCTGGTGGTTTCTATGGAAACCTGTTATATATTTTCCATCTTAAAAATCGCCAACACCCCCCCCAGAACTAAGACATATACACGTCAAAAAAGATCTATGGATATAAAGGCTGAGCCCAAGATATACTCGGGATTCGTATGCAACAGAAAATGCAGTACCCGGAGATGTACTCGGGTATAGGGCACAATGTGTTGAAGATCTTACCGCATGATATGTTTTACCTGTGCTACCAAGTCTCCGGCGACGATGGCCTTCTGTATCTGGCGGGAGTCCGAGGGTGAAGGTGTCTCGGAGACCTCGGCCGCCGCCCTCAGCAGCCGCCCCACGCTCAGCGAGATCCACCCCGGGGCCTGCGTGGCCGCCCTGCCGCACAGCGACGACTTGTTGCTGCCCGGCCCGCCTGACACAAGGAACCATTGTATTTAATACTAATTAAACTTTCCACTTTTATGGGGGTTTAGGTTAACTACCTTAAAAACTAAAAACCCGGTCGGAGTATTGTCACAGTTAACCCTTGTACCAAACTTACACTAACTTGGTTTTCCCGAATGTCCATCGTAGTTTTAGGCGCATTTATCGCGATGGCCCTCAACGTTTCGTCCATCATCGCACACTCTACGCGAAAGTGTGCACCGCCGTGCAACCACCTCACGCTACTACTTCCTGAAGACGTATGATAGGCGAAACTTTGAGGGCCACCACGCTGCATGCACCAAAATCTTCGTGGGACGTTCCTGAAAACCAGGTTAGTTTTAATGATGTTCAGTGCTGCAGAAACCTTCGTGTTTAAAGCTTATACCGACTTCCCTGAAAATTAGGCAACGCTGTTGTCTCTGTGCTGTAAACAGACAGGGAGACAGACGATCAGTCTAAAACCACGTTAATGTGATTATTAACATATGGAAATTACACGTTTAAACTAAAATAAATGATAATGAAAAATTAAGAAAATTTTTATTGATAGAACAATAAAGGAATTGTTTTAAATAATTAAATATTCAAAACGCTCAAATACCTTAGCACTCTTGATCGTGTTTTATAGTTGATAATTTCCAAAACTCTTAGGTAGAGTCAAATCAGAAAGTAATTAAATATACGTTTAACACATTTATGAAACCTTTACCATTCAATGTAAGTAATTACATCTTATTTTCTCATACATCTGTATATGACATTGTAATAATGAAAAGCATAATACATATCAAAAACCACTCCTAATTAATAAAATAATAAGTTTAAAATGTTTTAATCAACCGTAATATTATATATATTTATACAATATCATGTAATGATGTTTACTATTTACTGTAGGTTACTTTAAAAGTATAATTATAAACAATAAAATCATATTCAAGAAATATAATCATATTGATGAAACTCATTCTTCCATGTAACACGTGCTTCCAATAATGCAATGTAGTGCGAATGCCAGAATGTGGTTTAACTTATAGCTTATTTAGAGCAAGTAATCAAGCTGCCAAGCAAAATTATTGCATTATCTATAAAATTTCTTTTCTTTCTCAGAAGAGGTTTAGAAATTAGAGCTCATTTTAAATCCAAGATCTTAACAAAAGAGTTCATTTGAAATATACGAGTACTTTTTAGTTTAAGTTACTGAAATTGTTTTTTTATTCATACAAATACCAAAACTAAATAGGAGCAAAAAAGGACACTTCATCTCTGCTGTTGGCTGAACTGGTACTTACATTCCAGTAATAGTACACAGCTAAGTGTATGAGAATATGAATTAGAAATTATAATTTGTTGCTATGTGAAATTGAAAGGCTTAATTTGGCCTGCAGAAATAAAGGAACAAAGGTATTTATAACTATAAGAATTATTTTGTTAAAACAGATATAACACCAGGCAACTAAAAGCAAGAGAGGTAAGGATAGCGTGTAAAAGATTATGACATCATAGCTGTCAATAATGATAATGTTTACTTTATGTATGTTTACTTTTGATTACTTGAGATAAGATAGCCTTTACTACACTTAGTGTAACTAACAATCAATGCGGTGTTTCTACTACTAATAAATAACGTAATTACGTATTAGTACCACTGAACACAACATAGTATACTATGTCGGTGTTAATGACTTTTAGATTAATAACGTGGTTTCACACAATTCAAAATTGTCCACAGTTTCATTTTATTGTCAGATTACTTTTTCTATAAAAATTTTTGTTTTGATGAAAATGCATTAGTTAACAAAACAAACGTTTCGCATCACGTATAAATTTATATAATTAAACAACAAAACTTAAAACAAAATTTATAACTGGTGACATAATGTAGCTTACCTATCACCCAGATGACCGGAGGGTATCCCTTGGTAGGGGGTTGATAGACGGAGGCAGTGGTTGTGATATGGGGTGCCGCTGGACTCAGGGGTGCCATCGCTGGCAAGGGTGGAACCCCATTGGTCGTTACAACCCCCGTCTTGTCCTGGGATCCCAGGAACCTCAGAACCGCTACCCGGAAATCCGTATACACCTCTGCCGGATGTCGCTCTCCATTTATCTGAATGATGCCAAATTAAATTTTCAATTATTTACAATCATTATTATTTTACTTAGCTTACTTCTTACCTTGCGTTATTAAGTTTCGATCTTCAACACTTAATTCAGTTAAAAACATAACAAGAAGAAAACGGTAAGTATATGTATAAATAATGAAAGAATGATAGGCTCAGGTTGAGTGGGATATTCTGTGTAGCCTCGTCAACAGTTTATTGATCCTTTTACTGGAAAAACTGAATCACCAAAATTAATTATTGATAGCTAATAAACGGTTCATATTTTCTTCCTAAATGTATGTGGTATAGATGTAAAAAACTATACTAATCTTTATATCCAAACTATTTATCGATAAAAGCATTAGTAAATTTTTAAATACATCAAAACTCTATTTACGTTTGATAAATTACAAATTTAAGGAAGTAAAATATTCAGATTCCAATACAAATAAAACTATCTTAAATTTGTCTACTCACATAATAAACCCGCGAAGTATTGCTAATTTGGCTGCCTACATAATAAATCCACGATGCTTATTATTAATATCTGATTTTCTGTAAATACCGCTCTCTGTTTGCTACAACGAAATTACAAATTTAAACTTGTAATTAATTTTATTCATTGATAAGTGAATTTGGCATAATTTTAATATTTAGGAAGTCAATAAAACATTTAATTGGTTTTATGCTGCGTAAGTATTTGTTTTTTAACGAGAATGAGTTTATGACTAAAGGTATTTCAAAGGGGAAATTTAATCCCACGGTTTCATTGTCGGCCTTGAGATCATTAAATAGTAAAGTAGGAAATAGGGGAGGACCAGAGCAAGACATACGGTGCATAGTTTATACTGTACAACACTGGCTCTATCGACCGCGACTCTCCGATGGCCTTCATCTTGCAAAATTGATGATAAGTTAATGACAGTCTTTAATCTTGGGGAAGATTACATGATGAATCAGTGTCTGTTGACCAAGTAAACTGCAACTATCATTTGGCATTACGTGATCAATTGTTTAGTTAAATTCTATGTAATCGTTCATAGTATGGCTTCCCCTTTATCATTTTTACAGAACATTATATTTTTATAATTTCAAAATCCTAGAGTATTTATGAAGTACTTGTTTATGATAAATACCAAGAATTTCAAATGTTTAACTCCTGTAACGTTTGAATAAAATATCATATAACCGTTAAAACATGTGTGTTTTTATTGTTTTTTTAGAACGTAAATTTTAAACAGTGATTCGTTGGGTCCGTTGCATGACAGAATTGGCAGCAATGTCGCAGGTTTTATTCCTCGGGTCACCAGTCAGTTACATCAGTACTGTACAGTATATACCTACACTGGGTCGTCTTTGCTTTATACGACACAAGTCTGTAGTCTATGTGGATGGGCGAAACGATGTACTTTATCATATTTAAGTAGAGGATAACATCCACTGAACAATGAAATAAGTGAAAGGATTAGCGTAATTACTATAAACAATATAAATTTATTAATCACAATTTTAGTATATAGCTAATATTATAAAAACGGGTTCATTATCCATTTTTCAATGTTTTTTTATAAAAATATTCTACACGTTGAGTAATTAAATTACAATTACATTATAAATTACAGGGGATGCTTGATAAGTCTGTGCAAAGTCCACACCACCATCGCGTATCAATTGGTCATTGGACAAATGGTCATTTTTAGTCGTTAGCATATCTTGAATGAACGCACACCGAGTTACGGTCATATCAGTCTATTTATTTGCTTTTGGAATTCATGTGAATCATATAAGTTGATTGATTTTTAAGAAATTTATAAACATTTAGTGTTGTGACTTAACATTTCTCTATGAAAGGCAAAGCGCCTCAGGAGACTAAAGGGAAGCTTGGCAAAATATTATGGTTAATCTCGGTTATAACAATCTATAATTGGTTTCAAAATTTTTTTGAGTGGTCATATGGGCCTAAATGATGCCGGACGGCCTGTGTGAGATTTACTGAAATGCCATACACAAAGAAATAGACCACTATGACTTGACTTGTGCGTTCACCCAAGAGACTACCTTACTAGACATACCTCGATATGCGCCGGTGTTGCTATGTCTCGAACTTTTCACGGACGTATCAAACCCAATTTTTACGCAACCCAAACATTTACGCCTCCAGAATTGATAAACGACTATCGATATGCTACAATACCTGCCGTCGGCTTTTTTGTTGTTGTCAGTAAAAGACTAGCTTCGGGAAGTGATATTCCCAAAATCAAACATTATCATAAAATTAAGTTGCTTCATGTAAGTTATGTCACAGGTTTAAGACTACATTAAGATACAAAATACACTAAACTTTAACGATGCCACGTTGGGCCAGCTACATGCAAATTTACATGCAAGCAACAACAATTTTGCAGATAGCCGCGACACCACTAAATAATACTTGTAACTTTAAGACTCAAAGACTCTTAAGTGACTTAAGTGTGCTCGTTTGTCAATCTGTAAACAATTGAAGACGACAATAATTGTTGTAACCTATAATCTTGCAAATCTATCTTACGTTTGAAAGAAAAAAATAACAAAGCACTAAGACAATAAAGCTAAACAAGCCTGTTCTTATACAAACTAACCATTTTCTTCGAACTCGCATATATTACTGTACATGGGCTACACAAGATGTGTAGTAATCATCGGAATTCTTCGGTAATGACCTTAGGTAGACGTGCAAAAGCGGTGAATTTGGCCTGACAGTACCCTCGATCAACATTATAAAATTTAAAACTAAATTATATTACGTACTTTTCGAATTTCCCCATTTCCTGCGAAAGTTTTTAAGCCTTAAAATTATAAATCTTATAAGAATCTACAGTATTTTATGGTTTTAACAGGCTAGTTTAAATTTTAGTTAAATTTAAAATAACAATGTTAGTTGTGTGGGTAAACTGTTTCTGTTTCCAACAGACCATTACTGTGACGTATTTTCTACGACAGCATTCCCATGTATTTTTAATACTGATACGATTATACGCTTACTGTTTATTTTTCGGCCACTGAGTGTCAATACTACACTATTCCCTTTCATATTATCTACTTGGCTGCTAATCTATGAGCTGGAGATCCTAGTACTCATAATACTATGAAAGGGTCAACGACATAGACTGTTTAGGTCAATGCACTCATATAATCAAAAATGTTTGATTTTCATCATATTTTACGGAACAACAAATATACAGCCAGGATCCTCCCCAAAACTTTAAGTTATAACACGACTAATTATCTGAAATGCAATTAGCTACGAAGTGGTAAGTTAATTCAACTTTCTCGCAGCTGATTTAACTTTCATCACTCATGGTATAAAGTTGCAAACTCAGTTAAGCCTCTGAGGCCAACTAAACTAGTTAGACAGATATTTTTAAATAACAGGTTAGGTAGTTTTGTCAATTAAAACATCTTTTGAGTCAACTGATTGCATATCAATAAGAAACTTTAGTGAGGAATTATATTTCAAATATTTATATAATTTGTAGAGAGCATTATTTATACGTAAATAAATGATTTATTTCATATGGCACTTAAGGATAGCATTGTGAAAACAGTGCAATAAACGTATTATTGTTAATATTAATTATTTGTATAAAAAATGGTAATTTATTTCGCTTAACTCTAGTTGTTATGACAGAGATAAAATTATTTGTTAAAATTAAAGTGAACTAAACTATTATTATCTTAAATTATTTAAGAAAGCAGTTTTATGATCAACTTGTAGTTCAAGGTTAAAGGAACGTAATTTGTAAATAATTATTAATTCATGGATATCTTAAGAGTGTTAGATATTGTATATTTTATTATTTAATAAATAATAGTTGTTTTTATTGATTTCATAAAAAGAACGATTCGTTTCTATAAAATTCTTGAATTAATAAATTAAGGCTATCTTGCAATATGGCTGTGCGGAAATAATTATTATGAAATATAATATTATTATCATTCATAAAACAAAAGAAATACTATATACATATATATATATATATATATATTAAAATCTCCTTAAAAATAGAGGGCACCTATTCTGTTTAGTTTATTAGTTAATAAAATATTTCTACATGAATATACCTGTTTTATTCTATTAAAAACTAAATTGATTCACTAGCTGTCTTTTGTTCCTGTACGCTAACATATTTATTTGTATTGTTTCAGAAGGCGCTATAGTAACTACTATAGGCCTATATAGTCTATACTAATATAAAGAAGAGGTGGTTTCTGTATTTTTTGTGTGTTTTTTGTGTCAAGTAAACGCGAGAGATACTGAACCGACCGGTTTGAAATTTTACACAAAGGTAGATCTTAAACTCATGTAACTCATAGGGCCCTGGGAACTTCCTAAGTTTCAATGTTTACATTTTCAAAGAATGAAAACATTAAATTACTTGAACGTCAACAGCTGTAAACACTAAAATTTGACAGTTCAGGAAGAAGAATAAAAAGCTGCGGTGACCATCCTAGGTTTCAATGTTTACATTTTATAATCTCAACATCTTTTTACACTCCATTTTTACAGTTCGGGAATAAGAAGAAAGTTCATTTTTACAAATAAACTGCTGAATCGAAATTAGTGATCGAATTACTAGTTCGAAATAGTGGAATGGTAGATTTTAAGTTTTCTTTCGATTACGTTAATCCTTATCCTTTCCCAATGATTGATAGGTGTTACTTTGTCATGTTGTGGATATTATTTTTTTATTTTTTAAACTATAAATAATTGATGTAAAATAGTTTAAATGTATCAGTACACCCCTCAGCTTTTTTAACCGTGATCCGTGTGAAGAACGGGTACTTTGGCTAGTATATAATAAGCCATCACTAGCTGATTCTTCGTCAGTAATCAATCACTGCAGATATTGTTGTTTGTAGGACAGACCAACTCTGATGCGTCATCAATCATCAATAGAATATTCGGTCAATAATGACTAGGACCGCTTCATTGGCCCATTTATCACGCCGTCAACCTCTAATATAGACGACGTTATATAAATTGCACAATCCTCACTCTCTCTTTACAGCTTATAGCAAAGTAAATCCATTTTCAATACGAGTAAACACAGTGCAATGTGTGGATTTATTTTTTAATTACGATTTAGTTTTTTTATAGGTTTTGTAATGTGGCTTATATAGATTATAACTTCAGACGTTTCCATTACAATTAATTAGTAACACGTTTCGCCATATGGAATACGGTTGCGACCTAAGATAAGCTGGAAACATGACAAGATAAGAATATAAACTAACTTTACTCTACTAACTCTTGTTATGTTCTCGGTTCGAGATTACGTGAAAACAAAGTCAGATTCTAGATCCCGAAACGTCATCAATCGTCGTTTAACTAATCGTTATAGAATATTTGTGCAATAATTATTCAAATACAATAACCCCGCCATCACCAACAATGACTTCTTTGTTTGAAATTCATTATTGGTGATGGTGGATTGATGTTATTTAGATTTTTATTGCGTACATTTTCCATCACGATTTTATGAAAAACAAAGTTTCACGACGTTTTGGCATCTGGAATCTGATCCCGTCCTCAGGTGAACTAATATCTAAAACATAGCACAATTAACAAGTAATCCGGACCAAACCGGTATAAAGACTCCTGGGAGTCCCCGTCACGAGTGGACGTGTTTAATTTCTTATGTGTGTAATGTTTATTGAATGGTTTGTTTGTAAGTTTTTTTACTGTTTTAAACTTTTATGTTTTCAGCTTTATACCGATCTTGGCTTGTGCGTTTTAACCAATTGCAATAGATCCTACTAATGTGATGCATTCTTAAAAAATAAATGTAAGTTTACCTTTAACATTGATCTTGTAGGATAAATACATAGTTATGTGATATTTTGGAAAAAATACTGAAGCCACTTACTCAGTGTTCGAAATGATATCCCTAAATTATTTTTTTAAATTCAATATACTTTAGTTACATTGTGTTCTTCATTGTGTTCATTGCTCTCTCCAAGTACAAGTCTGGGACTTGTATGTGATGGCTCCTACTATGTGGTGGCTGTTCGAGCGAAATAATAACCATTTTCCTATAAATGCCATCAAATTACTTCAGATACCTTTTTTGCAACAGCTTATTTGGTTGTCCTGACCATTGATGTATTGTGTCAACTAAGCTCAAAAGGTATTTATAATATATTCTCTGATTATGTTAATATGATGAAAGCATGGCTTCCTCTTTCATGATTGACTAGTTGATCCGGCGAACTTCGTAGCCCTCTACAGTAAATATGCCTTAACTTTAAGTTTGGCCATGTTCCGAAGTCAAATAGGATTACGGTTTTGTTTTGAAAGATTAAGATATTCTGGGTTGCGGTATAGTTATAAGCCTTTCTCAAGCTCTGAATGGTGTTAATAACATGACTTTTTTATTATTTAGATAGATAATAAAAATAGATCAATCAATATACACACTACTATGGCATTTATGTAACATTTAATTAGAAACGGAATAAGGAATTAGGTACATGAACCCCAAAAACCGTGTAGTACCAGCGTGGCAAGTAAAACTGTTCATTTTGTACAGATTTTATAACTTTATAGTTTTAAATTGACGATTTATATAGAAGGCATTGAATAGCTATTCACATTGCTAATAGAGAGTAAACCAACTGCTGTAGCTTTAGACATCAAATTTTATTGTAGAAAATTTGTTAACAAATTTACTCCCTATATGGTTAACATGGGGAATTATACTCTCTGTAGACAGAGCCCTGTGGGAGTTTTGAAAAATCCTTTCTTAGTCTAGACTAGAATTTGTGTACCAAATTTTATGCCCTAACGCCTTGTAGTTTTTGAGAAACTGTGATAAGTCAATCAGTGAATGAGACAGATTTGGTAAATATATATACATTTGGATTTGTTTAAACTGAATGGAATGTAAACACTTGGTTACTGCAGCTGTCATGTACACTATAGTGTACATGACACTGTTAAATAACAAAACACGTCAAGGATAACTTATCCTTAGGCCTATTACTAATTTCCTTATCGTATCTTGTTTATTCAGTAAACATTACGTTAGAGTTTTAAACTACTATAATCTTTAAAACATAAAACTTCGCAAAAACAGTGTTGAAAAATAAGCTTGTAAAAACACTAAATCCTCAAGCAAAACTATAAACCCCAAAGTGTTGTATATTGTTTCATCGTAGTTTCCTCATACTTAATGACATGCATTATAGTCTCAGCCCAGTTTTGAATAATCCCATCTGTTATGCGTAAACTCAGCTTTGCATTCCCAAAAGACGGAAACTCTACAGAGCTATGATTCAAAGTCGTAATAATATCGATCAATATTAGTTGGTTAAGTACAAAGTCACTTGTGACCACTATCATCAGTCATAATCATCAATAAGTATAATGGACAGCAATTAGTAAGTGTTATCACATGTAAACCTGGATATTACATTACATTATGCTACCGTTGTCATGGGGTACATTTTCCATTATGATTAGTAAAACAAACGTTCACAACATTTCAGGGTGGAATCCTGATCTCGTTAACCTAAAAATTACAAAATTAGTACATAACTACCCCTATCATTGTTGTTGTGCTCTATGTTCTAGCTCACCCAAAGACGGGATCAGATTCCAGATCCCAAAACGTCTTGAAACGTTATTTTACTAATCATGATGGAAAATGTCCTGAAAAAGAACCTAAGTAACATAAAATCACCATCATAAACAATAAATTTCATACGTAGAATTACCATTTGGTATATTCTGTTCTAGTCTAATATAGCACCCCTTGAGCCTAACAAATATTTTGGCGTATATCGTGTCCATAATATTTTGGAAATACATGACTAATGTCTAATCATCTTTATGGTTTCGGTAACAGCTGTTTTGCATAAATATCACGTTAATAGGGATAATTAGTTAACTATTGCACTATTTTGCATCTTGTGATGATAAAACGCGAGTTTAACAGTGATGAACCGAAAGGTCATAGAATTTACTAGGCTTTTTGACAACTAAACCATATGAACTAAACAACGTTTTAATATTTTACCTTGAAACTAAAAATTTGCCAATTTAAATTTGGATTCTTTGTTAACATTTTTTGTTTGTGTCAATTTATTATTTTTTAACTATAAATTGTCAAATAGCTACGTAAAATTTGTGAAATTTTGAATACTTCAGTAGCATAGGTAATATAATCTACATAATTAAGTTTACCGTGGATATAACGTCAAAACAAGGCACAATTTAAGGATGATTTAAAAGTTGTTTACCTTTTAAAATATACAATAAAGCTAAAACACGTATATTTATTATTTTCATTAGTAATACAACTATTGACATTGGGGATACTTCCTAGGTTAGACACATTGTGTTTATAGTAATTGGACTTGTTTTTTTAATTGTTCATCTTAACTTTATATTAACATTTTAGTGATTTTGGCCTCCAGATAGTAGGGATATACGATTTTGTTTTATCCAATTTTTTGCTAATGTCAACTAGTTTTGATTCCAATACAACCGGGTATTTGAACCTGTTCATATTAAAATTTCTTTATTGTTACATAATCGATTGTGAATAACATTTTTAATATTGAAAATTTGTTTTGATAAGATTGATAAGTTGCAGTCAGAATCCAGATAGCAAATAACTAAAATATTTTAATTATTTAGTTATAAATTTTAAGAATGATCGCTAGTCTTATGTCCTGTAGTTAAAGCTAGAGATATAATGAGACTACAACCAAAATGTGAGCCAAAATCCAATGCACGTGCTTTCGGAAAAACGTCCCGCCCCTTTTGGTAGAAGAAGAAGAAAAAAGTGAATTTCTTTAAAGAAATTTACAGTTTACCATTGGTATAAATTTAAGAAGTAGGATAAAAACAAAAATATAACTTATTTATACAATAATCAGCATGTATGCATTCTTACAATGTATATTCATATGTGGGTATTTGCAAATTTTAATACTCTGTATATTATTATCTTATAATACAATGAAATACGTATGAATAACAATATACAGGAACGTCTTAACTAACAACACACTGAACACAAGCTCCACGACGACTATTCCTAACAGCCCAAAGTCACAAGAGAACTATCTGCAGTTGACACTGTCTTATCTAAAACGTCATCCCCATAAGCTGAAGCAAACTGTCGGAATCCAGATACTCAACTCATGTCACGTCTAGCTTAAAGTTTGGTTTTGTATTCAGAACTTGAATATTAATTTTTCAAAATTTTCCTTTGTTAAATAGGTAGTAACAATAAATCAAGTAGATTTTAAGTAGCTAGCACATATGATTTAAATTGAAGATAATTGTGATGATATATACAGAATGGTTATAAAATCCATTCTCCTACATCTTTTTTCTCCAATTTACATTTAGTAATATTCAATAATGGGATTCATTGAATAGACCATACCCTAACTTTTCAGTAATTGAAAAATATTAAGGAATTTTCAAGCCAACCTGTTTAAGAAACTTTTGCAAACATACTTTAAGTAGTTCAATCTTTAAATAAAGTATTTTGAAATGTCTATAATTTTTTGATAATTTTATTACATTAGAATACTACGCTGAAAATGTACCAATAAAAACACAACACATCTATGCAAGGCTATATATTTTGATAAAAAAATACAGAAAATTATGAGAAGCATGCTCGTATGATAGTACAACTGAAAACTAAAAGTCCGTTTAGTAGAATAAACATTTTCCATAGTATGCATCCTACGTACTGTATCTGTCTCTCGAATATAAACCGTGACACAGTCGTAACTTACCGCCATCAGCATGCCTCTCTGGTCGTAGTAATCCGCCACTGGAATGACGTTCTTGTAGAAGTTGGACAACTCCATGCGAGCAAGGCTTAGGACGACATGGCCGAGCTTCGCTCCGTAGTCTATCTGTCTCTCGAATATAAACCGTGACACAGTCGTAACTTACCGCCATCAGCATGCCTCTCTGGTCGTAGTAATCCGCCACTGGAATGACGTTCTTGTAGAAGTTGGACAACTCCATGCGAGCAAGGCTTAGGACGACATGGCCGAGCTTCGCTCCGTAGTCTATCTGTCTCTCGAATATAAACCGTGACACAGTCGTAACTTACCGCCATCAGCATGCCTCTCTGGTCGTAGTAATCCGCCACTGGAATGACGTTCTTGTAGAAGTTGGACAACTCCATGCGAGCAAGGCTTAGGACGACATGGCCGAGCTTCGCTCCGTAGTCTATCTGTCTCTCGAATATAAACCGTGACACAGTCGTAACTTACCGCCATCAGCATGCCTCTCTGGTCGTAGTAATCCGCCACTGGAATGACGTTCTTGTAGAAGTTGGACAACTCCATGCGAGCAAGGCTTAGGACGACATGGCCGAGCTTCGCTCCGTAGTCTATCTGTCTCTCGAATATAAACCGTGACACAGTCGTAACTTACCGCCATCAGCATGCCTCTCTGGTCGTAGTAATCCGCCACTGGAATGACGTTCTTGTAGAAGTTGGACAACTCCATGCGAGCAAGGCTTAGGACGACATGGCCGAGCTTCGCTCCGTAGGTCTATCTGTCTCTCGAATATAAACCGTGACACAGTCGTAACTTACCGCCATCAGCATGCCTCTCTGGTCGTAGTAATCCGCCACTGTTGGATCGCATAAGTTTTTATTTGAGCTTAGGGTAAAAACTATATTAATTCGTTAGAAATTTATACATTAATTTTTATTTAGTTAGTTTAATCTGGTAAGTTATTATGAATTTATCGTACGAATATAACAACAACAAAATATAATCATTATAAACAGTCTCCTATTAATGGCTATCACCTTTGCACTTTTATGCAGTGTTTGGGTTCCCGGATATTTATGATTATTGATCATGACAATTTTAGTTTTACATGGCGGTGAGTAGTAACTGGAATTGTCAAGTGGATAAATAATGAGGTCGGAGATAAGCTCAACTGATAAAACAATGTGCAGGTAGAAAGTGGCGTTGTCAATAGTTAGAGCTCCTCACGCTATCAGGGATTGGCTATATTCCATTTCAATTTCATGTGGTTCATCTTGTTTCTAAAGAAAACGTTATTATTAAACTGAATCCAGGATTTTACCTATTTATTTTATGGAAGTGAGTAAATCTTATTAACAATGTAATTTATTTTATTATTGGTGACCTTTGGATGAATTCAGCATAGTTTGAACATTTACAAACGTAATCAAATTCCTACACAATTTCTAAGAATAGAACAAAGAAATATTTAAAAGCAACTAGTAAACACTGGTTCATCTACAAATTCAATAAATAAAGAATTATCAAAATTTAAATAGAAACATATCCGTAAACATAAACAGTATGTGAATTATAATAGGCCGATACCTATGTGAGCCAAAATTTGTAATGATAAAATGATAGAATAGTTACTTTAAATATATTTTATCAAAAAGTGTCGCAATTGCTCTACTAATCTTACTTGAACGAAAGACGACTTTAACGTATTATTAAAAAAATGGGTCCAACAACTTAGGAGGCAAGTTTTTAGGGTGTGAATATATAGGTTTACTCCGTTAGAAATGGTTATATTAGTACATAATACAAATTCAATGTAAATAATTCAACCAAATAAAATTTGTTTATATTATTATTTAGTGATGTTATTTTTTAACAGGTTATTATTACAATAGGTTTAAATCTCTAGTAATTTTCGAGTAATAGGAATGTAGGTACTTTAAATAAAGCAAAAGAAACTGTTGAGCTAAATTACAAAATGTATTTCACAACATTACGATTCGAGGACAACTGACGGAACAAAACCAATGACAGCTGATCTTAAATAAATCTTTCATCTGATATTTATTGAAAATAACGTACAGGTAAGTTCAACGAAATCAACTTAAGATTTTGAATTAATCTGAGAAAACGTTTGGAACCCAAACATGAAGCACAAGTTTGTTTAGCAATTGACCCACCCCTTCGGTACGGAAGCATATTTGCATGCGATATGAATACAGATGCTAGCTCAGACTACACGTATTAATATTTCCAAAGCAATTACAACTAGCAAAGCCAATATGGATGCAAATGTATTGTTAATACTAAGGCTTCGGGAAATGCTATCCTCAAACATGCAATTTCAAGGGTTGTACAATTTTTATACGTTTAAAGTGATACAATTTATTATACATGGAATGTGTTTGAAACTCCTTTTCATATTTTAAAAAACTATACAAACACAAACTTTTAACTTTGTACATGATTATATGACCTTAAACTACGTTTTACGTAACAACCACAAGTGTTCATTTGGGGACAGCCAAAGGAGGGTGTCATAGAAATCTTGAGATTAATCATGAAGTCTTGTCATACTTAAACTTAAAAGGTCTTATTTTAAATAATAGAATGCTCCAAACCGCATCTAAAAGGGTCAATCCGATCTGAAAATTTCAGTTTGGCCACGCCGCCATTTAATGGCGGCATGTTAAATAAAACAAGTAGGCCAACTATAATGGTAAAACAGTAAAGATTTATTCGTTACTAGCAGTAAGCCCGTCCTTTGTACGGGTTGTAGGATTAAGTTTAATGGAGAAGGATAATCATACCAAAATGTAAACCTGAAATCCTAAACAAATCAATACAAAGAAAATAAATCAATACCCAGCTTTATTATTTAGCATTACTTTACAATTAAATATATTAGAACATTTATACAATTATTATAATTAGTTATACGTTAAAATAACGTTTTAATATAGTATGATTTCGAAATGGGTTTAAAATCAATGACCAATATAAACTAACTAATATTGATATGACAGCTGATTGTTTTTATATCTATTTTGTCTTCAAACTACAAAAACAGCTTATTATTATCAGTAGGTTATTCATTGAAAACTGAATCAAAATACGAGTAACATCGCGTAAAAGTGCGTTTTTAAATGCTCGGTATTTACTTTTCAAGAGGCGGCGGGCGATTTCAAGCATTTATAAACCTTCTCTGAAATTTAGAGAATACATGAAATAAGTTTCATTGTAATCAGTTCTCCCGTTTTTTTGGAGAAGACGGCGTAAAATGCCTCCTGGAGCGTCACAGACAGACAAAATTTGAGATAAGATCGGTTTCGGCTTCTCTAACGCACGAAAAGTCAAAATAACAAAAAAATTAATAATTCTAAGCAATGTACAGACAAAACTCTAATTTTATTTATATAGATTCTTAGTTCTCTTGTATTCAAAATTATTTTTGTCTTGATTACTTGTTTTTTACACGCCTCCATTTATGATTGGATTAACTTTTTAGATGCAATTTGCGCAATTTAACTCTACATAATAAGACTTTTAAATTGAAGTATGGCAAGACCTATGCTTATATTTAAGATTTGTATGATACTCTCCATGGACCGTCCCTCCAATGTACACAAGTGGTGGTTATTACATAAAAAAGCATGTAAGATATAAATATGTAATTAAGTAAAACGTTTAAATTTGTATCTGCATTGGTTTGAAAAATGTTTGTATTCACTTCCCTGTGGAAAATAGGCTAGATCATGAATATATCTAAAGATAATGTTTTTAGTTCATGTAAACAGATGTTCTTGTTCTTATATATTTAAAATTCAATAAAATAGCTCTGTAGTTTCTATAGAAACGACTTCCACTGCACTTTAAATTATTATTATTATTATTATATTATTATAATTACTATTAGTACGACTCATCTGCCCACCTAAAAGTACACCATAAAGGAAATATTGGTTAGGATGAACGTACAGTATATGTTAGATTTTAAAGCTATTCATGACACCAGCAAAGCTAGGCTCGCATTCTCTATTGAGAATGTTTTGAAAAATATATTCTATATTCATAAGGATGATAAGATTAGGATATGGACAGTCTATCTTCTTCTCTTAGAATATAATTAACCTACAAACCAATCCAGATTCAGGCTCGGGGCAGGCAACACCCTAAGAAAATTTTTACTCAAACTCTGCAGCTCCTAAATACTCAGATAAGAAAGATATTGACCTCAAGGAGCTAGGAACGGTGGTGACGTCCTGTAATCCAGCTACTTGGACGTCACGAATTGTGGATAGTTGTTAGAGATGGTCGGTGGATGTGGTGTTCTCTTGTGTGGATTAACGTCCGCACTATTGAATATCACGTTAATCCGCAAAGATAATCCTCATAATTAGACCAATTCGTAATTCAGAGGCCGTGGTTCGGATTCCACGTTAAACTGTAGGTCCATTAGTTGCTTTCGGCTGTTGGGCTATTAATTAACAGTCCTGTCTAAGGAACATGTCAGCCTTAGTCAGTAACAAGACTACAAGATCGCACCACTATCATCTTACATTCAATCCTCATTCATACTTGGCTTAAAATACCTACATTGTAGTATGGTTGCCATTTCAATGATCTAATCTAATCTAATCACTTTTTTGAGGCTACACGTCCCATGAAAATACATCCCCCAACTACTCCAAGGACACGTCAGGAAAGCATCCTTCTCCCTGGCTACTCCTTCCAGATGGACAGTAAGGAAATACGCCATTTCCGTAGAATTCCGGTCAGATCGGATGTTCAGGTAGAACTGTTCGTCTAAAAAGTCCCCAGGAAAGGTGATAAAGAACCAAAGTAATAGGAAAGTTCATAATACTAGAGAGTTAGAGTACTTTCCAGATATTAAATATATTCTTGTTAATATGCCTAATTTCGATCTCTGAACAAGTCAAACTCAGTACGCCAACTAAGGCTAAGGGATGAAAGTAGGTTATCATATATAAAATTTTAATCCAAAAAGTAGCACCATTTATGAAATGCACTGCAAAGGGACTCGTTAAGCATCACTAATAGCATTAAACGTCCCAGTCGTTCTGGCGCCCTCTCCGCTTGTATGATAAACTGGATGGGAATGTACTTCAAACGCTTTAAAATTAATGAAGTTTATAAGCGTTCGTACGAACGTTATTTAATTCAAATCTAATTTAATTTTAGTACGTTAAAAATAAAATGAATAAACTTCCATGTTCTAACTGTATCCTACTAATACGAATTAGGTATTCGACTTTTAACTCAAAAACCACTGGCAAATTTGGGTATATTTCCAAGGTTTTGTTTTATTTTATAATCAAATGCATTAATAATACTAAAAATTAGCATAAAACAGCTTTATAATTAATTTCTTTCGATTAATGCTTAACATATAGTTGATAAATCGTTTCAAAGTACAATTAATTTACATAATTTTAAACCACAAGTGATTTTGATATTTATGAGTGGTTTTGTTTATAAATGTTAAAAATATTAAATGAAAAACGTTTTCATTTAATATTTTATATAAAAAATACTGTTTCTAATAAATTTATTCGCAACAGTTTACCAATTATGTAACATAGGAATAAATAAAATATAATTTATAACAATTTTGTGTTTTGACTCCACTAATATACTGTACATAGCCATCCCAGCACTAATATGAATAGTAACATTTAACTCCACAGTGGTCCATAAGTAAGTAAATAAGCGGAAATAGTCCATTCTAATTACATTTGTTGATGTAAAGATGTAAGGAAAGTCTAAAGTCAAAATTGTTGACATAAAGTTATTTTTTATGTGTAGAGTGTTATACTTTTATTATTATACAGGGTTATCATAAAAGAATGGTGCGTTTTCAAACATGGTTTAAAGAAAAACCAATTTACTTACAGTTAATGTTTTTTATTCATCTATTTGGCCGTCTCAAACAGTTTTTTTACATGATTAATTAATTTCAATATGTGACCCCTTAGTCGCTCGAAAAATGCCCAAACGTTAATCAATTTCTCTCCAAACATTCGCTAACATTTCTTCGTTTATGGTTGTCATTGCTTCATTAATCCTGTTTTTGAAGTAGTTCAGGTCGCGTATTTTTCGTGAATAAACAATGTTTTTGATGTAACCCCACAATAAAAATCACAAGGTGTTAGGTTTGGACTCCTTGGATGCCACAGCATAGGACCTTGCCGACCTATCCATCGATTTCCAAATTTTTCGTTCAAAGCCTCGGTCACTAATGCACTGAAATGTGGGGAAACACTATCTTGTTGGAAATGAAGTTGATGAATTTTTTCGAGTTCATCTAGCTGAGGAAAGCAATAATTGATTAACATGTCGAGATACACAACTCCATATTAATTGTTCTTTTAGCAAAGAAGAAAGGCCCTATTATGCGATTTTTCATCACACCACACCAAACATTAACTTTAGGCAAATCACGTTTTTTCTCAACAATTGTGTGTGGGTTTTCAGAGCCCCATATTCGTGAATTGTGTCTATGAACCACATCCATGACATGGAAAGTAGCTTCGTTTGTAAAAATTATATCATCTAAAAATAATTTGTTTTCACTTATTCTGTCCAACATTCTAACAGCAAAATTGTAAGGGTTTACACTATCATTGCGTTTCAATTCCTGCAGTATCTGGATTTTATTAGGTTTTGTAAGACTTATAAACAAACTTTTGGGTTGGAGGCTTTCAGAGATACTAACATAACATTCAGAAATTTCCCTACAATCTTCTTATGAATTACTGAAACCGTACCATTCTTTTATGATAACCCTGTATTATTCATATCCAATGAACCATTATAGAGCTTTGACCGTTATCAAAACTTTAAATCTATCATTGAATGTCTGATTATGCCGATTCTGTGAGGAACACTTCACGAGATTTACGAGTATTTTTCTCGGGTGAAAACTATCAAGACGACATCCAGTATTTTCCAACCCCATCAAATTCATTTGTTCCATCTCGCTAGTTAGTGTCTAATTATTGTCTTAGACTAGGGAAAGTGTTGTCACGGGTTTGATCTCCAAGATGTCCACGAACATTTAAAGGGTTTTGGATAGTTTTACATTAAAAGAAGTTTGTGAATCTCGTGTTAACATTTGTGTACTTCAGGCTGACAAACCCACAAAATTCTTCATGTGGATAGTATAATAGGCCATCTTGGATTATTAGTCATGAATATGAAGAACAGGAAGGCGGACATTTTATTCTTTGGTTGGTAGTGTCACTAGTTCGATCCCCTAAATCCCCTTAAAATTTGAAGATACAAACCGTGTTCAAGAGTTCTGAGAAACATGCGAGCCACCCCTTATTTTTACATAATTTTTGTATTATCTTGGTCAAATCAAAACGAAAAAGGTTAAATTAATTGCTGTACAATCGTTACGATGATAAGGTGGAGTAATCCGTCAGTAACTGCTAATTTCCAATTTACCGATGTTGCAAAATGTCAATACGCAAAACTAGGTAGATTTAAGTTGTTAAAATAAGTTCGCTGGTTATTGATAATATTTTATACAAGTCATAGTCAATCTAACTTAACTCATTTGAATCAGTTTTGTATCAGCATCATACTCCGTTCGTACCAAAACCATTATGTTATAGCATGCTAATGCAACCTAAACTCTCAACTATTACAATGGAACTGATTAGCCGAGACGGGTCATACTGATTACAACACCAATAACGGTGGATAACGTAGTGTGGAGCTAGATAATTTGGTTTATTCCCGTAACTGCAATCCGGATTCATTTCTGACGTTTTCTTGTTACTATTTACCCAGGGAAAAAACAAAGTTGGAGACAAATCTGGTTTGACCCATTAATAGCTCACATTACTAGCTTGCTCCCTGTTGTCATAATCATTGAGAAAACAAGCATTCATACCGTGTAACTCCTGGTTCACACGTTAGGTTTCTTCCAGTATAACGTACGTATTCTTCCTTTAACATCTTTCATCTCCTTCAAGAGACCAAAACTGTTGGTTTTTAGATCAATCTCAACCTAACAGCAGGTTATGACGTCACCATCCACAGCCTTGGTCAGTAAGGAGCTTACCTTGTTGGTGTATTCCACAACGTCCCGCATGTTCCTGGGATAGCCAGACACCAGATACGCCTTAGCTGCCGGAGCCATCTTGATCTCCAACATCAAGACTTCCGTCACGGTCTTGCTGGACAGCTGGTTGAAGTCTTTCATATCTGCTAAACACAATAATGTACAGTGTCAGTAACCGTAGTCTGCCTATGGTATTTATTTAACATTACAGACAACCTATCAGAGGAATAATAATTTATCCATATTTATATTCACACTACTCGTAATTTCAGTACGTAGTGTTCGTGAACTGTATATAGACTCTTAATATATATTTTTTACCGTTCATAATTACTAGCTGAGATGATTGATAGTTCCATTTCATATCAATATAAGATTTCTTATACTCATTTTTACTTATAAACTATTATTTCAATCCGATTATGTTAACTTAATGATGGCCAAGAGGATTTTTTGAATATATTTTCTCAAAATGTACACATAATTTCAAAGTTAAAGTGGTATTTTTGACAGGTGAAGTTCAAAAGCAAGAAAGACGTTTCAGAATAACTGATCTTAGTTGTTAGTGTGACGGATTCAGAATCTGAGCCGACCGTAGCCCTGGTGTTTCTCTAGTAGTTGCAGATTAGTTTTTATCAATACTGTGTTGGCTCACCAATTACTTTCTTGATGCGTTCCACTCACACCTACATAGGTACCCCAAATAAATATTTGGGTGGGCAAATTACAAGTAGAGAGACAGCCACCCTTTAAAAAACGTTAAAAGTTCATCCCGAAAACCTACTGCCTCACCTTTGACGCTTTAAAGTCATTTACTGCCATCTGATGTAATGAAACTTTTTGAAATGCATATATCTTGCATATATCTAAGCTCTGGAGGGGGTGTGAGTAATCCTCGCCATGTGAAAATAGAAACGGAAGTAACAGCGTCATAAGGATAGCTATTTGAAGGAGCTGGAAACATCCCCTTTTCACATATCCATGATTTTAGTTATTTCCAAAGTGAAGTAAATACATCGTATAATCTTTTTATACATAATCTGTATGAGGTCTACTACCATTTTTAAATTTCGTAAGAGTATTGGTAAAGATGTTTTCCATTTTCCTACCTAACTTAACGATGAAAGAGGTTAGAAACTTGCTATATTTGAAGTTATTTCCAATCTAAGTTTCAGTAACATAATGACTTTATGCTTTAGCATATAACCTTGTAAAGTAGGACAATCAAAGTTTCAAGATCCCAAATCGATTAAGTTGTACCAATATATATACTCTTTGTAGTTTAGAGTAGAAGATATTTTAATAAAATATAGTATAGATTATTTAGGTACTAAAATAACATGTAATTAATAGTCTGACATCTTAAATAATCACAATTTAAATTTAAGTTATATTTTCTCTCTTTATTAATTCATTCTTAATACTATCGTTACTAAATATTGAAAAATTTATTTATTTACTTAAATTCATTAAAAACAGTGGGCGTAAGCAATTCTTACTAAGTTTCTTACACAGCCTAATACAATTAATTGTTTTAGAGATTATCTTGCATTTAATTCCTATTATGAAAGATATATTTAATTAACGTATTCATTTTATTAAAATTAGTAAAATACCGTTTACAAGGTTTGGAAAATAATGTAATGCAGAGGAGGAAGAATTAATTTAAACTATAAGCCTTGGGGCTGAAATCTAAATTTAAATTAATCCTTGTGTGGTTTTAATTAAGTAGAGGACAATTTCTTTTTGCAGAAAGTGTCTATGGAGAGTTTAAACTTTATTATTTATTTCTGCGTATTTTCAAGTA
Organism: Nephotettix cincticeps; assembly: GCA_023375725.1. Lineage (NCBI taxonomy): Eukaryota > Metazoa > Arthropoda > Insecta > Hemiptera > Cicadellidae > Nephotettix > Nephotettix cincticeps. Next base: position 23,048,052 of record CM041786.1, on the reverse strand, counting down.
TTAGAATAATGTCTGTACGTAAATCTATTTTCGTCATGCTGCTGTGAAAACACCGTTTATAATACATGTGGGTCGAAAGTAACTCTTTCCTACCTTTGAGAGGGCTGATGTTGATGTCATCAGATATTGGATATTGTAGTTTTCTTTTAATGGAAATGCATGCATGTCAATGGTAAGCTATCAATAGTATCGAAAGAGATATATTCAAATTTTATCAGAATTGTTAGAGAATCAGCTGACTGCTGACAGTTGACAGTTTTGGAAACAAGATGGAAACAACTCTTTCATCAGTAAAATGTTTATTTTTTACAGTAGTTAGATAAACATTTTATGCAGAATAACGAACAATATTGTGCATAAAACGGGTCTAAAGTTTCCTATTTAGCACTCATTCGTAAAAAACAATCACCTAAAACCATTTTAATTCGACTGTGAATAGTAAAAAATATAAATAAAATATGTAATATGAATAGGCCTATATGAAATATAAAATTCAGAAATTGAGAATTAAACCTATTTACAACACTTATAGGGAAACAAATTTTAGAGAGTAAATTATATCAGATGCTACTAGACATTTTAAGAATTCTCTTTAGAAACGTACGTGCCAGATCCAGGAATAAACGTATCTAACATTAAACGATTTGAGGAAAACTGTCAAGCGTATTAAGATGAGGTTAATTATTGAGCATTACTTCTCAAAGTAATATAACTCAAAGTAATATTAAGGACCACATTTTTTGTAAATTATAATTATCATCAGGATACTCTTTAAATTGATTATGGAACAATATTAAATATATAAGAATAAAACAAACTATAGTTCTCATTTAAAAATAAGTATACAGAAAACGAGCAACTTATGATTGACAGATTTTTTGTTTTGTGTTTGTAATTAGATTTTTCTCTCTGTGGCTCATAAACAGTTGGATGTAAACAGAATTTATCAGGTATAAAAATTATTGAAATTAAATTCATCATCCTTAACATCTCAAAAAAAGGTATTTCCATTATAAAATAAAGTTCAAAAGCTCTGTAAATTTTTAAAAAGTTATTAACGACGACTTAATCTCTGTAGATGCACAGTAGTGTGCCTTTGAGCACAAATAGTTAGACGAAATCATATATTTCATTATATTAAAAATAACATAAAACCACAACAAATTCCCGTCACTTTTGAAAATAAATTTGATTTTTGGACCAAATAAAAAATCATTTATTTTCAAAAACGAAAACTGATGTCGTATTTTACCTGTTTAATTTCTGTTTTAATAGTTTTGTCATCATTATTAGTAACATAAAACGATTATTAGTTTAAATTTCTCTCTATGACTATTAGCACTGTTATTGTACATGTCATTGTGTAAATAGTATATAAATCAATGAGCAAGAAGAGACTTATTTGCAAGGATGTGCTGATAAATATACTGAAAACTAATAATGGACCATCAGAAATAGAAGAGTTGAGAGGGATATAGTTTGTGATGTCTAAGTCAACTTAGACTAAAATGTCTTAACGGAGAATGATATAACATTTATCAATACTCATATACATTTTCTCATACCCATACATATTTTCCATCGGCATACTTATCAGAAAACTTTTGTGTAATTCTATAATTAAATGTTTTATTAAATTTCACTTTTCTAACCATTTGAAAATTTGTACCTAAATAACTGCATGTCTTATTTAATTAATACAATCAGAAAATTAATCAATACAAAAATTAGTTAAGAATTACGAAAAATTGTTTTATAACAACAATAGGACAATAACAACAAGAGAATTAAAGTTAAGTTAACTCTTCAAATTGTATGGGGGAACACCGCCCCTAAATTGGTAATACCAAACCATTTAGAGTAGGTATTGTTGAGTGATGTGACCTTACGCTGCATACCAAGTTTCTTGGTAAATGGTTGGGAAATAAGGAAGAAAATTATTTTTTTATATTCTCCATAAGAATAATATTGGGTTCTCTTAGACATTGTTAACAATTAACCTTTTCTGGAACCATTAGTCATAAACAAATAATTTAGAATATAATTTTGTTTGGTACTTTAATTTGGTTTTAATTTTGGTAATCATGTTATGTACTTTACTCTAATTGTTTTTGCGGAAAACTTAAAACATTGATTTGTTACATTTAAAAGCCCATAATTTTTGAACTTTCATTTTTACAGACATTCGGTTGCTGTCATATTGTTTTATACTCTGTGAACTATAAACTATAAAATTATAATCAAAATCGTTGAAGCTATTTTTTGGATTCAGGGGACCCCATATCAGATATTTCCACTCTAAACTCAAATTAAAATTTTTTTTTGAAAAAAAATACTTTCTCGGTATTACATGTATGAGGGGAGAAAGTAATAGTTCAGTTCTCACGCCTTTCGTTATGTATTTTAAGCAGGTTGGTAAACAGCTCACGTTGTCTGGATGAGGCTCATTATGAACAGAGCTCAATTAAGAGGCCTCGTCAAGGAGTGTGGAGTAGAGATGGCTGGGTAAGTGAGAGGTAAATTCCTTAGAGTTTGCTGTATCGGCATAGGGAAGAGCTTATGTATGCTCAACTACTAAACCTTACAGGTAAATGGGATTTTTTACGATGTTTTAAAATTGTAAAAATACAAAACAAGTTATCTAAAGAAGTATATTCTTTATATTCCTCTTCTTTCACAAAGGGGCATTATCTTATGAAGGATTCACAGAAAGAACGATACTGGTCCAAAAACCTAAATTTTTTAGGAGAGTATTTTTAAAGTTTTTAGTCACAGACCCAGATCGTTATTATTATATATTTTACACATATCAGTATCAAATAAAATCTAAAACCAGATTTTAACTTTTTTTATTCTTAAAATATTTAAATACCCTAAAACATGAATTTAATACTAATGAACAAAGTTGTTGTTACAAAATGTATTCTGTACTGAATAACGTTCATCAATGTTTGGAAAAATAATTTATTAAATATAATGTTTTACCGCTATGTTTAATGTTATAAACCCCTTCTTGTCCTTCCTGTTGTGACAGGAGCACTGAGTTATGTGGTCTCTACCAGATACTTCTTAGTTCGATGGTAAGTAACCATGGTCGTTACTTCTCTGTATACTGATATTTCTAGTGTGATTTGCAAGAAGCTTGTTCTATTTTTCTTTGGAACATTTGCACGTTATAGGTGTATTCTGTAGCTTTCACGTGAATTAATAATTCCAAAATCTACTTTTTTAGATTATGACAGTTTTTTTTCTGTGCACCCTGCATATACTACCCACCAGAACTTACTTTGAAAACTGAAACGATATCAACATGGTTTAGGAAATTAAACTGGCTATGGAAATATGAGGACGTGTTGGATAAATTACACTGGTGTACTAAGCATTGATCAGATCGAAGTAACTGCATTATTTCAGAATTCGTTTAGCTACTTAAAAACCTATGCGATATCAATGAATTACATAAAAGAAAATCTTAAATTAATAATTTGTCCATTCCAAATTAGTATTCAATAAAATATGATTGTATTTACTGTTTTACGCCTGTAGTTTTGTGTACTGACATATGTACGAATTGACTTGGTCAAACGTATGTTACTAAAATGTGCCAATACTTACTAACTGTACTAGTTTTTGATGTCTAATTTATAAACCCACAGCTGTAACAGTATATTTATCAATAGAAAACATGTATAAACATAACGACATGCCCTATTAAAATAAGTATTCCTCCTATAGATTTGTTTTGAATGTTGTAAATTGTTTTTTTTTAAGAAGTAAGAACTGTATGCTGTAATGTTTTCAATGAAATAAATGCACAAATAAATATCCTTGGAGAGGACGTTCGTTACTCTAATGTCCTGCGGGCTGGATTAACTTAACTTATAGCTTGTACTTTTCTACTTTTGACTTGGCATTTATTACTTTCTTTATTTAAAACTCTCACTTGTACAACACTTGACTAACACGATTACATACCTTGAGAATTTTTTACAATTTAGTATTATTTTGATACAAGCTTTTGACAGAAACATAATGTTAACAACAGTGTCTATTCTATGAATTAACCTTCTTGTAAATTGTATTCTTAAGAAACCATTAATCTTGAACATTTACAGCCACTTTTCAATCTAAAATCCATTTTTCCAATATTTATAATTGAAATTATGTAAATCACTCAGTTTAACAAAACAATTTAGTTTTCTTTAATGACAGTTCAAACCGAAGGATTTTTATTGAATCGAAAACTAAAGGTAAAAATGTGCAATACTTTTAGTGAATATCAAATCTGAATGGTATAGATACTTCCACTTTTTATTTGTATTTCTTTCCCTTTACAGTAACTATATGTTATATGGTTAAGAGTATGTGTAATAAATTTAGCATTATTTTAATTAACCAATTATTTCAATTAATTTGCTAAAACATTTTCCATAAATAATACCTAAAAGCTGTAATGATTAATAATAGGAGGCCTTGGAGGGACGACCAATTAATGGCTTTGATCAGAACGAATATTTAAATGTAGATCTGAAATAAGGCTACATTTTGTTACAAAGGACTCTTTTTAAACGGTTTTTTACAAAAGCCTGAAGGGAGATGAAGTGATCGTTTGGAATAACAATGACCAATATCTGTATTTTTAGTATTTGTTATGAGAACCCCTGTTATTACTCCAAGCAAGTTTTTAATTAATAATATTATAATTATTGAATAAATATTTTTCGTTCATAAACAATAATTAATATTTACAATTTTATTGTTAAAAATTTTGTAAAATTAAATGTAGCTCTACACATTTAATTATTTTATAATTTTAATTGTTTACAAATGACAATAAAAATGTCTACATTTAAAGTATTTTAAATATTAAGGATAAAAAATCTAATAGAATCTAAAAAAATAAAATCTACCATGTATAAATATTCACTAATTTTGTAGCAGTACAGAACTTTATTTTTTTTTAACTGTCAAAATTTTAATGTAATAAAATGTAAACATTGAATTAAGAAAATTTTTTCTATAAATAAATTTAATTAATATAGTTTATTTTAAATGTATAAGACTACACATACTTTCAATTAAAAAAGTAATGAGATAAGCTCATTTGATACATTTAAGTTTTTATCAATTCTTCATTACAAAAAACACAAAAACCAAAACAACAACAAAAAATTTCATATATTATAGATAATAAAAAAAAAAAAATATTTGATTACTATAAAATAATTCAAATTTTTTTTATCTGTAAATATTTTCTCTTTTGAACTGTCAAAATGTAAAAACAATTTTTACACAAAGCTTATGATTTAAATGTCTTTTAAAATTTAGTGTACATTTTTTAAATTATTATTTCATTTTATGTAAATAAACACAACCCGAGAGGATTTTAAGGAAATGAATATGCATATGTGTTGCATGAGTTTTAGATCTACCTTTGTGTAAAATTTCAAACCGGTCGGTTCAGTATTTTTTGCATTTACTTGCCACAACAAACCCAGAAACAAACCCAGAAACCCACAAACAAATATACAAAAACCACCTCTTCTTTATAATATTATAGATAGTTTCGACTATATACAATACAACTAAATTAATCAAAATATTTTTTATTTATAAACTTAAACATCCGATGATTTACTTGTTTCAGATTACTTTTTATAAAATGGTTTAAAAGTGAAATATATAATAATGGGAAAAATCAATCTTTCTGTGTGTTTTATTGTTTTTTAAGTTAACTTATTGAAGGATAAACCACGTTTGATTATATCTGTAAAATGATGAAACGCTAATGTATATTAAGGTATTACGAATTGTAGGACGACCAGGAAGAAAGTTAGATGAAGCCATCTTTGACTTTTTAATGCAAATTATTTTTGGCTATTCATAAATCAGGATTCATCAATATAATTATAGTCACAGAAAAATAATGTATAACCGTTTTTGTCATCAAAGGGAGGTCAACGTATACCACCACAAATATTTTCGTCATAGTGCTTCAAAAACAGCTGTTTTAGATACATGTGTTGAAGATAAAAAGTTGTAAATTTTCATTCCAGGACTAAACCTATTATTATGATGATTTTTAGTCCTAGTCCACAAAATATCATTTTTATGATACTTTTGATTCAGGGTTAGCGTTTGATTTTAAATTATATACAGGGTGTCCATAAAAAACGTTTCAGGACTTCGGTGAGTGATTTGGTACGATAAAACTAAGAAAATAGTTCCAATGGAGGTATGGCCTAAAACGCTTATTTTCTCAAATATCCGCCATTTTTGTATTTTTCACAAAATATTTTTTATTTTAAACATTTTCTTACAGATTATTTTCAAATTTCGTATGTGTTTACACTAATAAACTACTATTACTAAAAAATAACTAGCATGATCTAAGCACAAAATTCAAAATGGCGGTCATTTAAAATTTTAAAACTAAAATACTTTGAAAACGGTAAAAAATGAAATGGTCACCCTTTTTGATTCTAAGCTTGGATCATGCTAGTTATTTTTTGATAATAATAGTCTACTAGTGTAAAACACATACTAAATTTGAAAAAAAAATCTTGTAGAAAATGTTCGAAATAAAAAAAATATTTTGTGAAAATACAAAATGGCGAATATTTGAGAAAATAAGTGTTTTAGGCCACACCTCCATTGGAACTTCTTTCTTCCTTTCAATGTACCTAATCACTCATGGAAGTCCCGAAACGTTTTTCATGGACACTATATAAATTAACCGCAAGAATCGCTAACGATTTTTTGTGTATTTTGGACTTTAGGGATATCGATTGAGACCAGATGTTGTCTGAAAATGAATAGGCGCTACACTAAGTCTATCATGAAGAATAATGATACAATTGATCAGGAATCAAAAAAGAGCTGCTACAACGTAAGTGCCATAGCTGATGATTGGTCTATAACTATTGATACTGATTTAGGTCATAATTTATGTTTTACGAGTTTATTTAATTTGTTTGCAATATGACGAAAAAGAGAGTTCATCACATGGCCCGAAAATTGGCTTTTTGATGTACTCGCACATTTAAAAACCTTAGTTGTTAAACTTGTGCTCGTATAAAAACGCTCATTTTTGGTCGTAGGGATGAAATATACTATTTTTATACTAGTTTTATAATCTTATTTACTACCTAAATAACCAAAATGAACAATGAATGTCATCGAGGACCTTGACCCCAGCACCTCTGCCATGGCTGTAGGGTATCCTGCCCCGTGTCGTGCCAAAATCACCAAGTGCTAAAATCACCAAGGGCTAAAACCGCCAAATTCCACGAATCGATAATTGGCCATCTGCAGCGCCCGCTTGACAGGTATACATCCCCTCGACCAAATCCACGCGGGCCACGTAGTGTTGTCTTACAGCCTGTGTAGTCAGGAACTTTAGTCAAAAGTTCCAACCCAGATTGCAGAATAAGAGTGAATTCTCCATAATATATCTGAAATAATGTATTAATATATACGTATCATTTCACGAGAAATGAATAAATCTGGAATGGGTCATGTAAACCACAAACTATGTGATTTGTCCTGCCAATAACAGAATAAGAGGGCTATATAAAGCATAGGAAATTAATTGATATTTTGAAGCATACATTGACGGATCTCAACCAGATGTAGTTATTTATAAAATAAAAATATATAAAAATAAAAATGTTAATGGCTATTGTTTTTGGTCCCTAGGAACCTCAAAACGGAAAAGAAATATGGTCCCGGTCTTAAGTGTTGCAGAAGAAAAACCAGAATATTAACTCTTACTATGCTGCCTACGGTAATAATTATATAACTTATTCCCTATGGAAAATTCTATAAAATGAATAATATTTGGAAATATTTTATTGACCTATTAGGTAGGAGGGGAAGATAATCCCGCATGCGCCCGGTCCGGAATACCATCACAGAATAGGCACACCCCTACTACCTGCTCTACAACCCTCTTCAAACCCCACAGTATCGTGTGCAATCATCCGTAAATTCTGTTAGTGATTTTGAACTTTTTTTCCAAGAATTAAGGATTTGGTGATTTTGGCACAGAATCTCCTGCCCTAGCCTTCCGTACAAAGCCTCCTCAGATTAAACATGAGGATGATACTCAGCTATTACAGAGACAGAGTTCAGAGACGTTACGTAAGGCATAACTCATAGGTAATTCTTTCGAATTTCTAAATATACTGTCATAACATTTGGTAAGTTTTTTTTCATAAATGAACGAAATTCACTGAGTACTTGCAGTGGATTGTAGGCCATCTGCTAAGGGAGTATTTCGGTTATAGTCACAATTTTCACTGTGAACAATTTTGTGCACACTTAATTAATAATTTTTAACTTCCAACGTCATATAATTTTAAAATTTTTAAAACTGCGAAAATGTTTCTAACTACCCCGAATTGACATGTTTTCTATGTTTAATGCGCACAATAATCCACTTGCATAATCTTTCAATGAAAATGTTCTTTACTGAAACAGAAACAAACAAATATCATTTCAAAAGAGAAATGTTGCCTCTTGGCAAAGAAACACCCAGCCATAATTTCAATTAAGCCATTTAAACTTCAAAAGTTTCTCTTGTAGCCTGAGGAGGAATTCTTCATCATTAGTGGATTTAATGGCGAGAACTTGGCCACTAATAGCCTCACAGTCTTTGTTCATTTAAATCCAACGTCTTTGATAACTTATTTCCACCTTGTCGGCTTCCCAAAAATTGGCTGGATTTTAACCGAGAGTCATTTAATGTACCTATGATTGAAGTACTCATAATCTTTTTTCCAAAGCTTACTGTTAGCTTCTCTACTATTATCACTATTTGTCTTTAATTTAACGGCTCTTCTTTTCGTTTTACTCATTCAACCGGTTCCATAATTTAGACATGGATATGTTTTACCTCTGGAGAGAGGGTATTTTTGAGACCAAAATTTGAAACAATAACATCAATTGGTTAGTGACATCATATGGTGGTAAGCCATAAGTCATCTTTATTCGTTCAAGATATGTAGCATATTATTTGAACACGGCATAAGAAAATAATATATTGAACGAAATAAAAAAAACATTAAATACATTACATAAAATATAAGGGAGAGAGGACACCTATTAGGAGACCTGTTTAGAGGAATTGAAAAGGTTAAACACTATCTATGACCTTACCTATTTCCTGCAGAGAAGTAAATACAAAATTGTTTTCAAATTCATCTCTGTTTTTACTAACAAAGTAACTATCAAATTAAATAGTAATCAAGAGCAAGACTTCGATAAAACTGAGATTAATCTTTTGGGTTTTAACGCTATTTTCCAAATTTTCCTAATGAACCTAGAGTTAAAAAAACCATTTATTTTTTAACCAATTATATGACATTATTAAATTATTTCTATATACAAAGGTTTATTCGATTACAATATTATGTGACTATTGTTATTTTTTTAATCATTTTACCATCAAATTTGTAAGTAGTCTAAACCCAATTAAAGACACCCAATCTGTATACTTTTTATCTTCCGTTTATTTTATAATATGAATAAACGGAATCCGTATAAAACTTTCCATATCTTGATTGTCGTATAGTTTTGCTTTAAAGGTATTATAGAGAAAATGTTTTATCGTGTTTCAATTAGTGAAATTGACCCTACATTTAAAATGATAATACATTTAGACTGGATTCATACTATAAACTAAATACACATTTATTTCAATATACTGACCGTTTAAATTATTGTTTAACCATATAACGATTTTTTGTCATAAATTATATATTAAACATATTGAATATTTTATCATCTTATTAAGTTCTCTTAAATATACAATGTGACTTTATTCTGTAACTATAAATATGTATTGGTCATAAGTGAACGCTCTTCTCTTGCATCAAGTTATCACAATGTGTATTGTACCTGGTCCTGTAACACATTATTGAATATGTATATGGTTCTTAATGAAATCGCTTCTCTTGCATCGTTATCACAATGTAACCTTTAGCTATGGCCCTCCTGTAACACATTATTGAATATGTATATGGTTCATGTTAAGTGAACGTTTTTTGCATCAAGTTATCACAATGTGTTTTACCTCCTGTAAACATTATTGAATATGTATTTCATGTTAGTGAACATCGCTTCTCTTATCAGTTATAATGTGTCACCTTCCCGCTATGTCCTGTAACACATTATTGAATATGTATATGTTTATTAAGTGAACGACGCCTCGCTTCTCTTGCATCAAGTTATCAATGTACCTTGCTATGGCCCTCCTGTAATTATTGAATATGTATTTCATGTTGAAGTGAACGATCGCTTCTCTTGCATCAGGTTATCACAATGTGTCACCTTCCCGCTACCTGGCCCTCCTGTAACACATTATTGAATATGTATTGGTTCATGTTGATGTGAACGACGCCTCGCTTCTCTTGCATCAAGTTATCACAATGTGTCACCTTCCCGCTACCTGGCCCTCCTGTAACACATTATTGAATATGTATTGGTTCATGTTAACGTGAACGATGCCTCGCTTCTCTTGCATCAAGTTATCACAATGTGTCACCTTCCCGCTACCTGGCCCTCCTGTAACACATTATTGAATATGTATATGGTTCATGTTGAAGTGAACGACGCCTCGCTTCTCTTGCATCAAGTTATCACAATGTGTCACCTTCCCGCTACCTGGCCCTCCTGTAACACATTATTGAATATGTATATGGTTCATGTTGAAGTGAACGACGCCTCGCTTCTCTTGCATCAGGTTATCACAATGTGTCACCTTCCCGCTACCTGGCCCTCCTGTAACACATTATTGAATATGTATATGGTTCATGTTGAAGTGAACGACGCCTCGCTTCTCTTGCATCAAGTTATCACAATGTGTCACCTTCCCGCTACCTGGCCCTCCTGTAACACATTATTGAATATGTATATGGTTCATGTTGAAGTGAACGACGCCTCGCTTCTCTTGCATCAAGTTATCACAATGTGACACCTTCCCGCTACCTGGCCCTCCTGTAACACATTATTGAATATGTATTGGTTCATGTTAACGTGAACGACGCCTCGCTTCTCTTGCATCAAGTTATCACAATGTGTCACCTTCCCGCTACCTGGCCCTCCTGTAACACATTATTGAATATGTAAACCACTGTTGCACAAATATGGGCACAATACAAAATTTGTTAGTATAAAAGACTTATTAAACATATATTTATAAACAATATGCTACCCTTCTATAATCTTATAGCCTAATGTGCATTGTAGTTTTAACATAGACACTTAATTCAAATCTGCTTATGTCTATCATGAAAATTAACAATCTATTGAACTTTCCATATAAAACAACATATAAGTATTCCATTGTCCTCACAAACGATTAGTCATAAAGAGAGTTAATATTTGATTGAAATCGATAGTAATGAGAATCGATTCACCGTGTACGCGTGTACGATAAGACACCTGTTTCCACCACGCAACCGAAGTCAATATCGACATCACGATAGCATTAACTTTAAATACAGACCTTGCCAGAGACAATCATTCTTCTTTACATTGTTGGTATTTCATCAAAGTTGCCATCTTGTTCGTGAATAGTAGTTTGGGAGGGAAAATATGAAAATAAATTAGTTTTCCTGGACGAAGAGTTTGAAATTTGCACAAGTAACACAATGTTTGGTTTAGGTTGTTTAACAGTCCCTGAGTAATTAAACCCCGAGCTTGGACAGGAGTTGTATTTTTTATTTAAAATACCATACAATTTTAAATGAAATAATAGTAAAGTTCATTTAAACCTGAAAAGTTAATGTTCACTAAAGTTTAAGGTTTTGGTAATACTATAAATTTAATCGTAATCCAATCTAACATATCTATTAATAAATTATATATTATATAAAGATTTATTCACCCAGATACAGTTTACAGATACATCTAATAACTTTGTTGCATTCGTTAATTTATCTAACTATTTATCAGTTTTATCACATGTATAATATTTCAGTGTTCCATTAGGTTTTTACTATTTTATTCGTATTAGAGTTAGCTAGACCTGATTGACACTATTTAAATGAATGTATATCATGTGTAAACTTTCAGTGACTGTCCTTCTTTTATCTAAACTTTTAAACCTCTTAATTCGAATCAAATATATTTTAAGATTTTTTTATTTTTTATTACGAGTACAATAATAGTAAAATATGTTATTCGAAACAAACGCATTGTATAAAAATGTTGAGCAAAAACCAACGAACCATTCAGATTTAAACTGATGTTTGATGTACGATATATATATAAGACTCATTTCGTATTACATGTTATATTTTCATAATATGTAAAATAACTTTTACTATTACGTAAAAGATTAAGCTATTAAATCTAAGATTACAACAAATGTACTAAATAAACATTACAAATTACAAATGCTGTAATTAAATTAATTGATTACAAATGTTGTAACTAAATAAACTCGTGAGATCTGCCTTAGTTTCAAAGAAGAACTTGTTACATACAAATCATGTCATGTGTGGGTACCATTTTGTTTCTATTTGTGTTGCTGTTTGTAAACAGGGAGCAGAGAATTAATTAAAATAAAAGTTCATTAGTTCAATCAGTTTATATCTGCATACTATTAAATTTAACGTTACCATGATTAGTATTTGCCTAAAGTTTTAAAAATAGCATCTTATTACGGAATATTCGGTCGATTGTTCTGAAAACATCAAAATATTTTTTTAGAGCCAACGGTACATAAACTACTAACTTAACTGGTAAACTCGTTTAACCAATATACGTAACCTACTCTCCGCTATAAAATCTTCTCAAAATCCCAGGAGGGATATTAATTTTCTGTGATTAAGATTAAAATCACATTCTTAGTTGATAGTATTATTTTCAAAACATTAGCTGGAAGTTTTTAAAAGCTGTAATATTTTAAGTTTTAACAATCAAAATAGCTAAAATATGTCATTATCTTTATTTGTTAAACATTTGCAGTAACTAAGAACATTTTTAAGGATATTTATATTAAAGATGATAAATGCAATTGATTGTACTTTAATAATGTTGTATTCTCTATTTTACCTGTAAGTTTAACCTAATGAATTCTATGGATACATGAGTATTATTTAACATAAAAGTACACGATATAGCCTACATGTAATTAGCGTATGCACTTGGCATTAAAATCGTAATCAACGTAAATTTAAGATTGATATTTTAAATGCTGATCCTGAATTTTGGTAGTATTGTCGATGCAGTAGCTCAGTAATAATAACCTTAGGAGCTCAAAATGTCCTTGACTAACAAACCGTATTTCAATGATGATGAGATTTTCAGGTTAATATTTTAAAACTTTTAAACCAATATGGATATGACTCCTTTGGAAGTTTCTAAATACTGTAATAATCATCTAGAACATACTGGCTGGGTAACTGAGTCTGAGTCTTAGGGCCCGCCTACAATACTGAACAGCGGACCAAATCTCGTAAGGATCGAATCTGGACCCAGTTGCCGTTTCGTAATGGGCTATTAATTAATTATGTTCCTAACAACACTAGCAACAAATTGGCAATAGCTAGTTACCATCATAATGTTAAAAAAATGCCGAAAGGTGTTTGTGCCGGAAGGCACAAAATACAAAACACACTACGAACCCAGGCATATCTACTACATACTAAGATTTGTACCACGAACTTAGAATAAATGTAATTTTAATTAACTATACAGGGTGTTTCAGAATTCCTTACCAATACTCTAGGACACTGTTCCTGGGTAAGAAACATATCTAAATATCATATTTAAATTTCCGGAATTCCTTAGTTACTCACCCATCCTCCTTTTTGTTTTTTCACTTATAATTTTTTTCTGAATAATGGTTGAACGTACGGAATTGAAACTTTGTCACAAACATTGAATTGAATTGTCACAAACATTTATGACAAATAGAAAAAGCTAAAATAAAATTATGAAAATATCTCAAGTTCATAAAACAAAATGACGGTGATTTAAAATTTTGTTTATCAAATAACTCGTGAACCGTTGATTTAACAGAAAATTTACAAGAACATTTTTTTGGTAAAATAATTACAAATCGATTGACAACAAATTGTTTTAAATTAGACAAATATTGACTGAGATATGGTAGTTTTAGTGATAGGTGACCACTAGAGCTGAGTTGCAGTGCATGTCAAGCCACGCGACTAAAATCTGCTACAACAATGCAACAGCCTCTGTCTGCTTACTGTCATTAAAATTCACACAAAACTCCCAAACTTTTTATTTCAGATGTAGTAAAAGTCAAAATACTTTTTTACAAACTAATCATCTGATTTTATTCTTGCCGTAAAATGTTATTATTTTATTCATTGTAGTCAGTTCCTCTACAGTTATTCCAAACTTATGCCAAGACCAAGAGGGTTATGTGACATTTTATTATTGTTTGAAGTAATCTAAAAAAACTAAAAATAACACACAGAGCAGGCGGAGAATGTTGCATTGTTGTGGCAGACTTTAGTCGCATGGCTTGACATGCACTGCAACTAAGCTCTAGCGGTCACCTATCACTAAAGCTGCCATATCAGTTACTATTTGTCTAATTTAAAACAATTTGGTGTCCTTTGTTTGAAATTCATTATTGGTGATGGTGGATTGATATTATTTAGATTCTTATTGCGGACATTTTCCATCACGATATTATGTAAAACAAAGTTTCACGATTTTTTTAACTGCTTTAAACTTTTATGTTTTCAGCTTTATACCGGTTTGGTCCGGATTATATGTTAATTAATTGTGCTATGTTTTAGATATTAGTCCACCTGAGGACGGGATCAGATTCCAGATCCCGAAACGTCGTGAAACTTTGTTTTACATAATATCGTGATGGAAAATGTCCGCAATAAGAATCTAAATAATAATTTGGTGTCAATCGATTTGTAATTATTTTACCAAAAAAACGTTATTCTTGTAAATTTTCTGTCTAAAATCACCGCCATTTTGTTTTATCAATTAGAAAAATTGTCATGATTTTTTTGTCGTTTTGTCTAGTTGTCAGAAAAAAATTATAAGTGAAAAAAATGGAGGCTGTGTGAGTAACTAAGGACTTCAGAACAATATAAATATGATATTTAGATATTTTTCTTACCCAGGAACCATGCATGCTCTAGAGTATTGGTAGGGAATTCTGAAACACCCTGTAAGTCAGAGTTTTATGGAACGCCACTTGAACGCTCCAAAGACCCATAGCCTATTATTAATTTAAACAATATATTGTATCAACTTAGTTGTAAGTTGGATGGGATTAGATTAGATTAGATTAGATCATTGAAATGTTAACCATACTACAATGTAGGTATTTTAAGCCAAGTATAAATGAGGCTAGAGTGTAAGATGATTGTGGCGCGATCTTGTAGTCTTGTTACACTAAGACTGACATGTTCCTTAGACAGGACTGTTAATTAATGGTAGTTTATGTTGAATATCCTAAATAGTTAACAATGAGCATGCATATAGTTGATCGGTAGCCTTGACACAGTGGCGGCGGGAGCCTGTGGGAGGGATGGACGTGGCATTGGCAGCCAAGGATAATCAACGTAAACACGTCTGAACCTACGGTCGATAGTCGATAGTCGAAGGCTGCCAGATACGCCGGTCATCGTTGCATTGTCGATATTGCCGGTAACGATACGATTGGCAATACCATTGTCATCCAGTTTGATTACTTAATCCAGAACTCCTCTGTTATTTCCCATTTTTTCTTATTTAATTTTATGCAACTTGGCTTTTGATGCGTAAGGCCAAATTTAATTCAATCCAATTTATTTTCCAAATAAAAAAAACTACAGAATTCGTCTCTATTAAGTCAGGGGTGTGTTTTTTAAAGTTTATAATACAATTAATTCGATCTAAATCACTGAAATTTTTCTCTGAAGTGGCAGCCCAAAAATTTATGAATTTATGAAATTTATGAGCTTTTGGCTTACCTAGTATGGCAATTCCCAGCAACAAAACACAGCTGAATAAATAAAATTTGGTATTATATTTGTTTTTACACATATTTAAAACGTTTAAGCTACACTAGGCTTACACTATGTAGCAGAGCGACATATACAGCTCTACATAGAGCATTTTTGCTGGTGAAACTGCCTTTACATTGCATAGCTGTAGAGCTATGCTCAGCTATAGCTCTGCTTAGTGTAAGCCTAGCTTTGATCCGTAGAAAAAAACCAATTACATTAATAGCTATAAGAATTGTTTTTCTGTGTTCACATAAAATTAAAACTGCACAAAGGTTTTAATAGCTTTAATATGGAGCCTTAAATAGACGCCTTTACTAATTATTACTGTTCACAATCAACAACCCATGGCTTTAATAAAGAATCATAAAAATGTATTTCAAATATTGATTTTATTCATCTATAAAAAATATTACGAATTTCATTATCCTTAAATTTGAATCTGTAAATTTGCATGAGGAAGGAGTGAAACATACAATATATTCTATATGTAGTAATAAAAAGCAATACCATAATTACAACCATCGAGGGTGGATAAGGATGAGAGAAAATCGGATGTTTGGATATACAATAAACAATTAAACAAATCAAAATTGTCAATATTACGAGGAAAAAATATTGTGTAATACAATTCTGTTTAATAATACTGCAAGAAAAACGACACCACAGCGCCGTTTATTTGCACCGCCATGCAAATTCTGCCGTCAAGTCATCACATTGCGTTGCGCCACAAGCATTCTTACTTTTTCATCCGCTCATGCTCACAAATGTCCATTCAGATAACTGGCCGGTAATCGAAATATTACTATTTGAATTTAAATATTAATGGCCATAGCAATTTAATAAGTCATAGTCAAAATGTAATTTGTAAAACATAACTGTACATTCTAAACATTGTCTAAAACATACAAAACTTCTATTCAATATATCTATGCTAATTCTAAAAAAAAATAGAAAGCAATAGAAGAAAATTTGCCATGCATAAAAAAGATACAGTTAAAATATTTCGTAATTTAACTATGTTTATTGTATTTTATTAGCATATTAATAATATTTTAAAACGACATGCAAATAACAAAAGCATATTCTACATAAGAACAAATATAAAATTACTGAGAAAGGCCACAGACAAACAATCTCAAAACCATGTCAGAACAAAACATAGGGAAGGATTTCATTTTTTGAACTTGAGCTGAGCTTCTAGATGAGTATTACTCCTACATCCCGTACTCTCTCCTGAAAATGAGATTTGGGACGATTATTATTATTCCATGATCCCGTACTCTCTCCTGAAAATGAGATTACGATATTATTATTCCATGATGTCTCAATATGAGATTTGGGACGATTATTATTATTCCATGATCCCGTACTCTCTCTGAAAATGAGATTTACGATTATTATTATTCCATGATCCCGTACTCTCTCCTAATGAGATTTGGGACGATTATTATTATTCCATGATCCCGTACTCCCTCCTGAAGATGAGATTTGGGACGATTATTATTATTCCATGATCCCGTACTCTCCTTGAAATGAGATTTGGGACGATTATTATTATTCCATGATCCCGTACTCTCTCCTGAAAATGAGATTTGGGACGATTATTATTATTCCATGATCCCGTACTCTCTCCTGAAGATGAGATTTGGGACGATTATTATTATTCCATGATCCCGTACTCTCTCCTGAAGATGAGATTTGGGACGATTATTATTATTCCATGATCCCGTACTCTCTCCTGAAGATGAGATTTGGGACGATTATTATTATTCCATGATCCCGTACTCTCTCCTCGGAATGAGATTTGGGACGATTATTATTATTCCATGATCCCGTACTCCCTCCTCAGAGTGAGATTTCGGACGATAAGTATTATTCCATGATCCCGTACTCCCTCCTCGGAATGAGATTTGGGACGATTATTATTATTCCATGATCCCGTACTCTCTCCTGAAGATGAGATTTGGGACGATAAGTATTATTCCATGATCCCGTACTCCCTCCTCGGAATGAGATTTGGGACGATTATTATTATTCCATGATCCCGTACTCTCTCCTGAAGATGAGATTTGGGACGATTATTATTATTCCATGATCCCGTACTCTCTCCTGAAGATGAGATTTGGGACGATTATTATTATTCCATGATCCCGTACTCTCTCCTCGGAATGAGATTTGGGACGATTATTATTATTCCATGATCCCGTACTCTCTCCTGAAGATGAGATTTGGGACGATTATTATTATTCCATGATCCCGTACTCTCTCCTCGGAATGAGATTTGGGACGATTATTATTATTCCATGATCCCGTACTCCCTCCTCGGAATGAGATTTGGGACGATTATTATTATTCCATGATCCCGTACTCTCTCCTGAAGATGAGATTTGGGACGATTATTATTATTCCATGATCCCGTACTCTCTCCTGAAGATGAGATTTGGGACGATTATTATTATTCCATGATCCCGTACTCTCTCCTCGGAATGAGATTTGGGACGATTATTATTATTCCATGATCCCGTACTCTCTCCTGAAGATGAGATTTGGGACGATTATTATTATTCCATGATCCCGTACTCTCTCCTGAAGATGAGATTTGGGACGATTATTATTATTCCATGATCCCGTAATCTCTCCTCGGAATGAGATTTGGGACGATTATTATTATTCCATGATCCCGTACTCTCTCCTGAAGATGAGATTTGGGACGATTATTATTATTCCATGATCCCGTACTCTCTCCTCGGAATGAGATTTGGGACGATTATTATTATTCCATGATCCCGTAATCTCTCCTCGGAATGAGATTTGGGACGATTATTATTATTCCATGATCCCGTACTCTCTCCTGAAGATGAGATTTGGGACGATTATTATTATTCCATGATCCCGTACTCTCTCCTGAAGATGAGATTTGGGACGATTATTATTATTCCATGATCCCGTACTCTCTCCTGAAGATGAGATTTGGGACGATTATTATTATTCCATGATCCCGTACTCTCTCCTCGGAATGAGATTTGGGACGATTATTATTATTCCATGATCCCGTACTCCCTCCTCGGAATGAGATTTGGGACGATTATTATTATTCCATGATCCCGTACTCCCTCCTCGGAATGAGATTTGGGACGATTATTATTATTCCATGATCCCGTACTCTCTCCTCGGAATGAGATTTGGGACGATTATTATTATTCCATGATCCCGTACTCTCTCATCGGAATGAGATTTGGGACGAAAATTATTATTCCATGATCCCGTACTCTCTCCTCGGAATGAGATTAAGGAAGATTATTATTATAAATCATTTTACAGAGAAACATTGTTATAGCTGTGACGTACAGTAATATTAAAACCCGCCTGTGGTTGAGGTCACATGTGTACGCGGATGGTCGAGGGGTGAACAACAATGATCACCTTTTTTGGTGAACGTAAACGTGGTAAACGTCTTGTTAAGAATTTATATTTTACGAATTTCGAACAAATTATACATACCACTTTTTTTAAAATACTTTTCTAATCTTTATTTATGGACAAAATTAAACGCAATGAAAATGTCGACTTTCCTCAAATCACGTTTATCCTCAAGTGATAAGAGGGGGAAACGGGTAGTTTAAAGTCATTTCTTATTTTCAATAAAGGTTTAACACAGCCCTTTAGGCTTCTTTTGTTGATAAAGATGACAGGACAGAGACGCTGGATCGCCTTTAATGATGCTTGCGCTGAAAATATTGTCTTTAAGAACACCAGGATATTAGATTTCTCTTTTTCTGTTTTTATTTTTTAAATATCAGCTGAGCGATAATCTCAAAAAATGACTATTATACCTAAAAGGCATACAACCTTATAAAATATGGAACTTATTTGTTTTATTTGATGTAAGATGTTGACTGATACTAAGTTTACTGATAATAATATTATGAAAATATTTGTTTTAATGGTATTTTTGTTTTATTTAGATTGTTTTACGAATATTTTCCTATCCCCACTGTTATATTATCACTGTACTAAATTGAGAATCTATTCTAAAGTCTCAGTTTCTGAATCAGTTTAATAGCATGTTGCAAAAAATTTTCATTTTAGCGAATTTCAAATAGGGAATAAGTTACCGTTGCTTTTCATGACAAGACCTAAGTCCGGGACCATGTTGTTATATCGTTTTGAGGGACTTTTATTAATGGCCTTATCGACATTTCCTCGGATAGGATTGCGATCCAACTATGTATATCAATCGAAATGGGTAGTTTGGGAGGTTTTTGTACCCAAAAATGTTTTTTTTCGTTTCATGCAGCTATGTAATTTTTAAAAATTTGATAATTTACCTTTAAATTACTCGTATGCTCAATAAACTACGCGATCAATTATATTAAATATTCTATCTTATACGATTACCGAGATATTAAAAACAAACTAAACATAGTACGCTGTATTTTGGGGCTCCAATGTCCATATTATTAAAATAGGTAAAAGTTAATATTTTACTTATTAAACTATATTTTTTTAATTGAACTTTGTGTTTAGATTCATGTGGTTGTTATTCATTCATTTGTGCTTAAAATTCTTACTTTTAGTGTCTTTCCAAGCAGCAAACCTGCATACTCTTTACCGTTTTAATATTATGGAGGATGGACAAGCTCTTATACATCGAAACTATTAATCAAACTTGCCATAGCTTCAACTGATCAAAGTCAAATTATTTACATCAAAACATAGCATTTTAGTGTTCCTTATGGTAGCAAAACCTTCCTATTCCTTCCCTGTGTAATTCCGTAAGGGAAAATTTCTGTAGAAATTTGTGGGCTTTTACGTTTACGTAACGATTTAAAAGGGGGTTCAAATTAATTGTCTTATTTCCGCACATTCAGGAAAATACTTTGACTATCTCAAATTCAACAGGAAATGAAAAAACGTAAAAATTTCCCGTAAGAATACAATTGTAAATGGATATGTCTGCTATGTTTATATTTTCAAACATGTGATTAAGATTAATTCAAATTCAGCTGTTACTTTTTCTTTCCTGTAGGCAGTATATAAGTTGAGTATTTATTTCATTTTTGAAGAAGTGTTAAAGTGTTTCTATATATGTAATTCGTTTTAATATTATCACTCTTATTATTGATTTTAGAATTTACTGAGTACGCAGGACTGCCGTGAAGGGGACATTTTCCATATCATATGATATTTCCAACACAGTTTTGTAATTTTTTAACCTCCAACTATTGTGGTAAACAGGCATCGTTAACCTTAACCCTCCAAGTGCTATAACTATTTAAATTTTGTTATTTTTATGCAACTCTTCATAAAATACCAAAAATACACAAAAAAATACAAAACATGCCCCCCCTTATAACCAGTAACCATAAAGGCCAAATTGGTGTTCACTGCAATCCCAATTAAGCCTACAAATGCCGTCAACTTCCACCCAAGCCGGTCACCGTTTATTTAATGTGGGCCCTCCACTCCACTATACCACACATTTGCAAGCCAAATTGGCATTGCTCATGGTCGGGATTCGAACCCTCGTCCCTCCGAATGGCTTCAACTGTTGTACTCGTCAGCACAGCAGCAGTCTAACCACTACACTACAAAGGACCACCGTCTGAGAAAGCACTTATTTGGTTATAAAAGCATACTCTGGCGGCAAAATTACGAACTCAAGCGTCAGAATAGGGAACTACAGAGTAGTTGCATGTATTAGCTCGCAGATGGCAGCACCGTAACAGTAATTTTTGACTTCGATAGCGCTATACAATTGCACCTCGCTGACATCTCACAGTGAGATGTTAGCACCTGGAGGGTTAACCATTTATACGTCTCCTATATCACATAGAAGTAGGATCGCCATGTTTTTGTTACACACGTCCTTCGTCAAAAGCTTTGTCACCGTAGTTTTAGGGTATTAATCGGCCGCGTTTAACTACAGATCTAATGGCTTTGGTCGGATGAGTCGGTCCTAGGAAGGCTATAAATTCGAGTCCGACTCCAATTTGTTTCTTGATTGCCTCAAGGATTAAGCCTCTACAAGAAGCTCGTACTAATGGTTCTGCCGCTTATTTTACGTCCGTCAAATTAAGGTAATCCGTGACAGGACTTCTTGTTTTGGGTTATAAATCCGTAAACACCATTTCGGTTAAGCTCAATGTGTTAATATTAGGTCTTAAATTAAAGTGTTTTTATAACTGACAAAAATTATTGCTTATAAGCTGGTTTTTTATATACTCAAACATTTTTTTAAATTGACTAAAAACATTGATAAATTCCAAATTTAACACAAAATATTAACACCTTTTGAACAAGGTATACAAGAATCAACAGAAGATATATTTTTAATCTGCTCCTTATAGTTATACTGAGAATAAGGAACAGATTAAAAATAGCCGGGAAAACTAGCTAGTTATGGGACAGGATTTATGTAAAGTCTTAATGCATGTTTTAATGTTTTAATTTATTCAAACTATTGTGAGATAGAACTGGCATATAAAGTTAAATAATTCCTTTATTACACATTCTGAATTTGTATAGTATAGTTACAATATTAGTATCCAAGCATCAGAAGTATAAGTATTTCCCTTTAGTAAATATATTAGATCGTGGATATGTCTAAAGGAAATGTTTTAAGTTCCTCTAAACAGCTGTCCTCATAATCATATGACGCCACTTTTGTTTCAAATTTTGGTCTGACAGATTGCCAATACTCCCCTCCCCTAAGCTAAGACATACCCATGTCAAAAACCATAAATATAAATGTTTTTTGGAAAATGTAAGAATTCTAACAATAAATCTTGAAATGTACAGAGCAACAATTATTTCAAATGTAAATTTTTTAATTATTCTTTTTGTATTTACTCTTTTTGTTTTAAAGTTATGTAGTTGTCCTAAGACTTAATTGTCATCCTATATACATATTTTCATTAACGGATTCAAACTATAATTTATTGTATTTGAAGTAATGTTCATCATGAACTGATTTTAGTAAACACACTGCTACTCCAATTAATAATAATTACTTTGCGTTTTCTCAGACAATCGTTACATAGTTAAAAGGTGGAATGTTAAACAGATTTAGTTAGCAGGTTTTAACAAATACGCCTACCTTTTTGGTTAAACCGAACCAAGCTCTATCCCAGATGAAATTAAATATTCAGTTCCCATGCCAGTGTCCAAAAGGTAAAAGGGGTTTTACAGAAGGTAAAATCCCTTCCCATCAAGTAGTTCCACACGTTTGCTTTCTGACAAGAGGTATTTAATTATTTTATTTTATGAAAGTTCAACTTTGTAAGTGCAATGTGGGTTATTGCATATTAAATAAAACTGTACAACCACTTGATTAAATAGAAAAAATTATCTTGGATAATATTGAAAAATTAGGCTACCCCAAAATATTTCCCAATTTTTGTAATTTAGCTTTTAAGTATAACTTTGTGTGTCAATGTAGTCATTGACGTCAAATGCTTTTAGCTTATCCCCTCACTCTGTGTGGTAATGAAGCCATCTGCTGAATCATGAGTGGTCCATTTGCTACATTGTTCAAATCAAGATGTATAAAACACCCTAATCAAATCTTAGATCTCTATAAAACTATGTTTTGGATTTTTTCATACAAATTATTGGCAAATTTTTAAACACATACTGCAAAAACACTACAGTTGTAAAAAAGGAAGCGGTATTGATACCATTGTTTAAATTTGTCTAAAAATGTGTTTTGTGTTAGTTAAGTTAATTGTATAAACAAAAAAATAGAATAAAGACCGATTCTTTTATGAAAATTCTTTTCTTTATTTTTCTACAGAAAGAAGAAAGTTACATTGATAGCGTAATTTTAATGTTGTACAGGAATATTTTACGGCATTTAAAACTGCTGATTTTCTTGGCATTACAGTTTTAGAGCACACTCTGACAAATATATTATGTAAAAGTGTTCCATTAACAAATCTGAATTCATCTTACCCTGTCGTCATGAATAAACAGTAGGAAGTACAAATACTCTAACGCGATGGACAAACACTGCACAGCTGATAAATGTATAATGCATGTGTCTCTGAATAAAGTGTTTGGAAAATGGCTTTCTTAGATGTAATGTTTTATTTAGTTTTCCAAATATATTTTGAAAGTCGAATTGAAAATTGTATACAAAGTCAATAGTCGGCCCAAGTTTTAAACACTTAATCTCATAAAGAATACAAACCAATTTCATGAAATATTTTTTTGCCTGAAGAACATAATATTCTTTTTACTGAACCATTCTACCATAACTGGCAAATTAAAACGAATCTAGATTACCATATTTAACTATTAATCGTAATTTACTACAAAAATAATTCACCACTGGAGCTACACATATGACTTTGTTTTTGTAGACTGCATAGCAGTATTATTTTGCAAAACATAATTGAGGAAGGCAACACGACTAGTTGCTCCTTGGGTGTACTGGTACACGTCACCAGCCCAGCTATTACGTTCACATCTCTTTTTAACTGAAGAACATACATCCCAAAGTATCTCTTTCGATTAAATTTTGCCTCATTTATTTTATAAACATAAAATATAAAAATATTGACCGGGGCAAATCGTATAACTCATCTAATGTATTATTGTGAATATAAGTGTTGAAATGATTTTTACTTTAACTGCAGTTTTGCTTTAAATTCAAGAATAACCGGAATTTTAATGTATTAAATTTATTTTATGGAATTATTAAGATATTTTTTCCATATTACTGTATTAGTCGTACACTCTATTTACGTAAAAGATTCAGAATAAACGTAAAAAATACTCCAGACAAGTAGTGTTTAACGTTAAATAAATTCTATGCCATACAGAGCATATATACATATACAATTATATATATATATATATACATATATATCATAATAGAAACAAATTCTAAACTGAATAAAAACTGTGTTAATACTTTTAAAATATGTAGATACCATGGAATAGTAATCAAAAAGGTCAGATTTATTTTAATTTTTGGTCATTCAAAATGGTAGAGCAGTATCAGAGTGTGATTGCGAGGTAAAATAACAAAGAAAGGATGATCCTAGATTATCACACTGCCATAAAGGAAACTCCCGCCAAAAGCCGTGCCGAGCTGCCATTTCCGGCCAATAACCACTTCGCTTCCGGCGGTAATGAAGCGCACTGCTGCCTCACAAGTAGTTTCAACTATCCATCCCAGATAGAGAGATAAGTGGTGTAAAGGGCTATTGAACCATATTTGGCTATATACTGAATTTCATGATTAGTACGGTTTTATAAAATAATTCAAATTCCTATCTAAGTAACATGTCTAACATTACTCATCATTCTTTTTAGAAATTGTCACTCTTTTCCTTTATATTTTTATTGGACTTTGGAAATGCAACAAAACATATTTTGTTACATTTCCAAAGTAATATACCATAAAAATAAAATGGTAATACGTATAACATTTAAGTCATAACATAAATGTTATATTACCATAAGTTAAAACGTATGAAATATAATTCTTGATTGTGCAAATCTTAAAAATTACAAAATTACTCGTTTCATTTATTTATTTTCATAACATAATTTTACATAAAATTGGACCCACCAAGTTAGACATAACTTGCCGTTGGGGTCTATTACATATATAAAGCTAATACCTATATAAATACAGTTTATAATTGCAGTACAATATTTTTATTTTCATTTTTATTATAACCATTACAAAATGTTCTGTTGATGTTCGCAAGGGCAGACATTGCAATTTTAATTTTTTATCAAAGTGCAATGCTTTTGCGATTCAGCTACTTATATATTTTAAATATTAACAATATTGCAACAAACAACAACTAGAATAACAATGAACTATGAGAAATAAACAACAGATAAACAATAAATTTCAGTATAACGCACTATAAAATCATAAGTTTTAAGTAGGTAAAGTGTGGATCTGTTTTGCTTTGCCCCTGAAGAAAATAACCCAACCTGAGTACAAAGACTATTCATTCATATATTAAGAATATTTCACGTGCATATGAAGGTATGAACGATTTTCATGGCTTTTAAGAACTTCATAGTTTCAAAGAAAAACATTTAATGGAAAGATATGCATGCGAAATAAATGTGAAAATCTATCTATAAGTCAAGAATGAAACTTTAAGAAATACAGTACAATAAATAAAAACATCGATTCACCTCATTTTCTACCTAAATTTAAACTACCTGATATAATTATTTATTTTACATTTAGTTGGGCTTTTCCTATCGCTCTTGTGCTTTAAACTACACAACGTTTTGGAGGTGGAGAAACTCCTCCCGTTTTCAAGGGATTACCTAATAATTGACATTAAAAATGTAAATGTAATGTGAATGTTTAAAGGTATAGATATTAATTATGTAAAATGAATATCATGTTGTCAATAATACAATATACTTACCACAGTCAATGTTCATGTCCAAAACAAAAACTATATTTTTATAAAGCAACAAATAACCACCACAATCCGCCTCCGAGCTAGCGGGACGACACAAGATAGCTTGAGCTCGGAACGAAAGTTAGAGCACGACTGAGAAATGTTGTGCAGTTTAAAACACAAGAGCGGTAGGAAAAGTCCAATTAAATGTTAAAAAATAATTGAAATCCATCGCCGTCATGAAACCGCTTGATGTAAATTACTTCATTTTCATTCTCAGTCATTTAAATAATACAGAATCTCTTTTGACTTACCAAGTACGAACACGACGGGGACCCTTGGCGCTTCAAATTTGATATGTGAACCATTCTGTAGGGGAAACTGTCCCTCCGGGGGTGTGTTCGTGAACCGAAACCTCCCCTCCGCATCACTGAGCCACCCCTCCCGACCCTGCATCTCGAACTCTTGTGATTCATTTTGTTCTCTTTCTGAAACAAAATTACATTTATGATTATACTTTAAATTTATCTTCACTTTGGTTCAAAGGTCAATTATTTTAAAAGAAGGGGTTTCTCTTCTCGAAGGACCCTACAAAGGTTAGAGATTTCAAACGAATTAAAAATGGACATCCAAAAGCATCCAAACAAATGAAATTGTTTTCATCAATATTTTGAGACATTCGGTTATCTGAATATAAATGTTTGGAGGTAGTTTTTAAAATAATTTATGATTGTTCAATTTAGCTGTATTGCACAAGTTATATTTTTACATCTTAAAATTGTTTAATAATTTATATTTAAATTAGTCATACCATACAGACCATTCATATACGGATTAACTTAACTTAGGTTTTTCAAATAACATTGGTCTAAAAACATTTTTAATTGCGTATATTACAGGTTTAAACTCTATATTCAATACTTATAATTTTCTGAATATTATAATATCAATAACTATAATTTTTAAATAAAGAATTATTACGGAACTCAATTCAACTCAAGCCACAAATAAATACTCAGATGACGATTTTAAATCTACTTAGGTTTTGTTGTGTTTCTAAAATATTGACAAATCGTAAAGCTACAAGTTAAAATAAATAAAAAATATGTGTAAACAAAAATTATTATTAAAATAAATACTAAATTCGAGTAATTTAAGAGGCTTTTACATCAATTCGAGCTGGAATGTGAGCGGCACTTGATTGCGAGCTCGAACTGATGTTATCAGGTCTTTACGCGCAGTGGCCAAAAGATGGAATGCGAACTCGAATTATGTAAACGTTCCTTTAATTAGTTATTATTGGATTTAAGCTATACAAATTCCAATATGTACAGCCCAATTTACAACACCACAGACAATGGGCTAAGGTTTTTTTATTAATTCTTTCACACTTATTCATAAATTCCAATTCATATGAGCAAGATATGAGTGAATCCTAGATATATGAGTGGCTGGTTCTCTTGGGTTGAATTAACAAAAATATGTATGAAACTGGTTAATATTTACAAATATATTAAAATTATTTACCTGTATAGTTTATTATGTCTTAACAAGCAATTTTAACCTAAGTACAAAGCTAAATGTTTGATTTTAAAAACATAAGACACTTAATAGGATAAGATATGAATATCTTCCCATTTCTTGTTTTGATTGAAATTCTAAGTCATAATGATCTCGGTTTACTCAACACAGTGGCATTAATAAATTATAGAAATAGAATGTTTAATAATAATAAATGATTTTATGCTATTGTAATATTATAAAAGGTTTAAATCTCAGTATTCAATATTGACATGTTCATGTCAATAATAATATCTTGGGGGTAGCAGTTTGCGGAGCACAAAAATGTTACGTAAATGACGTCATGCTTATAAGAATGTTCTTAATATCGGAGCCTTGTGTAGGTTATGAAATAAATTAACATTAAGCTAGGACTTAATGTTCTACTAAAATTCATATGTATGCCAAATCATTGAAAAGTAATAAAATAAATTTAAAATGGTAAAAAATATAATGTAAATGAATGACAGTAAATGATGAAATGATTTTACGTCAATTCACATAAAAATATAACTGAACAAGTAGACGGCTGGCCTGACTATATTTTACAATTAAATACAGACTTTAAATAAATGCACAATAAATAAGAAGTGTCAACAATTTTTGAAATGAAAATGTTTTATTGAAAACCATTATGTTTACAAAGGTGGAATGGGTTTCATTTTGAATAAAATAAAGTATGAATACAGCCGATCTAGAAATTATATATTGTATTTTATGTTTATTGAAACCCGTGGTATTTCATAAGATTTTGGTAGATAATTTTCCAAACTCTCTTTTTACTACCTAATGTAAACCTGTTATCAATAGGTAATTAGTTAATAACCTAATTACAAATGGCGACTAGGTCCGGAACTAAACTGGAGACCTTCAGATTACTAGGTTAGCACGTTGCCTTTGAGCTGTAGCTAAACTATTACGGTTCTGTTCAAAATATGTCGCAATAACCTCAGTATGGTATAAATTCAATACCACATTAGATGTCCTAGATACACTCTAATACAGATACATTTCTGATAAACGAGAAAGGGTTCATAGTGTCTGTCGTCTGTGTTTCTAGAAGGGCTAGATGGAAAATGTGTTGCCTGCCCTGTAAGCAACGATCAGATAACGAATAACGACCATGAGTCGTTCCTTGTGTTCATTACACCAATACCATTGGAAAGGTAAGGAAAATGAGAGGACCGCCACGACCACCTCCTGGCGTTGGGTTGTTTACGATGTCAATCTGAACTTTCATGCTTAGGTTGGTAAATCTGTTGAAAGAACCATGTGTTGCATGTGTTGTATGTGGTTTGTACATGTGCATAATCCTACACCATTCGCAACGTTACTGGATGAATATTACTGATTTGTTTTATTCACAATTTATGTAACCTGTAAACTGTATCCCCGGTAAAGAGTTAAGTCCAAGATCAGACGGAAGTGAAGATAAACAGTAATTACAGGAGGATGTGGGTGCCCACACGCCGCGCCGCTCAGAGCGTGTTGGATATGGGTCTGACCACACCTCCTGCACTACAATACAAACACTCGTCGTAGCATCAACAATATAGTTGCTGTAAGCAATAGTTATTGTATGTGCAGTACAAAACAAATGCTTACGTTCATTTTTACTCTCAATATCATAATCGGCATTTCATATTTGAAATCCTTTATAAAGAAATTATAAACAGATTTAAAACGCTTCAAAGTGTTGAATATTTACGTTTAATCAATGTTCTTGAGGTTACGTATTTTGAATCGTTTTCATGCTCAAATCACTTCGATGCTATTTATAATGGAAATAAGTGTTTTTGAAGTGAAATTACCAGATTAGTCAGCCGCGTGACCTTCTGAGCCCCTGCTCTTGTCACATTACCCGATTGAGAAGTGCAAAAAATATAGAATGCTTACTCTAATAAATCACAATTTTCGTTCATATTTATCGCCAACCATAATCCCATAGTGTGCATTAAGATTACCCTCATAACTGGCTTGGCTATGTAAATATTGTAACCTAAATTACGCGGTAGGAGGGTAAGTTTAAAATCAAAATAATAAATTTCTCTGGTTCATAATAATTTATAAAAAAATAGTGTACATATATTTTTTTAATGTAAATACATTTTTTTAGTATTGCCAACTCTGAGTTCAGGTTCAAAACGCGTATTCGTTAAACTCATTACCTGAAGGCTGTATTGTCAGAAATAGTCAATTATCGTTAATCCATTATGAAAGTCTGTCGATAATTAAATTCAATAAAATGGAATTTAAAAATCCTCAATTCACTAACAGCTAAATTAGTTTTCCATGCAAAGAGGGCTGTTAGTGCCAACAACAACGCTAGAAATGAAACAAGACCGTTCTTTTTCAAACATTGAGCTTAAACTGCCCAAGTGTACTTGAATGAAATCAAAAATATTTTGCAATATTTAGTAGATTAATTCAAAAATTGTCTTATATGATTGTTTAGTTTGTCATAAACCACTAGATTAGCATTTTCAATTCACAAAAATGCATTAGGCATGGATCATGCTAAAGTTACAAATTACAAAAATAATATATGAATATTTATACAGAAAAAATCTGTAGCTTTACGTTCAATAACCAACTGCTCAAAATTATAAAAGTAACAAAAACATAAGTAATGTTTTTAAACTATAAGAACTAGAGTTCCACATCAGGATTTCCACTCGATTAAATAGTAGTCTTTGAAAATTTGAATTTTTGTTGTAGATTGTTATAGTAACACGCTCAATTTATAGTTGCACGCTTATACAGGGTTTTTCTCGGCAACCCTGACAAACTTCAGGAATTTATTCCTTGGGTTAAAACAAAGAAAAAATGTTATATAAACATAGGTCCTAAACCCATTTGTTTCATAGTTATGGTTAATAATGTGATTTTTTTGTGTATCTAATGTACATTTTTACCTGGTAAAAATGTACATTTCCAATTTTTGTTGTTTACATTCACACTCCGATTATCTAACTAGGGATTCAAGCTGAGAAAAGTTTACAATTTTCAATTTACAATATTCTTTAGATTCCAATCTTTTCCTTATAAGTAAACATACATGTAATATTTGGCCATACATTTATTACACTCAAAATTGGAAAACATAGCCTAAACAAATATTTTAGAAAAAATACTTAATTTTAGTCCAAATTTTAGATTGTTTTATCAAATCATTGTTAATATTTATTGTGTGTTGATAAGTTATAATATTTAGGTAAATCATTGTTGTTTTAAATTTAAATTTAATTTATATGAACAGACGACACTTATTCATCATGTATTTATGATTTATGATCCATAATTATCCTTTACTTATCCCATACAGTTTCAAGAACAATAGTTCAGTTTAGGATTTTTCAACTCTTTAATTCAATAAACCAGATTATTCAACGCGGATCTCAATAAACATCAACACATACAAGTATCATATGTGGTAAAGCATTAATCATTTATCAGCCTTGAGACCGCTCATTATCTGATAAGGGATTATCTACGTCACTACCATCTCTGATCTCTGGTCAACCACATCGTCTGATCTTCAGTATACGAACCTTGCTTAGCTAATTCATAATACGGTTTGTGTTGCTGTAAATAAACTCGTTTTTAAACAGTATTTCATAACCACATATGTCTACGGATGAAGTAGGACAATTTCACTTTCATTTTTGATCGTTTTATATTATTTGCTTAACATTACCGTTCGGGTAAACACCGCTTTACAATAAACGGTACCAGTGGACTGACACATACTTTCTCCCTTAAGTAAATTTAAAAAAGACAATCTGTAATAAAACTATCATGTTCTACAAAGTAATTCTAAATATCATTTAATAATTGATTGTTCAAATTGTATGGGGGGAACCCCCCCCCCGGTAATACCAAGCTTTTTTGAGCTGGTTTTGTTCGGTGATTTGACCTTACACTTCATACCAAGTTTCATGGAAAACGGGTGGAAAGTAAGGAAGAAATTGATTTTTTTATATTTTCCATAAGAATAACATTGGGCGCTTTCAGACAACGTACTGCGTTTATCGTGGACAGTAAATTTAACTTTTCTCTGGAACCGTTAGTCGTAGACAAATAATTCAAAATACTAATTTGTTTAGTTTTTTAAGCTGGTTTCAATGGTACCAGTCAAGTTATACTTTACTTTTATTGTTTTCGCTGAAAATTTAAAAATTTGATTTATTTGACATTTAAAAGCCCATATTTTTGAACCGTCATTTTTACAGACATGCGGGTGGTGTCAAATTATTTAGTGCTCTGTGCACTATAAACTATCAAATTTTAATCAAAATCGTTAGAGCCGTTTTTGAGAAAATTGGATTTTTCGCGTTTTTTAAGGGTTTTTAGGGGTGAACTACCCTTAAAAATCAAAAATTCAAAAAAATGAAAAAATGCCTGGAGATACGGTGACTATATATATACATGCCAAATTTCATCTAAATCGGACCAACGGGGTAGGCTGTGGCACTGTACACATCCAGACACACACACACACAGACAGACACACGGACGGACAGACATCACGCCAAAACCCACTTTTTTGGATTCAGGGGAACCCAAAACGGATATATCCACCCTCAACTCAAATTCGAAAATTTTGACGAAAACAATACTTTCTCCATATACTATGTATAAGGGGAGAAAGTAAAAGTACAATCTTTTGTTTACTATAGAGTTATACTGATAAACTAGGGAACATCACACCAGCTTTAACTAAGAGATATAAACTAGACGCATACTACAACGGCATTCAGGTAAAGGTAAGGAGCCGGCATGCTGGGAATTTTCGATTATTGGTCATATTACCAACATTTAAATATTAGGAAATAAATACCATCGGGTGATCTACCATAAATTAAAATATTCAAGAAACATCTTCCACCTTTTTTACTATGATTTATAATTTGTAACAATAAGTATACGCTTTGGACTTTTGTACGATTTCCTTGTGTTGTTATAGGTTAAATTTTATACGACGGCAAATGAGGTGTGACATCATTTATCCCTCATTATTGAGCTTTTTGAAGTAGTCTTCTAAAATCCGGTTTAGAGCTGCACATATTTATTATAAGTGTAACTCATGAACATAGTGTAAATCTAGAGATCTACTGTGCCACGAAAAATCATTACAAAAAATGTTTGTATTTACTTCATAGTCCTTTCTATGTTGTGTAGCCGACCCACACAGCCAACTCACAGACCTCGTACCTGGCCAAGCCACTGAATGAGTAGTAACTTAGATCATGGATATGTCAAAAGGGAATGTTATCAGTTCATCTAAACAGCTGTTCTTATAACCAATGAACATGACGTCACGTTAAAACCAAATGACGTCAACGTTTCAAATTTTGGTTTCGAAAATTTCAAACACCTCCCAGAGCTAAACATATTCATGTCAATGAATTTCGTCAATCAACTCTTTGTTTATGCGAGAATAGTTTGAAAACTTAAGTTACTTCTTGTGTGTGTGTGTGTGTGTGTGTGTGTGTGTGTGTGTGTGTGTGTGTGTGTGTGTGTGTGTGTGTGTGTGTGTGTGTGTGTGTGTGTGTGTTTATGGGTTTTAGTTTTTCGTTATTAAACTGAATTGACTCTGTCTCTTTGTATGGTTTTTAACTTTTAACATCCATTTCAATCCTTTAATTTTCCATATTTTTTTCTGTGTGCACAAAATAGATCTTTAAACGAATATCTATAAAGGCTCAAAATCAAATTGAAAGCGTGACCAATATCAGTTGAGAGTTGAGGATTAGCTTCTGGTCTGGATGCCGCAGGGCCGTGTTGGTGGTCATGTCGTGTAGCCCACCCACAGCCAACCCACAGACGTCCTGCCGGGCCAAGCCACTGAGTAGGCGAAGGATATACACAGAGGTAATCTTACTGTAACTAACCTCAACCCTAAACTCGTATCATTTCACTAGTCATATTGTTTCAATAAAAAATTCAATCCAGGAATAAAAAACAGATAAGGTAAACTAGCGTTGATTGGTACTTAATATAAAGATTTTTTAAATATTTAATAGAATATTGTGATTCTTTGACAGGCCAGAAATATATATTTTACCTTACTCAAGGGAGAATAAGCTGTTTGAGAAAATTAGAGAACTAATTATAAAATTTTGAAATAATTATCTATAAACTTGTTTCGTATGAATTACTTACCTTAAGAAATTATTAGTTTTTCATGGAAGTGTAGTTTATTTAATATAATTGAATATTCTGTATGGGCATTTTAAATACTTTACATAGTTTATTAAAAAAAATAAACTAAATACCTTCAAAATTAGTTAATGATTGAAGGCTGACAAGAAAATAATAAATTAAAAATAATCCTAAAATAATGACTGAATCGCAATTTTTCTGGTATTCTATTTAGCAAAAGGCTCGAAGTTTATTTTGTTTGTAATCTAATTACGAGTAGTTTACCACAAAACTTATATCTTTTAATAATTTTAAGTTGTTGAACTAAAGCTATAAATTTTAAAGTGTAATAATTTTTATTTTAGTTTTTTTGCTTACTAGTGTGTGAAGTACCTACACTAACACTACAAGAAGATCCTCCACACTTCTTTTTAATTTAGTGATTGATGATATTTTTTAAAAGATCACACAACAAGCTTCTTCAATACCTATAGGCACAAAAACAAACGTAGTGACATTTTCTAACGATGTGACACTTTTAGCTGAGAACAGCAATGACCTAGTCCATCTAACAAGAGCCTTAATTCAAGAAGCAAACAAGGTAGGACTTAAAGTAAACGAATAAATTACTAAATACATGTGAGTTTCATGAAGTGCAGGAGCGGAAAGAGAAGTAAATCTTAGAGTAGATAACTTCGAATTAAAAAAATTAAAATAATAAGGAAAATAAAGCTCAAAATAAAATAATATTAGCTTCAGAAACATACTTATCCTTAGTTAATATGTCAAAGTCAAAGCTTTTGTCAAAAACACCACAGTTAAGTTATATCACATAATAATCCCTCCTGTATTATACAGATTAGAGAATAGGGCACAATAAAACCGTGTAAAATAAAGCACATTTTTTTGAAAATGAGATACCGAGCGCAATATATGAACCTCTATAAGATGAATTAGGTTGAAGAATCCGGAAGAAAAGAGTACTGAGAGATCTGTATCACTACCAAAATTGAAACTAGGTGAAAAAAAGATTGAGATGGGCAGAATGTGTATGGAGGTGAGAAGATACATCCAGTATCAAAATTGTAGACCAGTATAACCTAAAACGCAGGAGACCACTTGGCAGGTTGAAACTAACCCCGAGGAAGCCGGGGAGAGAGAAGAGTGAGAGAGAAGAGGCGTTGTTGGTGAGACCTACCAAAAGAAACCCCGACCTACTTGGGTTTCAATGGACATGAAGGTAAGGTAAGTATAGTTGTGTGATAACTGAAATAGTACGTTTGTAATGTTTTCTTGTCTAGTATGTATTTAACTTTCTATTTACTTTGACAAGAAATATTTGTTTTAATGCAAGACATCTGAACTTGAATTAAAACTTTGGGAGGTGTTGCTTCCCAGACTATAGTAGTTTTCATTACGGTAGCTCAAGACAAATCAGTTATAACACTACTAACGTTTTACCTTTCATTTTTCCATTAAGTTATAATCGTAATTGTGTTTTTAAACCTCATTAATTAACGGATACATTAATGACACCTGGCTGAACTTCAAAAAGCTAATTTAGCATATTTATCTTCCATGTAATAATGACTAAATGAAATGTACCTATCGATATTCATAATCAACTATAATGCCTAAAACTCATATCCCTGTAATTATAGTTTCATTACTTCACCTCTATGACAGTATTTATTTAAATGATTCACAAAAATGTAAAATTGAGAGTACTGTCCTTCCCTATATTTGGAAGAAAACTCTAACATTGAAATGATACTCTCCCTTAGCCATCAGAGTCATGACAATGGAGTTTGAAACACTATTCTTTTTTATGTTACTACTTAACTTCAACGAGAAGTCAAGTTTAGGTTAAGAAAGCTCAAATTAAATCATTGACTTTAACTTAGGAATTAACATATTGTTATTTCTTAAAAGTAATTAAGATTTCCAAAATATTTTTAAACATCATATTTATCAATTCTTGCTTCCACCCTTTTTTATATTAAGAGTTTTTTTCATAGAACCTATCGCCACTTTGTAAACTGTTTTGGTTTAAATATTACGTATGGTTAAAACCTCTAATTTATTTACTCTATTTACCTACCAGGCTACGTAGCCTCACCTACAGACCACATAAGACCATTAACCTTGCAAGCCCTCTGAGTTCGTACTTGGATAATACCACTAGGTACTTCATCGTAATCTCATGCTCAAAAGCCCGATTAGAATATCATATCATCATAAGTGTATGACAAATCATTTCATATTTTTCAAATAAAATAAAAAATATATTTGAGTTTTTTTACCAACTAGAATGTTACATAATTTATTGATAAAATTAGGTTTTTGTACTTTGTAAAAAGGTAATTTAGGTACGTCATTATAAGAAGAATAAAGTGAACAAATTTAATGGAGAAATCTAACTCAATCTTCGACTCAGCATAAAATTAAATCAGCGGTGAAAAGTATTGGAAAACCATCAACAACAGAACTTGTCAATAGCTTCTTTAAACCAGGGAGATCATTGATTTCGTCAACCCAAATCTTCCTTTAAAATAAGTGTTTGCGATGTGACGTATGCCAGTTTTATTAAAAAATATATTACAGCGTCGGTTTTCACACAACTTTAAATGGTTGAATATTACTTCTAACCACAATACGGCAATTCAAATTCTGGTGTCAAAAGCTTATATGATATTCTCTATGAGTTTCAGTCAACTTTCTTTGGAGCAATGTGTGTAATTAATGTAAAGGGTGGTTTCTGCTTTGCTTGTTCTTGTTTTGGCTACAACTTTAGCCAGATAATTTTAGAAGATATTTTATTTATTTTGATCTCATTAGATAAAACGAAGAAAGTTCTTCGTATAGGTTTTGATACATTACCAACTACACTATTACTTAAGGATAGTAAACAATTTTATCAATAGTAACATTTATTAGTAGTTGCATTGAGTACTTGAGTCTCTCAATATCTCCACAACATCATGCACAGTTACATAATTCCGCTTTAGTGTTGATGTTTATATTACATCCTATCGATATTACAACAGTGGTGCCACAATACGCTTCCCAAGTCTGACCTAACCATACGACAAACATTTTTACAAAATAACTTAGGTAATTTAGGTTATTATCTTCCAGTGTGATTTTTTATTAAAAATATATCTATTACAATGCCATTTTACAGTATGTTACAAATGTGATTTATTGATAAAATAATATTATATATTCTAAATTTAAATATTTTTGCAATTTAAATTGAGCTTGCACAATAAGACGTAACCATAATTATTTTAAAATAAAATGAAACTGAATTAAAACCTCTTAACGATAGTTTCATGAAGAATTTGCCTTTTCTAATATTGTTAGCTACATTTTACAAGTACCGATATGTTTTTAATCAGCTGATTGATTTTAATAGACTTTTGACTGTATAGCCTATTTTACATTTACTTTTGGATTAAGACTATTGAGGAATATCTATTCTCAATTAAAATCTTTCAAACAGTGATTTATTCACACATATTACGATATTCAACAGGAATAATCGTTGAATCAAAGACACATATTGTACATATCATAAGTCACAAAAAAGCATATTAATTAAAATAATTGTTCATTAAATTAAAAACTATTTTCGTAGTAAATTCTAGGTTGTGCTTAAAATAGTATATTCTGTTTTAATGTTTGCTACAGTAGATACACACGCGTGTGGAAATGGTAGGGCGTAACTATTGACATTGTTTGTACAAACATGGCGCTAACTACCCACACTACTAACTCCTGTTGATATTATCCAATGAGTTTTGATCTGCCAACATGAAATTTCCATATGCGAACTTATCATTGTGATAATAATCGTGGGAATTTTAGTTTAATCAAAAATAGTCTTAAAAAACTGGTGATTCGTTTTTCCTCACAGGAAATATCCGCATTTAATCGTATTTTTAACAAATATAGACATTGTTTTCGGTCATTTATTTGTCAAAAAGCATTTATAATAAAATGTTTGAAATTAATCCTACTATATCTTAATAATATTTCCATGTAGTTCATGTATTCTTCATTTCCAACTTAACCACTACTCTAATGTTCAGGAGAATGAGATAAGAAATTCCTAGTCTTGAACGGATTTGTAAAAAAACTTTAAAAACCTCAACTGTTATATTCTATCCTAACGCTACCCTTCACATAAGAGATGCCAAAATGTTCTCGAGCCAAATTCCACCATTTTGAGAGTTTTGAAAGAATGGAACGAAATTGTAAGCCTTTGATACGTATTCTTCTGCAAGAAATTTACTTAAACTTCTTTTAAATCATCTCAAATCGTTCAATTTAAAATTTTCTTCAAGAAAATATAGTATTTTATAAAATTACATACAGTTACTTCGTTTCTGTACGCGTTGCATGGCTCAGTTTTAAGGAGAAATATCCGATATGCATTACTATCATGAACAAATATTCATATGAAATATAAATAATTAAAACCATAAAATTAAAATAAATAAGTAAATTAAATAGAAAAGTAAATTCTCAACTCAATAGTTTTGTATTAATTTTAATTTTGATCAAATAGATTATTATTTAAAATATGCTTAGTTAGTAAAATATGGTTTGCATTAAGGTATCATTTAATATAGTATAATTTAAAAGATTTTTAAATTCAATGATCAAAAAACACAAAAAACTAAAGTCGACTTTTACCATAGTTGTCCATTTCTTTATGTAGATTCACTTTAAAATATCATATGTTATGTCACATCCTTGTTATATATTTTTTCCTGATATTATATTTTATGGTGAGACATTGTTCTTTTGTTTTTGTTATACATTAACGTCACCAAACTTTATAATGTGCTTTGTTGCAGCAAAGAAAACAAAGATCTTCCCTTGAGGGTATATCCTGAAATACATAATTACCTAGACATCCATCATTTTTTATTTTTTAGCAAAGTTATAAAAGTTTAACAAAGTACATCTTAGTACTTTTTCAACCAATTTCTGCTTAAGTTTAGCATTATTCTTTATAGTAAATATCAAATGTATACGAAAAAATCAACAATAAGTTTAATGTTAAAATGGCGGCCATTTAAATTTTCAAATGAAAATAACTGAAAAGTATATGTTTATATTGAAAACTGTTATAAAAATGCTATGTCTTATGTAACGAACTATCCAATTACACTAAAACTATGAAAATCAGTTAATAACAACGGAGATTCAGTATTTTTCCTGTATTAGGTATGTACGTACGTGTACTACTGTCATTGGGGCAGCCGAGGGCTCACCATTGTTGCAGATGATTGAATAGTACTCACCTAATTGGTAAAAGTACTGAATATCCAATCCTGTAATCCAGCCACTTGGAGGTCACGAATTGTGGATAGTTGTGAGCGATGGTCGGTGGGTGTAGTGTTCTCTTGTGTGGATTAACGTCCGCACTATTGAAAGCTACGTTAATCCGCAAAGACCATCCACATAATTAGACCAATTCGTAATTCAGAGGTCGTGGTTCGGATTCCACGTTAAACTGTAGGTCCCTTAGTTGCCATCCGCTGTTGGGCTATTAATTAACAGTCCTGTCTAAGGAACATGTCAGCCTTAGTCAGTAACAAGACTACAAGATCGCGCCACAATCATCCTACAATCAACTCTTATTCATGCTTGGCTTAAAATACCTACCTTGTGGTATGGTCGCCATTTCAATAATCTAATCTAATCTAATTTGCATAATTTTGGTTCCATTGGAAAAGAAGTAAATGTTACATCACATTTATTTATAACGTTTTTAAAATAATTAGCCATGTTCAAGTAATTTTAGATCAAACTAAATTCACGATACGTAAAAATAATGCGCAACCTCATCTTATTCCAAGAACAAAGCAAAACACGCTTTGACTGCAACAAACTGTTGACAATTTCCAGCTGACAACTCAGACACCGCATGTCGTAAGTGTTGCTACGTTTGTCGAAGGCGCAGTACTTGGAACTGCATGTGTTACTGGTGCGTAGATTTTATAACCAAAATTATTTCGATTTTTTAACTATCAATGAATTTTCAGTACAGACTATCAAGGCATTAAAAGTACTATGAATAACTTCAATAATTAATAAAAATTAAAATCGACCTTGAGACTATATGCCATTAATACCAATGTCTGTTTCGTTAGTTGAATCTTCTTATATAAAACACTATTGTAAATCACAATTTTAAGTTAAATCTTTCTATATTTACTAATTTTTCGATTATCTTACTCAATCTTGTTCATTGAATGGGGCGAGTTTAACTACGATCAACTTATCACATTTAGACGTATATTCCGTATTATAGTATTTCCGAACAAAATTTTATCTAGAAATAATTTAAATTAATTTATCATAACTTGTTTGTAAACGAGTAACCATTACATAAAGCTGTACATTACTCAAACGTACAATACAAAAGTACGAAACAGTATAATAAAGTAGGGACTTTATTTTACTACCCTCACCATCAACTGCAAGCTACCTTAATCAAACAAGTTATACTGGTTTAAAGATGAATTGTCTTTTAAACTGAATGAATGTAGACTAGTGTCGTAATTTCTGAGCCCAGTTTTTCCTTCTAACCTTGGTAATTATTGTGGAGCATATTAACTTCTTCATGAAAAATTGCGTATAAGAAAACCTAAATTATTTTAAAATCATAAATTCATTTTAAAAAAGCTGTTTCAAAAACACAGTACTACATGCAATTTGTGGGAAAGGTTTTACACATCGTGACATTACGGGCAAACTTTAATATTAATACCTCAAAACGTCATAGCTGAGGTAAAGTTTTATTTTGGACTAGAAATTAAAAAAGCTTAAATATTGAATACTATCAGTATTCTGAAAGTAATTAACTGACATGTAATTACGTATAATAATTTCAGAGGCTGATAAGGAGAGGAAAATTAAATGTATGTTAAAACAATAAAAAAGGAATATGTCATAATTCCCGAATTCGGTTGTAGTGAGCTCGTCCAATTTACGCTACAGCTGTCTTTGAAGGGATGGAAGAAGGGAAATAACTGGGAAATGCCGCGATAATACCACAAAGAAAATCACTGTAGAATGTAAAATTGTTTTCCATTTCTTTTCAATCATATCCATAATAGAGTTACTATTTTTGTTTCTTCTTTTCCTACCAATACTAAGTAATTATTTTCAAGTACTTTTGTGGATTCAGTATTGAAATATAATATTTTATATTGTATTTCTTAACAAATTGTTTCCACATTTCTACGTATACTCAGATTTCAATCTATGATGTTGAAATTAGATTAAAAATACACTTTTTATACATATTTATCAACCTGTTTTATTTACTTGAAAAACTAAACATAATTTAAGTTATGCATGTCAAGTATTAGGCCATTAGTTAAAACATCAGCAACTAGTAGTATTGCATTCAGACTTCTAACCTAAAGCTAAACAGTTTTATGTCCAAAAGCGTTAAATAAGACTATTTTCACATTTATAACTATTCAAAGAAAATCAAACCAATTTCGTTTTAGTTATTTGAAGTGCTGTATCGTATTTGTTCCTATATTGTTTTCATGGTAATTTAAAATGCCAAATCAAAGATTTATTACCTTCAATTCCAAGTTTTCGGTCAATACAACCTATAGTACAGGTTTCTTTAGCTACTACTTTTTCTCCTACTTGTTTAGAGTAAATTTCTTTTATGATTGAGCTTTTTCAACTTGCAACTTTGCAGCTTCAGCTATTGTACTTTTACAATATGACTCATTACATCAAAATAGAGATTGTTTTGAGTTTTAATTGAAAATAACATCAGTAATACTATCAAAACAGTAATATATCTGTTGAGTAAAAATGCATTTACTTCCCTGTGAGAAATGGCTTAGATAATGTCTATAGTGAATGTTTTCAGTTACTCTAAACAACTTTACTTATACCCATATGACGTCACTCCCATCACAAATGTTGGCCTGCCAATACCCCCATACAGCTAAGACATATCTATGTCAAAACTATTTAAATCAGTGAAATGATAAGTGAAATCATCTCAAATATTAGAAGATTTAAAGTAAAGTAATTATAATGGATATAAAGAATATTATTTTATTTTAAACATCTAAAAAATCATCAAGATATTTGTGTGGTTTAAAAGTTCATTGTTACATGTTTGTTTCAACTTTGTGTTCCAATTTGTAAAATGTTTTTTAAAAATTATGTGTCACGTAAAACAGAAAGGTTTTTATTTTAAATTCAATAAATGTAAAAAATCCAATGCATATGTAACAAAATCAATAATCCTCTGTAAGTATTCGTCTTCGGATTATCTAAAAGTAAAAATCAGCTAAGCAGAAGCAGTCGGAAGAGTGTTAGAAAATTGGATAATCAAGGTATGGTAATCCCCCCGCCATCGCCACGGCGCGGCCTTCTTTGTTCATTACTTAGCTGCGGATTTTCTCTATAACGTGAATTTTCACAATAATCAAAAGTTTGTTTCGTTTCTGTACTTAATTTTCAAAAGATATATACAATCAAAAGGTTGAATTGTCCTAGAATATCGGTATTTTTGACATGGATATGTCTTAGCTCTGGGGAGGGGGGTGTTGGCGATTTTTAAGTTATAAAATATGTAACAGGTTTCCAAAGAAACCACTAGAGCTATTGTATCGAATTTTCAATACAAAATAATAAGAACAGCTGTTTAGATGAAGTGAAAACATTACCTTTAGACATATCCATGATCTAACCTATTTAGCACAGGGAAGTAAATATAAACATTTTTCTTTTCATGCAAGTAAGTTTACTCACTAAAATAGTTGTACTGATGAAGGTAATTTCAAAAGTATCCATTTCGTTTTTGATTTTCTAACGTATACGATATGTTAAACTAAAAGTACTCTTATTCCAGCTTAATTTGCTTAAACACCTTTTCTTTTTACTATTATATTGTTGATTATATGTTGTAAAATATGAAACCACACGATTTAATTAGGATAAAAAGTAGGATAGTAAGATTTTCACCGAACAAGAATTTAAGCTTTTTTCACTTTTTTTGTAAAAAGGTTGACGGCTTGTTAGCTGCGGGTTAACGTTTGGTCCAGTAAGTCAAAAGTTACAGGATCGAAGCCAGAAATAGGTGACCTCTGTGAGATGATAAGTAGAGTAATTACTTCTCACTAGTGTATGTGTCTCACGCCGCTACGGTACCACACTATGGTTGATTCACCGCACAGGCCACTAGGCCTATAATTAAGGTTTTTCTAGTGAAATCTAAAGAATTGTAATTTATTCATTTACCGAGGATGGTATGGGGCCGATGGTTCAGGGGGTGCAGTGGAGGCGCAGGAGGTGGGGTGCATGTTTATTAAACCTGATGTTACGGACGGCGGCAAAACAATTTCTTTAATGGGAAGCACCACGATCCATTTAATGTTTCGCTACAGAGTGAAAACAACACGTCATAAAGATTCTGGCTTTTAGCCTATTACTTTGCTTTCAAATTTAGATTTAATTATTAGCCAACTATGTAAAATGAAAAAAAATAGTTTAAACACAAGTAATATTATATTAAATAATTTTAAAGAGTAAATAATGTTTTTAAACGTATTTTAGAATAGCATAACATTATTCATAATTATAAGTTTTGTTTGTAATTTTCTTTTTTTCTTTCATCATCGTTATCATAAAAAATTACTTTTATATACGTTACAGGATATAACTCTCTGGTACTGAAAAACAATTAGTACAGTTACAGCTGAAAAAATTCAGTATTCTCAACATTAAAAAAATATAACTTAGATTAGTACTTAGATTACCTATGAAAACAACCAAATCTGTTGAGCAGTATCTATAATGAGATTTTTAAATTAATTGGTTTTTAAAAAATCCACACATCAATCTAGATAAAATAGTATATAAAGTTAATCTTATTTATTTCCTAATATCACGAACTAGTCATAATATCTTACAGTTCATATTACACTAGTAACAACTATTCAATAATTGTTATGGGGAATGACGTTAATATAGTTTGTTTTATAAAGTAACAATAGAAATACCTGTTTCTACAAAACAGTTTTAATTTAATAAATTTTGGCTCAGTAATTTAAAGTTTATGTTGATTTCACGTTGGTTTTATTGATTTTGACATGACTTGTGGTGTCATTTTTGTAAACATTCGTGACCAATATTTATTTAACAACAACCAATATCTTTGAGTTATTTCTATTTACACACTCAATCATTTAGTGCGTGTATTTATTCTACATTTTTTCTGATTTTAAAAATATAGTTGGTTAAATAAACAATAAATATATTATTACGTGTTAAAAAATTACATTAGTAATGTTTAATTTCGTAAATAACATTTGATTGATTTATAAGATCAGATATTATGGTTGTTCAAAATCATTCACATTATACAGTGTAATTTCATTAAATTGACGAAGTAACACTCGGACACACTATTATTAAAGCCACAAAGGAAGAAGTTTAAAAAAATTACTGAGCTATTTCCCCAGGAATACAGAACTCTAGAATTGTTATATGTGTTTGGCCTTTTTTGACTAAAATAATAATTCCAATGCAACATTAAATGATTCGCAAAACCCTTTTATTCAAAACTTTCAACAGCTTTTTACTTTCTCACACATATACAAGTATATGGAGAAAGTATTGGTTTCGTCAAAATTTTATAATTTGAATTGAGAGTGAATATATCTGTATATAAGTGGGTTTCGACGTGATGCCTATCTGTCCAAGTGTGTGTGTCTGCGCGCGCGCATGTTTGTGTGTGTGTGTGTGTGTC
This sequence comes from Nephotettix cincticeps, assembly GCA_023375725.1. NCBI lineage: Eukaryota > Metazoa > Arthropoda > Insecta > Hemiptera > Cicadellidae > Nephotettix > Nephotettix cincticeps. The sequence continues at coordinate 23,003,161 of CM041786.1, read as the reverse complement.
TGAATGTGTATAGATCCACAGCCAACCCCGTTGGTCCAATTTAGATGATATTTGGTATGTATTTATATACGTTGCCTGAGATCACCCAAATTTATTCTTATAGAGAGTATTAAAAAATATTCATTCCCTATTTACCAACCATTTACTATGAAACTGGGTACCATACAAAAATACCAGGGGGTTTTCCCATTTAAAATTTTTACAATTAATTTTACTTTGTTTCTCTTGCTGTTATTTCCAGAAATTGGATGATTATTTTTGAAACAATCAATTATTAAGAGATATTAACATAAAATTTGAAGAATATGATAGTTTTATATAGGAATGTTGTTTTTTATATTTAAGTAAGGGAGAAAGTATGTGTCAGTTCACTGATACCGATTATTATCAGTCATCATCCATGCATATACATCCATGAACTGAGGCCATATTCCTTACTCAGTCGTCTGAAAAGTAACACAATAAATAAGAAAATTTAGTTCATCGGACCGTTAGAGTTGCATGATTTAGGATCGGATGTCAAAGTCAGAGACTGTCAAAGCTTTGTCAAAAACCAACTGGAGCGTGAAGCTGGCTCTAAAATCTCTTTGCCCCTTAGGGGATTCAATTGCGCAGCTTGGTCACTTCAAAATTTGAAGGGAAAATACGTATATTTGTGACTAGGTCAAAGCTAACATTATATTTTGTTTAATTTAAATATGGTTATATTTATTCAAATGACATGAAACGTATTTTTCGTTGCTATGTTTATTTTACTTTTATACATAAAATGTGGTATTGCATTGCAATGTCTTAACTAAAACTGAAATGACGTTATGAGTTTTAATTATTTCTGGTTACATATGATAAAGTTAATGTGACTAATAATACTAGGAGAACTGCTTGTACAAACTCTTGATATGTTAAATCCATTTTGCGATAATCTATTTCAACGCTTTTCTATCAGAAGAATCGCTTCATATCTATGAGTAGTGAAATACCCTGTGTGAAATTAATAAATTATGACAATTCTTTAGGTATTGATCTGTGAGTTATTAACAAAATTTTGTATACTTAAAAATGCATTATAGTACGATAACATGATTCTATTCAAATAATTATTTAATATTGTGTACTATTATAACGTAATTTATCAAGAAAATGTTCTTATACCAAGATTTTATTTAGCCGTGATTGTGTTTTTAAAATTTTCAATCACAAACCTATACTTTTGAGTAATCTGAAACTAACAATAATTAAATTTTAAAATATATTGAATGTTCCATATTTTTTTAAACATACATAAAATAGCTTTACTGTTATGGAAATAAAGATTTATCATAGTAATGAAAGCTAAATAAAGACAAAAATTTTAAGCAAAGAAGTAATATCGATCAGTGGATTACCTGCATCCGTTAGCTGTCAGTCGATAAGTGTGAAATTCTTGTTATCGTTTATCTCTAAAATCAAACTTTTCAATATCCATATAATTTTCTACCAAAATCTGGTTTCATTGTTATAAAATCTATTTGATAAAACTATTGCAAGTTGAATTAAGATTACTCATATTAGACGAATAAACATTAACAAGCTCACAAAACGTAATATTTTTGTTTATAATATAATATATTTCTTGTATTGCAAATTCTCTATGTGAGAATTTTACATTTTTTTATTTTTACTAATAAAATATTATATTCAATCCAATGAAAGTGAACATTTATATCAATGCCATTTATTAAAATCAAGAGAGAAAGTAGAAAATATATTATAATTTTTATTCGTTTTGAGTTTAGAAAGTGAGGTATCATTAGAGTTGACCTACAATGATCCAAAACTATAACTCTTTTAACATTTTATAGTCCGGGACTACCGGATCCTCTATGAGTACACTAATCTAGAGGTTAGGGAATATTCAATATTCGTCAATACTCTGCATACTGATAATATCATACAGAACGTGATTGATTTATATTGAACACAAGCAGAGGAAATTTTATCGCATGGGCAAGAACTGTAACTTTTATTACTACTTATGCACTCTTTTATGTCTCTTATTACTTTTATGTTTATGGACTTTTTACCGTGAGTTTTTGTTTTATAATGTAACAATTTAGATTTTCATATACATCCAAAAAAATCCTTCAAAAACTATATTCTAATATGTTTACATGGAATATTTGAATAATAGCTATTATTTACTGTGTTAGTTATTTAACTGATTGGTTTTAGAAGTATTTTTTTAAATCCACGAGATGTTTAATTCATAGTTGATTTTTAAATCCTAAACGATTACTTTTTGTAAAATGGTTATAATTTTTGTAAAAAAGATTTAAGTTGAAAAGTGGTATCTGTTAAGCCTCTTGAATTATTCAGTTAATCCGTCGACCACTTGGCGTCCCCAACACGGACTTGGAACTGGCTAAAAGCTTTAAAACATCCACATGTACGGATATATTTATTTTAGTTAATAATATTAACATACCAAAACTTAATCATTTACAATATTAAATACATCATATTTATGTTTTACAAACTTTACAAAAATTCACAGACACATCATCAAAGTTTGTAAAACGTTAATTTTTACTTACATATATAATTTTAAAAATTAACGTGTTGAACTTATCAAAGATACCGAATCATTATAGTTCAATAGACTCGACTCCCTACACAATTCAGCAACAAATTGAATTTAAACACAAACTGAACAATGTCGATGAAAGGGCTGTAAATTAACGATACAAGTGTCCCTGAAGTCTGCAAAGAGAAAGGAATTGCTTATTGATTAGACGAACCTTGAATTAAGTGCGTCTTGTTGAAAAAGAGGACCGAATACAACAGCCATGTGTCCCTTTCATGTTGAAACCATGTGTTTTCCAGCATGAAAAAACTAAACTAAAGGTAATTTTTCTGAAATTTATTGTTTCAAACTATAGGCCCTACTAAGATCTACTTAAATTTAAGTAAAATAAAGTCTGTTATTTGCTTCGCGCCGAATATTATATTATTAATCAATATACATGGTGTTTCAGAACTCTATCAAAACTTTTAGGGTATTTTACCTGGGTTAGTATAAATCTAAATCGTACGGACATCCTCAGTTAATCACAGGGCTGCTATGTTTTCAGAAAATATTTTTGATATGGATATGTATTAGCTCTGGGGGGTATTAGCAATTTGAACGACCAAAATTTGAAGCATAAGAACAGCTGCTTAAATGAAATGAAAACAATCCCTTTAGACATATCCATGATCTAACCTACTTCCCAAAAGGAAGTAACTACAAACTTTTTCCCCAAGATATCTTTTATGAAATACTTTTAATTTCATAATATTTTCTAATAAAAGTGAGTAAAACTGAGATAAAACTAAAATAATTCCATTACTAAAGTGACCAATTATTAATGTCAACTAAAAAAAACATCAAAACTAAAATGTTTATAAACTTTTACAAGAGTTATAGTTTTGGATTCTAGGACAACTCTAATAATACCTCACTTCCTAAACTCAAAACGAATAAAAATAAACAAGATATGACACTTTTTGTGTCGTGATACTATTGGAATACGTCCAATGTAGATGATTATCTGGCAATATCTTCAACAACGAGGGGAAAATCACATACATTGGACCTTCACTAACACCCTCGTAATCACAAAAATACCATGTCTTGTTTATTTTACATTCGATTTTCAAAAGTGAGAGATCGATAGATTTGTCTTAAAATTAAAAAATCATATCGTAAAAGTTTTAAAAGAATTCCACTTTTGAAGTGAGTCTTATTAAATTTTTTTTAATTCCTGAAATTTAGAATTTTAATAACTGTAAAGTTTAATTTGTATTGGTTATACATACTATTTTCAGATAATTGTATAAAAAATTTAAAAGTTTCGCATTAAATATTTGGAGAGGATTTATTTAAAGATAAAATAGCAGCTTTAATAGTGAAGGATAATTTCTGAATGATTTAAAGGGAAGTTAGATATTTACGTACCCAGGAACAATGCCTCTTGGGTTATCAGAGAGATATTTAAATACTGTATAAATAGATGCTACATAAAATTATGATTTTTTCACACAGGTTATATGAACAGATTATAGGGAAACATGTTCGACGCAGTTTAGTGCAAAACTTGCGGTTAAGTATTGCATAGATTTGTATCGGAAATAAATTTCCAAATGTTGACTATATGAATGCCAGTGTGTAAAATTAAAATGTAAAATTTGTAAGTGACGCATATTTACAGGATAAATAAACATTGAAATATTTGTAAAATGTAAAACTCGCAAAGCAAGGATTCCGCATATCGATTGTCTTGTGTCCACTGCCAATGTGTCCAATCGAGGTCATTGAGCCTTGATAGAAATACCGTCTTGAACACAGCAGTCACTGATTATATTAAGTTCACTCAACGTTTAAAAGAAAAAACACACAATTTAAACCATTTATATTAACGAGTTTCTTTAATTTTAGGTCTATCATTTCTATTTGTACTAACTAAGACTGTTTTTTGGAGAGAAGAAAAGAGTACAAATTTTAATTTAGTGGCTCAACCACATGAGCCATGCTGCATAGGGTAGTCCCAGTTGAATCAGTGGTGTTTGATTAATAATACTTTATACTCTACTTTACACTTAATACTGAAATGGTGACCTACCCAGTGAGGTTTTTCAAGCCAAGGATGAATAAGTAATAAGAGTAAAATAATTGTGACAAGATTTAGACTTAAGGGTCTAAATCTTCCTCATATATCCAGCCTAACATAAAGATAAAAAATGCACTGTATGTTCATATCTTCCCATTTCGTCAGCAAAAACCTTGCTCCCCTCCCTATTCCTACGAACATTTATTAAGTGGTTAAGTAAAAGTTGTGTGACAAAGCAAATATCAAATATACGAAAAAGAAAAAATATTATTATTCTTATTTTTATATATAATAAGTGTAATAACAATATGAAGTCTGTGTGTAGAAGTTACAATTTTGAAAAAATCTTGCTTATCGACTGTTGATCTTACATTAAATTTTATCCAATACAGAGGCGAATCTTGTAACGAAGATAAACACGTATGTTAACTTATTGGATGTTTCTGAAGTCGAATGCAATACGGTCATTGTGAAAGGTTATATATTCTGGGTCGTGCATAGTGAATAACAATACTGAAACGATAAAACATATAATATTCCCATAAAACAAATAAATCTGAGTGGATTAATTCACAATTTCAAATATCCAAACCCAAACGAAACCTAACTGTAATACGGCTTTTATAAAAAGATATACAACAGCTGATTATTATAATAAACGTAATATATAAACTTTTGTAAAATATTTATTTAAACACTTAACGTGGTGAATAAAGCTGTTCATTTTTTACAGTACACATTTACTTCATACTTCAACATTAATGAATGATTCAGATGGCATTGGATAGTAAAGCATACTAGCATAATGGAAAGTAACCAATCAGCTGTAGCTAAGAAATCAAATGTTTTCATTGTAGACATTTTGTAAACAAACTTACTCTCCATGAGGTTAACATTAGAAATTTAAAACGTCATAAAATGGAAACTTATGGGGTTTTCGAAAATATTTTTTACTATTAACATAAAAATAAAATATGAGTCTGTGTGTAGAAGTTACAATTTTGAAAAAAATCTTGCTTATCGACTGTTGATCTTACATTAAATTTTATAATCTATTTTTTGTAACCTTGAAGAAAACTGTAATCTCTAACACTTATTGATATTATTCAGCAGTAAACTAATCACCATATTGGTCTTTGACTCCCCCACAAAACTTTACAATGCGCATCAAATATAGTTTCTCCTTGAGATCAGAAAAAGTAAGTCTCTAAGCGCTTTCTCTAGCACTCGGTGTCTCTCACCTTTCCCAAGTTTTAATTGTGTCACATCGCCTCTACCGGTCTCGGTACAAAAACATTTTCACCTTATACAGTTTTTCTGTAGCAAAAAAGTTAAAGTTTTGACAATTGGTTGTCTCACTTCATCGTTATGTTGACAACCTCGTTCAATTCGAGCTTTGATTTCAAAGTCGTTACAGTTTTCACCATCAGTAGACCGACGTCTTTTTTTTAATTCATATGGAAAACGCTTTGGATGTAGCCAAAGAAGTACCGATCTCCCTCAATTTTAATAGTCGTTTCTCCAGAGAGTCCGGATTTGTCAAAGGATGGTCATGATCATAAATCAAGGCACGTGATGATCAAGCCAAATCGCTTCTGTGAGTGAGTATTCCTGTAGGGAAGTGGTTTGTATTAGGCCTACATGTTTATGAATCACACAAAAACTTAAATTCCTCCTACTTTCTACTGCAATGACTTTCCCAAAACAATAGTCCATTAATTGATAACTTATATAATTTGAAATCCCAATGTGAAAACCCTCTGAGGTAATGAATAGTGAAATAAAAACTTATGCCTGTGCCCTGACTGGACAAGGTAATACAATCGAGAAATTAATTAACTACATCAAATATTTCATCAAAGTCAGGTATTTTATTCTATATTATTTCACAATATTCACTAAACATTCTGCACTTTATAAATCTAACATTAAACACAGGTTGCCTGGTCTATGGTAGCTCTTATATGTAACTAATGGTAGCTCCTAGTTTTTAAAACTTGAGTACCTATACATTAGGCTCCGTAACTATTTTATAGCAAAACACCCCTTTCAATTACAGTATATTGTGCATCTGTTCAGAGTTACTCATTAGGGGGTGCTTCCTCCCTTTGGCATATCCTTTCTCACCCATATCTAACACGACAACTGTAACTAATAGTGTATTGGGCTTTAACCATACTTAGGAGCTCAGCAGAATCAAATCCTTGGCACAACGTTAACTTTCCTCTAATCCCTGTGCTGTGTTAAATCTCACTTATTTCCAGTAATACTCATTCTTTTTATTTTTTTCTCTTACTTGTCATATTTTAATCAAAAATAATTTCTAAAAGTTGACTAGTGGATAAAAAGCATGCTAAATTAAATATTTATTCCAGTATGTTCAAAATCATATAATGACATTTTGAAAATAATGTTCGTGAAAAAATAGTCCATTTTATTTGAATTTCTGTTTTTAGATAGATAATGACTCAATCCAAGTAAGCCTTCAATCGACACATAGTCAGCCTTGTCCTCCCTCTTCAAGAATCACGAAGGTCACTCAGGTCGATAGTGGATTATTTTGCACCTCCTTCGACCCATAACTGGGCCACCTCTCGATTCACAAGTCGTTTCTCTCGCTCTCTCTCTCTCTCTCTCGCCTACCCTCATAGTCACACATACCCTTTCATCAAAATCCCCATTGTTAACCTTCCACTAAACCACGTTCCAAGGTGAACCACCTACTGCTCTCGGATTGATCGGTGAAATCATCTTTTTGCTATCAAACTACAGTAGCTTTTAATATTATATTATGTTATCCAGTTTTTGAGATACAGTAAAAAATTTACCTCCATCTTACCAGTAGATCTCAAATCTTAGTTTAGTATACCGATACAAATTTAGCTATTGGGTGTGGCATCATCAGGGAAATTTACACTAAAAAATAATCAACTTTTTAGAAACTACAATAAGGAAAACTAAAAACAAAACATTCACAATTGGCATCCACAGAAAATCAACAGAAAGTGATCTTCTCATCCCTGCAGACTCAAACCACCCATATAACATGAAAATAGCAGCATTTAAATTGTTAATATACAGACTCACTAAATACAATCAATTGTCTAAATAATACAACAAAGAGAAACAAATAATAAAACAATAACAAAATGGATACAACTAATCAATTACAGACTCAATGATAGAATCAAAACAAGAAAGACCAACCCAACCACCAAAAAGAAAACCTAATCTCCCTCCGATACCAAAACTTAATTTGTATAAACTATACAGACAAAACCAAAAACAGATTAGGAAAATATTTTTTAGTAGGATATACCCTGGCATACAGTGTGAAAACTAACACAACACCCTACTACACAATAGACAAAAACAACGAGTGAGCACATAATCACATAATACAATCTGTTATGTGTTCGCTGGTAAAAACAGCCGAAACTCCGAAAACAAAAAAGAGGTGTATATAAAGTCACATGCAACTTTAAAATCAAAAAACAATATATATGCAACACTAATAAGTCCTTCTACAAAAGAGTTATAGAGCACAACACTGTCAACCACAACAATCTAAACTCAATAATAACGAAACACCTTAAAGTTAAAGAAACCCACCAAATAAAATACGCAGAATCTTAAGCAATTTTGTGCAATACCCAGTCCATAAACCAGTTGCAAAAGTTCAAGAAAGCTATGAAATATAAAAAATGTTTACTACAAAATGTTACTAAACAAAAAAGAAGACTATACTCAATATTATTACCATATTATTATATTACAATATTATTATATTATATACCACTCCCAGTGGTGAAATATGCATCGAGCCACTAAATTAAGATATACTGGTAAGATAAAAGTAGGGTCTAATTTTATGACTGGTTTTAATAATAATATTATTCTGTATACAAAAATGATTTTTTTCAGATTTCATTTCTTTCCGTTATTTCGTTCGATTTTAACTTTCTATTGATATCCTAAGAATAAGTTAACAATAAAATAACGTTTCTTATTCTTAAGAAGACGACTAGTAATATTTAATTGTGACCTGCGTGGCAGTCATATAATAAAAAATCTTAACAGACTATTAGAAGATATTATATCGGTACTGAAGAATTACAAATTTAGTTGGCTTATATTACCATTGACAACGTCCAAAATATTAAAAACAAAATTTCAATGGTTTTCTTTTACAATTAAACCATTTTTAGCTACCGAGAAACGCGTGTTTAAAATAAATAACGGAAACGCACTGAAAAATTAAATATTCATAAAACTGCACGTGCAGAGAAAAAAAATAAATTATTAGAAAGGTTTCTTATATCAAACATATTAAAGTTCACATATAGGTATTATTTTACTTTTTATTTTGACACATACATTTTCGCATAGTGATAAATCTTTTATTACATTTATTAGACACCTGTCTAGCTTAACTTCTATTAATGAGAAAAATCAAAGTCGTCCAGAAGCGGCACACGAGCCACGACCTGTTCCAGTCGAGAGCGCTTCAGACTCCTCGACTCATTCGATCCACTGACCTCGTTGAGCTCTCATTTCATTCCCCTTATTTTTCAGATTGTTAACGCTGACAGCTTCTCTTTTGAAAATTCCAAACTGAATATCATTTACCAAAACGTAGATAACAAAAATTTAATCAACTATAAATTACTAAGGAAAATATAAATGTTGAGTTATTCAATTTAAATTTTCCATTTTTTTGGGAATATCTTTTATTTATACCCCAATTTCACACCTAAACACTTGATTGAATCAAGTTTTAAAATTAAAGTTATGGCATATTTACATTGTGACATTTTTATTCTTATTTGTTTCGTTGTGATGGTTATATTAGCTCTCACTCGTAATCCTTAATATATACAGGGTGTTCATTAAAGTTGGGGACAAACTTCGAGGGGTGATAGTACTCATCAAAATAAACAAAAAATTTCCTATAAACATATGTCAAAAAATCCTTTGTTTAGCCGCTAGCCGCCATTTTGTATTTTATACAAAAAACTTTATATATAAAGAACTATTTAAGATACAGAAACCAAACTTTGCACACATATTTATTGGCCAAAGAGAAAAATATTCTCAAAGTTTCATTAAGTTTGCTTTTATATTTTCAAAATGGTGGCGGTTCTTAAAAGTTGATGGTTTTTTTGTTATTTAAATTAAAATATTTTTAAGCGCCATAATTTTGAAAATATAAAAGCAAACTTAATGATAATTTGAGAATATTTTTTTCTTTAGCCATTAAATATGTGTGCGAAGTTTGGTTTCTGTATCTTAAATAATTATTTATAAATAAAGTTTTTTGTATAAAATACAAAATGGCGGCTAGCGGCTTACATTGTGACATTTTTATTCTTATTTTGTTTCGTTGTGTGGTTATATTGAGTACTATCACCCCTCGAAGTTTGTCCCCAACTTTAATGAACACCCTGTATATATTACGATTTTTAAATTATTTATTTAGTGAAACCAATATTGGACAATATTGTTTATTGTATGGCCCAAATTTGGCTGTTTACTACCAAAATAAACAAGTTTTTTATAAGTACATTCAAACTTTTTCTATATATTATTACCACCATAACACACGTCATGTCGTGTTCAATGGAAGAAAACACTTGTTGATACCAAAGCAATAACAATAACTGATAGTATTGAAGATTAAGATGTTTTTAACTTTTTGTTTTGTGAATGATAATTTTAAGGCCTTGGGTAATAAAATCATGTATGTGCCACACTAACCAGGACACTAGTATGTTTTGTCCAATTCACTGTAAATGATAGCAATTATGAGTCTAAAATTAATCTGGTAATAACCTTGTAACAGCAGACCTGCGTATTCAACTCATATACATTCGTTTACTTGTTCATACCAAACTAATAACGGTTACTGATAATCATTAAGAAGTATTTTTCTTCTGCATTATGATTCAACTTATATACTTTTGTTTATGAATTATTTCATATAATAAAAACCAATCGTTATTACATATTTAGCCAATTGTTATCTAAGAACGTTTATAAATACGGAAGCTATATCCATTTACGTAAACTCTTTATGAATATCTTGGGGTATGACTAAGTAAGTTTGCTGCCACAAGAAACGATAAGGTTATTATTTTTCAATATACCTATTTCATCATTTTACAAAATGTCCACCGTTTTCAAGATATCCATAAGATCAAGATAGTCTAGAATGTACGAGTCACTATAAAGGTTTTCATACGAAGCTTGTCATACAGCATATCATATAACACTGTCCCCTCTGAAAACAGTGGTGCAATCGAAAGAGAAAAAGGTTGTACCATTTCCAACAGATCTAGGATGTAGGAGTCAACTTATATGTTTTTTTCAGAAGCTTGTTAGCTATATCAAATAACGCTGACTTTCTCGCCTTAAGGCAGTGGAGTTATTGACTTTTGGTTTCGTGAATTTTAATTGTACCACTATTCAGGAAGAAGTGCAGTGCTATGTGATATGTCGCATGACAATTTTCTGAAAAAGTTTTACAATGACTACAACATCCAAGACCTATGGATATCTTGAAAACGATGCAATCTTGTTGCACCATCTCATCTTCTAATTAGTTTATTCCAATATTAGTTAGATTTTTTACTTATTCAAATACTTCCTTTGATCTGTAAATATTATTGGGTTTACTGCCATCATTTCTCCTTTGCATTTTATAAAGTTTATCAAGTTTTTTTCATATTTGCTATTTTCTCCATTCATTCATATAACATGAGATTTATTCAACCAATTATTGGTCTTATTCTTTGCCTATTTGGGTTTCGATGATTCTGTATCTCATTTAACATAAAACAATTAGTTTTGAATACAGAAAATAATTTCTTCTTCAATCTATATTACTTTTGCAGTTATTTGTACACAATAATTAGGCGTGCGTGACCCTTTTCTCAAGAAATTATTTGTTCAAATATATATCTTCTTTAGGTGTTGCAATTCTTAAATTTATGCATTTCAGTTGATAAACAGTTTTTGGTAGGTCATTTTAATTTCACTATTTAGTTTGTCATTTAGAGTTACTATTATATTTATTCCATAAAAATGAATTGAGTATACCAAGTACCATTAATTAAACATTTTTATTCGACATGTTTTGGGTTATCGTCCCATTATCAAGAAATATAAAATGTATTGTATATTTTTTTCGAACTAGGATTGAGTGTATGGATCTGTGAAATGTTTATTTTTTCAATTAGAGAATGAACCTAATTTTCCAAAAATTTGTATTCTTTTCTATAAACTACCAAATAAGACACAATGCCTTTGAAATAATACACAATAAATCGCAATATAAGAAGCAAACCAACAAGTATATAAGATCAGGAGTATACAAAATTAACCGTGATTTTGATTGATTTTTCAGACAGAAATTAAAAAAAATCAAAGAACAAATACAATCATTAAAATCAATAACAAAACAACACAAAAATCAGAATTTTTCGAACACATTCTTTCTGCAAACCACAGGAACACTAATGTGACTTATGATTATAATAGACCAAGAACACAAAGAAAGAAAATTTGACACTAAAAAATGTGAAATTTCAATTCGGTATGGTAACCCGAAACATGTCGAATAATAATGTTTAATAAAGGTTAGTTGGTATACTTAAGTTTATCGTATGAGTATAGACATATATTTACATAGAATTATCAAAGAAAATCAAAAATTTGGCCCGTCTGTAGGTGTTGTCATGATGGCCATGGTATTTTACCAAAGTTATTTCGCCTTTGCCAACTATATTTTCTGTCCTTTAGTTTAAGCTATAAACACTATCGTTAATTCAGTAATTTTTTTTGTAATGGCAACAAGATCCAATATCGCCACTGCTCCTCAAACCCTATTGCTGTGCATCTAAACCATTGTCGTATAGAAGTTTATCGAATCTGCAGAAATTTAAATTGGTTCAGTAAATAAATAATTGAATAAAACTGTCTTTATTTAAAGCGTCTCTCAATTACAAAATTGATTTTCAGAGCTACTCAGGTCAATTAAAATTGAACAATTCAACTATAAAAATACATACATATACCAAAACAAAGGTAGCAACTAAAAATATGTATAAAATAATCTATTAACTATTTACATGCTAGTCTCTGTTTTAATTTAACCCCGAAGGCTAGGACCCCAACCTTTTTTAGGCTCAAGAAGAGATCATTGTATATCTACGGACCGAAATATGTGAATCTTCTTCTCCCTACATCCAGTCGCACTTTTGGGAAATAGAGCAGCGTGTTGTGCCTGGTCTCACGCTCGGTAATCTCCCCACAAGGTAAAAGCCACTCTACTAGGTATTGGGGGTCCTCATGAACCAAGGCCTGGTGTATGAGGTGCAGGTTTGCATCCTGCACACGGCATCCACCGGCATCAGTCCCGCGGCGTCCCGGAAAGGGGATATTCGCTGTCGTCTACGGATGCCGTACACGAAGTGCAAGGCTGTGTTCTGCAGTTTTTGCAGCTGGGACATTTCGTCTTTAGCAATGCTGTTTCCGTATGCAGAAAGACAGTAATTAAAGACCGACATCAAGAGTGACTGTGCCAGCTGCAGTGTCACTGCGTCTGGTAGAATGTTCCTGTATCGGTACAGACCTCGAAGCCTTCCCAACGCCACCTGGGAAACATAAGTAATATGGTCAGAAAAGGTGAGGCCACTGTCAAGTACCACGCCCAAGGTGTTGACTGAGCTACCCATCATCAAATGTTTGCCTTCAAGTTTAACGTGCATGTCTCGGTTTACCATTGTTAGCAATGTGGCCACTCACTTACTCTCACCGGATCAGAGTTAACCCCTGCAAAAGCTTGGTTGGCAGATTCAATCGCATAAGAGAAAAGCAACTGACAGTCATCGCCATATGAGTGAACATTACCGTGTCTAACGCAGCTGGAGAGATGGAAGTGTAAAGAGTGAACAAAATTGGCCCCAGACAGCTCTCCTGCGGCACTCCCCTTGTTTTCTCTAGAGGAGGTAGGATATCGGTACCCTCTCTTGTCACCTGCAGTCTTTCCTCCAAGTAAGATCTGAACCAAGCGATCGCAACATCATCGGAACCAAAATGTTCAGTTTCGTAAAGAGCAAAGTATGTCTAATGGAATCGAAGGCCACCGAATAATCAATCATGACAAAAGAACTACACCTGCCTTCGTCCCTAGCCCCAATAAAGTCTTCAAACATATTTAGCAGTGCAGTGCAGGTGCTATGGTTCTTTTTGAACCCTTACTGCAATTCAGGAAGCAGATCTTCTATATTTATAAATTCAAGCATCTTTCGAATTACTAATTTCTCAAGTACTTTGGACGTAGCTGGCAAAACTGATATTGGCCTTAATTCACTGAGATTCAAAGGTTTTTGTTTCTTAGGGAAAGGAATTATGATACTTTTCTGCCGCGATTGTGGGAAGTCGCCTTTCTCAAGAGACACATTCATTAGGTGAGTAATTGCTTCGATGGCAAACGGGCTGACGGATTTAATCATTGCAATGCTTATTTCATCCATACCGACTGCTCTGGAAGTGATTTCATTAATGGCAGCTCTCACCTCGGGGACTGTCATTTTCCAAACTTAAATTTGTTCTCATTATGTAGCTCTTCCTTATACGAGCTTATTATAATGCGTCATGATTTTTCAGCTATATTGACGTCATTAAATACAACTATATGGATAGAATCTTTGTAGATATTATAATTCAGCTATATGGATAGCTATCTTTAAATTGTAATGTGAGGGTATTATTAGTGGTAAACTGTACATTTCATTTATATCTTATGAAATTTTAAGTATTTTATCAAAAAATAAACCTAATATACCCAACTACTTTGAAATGCGGTACAGTTATATTACATAAAATATGACATACTCTTCAAACATGTATGTTTTATACTTAAAAAATTTAAAATATTCTTAAAACAATAACAAAGGATAATTAGTTTATTTTATTTCTTACCTGGAGAACATTTCTTTATTATATTTAATCTATGAATTATTAATCAATAATTAATGTAATTATTAACTAAATAAGTATTAATTTGTATATAATTTTTTACCAACTCTTCTTTGAAAAAAATAAAAAAGTTCTTTCAATTTTTGTAAAAGTATTGGCGTAAACTGTAACAACGCTTAAACGACAAGTGGTTCGACCTAAAAACACCACAAGCTGTAACACGAGCCGACAACATGTGCAACGCCACATCGCTTAGCATCCACAATATTGACATTTTTTCAAAAACTTGAAGACAGCTTACAGAAAATATTACTCCTGAATGCAAATGTTTATTTTATTTCTTTCAAATCAAAATATTTTATAATAATATAGCCTTCTTGAAAGTGATTTCTAACATATTATTTAGACTTGTTTAAAACGCTGTTCTGGTCTTTACTTAGTTCTAATATAGATTAGTTAAATTTGTTCAAGTATATTATTATCGCTGTTATAAATTCTAAATTACTTCAAATTTACTTCTAAAACTTCTGATATAATGAATCTCAATAAATATTTTTTAATACTATTCGGTATGTAAAGATATACAATAATTGTACAATAGTGTAAAATAGATTTGCTGCATATACATTTAGGTCATATCATTGCTTGTTTTAGTATATAAGCCTCCTGTCTTTAGTGGTTGATTGATTTCCTTACTTGGCTCTATATTTCTAAATTCAATATTTGATGTGATTTATAATCTATAATTCTAAAAGTTATCTATTAACTTTAATCATTATGTCGGAGAAATTTTTCACTAAAGAAATAAACACTTGGCACCTAATTACTACTCACTTTAGATACCCTAAAGGAAGAAATTAGGCAAATTATGCAGAAATTAATGACAACAATTTTTTGGAAAATGTTTAGCAATACACTGGAACTGACATTATACCTGCATACATACGGAAAGTTTTGAACAGTGACGTAACTGACGGATTGGTTTGATAACGTCATCAGCAGTAGGACGTGTTCCTGTATCATACTACATTAATCAGCCTTCTTTCCAGATCTGGTCGTTATTTAAATGTTACATACATATCACTGAGTGAAAGAGAGAGATACATGTATTGACAAGGTAGGTTATACCGATGACGTAGTTGACGCATGGGTTTGATAACGTCATCAGCAGTAGGACGTGTTCCTGTATCTTACTACATTAATCAGCCTATTGTCCAGATCTGGTCGTTATTCAAACGTTACATACATACCACTGAGTAAAAGAGAGAGATAAATTTATTGACAAGGTAGGTTATACCGATGACGTAGTTGACGCATGGGTTTGATAACGTCATCAGCAGTAGGACGTGTTCCTGTATCGTACTACATTAATCAACCTATTGACAAGGACTGGTCGTTATTCAAACGCTACATACATACCACTGAGTAAAAGAGAGAGATACATGTATTGACAAGGTAAATTATATCGATGACGTAGTTGACGCATGGGTTTGATAACGTCATCAGCAGTAGGACGTGTTCCTGTATCGTACTACATTAATCAACCTATTGACAAGGACTGGTCGTTATTCAAACGTTACATACATACCACTGAGTAAAAGAGAGAGATAAATTTATTGACAAGGTAGGTTATACCGATGACGTAGTTGACGCATGGGTTTGATAACGTCATCAGCAGTAGGACGTGTTTCTGTATCGTACTACATTAATTATTTCCTTTTTCCATAACTGATTATTACTAAACATTACATACATATCCACTTTGTTGAAGGATAGATATAGAAATGTTGCATTGATTATTTATATATTATTTTAAGATGCCCAACAGTATTTCCCTTATTAAGTGATTATTTGCCTATTTGGTGATTGATTGATATAAATTGATTGATAAAGTGCCTATTTGGTTTACTTAAAGAAGAAGTAGTCTTTAAGCAAACCAAATAGGCAAATTGCGTTAAAATTAATTACAAGACATTAATGTTAAAATATGTGAAAAATAAAACTGGGCATTTACTTTAACATGTGTGAAATCCTTTTTCCACATTCCTATTTCACATGGATTTGTCTTAGCTTTAAGAGGGTATTGGTAATTCGTCAGTCCAAAATTTTCCCGCAAGGAAGTGCCCGTCATATGGATATAAGAACAGCTGTTCAGAACACCTGAAAATATTCCAATTAGATATTTCCAAGATCAACCTATTTTCCACAGGGACGTAACTACAATCATTTAATCCAAATTAGTTTGATTTTACTCTTTACCATTTTTATCGTGGACTTAAGGGTACTCCTATTTTTTAAATAGTACGAAATTTTGATAATTACAAAATACTTAATAGGCCCCTTACTTAAAAGTCACTTTAAATGTAAAATTTTACACAGAATTAAAGAACACAGTATGGGAAAAGGGATTATTAAACCTTCCTGTATAGTTCTGTGGTTTTACTGACATCCAACATATTTGAAATGATTAGTTTTTAAAAGTTAGTATTATGTATGAGGAAACATTAACTAAGATATGTATGTTATTGTATTACAATTACACACTTATAGACTTGTATGCGTCTTCTATCGTTTTCCACACCTGTGCTTTGCTATGGATCAGTTATTTTATACAATTATGTCATAGTCTACAAGCTTTCCATATTTCTACAAAACCATATTTCTCTGATAACCAAATATTATCTTGTAGAACAACTGTGTTTCTCTTTGAACTTGTATTTTTAAGGCCAGGATTTATTTTCTATGTTTACCCAATGTTGCGTCTGTTAAGCTTCAAAATAACGGTATTTCTCTGCTTATTTGGACGGTGCATGCGTAAACGAACATACATTGATCCTAAGTAAATACAGAAGGTTTTCATTATCATTTCACTTTACATGAAAATCTGAAGCAATATTTTGCATACTTCATTCGGTAGTATCAGTTACTTGATTACGTATATACTTAATAACTTCTTTATTAGCAATATACGTGAAGGCTTTTATTATAGAATGAAGTAAACACTCACGTCTTCCAACTAATTAATATATTTACACTTATATTGTAACTATGTGCAATCGGCAAATATAAGCAAAACGCGTTAAATTTGCGATTGATCCTTCTCCGTTTGGACCTGATGATGTTCGGTGTGACTGGACAAAATCATGAGTTTTTACTTAATTTTTACATTATATATATTTAAATAGAAATTTCTCCCCGTACTTACCAGATAAAGAAACAAATCTATTGTCATGTTTAACTATAAACATGACAATAGATTTGTTTCTTCACACGGTAGGTACTAACCTACCGTTGTCTATATTTTTTTTTCTTTCTCCTACCTATGCGATGGTATAAGGAAAACGTTTTGCTAAGCCAAAATTTTTTAATTTGAGTTTTAAATGTATATATGTGATTTGGGGTTCCCTGAAACCCAAAAAAAGTTATTTTCAAAGTGACTTTTGGTATTTATAGGAATATATGTATACATGTGGACAGCTTGACCCCTAAAAAATATAAGTTTTAAATTAGATTTAGTAAGCATTTAATATTCATATCTATGGGCATGTGTATTTTATCTTTCAGGTTTTGTTTTAGTTTTCACCTAAAATCGGAAAGGTTTTATGATAGTGGTGTATTTTTTACTGAGTGTGTGAGTGGAGGATATGGTGGGTGTGTTTATGTGTATGTTTGTGTGTGTGTGTGTGTGTGTGTGTGTGTGTGTGTGTGTGTGTGTGTGTGTGTGTGTGTGTCTGTAAGCCCTTATTGTTTTCCACATTCATTTAAAGACATAAATTGAAGCCTCGAGTTAACTATCTATTAGTCATGTCTGTCTGGAATAGATCCTCACTCTGAAGACTTTATTGGAGCATGTCGTATGCATCGCTGGTTACTGGACAAAGCTTTGATGTTTGAAGTTTGAGCTAAGCAACTCCTGCTTTAGGTAAAGTTATCATAAAAGCAGTGTCTAAGTATTCATTCTATTGATTAGGAACTTTAACTCAGGATATAGAGGTTTACGTGGTATTTTCAAACTGCCAGGTAAATTAAAATATCTCTATTTCCAGGTATAAATGAACCTAAATGAACAGTAAAATTGTTAATTTATAGTCTGACAGACTCCACGATTAGTAACGAATTCGTTATAAGTTTCCCTTACCTTTGTTTGATACCAAACATTTAATAATACAATTAATTAATTTATCTTTGATCGAAATAGTTCTTCAAACTTTGCTTTATTGCTCAAGAAATAAATAAACGGTATCAGGGAGCTGACACATATTTTCTCCTAGATAAATAAAGTTTGATCTCCAGTAGATTAAATTACTATAAAGTTCAGTAAAACAAATACTACTTTAAAATGTTCCTCGTATAGGGATATTCTATGTACATTGGGAATGAGTTTTAAGAAATATTTCTCGCTGTACTTGTATGTAACTTAATGTTCTTGAAATACAACTTTATTCATTCAACGCAGTTCATCTCAAATAGATATAGGGTTTTGAGTAAATAAGAACGTTGGTTAAATTTGTTTATCTGGTAATTTTAGATATTATCAAATATAAAAAGTTTAAAAAGGTCTGTATATCTTGTGTATCTTCTATTTACATATATCTATATATAAACATACATGGTATAGGTTAAAAAAAGCTTTTTAATAAAGTATGATTTCGAAATGGGTTTAAAATCAATGCCCAATATAAACTAACTAATATTGGTTTTTATTTGACAGCGGTTTGTTTTTCTTTCTATTAAATCATTAAACTACAAAGACTGCTTATAAATTACCAGTAGGCGATTCATTGAAAACTGAAAGCAAATTGCGACTAATATCGCGTAAAAAGTGGGTGTTTAAATGCTCGTTATTTACTTTTCAAGGGGTGGCGGACGATTTCAAGCATTGAAAATTGTTTCTTCGCAGGTACGCTTTTTAGTTCTACTTTCCAGTAGCTTTGAAGAAAACTGGCTAACTTCCATAATAGTCCAGTCTTGTGATTTGTGTGGCTTTACTTGTTGTATCTTGCATGATTGAAAGCATGTTGAAAGTGGTGTTTGTTGCATTTTTTCGGGATGTTATGATTCATGTCAAACAGTAGTTAAATATTTTACATTTGTAGTATTGTCTCTTGGGTTATTCCTGTATTTAATGCATTGTATTTATTCTTGTATGTACATATTTACTGAAATAATTGTATTGTATCTGCATTTTCTACTGTATAATGTTTATAGCTTGTGTATTGTTCTGTGTGTTGTTCTCATTTATGTTCTATGTATATAACGTTGCATCATCATTTCACTGAAATTATTTTTACTCAACTATTTGTATTATATGACATGTTATTTGAGCATAGTTTATTATTAAGTCAAGGAATTTATTTTGATTGTACGTGCATGTTATGATAAGAATGTAGCACTGATGACAGTTTATATTATACTATAGTAGTTTTAAATTGTATGTGTATTATTTGTCTACTTTTTTGTATATATTTGTTCATCGCACATTTATTATACATGTATGGATCTTGGGAGACATTGTCTTTTTTGTGTTTAGATCTATGTTTATTGTATTTCTTTGTTGTGTATCTTGTTATACGTATGCAAATGGCTTTGTCCGTTGGAAGATTCAATAAATAAGTTACCATTGATAGTTCGTTTCTTTATTGATTTTCCCCTTCTCTATAGTACTATAGCACGTATTCTGAGTAAAATTTTATAATCAAATAAAAATATATTTATTTCAGACAAACGTGAAATTGTCATCATGTAAACAGTTTATTTTTGATAGCCCTGGTTATAGTCAAAGGTAAAAGTCATAACCTTCTAAACAAGGGTAGATTTTAGAGCACCAGCTATTCAAATACCTTCCTATCACTACCTCTATATCTCTACCTCCACCTAACATCAGCAAAGGTGGTAGGCAATTTGCATATTCATACACATGACTAGTAAATCATTTTTACTCAAGGCTCTATTTTAGTCTAAGATGAACTGAAGATCATTCATTCTGGTATCTGCAATCACTCAAGAGGCCATATTTAAATGAATTGACAATTACAGTAAAACAACTTTAAAAATTTCTCAGTGGCAATTACTTTAAATACCAATTTATTTTGTTACATTCCGTAGCCTTTTTCTTGTAGAATTGAAGGTTCCAATGTATTTTGTTACGATTGTGGCATCTTCATGGAGTAACTAAGCTAAGTATTTCACTGTGCTATCATAGTTTACTCTAAATACACATATGTTTGTACATACATTCATAATTTAAATATTAATATAGTGAAAAACATTTAATGACATTCCTCCCTAAAGACTCAACAATCGTGGCTGAATGCATTGGAATGTAACCTATAAATAATTCTACAAGGACAAAGCTAATAAAAGCAACAAATAAATTTACATGCGGTAGGTATCTGTTTGAAAAGCAGAATTATGTAAAATATTTTATAAACACACGTTTTAATTAAAAGTATATTTCAAATTAAAACTAAATAAACGGTATCAGTGGACTGACACATACTTTCTCCCTTAAGTCAATTTAAAAAAGAAAATCTGTAATAAAACTATCATATTCTTCAAAGTTTATCTAAATATCATTTAATAATTTATTGTTTCAAAAATAATCATCCCATTTCTTAAAATAAAAACAAGAGAGACAAAGTTAAATTAATTGTTAAAATTGTATGGGGGGGAACACCCCCTTCCCGGTAATACCAAGATTTTTTGAGTTGGTTCTGTTGGGTGATTTGACCTTACACTTCATACCAAGTTTCATGGAAAACAGTTAAAAAATAAGGAAGAAATTGATATTTTAATATTCTCCATAAGAATAACATTGGACGCTTTCAGACAACGTACTGTGTTTATCATGGACAGTAAATTTAACTTTTCTCAGGAACCGTTAGTCGTAGACAAATAATTCAAAATACTAATTTGTTTAATTTTTTAAGCAGGTTTTAATGGTGACGTCAAATTATACTTTACTTTTATTGTTTTCACTGAAAATTTAAAAAATTGATTTTTCTGACATTTAAAAGCCCATAACTTTTGAACCGTCATTTTTACAGACATGCGGGTGGTGTCAAATTATTTAGTACTCTGTGAACTATAAACTATAAAATTATAATCAAAATCGTTAGAGCTGTTTTTGAGAAATTTGGATTTTTCACGTTTTTTAAGGGGTTTTAGGGGTGAACTACCCTTAAAAATCAAAAATTAAAAAAAATGAAAAAACGCCTGGAGATACCGTGAATATATACATACATGCCAAATTTCATCTAAATCGGACCAACGGGGTAGGCTGTGGCACTGTACACATCCAGACACACACACACACACACACACACACACACACACACACACACACACACACACACACACGCACACACAGACAGACACACGGACGGACAGACATCACCTCTAAAACCACTTTTTTGGATTCAGGGGACCCCAAAACGGATATATCCACCCTCAACTCAAATTCGAAAATTTTTACGAAAACAATACTTTCTCCATATACTACGTATAAGGGGAGAAAGTAATATTTATTTCCTAAAAATCACGTAAATCGCACATACTAGACCAGTGAAAGGAATTTTGTGTTTTTGGTCATTCCGTTACTACAATTTTTTTAAACCCACCAACTTTTTATACTACGATTCTCGTGTATAAAAATTTCCTGATGTACTATTATTTATGATGGAAACTATTTGTGTGTAGCTATTTTCAATATATCCTAAGGGAACCAGAAGTTATTTGGATATTGTTGAGGAAATCCAGTTGGTATTCTGCCCTAAGCATTAGGCTATTTTTCTGCTTTATTAATTTTTCCATTTCTTTCAGATATTTTCATCGGATATACAATTTTGCTTATATTTTCACAAGATAATATTCCTAATGAAAAATGTAAATGTTAAGTCCCTGTCCGACTCATGAGGCACTCAGCCCCCCCTCCCCCCCCCCCCCCCCACCCCCCCCCCCCCCACCCCCCCCCACCCCCCCCCCCCCCCCCCCCCCCCCCCCCCCCCCCCCCCCCCCCCCCCCCCCCCCCCCCCCCCCCCCCCCCCCCACCCCCCCCCCCCCCCCCCCCCCCCCCCCCCCCCCCACACCCCCCCCCCCCACCCTCCCGCCCACAAAAAAAAAACCCTCCCTCCCCACCCCCCCCACCCCCCTCCGTACATCTTATTAAAAGTATCTTTGTAATTCTATAAAGAATTACTTTTTTCAAGTAAAGGATGCAGTATCAAATCCCTTTTTACCTTCATCCCCTAGAATCCTTCCATTACTGGAATGAACAGAGAAACTCTAGGCAAATGCGATAGCCCCGGTAATTTAATTTCAAACAGATGTTCCAGCTACTTAGCTTGGACTAACGTTAAAATGTTCATTCTTTACAGTACTACCTTGTTAATCCAATTCCTTTTATGTGTCTTTAATTAAATTTTCTCAAATTACTTTACTGTAAATTCTTCCATCTTATTCTACGTGTGTTTTAGTTTATGCCTAAAATATTAATTAGTTTAAGCAGCCTTGCTGTTTCGTGTATTCATTTAATTTTAAATAAAAATACTTGATTATAGAAAGTTTTCCTCGTCCATTCATATTTTCCTTTCATCATGAAGTAGATAATACGTTTTTGCTCTGTAAATTTTTATTATTACACATGGTAATTTAATGTTTTCTTCTTTCCTCCCCTCTTGAACAATAATTGGAACAAGAGGGTAAGATAAGATAAACATTTAAGTTTATCTTAATTATTAGTAATTTAAATAAACATTTTTAGATGTTTTTTTAAAAAAACGATAGTATGATTAACTATAATTTGAAACTAGTCAATTGTGTGTGGGGGGCGGGGTAAACGTTTCCTAACCTAAAGAGTACCAGGGGATTTCGGTTCAGTTGTGCAACCTTCGGGTGGTCTTAGGTCTGGCTTGGCTAGTTTCGGTAAACAAACACACAACTAAGGATGGTAGTTCATACTGAATGAATATTTAAGTTAAATATTGCTGTGACGACGATTTAACAGCAATAGATACTAAACCGATATGATTTGTTTAACACAATGATACTTCACAACACCGACATAACCTCAAACGTCATGTTGAAACATGACAGCAGACGACGAGTGGCAGGTGTCTTATTCCAGCAGACGTTTTCTGGAAAAGAAGAAGAATATTTCCGTATGACCACTATTTTTTTGGTAGCCTTTTGTGAAGCTGTGTAACCGAAAGGACCCTAGTTTTGATCTATCAGGAAGGGTGGCCAATGTGTGTGATAAGCCTACGACAGACACTTGGTGACCCTTCATAGTGAGTAGTGTGACGCGACCTGTGTTTTTCCAATTCGATTTGTGTTTCGTCATCAACGTGATAATCAGGTAGGGTGGCCACTAATACACGATACGATTATACGACTCGATACGTATATTTAGTCAGTCAAATCTATCTAAATAAACGTTATCTCATTTTAGAGTTGCATTAAGGACAAATCTTTGAGCTCTCTCTCACTAGTTGCCAGCAACCAAGCCTTTGAGTGTTTGGTGATAATTGGTGGTTTTAAATAATTTTACGTAATAAAATAACAGTTGGCTTTGACCCTGTATTTATAAATTCAATATCATATAGCTAATTAAAGTAATTGTTGTTGGTGTTAGTTTCCTGGACAAACCCGTTTCCTGAACCAGTTTCACCACGAGTGCAGGAGTTCAGTCCGGTGGTCAAGAAAAAACATGTGGTTTTGAGATCACATTGTTATTTTTGTCATTTCTAAACTATCGTTGGTCTAATCCGAACTAGTATTTGGATTTTTTAGTACAGATTAACCTAAACTTGATACGGTTCCCTTCTACGTGTTCAGTGTATTTGTTTCATCATTGGTGATATTTGTTTTATTTAAGTTTGAAAAATTAGGCTGACTACCACCGTGAAAATTAGGCTTCGACTCCTAGAGTGAGTGGAGTGATTCCCAAGCAACGAATCAAACGTAAAGTGATTTTCGTATCAAGTAATTATAAAATACTAGGTATTAATTTGCTCAAGGGAAATTTGCGTTAAAAATCATTTCTAAATTGTCATTAAAATATTTAACGCATATGTGAAATCAAATCGGTTTATTCAAATGTTAAACTCATTGAAAATCTTCGTTTGATATTTTCTAAAGGACAAATACCCTTCATTACTTTAGACATTTCCCCTCGTTGCGCAAACATCACCCTCATTATTGTTACATGATTCAATTATAGGTTTTATCATGGTATAGCACAAGTAGTTTGCCTGACAAAATATCCACAAAATAGCTATATTATATGTATATTTACTCTGCTGTTGTAAAGTAGTTACTTTTTAATTTCTTCTCTTATACATGGAGATTTTTTGATTTTTTCGTCAAAACTTTCGAATTTGAGTTGAGAGTAGATGTATCAGTTTTTAGTCTTCCTAAATCCAAAAAAGTGGTTTTCTGACTGATGTCTGTTAGTCTGTCTAGCGAAAAATAATATGACTTAATGATTATGAATTTGAATTTGAGTATAATTTAACAAGGTTTACCCTTATAATAATCAAGTTTTTATTTACTCATTTATAACGTAATCGCATGCTCATAATATCTGGTTAGTCATTGTTAATATTCATTTTTTAACATTTATTACTCCTGGATGATACTGAACCCAATAACCAGAGAGATTTCGTAATTTCATTTTTGACTAGAGAGGTTGGCTGCGACTGGGGTATTATAAATTCGTAGAAAGGTTAGGGACTTAGACTGTAAGTGTAACCTATTTCATGCTTATAGTCAATGAACGTGTTTAACATACTTCACTACTATAACAGTATAATCATATTTTCCCAATAAGAAGATTTCCTCATAATGTGAGTCATCATAGCTAAACGGTATCAATATTCAATGTTACAAACATAAGATTTTTTGGGGTAAACTTAAAATCAAAGGGTTTATAAAATTTGGGTTAAGTTAATTTTGACCTAAAGAACTTCGTTTGTCTCTAATACGTTGACACACATGTTGGAAAACTTAAGCTTCTACTCGAAACACACTTTAAAGATGCAGTATAAGGTATTTAAAAATCCTATTGAAAAGTTCATTGAAAGTTTCTTAATATTAGAACTAAATCCAAACCAGATACATTATTAAATCCTCAATATTAAAAAAATCTATATCAATTATTGAATAGTAACTAAATTGAGGTTACTTAAAATTGTATCACCAAATACTTTAATGAAGATTTTTTTGGCTTGACAAAATATAATAAACAATAAATTATAAATATGTAAATCCAAAACGATTCCACGAATGTGAAATGGTAGGCAATAAGTTTAAAATATCTTTTGACGTATTTTCCTAATGCAATCAAAATAAATGTAATTTCGTTGAAAGAGAGATAAACTTTTATTCCTTTGAGCTTTTACAAAGCTACCAAAAACGTCTTGGATTAGCACTAACCTTGTATTTTTAACTTATTTATCCGTTGGAATCTAGTTTTGTTTAATGCAGTGAGTTTTTACTTTCAAAATGTACGAAAAAAAATACTTTGGAATCACCAGTTTAAATTCAATAAGAGTTTATTAAAAATAAAGTATTGCACATGTTCAACTATGTGTCTAATATTTCACTCTCCCATGCTGAATAAAGCACAACGTTTAGCAAAAACCAATTTATAATTCATTTCCACCTGAAGTAAGGAGTTTAATAAATTATTTTTAATTTTATATTCTTGAAAAGAACTACTGTCTGATATTAAATAGTATCTTGAATAGAATTAGAGGAATCAACGTTAAATGCAGTCATCTGAATTTCGCCCCATTTTATAATTAAAAATGTGTGTACAAGATAAAATTACTGAAAACCTTAATACATATACAACATTCTACCTAGTTTCATTAGCATTCACATAAGAATCATTCAAAATTACTTTTATAAGGTTTTATATTTTCAAAACTACTTATTTTGTCTTAAAATATTACAATTCAGATGGTTATTAAGATGTATTTGGTTGAATTTAAGTCAGTCTATGCTGACTAATTTCAAAATTATGTTGCATTTTCCGTCTAAACTTGCATTACCTATTTATTACCTTACATAGTATTATAACATTATTACTTATTACTAAGAAACAGTTTATTTTTACTTAGCGTCTGAACTTCCTACAAGAGGACTTTTATTGTTACCTGATTTATATGATGGATTATAATAACCACCCGATGGTATAAAAATATTTAAAAATACCAAAAGATTTTTAATTGATAGTTGGTCTAAATAAGTCTAAACCCGGAAACGTTATGTGGTAACGATAGTTGACTTTTGATCTGCTATATTTTGCCGTCAGAAATAAGTCACTGGAAGTACCCTGGAAAGCAACTAAAATTCAAAAAAATTAATCCACTTCAAAATAATTAAAGATATTCTATATATATATATATATATATATATAATATATATATATTCGTGGAGAAGTTTTCATATTCACAATAAATACAAGGCTAGTAAATAAATTATTCAGTTTGTACATTACCTAGTTAAAACCTTTACATTTCGTTTTATCAGTATCAAGAAGGTGCTTTGTAGTTTTTGTGATTTTTTTATTACTTTACTTATTTGGTTGGAATTGAAAGATATTGTTGCAATTGGATGGGCTGAAAAACTGTTTTTCCTAAACGGACATGGCAAATAAATTGAGAAACTCAATATACAGTGGAAACATTCGCAGGAAATTGAACAAAACCCTAGAGAGGAAAGGCTTCGACATTTTAATTATTTCTTCCCTTTCAGCCTCAACAAATCGAATAACTATCAATTTATAGATTGTGTACTGTAGTCACTTTAAACTTCGCAAAAAGAATCTACGATATGTATTGAAATGACGAGATTTTGCCATTGAAATGCAAATAAATAAAAACAATTTTGATTATTTTAACTGGTTATATGGACCCGGAATCTTTCTATAGGTATGTAGATGCGTAAAGTTACTGAGAATAAATTATTGTTAAATATATTGTTCACTAAATAAATAATAACTCGCTTTCGGCTCAGTGAGGTCTGTTTTTGAAAGTCTCTGACATTATTTGAACGTGATTTTTTCTGAATAGTATTCTCAATTATTATAAAAATAATGTAAGTTTTAAATGGGTCACCATATTCTACTTAAAGTTTGTGTTATGTACGATTACTGCCCTAGGTAAGTAAATAGGTTTCCTAAATGATATTAAAATCTTATAAGTTGTTTTTAATAATTTCATATCAATACCTGATACTCAGAACAGTTTGTAGATTATACAACACGCAGTACAATCATTCGCATGCCGCACACGAAATGGAGAGGAACGAAATGGCTGTAATATTTGGATCGTGGTGTGGAAAGTGTAATGAAATGCAGTGAATCAGTGATTCAGGAGTTTTATTCGACGTTTCTAGTATTTTAATTTTGTTAATGTTCCGCTTTTAAACGTTTTAATTTCACGAACTATTCCCGGTTAACAGAAATGTCTGTTTTACTGTATATTACTTTTGTAACATTGCAAACACTGCGAAATGTCTATGGTAATATAACAACAGTTAATGTTTTCTAAAATTTCATATCATGGTATAAATTAAATGTTTCTTAAATTTAAACACATCTAGTTTAAATAGGAATTATTTTTCAGTTTATACTTCAAATATATTTAGAGCGTTATTAAATAGTTTAATAACTAAATCAATTTGAATATACATTACAAAGTATAGGTTTTAAGGTGATGTACAATTTTTCAAAACAAAGACATAAACATATAACACCTTAATACTAAGATCACTTCCATAACGCGATGATTTATACAATTTTCTATTATATACAATATATCTTTTGTACTTTTGTATATTTTTTATCTTCCCAACACCACGTGGTGGAACTGTATTAAACAGAGGAGCTAGTTCGATGTTGACTAGCTGCAGTCCAAGTTTAACCATTAATCTCCTCCTGGTACACGATGTTTCATTAGCATGACTCCAACAGCTTCTTCAATGTCGTTTAAAGGTTATCTCGTCAGTTTTGCACTAACAATATGTTAAACCAATGTTTTGTTCTGTAATATCATCCCGTCTTCAAGAGATCGTGAATCTTGATCACAAACAGGCACAACATATATGGCAATGAAAGTCCAAATCTCAAAACAATCTCTGGGTTCGCTTACCTGAGGAAGGTATGAGGTACCTAAACTGTCCTGAGTTTTGCTTGTAAATAATAGGAAAACGACAGTAAAAATTACCTGAGAAACCTGAATTTTGCTTGCAAATAATAGAAAAACAGTACTAGTCACCAAAAGTAAATTGAGAATTCTGCGACTCACAATCAAGCATGATTAACTTTATTCCGTCTGAACGCCAAGAATTCCTCGAATCGTCACCTGCTCCTGAATTATCTGACACTTAATTAGATATTTCAAACAGTAAATACCGTCATCCTTTTGAAGGTCTCCACTAAATCATCCCCTTTATACAGTCATACAGTTTAGCTTTTAACATGTTTTAAGCTAATGAACCGTGCCTTGCAAAATACTTTACATTGGACTTTCTCGAAGTAATGGTAAGTTTGGACTTTGCAACATTGACGTTCACTCCGACCAGTCAAAAGTTTTCATGAAACAATCTGACGTAGCCTACATAAAAATGGAACGCTTTTTAGTTCCATAAATAAATATCGAAAAGCTTTAAAACAAGAAATTTAAATTGTAATCAAATATATTAAGAAGCAGTTAAAACAAAATACTGTATTTAGGTATTAACTTCAGTTACCGATAGCTTTGTTTTTAATGTCATTGTGTTACTATAGTTTATATGTACTTGGGTTTTTTGTGATTCTGTTTTTGAGTACTTTGGCTTATAAGTATTAATATATATTAATATTTCCACGCATATGCAAAAATGTCTGTGATCTCGTGTGCCCATGATGTTTCACTTGTTTTATGTTTTAGTTTTTTTGCGACTACGCATACAATCACATGTAAGTGAAAACCATTTTAACCACCTAGATATTTTTGCGTTTTTATTTTATTTTTTTATGTAATAAAAATATATGCCAATTTTTTTTACTAATAACTTAATAATACTATTATTAGGGATTAGTTATTACACTAAGCATTCTCATAAAATTAAGTTATTGAATTTAATATGTTTTAGTAATAGTTGTGGGAAAACTATTTAAAATTATTAGGTTGATTCAAGAGTGGGTTCCAAAGATTTGATAATAGAACGGAAGTGTAGATTGGAGGACTTACCAGGATGGAGTAGGATGCAATTTCCTTGCTTCAACCATACAATTTCCTGATGTGTAACTCAAGTCGTTTAAGCTAGGAAATTGATTGAACAGCTAAGGGCGTTATAAGAGGAAAACCTCATTAATTTAACATTTAGATCCCAAAATAAAAACATGTACAGTTAAAGAAAATAACATTAAAACATAGTATGATTTAAAAAAAAGTTTTTCAAATATGTCCGTAACTATTACACTAATTATTTTCTCGTAGTTGAAGTTTTTAGCATCTGGTACTTATGTTTTTTTAAATAATGTGTTCATTGCGCATTATTTTTTAACTGCAAAACGTTACAAGCAACTTTGTTCAGCGTTACAGAGAGAGAGAGAGAGAGAGAGAGAGAAAGATAGACATTGAGGTGAGATCAAGTTCGGCTTTTTTGGGATATAAAACGTAATAGTAGCAAAAAATATTTTAATTACAAGCAATACCCGGAAAACCCCCTAAATTTTATTTATAGATGATACCATTCAAGAAGGTTAAACCCCAAATTTCTCTTAGACAAAACCTAAAAATATGGTGTAGTATGTGAAAAGGTGGTGTACTTACAAAAGAAGAATTGTCGCGGAATGTGCAAATAATAGTTCCGTTCGAAGAACTTACCGTGGACTTCATCCAACTTAAGGATCATGTAACCGTCCATAGGAAGCCGGTAATCGAGATTTGTTGAATTGGGTTTGCACTACCTAAATTCTAATGGACAATTTATCCATGATTATCCACAGTGAAATACATTATACAGTGAAATGGTGAAGATTGTGTTGGTGCTGTTGCGCATAGAGTTAAAGAGAATCCATCATACTGTATCAACTCGTTACCATGCAATTACCGATCTGCCCATAATCTCTCTGAAAGATATTACGGAATTGTCTAGGCCAATATTCCAACAAGATTCAGCTTGTGCAAGTTTGGAAACGATTTGACCATTGCAAGCATATTGATTTCACCAAATAGTTTCAAAAGAAGATTTCGGCCAACCCAAGTTCCCTCGCAAGGTTTTTTCTAGTGATGAGCCTCATTTCTGATTGTGCCTGCTCACAAAGCTAGATGACTCGGAGGTGTATATTTGGCGGCAGTGCCGTCCTTAGGGCGGAGCGAGTGGAGCGGCCGCTCCAGGCCTCGCGCTGCGATGCCTTACTCTCGCTAAAACACAATAAATAAAAGTTTTGGTTGAATTGAAATAGTGTGCAGAGTGAAGCTATACATGCCTAGCTATAAAGACTGATTATACGCGCAATATTTTCAATTATTGGATAGATCAAACAAAAACGAACAAGAAATTAGTGACTTAAAGAAAGCAAGAAATAAGACGTTACGTTTTTTCTAATGAATTTATTATTTGTTAGACAAAAATTACTATGTTTAACATTAACAAGCACTGTTAAAAAAAAGAATAAACTTTTTTTATTTTCTAGCTAATTTTTCTGAGATTCACATTGTTTTTTTACCTGAAACGAAATTATACTCGAAACATACAAACCTGAAATGGATGTTTTGCACCACCCCTCCCCCTTTTAGAGTGTGAGAGATAAACGTTTTGTTTATCAAAAAGCAAATTACGACTTTGCAGGTATAGCTTGATAAATATTTTCCAGAACCCCCCCGGTAACCATAGTTAAAAAAAGGCCTCGCAAAAATGTTTTGCTCCAGGCCTCGCATTTTCTAAGGGCGGCACTGTTTGGCGGGTTATTCACGCATTACATCCCCAGCTACTCGAAAGGGCGATCAAAAATTGGATTTCTAGATCGATCTTTGTAAGGAAACGTCACGGATCCCATATGTCAGAAATCATTTTCAAAAATGAATACCATAACACTGTAGTTTGAATAAATGCATTTTTATACCAATATAAGTTATATTTCATTGTTTTATTGTCTATTAAAAATTACCTCACTGTGTGTAAAAATTACGCCCTATGCAACTGACATGACCACCAAACTTCAAGTACAGTTAGCCTACATTTTACCATGACCACAACTCGGGTGATGCAACGTGAGTTGTTGGTGTTTTTCTGCTGTCACATTTATCACTTTGTCTGAAGCAGACGGCCGTTTGTTACCGAGTTTCTCGACAAACACGATTATCCAAAAACAAGTCCACGTTTGCTCAATTTGCAAAACTGGGTGAAAAGGAGCCAACTCATTTATTTATAAGGTAATAAAAGTAATCGATTTAATATCAATTGCTGTTCAATATTGATCATGCTATATATAAAACTAACTATATAGAACATTTCATAATTAAGTTTTGCATATTACTAATTAGCTTTAAACAAATTTTCGTGAAGTAGTATATTTTCGTAAATAGCTATAGTATTAACTGTTTTAAGTAAATAAATACGAGATGTAAACATTAATATAGAATCCAATCTATGAATCCACTACTCATCAAGTAAAAGGGTTCTAACACTACCAGTGGATGGGCAATGAGGAGTGAAAATAAAATTATAAAAATACTTTTTTGTACGTCAAATTAAACAATTAATTAGATAATTGAAAATATACCAGAACAATAGTATTTGTTCGGTTAGTTTGCTGTATAAAATACAAATTATTACTCCTTGTTCGTTTTAAAGGGGT
Organism: Nephotettix cincticeps; assembly: GCA_023375725.1. Classification (NCBI taxonomy): domain Eukaryota; kingdom Metazoa; phylum Arthropoda; class Insecta; order Hemiptera; family Cicadellidae; genus Nephotettix; species Nephotettix cincticeps. Next base: position 22,970,698 of record CM041786.1, on the reverse strand, counting down.
AAAAAGTAATAACTTGGTTGGAAGGGGCAGGCGTGTGCACTCTGCAGCTTGACACAAAACTCAGGTCGTTCCTTATTATTCATGGATGGAAAAGATGTTTTGTAAGAAATTTGAAAAATTATTAGTTTCAAAACTTGCTGAAAGGTGTAACTAACTCCTTTTATACCATAATACCTAAAACCAACTCTATTTCAGTGTTGTCTTACTATTTTTCACAGACTTACTTTACATTAAAACCTCCGATAGAATAACATTATTGATCCAGTATCTTATAAGGAAGCATGTCAAGTAACGAGCCTAACATTTCAGACGTATTGAGCCGAAGTTGCTAAAGTAAATGTTAAGAACGTTCAAACTCAAGCGAAATATAAACTGATGCTGGAAATGCTTGGAACAGCTCACTACACTTCGCATCGCGTGTTAGGCATTTCACCGTTTATTTAATATTTGGCGCATAAATTTAAGTATAATTTGATGTTTGTGGATTCAAAGGAATAGTTGAATGATCTTAGTAGTCTATTTTATACTTAAAGCGAGGTTAGTTAAAGAAATAATTCGCTTGGAATCCTTGAAGTGAATTGAGGTATTATTCCAAACTTGTTTCAGAAAATAACATTTATTGCCCCAGATTGAATACCGGTATGCTGTTTAGTAAAAACTAGTCTTATATTACAACTACTTTCGTATTTATATACAGCAAAAATATTTTCCCTCTGATCAATATGGTAAAAAAATCATCACTTTTAACTTCGGATGATCAGGAAACAACGAAAATATTAAACAAAAAATTAAACCGAAAAGTATTTTTGAAAATTTCCCTAAAAGGCGACAACCGAAATGGCACGGCAGTAGCTAAGCCCCGGACCATTTTTCATTTGTTTTCATATTTCATGGGTCCTTTGTGTGGGTTGTGTGAATATTTAAGTTCAAATATTTTTATTCCATCAACATGTTTTTTATAAAACATACATAATTACTGACATAATTAATTACATAATGACTGCGTCAGGATTTAACTAATCTAATTAAAATGTCAGTGCTAAGATTGGATTGCCCAACGGATAAAGAGACGATCAGGTTAGGCTAGAGGATATTCTTTCAAAACTAGATCATTGTATAGGCTATGCCAAGATTTAACTGAATCTAAAAATAAAATTATTCTCATACATTTTCTGTTAAATCAACGGTTAACGAGCTATTTGAGAAAAAAAAGTTTAAATGGCCGCCATTTTGTTTTATGAATTTGAGAAATTGTCATGATTTTTTTTGTAGTTTTGTCTAGTTGTCACAAACGTTTGTGCAAAGTTTCAATTCCGTATGTTTAACCATTATTCAGAAAATAAATTATAAGTGAAAAAACAAAATTGAGGCTGTGTGAGTAACTAAGGACTTCCAGACAATTTAAATATGATACCTAGATATGTTTCTTACCCAGGAACAATGCCCTAGAGTATTGGTAGGGAATTCTAAAACACCCTTTATATTGTGATTAAATATTAAATGTTTATACATATTAGGTTTACTATAATAAACAGCTCTTGTATGCCTATATTTTTATATTTTCATTTTGCTTTATGAAATATATAAATGGATGATAGTATGTACGAGTATTAGTGTAGTATAGAATATTTGATTTTGTGTGCTTGTGTGCGCGTACGTGTGTGTGTTTTACGTGTGTGTGAAAGAGTGTGTATTTACCAGGCTGCAAGATGATTAAAGGTGCCTTGATGTAGTATGACATAGTTTCTCTCTAATTTTCTTTTTTTTTATTTCAAGTCCACGTGGATACACTCAACTTTTTTACAAATATTTTGGCTTTAAATACCAGGATAGGCCGCAAATTCAGAAAGGTAATAATAATTATACTATATTTTATTTTTTTTAAGCGAACCTAAACCTATCAAGTCTGTTTTGTACATCTCTGCAAGGCGTGTCAGGTAACACTTAGTTCAAATATAAAACACGAATCGTTATATTAAGTAATTTAAACATCTGAGGTCTAAATGTATTTAGATTCATAGGATTCTACGATTAAATGTATAGATTCTTTACGACTTGACTCTTAACGGATAAACTATATAATAATAGGTTATACTCGTAAATCCGGTTAGGTCAGTGATTCTGTGTTTAAACTTTGAAGGGAATAGTTAACAACGAAAATGTGGTGTTAACCTATCACTCAGGTATTGATCTCGTACAAATATGGTCACGAATCAATAACTGAGGATCCCGGCCCCCGCGGACACTATCTCAAACTTATAAACGGTGTCAGGTAACTGACACATACTTTAAAAATTAACTTAATAAATACACAATATTAACCATCTCATAATTTCATGCTTATTAAAATAACATTTTTAAAATCTGACCTTTCAACATTGGTTCTAAAATTTCTTTCAGACACTCTTTTAATACAAGTTAAAGATTTGGGTGTAGTGAACGTGGCACAAACTTTGGACTTCTATAGAATTGTGGGAATCAGGATCATATGTGTCAGTTCACAAAGAAATCCTTTCAAAAATCACTTTGGATTGAGGGTACCCCAAAGGGGGTGTATTTACTAAAACATCAAATTTAAAGCATACCGTTCCCAATTAAAAAATGTAAGCCTTATAGTAAATATTTTTATAAAATTTAAAAAGACCGTATCATCTTACCCTGGTGTAAGATGATATGGCGATAAGATGATAATATGATACTTTGATCATTTACAGCCTTATCATCACACACCCTATTCGCTAATAATACACAATATTAACTTTATATATTTCAGATAGCAAAAGGAAAATTTAAAAATATACAACAGCTGAATATTAATAGACGTAATATGTATGTATATTGTCATTATTTTTAATTTGCTGAGAAAATTCATATTTATATAGTAATTAAATGCCATTGAGTAATATTTTATGTTTGTTTATTTGGCTTGCTCAATGGTTCAATTAAAAAAAGCTTTTGTTTACACCTTAAGAGTTAATACAATATATGTTGGAAAACGAAACAAAATTATTTGGGATTTATGGAAAAATCGTCACAAAAACTATTAGACTTTCCTATTTTAGGCCTGAAGAATTAGTATACCAAATTTCAGCCTCCTAAGTAATTGGGAAGTGGGAGAATTAGTGATAAGTGAGTCAGTCAGTGAGGGCTTTGACGTTTATATAGGGATAGAATTATATTGTATTATTTAGTCAGATAAGCTTAAAAATTAACGAAATAAATCATTAGAATAGAAACACCGAATGGGGTAAAATGCACAATTAACTCGAAACCCATATTAAAATCAAATAATTAAAGTTTTTAGATTCTCGACGTCTTTAACAACTTGACAAAGTTTTAGAATTTGAATTCAGCAAGTTAGTCTGAAAGCTATTCGTTACTAATCTTTCCATTAAGATAATTAATTTAATTTAGTGTGGAGATATTTATTTAAAGGTTGTATAGGCCAATACACTCTTACCATTATCTTAATATATAAAATTCAAAGCCCTCACTCACTCACTCATCACTAATTCTCCCACTTCCCGGTTACCTAGGAGGCTGAAATTTGGTATACTGGTTCTTTAGGCCTAAAATAGGAAAGTCTAATAGTTTTTGTGACGATTTTCCCATAAATCTCTACCCTATACGCCTTCAAAGTTCTCATGTTAATCTTATGGGGAAATAATTTTGTTTATGATTCCAACATATGTTTACCTTTTAAGATATAAACAGCAGCTGTTTTGATTTGAACCATTGAGCAAGCCAAAGAAGCAAGCATAAAATAGTAAGTACTCAATTGTATTTAATCTCTATATATAAAAATGAATGTATGTATGTATGTCCTTTATGCGTTGCCAAACTACTCATCCGATTGCCATAAAATTTAAGGAAGTTGCTCTATATATGTCCGGGAAGGTTTTAGCGAAAAAAGATTTTCAAAACTCCATAAGTTTCCCTTTTATGGAGTTTTAAACTTCTAATGTTAACCTTATGGGTAGTAAGTTTGTTTACAAATTCTCTACAATTAAAACATTTGATTTCTTAAGCAACAGCTGTTTGGTTTACTTTCCAGTAGCAATATGCCTTACCATCCAATGCCATCTGAATCATTCATTAATTTAAAACTATTAAGTAAATATGTGCTGTACAAAATGAACAGCTTTATTCACCACGTAAATAGTTTACGGTTTTTGGGAATGATGTATTTATATATTTTTTCTGTTCGTACATATTACGTTTATTATAATAATCAGCTGTATTATAATAAAAGCCGTATTACAGTTAGGTTTTGCTTGGGTTTAGGTTGGATTAGAAAATTGTAGATCAATCCACTCAGATTTATTTGTTTTGTGAGAATGTTAAAATATATGTCTTATCGTTTTAGTACTGTTATTAACTAGCCCGTGGCCCAGAATATCTAATCTTTCACAACGAAGCCGTAATGCCATTTGATTTCAGAACATGACCAATTTAAAAGTTAACATGTATATACTGTTGGGCGTTACGAAGTTTGCCGGGTCAACTAGTTGTAAATATTACTCAATAATTTTTCAAATTTACCATTGTTGAATTATCTCCTTCGCCCACCCGTGTCACCATTTTCATCGCAATTAAATACCGTTAATTGTGATTGATATTTGTACATTTTAATATTTTTAAGTCCTTTAACTGGTCAGTTAATACATCAACATATTTAAGTGCTTGTTACAATGAATGAACTGTAAAAAACAACGAAATTAAAACTTTGCCAAGTAAGGTTACGTATTATTAAGTTGTGGAATTGCTTAATTAGAACTGACAACTGAGTGGTTTATTTATGAATAGTATAACTCTCTTAACTAAAGTGTCAAGTTTTGGTCGACTTGAATTGCCACTGTTCGTTGGCGTTCGGTCTCTAGTTTGCATTTTTGCACATTTTACACTGGCCCACATTCTATATGTATCTTATTAAAATGGGCTCCAAAATATTCACTACTTATAGTTTGACAAAATATAAGTTTGTATCTATTATTAAAGACACATCCAATCTAACGTATATTGAACTAAATATGATTTTATTAATTCATCCCTTATCAAAGGCATATGAAGAAAGTATTGTTTTCGTAAAAACATTCTAATTTTAGTTGAAAGACGATATATCCGTTTTGAGGCAGAGGTATCGGAATTATGTATGTATATGTATAAAGACTATTACAAGATTTTACAATTACAAAGATTATTACCAGTAGGTGACTTATTGAAGAATTAAAGCAAAATATGACAAATAACGCGTAAAAAGTGGGGTTTAAATGCTCGTTATTTACTTTTCAAGGAGTAGCGGACAATTTCAAGCAATGGAAAACCTACTGTGGAATGTAGAGAGTACATGAAATAAGTTTCATTTTATCAGTTCTCCCGTTTTTCGGGGAAGACGGTATAAAACGCCTCCTAGAGCATCACAGACAGACAAGGATTGAGATAAGATTTGTTTCGGCTTTAACGCACGAAACGTAAAAGTAACTAAAAAAATAATAACTCTGAGCAATGTACAGAAAAAACTCTAATTTTATTTATATAGATTTAGTTCCCAAAACGACCTCTTAACAAAGAAAGTACAGTCACGTCCGTACGTACTGACATGGTAAGGATGCCTGATACTCTGCTCAGTAACAAAAATTACAGTTTTATCTTTCGAACGTTAATATACTGTAAACTATTTACCTTTGTTAATGAAAAGTCGACTTTAATACAATCATTGATAGCCCAGTGACCAATCATCTAAGAAAACTATGCAATTATTTACCCGTTGCACTTGCATTCATTGCACTTTGACCGTGAAGACTTAAAAGTACTAATTAATAGCTTTTCGTGCAAAGGTAAGACAGCTCCATACTGAGATAATCCTGCATGATTTGTTTTACATCAGGACATCAGAAATGTTATTGTAACTGCTCGTGTTTTTTTTTTGTTATAAGTTTTGTCGTGACAACAAAGCTCCATCAGTAACAAAAGCTTTGATTTCTTACTGATATGATCGGATTCAAAACGTTCGCCATTTTATATTACTGTATTAGGAACAGGAGAGATGTACTGTTAAGAATTGCTTCCAAACCAGTGACGCCAACAACAAAGGCTTTGGTTTCGTTCAACTTTATATTCTTACATACGGACATAAAACGTTGAATCAGTAAGCCCAGTAAGTTCAAAAGATGCTTTCATTTTTAACGTTTTTTCATTTTGTAGATTAAAAAATTTTTTTTCGTCATACTTCTTCAACAACAGCTGTTTTAGATACATGCGTTGAAGAGCAAAAGTTGTTCTTTTTCATCCAAGGACTTAACCTTTTAGTAAGACCCTATTGTAATTATGATTTTTTGAGTCCTAGGCCGCAAAAGGTCATGGCTAATGATACTTTTGATTCGAGGTCAACATTCTCCTAACCTAAACAACCAATCAGGAATCGAGAAATAACTGCTGCAACGTAAGTAACATAACAGCTGTTTAGTCTAAAGCGACAAAAATTGTCGACAACTGTTGATACTAAATTAGGCAATAATTTATTTTTCACGATTTTGTTTCATTTTATTTCCTGTATGACGAAAAATATTGTTCATCACACGGCCCGAAATTGGTTGTTTGAATTATAATCGCACATTTAATGGATTCAGCACGCCTCGGCTGTTAAACTTGTTCTCGCATCAAAAACGTCCATTATTGGTCCAAGTGATGAACTATACTATTGTGAACTTTGAATTAATAGTAGGAGTGGAAAGAAGTGAGGATTCGTGATTATCATTGAGGGCCTGAGACTCACCAGTGTCCAGACAGATTCCCATACTCCAGAGGTTGCTAGCCAGGGTCACTGGGAGTCCACATGGTCGCTCACTCTATCCGCGTTGACTGGATGACGGTAGGTCGCTGACGGACGTCGCTGTGTCGTGGTGGCGGTCGCTAGGAGACGGGCCGCGCGCAACCCGACCCTCGCCTTGGGACCACGCAGGACCAACATTCTGCGCTTAATGTTTCACAAAGGATTTCTATTTCGAGTGACTCAACGTTGCTGGACGCAACGCAAAGACGTTTCTGACGACCTTTCCGTCAAGAAAGTTGTTCCTTTTATCTCTTTGATGTAGAATGAGGAGTCACGTGACATGTTACAATCAAACTGTCGTTATGCTATATAAAACTTAACTTGCAAGGAGAGATAAGAACTTTTAAACGGTACTACTTGACGAAGAGAAGCAGAAACAAAGAACAGTGGACCCTGAATAAAATTCCTAACATTTTTTAAAGCACTTGATCTCAGCTGCCGTTGTTCATTGTGTTAATCTGGTTCATAGAAACTGAATCAGCTTTTTGTTGTCAGCTGTAATAATCAATGCTGAATAAATCATTAAATCCATTTCGTCACTCCAACCTTACAACTCCAACAGGTTTTTCATTTTACTGAACACTTATATTAACATAATTTGCTATTTTCTATATACGAAGAGTAGTGATATCACTATATAATAACTCAAGTACTCCTACAAATTCAGTCTTATAAATATTTGTAAAAAAATATCTAGAGTTCCACTGGACCGAACTCATTAAAAAATGTGGTGAAAAAGAAAAAACATGTTTTTCATACGAAACACATTGCAAACTGTTTTTTACGAACTTCTTATTTTAAGACAATTTTTGCTGCCATTTCAGGGTTTCAAGAAAGGTCCAAGTGATGAACTATACTATTGTGAACTTTGAATTAATAGTAGGAGTGGAAAGAAGTGAGGATTCGTGATTATCATTGAGGGCCTGAGACTCACCAGTGTCCAGACAGATTCCCATACTCCAGAGGTTGCTAGCCAGGGTCACTGGGAGTCCACATGGTCGCTCACTCTATCCGCGTTGACTGGATGACGGTAGGTCGCTGACGGACGTCGCTGTGTCGTGGTGGCGGTCGCTAGGAGACGGGCCGCGCGCAACCCGACCCTCGCCTTGGGACCACGCAGGACCAACATTCTGCGCTTAATGTTTCACAAAGGATTTCTATTTCGAGTGACTCAACGTTGCTGGACGCAACGCAAAGACGTTTCTGACGACCTTTCCGTCAAGAAAGTTGTTCCTTTTATCTCTTTGATGTAGAATGAGGAGTCACGTGACATGTTACAATCAAACTGTCGTTATGCTATATAAAACTAAACCTGTTGCAAGGAGAGGAGAAAACTTTGAAACAGTACCACTTGACGAAGAGAAGCAGAAACAACGAACAGTGGACCCTGAATAAAATTCCTAACATTTTGTAAATCTCTTGAAGTCAACTACCGTTGTTCATTGGGTTGTTTGAGTCTGGTTCATTGAAACTGAATCAGCTTTTTGTTGTCAGCTGTAATAATCAAAGCTAAATAAATCATTAAATGCATTCCACTACTACAATGCTACAATGCTAACCCTACTACTACAGGTTTTCATCTTACTGAACACTTGTATTAATATAATTGCTATTTTCTATATACGAAGAGTAGTGATATTATAATCACTATATAATAACTCAAGTACTCCTACAAATTCAGTCTTATAAATATTTGTAAAAAAATATCTAGAGTTACACTGGACCGAATTCATTAAAAAATGTGGTGAAAAAGAAAAAACATGTTTTTCATAAGAAACACATTGCAAACTGTTTTTTACGAACTTCTTATTTTAAGACAATTTTTGCTCGAGGATTCGAAACTAGTTGCTACAATCAACAATAATAATTTATTTTTGAATGGCAGGTATTTATATCAATTTCTTTATTATTTCATAACAATTCGGAGGCTATCATATTAAAAATTATGAAAATACTAGTTTGGTTTCCTTTTATATAGTAATTAATTGTATTATAGTAAACATTAGTCCACTATTAACTAAGCTGGTAGTTATACGAATATAAGTGAAGTCTAAAAAAATAAATTGCGTAAATTAAATTAAATATTTGTACTAACCCTAGTTGAGAATACAGAATAATGTCGAGAACCCAACAAATTTTAAACACGCTGTTGGGGGCAGTTTGTACAAATGAATTCGCTTGTTTCCAAACCAGTGGTGATAAATTAGAGGAGCAACATACGCTGGTGACATACAAAAACGCTGACGGTCGTTTGTTGATACCTGGGAACTTTGAAATTATTTGCAACAGTAATCATACTTGCGATACTTAGTTCACTCCTTACCTTCTTCAGGTGCTATAGTTTTATCTTAATGACCATTACAGCTAATTCAGCTAATCGAAAATCGATTTACTAGACCATAGAAGTAATGCAGTAATCTATTTATAATTATGTGTTGGCCATTTGTCGTTCATTTTATACTTGTAAATATAACATGATCTTCCTTAGGGTAAAACAATTCATATATCTGAATCAATGTTAACGTTGAAGCAAACTATATATGCATCGTGTTGATATTTATTGAAAATATCAATCAATTCTTCATACACCACAGTTTATGGTGACAGCTTTGTTGCATCTGATATAAAGCAGTTTTTTCATAAATTCGACTTTATTCTCAGACTTTTATCAGAGGGTTTATTCCCCTGAACGTTCGCATAGGATGGAAATAAACCTCAATGATATCCATCATACTTAACTGGTTTTATAAAGCGAGATACCTTGTGGAGAACAGGTGAAGAAGCTCTGTGAAGATGACTGTGAAGTTTCTCATATTCAATCCTACTGAAGCGTATATCTCTGGATTGTTATAAAAATAATATTTCTGTTAGTATCCTACGTGAAAGTTTTAATAAGTCATTTTGCTCTGGGTGTAAGGCTGACATAATTTCGTCGTCCGCGAGCGGCAGTTTATGGCGGCAATAGCTTCTAACAAAATACATGTCCATGAATTACAGTATATTGTCTGAAATTCACAATATGATGATATTTTTGACTATATAAAAACAACGTTCTAAGTGGACAGTTGGAATGTTTCGATGAATTTGTCCGTAATCTTGTGTGGAATGCTTTGTTTGGCTTGATAAATCCACTCTCCAGAACAGTTTCCGGGAATGCTGCAAAACGAGCCAAGCAGAAATAATATTTTATAAAATCATTATTTTAATTAATTCGTCTAAATAGTTTACATGAATATCGGTGTTCATTTTAATTTTTTATGGTTCGGGCAGGAAGATTGGTCAGATATGTTACTAACAATCTTTTAGTCAACCAATTAGTCTATGGAAATTCGTTGATTCAATAGTGTCATAAAAAGTAACAGATATACATAAATAAAGATTTGAAACTAAACATTTTATTAAATAGATTTCAATTCTAAATATATAGGCCAAAAACATTTTTTCGTCATATTGTTTCAAAAAGAGCTGTTTTAGACACATGTGTTGAAGATCAAAAGATGTTCTTTTTCTTACTAGGACTTAACCTATTATTATGATGATTTTTTGAGTCCTAACCCGCAAAAGATCATTATTGATACTTTTGATTCGAGTTCTGCATTCGATTGTAAATAACCGAAAGAGCAACTGCAACAGTCACTATCGATTCATTTCGGAAGTTTCTATATGGATCGTTAAACTGGTAATCTACTATTAAATCGAACTATCGAATGGTTGAGATCGAACTATCAATAATAATAACTAACACTAACATAACCTAAACAACCAATCAGGAATCAATAAAGAACTGGTACAACGTAAGTACAGACAGTGTCATTAGTCTGTGTGCGCAGCTCTGACGCTACTGGCCTTGTTCTATAAAAGTTGGGCTTGCTCACTCAATTATGATCGTTTAAAAGGTTTTCAGCTTAAATAAATAAATTAAGTCACCTGACTGAAAAATTAAATATTTATATTCCCTAAAATTTATAAGGTTAAAAGTTACAAAAGCCACGACTACAGACTAATGGCATCATCTGTAACTTAACAGATGAAACTTGAGCTCGTATCAAAAACGCCTAGTGATGAAATATACTATTAATTTTTTTTACATAGAACTAGGTAGAAAAATAATGCTATAAATAGCAATTTTTCCATCAGGATTTTTACACATGAGGTAATAAATCTTTAAGCGGAAAATTTTATTTAGGTGAAGGAAGTCCATCATTTTGATTGCTAAGTAAATGTTTTCTCTGTAAGCAGTAGTATATGACTATAAATATAATACTCCACACTAGGACTGAAACAATAAAAACACCCCACATTAAACTGAAATAATAAAAAAACCATAAGTTTCATCCAATAACATAATAATTTACCTTAGTCCATTGTCTAAATACGAATCAGTTGTGAACATTTCAAAGGCACAATCTGTAATAAAAATGAGTTAAGTATTGGTGTTTGATAATTCATAATGCGGAGAGAGATGCTGTTCTCTTCCTTTTTGAGTTTAAATCTTCTTTTCAACAAGATCACAATATAAGCTCATGCAAAGAATTCGTGGTAACTGAAATAACGACTTCGCACAGTCCATTGTGAAAATTGTGCGAAACCGAATTATAATTGAAGATTATTAGTTAATCATTAATATTGATGAAAACTTACGTTATTCGTACGTGTTAAGGTTAATTTTTGTGTTTAATCTAAAAATCAGACACATTCCTCTATTCGAAGGAGGTTTTATTTGCATTTTTACAACTACTATATTTTTAAATATAAAATATTGTTTTTCTTAGCACCATCCGTAAAAGTTGGAAAACAAACAATTTAATAATTTCAATCTTTACTCTATGTTAAATGGTTACTCAGATATACATAGTTAGTCAAAAGTCCCATTTTAACTCATATACAGTGATCCATAGCTGTTGAACTAGTTCAAAATGAAAATGAATGAGTTGTTGGGAGTGGAAGTAGTGTGTAATACAGTTATGGAAACTGAAGATTTTTATTTCAACCCAGCACCAAAATGTGGTATTAGCACTTCAGTTAAATATTTTAAAAATAAAACTTGATTGATTTCAGAAACTTATTATTGAATGTTTGGACATTTACTGAGGGTTTAGGTCTTCTGCGACGTGTGTATTTTACCCTAGTATCAGTAGTAAAGTTTAACAATCACCAATACAATTTAGGGAAAATTTCTACGATATCACTGAGACGAAGTTACACCACATGACGGTATCTTAATATGCTCTAGGCGACGTACAAGCAACAGAATTAGCATTTATATTATCTTCACATGGACATAGCCATGTTATTAATAGAACGATGCCATAATAGCAATTGATACTATTTAATTTCTAACCCATAATAATACATATTTAAAAACTGTGTACACCAATGCGTACATTAACTATATCTATAATGTCTATATTTTTTCAAGAGGTGCTTATATACACACTTGGTCAGATTTTAGAAAAATGCTTGGATATGTCAATATTTTTAACAGCTTTAACGAAATTTTGATTCACTCCTAAGATTGCTTACTACCTATTTCTACAGAAACATACCAATCATCCCAGTTAAATCAGTTTTTTGCCTCCTATATAACTCGGTTTATTTATTACATACGACGTATTTTTCTCCAACCTTCCATTTTGCTACAAACTTAATTATATCAACATTGGGAGGAAATTAACTTATAAAGAGCCTTGCCAGAAGAAACTATTTAGAAAATTGATTTTATTGACTAAATTAAAAATAATTTAAAAAACTACAACTGAGTGATTTTGGTTACACATAAACAATAAGAGTGACTAAGGTATGAGAATGAGTGGGGTTAAAAAACTGTTTTAATAAAGAATACCATATTATAGACTACGCTATATTTCTTTTCTGAATAATAAACGGTTTGAATGGTAAAGACTAGACCTAATTCAATATGGCATGCAATTTCGATTTTAGCCAAATTATAGTGCACTTTGACAAGTGGAGTGCAAAGGACTATACTCTATTATATATGCTTAATTGTAGTGAATACTCTGTAATAAGGAGAATGCAAGATCAAAAGTCCGGCTTTAAATGAACAAACTTGCTGAATTATTCAGACAGATAATTGAACCCAAGTGTATCGTGTCTACAAGGAAAGTTCTTCAAACTATTTTTGTTGAAAAGAAGTGAACTTGTTTAGAAATGTTTTAAATGAAATTTAAAAGTTGAAGCTAGTCAATTTCAAAGAATTTATAGTTTTTTAAGTTCTCCTATACATTATTCTAAGGATTTCCTTGAGGCTCATGAATTACCTTTTTTCATACTATGTTATAGTTAATGAATACTTGGACTTAAATTTTCAAACACTGCGTTTCTTTTCAGTAACCTAGGTTTGTGCAAGAGTATAATATAGAATCAAAGTATTTATTTTATGTTAAGCTTAAATTACATTTAAATTATTAATTCTAATGCATTATTTTCAAATCTTTAGGTTTTTACATGGATATGTCTGAGCTCTGGAGGGTTTTGACAATTTGCGCGGCTAAATTTTGAATTAGTGACGTCATATGCTTAGTGACGTCATTTGGTTACAAGGACAGCTGTTTAAGGGAACTGAAAACACTCCCTTTAGACATGTCCATGATCTAACATTTTTCCCACAGGAAATTAATCACAAAAGATTTTATTATTGAATTTAGTAAACATTTATAGCCATACAAATAGTTTAATTTTAATACAACAATATTAAATAGTAGGCCTACAGAATCGTTGAAATCGTGCATTACATACCCACATTTTTATGTAAGCATATTTCTAACTTGTCATTATTTTTAATTATTATTATAATTACAGTAATATCTTTGACTATATATTATTAATAGACGTGTCATTCATGGTTAAAAGTTGTCGCCAACAAAATTTCGGAAAGCCCGAGAGTGTAGTGCCGCATCCTAGTGGCGAAGGCTGTAAGCTCACTTGACCCCGCCCTCAGGAGTGCGCGCGCACGGCGTACATCCCTCTCTCGCTCTTATAATTGGTTGGAAGTTGGTCGAAGGGGGGGAGGGGGGTAGCAGACGACAGCGCTCCTGTACGGGGAACCACGCACTAACTCCCCACGCCTATTCGGGAACCACTCAAGCCACTACAGCTTGCGCATAAGAATGGCACGTCTATTAATGATGTATAGTCAAAAGTAATATTGAATAAAAGTGTTTTTAAAGGGTGCATTTTTTATTTTTAAGACCTGACACTTAAAAAAGAGCAAAACCATTTGTAATTTAGTGGTCTTTATTTGGTATGAAATCAGCTGGCCTTTCATTTAATCTGCTGTTGTCTAATTCCATTATTGTTTCTCTATCATTTTGCTAAACTGAGCTGTTAAATTAAAAGTCTACCTGTTTCTCAGGGATGTGACGGATGGCTTTAACTGCAGTGAATACATTGGAAAACTCAGATACTTTTTCTACCCCCTCCCCCCGTAATACCAAGCAAATTAAAATCGAAATCGTGTTAAAGTTTTGTTCAATAATAACCCGGAGACGCAATGAAGACATTATAGATTATGAAGCGGGTACTAAACTACTGAACCAACCTGCCAGTGAACATTTTGCTTTAAGTATCTATTAGACATGTCGAAGCAGAAAGAAATCCTTCAGTTTTTTTTACTTTCTCCCACTTATACGATAGTATATTGTTTTCCTCAGCATTTTCGAATTTGAGTTCAGAGTGAATATATCCGTTTTGGGTCACCTGAATCCAAAAATGTAGGTGACATGATATCTGTCTGTCTGTGTATGTCTCTCTGTGTGTGTGTGTGTGCGTGTGTGTGTGTGTGGGCGCAAGCGCGTTTGTCTGGGGTGTATACAGAGCCTAACCCGTTGAAATGAGTATGCACGTTTATTTTTACTGTATCTCACGGAATATTTCTATTTTTTATTTTTAAGGGTAGTTCACCCGTAAAGGCCCTTAAAAACGTGAAAAAAATCTAAATTTCTCAAAATTGCCTCTAACAATTTTAATTAAAATTAAGTAGTTTATAGTGCATAGAGTAGTAAATAATATAACACCACCTGTCTGTAAAAATTACGCTTCAAACGTTATGACTTTTAAATGTGAAAACATTCAATTTTCTAATTTTCAGCAAAAACAATTAAAGTAAAGTATAATTTGACTATCGCCATTGAAACTAGCTTAAAAAGTTGAATAAATAAGTATTTGTTTCATTTGTCTACAACTAACGGTTCCAGAGAAAAGTTAAATTTACTATCCATTGTAAACATAGTACGTTACCTGAGAGCGCCCAATGTTATTCTTATGAAGAATGGTAAAAATAAATTTCTTCTTTATTTCTCAACCGTTTTCCATGAAACTTGGTATGCAGCGTAAGATTACATCACCCAATAAATTTTACTCAAAAATCTTGGTATTACGGTGGGGGGTTGTCCCCCATTTTCTAACAATTATTAATTTAACTTTGTTTCTCTTGTTATTATTTTAAAGCAATAAACTTTTAAATGATATTTCGATAAACTTTAAAAAATATGATAGTTTTTTAAAGATTGTGATTTTTAAATATACTCAAGGAAGAAAGTATGTGTGCACTAATACTGTCCACTAATACCGTTTATTTACAATGGTTATGATGGGGTATGTTGAAGCTTAAGCGAATCATTATTAATTTTGTTTTTTGGAGCTCATCAACAGAATACCACAGTGCTTCATACTTATCCTATTATTGAGTAGGCTAATATTGAACTTCAGGTTGGCTTTTTCACTCTGTTCCGGCTGAATTGGGGAGTGCATCATCAATCAGCTGTTCGTGTTCAAGTTTTGATCAATGGTTAGCCTACCTTTACTTGGAAAACATGGCATGAACGGTGAATACCCCGCTACTATATTACCTCTAACCCTCTAAATCCATGAGGTACAATTTCAAAAATATAATTACGAATTATTGCATTATAAACACCTTATTGCCTTAAATTCCTAACTTAATTGTCTAATTCAAATTAGTGGATTATATAATTAGGGTTTCAGTTGGATTTAATTCTCAAATCTATACAACGCACATTATCAGATTAGTTAGTATTGACAGTATTCGCTGAAGGGATCCTATTTGAGGCTTTAGACTATTACTGGTTTATAACATCGGATGTTATCACTTTCAGCTATAAAATATTTCATCAACATATGAAAATTTGATGATAAAATCTTAGCTAGAACTCATAAAATACACAAAATAAAACATTTAAAATTAACTAGTTATTGTATAGTCAATGACGAACCAGAGCAAACACTGTCGTACGAGTACCTGTGGTATTGTATAAAGTATGGAAGGTCGTCAGCGTATGATGAGTCATATGCTGACGTGACGTCATGACTAGTTATGACTCATCATCCGTTAACTGGACGTGACAGTTGGCCAATCATCTAGAGAATATTGAACCATAACGTAGGGCCAATAGAATTTGAATAATACCGTAATATTTAGATGTAAATGAATTTAATTTCTTTTGAAGGTATTATTATGTGGATGTCTTAGCTATGGGGGATGTTGGCAATTTTCAAGACCAAAATTTAAATCAGTGACGTCATTTGGTTAGTGACGTCATAGTTTGGTTATTAGAACATCTTTTTAGATGAATTAAAAATATTTCCTGTAGACATATCCATAATCTAAACTATTCCCCCACAGAAGTGAATCCAAACATTGTTTCGTTATTTTCACAACCAGGTTAAGATTGTTTATTTGTACCATATTGGATTCCATTATAAGAAAATAATAATAACAATATAATAAGCGTTAATATACGGTTTCCATTACTAAACCGATAGACACAAAAATATATATTTCAGAAGTTTAATTACAGCAAAAGTAGT
This sequence comes from Nephotettix cincticeps, assembly GCA_023375725.1. Lineage (NCBI taxonomy): Eukaryota > Metazoa > Arthropoda > Insecta > Hemiptera > Cicadellidae > Nephotettix > Nephotettix cincticeps. Next base: position 22,954,020 of record CM041786.1, on the reverse strand, counting down.
TATCTAGGGAAACAAAAAATTGAATTCGTCTTTTTCTTTCGGAAAATAACCTAACACGTAATTATGTCACGTAAGTAACTATACTTTTGAAATAAAAAGTGAAAATTTGTATTATTTATTTCAATAATAACCACTTTAACTTTAATCTAACACTCCGTCTTTCTCGACCATCACGTGGTCATTAATGGTGTCATAAACACAAAATACCTGCCAGTGATAAAAACTATAAAATATATTTTCCGATAGTAAAAACATTGTTTTTACAACCAAAGTAAACACCTACACGCTTATGCAGATTATTTGTTACATTCGAGAATTGAAGAATACTTGACCATTATCCTATGAACTCTGTTGTTTTATTCAAGTAGGCCTACACTCCGGGCCCAGCCAAGTGGACCGTGACCTTCTGCATGATTCATAACTGTGCGACTTCACCTCCTGTGGCGAGATATCGCATTTGTCAAATGTCACTATTTCATATTACTATACATTATTTACCGAGCGTTTTACTTCCTCTTTAACTACACCTCCTTCCTTTTACCACGTTCAGTCATTTTAGCTATTTAAAATGTACAGTGAATATTTTTCAATTTATACCGATTTTAATACAGTCTAATAGGACAAGCAACACATATAAAAACTCTTCCTAGGTTGACTATATTTCACTAACAGAGTGCGTCAGTCAAGTTAGGCCGATCCAAATTTATTATGTTTTAAATTTCTTATGGATTTGGTAATTAATAATTCACTACCAACTTACTCCCAAAACCCGTAATGTGTTTTAAAATGAGACATCGTTTTTGAAGGTGACGAATGTTCTCCGTTTTCATCAAACCAATACCTAAGTCGACATTAAAGTTTTACCTAACGCATAAGAAAAAATGGGAGGTCAAAATGTGTATGTGTGTATGTGTGGTGTGTGTGTGTGTGTGTGTGTGTGTGTGTGTGTGTGTGTGTGTGTGTGTGTGTGTGTGTGTGTGTACGCGCGTCAAAAGTGTCAAATAAACGGCAGAGGTTAAGTATCCAAAAATAGCTTCCTTTTATTTGAACTAAGAGTATGTAATGACGAAACGACGAAAATAATCTGAAGACAGGAATATTAGTTGATCATTACTTTTAAATGCATTTGTAGATTCAATATGCTAAAAGATGTCATTGGTTTTTAGATAAGAAGTTTACATTCAAAGCTCTGGAGATAAGCCTCGGCTTTACACAGCGAGTCGACGTCTTGTAACCGAAAAGTAAAAATTGCGAGACTATTTTATAAACTTTCAGAACTAGTTTCATTGTACTATATTAATTAATACCGTTTTTATTTTCTAAGATGCTAAAAAAGCTCTGAATAAAACTCCACTTATTAAGTTTTAGGTTCTTCTTCTAACTTATTATCTGTAGGTTTTAGGATGGCTTCATTACATTTCATGTCCCTTTTTGTAAATAACGTTATTCTTAAGATTATATCCGTTAGTACAAAATTCTACCTCCCTAATTTAGTCATGTAAAAAATAGCATATCAATATACTGCACTTACCTGCTAGGAAATTAGGTTGGTAAAGGGTTTTGAAACAACTCTTTCATAATTTGGAAAATTTCCAGAGTCAGATGGCATGATTTGGCCAAAAGGCTGTAATAAATTAGTTCTCCACCGTCAGCGTTTTATAAAAGCCTGGCGTGTAGTCTATGTCCAGTGGGAGAGGAGTTCTGGTATGAGGAAATTCTGTTACTTCTTTAACGTTTCAAAAGCATAAACAGGTGTTTTTGTATAACTGTGTTTTAGTAAAATAACATTTATTTTGTGTCTGTATTACACTTTTATTTTTTTTACGGTACAACTTCTAAAATTCAATTACCGTGTAGTATAGATTTCTAAGAAAACAATAAAAATGTTATTCAACGAATGAATTAATAAATGTATTACTCATATTATAAACTCAGTGGCCAAAAATAATATTATTTGGATAATCTAATGTTTCTCATTGAGATAAAACACTGATCCATGTTGTAATGTTCCCAAAATTAACGGATACGTTTTTGGTGCCTTGGTAAATAATTCAAAATATTGTACACACTTACATGGGGTAAAATAGTTTTTTCGTATAAAATACTCAAGGTAATTGCTAAACAAGAGAGAGGGTCGTAAATGTGGACAAATCTGCTTTTTAAACTTTGACGTTTTTAAAAGGCATTTTTTTTAATTTACGCCACAGGCATTTTAATTCATTCATGAAGTGATGTCACAATAACGCTTTTTGGAAAAGCGGTTCTAACCCAATTGACATCCCGGGATTTGAACCGGTGACCTCCTGCACCGAAGTCCAAGACGCTAACCTTTAGGCCAACAAAACACCTAAAATAATAGATTTTTTATAGGTTTTACCGTAACCTCATGATACTTATCAGGAGTAGAAAATTTAAAGCTTTTTTCCTTCAGTAAATAGCACAACCTTCAACAATATTTGTGACATTTTCTTAAAAAAAAACTTAAATTTAACTATGGGATTTAAGAGGATCTGGTTCCAAAAAAAGGTCCTATGAGTTTAGGTCAGTCAATCCTTTTAATATCTTGCGTTATATACCTTTTTTGACAGCGTTATATACGATTTAGTATCATTATATACCGTTTAATGTCGTTTTATACTACTTAATAGCAGAATATTCTATCGTTATGTTTGATTTAATATCGTTATACACCATTTAGTATAGTTTTATGCCAGTATGTTTTACCTTTAAACACGATTTTTAAATCGTTATATACTATTTAATATCGTTATAGACGATTTCATAGTGTTACATGTAATTTAAAGGGTGTACGAATTTGTATCTTCTCTGATATTACATAGGTAATTATTTTCCACAAATTACGAGCTTGGGTCGTGCACACTGATGTGTACACGACCCAAGCTCTCGTGTGTTCAGATGCAGTGTTGACGCCGTGTTGATCTCGGCTGCGATGACGACAGTTAGTTTCACTATGGAGCTTGAGGAGTTGTTATGTCTTTGGATATCATACCGTAGGTATAAGGCGCGAATACGAAGGCAAAGGAACTACTGTGTACATCCGATTTCAAGTGATGGAATAACTCACGGTTCATTTGTAACACAGAACACTAATGTACGATAATATGAGCCAAAGTGTTTGAATTACGTAAGGATGTCTATTGCATTGTTTGAAGAATCACAGGAAATAGTTGAGGATGATATTGTATGTCGTAAACTTTGTGAGGGGTAGCATTTTACCAGGAGAAAAACGTGTAATCATTCTTTAAAACTCACTGTAAAACTTGTTTATAAAAGTAGATTTTTTTAAATTTCAATGTAAAAATATAAGTTTGACTGACACGTAACTATCATAAACCTCAATTTAATTACTAGACTATTACGTAAAAAAACTAAATCCAGCGTTCCAGGAAGAGATGTCGAGACGCGCGTTTCAACACGTCTCAAGACTACAAGATCGCGTCACAATCATCTTACACTTATTTCTCATTCATGCTTGCCCTAAAATACATTGCCTTGGACAGGCTGCCATTTAAGTAGCTAACTAATTAGCTTTGCAAAGTTATTTAGAGATTAAAAACAAGAATTTCGGAAACAAGAGCTAGATTTATTGGAAACCTAAACTTGTATAAAATATGGCAGTGTTCAACATGGCATATACACTTCATAACTAGAGACTTAGTAACAGCAGACTATCGTACCCAACGAGTTTCTGTGAGTTCAAGCGATAGTTCGGTAACTTGTGATGATATAAACTAACCTTAAATATAAGATAAAGGAATGCATTCCACAAAAGTAATATAGTAATTTAATTAGTATCTATTTAAATTATCAAGTGAGAAACTAGGTTTGCTGTCATGAGAAACATAAATATTGAGAAACATAAAATAGTAAATCTAAACGAGATCAAACTGTATACATTTTTTATTTAGACAAGAAGATAAAAAATTTGGGTGTTCAACCTAAATTAATATAACAGAATATCAATTATGAATATGAATAGGCCTACCAAGTATTATCACGGAATTTCGAAAAATAAGCAAAACAATTTTTAGAATTTCTTTCAAAAGACAGTACAGAGTACCGATTGTCAGAGCGAAGATTCAAAATACCAAATTAGTTGCAATTTGATAAGAAATTGATTATAATCGTACTACTTAAAAATTATTTGCATAATACATTTTGTAAAACCACATTTTAGGGCACAAACTCCCTTCTAAGCCTCATTTGGATTGACGTGACCGTTATGCCTGGTTTTCTAATTTGATCGTATTTGATCATGATTGTGTTTTGTACGATATCTAACATTATTATAGACATACTCCTTAGTAATAGCTCCATTTTCCAATAAAAACTCCTTAGAAAAGATGTCAAAAAAGCAACAATTTTAACACAGATGATATAATAATACTTTTCAAATCTTTGGCATGCATTAACTCTGGAACTAAATTCCTTCACTATGAATATAAGCACATATAAGTGTATACTAATGTTTGTCACTGATAGTACATTTATAAAGTTGAATAAACATATGGAAATATTGACTCTTGAAAAATATGCTTACAATTTATCTTTGTAAAGGTCCAATATTATGTGGAGGGTAAGCACTTCAGATAGTTCTAACACGGAATATTTTTATATTGTTTCAAAGAAAATTGCACCCAGAAGCCAAGTCTTTCCCTTCGGAAAACGCCGCCTTGGCGCTGCGAAATAAGATTAGATTAGATTATTGAAATAGCGACCATACCACGAGGTAGGTATTTTAAGCCAAGTATGAATGAGGATTGAGTGTAAGATGATTGTGGCGCGATATTGCAGTATTGTTACTGACTAAGGCTAACATATTCCTTGGACAGAACTGTTAATTAATAGCCCAACAGCCGATGGCAACTAAGAGACCTACAGTTAAACGTGGAGTCTGAACCACTGCCTCTGAATTACGAACTGGTCTAATTATATGGATGGTCTTTGTGGATTAACGTAGTATTCGTTAGTGCGGGAGTTAATGACAATAGAGTATTTTTGAATGTATTGCCTATAATATTGGAGCTGACATATAACATTATTCCAGTCATCACCTATCGCATACATTTTTCAAGGCATAGCTAATTCAATTTATAATCAACAGTATTGTTTTTTTAAATTTATTTTATACTTGCATAGCTAGGATAGTTAACCCAAGAGCAGGTTCGTCTAAGGTATTTTTACCTTCATATCATAAGATACATGATGAGATACACCTAAATTAAAGGAGATAAACTTGTATTTATTTTTAAATTGTCTGGGCAAAGTCCTAGTTGCTTTATAACATGGTAGGTATTAAAATTTATTTACGAATATTTAAAAAAAGAAATATTCACATATGTGATATTGTTTTGAATTTAACGCTCACACAAATTACTTTTATAGAAGCTTTTACAATGGAATATTGTACATGAACAAAGGATGAACAAGTATTCAATTCATTGATGAAAAGTTGAAATATATTAAATTCCAACTCTTTATTGTGAGATCATCATTGTAAAACCAGAAACTATTATGTTTTCCTTTAATCTTTTGGTTTAAAAAATCATTTCTCTTTGAAAATATGTTTTGAAGCAAAGTACTTTCAGTCGTTTCCATAAGTAATTCTGAAAATACGATGACGTGTATTTTCTCTACCAATATAAAGCTCGGCCTATATGTATATATTTATATAAACAAATAAAACTCTATATTGATTTTTATTTCAGTGTGATACATTGATACATAGTTAATATTTTTTATGTTTGTGCAATGTTACATGCCTGCAATTCTTTTTTATACTATAATTGTTTTAGCATAAACGAATTTATCCTAATCACAGGAAGCTAAATACCAAGTTTAATCCAAAACTATTGGTTAATAAGGGAAAAATTAATTTTTCCTTACCCTCCCTAAGCCCCTAAATACAATGCACTGTGTTTAAATTTTTTAATATCTCGGTAACCGTTAGAGATAAAGAAAGACTTCAAGGAACTAATGATATAGTTTTTAGCTGATTCTAATGGTGGAAGATAAAATTTCAAAATTTTGAAAGTTACATGGGAAAACGAAAACAACCATTTTTGGGGTACAAAACCCCCCAAACTACCTTTTCCCATTGCCCGATATGTCTGGATAACAAACTCGTCCGAGAAAATGTAGAAATACACGTTTCTACCAAATTTAGAACCGATAGGACCATTTTTACGACAGTTATCGTGTTCACAAGCACACACACATACACACACACACACACACACACACACACACACACACACACACACACTAATAAAATTTGAAATGGTGATGTCATATGGTTTAAGGACAGCTATTTAGAGGAACTGAGAACATTCACTTTAGACATATCCATGACCTCATCTATCATTTTGACTTGGATATGTCTTAGCTCTCTGTGGGTTTTGGCAATTTGCAAGACCAAAATTTGAAGCTGTGGCGTCATTTGGTTAGTGACGTCATAGCTTGGTTAAAGGAACAGCTGTATAGATGAACTGAAAACATTCCCTTTGACATATCCATGATCTAAACTACAGGGAAGTAAATCATTTTTCATTTTTGTTTATGATTGAATCCTATTCCTAACTTCTAACAGAGGTTTATGTCATAATATCGGCGTTAGAGTTGTCATTACGTGATGGAGACAAACGTGCCATGACGTTGGCACGAGTATTTGTTGCGTTCACATCACGTAAGTACAATAATTACTCTGTCATTCAGTCCCCTCTCACACAGGGCTGTTTATGCAATTGTGTTCGTGCGATGTTTATACAATATGGATTCCTTCCATTTACTTCATCACCTACATTTACATAGCATTTATACTTAAAAAAGAGTTATGTGTTTAAATAGTTTAGAATGAATTGTGACAATTTTCAATTTCAACCTAGTTAAAAAATAAAATGTTAATACTTTTCATAAAACTGCTTTAAAAACGTAATTTCTAATAACCCAACTGAATTTGTGATCACTAATAATGAAAATAAAGAATAGAATTTAAGAAGCAAAAAAATTAAAAATATTGTATAAGCAACATGAAATTTCAGTATGTCATAGTTAATAGTGCTTAAAGGAAAAAAATAACTCGCATGTCTGTAAAATTGTGGTTTAAAAATCAAGGACTTTGATTTACAATTGAAATTTTGGGTTTTACAACTGAAACCATCTAATAAAACTAAACAAATTATTGTTTAGAGTCATAGGTTAATTTCAAAGTTAATAGCAAGTTACCAACCATATTTTAGTATTGATAGTTCTCGTGTATTATGACGAAAAGACGTTTGCAGTCTAAGAGCAAAGTGTTATTTTTACGAGAAATCCAAAAAAATCGTTTTATACTAAAATCTTTTTCATATTCATTTCCGAACTATTTTGTATGCAACTGTTTTGAAGCTTATTGGTACATAAACCCATTCAAAATATTTTGTTAATACCTAGAGGTATTAGGGGATGACCCATCCACCTCGTTCGTTTACCTTTTGTTATTTCCCCACCCCTTGTGCCAAAGTGATGGAGGGGGTTGTTCGGAGCTGACCCTTGGCTTCGGCCCCAGCTCTAAGAGCACTCAAGTATGTTACACATACCTGTTTCAAACATTGTAGGCTACATTAATTCTTTTAAAATCCATCCAGTTTACACAATGTAATGCAGGGTGCGGCAGATAAACCTGATGATTTTTAAATCATTATAATTTGTGTACATTTTTACAAATAGGCTCATTACATTATATATTTAGTTTTCTCCGCCTATTCCATATTATCCGACCATACAATATTAACCTGCAGTTGTAGTTTTTTATGAAACATATACATTTTGATGTAAATCAAATTACTACAAATACTTTTACTATTTATAGTTCTTAATAATTAGTTAAAGTATATACTCATGGTAATTTTGGAGTTGTTTTACTATACATCTTCGAAGTAAATTACAAAAATGTAAATGGTATTGGTATTTATTAACGTCCACACTATTGAATACTACGTTAATCCGCAAAGACCATCTTCATAATTAGACCAGTTCGTAATTCAGACGCAGTGGTTCGGACTCCACGTTAAACTGTAGGTCCCTTAGTTGCCATTGGCTGTTGGGCTATTAATTGACAATTCTGTCTAAGGAATATGTCAGCCTTAGTATAGGCTGACATATCTTCCTCAATATAGCCTAGGTAATAAATTGTTAGAAGAATATAAGTAAAACTATGATTTTGTCACGATAATTAACTCGTGTTAAAAAATTTTATCTCGATGAAATTGAGTACAAACACGTAATTGTGCAATACTGTATATAATTATTCTATCGAGTTAAAAAAATACGAATTTTCTATTTACTTGTATTTAATATAAGAAAATAGATAAGGGGGTGGTTAGGAAGGATTTTGTACAACAAAATGGGGGTTTTCAATTATTAATAAATTTTATAGGCACAATTGGTTGATTCTGGTGCTGGGTAACTGTAATAATTAATTTAGTATTTTGACATGGATTTGATATACATTAATTTATTATTAAATTAATTAATTTATATAAAAAAAATTAAAATTTATTATAACAAATTTAAAATGTATACATTAATTTATATACATTTTACATCTTTTTACAAAATCTAAATTTAAAAAAATACATACATTTGATTTGTAATAAAAACAACTCGGGCCTACGCACAGACCATTCTAGGTCCATGAAGGCCATTTCCTACTTTTAGCGAATTTCCCATAGGGAAGAAGCTATTACCGTAGGTCTCATGGTAAGACTTAAGCCCGGGACCATGTCATTTATTCGTCTTTAGGTGCCCAGAGTCCAAAAACAATAGTCGATAAAATTTATATATATATATATATATATATATGTGTGTGTGTGTGTGTGTGTGTGTGTGTGTGTGTGTGTGTGTGTGTGTGTGTGTGTGTCTGTGAACACGATAACTCTCGTAAAAATGGTCCGATCGAGACCAAATTTTGTAGAAACGTGTATTCCTACAAATTCTCGGACGAGTTCGTAAACTAGACATATCGGTCAATGGGAACGGGTAGTTTGGGGGGGTTTTGTACCCCAAATGGAGTTTTTTTGCGTTTTTCGCATTAAATTTTTAAAAATTTTTAATTTTATATTTCACCATTGGAATCATCTTAAAAAACTACACAATTAAGTTCCTTAAAGTTTTTCTCTATCTTCAACGGTTACCGAGATATTAAACAATCTAAACACAGTACGTTGTATTTTGGGGCTCCAATGTTAATCTTATGGAGGATAGGGAAAAATTAATATTTCCCATATTAATCAATATTTTTGGATAAACTTGATATTTAGCTTCATGTGGTTGAGATCTATCCATTTATGCTTAAAAATCATAGTTTATGTGTTTATCATGGCAGCAAACCTGCATACTCTTTTCCCATATTAATCATATAGGGAATAGGCAAACTCCTTTATTTATGGACAGATGTTGATGAAAGTTTGTATAAATGTTAAGATAAAAATTATTTATGGTAGAAATGACTACTTACAGTGTTCCTCACAGCAGCTAACCTGCACACTCTTTCCCATGTTAATCTTATGGAGAATAGGCAAATAATTCTCATGTTTATGGACAGATTTTTATAAAACTTGGCATATATTATTATTATTATATTATTAATTCGGAAATTCGCTGAGTACGCAGGTCTGCTGTGACGGGGGTATTTTTTTATTTTGTTCATAATATCTGACATGATACCTGAAAAATGTGCACAGTTTATTTTGTAACATATTTTTTTTAATAAATCTGATTTTGACTTTTTGGATATGTTTTTGCTCTGGGGAGAGTGTTGCCAATTTGCGAGACCAAAATTTGAAACAGTGACGTCATTTGGTTAGTTTGGCTATAAGAGTAGCTGTTCTTATACCATTCCCTTTAGTCATGTTCATTATGTAACCTACTACTGCTCACAAAGAAGTAAATACAAACTTTTTGCTCTATACCAATATATACAATACTAAAATACAGAAATCTATAAACACGCCACCTTTTGTTTTTTTTCTCCATCGGTTTTCATAGTCATCTTTTCATTATTTTGCGTAGTAGGTATTAATAATGATAAAGATGAGGACTACGGTATATAAAATTGACATGATTGTTTGGATATTCTTGATAGAGTTTTAGTTTCAGTAATGACTGGCTAGTATGAATTTATTAAATTTTTAACAAATTTCTCTTTAAACTAGCCACTGAGATTTGCCACTTATTAGATTTGACGAGAGTGGCTCTAAATTTTGTTACTTGTAAAACGTATTGCCTTCTTCAATCATAGACAAATGATATTACTTCAATGGTCTCCGGTACAACACTGTTATAGTATATTATTGGTTTAGAAAAACACTCTTCTCTTGAATTCAGTTTTGATTAGGGATCAGCTGACTTTCAAATTTTTTCAGTTAACCTGCTTGTCTTCTTCTCCCTAGCTTCAGCAGATTTATTTCTACTTCTCTACTACTTGTCGGGTGATCTGTGTTGACTGTTGAAAGATGAAAGATTAATTTTGCGCAAAGTTAGTTAGGTTATTCGGTTAATTTTATTAATCAATTTTATAAGTTAATCCAAATCTAACAGAAATAGGTTTATCGTTTTCATTACGGAACATGGCTCCTGTTGATAACTCGCCTCCTACAAAGTCTGAGGGAACTTTTTATCTGGTCTGCTCATCAAAGGCAAATGATTTAATTCCAGTACATAAATACAAATCTTCTCTTACTGGACTGACCGTTGTATTAGCTGAAGTTGAAGGACCCGTTGTAAATGGGTATTTCTGCTTGGGTAAGTCAACTGTAATGATTTGTGTATTAAGTCCTAGTGAGGAACAATTCAAAAGTTTTATAGGTTTCTAGGCATTTCCAACCCCTACTAAATTTCTTGATGAGAGCATCAATTTTGTTGGAAAATATTGACTTTTCTCCTGTTTGGTTTAAGCATTTTGCATTAGCAATATGTATATCAAACATCTTTAATATAAAACCATAAAGTAAATATGTACTATACAAAATGAACAGTTTTATTTGCCACGTTAATAGTTTACGGTTTTGGGGGATTATGTATTTATATTTTCATTTTCTGTCTGATTAAAGTCACGTGTTTATATAATTGAAATGTTTATATTATTACGTTTATTATAGTAATCAGCTGTTGTATATCTTTCCTATAAAAGCCGTATTACAGTTAGGTTAGGTTTGGGCATGGATTGGATTTTAAAATTGTGTATATAATCCACTCAGATTTATTTGTTTTATGGGAATGTTATTAATATGTCTTATCGTTTCAGTATTATTATTCACTATGCCACGACCCAGACGATGAAGCCGTAATGCTATTCGACTTCAGAACATGGCAAATCTTAAAGTTAACATGTATTTACTGACAGGCGTTACGAAGTTCGCCGGGTCAACTAGTTTTACATAAATTTGAATGTGTCACACTGGAGAAAGTGTGAATAAAGTATAGCAAGTGATAGGTTGATAGACATTGAACGGATCGTAGGAGACAAGGATTTAAAGTGATATTCCTAAATGTTTTATTGCTCACAAAAAACAATAGGCTGACTTTGTATTTTACTTGACATAACCTAGATATTTTGATACCTCAACATGTCTGAAGTGCACTAGAGTAAACCGCACGAAAATGGTCCGATAAGGTCTTGGACAGCTAGTTCCCCCCTTACCCCCTCTTGCCAAGTAGTGTTGCCATTTTTAATTTAGCCTATCAGCTGACGTAACAATAAGTTATAATAGAATAGGGTGGTTTGGCAACACCAAACTGACTCTCATTGGACCATTTTCGTGCGTTTTACTCCAAGTGTCAGACTTTGGAAGGGTTACTCCAAGCCCTATTTTATCTTACTATTCAACAAGTCTGTAAAACATATCATACCCCAATGTGTAAAGGCTTAGCCCAATGAGGTTCCTCTAGTCTTTAGTCCTGGGAAGGCAATGTTTTGTCTTACTGTAGTTTGACAGTGTTTTGAACTGAAATATAATTAGTTATTATCCCTACAAATGTTTTATGTTTTGTTAAGAGTGTCCTATGTATTGGTAGTGAAGTGTAGTGTCGTAATAGTATATTTTAAATGGTAAATGTGTTTCAAGAACACATTTTAAGGTAAACTGACACTGTGGGTACTGCCTAGAACTAGGTTATTTTTGGACGTTTTCAATAAAATTTTAGTTTTTAATAGACTTAGACGATAAAGTTTCATTGTTTTTAGATGAAAGTTATCAGTTACAGCTCGGATTTGCTGGTAGAAGGCCTAGGTGGTCCAAATCCCAAAATAATCCTGTACGGGCGTGTTTGAAAGCGCTCTTAAAATTCCAGGCTTGAAGGGTTAAGGTTTAAGGCAGGGCCTACTATTTGTAAGTTATTCTTTTAGTCAGCGAATTAATGTTCATATTTCCTAGTAATTTTTTAAAATTTTATTTTCTTGTAGCCACAGAAGCACATGACGATGATGGATTGCCCCATACTCTGGAGCATTTGGTTTTCCTGGGGAGTGAACAGTATCCTTATAAAGGAGTTCTAGACCTCCTGGCCAATAGATGCCTAGCATCCGGTACAAATGCTTGGACAGGTTGGTTTTATTCTATTCATAACAAATTAATTTGTTAATGAAGCTATTTTTTTTTATTTATGAGGTAGGCTAAGTAAGTGCAAGCAGTAGATCCTTGATTCTCATATCCTCAGACTTAAGGCTAAAACTTGGAATTCTGGGAAATCTACACTGTTAATGAAAAATTCAATGGTTTGTAGTGAAAAAAGCTATTTTCAATCAGAATTTGTTTCATTATTTCATACATTAAGATTTCTGATTTTTGTCTTGTTTGTTGTCTCAAGTTTTTTTTCTATTACAGATACTGACCACACTTGTTACACCATGACTACAGCTGGCAGTGAAGGGTTCTTATCTCTCATCCCCATCTACTTAGATCATATCCTTTACCCTACACTTACAGTGAGTATAAACTTTAGATAAAATAAGCCTATTGTATGTATGTCTTGAAATTTATCAAAAAAAATCTATCATCGTGGGTTCTATCCTCCGTGATTAATCCAATATTAACTAGTTAAGGTTAGGGATGTAACCTTAACTACAGTAAAGTCTGGTTCATCCTGATAAATGTGGCGAAATCCGAATCCGTTTAGGCCTAGCTGAAAATCCAGATAATCCAAAAACATAACAGGATATAGACATCCATGTTGCATAGGATATATAATTGCCTGCAATATAATTGTTGCAAACTGCAACATAAGTAATGTGCATAGTCAGTTTGCGATTCCCCGGGTGCGGTACGGTCCGCCTGTGACCCCCCAATATTATTATTGCTTTTTGAGTATTCCTGCTTTATGTTTTTGTAAGAGTAGAGAAACTATAGAATATGGCGCACCAGTTGAATTAAGTAGAGCACGGCGGCGGCTAAGGGTTGTCCGTGGATATAGCGGGAGGGTCACCTTCGAAGTGACCTTCAAGACAAAAGGAATGTTTTTATGAAAAAATACTTTTTAGCATTAGGGTTAGTGCTTAATATAAATTTTTAACAGCGAATGTGTTAACCATCCATGTAAGTTTTCCATACTTAACCGCTATAACATTGATTTAAAAGTTAATTGGCTTCACCGATATCTCCAACAGGACTCTGCATTTGTGACGGAGGTGCATCACGTGACTGGGGAGGGGGAAAATGCAGGAGTAGTGTACTGCGAGATGCAGGGCCGTGAGAACACGGGGGAGTCTCGGGTGTACCTGCAGCTGCTGCGGACTATCTACCCGGGCCACTGCGGCTACAAGAGCGAGACTGGTGGTATTATGAAGAACCTGCGCGAGACTGTCAACAACAACAAGGTTAGAAGGGAAATTTTGGGCTATGTTCATGGTTTACATATTTTATTCAATCAAGGAATTTCATGGGAACTTTGTTAATAATTACTATCTTTAACTGTAGTAAGTAAATTTAATAGAACTGAATGTTTGTCAAAAAAGTAGGCATTTACAATAAGATACTGATGTTATTGATTTATTTTACTTTCTTAACAAATTCTAGTCCAGACTTCAGAATCAAGAAGTTTTATTGTCGTTGATCAAGTACAGAATATGAGAAACGTAGGTACAAAACTTGATTCTAGAAATCCCAAATTGAATAGTATGAAATGCATATAAAATTTCCCTTAAGCCAGCAATAGGAAGCTCATAAAGAGTGTGTACATTATTGTAGGCCTACATACACTAAATTTTGAACAAGTTACCTGTCAATGCCAGCCTGTGACTTGGAATGTCCAATGTAGTTTTGCCTGTAGTGTTATGTGAGTGAAAATCTTGCCTGGTATGAAATATATGAATATTGAATATTAGTTTTAGTGTCATTCAATATGTTTTAAATGTAAGTGTTGATGACTGCAAATACTTCTGTGAATACAAAGTGGTTTCCAGTGCTTACATTGCTATGCCTGAAAAATATTTTTCAGTTTCAGCAGTTTAAACAAGTTAGGCCTACTTTTTCATTTCCAAGAACAATCTACTGTTTATCAAAGTTGAACTTTCTGTTCTTATAAATCACCATTATTGTTAATCTTGAGTAGTCACAAATATCTGTTTCAGCTTTACGAATTTAGAATGAAAACTGCTTGGTTCCCAAACACAATATATGTTTAAGATATTTATATTAAGTTTTTAACATCTGATGTAGTGGATAAGAAAAGATAAAAACTACAAACTCAATTGAATTTACACTATGGCCCTTGCTATTGTGATAAAAAAACCTTAAGATAAGACTTATCTTCTGATTCACTTAGTGAATCATCCCTCCCATTGAGATAGTATCAAACATTTTGTGTTGGTTTTTTGGGTGATGTAAGGTTCAATCATAAATCATAGCGAATTTCATGCAACACTATAGACATATGGAGGAAATTATAAGTAAGTTTCATATTTACAGAGTAAGGAAACCACAGCTCTTGTGGTTTCCTGTATCAAACAGGATGTAAGAAACAGGAACTAAATATATCTATAAACCTCTGGCATATTCGTGACCCAAATTCAATGCATGATATCTTAAATGTGGGTTTTTGTTTGAAAGTAAATTTCAATATTTTTTTATTGTTTTCTTTTGTTATTTGTTTAGTTTGAGTTACATTATTAAAGTTTTATGAGTTAAAAAGAAATAAGTTTCAATGAATATATTTCAAAGGAAGATGGACATAGTCATGGTATTACTCCTAACCCCTTAACAGTTTTTGTCGTAAAAAACAGGATCCTATGATGCGATACATCGTTCTGTGGTAAACCTTAAGTTCCGTGTTGATATTTGCCACAATACAACGCTGTTCATTAGTTTACTGTTAGAATGTATGTATCCACTTATGAACTGTTTCCATATGAATTTGTTACTAAAAGCTACATCGTAGACGACTAGAAACCGAAACACCTGCATAGTTGTTTGTTTCAATCTCGCAACCGGAGAGGTTTATTATTGATGTGTTTGGTTATTATTGGTTGTATGGTGTGTGGTTAGTTTTTTTTACGGTTAGGCTTTCTGATTTGGTTGTTTCTTTGAGAAGTAGGATATAGTCATTAGTGAAAAATAAGTCTATCCTACAAAAGTTAAACTTTTGAAAATCCTGAAATTCAGCAGAAGACTAACTCAAATTTAAACACTTAAAAGTAGCAATTATTAAACCTTAAAGTAGGTTTAACTTTTTTTTATCTTTAATCTACTCTACTTAACTCATAGAATAAGAATTTAGAAGAAAAATATGTGTACTTTTTTAACATTAAGGTAAAAAATAATTAAGGGGAAATAAGGGGGAATTAAGATTAAGGGGTTAGAGAAAATAGATTTAATATAATATAAACTATTAATAAAAGGTTTAGGTTACCGGTATCTTAATCAGCCAAGTTTTAGTCTTGGGTTGGGTAGGAACTACAACGGTTTCAAGTCTGGGTGACACATTTTCAAGTTCATAAATAATAAGTTGATTCCTTCTTGTTAAAACGTCTTCAATTCTTACAAATTCACATATTTAGTTGGACACTCACGTTAAAATTTTTACAAATACATTTGAAAACATATAAATTTTAAATAAACTAGCAAGTTGGATTTTTGACACGTGTTGCCGGCGGATGTTGAGTCATCAACGTGACTAAATATGTGGTTTTGTGAGAATTAACGGCTTTTTCAACGAGGAGGAATCATTTTTATGAACTTAAAAATGAGTAGCCCCAACTTGAAACCGTCGTAGTTCCTACCCCAATCCAGGACCACTTGACTGATTAAATAAGGTAACTTAAACCTTTCATTAATTTATATAAGTGGTCCAGAACCTTTTAAATCATGATCATATAACCATTATTTGTTTGAACTTTTACCATTTTATAACGTAAAGAAAGAGATTATTTTGTTATAGCCCATTTTATAACAAATAATCCTGTTTGTAGATTTTAATCAAGGAATAGTTTTTTTCCAAAATTCAGTAATATTCATGAAAATAAAACAATGCAACCAAAGATGGTTTGTTCTCACTTAATGAAATTTTATCAAAGTAAAGTACATGAGTGTGTTATATAGTATATCTATATATAATACATGTGATGTTTTTTCAAACAGAAATCTTCTGTGTAGGGCAGAAAGTCTAACTTCTAAAATTGCTGTTATATATTGTACACTTGTAGACTGTAACCCAGTGTTTACACAAGGTTAGAGTGAGGAAGGATTAAAGAATATTTTAGGAGAGTAAGGTTCAATGAATGTTTAGTAATTGTACATTTTGAGTTTGTTGTACAATGTGAAATAGGACCACAGGCCTTATTTCTTTTACATTTACAATTGTTAGTTGTCAACTAGCTGAGAGTGTTTAGAGGGCTATAAAGATAAAAGTTTACGGCAATCATGATGCAGGTAGTAAGTTAGATAGAGATATTAGACTATCACAATTTTTTATAGTTTATTTTCTTTTTTTCAAAATATATATTGTTTTTGTCATTGATAAGGAAAGTTCAAGGACAATTCTTAAAATATTTAGACTATAAGTTCATCAAACTAACTTTAATTTAAATAAATACGGTAAATAATAAACAAAGTAATTTAATGCTACACTTATTTAGATGAGTAACCCTATTAGTGGCAAAGTCGTAATTCATGACACATTTATAAATTCAATGAGAAGTTGCAGATGAAGGCATCTGTCGTCAATTTAGTGAACTTGTTAGACACCATTGCCTTCATGACTGTGTTGCCCTCTGGTCTCTGGTACAGTAATTGTTGATACATTTCACAGTTCTACCACTAGAGTATGCTTTATAGCCAAGTAAGCGCTTCCTCCGACTATGTACAGTGGCCGAGGTGGTTATGGCGTTACTGACGTAACTCGTGGTTACTGACGAATGAAACGTTCGAAGCCATTCAAGGAAATGCTAGGGTTCAAATCCCGACCATGAGCAATCACAATTTGGCTTGCAAATGTGTGATATATTAGAGGGGGGCCACCTTAAATAAACGGTGTCCTGCTTGGGTTGAAGTTTATGGCATTTGTTTGTGAGCCTAATTGGGTTTGCAGAGGATACCTGTTTTGCTTCTTTTACCATTTTATGGTTAAGGCGGGAGATATACATCATTATTTTTATTTTACAGTTGAAGGTAAAAAGCTTGCCACTTGTAGTAGGATTAAATAAGTGTTTTATATAGGTCTGATTTTTTTTAATATCATGAGTCATTTTATGCTATGTGAAAAATAACATGTGAAATGAGCATTTTTAATGGTTTACAAAAGAGAGTGTGTGTACAAATTTTCATGGGATTTTGACTAAGAATAAAAATGTTATCCTAGAAAATGTTGATACAACGTATGTTGTTTTCGTTTACAAAAGTAAGCAGACGACGAAACAAACACATTAATTATTTCTGGCAGTAGCTAAACAACAACAAAAACCATCTGAACAGTAAAAACAAAGACATCTAAAATCAATTGGGTTGAATTAAAATGTGCCAGAGAGCATATACTATATAAAAACTACTAGCTGACGATATTTTGTCAGCGAAGTTTTGTGCAGTTCTAGCTACTGACAATATATCATCAGTCGGTCTTCAAAGAGTTAAATTTAGAGAAAGTTGAGATTTTGCTTTTTTAGTCAAATCATAATAAATCTCACTATTCTATTACATAAATGCATTTAGGGCCTACCAGCCTACCTGTGGAGCCAGATTATTACTATCCACATTTTCTATAATTATTTCATTGAACTATTGATTACTTATAGTGTCATTTTTGTAACCATTAAATATCTGTAGTAAAGTAGTGGCTGGAAATTTAATTTACCAAAACCTTTTTTGAAAAAAAAAACTTCAACTGCCCTTGTGGATCAAGGGTCGCCGGGAACTGGTTTCGATCCAGAAACGTTTGACGTACTAGGCCAGCACGTTACCCCTAAGCTACTGTGCCGGTAAATATTGGGTATTTGGAAACATGCTCTTATTTTCTGATGCCAAACAATTTCTTTGGCTGATCGTCCCACTGTACCGTAAGGTCCGGTTTATCCATATCCAGAATCCGGTTTATCTGGATCAGGTTAAAAATATGTAATACAGTGGAACCTCGGGTTCCAAAGGGAACAAGAAAGCTTCAAATCATCGAGTATTTCAAATAAAAGAGGTTTGATTTATAGAGGTTCAATTCAGTGCGAGCAATGAATACAGTCAGGAGTTGCAGTAGCTTCCTAGTAAGGTGTTTTGTACATTTTATATCAATATCAATTACATATTTAAATGGTTATCAAAGTAATACACAATTACTGAATAAAATTTAATAATGTACGTACTTAAATAATTGAATAAATATTTCATTTCATTTATATTCCTTCTTTATTGAACTAACTTTACTTTTAATGGCCATTTTTCAGAGGACAGGTTTTAGAGTGAGAAATATGCAAACAAACAAAATGACTCATCCGTGGGAATGATCCCTGATAGTTTTTGCCCTCACCTACTTTTGTTAGACAGGTCTGTTTTTAGGAATTTCCTGTCTAAAAGCAAAGCAGTAGGAAATTATTTCAATCATAACAAATATAATTTGATTTTGAATAATCAAGGGCTTTTTGTCTTTACCTCAAATTTTAGAGGTTCAGTGATTGCATCATTTCGAATTAAATAGGTTTTTGGGCAAAAACTTCGAATTATAGAGGTATTTAAACAGCAAAAAACTAACTTTAAATTTTTCAGCTGTTTGGTGTTGTTATGCGGCTGTATGCTGCAGTTTGCAGCATTAGTTGCCTATGTGACGTAGGCGTCTATATATTGATATATTTTTAGATTATCCGAATACGTCCTTGCACCAAAAATATAAAACATTGGAAGTTACATCCGTTGATCCAGTCAGCCTGACAGATACTTCCTCCATTACTATGTTGTTAGACTGAAATGATGGTTAACATGTTAAATAAACTACAGTACATTTAACTAACAACTATTTGAAGTTTTCAAAATATATTCTATACAAAAAATCCAATTGAATACATCATGATTGAATGTTTTGATCAGGTGCGAGCGTATCATAAAGCTTTCTACCGACCAGAAAATCTTACCTTGATCATCACAGGGCAGGTGAAGCCAGAAGATCTGTTCAAGACTCTGGAGCCTTTTGAGCAGAAAATTGCATCTAAGGTGAGCGAAACCATCATTCAAACTATTTTAAATATTTTTTCAATCAGCTATTAGTTTCATGTGATTAGTTATGGCCGATCAGCAAGTGTCATTTTGTGTGTTTACATGTGTATATGTGATGTGAGTGTTAAATCTTGGATGATATGACCTATATTTTGCTAATCCAATACCTCTGCATGAAACCTCGGCGTGTTTCCACCGTTACACACCGTAAACGGACTCCAGGCAAATACTGTCTGGCAGAAAAGTAGTGAAGTAGTTGAGTGGCCAGTGTACAAGTCTGTTTAAAGGTTTACGAAGGGAGAAACAAAAACAGACAACCCGGTGGAAAAGACAGCAATGCGACCCTTCGGGGGGTTAACAATGAGTATGTTTATGTACGTCTGTATGACCTTTATTTGAAAAAACTTTGCTATTGGAAATATCATTAAACCCTGTTCAATTTAAAGTTAATCTGGCTAGTTTTCCCAATGGACTATGAAAAAAATATGGTTTACATCATGAAAATGACGCGTTATAACACAGGGACCAAGAGAACAGTTCAAGCGGCCGTGGCAGGACCCTGTGCCTCCTCTGACTGACTCTGCCGACATCGAGGTCAAGTTCCCATGTGATGAGGAAGACAACGGAATGGTCTATGTTGGTTGGCGGGGCCCATCTGCTGTCACCGATCTTTACAAGTAATTCAACTATTTCTCCAAGTACATAGTTTTGGTTCCACATTATACACTGTAGATTTGTTTGGGTACAGTCTAATGAAATTGTCACTTAGCCCTTTGCTTTTGGTTACCAAGGGCTGGAATTTATAAAAATATATATTTATGTGAAGCATTGTACTTTGTATAGGGTATTAGTATAGTATAGGTTACTGAAGAGCTAATACAATTTTATTTGATAGTAAATAAACAACAATGAAGGTAAAATAACGATTCTGAAGATAGGTGTAACGAAGCTATTTACCGCAAATATGAATAAACACTAATAGGCTGATGGTTGGACTTGGCAAGGATTCGTTAGTTAAAGTTAGAGGTCACACTAGCAGTAGGCCTGCACTACTGTATCAAAATTATTGCTGCTTTTGTATACTTTCTCTAGAATTGACTACTCGTTCATATTTTCTGTAAATAGGCAATATTACTTTCCCTTCCTGAAAATGTTTAGGATGTCCCCTTTTGTGTACAGAGATTTGATGTGTTTTATTTCCTATTGTAAACCAAATAGTTAATTTGAATGAAAGAGATAAATCAACAATAGTCTATGACAGCTGTCCATTGCTACATTGCAATCAGGGTTCTTCAAACTGTCTCTACTTACATTATTAACAATTCGCCATTATTTAAGATCAACGTGGTAACATATTCCAATTTTATAGTTCAACTTAATTCATCAATAAGTATACGAGCCTTGTTGGTAAAATAACTGTCCCCCGTTTAATTCAGTGTAAAACATTATTTAATCGGCTATTCCAACACATCACTGGGAGACTAAATTTGTCCCTACTTTTCTACATAACCACCATCTCTATCAATGTATCTGTAGGCATATAATACATTTTTGTAGATTCTCTTTGAAGAACAACACCACCAACCCATTGAGAAAATTTGTAACTTTGTGACTTTGTTGTCGGTCAGAAATTTAAGTCCGCTGAAGTGATTTTTTTAATTTCGGGAAGAGGTGATAGTCATAGGGTGCCAAACCAGGATTGCAGGATGAATCACAGTCCAGCCGAACTTTATAGGAAGGTTCTTGGTTTGCAGTGAAACTTGCAGGCACATTATTGTCTTGGGGTTAACCTTATAGAAGGAATGAGTTTTCCTCTTTGGTAATCTTGGAACAACTTTTGGAGTTTGCTCCAAACGTACTGGCAGTACCAATCTGATTTAATAGTAGTATCGTAAGAATAAAGACTATATCCAGGATGCCCCACATGTCCTAATTCAGAGGCAGTGGTTCGGATTCCACGTTAAACAGTAGGTCCCTTAGTTACCATCGGCTTTTGGGCTATTAATTAACAGTCCTGTCTACAGAACGTGTCAGCCTTAGTCAGTAACATAACTACAGGATCGTGCCACAATCATCTTACACTCAATCCTAATTCATTCTTGGCTTTAAATACCTACTACCATATGTGGTATGGTCGCCATTTCAATAATCTAATCTATTCTATTCTAATCGAAACACTGTTGACACAACCTTTCCTATAGATTGTGTTGGTTTGTACTTTTTCAGCTTGTTGTATGATTGTATGGTAATTGTTTCCAGTGTTGCTACTTTTCCTTTGTTTCCGGGGTGAAGTTTCATCACTTGTAATAAGAATTCGTCAGTTTTGTATTATCAGGGGTAGAGTAAAGTAGCATGCACATTAGCTTATTACCCTAATCTGCCCTTATATATAGGTTTATGTATGTTTAGTTGATTAGTTATAATAACTTTAAATTTGTATGCTAGCACCTGCATAAAATGGTTCTCTTAATGATTTTACTATTAATAATCTGTCACCTTCTCAGGGACATCGTTTCTTTTTCCTACCAATACATTTAGACCCAAACCTTATAATGATGCGCATGAGTCAGAAATAAGTTATTATAATTATTTATAGTGGCAAATTACCTATACTATTATTGTTTCTGGCTATTTGTTATGTTTTGAGTTTTGTCCAGATTGGCTGCTTGTTCAGTGCTGATGAAGTACATGACTGACACCTCTGTTAGCCCCCTGCCCAAGGAGTTTGTGGAAATACCGGACCCATACTGCAGCAAGGTAATAACTGACTGTGTTTGAGATAAGCAATCAATAAAGTGTATAGTGTCAATTCAGTTGACTTTTTACCTGTAAATTACTACACCGTTCTTGTCCGGCAACAAAAATCATTTACGAAATTTACAATAGGAGACTGTGTCATATTATAAAGTTTTGCAAGTATTAAAGACTTTATGAAATATGTTTTGCGAGTTTCTTTCATAGTGGTTTAATCTTTGGAAGAGTAAACTTTGAGGTCTTATTTATTGTACAGGCTAAGAAGACTTTTTTATAAATCCTAACTTTATCCAAATATGTAAAATCTTTTACCTTTGTGGACTGGAAATAAGTATAAAGGAGCTCAACCAAGCACTTATTTAGCTAAAAAATAGTTTTACACTCAATTTTAATATAATGTTCCTTTTAATTTTTCAGGTTTCATATTCTCTGGTAGAAAATTCAGAGTCTGTTTTGATGCTACAGTTTGAAAATGTTCCAATTGCAAAAATAGGTGCTGTGAAAGGACGTCTGATGGAGGTAAGTTGTATTGTAACTCACATCAATAAGATTATTGAATTTTAAGTGGTTTTTATGCCTTAAAGTCGCCTAAGAAGAAAAAAGGGATTGGTTTTTTCTCTACTTAAGATTGTTTAAAATTCACATTTACCATGAATCTAGATAACACATCATTATACTTAGAGATGGGTCAAAACCGATACTCGATTCCAGGTATCGTGATTCTTAGTGGTATCGCAGTATAGTTGATTCTCAATACTTTGCGCCACCTGGTTCGATACTGATTCCGAAAAAAAAGTCAAACATCAAGACTCACAAAAGAATATTTTTTACAATAATTAGCTATGTGGGATGCATAGAAATTTCGATTCAATGCATCGAATTGCGATTTGATTCAACGGTAATCGAAATAGCGATGCATCGGGCACAAGGTTGATACCATCTTAGTAGGCAAAGCTTTTGAGCTTTGCCTATAAGCTTTACCTTATAAGATGGTACTATCAACCTTATCAACCTTATAAGATGGTATGGATATAGATGTATATCCTAAGATATACTGGAAATATCCATAGGATATTACACAGTGGAACTCCTCAAATTCGTACTAATTGGGGCTGAAGCCTATTCGGATGTTCCGGGAAATAATATTACAGACTTATTTTGTCACTGTTTGTGGTAATCAACGGGAGATGCGGCGATTGGGGTAATTCAGGCTGGTTGACTGGTGTTTGAAAGTGAAAGGGCAGTGACCTTGGCGGGTGGATTTATGTCCTGTCACATGCCATTGTTGCCCATCTTTAGATGCGTCTCACGCATTTACCTGCTGGTTAATGTGTCTCACTAACAGCCGAACGACGTGATGTTCATGTGACACTGGCTTGGAATTGCATCCGCTTGAAGATTTCAAAATGGCTATTTTTAAAACAGTGTAGAACTGCATTCAATGTATTTTTGTTGGGAGCAAACTAGAGGTGTGCGGATAGTGAATTTTTTTTCGGATCGGATAGCTCAAGTTCGGATTGGATCCGGATCGGATAGTTAGGGTTCGGATCGGATAATTTTCGGATTTGGATACTCGCAATAACATAGTGGAATCACACTTATCTAAGAATAAATGAGAAAAAATATTATCAAAGTTATTGGATTGGACATTAAAAAATCATAAATTCGTCATAGGCTGAACAACAAAACTAAAATTTTTACTTCACTGCATTGAAAAGTAACAAATTTTAATACTCCCCAATGGGGAGTCCCCATATTATTCACGGAATGAAATCAACAGAAACCTTATAATTCGCCAATAAATTACATAAACAGTTTTTAAAAGTTAGTTATAAAAAGCAATGGATATATTGATAAATAATAATTCTCAATTTTATTTCATGATTCAACTATTTTATTTATTACAATGACAAAAACGAATCGCCATAAACAAAGAACCAAGATATGACAGACGACGTCGGCTCGTAGCCATCGGCTGGCTATCTGCGATCTGTGTATCAGTAGGGGTATGCGATATTTTTGTACTGGTGGCAAAGTCACCAATATGGTTCTTTCACTGATATATCTGTGACAAGGAACTAGAAAAAGCAGTGACAGCACTGCCGCCGACTATTGGAAAAAGGACTCTGCACCGATTTAAACCCGTGAAATTATGGTACCTTGTTGTAATCTAGTTAATTATTCATCTTAAAATTATCTAAAATGTACCATTTAAAAACTAATGACGCATAAAATCATTCAACAAAGAGTAAATGTAGAATAAAAACTAGTGGAAAATTTGTTGATTATGTAAACACCGAACGACGAATTAGGCCAATTTAAATTTGACAATATTGCATTGTTCATTGCAACATTATCGTATTGCTCAAACCCGGAGAACTTGAATTGTGTAATTTCATCATCTGCTTAAACATTTCTGTTAATCCGTATCGCTGACGTATCTCAAACGGAAAGTTTAGCACTTATCTTTTGGTTTTAACCTTATTTTATACAGTCTATTCGAAAGTTTGGATATTTATCGGACTTTTTCGGATTCTTCTTTTGCATTCGGATCGGAGCTGATTATCCGATCCAATCAGAAACCAATCCGAATTTTCGGATACGTGCACATATCTAGAGCAAACTCATATTATAGTTTAATATTTTTATTTTGGATTGTTTGAAGACATCACAAACATAACAGCTTATAGATAGAACAACAATATAATTTTCTTTCAGAGGATTTCATGCTGAATAAAATTACATATAACATGTTAAAGTTTGTGTTAGTTTAGAAATTATTACAGTTGTTTTTATGAAATGTTGCAAAGTCGTCAAAAAGTAGCTGGCTTTTCTGGGTAATATACTTGGCAGTCAGATGGTTTAATTAAATTATGAAGGATTTTAAGCAAATTAGCTTCTTTCTGACCCTTAACAACATATCCTGTCTAAAACTTGAACAAATAATCAATGATTGAAAAGTGAATCAATAGTATGCCCTTTTGTACGATTTTTGCTCATATTATTTCATTAGTTATTAAATTCCTAGACATATAAAAGGTTATCAATCAAAAATTTACGGTCAATTTAAGAAAAAAATTTAAGAAATTATTGTAAATGCTGTATCTGTTATACTATACGGTATTTAAAAGTAACAAGTTTTAAGCTAAGCACAGTGTAATTAATATAAACTTTATTTCAATGATAATATCGAAACACAATAGACGAAGGCTCAAGATTTGATAGTGATGATTCAAATTCAAAGATATTTTTGTATTAAACAAGTATACTGAGATGGTTTGTCTTCCAGGTGCTGGAGAAGATGGTAAGTGGACAAGAGCCAATTGACATGAAGCGATTGTCAACAGTGGTGAACCGGCACCGCCTCGAGTGTCTGAGCCACCTGGAGAACAGTCCACATGACAGCATTGCATTCATGGCCATCGGGGACATGCTGTATGGCAACACCAAACAGGATGTGAGTAAATAATACACCTAGGACATCAGTTGTAGTAGTCAGTTGGTAACTCTTTACTCAATAACTCCCAAGTCACCGAGGTAAGGAAAGGGTATATCCTAGGACACTACACCGCCCTCTCGGCAAATCCTGAGAACATGCCAAGTAAGCATCCTTTCTTCAGAGCATAGCTCTCAGGTGGACAGTCATACTCGGGAGATACACCACTCCTTGAGAATTCTGGTCAAACTGGGTGTTCAGACTCAGCATAAATAGACAAGAAGTAACCAAGGTGACAAGGAATTCTGTCACACTGTATCAACAAACTTATTAGTAATTTCACAGCTTCTTTTTAGTTTACCTAATTTTGATCTATGAACTAGTAAAATCCAGTCAGAGAGATTACTAGGAGCTATTGTAAGTCAAGTGCAAATATATTGGGAAATAAAATAATAATAAATTCGGATATTTTTAAAGACCTGATCAAAAATGGTGGCACATTTCAAAACCTTTTTTTTCAAAATGGTGGCTGTTCAATGGTTTTCAACATTACCTTTAAAATTCAGCAGAAACTTATCTATTTTATGTAGTTAGTTTAATTTTGTTTTTTTTAGTAGTCATTTGAGTAGTTTTTTACTAACTTAAAACTACTTGCAGACTAAGTACATAAACTTTTTTTAACCTCAACTGTCCATCACCATTAACCATTAAAGACTAAGCTGGGTACAGTAGTGGCGTTAGCCACATGGGCTGACTAAAGGTGACCCCGCTCATGATCTGACAGTAGTCGCCAGCCGAAGATTTCTATCCCGCAACTTTTGACTTACTGGGCCAGAGAGTTACCCCTGAGCGGTACTAATTACTTAACATGAATGTTACATAAGGTGTTCCAATTGTTTCTGTTTTCTTGCACTTCTTAGTAATGGAGATTCCATTTAATTTTTTTTATTTTTTTCTGAAATTAAATTCATCATTTTTTATGTATTTTGTTAGTTAAAAGAAAATAACTGAATCTTGTAGATGTTATAAATTTCATTTGGAAGTAGTGGTATTAACATTATGGCTACAACTGGGCTTCAAGCTTATCCAGGGGCTTATGGTGCAAATCTTTTAAGCATATCTTATAGCCATGATAATGTGTTGTATAACTTTTGTGAGCTATATAATGTGGTTTCTCATCCAGGATAAGATACTAAGTTATATTTCCTGTGGCTTTTCTTGGAATATGCTCTTTTATTTATTACTGAACTAAAACTGCTTCACCACTTGATTGGTGGTTGTTAATTAAGATGTAGTCGTTTGTCTGCATTAAAGTTACTTTGTACAATCTCAGAGATATGCCTTGTATAATTCTTTTAGGGGTCTGCGGTACAGGAAATTATGAGGTCGTTGCGGTACGGTACAAACTGTTGTACCTCGGTTTTCGGTACAAATTCGGTACAGTACGGTACACGAGAATAATGCCACTAGTAACATTGGCTGAGCTCCTCCTTTTATTCATAAGTATTTTCCAGAACTTAATTAGTGAAAACATAGAGAAAGGAGTTTAAAAAAAGATATACAATGTCAGAAGAAATATTTTACTGTACTAATTTTCAAACTGTAATGTGATTTTTTTAAATCCATTCCTTAAAAAGCATATCACATTAGATACTTAGATTATTGGAATGGCAACCTACCCAGGTAGGTATTTTAAGCCAAGTATGATTGAGAAATGAGTGTAGGATGATTGTGGCGTGATCTTGTAGTCTTGTTACTGACTAAGGCTGACATGTTCCTTAGACAGGACTATTAATTAATACGAGTCAATAAGAACTAACAATATCTCTGATAATCTCTCTTATATCTCAATAATAACTCTGTTGAAGTAAAGAAAATCTTCACACGAACCGTAATTCCAAGCCATGTCGGTTGTTAGCAATACTCACTTACCAGCAGGTAAACGCTCACTAAACTTGACATAGACAGTAGACAGACGCGATACACATCCCAGTAAGGGTGGGGGTAGGGGGAGAGTGATTTATTTTTAGCTCAGGCTCGACTAGAAACAATGGCATGTCATGGGACATACATCCACCCGCCAAGGTCACTGCCCTTATGAACTTATTGAGTCACACACAGCCTGTTTAACCCCGATAACCGCGTCTCCGTCGCTTACATACAGTGACGAAATAAGTGTGTAATATTATTTCCCGGGAAGAACAGGCTTCAGTCCCAATGAGTTCAGATTTGAGGGGTTCCACTAATGAGGAAATCCAGAATATATTGTAAAAAAATAAAACGGTTTATTTATTTCCTTTATTCAGTTATATCCTTAACATTATGATTTTTTGTTTTATTTGAGTGAAAATCCCGAAATAGCGAGATCACAGTTCTGTACTGGTCATATAACATCATCAACAGGCTGTCAGAGCAAAAAGAAAGAATCATTTGAAAAAATCACTAATCTCAGTTTAAAAGGTTTTCACTGTGAAAATCACAGGTAATCTCATCACTATTTGAAACACGAGCTTCATATTGGTACGACTATTTTGTTGCGTCAAAAGGAGGAACGGTTCGCTGATTGCTTAAGCTGCTATACGTGGATACGATAATAAACTGCGAATGCACAATAATTTAGAGCCAGTAGGGAGACGGCTAGTCGCCTGATTTTCCTGAAGTCCTGGTGACAGTGAGGTTGTTTTAAATGATCATTCACCAACACGCTATAAGTCAGTCTTACGTACAGTATTTGCCGTACATCTAGGCAGTGTTGTAATTCTATATTACTTGTAGAGTACAAAGCCTTTAACGGTCGGGTTTTATTCAATGTTTTCGGCAGGAGATGTTCCATAGTTATATTTGATGGCAACCTATACTGGATAGTGACTTAATTTTTACTTATTTGTACCATACCGAACTTGTACCGAAAACATTCTTGTACCGTACCGAAGTTCGGTACAAGGCTTGGAACAGTACCGATTTTTTTGGTGCACCCCTAAATACCACTAAATTCTTTGTATAAAAGATCTGAGACTAACTATGCATTTTTTTATGCCTATCACATGAATTTATTTCTGATTTCATTGTAAATCTGTATGAAATTGATGAAAGCATAAAAGCTGAGTTCAAAATTAACACCCTAAAGTTTTTTTTTACACGTAACCACATAGACAAGTAAAAAAATATATCATAAACCGTACGTAAATAAAATATACATAAAGGTAGAATCAAATTATTTTTTAAGTCTTTCTAATGAAAATAAAATATGCCTAACGTAAAATTAAATTCAAAGAAGACAAAAAACAGAGTAATTTGGAACTACAATGTAATAATAATAATTTATTTCCATGGACAAATTAAATTTTATACAGGATTTTTCATTTTTTTAAGAAAACTAGCGGGAGTAGTATTAAACCAGATAAGGTCGGACATATCCTATTTACCCCTTTCCTGGTTGGGCATGACCGTTTTAGGAAACGTTTTGAGATACATGATATGGCTATATGAGATAAGAAGACATACAAACACATCTCAGAATGGTCGGCCTGGAATAAATCCACAGACCTCCCGAATATCACATGCAATTTTGGAATTTTGCCTCACTCGGTCAAAATAAAAATTTAGAATCTTTTATAAACTATCTTTAGTAGTTTAGATCTTCAATGAAGTGTTTTATAAATCTTACTTTGTATTTCCTATTTACCAAATTTGAATATTCTTTTTCTTTCTTGTTAATTACTTGATATGAATAACTTTTTATCTACGGTTCAACATATACATTATATATTGTCATCTCTCACAATATTTTTATTTTACTGAATTAAGGATATTAGATTTTATTTATGATAATGCTAATGCTCAAATATCTCCCACTGGAATATAATGTAACTCGTATACGAAATTAGGAATCGGTTTGTCCTTTGTAAGTTATACAGTAGATTCCTGATTATTGAAGACTAGCCAAAGTACCCGTTCTTCGCACGGGCTAAAAAGGCTGAAAGGTGTAGGCTCTACTGATACATTTAAGATATTGTTAATTAATTCTTCATTGTTTACAAAATGACAAAACAGGAGTGTCTACAACATTTCAAAGTAACATATGTCAAATATTGGGAGATGATAAGGATAAATGTAATAGAGACAGTCGTCGGAAAAAAACTTAAAATCTACCATTCCGCTATTTCAAATAATTCACTAATTTCGATCCAGCAGTTTATCTGAAAAATCAACTTTATTTCTTCTTCTTCCCGAACTGTCAAAATATAGTGCAAACGGATGTTGTCATTAGAAAATGTAAACATTGAAACCTAGGCCGGTCACGGCAGCTCTTTCTTCTTCTTCTCCTTCTTCTCGAACTGTCAAATTTTAGTATTCACAGCTGTTGACATTCAAGTAATTTTATGTTTTCATTCTCTAAAAATGTAAACATTGAAACTTAGGACGTTCACAGGGCGTAGCCCGAAAGGATTTTAAGGAAATGAGTATGCCTATGTGTTGCATGAGTTTAAGATCTACCTTTGTGTAAAATTTCAAACCGGTCGGTTCTGTATTTTTTGCATTTCCTTGCCACAACAAACCCACAAACATACAGAAACCACCTCTTCTTTATAATATTATAGATAATGGGCGGGTAAACAATCGCCTATAATCAAAATCCCATATGAACCAATCTAAACTAAAATACACCGGAATTAGGTAAAAGCAACTGTGAAAGCAAAATAAGTCTTTAAAACCCTTATGTGGAAAACTTCATATACAAGATTACCTTTTAAACGTTAACTGCGGCGCGGTCACCAGCGTCTGCTCCGAGCCTGTCCCCAGACACCACCCGTGTCGCTGGCACCCTCTCGTCATCTAGCAACTAAAACTGTTAGTATGAGCCTAGCTCTTGCCGGAAGAGGACTATTTTCGGTCAGCGTGTTGATAAGTGACTATGTTATAATGTGGCGGTGTCAATTTTCGGTTCGCTTGCCCTCATTTATTTTCACTAGGGTTTGAGGGGTGCTTTTTTATCTATGTTTTGGTTGGTTGCTATAATTTTCAGCTGCGAGTATGGCAATTATGCATTAAATTTTTCTTGCCACAGTTGCTAATTTGTTTTTTTTTTTGGCCGTTCATAGGTAAACAACATGGGTAATCGGGAGTCTACTGTAATTCTTTTGCTAAACATGGTCTTATATCTCAGACTGTCCCCATAGGGATCAGCAGACTTGTAGAAGTAAGCTACACGTAGTATTGTGTTTCAGCTAGATCAGAGGCTAAACCAAGTGGCGGACCTGTACAAGATGCAGGAGGAGGACCTGACATTCTGGACAGCACTGATACAGCAGTACCTGTTGAGTGGAGCGAGTGTGACAGTGCGCGGCTTGCCCAGCGTCGAGGAGCAGCAGCGGATGGCACAAGAAGAGAAACAGCGTGTGCAGAGTCAGCGAGACCTGCTGGGAGCTGACGGGCTTAGGTGAAATATACCCGCATATAAACCTCTGGAATTCAGTGATTTTAAATAAAGTTTTATTTAACTTGTGTCGGGGAGTTGCCATTGCAGGTCAAACGACTTGAATCGACCTGGTACCTGCTGCTCTCAAGTGGTTGTTTTAGGAACTAAGAATAAAAAAGTAGATTTTCAGCATATTTTTTTATAATTAATAACAAAATGAAGCTGTTTACTAAGTTTTATTGCGATATTTCAAATAATAAGCGAGATATTAATTATAACATTTGTCTCATATGATTATCTTTGAATTACAGACCTGCGAGTGCACCAAATACTGCACTCCAGCGTAAATTGTATTCACATACAATGAGATGTGAATACATTCTCATTGTATGTATTCTGTAACAGTACGTTGTCTTATGACATAAGTCATAAGACAACGTACTGTTTTTATAAGTTTCGATATCCTAGAAACTAGAGGAAAGATTCAAAATACTGAATTATTTGTTTTTTAAGCTAATTTCAATTGTTCTAATAGAAATTCAATTTTGTTAGTAAAAAAACAACTTTCAACTCCTTATGTCAACCTTAGCGCCTACTATAAATAAAGAATATATGAAAAGAAATAAGTTATTTCAAAAGAACTGTTAAATATTTTGAATTTCTATCTTAGATATCCAGGCAAACTCTAGGAATCAATGCTCATTAAAAATATTTAATCGAGTTTTTTTTCAGAGAAAAGGACCTATTGCTGACCCAGGCCATGAAGCACAATGAGGTTGGTTCACTTTTACAGCCTAGTTAAATATTAATGTCATACATGCAATTGCCTTAAATAACAATAATAGCGAAACTTAGCTTTAGAGTGATTTATTTTCACCTATTGTGTACACATTTGATGCGTCACCAAAATAACTGTCTGTGTAGATTGAACACATTGCTAAAAGAGGATGGCCACTCAATTGGAAAACTGAAAACTAATATGGGGCTGAGAATAATACTTTGTCTAAGTTTCATAATAAATTTAGTTACTCGTATTCTGTATGTTGCCCCATATCGCAACCTCAGACCAGTTACATTCATATTCTACATTCTTGCATCCCAAAAAGATACGAATTGTGTCGTTTTGTCATCCGCTTCAACACTTTTGGTTTGAGCAAAGTTTTTTATGGGCCATGTAATCTTCCAGTGCTCTCCGTTTTTTGGTTTCTCGATTTTTTTTGTTCTATGCCTGGCGAATTGCTTTCAGAAATACAATGAATGAACTTTAATTAATGTTACATAAAACATTAACAAGGAAATTGTTACATAAACATGAATGTTTATGCTTGTTACATTCATATTATTCTTTAAATATTCCGCCATTTTGCGTTTTCTTCTTTTTTTACTTCCGTATAGAAAAAATTCGTTTAAAATTATATAATACACAACTATAAACATTTATAGGTAATGATTCAGCAAAAAAAATTAATTAGCATCCCTTAGCAGTACATATATTTTTAGCAGTGGATGTGTCAAGGAACAGAACCAGGAAAATGGAAGTTTTAAGACTAGGAATTTTGAACTTTGGTGACTGTATCCACCGTACCCTGATCAATATTATTAAAATCCCCTGGCAGATGACAATACCTATATGAACCTGTTCTAAGTTCCTAGAGTCAGCAATAATTATCAATAAATTAAACTATTATAAAGTAAGATAAAATTAATAAGTCACATTAGGATTTCCGGATCTAAGAAATTTAATCATTGCTTGTCTTCAGCTTACTAATATCAGGGAAAATATATCAAATGTCCTGCTCTTCCTTGGTTTTATTGGGTGTCCCTTTTTATTCCAGACACTAAAATGTATCTATTTAATCAAATCTACAATTGATCAATTATAAAAACAAAACATTACCGTAACCAATTGTTTGTCTTTTTACAGAATCCGCCACCGGCTGGAATGCTGAAGTCTGTAGAAATTCCTAGCATAGATTCGATCCAGTTCCACCGGATACAGACGTTCACAACAGATTCTAAACAGCCCCATCCCATGTTCGACACCAGCCAAGTTCCGGTTTACATTCAAGTGGATCATATCACCACCAACTTTGTTTATGTAAGTAGAACTCAGCTGTTGTCATTGGAAATGTCATAATTCATAAAGACTGGCTCCTAAAGTATAGTATACCAAAAATATTTTTAGAAACTTTTCTTATCATAAAACAGTATTATTTGAAAACTGAGAATGAAGGAATTATTTACTGACCAAACACATTTTCAATAATTACAAATAGTTACATAGTATTATTGTGTAATGTACCATATGATTTCTAGAATGGAATATGTTTATTATCATTTTTGTATGTTATGAGTTTGATAACCTTAAATTACACTTTCACTATTCTTTAGGGGTCTGCGGTGCACCGAAAAAATCGGTAGGGTACGGTTCCAGCCTTGTACCGAACCTCGGTACGGTACAAGAATTTTTTCAGTACAAGTTCGGTACGGTACAAATAAGGAAAAATTAAGTCATCCAGTCTAGGTTGCCATCAAATATAACTATGGAATTCACCTATTGTGTACACATTTGATGCGTCACCAAAATAACTGTCTTGTGTAGATTGAACACATTGCTAAAAGAGGATGGCCACTCAATTGGAAAACTGAAAACTAATATGGGGCTGAGAATAATACTTTGTCTAAGTTTCATAATAAGTTTAGTTACTCGTATTCTGTATGTTGCCCCATATCGCAACCTCGGACCAGTTACATTCATATTCTACATTCTTGCATCCCAAAAAGATACGAATTGTGTCGTTTTGTCATCCGCTTCAACACTTTTGGTTTGAGCAAAGTTTTTTATGGGCCATGTAATCTTCCAGTGCTCTCCGTTTTTTGGTTTCTCGATTTTTTTTGTTCTATGCCTGGCGAATTGCTTTCAGAAATACAATGAATGAACTTTAATTAATGTTACATAAAACATTAACAAGGAAATTGTTACATAAACATGAATGTTTATGTGTTGTATTGTTGTTTTATTTATCTTATTTTTTCATGTTTTAACTTGTTACATTCATATTATTCTTTAAATATTCCGCCATTTTGCGTTTTCTTCTTTTTTTACTTCCGTATAGAAAAAATCGTTTAAAATTATATAATACACAACTATAAACATTTATAGGTAATGATTCAGCAAAAAAAATTAATTAGCATCCCTTAGCAGTACATATATTTTTAGCAGTGGATGTGTCAAGGAACAGAACCAGGAAAATGAAAGTTTTAAGACTAGGAATTTTGAACTTTGGTGACTGTATCCACCGTACCCTGATCAATATTATTAAAATCCCCTGGCAGATGACAATACCTATATGAACCTGTTCTAAGTTCCTAGAGTCAGCAATAATTATCAATAAATTAAACTATTATAAAGTAAGATAAAATTAATGAGTCACATTAGGATTTCCGGATCTATGAAATTTAATCATTGCTTGTCTTCAGCTTACTAATATCAAGGAATATATCAAATGTCCTGCTCTTCCTTGGTTTTATTGGGTGTCCCTTTTTATTCCAGACACTAAAATGTATCTATTTAATCAAATCTACAATTGATCAATTATAAAAACAAAACATTACCGTAACCAATTGTTTGTCTTTTTACAGAATCCGCCACCGGCTGGAATGCTGAAGTCTGTAGAAATTCCTAGCATAGATTCGATCCAGTTCCACCGGATACAGACGTTCACAACAGATTCTAAACAGCCCCATCCCATGTTCGACACCAGCCAAGTTCCGGTTTACATTCAAGTGGATCATATCACCACCAACTTTGTTTATGTAAGTAGAACTCAGCTGTTTTCATTGGAAATGTCATAATTCATAAAGACTGGCTCCTAAAGTATAGTATACCAAAAATATTTTTAGAAACTTTTCTTATCATAAAACAGTATTATTTGAAAACTGAGAATGAAGGAATTATTTACTGACCAAACACATTTTCAATAATTACAAATAGTTACATAGTATTATTGTGTAATGTACCATATGATTTCTAGAATGGAATATGTTTATTATCATTTTTGTATGTTATGAGTTTGATAACCTTAAATTACACTTTCACTATTCTTTAGGGGTCTGCGGTGCACCGAAAAAATCGGTAGGGTACGGTTCCAGCCTTGTACCGAACCTCGGTACGGTACAAGAATTTTTTCAGTACAAGTTCGGTACGGTACAAATAAGGAAAAATTAAGTCATCCAGTCTAGGTTGCCATCAAATATAACTATGGAATATCTCTTGCCGAAAACATTGAATAAAACCCGCCGTTAAAGGCTTTATACTCTACCAGTAATAAAGAATTACAACACTGCCCAGATGTACGGCAAATACGGAACGTAAGACTGACTCATAGCGTGTTGGTGAATGATCATTTAAAATAAAACAATTTCATCAGGACTTCAGGAATATCGGGCAACCATCCATCTCCCTGCCGGATCTAAATTATTGTGCATTCCCGGCTTATTATCGTATCCATGTATAGCAGCTTACGCGATCAGGGAACCGTTCCTCCTTTTGACGCAACAAAATAGTCGTACCATTATGAGGCTCGTATTAGTCGTGTTTCAAATAGTGATGGGAATACCTGTAATTTTTTAATCACAGTGAAAACCTTTTAAACTGTGATTCAAGATTCTTTCAATTGATTCGTTCTTTTTCCTCTGACAGTCTGATGACGATGTTATATACCAATACAGAACTGTGATTTGCCGTATTGATCTTGCTCTTTCGGGATTTTCACTCAAATAAAATAAAAAATCATAATGTTAAAGATATAATTGAATAAAGGAAATAAATAACTTTTATTTTTTTAACAATATTTTCTGTATTTCCTCATAAGTGGAACCCCCCAAATCCGAACTAATTGGTACTGAAGCCTGTTCTTCCAAGGAAATATATA
The DNA here is from genome assembly GCA_023375725.1 of Nephotettix cincticeps. NCBI lineage: Eukaryota > Metazoa > Arthropoda > Insecta > Hemiptera > Cicadellidae > Nephotettix > Nephotettix cincticeps. The sequence goes on along the minus strand of CM041786.1, from coordinate 22,917,795 downwards.
CTACGCACTTATTTCGTCACTGTATTCGCACGATAACCAACGGGTTATACAGGCTGTGCGTGACTCAATAAGTTCATTATGGGCAGTGACCTTGGCGGGTCGAGCCTGTGCTAAAAATAAACCATTCTCCCCCTACCCTTACTAACAGGGATGCGTATCGCGTCTGTCTACTGTCTGTGTCTAGTTTAGTGAGCGTTTACCTGCTCACTAAATAAGTGCATCTATAACAACCGACGTGGCTTGGAATTCGTGTGAAGATTTTCTTCATTTCAACAGTTAAAGATAACAGACTTTAAGCGAAAAACCCTGACTTTGTTAAACCTTGAAAAATAAGTTTATGTGATTAAATTTTTTTAATTTCCAGCTATTTCTTTTTTTTATTTCCCAGAACATGTTCAGATTTGAGGGATTCAATTGTAATATTAAAATATTGAACACTTTATACTAAAATAACCATTTTATTCTAAAAAGCCCTTTGACATTTTATGAAAGTGTTTCATTTAATTTGAACAATTATTGTGATTGGTTGAATTAAAAATAATAAACCAGGACAATATAAAACATAGGTCTTGGCTAGGTGGTATTGACTCAGTATATTTTCTGTATTTTTTGTTCTGCAATAAAATACATTATAGTTTTTTATTTTGTTTGTTCATCCTTAGTTTCATTAGTTTCCTTATTAATTAGTTACAACATGAACTATAATGTTTAAATAATTATTAATATGTTTAATATGATATGTTTTTTAAAGAATGGATTTAAAAATCATATTACAGTTTGAAAATTAGTACAGTAAAATATTTCTTCTGACATTGTATATTTTTTTAAACTCTTTTCTCTATGTTTTCACTAATTAAATTCTAGAAAATACTTATGAATAAAAGGATGAGATCAGTCAATGTTACTGGCGGCATTATTCTCGTGTACCGTACCGTACCGAATTTGTACCGAGAACCGAGGTACAACAACTTGTACCGTACCGTACCGACCTCATAATTTCCTGTACCGCAGACCCCTACTATTCTTCATATGTAATTTATGTTTGTTTTCTTTCTTTAGATGAAAATGACATAATCTTACAAATTGAGATTAAATAATTTTCTAAAAATCAAAATATAATAATAATACTAGTATTTAGTTTTTAATTGTATTGTTGTTTACAATCACAGTTATTTTCAACAATTTTTTAAGAAAACATGTTAAACTGAAATACATTAGAATGGTCAGTAGTTGAATTAACCCTCCAGTTAATTGCCGTAAAGATGTTAAATAATATTTACTTATATATAATATATATATATATATATATAAAATATTTAATATTTAAATATAATATATAATATATATAATATTTATATAATATAAATACTTATATACTTATAATACTTATATAACTTATATAATATTTAAGTAATAATGATTAAAATAATAAAACAATTTTGACATATTTGTTGACATATTTTTTTAAATCATAAAAAATACATTTCAAAACCAAAACATGTGGTACTGTATATTTTTGTTTAGCAAAAGCAATGGAATGTAATTAAGTCATAAAATAGGTATATCCAATTAGTTTTTTCTCTTCAAAACTATCATATCTTCATATTTGAAATGATATTTTTTACTTTCACCATGAATCTTGAAAACCATTATGAGTATCAAATAACAGTAAGTTTACAAAATATTGGTTATTTAATTCTAAACAAAAAAGTTCAAATAAACATTTCCATGATACTAAAGAAAAAGCTGCGTCGATGATAGCCGTGACGCAGCATAGTGGTGGCGTTTGGAATAGCTGTAGCCAGTATACAAGGAAAAAAACCTTGTGATGTTTTGGATACAATGTATTATGTACACACTGAACTGGGCTATCAATCCATATAAATTTTGTTAATATTCACCAAGCGATTGTTGGGCAAATCGACACTAAACAAGTTACTTTATCATGCAATTGTGTTGTGATTAAGTCGTTATGAGTGACACATATCATGTCGAGGGTTAAGTTAAGTAAGCGCTTGCCTATTGCAGATATTCGCACTGATGGATACAGTGGAGGTGCCTTCGTCCCTAAGACCGTATCTGCCGCTCCTGTTTGAGGCATTTTTGGAGTGTCCAGTACAGCGTGGGGATATTTTGGTGCCATGGGAGGACGTGGTGGCACAATTGGAGGCTGACACAGTGGCCGCTGTCACTAGACTAGGACTGGAGAAGACATCACGCTTCCAGTGTGGGCCCTACTGCCAGACTGGGTCTCTCATGCTGCAGGTAAAACTCACTCATCCTCATTATTAATTCACCCTTTCATCTCTAATTTTGCGCAAGTTAGCCTTAGTTAATGATTTCTTTCCTTCATTTTTATTCTTTAAACAAAATAAAATTCTTTTAAAAACCATTCCACACATTATGAATTGTTAAGTATGCAGACTTGGTTTTATTAACTGAAAAAATCCAACTACTTAACCCTATAAAGGGCGCGCTCAGCACAAAAATTACCGCACAAAGATGTATTTTCAGTTCCTCTCTGCTATGGACAGTCCTTTAGGGTCATTTCATTGTTACATCCATCCCCACCTCCCCCCTGTCTCCACTGGGCCTACCTCCAGCCAGCACCATCCAAATCTTTGTCCTGGTCAGATTTCATGTCACTACAACGATATGGTTCAAAGAATTCCAATTTGAATCAATTCAATTCGATACAACTTGACAAAATTTCCTGTTAAACGAAAATCATTCAACGGAAGATAATACAAAACCTTGAAATTAAACCCAAAAAATATATTAGACTGTTCATCAAACTGCACAGTTTATAATTAGTTTGATAAGTTCCAAAGATTTTTGTTAAGGTATTTTATCTATGAATACAGTAGAACTTGGATAATTCGAACCTCAAGGGACCAGAAAAAAATTCGAATCATCCAAAATTTCGAATTAGAAAACTTTTTGCAAGTGGTTGAAATAAACAGTAAAAAATCATGCTTTAACATTTTATATTAAAAAAAGTTAGGTTAATAAAGATATTATTGATTAAAAATCTTAATTTTTGTTAAATGTCGATACTGTGTTTGGAGGGATCCCAAAAATTTAGCTATTTCAAACTTTTTCTTAAATCCCTTCTCTACCTCCTTGATTGCCGCTATATATTCTTGCGACGTCAAAGATTTGTAGGTTCGCTTTGACGAAGCGAACCAGTTCATACACACAACGTGTTAACATGAACGCAGACGAAGTCACAAATGCCAACACGAAACAAATACGACGAATATCGGAACAAACCACCATCAATGATACACACGTTACTAAACTGCGCCGGTGCCGTGTAGTGACGTATTAGAGATGTCAATGTTGTGATTTATGAGCGTAGTGGACTGGTGAGGGGTAGGGGTATCATGTAACCAGTCAACAGCAGGTGTATGTGCTGTGAGAAGGATTGGCGGGGGGTGGGCACGTTGATCTAGCTAAAAATAGTCTACGGACAGGAAGCCCGAATGTCATTTCCGGGAAAATCGCACACAATGACTTGTTCTCTTTATAGATTTACGCTGCAAAAAATTTGAATTGTCCAAAAAATTATTCAAATTAACCAGGATATTTTAACATTGTTTTCATATAAAATTCTAGGGACCAAGTCAAAACTTCGAAATAAAGAAGTTTTCGAATTACAAAAGTTTGAATTATCCACGTTCCACTGTATTATATCAACTAAGCAAAGTTTGCTAAAAGATTTCTAAGATTCGCTAAGATTTTTAATAATTAAGAATTTGGATAGCTAGTCTTGACAAGACTTGAAATCAAACCAAGAATTATTTAAAAAAAATTAATGTATGACCGCAAATAGTAAAAATATATTATATGTCTATTATAAACTACTCAACTAAATAACAAACTCTTTTAACTATTGTATAACAAAAACAAGTAGATCTCTATTTTTAAAATCAAATCAAATTTTTTATTTTTGATCAAATCTTGAAGCTCTTATGTAAAGGTTTTAAAATAATAATTTATTCAACAAATTGGGAAAGAGAAAAATAAACTATTTCTAGAGAGATTTAATTGGTATTGTGGTCAAAACTATAAATAAAATTTTTGAAAAAAAAATTGAAAATATAAAAAACAGAAGTAAACAGTTATTTTTAAAATAATTAATTTTGGTACCATTTCAAATGGTTGGTTTCTAATCAAATTCATATTTAAAAGTTAAAAATAATATACAACTTTTAAAAATTAAATTTGTTATTATTACAATATTTATTTAAAACTATTCAATTAATACTCTTATTTAAAAAATATATGTCTGAGTTAAAATCATGCAACTTGGATGAATAATTTTACAAAAAACCGCCTATATTGTCTTCCACGTGTTAGAACCGTGCCCTGACCAGGGTTAAGTATGATGGTATAACTTAGTTAAATTTTTATTTATTTACATTTCGCTAAAGTAAACTAACGGATTACTAAATAACTGTGAATTAAAAAAATTCTCCTTTTTTTAAATATTAAATGAGCTTATTATGGTTCTTAGTATTAGTAATATCATCTTTATAGTCGATTTTTTTTAGTTTTTAACTATAGTTGTAGGAAACGTGTATTTGAAAACAATTTATGGATTCAAATTCATGAAGAATCAGTTTACAAAGGAGAAACTGAAGACACTTTTGATGGTGTGAGGTGATGGCATTTGATGGGGGTTAATTTCATTCTATCTAGTCTTTACGCTGTGGCTTCTCTTGCCTAATATAATAATTTACTACATATTGCTGCCTACAATTATTCGTGTGTGACATGCAGTTTTTCAGGTGTGGACAGATGTTTGATCTTAGGTCATCAGCTCAAGCCATAATTCTTGTCTAATCTCACATGATCTAGTTGACTTATTTAATTAAAACCTTTTAAAATGGTTTTGTTGTAAGCCTTTTTCAATTTTGTTATAATTTTTTAATGTTTTTTCATGCAATTTGATTGAATTTTCACAGCTTTATGACCAGTTTTGATTAATTGAATTATTTTGCTGATTATATGCAGTTCAGTCAACACTTTTTTTTATAAATTCTGATTTTTTTTAGGTAATTAGGTTACTTTTTATGCTAAAGGTTGTTTAAATTAGGGGTCTGCGGTGCACCGAAAAAATCGGTACGGTACGGTTCCAGCCTTGTACCGAACCTCGGTACGGTACAAGAATTTTTTCGGTACAAGTTCGGTACGGTACAAATAAGTAAAAATTAAGTCACTATCCAGTCTAGGTTGCCATCAAATATAACTGTGGAACAACTCCCGCCGAAAACATTGAATAAAACCCGACCGTTAAAGGCTTTATATTCTACAAGTACTGTAATATAGAATTACAACACTACCCAGATGTACGGCAAATACTGAACATAAGACTGACTCATAGCCTGTTGGTGAATGATCATTAAAAACAGCCTCACCAGGAAAACAGGCAACCAGCCATTTCCCTGCCGGCTCTAAATTATTGTGCATTCGCAGTTTATTATCGTATCCTCGTATAGCAGCTTATGCGATCAGGGAACCGTTCCTTCTTTTGATGCAAAAAATAGTCGTACCAATATGAAGCTCGTATTTGTCGTGTTTCAAATAGAGATGGGACTACCTGTGATTTTACAATCACTGTGAAAACCTTTTATACTGAGATTCGTGATTTTTTCAAGTCATTCTTTCTTTTTGCTCTTCTGACAGCCTGTTGACGATGTTATATGAGTTATACAGAACTGTGATTTGCCGTATCACACTATCTCGCTATTTCGGGATTTTCACTCAAATAAAACAAAAAATCATAATGTTAAGGATATAACTGAATAAAGGAAATAAATAAACCGTTTTATTTTTTTAATACGTTCTGTATTTCCTCATTAGTGGAACCCCTCATATCCGGACTGATTGGGACAGAAGCCTTTTCTTCCCGGGAAATAATATTGTGCACTTATTTCGTCACTGTATTTGCGCGGTAAGCGACGGGAGACGCGGTGATTGGGGTTATACAGGCTGTGTGTGACTCAATTAATTCATAAGGGCAGTGACCTTGGCGGGTTGAGCCTGTGCTAAAAATAAACCACTCTCCCCCTACCCTCGCCCTTACTAACAAGGATGCGTATCGCGTCTGTCTACTGTCTGTGTCTAGTTTAGTGAGCGTTTACCTGCTGATAAGTGTGCATCGCTAACAGACGTGGCTTGGGATTACGTTCATGTGAAGATTTTCTTCACTTCAACAGTTAAAGATAACAGACTTAAACCTTAAAACCTTGAAAAATAAGTTTATGTGATTAATTTTTTTTTAATTTCCAGCTATTTTTATTTTTTTTATTTTTTAAGAACTGTTCAGATTTGAGGGGTTCCACTGTAATATTAAACTATTAACCACTTTATACTAAAATAACTATTTTAGTCTAAAGAGCCCTTTGACATTTTATGAAAGTGTTTCATTTAATTTGAACAATGGCTGTGATTGGTTGAATTAAAAATAATAAACCAGGACAATAAAAAACATAGGTCTAATGAACCCTTGGCTAATGGTATTGACTCAGTATATTTTCTGTAGTTTTTTTCTGCAATAAAATACATTATATTTTTGTATATCTTTTTTAAACTCCTTTTCCTATGTTTTCACTAAATAAGTTCTGGAAAATACTTATGAATAAAAGGATGAGATCAGTCAATGTTACTAGCGGCATTATTCTCTTGTACCGTACCGTACCGAATTTGTACCGAGAACCGAGGTACAACAATTTGTACCGTACCGACCTCATAATTTCCTGTACCGCAGACCCCTAGTTAAATAATGGTAAAGTAAAGTAGATTTCATTTTCATCATTTTCTTTATATTGATTGTATCGGTCCGACAGCTGGAGCCCAGCAAGTATGAACGGGGCATAGAGTGGGTGAAGGAGCTTCTGTACAGCACACACCTCAATGCAGAGAGACTCAAGATCATCACGGCCAAGATGGTGAATGACGTGGCGCAAGTCAAGCGCAAGGGCAACACTATGGTGCGCGAATTGATGAAGGGACTTCTCTACACTAGAGGTCAGTCTGGTGGAAGACTACCTAGAGTCGTTTTTACTTTCTTTTCCTCCATGTACAAATTTTAGAGTTTTGTTCGGATTTGATTGGCTCTGTTGTGAAGATCCGTAAAATAGAAATATGTTTCATGATCCTGCCCTCCCGCCTTCTGACCACTACAATTTTTTTATGATTCATAAGATCAAGGTAATATTTTTTTATATTTCTTTTAAAAGATGTTCAATAATTATTCAATATATTTTATTGGACTTTTCCAATGTAACTACTCAACTACTCAGCAGAGGGGTTTAGATATCGTTTCCAAAGAAACTACCAGAGCTATTTTATTGAATTTTAGGTTATAAGAACAGCTGGATTAACCAAAAACATTCCCTTTAGACATATCCATGATCTAACCTATTTCCCACGGGAAAGTAAATACAAACATATTCTTACTAAGTGTCTGCAACACATTGAAAACATTGGTAAAAATATTTGGTAGGTACAGTACAGCTTTATTTTCGGTAAAAACTCAACGCAGTACAAGTCAGATGTAATATGAACTTCCTTTCTGAAGACATTAGATTATTTTGCCTTCAACCTATTAAGAAACATTTTTGTTTGTTGAACAACAAAATTCGTAATACATCAAGGTTATCGCTCTCGACAAAGACTGGTCTGCTTATGCTCATTTAAATTTTTTATGAACTGGTCACCGGTGAGAAGTTGCGATATAATACATTTTGAAATACAAAGCATTACATCATTGATTTAGGAAACATTGATTCATTAATTGAGTATCAGGAAACAGTTTGATCCGCTTTTTCAATATAGTAAACCCTCTCATATCCGGACTAATGTGGCGATGGCCGATCCGGATAGCAAAAAATCTGGATATGAGAGGGGAATAAAACATCCAGATATTAATTTTAAAATACCCCCGTCGCAGCAGACCTGCGTACTCAGCGAATTTCCAAATCAATAATATACACAAGTTATACACAAGAATATATGACAAGTTTTATAAAAATATGTCCATAAACATGAGAATTTTTATTTTGTGTATTTCTACGCCAGTGGCATTTTTAACGTTTTGATGGGGAACGGTCCAAACCCCGGTCTTGTTACTACCTAACGTCGACCTGTTGTTAGGAAGCATCATTAATTAGTAGCCCAATGACAAATGGCGACTGGGTCCAAATTCGACCCTTGCGGGATTCGATCTGGCCTATTCTATTCCTATTCCGGCCTATTCGGGAATTTTCCTATTCTCCATAAGATTAACATAGGAAAGAGTGTGCAGGTTAGCGCTGTGAGGAACACTGAAAGAAGTCATTTCTACCATGAATAATTTTTATCTTAACATTTATACCAACTTTCATCTACATCTGTCCATAAATAAAGGAGTTTGCCTATTCCCTATATGATTAACATGGGAAAAGAGTATGCAGGTCTGCTGCCATGATAAACACATAAACTATGATTTTTAAGCATAAATGGATAGATCTCAACCACATGAAGCTAAATATCAAGTTTTATCCAAAAATATTAGGGATGTGCGAATAGTGATATTTGGGTCGAATCGAACCCGAAGCGAATATTTATTTACTATTCCGAATATCGAATATTTTCGAATCGAATATTAGCGTAAGCGTTTATTTTTATCCATTTAGGTAATCTTCAAAACTTGGGTGTGAACAGCCTAATTTAAAAAATGTAGTAATTGCATGGCTTTTAAATGATGTAGGGCCTGTATATATGATTTGCTATTCAATCCTCTCAATTCATAAATGGTATCAGTGGACTGACACATACTTTCTCCCTTAGGTAAATTTAAAAAAAGACAATCTATAATAAAACTATCATGTTCTTCAAAGTTTATCTAAATATCTTCTAATAATTTATTTTTACAAAAATAATCATATTTCTGAAAAGAAAAACAAGAGAGACAAAGTTAAATTAATTGTTCGAATTGTATGGGGGAATTTGTATTTTTGGATTCAGGGGACCCCAAAACGGATATATCCATCCGCTCTCAACTCAAATTCGAAAATTTTGAGGAAAACAATACTTTCTCCATATACTCTGTATAAGGGGAGAAAGTAACTGGTTTAACAAATATTGACCTCCTAGAGTAATTTTAAATTTTTGCATTCTTTCAAAATCACGTCCGGATATCGGAGGGTCCGGGTATGAGAGATCCGGATATGAGAAGGTTTACTGTAATTAATTATAATTCTTAATCGGAGATCTGCAATTCGAGAGAAAAACCTACTGATCTGGCCGTATTATCTTTTTTTTACAAGGTGTTAAACATTAAAATAATTAACCTCTTCATATCAAACTCTTAACAAGTACAATTTAGGTACTTTATATATAATGGACTACTTTTTTGGCATCACATCCACAATTTCACCTGTGTTAAGTAATACGATCTAGGGTTGTCAAGTAAATACTTCATCTGACACCTTTTGTCAGTGTTTTGTTCACTTTTCTATAAATGATTCCACTAGTTTTAAATCTTGATAAAAATATTTAACATTTTTTTGTATGTTTTAAAACACAACCTTAATATTGGTATGACTATTTCGTGGGTACAATAATAAGCTGCGAAAGCACAATAATTTTGAGTCGGCGAAAGACAGCTTGTTGCCTGAGTTTCACGAAAGTCTCGCCTACTGTGTAGTTGTGCAATAAATAAAACGACAGTCATTGAATATTGTTTTGAAGTTTGACATCGCTATTGTGACAATCCGTAAGTGACGGGCCATAATTCGTGATCAGCGAGAGCCAGAAGATTTGGCTGAAATATTTTTTTAAAAAACCCGGTAGAAATTTTACAAACTATATATTTCAGTTCAAAACACTGACAGACTAACACAAAAAAAATTAAGCTCCTACATTACATCAGACAATAATAAACAAACCAACTGATTATCATCTGCTCTTCCAGTTGAGATTTTCAGTTTTCCTCATTTCAATGACAGCAGAATGGCAAAACAATAATATTTCTACTAACTTTGACAGCATTCTCCAATATTGTGAAGTTCCAAATAGTCCACAAAAATCCCTGAAAGAAGCAGCAAAAAGCAGCACTGACAAATGTCAGTGCTACTTTTAATTTGTTGTAGTCTCAACAACCGGCAGCTGGCACGTTTTTAGCATCATTTGCAAAGTATGTCAATCAGCGTTGAAGAGTTAATTGTGTCATCTTAAGCTATGTATATTTGTCAGACACAGTATTTTAGCCTTTAATTTTTGGTTGGAAGTATTGAAAAATGGTCTAAGGTTATCATGCCATTTATTTTGTTAAATTTGTTAGTAGTTCTACAAATACCAAACCGTAAATAGTGCTGCTTAAAAGCATTAAGTATACCATTGGCAAACAAATAGTATGGAACACAGAGTTGAGTGGATACTATTGTTACAGAAAGCAACCACCACACGAGCAGTGTTCTGCGGCAGCAGAAGTTCTTGTCACAGTTGCAGGAACGGCTGAGTTCGCCAGAGGAGTGCGATCGTGTGGTGGCCGAGATTGACCAAGTGCGAAAGATGGTCACCCATCCGTCCAACATGGTCATTCACCTGGCTGCCAATCTGGACACCCTGGCCGCCAGGTTCCCCAACCCGGCCTCACTATGGGGACAAGTGCTCCCACCCACGCACTCACCGTGCAAGCACAAGTAAGGAGTTCACATTGTACTAGTAAAACATGCAATATGGTTCAAATGTAAAGCAAAGTTTAAAGACACTTGGGAATTATTACAAAACCCAGTAATAATCTTTAGCAAAGCAATTGATTAATAATTTTAAGATATTTTCCTTCAGTAAGGCTTTTTTATTTAAATTCTTTGTCATTACATTATATTGTAGCACATCATATTGGTTGTTATTTTCTAAAGGTTATACAGTAGGACCCCTCATATGCAGTTACCTCAGGACTGAGTCCTTGGCCTGAGAAACCAAACTATTTTTAAAACGATAATTTATACCTAATAATTTAATGGTTTTAATAATTTGTGCAGTTAATAAATATAGTCATAAAGAGGGTTTAACCCTTAAAGGCTACTAAAAATCACAGTCCCTGCTCATTTAGTGTAAGAAATCAAAATATATTGAATAATATCCGAATGTTCTTTTTGGATTTAGGTAGCTTGAATAAAGTATAAAACAGAAATATGCTTCATTCTTAATTATCGAAGATTTTAAGACTATTTTTAGGTATAAAAAAGTATTTTTTTCATCTGGATGAGCCTCATTTCAGTTAATAATAATTAGTTAATAAATCTCATTCAATAAAAACATTCACACAATATGTACAAGGAGTTTTAACCAGTTCTGTTTGAATGATTAAATGTCAGTTCAGTTTTTCAGACCAAATTTTGATCTGGCCGATTCCCAATAGCCTCCCCCTTCCCCTCCCTCCAGAGCTAAGACATATTCATGTTAAAATGCTGTCCCTCTTTCCAGCGTAGAGCTAAAAATATTAAGTGGCTCTTGATCCCAGTTTAACATGATCACAAAACTAGAGATATGCCATTACTAAAAACCTTGTAGGATAACCTTTTTAGGTTAGGTTGGTGGTTTTAGTTTCAGGTGAAATTCTGCCTTTAAAACTAGTACAGTAACTGAGTAGTAATCTCAGAAAATTGTGAGAGGGGTTGACTAGCAAATGCTTGTGCATACTTTACATGTTTGTAAGCCATGGAAAATACATTTTGATATCTCTACTAGGATGCAGCCGGATATAACGAGGCCAGTTATGAGGAGTTTTACTGTAGATTATTTCTAGTTATGCTTGTAAGCAAGTTTTAAGCTGAAACTAAACATTGGGAGTAGACTGCGGGTGACTCCAGACTGGGAGTTGCTGCAGGACTCATCCACATCCAAGATCCACAACTGCGTGGTCGGGATTGGTGCAGTGGAGTCAGCGTATTACTGTCACACAGCACCAGCAATACGTGACTTCCTCGACCCTGACCTGGCACCCCTGCTTGTCTTCCTGCAGTACCTCACCCAGCTTGAGGTACCAGATTTTTGATTCTCTATCTTTGTCCAATCCTCTTGTTGAACTTTCATACTAAGTGATCCACCTTCTCCCCTTGAGAATGTTTATGTGGTTTCATTGGTCAGTGAGAGTAATTTTCTCATGAACGTTTGACAGTAAATGTGTCAAAACTCATTGGCTGAAGAATCTGTGGGTCATTTAGTAACAACCCAGCTTCAAGATTTTTTTATTACCGCAAAAAAATTCTGATATAACAAAGATAACATAAATTAATTTAAAAACATTACAGAATTAACACTAACATTAAAGAATATGCTAACTTAGAATAACATTACAGGGTAATGTAAAACAATAAGATGAAAATTTGAAAAATGTTGACCAAACTCAACCAAACTTAAACATCCAAACTCAAACATCTTAGCTTGTCTCAATACTTATCAGTGAAATGGTGACCTACCTAGGTATATTTTAAGCCAAGTATGAATAAGAAATGAGTGTAAGATTGTTATGGCACAATCTTGAAGTATTGTTACTGGCTAAGGTACTTTAGCTAGGACCATTAACTAAAAACCCATTTGTCAAAAACATCTAAGGGACAACGTGTTTTTATGTTGCAGGGGCCAATGTGGAGGCTGATACGAGGTATGGGGTTCGCGTATTCGTACAACATGATCCCTCGTCCAAATGAGGGTTTGCTCTACCTAACCTTCTACAAGGCTACAAATGTCATTGGTGCTTACAACAAGACGAAAACAATATTGGTGAGCTATTGATTCCTGCTGAATCTATGTTTTTATCAACCAAAAATTAACCCTTAAAGTACTATTAAAAATCTTACTCTATGCTCATTTAGTGTAAAAAAATTTAAATGTTATTTTACCAATATTATTTTAAGATTTTGGTTATTGAAGATTTTAACCCTTAAAGCACTAATGAAAATCACAGTCCCTGCTCATTTAGTGGAAAAATCTAAATATTATCCTCCCAATTTTCTCTTTGAATTTAGGTAGCTTGAATAAAGTAGCAAACAGAGATTTGTTTAATTTTTATTTATCGATGATTTTAAGACTATTTTTTAGGTATTAAAAAAAGTTTTTGTCTGGATGACCTATTTTAGTTAATAATAATTAGTTAATAAATCCTATACATTAAAACCATTTGTTAGACACTAGCGCCTACGTGACCGTGATGCCCTCTGGGGGCAACTGAACCTGCTCTCGTAGTGCACTAGCCTGCCACCGGGCATGTCTATAACCAAGTAAGCGCTTTCAACTCCTATGCACTGAGTGGCTGAACAGGCTAACGCACTACACTGACGAGCATAACGTTTTAGCCATTCGGAAGTGCTAAGGTTCGAATCCCGACTACGAGCAATCCCAATTTGGCTTGCAAATGTGTGGTATAGCGAAGAGGAGGGCCCACCCTAAATAAACGGTGGCCGGCTTGGGTGGAAGTTAACGCTATTTGTAGGCTTAATTGGGATTCCAGTGGACACCTGTTTTGCTTTTGTGGTAAGTAGTTATAAGGGTTTTGTGCTTTTTTTGTTTAAACTTTGATATTTCAAGAAGAAATGAGTGATTATTTTTATGTTACAGTTAAGAGTAAAAAGCTTGCCACTTATAGGGTTAAAAGCATAAGGGTTACATTTTATAATTTCATATGTTTACATCATTTACATGGTCCTCTGTGACAGGATGAAAAGCTGTCTGGCGAAGTGACGTGGGACGATTCGTTGTTCGAGTCAGCCAAAAGCTCGCTTATTTTTGAAATAATCGAGAGGGAGAAGAGCATCGGCGATGTGGTGGCCCAGTCTTTGCTGTCCTATTTCAAACATGTTGATCATGATTATAACAGGTACAGAAGAAAATGAATATTTATCATACTTGTTAAGATCGAAGACTAATATTTGAATTTATGCTTTCAAATTATTTGTAGCTTCAGAAACACCTTATTTTGCAACATTTTATTAAGTCGTCGGTTACATATTTGGCTTTAAATAATTCATATTTATAGAACTTAAATTGAAATGTTAGTTTAATTAATAAATTAGTACCTGGTGACTGAGCTTTGCTCGGATAGAATAAGACATGTATTTTATAAGTTAATTAGCAAAATTAAAACAAATTTACTGCTCAATGAAAACATTTATGTGGTTTAAATATAACTGTTTTCATACCCCTTAGTTAATATGGCATAAATACTGAACAAAAATATAGCCCTCGGGTGGGGATCGATCACGCGCCCTTGCGTACGTGAGATCTGAGCGCTATTAACTGAGCTACGGCGCGGCCAAGTTCGCGTCGTCGTTTAAGAGTTTTTAGCCAACCTCAATTGTTTTAGCTAATCTTATACTGAATTTAAATGTCCATATAGTTTGTTATTATTGTCCTGTGATCAACTGATTTTGCTAAAAAAGGAATGAGGATTGAAAAGCAAAAGAGAAATTTAATTTACACCAGTTAATTGGTTTGTTACAGTGGCTTCAAGCAATAGAATGAATATGTTTTCATTCAAAACAAAAGATTTTCAAATAATTTTCTCTGCTTTTATTTCGCACAGTTATTTTACCCTTTAGTTTTTACATATTGTTTAGTAATTTGATAAATATTAATGCAAAACCTCTAATCACATATTGTTTGCCACCATCTTCAATTAACAACTGTCAAACGGTTATAAACAGATGTTTTGATTTGTATTTTTTACATTTGATTCAAAAAAATTTAAAAATTGGAAATTGAAAGAAAATCCTTAGTGCCGTTTTCGAGATCCGTGTGCAAATATATATAGATATATACATATTTGCACACGGATATATATATATATATACAAACCTTGCTCGTATTATAGTATTGGATTAAGCATAGTAAAATTAGCATATGTTTCTAATTAAGCTATTTACACGTAATTATTTATCCACACGTTTCCGTATATTCACTTATGTACACACCTTTCCTGAGACACAACTTTATCAATAAATTGATTGCATAAGTTTATTAAAATGTTACTACTTTTAAGTTTTTGTTTGAACACTAAATTCCGGTATTTTACCCAGTGCATTACCTTTAATTTACTCTTGCACACATTACCAGACAGAAATAAACCAAATTACCTACTCTATTGGTGTGAAATGTGATGTTGTTGTCGTGGTACAGGTGGTTGGTGAGCAAGATCGCCAAGGTGAGCAAGGAGGACCTCAGCCGCATGGGGCCCAAGTATGTCAAGTTGTTGTTCGACCCGTCCATATCTCGCACTAGCATCGTCTGCCACCCCTCCAAAGTGGACGAACTCAGCAATGGCTTCAAGGAGTGAGTATAGCACATGGATAGCTCAACACCAGTCTCAACAAATATTACCTCTTTGTCTCTGATCTCACCCTCATACTCTGATAACTCAATGCCGTTTGGGAGTGTGCTCACAGTGAACACTAATTGCAAGCACTGACAGTCGGTACCAATAAAAGTCAATGTTATTTCAAACAGGCAAAGCTGGTAAATGTTCAAAACATTATTGTTCGCGCTGGTGAGCTCCTACAAAACACCAGATTTGGCTATTTAATAATAGTTTTCATTTGTGTTTTTATTTACTACAGTTTGTAATTTCCAAGTTACGTTTACTGACTTTCTTTTTATATTTTTTTTTACTTGGTAACATTGATGAGGCAGAACTGAAAATTGAAATACTATGGCATGGAAACATATACATACAGTTATACAATTTCAATCATTTATATACGCATGCATGAGGATGCCTGCACTTGTCATTTTTCAGCATGTTTTGTCGACAGCCCTCAGTTGTAAATTTGCAACTGAAGGTTGTTGACTCAAACTGGTTTACAGGATCCACTGTAAACAGCTTACGTTATTAAGCGTTTCAGACCTATATTCCTCCTTCATTGGAGAAGTAATACAAAATATCACTTACGTAAATGAAAATTAAACTACGTAAATGTTTTGCAATTTTTTCAACACATGTCATAAACACTGTTCACAGAAGAGTACTCAACGATAGAATAGAATTAACCAGTGGTGTAGTGCTAAAAAAAGCTGTGCCGGAGCGGTGTGTGGCGTAGCGGTCCTTCCCAGGAAGGCCATTATTCTTTGGGGGGGGGGGTAATGGGTAGTCAAAGTTTGCAAGTTCCTCAGGAAGGCCATTGCTTGGTCAAACGCGAGGAATTGTGTACAATTATTTGATCTATTTAAAAAATAATTACATAAACCGGTTTAATTTTGCTAAAGCGACTAGTGATGCTCCTGGGGTATCTGTTGTATTCATGCAAAGTATTGCAGTCGAAGGCAAACGGTTCCTTTTTAGTAAGGGTTCGCTTTCTTTTTCAACCCAAACTTGTGGTCAAGGAAGAAGAACATAATATTTGTAGATGAGTTTATTCACCACATAATACGGAGGAAAATCCTCAAATTTTATTTTGTAAAAAACACCGAAACTTCATCGAAATTAAAGGCCGTTCTGTAGGAAGAGGGTGTGTTGAAATAAATATCTTAGACGGAGATTAAAATGAATAGGATTTAAATGGTTGAAGTCTGAAAATACAAATAATCATAACAATTCTTAATTGGCCTCAAGTTTGTTGTAAAAATAAATATATTTTTGAATTTAAAAAAAAATTAGATACTATAGAAACATTATGGTCATCAAGTAAGTCCTAGTGTCCGATTCTGGTGTTACGATGTTGTTAGGTTAGGGTTAATGTGAAACGTCTGAAATTGCCTCGATATTGCGTATTGATCATGAAATAATGCGAGCGACTCGATTACCTACCATTCTATAAAAAGGCAAAGTACAAGTATAAAAATCTTGTTTCGGCTGCACGAGCTGTGCCGGAGCGGCGCTCCGGACCGCTCCGGCTCCACTACACCACTGGAATTAACCCGGTGACAAATCATCTGCTAAACCAAGCTACCAACGTATGAATGGTCCTTTGATCACAAACTGGGGATTGACCTGACCTCTTACTCAACGCTAGAAGAGACATTTCTCAGTGACTGTTAGTCGTCTGCTAAACTAGACATAACCAACCTATGCATAGTCCTTTGTTCACAGACTGGGGATTTACCCGAACTCCTATTCAACACTAGAAGAGATATTCTGCCTTTTAGGCCTCTCTTGATGTCCGCAGCCCAGTCCGTGCTCCTTTATGGGGCAGAGGTCTGGGCAGATGCTCTCACCTAGGACATCTACCGGTTGCGACTCGCCCGGGTTCAGCGTCAAGCTGTGCTCCGGGTGTGTTCTGCATATCGGACAGTTTCCGAGCCTGCCGTCCTGGTCATCATCATTCATCATTCGAAGGGGCGGATTTCCCAAGGCGCTTCAGCCGTTGCAGCTTTTTGCGCACCCCTAAAACGCCGTCCTGGTTGTCGCTGGAGTCATTCCTGTCAAACTTTTGGCAGGGGAGAGGAAGGCAATTTATCAGAGGCAAGGCGGGATTGACAAGGATGCTGCAAGGTCCGAAGAGCGCTCCCAAACCTTCCAGCAGTGGCATCACAGCTGGGAGCACGACACCCGAGGACGATGGACTGCGCAACTCATAGAGCAGGTCCAACCGTGGGTAGAACGGCGGCATAGCGAGGTGGATTACTTCCTCACTCAGTTTCTGATAGGCCACGGCTATTTCAAGTCGTACCTGTATTGGATGGGCAAAACCAGTTCACCGGATTGCACTTACTGCCCGGGCGTTCCCGACGATGCGGAGCACACTTTCTTCCGCTGCCCCCGTTGGGAAGTCCCCGCCTGGAGGCTGCACGAAAACTTAGGGTTTTCACGGTTGACACGGTCTGCCACAAGTGAGGACTAGGGTAACTGGGATTGTTTGTCACAGTTCGTCTGGGGCATCCCTCTAGAGAAGAAAAGCGATCTGGACCGCGAAGAGACCCAGATCACCTAAAAAAGTGCCTGGACATGCAGTGAGCCCCAAGGGCGTTAGCCAAATTTAGGCCTAGCCTGTTGTAATGTGACAAACAGTTCCAGGTTAGAAACCTAAAGAGTAGAGGAGGTTTTTTTAGTGGATAACCCTGCTTCTTAGGGAGTCCCACACACTACAGGCTGGCCACCTGTGTGCATAAAGCATTTCTTCTGCCTCTCCCTAAAAAAAAATAGAAGAGATATTCCTTAATAACTTTTAGTCGTCTGCTAAACTAGTCATAACGAACTTATGCATGGTTCTTTTTTCACAGACTGGGAATTTGCCTGAACTCCTATTCAACGCTAGAAGAGATATTCCTCAATTACCGTTAGTCGTCTGCTAAACTAGTCATAACCAATTTATGCATTGTCCTTTGTTCACAGACTAGGAAATTACCCAAACTCCTATTCAACGGTAGAAGAGACATTCATCAATGACTTAGTCATCTGCTAAACTATTCATAACCAACTTATGATTGGTCCTTTGTTCACAGACTGGGGATTAACCTGACCTCCTACTCAACGCTAGAAGAGACATTCCTCAATGACTGTTAGTCGTCTACTAAACTAGTCATAAACAACTTATGCAGGGTCCTTCTTTTTTTATTAGTTTTTCAGCATTTATACTGCGATGAATGTTCCTTTGGAAGTAAGAGTAATTGGATCAGTTAACGTCTTGTGTATTTTGTTAATTATTTGTGATTTTAAATCCATGCCTTTCATCATAATAATTCACCTTATGTCTTTTTGTGTTTTTTACGCCTTATTTTTCATACTGTGTTAATATTTTGTATTTTTCTAAAAGAAAAATATAGTATTTTTAATATAACTAATAATATCAATGAAAAAAAATTTAGGGGGAACTAATTATAATATGGGATGGCATTAATTAGAACTACATACATTTCCCATACTTTCTGATCGAACAAAATGTCGTTAATTTTAATGTTTTCTACCAAAATCATCTGCATAAGATAATACACCATCTTATATCATCCAAAAATACCAACGTAGCCTTGTAGCGTTATCTTTCAATCCAAAAGATTTACTGTCTATAATATTCTTAAAATAGTTATTGTTATAGCTTATATATGGTAAAGGAACACCATTTTCACTTATGGTTTTTTCTTCTGCTACCATAAATTAATGAAATCTTCTAATTCATTTTAACCCTTCAACGCAGGACATTTTACTACCAAACAAACCCTATTGCGGTACTTTTTTGGCGCTCACAACCTTTTTGTGCAAATAATTACTATAACATATATTTCTTCACTATGAGACATCCTATTTCCATAATTCTTGCAGTAAATGAAAAGGTAATAGTTACACTATAGGCTAGGCTAGGCTACAGTCAACTTGAGTTCTACAATATACAAATGACGAATACATACAAAACAAAAACTATATCTGGTTGATTACTGCAAAAACAAACCATAAAATGTACCAATGAGTGGCCACAAAAATTATAAAACTGTCACACTAAGTGTATTCACTATTTTTATTCTCATTAATACATCGCATTTATGACCAAAATAACTGAGAAACACATCAATAACAAGCAGAGTTTACAGTAACATGACGAATTTACAGCTGATTTTATGACTCACTCTAAACTATCTCTGTCTCTCTTGGTCTTGGTTGGAAATACATGAAAACAGCTGAAATTATTCCTTGTACTGTCCACAACGTCCTGAAAATGTCAAAGAGTCGAAATAGTTTGATAAACTGCCGAGAGATAGCAGCAAATGATAGTTCCACATCGCATTGATCGCACGTGACATGTACGTCGAACCGCACTGCAGTCGGCATTTGGCTTACGTAACTTATACATGAAACCACGTTGAAGGGTTAACAAAGTAATTCAGTGTTACATAATTAATATTATATTTGAAATATTAATTTTTCTGTTATAATTTTTTTGCGACTATTTGCTTTTAAGACATGTAAATGTGTTTTTACGTGAACAGAATGTTTTCGCTGTGTCGTTGCAATTGGCCTGAAATTTCACAGGTGATAAATAAGGTCCAAGTGCCAAGCATTTACAAGATCCTTGAATGACTATTGATTGGAATCTCAATCAACACAAACATTAGGGGTTTGTTCAATCACAAATGAAGCACAAAATTATGAAACCAATTCTGTGCCTTACCTATTAGAACTGAAACGAAAATACCAACTAATTGAATCAAATCAAACCATGCAAGCTTTATTTATTGAAATTTTTAATGATATTAGTTTTATTTATTTATTGAAATATTAATTTATTTTATGTAAGGTAAACTATTATTGTATGTTAAATTATTTTTTATTAATTTAATAAATCAAGCTCGAAATTATACTATATTTCTTATAGTAAAAGGTTCAATAGGAAGTACTGTGCTGTTTTGTATTTAATTAAATAATAAATCTACTATAATTTGTGGTCAACATTATATTTTAACCACTCACAATTTTCCCTATAATATACACACCTAATCCTGGTTATAGACACTCCATATTGGTATTATGAAAATGAATAAGCGAAAACTTTATTACCATATATTTCAATTAGATTTTGAAGATTATACACTTTTATAATCCATCATAAATCTTAATTATTTACTTTACCCCCAGTGTAAGGACGATATGTTACATCCTAATCTTTAAAAGAGTAAATTTTGAAAGGATTATAAATTTTGAAAAGAAATTACATATCTTATAAAGTATCTAGGAAATTAATTCATTGTTAATTAATTCATTTGAATATTGACACAATAACAAATCTTCTGTCTTATCTTTTAATTGAAGATTAGAACACTAACTTAATTTAGTGTCCAAAATATCCCATTGTCAAATAGTGCAACTATTAGCATAATAAATGTGTGTAGGAAAAGGATAAGGTTAAAAATAACCTCCATTCATATTACTTATTCTAATCATTGGTGACAAGGTTATTTTTATTAATTTCATCATTAAGGTGTAAAATAAAAGTTAAATTTAAGTTCCTTTTCCTAGGAAAATTATGTAATATTTTAAAAACATTCAAATTTCATTAACCAGGCAATAATAATGTTGCAACATAACAGAATCTATGTACAGTGCTGTGGAACGAAATGATCAGTATCTCAGTTCATCGTAGACAGGCTCGTTGTTCAGACATCTGTTACTGGGACTGTGATCGTACGTATCTTCACTGGCCTCTGCAACAGATGTTATATAAACAGAGTCTACATACAACAAAATACTGTAGAACAAAGTGTTTAGTATTTTATTTTATAGTTTAGATAGGCTCAATGTTGGGAGATCATACTTCTTCACTTTTCCTTGCTAGAAATATAATCAATGAGCACATAATAAACATGGTAATTTGCTTTGGGAGATCATACTTCTTCACTTTTCCTTGCTAGAAATATAATCAATGAGCACATAATAAACATGGTAATTTGCTACTTTAACATACACCAAGTAAATGAAATGACAATGACCTCTTTGATCAATTACATACTCAAAAAATATAAACTTTATAGTCTTTGATTTATTATTTTAACGAAACCGAATGATAGGCTAAACAAACTTAGGAAGTTAAAAAAATAATTGATTCTCAATAATAGTAATTACGATAGTTATTCATTATCACTGAAGGAAGTTAATTTTTATAAGGACTAATTGTAAGTGAAATACTCCACATTAGTGACAAAAATCTTCTTACCTCTAGATAAATCCAGCGGATGACCATTGAGGAAAGAAAACGATGGTGGACCTAAAATGTGTACAAATTTTAATTATTATTTTTGATGACCTCATAAGGTTAGAGAAAGACACAATTTTTATGAGGAATTTGTACTCTCATAACTCACTAGAAGTTTCATTTTCTTTTTCATATAAGTTCTTCATAGCAATGACAGTTTGAAAAAAAGTCAAAATGAATTTGACAATTAGCCATTTTATCACTAAAAATCTCACATTACTTCATTAAGACATGGGCAACAATGGCTTCACTGGTAATGCTTATTACTGTATTATTTGAGCTTTTAAAAAATCATAATGGTAAGGAAACAATACCCCACCCTACAGCTCAGGCATATCTATGTCAAAATGAAGCAGTACTGACGGATTTATTAATTTCCATTCATGTATCTATTCTTTCAACGGAAATTCTTTAATTGTTTTGGTGTACTTCTTGGGCTCATAGACTCATGTGAAACTTGCACTCATTAAAAAAACAAACTATTAAAATTGCATAATTAAATACATGAGTTATTAAAATAACATTTAATAATTAATACCCAACTCCTGCCCCGCCCTATGTAAAAATCAATATTTTTTATTGGGTTTTACTAGGTGATAGAACCTTAAGCTATATAGGTCGCCATTTCAGTTACTAACTATAGGAGGAAATTGATTTGTTTGTGGTTGTAATCCTCATAGAATATTTGGTGTTAATACTTTTTATCACATGAAGTAAATCTATCTGCAACTGTTAATTATTGTAGTCTTCAAGAGACTTGTAGAGTTCAAAATACTAGGCCTATTTTTTCGTTATTTTGAGCTAGTTTTAATGTCAACAATTTTAACAATCAATTAATTATTCTATATTTATGCTGGGAATAATGTTTAACAATTTAAAGCTCATAACATTTGAACATTGTACTTTTACAGACATGCTGGTGGCACATATTATTCAGAACCAAAACACATACAATGAAATTAAAATTGAAATTGTTAGAGCCTTTTTTTACAAATTGATATTAATCCTAAAAAATCATGATTACAAAAAAACTAAAACATCTGGAGAAATTGCTCAAGTGCGCTCTTGTGCCAAACTTCATCAAAATCAGACCATGGGTGCAGACTAAGGGTCAGAACACAGACAAAGTGGCATCAGTCCGTAAACCACTTTTTTGCACTCTTAGAGCCTCCCAGACATTTTTTCAGACATTCCAACATATAACGGATACGAAGATATAGGAACAACACAAGAGGATATACTTTAATACTTTCAACTGAAATGGCGACCTACCCAGGTAGGTATTTTAAGCCAAGTATGAATGTGGGATGATTGTGGCGCGATCTTGTAGTCTTGTTACTGACTAAGGCTGACATGTTCCTTAGACAGGACTGTTAATTAATAGCCTAACAGCCGATGGCAACTAATGGATACAGTTTAACGTGGAATCCGAACCACGGCCTCTGAATTACGAATTGGTCTAATTATGAGGATGGTCTTTATGGATTAACGTAGTATTCAATAGTGTGGACGTTAATCCACACAAGAGAACACCACATCCACCGACCATCTCTCACAACTATCCACAATTCGTGACCTCCAAGTAGCTGGATTACAGGACGTCGCCACCGTCCCAGTCTAAGATGCTCTGGAAGTTGTTGTAAAGGCCAGCCAGAAAGTTCAGTTTGAATGGAAACCACGTTAAAGTAAGGTAAGACAAATGTTTGTTCCATTCAAATTTATATTAGGCTACAGTGTAATATTTTTTAGTGTGACATATGGGTAAACTCACCTGGAACAGCATAATGACTATTTCCTGCCACCAAATGAAGGGAATTCTTCTCGCCTGAAGAGAGGCTTC
Source organism: Nephotettix cincticeps (assembly GCA_023375725.1). NCBI lineage: Eukaryota > Metazoa > Arthropoda > Insecta > Hemiptera > Cicadellidae > Nephotettix > Nephotettix cincticeps. The sequence goes on along the minus strand of CM041786.1, from coordinate 22,894,290 downwards.
CACCAAACTGTTTCTTCCCTCGGCACTTCAACACGATGCTGACCGTAACCACTAGCAAGGCGATGAGTCCTAGCACGGAGCCGAGAGTCACCCCCGAGTGAGTGCTGAGCTCACTAATCCACCGAGCATTAGCTTCCGTGTCCGGTCTTTCGATCACAATCGCGCTGTCCGTGGGAGACACCTGGTAATCACTGTCGTCAGTCGCGATATCGTTGTCCACGGATCGGATCACATTGAACTCTGTCAAGTCCTCAGCTGAGGACGACTGCTCGGTCGGGGTCAGGTTGATGAAGAAGTTGACAGTCGATGTGGATAAAGTAGTGGTACTGGTAGACGTGGTTGTAGGGAGGGACGTGGTTGTGGTTGTCGGGAGAAGAGTGGTTGTGGTTGAGGTGGAGGGCGTACAGGTCCCTGTCACATGGTCACAATCCTCTCCAACCCTGCAGATACAAGCCTCTGCACATCTCTCTCCCCACTTTCCCATCTCACAGGCTGAAACAAACAAGAAAAATTGGGTAACTTAATACTTATTGTTGGATTTTCAAGGAGCAGGTGACCCTCACAATCAATTAGACGTATTTTCTTAAGTGTATTTTTCATTTTGGAAGTAAAGGATTCATCGAGATAGAAAAGATCTATGACTTAGATGTCAAGAAGGCTATCGAAATAGAGTTAACAACTTCAAATAAAATCCAGATCATTCCCAAAGTCGGAAGGAGGTTTTTCTTTTTTTCAGTTTCAAGCCTTGTAAAAATATCTTCTTGGATAGGCCACGTCATGGGCGGAGTTAGAGGTTACATATTGTAAGGGTATGGAGTTAATTTCCTAATTTTTATATTGCCAAAAAAGAGAAAAAATAAGCAATTACCTAAAACTAATAAAAACCACAGTAAAACTAGTCAAAATATGTGTATCAAATAAAAATTATAATAGAACTGTTAAGATTGGTAATAAAAATTAAAAAACCTTTAAGAGGTCTGGAGGGGCATTGCCCCCCTTAACTCAGCCCATGGGCCACATAAATAATAGAGTTAAACCTATATGTATAACTGAACATACTTAATAGTAAATAAAGGCATAATGAATAACCAAATGCAAAGAAGTGATAAGGGAAGAAGTTAGCTTCAAATAGTAGCTAAAATGCCTTCATAGTAGAAAACATGTATAATAAGCGAATTACCATTGATGTAGGAATTAATTGTGATTCAAACTTAGCTTGATCACAGCTCAATATGGAAGTTATACCAATTGACTTTTTCCACAATAACAGGCACATTTCGCACTGTTGGCAGAACATATAAGTAGTACATTTCCATGTACTATTTGTATGTACATTCATTACTTATATGTACGTATGGGTGGATATGAGATCATATCCACCCTAATGAGGCAAAGTTACCGTCTAATAAAATGCACGGAACGCTCCAAATCTATTTGAAATTAACCACTAGCATGTGCTAAGGGCTCAGTCCACCGATAGACGGTCACTGTTCCTACAACACTAACTTCCGGTTTTGGGCAATGAAACTGAGGTGAGGTTACTGTAAACCTAAAAGTTATGTTTACATTTATCCCAGCGGGAAAATCAAACATAACCTCAATGACTTTATTATTCTAAGAAAAACATTGTGTGTAATATGAGCGCGAAATGATATCGCTTGCGCTCTTGTTACAGAAAATGCTATATTCTGCATGAGAATAATGTGCGTAAAGAGAAAGTAGGTTTGTTGCTACAAGCTACAAGGAACCAAATAATTTAGATGTTTTTAATAAGTAGCAGATTTTAACTACATGAAACAAATTTTGCTACAATATTTCAAATAATCAGGAGTCAAGTAAGTACAGTCTACTTGCTTATTCTTCACAAGAATAACATGAGAATTGATTATAAGTAGGTTTGTAGGAAAAAATGATCTCCAATCATACATTTTGTTATCTTAGCTATATGAAGGTGTATGCAAAGTTTTATCATGTTTCATTTCAAATAGTAAGAAAGATATTACGAATAATAATTTTGTAATTTTAACCTTTTCCTTATTAACTTTGGAGCTCACAGACAATGTACAGTGTATACAAATTTCTGTATGTCAGAACCCCTCTTCAGATAGACTGGTTTGAATGATCATGAACTTTATCAAATAATTTCACATTTACATGTATGTATCAAATTTTAACGAGATTCAAAATTTGTTATGAGAGTTATTTTGTTATAGGCATATAAAGGCTGTATAAATAAATAAATATATATATTCATAAATACAGTCTCGGTACAAACTTTTTTGGGATCTTTAAATGGAAAAAACCTTGGTTTCCAGGCCTTGTCATGAGGACCATGGTTACAGGTTTATTTCCTAAATACAATTTATTAAAATGATTGCTACACTCTTACCTTACACCTTACTTTTTGACATTTGAGAGTTTGATGAATCTTATCAAACAATTATTATTATTCACCAAATCACCATTTACCATACAAGTACTGTTTAGCGTATTTTGCTTACTCTGGTTGCAGCGACTGCCCACGAAGCCAGGTTTGCAGGAACATCTATTCCTGTCACACACCATATTGCTGCAAGTTGCACACATTGGCACACACACATCGTACAGGCTGATGTGACCAGGACAACATTCCATGACTGTCTGGTTTCGCACCTCTGTCTGTCAACAACATAATAAGTTATTCAGATTGTCACTTTTACATATGATATGAATGACACACACTGTTTGTAATACCATGTATACACATGATGGACTCTGACATGTATTTTAAGTCCCAACAAAAATATAGGGATGGACACCAAAACAGTCCAGTCCTGACTGTAACATTTTAAGTTTATTTTATAGAGCTTTAATGTATTCCACAAGCACCCCATTTGTAGTATGACATAGGCCTACATCAAATTGGTAAATGACTTCTTGCCATGCATTGGCCAGTGTCTGGAGTAATTGATTCAACAGATTCTATTATGCGTACTCTGAATTCTTGAAACAAAGCAGGCAATGGTGTGATATAAACCCTGTCTTTTATGTAGTCCCAAGAATAAAAATCACATGGAGGGATGTCTGGCGATCTGGGAGGCCTCTTCTCCTCCTCTCCCTGTCCATCGATTTGAATCGTGTTGTTTAGTAGTTTTCAAACCAGTTCATGGAAATGTGCAGGAACACCATCTTGCATAAAAATTCAATTTCCTGAGTCCTCTAGTAATTGAGGAAACAGACATTGCTCTAGAATGGTAAGGTATGTTATTCCTGTCACAGTTTTTTCTGTGAAAAAGAAGCACCGTACACTTTGACAGAACACATGGCGTAGAAAAACATTCAATTTTGGCAAATCTCTCTCATGATGAATAATTACAGCGGTGTTTTTGGATCCCCTAATTAGAACATTATGACAATTAGGTTTACCGGAAATGTTAAATGTGGCTTCATCAGAAAAAATTCAACAATCAGAGAAGCCTTTACCTTCCACCAACATCACATAAGTGCCAAACTCATAACTTACTTTTTGTTATTGTGATTTGGATTAAGTGTGAGTAATAACTGAATTTGGTATGGTTTTGAAAATCTCTTTTTTTAGAACATGCCCTAGAGTTGGGCCAAATTCAATACCTGGGATGTCAATTTTTTGTGACTTTGATTTAAAGACTCTTGATTCCGTTTAACGTTTTCTTCAAAAGTCTGAAGTCGTCCAGTGCTGTTTTTCTAGCACACACTACCAGTTTCCAGAACTTCCTGTGCCATTCATAAATTTGGTTCTGACAAGGTGGTTGCCTAATTAATGTTGCCGACAAAACTTTTGTTGTACTTGAACTATTGATTCACATTTAGGCAATTTCAATACAAAAAATGAGTTTTCTTAAGTATTCGCAATTTTTTCAATTACAAGAACTTAATTAAAATAAACAACACTTCATGTTAGGAAATAATAACGAGAAGTTAACTGATTCAACAATTAAACTTCATTCTTTGCTCTATCCAATGCCATATAAATCATACCTCTTTGATTAATGGGTTTCAAGTAATACATATATGATATCTGCTCTTACATTTTGAAACGTCCTGTAATATCCAAAGACAAAGAGGATTCTTTTAGTAGAGGAGCTGGTTGTAGATGTATATTGGATTGTTATATTTTATCCCAATGAATACTTTACCGGCACCCAACCTACAAGAAGAAAGGTAACAAGGATGTCGCTGCGTAAGACAATCGAATAACAAGCTTGCGAGGTCATCGCTCCATCTACCGTGTAAGTGAATAAGTGTCCACTTAATTTTATACCCAGTTCATATGTAGGGATAATTTATACCACCCTAAACAATTACCACTTTTTTAAGTAGTTTTGACAAAAACTTAAATTGACTTTTAAATCAAAATGCATAAAATAAGAAGTGTGAAAAATATATGCATTTGATTTTACCATAAAATGTCCTTTGAAATATTCTACTAAGGTGGAATGATTGTAATGAACTAAGAGAAGTTTGTAATGGAGTAAAATCTAGTACCTGGTAAATGATACGTTCTCGCATGACAACGGTGTATTTGGAGCAACGAGGAGGTACTTTGAGGCACCAGGTGTAGCTTCGGAATGTAGCAGGTTCTTGCAAGGGCACTGCCACTCTCTCTGTCACCCTACAAAATCAATAGAACAGTTAGGTACATGGATTAATAAGGGAAGAATAAGACACCATCAGGTGTATCTGCCACTCTCTCTGTCACCCTGCAAAATCACTAGAACAGTTAGGTACATGGATTAATAAGGGAAGAATAAGACACCATCAGGTGTATCTGCCACTCTCTCTGTCACCCTGCAAAATCACTAGAACAGTGTATATGGATAATTGAATGGAAATATGAGACACCAGGTGTACATGCCACTCTCTTTCTCTCAATTTCTTGTCAATCTGCAACATCACTGGAACAGTGTATTAAGGATCATTGAGTCTAAATGTGAGACACCAGGTCTATCATTCACTCTCTCGATCTCTGTTACCCTACAAAATCAAAAGAAAAGTTATATGGACCAATGGGGGAAAAATATAAGACTCCATATTTTTTGAAAACTGAGAAAAACATTTTGAGAAAACTGGCTGAGTGGTGTAGTGGTTATAATAATACCCGCCTTCAAAGCTGAGGGTCGCCGGATCAAATCTGGACCTAGTCGCCATTTGTCATTGGGCCTCAATGATGCTTCCTAACAACCGGTTGATGTTAGGTAGTAACAAGACTAGGGTTTGGACATTTCCCCATCAAAACATTAAAAAATGCCTCTTGCGTAAAAATACACAAAATACCAGGACCTTGCCACTCTCTCTCAATCTTGTTACTCTACTAAATCACAAGAAAATTTATATGGATCAATGGGGAGATATGATACACCATGTAGACCTGCTACTCTCTCTCTCTCTGTTACCATACAAAATCACTTAAACAGTGCATATGGATGGTTGATTGGAAAAATTTGTACCTGCCACTACCTCTCTCGATCTGTGTTATCCTACAAAATTACTAGAACAGTTATATAGATCAGTGGGGATATATGAAATGCAAGGTGCAGAATGCATCATAATCATGCAATATGTGCCAAATCCAGCAATATACAATAACTTCAGACAGTCTATTTAAAACTTATTACTTATATTTTATAAACAAATAAAAAACCGTCCTCAGGGAAATTTTGGACCATAATATCATATCTGTGATAACATAGAAAGTTATTTTGATTAAAAAACTTTTATGAGTGTTCTTAATAATAATACAACATATATTTATAAAAGTAATTTTTAGATTTTTATTCCAAATGTTTATCTTGGTATTTTGTTATTATAGTTTATTGTACTACTGTATGAGCATGAGGACAGAGATGCATTCACTTGTGATATATAACAGCAGCAGTGTGATGCAATATCAAGGGCCACTCAACAGATGTTGACTGCCACACTGTTATAAAAACTGCAGATGTTCAAATCACAGATCAGGAGGGAAGACTTTAATATTTTTTCATCTTGGTCCCTATCCTTGCTGAATTAAAATGTTCAATATATAATTTTTAATACAGTTTAAATTAAGTCTCTTTTAACAAAAGAGCTATATTGAAAATATTTATATCCATAGTTGTTGTATAATATGTTTTTTTACTAAAAATTTCAGGTCCTACGATTGTAGGTATTATAATACCTATAATAAGCCTACACTTAACTAAATTGTTAGATTTTATGCTATATTCAATGTATTATATTGAACCACCGATTTTTAATGGCAATATTTATAATTGTAAGAATTTGCAGTTAGCATGCTGATTTTCCTCTTCTACTCAAGTTAATTGTTTTTTCCTCAAGTATTCCGAAGTTGATTCACCCCAAGACTAAATAAGATCACTATATAAGGATAAAATAAGAAACATTATATTTGTTGAAAACACCAGCTGAATCACTAAAAATTCCAATTAAAACTATGAGAAAAATAAGTCATAGACCTTTGATAATGAAAACTTTTGATTTGCTTTATCTAAAAAATCTAAAAACTTAATATGGTTTGTATATGTTATTTATTTTTTCTACAGCTACAATCTAAACAAAATTCATAACAAAAAATAAAAAATAACTAATAAATAATCTTACAATTTAAATAAAGCATATGTAAACTGTTAACAATATTCTTATATTCTTTTTATCTTAAGGTATGTTTCTTGTTATACTTTACTTAATAAGAGCATTACTTATTTCTTGTAAAAATTATTTTATAAAGACTGCAACACATTCAGCAAATTTATTTTTAAGCAACAGCTTTTAAATTTTTCACAATAATGAAATAAGATTCCCTGAGTGCCACACCCACGCATATTAACATATTAAACATTTAATTTTTTAATTCCAACACGTTCATTTCATAGAGTGTCAAGTAGAGGTCAGAGTTGTTTGTATCCGAGGTAAGGTTTACAAAAGTATTCTTTATTGAATAATTCTATTTAGTTTATTACTACAGTATTCAGAATAATTTACAATAATTACTTTTCTAAAGAGCTAAGTCATGTCAGACTGTAAAAAGTGTTTCAAGACTTTAAGGAGTACAAGTTTAAAAATTGAATGCAGCGACTGCAAAGGGGCCTTCCACGGAAAATGTCTAGAAATGTCACCAACAGAAATTGAAACTATAAATAACAAAGAAGATTTATGGCGATGTGGTCCTTGCAGTGAACTGCGCAGGGCAAGTGTTCAATTACAAATGGAGAAAACTTCAGAAAAAATCCTAGAAGAGTTTAAATTACTGAGGAATGAAATCTGTGAAATTGAACAACAGATGAAGAAGGTTTCAAACTCTTTTGATGAACGATTCAAGTCAATAATCAAAACTAATGAAGGCATAAAAGAAGTAATGAATAAATTACTGGCAGAGAAAACATTCTTGAAAGAAAACCTTGTGAATCTCCAAACCAGAATTACTAAGGTTGAAAGTGGAATGAAGAAATGAGCAGAAGAAAGAAAAATAAATTTATTTATTAGTAGGCACAGAGAAGACTTATGTTAAAAAGTATGTTATTCATTACAAAATGTCCTTGCTGAATATTGTTAAGAAAATCGTTATACATATTAGGATTATGAACAAATACAGTGTTTAGAAAACAATGATCACAAATCTTTGTCCTAAAATATAAAATGAAAATATTATATATTTAATGAGAAACATTATAAAGTTTATTTGATTTTAACAAAAACGCTTAAGTTCATGTATTTGATATGATAAAATGTAATTTTGTCTTTTGTATAAATATATTTGAATAATGAATGCATAGCCACACCAAAATTAGTCTCATAACTCTCAAAATTGTAAGTAGTAAACAGTTATTAAACTACTTTAAAAAATTGTTTTAATCAAACTCCAAAAGGAAATAAAAGAAAAACAACAACAAAAATTGAAGAGAAAACTGCTTCAATACATAAATTATAATTGGTAATGAATGCATAAGTTATATAGTTTACAAGGTAAACAGTAACATAATTATGTAAATATTTACTACATTTAAGTGTACTACCAGTTATTTAAACAAAATTATTTAAGAAGTGTGTCTTCTAGTATTTTTTTTTATTTTTATGGTATTCTGTGGTTTTATATTTTCCTGACATATACATATTACAAATAAATACTTTTACTTTATGGATGTTACAAAATTAAAGAATATTTTGTCTGGTTTGTTCTTTGTGTCCTTAGTGAATGGGTCCCCCGGAAAATGTTTCAAGCGACAAAACCCTTAGTTTCAAGTTATCAGGTGGAGAAAGTTGAACTTGCCTTGGAGTCTTACGGAGCATGCCAATTCTGACAGACGAAATCAGGGCTGTAAACTCAAATATCTTTAAAACCAAATAAACCAAGGTGTAGTTCGTGGCATCTAGAACCTTTTCCACTAAGTATCTCCGTTTTGGAAATTTTGTCGCTTGGAACGTTTTCCAGGGGACCCATTCAGTTATAATATTGATTAAGTCGAATGGGTTTAGAAATACTTAGTAAAAGAAAGATTTGTTTTATTTTAAGTAATAAAAATTCATACAAATCTGTTTATTGGTGCATTAGCCTAACATTAAACATTTTTTTCTCATCAAAATTGCTTAAACAAAATCAAATCGTACAGAGTGTATCGGTTTTTTACACCAATATAAAAATATTGGTACTTGCTACAAAAAAAACACAAACATTAAACTTAATTTAACATATGTTATCTTTTTACATTGTTTACTGTATCTGGATGGGCTGAAATCCGTTATTACATAAATGTAATAATGAAACCACACAGTTGATTATTAATTATTTTACTATCTCAACCTTTATAATTATTAGTGATATTCTAGATGCAAAAAACAAAATGGCAAACAGGAAGGTTGATTTTTTTATTTGGCCTACATATGCAGCTTTTATAATTAATGAAGGACTTGACACACCTATATTATTCCACGTTAACTACATGTACATTTTCCTTAAAAACACATAAGTCTTGGAACAATATTATTTTTTAATATTTTTTAGTAGTTTTTTTTCATTGCTGGGTATGTTTTCAAATTTCAAAAATATGCTACAAAATGGTAAACATGTATTCAATATATTGTTTAAATAATAAAGTATGGTTTGTAATAGATATTTAAAGAATATCTCCAGTTTGGGTAAACCTGAAAACTATATTTTGAAAAATCAACGAACAACTGCATCAATATATTATGTCCAAAATTTAAAACTCTTGTTGTCGGAAAACTGAGAAACCCCAAAAAAGATAGCTAATTAATAAATTGTATTTTTTACATACTAAAAAAATCAAAAAGGCATAAAACCAAATTTGTAAAAGCAATAGTTTTTTAGGCAAGTCTCTTAATATTAGTAAATTTGTTTTCATAAAAAATCAACTTAACACTGTTTCGAGAACACTTACGTTTCTGTGCGAGAACATGTGTGATTCTGGTTCTGTGTGGAATTTAATATAGTGTGTGTTGTGTTCTGCGTTGATTGCACCAGCAAAGGAACCCAAACCAGCAGCCAGCTCCTGACAACCCAGTGTCCTTCACACATCTTCCAGCATTCTATCCTGTAAAACAGAGAAACACGTGATCATGTGAGTTCCGAGATTAAGATTTTGGGGATGCAGTAGTCTATCGCTTTTATTAGACACACCTCTTTGTAGCTTCGAGGCACTTTAGAGGAGAGATGTTGTATAAATATAGGCTAGAGACAATCTGTTTTTCTCCTTTATTGTAAATTGCAAATAAATTGGCAAAATAAACTGAAACCTCCAGGAAGAGAGCCTTAAGAAGTCCTCAAGGTCATCTTCTATGTGGAGATAACTAACTAATAATCAGAAAAGAGAGGATCAGTATTATATGGTGTAAATACTGAGTAAATTAAACTGTAAATTTGACCATTATTGTCTCCAGAGTTAGTTGACTAAAATATGTTACAGTACCTCCGTCCTTTACAGTAGGCCTACCAATCTTGGTTTAACCAGCAGGTACTAAACTAGCACAGACAGTAGACAGCATTCAAATAGTTTCAGGACTCCCCATTTACTATTATCCCATTTGAGCGTGGTCTTTTTCGTCGTGTACTCACACGTTGTAGTTTGTGTGTGGACGGCCCAGGGTACAATGTTTAGTGTAAAATTAGGTATTTTTCTTGTAATTTGTATTCATCATGACGACTTGTAACGAGAAACTGACAGAAACTAGTCGCCTACTGACTAAACCAAGAATTTAAGTTATTATAACCTATTTTAGTAATCTGTAGAGTATAAGTTATTTTAATCTTGAATACTTACTAAACTTTTAAATTGACCAATCATGAGTAAAATTTAAAGTTGAAATAGAAAAATATTTAGGGGCTTATATTATCCGAGTACAGTAATGAAATAAATACAGTTCATCAATGAAATAAATGCAATATTAAGATACTTGACAGCTTAATGCAGATGCTGCATTAAGCACTCAATCCTAATTGAATCCTATACATTGCTGCCTGTATAGGATTCAATGTAGCAAATTGTAGTATTTGCCCACAATCACAAACTTTCGAACTTTGCTACGAAACAATATGATGAAATAATGAATTTAAGGGATCGTAGAACCCTTTCGTCAAGCCAAGAATTATTGTCGTATTACTTTACAAATAACTTCACGCCAAGTTCTAAAATAAACGGAATCTAAATCATTCAAATTTGCTGAAATTGTATAAATTATACACAAAAACATTTCAGCGTACGAGAATACGTTAATTGTTTGGATACTCAAATATTCGCAAGTTAAACGACAATCACTTTTGAGTTGTACTAACAAAAATACCGGCAGCCGACCGCGATTGGTACGACTGGTGCCGGTGCGCGGGAAAGTGCGCTTTTCACTTTTAATCTGTTGCTGTTCCACGTTTCTAACCTAGTGGTACAGTGTATCGGAATCAGTATCAAGCTTACATTGTAACTCTTCAACTACGGGGCATTTGAAACAATCAAATCTGTTAATTCAATTGACTGGCAATGGAATAATAACGTACTCCCCACCCTAGAAGGGTCCCGGTCTTCTCACGCATCGTACCCGCGTTTAGGCCGTAGGCTGTAGGCTCATCAGACCATGGGCTGCTGGTGTGAAACAAACTTGCACATACAGTCTTTAATCTAAATAAATTAAATCAGAGTTGTGTCTGTTTGAAATTATGATTTTTAACGTTTTATAGATATTCTAGAAAACCCAAGATTGGTCTTATCTCGGTTTCTATCGTCTGTCTGATTTTCTGTACCAGGTAACGCTAAGAAAGGTCTTTTTGTGATGTTTCGCCATGAAAACGGAACACGCGCATGATTATTATTTACATATTTTAATATCACTTTTTCGCTATTTTATAAATTTTTGAGAAGGATTTTGCTTACTTTAAACTGACCACAACTTATTAAAGTCATTTTATAGAAAGAATGATCAGTTGAATTAATATCAATATTAGTTTGGTTACAGTGATAATTGATTTAAAAATTATACTATTCATTCAAATGTTATCAAAATTAAAACGCAAATTTTACGATACACATTTTATCTAAATTAAAAAATGAATACTAAAATTGAGCTATGAATTAATCTTCCTTTTTTAATTTTTGTACGATTTTTTACTTATTTTCATCCCAGTTAAATATTATGTCATAATAATAATCTTCTGTATTACAATGAGACATATAATATTCACAAAGGATGGACTAACTGCTAGACACCATTTACGGTTTTAAAAAATATAGGCCTATTTACATTTGCCTCACAGTGATCGGTTTTAAAATCTGACTACTTTGAGTTTTAAAGGTCACCGCCCTAATATCTAACAATTAATTAATGTAAAATGAATCAATTAATTTATCGTACATAAACCTATTGGACAGGTAAATGAAGGTGATTGTGGTAATTCTTTAATAATTAATTGTGGACAATTAAAAGTTTTATTTAGAGTAGATCGATATGAAATACCCAACAATACCAGTTTAAATAGATATGGGTGACAGGAAACTTTACAAATTACCGAATGTAACCCACTAATTTTTACCCACTGAATGCCTTCAAATTATGTTACAGTCGAGCACATACTAACGGCAGTATATAGTTACTGTAGACCTATAGTCTCTGGCGTTCTCCCTTTGACATTAATTGGGTCACTGTAAACTATTAATTAGAACAATCAGTTGCCTTGCTATGAATTGGGCTAAACCCCGTAATTTTACTATCTTCCACTCAACTTTACAAAAAAATGTATTTACTTAACTTTGGGAAATAGCTGAGATCATGGATTTATCTAAAGGAAATGTTTTTAGTTCCTGTAAACAGCTGTCTTTTATTACCTATAACAATTACTAGCCAAAGTACCCGTTCTTCGCACGGGTAAAAAGGCTGAGAGGTGTAGGCTCTACAGATACATTTAAGTTATTGATAATTAATTCTTTATTGTTTACAAAATGACAAAACACGTGTCTAAGTATATATCTAAACATGACAAAGTAACATATGTCAAATATTGGGAGAGGATAAGCATTAACGTAATAGAGGCAGGCATCGGGAGAAAATTAAAAATCTACCATTCCACTATTTCGAACTAATAATTCACTAATTTCGATCCAGCAGTTTATGTGTAAAAATTAACTTTATTTCTTTTTCTTCCCGAACTGTCAAAATGTAAAGTAAACGGATGTTGACATTAAAAACTGTAAACATTGAATCCCAGGGTATTTATAGCAACCATGTCTTCTGCTTCTCGAACTGTCAAATTTTAGTGTTCACAGCTTTTGACATTCAAGTAATTTTATGTTTTCATTTTCTAAAATTTAACATTGAAACTTAGGACGTTCACAGGGCGTAGCCCGAGAGGATTTTAAGGAAATGAGTATGCCTATGTGTTGCATGAGTTTAAGATCTGTCTTTGTGTAAAATTTCAAACTGTTTGGTTCAGTATTTTTTGCGTTCACTTGCCACAACAAACCCACAAACACACAAACCCACAAACACACAAACAAACATACAGAAACCACCTCTTCTTTATAATATTATATGATATGATTATAAAATGCTATCGCTAACTTTAGTAGTAAATACGCAGGAGCTTGTTTCACCAAAATAATATTTTTTACGCTACATGACATATTGTTGTAACATAATAAGAACCATCAATTTCATAAGATGAAATCTTAAATTGGATTCTTTTGCGATATTTGCTGGTCTCTTACACAATGAAATTGGTTAAAACGGCCAAGATAATTTTCAATTTGGTTTCTCAATCAATGGAAAACACAGGAAGTGCGGTGGTCAGAAAAGTAAACTATAAAAAGACAATAGACAAAGGAGAGAATCACAAAAAGGAGTGATTTCAACCGTAATGTTGTAGAGCTCACAATTAACTCAATCATCACCGTTGAAGTGAAATACAGTACTTGGACCTCAGACCTCAGTCCCTCCGGAAGGCGCAAAAACCAGAGCTGTTCAACGACGTTGGACCTACAGACTACTGAAGGTCCAATACTACTTAAACACTAAAAACTAAGGTCCACAACACCTTTGAGTCTTAGACATTTACGAGACACTTGAGTTTTAGTCCAATCGAGACTAAATTTAGCAGAGGTGTGTCGTTCAACATTTTTCCGGAAGAGTTCGATAACCAGCTAAAGACCAACTATAGGTTAATCGAAAAGGGGTACAGAGGGGTTTGTAGCATACCCCAAACGGGGGTAGGATACAATTCGGGGCAAACAAAATCATATAACATACTTACGCTTATTTAACCAATGATAAAGGTTAATTAGAATCATTACCATTCATAAGTAAAGTGTATATCGCGTAGTATGAAGGTCTGCTGCTATAGGGGTGTTTTATCTGTCTGTTAATCATTGCCTGTGACGTTGTCTCCGCCAACATCACTTTATACGTCACAAACGTAGATGTGTCTATGAGGGCAATAAAAGTTAAAGTATGTAAAAGAGATTGACAGTCGTTGACATTCTCCTGAAATAAAAATTAAATGCAATATAACAAAAAGTTTGTTCCGTAATAGTTTTCTTTCTAAGTCATGTGTCAGCTTTTTAGATTAGCTAGTGTTTTTATATTGAAACCCCTGTCAGAAAACAACTACGACTTTGTTTTGTATTAATAGAATAATCCTATGAATATAATAAATTGCAAACTAAAAAATTAAATAAAAATAGATTTTATAATTACAATTCCAAAAGTCTTTTCTTCTTGACAAAAGTTATGAAAAACAAAATACTCTACTCAACCAATGACTATAAAACCCCTTCTCCGAGATGACGTATAGTTTTCAAATATCACTTTGGTTTTCACACAAAAGACTGTTGCAGTATTTTCACCTTTCTAAGCGCAATGATATTAGATTAGATTACCCTTTGAAATAGCATCCTACCCAGCTAGGTATTTTAAGTCAAGTATGAATGAGAAGAGATTGACGATTGTAGCGCGTTCTTGTAGTCTTGTTACTAACTATATTCTAGGGCCTACGATAGAATAACTTATACAATTTTATGACGCATAAAAACTACTGTATTATTAAAAATTTTACAATTGCAACAGGATTTTATGAATTGTGTGAATAATCTGGACGAATAATAACAATTTACTTCAGTTGAAGAAAACTTTTTGTAAATGAATTTAAAATCTGGCTTTCGCCTACTAGTAGTAGGCAGGACATAAACTAGACAAATTTTTTTCCTGCCAGGGTGTAGCCCTGGCAAGAAACTATTCCAGCATTTCCCTAAATGATATTTTAAAAAGTCATAGAAACAAATCTCAGATATTGCCGGCCTTGGATGAATCCGCAAACCCAATCCATAATATGGGGTGCAATGTTGGGATTTTGCATCCCCACTCAAATAATTAGCAATTTAAAGGATTTTAATTCATGTACTAATTTAATTCAATCAACTAGTAGATTTGTATTTTGTTTACTTTATTGATAAGATAACTTTCTTGGAACAAATAGTAACATTGTACAGTAATAACAGCAGATGAATGAAGTTGTCACTTAACAATCTGACTCATGCCGATTAGTGAGTGATAAGATCAACTCTCGTTTAAGCACTTGGTAGGTGGTGATGATATTGCAAAAGTGTTGTGATAGTTTGAGGTCTTGAACATCACAAAACTGAATAATTTTACTGAAACTTAATTTGGAATGATGATCTTGAAATTTGAGTTGTATGTTTGTCTATAACGCGCTTACATGTATGATAGAGGTTATTCATCCTGTGTTTATCACGCAAAATATATTTGAATTTTTATATATGATTGTGTTTTATTTTACTCTCATACATACAAAATTCGGTCTTCGGTGTGTATTCCCAAAGACACGCTAATTCTCGTAAAAATGGATCGATCATTACGAAATTTTCTGCGTATGTGAAAGGATAATATGTGGATTTAAGTTCTAAAACCAAGCACAATACTATATTCGAAAGAGGTTTTAGGAGGGATTGAACGCCATTATAGGGTTTTATGGGTTTTATTGATACTTTTATTTGGTTGAGTATGGGCTTTATAAGCACCATTAGAAAATTCTCAAAAACCAATAAATAAAAACTCTGAAAGATATAAAAAACAAAAAGTAATTAATTTAAAATATTGATCATTAGTCAATATTTAACTAACAAATATATTATGTAATTTAAAATGGATTGTACTTCATATTGATATTTTGTTTAAAGTTGTATACTTATATTTGTCTTAAAATTCTATATAAACATTCAACCCAACATTGTCCACTTAATTATTAGTTAGGCTACTAAAAACGATTTTTTCAAGTAACTTTATAATGTAGATATTTTTTATTTTGACTTTAATAGAAGAGAAATAGACAATGTGCATCCCAAGAATTTTATTTCGCTGTATATGAGTGATATTTTAAGCTCAGAAAATTATAAAATAAAACACAATATTTAAATTATTCCTAATTAGAAGATAAAGTTTTTTTGTGGACAAAAAAACGAAAAACAAAAAATGTTCAAATTACAAAAGTCCAAACCGTATCTCTTTCAATACAAAACTAAGTCATTTCATGAACCAACCAATTGCAGATTTGTGGCACAAGAAAGTGGACGTGTTTTATAGGCTGGTTAATAGAGTGACCTAATCAGATTTTCATAAATTTTAGCGAATTTCCCATAGGGAAGAAGCTATTACCGCGCGTGTGTCTGTGAACACGATAACTCTCGTAAAAATGGTCCGATCGAGACCAAATTTGGTAGAGACGTGTATCCCTACATTTGCTCGGACGATTTCGTAAACTATAAATATCGGTCAATGGGAACGGGTAGTTTGGGGTGTTTTGTACTCAAAAATGGGTTTTCTTGCGTTTTTCATATGTAACTTAAAACGTCTTTAAATTTTATCTTCAACCATTAAAATCAGCTTAAAAAACTACACAATTTAGTTCCTAAAAGTTTTTCTCCCCCTCCAACGGTTACAGATATATTAAAAAATCTAAACACAGTACGTTGTATTTTGGGGCTCCAATGTTAATTTTAAGGAGTATAAGGAAAGATTATGTTTCACTTATTAACCAATATTTTTGGATGAAACTTTATATTTAGCTTCATGTGGTTGAGATCCATCCATTTATGCTTAAAAAGCACCTTTTCCCATGTTAATCATATAGGGAATAAGTAAACCCCTTTATTTGTGGACAGATGTTGATGAAACTTGGTATAAATGGTCAAAATATAAATTGTTTACGCTAGAAACACCTACTTTCAGCGTTCCTCACAGCAGCAAACCTGCATACTCTTTCCCATGTTAATCTTATATAGAATAGACAAATAACTCTTATATTTATCTACAGATAATGATAAAACTTGTCATATATATTATTATTATTATGTTATTGATTTGGAAATTCGCTGAGTACGCAGGTCTGCTGCGACGGGGGTATTTTATTTCATGTCCTAATTGCCATCGAGCTTCTCTATGAGTAAAAACAGCATCATCTGTCCAACATCTGGATCGCTCTGCCTCACGCTGCTCTCTCTCACTTCACTTATTTGGATTCCAATTTTAAATTGATCGTGTTAAAGAGTTAACATTTTTAAATTCCACGTTTTCACCATTAACTAAAAGAATTTTTCATATTTTATTTATAATTACAACTCTCAAAATACCACCGTATATCAGGAATCCTTCATAGCCTGTTTAAGCTGGTTTTAATGTCGAGAGTCAAATTGTTTTATAAAATTATTGTTAAGCCATAAAATTAAAAAAACAGTTTTTTTATTCAATAGCATAAACTTAAAACCCCCAATTTTTTTAGAAATGCAGCCGGTGTCATTTTGTTTGCCTCATGAAGGAAAGCAATTTATTCATACAATTTTCATTAAAATAATTTTAAGGCTTTTTTGAGAAATTTTAATTTTACGTTTTTTCGTGGGTTCTAGAGGTAAAATCCCCTTAAAATGAAAAATTCGAAAAGGAAATAAAAGCTCCGAAATACCGTGGGTTGTTACCTACATACAGAAAAATTCATGAAACTCAGACCGAGAATAGTCTTGTCTCGAGGCTTCTGCACATCCTCCCACACAAACAGACGGTCACACAGGCAGACACATCTCTAAAACCACTTTTTTCGATTCAGGACGCGCTAAAGTGTATATATCCACCAAAACTCAAATTCAAAAATTCTGACAATACTTTCTCCTTATAAGCTACTATTGTATAGGGGAGGAAGTAAATACGACCATTAACGTTGTCAAATTCATTGATTAATTGTGTCCATTGATTAATCATTGTGATAATTATAATTAGACTCATAAAATTATGCTTAGCGTAGAAACAAAACAACCGATTACAAAAAAGGTATCGGATTCCAAATTTATTTAAATCTAATAATTACTCCAGCCTAGATGTATGTTAAACTTATACCTTTAAGTTTGGATAGTGTTCTAGGTCTACGAGGTCTAGCTTAAAGTCGGTTTGAAACTTTTATTTGGTACTTCATCGATTTTGATAAAATATTCATTGTGTTTTCCAACTCGGATCAATTTGTTGATATTATAGCTGGTCCCAATCTGGGACTTAAACTAAGGACATATACGAGAATACTGTACATAGTTTCGTTCAGAAAACTCAGGATAAAATTTAATTCAATTGATTAGTTCAGGATAGGGATTTCTTTATTCAGTCAGCTACAGTTATCTCTTTCATAGTGTTAGTTAGTTATTGAAATGGCAACTTTTCCAGGTATAATTATTATGAATGAGAAATGAGTGCAAAATGATTGTGGCGCGATCTTATTGTCTTGTTACTGACTAAGGCTGACATGATACTTAGACAGAACGGTTAAGTAATAGTCCAACAGTCAATGACATGTCTAAGTAACCTACAGTTTAACGTGGAGTCCGAACCACTGCGCCTGAATTACGAACTGGTCTAATTACGAGGATGATATTTTCTGATGGACTTCAATAGTGCGGACGTTAATCCACACCACAAAATATCCCATCTACCGACCTTCCCCCATAACTATCCACAATTCGTGACAAGTAGCTGGATTACTGGACATGCCATCATCCGTGGTTCATTAGACAGCAGTCTACAAAAAACAGCAAAACTCGCCTCGGCGCTAAGAAAAGTGACAAAGGGAAATTTAGCGTTGCAAGTTTCAAAGAAAACTGTTTTATAAAATGTTTTACAAAAAATGTAAGAAAAGCGTAGTAAAAAAGATTTGATAAAAGATAGACAATTTAGTCATACGTATTAATAAAAAATTATTTATTATTAGTTTACAGTGTTTATTGTAGAGGACCACGACACTTCAACTTTCGTTCTGAGCGCGCTATCTTGTGACGCCCCGCTAGCTCGGAGACGGTGCTGTTGGTATTTTTTGCGTTACCAATATAGTTTTTGCGTTCTGCATGATGGATAAGTAAAGTATTACTGACAACATGATATAATAAATATCTGTAACTTAAACATTCAATTTTTAGAGTAAATTATTAGGCGATCGCTTGAAAACGGGAGTTTTTCCACCTACAGAAACGTTGTGTAGTTAAAAACACAGACGCGTTTGAAAAGTCCAATAAAGATATTGAATAATTAACAACCAACCCCATTATGAATTTAAAAAAATTAGGCATACAAGTTAAAATAAATTTTCCCTCTATTACAATGGATATTGTTTAAATATTTAGTCAATAACATTAAAGCGTTTTATACCAGAGAGTATTTTTTCTATCATCTATTAAGCCCTATTTACTGTGCTTTACTTATACAATTGAGATACAGTAGTAGCCTATGTTTTAATATTTCGAAATCTTGTTTAATGCTGGCGTGACTGTGTTAGAAATATAGTTAATCTTTTTTTAAATTATCTCCTAAAATATTATTGACACATTCATTATACAAAAGTGCATTTTATTAAGATAGCTTATTTTTAATGTCTTTAGGATGAACATATTCTGATTTCAAAGTAATCTGATGAGCCATTTGATATTAAAATTTCCTGTTTGAACAAAGACCTACTTCTGTTTTTATCTTACGGGTCACAAACTGCAAAGTGGCAAAAATACTGCAGACTTCATTTTTGAAACAAAATTTTTACTTTTTATAGAGTAGGTATTTAAAAAATATTAGATGGTATTTCGAACGTGTCATGAATAATTAACTACACACATTAGTGTATAATTCATATACGTCTATTATATTAAAATTAATTGTAGTCAGGTCTAATAAATAGATATCACAAATAATTAATTTGTATTGTATTTTACTGTTATTTATACAATGAATAAATGAACATGAAACACTTGATGAATTTAGTATGACTGCGCGAGTAAAACTCCCGTCATCTTCAATATAATTTATCTATAGTTTTTACTTGCATTGGTTATTAATTTTTGACGAACCACAAAATTAATTTCAAGTTTAATGTAAGTACTGATATAAAATTGTAATGAATCATTTATTTGTTCTAAATTTATTCGTTGAACATTTCAATTTTGGTTCAGCTGAATGTTTGAAAGAAATCTAACTTAAGTGAAGGAATCATTTTATTAATTTATAAAGGTAATTCATTTGAAAGAAACCCATTAAAATTAAAAACATTTCAGCACAAATTTTTAAAATCAATAGTAATTTGTTGAAAACAAACAAGTAAGTATGTTGTAATATTGTAATCATATTCATGCTAACATATTATCACCTCTAGTTCCTGAGAAATAGTTTTGACACGGTATGTCTTAGCATTTGGGGGAGGATGATAGCAATTTGAACGACCAAAATTTGAAACATAAGAACGGCTATATAGAAGAACTGAAAACATTCTGTTTAGACATGTCCATGATCTAATTTCCCACAGGGAAGTAAATACATTTCTACTGGGAAATTCGATCCCTTTTTGTTTTTTGGAGTTAAAGATATCAAAGCAAAAACCTAGCAATATTCTTGGAAGTAAATACATTTCTACTGGGAAATTCGATCCCTTTTTACTTTCTCCCCTTATACATAGTATATGGAGAAAGTATTGTTTTCGTCAAAATTTTCGAATTTGAGTTGAGGGTGGATATATCCGTTTTGGGGTCCCCTGAATCCAAAAAAGTGGGTGATGTCTGTCCGTCCGTGTGTCTGTCTCTGTGTGTGTGTGTGTGTGTGTGTGTGTGTGTGTGTGTGTGTGTGTGTGTGTGTGTGTGTCTGGATGTGTACAGTGCCACAGCCTACCCCGTTTGTCCGATTTAGATGAAATTTGGCATGTGTATATATATAGTCACCGTATCTCCAGGTTTTTTTAAGGGTAGTTCACCCCTAAAAACCCTTAAAAAACGCGAAAAAATCCAATTTTCTCAAAAATGGCTCTAACGATTTTGATTAAAATTATTAATCAAATTTGTTTAATCAAATTGTAATCAAATGATTAAAATTTGTTTAGTTTTTTAAGCTGGTTTCAATGGTACCAGTCAAGTTATACTTTACTTTTATTGTTTTCGCTGAAAATTTAAAAATTTGATTTATTTGACATTTAAAAGCCCATAACTTTTGAACTGTCATTTTTACAAACATGCGGGTGGTGTCAAATTATTTAGTGCTCTGTGCAATATAAACTATCAAACAAATTAGTATTTTGAATTAGTTGTCTACGACTAACGGTTCCAGAGAAAAGTTAAATTTACTGTCCACGATAAACGCAGTACGTTGTCTGAAAGCGCCCAATGTTATTCTTATGGAAAATATAAAAAAATCAATTTCTTCCTTACTTTCCACCCGTTTTCCATGAAACTTGGTATGAAGTGTAAGGTCAAATCACCGAACAAAACCAGCTCAAAAAAGCTTGGTATTACCGGGGGGGGGGGGTTCCCCCCATACAATTTGAACAATCAATTATTAAATGATATTTAGAATTACTTTGTAGAACATGATAGTTTTATTACAGATTGTCTTTTTTAAATTTACTTAAGGGAGAAAGTATGTGTCAGTCCACTGGTACCGTTTATTTGGTTTTAGGAGTTAAAGACATCAAAGCAAAAACTTAGCAATATTCTCAAATCAAGTACCAAAAATAAAAATCTATAATAGCGGTGTTAAGTAAATAACACACATTTACAACTACGGAAATCATACAGGTTTGTTTGTTAAAAACGAAATATATCAGTACAGTATTTGAAATAAATCACCTGCGTTGTCGGGGAAGAAGACAGCAGTAAGGAGCATGAGAGCTGTGTGGAGTTGTGGACGGACCAAAAACTGAACTGAGCCCGAACTGACAGTCAACTGCCAACTGCCGACAGACCACAATGGACCGGAAGTTTTCATCTAGCAGTCGCAGTCGCAGTCATTACAGCGGTGGTGGCAAAGTAGACACTGCACCGACCAGTCAATGACAATCCCGAATTCGAGACTAATGGGACCAATTGTACCTCGAAAATGGGGGTTCTGCGTTTCTCGTACGTAATGTTAAAACATTTTAACCATTTATAACCATAGGAATCAGTTAAAAAACTACACAAGTTAGTGATTTAAAGTTTTTCTTTAACTCCAATGGTTACTGATTGAAGGACAACACTACGTTGTATTTTGGGGCTCCAACGTTATGGAGGGCTTATTAATCTATCTATTCCATTTATGCTTAAAAATCATATAGTTTAAAATGGCAGCTAACCTGTATAATCGTTTCCCATGTTAATCATAGATAGAGAATAGGCAAACTCCTTTATTTATGAACAGACGACGAAACTTGGAATAATCCTTTAAAATAAAAATCGTTTATGGTAGAAATGCCTACTTTTAGAGTTCCTCACAGAAGCAAACCTGCATATTCTTTCCCATGTAAATCTTATGGAGAGTATACTAACTTTCTTATTTATCTTCTTTCTTAAAATAAATTGATAAAACTTGTCATATATTATTGTTGTCATATTGCTTATTTGGAAATTTGCTCAGTACGCAGGTCTGCTTCGACAGAGGTATTTTAAATAGTTAGCCAGTGAAATGGCAACCTGTCCAGGTATTTTAAGCTAAGTATGAATGAGAAATGAGTGTAAGATGATTGTGGCGCGGTCTTGTAGTCTTGTTGTTGTTGACTAAGGCCGGCATGTTCCTTAGACAGAACTGTTAATTATTAGCCCAACAGTCAATGGGACCAACAGTTTAACGTGAAGTACGAACCACTGACTCTGAATTACGATCTGGTCTAATTATGAGGATGGTAGTTTGTGGACAAACTTAGTAATCTATAGTCCGGACGATAATCAACAACAGAGAATATGACATCCACCGACCACCGCTCATGACTACTGTATGCACAATTCGCGGCCCAGAAGTAGCTGGATTACAGGACACGCCACCGCCCCAGTATAAATGTTACCTTTTACCTATTACCATGGGCCTAGGGCCTGTGTAGTGAATTAAGAGCAGAACAGTGAGTTAGCAGCTTAATGTAAATTATTTTACAGTTCACTCTGAATTAATTATTAGTCAAAAAAAGGTTGAAGATAAAATTATAGTCAAAAGATCAGAGTAAGGAAGGGGTCGACATAAAAGAGTCAATCGCCGGCTATGTTTTGGCGTAAACGTTTCGGATGAGAAGAGAATAAAAGAGTTAACATCACATCATATCAATTAATCCAATGCAAAATATGTAATTTAACTGTACAATATACAATATTCTAATCTACTTAACGGGACATGTACTTTATTGTGTACAGTGTTGTTCGTATTGTTAGTACTGTAACAATATGAACAAATTGTCCTATGATTTGTTCCTTTGTACAGAAGTTTGTAGTATTGTACGTAATAAATAGCCAACTATAGTTTTAAATTATATGCAAATTTAAGTACATTACTGAATTATAATTAATGAGCTTAAAAATAACTATTTCCAGTTATTTCTTAGTGGTTTGCTAACTTTTACATATCTTTATCTAACTTTTTGAAGTTTGGAGGAATTCGGGGGTTGATTCCATTTTAACTAACTATAAAATAAAATAAAACGAAAGGAAAATAAGAATCAAGAATGAGATCAAGTGAGATCGTTAAAAGGGTTTTAGATTCAAATTTAAGCAAGTCTAAAGATTATACAGATTTACTATGACGGATGTACGCGTATTTTAGGCGAGCCTTTATACTGCATTAGTTCTTCCCATTTCCACAGGACACGGTAGCTATGCGTAGTTTAATCAGTGAATTAGGCAGAAGGCAGAAGCAAACTTTGTCCTCCAGGGGCGTGGTGGGCACGCGCGTTAAATACCCCTTTCATGTCAACTCGTACAACTGCACAACGACAATTGTCACGATATCACGCATCGCCGGGCCTCGACGAACAGGGTGTGGACTGTGGACTTGTATCACTTCGCATCAGTGGGACACACCTACACATTTAGATAGCTCGCATCGCGTTTTTAATTAGTTGTAATATTTCTTTAGTAGTCGTTAAAACTAACCTATGACCAATTTTACAAGACATTTCCCACGCAAACTACTCATAATTCTCAAAATTATTCGGACTACTTTAACTCCTTAGGTGATTGCCTTATAATATATTTCATTAAGAAAAACAAAACACTAATACAGCAATTAAAAACACAAAATCTTTCTTATTTTAATCACTACATTTCTAAATTGTGGATAGTTGTGAGAGATTCGATGTAAGTGTTCTCTTGTTATTAAGTCCGCACTATAATAAACTGCGTTAAAATCACAATATAATTTTTTAACTTCTATCCAACTTAAACGTAGTCATTATAATTAAAAATCCATCACACCTTCTAACTAATTACTAAAATTCTTTATAACAACTCAAACACATTCAACATACTTAAAACTAAATACAATTCGCCATTTCTTTAAATAACAAATATTAAATAATCATAACCAACCTCAATTAAAACTATACTCTTCAAACATCCCTTTAAACAAATTTACCTATATATCCATACATTCCTCATAAAACAATAAAAATTATACAATCAAAAAATTAATACATTAAAACATTCCTATAAACAAATAAAAAATAAACAATTTCAAACCAATCCTAAAAAAATACACACCTTTATATAACAAAAAATAAAAAAATAAACCCATAAAATATTGTAATTATATATAATTAAACATCTATTTAATAAAACAATATAAAAATAAAATACTTAAATCCCAAAATAACATTTACATTAAATAAATATATTTTTTAATACCCTACAAATACTTCTAAAATTAAATTAAATAAAAAATAAAACACCAAATAAACAAATTAAATATAAAAACTACTTCAAAAAATATCAACCCAAAAAATGTATAATAAACAAATTAAAAAAATAATACATTATTTTAAAATAAAAAAAACAACCCAACTTAAAACAAAAATTTTCATATCAAAACATTAACATAATACATACAACAGACATACATTAATTTAAAAGACATTATTACAAATATAACATATTATAAAAAAATAAAACAATCAGAACAATAAAACAATAATTAATAAAAAATATTAATCCTGTATAAAATGTAATAAACAATATTCAATAAATAAATATCCCCACTCAAATAACTTTATAAAAAATTTATAAAAAATTAATAACAGCATTAAAAAAATCAATCATTAATCTCATTCATCTAATACATCAAACTTTCTTTCGCTTTTTTATAATATAAGATAATTTATTATCACTTAAATAATTATTTATAACACCCCCCTATATCTAAAAACAAACTGGTGTGATCAATTTTCCTGTTTACTAAGTGCTCTTTGCAATTAACTGTTGTGAGCACGGTACATGGTCTGTAAGATCATTCGCTTAAACTCCTGTCCATTAACTCCAATCCGACACAAAAAATTTAACAATGAATCTCAAAAAGGTAAAAAAGTCGGAACAAAAATAGAGCCTATATCTTGATACTCAATTTGAAAGAAAGCACTAAAGCAAATCAGAGTAGCCATCTACCCACCACCCTAACATAATTTATAGCTCATACTAGTCTAAATATTAAAAAAAGACAAGACGAAAATTTTTGCTAACATCATGAGTCTTACAAAAACTACCAACTGTGTCTACAGAAGACATCACCATAAAAGTATTTAATGGATAATAAATTCTTGAAACCTTCAGTGGACAAACTTATCCACCTTCATGAGGATGGTACAATCACGGCAACGAATCACTTGTTCCTTAAACATGTTGTTCCTATAACATATTGACCTACTTCATTCCTTTTGGCGATTTACCAACTCTTCGAACACCTCTTCCTGTTTTGAATATCCCCTTTAATCAATCAGGGGCAGTTCTGATTCGTCCAACAATATGAATGATTACCAAATTAATGGACAAGTAAAATACCGGGTCCGGCAAAAAAACCTCCCCGGTTTGAGCAAGCCACCGCGTGAGTTGTAGTGGGGATAGAGATGTGGAGGGGGTATTGTTCCGTAGCGGCGTACGTGCCATTTTCAGTGTTTGCCATGGCTTGGCTCGGTGAGCATCGGGCGTTTGTTGTGGAGGAGTTTATTAAAAATGGCGGTTCTGTGATTTCTACTCAACGAGCGTTTCGGATTCGATTCGAACTTGGCCGACGTGATAGTGTTCCTGACGCGAAAACGATTAGACTGTGGATGTCAAACTTTAGACAGCACTAAAAAGAAAACCAACTGGCCGACCTCGTACTGCAATAACACCAGAGAATGTGGCGCGAGTGAGAACATCCATCCAACAGTCTCCAAAGCGTTCAGCGGTTAAACATGCAGCTGCCCTGGGATTGTCAGAAAGGAGTGTAAGGAGAATTCTGCATAAAGAACTTCATCTGCATCCCTACAAAATAATGGTTGCGCAAAAGTTGTTTGAAGAAGATTATGAAACTCGCAGGGCTGCATGTGATGACATTTTGCAGAACATTCCCCCAGATGCTGTCTTCATTTCTTCTGATGAAGCCCACTTCCACTTGTGTGGAACTGTTAACAAACAGAATTTCCGCTACTGGGCTGCAGAAAATCCTACGGAACTCCACCAACAACCACTACACAGTCCAAAAGTCACAGTTTGGTGCGCCGTTGCGGAATTTGGTGTGTGGGGACCGTACTGTGTTTAACCGCTGAACGCTTTGGAGACTGTTGGATGGATGTTCTCACTCGCGCCACATTCTCTGGTGTTATTGCAGTACGAGGTCGGCCAGTTGGTTTTCTTTTTAGTGCTGTCTAAAGTTTGACATCCACAGTCTAATCGTTTTCGCGTCAGGAACACTATCACGTCGGCCAAGTTCGAATCGAATCCGAAACGCTCGTTGAGTAGAAATCACAGAACCGCCATTTTTAATAAACTCCTCCACAACAAACGCCCGATGCTCACCGAGCCAAGCCATGGCAAACACTGAAAATGGCACGTACGCCGCTACGGAACAATACCCCCTCCACATCTCTATCCCCACTACAACTACGCGGGGCAGTTCTGATTCGTCCAACAATATGAATGATTACCAAATTAATGGACAAGTAAAATATAACCAGCATACTGTTATATTATTACTGGATTTTTCCAGGATATTTGACACTAGGGCCTCCTCCTATAGCTCAGAAAGTCTCTTCATATTAGCTGAAGTCTACTTCCTCAAATCTTACCTTTTCTAGATATCTTTCTAGGTAGTGCTTACCACGACCATTCCAATACAGGCTGGGGTACCTCAGAGGGTATCATTGGGCCAGTCCTGTATCTTAAAAGCATGACATGTTGACTTTTCGAGAAGTGACACCGTCATTTTACACTGATGACACATAGCTACAATACAAAACCTGACACCATGACTGTGCGGATGGTACAGACCCACATAATGGATTCCTTGTCACTCTAGCTCCATAAGGCGCTCGTCAAAGTAATACCATTTTTCTTTCAGGGATGGGGGGAAGATGCTAAGGAACTAGACAGCGTAAAGGTATCCCATGGTCCCATGGAAATCCCAAATGAAGAATTTTGGCCCTCCACCATCCTCTTATAACCGGTTCCTTAGAGCGATTTCTCTGCTAATAAGTAAGCAGGTTTGTTTCCACAAGGAACTAAAGATTTGAATTTTTCAACATACAGTAAATCATCCCCTTAACTAGATGAAGCTGCACCAAGGTTTATTAGAATACTAGCTAAAGTACTCGTCCTTTGAACAGGTAAAAAAGGTTTGAGTGAGGTTACCTTTTCTCTTCAGCATGAAATAAATATTCTAAAACATGACAAATTGATAACAAGAAATGTTTTATTTGAGGTAAAAGACTATTTACATTAAAGGAGGTATTTACAATGGTATATTATATTAAACATGATCTCAAAAATGTATAAACATGAGTGTCTACAACATGACAAGTATCACCTGTTAAGTAGTATTGGGCAAAGATAACAATAACGCAAGAGAGACAGGCATCGGGAGACAACTTACAACACTTAGTTCATCAAACATGTCAGTTGAACATTTACGCGGACAGAAGAATCAATGATTTGTCATGTCTGGTTGGTGGAGACGGGGCTTATAAAATTCGCTCAACTCACGCCAACGTGCTGCGTGCGATCTTGTTTCTCTTTGATTCAATCTCATTTTTACTTTGGGATAAGTTTTTATGGCTCAACAAAAAAGGAAAATTTAGATCGGATTTTAAAATTACAAAAAAATACATTCATGTTTGAATTATGTTAAATTTATACTTCGTAGCAGCTGTTTATTAAGTGAATTTTAACCGATTTAAGAAATTACGATTTAAAGTTATCATGGTTTAAATAAGGAAGTTATATAAATTTACCTATTCTCTATAAGAATAATATGGGGCATGGGTAAGTAGGTTTTCTGCCCTCAAGAAACAAAATAATTTAGACAACAACATACACTAGCATAACTTAACTACATGAAACTGTATACCAAGTTTTATCAAAATATTTCAAATAATAAAGAAGTTCCATTTGTTACAGTTACTTAAGAATTACTTTGGGAATGAGTAAGTAGGTTTGCTGACCCTCAGGGTAGTGTGCTTTCAACTAAACGGGATGTCTCTCCTATTTGGGGAGCCTGGCAACCCCGAGGTACCCTAGCCAAACTGCGAGACTGTCTGCTCAGCTAGTAGTCCTTCCCCCTTCTAGAGCAACTGTCTTCTCTCTTTTGGGCCTTAGCTTGCAATCTGTTTTTTTCTTGTATAACCTTGTTCAATCTGTTCCTCTCTTCGACCCTGCATCATTGCTGTCTTTTCTTCCTCGTCTTCCACTCCCAAGTCAAGGTGGAACAGCAGATGCTGAAAATTGTGTGGCCAAGGGTGAAATTGGCTTGAGTATGCAGACTCTGGAACAAGGCAACCTCCAGTTTCAAACAGCCTTCCCCAGGTAAGAAGGGTTCTGCTTGGAGCAACTGATAATCCCTGGCTACCCGCGGGTATATCTAAAACTCCTATGTTGACAGCCCAGGGTGGACTTACTGGCCGTTGATCCTCTGGGTGCAACATCTACATCTTTGCCATCTAGATAGGTGGAAATGGCCACACTGACCGCTGAACCTCAGGATAGTAAAGACATCTTGTCTCTGAGGAAGAGCGCCTCTTGGAAGACCTTCACAAGGAAGAGAAGAATGGTGATTACTGCTCGTAGGTGGATCTATGGTGTGGAAATGATCTGCAAACGATCAACAAAGTACTTGGGGGTTTTCTTGGATCAGAATCTGACCTAGAAATTCATCTAGACTTACCATTCTTCGAAGCATACAGAGCTTTAGGAGCCTGCAAAAGAACATTTAGTAAGAAGATGGTCAAAAGTCCCAATCCGATGTGCTGGGTGTATGTAGCCATTATTGAACCAACGGTGACCATGCGTTCATCTTCATTTTCTAGGGTCTGGTCAAGCTACGAGGCTGGGAGGAGGACAAAAGTGGGAGGTGTGATCAGCCTTCCCCGGCTTAAGGCAGTCTAAGATGTTTATCGAACCGTCCAGGAAGGAGAGCTGCTAAGGCTCTTTAAAGGAGACATCCTGCAAATCCTGCAAATTCTGCGAGGAGGACATCGAGTCTGCAACCCATTTATGGCTTGATTGCCCAGCACTGAGTAATTAAAGGTTGAAAATCCTTCAAAGGGTGTCTCTAGATCCAAATAATTAAGGCGATGGGTGTCACAGCTGTTGTTCTTTGTTAAAGGCCTAGAGCTATGTGACTAAATTAGTCAGAATGCTACAAAAGATCATCAGGGTGAGGTAGCATGGAGTAGCAATACTTTGTTTGCTTAAAAAAAGTAGGTTTGCTGCTATGGGAAATAACTTTGTTTAGATTTTTCACCATATATTATTACAAATTATAATTAATTATTAGAGAAATTAAGAAGCTGTATACTAAGTTTCATGGAAATAAGAGTGATATAAATTTTTACCTTTCCCAGTAAGACTAATATTGGCCAATAAGATTAATATTGGAGCTCTGTGAGACATTGTATCGGTAGGGCCTACTGTGTTGACCAGTTTCTCTACATCTCAGTAATCTTTTGGCATTGAGCAATGATTTAAAACATGAAATTATGTGTTTTTTGCTGATTTCAATGGTGCTGTTAAAAAGTTATTTTTATAGCAAATTACTGTATATGTAACAAAACCAAAAAACTTACAAACTACCACTTCTATTAGGCCATAATGTCTGATTTTGAAACTCTTGCAAATAAATGTATGATTACACATCCCTCCTAATTTGATCTTGATTAGACCATTTTAACAAGAGTTATTATGTTTACATAAAGACACACACACACACACACACACATATATATATATGTATAAAATAAAGTAAAATGTATATATATATATGTATGAAATGTATGTATATAATAAATCTATAAGTGTATGTATATGAATTTTAACGACTATTGTTTTTGGTCTCAAAACAAAAATGTTCATAGTTCCTACTTAAGTTTGACGGCATACCAGAATGAGTGTGTATGTCGTGTACCGACATGCTTCAGAAACAACTATACTTAATTTCAGCTCTGTAGCTAACCTGAACAGTTCTATTCTATGCTCTCAAAATATTTAAGATTACCATCTCACCCACCGCACATTCAAATCATTGGTTTTTATGGGACTTTGTTGGATTTATGGGGCTTTTGTGGGAGTTTCAGGACCTAAACGGAGCCCCCCAACTTTTATAACTTTAGGTGTTCAAAAAATTTGTAAAGAAGTGATCTCAACACATCAGAAAATTTGTTTGAGGGACCTGTTATTGTGAACAGCCTGATCTAAGGAATTCTCACTTTAACCGAAACCACCAAAATTGTTAGTAATCAAAGAAGGGCTACCAGAGGGGACGTCATCATGTACGTTGTCCTGATTTTTAAATTCCAGTACCCACTTACAGAATTTTCTGTCACTATGTACAGTATCACCGTAAAATTTCCAAATCTGTTGATGAATTTTTGCAGCAGACAGTTTCCTTGTTGAAAAAAACCATAATACTCAGCAAACCTAACAGGTGTCGGGCGAATTGATAATCTTAAATATTTTGAGAACACAGAACAGAAAAAGTTAGCTACAGAGATGAAATTGACCACAGTTGTTCCCAAAGCAAGCTGGTGTACACATGTGTTCATCTCGGTATACTCATTTGTGCAAACTACTAATGTCTACAACAATTCACCCCTTACTTCTTGAATGTGCCTTGTATGTTGAGTAGGAAAAGAAGGACTGTTCTCAATCACAAACAACATCATGGACATTTGGAGATAAGCCTATAGCTTAATTAAAATACATAAAAGTAAACACTTTTAAATTTTTAAAATATAAAAACATTTATTATCTTTTTAACATTTTGTCAATATTGTTCCATCAAATATACTAACATAAACATTAAAAAACTTGATCAACATGACCGAAAACAATTTTAAATATACTCAACTAGATTTTTTTACAATTCCTGACATATTTACTCTATACTAATCAAGATCAAAAAACCTATAGCTTTGTTCGATTAAATAATTATCAAAATGTATGATTATTTACATATATACAAACTACTGCTACTATTTTGGCAGCCATCGATGATCTAGGTGTGGATTTACAAAGTTATTTTACTAATCCAATTACTTAAAGTCTCCTCCTAACTGTGTTGGCCAGGTTGTTATGATTAGAGTCAAAGCTTGGGTTCATACTGCTCATCTTATTTGCCAATATCACAGAGTATTAATTTTCTCCTCTTTGAGCCCAGCGGCGTCACCTATAAAATTAAAAATGTTATGAACATATTAAATTTAAGAAGGTGAAATGATGTGATTGACCAAGAGAGCTTTAAATCATAACTCTCCTTACCTCAGTAAAGATCAAAATTAAAACATTCTGTAACTTGATATTTCTTTGAAGGTGTGATACTACCAAGATTTTAACATTGTCAACAGGTCAAATTTGAAATAATAATGCCTCATAACAAAAACAACAATAAAACAGAACATGTAGAATTTTTAGGACGGTAACACATCCAGCCTTTGTAGGAGCTTTGACTGTTACATACCTTACAAGGCTGGATGGTACAATACAATACCTTGTTCAATTTTAGTGAACTTGTTAGACACTAGCGCCTACGTGACCGTGTTGCCCTCTGGGGGCAAGTAACCGAACCTGCTTACGTAGTGCGCTAGACTGCCACCAGGCATGTCTTATTACTAAGTAAGCGCTTTCTATTCCTATGCACTGAGTGGCTGAACCGGCTAATGCGCTACGCTGACGAGCGTAACATTCTAGCCATTCCGAAATGCTATGGTTCGAATCCCGACCATGAGCAATCCCATTTTGGCTTGCAAATGTGTGGTATAGGGGAGTGGGGGGCCAACCTTAAATAAACGGTGGCCGGTTAAGGTGGAAGTTGACGGCATTTGTAGGCTTAATTGAGATTGCAGTGGACACCTGTTTTGCTTTTGTGGTTAATGGTTATAAGGGGGGCATGTTTTTGCTTTTTTTTTGTTTATACTTAATATTTCAAGAAGTTAATAGTAATTATTTTTATGTTACAGTTAAAAGTAAAAAGCTTACCACTTCTAGGGTTAAAGAATACCCCCCCCCCCCCCCCCCCCCCCCCCCCCCCCCCCCCCCTCTCCCCCCCCCCTCCATGATCTAACCTATTTCCCACAGGGAAGTAAATTTTTATTTGAAAAATCTACTCTCTGTTCTATATTTACAAATGATTCGGAGCCTAATAGTCCCAGTCTCGTAAAATATGGCTGGTGATAGCTTTGGAAGACTCTGGGTCCATCAAGGTGAAGCATCAAAATACCAGCACCAGCTTAGTCATCACTTTTTTTAACTATTTGTTCAACAGTAGGCCTACATGGATCATCAGAAGGCTTAAGGATAACCAGCACAGTTCCCAGAATCATTCCAGCTCTATTACTATTTCTGGATTTATCTGAGAGTTTACCTAACTAAATAGCAAAATTTTTAGAGCTAAGACGCCGTATTGTAGAAGAAGTTGTGTGTTTTCCAGTAATGGATGCTAATGGAATTATTGGCCAGAAACTGGAGAACAACCAAAGCTGAATGTGCAGGTGTGTTATCATGGTGAAGGATCCAATCATTGTTTTCAATCAAATGTGGTCAAACATAACATAAACAATCTCTTAAACGCCTGAGAACTGTAAGATAGAATGCAGAATTTACTGACCTTCAAAGAAACTTATGATGAACAACACCTTCAATATCAAAGAAAACCAAAAGCATGACTGTTTTTTGATCAGCTTTTTCTTGACTTTTGGTTCGAGGATCACTTTTTGCTTCCCACTCCTTACTTTGCAATTTTAATTCAGGGTCATACTCATAAAGCCATGATTCATCACCAGTTACAACCTTTATTTAGGAATTCAATATCATTTTCAATTGAATTTTTCCAGTCAGCAACACAATCAACTCTCCTTAACTTTTGATGTGGCGTCAACAGCTTTAGCATAATTTTCGCACAGATACCAACCCAAATTTGAACCCAAATTTTCGGTTAAGATTGAGTGTAGGGTGTACTGTTGATTTTCTGAAATTCAGTTCTTCTGCTATCATTCAAACAGTTCTCGGCTATCAGCAAGGACAAGAGCCTGCACATGATCAATTTGTTTGTCCACAGGAGGTTGAAGGTCATCCCGTTCACTTGCATCACTCTTGGCGTCTTGTCGGCCATCTTTAAAGCATATAATCCACTTTAAAATGGATTTTTTCTTCAGAGCATTATCACCATAAACAGTCGTCAACATATCAGTAATTTCTTGAGAACTTTTATTGAACTTCACCAAAAACTTGTTGATTCGTTATTCAGTGATTTTGTTAATTTCTATTTTCGACAAACACTATTTAAAAAATATAGAGCAAACACTACAAGCACAATAAGCACAGTACAACGTTACGGCGAATAATGATGGCTCATTGGACCTCAGGCAGCATGAGAGGCTAGTGGGCGGGGCTTTAATCCGCGTAGCAGCCGCCCTATCAGACCAGTTTGTGAACTTATTGAAAAGACCTCTTGTTGCCAAAGAAGTCTCAGGGAAACAATTTGGAACACCTTCTTTAATTAAGCTTAATGACTTTATGTTGATTGTTCTGAGACAAAATATAATACAATAAAATTAAACTAATTACAGCAACTTCTACACTTTAAGCTGATTTTACTGTGTACACCTGAGTCCTGGTAATTCAAACTAGTTGACCCAGAACCCTGTTCGAACTACTGATTTGTTCGGATTACCCGGAAATGCAGTGTAGTTTGCATTTAAAATACTAAAAAATCCATTATTTTAGACCCTAATTCTGTATTTAGATCAATAATTAACTTATGCCCCCCCCCCCCCCCCCCCCCCCCCCCCCCCCCCCGCTTGAACAACATCAAATGTTCATACGGAGACGATCTATCCGTTATGGACTCAGCATTAAAAATATAAAACACGACACAATTTTACAAATAATAACGAACAATTATAACACAGTGGCTGTCTGAGGGCCTACATTTTACGTGATCGCGGTCATTGCTCGAGATGAACTCAAATACTCGAAAAGTAGTTAGCCGAAAAGCGATGATATAGAGTTGGACCGTGAGAATCGAATCTATTTTGATGTACTTTGAGTGTTGCTAGACATCGCCCTATGCTATCTCAAGCAATAGTTTATTGCTGCATCCATTTACTTGATCATTATGAGACAACGGCACAATTTTGCATTGGCTAACAGGATTTATTTGCTACGCCAAAAGGTGATAACTGACAATTCTTGTGTTCCAAAATGTAAGTTATTGTATTGAATTAACACTGTGTACATAGTCCTATATAATTAGTGACCATTCTGTTAGATTAAAGTGCTATATATAAGATTACATTGCTGAAACTCAGTTACCTTTTTCCTCATAAGGTAGTTCGGATTACTAGGACTCTGGCGTACTTTACAAGTTTTGGAACGACCACCAATTTTTATACAAGTATCTTAAAGCTTTTGGGATCAGTTATGGGATATTCTTCTGTGCTTGATAAGTTCTTTAATATAATATGTTTATTAACCTATGCTTACAAATGATGAGCTTCAAAATGACTCCATACAGATTTACATTTTTAAGCCATTTATTCATTTGTTTATTCAAATGAATGAGGCCATCTATTAAAGGTGGCTGTAATCATGTTACAAAATAGATATTTGATTATAATTAAATTTAAAAAGTTTTAATCTTCAGGCAAAGTTAATAATAAAAATATGGAACTGTATCCAGGCATGATAGAACCTACTTCCTAATCTGAAGATCATCCAATTTCATCCTGAGAAAATTCCTAACAAAATGTTGTGATGGTGCGGTACTGGACCTAGCTACTGTAGTTTTTGGGATATTAATTAATGATTTTAAAGTGTGGCTTTTGTTATGTCTTACTACACTTTTCAGCATTTTTTTAACATTATGTTGGGCAAAGGTCCAAACCCTGGTCTTGTTACTCCCTAATATTGACCTGTTGTTAGGAGGCATCATTAATTAATAGCCCAAAGACAAAATGACAACTGGGTCCAGATTCAACCCTTGTGTGATTTGATCCAGCGACATTCAGGTTTGAAGGTGGGCACTATAACCACTCTGCCATCCGATCAGTTAAATGCTCCCGGCAAACAATACAACTGATCTTTATCAGTAACAAAGTTGTGCCATTCAACTGTAAATTACATAAATATTAATCCCAATATAACACAATATTCAATATATTCATATTGTTCGCTATGAGGCGTACATGATCGTTGCTGTACCAGCCTTTCTCCAATTGCGTATGTTGCCGCCATTTAATTGTTGTTTAAATATGTCAGTGAGTTGCTAAATAGCACTTCTCCTGTGCGTGTTTTTTTAATTGAGCTTGTGGGGAGGTACATTTCTTTCATTTTTGGTAGTGTCAGTTTTTGATTTTCATGTTTTTATGGAAACATATGTTTGTGTAAATATTGTATATTAGTATATAGTAAATACTGTTTTATCGAATCACCAAAATGGCAAGTTGCGGCAAAATGGTAAAAAATAAAAGGTGCCGCGAATGCAGTAAGAGAAATATCAATTAAAGGGTCGTTTGGCATTGCACTGTGAGGGAGGAACAGCTCGGAATGAAAATGAAATGAAAAATTCTTTATTTCAACAGGCAAAGTTAGGGCCACGTGGCCCTTTCTTACTCTTAACCTAACCTGCTGCACTGTGATTGTGCGTCCCCAAGTGTTTTGATGACTAGCACAAGTGAACATAACACATCAGGGTGGGCTGGCGGGGTTGTGAGTAGTATATTTTTATGTTAGTGTAGTATTTTTATAATTTAAAATCAAATAAATGTGATTTTTACTTATAACAATGAGTTTTTTTTTAATATTGGAAAAATAAAAGTGGCCGGTTCGGGAAGATAATGTCCCCAGTGGTGGGCGTTAACGCAAAAAATGGCCGTAAATGCTCTTTTTTTTGGTCCGGACGGCGTTTCTTCGTTTTTTCCACCAAGACATAAAAATGGTGAGTAAAAACAAAAATTTTAGCATAGAAGTTACCACTCTCTATTGCATGCATTTTAGCAGCGAAAGTGTTAATGTTACAATACATTACTCAAGTACTAACAGAAAAACACCATATATATAATTGGACCCCATGGCAATTTTTCCATATTTTATTCTGGCTTAAATCAGTATACTCTAATATTGTTAATCTTAAAAAGAAACTTTCCCTTTCCTTAGATAATATAGGCCTAATTATATATTTTTTACTTTGATACAAAAACAATAAATTAAACTGTATCCAGCCCTTAATAATATAATAGAAAATTATCAATAAGAGTATTCAGCTGCACTAACCGGTGGCACCAGTTAGTGCAGCTGATCTTACGAAGGATTAATAGAAATCCATCTAATCTTCAACGATTAGCTTCCGCTTTGGTTCGTTACGAGACTCAAGATAACATTTTTCGTCGAGTCCAGTAACCTACCGATAGGCCTAGATAAGGTTGATTCCCATTCAACCTTATTTTACTGTTGAGTGCTACCGATGAGTGCTAAGCTAAATAACACAATTGTGAGCTTACCAGAAAAAATCAATACCAACGTGAGATCAAGATATTGAAGGAGTTGACCAAATTGAGGGAAGCCATTGCAGAGAAGATGTGTAAGATAAAACAACATAGTTGATATAAGATAGAATAAGGCACAGTATTACAATTGTAGTATCTGGTAATTTGTTAAGGAAGTTTACTGTTAAATGTGATGCTGTAAGCATAGAGTTATATAATCAAATATTCAGCTCTTAATAAAATGTATGGAATATTGCATATTATCATTGCCCATTTTCAACAATCTCTACATGCATTAATAATTTGGTAAATGAAAAAGTATGGTAAGCTTTTTTTATTTCACAGACAATGTTAGTGTATTACCATTGATTCCTAGGTAGACCCAATTTGAACTGTTAAGAAAAGAGACAACATATTTTACTTAGTACATTTACAGAGATAAAAATAATTAAAGGAAAAATTAATTTGTCACTAACGTGATAGTTTGGGAACCACTGCCTTTTAATCTATTGAAATTTCTTATTTTCAAAGGGCCTATCTAGCACTTAAATGTGCAGTTTATTGACCTAATGCCGGAAAAAGGTCACCAGCTAGGGACTTGGGTTATCAGACAATGTGGAATAAACTTAGGTTTATAAATGTCTTAACAATTTAGTGTTAGTACTTAATTTAACGGGCATATTGTAGGTAAGGATACTAACAACGGCTCTTTCCCATCGCTCAACCATGTACAATTCGGTAACCATCAAATACCGAAAATACCAATAGTTTAAGAACTGCCAAATTGACCTCAATGCACTGAACATTTTATAAATGAGAAATTTCTTAAAAAATTGGAGATTAAAGAAAAGTCATTAAATAAGACTGCAAACACAAAATCGCCTGCCCATATGATAAACAATAACAATAACCAAACAACCAAACCATAACCCGAACGCGGCCGGCGGGCAGCTGGGCAGCACAACACCAATCTCAACCATCAAAATCAAAGTAGCCGATTACTATTGTACTGGACCACTGTTGTCAAGTCGGAAATTACATAGTGTAAATAAGTGTACAATTCGCAGGGGTACAGTAAAATATGCATGATATAATATATCATGCATATTTTACTGATCATTTTATTGCATGCATATTTTACATATCATACATATTATGAATACAACGATGAATGTCGTGTGGGAAAAGCATGATATGACGTAGCTGGTATCCGGAGATTGATTAAAACATAAATAATGGGTTATAAAGGGAAAATACTACATATTAATTGACTGGCTCAATAAATAATACAATATTATTCAAGGTGGTAATCGTTATTGAGCGACTTCGTTGAATAAAAAGTATTCAGGTATCATTTGAGAAACACTGTTGAATGCTTGACACAAAAAGTATTGAAATTAAATACTATTTTAATTAACTATGATTAAATTCACATTGACGGTACGTTTGTTTAATAATTCATCTCACTGAAATAATGAATAAGGTTTTTAGGGTCAGATCAGATTCTAGTTGAATAGATTTCATTTTTATGCAGGAGGTTTACCTAAATTTTCTGAGACAATTTAAGTAACTGTATTTTCTAATTTAGAACTTTTTAATAAGTTTATTTACTTTTAACAATGATTTTGTAGCTTCTAAATATTCATGACTCCAATGGTAAGTTACAGTTTAAGAAATAAACTTAACGTAGACGCTAGAGGACTTCCCTCCTTTTTGGTAGTACGGTATCGACGACGTATACCGTCATAAATATTCCATGTAAAATATATTAACTTTATTTGGTACTTGTACTTATACTTGGTGTCCATAATAAACAAACGTATCCATGACCGACATACTGTAGTCGGATAGATTGTGTTAAAATTCTATACGCTAAAAAATACATTAAAACATGTAATAAAAAAACTTTCACGTGTGACTGAAGTGACTCAGACGGGGTTTATGAAACCAAAACGCAACCGCTCCTCTAGCTCATCCAGTCGCCTGTCAGTATAGGGCCTATTTACAAGGCACTCGCGGACTGTCGACCTGAATTTCGTTTCGTCTAAATAAAGCACTTCAGCTGGCAGGGTGTTGAAAATTTGTATAGCCAGGCAAGAGTAGCTTCTGAGAGTGTGACTAAGACGACAACGTGTCAATACTTTTGGCACCCCGAGTGCTATAACCGTGAACCGCATCCCTCCGGCCAAAATGTTGTAGGTTTTCCTTGAGAAGTACTAAGGAGTTTAGGGCATATTTTGCTAAAGATTTTCTGTATACTTGATTGGATGAAGAGAGGCCTGCAGTGAACCTCATGTCCTGATGATGTATTAACTATTACGTTTTTTTGAAAGAGGAGAACATGATGTGCAGCAGGGGAATGAGCCCAAACTACTAGGCCGTACAATAGATGGTTATGGAAAAGAGCTTGGTAGGTCATCAACAAATATAGCTTGGTGATCAAACTACGCAGCTTCCTTAGAAAGTATTTTTACTCTTGCAAGTCTTGCGCAAATTAAATCAAATCGATGTGCTGCTGCCAATTTAGGCACCCCAGTGCCTATAGGGTTGACCCAAAAACCAACAGCTTCACAGGTTCCTCGCTCTCACCTGGTTTTAGGATCCATAATATGGATTCTGTATTTTCTTCATTTATCATGAGCCTATTTTCAACAAACCATTTCTTGGCTTATTCCAGAGGGTCACCTGCTTCCAACTGTGACCATCTCTGCCTCTTGTGACCAGGGTTGTGTCGTCTGCAAAAAGTAGGGTGCGACTATTTAATGATAGGTATTTTATCATTATAGCAAAAGAGGAGGGGTATAAGCACAGAGACTTGCGGGACGCCGTGCGAGATGTTCGAGGAAGCACCTCCAATGGAAACCATCTGCCTCATGCCATGAAGAAAATTGACTGAGATTTGCAAAACTGCACCACAGATTCCATATTTCTTGAGCTTGGCCAGTGAACGTCATGTGAAAACACATCAAACGCCTTACTTAATTCACAAAAGCTTAGATGTACCGCTTTCCGATCCTCAAAAGCCACATATATGGTGTTGTTGTTGACTAAGATCAGTAGAGCTGAGGTAATTAGCGACCACTTCTTAACTCGTGTTATGAATCAGCCAAGGGGTTATTACTTTCAAAATAAGCCATAAGTTGTCTCTTCATGACTGTCTCGGACACTTTTAAGAAAACTCTGGTAATAATTAAGATGGCAATCGATTGAAAGTTTAACTAAAGTGTGTGGTAGCCTTTCTTATAAATCGGTATTATTCTGGCTAGTTTTAGGCAGTCACAATAACTCCTTTCTCAAGACGCGCATTAATTATGTTTGTGAGATGTTTAGCAATAATATCAACAACAACCTTTAACAGGTGACTGGACATCTTTACAATCTGTTAGCACGCCTCTTGTTATATAGTAGTGAAAAATAACTA
Source organism: Nephotettix cincticeps (assembly GCA_023375725.1). Taxonomy (NCBI): domain Eukaryota; kingdom Metazoa; phylum Arthropoda; class Insecta; order Hemiptera; family Cicadellidae; genus Nephotettix; species Nephotettix cincticeps. The sequence goes on along the minus strand of CM041786.1, from coordinate 22,853,884 downwards.
CTATATAGTAATCATGGACTTCTAGAAATACAAGACTGTTTTATGTAACTTCACTCTGCCAGTGTGGAAAAATCAGTATGGTGCCTGCCTTGGACTGTCATGCTTTCAACACTACGCATCTAGCTTGAAAATAAAAGTTATCAAAAATAATTTATAGTGAAATAATATAGTTTATATTTTTGTCTATACAAATGAAGGTAAAAGACATCTGACATCCTATGATATTTTGCGGATTTACGTAATATTCAATAGTGCGGACGTTAATCCACACAAGAGAACACCATACCCACCGACCATCGCTTGCAACTATCCACAATTCGTGACCTCCAAGTAGCTGGATTACAGGACGACGCCACCGTCCCAGTCGATTGGATTAGAGACTACTTTGGAATATTCCTGATTAGGGTTTGCAAGTTCGACATTTGAGTTTGCACAAGTTTTTGGTATGCCCAAACCTCTGACAGAGAGTGTGAGGAATTTCTCTTAATTTCCTTTTATGTTTGACATGCACAATAGAAAACCATAGCTAGTCAAATTTGTAAATTTCACTTCCCTTTCCACTCTTCTCCAGGGAGACTGCACACAAAGGAATGAGTTTTGGCTTTCCTTAATAGCCAAAGAGCAGTTTGTACAGGAAAACCATGGGATTCAAGTTCTGATTTATGACCAATTGGAGTTTCCCGTCTTGTCATGTTTGAAGTGTGATATTTACATTATTTTGATTGTAAATCACCATCAGCAATCTAGTCTTCGATGTTCTGGAGTTTCATCTTCAGGAATTTTCCCCTCAATTTGGTATAGAAACAATTTTTACAATGTTTCTAATATCTTTTATAAATCCTGATTGTTCACATCAATAGAGGGGGAAGTTTCTCAGATTTAGAATTTTCATTGCTTCGTTCGGACTAATTTTTCTATTTTAGTAGTTGTGTTTAGACAAAGGTTGAAAACTGTTTTGTTTCATTAGTTCATCAGAGTCAATGACATACATAGGTTGTGTGACATGAGCATGGGCTATTTTACGGGCTATTACGGTTGTCCAATGTAACAAATTCAATTACGTTGTCTATTTCATTAATCGCCATCAGCAACGAATATATTAGTTTATTTTAACGATATGGGATGTGAACTAGGTTTTGTTTACATTTGGAAGATACATTTCTAACACATTTCACGATAGTTGGGTTTCTAGTAAAGAAAGAATACCACTGAAAAACAATTTATAACACTTGAATTACACCATACAAAAAAGTTAGGTTTAAAAAACGACTGATCAAAAATAGTATTTAATTAAGAGAAAACCTTGGTCAACTTGCCACAAATTACCACAAGCTGATATATTTTTAAATATAAATTAATCGATATGGTGTATATCCTCTATGGCTATACTCACGTGTGTGGAGAATATCTATATTAAATTTTGGAGTAATAATAGGTGATTCTCAATTCACTAATTCAATTCACTTTGATATTGCATTCATTATACTCAAACTCTGGTTAAAATACATTTGAAAACTGTTGCCTGGCTCTATATTAATTATTCAACTCAACAGCTGGTAATTACAAAAAACCTGTTGTACACCTGCACATTAAGGGAATTTCCATTTATTTAGGAATTAATTACAACGATGATTCAAACAAAGCTTAATCATAGGTTAAACATGGTATTTCAGAATTCCCTACCAATACTCTAGGGCATTGTTCCTGGGTAAGAGACATATCTAAATATCATATTTAAATTGCCCGGAAGTCCTTAGTTACTCACACAGACTTCATTTTGGTTTTTTCACTTATTATTTTTTTATGAATAATGGTTGAACGTACGGAATTGAAACTTTTCACAAACATTTATGACAACTAGACAAAGCTACAAAAATTATGACAATTACTCAAATTCATGAAACAAAATGGAGACCATTTAAAATTTTGTTTCTCAAATAACTCGTGGACCGTGATTTAACAGAAAATTTACACGAATAGCTTTTTTTAGGTAATGTAATTACAAATCAATTGACACCAAACTGTTTTAAATTAGACAAATATTAACTAAGCATTGTTATGGCAGACTTTAGTCGCATGTCTTGCTTGACATGCACTGCAATTAAGCTCTAGCGGTTACTTATCACTAAAGCTGCCATATCTCAGTTAATATTTGTCTGATTTAAAACAATTGGGTGTCAATCGATTTGTAGTTACATTACCTAAAGAAAATTCTTGTAAATTTTCTGTTAAACCAACTGTTCACGAGTTATTTGAGAAACAAAATTTTAAATAGCCGCCATTTTGTTTTATGAATCTGAGAGATTGTCATGATTTTTTTGTAGTTTTGTCTAGTTGTTATGAATGTTTGTGCAAAGTTTAAATTCCGTACGTTTAACTATTATCTATAATATTATAAAGAAGAGGTGGTTTCTGTATGTTTATTTGTGGGTTTGTGTGTTTGTTGTGGCAAGTGAATGCGAAAAATACTGAACCGACCGGTTTGAAATTTTAGGCAAAGGTAGATCTTAAACTCATGCAACACATAGGCATACTCATTTCCTTAAAATCCTCTCGGGCTACGCCCTGTGAACGTCCTAAGTTTCAATGTTTACATTTTTAGAGAATGAAAACATAAAATTACTTGAATGTCAACAGCTGTGAATACTAAAATTTGACAGTTCGAGAAGAAAGAGAAGAAGAAGAAAGAGCTGCCGTGACCGTCCTAGGTTTCAATGTTTACATTTTCTAATGACAACATCCGTTTGCACTATATTTTGACAGTTCGGGAAGAAGAAGAAATAAAGTTGATTTTTCAGATAAACTGCTGGATCGAAATTAGTGAATTATTTGAAATAGCGGAATGTTAGATTTTAAGTTTTTTTCCGACGACTGTCTCTATTACATTAATCCTTATCCTCTCCCAATATTTGACAGATGTTACTTTGTCATGTTGTAGACACTCATGTTTTGTCATTTTGTAAACAATGAAGAATTAATTAACAATAACTTAAATGTATCAGTAGAGCCCACACCTTTCAGCCTTTTTAACCCGTGCGAAGAACGGGTACTTTGGCTAGTTATTCATAAAAAATAAGTGAAAAAAATGGAGGCTGTGTGAGTAACTAAGGACTTCCGGACAATTTAAATAGGTACGATAGTTAGACATGTTTCTCACCCAGGAACAATGCCCTAGAGTATTGATAGGGAATTCTGAAACACCCTGTATAAGACAGGTACGGTAATCAATTTGCTTGTCCTCCATAAGAATTAATAATGGAAAAAGAATAAATGGGGTTGCTTTCACAGGGAACAAAAGATTTTAGATTCTTGAACATACATGATTGTTTCATGGTCAAACTAACTGTGACTATCTGATTTTTGTGTAATACCTGATTTTATTGTTAATACAGTATCTAAATTTAGAGTGTATACCTTTTTGAAAATAATAATGGACAGATCCGATTGCATTTAAATGATGTTCAAGTCTTATTCATACAGTAGTAGACCAAGAAGATAAAGTGTAGTGTTTTAAATGACTAGGGCTGCCATATTTCAGTGGCGTAGCTACGATGGGGCAACCGGGGCAATGCCTGAGGCTCCCAAAGAAAAATAGGTTGCAGAAGGGGGGACCATCTCAAGGTTTTGCCGCTTAGTATCAATACCAAATTTGATTACAATTTTTCAAATAAGAGAGACATCAATTTTTGAGATTAGAGTTTTTTAAGAGAGCTATTTTGATTTAAAAATAAGTGTTTTTGGGATCTGTGGACCTTGAAGCAAAAAATAAACTTGGTCACAGGCCTAGAGCTTTATAGAATATTATATAAAACTATAAAGAAGGGAGCGTGCTGGTCTAGGGGTAGAGCGCGGGGCTTGGGTGCCCAAGGTCCCGGGTTTAAATCCCCCCATCACCAATGGCTTTTTGCTATGTGATAATGCCGCAACCCAAACAGGGGTGCGCAAAAAGCTGCTTCGGCTGAAGTACCCTGGGAGTAATCCGCCACTTCCAATAAAAAAAAACCATAAAGAAAGGTACTCTCAGAAGACTTTCACCTGCCTGGCCTGTTTTGAGTAATCACTAATCACTCTAGAGAGTTAAGGAGGTCTTAGCTATGTAAAAAAATATAAAATAATCTTTAAATTTAATATTAATAAGCATAATATAATTTGAATTCAAGTTATAGTTCCAAAAATGCCCATTACTACCTAGCATTAAAAATTATGTGGTAAATTCATTTATACAATTTATAAATAGTATCAGTACCGTCGGATTTTATATTTGATTAATTAAATATTTATCTAGGTATTGTATCCTATTTTTAGTCAATCATCAGTTCTGGAGGCAACAATATTAAATAAAAATGGTTATCTATTAGAAGCAGACTTACGAGCCTAATGTAAGGAATGGAGGCAGGTTTTTTGTACCTTCATTTAGCCAGTGTGTATGTAAATGTACCTCAAATTGTCTTCAATGTTGTATCGTTGGTACACAACACTATATGGGTTGGAGGTACATATAAGAGATAAATAATTACCGTAAGGTCCAATACCTTAAGTCCATATGGTCTGAATGGGGAAGAAAAACCTGTATTGGCTATCTACGTATACTTTGATTAGTCTATGGTTTTGTGAACCTTGATAGTCCATTCAATATCATTAAACCTGCATGCACTAAAAGATTTAAAAAATGTTTAATCAAGGCTTTTAAGGTTAAGATATACCAGAATTTCCAAATGATATACATTCCCTTCCAACTGTGTATATTTTTACCTTCCTACTGTTTATACCTAAATTTTCCAAGTTATATGATTGTATACATGCAAAGACACTGCAGGTTAAATTATATTAGATTATTGAAATGATGAACGTACCACAGGTAGGTATTTCAAGCAAAGTGTGAATGAGAAAGGAGTGTACAATGATTGTGACATGATTTCTTAATTCCAAAACCCCTGATATGTATAAAACACATAAATAATCTGAGTGGCAGGTAATTAGAGTATACTGCCAATAATTTTTCTTAAAGAATTGCTTTAGTACACGGCGCCCCTATAAAGTAATACCAAATGGAAAATAAGGATATAAATCAATGATGAACCATCATTAACCCTTCAAGCCCAGAATTTTAAGAGACCTTCCAATACGCCCGGACGGTATTTTTTGGGATTTGGACCACCTACTACCAGCAAACCTGAGCTTTAAGTGATAACTGGTCATCTAACCACAATGCAATGGCAATGTTATCGTCTGAAGTCCATTACAAACTAATATTTTATTGAAAACACTCAAAAATAACCTAGTTCTAGGCAGTACTCACAATGTCAGTTTACCATAAAATAAATTTTCCATTTAAAATTTACTATTATGATACCAAACTTCGCTGAAAAAACATAAAACACTTGTAGAGATGAATAACAATAGATTAATGGTTAGTTAATAATTAACGATTAATGGTTAGTTAATTAATATAATAATTAACTACAGTCATTATATTTCAGTTCAAAACACTGTCAAACTAACACAAAAATATTTCCTTCCAACATTATATCAGACAACAGCAAAAAAAAAAACAAACCAAGTGGTTATTGTCTGCTCTTACAGCTGAGATTTTTTTAGTTTTAATCCTTTCAAAGACAGAAGTCAAAGACAGCAGAATGGCAAAAACAATTATGCTAGATAGGTAGACAGCGATCTCCAATATTGAGAAGCTCCAAATGGTTAAAAAAAAATCCTGTTGGGTAACAGCAAAATGCAGTGCTGACAAAATGCGTGTGGAGCACGACAATCGGCGTCTGGCGCGTCATTGGCAACATGTGCACAATACGTCAACCGGGGTTGAAGGGTTGAGTTATCCTTATATAAAATTTGGTAATAAATGCTATAATATTTACCAAATTTTTGTTGATTCTCTTCAAAGATACATATTTGAGGAGAATTCGGAACATTGAAAAATTACATGTTCAGTCTTTATCACAAGATAATTCTTTGCCAATATTCAAAAGTCAATTATTCTATTAACTAACATAGACTTGTGTAATTACACTCTGTTTCAAAGGGATTAACAGAGACAAAATTAATATAAAATATTTAATATATAAAAAATACATTCAATGAAGCTTTGCAATGACTGTTCTTTTATTTTTCAAGAATTTTCGGACTCCTTGAATCTGAAAATAAACAAAATACAGAAGGGAATCAGTGAAGTGTCACATACTTTTCCTCTGGAATGATACATAGTAAATTAATAATTTATACTTTACATAATACAATCACACTATTCAATACGTAATAAAATAATATTTAATAAATATATTGTTTTATAAATATCATAAAATTTCTTTCATACACCCCTAAATACTAGATAATTATTCTTGGGTACTCATCACCCCTTCAACTTGAAGTAATAACAAATTTTTTTGAGCGATTTTTGTCGGGTGATATTAACTTAGGCTACATACATATGACCAACTGTCAAGAAACAAGGAAAATATTTATTTTTAATTACCCTACACAAGACCAAATTGATGTTTAAATTTAACTGTCAGTTATTATGTATGTTATTATTTGATCGTGTGTAGACCACTTTGTGTTCGGTGAAGCAAAACTTGAATGATTAATTTATAATTATTAAATGAATTGTTATATTTAAATTAGAAAAAATGCAATGTTTTACTTTTGTTGCTTGAATTACTAAAGATATTTAAAACTTGTCAGCGTCTACAAATTTCTAATTCAAGCTTCCAAGTTTTATAGCTGACAAGTTTTGACACTTTTTACTTCCATTTAGCTTAAACGTTTCACTTGTTGCTGACACACCTCAGCCTCAGTTTACACCAAGGGCCAACGTCTGAAAAAGCATTCAATTGGCTTACAGCATGCTCCAGCGAGAAAGCAGCGAACTCCATGAGTTTTAGCTTTAGCGCACAGGTGGCAGTGAGTCGGCTGAATGGCTTAAAAGTTCACTAAATTGACAACAGGTGCAACAATCTGTCCCACATTACATTACATAAAAGTGCAGAGACAAATCCCTAGGCATGTCAGCCGGTTTGGTTTTTACGCACAGGTCTGTCCGAAAACCACTTCTTTGAATACCTCAAAACGGATATTTTCAATCTCAACTCATATTCAGAAATTTTGATAAAAGAAATAATTTCTCATTAGGCCCCTATACTAACTTAGTATTCTTAACTAATTAAACAACTTAACCCTATGAGGACTGGGCAGTCAATATCTGGACGGCAACCTTTACAATCTTTACTTTTTTTATTTCTATAAGTACATTTTAACACTTAAAGCGCAACTGAAAATCACGGTCCCTGCTCATTTAGTGTGAAAAATAAAAATATTATTTTCCCAATGTTCTTTTTGGATTTAGGTAGCTTGAATAAAGTATAAAACAGAAATTTGCTTCATTTTTAACTATTGAAGATTTTAAGACTACTTTTAGGCATTAAAAACAGGCATTTTTTCGCCTGGATGAGCCATTTCAGTTAATAATAATTAGTTAATAAATCCAACTCAATTAAAACATTCACGCAATATACACTATTTACTGCAAAAACACAATGAAAATAAACACTTAGAGCAAAAATGTCAACAAACAAGGTTAGCGAAAGTGAAAACAGCTGGCTGTAGTGACTCGTGAGTTTTCTAGTCAAAAGCAGTACGGGAGCGCACAAATACGGGCCAAAGTCGCCTAGCGACTAATTTCAGTCACTAAATATTTCAATAAAGCCGCCATATTGGTTTTGTGTGTGTAAATAGACTAAAACAATATAACCATGCATTCTACCAGTTGTTTCGCGAACTACAGTGCAGTAAATGTGGCAAACATCCAAAACATCCAAACATCCTGACCTATATTCGTCATTTAAGGTCGCAGTACCTGCTAGTCTTTTTGATGAAATATACTGTCCTGAGTTTTGGCCAAATAATGTTTCTGTATCTAAGTTCAAGCCTAGACTAACTAGAGTAAAGACTGTGGAACACTCTAGTTCTAATGAGCAAAGTGTAAATTTCCTGGATCATTCTGTGACTCCGGAGAATACCTCTCTTCAAGCAAACCTTGACCAGAGTGTTTTTTTAGGGTTTCCGAGCCCTACCAATTAAACTGTGCTCAAAATTCCTGTCCTAGCCTTGGTGAAGAAAATACTATTTTAATTGTGTTTTTTAACATCCAGTCAATAAGAGAGAAGACTCTCGAAATCGAGGTTGCATTGAATAGTACAGGTGTGGTAACTGATGTTATCTGCTTTCTAGAACACTGGCTAAAACCGGATGAAATCCAGCTATATAATTTGAATGGATATAGTTTGACTAAATTTTATGCATGTGATAGCGTGATACATGGTGGATCTTCAATCTATGTTAGGATCGGACTGAAATACTCAGTGTGTGATGTAAATAAATTCTGTATTACGCAAAATTTGGAAGTTTCGGCTATTAAACTTGGTTGTGATAAAATAATCGTTAGTGTTTACAGATCGCCTATTGGGGATGAAAAAATATTCCTGGACCAGCTAGAGAAGCTTTTAGAATTCCTGTCTCTCCAAAAATCATCTGTTAGGCTCCTTTTGGGTGGCGACTACAATATTGACTTGATGGCTGATAATGGTAAATTAGTCCATCGTGAATTTTCAAGGCAATAGACAATTTAATTTACACAACACCAATTACACACCTACATGTGGGAAGGCTGTGTTGGATAATGTACTTACTGATCTTAACTACAATACATATACGACTGAAGTTAAGGTGTTAACCAATGTTCGTACCATGACTGACCCTGTTGGCTTAGACATTTACTTTAGGCCTATTACTGAGGCTAAAATTAGCAACTATGAGCAGTTCTTGTGTGCTGTTGATTGGGCGCTGTTATCTCTTGGAAGGGACACAGAAGAATCCTTCGATATCTTCCTAAAAATCATGATTCATGGCTACGAGGAGTGTTTCCCTATGTTAAAAAAAGGGATGTAAACCTACACAAACCACTTTTTAAAAGCCAGAATAATTTAGCAGGGATATCAGGAAAAGTAGAGGCTTTCTTATGGCTCTTCATGACCGTCACAAGTTGTTAAACTCGCCAGAAACCTGGGAGACATCAAGGAAGTATAGAAGAAAGTACAAACAGGAACTCTCAACTGCTAAAAAACAATTTGTTGCTAACTACATAAGTAACTCTGACAACCGATGTAAAGCAGCTTGAGAGACTATACGCAAGGAAACAACCTCCTCAACAACATCCTCCAACGTCTATGAGTTCAAATGAATTCAATGACTTCTTCACATCATCAGTGCAAAAGGTAGCAGCAAAGTTGTTGGTGGTCCTGTAGCTGCAATGGATCTTTTGAAAAACAAGGAAGTAGCAGTACCAGTACCTGCTTTCGAGTTCAAGACTGTGTCATGTGATGATGTAATACGTAATGTTAAACTTATGAAAAGTTCAAAAAGCTGTGACATATATGGCCTGTCTAGTGCTGTCAGTTTTATTTTCAATAATAGTGCCTTTAACGTTCTGTATTAATAGATGTCTGAAAGAAGGTATGTTTCCATCCAAACTAAAATTGTCAAAAGTTGTTCCTATTTATAAGAAAGGTAGTAGAGATGTTCCAGAGAGTTATAGGCCAGTATCTCTGGTACCTGTATTTTCCAAAATGCTGGAGCGAATCATGCATGACCAAGTTTATAATTATTTTGAGTCTAATTTCCTCTTTTCAAATTCTCAATTTGGTTTTAGGGCCGGTCGATCAACAATGTAGGCTGTTTCCTATTTGATAAATGAAATTCTGTCGAATTTCGAACACAAGGCTGATACTGGGGTCACTTTGTGTGACCTCAGTAAAGCTTTTGATTGTGTCAGTCATGATACGCTCTTGGCTAAACTTAAGTTTAATGATATTAGAGGCCCATCTTTTAATCTATTTAACCCAAGTAAAATTTGGTCTGATAAAATATCAAACTATTCCTGACACAACTTACTTGCATTTTGTACATGTATAAAAGACTGTCTGCCCTTCATCTGCAGATCTGAGTTGCAATGTTGCATAGGACATCTTATCATTATTACACTTCGGACATCTTCGCTCCACTACTGGTCCCTCTGCCTCTTCTTCATCCCCTATGTAAGTTTTTTTATTTGCATCGTACCTGTTAAAATATATTTTGTAGCAAGATTCCATCCTTCCAAACACTGAAAAGAAAAAAGAGGTGAGGCTTTTTAAATTACAAATACATATGGTGTAAGTGAACTGTCACATTCTTTTTACCTTAAGAGACGTTTGTACAATTTATGTTTTATTACCTAATGACCGAGCCTTGCTCGTAAAGAATAAGACATGTATTATAAAAATGAATTATAAAAATTAAAACACATTTATTACTCAATGAAAACATTTATGTGGTTAAATAAAACCGATTTAATACACCATAATTAATATAGCACTGAACAAAAAGTATCACAACTGGTGGGGAGGGAAATCGCGACATACAGTTCTTGAGGCCAACATGCTACCACTCGGCTACGGCGTCAGTCAAATGAGCGACGCCGTTTAACAAGTTATAGCCAAACTCAATTAATTGTTTAAGCCGATCATTTACTGTTTAATTATCCATACAGTTATTATTAGCCTGTGATCAACTGATTTTGTTAGAAACGGAATGAGGATTGAAAAGCAAAAGAGAAATTTAATTTACACCAATTAAATTGGTTTGATACAGTGGCTTCAAGCAACACAACGAATACGTTTTCTTTCAAAACACAAAATATTTTGGAAATACGTACTTTTTTCTGCTTTTATTTTGCACAGTTATTTTAGCCTACCCTTTAGTTTTTACAAATTGTTTAGTAATTTGATAATTGTTCATTTATTACATACATAAAATATATATTAATGCAAAACCTCTATTCACATATTGTTTGCCACCATCTTCAATCAACAACTGTCAAACGGTTATAAACAGATGTTTTGATTTGTATTGTTTACATTTTATTCTCCATAAGCGTAATATTAAATTTTAAACTTAATATTACAAGAAAACAAGAATTTTCCTGGACATTAGACCTATCAAGAACTTATTTTCTACTCAGAAATCAGTTATTTCCAAACTTTAAAGAAAATCCTTAGTGCCGTTTTCGAGATCCTCATGGTCGATAAGGAAAAATAAATTTGCATCCATATGAGGTGTGTGTCACTTAACAGTATTCAACAATATTAATAAAGATAAATTATTTTTGAAGAGAAGTAACTTTTAGCTAAATTCAGTTTGATCATAGTTTATGCGTAGAGTTTTAATTAAACCATTATATAGGTATACAGTACTAAATTCAAATGCAGCATCAATTTATAAGATTTCAGGTACATTGAAGTGTAAGTAACCATATGACATAGTGCTAAGCTCAACTTTGAAAATACAAATTACTTTGTAAATGCACATTTATTAGCATTGCAAGTTAAGTCTGGTCAAATTGTAAAGGTAAATTTTAAACCAACTTTAAAAGTAAATTTTTAAAAATCAATTTTAGATCAAAAATACCTTCAGGTCCATAAGAATTTTTACATAAATAACAAGTAACTCCTCCAGCTTCTCCAATCAAAGGTAAAATGGTTCCACAATGAGGGCAAAAACCAGGTTCCCTTGTTGATAATTCCATTGATGTACACCTAGTTTCCTCACTTCAAGACAACTAAAGATGAATTTACATATGCATTAAAATCGTCTGCAACACATGCGCGTTAACAATAAAAATAGCCGGGTCCATAGGACCCAGGTGTACAGACCGAAGGTTGACTAATAGCCTAATGGCCAATGGCAGCTGGGACCAGTATTGGGCCATCACAAAATTTGGTTGGAATACTTGCTCAGAATCTAACCAACAACCTTCAGACTAATATGTGGGTACTTCCCTAAGATAACTGAGGGACAGACATTACAGCCTCTTGGTCGATAAGGAAAAATAAATTTGCATCCATATGAGGTGTGTGTCACTTAACAGTATTCAACAATATTAATAAAGATAAATTATTTTTGAAGAGAAGTAACTTTTAGCTAAATTCAGTTTGATCATAGTTTATGTTTAGAGTTTTAATTAAACCATTATATAGGTATACAGTACTAAATTCAAATCCAGCATCAATTTATAAGGTTTCAGGTACATTGAAGTGTAAGTAACCATATGACATAGTGCTAAGCTCAACTTTGAAAATACAAATTACTTTGTAAATGCACATTTATTAGCATTGCCCGTTAAGTCTGGTCAAATTGTAAAAGTAAATTTTAAACCGTTAACTTTAAAAGTAAATTTAAAAAAATCAATATTAGATCAAAAATACCTTCAGGTCCATAAGAATTTTTACATAAATAACAAGTAACTCCTCCAGCTTCTCCAATCAAAGGTAAAATGGTTCCACAATGAGGGCAAAAACCAGGTTCCCTTGTTGATAATTCCATTGATGTACAAAAATGAAATTACTACGACTATTAAGTTAACTCTTAAACTACGGTTGGGTAATAGTGCCAATGTGGCTTAGTAACAACAGAACTTTTCTAATCAAGCCTTATCTAATTACGATGGTGTTAGTATGGTGGTCCTTACTGCACTACAACAAAACAACTCATAACATAACAACATAACCCTAAACCTTATTTTTTCATTTTGTTTTTCGCCAAAGGCAGACTAAGCAAAAGCTATGCAACTTCATAGTTCAATAATTCGTTTGTGTGGTCGCTTGTTAAAAGGTTGCTCAATTTAAAATCTATTGGGATACAATTATAATTTCATGACATAATTATAAAATATCTTCGTTCAAATGATAATTTCAAAATTACCATTAAATGTTATTGTACTTTAACTGCCTACATTTTAAAACGTATAACTTCCAATTATAGTACAACTAACTTTAACGTTTATGGAACTATGTTTTCGATATTTATTTTGAGTTGGGAAGCTCTTTTGTTTTGAACATGACCATAGAACCGTTGTGTTGTACGAACACTTCATACTGGGATGGTGGCGACATCCTGTAATCCAGCTACTTGGAGGTCACGAATTGTGGATAGTTGTGAGCGATGGCCGGTGGGTGTAGTGTTTTTTTGTGTGGATTAACGTCCGCACTATTGAATACTACGTTAATCCACAAAAGACTATTTTCATAATTAGACCAATTCGTAATTCAGAGGGCGTGGTTCGGATTCCACGTTAAACTGTAGGTCCCTTAGTTGCCATAGGCTGTTGGGCTATTAATAACAGTCCTGTCTAAGGAACATGTAAGCCTTAGTCAGTAACAAGACTACAAGATCGCGCCACAATCATCTTACATTCAATCCTCATTCATATTTGGCTTAAAATACCTACCTTGTGATATGGTCGCCATTTCAAATAATCTAATCTAATCTAATCTACTACCGGTATGAGAGGTATTCGTAGAGATATAGAAGTAGGTATTTAGAAGATTGGATTATTGAAGTGGTGACCATACTACAATGTAAGTGTTTTTAGCCAAGTATAAATGAAGATTGAGTTTAAGATGATTGTGGCACAATCTTGTAGTCTTGTACTGACTAAGGCTGGCATGTTCCTTAGATAGGACTGTTTAATAGCCCAACAGCCGATGGCAGCAACTAAAGGACCTACAGTTTAACGTGAGATTCAAACCATGGCCTCTGAATTATGAAATTGTCTAGTTATGAGGATGGCCTTTGCAGATTGACGTAGTAAGAGAACACTACACCCACTGTCCATCGCTCAAAATTATTCACAATTCGTGACCTCCAAGTAGCTGGATTACAGGACGGCGCCACCGTCCCAGTCCAGAGGTTACATATGTATTACCTATCTTATTATTTGAAAATGTTAATTGGCTATACATAGATGAGAGCATAAGTTATCCTTCTCCTCTATAACTATAGTGCGTTGTTCCTTATCAGTGGAAGGGAATTGAGAACAATCTAAGAAAAACAAATATATTGCAATGCTAGCTCCAAATTAGCCCTTTTAGAGCCCCTTTAATTGGTGATTTTTAAGATGGAAAATATGTAACAGGTTTCCATAGAAACTATTATTGTATTGAATTTTTAATATAAAAGAATAAGACCAGCTGTTGAGATGAACCGAAAACATTCCTTTTAGACATATCTATGATTTATCCTATTTCCCACAGGGAAGTAAATAAAAACATTTTTTTCTTCAGTTGTGAACACATTATATATATTAATTGTTTTGCGTTGTTTCTAAGTCATCGTCAATAATCCTCATAAAGTTCTAAATCAACTGAAATATTTTATTTTAAGTGAACTTTTTATACTGTTATTTTAATGTATAATATAATATTATTTTATAAATATTTTGGGGTTTTATAATGGTATTTCCAATACTTTCTTCTTGAACCAGAAAGTCAGACACCGGTACGCTATAATTTTCGCACGTGCTGTATTTATTAATTTCCATCAATTGGATAAACAAAAATATACTGTTCTAGAGTGATATCACACGAGATAATTTATTCTATGTATCATATGAAAGTTTCAATTTACCTTCTTTAACTTCCAAAAATAACTGAGTTTAAACAAATGAAACTGTTGCTCGTTATCGTTAAATAAACAACAAATCCATCGTATTTAGAGGGGGATATGGAGGGGAGTGGAGATGTGTAGTCTATTTGTCTTGAGTTGTTGCTATTGTTGTCAACGAAATAGCTTGAGTAAGATCCGTAGATTATCCACTCCCGCTAAAGCACTCTAAAGCAGTTTGACCTTGCCATACTTGAGACAAAGGTATAGAAGATCCACCATTCTTTCACTATTTCACTCAGCAAATATGTTAAAATGGGAAGTATATTCAATTGTGCTAGTCACGTTTTTATCATGCACTACTGGTATTCGAAGTAGAGCGCTGAAGAAACGGTGAGTAACATAAGACATTTTAAGACATTCGACTAGTTAAGTGTAATATTTATGTAGATTAGTTTTGAAAATTAGCTTACCTCATCTTCACGATATCATAAGTTTTAATGTTATCAAGGGAAAATATTTATAATGTTGTCAATGAGATAAATATAGTTATCTATTATATAACCAGGTTCAGACTCAGGAAATGGAAATAATTATAAAATAGTGGCTTATTCAGCTGTTATGTTCTCCACTACTGCGCAACCGCAAGATGAAAATAAAGTTAAAACCTCCTTGGCCAGGAAACAAAAGTAAATATAAACATAACCTTACTATCACTATGTAGTAATTTGTAACATTAAATAGTTGGATTTAGTTTTTTTTATTATTCAATATAGTACTTACTTTTCTCAGTACTTATTGCATCAAATCATGGAGTTTCCTATGGATTAGGTTTCGAACTAAATTATAACATAAACTACAGCATTATTAGGCACTTAGTCCAAGACAATTTTGTTACCTTTACTCAATGGAGTGTGTTGTATTCCATACCTGTTTGCCAAATCATTCATGTATACCAACATGCAGTGGATAGGAAGAGCAGAAAAATGTCAAAAATCAAGGCAAATGTTTCAGGTTTCATAGTCTGAATATTGTGAGCAATATTCAATATCTATAACTATAAAAGAGGTTGTTTATATATATGCATGTATTTAAATACACATTATTTTATATATTATATATAGGCTATATTTTTTATGCATCAATTTTGTTGTAGCTCAATTGGGTTTATCCTATAAGTTAACCCAAAAAAGGACACATACTGTGGAACCAGAACTTTGTTTACATTATAGCTATTTTCTTTTCAACAGATGATTGCTTTACATAACAGATTGAAACAATATTTTATGATTCCCAGTTTTTAGGCCTTAATAAATATAAAATTTGTTACCTTTATTTGCCTGTAGATCTAAAATTTTTTCTTTATTCTCCCGATGTACATTTCGCTACAAAAGTGTAGCATCATCATAGGGTAAATTCTTGAATGTAAATAAATAATATTAGTATAAGTTCTTGTTCAAATTTCATATGTTTAATATTTTCATGAATGTGGTGTAGTTGTATCAACACCACACCACAAAAATCCCACCCAAATAGTAGTGAAACACCTTAAAGACAATGACACCCACAAAATAAAATTTCCAGAATCTTTAAAAATCTTATACAATACCAAATCCAAATCAATTGCAAAAATTCAAGAAAGGTACGAAATATACAAACACATCCAGAATTTTAGTAACATCAATTTATTAAACAAGAAAGAAGACTATTTAAATTCAATACTATTCAAAATTATTAACAAAATTGAAAATACAACTACACCACGTTCATGAAAATATTAAACATATAAAAATTTGAACAAGAAATTATACCAATATTATTTATTTACATTCAAGAATTTACCCTGTGATGATGCTACACTTTTGTAGCGAAATGTACATCGGGAGAATAAAGACAATTTTTTAGATCTACAGGCAAATAAAGGTAACATATTTTAGATTGAAACACTTGCATGTTTTTATTTTGTTTATATTATGGTTATGTAAGTAACTAAACAGTTTACATTTTTTAACTGTAACTTTTTCTTGCACATTTTGCTACTGTGCTACATTATTTTAGTTTATGATGGTCTGAAATTTCACACACACATTCCCTACAAATGACAAAAATAAAAATATCAGTCTATTTGTAAAAAAAGGAGCGCAAAGGTATGTTTTTGAGTGCTAGTTTTATGGTCTAGATAAAATATAGGAGTTTTGAAACACAGCAAACTTTTTAAACGGTGATAGTGTAGTAAGTACTTTTTTGGCTCTGTCCACCTAACGGAATGGTTTACAAAAAAACTAAAAGATCCATAGAAACATAAACTTTATCTCTTAAAATCTGAATAATTTGCCCTTATTTCCTATCTTTCAGAATTCACCTTTTATTTTGTCTTTCCTGGGACCAAATGGAATTTTAGCTCATGCGCCCAAACGGCAGATCCTAGGGTGAAAGCAATAGGGAATGTTATTTAGTTTTTATTGTGGACATTTTCTATGGGATGGCCTTGGGCTTTCTCAAATCTTATCTGTCGGAGAGAAGGCAGGTGGTTTGTGTGTCGGGTAAGCGGTCAACCACATTGAATGTAGTGAGCGGGGTACCTCAGGGGTCCATTCTGGGACCTTTCCTTTTCTTGGTTCTCATTAATGACCTACCCAGGAATGTTCTATGTAATACTTACTTATATGCAGATGATTCAACTTTCCTATCATATGATCCTAATATAGAGTTGTTGTGTGATGAGGTGGCAGTAATAAATACCCCCGTCGCAGCAGACCTGCGTACTCAGCGAATTTCAAAATCAATAATATAATAATAATAATAAAATATGACAAGTTTTATAAAAATCCGTCCATAAACGTGAGAATTATTTGCCTATTCTCCATAAGATTAACATGGGAAAGAGTGTGCAGGTTAGCTGCTGTAAGGAACACTGAAAGTAGTCAATTCTACCATAAATAATTTTTATTTTAACCAATTATACCAAGTTTCATCAACATCTGTCCATAAATAAAGGAATTTTCCTATTCCCTATATGATTAATATGGGAAAAGAGTATGCAGGTTTGCTGCATGATAAACACATATACCCCCGTCGCAGCAGATCTGCGTACTCAGCAAATTTCCAAATCAATAATATAATAATAATAATATATGACAATTTTTATAAAAATCTGTCAATAAACATAAGACTTATTTGTCTATTCTCCATAGAGAGATTAACATGGGAAAAGTGTGCAGGTTAGCTGCTGTGAGGAACACTGAAAGTAGTCATTTCTACCATAAATAGTTTTTATCTTAACATTTATACCAACTTTCATCGACATCTGTCCATAAATGAAGGAGTTTGCCTATTCCCTATATGATTAATATGGTAAAAGAGTATGCAGGTTTGCTGCCATGATAAACACATAAACTATGATTTTTAAGCATAAATGGATAGATCTCAACCAGATGAAGCTAAATATCAAGTTTTATCCAAAAATATTGATTGATATGGGAAATATTAATTTTTCCCAATCCTACATAAGATTAACATTGGAGCCCCACAATACAACGTACTGTGTTTAGATTTTTTAATATCTCAGTAACCGTTCGAGATAGAGAAAAACTTTAAGGAACTTAATTGTGTAGTTCTTAAGCTGATTCTAATGGTGAAAAATAAAATTAGAAATTTTTAAAAATTACATGTGAAAAACGCAAAAAACATTTTGGGGTACAAAACCCCCCAAACTACCCGTTCCCATTGACCGATATGTCTGGTTTACGAACTCGTCCGAGCACTTGTAGGAATACACGTCTCTACCAAATTTGGTCTCAATCGGACCATTTTTACGAGAGTTATCGTGTTCACAGACACATATATAATATATATGTGTCTGTGTATATATATATATATATTTTTATATATTATATCATTTTAGCTCATGCGCCCAAACGGCAGATCCTAGGGTGAAAGCAATAGGGAATGTTATTTAGATTTTTATTGTGGACATTTTCTACCACAATTCTATGCCAAACCAAGTTTCACGACATTTCGATAGCCATGGTTTCCACTAACCATTACACCACACATAAGAAACCAAACACGTCCACTCGTCAAGGAGACTCAAAGACAACTCAACGGGAGAGGACGGGATTCCAGATCCCAAAACGTGTAACTTTGTTTTACATAGAATCGTGATGGAAAATGTCCGCAGTAAAAATCAAAATAACTTAAATCCACCATCACCAATAGTGAATTTCAAGCAAACAATAGGGAATGTTTCTGTCTAACTTTTAAGATCTACTAAACCAGAACTTAAGCGAGACACTATAGGACATATAGTACATTACAACTTAACCGTCACTCCTATACGATTTTAGTAGGGATATGGCGATTACATTTAAAGGTCTTCTGACTAATAATGACTGCCGACAACAAATTTTTTATTTATTAATTTTGTTTGAAATTTTCAGAAATGCCCTAAGTTAGCCTTTATGGATAATTCTTTATAAAAACATCATTATTCAGCAAAGGATGTTGGCCTGCTTTCAGATTTTGTATAGTAGTGGTATGTTTCTTAAACCAAATATTTCTCAACACATAATTC
This sequence comes from Nephotettix cincticeps, assembly GCA_023375725.1. Lineage (NCBI taxonomy): Eukaryota > Metazoa > Arthropoda > Insecta > Hemiptera > Cicadellidae > Nephotettix > Nephotettix cincticeps. The sequence continues at coordinate 22,834,824 of CM041786.1, read as the reverse complement.
AAACCTCAGAAAATAGATTTTTTTATCCCGATTTTTCTTCAGTTATAAAGTATGGATATAAATTATGAATAACATTTACAAGGTATGGTAGGACCCTCTATACTTTGCATGCTAACCCTTCAGCATTGGTCCATCATACACTATAAATGCAACATTGAAAGTTGCCTGTCTATTTACTTCGGAATGTGTGGAATTAAAATGTCCAGAACTAAAAGTCCAAATCAAATTATTCAGTCAAACTTTACTAACCTTGTTTCAGAAACAAAGATTTTTCCAAATCAAGATTTCATGGAAGTAGGCAGTAAAATAACTGTTATTTTAACAATTAATTTTGACCCTTTGTAAAATTATATAATCCTATTTATCTTATTTATTTATCTTATTTATTTACTATATAATCCTATTTGACCCTATGTAAAAATTATATAAAATTATATAAATTATATAATATGTAAATAGTAAAATTAGTCAGTTGTTCCCAATTAATGTAAATTGCCGATTGAACTAATTTCACATTTTTTAGACTACATTCTAGTATAATTAAATAGTCTGTTGGGGAAGCCATGAAACTGTCAATATATCGATAGGCTAATTCAAATTCAGTTATTTTTCAGTACAAAATGGATGTACTGAAAAATAACTTTTTCTTTATTTTATCTAATCAATACAACCTAAGTACTCACTCTCACTAAATTTTTAAACCTTTATTTGATGTTTTATTTTTAGGGAAATGGAAGAAGGAGTTGTTCTGTTTGACTTTACCAAGCTAGATAACCTCCATGGATGGTCTGAGATGTCAGATGTTGTGAGGGAAGTGGGAATGTCTAAAGCTGTTCTGGTCCTTCAGAAGACTCAGCGGTTCCAGAGAGGAGTGCTTTTTACAATGCTCAATCCCCAGCCTAATGGTGCTGGATTTGCGGGCTTCCGAACAGACACCGAATTCAATTTGACCAACTATAACTGTATACAGCTATACTGCCGGGGGCAGGGCGAAAACTATGGGTATAAAGTTGTTCTTCGGCACAAAAATCAAAATACAGAACCTTTTCCTTCATATGAGCAAATGTTTCAAGTAAGTATTGCTATTCCAGTGGCGAATATACATAATGTATTCTTAAGGGGGGGGGCAACGAGACCCATAGTTATATAGTGTAGGTGTTTTGTTAACATGACATAAATTGGCTAGAACCATACGAGCGTAGGCACTCGCTGGTTACAAAAGAAATCTTTTTTAAGTGTAATTTCGGAGTGATAATGATCCAGCGTAAGACTGCATTCATTTCTTGCAATGCAATAACAATATACAAAATTGAAAACTTGTTTAACTCTTCTGAAGGATTAAGAACCTTAAATCAGATGTTTTTTAACTCCCCGCTGACATCATGGAGTTTGTCTCCGGGCGCTTTTAATTTTGTACAGTACTTATTCAGTTGAAGCCCGAGAGACATGAAGCATGGACACACCATTGTGGATCACGCTGCTACAGTTATGTAGTTTAGTTCCGTGTTTTCTTACTTCCATGTTTTTACATTTTGCTTCTCATTGCTTGTTGAAGACTTTTCCCCCTGGCCTGTTATGACAACCATCAAATTAAGTTATGTTTTTTGTTTGTTTATTTTTCATTACAATGTTTTTCTAAATCATATTAACATTGAGTTTCTTTTTCATTCATTATAGTTTAAATATTTCACCCTTCATACCACAAATTTTGGCTGGAGACTGTTTCCCCTGACCTGTTATGACTGTGGTGTATATAATAACTAATTTTTAGAAATAAAATACAGAACATCATAAGGTTTATTAATCACAAAAGGAATGAGTAATTGATAATCCCTCTGTTTCCCATAATCTCAAATTATTTGAAAATAAGCCTGACTTCATCGGACTCTAGCTACTAAGCCAAATTCCACCCTACATAGCCCAGATTAATTGTTTAAAAATTTCAGACATGAGCTCAAAACAATTTTAATCAAACAGTGTTATTATGAACTCCCTTTTACCTCACCTAGACTGATTCTCAACCAGACCATAAACAATCCATAGCTCGGCCTAATATAATCCAACTTAATTATTGTCCATGTGTTTTCCTCTTCTCTGCCTACTGCTTCTGATACTGACAGAATGTCAGCATCAATTAGATGTGCCTCAACAAAGATAAAAACATATAATTTATAAATATAAACAAACTGTATGATAGTTGTTGTTAGGCACAGCCACATACTCCCCTCCCAGTGACAACGTGATGTTAAGAGGTATATTTTTAGGTAGTCTTAACACTCTTCCAAAGCGGATATTCCTCTCAGGGGGCGTGACAAGATGATGAGGCTGCTGTCCGTAACTGTCCGCAGGTTCTTAACACCGTTGTTGTCTGTAGATTGGTTTAATTTTGCCGTAGGTTGGGGTGACTGGGGATGTGTCCGTTTCAGGTTGATTATTTAAAGGTTGTCTGACTCATGTTTAGCTTGATAATGGTTATGTAATGTAAAGGCTGGTTTTAACCGATCAATAGAAACAGAATCTTCACCTATGGGTAACAATATAGTGAAAAATTTGACTCCTCTTGATACTACTTTGAATGGACCTTCGTAAGTTGGTTGAAGTGATTTTCTTATGGATCTTGATGGATGAAGACCTGAGATGAAGTCATGAGATCAGGGTGCATAAAATTGATTTTTATTGTGGTGTCGAAATCGGACGGGTCGAATAGTCTTGACATGCTCCTGAAGTTGAGGGAAAAGTGTAGGTATGTCGATTGCTAAAAAGGAGTCTTCAAAGAAATCAGCAGGAAGAGTGATTGATTCACCAAAGACAAGTTGAGAAGGTAAAACTCCTACTTCTGGGATGATGGTCGAATGAAAGTCCAAGTAACACAGATGGAAGTTTCGGTACCCAGCCATTTGTAAGTTGGGCTTTCAGAGCTGATTTTAAGGAACGATGCCGTCTTTTGATAGCCCCATTGGCAGCAGGATGATAAGCTGTGGGCATTATGTGATGAGTGCCAAGCATGGATGTCAACGATGAAAATAGTTGACAGACGAACTGTCTGCCTCTATCGGTCATGATGAAGCAAGGAAAGCCGAAGCAGGACATCCATGAATGAAGAATTGGATGCAATTTCTTCTGCGGTTGATTCATGATATTCGGAGTGCTTCAGTCCAACGAGAAAATCTGTCGATGATTGTCATAAGGTAACGGTATCCTCTTGAAGGGGTTTAAGGCCCAACAATGTCGATGTATAAATGAGAAAATCTTTTTTGAGCGGGAGGATAAGAACCAAGTTCACTAGAGGTATGATGCCATGTTTTACACGTTTTGGCCCACAATGTAACATCATGTTTCAGCGAAGGCCAGTAGAAACTCTCTTGAACTAATTTTACAGATGCTACAATTCCAGGTTGGGATAAATAGTTGGGATTCGGTAAATGAGAGGGATGAAAGGTCGTAGTTTGCCTGTCGAAGAATCAAATACTAATTTCAGTCCATTATCCAGGTTTACAGTATGGAATGAGTTTGACAATGAAATGGATTGTATGATATTTTGAAGTTCGCCACATTTTTCTTGAGCACTGGCGATGTCTTGGAGTAAAATTGTTGGTGATGGTAATACAATTTCTGCGATCTTTGAACAAGCATCTGGAGGCTGATTTAGTTTACTAAGAATATAATTAGTTATGAATTGGCAAATGAAATCGAGATGTCTCAGTTGCCGAGGAGTTGCTTTCTCAGGACGCTGTTCAAATTTGTATCTCAAATTTGATGAGAGGTTTGTGGTCTGTTAAGATAACAAAATGACGACATTCAAGGTAATGCTTAAAGTATTTGACTGCTTCATATGCAGCCAAAAGTTCACGATCGTGCTATAGTTTTATTTAGTTTTTGTGAGGACTTTGGAGAAGAAACCTATAGGTTCAGCGATATTCCCTCTCATCTGGTGAGCAGAAGCACCGATTGCAAAATTTGAAGCATCCACTGTTAGAACTAGTGGGAGATTGCTTGAAGGATGGAACAGAGAAAGAACAGAAAAGAGTAGCATTGGCCAATTCTGTTTTCAACTTTGTGAAGGAACCTTTGGCAGTATCATTCCAGTCCAACTTGCTCTTATTCTTCTTTTTAGGAGTTGGGCAAAGGTCATATAAGGCTTTCTGCGTTGTGGCTGAATTAGTTAGGGATCTCCTGTAGAAGTTCTCAATTCCTATGAATGTCTGAGTTGGTCGACTGTTTTGAGAATAGGGTAGTCTATAATTGCACTTGTTCAGGAAGTGGAAATATACCACTCTTATTGATGCAGTAGCACAGGAATGAAATTTGAGGGACAGCAAATTCACATTTTGAAATATTTATGCAGTGACCGTGGTGGGATAGGGAATCGAAAAGTAAATGAATATCTTTCTCATGTTCCTTTGGATTGAGAGGCGACTAAGATGTCATTTAGAATATGCGAATGGAAGGTAATGCAAGAATTGGTGAATGAAACGTTGGAAAGTTTGACCTGCGTTCTTCAATCCAAATGGCATTTGGATAATGCAACATAATGCAACTTTCAGGAATTATTACAATCATTGATTGTTTAGTACTGTAGCGTTTATGTGCTTACGAGTGATTATTTTGGTATATGGGTTTTAATAGCATATAAACAAAGATAATATCTCTTTTTAGGCTCCCAATCGGAAATTTGAAGTGGTTGATCTTCCTCTTGCTGGGTTTGAGCCTTATTATAGAGGAAAGAAGCAAAACCAATCTGAACCTCTCGATAAGAGCCATATATCAAATTTTGAGCTCCAGATTTATGGAGGTGTATATCTTCCAGTCAAACAAGCTGGCACATCCTCATTAGAAATAGATTGGGTTAAAGCTGTCTAACTTTAAAAATTTGTCATTTTATTTGAGTCCCAATTTATTGTTAAGTATGTACATATATGAATAAAACTAGTACCTAATAAAAAAAATTATTGCTTATTATTACCTCACTCATAAACTAGCACTACATTTTTCTCTGCTATAGGAAACTATCATTTTCCTATTCATGTTTCTCAACGACCCATGAATTAAATTATATTTAACTAAAACTATTTATTGAAGTAGGATGCAATGTTGTTAACCCGCCATCAGTCAACCATACTTAAAATTCTGCAATCGATCAACCGTATAGGAGAAATCCAACAAACGTAATTCTACTAAATATTTACTTTTATATGTCTTTTTTACTCCGTCACAACTAAGATTTACTGTTCAAATTGGTTTTAGACATTTACTCTTACATTTTATCTAATTTCATATTTTTACTTTTTTTACGATGGGCCATTGAACAAATTTTTATAGCAGATATTTGGGATAAAACATATGTTAACAGTTTTAAATGTTTATTATAAAGTATAAAATAATGTATTAGTTTTAAAAGGTTAAAAACCCCCGTCGCAGCAGACCTGCTTACTCAGAGAATTTCCAAATCAATAAAAAATATTATTATTACTATAAAAATAATAATAATATATGACAAGTTTTATCGATCATTATTGTCAATACATACCAGTATTATTTGCCTATTCTCCATAAGATTAACATGGGAAAAAGTATGCAGGTTTGCTGCTGTGAGGAATGCTGAAAGTAGGTGATTATAGTGTAAATAATTTATATTTTGACCATTTATATCAAGTTTCATCAACATCTGTCCACAAATAAAGGAGTTTGACTATTTCCTATATGATTAATATGGAAATAGAGTATGCAGGTTTGCTGCCACGATTAACACATAAACTATGATTTTTAAACATAAATGGATGGATCTCAACCACATGAAACTAAATATCAAGTTTTATCCAAAAATATTGATTGATAAGTGAAATATTAGTTTTTCATTACCCTCCATAAGATTAACATTGGAGCCTCAAAATACAATGTACTGTGTTTAGATTTTCTAATATCTCGGTAACCGTTGGAGATAGAGAAAAACTTTAAGAAACTAAATTGTGTAGTTTTTTAAGGTGATTCTAATAGTGAAAGATAAAATTTGAAAGTTTTAAAAATTACATGAGAAAAACGCAAAAAACCCATTTTTAGGATACAAAACCCCCCAAACTACCTGTTTCAATTGACCAATATGTCTGGTTTACAAACTCGTCCGAGCAAATGCAGGAATACACGTTCCTACCAAATTTGGTCTCGATCGGACCATTTTTACGAGAGTTATCGTCATCGTGTTCACAGACACACACACACACGTATATATATATTTTTGATCTATGTTTGATCTATAAAGTTCATTTTAAGGATTACTGTTATATCAAGTATAGTTAAAAAAATTAACTGAGTATCCTTGAGAAACATTTTTTTATTTCAACGACATGTTTCAACCTTTTAAGGCCATTTTCAAGTAAGCATTATATATATATATATATAAATTTTAACGACTGTTGTTTTTTGTCTCTGGGCACCTAAAGAAGAAAAAATAATATGGTCCCGGGCTTAACTCTTGCCATGAGACTTACGGTAATAGCTTCTTCCCTGTGGGAAATTCGCTAATAGATTTATCACATCACTAGTAAACTATTGTGGGCGGTCAACAGTATAGAAGTGTGCTAACATCTAGAGTGACGCAATCGGTCAACCGTTAGATTCGCACTAACGACCTTGACATTCCGCCCTGACACCGATGTCTGCAACTTAAAATTACAAAAGTGCTAAAATACCCTGCCTCATATAGTTGTAAAGGCATTGCTAGGTAGGGTACTAACCAATATCAACCAACACATAAAAAAATTTCTTCAGTGGACTTATTCCTGTTAGGACAAATCCAACAGGTTGACTTATGGCGGGTTAATGTTATTACAATTAAATATATTAATTGTAAAGATGATGAAGCTGTAGCTGAGCATAGTTGATATCAAGGATGAGAGTAGGATCATTTTAGAACGGGCGAGATAACAGAACTGTTATGGCCTTGTTACTGACAAAGAAAAGCTGATTACTTGGTCACAATCATCAATGTTAAGCCAAAGAACATAGAAGTATCCATGTTTTATCCATGTTCTTTGGTTAAGCCTACCAAACCAATAAAGAGGGATTGGACCCCGGTAAAACAAATTAATGGTACTGATTATTTTTGAATAACATATTTTTAGAATAATATTTTTTTGCAGAATGGATTATTTAGAATAATAATATGGTAATGTATTGTTTTTCCAAATAGACTTTCTTATTCTAATACTACTTTTTGGTTATGATAATTGATAACCATTATAGAAATTGCATGTTTCATAAAATCAATATTTTACTCAATAAGAAAATGAAGAGGAAAAGTTCTACATAAAGACAATACTATAAGTGAAGATGTATGTGTTAAAAGCAGTAAATGTACGAAAGTTGGTTTTAAAATTCTTCAGTTACTATTCCAAAGTTTGAATATTGAAATATATTCTCTTTGTTTACATTTCAAGTGACTATGAGTTTTATTCTTTTAATTTGGACTAGCAGTAAGCCGGTCCTTTGTACGGGTTGTAGGATTCAGTTTAATGAAGAAAGATAATCATACCAAAATGTAAACCTGAAATCCTAAACAAATCAATACAAAGAAAAAATCGATACCTAGCTTTATTATTTAGCATTACTTTATAATTAGAAACATTTAGATTAGAAACATTTATACAATTATTATAATTAGTTTTACGTTAAAATAACTTTTTAATGTAATATGATTTCTAAATGGGTTTAAAATCAATGACCAATATAAACTAACTAATATTGATTTGACAGCTGATTGGCTTTATTTCTATCAAATCTTCAAACTACAAAGACAGCTGATTATTATCAGTAGGTTATTATTGATAATTTTTTATATTTTTTTTGTGTATTTCTACGCCAGTGCCATTTTTAACGTTTTGATGGGGAACGGTCCAAACCCCGGTCTTGTTACTGCCTAACGTCGACCTGTTGTTAGGAAGCATCATTAATTAGTAGCCCAATGACAAATGGCGACTGGGTCCAGATTCGACCCGGTGACCTTCAGTTTTGAAGGCGGGTATTATAACCATTATACCACCCAGCCAGTTATTTGAATATAAGTTATAATTGAATCAAAATGCGAGTAATATCGCGTAAATTTGCGTTTTTAAATGCTCGTTATTTACTTTTCAATAGGCGGCGGGCGATTTCAAGCATATTTAAACCTTCTCTGGAATGTAGAGAATACATGAACTAAGTTTCATTGTAATCAGTTCTCCCGTTTTTTCGGAGAAAACCGCGTAAAATGCCTCCTGGAGCGTCACAGACAACCAGACAAAAATTGAGATAAGACCGGTTTTGGCTTCTCTAACGCGCTTAAAGTAAAAATAACTAAAAAATGAATGATTCTGAGCAATGTACAGACAAAACTGTAATTTTATTTATATAGATGAGAACCTAAATATTTAGTCTAACTGAAAAGTAAACATCTCAATTAATTATACTTTGAGAAAAAAGAGAAATTGTTTAGACATAATATATTCGCTTTCTGCAAACATGTGCAAAACATATAGTAATATTAAAAAAATACTATATAAACTATTATGTGTAAGTAAAAATCAAAGCAGTTAAATAATGATTTATTTAAATTCAATTGATAAGAATTATTTATAAATACAGAGACAATAAGATCTGTGATTAAATCACAAAAGAAAAAAGCAAATCAACGTCATGTCCATTATCTTGATTAAATTACTAGCAATCACCATGTGCAACGTGCATCCCTAGTGTTTCCATTGTTGATCGTCAGAGCTTCAGCTTCCTTTGTTGTCGACACGTACAATTTACGGAACGTTTGCAGTTAAAAATTATTAAAATTCAACTCATCTTATGTTCAGTTGTATTTTATTACTTTTCCATAACTATAGTTTCCATATTTATAGTTGTTATGGAAGTTCTTAATAACTCAAACTATTATTGGTATTCAAATTTTCTTTTACTTTAAACATAAGAGAAAAAATAAATTTAACTTTTCCTACAACTGTTGTCAAAAGTGTATGTTTATGCTCTACAATGCAATCGTAAAACAGCTAGGTAAAACGCTAGGTGAGCGAGCGAAAAATAAATAACTTTTCAACAAGTCGTTCACTTTTCACACGGCTATTGAAGTAATTTATTTTCCTATCCTACTCCAGTGTTTTCAATCCAAAAGAATAACAAATAAAACAGTACGCATTTTAATAGCCATGTGGTGTAATTTACCATACATTTAAGTTGGTCATACTGTTCATTCAGGAATACCAATTTGAATTGAATAATGAGACTGGTAACTGCATAGCAGACTATTAAACAAACGTAAAATGGAAAATTATGTTTGTATAACTGGCAATATATAAACATCTGTTTTAGCTATTCTGTAATGGGTAAGAGAATTTCTTCTCTTAAAATCCGAATTTTTATTTGATAAACATGCATCCAAAAAAATACAGTTTTGACGTGAAACCCACCACACATAATCAAGGTATTCATACCAATTTAACTTTCACATTATCCTATTAAACTGAAAATTTCCATACAGTAGTTTGGTTAATAGATTACCTATTTATCATAACTGAAAGCTAAACAAATAAAACATATATTTTTTACAATGAATATGTAAGCCAAATTATTAATAAACTAATATCCAAGTACAAGAACAAAAATCATAAGTAGCTGTGAATACCAGTACAGAAATATCATCTGATAACATAAAATATATATATCCCTTGAATTGATAGAGAATTTTAGAGGAATTTATACAACCTATGTCCGATGTGTTAATAATTATCACATATAAAATATTATTAAAAATTCAGTAGTTTTTTAAACTTGTATTGAATTCGTTTACAAATAAAGGTTAACATTTTTATATATAAAAAAAGTTACCTTGTGTAGCAACCATTGTAATTGCTCAATGGTTAATACCAATAAAAAAAACATTCTGGTAAACACAGATTAAAATCATAGTTTAGGCCTATTCTTACATCTCTCATTTTGATCTACGAATAAAAAGAAAAATATTTCATATAGTTGACATGAAATTGTGCTCAATATTATAGGCCAACATGGTTGTTAGTCCATTTATGTCTTGGACGTACATAAATTCAGAGGAAAAACTGTGGTTCGGATCCTAAATTGAAATCCAGGTTCTTTGGGTGTCATTGACTACATGGGCTACAAATCAACAGTTCTGACTAAGGAACAATTAGTCAGCATTAATCAGTAACAAGTCTACTAGATTACTACACGTCTTACTCTTATTTCTCATTCACAACTTTACTTAAAGTACCAAAATGGTTAGGATAGTAGTTTTATCATGGTTTTAATTACTGTATTGAACTTATAGCACAATAAATAAAACATACAATACTATTCAGCAATTGAAGTTAATCAAGTATTGTTTAGTTAAGAAAAAATAAATATTTTTTTTAGAAAAAATATCAGTTTTAATAATTATGTTCACTAAGTTAACATTTTTTTAAAGAACGGTTGATGATGAACGGTGGGAGTTCAGCCTGAATCGTTCGCCTAGGCAATATCTGTACTGCGATGATGTAGCATACGTACGCTCCGCAGGCGCTGGCTAGTGACAGCTTGTACATCCACGGGAACTCATTGTCGTGGCTGAGAGGTGACGTTTGGTATTCACAACTGAAAAACCAGCTTACAAATTTTGTTTTACTTCATAATGTTATGAAGTAAAGTAAATTCAAAGTAAATGGTCTGAGTATTGTATCCATAAAATGAATATTTGAAATCCGTGAACCTTCTTCCTTTAAAAATAAACTAAACATTACACATAAATAACGTATAGTTTCAAAAATAGTCATCAAATTTCCCGTAGGCATCCTCTTAGTACAATCGAAAAATATTTAGGGAAACTATCCAAATAACCTCAACCCCTAGAGGCAAAAAGAAGGTTTTTTGCGTATGTTTTATTGGGTAATGTAACCTTACTGCTGCATACCAAGTTTCATGAAAAATGTTTTCAAACTTATGGAGCCTTTCATCAGAATTGGTATTTTAAGAACAAAATCCAAACAACAATTAATTAATTTTTTATACCTCGGCGTGTATTTTAGCAGCCTCAAATTGAAGGAAATATGTGTTTTGTAGACAAATAATTTGCATTTATTACTACAGTATAACATATTAACGAGCCATTAAAATGAAATTTCAAAACAATACTTGAGATAAACTGCAAGAAACCATTACAAAATACAATACGAATTATTTGGAGTTAAGGCGGAAATAAAATTGGTTGTTTACTAGGTAGCCAGGTAAAAAGGGACAAAAATAACCACATATAGACGGAATTTAAATAATTGCTTACTATGGGATTACTGTTGATTGTTATGTATAAGTATTCTGTACTTTTTTCATATTAGTTTATAAAACCATAAAATTTATTCCTCTCTTCATCTTTGAGCTACTTTAAACTTATTTTTTATCCAGGTTACTTTTCAATTCCATAACACAGAACATACACACTGATAAAATTCACCACCCCTATTAACTTTCAGGGATGACATTGGATTCCACCTAAATACACTAAATTTAATGTATTTTATCTACTTATAACAAATCGGAATAATTATATTTTTAATTTCTCCCCCTATACTACTGTATAGGGAGAAAGTATTGTTTTCGTCAGCATTTTCGAATTTGAGTTTCTGGTGGATATATCCATTTCAGTGCTCCCTGAATCGAAAAGTGGTTTTAGAATGATGTGTGTGTAGGGGGGTGATGTGCAGAAGCATAGAGACTATTGGTCCGATTTTCATGAAAATCGTATTTAGGTAATAATCTACGATATCTCGGAACGGGTTTTTATTTTTTTGAATTTTTGATTTTAAAGGTATTTTACCCCTAAAACCCAAAAAACCCGTAAATTTAAAACTTCTCAAAAATGTCTTTAACAATTTTGATGAAAATTATATAATTTATGAGATATGAGATCCTTTATGAGATAAACAAAATTACATCACCCAAATTTCTTAGAACATCTGGGTTTAAAAGTTATGGGCTTTTAATAGTAAAAATATTTATTCATTTTTATTTATCTACGAAAACAATAAAGGTAAAGTATAGTTTGACTATACCATCAAAACCAGAAAAAAGACTAAACAAATTAGTATTTTGAATCATTAGTCTACGACTAACGGTTCCAGAGAAAAGTTCAATTCTCTGTGGTAAACTCAGTACATTGTGTAAGAGCCCTCAATGTTATTTTCATGGATAATATAAAAAATCAAATTCTTCCTTATTTCCCAATTGCTTTCCATGAAATTTGGTTTGTGGTGTAAATCAAAACAAAATTAACTCATATCACCGAACAAAACTCACTCAAAAAAGCTTAGTATCACCGCTTGAAGCTTATTATTATTATTAAATTATTAAGGATTATTTACTTAAGAGAGAAAGTATGTGTCAGTCCACAGATACCGTTTACTAAGTTAGATATCTTACAAAATCAATATTCAATTTGATATGATAAGTGCGTTTGTCAACGGAACTCATGTGGAATGATTGTAAAAACTATCACCGAGATGTCCGCTGCGGCAAACGACGCTACAGGGAACTCGATGATTCTCTGCTTATTGGAATGCAGTCTTCCAAACACAGGAACGACCTCGCCGAGACAGGACATTGTTGTGGGAACGAATCAGATTTGTTCATTCAAGTGTTCGAAACCTAACAACATGTGCTCATTCCTCCAGACGACTGTGTTCTCAATACGTGAATATGATTTAGATGGTAGACCTGCAAATCTACCGGACATATGATACACAAAACAGTAGAAATTGATATCAATAACACTTATTGTTAATTGTTTTTTATAATTTTTGAATACTAATAAAATATTTTTTAAAGTAAGAAAACGCCATTTTATGTCATAACGGGAAATGTCCCCGTTATGATGAAAATAAAACATAAAATGAACATAAAATTTAACGTCTTAACTAGTAGTAACAAAGAAAACCAACCTCAAAAGGTTGATAAAAATGGTGGTGGTTTGAAAATTGATGGTTATGAACTTAAAACCTTTCCCATTATGTTTTGGATTGATCTTTTGATATATAGTTTTAGGTATCGTATAAATGAATAAAACTTAAAATTTGATACCAATAATGTTGTTTTTAATGGTTTTAACTCCTTATGGGTAGTTCTGTGAGTAGTTAGAGAAAATTCTTAAACAGTAGTATGGGCCGGGTTTGGTATTAAATTTTAGGTATTTTCGATTGTAATAAATGCTTGAAGGTCGACTGGAATGCGATTAGATATCAAAAGGTCGATCAAAACTAAAAAAATCATTTTTTAGATTAGCCTTATGAGGTCAAAATTTGCGACATTATTTTTTACTAATTATGACTTAATTTAATGTCAACATCAACTAATGCTTACTTTTAAGATTTTCAACTTACCCCCCTTTACAGTATAAAATTAAAATTAAGGGGTTTGCTTTAGAAATACTGTTTTCGTAAGTTTCGTTTTCAAACCAGTTTATTGTGTTTTTGAACAATAGTTAAAATATATTGAATAGCTTGGGACTTTTATAACACATTGTCATGAGTATAATAGAACACTTTTTGCACCAACCTAATATAATGGTAGATGTTTTATATACACTTTTAAAAGTATATGTAAATACTACACCGCAAATTGCTCGCCACGATTTCGTCTATGTTAATCACATTCCACATCATGCGAGTATGTGCGCTCAATAACTGGCTGCTAGTCACTTGAATTATTTATGAACCTTCATATTCATAGTTAATACGAAATCACTCCAAGCCTCACAGTACATTAATTTATGTCCCCGTTGAATCAATTTATTAATGCAAACCTCAATTTAATACTGCGATCGTTGTTTGAGTAAATTAAAAGTGTTGTTTGGTGTAAATACATCTTTTTTAGCGAATTTAATATAAAAAAGAGCTATTACTATGGTTATCATGGCAAGACCAAGACCCGGAACCAAGGTTTTTTTCCAGTTTTGAGATTCCAAAAAGATTGATACACACTTCAATTTCGAAAAATATGAAGAACAAATATGGTCTATACAGGGTGATCAACTCAAGGAGGCCACCATTGGGATATCGGAAACTGTAAGATTAAAAAAAAAACTTTAAATGGGGAACATTCCTTAAAATTTTAAGGCGATAAAAATACTAATTCCGTTTTTTAAAATATGGCCTCCATTTTCCAAAATGGTGGTCAACTTTTAAATTTCTTATGGATTTGGATATATCATGGAATTTTGACTTTTTTACTCCTGGTCTTCTTTTGATAAACTGGACCGTTTAGCAACTAGGAGCGCAGAAAGTTTCAGAATTTCGTGTGATCAACTCAAGGAGGCCACCATTGGGATATTGGAAACTGTAAAGGTGTAGAGAAAACTTTAAATGGGGACATTATTTAATTTATAAGGTAATAAAAACATGAATTTTGCTTTCAAAAATATGGCCGCCATTTTCAAAATGGCGGTAATTTTGCCTACCGCCCCCGTGGTTGTTGTCAGCAGTCCTTAGTAATTAGAATACAGTTAATTGCGATTTAGGGAATGTGCGTGTGAAATTTCATAACATTTAAACTAAACCAACTTAACACAGTATAAAATTTGTAAGAATAAGTCAGAGTTAAAATACAAACTATTTAGTCACTCACATAACCCTATATAAAACCAAAATGTAAACTAAATATAAAACATTAAGTTAATCATGTGATCAGTAATGCAAATGCATAATTCCCTTTCCAATCTGTTACCTATTTTGATGATTGATCTTATTTACTATTGTGATTTGGCATATAATGAACCGCTACTCCCCACTCCACCCCCTACACACAAACACACAAATATATAAATATATCGTGGAGAGTAATATTGGCAGTAATATTGATAGTTATTTTTAACGTAGGAGTTTCAAATTTTAACCTAAATATTATTGACAAGAGGTGAATGAAAATCACGTGGAACAATCTTAAGTTTTTACAATAAAACTCTAGTATTTCATAGGTCTAAATCATAGGTTTTCTAGATCATAAATAAAAATATCAATTAAAAAATTTCGATACGACTTTATTGGAATGGGTTGTTATTATATATATCTTAGAAATAAGGAAGCTAGATTGTATGACACATTTTAATTAGAACGAATCTTGGTAACTAACAACAATAAAATGCGAACAACAACAACAATAATAATAATAAAACAAATGACAGTAATAAGATAATCAGCTGGATTCATCAGTTGTCATGGAGGAAACATCTAATTTGCGTCGTTATCTCCACATACACTAAATCCTTTAAAATAATCTATCTCAAAACTTTCATATGAATACATGACAACCCCAAACTATCCCACCTCCAAGATAGGACACTTTTAAAGTTTGATTGTTTAAATCTTTCTTTTACAGCTAAAACATATCTCGATTTAAACTTGTGCATCTCAATCAATAAAATATCTAGAAGAGATGTCAGACGATTGTGTTGGAGACATCGGTTACAATTACTGTATACTCCCGTCATAGCGTCGTTGTAGGTTTTCTGATTGAATGTTGGTACAAAGCGACAACGTGGCGATTGATGCAACGTTACAGATGCCTGTGAAACTAATGGAATTGTTTCAAGAATCACTTTTCCTCATAGCGCTCACTGCTCGCCTATTCGTCAAGGTATTTCCTTCACACGTTTGATTGAAAAGTTTTGTTACCAATGTATTTAATCAGAAACTCTTCGCACCATACGGTTCACTAAAGTTATTTAATTATTAAATTAATGTTACAGTATTTTTGAAACGGTATATTTCACGTTTCATGTTTTATCCTGGAAAAGGACTCATCAATAATATCAATGACATACATAGCATACATTATCAATAACCCTCACATGGAATAAGAAACTTAAATATTGGAACTCATTTTAGGAGAAGGGAAGCACTTCAGTTGGAATAACAAACGTAAATACAGCAAAACAAAGATATGTTAGGTAAGGGAAACACTCAAGTTTCGCACGTGAGTACAAACAACGGTTCTACCTCGCCCCGGTGAATTTGAATAATGGGATGGCTCAGTGTATTCCGTTAGGACCCATTTATGTTTCATTTTCAGAACTGGAAAAATCCGTGATGCGACTTAATGTAAGTATGTTTGCGTTTGTTTAAGTTTGGTGGATGTTTTTTTTGAAATTCGAAATCCATTAATTAAAGCAAGTGGAATCGTTTGATCACCTTTGTGATAGAATATAAATTATATATTTATTACATTTAAATATTGATATTTATATTGTATATAAGAATTAATATTACTATTATCCCTCGCAAAAGTATGTTTGATTCTATATTTTATAGCTCAAACACTACATTAAAAAATATAATTACAATAAAAGATATATCATGGAAAATAATTCAGTAGACATACCGACTAATAGTAAAAACTCTTTTATGAAATACAATTTTACCTCCTATTCTTGTTTTCCTTAATAATCAACCGTATTACTGGATGAGGAATGGAGTTAGAAAAATAACAAGTAAATAAATAATGCGGGAACTATTGTTGTAAAACGACAGCAGGGAGCGGCAGGATCGTTGTCTCCTGACAGTCAGATATATCTTGGCGTTTCTGACATCACCATTGTTGGGTCCAGTAGGGCTGGAAATATAACGTACATCAATATTCAGTATGAAACACATTCTCACTCAATCCTACAAGTATACAAAAGTTTTCAATTTAATTCCGTATTAATTTATTAAGTTTTTTGAACTCGTGGTGTAATTATGTTCATAATTTCATGATAGGTTTGAACGATAAATCTTTTTCACACGTTTTACAGCTTAAATATGTACATACAAAAATGATTATTAAATAATTTTAAATCTTAAATCATCTTTAAATTCATTCAAAGAGATAGAGGAATACATTATATGTTTTGTGAAATGTATTCTATTTCTATTTTATGTAACTATTTCGAAAAAGCAGGAACAATAGCTGATGTTTTTATGCTACTATTGTTATATGTTATTACAACAACGAATTTCATTGTTAAAATAGTGCAATGTTGGACTAAACTGTAACTGCAATTGTCCCCATTTTCCCGCAGTCTACATTTCAAACAGTTGGTCGTTCGGTAATGACCTCATTGCAAAAGATTCACAGTCGCTACTGAATTAATGGCTTAAATGTTCTAATCTTTTAACAAAATGTGAATTTATTATATTTCATAATATAGTAAATCTCTTTCTTAACATTGTGGTTTTATGCTAGAATTAGCGAGGATCAATTTCATTAAGCACTTAATTTATTAATATGTACTTTACCTATTATTTCTATGTGTTAATTATTTGAACAGTAATAATTAATCCCCAATCTCTTAGAAAATTAAAAACAGATATTGTAAAGTCTAAAGTATTTTGTCTTTATTATAACTTAAACTTAAAAATATAAAAATATTATAGAAACCAACATCCATAAGTAAGAGGAAATCATTTTCATGATTCAGTATTCTATGATATCCCGTTTTTAGACCTTTATATATGTAGTAAAATTTATTTTATCAGCAATATTAGCAGAAATGTTTATGCAACATTACGAAACATGCTCGTAACAACCCATGTCCTCACCGGACATGGGTCGTTCCGGGCCTATCTTCACAGGATGGCCAAAGTGGACAGTCCGGCTTGTATTTACGGGGACGGTGTCCACGATGACGCTTTTCACACGTTCTTCCATTGTGACCGGTGGGCAGTTCTAAGGAGGCAGCTTCTGCTGGAGATCGGTGAATCTACGCCGGAGACCGCAGTAGAAAAAATGGTGACATCTCTTGAGAACTGGACTCTCATCACGTCCTTCGTGGAGAAAGTTCTCAAGAGAAAGAAACTTGAAGATCCATAACATCCTGGATATTCCCTTAGAAGGCTATATTGGAGTTGAAGTTCATTGAGCTTTAAATACGAGGCTCCACTTTGAGGTTCATGCCTTAATAGGTTATTCCGAAGTGGTCAACAGCCTGAGGCGGGGGGTTTTAGTTGGGTGCAAGTCCCACACACCGGGAAGTGCACCGTTCTCCTCCCTGATGGTGCATGAGAGCATTTCCCCTCGAGAAAAAAATACGAAACAAAATACACCCTCTTTAAAATAATCCATATTTAAACAAAATAAAATTCTACATGAGATATATTGATGACGCATTTGTAATTCTGAACTCAAACCACAGACAAGCCACCTCCATCCTGAATCACTTAAATACAACATCACATGAACAAACTCAATTCAAAATGGACATTGAAACTAATAATCAATCAAATTTTTAGACACCACAATAACAAAAACCAAAAACAAAACAGTAAAATTGGCATTTACAGAAAACCAACACAAACAGACCTTGTTATCCCTGCAGACTCAAACAACCAGAAAATAGCAACATTCAGATCACTAATATACAGACTCACGAATTACAATCTATCACCTGAAGAATACAACAAAGAAAAACAAATAATAAAAACAATAGCTCAAAAAATAAATACAACCTACCTCAGACACTCAATGATAAAAAAAAACAAGAACAAGACCAATATAACAACTAGAAAAGAACCCACAACCTCGACAATTCTTCCTTCAATATCAAACACAAATATATCTCCATAAAATATACAGAAAAAACACAGAAAATATTGGGAAAATATTAAAAGAAGCAGGATACACCCCAGCATACAGAGTGAAAACCAATACGGTATCCAACTACAAAATCATCAATAACAGAAATCAAATCCCTGAAGATGAGAAAGTTGTCTATAAAATTACATGCGAATCTCCATGCAACAAGCAATATATAGAGTACACCATTCGATCCTTTTTACAAAGATTCGAAGAACACAACACCAGCCACCACAAAAATGCCACCTCAATAGTATCAAAAAGGTCAATGATACCCACCAAATAAAATTTCCAGAATATTTTATAGTTTTACACAATACCAAATCCAAATCAATTGTAAAAGTTCAAGAAAGCTACGAAATATACTAACACATCCAAAAATTTATCAACAACAATTTATTAAATGAAAAAGAAGATTATTTAAATTCAATCGTATATTCAAAACTAAATATAAATTACACAAACAAATATTTTCAATTTGTTTACCAAATATTGAAAATTGAAAATATTGAACATATTAATTTATATACAACAAATTATTTAAAAAGAAGTTTGCTTACATTAAAATCTTTTACCCTGAGATAATGCCACACATTGTGACAAAATGTAAATCGGGAAGATGGTAAATAAATTTTATTACATGATTCAGTAAAATAATAATATGCATAACTTATATAGAATATACTATGGAGGCATGTATTTTTGGCTTCTAATTTAGAGTCATACCCGAGATACGTAAATAATCCCTGTGTCTTCCAAAATAAATGAATGACATTTGTTGGATTTCTTGGAGACTAAGACCGTGAAATTAGGTGGTTGCTACTTTATAGAACCAATCCAAGTTATTTGTTGGCCAAATCGATGTGCTACTCGTAAAATTGAAGTAAGAGACCGTAACTTTGAGTTGTAAACCTTCTATGGGAACATTTGTATCCATACTATTAATTGGCCAAGTAATATGTTGTCTAAAAATGTACTTACATATTTTTAGTCCCTATCAACTTTAAAAGTAAATCTAAAAGACACAAACCAATATGTAGGTTCTAAATGTAAGGCATGATATATTTGGTAATGTACTACCTATTTATTACCAAATCCAAAACTGTAATGTTGGGTAAATATACTATAGGGGAATTAAAAATAAGACTGAAATTACAACCTAATCTGGTGTATATTTTGTTTAACAATTAATTTTGGCTCTTAATTAATTTAAACTATTGATCATATTTGAACGAAGTGAAAACTAATATATCTGTTGATTTACATATTCTGTGTTTCATTTTAACTGTTTGTACATGTAACTAGAATAAAACATTGTTAAAAATATCTGAGCTAAAATTCCTCCTGTTATTCATTGTTTTTGTATTTTAAACTAAGAAACCAATTTATGCCAATAAAAGCTACGTATAGGAAACAAACCGGCCGTATTAGTACAGTAACATTGAGTTTAGATGAAGTAGTATCGTTGAAAAAAGGTTTGTATTTACTTCCCTAGGGGAAATAGATTAGGGTTAGATCATGGATATGTCTAAAGGGAATGTTTTCAGTTCATCTAAACAGCTGATCTTACAACCAAACTATGACATCACTGTTTCACATTTTGGTCGCGCAAATTGCTAACACCTCCCAGAGCTAAGACATATCCATATCAAATTGGGGATCGGTAGTAGGTAGTAGTAGCACATACTTAGGATATAAATAAATATACCTAAAGTCGGATCAGGAATATTCTCCTTTTAGCGAATTTCCCATAGGGAAGAAGCTATTACCGTAGGTCTCATGGTAAGACTTATGCCTGGGACCATGTTATTTTTTCTTCTTTAGGTGCCTAGAGACCAAAAACAATAGTCGTTAAAATTTATATATATATATATATATATATATATATATATAATATATATATATATATATATATATATATATATATATATATATATATATGTGTGTGTGTGTGTGTGTGTGTGTGTGTGTGTGTCTGTGAACACGATAACTCCCGTAAAAATGGTCTGATCGAGACCAAATTTGGTAGAGACGTGTATTCCTACAAATGCTCGGACGAGTTCGTAAACCAGACATATCGGTCAATGGGAACGGGTAGTTTGGGAGGGTTTTGTACCCCAAAATGGGGGTTTTTGCGTTTTTCGTATGTAATAACGAACACCCTCACGTTCATAGGGTGAACAGATTTGAGTAATTTAAAAACTTTTTAGATTCAATCTTTCACCATTAAAATCAGCTTATAAAACTACACAATTAAGTTCCTTAAAGTTTTTCTCTATCTTCAACGGTTACCGAGATATAAAAAAATCTAAACACAGTACGTTGTATTTTGAGGCTCCAATGTTAATCCTACGGAGGATAGGGAAAAATAAATATTTCCCATATTCATCAATATTTTTGGATAAAACTTGATATTTAGCTTCATGTGGTTGAGATCTATCCATTTATGCTTAAAAATCATAGTTTATGTGTTTATCATGGCAGCAAACCTGCATACTCCTTTCCCATGTTAATCATATGGAGAATAGGCAAACTCCTTTATTTATGGACAGATGTTGATGAAAGTTGGTATAAATGTTAAAAATAACTGTTTTTGAAGGTATAAATGTCTACTCTCAGTGTTCCTCACAGCAGCAAACCTGCACACTCTTTCCCATGTTAATCTTATGGAGAATAGGCAAATAATTCTCATGTTCATCGATAGATTTTGACCACTTGTCGTATATTATTATTATTATATTATTGATTTGGAAATTCGCTGAGTACGCAGGTTTACTGCGACGGGGGTATTTGGTTATCTGTTAGACCTCGGATATAAAAAAAATCTATTGCTGATCGCCCGTTTTCATATTTAGTATAATTCGTTATTAGTGACAAATATGCAACAACCAAATGGTAATAAACGTTACGAAACAAGTTTTGTTTGAACTAATTCACCGCCGGACCCAAATTACTGACAAAGCGAAATGAAAAACCGATTCCAGCTAGTATTGTTTGTATTTTAATATTACATCAATAAAACGTTTGCCCATCACACTCTGAGCACTGGACACTGAACAGATAGGAGAGGTGATCAGAGAGTGTTGAGTAACATTAATGTATAATAAATACATGAGTATGAGTATGTATAAAAAAGTTTTGAGATCCACATGTAGTTTATACCCAATTTAAATTTCAATTTTGTTGTTTGAATTTTTCTGTTTATCTCTCTTAATTTCATTATTATTATAAAGTTTACTAATTGATAGAATAATACAGATAGAAAAAAATGTTTATTCAAGAGAGGTAATTGTTCCTGCATGTATTAAAATGAAGCATATTTGAAACTAATAAAATAATACATACAGTGGAGATATATACATATTCCTTAAACGAAAAACCATTTTAAATGTAAATTTAGTGGTGTCGGGGACATAAAAAAGTTTTAATACATTTTAAAATTTTGAAAGATTATAAAGTATATATATATTCTATAGGCTCTGTGTAGTTGGCGGAACCCATTTAAGAAAATGGTATAAATATATTTTTAATCGTTTGTTTATCGTTTGTTTACGTTTGTTTAGTAGTTTTTAGCGTTTGTTTACGTTTCCTCTAAGCGCAATAAATAAAACAAATTTTTTCAAGGTCATTTCAATTTTTTTCCATTTACGGCCATAATAATGCATTTAGACTAAATTGGACAGCTGGAATGGCTTAATATTCGTTTGTTTACGTTTGTTTAGTGGTTTTTTACGTTTGTTTACTTATTACAAGGCAGTTATTACAAAAGGAAAATTGTTTCTGTTATAACAGAATTAATTATCTCCATGAAATAAAATGAGCAACTGTCAGACTTTACACTTTGGCTTGACCCATGGGTAAAACTACTATTCATAATCAGTAGATACAATATTTATTTAATTTATAATTTTTTCTCTCTTACAATTACTATCTGAGTGGAAAGGTACCAGTTTCAATCTTGACTAGAAGTTATCAAATTTCAATATTTTTAAGTCTTGTGGACTTATCTTAATCGACTACACAAATATTTTAGCGATATAATGTTAAATGAAAAATTAATTACAATCAGTAATAATGCCATCTTTGCACAGCCTTTTATAAATCTAAAAATCAAGTTTTTATAATTTAAAACTTAGTTGTAATAAATATCTAAATTTTGAGCTCGTAAACAGTCCTTTGTTAGATTCTCAATCTTGAACTGTTGATAAGTTCAACACGGATTATTGGTAAACATCATATGTTAACATTAAAATTACAAGTAAATTATTAACAAGATGTTTGAAGTGTAAAGGTCTAGATAAATATATATTTATAACTTTAATAACGCCACGTCAGACAGTAATGTTATTAGCTAAATAAATAAACAACGGGATTTCACAAAAGGTTTCATGTCATTTATTTATTTCACCGGCAAGGTATTCGAGTCCAAAAAGTTAAAACTAAGACATCTTAAGACTTTGTTTTTCTCTAATTTTTATGTCGATGCTTAAGTATGTTCCACTTGCACTCCTAACAGTAAAAGAGATAAGAGCTTCATTTTCCCAGCTCAAGCTTTATGGTCCGGGGTGTATTTACTTCCTCAACCCTACAACCGTTACAATTGAGTAAACTAGACAATTTCTGAGATAAATAACTAGAAATGAAATTTAAAATTTTCACTCTACTAATTACTGTATTTCCATGTGTTTCAATAGGTGAATAATGCCAACAATTACTAAAAACTATAGTAGTTACTAAATCAGATAACAATTAAATGCCTCCTCTAGTTATATAAAATATGTAAAACCATTTCATTCACACATTCATCTTCACTGTTATTAATTTTAGAGTGTGGAAAAATCGCCTCGGTTTGTAGTTTTGCAATAAGGGGTATAATTGTAATTATGTATCTGCTAGATGCAATCCTGACACAAAGTACATTTATCCCATAGGATTAACATCCTATTTATTAATCATATTGAAGCAGATGTAAACACAGTCAACTAGTAAAGTCATATGTTTGGATTTAATACACTTGATGTATGTTATTGTAATGGATAAATTATTTAGAGAGGATTCTGGTAATTATTCTTAGATAAAAGTTTATTGTTGAAAGTTAATATTTAGTTTTGAAATAAAATTATTAAAAAAGTCTCTTTTTGATGAACCTGAAAAGGAATTGTATTCCCTAGCACGATAGAAATTCTTTTAGAGTGGGTTATGTAGTTAATATTAATTTTGAGACACAGTATTAATACAATATACAGTTTATATACGCTAATATTATTGTTGTTACTTGGAATAATATTGTTTTGGGATGGTATTGTAATAAACTTCCACTATTATTGGATACCTTTTTCATGAGTGATAAATCATTGAAATTAATTAGCTTATACAATGTATTTATTGACCGTAGACAAAGCTGCATTGAATTAAATTTTTTACACCTATCAAACTCTTTCATCGCTGATATTAATTTAAAAACCCGCTTGAGATCGGTCAGTGTCTTTAATATGAAATATGTACAGAGAAACTCACTCATGGAGATTAAATATAAACAGTTAATTCCTGAGATATGGTATTATTGAAACTCAGTATCTACTATTTGTGATTTTTCAGCATTTTCTTTAACTCGCTTAAGCTCTAATATGAAAAGTCATGTGAGGCTTCAACATCATAATAATAATAGTTTTTACCCACATAGTTCTTTAACCTCACCTGCCCTGCCATGAGCCTAGGGCCAGTGGGTTAGATTCGAGACAGCAAGGTACCATAGTGGCGTGACTCACGTCGTCTAGCCAGTGGTGACCGCGTGATGATCCAGAAACCTTTGGCTTCTGTGTCAGCGCGTTACTCCTGAGCTCCGTGACAATAAAAAGAAATGAGCGGCAAATTATACCAGCAAGTGATAGGCCTTGAGTGAAAACGTTTGTATTTGGTTCCCTGGGGGATATAAGTTAAGTCATGAATATGTCTAAAGGGAATGTTTTCAGTTCATCTAAACAGCTGTGCTTTTGTTTCAAAATTTGGTCGTTTAAACTGCTAATACCCCCCAGAGCTAAGACATATCCATCTCAAAATTAACAGTACTGTCTAAGGAACATGTCAGCTTTAGTCAGTAACAAGGCTACAAGATCGCGCCACAATCATCCTACATTCATTTCTCATTCATACTTAGCTTAAAATTCCTACCTACGTAGGTCACAATTTCAGTTAAAATATGTAAATTATTAAGTAAAGTAATATATAAAACGATTTTAAATCAAGTAAAAATTGTCACTTGTATACATAAAAACCTTTTAATGAAATGTATTTAAGATAAAATTGAAACTCACTAATAACATAAAGCTTTGAAATTTTATGTTTATGTTTTTTTTGGACAGGGAAGTTGTTTAAAAATAAACATAAGATACAGACTAAATTTTTGCTCCATTTATCACCTCAGGACATCTTTCCGATTCAGAGGACTAAGAATTTGCAATTTATACTTGAGTGGTTACAGTAAATAATGTAGTAGACGTAATTAAAGTCCTTTTATAATTAATAGTTAATGTAGCTCCAATTATATTCCTTTACTAAAACATTTAAATGCCTTGGGATTCATTCACGCAATTAACATCCTTACAACATTGAACAGTTAAATAGGTCTTTGACTTATTTTATTATCTACGGGGTCTACGAGGGGGGACTTCTAAAAAAACTGAATATTTAAATTTTATAAACAATACTGATGCCAATAAACCTAATCAAATAGTTTCATTTGTTTGGTTATTGTATTAGAACAAAAAACGGTATAATTAATTATGAAGTAATTCTGACAGGTATATCTGTCAAAATAATATTTGTAAAAATAATTATCTTATCCTATCTTTACAGTTTAATCATCATGAATAATTTTATAAGAAACCTTCTGTAATATATTTGATACAATGTCCGATCTACGTAATATTTCTAAAAACCGATAAATGTAAGCGTTTTTTAAAATTTGGTAGGTTATTTATATGGCTTTAAATTTAGGACTTGACGTTAAAAATATTTAACAAATAAATTGATGGTTTTAAACTCATATCAATGTTAAAAAATTATTTTACAATTCTTCTCAATATGCTAGAATAGAAGTATCTTTTTACCTTCAAAAAGCTATATAAGTCAAATTTAATTATACAAATAGAATAGTTTGTTTAGTTTGTTTGGTAATTTAAATTGCTAATACCTCCCCCCCAGAACTAAGACAAAATGTCAAAATTAACAATTCTGTTTAAGGACCATGCCAGCTTTAGTCAGTAACAAGACTACAAGATCGCATCATAATCATCCTACACTCATTTCTCATTCATACCTGGCTTAAAACTCCTACCTGAGTAGGTCGCCATTTAAGTTAAAAGCAATGTAAAAGAATTGTATCCGTTAAAATTGTTACCCCCCCCCAGAGCAAATATATATCCAAATCAATAGAATCAAACAAATAAATTGATAACTTTTAAAATTTTATACATCATATTTAGCGAGGAGATGGGTCTACGAGGGGGACTTCTAAAAAACTGAATATTTAAATTTTATAAACAATACCGATGCCAATAAAACTAATCAAATAGTTTCATTTGTTTGGGTATTTTATTAGTACACAAAACGGTATAGTTAATTATGTAGTTCACTAATCAATTACATAATTATTAATGTAAGTACAGTAATGTTAAAGTACGTTTGACGTCAGAACTTGCTGGCCTACAGTGAGTTCTCGTTCCTTCAGCGTTCACTTACTTTTGCTGGGTGCAAGCTTACGTTTAGCTTACAACTAGAAAACTTCAAGGGAATTTTAAATTTACCTTCAGGCTATGAGAATTCGCTTCCGTAATAGTTAATTGAGGAAAAATCTTAAAAGCAAGATCAACATTTAATTTAGAATGTATCTTCTGCATTATATTTTACTAAACTATACTTTTAATTAAAAATTTTGAGATATTCTTTCCTGTGATCTCACTAACATGGTATAAAAAGTTAGTATCATTTGCTCATTAAATTTAAACTCAAATAGATTACATTTATCTTCGATTTCCTTAGCGTAAACTGATAAAAAATAGCCTTTTATATTGAACGTTTCTGTTTCAATAGGACGTTGAGGATTCCGTTTGAAGCAACATCAATTTTCGCAGATTCAGTTGTTGGCGGTTACACGAGGGCATCTGGGACAGGTAGAGCCTTAGTGATAAATCTTCCGATTGTAAATATTTCTGACTAAACCCTCATGATACACGCCTCTCACAAAACTTCATACAACTTTGTAAAACATGAGCTTACTTCTAATTGTTGTAAAAACACTAAAATCCCCCGTCACAGCAGACCTGCGTACTCAGCGAATTTCCTAATCAACAATATAATAATAATAATAATATATGAAAAGTTTGATCAATATCTGTTGATAAAGAAATGATTTTGCCTATTCTCTATATGATTAATATTGGAAAAGAGTATGCAGGTTAGCAGCCATGATAAACACATAAACTATGGTTTTTAAGCATAAATGGATGGATCTCAACAACATGAAGAAGTTTTATCCAAAAATAAATGGTTCGACAAGTGAAATATTAATTTATGCTTATCCTCCATAAGATTAACATTGGAGCCCCAAAATACAACGTACTGAGGTTAGATGTTATAAAATCTCGGTAACCGTTAGAGATAGAGAACAACTTAATTAATTGTGTAGTTTTTAATCTGCTTTTAATGATAAAATATAACATTTCAATTTTTTAAAATTACATGTGGAAAGTTCCATAAACACCATTTTTGAGTACAAAACACCCAAAACTACCCGTTTCAATTGAACGATATGTCTGAATTACGAACTCGTCCTAGCAAATGTAGTAATATACTTGTTTTGGCCTCTGGGCACCTCAAAACGAAAAATAACATCGTCCCGGGCCTAAGTCTTGTCATGAGTCCTACGGTAATAGCTCATTCCCTATGGGAAATTCGCTAAAAATATTGTATGGTCAGTTATGAATGGATTCGTATTAAAAACTAAAGGGAATCAGATGGATTATAATACGTAACTAGAATCGAAGGAGTTTTAGATGAGTGAAAGGTGGATATCAAATAATGTATTAACCACGAGACTATTATTATGCTCCAACTTGCAATAGTAAATTATTCAGTTTTAGAGCCTATAACGGACGTGATAGCCCACAAAGAAGCCAACCAATTAAAAAACAAAGCATTTTACCATTTATTCCATAGAATCTAAACACCCACTGCTTAAAAAGTCTATAAATGGTTAAATATGTAATCAATCTCAAAGCGTAACCATTCTTTGAAAAATAACTAGAAACAAAAACAGTCGAAAAAAAGAGACTCGTAAATTATTATTTGCAATAATGACGATAAACATATTTCTTCAAGTTAAGTTGAAAACAACTAGAAAAATCCATTCAATTTATTCAGAAAAATATAGAGAGATTCGTCCTTCAACATCAAAGAGAAAACAGGGAAATTACATTGTTTCCTTTTTGCGATACTCGCCTTCAAAGATATTCTCGATGTTTTG
The DNA here is from genome assembly GCA_023375725.1 of Nephotettix cincticeps. Lineage (NCBI taxonomy): Eukaryota > Metazoa > Arthropoda > Insecta > Hemiptera > Cicadellidae > Nephotettix > Nephotettix cincticeps. The sequence goes on along the minus strand of CM041786.1, from coordinate 22,806,674 downwards.
TTATTCTTAAAATCGCTCCGCTTTTGTGCTTTTTAAGAGTTTGCTTCACTTCAGATATGCAATATTCATGACGTAAATTACTAAGAGCATTACTCAGCTCAGGCCTGCGAAAATCAAAGGTTTTGAAATTGAACTAAGAGTAAAACTACGTAAAATTGTTAAAACAATTTTAAAGCTATTCAGTAACTAATTAGTTTTAAATTCTTAAAAAATTATATATTTTACGTTTTGACCTACTCCAGTACTCAATTGATTTACAAGAAATTTTTAGAATAAAACGGGCCAAACCATTTGATCGTTTGGACGTCTTAATAAAAGTGTTTACAATTAATGACCTTAAAACTAACTGGAAAAATCAAGTTAAATAAAATGCCCCTGTACCTTTTATAACATCATCATTCTTTCGTTCTTAAGAGTACCGTTGTATTTTAGCATTTTATTAGACAACATCAGGTAATCTTAGATAATGTGTTCATTTCACTGCAAATCTCTTTATATCAAAATGAAATTATGTATGTATGTGTCCTTTATGCGTTGCCAAACTACTCATCCGATCACCATGAAATTTTAGGAAGTTGCTCTATATGTGTCCGGGAAGGTTTCAGTGAGAAACAATTTTGGAAAATTCTATAAGTTTCCATTTTATGGCGTTTTAAATTTCTAATGTTAACCTTGTGGAGACTAAGTTTGTTTACAAATTTTCTTAACATTTGATTTCTTAAGCTACGGCTGTTGGATTACTTTCCTTTAGCAATATGCTTTACTATCCAATACCATACGAATCATTCTATAATGTAAAACAATGAAGTAAATGTGTGTTTTACAAAATGAACAGCTTTATTCACCACGTTAGTAGTTAACGTTTTTGGGGATTATGTATTTATATTTTATATTTTCTGTCTGATTAAACGTCATGTGTTTATATGTTGGCCAGATAAAAAATAGTTAAAATTTTGATACATATTACGTTTATTATAATAATAAGCTGTTGTATATATTTCCTATGAAAGCCGTATTTGGTTAGGTTTAGTTTGGATTAGAAAATTGTGAATTTATCCACTCAGATTTATTTATTTTGTGAGAATGTTAAAAAATATGTCTTATCGTTTCAGTATTGTTATTCACTAAGCCCCGACCTAGAATATCTACACAACGAATTTGTAATGCTATTGGTAGAACATGGTTAATCTTAAAGTTATCATGTATTTATTGTTAGGCGTTACGAAGTTCGCCGGGTCAGCTAGTTCACCATAAATCTTTAGATAGTAAAAAAATCTCACCCATAAAAACTAGAAATAAAAGTTAAACACGCGATTGACGCATGTTTACAAAATGGGTTACTTGCTTCTATAGAGCATGTGAATATATCAGGCTAAAATTTAAAATAACTATATTTGAATTATGATATGGTTCAAAATTCAATAGTATATGCATTCTTGTAAGGTGGGAGTAAAAACTTTAAATTGAATACATTTAAAAAAATTTTGGCTCTAGTAAATAAAATATATAAATATGTTTTATAAAGTGTAAGGTTTCACGCTTAGTTAAGGTTCAGTTTTACTTAATGAAGTAAGTAATGAAAGTAATAATTGGCTATATAGATGCCCGTTTGAATAAATCTATAATGAAATTAATCAATTGAACTTACTACATAGTGATAGTAACATTAACATCAGCTTAAAAACCACACAATGTTGCCTACTTTCAATGTTCCTCACAGTAGCAAACCTGAATCCTCTTTCCCATATTAATCTTATGAAGAATAGGCAAATAACTCTCATATTTAGCCACAGATATTGATAAAACTTGTGAAACATATTATTATTATTATATTATTGATTTGGAAATTCACTGAGTACGCAGGTCTACTGCGACGGGGGTATTCACCTATCTTATAAATTAATATCTTGTCTTTTAAAATATTTAATCCATAATTAAAATTGCAAATGTTTTACAAAATAATTTTCTTTAATAATAATGTACACACTATACAAGAGCACTTTCTATCAATATATGTATATGTTCAGCTCAATGAAACACCCTTTATTCTCATAAATCATACCTTAGGTCTTGAGTCTTAAGGGCATTGAAATAATATTTACACAATTTATTATTTACAAAACTCGTTTAAACATTTTTAATTTTTTGAAATACAATTAAATAACCGACGAAACTTGAAAACTGATGGTTAAATAATTGAAGTAACAATTAATCAAAAAGAATTAATTAATAAATGAAGATTTGTCCTTTTTAAGTTTTTACAATTTCCTCTTTACCATTTGAAAATTATTTGTTTTGTTACATGTTGAGGGAAGATTCTCCATAGCTTTTCAAAGTAAAATGTTTTACACGTAGTAATTCATGAGACGGTACTGGAGTTTAGGCTTTCTGGGTTCCCACCGATGGTGTCCTTGCTTCGTCTCGGGACCGGGCTCGACGCGTGCCTCCTGGTGGTCGTGGATGGTCGTGGTTGATTGTGAAGGTTGTAGATGAAGATAGACGCTGAGACCTATAACGAATGGATATACGGGGACCTCCTCAATCCACTCCCTATTCCAGCCTTCCTCTTCCATTTTTATTCCTTCAGTTCTTTCCACTCACAAAACTTCGTTCTCTTTCCTCTCCTTTTAGAAAATTTTCATTGATCACAATAGCTGCCACCAACAGTGACAATGTCCAGAACATGAGCCTGAGCAGCCCATGTTTGTTTAAATGCTGACCGCTGTGGACTTTGACAATAGGTTTCCGTTATCTTGATTAAAATTTAGTACATTATTAGAAAAAGTTCAACTATTAAAAAAATATATAGCTATTTTACAACTTTTTAAAAGCTAATTCGTAAAGAATCTTGTAAATATGTTATGATGAAGAATCGTGTACTACCACTTGACCTAAACTGTTGTTGTCTATAATGTACCACTTATACGTTGTTCAACACGACGTTAAGATAGAAGAAGCAGAAATATGCCGTGTCTCAACTGTTGTCTGTATAGTGTTGTCTGTTAATTGTCAGTATATTGTATACTTACAGCAAGGTTAATACCACATACCACAAGGGATCAATATGACGCTACGAATGATGACGTAGTCAGATTCTATGATAACTGTCTATGTAGTATATATAAAGTTTTCATATTGTATACCACAAGTGTTGAAAAAACGTCACGATTGAGACATTCGACGCAACTGTAGTCTATGTAGTATATAGTGTATAGTGAGGCTGTGTAGTGTACACGTGACGACAAGTTTTCATATTGTATACCACAAGTGTTGAACACAACGTCACGACAGAGGACGTTGAGACATCCCTCGACTCAACTGTAGTCTATGTATATAGTGTATAGTGACTGTGTAGTTACACGTGACGACAAAGTTTCATATTGTATATACCACAATGTTTGAACAAATCACGACAGAGGACCGTTGAGACAATTACTCAACTGTAGTCTATGTATTTATTAGTGTATAGTGAGGCTGTGTAGTGTACACTACGACAAGTTTTCATATTGTTACAATGTTGAACACAATCACGAAAACGTTAATTATATGTAGTATGTAGTATATATGTATAGTGACTGTGTAGTGTACACGTGACGAAAATTTTATATTGTATACATGTTGAACACAACGTCACATCGAGGACGTTGAGACATTCGACTCAACTGTAGTATGTATTTGTATAGTGAGGCTGTGTATTAAATACGACAATTTTTCATATTGTATACCACAAGTTGAACACAACGTAACGACAGAGGACGTTGAGACATCCTCGACAACTTAGTCTATGTATATTTATATGTGAGGCTGTGTAGTGTACACGTGACGCTTTTCATATTGTATACCACAAGTGTTGAACACAACGTCACCCTGGACGTTAGACATCCCTCGACTCAACTGTTGTCTATTATATATATTATTGTGACTGTGTAGTGTACACTACGAAAAGTTTTCTATTGTATACCACAATTATGAAAAAACGTCACGACAGAGGACGTTGAGACATCCCTCGACATTAACTGTAGTCTATGTAGTATATAGTGTATAGTGAGGCTGTGTAGTGTACACGTGACGACAAAGTTTTCATATTGTATACAAAGTGTTGAACACAACGTCACGACAGAGGACGTAGACATCCCTCGAAAACTGTAGTTATTATAGTATTAGTGTATAGTGAGCTGTGTAGTGTACACGTGACAAAAGTTTCATATTGTATACATTGTTGAACACAACTACGACAGAGGATAAAATTTTACTCAACTGTTTATGTAGTATTAAGTGTATAGTAGGCTGTGTATGTACACGTGACGACAAAGTTTTCATATTGTATACCACAAGTGTTGAATACACAACGTACGAAGAGGACGTAGACATCCCTCGACTCAACTGTAGCATATTAGTATATAGTGTATAGTGAGGCTGTGTAGTGTACACGTGACGACAGGTTTTCATATATACCACAATGTTGAACCAACGTTACGACAGAGGACTTGAGACATCCCTCGACTCAACTGTAGTCTATGTAGTATATAGTGTATAGTGACTGTGTAGTGTAAGTGACGACAAAGTTTTCATATTGTATACCACAGTGTTGAACACAACGTCACGACAGAGGACGTTGAGACATCCTCGACTCAACTGTAGTCTATTAGTTATAGTGTATAGTGACTGTGTAGTGTACACGTGAAAAGTTTTTATTGTATACCACACAAGTGTTGAACACACGTACGACAGAGGACGTTGAGACATTCGACTCAACTGTAGCTTTAGTATATAGTGTATAGTGAGGCTGTGTATACACGTGACGAGTTTTATATTGTATATCACAAGTGTTGAACACAACGTCACGACAGAGGACGTTGAGACATCCCTCGACTCAACTGTAGTCTATGTAGTATATAGTGTATAGTGAGGCTGTGTAGTGTACACGTGTCGACAAGGTTTTCATATTGTATACCACAAGTGTTGAACACAACGTCACGACAGAGGACGTTGAGACATCCCTCGACTCAACTGTAGTCTATGTAGTATATAGTGTATAGTGAGGCTGTGTAGTGTACACGTGTCGACAAAGTTTTCATATTGTATACCACAAGTGTTGAACACAACGTCACGACAGAGGACGTTGAGACATCCCTCGACTCAACTGTAGTCTATGTAGTATATAGTGTATAGTGAGGCTGTGTAGTGTACACGTGTCGACAAAGTTTTCATATTGTATACCACAAGTGTTGAACACAACGTCACGACAGAGGACGTTGAGACATCCCTCGACTCAACTGTAGTCTATAGTATATAGTGTATAGTGAGGCTGTGTAGTGTACACGTGTCGACAAAGTTTTCATATTGTATACCACAAGTGTTGAACACAACGTCACGACAGAGGACGTTGAGACATCCCTCGACTCAACTGTAGTCTATGTAGTATATAGTGTATAGTGAGGCTGTGTAGTGTACACGTGACGACAAAGTTTTCATATTGTATACCACAAGTGTTGAACACAACGTCACGACAGAGGACGTTGAGACATCCCTCGACTCAACTGTAGTCTATATAGTATATAGTGTATAGTGAGGCTGTGTAGTGTACACGTGACGACAAGGTTTTCATATTGTATACCACAAGTGTTGAACACAACGTCACGACAGAGGACGTTGAGACATCCCTCGACTCAACTGTAGTCTATGTAGTATATAGTGTATAGTGAGGCTGTGTAGTGTACACGTGTCGACAAAGTTTTCATATTGTATACCACAAGTGTTGAACACAACGTCACGACAGAGGACGTTGAGACATCCCTCGACTCAACTGTAGTCTATGTAGTATATAGTGTATAGTGAGGCTGTGTAGTGTACACGTGACGACTAAGTTTTCATATTGTATACCACAAGTGTTGAACACAACGTCACGACAGAGGACGTTGAGACATCCCTCGACTCAACTGTAGTCTATGTAGTATATAGTGTATAGTGAGGCTGTGTAGTGTACACGTGACGACAAAGTTTTCATATTGTATACCACAAGTGTTGAACACAACGTCACGACAGAGGGACGTTGAGAATCCCTCGACTCAAACTGTAGTCTATGTACGATAGTGAGTTGTGTAGTGTACAGTGCGACAAAGTTTTCTTTTGTATACCACAAGTGTTGAACACAATCACGACAGAGGACGTTGAGACATCCCTCGACTCAACTGTAGTTAATGTAGTATATAGTGTATAGTGAGGCTGTGTAGTGTACACGTGTCGACAAAGTTTTCATATTGTATACCACAAGTGTTGAACACAACGTCACGACGGAGGACGTTGAGACATCCCTCGACTCAACTGTGGTATACACCGTTGTATTAGTTACGTGACAGCAAAGTTGTGATATTACATATCACAAGTGTTCAATATGAAGTCTTCGGTTAGAAGCTTATAAGCTTTCAACTAAACTATTCTAAGTCTTATTGCATACAGACATGACAACATTGTTGCAATACTACCTCGTATATCTCAAATTTAGTGCAAGTCATTTATTCATTTATATTTTGTAATGCCAGATGTGTGTTAAATATAGCAATAAAGCATACTAAGTTACAACCTTTTAATTTGGTCTGTATAGGTTATTATATTTAAGATTGAAGAATTTTAAATTTGTTTTGCCCAACGTTGCTATAGAGTGATTATTAGTGAGTTTTAGTAGTTTTGAAATTGTCTTAATCTTGTAGGCTGAAATTCATAAAATACTTTTTATGAGCCCAACGGGTAAATATTTCTTCTATTTTTCCATAAAAAAATATAATACTTAAATATTTTAATATGCGTACACTACGTGTACTGAACCGGATGTACACCACATGTATGAGGGTATTTTTGTAGAACGTGTCTATAAAGGCCTGTACTATAATGGGGGTGTCCGTATAATTTGCAACCTGATAAGCTAATTACTTTTTATCAAATAATACAAAACCAAAATTGAATTATTCTGATAATATTTTATCTAGTAACACCATATTTAGTTGCACGTGTAATAAACCTGTAAATACTAATATTAAAACTATGTGTGCAATAGTTAACATTTTAGAACGCAAACAGTTGATCTCCGACCATCATTACAACTGGAGATAATTGCTTTCGCAACGAGGAAGATGCATGTGTGCAGTCAGACCTCACGCTTTGATCAGTTCCCCACACGTTGATCAAGAGCATTCTATTTCCGCTAACTTCAGTCACCCAATCACGTTTGATTTCCTGCAATTAATATTCTTCCGCACAATCATCCGTCACAAATTGTCGCTTTCGAACAGCTCAAAGTAAAGAAAAAAATGCATATAAATAGGTGAACATGAATTTAATTACGAAAATTAAACCTTAAGAACTATTTGAGGAATATAAAAAGTTACTTTGTGATCAATTTTCCTTATTTTTAATACTTTCTTCGTTGCTTTATTTTACCTCAAGTTATAACACAGAAGATCCACAAAAATGAAATAGTAATTTATACTGACCTCGAGATTAAGACTGACCACCAAAATCAGGGTTTATATCGACTAAAAAAGAAACGTGTTAATATGGTAGAATTAATGATGAATACTGCTTAGCTAAGTCTTACATTTGTAGATTGTAGATTTTAGGTGAGCAATAACCTGGAAATACTTGTTAGGATCTGCTAACTTCAGCCTGCTGTCTTATACGCTGCCGTATTTAGTAAGACTTTTATCGTCAAACACCATCACAGCTAACAAGTCACAATCACATCAACGTCAACTTGCCAGCCTACACGTCGTCTGTAACTTGATCACTGCCTTTTCGATCTCTTCAACTCCAAGACCTGTAGACTCTGTCCCACTTTCGCCGTGTCACTATATGAGATACGGCGGTCACAAGTGTGGCGTATATTAGAATACCGAAAGTTGTATGTCCGATTTGTGTCATTGATGCACGGAATTCAAAGAGCCTCCAGTGTGATGAGCCGTGTGATCACCGGTTCCATAACGACTGCCACAAATTATATGCTGTTGAGTATGAATCGTACGTAAATTATAGAAAAAAAGGTTTTGTGCTCGAAGTAATTGTATGAAGCATGATTACACATGAAGTTATGGGGGACAAACTTGATAAGATCCTAGACAATCTTACAAATCCTGTTACAAAAGAAGAAATGCTAACTTTGCATTACCATTGAGAGTTTAAAGATGTCAAAGATGATTAAAAGATGTCTATCTGATAAACTTATAAACTAGAGCCCAGGCTGGCAGCTGCTGAAAAAACTATTTCGTCTGTTGCTAAGGATGTCAACAGTTTAAAAGAAAGATCTGAGGGTACTTTTCTGTCTACTGAGGATTTAATCTATGAAATAAACGACGGATCCAAATAAATACACCTTCCACAGGAATACATCTCCAGTCTTATTTGACTACCAGCTCAATGGTATGACTTTGAATAAAGGTAATGAAGTGAAGGATCCTGGTGCCATAATGTCTTCTTCCCTCTATTCAGTCACACGTTAACATAGCCTACTCCAGGGTGAACAGGAGCCTATATGTTCCATCTTCCGCGTGTTACGACACCTTCACCAGCCAGAGACGTTCAGATATCTCTATATTGCATTGTTAGACATAATCTTGAGTTCTTTGGTCTGGTAACCTCACCAGAGATTCCTCACTGACCAACTAAACAAGATCCAAATTCGTTTTCTCCATCTTGCGGGTACCTGCATGGGTTTACGGCTACCTAGAGGTTTCTCTTTAGGATCTCTCCTAGGATCTTCGCTCGCTATCCCTGGAGATCAGGAGAGATATGCAAGATATTTGGTTTATTTTCAAGATCTTGAATAGTCACATCGACTGTCTTGGCTTTCTGAAGAGAGCTAACCTTCGTGTACTAGCGAACACAAGGTCCAGAGAGATGTTTGCCAGACTTCACCACGGTACACTGTATGAACCGAGTAGTACAATGGTCCATGTCCAAAGCCAGGCTAACATACTTCCACCTCATGTCGACCTGTTCTGTACTACCATTCTTATTATCAAGAGCATTTTGGCCTACCATAGCTCTTCACTCCTGAACCATGCAAGAAATTGAAGACTTGAACGTTTTTTAGTTGCAAATATTTGCTGATCCTTTGGTCACCAGAGAAGTGAGGCATATGGAATTTAAAGTCTTATGTCAGCCATTAACAGCCAATGGATTATTTGCGGCTTGAGCCCCTTGTCTTGCAAAAAGATCGTCTAGTAGTCATAACAGATCATCACGTTCTGTTTATGGTGCAAAAAGATGAACATTTCAAGCCAGTTTACTATCGAGGGCTACCCCAAGATAGGCCTTTTCCGCAACACCTATCATTGTTTAGTCTTTGCCTCTCGTTCATAATTTATCTGATTTTTTATAGAAATTTACCATTTAAACGCAGTGCTATATCGTTGTAAGCTTGAACGTGATATGGACCTGGATTTTAAACTCAATTCGAAATCATACTATATTAAAACGTTATTTTAACGTATAACTAACAATAATAATGGTATAAATGTTCTAATCTATTTAATTGAAAGTAATGATAAATAATAAAGCTGGGTATTGATTTATTTTTTTTGTATTTATTTGTTTAGGATTTCAGGTTTACATTTTGGTATGATGATCTTTCTTCCTTAAACTGAATCCTACAACCCGTACAAAGGACGGGCTTACTTCTAGTTTATAATAAAACAGCTTGAAGGATAGTAGCAGTTAGTTTTACCAATGCAAATCGATCAGCTGATTTTGTGAACCTACAACAACGAAAAAATCCATGAACAAACATTCGCGTTTGCGTTTTATTGTGTTGTGTTATATCTCTTGTAATACTGGTGCAAACTGTACACTTTTTTTACTACAACTACCTTGTAATTTAAAGTTCTAATATTTTGTAAACATATTTTGAAGAATATTTATTTTATTTCGTTGAGGTAATATTATTTCCATAAGCCAAGAGTTTTCTAATAATGTAGTAATTTCAATGTTTTAAAATTTTTGTATTTAGATTGTTCTTCTCACACCTCCGTGTAACGTAATCCACCTCAAGAGAGCTGACTCCATTTCATTTCTTCATGAATATTAAAAATATGTAAACAAAAGGGCCGTGCAACGAGACAACAAAGACAACACTGTTATTACTTATATTGTGCCGGTACCGGGCCGCATCACGGCTAATCTATAATATTATAAAGAAGAGGTGTTTTCTGTATGTTTGTTTGTTTGTGGCTTGAAAAATACTTAACCCACTGGCTTTAAATTTTAAACTAAAGTAGATCTTAAACTCATGATACTTATTGGCATATTTATTTCCTTAAAATTCCCCTGGACTACGCCCCGTGAACGTCCTAGATTTAAATGTTTACATATTCAAAGGACATTAACATCAAAATACTTGAATGCCAACAGCTGTGAATACTAAATTTTGACAGTTTATTTTTACAGATAATCTGCTGGATCGAAATTAATATTGTCGAAAATGGTAGAATTTAATTTTTCTCTCAATGCCTGTCTCTATAACGTTATTCCTTATCCTTTTCCAATACTACTTAACAGGTCATGTTCATGTACATGTGTTCATGTGTTCGTGAACATGTTGTCATGTTCTAGACACTCGTGTATATTCATTTTTGATATAATGTTCAGTGTAAAATACTATTAGTAATAACTCTTTTAATGTGAATAGTGTTTACCTCAAATAAATCATTTTTCTTTTATAGAATACTAGCTGACCCGGTGAACTTCGTAACGCCTAACAGAAAATACATGTTAACTTTAAGATTGGCCATTTTCTGAAGTCAAATAACATTGCGACTTCGTTGTGAAATCTTTACATATTCAAAATTTGAATATTATAATAAACCTAATATGTATCAACATTGTAATTATTTTATTTGGCAAACATATAAACACGTGACTTTTGATCATACAGAAAATAAAAAAAATATCGTAAAAATATAAATAAAGACCGTGACCTATTAACGTGGCGAATAATGCTGTTCATTTTGTACAGTACACATTTACTCCATAGTTTTACATTAATGAATGATTCAGATGGCATTGGATAGTAAAGCATATTGCTAATGGAAAGTAAAACAACAGCTGTAGCTTAAGAAATCAAATGTTTTGATTTTAGAAAATTTGTAAACAAACTTTTTCCCCATAAGGTTAACATTAGAAATTTAAAACTCTACAAAATGGAAACTATTTGAATTTATGGAAACTGAATATGCCTAAAGCATGACCGGAGCAGAGATTAATCCGAAAAATCAAAAGTCATTAAAATCGGTCCAGCCGTTCTCGAGTTATAATGCGTGTAACTAACACGACTTTGTTTTATATATTTAGATTTATTTCGTGCTACTCCTGTAGCACGAAATAAATATTACCTAAGTAGGTAATCCTATTATCTAGGTAGAGGTTACCTTTTTCCTAAAAGGTAACCTCTCTCAAAGCTTTTTTACCCGTGTGAATGACGTGTACTCTAGCTATTATAATATATATTCTGGTAAATCTATGTTGGCCACCCAAAACACCAAGTCACCGATCACGTAATAGGAACTGATCCAATTTGAATCAGAGCAACCGTTTACTCGCCCTATTTGGCAACCAACGACCGACTCAGACTCTATAATAGTAACACTGCATACTAATAACAAGCGAAAGCGTAATCAGTATCTTGTGAAGCTAAGTGATAGTTTAACTTTTGAGGGCCGAATGTCTGGGGTAAGGTTAGGGCTAAATTTTAGTACAATACATATCACAATCAATAGTGATAGTAATAAGTCATACGTTGTATAATGATAAGCCCTAATACCTGATTAGTAATTAAATGGTATTATAAATTCAATGCTGCTATGGTGGTCTGTTATCGTCAGGTGATCCGTAGTTGTTACTAAACTGTGGTTTCAAACATGATTACATGTGCAAGTTTAATTTTCAAACAATACAGTAATAGACACAAAACTGTAACCGTGTGATGTTTCGTGATTAACTTATTATGCTAAACTTCAAAAGACGGGTCTGCTTCTGCGTAGGCCTGCCTAGATGGTGACGTTGTCTGGTTAACTTAAAAAGAAAACCCACCGTGGTATTTGCAACCATTTAACTACTATTTAAACCCACCAGACCCCTGACTAACAAGTTTTTCTCACCCTTACTTTAATAGATCCGATTATAAATTTGCGTTAACGATGTATTTAAAATGTTGGAAAAACATAGCTGGTTAAAATGATCTCATAATTGAATACCAAATTAAATTACATAGCTTTAAATATTGCTTTGATATGAATCTTACAATTTGCTTCATTCAGTTGTTTCTGGTAAAGCAAATCTCATTTTATGTAGATATAGTCAAAAATGTTTCTGATATTTTTATCGTTCATAAAAAGCCTTAATGTATTGTATCATAGATTCTGAAACATCGTTTAAAAATCAACTATGTTACAGTGTGATATAAGACTTCCATTTGGAACATAAAAAGGAAATTGTATTGCATCACGGTGTATTCATAAAATACCCTGTATTCTTAGCTTAACACTACACTAGTTAAGTTATCAATATTGTTATTTTGTTCTAAACTGTGTGCAATAAACAGAAATGTTTTAACCTTCAGATTAAAAGTCCATAATTTTAAATGACATAAACTGTCACCTGACACGTATATAGCCGAAATATTCAAGGTTCTACTAAAATATGGAAACAGCACGCTTATACAGTGATTTTATAGGAGAGATGATGAGAAATTACTATTGTCTTGGAAATAAATAATGAGAGTTAGCAGCTACTGTGTCTAAAATGGGCTTCTAATTTTAGAGCTTAAAACTATAAAAAGTTCTCACACGAAATACAAAACAAGATAATTTTAATCTCAAGTCATGACTGAACGCTTAAAACTGCATGCAACATGCCACGACTATATAAAGATGTCTTTAACTTAGAGACTTAGGAAAGTTAATGATCATGACGGATGTAAAACACTTGTATAAATGAAAAATAATATCACGAATTTAGAGACAACTAGCATTTTTTTCAGGAGAAATTTATGTACATAAATATTAATCAAGTTTAATATTACAACATCAATATCAGTTAAGATGATTAAATTAAATATATAGTGTATATGTATATATACATACATATATATATATGTATATATATATATGTATATAATATGGCATATATAATATATATTTTATATTATTTAATAGTATATTATGTTTTAATTATCGTTTATAGTGTTAATATGTGAGTGATTAAACAATACCATTCTTGTCGTATCCTTTAAAATAAATTATGGGCTATAGATAAGAATGCCAGATAAAAATACAAATTTGAATAATATTACGTTTTACTTATATAATTTTTTGAAGGGATTGAATTAGATATGGAAACCACAATACCAAATTGTTTAAATGCGTTTGAATAAAAATATATTTTAAGAAGTATGTAGCCTACATATTTTTTTGGTTTTACCTTGGTTAGATAAACGATAGGTAAGTATCGGTGTTTAAATAAAATATTCATTAGACATATACAGCACTTTCTGCCAAAACCGAATTAAAATAATTAAACCTTTAATAAAACTATCATATACTTTTAAGTGTAAATAAAATTCAAAGGTGACTTTAAAAAATAATCATCCAATTTCTTAAAGTATCAACAAGAGAATAAGTAAAATTAATTGTTAGAAATTTCTGGGGGCATTCCCCCCACTTTCTACTTTGAGAATCCTATATTTGGTTTTACAATAGTTTTTCCTTCTTTTAACTTTTGAATATACTTACTAAATATATTTAGTTTCTAACTTTTAATCGAAAGTTATCACAACTATGAAGGACCATTATTAATCACGTGGCTAGTAGCGATATGGTCATATGGATATCTGGGGGTATATTGCATGTAATTTGCGGTCATCTCAATTAGAAACAAATTGTAGAGTAGGTTAATTAAATATTAAAATGATTTAAAAGTCTTAAAATCTAGTTTTGATAATCATAACAGGACTAGTTCCAGAATTTTTGAATTTTTTATCACACAAATATTGAATCTTTATTAAACATTTTGCATTCTCCGCGGTTTAAAGGTGTATTTGGGTGAACTGCCCTTAAAATCGTAAAACTAAAAAAACTAGGAGATATTTTCAAAGTCCCCACATATTTGTAATAAGCTACATAAAAATCTAACCTTTTGTATGGTAACGTAGTCAGTTCAAATGCAGACAGACTGCAGTCCCAAAACCACTTTTTCGGTCCAGTCTCAAAACGGATATTCCCACTCTTAGCTCAAATGAAGAAAATAATATATAAAACCTAAATTTAAAAAAATCGTGATAGGCAGCGAAAAAGGAAGAATAAATACAAACAATGGAAGTAATTTCATTTTTTTTTTAAATAACAATCATATTTCAATACATACAGTATATCCGGAAAGAAAATTCGTGTATACAATATGAGGAACTGCATGTGATACTGTTAGTTCATAAAAATGAAATCACACAAATGTGTTAAATATATTACTTCTAAAACAATGCAATGGTTGTAAATGTAACAAAGAGGGTTGAACGTAAAATTGATCTTTCATTGTTTATTCTGTGAAATTAAAAATAGCTATTATTTTACATCTCAGCCTGCTAATATTACATATGTTAATATGTTAGTTGTTTATTAACTATGAATATCATGTGAGGCTGTCAATATTCTGGTTGTTAACTATTCACTATTATTGCTTTAACCTAATTATTATTGTTCTATTATTTATTTATTGTTACTACATACCTGTGTGATATTTAAATATTGGATAGGCAAATATATAAATATTAGGGTAGAAAATCACTGAAATATCCTCATCGAACAACTTTCAAGATCACACGATGGCTACGATTGCCTACACTTGGAGCAGAGACTTACCTGACTGATTTGTAAATATAGTACATTGTTTTCTGTGACAATTCTGAGTTTGGACCATTGGTTTTAGATTTATAATAATTTGTTCATGTAATTTTTTCTTTCTTTCACAATGTTACACCACTTGGAGTAGTGCTTATCATAGTATTGTACCAAATATAAAATAAATGTTAAAAAAAGTTCTGATGGAATAACGACTTCGTGTTTGTTTTCAGGGAAATGTAATACGTAATAATTTTGTCGCTTTGTGTTAGAATAGTACCGTAGTATAATATAACTAAATTAGCGTTATTAGTGGACCAACGAGAAGCAGTCTCATTGGATCAAAGCTAACTCTATGTTATTCAATATTAAAGTTTAGTTTCGTGGTAGATTGTCTGCCAATACTGCCAATATTATTGCTTCGTTGCTGAAATTTAAACAAATAGAATGGTGTCTGAGAGTTCTCAATACAATCGTGGATTGAAATACAATCCTTACAATATAGACACTCGATAAACACGTCTGTATAGAAATGGTCAGATGGTGAAGGACATTTACTGTGTATTTAATATTAAATTGATAATGCATGCAGTTGCACTGCGGAAATGCAAAGATATTGAGTAGGAAGATAACTCCTTAGAACAATACAAAAGTACACACGGAAACTCGATTGCACCGATCTTCTCCAAAGAATAAATCTCAGATAATATTGGAATATAGAAATGGTGACCGTATCACAATGTAGGTATTTTAAGCCAAGTATGAGTGAGAAATGAGTGATTGTGGCTCTATCTTGTCTTGTTACTGGCTATCGCTGGCATGTTCCTTAGATAATACGGTGAATAATAGCCAATAGCATATATATAAGGGACCTATGGTTTAACGTGTAATCCGAACCACTGCCTCTGAATTATGAACTGGTCTAAATATGAGTAGTGGACGTTAATCTACACAAGAGAACACTACACCCACCGACCATCGCTCACAACTATTCACAATTCGTGACCTCGAAGTAGCTGGATTTATTCTCTAGTGTGTGTGTGTGTGTGTGTGTGTGTGTGTGTGTGTGTGTGTGTGTGTGTGTGTGTGTGTGTGTGTGTGTGTGTGTGTGTGTGGTTGTGAGTGCGTGTGCAGGGGCGCTCCTACGGATGGGGCTAGAGAGTCTATAGCACTCTTTAAGAAAAAAATACATTCTGATTTTGAATCCGCCAATGGTGGACACATCGAATATTGAATACTGGTTTGCGGGAGTTACATTTAAAAAAAATGGAAGTTTGGTAAGCTTTTCCTCAACGAAACAAAACAAGCCATGACAATGCAGTTGATTTTCTAAATATTTGTAATAAATGATCTTTCACAACATCAACACAGATCACTATACCTGTTTCGACCAGCACAATAGAGCGCTCGTGTTCTACCCTTCGGCAAGTGAAATCATAACCTAAGAAACACGATGTCTGAGAGCAGGCTACGGATGATACTAGTTCACAACGAGTACACACATCATCCGTAGGGCACATGGCTTAGCCAATCTCACTATCCACTTGGAAATTCAAGTTTACGCAGACATTGTAGGCTATTATCCACACTGGTTAAAACTCAAAGAAGAACTTAACTGGCTGGGTGGTGTTGTGGTTATAATACCCGCCTTCAAAACTGAAGGTCACCGGATCGAATCCCGCAAGGGTCGAATCTGGACCCAGTCGCCATTTGTCATTGGGCTATCAATTAATGATGCTTCCTAACAACAGGTCGACGTTAGGTAGTAACAAGACCGGGGTTTAGACCGTTCCCCATCAAAACGTTAAAGAATGCCTCTGGCGTAGAAATACACAAAATAGAAGACTGAATTTTATTTTGTAAAACAGCTGGTATAAAAATATTTTGCTAAAATAATATCTAAAACCATTTTCAATCTGCTGTGGTTTATCCTTCACTCGTGTACTTTGTTCGTCCTCTACTTAATCCTTGCACCCAAAGAGCTAAAAATGAATGTCTTAAAATACAGTTGGAGTTGTTAAAAGGTTTTTCCATTGGTTAGCCAAGGGAGTCCAGAGACTCCCGGGCAGCCCCCTCCATAATTATTTTCGGAGTGCGCCACTCTGTGTGTGTGTGTGTGTGTGTGTGTGTGTGTGTGTGTGTGTGTGTGTGTGTGTGTGTGTGTGTGTGTGTGTGTGTGAGGTAGCTTTAATAGCTTATGAATTAATAAAGGGGGTTTTAAAAAAACTACAACATAAAGGCTGAATCCGAAGTTTGTGATAAGACGGTAGTTCTTACCAGTAAAACAGTAATATTTAAGAGGTGATATTACTGGCCACCCTTCCAGTAAAGCACTTAACCTAATGAGGTATATCTTAAGATTAAATATTATATAAAGAAAACTTTATGTGACCAATCCGTGATGACTTACTTTTCAACCAATTCCTCTGGCAGATTTTTCGTACCACTATTTCACGCTAACATGCAGCAGCTGTGCTGCAATTTACCTGTCTGCCTCAACAGACGAGTGTTGGTGTAGGACAAAGGGACCGTTGTTCAGTTCAGCATCGAACCACCATCATGATAGTCACAGCTGATTAAACGACACTGATTGGTTAGTTAGCGCATTGTTTGTTGGTCCGTACGAGCTGTGAGCTCTGTGATGCTCTGGTCTCTGGTTTACACAATGGTCCGGATGTTATTGTTGCACAAGCTGGTTGATGATTGTTGAAAACAATACGGTAATCTAAAAGAGAAGACTCTTAATAAAATTAATGATGACTATGGTGAATATCTAATCAAATATAATAGTTAATACTGTAGTCGTCATTACCTAGACCCGATACAGATTTGTGTATGTGTCCCCGTAGAAGTGATAATTCATGTAAAAACAGTCTGATCTTTATGGAATTTGCTTTGTACGCGTAGTGGATAATTTTTAGGTTCAAAAATGCGAAAACCATGCGTATTTCTTTACCCGGAGGGATGTTTACGGTGGGGTTACCTCAAATTAAAAAAGTTTGTTTTTGTACTAGTTCACTCGGATAAAAAAAATTAAAATTAGTAGGTCTAGTTTTGATCTTTGCTTTACGTCGAAAGATGACTGAGATATTACAGGGTTAGTATAACTGAGGGACTCTATGTATATGTTGATATATGTATATGCAAATAACTTTATTCACATTTCTTTCCCAAAACATGAAAATATTATTCTTTTATTGGTTGTTTAAGAAATTTAATATATGCTTAACTGGAACACAGAAAATTATATTTGATAAAATTGTGTAAAAAAAGAAAAACATAATGGAAAAAATGGAAAATTCAATTACATTAAATTTAATTAATGAATTATATGGGTATAAATTTAAAAAAATTCTATCAGATACTGATTAATTTATGGATATAATAATTAACTAAGGAAACATTATCAAAAATTAAAAGTTTTATTTCCAAAAAATTTCCCCTTAATTTAACCTTAAGTAAATTTCCTTTTGAATAGTTTGTTTCATTAATTTCACAAATTCCTTTAGGGAGTTTATATTACTTATAGTTTAGTAATATACACTATATAGTTTAGATATTACTTTTCAAATATTCTTAAACTTTATTATCATTCTTCACGTCATCAATTAACCTAAATGGAGCTGGCCCTAATCTGACTGTGAACAGTGACCGGACATACAGGGATTATTTGTCCATTAGGAACTCCCTTCATCAGCTTTGGGGCTTGGTTTTCCCTCTGTGGGCTCTCTTCGGTTTACCCAACTACTAGTAGGATTGTCTGGTTGATTTAAAACATACAATCCCAATAAAAAAACATTACGAAGTTATTAAAAATGTTTGCGCTCTTCCTGTAGGTCAAACTCACCAAAACTATGGCATAATATTGTAAATTAACGACTGTACAATATTGGGGATTAAATGGATATCAAAACTCATATCCTTTTCCACTCATGTTTTTGACTGAATTACATCAGAAAAACATATTTTTACTAGCAAAAACTCTTAAGATGACTCGTATAAACACCATTATAATGATGACAATATGTTATAACATGATACAGCAGAAAAAAAAACTTTCTAATATCTTATAGATTCAATACTTTTTACATACATTGCTTGTAAAAGCTATAATTATTATAAAGTTTACATTTTTTATGACTTAATATTAAGAGATTAAATGTATTAAAAGCTTTTTACATACAAAAATATTAATTATTTATACTGTATTTTTTTCGAGAAGAAGTTTTTACTTTCGTTATTGTATGTAACATATAAAATTATGATAAGGCTAATAATGTACCAAAGCAACATCCTTATGAGTCTTTGTATCGTAGTTAAGCACGCTATTGATCAAATATGACTGAAAAATTAATTTTTGAGTTGGAGTTTTTAAATAAAAATTGACAGAGATAAATGTATCTTTAAATTTTAGGAAATTAAATGACTAAATACATGAAATAGATCCACGAAAAATGTTCACAAAATAAGAGTTGATCGATTATGTAGTCGAATGAAACTTGACCTGAAGCGTCAATAATTGTTTACAAAGAAATGAGAAAGTTTTCCAATCGCTTTCATGGACATATTTCCTATTGAAGGAATTCTAGCGTTGTTTGAGGGTTTCAGTGAAAAGTTCAACCATTATCGGATATTTGAAGTTTTAGTGGTGTAGTCAGTGCCAACAACCTTCAAAAATAAACTTTTTTTCTTCCTTTACTTGAGTCCTTGCACAGTATAATGTTTAAAAGATAAATATAATTCATAATTATTACTTATGGCATATCTTAAAATCCAATACAAATTTCAATCATAGACAATTTTCCATGCAATTTTTCTACTCTAAACATATGCATTCTAAACCTTTTCTATAGTTTACTAGTTAGAATGTTAGGGTCATATCGCACTTTCTTACATTTAATCTGATGTACTTAAATATTATAAAAATATTACGGACAAATTACATATAAAAACATTTTTTAATAAAAAACAATATTTGAACAAAAACAGGATGAAATAGAATACGTAAAAAATATCTGAAACAATGATGTCTTAATCCAACTTAAATAAATACATTTGATAACAAAAATAACATTTTCTCACACATACATTTTTGTACCAGCAATTACGCAAACGCAGAAACCCTCTATGACAGACCGCCCAAGATAAAACAGCTGGTAAACAAGTGAGGGATGTCGGGCTAATGGCTGGTCAGGTTCCTTCGTCGTTCTATGGTACGGTGGGTAGTCCAAAATGGAAATATGTCGTTGTTCCTTAATGTGGTCTAGGGTGAACTCAATTGTTTTATGAAACAGCTCTCGGGCTTTCAGCAAGAGTGAACATATGAAGAGTGGTGACGCCCAACGTCCCAATGATGACGAACCAATATTACTGAGTGATTCGTCTCTGCGTCTTAGTCTGGACGACCTCCAGGTGTTTCCTATTCCTGTTGCAGGCCAAGATCCTTGACGCTTCTGAACCAGACGATTAATACAACTAAGGGAATTCGCGCACTGTATGGGGTGGAGCCAGAATTGGCTGCATCAGAACAAAGATTGCAGAATCCTCAACTGGTTTCTGTCAATATGTTGCTTGAAGAGGAGATTTGAGCCAAATGCCATAGTCAGATACTTCATGAATGACTTCCGTCTAGTCGAAATTAAAGGAGGAAAGAAACTTGGAATGAAAATATATATGATGAGAGTAAAAGCAAATTGCAAACCATAAGAAACTCAAAAATGCCAGGGATATGATTAGTAACACGTGTCGTTCCTTTCGAGCACAATGCATCGACTCGTCGTAGAGACCCCATGATGAAAAAATACCAGAGATGCTCAATAAATAGGCGGAATAATGTATCTGCCTTCAATGGTTGAGGCATTCATGTGCCTAATGATGCAAATTTCTTTCGTTTCGTGTTTCTGAAAAAGCCCTCGGGTCGTCATCTTATGCGTTAACAGATCACTTTGAGTTAAGCAATAGTTTGTCTACTTAAATGTTCAGCATTGTTTTAAATTGTAGTGCGCACACCAAGGGACAGTCGAGGGGCAACCGCACTAATGTACTGTTGTTCCAGGACCCAGCCCCACGACTCAATTGTTGTGGGACACACTAAGGTCGCTCAGTCTCAGTATGACTACCCCCTGCTGAAACAGCTAATCTGCTGTTTTGATTTTGTGTCTTGATATGAAATTGCTGGTCTTAGAAGGGTTAACAGTTCATCAAAACTCCCGACACTGATTCTTAAATATTTGATAAAATGTTCCTTTAAGTCGTTATAAAAACATGGAACTGTCCTTTCATAAATTGCTCATTTGGGATGGGATGTACCCAGTATTTCTTATTCTTTTCGCGCATGAAACATCGATAACATAGCATATAAAATTGCTGTATCATTGAAGTCCACACTGTCTTGCGTCTAACAACAGTTGCCTGTGTACGTACTCTTCTCAACTGTCGGCAGACTTTAGAGGCTCTGAGTGAGTTGAAACAGTCCGATTAATTGGGCAACAGTTGCTAGAAGAGTTGGGATGCTCAACGTCCCAGTGATGACGCAGTTCCTAACGAATCAGTCTCGTGTCAACTTAGCCAAACTACTAATTTGAAATACAGCATCATGCACAAATTATTAATCAAAGAATATAATATTTTCGTTGATTAATTTACAGTAATTTGATCCACTCGTCAAAACAGTAGTGATATCGTTATTTATGATTAAACGTTAAAACCTATGTAAATCATGTTTATTGAGAAACACATTACGAAACAATAAAAACATACGTCGCAAAATAAAACATGCATGTTAATAAATATGCAAATTGACCTGCAATATTTCAATATGCAGCAGCCAACTAATCAACTGCTTCAATCATAAACTCTAAACCTGTGTTTAGTTTCAACATTATTTAAATTTTGGTCACTGTCGAGCTACATTGTATAAACTGATTGAATTGAAAATGGTGATGGAAATGTATAAATATTCATGATATATAGATATTTGAAGTACCTTAAAGGGCGAGGAATTAGGGTATTTTCTGATCTAAAATAATAAAATGTTTTGAAAGAAAATTTAACCTCAGGAGCACATTTATTGAAATTAAGTAAGTTAGATTCATTAAATATAAAAATAATATTTTGCCAAACATGATTTAGATATACATGTAGAGTGAATATTTAAGTATTACATTCAAATGGTTATAAAATATTGTAGTAGGATACAAAATGTCATCAGTTTTCCTGTTTTGTCACTAATATTTCATTCTGGTCCGACCTGTTAAATTTTTGAAAGACCATTTTCTCTAATAAAAAAATAGGTCATTTGGAATCTTAAGGGTAAAATATGTATTATATCACTTATACAGTTTAGTTTGGAATATGCTGAATATATTTTTTATTTGTTTCTAGAAGTAGTTTACTTATATTTTTAGAGCTATAAAATATGTGTAAAGAAATTTAGATAATCTGAAATAGCCAATTCATATGGAATAAAAGTTTATGTTTATAAACATTTAATTTTTTAGTAAATCAATATTATTTTATCTTTTTTGAGTTCAGTCCAATAAAGTGAAGATTCATTGATAAAAAACAATCTACCTTGGTGGTGAAATAACCCACAGAAAAAAACTTACTTTGTGCTAGAAAAACAATGTTGCCAAGACAACGAATAGGAGCATTGCTGAGGTATTGATAAATCTTGTTTTAGAACACATTTATGAATGAAATGCGCAGGTATATTGTAGTGTTTAGTATACGTATATGTTCCATTTTAATAAACATTTAAATATAACCTATATGTTAAAATTAAAAGAAACACTCTTTTCTCAAATATAATGGTGGCTTAAAAAATGTTTTATCCATCACATACCACTACGTTATACTGGTATATACATATACTGGTATACTGGTAAACATTTTTGATCCTCTATCAAATAATTTTTTCCAGTAGAACAGTAATGGGTTCCAAACAGCATTATTCGAAAGACCAAATTTACGCTAGTGTAGTTGGGAGTCAACTACTTTCAGTTAAATATAATTTTATTATTGAATATTACTATACACTGATTATGTATGTTGAAAATTCCAATAATATCCTAATTATTTTATCCCAAAAATGTGAATACATTATTTCAGAAAATTTGCACCTTTGAAATTGGGACTACAGGTTTTTTATTAGGTTTTTCAAAACAAATTTTTTTATTTCAAACATGTTTGAACCTTTTTTTAGGATTCAGCTCGCAGCACCTCTTCAACTCTGTCGTAAAGCTATTAAAATTATATGGACTAGTGAAATCAAGGTTTCTCTCAGATTGTGTTAGGCGATGCCTGGGAGTGCGCAAGTCACTTCCGTGCCTAGTTGGATACCTTTGATTCTCACCAACAGCTGGAATTCACTTCAAATTCGATATTGTAGATATGATTGATCTGTACATGAAAATAGAAGGCAAGGCTGTAGAGGAGGTAGGCCACAAATTATTCTCACTGTTCTTTTTTGTACCAGGAAGACTTTACGTGGAAGTGGAAGACTTTAATGGAAGTGTTGACATTGATCACATGACCGGATATTTTTGTTTGTTTATGATAGTCGTAAGTTAAATATTTTGTAAGTGAATCCCTGAAGTGTTCAAATGTTGCGTTATATTCTATATCCATTATATAAATTTATTTCCTACAGCGAAACACATTATGCTGAGTAATCAATAAAAACTAAATAATAATAAATAACGACCAATCAATAATAATCAATAAAAAACTAAGTTTATAAATATTTATATATACATTTTTCCGTTGCAAGTTCCCTTAAGAGAGACTGAAATGTAAACTACTCTTTCAACAAACTGCTTTGACACTCAGCAACATGTTGAATGTAAACAAATCTGCTTCGCAAGTCAGTTGTCACCTGATCCTGTCAATCGTTGATGGGAATCATTTTCAATTTGAGATTACCCTCTAGCTACGTATTGCCGTTTGATGGGTTAGGTTGACTTGGCGATTTGTGCAGCAATGAAAATTGGTAAAATGTGTAAATGAATCGGAGTTAATAGTCATGAATTTCTCCGCTCGTGGAAGTCTCTCATGGTTTTTAAAGTCACTCAACCCAGCGGTTATATGAAAATACAAATTAGATTAAAAATTCTAATATAAACAAAAGTCTATAAAATGTTATTTTAAGTAAATTTTAAAATCGTTTTTTGGTAAATACATTTTAATGAATACTAAAAGTATATGCTAGTATACATTTTCAATGACGTCATTAGTTTTTGTTTGTGATCTCCACCTAACCTAGTAACCTAGGTAGAGAGAGCTATATACGTTCACACTGTAAAAAAGATCAGGTATATCGCGGTAACCTCATGAAAATACCTTAGCCCAATGGATGTGTAGAACTTTCTAGGCGGTATATTAAAATAATTACTAGATAAAATATTCCTGGCTAAGGGTACAAGAGTTTCGACCAGCATCATTATTCGCATCGCGTACTAGCCAGCTGACGACTTGTCCGTGCCCCCTCCATGCTGACTAAACTTCCAAATCCGCTCTTCAAGCGACCCTTCAATCTTTCAGAGAAACGTTCCTTTAATACATTCTACGCCTTGTAGCCGTATTTAATTATTTTAAAAACAATACACACGGTAGTTGTATACTGAGTTTTATTTTTATTATATAATACTTTTAACACATATGCATATCTAAGTTACGTTATTTAATTTTTTTGTTTTTACAAATGGCAGCACTGATACTGGTCATCTTCTGTTCAAACTTAAAGATCGTTGATTTTCATTTCATTCTGATCCTCTCAAATACCGAACTACTCGTGGAAAATGTAAGATTTTTAAATATATTAATAACACCAAGTGTTAACTAATAGCTTACTATTGTAATGTAGTGTTCACAAACTTTACTGTTGATTTTAATTCAAACAACTTAGCTTTAACTTAACTTTACATAATAGCTTTAACTAGACTTTTACTTATCCATTTGGTGTCTTTTCATGACTATTTTCTTTGATTTCATTAAACTTATTATTTTCACAGTATTTTATTGTATCCACTATTTTCCCATAGTTCTTTTATTATTTAGTTTATACTCCTTTTTACAGACGCGTTCGAATTCATAATCAGAGATATTGGAATCAGCACCTCACGTAAGACCAATAGTTATAAATTACAGAATAATTAGCTATGATCAATTTTGAAAGCCACTAAAGATACCTTTTATAATTTTTGTGTAAAATAAAATCAAATATGACCTATGAATGTTGGCATTATTCATAATGGGCTATACCTATGGGACCTTGAGCTAAAGTTTTAGTTATACAATCTCCTTAAATAATTTGTATACCCGATTGGCCACTGGGTGTATAATTGTCAGCTATGTAAGTTATTTCATATTGAACTCTTTAAAACATTATTTATTCAAAATTAAGCTAACTTAATGTTTCTGTCATTTAAAAGACCCCTGTAGCAGCAGACTTACGTACTTATTTGAAATAATAGAGACCAATCTAGATCATAGGTTAAAACACTCACAAAACGGTATCACAGTATGATTATAAATAAGGAAGTTATATCAATTAACGTAAATTACCATAAAAATAATGTAGGGTATGAGTAAGCTAGCTTGGTGCCATGAGAAATATTTAAACTAATATGTTTTCTTTTCATTATTAGACATTAGCTAAATGAAGTTGTGTAACAAGTTATTTTTACATAAAATAAGGAAATTATATCAATTTGCTTATTCAACTAAGGAATATCATAAGAAATAAGTTCAGTTTCTTTGCTGTGAAAACAATTTAGATTTGTCATAATTTATTACTAGATCTTATTGATGTTGTGTACGAAATTTTTCAAAATATTATCACTATTCAAAATATTATGAGTATTAAGAAGGGATATCAATTTTAACAACTCCATATAAGATAAGGAGACCGAAAGACAACGTAATGAGGTTACTGGTGGGAGGACTTCATGTACGCGAAATAACAATCGTGCGATAGCATTTTTCTCGTTATTCCTCCGTGTTTTAGCCACCAATAAAAATAATCCTAAATATATTTTATTTATTTTCTCCACTTTCTTGATTCTTATTTCTATAGGTGAGCAACAAAGAAAAAATAGAAGAATTACGAAAAATGCTGTCGCACGATAGCATGGATCCCGTTACCTGTTTCTATATGTCGGTAACCGCTTGACATAGAATCAAGATTGTAAATCATTCACTGGTTTTACGTTCATTTCAATTATGCTAATAAATATTTAGTACTTTTACACATTATATTTTTTTAAACCCCAAAAACCATTTTGGGACACAAAATTCTCTAGAAAAAGTAGATGAATTCAAGCAAGGGTTCCACAACAGGAGAGCTTTAAGGTTAATGACCAGAGACATTACATCTAGAGATCATTATCATCTACAACACCACCATTAAGGAGAATGATAAACCTGAATGTTCTGTTAGTTCATGGAAATAAACTTTCAGAAAAATATTCTTCAAAATAATTACCTTGATAAATTATAAGTCTAATTTATATAAACTCATAATTAACCTGTCCATCTTTTAATGTTTGCAATTTTAAAATATTGGTTGAGTATTTACACAATTAATTTATTGTACATTTTTATACAGCAAATATTATGGGGTATTTTACTTCCTGAAGTAAATGTTTATTTGATGACAACCTATATTGGTTTGAATCAGATTTAGCGAAAGAGTATTTACATATGTATTACTAATGAAAAAAAAATTGAATGAATATTGTCTCGATCCTTATGGATTGAAATTGTAAGCTATGGAACTAGTAAATTATAACAATCCGTATTTAGGATCAATCAGTAGAATAAGGTTAGTTAGAATTTTTGTAATAATGTTACTGTAACATATAATAATGTAATAATTTTTCATAACTGAGTACACTTTTTATTTCTGAGACATTATTTAATTTTAAAATATGTGACATGTTTCGGATCCATTATCCATTGGTGTAAAACCAGAACATAGTTTTATTTGTAAATGAACACGATACCTCTCGTAAAAATGGCCCGATCGAAACCAAATTTAATAGAGACGTGTATTCCTACTTTTGCTTGGACAAGTTCGTAAACCAGACATATCGGTCAATCGGAACGGGTAGTTTGGGGGGTTTTGTACTAAAAAATTTGGGTTTTTACAATTTTTATTTGTAATCTCTATTTTTTTTAAATTTATCTTTCACCATTAGAATAAGCTTTAAAAACTACACAATCTAGTTAGTTCATTAAAGTTTTGCTCTATCTCAAACGGTTACCGAGTTACTAAAAAATCTAAACACAGTATGTTGTATTTTGGGCTCCAATGTTAATCTTATGGAGGATAAGAAAAAATTAATATTTCACTTATCAATCTGTATTTTTGGATAAAACTTGATAATTTAGCTTCATGTGGTTGAGAACCATCCATTTATGCTTTCCTAGTACACATCCTAGTATATGTGTTTATCATGGCAGCTAACCTACATACTCTTTTCCGATGTTAATCAAATAGAGAATTTGCATACTCCTTTATTTATGGACAGAATATGTTAATGAAACTTAATATAAATGGTCAAAATAAAAATTGTCTACGCTAGAAACACCTACTTTTAGTGTTCCTCACAGCAGCAAACCTGCATACTCTCTTCCAAGTTAATCTTATGGAGAGTAGGCAAATAAATCCTATGTTTTTCGTCAAATATTAATAAAACTTGTCATATATTATTTATTTGAAAATTCACAAGTACGCAGGTCTGCTGCGACGTGGGTATTTCTGTATTATGTACATATATATTTTTATAAAGCAGAATATATATCTAGGATACCTGCCCCCAAAATGACCGTCTATCCCTAGAGACAGTTTCAGCAGTGCAATTGTGTTTACTAAACTATAACGGATTCAATCAGTGTCGCCAGCAATCACGTTTTTCTCCCGCCAAGAGAATGAACAATGAGTCAATCTTTGCTGCCGCAAACTGTTCCGTGACAGGTTTACGTAGTGCACCCCTATTATATTTTTATATTAACGTATTTCTATTTAAATATGTTATATAGGAGAAAAACTCAAATTATTATTCTCATCCAAAAACCAATATGAACCAATAATAATCTATTTTATGTGAGATGTTTATTGTATTCACTATACTCGAGAACAATTGATTCTAGGTCGTCTTTAGATAAAATACTTTTTCACGATATATGGCGTCAAGACCCAGTGTTTTACATTATAGGCCGCTGTACACGGGGATAATAGTGGCGTTCACTAGCATCGGCCACTAATGCCCGCCAGTGAATTTCCGTACATTGTCCATATACCAGACGCTTCAACGGACAGTGGCTAGTGGCCACCTTCTAGTGGACACCAGTAAACCTGCGTTGGTCGACGTGCGATCTGAGCCTTCTGTGCATAAAGTTATATTTACCATTACCTTTGATGGATAGTGAAAATGTGTATGAGGAGGCTGTTATTGAGGCCGTTAGGGAACTCTTACTCAGTTTTCAGTAACTTGGACAGAAAATGTCTTCAATATCTAAATGGACTCAAACACAATCACAGCATTCACAAATCACTGAAAGCACATTAAATGTACAATAATAAAACTTTAGCACACAAAAAAACCTTCCTCTACAGATTCCAGTATAGGTTTCTGCAGACTGGGACAATAGTGGCGTCCAGTAGATCTAGCCATTAATGGCGGCCAATAACTGCCCGCCTACTATCTCCGTGTAATGGGGTATCAGACGCTTCAACGGGCAATAGCTAGTGGCCAACAGTAAAAACAAATATTTTGAGTTTAGTAATAAACATAAACATCATAGATTTGGTGGTGACAACTTTACAACGAACTAGGCTTAAGTAGCGTGAAACAGTTCTAATGAGACGTGCTCTAAATGTGACTATTTAAATTACTAATAACCGGTTCGTATGTATGATGTTATAATAATAGTTTTGGTGGACAAAGAAACCTCGTTCCAAATTACTTGACACATCATGGGCAACATCATGACGTAATTTTGTAGGGTTTTGAAACTGTACTCAGCTGCCTTGTTCCCCTGGCAAATAAATTAGCTGGCTTTGTTAAAAACTAATAAGTAACTAAAAAGGCAATAAGATATGAAATTACAAATATCTCACTGACCTTTAACGTGTTAGTGAACATAACACTCACGGTGTGTTAAATTTAAATATGAAATGTGAACTTACATAGTCAATTCTCTTTTGACTTGCCTTACTGGATAATCAAATCACTTATTATGATAAGTAATTTGCTATGAAAAGCTTATTAAAATGCTTACTTAATTTGCAGGCTTACCCAATGCTATCCGATAACTTAAAATTTGCTTTTGGTATCCTGAGATTTACCCTCACTCATTTTTATTTTGTCTTATGCTGTTAAAAAGTTGGAGAGTAGATTAGTCTAAACAGATTCAACTGACTTCTGCTTAGTGATATCATTACCTATTGTATTTGGATGTGTTTTATTTGTAAAATATTTCCAAGAAATTGATAAAACTATTCAATCCATGTGCCTCCTTGGGCCATAAAATCAATACATAGAGTGGTATTGTACAGAAATAATTTCTAATTTAAGAATTTTTGACATTTTTCATTATTTTACAAAATGATAGATAAAATTTCGATCACATATTGTAATAAGTCAAATTAGCTTTATAGCAATAATATACGACTCATCAATCACAATTCCATACAACAAAGATGATTAGTAAAAAGTATGGTTTTGATATTTGCCTGTGTTCATTCCTGGTAATCCCATTGTGTATCAATATTATGTTAACCAATGTTAATTTCGTTAATCGATGTATTCTGAAGTGGGTAAAATGACATTCAAGTCGTTTAGAAAATATTTTTGGTAAGAAGACTTTATGAAACTACAAAGAAATACCGTTCTCCTGATACCTCAATGATTAAAATAGTTTCGTTCACAAGGAACGACCTTATTGTATTAAACGTATGAACGTAATATATATACAGCATATTAAATTCATTCTCCTTCATTGAGTCTTTTCATAGAGTGGATGAAAATAGAATGAACCTTATTATTTAGCTATTTTCTTCATTCATACTCTAAACCTTTTATTCCAAAAAATAATTTTTAAAATATAACAATAAAAATAAAAACAATTTACAAATTATACCAAAACGTATAAAAATATTAAAATTTATAGTACTGCTTATATCATTTTTTTTCTTCAAAATGAAACGCCTTTTTAAAAAAAAATATTGGAAAGTGACTACATAGGCCGGCCACTAGACACGAGCTGCTACCATTTATAAGCCGTATAAGTTATGGAAAAAATGAAGGGAAGTAATTTATTTAATTCAAAGACAAACTATTAATTTACAAATAATTAATTACAAATCAATAATTTACAATAAAAGACCTAATTTTTTGAAACGTTTAAGAAACTTTTCACAGAGCAGCATGCCAGCTTCCAAAAGTAAAACATCAATGACATCAGACCTTCAAAAGTACAACATAATGTCTTAACACTCACTACGACCAGAAAGAAAAAGCGTCTTATTTAAAAGCTATATCTATATCTGTGTGTTTGTACACACAGATTACAGATTAGACTGAAATGGCATAAAATCAGAGAAAATAAAGAGCATTTTAGAAACAGCTGATAATTAATTGATAAGGGGAGAAGGCTGCTGGAGCGCCCACCATGCATTTCTTATGGGAATAGAGTACTATACATATGTACCTTTTGCAAAAAAAATACATACATACATAAGCTACAGCTTTGAAGTTTTTACTGTGTCTTGATTACAAATTTATGATGACACTTTGTCAGAATTATAATATTACAACAAAAAATAAACATTATATGTGACGATAACACTTTTATAAACAAATTTCCATTTAAAAAAAATTTTATTTAAATAATTATACCCCCTACATTTATTATTTTAGTACAGTATGTGTAGTACAAATTTATAAAACAACAGTAAAAATTTAACGTAGAGAATGCTTGTTTTTTTAATGAACTTATCACAGTATACGATTTCGAGGTAGGGCAGACATCTCTCATTTTTTGATTTTTTTTTGTTTTTATCTATTTCACAGATACATTTACTTTTACTTTGTATACATACATGAAGACATACATTCTTTGTACTTTACATTTTAGAGTAGCAGTCAGTCTGACACAAAGGGCAATCATGGACATTTAAATTTTTGTTTTTCATTTTGTGAATTTTTGTATTGTGTTAACAATGGGAGAAAATAAAAATATTATTATTCTTATTCTATCCTCTTGAGGACGGTAAACCTAACTGACTGTTATAAAATATGATTTTTAGTATCATATATAATTATATCATTGAAAATAAAAAGACTTGATAAGTAAGATAAGATACTTGAGTAGTAAGATATGCTAAGTATAATATGGAAAAATCTATTCACTAAAATTGTATTAGTTATATTTTTAAATTAAATATATTTTTTAAGTAAAAGTAAGTAATATAAGTAAAAAATTTATGTAGAATAAGTAATTTGATACAATTTTTCTAATGTAGCTTAGCCTATGACTAACAACAGTTAGCATCTTAATAGTTTTTTATCAATGGAAATTCCTTTAGTTTGCAAGTCTGCTGCCATGCGGGTATTTAACCAGTAATAAAATTAAACTTAATTAAAAACCATAAACTAGCCTTAATATACTATCTACTTTGAATGCTGTAGTTGTAGAAATATTTTAAAATTTAAAAACATATTTTGAACTCCCTGTAATTATATATACATATATTTTTCAACGGTAACCATAATGTTTACAATTATTGACCCGTAGTAAGAACATAATTAAAAAAAAATTATAATATTAGAATCATGATATTGAGTTTAATCGTTTGGTGTCATAAAACGTTTTAACTATGATCTGCAAGCATAACAAACATTTGCGTTATTATAAATAATAAAGTTAATGTTTTAGAAGTTTTATTCGATACTTACAGTAAGATGGCAAGAAACGTATAAAAGAAAAATGTAAGAAGATAAAGAAAAACATTGCGTATATTATTTTACGCAACCAAATCTTTTTTGAAAATAGGAATATTTCTCTAAAGGGTACCCCATTAAGTAATATGTAATAATAGTTTATCGGGATTGAAGAGTTTTTTTATTACTTTATCAAAGAAACATAACAATTAAAATTAATTTTCAAACTAAAATACTATGAAATTAACTTTATGTTTTCGGATATTTTGCCGAGTATAAACCGGTGAAGTTAAGGTTTGAGAATTAGAGTAGGGTTTCATGTTGGGCTGAAATCATAGGAAATGCCATATTTCGGTCACGTTTAGACTTGACTGCCACTTTCCTCAAAATGTTCGACAAAGTCTTGTTTACTTTCAACTTCATCAAGTACAACTTTTGAAATGAGATTTAATATTGCTTAGTTAAAGTTATGCCCGTGGTCTGATGAAAACATCTGCGATTAAAATATCATTAAAAGTTATTTTAATAACTTATTATTTCAATTGGTTATTAGTATTGTTTTATAGCGTTGGTATGAGTTTTGAAGTTATGTAGTTGTAGTCTTTAGAGTGGGCCTTGACTTGTGAGTATAGAAGCAACGGATATACACATATTATTATTTGTACTCACACATAAACACACACACACACACACACACACACACACACACACACACACACACACACACACACACACACGTCTTCTTCATGCAGGACTGTCTAGGGTGGAACATGCAGAATACTTTACCCATTTCTTCAGGCCAGAACTACTGGGTTTGGGCTGGGATTTTAACCCGGAACTTCAGGTAAACTATAGGTCAGTTCAAAATCAATTTATTTAAATAGAAAATGGAACGGATTTTAGAGCGGAAGGTATAAAGAAACGGAACAAAAATATAACAGAACGGACGAACAATGGTTAGGAGGTATTTTAAAAGAATAGAATAGAAATGGGGATTTTATGACAAACAAAATGTAGCTTTGTTACTTAAAAAGACCAGCAGATCAATTTGCTGTATATATTAGTGCATAAATAGATACACACATAATATATATTAGTTATATATTTTTTAGGAAACTAATAAAGGCAGTTAGATCTAGTGTTGAATAATTACAAATATATGACAGTCACATTGTGAGCGGGTATTTTTACCACGGAACGACCGAGCAAACCACAAAGATATCTATAAACATACGAGAGTTCATTAAAAAATTCTTTGAAATCCTGAAATCCTAGAATCCTAGATATTTTACTATTTATATAAATTAAATTACAAGCTAAATTGATAAGAGCTTTACTAATATGAAATTTTCACATATTGTATAGTTTATAAATAAAATCACAAGAAACCCTTTCTGCATACCTAGCTCTGTTTGAGTACTAATATGTACAAACATGAAACGCTTTAATTCCTAGCGTAAATAGTACACCGAACAGCTTTGTGTTTAGTTGATTAAAGTGCAACAAAAATAACAATCCAATACAAAGGATTACGTTTACTGATTAAATTGCAGTCTTTGTTTGTCTCCATTTACTTAACATGCTATGGTGATTCAGTGTAGCCTAACAGTTGCGTATGTCTTTAATTAAAAAAAAACATTTTACTGGTTAATTTGTAATGTAATTGTAATATTAAAACATATTCATTATTTTGTAGTACCCAAATTTACACATACGTATTAAATGGTCATTTTAGCGAATTTCCCATAGGGAAGAAGCTACTACTGTAGGTCTCATGGCAGGGCTTAAGACCGGGACCATGCTATTTTTTAGTATTGAGGTGCCCTGAAGCCAAAAACAATAGTCGTTAAAAATTTTATATATATATACATAAGTGTCCGCGAACACGACAACTCCGATCGAGACCAAAATCGGCAGAGATGCTTATTCCTGCATGTACACGAAAGAATTCGCTATAAAGACGTATCAGTTAACCAGAAGAGATATTTTTTTGGGAGGGCGTTCTACTCCAAAAATGGAGTTTTCTTTTCTCATGCAGTTCCTAAAATTCAAAATCAAAATGTATCTATTGCTATTAGAATCAGCTAAAAAACTATATAATCTACTCATTTCAAGTTTTGCTCCATCTCCAACAGTTATCGAGATATTAAAAAATCTAGACACAGTACGTTGTATTTATGGGCTCCAATGCCAACTTATGGAGGAAAAGGAATAAATAATATTTCCCCTGCACAGGGCACAGACTGCCGTCCCAAAGCTGCCCCTTTCTCTTGCCCTTTCCTTCTTGAGCCTTATGACAGGACATTTGAAACAAGCTGCTAATGCAGGATATAGTTTAACTATATAGTAGTAGAGCATCTTTCCATTTGTTGGGATAGTATAATTCATCAAGAATTATTCAAGTAAACTATTTTTCAACAAGGAAATTAATCTGCGGAAAATTTCAAATTAATTCACTGAAAAGTTTGATTTGAAATTTTGTCTAATTTATTGTTTAAGTTTGTTTTCAAAGAACTTGTGGTGATCAGGAGATTATATAGCTCTAATTTATGTGTAACAAAGTAGTTTTATAGGAAAAAGGTTTATTTTTTCCTAATATACAGTTAAAGTAATGTGGATAAAATTTTGGTTTACTATCCTTAAAAAACAAAAATTAACTTATTAAATGAATTGGAGTCCACAGGTTTTTTTACAAAAGTTAACATGCAGACTGGTACAAATGATTCATGCTAATTTACCTTTGTATAATTATATTTTGTGTTGTACAGAATTTTACTGTAGTCCATAGTATTTATGTTGAATAATTGTATTACTGGTCCAAATAGAAACATGAAAAATATGACATTAATGACTATAAGCTTAGATATTATATATTAAAACTAGGTAATACTTCACAATTAATTTATGTGTTAATTAGTTTATACTAAATGAGTCATTTATTTTATGGTATGTACCGTACACAAAAAATCCAAACTAATAGTTATTATTTGTTGGGAATTAATAATGACTCAGTAATTACCTATATGTAAAGATAATTTAATAAATAATCACCTTCTTACAATAATGAAAGCTACCACAGTACAATGGTTGCCACTTTTTAATTTTGAATTTTGAATTACTTTAGAAGAGTTTAAAGATTAATAATTATTGTAAGAGCGATTTCTTAAAATGTACACCGAGTATCGTGCTCTATATACAATATAACTAATTTTCAATGAATAGCAATATTATAAATTGTTATTACCTTCTTATATCTGTTCCAGAAAAAAATGTTATCTTGTTTAAATATTTATGGATCTAATTGCAATTGCAATGATTTACAGGCTTGTAT
Source organism: Nephotettix cincticeps (assembly GCA_023375725.1). Classification (NCBI taxonomy): domain Eukaryota; kingdom Metazoa; phylum Arthropoda; class Insecta; order Hemiptera; family Cicadellidae; genus Nephotettix; species Nephotettix cincticeps. The sequence goes on along the minus strand of CM041786.1, from coordinate 22,771,518 downwards.
CTTACCTAAAAAAATGTTACTGGGGGAATGATATCTAGGAAATTCATCTATAGTACATGCAACATAACTGGATGAACTGTAGCTTGTAAGGAAATAATGCTTGCTGTTTGAAAAATAATTGACATTGAAAAAATAAGGTCAGAAAATATTTTTCCAAGTATTTATAGTTATTTATGCCTGGGACATTCCTAATTGGTGCAGTCTACGAGGGATGTGCTCCATAGTTGGGTGTTCCCTGTTATATTGGACATTCTGAACATTGAAATTATTATAAATCTTGTCTTTTTTCTCTATGTGTTAGTGTATATGAGTAAGTGTTTCATTCATTATTTTCGATTACTATGTAAATATTATATGGACCTCCGAGTATAATTAATATAAAAATATGTCATTTTATAATTGGGATGAATTTAGTTATTTATGTGTTTACGTATTGGAAAATATTTTGTTAATTAAAAATTAATTCCAGTAATTTCATTTTGTTCCATGGGGTTTATCATGGCAGCTAACCTGCGAATTAAATTAAATCAAACACTTTGCCATTTACATTATATACATTAAATACATGGCACCGTCATGTATAACAATAGTTATTAGTTAACATTACCTACTGGACCCTTGCATTCTATAAAATCTTTGACATCATATGGACTGATATTAAACAATAATTTTCAAACAGTTATCTTAAAATGTTGTAATTTAGACACTTAACGTCACTTTACTTGTTGTATAATTTTTACCAGATTCACAAAAATTGTTTATGGTAGTTTGAAAATTACATTGAGTAGGGCGGAGAAAAGAGTTAAATATTGTAAAATGATCATGTGCATTACTGTTTGTAGAGAATTCTTCAATATTAGATAAATAATATTAATTAGTTAATAATATTAATTAACAATTCAATATTAATTAGTTAAAGTTCAATCAATAAACAATTTAAAATGTACAAAGATGTAACAGTTAAATTTTATAGTTCTTTAAACAAAGCCTTGAAATGATTTCTACTATCATTTTTTAACGTTGCTCGGACAGCTTTTACACAATAATCCAATAAGTTAAACGACTTTTTATGTGAGAAAAATAAACAGATTTCAATACATCTAAATTAATATAAGGCTTCAGTTTTCTAATCATAAAAGTACCTTTGGCAACTTTGTTACATACAACATCAATATGCAAACTCCATTTAATATTAGGTTGTACAACAACTCCTAAGAAGTTAACATACACATCACCACAGCTTGAAAGACTGAATTTAATACTTTGAGTCTTACTACTTTTTAAACATAATGAATTGTTTGCTGTCCAATCTTCAATTACAGAATTAGTGGTAACAAAAAGATTTGGAACTAGGCTAATACACTGTGCCTGAATTGCTTAATCATCATCATACATGTAAGACTTAACATATTCATTACATAATGCAGAAGTTAGATTATTAATGTAAATAATAAACATGGTTGGCTCTAGAATCAAACCTTGTGGTACACTTGAGCTAACAGATAAATAAGAAGAAAATATCAATTATATAGTACAATGTTTGACACCTACCAGTTAGATATGAACATAAAAAATTCAAAGCTGAATGATAAAAACCATAATACTTTAAATGTTTTAAGAGAGTACTATGTGAGATTGTGTCAAAAGCGTTAGACATATCATACCAGCTCCCCAAGACCTTATTTTTATCATCCAAACCATACACACAACTTCTCATGAAACTAACTACAGCATTACTGGTGCCTCTGTTATTACTGAACTCAAACTGATCTTTTGAAATAAATTTATTATTTTCAAAATATTTAACAGTTTTAATAATTTAATAAAACTTCAAATATTTTACCAAAAACAGATATTATTGACACTAGACGATAATTTTCATAATCAACCTTTCTTATACAAAGGAATAAATTTTGATAGTTTAAGACAAACAGGAAAAACACAATCATCAATACATTTACCAAACAAATAAGCTATTGTATTGAATTTTTAATATAGAAGAATGAGAACAGCTGTTTATATGAACTGAAAACATCCCCTATCCATGATCTAACCTATTTCCCACAAGGAAGTAAATCCAAATACTTTTGAGTCTTGAAACCCAATGTTAAATTTTAATATTTCAAAACGGTTTTTACAAAGAACTGAAACTTTCCTAGACGTGGTCCTAGATGGTATTTAGACGTTAGTTTACTTCGACATTAGCTATCAACAAAATTTAACGAATTTTTGAAGAGCAACTGTGATTCAGCCCGATTGGAAACGACCCAGTTCGATATGAGTGTTATAGTAGTTATAGTAGTGTTCTAACTCAACCATTATAGAACTTCCTGCAATATATTGACAACGGTATCCCCCTCTCCGCTCCCGCCACCAAGTAAAGGACAGCTAGTCATTGACCACATAGCAGGTTAAGTGCCGTACCTTGTCGGCTGTTGAACATTCCTTCCTGAGTAGAGCTATTCAGAATGAACACTGCTTCAGGCGCTATAATGTTTTATTCATGAAACTGAGTTATTAAATTTATGAACTAAAATTTCTTTCATTTTATAATCTAATGATTCCAATAAAATGTATATACAAGAAAATATTATGTATAAAATAAATAAAAAAGAAATGAGAAAAAGAATGTAGTGAATCAAACAACAGTTTACTAAAAGTAAATGTAAGTAATGTATGATTCTAAATTAAATAGATAATAAAATTAATTTTTATTCAAGAAAACGCTTTGTTCCTTTTATGGACAGTTTTTAAATTTAATATTCTCTCATAATGATTATTCACATAGTTGTATGTCAAAACTCATTATTAAACAAGGTTTTTTTAAAGGACTATGATTTATGGGTTATTCAAGTGTATTATCATTTCTCACGAAAAGTAAACTCCTTAAATTCATTGCAACCGAATGAAGTTATCAAAGGACAATATTATAGTTAGGATTAATATTATCCATAAGTTTTAAGTGGTAGTTTGTTATTGTGTTGAACGAACCCAGGATATTTGAAATAAGCGAATTCTATTAAATAACTTAAGAAAATAAATAGACATTTTAATTCCCATTGGAGTTTTAAATGTAATACGTATTAATCAGAAACACTTTACATAATTTATTTATAGACCTAATGAAACGATATAATTGGTAATTAAAAGGTTAATTACAGTTCAAACTGTAATTTTCAATTAATGATTTTACATTAAAAGTGTTTACTACGGGTCAACACTGGTAATTCTTCATCAAAGAAAATTAAACTCATCGACAGATTGATATCTAAATTTATAATTTTCTAAAGTAATTAGTGTTTGTTAGTACCGTGAATGTTTCAATTATGACTGATTTGGTCTTTAAAATATGAATATGAATATGAGTCTCAATCATAATTAAATCAAGTTATATCCATTTTCCTGATAAAACAAATACTTTTGTTCATTAGTGTTTATTCACACAAACAACGACAAAAATGTTATGTATAAGAAAAAATATCAAAATGTTTATGGAAAGATAAATGAAAATTATTTTAGAACTATGCAATATTTGTCATAAAAAATGTTTAGACAATTTTGAGTCACGTTCAAAGTTTTCAATCAATTTTGACGAAGCTTTAAAACTTTATTTGTAAAGTCCACCAAAGACCAAAGAACGTGGAGCACGCGTCAAATTAAAAAAATACCTGAACTCAGGGGTCATTTGGCCATATTTAGTTAAGAATACCTTACCTGTCTTGGCAAAAATTAGTCTGTATTACTTTGTGTATATGTAAAAATTGAAATCGTTCTTTATTTTATAAAAAATAATTATATTAATATCGAGAAAAGCTTTTGCTATATGCCTTATGCATTATGGGTTACAAAAGGAGTCATACATCGTCATAACATGTTAATGTATACATAATACATCAGTTTTCAAAATAGTTCGTATGATTAAAAGCATGACAGATCCCAATCACAATAATAAATAATGTTTCTATTTACTTCTCTGTAAAGAATAGGTTATATCATGGATACGTCTAAAGGGAATGTTTTCAGTTCACCTAAACAGCTGTCCTCGTGTTTCAAATATTTGTCTTACAAATCGCTAACACCACTCCATAGCTAATAAATGTCAACATAAAAGAGCCTTGATACACATTAATAGCATTTAAACTTGATTATCTTTAGTAAACACGGCAAATTAGTGGTTGAATAAGGCGTATAATTGAATAAAATCAAAATAAAGTGTCACTATGTAAAGTCAACCTTTTATATTTACTAAATATTTTAATATTTAGTTATAAATAATGAAAATGCATTCAATAATAAAGGAGACGCAAAAAGAAGAATCCCCAATGGGTGATCAAACATGAACGAATACTTACCTAATATTGAAAAAAAACTCTCAGCGTAAAGACAATCCTTCTTCAGCAGATTCCTCTTGATAGTCGTTTTATGGATTATTTTACAAAATCAGTATGAATTTCTATATACAATTTTTTATCATAATTATAACTATTAGTACATGTTTATGTGAATGTATACATAAATTACTGTAGTATTAACATTAGAAATATTGAGAATATAGATTCTCATTCATCTATAATGAATGAGAAATATTTCTCATTCATTATAGATGCAGGAACATGACTCTGAAATATACAATGTATGGTTGCGTAAAGATCGCTGACATTATATAAGACTGGTAAATATTGGTACCGACTAACCTTGTTTATCCCAGCTCACACTCTTAGTGTAGAGTCTATAAAATTAAATCGGATGAAATTATGAATACTTATCTCATATTTCTTTTAATTCGAACAGTCCTTACTTAAAGTAATTGCTGACCTCACACCAAACGTCATAACGTCCAACAGTAAATTAACATTAAGATTGGTCATGTTCCGAAGTCAAATAACATTACGGCGTCGTTGTGAAAGATTAGGTATTCTAGGTCGTGGTATAGTTAATAACAATACTGATACGATAAGACATATTCATAACATTCCCATAAAACAAATATATCTAAGTGGATAGATTCACAATGTTCCAATCCAACCTAAGCCAAACCTAAATGCGAAAAGGCTTTTATAGGAAAGATTAAATTTTCTGAATCGCAGAATTGTTTATAATAATACTCGCGTCATCTAACATTGATTAATTCCACTCACGTAAGAAAAAGAAAAAAATAATTACACTGGGACAAACAAACAAATCCGTAATCTATCGATTTTTTAAATAATCACAAACATTCGCTGAAAATGACGCACAATGACAATAGTGCAATATGTAAGATGACAATGGAGTTGTTGAGGTGATAAATTACTGTAGTATTAACATTAGAAATATTGAGAATATAGATTCTCATTCATCTATAATGAATGAGAAATATTTCTCATTCATTATAGATGCAGGAACATGACTCTGAAATATACAATGTATGGTTGCGTAAAGATCGCTGACATTATATAAGACTGGTAAATATTGGTACCGACTAACCTTGTTTATCCCAGCTCACACTCTAAGTGTAGAGTCTATGAAATTACATCAGATGAAATTATGAATACTTATCTCATATTTCTTTCAATTCGAACAGTCCTTACTTAGAGTATTACTAGCTGACCTCACACCAAACGTCATAACGTCCAACAGTAAATTAACATTAAGATTGGTCATGTTCCGAAGTCAAATAGCATTACGGCGTCGTTGTGAAAGATTAGGTATTCTAGGTCGTGGTATAGTTAATAACAATACTGATACGATAAGACATATTCATAACATTCCCATAAAACAAATATATCTAAGTGGATAGATTCACAATGTTCCAATCCAACCTAAGCTAAACCTAAATGCGAAAAGGCTTTTATAGGAAAGATTAAATTTTCTGAATCGCAGAATTGTTTATAATAATACTCGCGTCATCTAACATTAATTAATTCCACTCACGTAAGAAAAAGAAAAAAAATACATTGGGACAAACAAACAAACCAGTAATCTATCGATTTTTTAAATAATCACAAACATTCGCTGAAAATGACACACAATGACAATTAATTGTGCAATATGTAAGATGACAATGGAGTTGTTGACTAGTAAAAATAAAGCTACGAAAAATCAGCTGTTGATAAAATATCCATATTATTGACGTATGTATGTGATCAAAATGCATCACGTCTTTTCTTCATAATCCTCACACAATACAAACTTGACTGGCCAGTGGAGCTTAGCCCTAAGGTTGAATACAAAACTGAATATGCCTATACCCTACTCAGAGTACAAAAGAAAAAAAATCAAAGATCATTAAAATCATTCCAGCCGTTCTCGAGTGTAATGGTGAAATCAACACGACTTTCTTTTATACATTTAGATTTAAAATAATGTGCAGTGTTTCAAAATGGGTGATAATAATTTTCTTTAATGCCTCTAGATAAAGATATTTATTCAAACACAATTCCTTTATTGTTTCTGTATAATGTAACACATATCATCAGTTGCAACTCTATGCTTGTTATTTCTATAAATTATACTATGGGATTTTAAAACAAATAATTAATCAATTTTATTCTTTCCAGTTTAAAGGGTAGCTACCTGTTATCTCCTTAAGCTAACAGATGTTTTTGGTTTCTATAGTTTTAATCTTGGATCTTGTTTTTTTGTAAATTGGAATTTTTCAAAACATAAATATTTTTCACTGATTATTTGGTTTGCAGAATGACCAAGCTGTACGTTGCTATTAATCCAAGAATCTGAAACACATACAATAAATATATACATTTTTTTAATCATTAGAAATAAATCAAATTTGCTTATTTAGTAAAATAACTAGTGATTAAATTTCTCCCCCTTAGTAAAAAGCATATTTAGAAAATAGACTTGGTGTACACACTTTTACTCTTAACCTTTTTAATATTTGATTTATTTAAAATCGGTTTGCAGTAATCTTTTCCGATATGAAAGGCTACATTGATAATTGTTATTTTGAAAATTTGACCTTTTCAAATTTTATTACCTTTCAAAGTGGTAGTGGCGATGGGTGGTAGCTCAACATGTTTGAATGTAAAGCCCTATTGAGGGACCCCTCATTTGAAAGATCTTCTTAAAAGAATTATTATGGCGTATATCTCACCCCTAACTATATTGGCAGCCATTTAAACAAGTTTAAGTGTTTAAAAATAGCTATGGTAAATGATAACAATAACAATCTTCTTTTTTAATTAAATTAAGAAATAAATAGTAAATTAATGTACCTTTTATTTTATAAAATATTCAAACAGCCCCCTGTACCTCTATCCAGTAGTACAATCTTTTATCAAACATGTTCTTTACATTATGGAAAGTTTGATTGTTTACTTTTCTGAATTCACTCTCAATCCTTGATTCTTCTAGGGATCTTTGCTGGGAGTCATAAACCACTGACCTTAAATGACTCCACAAAAAAATCTAATGGATTCAAGGTCTGATGAACGGGCAGGCTTACTTACGGGAAGGAATACTTCCCTGTGATTAAAGTGTCCCTTACTTCTCTAGCATAGTGTTGAGGAGTTCCATCTTGCTGGAAGAACACTGTGTCTCTGTTGAAAACTTGTTTTTCAATTTTAATAATCATAGTCAGTGACAACTTGCTCAGCAAGTTCGTCAGTTAATTTTTTGTAGCAAGGAATTTCAACAATCCAATCAATTCGCATTGTTTTAAAAACTATATTTTATAGCTTCATCTTGGTATTTTATTTTCGTAATTTTTATAAAAAACCATAGTTAGAAGTACTGTCTTATTAAAATCAGGTATTAATGAAAATACCATTAGGCGTTTGACTACTTTAAAGAGTTCTATAATTATTCATTTGTGGTGTTTAAATTAAATAAAAAGCTAATAGTCTAATTGGTACACACACATAAATATACATACATACATATAGTATATCCCTAAGTGAGTATATATTATATATTCACTTAGGGAATGGCAGTATCTGTCAACGCGTCACTCACATGAAGCAGCTGTTTCATGTTGACGGGGAAGAGGCCGCAGGCGGTCGGCTCGACCACTGTGACGCACATCAGCTCCTCGTGCATGTCCAGCTGTTCCCCACAAGCATATCGCAACATTACTAGCAAATCAGCTGTTCAACAATCTTCAAATAAACCAAACTTCAAATAAACGTCATCAGTGGACTGACATATACTCCCTTAAGTAAATTTTTAAACTACAACATGTAACAACTATCTTTTTTTTAAGATTGCCTAGGTTTAATTTAAAAAGTGATTGTTTCAAAAAAATAATTAAACTTATGAGACTAACATCAAGGGAAAACAAGTTAAATTAATTGTTGGAATAATTTAGGACATAACCCCTTCCATCTGGTAATCCAAAACATTTTAGTGGATTTTGTTAGGTGTTATAACCTTAAACTAAATTACCATGGAAAAGGTTGAGAAATAAGGAAGAAATTAATTTTGTAATATCCTCCAAAATAACGTTATGCGTTTCTCATGGACGTAAAATATCGCTTTTCTCTGGAAGCTTTAGTATAATTATTCAAAATACTACTTGTTTAGCTTTTAAAGCTGGTTTTAATGATGAAAGTTAAAATATTTTATAAAATTATTCTTTTGCAAGAAAAAAACATTTAAAAGTCCACATATTTTGAATCATTAGTTTTACAGATATATTATTAGTTTCATTTTATTGGATACCTTTATACCCATAAACCATATTTTTCTTATCAAAATTGATGGGATGGACTTAGAGTAATTTTTATTTTAAAATAATTTTAGGGGTAAACTACTCTTGAGAAGTTGAAGACGTATCGTCGAAAGATTATGAAAGTACTCCAACTAAAATGTAGCGGAGCAAAACAGCTGATATTTTGCTGCCACAATTCACTGCCGAAAAAAGCGCAGACGTGATGCTTCTGTGCTAGAAGTACACAAAGAAACAGCGACCATCTTGGATTCCTTAAATCTCCGATTTCCGATATTTACTGCAGCAATGTGGGTCATAAATCCCAATAGTGTGCCGGTTTCCCAATAGGAGCGGGCCATGTTTTTGCTTGGGTAAGGAGCTAGAAATTTTCCTTCTTCTCTTGTTACCTGACTAGGCAATAGTCAGCTGCTGATTATCACCAAATAGTTGACTTTCTCAAGGACGAGATCAGGAATGTTGCTGGTCAAGTCATCGTCGCTGGCAATTTTGACGCTAGAGGAATGCAGTGGAGAATGCCCAGCACAAATTCGCGGGGAAGATACGTCCTCGAGGTGACTGCCAGGAATTTTGTCCTAAACGTGGGCAATACCTCCATCTTTCAGTATCCAGAATATAGAGAAACAATCCCTAACACCTCTCCTGCTTCTGAGAATGTGTTGTGTCGAATTTATGATTCACATGTCCTTAAGGACTATGTTGCAAGTGTTCATCAGGTGATCTAGTTCCAAGTCAATGCTGTTGCAAATGACCAGTTTATACTTTCCGATTAGGTACCAGCAGGGTGGAATATAAACCGCGTGGACAGGGCAACCTTTTGGCAGCACATTGAGCACGTCTTATTCGAAAATGGTCTATGTGCTTAGGCTTGCACCATGGAGAAAATATCTCTGGCATATGATTTTTCAATGCCAAAGGTTTCGGACCGTATTGGGATGAGGTCGGCGAACTGGTGGACTCCTGAGATTGCGTCCATCAGGAAGAAATGTTTGGGTCTTCGACGGACCGCCCAACGTCCAAGAAACCGCTGATGCGAACGCCTGCAGCACACAAGGCCGCCAAGCGTGAACTTCATGAATTAATAGCCAGGAGCAGAGAAAGCTAGAACACTTTTTAGTGACGGTGATATTGTTGACAATGAGCCCTAAAGGACGGGTAACTACAGGTCCAAAGGACGAATAACTTCGGTACTTCCGAAAATTCCTTAACAAGATTGGTAAGACAGGCAGCCCTAATTGTGTATACTTTGAATTAATAGCCAGGAGCATACTAAGGAGCTAGATAAATTTTGTAGTGACTTTGATATTGTTGACAATGAGTCCTAAAGAATGGGTAGCTTCAGGACTGAAGGACGAATAGCATCGGTACTTTCGAAAATTCCTTAACAAGGTGGAGTGTTGTTCCTGATACTGTACCGCCTAGGTTGCAGCGAGCGTCACTGGTGTTCAACGTCGGATCTTTCTACCCGAACACTGTAGGCCTATTAGAGGTAATCCTTCAAGGTTTCGAGGTTTCGTCAAGGTTGTATTGAGGGCCAAGTCCGATCTTGATCGGCTTCAAGGACACCTAATGTTAATCTCGTAGCAAATAGAAATGAGTTTACTTACCTTGTGTTTTCAGAACATAGTACGTAGATAATAGTTACATTACCCAATGAAACCCACTCACGAAATTTGTCTATTACCTCAAGGAGAGTGATAACTTAAGCAAAAATATTTTGAACCTAAATCGTGTATAAGGATGATTTATGAACAAAATTGTATGATTATTGTTGATATAAATTGATATGAAAATTTCAGTTTTATATTAAAACCTTACTATTATTGGTCTGTGATAATTAAAGAAATTTATTAACAGATTTAAGTTATTGTAAAGGAAGAAAATATTTGAACTTTTTTGTGAATTTAAATTTAATTTTCATAAAAAGGTTATACTATTAAAAAACATTCATATTATAAAAAATAAATTGTTGAGACAACAAACATGAATAGTAAAGGAAGGTAAATATAATTTTACCATAGCTATGTATTAGCCTTGCAGTAGGTTAATGCTGTGTCAGTAAACAACAATAACCTCATGTCATATTTACTTGCATTGTGAGATCACAGGACAGCTGATCGGCCCACAGGATACGTAAGCGTCGGAATATTGACATGGTCATGTCGCTCTGGAAACACGCAAACTATTCACTGACACAGGATCTTTATAACAAAGGTAATTCCTCAAAAGATAGTTAAAACTTACATACTAAAGATTTAATATACAACTTGACTATCAGGCATAAAACATTATATTGATTGTTTTTCAACAATTTCTCCTCACGTTAGTAATCGATTGAAAATAACTCATGTATTTATATGTCATGCAATCGTAAAAAATTACATTAATATTAATATAAATAGTACAAAATGAGTTATTAACTCTTTATTTCTTTTTAAGTATTGGTAACTGGTTTATCCATAGACCCTGAACAACAGGAAATATTTGTGAGGTTAAATGAGGGATATTCACTAACAACACCAGCGAAGCCTTGGGGGCTTTGGCTTTCAAGACACTAAGTAGGCAGATAATACACTTTTAAGTTGACATTAATTCTAATTAAATAATTCATATTTTTATTAATTAATTAGCTACAAAGACAAGTTTTACCTTTTCTTTCACTTTTTGGCAGCAATAACAAAGAAAAAAGACCCTCACAGCTTGATATGAAGCATAGAACACATAATTTCCCAACTCATCAAACTTTTTTGATTTGACCTTTTTTATACATATAGCAGCGTAGGTGACCATACTGAGAATGAATGCGGAAAAGGTGATAAGAAATATCGGTCCAAAGTAAGCTACGTAAGACCTTACGTAGTGAGAAATCTCAACGTATCTACGCAGTATACCTTTTAAGCTTTCAAAGTTTTTATAGTTTAACTCCTTGACTTTCTTTAATTTATTGTTAACTCCAGAAAACGCTTTAATAGCAATATAGTTAAAAATGAACACAACCACATCATTAGCAACGTCAGGAATATATAAGTAAGCATACGTGACGAAATATAAAAACAGTTTGTTAGAGACCAAAAAGTAAAAGTGGAGGTTATATAAAAGTGGAACAAAGGGACATAAGAGACAAATCGCAAAAAGGAAGAGGGATGTTTTATGACGTTGGCGTTCCAGAGGGGGCAGGAGGGAATACGTCCTGCGAGCTAAAGATGAGGCGTGAGCAAGGCAACCGGATCGTAGTAAAGCAAGAAGTAGAATCAATAATACGGTGGAGAGGCGAAGACACCAGAACACGTCTGTGAACGTCTGGAACCGTAGGATGGACGGTGCGAAGAACACGGAAATGACGACGACACTGGAGAGGTTTAACACCGTGAACACAGCACCCCGCCCGCTAGAGACGAAGCAGTCTGGAACCAACACATTGACACGGTAAGCGCTTAATGGAAACTCTGTCATAGGAATCGTATTACAATCATCTGATCATGCCAGTTCCAATAACCTCCGTCTTGTAAAACTAGACCAATACTTTATTGTAGGATATCTCTAGTCTCCTCTGATACAAACCTCGGTTACTCGATCATGTCCGACCAAAAATTGGTCGTATAAAGGTGCGATTCGTAAGCGACGACTGTAGCTGTGTCTGGCTAGTTACAAACACATCGATTTTGGACGTGTTTTAAAAGTTTGTACGACCAAATTCTAATAGTGGCGCAAAGAAATTAATGTTCTTTATACACACATCGATCCTCAAACTGTATCGTAAAAACGCCGTTTAGGTCGTTTTTTGCCTCGACTATACACGACCAGTTCTGGTAGGCGTGAAGACAGTGGTGCATGTGACCAAAGCGGCGTCTTCGGATTTTGTTGGTACGTCCGGCGTCGTCCGCTAGGTTTGTTGCGTTTTATCAGGGAAGGAGGTTTTGAGGTTATATTTACAGTTCTTTGCAATTCCTCGTTTTAGTGGTTTGGTAACTAATCGTACTTTGCAACTTCTCATGTAATTCATCAAAGCTTGCTGTTGACATTCAAAAATAATTAAAAAAGCTTTTCCTTGTCACTTCGAAATTGTTCGTAAACCGAGGGGAAAATCCCTGCATCTGATCTTCTTTGGTTAATAGGATGAACTCACTGATTTCTGGTTTTAAGCCTTCGTCTCCACTGACGATGCAACAACCACATAGCAATAACATGAGCCTATAAATGGTGTATGCTCACAGCCACTGAAGCGAAACATGAAAAATGTACGTCGACATGTCTGAACGCTACTTTAAATTTTGAACTACGATTAAAGTTCGTACGAACTTCGAACGACGGGTGCCGCTATACTGAGACGACTGGACTGCTAGCATGCAGTCCATGTTGTTCAGTCGTAACAGTCCGGAGCTCTGTAGTGTTTTTGAGGTTATGTCCATAGTAAACAATGGATGACGCTAAACTTTAACTTGTGCGTGAACATCCTTCTGCTTTTTACTTTAAACACCCACTGAACAAAGATGCTAATGTCTAGGATAATGTGTGAAAAGAAATTAGTGGGAAACTGGAATTATCGGGTAAAGTTTTCAAGTTTATATTATAATTAGTTACATATGTAAAGTGTACAGGAAAAAAGGCTGAGTCATGATTCCTAAAGTGTTGAAGTTTGAATTTTAGTTCATAAACTCTGCTGTATTTATTTTAAAATGATGACATATATTTTAATGTGATAACTTTATAGTTATATTCTATAAAATTGTTAAAATATATTTAAAATGAAATTAACTAACGTAAAACTAAACTACAATAAACCAGACATTGTAAGTGAAATAAAATGTAGGAGGTTACAATGGGCCGGGCACATACTTAGAAGAGGAAAAGAGTCCAAGCTGAAAAAAGTTTTAACACCCAACCCCCTAGGAAGAAGACCCCGTGGGAGACCCAGACAGAGATGGTGGCAATAGGTTTAGACTGACATGGAGGGACTTGGAGCAACAGAAAGAGATGCTGAGGAACGAACTACGTGGAGACAGTTTGTTGGTGCGGCCAAATGTCAACTTAGATATAGATGGCCCTGGGAGTAAGTAAGTAAGTAAGTAAAACTAAACTTAGTACAGGGAATAAATGGGTTACAAAACCTTTACTTAAGCCTCTTATTCCCAAAACAATGCGTATACCATTGTTCAAACGATGCCACGACGTCCAAGACGCAACTAATAGGAATGAACTAGGAATGTACCAGGCGGCTAGAGCCGCTACAATCGTCACTTAGGACTTTAGAGTGCAAAACAATCTCATCACATTAAATCAGCTTAATTGTCTCATTATATTTTCTCTATAATATCGTCTTGGCAAGAAATTGTTCACAGCTATCGATGGTGAAATTTCCTGTAACCTATACACATCATCTGCACAAATTATCTAAATCTATTTTAATTTTAAAAAAATCAAAGAAAATATTATGTAAACAGTTTTTAATTTAGTTAAATTTATCCTGCCGTATTACTCTTTTTATTTCATTATCAGTGCTATGTTAACTGAAAAACGTACTCTGATTTTTATGGCGATCTTATCTATAATATTTTTACTACGAGTATCGAGAATCTTTTGATTCATATTTGCAGGTACAATATTTTGACTGAGAAGGTTAGAGGATCAATAACTTGAAATAAATAAAAAAAATGTATATAAAAATATATATATCCAGTATTTTCGGTTAATTATTTGTTTTATTCCGTGTAACATGCTTTACTTTAAAAACAGAGTTTTAAGTTAAAGGTAAAGGTTTTATTCAAGTTGGACGTGTTAAATAACGTTAAAATATTCCACAATTACTGTAAAAACTTTTTTACCAAAATATAAATATGAAATAAAATCCCACCACGCCGTCGTGACGAACTGAAGCAGGACTTGTGGACTGGATTGCACCTCTTGACAAATGCTGTTAAACAGCTAAGAGTTTCGCGGAAAGGAAATCCCGTAGATTTGTACATTAACGTATATTATACGTTTTATCTTGAAAGCTAAATCTTATCATTTTATCTTTGTTTAGAGCTAAATTATGGAAAGTAAGAATATTAGATTTTATTAAATAAGGAGTGGAGGTTAACTTTTCTTTCGTAAATTGTTAAGTAATTAAAATGGTTTATTATTATAAATATTGCTAATTCGTTTTGTTTTATTTTCTTAAACTATCACACAAAAGCTTTCGGTAGTGTAAATAGCATTACCAAAAACAATTACAAATCCTCAAAATATTTTTAAATTTATAAATTCACTTACCATTTTTATATCCACCTAATCTGGCATGCTCATCTGATTTCGACTGGATTGGAAATATTCCAATAAACCTGAACATGCAGAATAAAACTGCGAATTGAACATGTCCATCCGTGGACATGTCTCTAAAACGTACGTTGTTAACATGGCTGATGATTGTTTTCCTTTTACAAGCAATCACATTAGTGTTATACCTAATCCGATATGGTTTTCTAAATAAAATAAACAACATTTGTTTTATATCAATATCATTTCGTCTGTTATGACATTTTGTTTGAATTATTCATTCAATATGACTTGACATATTTACACAAACCTTAATCACTCTTGGGTTCTTGAATTCGATAGACAAAATTCAAAACACAAAATTGCGAACAACCCTTTCCAATAAATTAATGTGTCTTTTTGTACAGAAAAGAGGGTATCAGCCCCTACATCACTCGTTCCGCTTGTATTTTTTGTTGATATTTAGGTTATATGCCGAAGTAGATAACATTTGAATTTTTTTTCAATTTTACACTATATTTGTCTTAAAAATGTTACGGCTATCAAGTGGCCAGTAACGATGTCTCCAAATTAAAAATGTTGTAGTTTGTATCTTCCTAAAATGGGAGAATTCTTATGCATTCCTTACGGCAGAACAGCTGAAAACTCTTAGGAGGTTAATGAAACACACTAAAATTATATAGAAAATCTTTTATTTAGAAAAAAACTTATAGACTCAACATATTTTTGTAAGAACATTTTATTTTGTAATGGCATACCATAATTTGCATTGTATTGTTACGTGTAATTAAGGAGTAAAAATAAGAATAAGGATCTAAAAATGCCTTAAAACCTGGAGATTTCTTTCATAAATAAGAATATCAATTATTGTGTTTCAGATATTCATAATAACATCCTTTTTTGAAATATTATTTATTACGAAATCAAAATAAAAAAAATTAAAAGCTAATTACTGTTCTTAGATTATAAATAAATTACGTTTATTCTTTCGTTTTGACAATTTTTCACTTAATCAATCACTTACATTTTGTATGAGAAAGTTAAGCATCCATGCATTTTATCTCTCATATTAGCACACGGAAATAAATTAAAAAATAATAATTCATTGAACTGAGTAGCTATCCGTGTACTTAACACGAGTATTAATATAAAATCAAAGCAAAAATATTCGTTGTTTCGATGTAAACAGGAACTTATTACGCATCCTGAGAAGATTGGGCATCAGCTATTGTTTTTTTAAAGATTTCTCATTACATACATTTCAATTTCAGACGTAGAGTAATGTGAATAGTGTAGCTTAGTTTCTGATTTACGAGGTAACTGTTTGTATTTCGAAAAAATACGGAGGTTTGGTATTCAACAATTTTTTTCACTTGAGAGTTCAAATTTTAGGGGCTACATTATGTGTAAAATAATTTAAACTATCAGTACATTACTATAAAAAACTAGAGGTTATCAAGAAAGAAAAGAGAACAGAGATATACAAATTGAAGAGGTTTGCGACTATCGAGGATCTACTCAACTATTAGATAACTTTACTGATAAGCTTTAAAGTGGAACATTGGTATTTTAAGACTGTCTTCTTAGTTTAATATCAATATAAAACCTGTTTATAACCTGGGAATCTGTTTGCGACACATTGTGGGGTTTATCAGGAACCAAGAGAAGTTTTCATGTTATTTTCTTGCAGGTTTGTAATATGTTCAGCTTCATAAGGTAGTTTACCCCTAAAAGCCCTTAAAAACGTGAAAAATCAAAATTTCTCATAAACGGCTCTTTGATTAAAATTTGATAGTTTATAGTGCACAGAGTACTTAATAATTTGACACCACCCGCATGTCTGTAAAAATGACGATTCAAAACTTATGGGGTTTTAAATGTGAAAAAATCAAATTTTTAAATTTTTAGCGAAAACAATAAAAGTAAAGTGCATCTTGACTGGCATCATTGAAACCATCTTAAAAATTAAACGAATTAGTATATTGAATTATTTGTCTACGACTTACGGTTCCAGAGAAAAGTTAAATTTACTGTCCATGATAAACGCAGTACGATGTCTGAAAGCGCGCTACGTTTGTTCTTATGGAGAATATAAAAAACAATTTCTTCCTTATTTTCCAACGGTTCCATGAAACTTTGTATGAAGCGTAAGGTCAAATCACCCAACAAAAGCAACTCAAAAAAGCTTGGTATTACCGGGGGGGGGGTGGTTCCCCATACAATTCGAACAAATAATTTAACTTTGTTTCTCTTGTTTTTATTTTCAGAAATGGGATGATTATTTTTGAAACAATAAATTATTAAATGAGATTTAGATAAACTTTGAAGAACATGACAGTTTTATTACAGATTGTTTTTTTTTTAATTTACCTAAGGGAGAAAGTATGTGTCAGTCCACTGATACCGTTTATTATATGTACGTTAAGAATAGTTCAGTACAGCGTTAAAATTTTAATTCATAGGCCTAGTAGCAATGCTAAATAAATAAATTTAAAGTACTTTTAGTGTAATTAATTATTTAAGTTCGTAGCGATTGGTACGGTAACATTATTTTATGAATACGATAAATAAATATTGGTAATTGGTAAAACCTTTCAAGTTACAGCTTAAAGTCCAATCTCAAATCTGTTGCTCCAACAACGTACATTTATCATATTCTCATCTAAATAACTACGTGTTTTAAGTAATATTATACTTTACTGCATGTCAATTCAATTCCTCATTAACTCTTTACGTTTGATCATCCCTTTTTACTCTTTGAATGGTTTTGAATGGATCTTATATCTCTATACGTTGATTAACCTTGTGTTATGCCTAAAAGCTTTTGGTTAGGGATCGGAATTGAATAAATTTTAAAAAATTCACATAATTTTCCTATTCAGTATCTTCATAATCTTATATCTCTTGTAAGCTGACCTATATTTCAAGTCCGTATTGACCAAATACCTTGAGGAGTGATGAATGTCTTTATCGTTCACATGTAAAGGATGTCCTGGAGGAAGGAGTCCTGGAGGAAGGCTCTTTCTTTGTACAGAAGGCTGGTGGGAGTAATACCATTAATCTTCTTAGTGTTGAACCACATGAAGGGGGATCATGTGATTGATCCACAATACGATCATTCCAAAGTGTTTTTCGCATTTTTCACAATTTTTTTAAATACCGCCCTAAATATATTTATAGTACCAATAACCGAAAAAAGGTAACTGCGCAGAGCGCTGCCTGGGAGCGTCTTTCCCTCATCCTCCTCGTCAGACAAAAGAGGGTAGACGTTGGACCGATCGTCTGTGGACTGAATGAGATCATTCCATCTGAGAAATCTGATTGATTTTGAATTTCATTTTATTTCTCTGAGAAATATGAAAATTCTCCACGTCCTATCTTCCCCATTATTTTGAACTTCCTTTTGCAATGGCTGGACTATATTCCACTGGAAGACGTGCATAGCCAACTTAGCAGTGAACTCCTAATACTTCATGGATACCTATAATATGTCTTCTATTGTTACCGTGTTCCAAACCAACTAGCTAGGAGGCGGAGTGTAATGTATTTTTATCATATATGTAATACTGTTTTAGTTTACTTGTTTATGTTTTTTTTGTTTCAGGGAATAAATTGTCATAATTTATTGTTACTGGTTCCGTTCCTTGTAATTCTTTAATTATAGGAAGGTTGGCAAACGCGACTGATGATGTCACCACTAGCACTCCTAGCGGGCACGCCCGTAGGTTGCTGCCGCTGGGACGGTGGTGGGGGCAGTCGTACTCCATCTGTTGTTCCGCGCGCACGCTATCTTATGTCGGCCCGCGAGCTCGGAGGTGGAGTGTTGTGTCATTTGTTGCTTTATAAATATAGTGTTTTATCTTGTGCATGATAGGTAAGTATAGTATTATTAACTACATAATATAATTAATATCTGTAACTTGAACATTCAATGTTTAATGTAAATTATTGGGCAATCACTTGAAAATGGAAAGAGTTTCTCCACCTCCAGAAACGTTGTATAGTTTTAATCACAAGAGCGATAGGAAAAGTCCAATTAATTGTAAAATAAATAACATCTCTACGTTTGAATTATTTTTGTTCCTGCCTTTTTCAATGTTTAGTAATGTAAATCGTACGAACTTTCTATTTGTTTCGTTAAAATATTCTACATGTATATTCATGCGTACTTCATGAACCGTTCCTGGAACAAAGGAGACGTTTCACATTCGACTTCCTCCATTAATAAAAGTAATGCAACTCCGTAAATTTAGAGAATTTAACAACTGTAAGAGATAAGCGGCTTGCTTACCTCATCGAGTGGAAGTAGTTAAAACAACATTTATGGTCTGGGATATAGAGAAACTTAAATAATAAAGTAGTGAGAAGTTTATACTTTGTTAATAATCATTGACCTGTTGACAAATTATTTGTTTATAAACGAAGATGGTAAAAGTAGTTAAATTTATATTTAGAATGTGGGCTCAAAAACTGTTTCTCTAAAATGTGTACTTTTTGAAAACCTTGTGTCTATCCTACATACTTTATGCGTATATATACACATCTACTTTGACATATTCCGTTAAAAAAATGTAAAATACATACTCGTAACAAATTGTATGTAAAAAATCCTGCACACTGTATGGCTTTGATATTCAAATTTCATAAGGAGAGGTAGTGAGATAGAGAGAGAAAGAGACTGAGAGAGTTTACCGACTCATTTTGATTGCACGCAATCAAGTTTGCTCAGCGGCGAATCAAGCTGTCGGTTCACAGAGAGATGAAAAAATCTATCTTGTTACATCCCCAACATCGTAATAGTGTGTACTCTAACCTCATTTTTCAGCTTTTATTTGGAAATAAGTGAAATATATTTTCACATATGAGTTAAGTTACAAGTCAGAAACGAATAATGCAGAATAACTTTCTAGTTTTTCTGTAGGGGTAAGTGACTAAATATTGCTGTTTAAGATGTGTGTTATTAGTCAATCATTTGGATTTTGGAAAAAATTATGAATAAAATGACTTAGAACTGATACATTACAATAATCACCGGCACACTAACTCAGAGGTAATGCTCTGGCCCAGTAAGTCAAAGGCTGCTGCATCAAAACCAGCGGCCGGAGACTCCTGTCAGATCATGAGCGGTCACCTGGCTAGCATATCGCTCACGTCCCTACGGTACCTCGCTGAGTTAATCCACAGCATAAATCTTAAGCCCATGGCGTTGGATGGGTGTGTTAAATAAATAGAGCTGGGAAAGAACTGTGCGTATAGATAAGAAATAACAAATTTACTTTTTAAGTAATAAAGTTTAGTTTTTAGGTTTTAAGGAATCCTCAGAAAATTTTGAGCCGTACTTAAATAATACATTACAAAGTAATGAAATGAATCAATATCTCCAGATATTATGTTATTGTAATAGATACTGTAGGTCACAATAATTAATTTTACCATAGCTAAGTCTAGCTGGGAGGCATAGGTATACAGTTATGAGAGGTGGTCAGTGGTGTGATATTCCATGGTGTGTATTAACGTTCGCGCCATTTAATATTACGTTCATCCACAAAGACCATGCTCAATATTAGACAAGTTCGTAATTCAGAAGAAAAAGTGTTTCGGATCCCACGTTAAACTGTAGGTCCCTTAAATTGCATTGTCTGTTGGGCTATTAATTAACAGTCCTGTATAAGGAACATGTCAGCTTTAGTCAGTAACAGGACTACAAGATCGTACCACAATCATCTTACACTCATTTCTCGTACTTGCCTCAAACCTTCAAACGGTAATCTAATCTATTTTCATGCTCAGCCTAGAGTTAAGCGAACAGAGGGGAAAAACTAGATAACAAGAAAATTATAAATTTATTCCAACCAAACCAAGTTTTTAGCATTGTACAATAAAAATATCGAATGTTACCCTTACAATACATGTAGAGCCAAGAGAATGGTTTCCACGCATGCTACTGAAACATATTTTAAGTTTTTACACTGATCCATTGCTAAACGGAAAAACTATAATGTAAAAACTTAATAATTATGGTAATTGTAAAAAAACAAGTTGAGTTGAGAAAAGATTGGATCGTTGTTTATTCCAGTTGCAGCGAAATAACGAGATCTATGGTGACGTTGATTGAATTTGTAATAGCTGAACAAACTCCTTCTTACTCTGTGGCGTAGCAAATACATTGCGAATATTAATTTTGGGTTTTAGTGATGTATTCTAAACGAGTCAAATACATGTAATTAAGAAATAAAAATAAGTTAGTGATAGCTTTAGTCTGATACTGACAGTAACAGAGTAATGTTTGGCCTAATCGTAAATTTTTTTTACATATATAAAATGGTAGTTAAAAATATATATCACCCAATGATCTAGGTAGTTACAGTGATTTATTAGTGAATAAAACCACTACAATATCCATATTTATTAGGTTACCCGTTCTTAAAAATGCTATAAACATTATTATAATTTTAGTCCTCAAAAACAACACAATTAAATGGGAGAGAACATTTTATAATACTAATCATCGTTCAAAAGTAATTTCTGGTGTTTATTTATAACAAACCTAAAATAAATTAATTTGCTTTGAACATTTTAAAGAAACCTACTTAAATAATTAAGTATTGAGATTTGAATCTAGCTTTTAGTTTTATAGATAACATAAAATACATTTCTCTTGTTAATTGATCTCAATTATTTTAAATTGTGTTTTAAATAACTATTTTTTGCTCGGTAAACCTTAAAACAGCACATATAAACGTATTTCTACGTTTAAAAACACTTACTCAAACCAACAACAAAGTCAATAAAGCTTTTCAAGAATATGAAGTGATGAAAATGATTTTTATAAATATCTTATCATCCAATAAGAAATATTGGCAAAAATAAATTTATGTTTCTTAAAAAACATTCTAAAGTTATAGCTAAATTAAAGTTAAAACCGTCATTTCCTAAACTAAGGTCACATAGTGATAAACTGTTATCAGGGAAGATTAATCCTTAATAGTGGATGTCATCTACGCTGTCTGCTCACAACCACGTATAATGGAGATGTGATGACGAGTTCTTGATGTCAGGGGGTGAAAGGGTGTATGAGGGGGTTGAGGCAGAGGAGATGAGATCCTCAATGATCGACCATGCAGCAACTCCTGTGAGAAGGCGCAGCTTGGTGAAAATCCTTACAACCTGTTAAATCCCAATTAAAATTACTGCAACCACTTTTTACTGTTAAACTAAATAATATTTTCTAAGGTAACAATGAATTAAAGACAATGAGGTACCGTAGTGGAGTAAGTCACAGGCTAGCCAGAGATGAACACTCATGATCAGGAGTTTCCGGACACAGATCACGATCCGGCAGCCTATGGGTTACTGGGCCAAGGTGTTACCCCTGAGCTATCATGCCGGTAAGGTAGTATAGTACTATACTAAACAAGCAGCTAAAAAAAGCCAACAAATACACGACAAAATTTAATTACATATACATGGTTTTTGACTCATGTAAATTAAAGATTTAAATATATAAAATATCAAAATCACGGGAAAAATGAACCTCGTTTATTATAGTTGAGTGAGTTTGATCTTTGTTAACTCAAAGACAATTGGAATATTAAACCACAAACAAATTATAATGTTTTTGATTTATTGTAATTTTTTTTTATAATTTTTGAATTAGTTACAAAACAGTGAGTTAAGTTAAACACAAATCCATTGAAACAGAAAAAACCAACAAAAGCTAAATTACAAACAACAAAAACAAAAAAAAACCCAAAGTAACAAACAAAAAACCAAATAAAAACAAACTTGACAAGGCAAATAACACTCATGAAAATAAAACTTACAAAAAAACCCACAACAGGACTGACCAAGTGTTCACCCCAAAAGTACAATACACAACCAAAATAAACTAAAAAAACTACCGAAACAGCACAAAGAAATTGGAAACAACGCAAAACAAAAACCAACTAAACAACGTGTAACAGAGCCCCATGAAAAATTAAAATAAATTAAATAGCAGTTATGTTTATTTAAAATAACTATAAATATTTGATCAAAACGTTTATAATAACATAAAATAAATTATGTTTGTAATTAGTAAAAAAAATGAATATTTATTTATTATAATCAACAATATAAGTTATAGTTAAAGAGCTTCTGAGAAATTAAACGAAAACGGAAATTTTCTCTGACCCCCTACATTTAACATCAATTCTTAGTTCACTATGTTCCAAACGAAACATATAACGTCTTCGTGATTTGTACTACTATCAACGCAATAACAAGTAAATAAATTGTTTATTTGTATTGTTTTATTTACAATAAACTCAAAAAATATATGAAGTTTAAATTGATTTTATATATATGGAATCTTTTAATACGAGGTTACATATAGAAACAGCCTATAAATAAAAATTTCTACTGAGATACTATTAAAGTTAAACAAATAAACAAAAAGTATTCGCATTGTTAAAATAATCGCAGCAGACCAGTATCACGAATTTCCAATCGATATATATGACATAAAATACTGTTTTATCAATATCTGTCATAAATAATTAGTATTTGACTCTAACAATTAACAAAGGAGAAGTATGCAGTTGATCCGCTGTGAAGAACACTGAAAGTAGGCATTTATGCATGAACAATTTTTATTTTGACGATTTATACCAAGTTTCATCAACATCTGTCCATAAATAAATGAGTTTTTATATTCTCCATATGATTAACATCGGAATGGTATGTAGACAACTACTGTGAGGAACACTGAAAGTAGGCATTTCTAGCATAAGCATTTTAGCTGCCATGATAAATACATAAACTATGATTTTTAAGCATAAACGGGTGGATCTCAACAACATGAAGGTAAATACCAAGTTTTATCCAAAAATATAGATTGACAAGTGAACTATTAATTTGTTCTTATCCTCCATAAGATTAACATTGGAGCCCCGAAATACAACATACTGTGTTTTATTATAATGATAAAATATAACTTTTTTTAAATTACATATGAAAAACTAAAAAAATTTTTAGTATAACCAATTAAATTTATTTTTAAAATAATTCAATTGACAGATACTTTTCTTACGATTGATTGTTTACGAACTCGTCCTAGTAAATGTATGACTACGCGTCTCTACCAAATTTGGTCTCGATCGGATAGTTTTTACGAGAGTTATCGTGTAACAGACAAATATATACATACATATATAATTTTTGACGACTATTGTTTTTGGTCTTTGGCCACCTAAAGACGAAAAAATAACATTGTCCCGGGCTTAAGTATTACCATGAGATCTACGGTAATAGTTTCTTCCCTATGGGAAATTCGCTAAAACTATTACACCTTATACTGATCTGAACTCTAAATAATCAATGTATACAAAAAATAACGATTTAATCCCTCATGTTTACTTTATTACGGCATTAGATCGCTCCATCCGCACCATGAGACAACAAAAGGTTGAAAGGCGTCTCAACAAGGCTTCCTACCTCAGTTAGAATAGAAAATGATGTCTAATATTAGAAACCATCTTAATATTTGTTTTACTGCTGTATCTTTTAACGTGTATAATCTATTGGCAGCTTATTATTAATCTATTTGTAAGACTTTCTTCTATTATAAACCATTCAGAGAGTACAGTTTTTTATATTTTATAAATATTGTTTTACACTGGTAATTTTCTTGTTTTGTATTTGTTATTTCCTTGAGGTATACTTTTACATTTATAAAGGCAGTTGTATTTATATTAAACGCTCTATAGAGCTGAAACTGAAGTCCTAAAGATTACGCCTATAACAGTAAATTAATTATTTTAACCGATTAAGAGTAAATAAACCCTCAGAAATAGTTGATATAATTCAGATATTCACAAAAGTTTCGGTTTCATGGCAATTAAAGACTTTAGATAGTGAAAAACTCTCGAGTTTCTTTTTGAAACGTTAAGGTTGTATGATAACTATTAGTAATAGAAAGTGTCAAGTTTTATCCAAACATATACAGTCCTCGTGGTCATATTCTAAAACAGGGTGAAAACAAAAAAAACAGTTGTTACTGTTTGTAGTCAAGAGCACACAAGGCAGAAATTAGTCCCCAAAGTGATCCTTTGTCTGCCTCCCCCTCCCCCTGAGGATCCCGACATATCGGTAGTTTGTGTACTGTTACCGTTTTGTTTCCGACTTCATTAACCTTTGTCTTAGTTTGTTAAAAACTGAAAATCTTAGAATGGTGAGTATACATTGTAGATATACAATAGTACTTGGTGACCGAGTTTTGCTCATATAGAATAAGACATGTACTATATAAGTTATTTAGCAAAATTAAAACACATTTATTACTCCATGTAAACACAGTTTATATGGTTTAAATAAAACCGATTTAATACACGTTAATTAATATAGCATCAACACTTTTTATACTAACTTGTATAAACTCTGAACACAAATAAAGCTTAACTCAGACGGTGATCGATCTCATTACCTTCCGCACGTGAATCCTCCGCGCTAGCACTGAGCCACGGCATCTAAGCGTAGCAGTCGTTTAAGGTGTTTTAGCCAACCTCAATTATTGTTTGAGCTGATAATATACTGTTTATTTATCCATACAGTTATTATTAGCCTATTATCAACTGATTGTATTAGATACGGAATGAGGATTGAAAAGAAGGTCATCTGCTAGCCTAACGGTTAGTGCCTCCAAGGCACTAACCGGTGCAAGAGGTGACGGGTTCGATCCCCGGGATGATCACAAGATTTATATGAAAACAGTCAATAGAACAGTGTACTTCAAGGCTACCTAGCGAAAAGCTGAGCCTGTCAAATGGCAAACAAAATAGAAAAAACGATTGAAAAGCAAAAGAGAAATTCAATTTAAACCAATTGGTTTGTTACAGTAGCTTAAATATAATGAATTTTTAATGAGTTTTCTATCAAACAGGAAATATTTTAGAAATTCTTTACTCTGTTTTTTTCGCACAGTTATTTCACCCTTAAATATATACAAATTATTTACTAATTTGATAATTTTTCATATATTACATACATATTTATGCAAAACCTCTATTCACATATCGTTCACCACCATCTTCAATCACCAACAACTGTCAAATGGTTATAAACAGATGTTTTGATTTGTATCGTCTACATTTGATTATTCATAACCTTAATGTTGATTATTTAGATTATAAACTTAATATTACAAGAAAACCTTAATATTTAATAAAACAATTAAAGTTTCATAAAGAGTAAGTATTTGGTTTTAATGTAAAATACTTCAATTATTAAACGATTAGATTTCAGGTTGTCTGACAATAAGACTTAATCTGTCCTTATGTGATATTGCAGCCAGCACTGTTCCTTCATGTAGTGGTGTTAAAAGAGTCAACACGTACTTCTTATTCCATCCCGAATTAATTATTAAATCTTTTATCTTCACACTTAAGTAAACTGATTTATATGTACCTTGTGGTGTTTGAACTAATTTACTGTTTTTTCCATTTGTTAAAAATATCAGAGATTGTTGAGAACTGAGCTGAGGACTATAAAATTAAAGTTTTATGCGAAGAAGTACTCATACGAGTTAGTTATAACGAGTTAGTTTAGTTACACCCGTCTTCACCCGCTTGGAGAAGATTCACACCGATTCACACAGAGACTATCCGCTCCTTGTGATCTCATCCGTTTCCGCTACAATCTTCAAACTTATCACCACTCTGTAACGCCTGGTGCCTGGTTTTACTCTTACATTTTTTTTATAATTTTATAAGTTCCCTGACATGTCTTCTACTTAAATTTTATGTAAAATTAATGTGTGAAGTTTTCTGTAGTTTCTCGATGTCTTTTCTCAATCTCTCCTTTGAACTACACCTCAACAGTAAGTGTAGTATATACAATGAGGTGTGTAACGTGAGTGAAAGATAACAGAAGGTTAGTCGTTACATTGAAGGGTAATTTTTACGGATACTTTAAAAAAAACGTGGATTTAATTCCGTCACTTCCGGTGTGCTATTCCCACCAATGGAGCATTTCGAAACAATTAGGATTTAGATACTTGGTTGGTAAATTCTGATCAATATGACTTACAAGATGGTGACCAAGAAAAACATAATGTTGAAACAATCTTCCAACAAATTAATAAAGGGGATACAGTACCTTCTTTGTAATTTAAATATTATTATTTGTGTTATAAATGGATAATCGATCAACTGTTTCGATTTATTGATAATTTCATCTAAACATGTTACATATACTAAAACTGGACTTCAATTTGAACTATATGGAAGTTTTTTTAACCAAAATCGAAACTGCATTTTGGCCTATTTATTTTATTTATTTATTTAGTAAATTTTAAGCTTTTTAACTGTTGTTTTTTATTCTCAACTTTTTACCTGCTTAGTCTGCATTATGTCCTAATATTGTTATGTTTTAGATTCTAGCTCACCGTAGGACGGAATTAGATTCCAGATTCCGAAACGTCATTAAAATTTATTTTTAGGAATCATGAAGAACAAATTTCCACAATAAAAATCTAAAAAACATACACCCACTATCACCAACAATGAATTCCAAAATTAAATTTATTTCACATATTCAAAATGTTGTTACGTTTAGTTTACAACTAGGAACATACAGTAAATACTTTACAAACTATCCACGAAATTATAACATAATTCATCAAACTAGTATTTACCGTTGAAATATTTTACAAATAAGGTATATCAATACAGCACCCTTGTCTGACATTCTACAGATTTTAATCAACATTATCAAAACTACGTGTAAAGTGACGTTGTATCGTCCATAGAGGTATTTCAGACATCCGATGCATGCGGCTACATAGAGGATACTACCAACCGGAGCATGTTACAATATAACTAAAACATCAAAATATGTCTCATACGGTTGTAAAACATTTCAGTACCAAGTTTTAATAAAGTGTATAGGTGAATTGACACATTGTTAGATATTTTTTATTATTCCCTTCCCCGGTTAATACTAAACTGTTTTAGGTAGGTTTTGTTGGGTTGTATGATCGTAAACTGTATACAAGGTTTCATAGAAAACGGATAAGTAATATATAACAAATCGATATTTTAATATGATTATCCTACCAAAGCACATCATAGACAACGTACTGCGTTTACCATGGACTTAAAATTGTCATAGACTAATGAGTGAAGCTGGTTTTAGTAGTGATAATAGTCAAATTATTTTATAAATTTTTGACATTACAATTTTTTAAATTAAAACTTAATTTTTTGACATTCAAAAGCACACAGTTTTTGAGCTATTAATTTTACAGATTAGATTGGATTAGATCATTGAAATGGCAACCATACTACAATGTAGGTGTTTTAAGCCAAGTATGAATGAGGATTGAGTGTAGGATGACTGTGTCGTACGAGTGGACTAACTATAAACCTTGGAAATTTTAATAAAAATTTTTAGAGCGGATTTCGAGAAAATTGTATATTTATGAAAAACTACCCTTAAACAATTAGAATTTCAAATTTCATAAAAATTTGACGATAAATGTGGTATCGTATGTACAGACGATATTTTTCAAGCTGAATCAATATAATTTACCTATCCAATTTGAGGAAAACTTCTATTAGCAACGATAATAGAAGGTAATATTTTATTGAGGATATTTCACATTTTAAATAGCCCCCTTATTATTAAAAAATGCAAACATTTGCAACACTATGATACACATGTAATTAAAAAATAAATAAGGTAAGTTCTCCTTTCACATAAGTTTTAAATTATCTCTTTAGGAACGTTATGTGATAAAAACAACCATACTGTCCGCTGATTTGATCATAATCATCTCAGCTTAGACAATTATCTTACTTGTCGTCCTAAAATGTTACACCACAGTATACTTAAAGAAAAACCTTTAACCTCTAACTTTATAAATTTACATTAAATATTAAATGAGTACAAACAAATTGTGGAATAAAGTAAAGAATTTGTGACATACTTGAAATATAGTTATTGAATTACTTCAACTATTGACAAACCTTTTTTATTATTGAAAAATAAATTTCAATAACACTTTATGTTTCTATAATGTGATAAAATAGAAAATTGAATATAAACTGGAATGTTTCAAGAGGGAAAGATTTTCCATTACTCTTTGCTTTGGCGGGAGTAGAACGTGACCATCTGAAACGCTGATTGAATATGTTGCAGTTTTAAAACATTCTCAACTGTTTATTTTTAATCACTTTTTATTTGGACCTTTTCACGATTGGGGTAGAAAATACTTCAAAAGTTTAAAGTCGATCAAAATAAGAAAAAACTATCAATACCGTCATGGTTTAAAGTTGTAGGGAACGTTCAAAATGGAGCTGATATTATTTTAAACTAGGTGTATTTTAGAATTAAATGTTCAATAATACGTTAAAATTTTAGTATTGTATTATGAATAAAAACCATACAAAGCTTTTCATAATAACATCTTATATCACCACGATATATTCTGGGTTATAATCCCAACGCCTTATGTATAGAGAATAAGCAAATTATCTATTAATGTTAAATCATCTCTAACTTTGACAAAACTAACCTAAATTTTGGAATTATTATGAATTTTATGAAGTACTTGCTAAGAACGATTTGCTAAGAACGATGATTGATGAAACATTAAGTTTATGAATGTATAAAACCACTATAACGCAAAATTACTTCAAATTAATTGAGTTTAATTAAAATTGTATATACAAGTAAGTGGATTAGCTATTGGCTCACCACTATCTGTTTCATTGCCAAATATATAGTGCAAAGATAGACACTAGTGGTGATATCCTCAATTACCTTAAGAATGTTAAATGTGTTAACTAAATGAATGTTGAATTCACTATGTGAAACAGAAAAATCACAAATTTCTTGATTATAACAATCTCCAGAAAAGATAACAAACCTAAATTCAAAATATTCTGCAATCGAACACAAGCAAATTTCATTATAATAGCAGATTCAAACCACCCTTGGTGATAAAAGAAAAAAATTATCCACTTATCTTAGAATAGAATAGAACAGAAAGAATATGAACATGAATGGAATATTATCAAGAATCTTGCTAAACTAAATGGATATAAAGTAAATGGGATTAATACAATTTTAAACATTATGAAAAAGAAAATTATAAAAAATAAAATGACAATATAAAGGGGTATTATAGTTTTTTTATAGTATACAATGATGAATGTACAATGATTTACTTGTATAAATAAAATACAAGTAAACTAATTTTTAATTTACAAATAATGCTAATATTATATTTAAACTATATGGATGTTTGGGAACTTATTTCAAAACTTAAAAATTTTTCATATGAGTTAAAAACAAGTGATAACCCTTTATGGTAATTAGAATGACAATGAATCCACTTAAAATAAAAAAATATTTTACATGAAATAAAACATGAACACAATAAATGTATCGTAACTAGACGTTTAGTAGTATTTTTCATTATTTTTTTAAACAACGTTAGACGCAATGAACTACGATAAAAATAACGAATTCAAATTCAGAATACGTTTATTTCAGCAATAGTTTACAAAGTTTATCAATAGTTTATCAAAGTTACAAAGAAAACGAAATAATAATTTCCGCAAGGGACAAGAACTGGGCGGGGATTGAGTCGATAAAGCAGTCCTTAAATTTAAATAACAAAACCATTAATATATAATTCCTAAAACTTAAACACTGATTTGGTGTAAACTAAAACGATTTGATGAAGCCACAAAAGCATGCCTATTCTTTAAATTCAAATTACTGCTTGAATATAATTTTTGCGTACTGCTGAGCCTAGAGGCCCATGCACACAGCTATACTCACACACACACACACACACACACACACACACACACACACACACACACACACACACACTCATATAAAACACATACAAACTCACTTAGGGTGACAAAGAAACACAAATACACACGCGCATGAACCTATGATAATTATAAATTAAAATCTGGCTTTAAGGAGATGATAACATATTTTTACGAACAGTATAAACAGTACAATAAAATTTTACCTACCTCTGATTCATCGATACTCAAAAGCAAATTATTTCTGAGGTTTTTATTCCATACAGCTCTTTTGATTTTAGATATCTGGGTAATTTATAAAAAACTATACTATAAGCAAACAATGAAGTATTAATTGATCTATGTAATTATCTAGAAATAATTAACTATTCCGGTGCTAACTGCTGATCTGGTCTGAATAGTTTGGTTGAATAAATTTTGTCTATTTTTGAATATGTACATTACTAAATATATATTACTGTGATGTTGAAAATTCTGAATTCGTGAAACAATTTATCAGTAGGGTACCTTAGGGGTTTCTGTAATGCCGCTTTAATAATAGATTTTTTACTAATCGTCGATAATTGAATTGTTGTTGTCAGGGCATCACCCCAGACAACTATATCATACTGCAGGATAGATTGGACTTAAGCGTAGTACACAGATTTCAATGTTTTAGGAGGAATAACTCGTTCAAGTGTATGAATGAATTAATTTAATTAACAACAAAAACGTGGGAACTTCGATCATACATGTGTAACGACTTAGTGGTTATTTAAATGCAACGAGCAAACAGGTGAAATAAGAACCAGCGGTTAAATAAATATGACGAAAGGAGGGCTCCTTGCCAGGGATAGGTGAGAGGCAGGGAGATAAGAATGTTCGAATGGACTCGTTCAATTCATTTGGATCTATTACAAGAAAGATTAATTTGCATAAATTACTTTCGTTAGTTATTTCTACTACTTTTATTTAATAGCTAATAACAATGAATATTTAATTTTAAATAAGTGATAATAAACTTAATTTAGTAACTGGCTTTTTTGTACGAATTTTTAATTCAACAGCACGCACTTTAATACTAAATTTTGTGTGCTGGTAATTTTAATTTTCGTGTTGATATTAAGTCTTTTATTTTTAGTAGTTTTACTGGTACAGACCTGCATAACACCTATGTAGAGTTTAATTGAACTTATCAAATCAGTGAACAGCTTTGAGTGATCCGATTCATTTGACTGAACTGTTCGTCAGATCACTAGAGGGTGGATGTTGGGAAGGGGTGGATTCTCGTTCAGTGTACGTCTCGCGGTGGGTCCATCATGTTGGGGACGTATAGAGTTGTGTTCCTCACCTCTGTTGTATGTACGTAGATAAATAACATTTACATTCAAAAAATGTAATTACATAAGGTTTACGTTATTTATATCTTATGTAATGTGGCTGATTAAAATGTTTCAATATGTTGCCATAAAAATGTTTAAGATTAAATTAATATACTTATTTTTCATTTTAGGGAATAGGTTAAACCTGAGATACAAGAGCTTCTCTTAAATTTATTTTTTCTTATACCAGTCTAATAGCCTGTGGTATTTTTTCATGAATATTTTATACGTTTACAAACATGTTGACTATAAAATAGGTTATAATTGTGCTAAGGAGTAAAGGAAAAACCTTTGCCATGTATTAAACAATCCATTACAGAACAGTTACCTCAAGGCTGGCAACTAGTATGGATAAATAATATTTATGTGTTTAGTTCAATTCGGGAATATGAAATATACATTACTAAGAAATATTAAGATATAAAACAAGACACGGTAATGAATATATTATAGTTATTCAAGAATAAATTAACAGATTAAGCCTCATTCGACTCCAAATTGGTTTTTTAAGTACGGCAAACTGCATCTTTGTGAATTTAAAATTTTTTTATCATATGAATTATAATGTAATAATATTATAGCCCAAAAAATACTATTGATTTAAGGGTTTAAAAGCTATTTTTGGAGTGGCAAAACTCTTTCTTTGGTTTATTAATTATTTTTACACATTGCAATGTTTTAAAAGTTTGTGAATACGGTTGCTATATTATCAATGTTTACATATAAATATAAGAAAAAAATACTGTAAATGATATAAAATAATATCAAGAAATAATATTAATAAATGAAATCCAATATAATGCTATAGTCAAAAATATTCATCATTTTCAAACTGTTGTAGTTGAAATCATATAAATCGATATATAACTCATATACTAATGGTAAATATAATCAAATATATCTTAAACGCGATTAAGTAAAACATGTTTTGTGTTTTCAATACTAATGTTTTCGTTCAGTTTGATTTAATTTGGACTACTCATTAATGTTACACTTGCACTTGATTGAATCAAATTTAATTTTAAATGGTAAGGTTGGCATACACAAGAGTGTCAGTATTATAACTATATATATTTTAATTGTTCGGACTTAGATGGTGTATATAATGTGGGATTAAGAACCCCTTCATTGTCCCTAAAAATATGTCCTTAAGGATCGTTCCTAAATCCACGATCAATAAAATAAGTAGACAATCCATAAAGATTAAGGATACAGACGGGTTAGAATAGAAACATTTTATTAAGGAAAAGGAAAACACTGTAAAGTTTTCATCGTTCAAGTTCTATATTAAAACTAAACACCTGTACCCTTATGGAATTAGATATTGACCTCAATAGAGGCTACAAACCCATGTTTGTGAGATCGTCACCGACAAGCCTGACCATGCCATTAATAATAATTTGTATATTAGTCAATTGATAGAGACTGCCTAAAAATAATGATAGATGACAAAATTTAAGAAGGAGTAACTTGTACGAAATTTCTTGGAAATAACATTGATTAGGAATTAACTTGGACCGAACATGTTAATGATTTATGGTCTAAAGTGTCCTCAAATATTTATCTTTTTAGAGAGTTATAAAGAATTTTGTTCCAGAAATATTCTAATAATGGCTTATTATGGATTGATACATTCATTTTGATCGTATGGCATTTCTTTATGGGGATGCTGTGTACGTAACAGTTTAGAATACCTTTTATTCTCAAAAAGCTGCAAGTGTTATTGGTAGTGTACCTGTCAGAAATTCGTGTGAACCTACCTTCAGGGATTCTGGAATTTTAACCCTGCCTTGTCTGAACGTACATGAAATTATATTTTATGCAAAATTTAAGTCAAAACAAGGTAATGATATACATAATTATAAAACAAGAAATTCTAAGACCTTTCGCCCTCATCAGCACGGACTAAATCTTTTTTCCAAAGTTCCAGCAAGTGCATGTGTAACGTTAATGAATAAACTGCCAACTTACATAAAATTGAACAATGAAAATGAATTTTAAAAAATACTAAAAAATTATATTACAGCATATATATCTTAAACAATTATATTCTTATATAAATTTTAATTTTATTGTTAGGGGTAGTAATGGACATTTTTGGGACTGTAGTAATTGAAATATGTTTTTAATTGTATTTTATTATTATTCAATTTTATATTATCTTTTGTAATTTTTTTAATTCGTGTTCACCTAACATTGATGATACAACAGTTTTTGTTGTTATATGTCAATAAAGATATTGTTATTTTAAGTATCCTCGACAGAGGCTACAACCCCGTGTTTGTGGGTTACCTCAAGGGAGAATCTTGGACTGTGCTTAAATGACTGGGACGGTGGTCTATTCCTGTAATCCAGATACTTGGAGGTCATGAATCTTGAATAGTTATGACGGATGATCGGTTAATGGGGTATTCTCTGGGGGGATTAACGTCTATGCTATTGAATACTAAGTCCTTCTGCAAATAGCATCCTCATAATTAGACCATTTCGTAATTCAGAGGCACTGGTTTAGACCCTGGTAGGTCCCTTAGATTTGCCATTGACTGTTTATTACTTAACAGTTCTATATAAGTAACAAATCAGCCCTAGTTAGTAACAAGACTACAAGATCACGCGACAACCATCTTACACTCATTTCTCATTCATAGTTTCCTTAAAATACCTGGACAGCTGTCATTTTAGTAATTAACTAATTGCCCAACTAATCAAGCTGTACTCAAGCTTCTCTAGACGTCAAGACCTTTGTTGCGTATTGAGAAACTAGGCTTAAAAGTAAATCGGATATTTTGAATAGCTGAACTTTAAAAATTTCAATAATTCATTGAATAAAGATTAAACGATAAATGTGAGGAAATTCTTTATGAGTTGTAAAACTGAATTGATCAGTAATAACGATAAGACAACCAAAAATGTTTTTATAATCTACCTCTATCATCTATCTTATGTTTGTGTTATAATATACAAACATTTCCGATCAAATAGCGAATAATTCAAATTTCTAATAGCGTTTTTTATTTTTACGTTGATTTTTATTCCACTTGTTGAATATTTTACTGAATTGAGGAATATTTTGTGTGTTTGTGTTTATGTGAAAACCTTAAAAGATTTATCTAACGAAATAACGAATTGATAGAGAAAAGTATTTATACGGGAGTTTAAAAAATATACTTTTAATAAATTGTTAGCTGATTTCTTCTTTAAAATTATGAGTGTGTTGTGTGTACGGGAGAACGTTACAGCAAGAGTGTCTTAAATTCTGAGTACTAAGATAAATTGTTTCAATGGTCTTCTCGTGCGGAGCACAGAATTATGCTAAGAAATATGATAATATCTAAACATTCAAAAAACGAATTTAAATTTGTGTTTATTTCATTTTTAATATTGGAGAATTGGAAAGTCCGCTGTAGTTATAGAATATAGAAATGCAATCAAAATATTTATTGTTATAGAAATATTTTCTTCTCAGCTGTAAAATTCATAAACATCCATGTGTTTTCAATTTTGGCAAATTTCTTTCATATAGGAACTTTTGAAAAATAAATGTTATTTAAATATCCATACCTATTCATGGCTTCTAAAAGTGGGTGTTTAAAAAAACTTTGGTGTTCTTTTGACATATAATAGGGGGGGACGTTCTAAACCATTGTATTGTTTATTATTGAAGTTGAGATCACATTAGATGGGTAATTAAATGGCCAGTTACAAATGTCAACTGGGTTGGTGTGGCTTCCCTTGCATATGCATATGTAGAAATACTATGAGTATACAGAATATATTTTGTCTAGAACATACGAGGCACATTTTGGAGTTTCAAGGACATTAAAAACAAAATGGAACTAATGAAAATATAAACTGACTAGTGTTACCAGTCGCGCGTTGCTGTGATGTACAAAACAATTGTATTAGGCTTAGGTTTGCTGGAAAATATAAAACATAATATAATTATTATTACCTTTCTTAATTTGTGGCCTATACAGGTATTTTAAGCCGATATATTTGTAAGAAATGAGTGTATTCAGGTGAACTTGAAACATATATACAGGGTGTCCATGATAAACGTTTCAGGACTTCGGTGAGTGGTTAGGTACATTAAAAGGAAGAAAAAATTCCAATGGAGGTATGGCCTAAAAGGCCTATTATCCCATATATCCGCCATTTTGTATTTTTCACAAAATATTTTTATTTCAAACCTTTTCTATCGGACTATTTTCAAACTTTTAATGTGTTTACACTAGTAGGTTACTATTATTACAAAAATAACTAGCATGATCCAAGCTCGAAACCCAAAACAGCGGCCATTGTATTTTTTAACGTTTTAAAGTATTTTAGTTATAAAATAAATGGCGCCATTGAGCGCGCTGATCATAGAATTTTGGTGAATATTCAAATCCAACCAATCACCAATGGCTTTTTGCTATGTGATAATACCGCAACCCACATTGGGCAAAAAGCTAGGTGAAGTGCCTTATAATTTCCAATAAGAAAAAAATGGCCGTCATTTTTAATTTTGAGCTTGGATCATGCTAGTTATTTTTAATGATATTAGTCTATTAGTATAAAATACATACAAAATTTTAAAAAAATCCGTTAGAAAATATTTGAAATAAAAATGTTTTGTGAAAATGCAAAATGGTGGATATCTGAGAAAATAAGCATTTTAGGCCATACCTCCATAGGAACTTTTTTCTTCCTTTTAATGTACCTAATTATTCACCGAAGTTTTGAAACGTTTTTCATGGACACTCTGTGTATGAAATATTGAGATAGAATGTATACCTAAACCAGGGATCCTTAATTTTATCATTTTAAATCCTGGTAAATACACACTCTCGCACGCACACACATAGACACAAAATCAAATATTTGTAATAATACACAATACCAACCATGTATATGTTTCAGCTAGCAAAAAGAAAACAAAAAAATAAAATAGCTTATTATTATAATCTATGGAATACAACGTTTAGCATTATTATATTTTCTATTGAAAAGAATAATAATTATAGGATATTTTTTATCAGATGAAGATTTTAAATCTAATAAAATAAGCATAATTGTTGTAGGGAAATATTCTGACGATTATTGTGCATGACGTCATCACAGCTGTTTGGTGTACGGCAGCAGCTGGGACCCTTTGCTATAAAAGTATTTCACGGGTAGTCGAGTTTTTCCTATGTGAATACAATATTTATTAACATTTCTGCTAAATTATCGTAAAAAGTATTTTTATACAAACTAGCTAATGAAGTTAATAAGATTTATACATTTTATTAAAACGATCAGCTGTTTTATTTGAAGGGACCATTGACAGCTCCGATGAAAAGATGCTGTTTAGGACCATTATTAAATTCCACGGGATCAAACCAGAGACCTTGAGGTCCTTATTATACAATTTTTAAAATACGAACAGTTAGAAAAAGAAAATTATGGAAACAGCCTGAAGTATATTTATCTATATTGCTATTCAACTAATTTGGAAAAGTATAGATTAAACTCAAAGTTATTTCTGTGACGATCACTTTTATTTTCCCAAGTGTTTTTATAACGTGTAGTTTTTAGAATGTTTCATACATATTATCTTTATTCTTGGCAATAATATGTTTAATTACATTTACCCATACGAACGCATAAAATGTAAGTAAGTAATATATATGAAATTTTTTGATAGCTAATTTTTATTTAAGTTATAGATTTAAATGGTTTAGAAATGTTTAAGAATATTACATGTTAAGATCACATTCAATTAGGATGATTTGGATTTTAATTTTTAAATAAAAAAAAAAAAAATGTACTAAACGTTTTAGAATACATTTTTATATGAAATTTAGATGTAAATATAGTATTAATATTTTTCTACACTAATATCTTTTCTCTCTTTATTATAAAATAAAAAAAATTACTTTTCAAAAAAAATTATTAATGTAAATAAACAAAAAAAATTAAAATCTTAATATATCAATAATTTATGAATAAAAATTACCATATTTTTTTTAAAATATTAAGTTAATTACTTTTGAATTAATATCATTTGAAATAGTTATAATTTTTGAAAGCAATTCTACCAACCCTACAAGGTGTGCTGGCTTAAACCCATAAATTATTCTTTGCGTGTATGTACCGAATTTCATATTGATCAGACCATTTTTATCGTTTTTGAGGCGTTTTTGGCATCTGAGAAACCCAAAAAAACTGGAAACATGAAACATTTCCTTAATTGAGCTTCACTTATTAATTTTTAAGTTATGATTATGAGATTTAAAAGTAATATTTTGTGATTTTCAGTGTACCACGAAACAGGTGAATAGGTTCTTTAATAATAAAAAAAATACTAACCTAAATTAAATCAGTATAAATTTATGTAAATTAAATAAATACTTCTTACTATTATCGTTCTCTCGGTTTATAATGGACTATTAATAAAATATTTTGCAGGCAAGGAAACATATTGAAAGAAACCCTCTGGTAAATTAAAATATAAGAATATTTATGAAAAGATCTGAAATGGGTTTTTTATAAATGTCACTTAGTTAAGTGAGACTTTTGAAACTTGGAATTCAGATTGAAGAGTTCTATGAATTGCTTTGAAAGAGCAATTCAAGCACTCTAGTTAGTCCGGCCAAGGTAGTCGAGTAATGAATGCAACTACTTTACATAGGGCTGACTTGGCGGTGCCGATGTGCCAGTGTCTAGCGCCTGGTGAATACACAACTTGAAGGGGCAATACAGTACTGCACCCAGATGTAGTGTAGCTGTAATCTGAACAATATCTCAATTGTTACCATTACTGTAATAGATAAACTGGGATTTTTTATAAAAAAAACTCAATTTTTTATTTTCAAAGTGAAACATATTACAATATCGAATATCTTAAAAATCACAACCGTACAGCTTCTGTAAGTAATCGTTGATTCTTTCCGTAAGTGGATTGGTTGGCAAGTTCAGTACTACGCAATCGTTTCTTGTTTCTTTCGAATCCATTATAAGTCGCTTTTGCAACCAAGCACAATTCTGATTTTTTTATACAGTGAACAGTATCCAATGAAACGAGATTCGTGAAATTGTATAAGGTCATAATAAAATTATAGGACAGCAAATAAATGATTTGATTAGAAGTTTGAGATGAAAATCGTGCCACAAGGTTGGTATTTTAAGCCAAGTATGAATGAGAAACGGGTTTAGTATGATTGTGGTGTGATCTTGTAGTCTTGTACTGAAAAGGCTGACGGTCTTAAACATGTTAATTAATAAAAGATTACTAAGGGATACAGTTAACGTGGAATAAACCACAGACTCAATTACGAAATGGTCTAATTATGTGGATGTCTTTGCGGATTATAGTAAAATAATGACGTTAATACACGATTACTGTGATAGACAGAACTTGAATTTAATAGATTTAATATTAAAATTAAATTAAATTAAATTGTACCATTTTTAATTAATATTTATTATAACGTCTTTAATTCCAAATATTTAATATAACTTAAATTAGGAATAAATTTTCAACCGTTGGTAAAAAATATATGTGTACACTCACATACACACACACACATACACTTTTATATATATATATATAATATACGGGGCCTCTATATATATATATATATATAATTAAGATTTATGACCTTTGTATTTCAATTATGTAGGAAGAGTACATTTTCCTAGAGGTAACTATGTTCATGTAGCGGCGATGTGACACACTGGCCGGGCAGTTTCAGACATGGCGGACAGTTTCTGTCACGTCTCTAGTGAAACATGTCGTGACACCATTTTTCTCTTTTTAAGTCCATAAAAAAATATCTACTTAACACATTTGAATAAGATAAAAATAACCTGAACCTGTTTTGTGAGCCTGTGCGGGCAATTAACGAGAGGATAGTGCTGTTTGCGGAGTTAGTCACATACGCTATCAGGGACAGAGGTGACCACAACTAGCAGAGTTTGACCTTCTTGCCCTTAGTAAAACTAGACGTCACAGTTGAATGAATAAGTTGATAGCGAGGTCGTCGTTGATTATGTTGGAGGACATAATTCACTACCAAGCTTGGCCTCGTGGGCAAGTTAGAAACCATTTGAGACAGGTTTTCATTCTTCATCTTAACCGATTTTGATCTTCTGGATTTGTGTAGACTTTATGATACATTTTATTTGGTAACTCTAACAAAGCTTGGCCTGCTGGTATAGTCTCTTCCAAACAACTGTGTCTTCCTCTCTAAGACCTAAAACCAAGCCTGTATTCCAGGACTATGCCGATTTTTTTCACTTCCTTTTTAGCCCCAAACAAGCGTTATCTTCTGGTCTAGACCAGAAGATAACGCTTTTAGCTTTTTATAACAGTTATTCCTATCCTTCTTAGTCTTAACCAAGCTTGATCTCCCGGACTTCTGCAGGTTCTTGGACAGTTACTCCTTCTTCGTAATAGCTAACGCTCTTTTAGTTTAACTCTACTGAAAATTAACTAATGTATGCCTGGAAATATACTTAAAAAAACTTTACATAAAATGTAATTCTTTAACTGTTTATGACAGTTTGCTCTTTTATTGGAATGTAACTGATTTTTTTAAATAGAGAAAAAACATCGTTTGTAGGCTACATAGAAAATTATGTCTCTACCTTTATACGAGAATCTTCATGCCAAAAGCTCAAGGTCTTATAATAGAAGCAACTAACAGAGCTACTGTGCTCCTTGGTCACTCTTCACTGGCAATGATAAATAATATTATAATAATAGCAAAAAAGTCAAAAATAGCAATCAGTACTATAAGTAAGCTTAGT
Source organism: Nephotettix cincticeps (assembly GCA_023375725.1). NCBI lineage: Eukaryota > Metazoa > Arthropoda > Insecta > Hemiptera > Cicadellidae > Nephotettix > Nephotettix cincticeps. The sequence goes on along the minus strand of CM041786.1, from coordinate 22,730,638 downwards.
TTACAAAAACCTTTTTAATATGAATAACAATAGTTTTACATTACAGTTTGTTTTTTGAAACAATATATTAATGTATAAATTTCAGATTTTAAAGATTCGAAACGAATACGTCACTTCACTGTTCGTCCCACGGGTTGAAGAAAACATAACAAACGCCAGTCAATTGCTCTCGCTTGTTTGTATAGTTTCATCCTCACATTGTCTCAACTTTGTTGTGTACGTTTTGTTTACTCCCCTTCTCCCTCTGAATGTACTCTGATTTTTCAATTCACATAAAAAAACTCAGAGCTTATTTGTTTGAAGTATTTCACGATGAAACATTTTTCCAGCAACAGTAAAAACGCTAGAAAATATTTTTCGCTCTATTCTTCAAAATAAAAAAAAATATTCTTTTAGAAATGTTTAAATACAAACTAGCCACTAGGGACTTCTGCAAATGTTTTACTCCGAATGTGTTAAATGTTTCATAGTAGAGCAAAGGCAAAAAGCGGTGGACAGGTAGAACAGATCAGGAAATGTTGTAAAGGTTGTAATTGATATGGCACGCTAAAATATCGAATTATCCTAACTATCTAAAAATAAATGATTTTAGGTTGTCTGTTTCGTTCCAGTTTTTCAACCCATTTTATTATTATTAATTTATCTAATAACGGATAGGAAAAAGTAGCAATGGAGATCTTTTACTGGTCTCCTGACATTGTAGATCACCAGATCTCATAATTTTAATTAGATGGCTTGTGCATGAAGGTGAGTACAAGTAAAAATAACTACTGTAAACGATCTCAGTAACAATATTGCAACAGTAGTTATTTTGGCGACGCGAAAATTTTTCTTCGACTTTCCTTTGTCTCCTCACTCCCTTATCACTTGTTGACGTTTGTTGGACTGGCCGCTCTTGTAATTTTATTGCCACTCATACACCATGTTACATCTGAAGCATCTTTAGTTTTGCGACGCGTACAAATATGTTTCCAAGAAAAAATGTCTGTAGTTAATTCTCTGTGGGAAGCAGGTTAGATCATGGATACGTCTAAAGGCAATGTTTTCAGTCCATCCAAACAGCTATTTTTAAGTAATTTCTTATAACCAAAATATGATGTCACGAACCATATGACGTAACTAATCAAATGACGCCACTGTTTCAAATTTTGTTTACGCAAATTACCAACACCAAAGCTGATACATATCCATGCCAACAAGATAATACCATTAAAAATGTGTTTATCATTGTGTATTATTCATCATGTTTTCATGTTTTGTGTTTACGTGTGAATTGACGGAAACCATTGGATGAACTTTACGCCCTATAGTAACATCTAAAGAACACGCCATCTACGGTCATTTACATTCGTTCAGTGACTTTGACCAGTGTTGGATCAAATTATTTTACAAACGCCAACATATCAGTGTATATGGCATTGTAGTAAAATTAATTTTTTATCTTCCAAAAGCGTCAATGGCTTCGGTATTTATCAATGAGTCTAATAGTCTCATTCTAGCGTCCAAGTCGGCGTTTTCCACCAGTGTTTCCTGTCAACTATCTGTCTTTAGGAGACACCACACATGATCAGTTTGACTGGAAGTTTGGCCGATCAGTTTCCTCTTAAACTAATCATGTATATCTGGCCAAAATAACCTTTATTAATTTGCACTCCTTAATTTTTTTTAAAGTACTGTTTTATAATGAAAATCAAGAACTAAGCCCATTTAGCTGGCCAGTTAGGGACATATCTGCGTCACTTGATAATTCAAAGCTGAACCATTAATATTGTATTTGAGTTGCGAGGAAATCTAAACAGTTTTAATTTTATTCCTCAATCACAAGCCAATCAAAGCTACATTCGCAGGAACACATGAGAGAAACCTTGTCCACAAGTACACAACACTTCTCTTCTTATACCTAAAGTATAACTAATATATGACAGACTACCTAGATTAGTTAGACAGCAGGCTGTTTGGTCCCCATAAACACGTTTGTGCATGGTAACGAAGCTACTACAATGTAACGATCCTGAACGCACAACAAAAGCTTCCCTTTAATTAATATGTCGCAGTATTGCTTTGCTGAAACGTATGTGTACTTAGGAGAGCAAATGATTATAATTACTAATAGCAATTACTTAAACGTTCTGAAATACAAAATAGTGTGTTAAATATAATTCTTTGTTTTACCACATTTTCCTTTGATGTCACAAAATGTTTCAATAAACAGATAATTTACGTTCAAAATAACAATTTTTTTACTTTTTAGAGGTTAGAAAAAACAATCAATTGTAAATTTTTAAGACATAATAAGAATAAATATAATCTATTGGAAAACACTTTTATATTTGATATCAGTCCAATGCTAAAGTTAAATTTACACAAAATTCTTCACGAATCCTGTGTAGAAAATCTATCTAAGAGAAATCTTAGAGTATTTACTATTTACTATCTTATTAGGATATTTAGTATTTACTTTATCTGACCAACACGATCAGAGAACACTCTGGTTCAGTTTGTCCTACATTTCGTTGGGAAACTATTATCAGATCAGGTGCGGTCATTTTAGCGAATTTCCCATTGGGAAGAAGCTATTAACGTAGGTCTCATGGCAAGACTTAAGCCCGGGACCATGTTATTTTTAATATTTATTATTATTATTTAATTTATTATTTGTGTGTGTGTGTGTCTGTGGACACTATAACTCTCGTATAAATAGTCTGATTGAAACCAAATTTGGTAGAGACGTGTATACCTTCATTTTCTTGGACGTGTACGTATGTAATCGAGACATATTGGTCCATCGGAACGGATATTTTTTGGGGGTGTTGTACCCAAAAATGGGGTTTTTGCATTTTCTCATGTAATTTTTAAAAATTTCAAATTTAATCTTTCACCATTAGAATGCTCAAAAAACAAAATTTAGTTCGTTAAAGTTTTGCTCCATCTCTGATGATTACCGAGATATTAAAAAATCTAAACACAGCACATTGTATTTAGGAGCTCCAATGTTAATATTATGGAGGATAGGGAAAAATTAATATTTCCCTTACTAACCAATAGTTAGTTTGTATAAGAAACTTTGTATTTAACTTCATGTGGTTTGGATCCATACGTTTATACTAAAAAATCATTGTTTATGTGTTCCTCACAGCAGCAAACCTGCATACTCCTTCCCATGTTAATCTTAAGGAGAATAGGCAAACTCCTTAATTATGTCCAGATATTGATAAAACTTGGTATATCGTCAAAATAAAAATATTTTATCGTAAAAAAAGCTTTCAAAACCCTTCAGTTTACCTTAAAGCAGCAATCCTGCATACTTTTCCCCGTGTTAATGGTACAGACCATAGGCAAATAGTCTTAATTATCAACAGGCACTGATTGATCAATCTTGTCGTATACTTGTATTATTATTGTTATATTATTGAGGATATCCTGGCTGCGTAGTTTAACAGAATGGTATGGCTGCAACTCAAGGGAACTATTCAAGGCTGCAATCAATAAAGTGAAAATTGCCGTGATGATTTCCAACTTCCGGTAGGAGAAGGAACCAGAAGAAGAAGAATTGAGGTGAAATTTCGCTGAGTACGCAGGTCAGCTGCGTCGGGTGTATTTGGCTATCTTATCACGTGACCTTCGTAACTAACCTCGCTTCGGAAACTCGCTGTTCTTAATTCACCATACAGCTTGTAGCCTCATTGTTTTGGGCAGTTAAGAATACACAAAAAACACAAATATTTACAATAAAATTTCCATATAAATATAAGATAAAGCTTCTATTTTTCAATTTGACAATGCAGAAGACACTCACAATACTATGCGTCAATATTAGAAATAAGTTCTGAGTTTTGGCCTACACTGCAAATTATCTCTAAAATATTTAGTTAACCATATTATGTGGACTATAACTGTGTGGACTATAACCATAAATATTTCTTAGAATATTTCTTTTTCAATTATAATGCTGGTTTAAAAGTTTAAATTAATATAATTTACTGAATACAGTTCTATTTTTTCCTATTTCTCAATTTATTACTCATTTTATTCTACATTAAAGTATACTGTATATATATATATATATATATATATATATATATATATATATATATATTAAAATCTTAGTGTAAATTTTAAAGCTGCTACGAAATCCACAGCATTATTAATAGTTAAGGTGTGACTTTTTTTAGTAATTTTAGTTTTAGTAACTCACAAAAATCTAATTTCCAAATGTATTCATTCAAAGGCTCTTATCTGTCTTAAACCCCTCATTAATCTCTTCCAGGAGGAAAAGTTTCAAATACTACGTTTAAAAAAAAGTAATCTTGTAAGTTACAGGCCACAGTTGAAGGTAAAAGCGTTTAAATTCAAAGTTAATTACTACAGTACTCTCATTAACACCAACCTCCCCATGTTCATAACAACCATTATATTTTACTGAGGATAAATTACTCCGCCATATATATTATTAGTTTTTCAAATTTACTATGATCAGGAAGGGATGGGTGAAGTTAGTTAGATTAGAGAAAAAGCAATAAACATACGGAGCTGTTACGCTGTACCACGATCTTTCACCAAAATTACAAATTATTAAATATAGTGAGTTAGAGCCACGATTTTAATCTTTTGCGAAGACAGTATAAATTTTATTTCACTACTAATATTAAATATTATGATAAAGTTCTGATAACTGATTCTTGTGTGTTGCTCATTCCCCATGTCATTATCTTTGTGAATTAGCAAGTTATTAGAAGAACTACCCGTAATTTTAAATATACCTGGTTTTAAAGCGTTGTTATATATTACATATAATTAAAAAATCACTCATATATGTAATACTGTACTTGTTTTATAAACATATGCATTCATATTCAATCTTATTACTATTCTTATTATGTAGCAATGAAAAAACCTCACAAAACCTTAACAAAAGAAAGTACTGTAGGCAATTAGTGAATAGGTGATTTACATATTAGAAATCAACTAGATACATTATTTGTGTGGCGTTCATTAGCTTAATTGAATTTGAGTAAGTGTTGTTAGAGGTTACGGCCTTTCAAAGTGAACAAAATCGCTTGTTTTTGTGCAATTTAAATGCAGGCTACTATTACTAGGAAATTTTTATGCATTTAGAAAAGCTAAATTTATTTTTCAAAGTAATGAAAAAACTAGTAAGGGAATACCAACGAGTCTTCAATTAAAATAAAAACAAGTAATGAACTATTATTTATTGCTTAGCTTCAATTGGACAGGATTGAAAGTGTTAAGTGCCATAACCTAATTATTTTAAAGCTACAGTAAATTTAAATTAAAGGGTTTTCACAATTATTTTCACATAAAATAATTGTTATTTAAGTAATAATCTTATTTACAGTTCCATAAGCAGTTATATCTGCCGTCCTAAGATACATATCATATATTATGACACAAGGTTGCACACTATCACTACAAAACCACCCAGGTTTGGTTCTAAAAGTCAGCAGTACAAAGAAGTTGACAGAGGAGAAATGTTATGTTGTCCTGAAAATCGTCACTTACGTTGATGTTATGTTACAGTAATATTACGTCATATTATGTCACAGGGTTGCAGAGTGTTGGTACAGAGCCGTCCAGGTGTGTTTCTAACGATCAGCAGTGCCAAGCTGTTGAAATAGGAAACACCTTCTATTGTCCTGATATTCGTCATTTAAGTATGTTGTTTTACATTATATGATGTAACGTTATAATATTAATACGTCACAGGGTTGCAGAGTGTTGGTACAGAGCCACCCAGGTTTGTTTCCAAGGGTCAGCAGTACCAAGCTGTGGAAGGGGACACGTTACTGCTACCTTGCTCCGTTGAAAATCTAGGTAACTATTTAAATAGCATCCATTATATTTTTAATTTTTTCTGTCCTTATTAGAAGAAAGTATTGATTTCACAAAATTTTTGATCTAAATTGAATGTGCTTAAATCCGTTTTGAGGCTCCCTGAATAAAAAAATTGGTTTTTCGAACTGATGTCTGTCTGTCCGTGCACAAACCCCGAGACCACACTGATTGCCCGATTTTGATGAAATCTGCTACATTGATGCAATTTGACTATATCTCTAGACCATTTTTATTGTTAATTTTGGAGGGTAGTTCTCTAAAACCATTAAAAATATATAAAACACAAATTTCTCAAAATCCGCTCAAACAATTTCGATTACAATTTCATTATTTATACATTTTAACGTGCAAGTAATATGACACCATCCGTATTTCTTTAAGGCTAATAGTTCAAAAGCTCTTAGATTTTAAATGACTAAAAATAGTTTTAATATGTTCTGTCAAAACAACAGTTTTATATAGTAATTTGACTATTATTATTAAACCGGCTTAAAAACTAAACAAATTAGTATTCTGAATTATTAGTCTATGGCTAACGTTTCCAGAGAAAAATTCAATATAATATCTATGGTAAACGCAGTTTTTTGTCCAATGTCATTCTTATGGTTGATATTGAAAAATTAATGTCTTCCTTATTTCTTAACAGTTTTCGTGAAACATAGTATGTAATGTAAGGTCACATCACCCAACAAAACCCACCCAAAAACGTTTGATATTACCTAGGGGGAATGCCAGAAAAACTGAAATAAATATATACGATAGTTTTATTAAAAGTTTGAATTTATAAAATTTTATGGAGGAAGAAAGTGTGTTTCAGTTAATAGATACTGTTTATTAATAATTGTAATATTTAAGAAAAGTAATAGTATTTTTTTATTTTGGCTCCCACTTATGGCTATTCATCCCCGAGTACAATGTCTCTACGTCACGTGACAATGTTACAATGTCTCTACGTCACGTGACAATGTTACAATGTCTCTACGTCACGTGACGATGTTACAATGTCTCTACGTCACGTGACGATGTTACAATGTCTCTACGTCACGTGACAATGTTACAATGTCTCTACGTCACGTGACGATGTTACAATGTCTCTACGTCACGTGACGATGTTACAATGTCTCTACGTCACGTGACGATGTTACAATGTCTCTACGTCACGTGACGATGTTACAATGTCTCTACGTCACGTGACAATGTTATAATGTCTGTACGTCACGTGACAATGTTACAATGTCTCTACGTCACGTGACAATGTTATACTGTCCTCCCAGGATCGCACGTTCTTCTATGGCGCAAGGACAACCTCATCCTGACCGCCGCCAAGCTCATGGTCGCCAGAGACCCACGGCTATCGCTCCTTCAGGACAATGACTACGATCTAAGGATCATCAACATCACGGCCAAGGACGCGGGCGAGTATGTCTGTCAGATCGCCGACATCTCCTCTCAGGACCAGGTCCACAAGGTGGCAGTCTTAGGTTAGTTTTTGTACCTAGGTTTCTAACAGGTCTAAAATCTAGGTTTCTAAAATCTTTGTTGCATGACTATAATAGTACTTACAAATATAATAACCAATATAAGGATTTTAAAAATGTTTTTTTCACCTGTTTTACTGGTGACTTTGACTCTCTAAACATTTCTTAGATTAGTGTCCGATACCTTGACAGTGTCATTATCAAAAGCGAAAACCTTATGAGCCATACATACCATTTTAAAACATACCATTCTAATTCAGTAGTTTATTTGACTTGTGGTTTAGAGATTTTGAGTTAAAGATCTTGAGTTAAGTTTCTTCTCTTTTTAACATGGCTATGTCTTAGCTCGTGGGGAGATGCTAGCAGTTTGCAAATTTTTAAGTATATGTTTTAATAAAAAAATTGATTAATATTGTTCCAGCTCCACCCAAGATACAGTCCAGTGTTGCCAACGGGCAGCTGACCGCGCGTAAGGGCAGCTCAGTCACTCTCCCTTGTCATGCGGTTGGCAACCCTGAGCCGACGGTTCTCTGGTCTAAAAAGGTATTTACAATCACATTACTTTTATTGTTTTAGAAAAATCTTTCCTTAAAACTCGACTTTGCCGTGTCGTTTTCTAGTATAGAACATTATTGTTATAAAAATGCAAAATTGATTGCTCGTAAAAAACTATCAACAGAGACATGTAGATCTAGCTGCAAAAATTCACAAATTTACCTTGAATTATGATGAACGATTTTGAGCTTCCACTCTCACCGGAAACAAAATTACCTTGGGTTGATTTTTAATCAAAATTTAGCATAGGAGCACCATATTAACAAATTATAATCACAACTATTTTTCTGGAGTAGATTTACGAAATACTAACATTTATTCCTCATGAAATTGATATACTTTTCACTAATAAAATCACGGATGACATTGTAGTCTGGGGCTCCGCTTCTGGCACGCTGTTTTTCTCGAAATTGAGGCCCAAAATCATTTAATAAACTTTCCATATACAAAAAACAATCTAAACTATTTATAATTATTAGTATTATATTATTCAATATTAAAAACTCACTAAGTCATTTCCTGGTGGTTGGGGAAATGATAAAAAGGTTGAAAGATTGATTAATAAAGTAAAGTTTTGTTTTGTGTAAATTTAAGTTTGGCTTGTGTGATACAGTTTCAAAACTGTCAATTTGCAAATAAAAATAAAATTAAACATTTATTTTTAACATTTCAAGAAACAAAAAATAATTCGATGGTTCTCAACTCTAACATTGGTACATTAGATTATCCAATAAAAGAGATTTTCTTAAAAAAATTAAATATATATAAACTTTTATTTTAATATTTAATATATTTCAATACAGCATACAAAGGTTTTCTGTATACAATAAACTTTAAAAGTAGGATCATAGATTGTATTAAGCCCACCAGCTAGAATGTTTCGTTGCTTGTACTGAGATGCTGTATATCCTACTGTACATTACATAATATAGATTTTTGTGATTGCTTTTAAATAAAATCGTCAAGTAAAGAAAGATTTTAAATTTCCAAGGTATTATTGAAAAGTAAACTTTCCCTTTAACACCTTTTCTGTGAAGTTGAAGGATCAGCGTTTTTATCTGGGGCTGTAGGTTCCCATTATAAACTTCTGACTCCAGCCCATTCAACCAATATTATGCTTAACTCCTTCCATTATTTCTCACAAAAGACCGAAAAACCGATCTTGAAACTTATGCAAAGCGTTATAGGATTTTTTACCACCGATTTAAATAAAAGTCTTTCCATATCATCTGTTAACGTGATATACATAATTTTTTTAGTTTAATATTAGAAATTTGTGTTTAAAATCGTAATACTAGTTATATCATTGATAAATAAGTGTTCCTCATTGGTTAAAGTAATTTAATTAAATAGTTATATATAATTAATATTGATTATAGTATTAATAAAACTAATAATATTAAGTTCATACTTAGTTCAACTTAATTGTAAACTTATAGCAGTATCGACTAAATTATAAACCTTAAAACTAAAATTAATACCTAAAAACTAAATTTTGAATTATAATTGCTAAAAAACATGGACAAAATAAAAAAAGAAGAACGTAAAAATAGTAGAAAAACCCAGGACAGAGAAAAACAAATGAAGGATATAGATTACAATAAACAAAAACAACAAGGATATACTCAAAGGTTGAAACATAAAAAAGAAGGGCAAAATGTATAGACACATACACAGATTACCTGAACAAATACTGACAAAAATCATTATAAAATTGGATATAAAGTCTCAAGGTAACGACAGAATGGCAGAAAAACACTCAGAGAAATCTTCAAAACGCGAACATAATAAATACATACATACAAAATAGAGACATTATCAGGACGAAAATACTCAAATAGGAATATACTGCAGTAATGGAAATTAAAAGATAAAGACCCCAGATTGACTGGTTTTATTGACCTGTAAGGCATAGAAAGACCTGTATCTTCTGATTGAAGATCAAAAAATATAGCACAGTCAAAGGTGCTGTATAAACTATGGGGTAAAAATTAAAGAAACAAGGCAAATTAAAACATAACCTACGTTTTCCAACAGGGAAAGACAATAATAATCATAATTTCATTTAGTTGGTTAAATCTAAAATTACTTTCATAAATCACGTAAAGTACGTAATAAGACTAAAATAAAGTCCAAACGTCTCAACAGATTATATTGTATAAACACTCAATATGTGGAAATTTAACACATTTCATCACGAAAGACTTTGCCATCTGAGAACGAAAATTGACAAAGATAAGTAACAGTAACATGTTTTTTTCTTCCGTGCATTGCTGTTCAAGTCATTATAAAATTATATGCATTTTTGCAACAAGCCACGAGACGGGGGTTTAGCCCTGAGAGAAACTGAGAAGCTTGGTTAATGACTATGGTCATTACATCCTCAGATCATTATCATCTGAAACACCCTCATTACGAATCTGTGTTTCAACTTGATATAGTGAATACAACTTAACAAATCTTTTATCTAGTATTAAACAGTTTTAACTATTTGCATTACTTCAAAATGTTTTTTTATCATTTCACAACCTGGTAAATACACATATCCGCAATGCTCTTTTTCTTAACGCTTTACACGTATTTGCTCGATGCATTTTCGTTAAGGTGACGTTGAAGGTAAAAATTAGTTTTCACGAATTAAATTCACAAATTTAGGGCTAATTATTTTAACTTCAGCTTATATGTTCCACGAAAAAAATAAAATTAAGAAAAGCATAGACATTATTAAAAGTATATTCTCATATTACACATAAAATTGCATCTAAGGCTAACTTTAACTCTAACTTTTAAATATTAAATGAGCAAAAGTACTAAAATATTAAATATAAAAAAGTAATAGAGGCAAACGAAAACAAATATTTTATAAATTATTTAAAATATCATCTTAGACATAAAAATAAATAATATATTCGTTAATAAAACACAATAATAACCTTGTGTACATTTCAGACAGCGAAAGGTAAATATAATAAATGTACAACAGCTGATTATTATGATAAACGTAATATGTGTAAACATTGTAGTTTTTTTATATTAGTCCAAAATATAAACTTGTGACTTTTAATCAGACAGAAAATAAAACTGTAAACACATAATCCCCAAAAACTGTATAATATTAACGTGACGAATAAAACTGATGATTTTGTATTTCACTTTATTGTTTAACATTAATGAATGATGCAGAAGGCATTGTACAGTAATGCATATTGCTAATGGAAAGTAAAATAACTAAAAAGGTAAAGTATTTCGTTATAAACCTTAATATTCGTGGCAAATGAATGAACTATTCTTTGTCAGATACAATGATGCACGTCATAAAATCTATTACACTAATTCTTAACCTTTATTTTTGCAAATTAATTATCGAACTTATATTTATTACAGTTTTTGCGTGATGCGAATAGCTAACACCCCCCTCCCTAGAGCTATGCTAATATTGAGAAATTTAATTATTTTTATAAATTTGTTACGTTACCATACAAAATGTTACTGATAATCGTTTCACTTGTTCAATATAAGGTATATCAACGCTAGTGTGGAGCGGCCACATACTTCACGACAATTCTGGAGTTTTTAACGGTTGTTTGGGAATCACACATAAAACCAGACGCGATTCACAGAAACGCCAATTATTTATTTTATCGTGTAAATATTTATGACTTAGATAGTTTTGTTAATCAATTTTCGACTTAAGTAATGAAGGTTATTAGGTGATTAATTATGGAAATGTGGTAGTGGTGGATGAATTTTTTTGAGAAAAATTCATTTCAATAATTGCTTTAAATGAAAATGTTCCTCCAACATTAGTTATGATTATGAAATTGAAGTTATAAATAACAATACGCTGCTATATACAATATGCCACTATAATTTTCGCGGGACGCGGATTGTTAACAACCTTTATCCATGTGGTTCAACAGGACAGCGGCCACCTGTACAAGCCCGGGGCGGAGGTGAAACTGGACCGTGTGGACCGTCATCACGCCGGAGTCTACCAGTGCACCGCCTCCAACGGCGTCGGTCCGCCGGCCGTCCTCGATGTGCGGCTCGACGTCCTGCGTAAGTAACAATCAGCAGTAACCCTCTAGCCTAGATACCAAAACTTAGGATACATTAAGCTGTCACATTCGAAGGCAGATACGTAGCTGTTAAGTAGCTGGTAGAGGCTATTCACGCGTCAGAAGTTCGCCGTTACCGCACACGTCCGCATGACGCATGACGTCAAAGTACGGTCTAGCTCCATCTACATTTATAACAGATCAAGAACAGGTTATACGCTTAGAAAAACTATCCAGGAAAAATAGAGGTTCATCGTTTGCCGAAATGGGTGATGGTATAGTCATAAAAAGACCCTATCCTAATTCGAGTAGCAATATCTACATCTACAGCTTTGGCTACAAACCTTGTTCCGTTAAATCTTTACAAAGAAGCTGAGGCTTGAACGGGGACGATAAGTGACGACATTTTTACGTGCGGATAGTTACTTCATAATCCTTAACTCACCAGGAGAGGTTAGTAAAGGTTAATGCAGGAGTAAGTTCGAGTGGTTAGGGCTCGAAGTCTAGATATATTCCTCAGGTTCCTTAAAGTAAAGGGCCTGGCAGGGTACGCTACCTCTCGACTTGGTATGGTCAGCCGAACGAAACCGTCCCCACATACCTATCAATTCATTATTTTCTATTTCACTCATATATCGTAAGGATACAACTACTTGGGGCACCCGTACTGAGGGTGGATGAGTTAAGGGAGTTTGCTTAGTAATGATTTTAGGATTTAAAAAGCCCTAATCCTAGATTAGAGAGGAGTGCCAAAAAAGATCCTCGAGGTTGAAATGTAAAGGGTAGTTATTCTCAAACCCCTAAAACCCGTACTGCCCATGGCGATGATGGAAGTCCTTACTTTCCTTCCGATAGCAGAAATTAAGCATTGACAAGATTTTTATATAAGTTGGCTTAGATCAAGTACTCTAAATCCACTTAATGCACAACATCAGCACCTATTGCTGATGTGAAGTTTTTATGGGGTATTACTAGTAAGCTAAAGCAATGGAAATACTGTGAAATTTAAAGTTTAGACTTTTAATTCCTGTAGATACTTGTATTTTATTGAGTCCTTAGTGTTATTTTGAGCCACAAGTACGTACTTATTTATGATATTGAATAGGTGGGAATTTGTGGCTCAATTTTTCAATTTTCTCTCCATGTGATAGTCCAGGGTATTGTCATCTCTGCTTTCTTCATCCTTTTTACGTTATTCCTATACTCCTCCATTGTTGGTCCTGGTCCAACTCATTGACCATAGTTGTTTTCCCTCAAGTCTCCTCATTGCGTTTTATTTTTTACCCTCTTTTAAAATTAGTATTTTCTATAAATCTGCTAACACCCAAAATGTCTTGAGTTTGCTGCAAACAAATTACATTTTTGGTGTTTAAAGTATGAAAACCTTTTGTTTACAAACCCCAGCTGCTATTTTAGAAATTTAAGCAGCTGATTGTAGAGGTTCACTAAAAAATTATGAGCGGCTTATACTCGTATACAAAAATTAGTTCAATGAATGTACTGTCTTCCAACAGAGATTAAATTATATGGAATTTGATCAATATATTGACTTCTAACAAAACCACTATGTCATGTTATTAAGTGCCATAGAAATCATTTAGACAAACATTTACTTAAGTATGGGAGGTTAAATTGGTTCATTTTCATATGCTACACCTTTTTGTGAAACTTTGTATCCCTTTTTATCGAAGTTTTTTGTAATTTTAAAAGGACAACTAGAGGAGCTCTAATTAGAAAAACTTCAATTAATGGGATTTAATTTAATGAAATTTACATGTTAATCCGTTGTAATAATCACTTAAGTTTAATTAAAATGTGAAGTGTCCGTATAATTGAATATCCAATTGTATTTGCAGACCCGCCTGAGATAGAAGTGGAGCAAGGTTGGGTCAACACGGCAGAGGGCAGCAAGGTGCAGCTGATCTGCATCGTCTATGGCAACCCGACACCGAATGTAAGTGCAGTAGGCTTGATCCGTCACTGGGGATCCAAGTTGTCTTGATAGTTAAGACTTCGGATTAAGTTAAATATAGAAAACGGACAGTTCAGTTGTATCTAAAGATATTAAACTGAAAATATGACATGGATTTTCAGTGTTTTAGCAGCTGAATGTAATCTATATAACCTTCAGTCAAATGGTTGTGTGGATTTGGAGGGGATTATGTTTAAACTAATGACAGATTACTGGTATTTGTAGCCTGGGACATCTAATGTCTAACTTGAAGTTATTCAACTTCTACTGGGTCATGAAAGTACATAAACCTTGTGATGTGTAATAATGAATAGTACCGGTAGTAATAAAGATCATGAGATGTGTTCTATGTAAAACAATATTATTTGTTGACAATCATTTGCTACATTTTAAATTACCTTATATTTCGTGCTTCACATATCACGATACATTTTTATATTTATTATTTTTTTTATAAAAAAGGAAATCAAAACTAGGTTTCAATTTTGTGTCATTAGAAAAAACCTTATAATATTTGCTCATAATTAATTAATTATTAGTTAAGGTTGTCTTTATCTTCAGTAGATTAAACGGGATTCGTTAAAACTGACGCTTTCAGTTTAGTCATGAAATATCAACAATCCCTTATTCTGTGCAAAGATGTTCCTGCGATGAATGAGGCAATGTTTTTTTAGCTCTTTGAGCTTTGAAATCAATGGACTTGCTGGTATGTTTTATTCAAACAATTCATACGCTGTGGAATAATGAACGCTAAGTCAAAATATTGAAAGAAATAACGAGAATTGTGTCAGATATTTTACAGTTTTACAATGGATCGCACATTCGTGCCATACGCTGCTCGCTCTCCGAAAATTACTTTACGTTATAATATTTTTAAATTTATTTGAAATAAATATCATAATCATTATACTTATAATTTAAGTATTTTAATTAAATACGCATACATTCAGTTCAATAGATAATACCGTACTGTAGGTCATATGCTTTAATACACCACTTAGACTTGTCATAGATTATTTTAAGTTGTGTTAAAATGAGATATTAAACGGTGTTGCAAATATATGGAATTAATTTCATCATAAATAATTTGCAATTAACTAATTAATGATTAAATAATTAGTACCAATTAACTGAGTTAACCTAATAAACTTAAATATTAATGTTACCGTACAATTCTATCATAAAACGTAATCAAACGGAAAAGTTTATATGTTCAGTCAGACATTGTAACATTGTAAATATCACTGAAAAACTTTAACCAATTTTGCGACAACCTATTTAAACCTCTTATTGGATATATTGCAAGAAGTGGTACCGGTAACAAGATTGACGAATAATTAAAAAGATCCTTCTTAACTCTTAACTCTTACAACTTACTAAGTTTGATATCATTAAGAAAAACTTTATTTACCCTCAAAAAATCTTAACGCAATCTATTGATGATTCGAAACCCAATTACCTTTGCGCATTTGACTTTTAACTATCGATCCCGGTAAATTATTCAGCTGGTCTTAAAAGATATGATCAAACCTGATATGCTTATTACTCTCACTCTCAAGTATCATCCAGATTGGGTTGGTGTTTTAGATGAATTTGCTGGAAGTATATGACAATATTCCATTTTGTCTTGGTTATACTTTTATACTTTTAACTAAAATGGCGACCTACCCAGGTAGGTATTTTAAGCCAAGTATGGATGAGGAATGAATGTAGGATGACTGTGGCGCGATCTTGTAGTCTTGTTACTGACTAAGGCTGACATGTTCCTTAGACAGGACTGTTAATTAATAGCCCAGCAGCCGATGGCAACTAATGGACCTACAGTTTAACGTGGAATCCGAAACACGGCCTCTGAATTACGAATTGGTCTAATTATGAGGATGGTCTTTGTGGATTAACGTAGTATTCAAGTTAGTCCACACACATGGTAATATCTTGATGAATCATGCGATGCGGTCTTATTTCACTATCCAAATATTTTAATTACTATCTTCAAATATTTAAACAGCGAGGAGCTATCAATAAACAAATTATGAATTTGCTCAAATAAAATACATTGGTTCTAAGAGACGTGCCACTGAAAAGAAAACCTTTTGGTTTCAAACAATTCATCTTTATGGACTTAAATTAAATTAAATTAGTGGATAAATTGTTGATGGATTTGCTTCAACGGATTATTGGGGACTATTATAAAGGAGAGTATTAAAGAAGTAGCTTTGGAAATTGCAATGGTTTTCCCAGTTACACACACTCTATTATATATTGAATTGTATTGTAAAACGCATAGCTGGTATTGCTTTGTTAGAATTCCATTTGTACTTTCATACACTAAGTTAACCCTTGCATTTATATTTCCACACAGAACATTAATTATAAACGTTATTTAGTGTTTGTACGCTATCTCGGTTCAGCACGATTGCTTCATTTTGCCAACATATTCTCCATTATCTGGCTAAACAGGTGCTACATTAATGTCTATCACACAACGACATAGTTTTACATAATATTAAATATTTATCTTTATCATTTATCTTATGTTGTGTTGCGCTATGTATAGTACATAATAATATCACCGTGTATCCCAAAATAATGCCCCATTTTAAAATAGCTGCACGAAAAAAGCAAAATGTTAAAATAGCAGTATGGATGTCGAAGGAGTTTGAATTAAAAGAGTATTCCAAAAATTAATTCAAATTAATTTACACTAAGAAAATATCTAGAGCTGGCAATATAAAAAGTGACCCGGAACTCTCTGGAACTTCGATTTAAAAATTGTTCCTTTAGTTGACACAAACATATTTTACAATATGAGTCTCCAGTGTTTAGTTTTGGATCTATTAATCAGAATATCTTACTAATAAACAGCTGATTCATTGTGCTGACCGAAGTGGACAAAAAACCAGCTGATTATTAATGTGTAGTCTCATGTGTGTATAATTGTGATCATATGCAAATTAGGCTACAATGATTGGGAAACTTGTCACAACTGTTTCATGTTTTATTATTAGGTTTTAGCAAATAGGGTGATTTATGTTGCGCCTCATAATTTTGCATTTGTTATCTCTTTTGGTTTCGTTCAGCTGTGACGGTTTTCGTGAAATTTGACGTTAACGATTTTAAATGACCACCATCCTCAAACGGATTCAATTACAGAAGCAAAATTTTAAACATTTAGTCTACCTATTAGGTTCTATATCCATACATAGTTTGAAGTTTTCATCTTATTTAAATCTTGAGTTATAAAATATTTTTTTAACACATACAGAATGGCATATGTATTGTAAAATAGTTGACCAAAGGAACAATTTTTGATAGCTTCAGAGAATTTAAGACAATTAACAAACACCTGTTTGGTGACAGATGCTGTGGTACCACGAGGGCGCACTTGTAGTCGCGACCAAGAGGTTCTCCACAGACACGATCCACAACCGTCACTCCCTGTCCATCTCGCCAGTCCTGAGGACGGACTTCGGCAACTTCAGCTGCGTGGCGGAAAACCCCCTCGGCAGGTCCAAACACACCATCCAGCTGACCGGTGAGTGTCGTAAGTAATAAACGAGGACATAAATTACAACTTCCAAGCGGTAGTTAGTTGTATTTATGAAATGGGTTTCTACGTTACTTCCCCTTCGACTATACATGTGAAAAAGGTAAAGTTTTTTTCGTTAAAATTTTAAATTTGGGTTGAGACTGATATATCAATGTTTAGGCCGTCTAACAAACATATTTCGGACTGGTGTCTGTATGTCTATTTGTGTACTGTCCCGAAACCACAATAATGGTCCGACTTTTATGAAAATTGGCACTTTGGCTCCTCGACCATCATCCGTGGGTTTTTTATTGTTGGGAGTTTTAAAAGTAGTTTACCCCTGTAAATTTAGTAATTTAGTAACCTAGACTAAAAGAAATTTTTGAAAACGTCTCTAATTATTTTTATTAAAATTTCATGGTATATTCAGGTCTCATAGGGGGAAGGGGGTTCCCTATACTTATTATCTTAGACTTTAATTTTTCTCAGGAACAGTAAAAGATAACGCTCAATGTTTATTAAAGATCTACTTTCGAAGCATACTTTAACATCGGGTTTAGAAAAATATTTTTTTGTCCAATTGTCAGATATCTTCTTTTTACTTTCCAAAAACAATTATTTATTAAATAAAAAAATATTTATAATATTTTTTAATTCCTGTATTAAAGTATGCTCCAAAAGCACATTTTCAGGCAAAAACATCAAAACTTTATTATGTATGGTTCCTGAAAAACATGTAAGTTTCAGAAAATTAAGAAGTATAGAGAACAGTGCCGCTTAAATAATTTGACCCTATTTGTAAATCTGTAAAAGTGACGTTTCTGATGTTATTGGACTTCAAATTTTATAAAACGTTTCCCATGAAACTCCGTATGCGGTTTAATATTTAAGACTTAGTTTTAATAAGATTTCATGTTTATGCTGTATAAGGGGTACAGTTTCTTTCTGGGCTACCTTATCGAATAAAACAATCTGTAGCCTATATTAATTAAATAATTTATACGTCGATATGTTACGAATCAATTGTTGGCAATCAATATATTGATCAATCGATATATTGATTTGGCTTCGTTAAGTTGTTTCGATATTTCATAACAATTGTTTATTATTGTATAAATTTATCACTAGAATTAATTAATTAAAAATTGAAGTCAGTCATGATTCTTATTTTATAAATTTTAGTTATTTAGCTAAAAATGTGTAATTATTATTGAAAATTATTGAAAAATGTGGAAATCTTCTTCAAGATAAGGAATTAATACTAATTAATAAAAATTGTCATGAGAGTGCAAAACAAAAACAATTGTATGGAGAAAATTCCGTCAAATTTCGATGATAAATTCAAATAATTAAGCTTCCAATTTGATTGAATTTTTGTGAAGTAAAAATGTTGTATGATAATCCATTTCTTCATTTTTTAAATTCAATAGAAACAGTTTAACCAGAGAAATCAAGTTACCAATTATGTTATAATCTGTTTTTAATAAAAAGTATATTTTGTTATGTTATTATCTAGTTATATTATTTGTAATGTATTTATCAATTTCTTCAAGTAATCAACCGATAAGATATGTCAATTGTTTCATTCTCAACCAATAATATGTATAATCAATTGTTATATTAGATACTAACGTAGCCCAGATAGAATCTGCGTTCCGTTTAAGATTTAAGATAAGAAGACGTTTGCATTTAGGACTATATTAACTATCATCAACTGTCCATTACCATGGTCATAGAGCCTATGCAATGAATCAAAGACAGCGAAATACAGTAGCGGCGGTGAGCACGTAGGATAGATAGACTGTTGTCATGATCATTATCATTGTCATGGTCATTGGTCATTCATCCGCTTAGAACCTAATGGTGTGTTGGATAAATCTGAACAGCAGATCTACACTTCAATAGATATAATAGTTTTTAACACATCATGTAAAAGATATTTCATAAAAATGTTCAACTTCCTATAATGGTTACACGTAAATTAAATTACGTCAAAATGTTAATTATGTCCACCACATCAAACATTAAGGATTCATATTAGAATGACTGTTACTCAGAGGATTGTAGGTAGAAGAAATAAAATATTCAATTCAAACCAAACTATTAAGGTCATTTACCTCTTAAGTGGATGCACAACCGATGGCTTCGAGATGTGCTGCCATCTGGAGTGGAATTGAGTAATTAAGGGATAAGATGTTGCTGCCTTTAGAATTCTAATAACCCTATTAGCATTAAGGGGGAATATTAATAAACCGACACTGTGGAATAGTCAACAGTGTTGCTACTGCCCATCTGGAAACGACGGTCCAAGTCTGGCTTATAAAATTGATTTATGTATCACGTATTGAAGGAATTTCAACGGTGGATTTATTTATTTTGTTTGAACTATTATTAATTATAATTACAGTTATTAATAGAGAAATAGACATAAACATATCTCCCATGACCTATTATCATATCATATTATCCAAAATACTAGATAATATGATTCATCAACAATATGGTTAAACTTTAAAACATGTACAGTTTTATTTCAACAATTTCATATGGAAGATCGATACTCTTATGTAAAAGATTCTCCATTCAATTGTTCGATCAATCAAATCCTGAAATACTCGTAGTAATTTTCGTTTTTTTTTTGTAAATATGTGAGTAATATTATATAAAAAAGGGGTACTGATGCGAGTTATGTATGTGAGAGTAGAGTTATGTAGCTCTCCAGCTATATAGTGTAAACGCGGTTTTATAAACAAAAATGCAGTCGTGCTTTTGGGCTGCTGAGCTACAAAGTATACACCTGGCTTTAGGTTTAGCAACTTTACTAGGAGTCAAACAACTTTATTTTTATCCTAAAATAGAAGCGTAGTAAAATAGTACCCAATTCAAGATAGCTAACATATAAGTATATATAAGTTTCATATAGTTTTAGCAATACTTTATCCGGCTTCTATAATGTCAAAATTATTTGCGTTTTTACAGATTTATTGTCCTCTTGAAAGTACCCGTTTATGGAAATCGCTGGCTTACCTAGCTCAAGCTTACAATGTTGAATAAAAAAAAACATTTATGTACTATTTCAAAGATCGAGTCTTTCAAAAGGTATGTCGTAATTGAATGTAAATGTTTCAGTAAATAATTAACTTCAAGCATATTAAACCGTCTACTGAATTGAAAGGTTCAAATAAGAGGTCTTTAGACATCGACTAATTGTACTTAATTATATTTAAGTTAAATCTAGTTAAGTCATCCTTTGAGTAATTATGGTAAAAAATGGTAATAAATGTTTTATTACCCTTTTCCTGTGAAGTATTGTCTTTAGTGATGAGAATCACGTAGATATTGTGTAAGTTTCGCTATTATGACTTCGTTAATTAATTATTTGTTGTAAGCCTAGTGACAAAAATGTATCTGTTATTTTTTGTATATTATCGTCATCTAACTTTAAGCTTTTTAGTCTTAAGGCCCTTACGGATTGAGAATGATTGTGATGGAAGACTTGTACATCTCATTTTATTCCTAATTTCCACTCTGATGAGCGTAACAACTTCAGAAATAATGATCGTAAATTAATTCGATTAAATCTGTACTTCATAAAATTCTGGTGAAAGGGAGGCGGAACTTATTCAAGTGAAAATCTACAGCTTTGGGATGAAAATAATTATCTCGATCAAGGCTAAAGTCGGAAGAAAAAGTTGAATAGTTACATATAATCTAATCTATAGACTGAATTTTACAACTTTTAAGCTTTTAAAATTAAGACAAAAATTAAAATTTCCTAAAAATAAAAAATAGTTTGGTTAAAAATATTTAGCTTATTATTAACAGTATTTAAATTACAAATAGAGATTATTTTTAAACTGTGGAGCTCGCTGTTATCAATTCTTACAACATTGTACGTGGAAATTTCTCATACACTGTCGACATCTTTCCCCAAGTTTCCTCCATAAAAACAAGAGTACCTAAAAGAATGAAACTGATTTTCATAGATGAAATATTTTCCTATACATTTTGGAGAAGTGTTTTTGTTTATGTTATACTTACCCACGCCCTATTAAAGAAACTAATGGGCTCTTAAGGGGGGTCGGTTGACCCTATCTTAGCCATGTTAATTTATCAAATTTTCGGTACCATTTTCTCAGTAATTATACGTGGTATCAATATTATTTGTTTGTTATTATATTTATAACTATTTTGGTGAACCCGGGGTCTTGTTTAAATTCGACGTTTTTTATATTTACGAAAAATGTAATTCAATTTCAAAATTTAATTTTCTAAATATGCCGGGTCATTTTTAATTTTTAAATTTTTTACGTGACAAAATAAGAATAATTAAGAAATTTCTAGTAGTTATAGTCTCTGAGATATAGGTACCGATGTGCAAAAACAAACTTACGAGAATTCACATTTAAAGATAGTAATGAAGCAATGGCCGCACGTCAGAGTAGCCCTGAACTTTTGGGTGCATTAATTTGGACAAAAAATCGTAAAATGAGTTCTACTCCACCGATTTGCATGAAGTTTGTTGTAAATTAATTCTAAAGAAATTTAGAAAAAATTTCCGTAAGAAAAAAATGAACTTTCTGACCCAGGGGGTCAACCAACTCCCCTTAAAACTCTTGATTGATATGAGCCTCATTCTTTCTGATTTTTATTGCATATGTGATACTATAATAAAAGTAATTTAACAGAAATAAATAACCAGGTAAAATCCATCTAGACCAGAAGTAATAAACAAATTAAAAGAATTTTTTTACATAAATGGTTGATTTTTAACTAATTCGAAAGTCACACTATATTAACGATATATCTTAACGTATAAACAATTTACTAATGATAAAAAATGTTCTGTTTAGATGTATTGTATCTAATAAAGACGAGTAATTGAGCCTTTATATTTTATTTGTTTATGTTTCATGGTTAATATTCTGTCATAATAATAAGGATATATTATCTTGATACTGGGTCATACAACCCGTAAAATAGAAGAGCTAACGGCTAGGGGTGTATTAAATCACATATTGTTCATACTTATTCGGCAGATTGAAAAAAAACTGACGGTTACTAAATTGTAACTAACGGTGAAAGAAGTACATACAATATATTTTCGGCTGACAAACTAATCATGATGGATAATGCGTTGAAGGACCAGGCCTGATGGCCAATGTTGAAAATATATTAATATTAATATTTCTTGTGATATATGACAAACATACAAAAGAAAAACTCACTTTGAAAAGAAATCAAATTGAAAATGTATTATTTTAAAGAACATAAAACAATCACAACATTTGTCAACAATAACAAATCATTTTAAAATATAAAATCATATGATCACATGATAAACTGCAAGGCTCAGTCGTCACAACCCACCAAATCATTTGACAATTAGAGAATTAGTTCTGAGCTGAGCTCCTTCCAATCGCCCGTGATACCCACCTATTTAAACCCCAATTACTTTGTCCAAAAAACCAACCTCCTCCAAACAAAGTTTTGCAAAATTATAATCTATTTGTTACTGTTAAATCTAGAGAACTTTAACTGTAGAGGTAGCTTAGGAGTGTAAAACGCTGACCCAGTAAATTAAACGTTACTGGGTCCAAACCAGTGGTGGGAAGCTTTTGTCAGACATCACATCCATGATCATCTGTTAGGTCACCTCTGGCTAGCCTATGTGATTGTCACAGATAACACTGAAAATTGGCCTTGTAATTGAAAAGTGTACATAAAGAGTTGCTATTATTACAGGCAAGCGTGGAAATTCAGTAGAGTGAGAGGTGGATGGTGAATATGGTGCTAAGAGATAGACGAGAGCACAAGACCATTATGAAGGTCAAAAATGCAATGGGTGGATAAGGTGATGAAGGACCTAAGAAGGATAGGAGCAGACTTGGAACTGGCAGAATTTAGAAGAGCGTAGAGGCATGTGGTTGGCGAGACCAAAAACCAACCAGGTTTCCACTGGATATAGGAGTAATTAATGGTAATTATAGATAATAACGACTTGTTAGAGTGAAAGCCTACAAAGCTAATATTTCACTGACATAGGAAATTCTGAATTTCCAAGATGTATCATTGTTATTGGAAAGCCTGAAATACTAAGTATGTTCGCTGTTACAGGAAAGCCTGGGAAACTAAGAGTTGCCAGCTCACCGTACAGTTCCTCTTCTACTAGTTACAACTTCGTGTGGCGTGTAGACAGCGCTTCACCTCTTGAAGAGTGCAGAGTTCTGTATAGGAAACTCATGGTAAACAAACTATACGTTGATTAATTGACAAGCACTATGCTAAATTTAAAAATATTCTTTGTTACATGTTTTCAGATATTATTTAAAAAAATGGTATACAGTACTAAGTTTTGAAAATATGAACGTTTAAATGTGTATAATTTAATATCGGCAACATATTCGTTTTCAAACTATCGAGTTTCTTTTTTATGCAAGTGAAAACTAAAAAACACATTTATAATTGGTTTTATCATACAAATTAATTGCTGTTCATGATTGTAAAAATGCGAATGTTGTTTACCTACTGTAACAACCACACAATCCTACTAGTAGTTGGGTAAACCGAAGAGAGCCCACAGAGGGAAAACCAAGCCCCAAAGCTGATGAAGGGAGTTCCTAATGGACAAATAATCCCTGTATGTCCGGTCACTGTTCACAGTCAGATTAGGGCACAATTCCATTAGCCTAATTCCTTTCACCTATAATGTAACTGACATTGGGTTTAATGTGAATTGATTTTTAAAAAGTCTTAAAGTTATATTTTTATAATTCCTCTTTGATTTGTTATGTCAATTAAGTCTTTGAAACCTAAATGCTATGGTCATTTGGAGCTTCTTAAATGAAGTAGAATTTTTCAATTTGTGCACGTTTTTCCTTATTAGTAACTATTAACACCTATGATAAACTCCATAGTAGTCAAGAAGATATAATTCAATTAGAATGCATTTCGCTAATCCTATTAAAAATTTATTTCTAGTTAATTTATTCTAAATATAAAATATAACTGGTCTTTAAATTTTTGCGAAAATAAGAACGAATTGTAAATTGTATTTAATCAAATAAGTATGAATAATCCATGAATGTATGCTATATAATTTTGTTTCATTATTGAAATAGGATTTATTGCAGCTACTCACAATTTAAAGTTGATACAGATGAAGTACTCTCACCTTTACAACTATGTCTAGAATTCACACATTATTCACACAAATTTAACTTTAATTAAGATCAGTAATAGTCATAAAACTACGCAAAATTCATAAATATTAGAGTACAAAACTATTAACTAGTGGTTTTTAAGTTATCAACCCATTAAAAAATTACATAAAAACTAATTTAAACTTATTAACTCAATTCATATAAACTTAAGGCGTTTAGTGCAAGTGTTTCAGACTACGGTTCACATCGTGTGGGCTGCTTAAACAGTGAGCTTAATTATAATTACTTCACATACGTTGATCAAAGTTAATCTCGGAAAATTGGTTTCTTGATTGTACGGTAGGTTTGGATCAAATATTGAAAATTTCTAGATAGCTCCGGGTAAAGTTTAGATTAACTTTTATATTCGTTTATCTTTTAAACCACAAAATGTTTAACACTTGCAGTATCCCCTTCATTGACTTGTTTAAATAAGAAACTTCGGTTCACAAAGTATCGGGTTCAAAATATTGTCAATTAAAAATAACTCTTCACTGGACTTAAGTACCTAAAAATATTTAAAAAGTTGAAATACCTACCTGGGTAAGTAGGTATTTTCATTATGAATGATAAATGAGTGGAAGATGATTGTGGTCTGATCTTATACTCTTGTTACTGACTAAGGCTGACATGTTCCTTAGACAGGACTGTTAATTACTAGCCCAACAGCCTATGGCATTTAAGGGACCTACAGTTAAACGTGGAAGCCGCACCTCTTTTCTCTCTTAATCACGAACTGCTCTAATTATGAGAATGGTCTTTGCGGATGAACGAAGTATTCTATAATGTGGACGTTAATCCACACAAGAGAATACCGCATCCACCTTCCATCGCTCTCAACTATTCACAATTAATAGACTCCAAGTAGCTGTAATATAGGACACGCCATCGTCCTGAATTGAATCAAAATTATTGTCCCAAAAATAATAGAAATGTAATTACCTTCTTTTGGGAAATAGCTTAGATCGTGGATATGTCTAAGGGGAACACTTCAGTTCCTCTGACTAAACGGCTAAACTTATACCTAAATGACGTTACCGTTTCAAATGTTGGTCTGACGGATTGCCAATACCCCCTTCCCCCAGAGCTAAGACATATTCATGCCAAAACCTCAGATTCAACCTTAAGTAATATTGAATACAATTCCATATGATATCCTATATACAGTACTATTGCCAACAACTGTCTCCAGATCAACGACTCCCACCAGCAGATCGGTCCCTGGTTGGAGAAGAGGTTCCGCCCCCCACCCTCCACAGGACGATCTTCCCTCACCTTCCTCATCGGCGACCTCCTGCCCTCCTCTGTGTTCCAGGCGCAGGCCCAGGTTCGTAACCGCTACGGGTGGAGTGACCTTTCCGACCCGTTCCAGTTCTACACCAGAGGCACCGCCTATAATGATTTACTTGGTTAGTAAAAACCCCCCAATATGTGATGTTGTGTTTTTACTCTATACAAATTACGTCTAAAAATTTCCGATTAAATTACTTTGCAAAAAACATATAAAAGGTTACACTGATTTCAAGACGTTACATGTACAATAAGATTTACTTAAACAAAGTAACTAAAATTTTAAGTTATATGGGGTATTTTAAAATGTTGCAGAATATCTGTAGGCCTATTTTTTGTACTTCATTATTTGGTTTAAGAAAGCATAGTTTTTAGGCGTCACAAACTCACGATCTCATGAACCGATAACTACCATTGTTATTATTAACCCGCAAATAAAAAAAATGTGAAATGACAACTCAACAGGATGGTCAACTATGGAAAATAAGGAAAACAATATTTAAAAAGGTTTCTGAAGGAAATTGCAACACCATCTTTTAGACAAATTTTGAATTATATGCCGAGTCTCGTGACTTGGCTTTCAATCCGCGCTCAACACCATGAGTCATGCTCGGGTGTCTCTCCATTTGATTTAGGTTTGATTTAGGTTAGGAATGTAATTGAAAAACATTATATATGTTAGGTTGAGGCATCAAATAAACCATACTTTAAAAGACTTAAAAGTGAAAGATCACAAACAAACAAACAAAGAACAGAAGAAACAAAGACATTGTTTTTAGAAAATTAAATAAATGAATATGTTGGAGTGAATTTAAATTTAAATTTTAAATTTAGTTAGTCCGCATAGCATTGTAGAGGTTCTCGTACAAGTATATAGGATAAATTTCATGTTTTACAGGTTGTATCCACTTATAAACCTTACATGAATGTCACCAAGAAAATATAGTAACAAAATGTATTCAGAAACTCACATTGCAGATTACAATGTTCAGCACAAACAAAATATCAGAATGAATGTGAACTGTTAAATGTTTTAACAAACCTACATCATTATTTAGAACACGTTGAGCACCTGTACACCTCGGTGCTCATCAAGAGAGTGTTTCCGCTGTGTCTCGCGGTGTTGCCACTTCTCGCTCAACTGAACAAACTACATCATGATATGTTGCAGAGAACAACGTTGAGCACCTGTCCTCCACCTCGGTGCTCCATCATCAGAGAGTGTTACCGCTATGTCTCGCGGTGTTGCCACTTCTCGCTCAACTGTTATAACAAAACCTACATCACTGACATTGTTGCAGAGAACAACGTTGAGCACCTGTTCTCAACCTCGGTGCTCCATCATCAGAGTGTGTTACCGCTGTGTCTCGCGTGTTGCCACTTCTCGCTCAACTGTTATACCAAGACCAACATCACTGATATTGTTGCAGAGAACAACGTTGAGCACCTGTCCTCCACCTCGGTGCTCCATCATCAGAGAGTGTTACCGCTATGTCTCGCGGTGTTGCCACGTCTCGCTCAACTGTTATAAAAACAAAATCATTGATATTGTTGCAGAGAACAACGTTGAGCACCTGTCCTCCACCTCGGTCCATCATCAGAGAGTGTTACCGCCATTTCTCGCGGTGTTGCCACTTCTCACTCAACTGTTATAACAAAACCAACATCATTGATATTGTTGCAGAGAACAACGTTGAGCACCTGTCCTCCACCTCGGTGCTCAATCATCAGAGAGTGTTACCGCTATGTCTCGCGGTGTTGCCACTTCTCACTCAACTGTTATAACAATACCTACATCACTGACATTGTTGCAGAGAACAACGTTGAGCACCTGTCCTCCACCTCGGTGGTCCATCATCAGAGAGTGTTACCGCTATGTCTCGCGGTGTTGCCACTTCTCACTCAACTGTTATAACAAAACCAACATCATTGATATTGTTGCAGAGAACAACGTTGAGCACCTGTCCTCCACCTCGGTGCTCAATCATTAGAGAGTGTTACCGCTATGTCTCGCGGTGTTGCCACTTCTCACTCAACTGTTATAACAAAACCAACATCATTGATATTGTTGCAGAGAACAACGTTGAGCACCTGTCCTCCACCTCGGTGGTCCATCATCAGAGAGTGTTACCGCTGTGTCTCGCGGTGTTGCCACTTCTCGCTCAACTGTTATAACAAAACCAACATCATTGATATTGTTGCAGAGAACAACGTTGAGCACCTGTCCTCCACCTCGGTGCTCCATCATCAGAGAGTGTTACCGCTGTGTCTCGCGGTGTTGCCACTTCTCGCTCAACTGTTATAACAAGACCTACATCACTGACATTGTTGCAGAGAACAACGTTGAGCACCTGTCCTCCACCTCGGTGCTCCATCATCAGAGAGTGTTACCGCTGTGTCTCGCGGTGTTGCCACTTCTCGCTCAACTGTTATAACAAGACCTACATCACTGATACTGTTGCAGAGAACAACGTTGAGCACCTGTCCTCCACCTCGGTGCTCCATCATCAGAGAGTGTTACCGCTGTGTCTCGCGGTGTTGCCACTTCTCGCTCAACTGTTATAACAAAACCAACATCACTGATACTGTTGCAGAGAACAACGTTGAGCACCTGTCCTCCACCTCGGTGCTCCATCATCAGAGAGTGTTACCGCTATGTCTCGCGGTGTTGCCACTTCTCACTCAACTGTTATAACAAAACCAACATCATTGATATTGTTGCAGAGAACAACGTTGAGCACCTGTCCTCCACCTCGGTGCTCCATCATCAGAGAGTGTTACCGCTGTGTCTCGCTGTGTTGCCGCTTCTCACCCAATGTTCATAACAAGACCTACATCAATGTGCTCTGTCTTTTACGTGATGTTGGATAAATTTACGAAGTATTTTATTAAACAAAAAACTTAAAATTAATTTGTAAACGTTTGTTTTTAAATGGTTCTAATAAGATGGGTTGGACTTATACTAGATAAAAACCTGGAAACAAATTTTAATTTATAAAAATAATATTACAGTCAAAATTAGAAATGCCAATAAAATATCTTAATAATATTTTACCTTAATTATTAGTTTACTAAAGCTGATTCAAATTAATTAAAGTACTTTAATTAAATTCTCACACTTTATTCATATTGCCTTATCATAATACACATTTTATTCTTTTTCGATATATATTCTAGCTGTAATTAGTTCCTTGCATCGTCCTGAATGGGTAAAACAGTTGACAGGTTATACGAGGTAAATTTTATTTTGAATTAATATGGGACATTAAATATGGGCTAGCACACATAGAAGCTGTATTATGTCAGAGCTAAAATGAGGATATTGTTCAATCAATAATAACAAAAGTAATGAAAATTATAAACCGCCATCACTAAACTATTGAGTTAAAAGAAAATTTGAGTCGATTGAATGTTTTTAAAAGTATTAAATTTGTATTTTTCTGTATAGGCTACTTAAACTGTTTTTCGTTTGACCATACATTCTTTACAATAATTTTGAATAACTTATTGTATCGTATAACGTATTATTATTAAACGTAAATAACTTATTGTTCTTAGTAAAAAACTAATATTTTTTATGTTTGTAACGTATTCATTAATTCCAACAATATTCTGTAAATCAAAAAGCATGGCCCTATACATGTTTTTATTTATCAAGTATACATATAATTCACATTTATTGTCCAACATGTGAAAAGTTATTATATGTAAATAAATTTTGTGTATTTGTCAATCGATAAAACTTTTGAACTATACATTTTAATTCTAATTCGGGATAATTAATTATCAATTAATATAAAACGCAATAAATCGGTCTCAGAAGAGGCAGACATGGTCCAACCCAATATGTTTTAAGTGATCGTATAGAGATGAAAATTGTTATTTGTTTGTTAAGTTATAATATTTAAATTTATATAAATATTTGTACTATATTGCTGTTGTTTTATTTATATTTCCCTCCTAAACTCCTTTGATTAGTTAACTAATCATCTTTAAGAAATGTCTTCATAGCTTATAAAATAAAAAGTTAACAAACATAATAGAATCCAAGGCTATTGAAACTATGCACATATTGCTTGAAATTACTATGGTTTCAAGTACAATATAAATTTTTACCAGCTTTTTACTAACTTCGAAATTCAGAAAACTAGTCACTTAAAAATATTGTTCTCTACAAAATTAAATCGCAATAGAAATTTTTAAGAAGTAATTAATAAAAATAAAAAACAAGTTAACTAATTAATTTAAAATAATTCGGTCCTAAAACTAAAATCCAGAACTTGTCATTCGAACAACATACCTGTAAGTCTTACTCTTTGTTACGAGAACAAAAATTAGAAGGGCTTCATGTTTATCGAACAAAATACTCTAGTCAGAAGAAGCTATTGTAACAAAGTAAAAATATTAATTTAGAGGATTAAAAGTATAACATCATTAAATTATTGAAATGGCGACCGTACCACAAGGTAGCTATTTTAAGCCAAGTGTAAATAATTGGGAACGAGCGTAGGATTATTGTGGCGCGATCACGACCATAGTTAAAAATAATTAATTAGTTAATGCAAACTAAATTTTAATAGCCTAGTTTAAACCAATAATCATTAGAACATACATTTTAGTCTCTTTTATTTTAATTAATCATGTTCAAATATCAATTAAACTTAAATGCAACCTCGTTATTAAACATAATAAATTAAAAACTATGGGTAAACATAGCTCTTTATATCACTCTTTTAAAAGTTAAAACAGAATGTTACAATAGTACAGATACAATAATACAGAGTAGCAAGTCTATTAGCATCGTATTACGATTATACTCGGAAGTTATGTCTCAAGGGTGAAATGTGTCTTTATAATCCCTCCACCCTTCCTTGGTCAATACCTTAATTATAATGAACATTTCACCCAACAAGATTCCTCAGGAACTATGTTCTATGATAGTTAAATTATTATAAGTTACAATGTTTGTGAACATGTATTTTTTCAATCCTTCAATACTGAATCGGATGACTTGCAACGAAATACACTACATAGGTTGTCTTTGGCTAATACAATTATCCTATTATCATAACTCTTATCTATTTGTGTGTGTTTTGTGTATGAATGTGTTAGTACTCAATTTATAATGTTTAAAAAATACAACACAACTTTGAATAACCATAAAATATAAAAACTAATTGTTTCAATTGAAGATATTAGAAAATAAAAAAATCTTTATGGGGTTTTTTATTTTGTTTTTTGTAGCAAAGAAATATTGGTTTTTAAGATAGACAACTCTATAAGACTCTTGTAAGAAACAAAAATAAGGTGGGTATAATTTGGTTTTAATTTAAGTTCAATTTAAATGTTCGCGCCACCTGAGGCCGAACAGCTAGCCCTGCAGTTTAAGGAGCTGCCACGAACCGCGCCACCATAGGCGGTGGGGGAAGGAGTGGGGAGTCCTGGAGACGACGACGACCGAAGGCAGTTCTCCAAGCGCCAGCCACATTCGCTCGCCGGCTCTCGGGCCTGCAAGTTGTAGGTAACTTGCTTCCGATATAGTATAGGAGACCAAGGGGTAGGCAACGTGGTCCGCGGTACAGTAAGTCCGGGATAGCCTCCTTGCTCATCTATACTAACTTGTTTCGATTAACAGAAGAATTATTAATTTGATTAACAAAGAGTTTTAGTTTGTCCGAGAAAGGAACTTTTATTTAATTATTATAATTGAGTTGATTTCTATAGTAGACATTTTGAGTAAGCTCCTAGGTCGTGTATTAATTCAGTTAGAGTACAGGGCTGAAGTAAGCCTGGTGTTGGATTAAATAATACAGCTAGGTGTACAGGGCTGAAATAAGCCTGGTGTTTATAAAAATAATCAGTACCGATAGTATAAGGCTGGAACAAGCCTGGTGTTTTATTAATAATTCAGTTAGTTTACAAGGCTGGAATAAGTCTGGTGTTGGATTAAAATAATACAGATAGTACAGGACTGGAATAAGCCTGGTGTTGTGAGACAGCTAGGATACAGGGTGGAATAAGCCTGAGGAGAGAACGTAATTCGATTAATAAAAAAGTAATAAAACCTTTTTCAAAATTGTTTAGGGATTCGTGGGGTGAGAATGATACACACCTTCTGAAGACTGTGAATTAAATGGTGAAGGATTTCTGAGCCCGCGCGAATCATACAAAATAAAGTAATAAGTTTTCTCAAAATTAAGTTAACCGAACCCTGGGCAACTCAGTGTCCCTGAGGCTATCCGAGGCAATTAAAAACTGGACCACGCAGCTAATTTATACGTTACACTCTCAAATAACATACTATTTATTATAAGGTATACCTTGTCCATTAGATTTCACTGATGTTTTTTACTACGCTTGTTACCTCATAGTTTTATATCATAATACGTCTTTCGGTTAAATTTCCTGCAAAACCTAGTAAAAAACGAAATGGTTGAAATGAGATATAGCAGTGGCAACATAGCAGATAGTTAATATGGCTGGTTAATTCCATACGGTTTTCAATATTTCAATATGAAAAATGTTATTTCAGTTGCACAAAGTGGATTGAATTTGAACCTGCTCTATTTTGATGTAGATTAAACTTACTTGTAACCTAGATGTGATCTAATAACCTTATAGCATACACTTTACACAAGTTCTTCTGGTCCAAGTGTATCTACATCCTAAACAGTATGTATAACATGACGTCACGGGTTTAATTACACTACATCCAGTTACAGTCATGTCACCTTCCGGTTAAGGAATAATAATGACGTTATGAAACAGATCAACGATGTTGGTGCATCTTAATTGGATCATATCAACGAGATATAATAACTCGTCAAAATTCCTCATTTACAACTTTAAAACACTCCTTTTTTCCATACCAGGATGTTCATTTGAGTAAAAATAAAGAAAACTAATAATGACGCAGACGACACCATAATGTATTTTAAGTCTTTAATACTTTGAAAATATTACAAACTAAATTGTTATACATTATCTTTAATTAACATTACCTATTCCAACTTTAAAAAAATTAAAGATCCTTTTAGGTTACAACGTTTTTTGTCAATAATTAGGTTTTTTACTGAAATTTAATATTTTAATAATGATATTCTATCTTCAAAATACACTACAAAACAACCACATGTAAAACCAAGATTTAAATCATAATAATACTTTTACTCAAAAGTTAACAGTATTTATTTAAATATCAAAATTTGATCTAACCAAATTAGTCAGATCTAATTAAATTTGTAATTCTGATACAAATATGTATTGCTTTGAGATAATAAATATAACGTTAAGTAGATGGTCAAAATGATTTAAGAGCTTATTAACTAGTGATACCTTCCAAAGGATGTACCTCCTCATACCGTAAAATTAAATTATGGTTTATCCTTAAGGAAATTTGGTTATCACTATAGAATTTCAGTTGCGTGTTATTAATTCTTTAGTGCTTATATTTTTGACAGTTTTGCTTTCTCCTCTTACACATAGTAGCACATATGGAGAAATTATTATTTTCGTTAACATTTTTGAAAATAATTTGAGAGTGGATATATACTTTTTATGGCCCCCTTAATCCAAAAAAGTGGTTTTCTGTTTGATGTATATCTGTGTGTATTTGTACAATCCCCAAGACCACACTGATTATCCGATTTTTATAAAATTTTGTACGCAGGTAGACATTTTCCATATCCCCAGGCCATATTTAAGGGTAGTTTACCCCTAAAAACTAGAATCAACTACACCCCCTGACCATCGCTCACAACTATCCACAGTTCGTAGCCTCGAAGTAGCTGGATTATAGGATGACACTATCGTCACAGTATAGTTGTTTGTAGATAGCTTTATAGGTACTGGAGGCTTAGTAGTCCTGTTGTGATTGTCTTTAGCATTCCTTAGGATTATGTTTATTGCCATTAAAATGAAGCAGAGTATGATGAAACACATTTTCCATTTTCTTTAACCATTTGGAATCCATCTTGAGGAATTTTACATTTAAATTCTGCACAAGCATAGATTTTATGAGAGGTTTGATTACACTTAAAACATGGTATTTGTGTTTGAATATTATTAGGAACTATAACAGTAAGAGGTTTCTTATTGAAAAACTGAGTGTTGGTTGTAGGTTTCTTACAACCAAAACGGATGCCACATTATTCAAATCCCTTTGGATATTGTAGCATCCTCAAGGTGAGTCTTACATTCTGAAGTGAAGGGTTCTATAATTTATTTAGTAGTAGGCAAAGTATGTTTAGTTGCAGAAGAAGAAGTTGCACGAAAGGATTGTAGTTTAGTGCGATGTTTCACATCCATTTTTCGAAGCAAGATTGATATTTACAAAGGGCCTTATTCGGAAATTTCACATTGAAGAACATTAAAGCTTTCGTATTTTTGTTTTTGTCATCAAGGAAACCAAGTATGTTTGAACTAAAAACATCGGGTAAATCCAATAAATTGTTGAGATGTATTAATTGAAGATGTCTGTCATTACGATATCTGTCTCTGAGTAGATTGTAAGCAACCATGTAATTGGATGCGGTCAAGTTAAGGCTACTGATAAATTTAATGGTTCGTTAACCAACGTACTAGGAAGATATTGAAATTTAATAGCTCCAGATAGAGAATCGTTATTATGAATTGTAGAATTGACCAGATTAATAAAATAGATCCATGTTGACATGTCACCTGAGACCTTAGGCATTTCGAACTTTGGTAAACGGACATTCGTGTACGCATTAGATGTAGGTTTGATGGATACATTGTTGATGACGCTATTACCGTTATCACTACTTTGTGGTTCATTAACTGAAATCAAGGATTCGATACAGCTAGAACTGTGAACACAAAACTCGTTTATATCCTCTTGATCAGTAGATAAAGATTCAAGAGGCATGTATCTTCACCCCAAACAAGTACACGATCAAAATGTAAGTCAAAATCGTCTTTTTTCCTTTGCAACTCTACTTTGTAAGTATTAAGAGTTTTGACGGGTACAATAAAGGGTCAGTTTTTTTTCAAAAGATTTATCAACGGCTGACCTAATTTGTGTTAACCGTGGTAGTCAAGCCGAGATACGATAACAGGTCTCCATCTTAAATTCATTACTTCGTGGAGGTGCCATTTTATCATATTCAATGTTCCTTACTTGTTTTACTTGTTTAAAGAGTATTTAATTAATAAATGTTTCTTAGTAAGAGTAATTAATTATTCTTCTTGATTAAGAGCTACGTGCAAATAACAGAGATATGTACGGACACAGAGGGGAAACAGATAAAACATGGAATTAATGTGGAAAATCAGCGATATAAGGTGAACTAATTGATATAGGAAATGAACTTTAAAAGGTCTCAAATTCTATCCAGGCCCGTATGGACCAAGAAAAGGAGAGTATTTTATGAATGTGAAGAATGAGAAATTTCATGAATTAATCGAAGAACCGTGGAATAACTAGTAGATTTTCTGTTCATTTTTCATATAATTGAAAAAAAACTTATTCGCTAACATATTGTTCCAAAAGTTCACTCGCCACATTATTTCAAAGTTCATCTTCTTGTTAAATACACACAAATTAAGTTACATTAAACACAAAAATTATACTTGACAAGAGTTAAAATTAATGTAATGAAAAAACTGGAAATCTAGCATATAAAACGGTGTACATAAAATTAATTGAAAAGATAAACAAAAATCAATATTGTAAAAAACATATGCTAAACAAATTTAATTTGTTTAATGATAAATTAAAGAAGGTAAAAACAACTATGTTGAAGAAGCTGAAAGGAATAGGTATGTGATAAATTAATATATTGTATAAAAATTGATGTTGCTCTTGTCATATGTACGCAACAGGTCATAATACCCAATAACACCTACCAAAAAAAGGTTTTCTATATCTTGTGAGGGATGATGTCCCAAAAGGTTTAACAATTGATTTAAGATATTTTCTCTTGTTCTTTGGTTTAAAAAATGGGATGATGATTTTTTTAATTAATTAATTTTAAATGGTATTTAGATACATTTTAAAGAATATAATAGCTTTATTAAAGGTTGAATTTTTTTCATTTCATTAATGTAGAAATTATGTGTCAGTCCACTGATTCAGGTTTTTACTTGAAACCGCACAAAACATTATGATTGTATTTTAATATCGGGAAATTGAAAAAGTCACATTAGTAGCAAATGAAATTCAAAAGCTTAAGTATTATATTCAATTTAATTAAAAGCTCATTAATTCTAATGGAAGCTAAAAATATGCTGTCTCCATCTCAATTCGAATTCATTTTGTTGCATTATTGGAGGTACTTTTGCATTTTAAACTAATTTAAATATTTCATTCATGATGTACTCTGGACAGACAATACTATAAAGTAGGTTTAAATAGGGATCCCCAAATATTCAAAACTAAATTGGATTTTTCAATGTTTTTATAATTAAAAAAACTATACTGTAACTAATATAAATATACAATGGTGATATCAACCGTATGTTTTTTATCTTTTATTTATTTAATTATAAGTTAATCCTATGTTTTATTAGACCTTGAAACGCTCTTGAATTAACTTTTATTTACTTTAGTTTTTCTACCATGGGTACAAGTAAAAGTATTTACCATTAGTTAAACTCAATTAATAATATGTTCGATGTGACCTATATTCAGTTTAAGGCAATACCCGAGCCGTTCTTAAAGGTTTTGTATCATTTTGGTAATGATGTGTTGTTTTAGGCTACTTGAAAACACGGTTATTATTTTTCTTAAGTTAATAATCTCAAAAAGTATATCAAAACTCTACTTGATTTTAGAACACTTTAAACAACGGTAATTACCAAGCGTGTTCTTCCTAACAAATTCCTGAAAACGTATGTTTGGCTCACGCACGTTAAATTCCTATAACAGAAATTAATCCTCTACATTACAGTTGATTTAGTTTTAGTACTGATTATTTTGGTACATACTTGTATAATCTAAAAATATAATATTCAAGTTTCATAGACATTTGCAATAGTAATTGAAATATTCTTTAATCGTAATTGATCAAATTACGAATAAAAATGTAAATTAACTATGTTCCATTTCATATGTAATATTCTGGTTTAATTATTCTAGGCATGCAACTGGCACGTTTTATGCTCATGAATTATTTATGTTCGATATCAATAACAGTATATGATGTAGCACGTGTTGTGTATGACCTCGATGCACATTGTCACCACCTGTTGTATAATAACGTACGCCGTATGAAGCATGACGGAGACGAGATAGTAGAAAATAGAACAGAAAATAGATTCATTCATCAAGTTACTTATCTAATAACATGTTATCACAATCCACTTTTTTTACCTGAATACTATCATATTAGCATCAAAAGAGGAGCCATAAAACTAGTATCATTGAGTAAAAGGATTAAGGTTTAAAAAAGTATATTCTATATTTGTATCTCAATGAAAGTAGTTTGGCATCCAGTTTTAAGATGATTAAGATTTTTAGATTTTAAGAT
Organism: Nephotettix cincticeps; assembly: GCA_023375725.1. Classification (NCBI taxonomy): domain Eukaryota; kingdom Metazoa; phylum Arthropoda; class Insecta; order Hemiptera; family Cicadellidae; genus Nephotettix; species Nephotettix cincticeps. The sequence goes on along the minus strand of CM041786.1, from coordinate 22,693,212 downwards.
GCTCTATATGCGCCTTGAAAGGTTTTAGTGAAAAAGAATTTCAAATCTCCATAAGATTACAGTTTATGGCGTTTTAAATTTCTAATGTTAACCTTATGGGGAGTAAGTTTGTTTACAAAATTTCTACAATCAAAACATTTGATTTCTAAAGCTGCAGTTGTTGGATTACTTTCCATTAGTAATATGTTGAAGTATCCAAAGTAGTCTAAAACTATAAAGTGAATATGTACTGTGTAAAGTGAAAAGATTTATTTGCCACGTTAATATTTTACAGTTATTGGGGATTATGTATTATTATTAAAATCACATGTTTATATCTCGGTCAAATAAAAATGTTTGTGTTTACGTCCCTGTGGGAAATAGATTAGATCATAGATATGTCTAAAGGGAATGTTTTCAGTTCATATGAACAGCTGTTCTTAATCTTTTATATTAAAGCCAACTAATTTACAAATCAACTAGCTAATAAATGCAACCTATGACGCCATGACAGGAACTTCTGGTAGCCAGTAGTATTTAAGCAGAGACGCCATCTTGTTTCTTTCAGTCTCCATTTGGGCCTGACGATGTTCGGTGTAACTGGACGAAATCGATCGCCAATTTAACAGCTTTTTATATATTTACCGTTGTATATAATTACAATATCAGTGTAAATATATTAAGTAGACGTGAGTTTTTACTTTATCCTATAATTTGTTTCTTACCTAGAACATTTTCAAATATTAGAGTAATGTAAGTATATTATCGTCACAAACAATAATATTGTATGATATGTTGACATTGATTTGTATTATTTCCAAATATAACAATTTATAGTCGAAAATTAATCGTAATGAATATAATAAGTTCATTTTATGTTATTGTTATTTCCAAATAGTTTTTCCGGACTTTTTTCATCCATTTAAAAGAAAATACAGAAAGAAATTTTAATAATCATTTGGAACTTAATACAAAATACATAGTTTTAATATTTCTCTAACATTCGTTTGAGGTATTGTTTTTCTATCAGTAAAGTTTACATGCCATATTGCATTTAAACTGTCCGGAAATCCTCAAAAACTCAAAGACACGCCATTTTTTTTTACTTCAATCGAAACTAATACATTTATTTTCTATTTGGCATGAATTTTGATAATAGCAAGGATAACTTATAAAATTGATTAGCAAAAAAATTAAAATATATATACGATTTTTTCACTGTACAAATTCTAAATAGAGGACATTTAAAAATGTAAAATAGGAATAACTTTAAAATTGTATTGCATATAAAGCTTTACAAGGTTGCCTTTTTTAGATAATCTTACGACAAATCGAAAAATATATCATTCTTTTGAAATTTGAATAGAATAATTAACAGTATATTTGACTTTTCCTGATTCGAGGCCTTTTGTGGCCGTCCATTGTAGGCTTGTAGGTAATTTTCAAACAATATATTGTTTACCAATGAAACATCACCTACATTGGACCTTCTCCAGCAGCCTCTCGCCATATAAAAGTGTAATAAATTGTTTATTTTAATTCGATCTTCAAAACGAGGTATCGTTATATTTGTCCTAAAATGATTTAAAAATATTATACCTGTAAGATTTGCATAAGAATTTGAAAGAGTTTTTATTTGAAATTTGTAAATGCGCTCAATTCGTCACAAACAATAGTATTGTATGATATGTTGACATTGATTTGTATTATTTCCAAATATAACAATTTATAGTCGAAAATTAATCGTAATGAATATAATAAGTTCATTTTATGTTATTGTTATTTCCAAATCGTTTTTCCGGACTTTTTTCATCCATTTAAAAGAAAATACAGTGAGAAAAATTTAATTTATTTAATAAGGGTATGCATTATTTAGTTTACTTTTAAAGTAGGAGGATGTGATGTATATTTAGTTAAATTTGGAGAAGAGAAGTATAAGTCGAGACCATTTATCTCAGCTTGTTCCCCAAACCAAATTATTTTACAAAATCTTCGTATGATTACAGTAGCTATTGTAACTAGTCTATGTGTAACTAGAACGCAAACTATGTCAAATCGCACAAGAGGTTCATATGGTAGCACGAAGAGTCAACTGAGTGATGCCAAAACTTCGAGGGCGGCCATGTCAGTTTGCACTTGTATTACACACGAGATTTTTCCTACAATAAAACGTTAATTTAGGCGATGTTTCATTTTACCGTTGGAATAAATGTAAAAATAGTTTTTTTTTGTTTCTGGTAACCTCAGTTTCATTGCTCAAACCTGAAAGTTAGTGTTGTAGGTACGGCAACCGTCGATCAGCTGACTGAGCGCTTAGCGCATGCTATTGGTTAGTTTCATATGGATTTGGAGCGTTCCGCGCATGTGATTGGCCGGTTACTTATCTGCACTATGGTGGATATAAGCTCATATCCACCCTAGCGTGGAAATGTACTTCTTATACGTTCTACCAACAGTGCGAAATGTGAATATAAATAAGGCCTGGATAAATAGCCAAAGTGCACCCTTGTATATCATTTCACAAAAATCTTACCATCAGTGTGATCTTGGGTTTCGTGCACAGATATACAGACAAACATCAGTCCGAAAAGTACTTTTTTATTTAGGGATCCTTAAAATGAATACTACTCTCTACTCTCAACGCAAACTTGAAAATTTATACGAACATAATATTTTCTCCTTAAATTACATATAGGAGGAAAAATATAAAAAGACCCTACAGTGAATAAATAAGATGGAAAAGGCAAATAGTTAAAACATATTAGGGTATTCTTACAGATTTTGTATTTATATAATTATCATATATACTTTATATTATACTGGAAGTTTTTAATAACACAGTATTCTGTATTGAAATGAAAATATGTTCTTCAAAATGTATGGTTTAATCAGGTTTTACAGTTGTAGGAGAATATGTTCGTATGTTACTCCCAAAATAAAACTTTTGTACGGAAGTGAAGTGATTACAGGAAGTCGATCGCGATCTAGTGATTGGCAATTAACACCGGAAGTGGAGGGGTCTTGATTAAACTCTGGAACTTTAATACGACTTATTATAGGAATACTAAATAATACAAGTTGCCTTTTTTAAACAGAAAATTTTAAACGCATTATAATTTTAATGCAATTGACCATTGACATCAATAATTTCCTTGAATCAATATTGTACGCTCATGCAAGTATATATTCTATTTTTGACTTAGGAAACCCCGATCAATTTATCTCTTATTCACTTTAAGGTAACAGTGTTAATATTTAATCCAAAAGTGTGTAAAATAACTTCGTTATATTTATAATTTATAAAACATTACACTTTGACATGATTCAGGGTCAATAATATTTACGGTTACCAACATTAATGGATGGCTATTGGTATTTCATAGGCTGGTTTGCACATTTAAACATTTTTTCGTACCATAAACCTAATAAATAATATAACGTTAGTTACTCTATAGTAATTTGACATAACAAAAGGGATAAAACATAAAAAGTGAGTTATACAATAATATTATATGCCTTGTCCTTATCTTCGAGATTAAATATCGTAAAAATTGTAAAAACAGATTAGCTGAAAGGTTGAAATATTGTAAAATTATATTGTGAAAAAATTATTTGCATATCATAAGAATTACTGTCCCTGGCAAATACCATCGTCTGTTGGGTAGAAAACTTAACCAGATTGAGCTCATCTATTCTCATATTAACTTTATATATTTTAACATTGGTCCATTTTGTATTTAAAAATGAGGAAATATTAACCATATTTTGTGGGAGAATATACAGTAATAGTGTTTTCAAAAACTAGCTATTTAACATTTTATGGTTCAATTCAAGGTGTGTTTCTTAACTAAAGTTTTTTCACTTATTGTAGGAATTAAAAGGTAACCTATACCACAAACTAAAAAAGTAACATTTGGATTAAACTTAAAAGTTTTTCACTTCCAAAAGTTAATCTTTGGTACAAAAATGTGGATTACAATTTCACCGATAATTTTGTTTAATATTTTTTAGGGTGTCATTTATCCCATTACGAGGATATTCAAGCGTACTCTTAGTGTAAAAATTGGTAACTATATCTGTAAAATAAAGAAGATTATCTTTGTCTAAGTAGCCCATCCTCATTATTAGACCAGTTCGTAATTCAGAGGCTGGGGATCGGACTCTACGTTAAACTGTAAGTCCCTTAGATATGACATTGACTATTGGGCTATTAATTAACAGTTCTGTCAGCCTTAATCAGTAACAAGACTACAGGATCGTGCCACAATCATCTTACACCTATTTCTCATTCATACTTGGCTTAAAATACCTATTGGGGTAGTTCGCCATTTCAGTAACTAACAAACAGAAATGATCATTTCGTATGCCCAAAAACACTACTTTTATTCCTTAAAAAATTGAAACATTTCAAAAAGAGAGGCGTATCATGCTGAAGTAAATTAAATATATTTCTTGGAATGTTCGAGGAAAAAGCCGTGAAATTACATTCTTGGCTTTATCGAAGCAATTTTTCGGCCGTTCTGTAGAAAATTGGTTTCGTTTTGTATTTGAAATTTTGAGGAATTTTTATTGTTATTAAGCATACCTTATGAGTTTTATGTTCATCGAGGTGTGTAGAAATGAGAAATAATATATTTTTTATCTTAACCCTACATTTATACTAAAAAATGTATTAGATTTTATTATTAAAAATCGAACACGAATATGTATAGTATGTTATAAAAAATTTGGAATTATGCATTAAATAATTATTTGTACTTTTGTAGTTTTTAGCCATAGAAAAAGTAAAAGGCAAAATTTTACTATAAATATGCTGGTAATTTATCCAGATTGATTAGAAAACAATATAAATGAAGATCAGAAGTCTGAGATCTTCATCAACGAATCTCAACATCTTAAGTAAACTCGTCGTGAGATCGTTTTATCCTTTTCGATTAGATAATTTCCATTTACGTTCCATTTACTCCCTTTGAAAACCTAAATACTTGATCTCATTCCTTTTCGTCAAGTGAGTTATTCGCATTCCACTTCCAAAATCAGTTGTTAGTTTCTCAAAAGGTTTCCGCGTAAAGTTGGGTCAGGGTTCAGGAGGCTAGACTGATCTAACTGGTTAGTATTTTAGGTCTAAAATGTAGTGAAACTTAGATTTGTACCTACAATAGTAGTATAATGGCTTGTAATAAAATATGCAGTAAGAGTATTGTACCGCAATTACAGTATATGTGTGGTGCACTCCAGCGAGCGGGGGTTCAACACGCAATAGTAAGGTAATGCAGTTCAACCAATAAACGGCAATAAAACTTCTTGATTCTTGAACCAATCCGCCTTCGAGTTTCTTAGATTTCTCTGGAAACTTGAACCGAGGTTATAAATACAACCCAAAATTCAATCTGGCCTACTATTATAGTGTGGCACCAGTGAAGAATGTTGTATCCAAAATATTTTAAATATCTATGTTTTGATACTCAATAATTAGGTATACTGTAATACGTTTTTACTAACAGACTAACTATTTAAAATAGAAAAAATATTTTTTCTAAATTAATTATTAACTAAATTATTTTAATATAAGCATTATTATTATTTATTTATTATTTTTTATTTGTTATAATCTTTTTTTCTTTCAGGGCAGGTATGTTTATTTAAGTCAGGTATATCCAAAAATATTTTATTTTGAACTGAGCATAAAATCCATTTTTTATTATTTATTCCAAGTATATTTTCTTTTTGACAGTGTAAGCAGTTATCTCCAAACTACATAATTTACTATAGTACATTTTCAAATTACCTTTTTTATGTAATCTTTTTTGAGACAACTCATTATTATTTGGGGTTTTCATATTTATCATGTATACATCTGTTACATTTTTATATATTTATATTTAAATCTGTATCATATGTTTTTGAAGAATAAAACATTATTTGGTTGCTTTTTGAGGAAAACCTTGCCTTGCTAAATTGAAGATTAAACCATTTTGTAAATTATTAAAAGAAAAATAAATTAAATTAAGTATGCATGTGTGTCCGTTTAGGCTAGATAAACCGTAATTTCATTTGTTACAGGATTTTTACAATATGTTTGAATAGTCAGGAAATTTTTAGTAAAAAGAAAATAACTTCATCAATAAAATTTTTGAGCCAATAAATAAAATATAGAGTTTATTTAAAACCCCTGCATGGAATTGTTTCCTTCATAAAATTGTACGCGAACAACAAAGTGGTACAGTTAATTGTAGTATAATGTCTGAAACACTGAATATATTCTATTTACTTATTCTTTTAGGGAGGTTTAAATATTTTTAGAAATTAAAAGATGTAAAATTAAAACTATATTTTCATATTTAGATTTCATTTCCACAGTAATAATCGTGTAAACTATTTCCCCCAGTCAATTATTTTTGTTCCACTCAACCTGCCAGCAAATACTTTACCAAGAGTCTCAACGGATGGAAGTGTGTGCACTTTATTGAACCAAACATTCCTTTAAATATATCCCGAAATAATGTATGTATATGCATAATGTAATAATTTGTATGTGTATGTAAAATAATATATGTGCATGAGAGGTTTATAGCAACATTTTGCTCAAATATTCGAAGCAATTATTGTTTGAGAAGCATTTCTTGGTAAATATAGCCTAGTATGATTTTTTTCAATTGTGTTTAAGTCAATGTACCAATAGAGGTGGATATTGATTGTGAGTTCACTTATACAGTTTAGTATTTTAAGAAAATGTATAAATGTACATGAACATTCAAAATCATTAAGTTAGAAAAACTACAAATATACGATTACAGTATTAATACAGTTTCAGTTTGAAAAAATTAAAGTATTCTCTAAACAAGTAATCACTCGATCAATTTACACTTCCGTGAACTAAACTGGCTATGCTCACATGAGCTTATAAGAGAAATTGAGCTAAACATTTTGTGTTTACTACCAGAGGGTTTACCAACATACCATTATACAGTTGGAAAAACGTCGTATTCTTTTATTTATTTGAGCGGAATGAAGGACAATTATGTTTGGGAACAAGAGACAGGTTTGTCCATGACACGAGCATTAGTGACATTATATTTGCCGACATGAACAAACACACCGTGCAAAACACACATGGCTTTCAGCTTTTGTGAGCTACAGGGACGAGGAATTTTCGTCTTTACTCTGATAGGACAACACTCGAAAATTATGTTTTATGACAGTGCTTTTAATGATCATGGGGTATTATCGTGTATAATGAATAAAACGAAAATTTATATTTTAGTTCGCAGCTATAGGATATTTAGAATTGAATTTATAATCCAGAATAATTGATTCAAAACACATATTGATTTCACCTTTTATTACAAAGCATATTTGTAAAAATATTAACGTAATAAGAGGCAAAAGGTTTTGTACCTGTTTCTTTAGTATATGTTGGCTTAATCTATGAAAGCTAAATGAATTGGCATAAACTCCTAAAGCATGTTAGGTTTTTGTATTGCGAGTCCAACGTTTAATAAATAAAAAAAGAAAATATTTTATTATTTCCTGATAAATATTTTTTTTACTCTACTGAAATCGACGACACCCAAATTTTCGTCGGTTTAACGAACCGTTTGAAGAAATTCGAGTATATTTTAAGATTTCCTTGTTTTCTGTTGATGGTATACCAGGTATTTCCCCCAATATATTTGTATTTAATCAGCTATTTGAGAATTAGGTGAATAACTCTGTTAGATTTATTATCAAATGTTTACGAGTATATTTCATATGAATACTTGCTTGATTTTATGCTTTCTTACTAAAACGACTTTGTCCTTTATTCTATGCATCTTAAACCTTTTTACCTTTGTTATTTTAAATCGTTAAAAAAGTTCAAATACATTTGTATATCTCTAATATTTATGTTTTTGTACCCCTTATCAATTCCGTGTCTAGTTTCGTAGTGCTGTGCTTAATTAATCAGATTGTTTTTTTATATATTAAAATATAATTGAAAGAAAAGCAGAAGCTATTTAGTTTGAAATAAAATCAAACTAATTTTAATTCATTTTATATTTAAAAACTGAAACAAAAGTTGCATTTTTTAGCTTAACGTATATAGTGACATCCAAAATATTTACAAAAACAAAATTGGATCATCCGTATATTGTTTGAGAGGCGTATATACCTTTCCAGTCCCACTGGATTCGACAATAGAGACGACATATCCACAAATAAATAACACACTGTCAGAAGACAATGGTCATATCGCTTTACTTCACAGTCTTTATATGCGTCAAAATTTTCATTTTTGTCACATTTGAAAACTGAGCGTATATCTTTAAAAGTTATTTTTTCCTTAAAACTTTTAACGAAGCAAAATATTTTACACTAGTATTGGTGGAAAATATTTTTATATTACAAAAGTTAGTAATAAGGTAAGTAATGTACAAACTAATAAATGTATCTATTGTTGAAAACGAAATAAATGAAGATGTTTCCTTTGTGTTAGGTATGAGAATGTTTTTAAGAGGATACTTGATATGAATAATGACAGTTAATACGTACCTCCAAAAAAGTTCAGGTATGGGGTGAAATGGCGTATTGAATATATTGGATTGTAAAATAAGCGCCCAACACAGATCTGCGTCGGTGCCCCTGGCCGCTTTGGTACTATGATTTTTGCTTTTGATTGCTTAAAGCTCGCGCGCCAAGCAGTCTTTAATTTTTCGGCCACTTAGATATACGCGGAGGTTGTGATACTATAAAACTGTTTTCCAAACCAAATTACAATTACCCTACTATTTTATTGTTTTGTTCAACAGTGCCTTAAGATACATCGAGAAAGGTAAAAGATTGTCTTACATTTAATATTATAAGGTAAGTTAGTAGAAACTGATTGAAATCAAACACAATAAATATACCTTGTCTCTTGTTCTTAAGATAGGATTCAACAAGCTGGTACGTAACTTGAACTGCCATGAACTTAATCTAGGATGTGCTGCATTCAAAATTTATAAAAATACAATATATATATGTTGTAAACATTAAATTATTCATCCAAAAATTAATAATTTTACAAACAAGACGGTTGTAATTTAAAACAATTATTTTAAATGCATGAATTGAAATAACTAAAAACAAATAATGACAGTAAAAATGCTACATAGTACCAATGTTTTTTGTAAAATATTGAAAATTGTGACCTTATAATACATAGCTTAACAAAATATTATAATCGATTAAAACTTCAGCGATTTAAAACAAGTTTGGTGCGTGTGGTAGGAGTCCCTGTCTTGCCTCGGACACGGACGAGTCAGAGGGTGAAGAACCTGACTACAACACCAACCCTCCTCCTTGGCATCATTTAATTCATTTTCTTGTGTGCTTTCGTAAAAACTCGAGTGAGAGTAGATGGCTGTCATTGGGAGTGCGTGGTATGGATCCCTGCCACAGTTTCAAAAATGGTCTCTGAGATGTTATGTGACTTTGGCTTTCTATGTCATTTTGGATTCATAATTGATCATTCTATATGGAAAGCATAAATAAAAAATCAGTAATATCAAGAATAGGCAGTATGTTTAATTACAATGTATTTAATGCAGTGAATTTAATTAATGTACAAATTAATATCAGTAGTGATATCTAGCTTTACAATCTTTAGAGGGGGATGAGGCAATTAATGAAAATTTGACAACTTTCCATCAACTATCCTAGGAGAATTTTTCTATTAACGAACAATACTTAATCATTGATTGGAAGGAGAAAAAGTAAACAGAGAAAATATAGTTTGAGACAACACAATAAGATAGTCTTGACATTCTCTAAAACTGATCAGACAAAAAATTAATATCAACCTAAAAACAACATTGATACACATAGCTTAAGACATGAATTTTTAACTTAAATAACGTTTTATGTGATATCTGGGTTTAAATTAATGATAAGTAATTATTCGTATTGAAAGTGACTTTGATCTATGGGTCTTTTAAACCAACACTGAAAACAAATACTTTCGCTGTAATTTTTGTTGCGTTACACAGTAACGCTAACACCCCTAGATATCCATGTATAACTAAACAAATAAGTATTTTGAATTATTTGTCTACGACTAACGATTCTAGAGAAAAGTTAAATTTACTGTCCACACGGTAAATGCAGTACGTTGTTACCGTGTTAGCTTATGAAGAATATTAAAAAATGAATTTCTTCCTTATCTCCAAACCGTTTTCCATGAAACTTGGTATGCAGCGTAAGGTCACATCACACTACAAAACCCACTCAAAAGCTTGGTATTACGGGGTAGTCCCCCATACAATTCTTATATAAATTTGTTTTTCTAGTTATTAGTAGAAATTGGATGATTATTTTTTTAAACAATAAACTATTAAACGATATTCAGGTAAACTCTAAGGAATATGATAATTTTATTTAAGATTAGAAGTTTTTGAATTCACATAAGGGAGAAAGTATGTGTCAGTCTACTGATACAGATTATTTGTAAACTAAATTACAGTTAGTTTTTACAAGTTAATTTGCACGTGAACAAAGATAAACAATTGTTCCACAATATCCATTTCATGGTAGGAGATTCTAATAGTAATTAGAAATCGCCATTAATATGTTGATGAGTTCTGACTAAACGATTGTTTACTCATTCGCTTATAAACAACACATATTACTCGCTAGCTTGATAACTCAAATTATACGTCAGACAAATAGCAGGATGGCGAATGTGTTTGTAAATTTATCAAGATAAAATACAACTGAATCCATAAGGAGAGCACGAATCCTTCCCATTATTCAAATCCGTTGTTCGGACACACCTGCGAGTCCTAAGGGTTTGCACATCTTTGTTTTGTTGTATTTACATTCGGAGAGAGGTTTACATTTATCTTCCCAGTAATTCTTACAAATGTAGATTTTACCCGAATTCTGTGAATTATGCTTGATGTGGAGGTTTTTTAAGTTACTTCGTTTTTAGAATTACACGTAACTAATTTCAAATACACGAATCAGAGATGGATGAATATTTAAGTTTTTAACAGTTTATGTGAAAAGATATGATCGAAACGAGGCTGGCTGCCAAATATCTGGTCACGATTTATTGCGAGCTGTCGCTCGGTGAGTACTGCAGATCCAAAAGGCCGCTATTTGAGTTCCTTTTCTCGGGAGATTTGTGTCAGTTATCCTCGAGACTGCAAAGTTTAAGTTCCTTATTGAGCATTTAGACATTAGTTGTACATGGTGTGGCAGCATAGCTTCCATTTTACTTTCTCCCCTCATATGATGGTATAAGAATAATGTATTGTTTTCGTTAGCATTTTTTAATTTGTGTTTCTGGTGGTTATATCCGTTATAGTACCCCCTCAATCAAAAAAGTGGTTTTAAAGTGATGTCTGTCCGTGTGTCTGTGTATGTGTAGAAGCCTGGATATTATTACCCCCTGAATCGAAAGTGTTTTTATAATGATGTCTCTGTGTGTGGGTGGATGAGAAGCCTATTCGAGAAGGCTATAAAACACTATTGGTCCAATTTTCCTGATATTTGGTATGTAGATAACGAATTACGGTATCTCAGAAGGTTTTTTATTTTTAATTTTAAAAGAGAAAAAAGTTTATTTCTTTAAAAAATAAGAAAATAAGTAGTTTACACTAAAAAACAAGTAAAATGAAAATTTCTCAAAAATGGCTGTAACAATTTTGATGAAAATTGTGAAAGCGCTCGATGTTGTTCTCATGAGGAATATTAATAGATCAATTTCTTCCTTATTTCACTACTGTTTTCCATGAAACTTAGTATGCAGCGTAATGTAACATCACCCAACAAAATCGCTTAATAAAGCTTGGTATTACGGAGGGGGTAGTAGTCCCATGGAATTCGAACAATTAATTTTGTTTCTCCTCTTGCTATTTTCAGAAATTGAATGATTATGTTCGGTATATTATTAAATTAGTACCTGGTGACCGAGCTTTGCTCGTATAGAATGAGACATGTATTATAAAAATGAATTAAAAAAATTAAAACACATTTATTACTCAATGAAAACATTTATGTGGTTGAATAATAAAACCGATTTCATACACCATAATTAATATAGCACTGAACAAAAAGTATCGCACCTGATGGGGATGGAAATCGCGACCTATAGTTCTTTAGGCCGACACGCTACCACTCAGCCACGGCGTCAGTCAAATGAGTGACGCCGTTTAACTTGTTTTACCCAACATCAATTGTTTTAGCCGATCATTTACTGTTTAATTATCCATACAGTTATTATTAGCCTGTGATCAACTGATTTTGTTAGAAACGGAATGAGGATTGAAAAGCAAAAGAGAAATTTAATTTACACCAATTAATTGGTTTGTTACAGTGGCTTCAAGCAATACAACAAATACGTTTTCTATCAAAACACGGAAGATTTTGGAAATACTCTTTCCTGCTTTTATTTCGCACAGTTATGTTTATTTGTGCGCGACAGGTTGCACGCCTGCCAAGTGTATCTTATTTGAGCTCCACGCCTGCCGAGTCTGTCTTATTTGTGCGCGACAGGTTGCACGCCTGCCAAGTGTATCTTATTTGAGCTCCACACCTGCCGAGTCTGTCTTATTTGAGCTTGAAAGTAGCACGCTTGGCAAGTCTGTCTTGTTTTGTACGATCATCCTTCCAGATCACACTGGGAGACTCAATTTCATTGAAAATCTGAAAGTGAAAGTCAAGAGCTGCGCTTAAAAAGAATCAGATATTACAATTACGTAAGGAAACCTATGTGGTGTCAAAAGGCATATCTAAAAGTAGGCCTAATATGTTACATTCTCAGACTAGCGTACTTCGTGAAAGGGAGTTTTAGCCCGTAATCTTTAGAATATTGTGAAGTGAATTCCCGCTTTTGAGAGGATAAGTATTCAATTAGCGTAGCTCATTTCAAGAACCCTATTAAGAAATTTACAATAACCTTTTACTATACTAAATTTTAAATAATGAAACTACAAAAAGAGATAATTAATTATTAAGGTTAGTTTCCCATAAAAAATACTTACGGAGCCAAACCATTACCTTTTAATATTAAACTTAACGAAAATTTACCTTCCTGAACTAAACCAAAAAAGATTATTCAACTATAAATAGTATAACTTCATAGATAAAATATAATAACTCATTTCACCCGTTTGGCTCTAATCAGAAAAGACAGAACGATAATTCGAAACTAATAAGCTCTTAATTAACTTTTGATGATGTTAATAAGATTTACCCATCGGGTTTTGCATACTTTATTAACGAATCTATTTATATTCAAGTGCACACCTCATTAGTAAAACGCATGTTTAAAGCGACTATCCAAGAGTATAAGCTACAATCTTGCTGCATTTGCATATGTTAAAAGGGTCTCCGTATAATGTGCGGCTATATGGAAGTTTATACGTGTAAATAACGTTATTAAAGTATTCTCAAACATATCTTATTATGGTTGGCTTGCTGGGTGAGAAAAAATGTTATCACAAATGGAACAAATTATGTAATATTTATTATTTCCACCCAACTTAAGTTAAGTACCAATGAGAGCTGCATCAATAATTTATCATGACATAAACTATTTCCAATATCCCAACCACTATTTATTTATTATTGTGTTTTATCAAAACTAATAATTGCCGTATATCATCATTTAAACTCATCCGCTATGAATTACTAATTTATAATAATTTTCTATTTAAATTCTTTATTTAAATATTTTCATTAGTTAAATTTTATATAATAAACAATAAAAATTATCTTGTAAATTCAAAAAATTTTATAATTCATTTTTAACAAATCTATATAAAAAAAAATCATTGTGTATTCAAAAATATCCTTAAACTATTTTTATGATAGAAAAGATAATTTCATATTTTATTATAACATTAATTTATAATCGGGTTTTGCATACTACGTCTGCTTTCAATTAATACGCTGTTTAATACTTTTAAAGCGACTACAAAATCTGCATTGCATATGAAAGATAGCGGCGTATAATAAGTTATAAAATTTTAATAACGTTTTTTAAAGTATTCTCAAACACTTTATTGCTTGAACAAAAATAGGATTTTTAATCAAAATATTATTAATATTTTTTATTATACAATGTTAAAACATGAGAGCTTGATTTTTATCAACCACTTTTAAACTTTTTTTATTGTGTTTTATAATAATTTTTTTCTTTTTAAACTCATCCGCTATGAATTATATTAATTATTATTATCAAACCTAACTTTTACATTATTTAATCAATTCAATTTATTCGTATGCGTAATTCATATATGTTCATATTTATATAATAAACACTGTTGAAAAGTGTATTGTACTCTCAAAAAAAGAGCATTATTACTCATAAATTATAACCAATCAATCAATAAAATTAAAATCTTTATTGTGCTATATACCAAAGAAGATAGTAATGATCCGTAAAATATTTTCATTCAATAGTTTATATTTTATTAATAATATTTTAATATACATATTTATTTTTTATTACATGTAAAAACGTTTATTGTTAAAGAATGAAAAAAAAGATTTTCAATCTAAATACTTATTTTAAAACTAACCTAGATATGACGTAAGTAATACATTCATAATGGTTGAAAAACATTTTTGTTTGTAGACTTACACAGCTCCATGACTAAAACACACATACAGTCCAACATAGAAACGCACATAAGCCCCAAAAGTGATAGTAACAATATTAAAATGATGTTTATTACAACAAATATTTGGATAGTATTTCCATCTAAGACAAGGTTTCGAATTCACGGTTCGATATCCGGATAATCGACTTTCTACTGTACTTTAAATTGTAACACATTAATTATTAGCGAATTTCCCATAGGGAAGAAGCTATTACCGTAGGTCTCATGGTAAGACTTAAGCCCGGGTCCATGTTATTTTTTCATCTTTAGGTGCTCAGAGTCCAAAAACAACAGTCGTTAAAATTTATATATATATATTATATGTGTGTGTGTGTGTGTGTGTGTATGTATACATATATGTATATATGTATATGTATATGTATATATATATATGTGTGTGTGTGTGTGTGTGTGTGTGTGTGTGTGTCTGTGAACACGATAAATCTCGTAAAAAATAGTCCGATCGAGACCAAATTTTGTAGATTCGTGTATTCTTACAAATGCTCAGACGAGTTCGTAAACCAGACATATCGGTCAATGGGAACGGGTAGTTTGGGGGGTTTTGTACCCTAAAATAGGGTTTTTTGCGTTTTTCACATGTCATTTCAAAAAAAATATAACTTTATATTTCACCATTGAAATTAGCTTTAAAAACTACACAATTTAGTTCTTTTAAGTTTTTATCTATCTCCAACGGTTACCGAGATATTAAAAAAAATCTAAACACAGTGCGTTGTATTGTGGGGCTCCAATGTTAATCTTATGGATAAAGAAATTAATATTTCCCATATTAATCAATATTTTTGGATAAAACTTGATATTTAGCTTCATGTAGTTGAGATCTATCCATTTATGCTTAAAAATATAGTTTATGTGTTTATCATGGCAGCAAACCTGCATACTCTTTTCCCATATTAATCATGTAGGGAATAGGCAAACTCCTTTATTTATGGACAGATGTTGATGAAAGTTGGTATAAATATTCAGATAAAAATTATTTATGGTAGAAATGACTACTTTCAGTGTTCCTCACAGCAGCTAACCTGCACATTCTTTCCCATGTTAATCTTATGGAGAATAGGCAAATAATTCTCATGTTTATGGACAGATTTTATAAGACTTGTCATATATTATTATTATATTATTATTACTCGTATTATTGATCTGGAAATTTACTGAGTACGCAGGTCTGCTACGACGGGGGTATTTAATATATGACACGTAAACCACTGACCTAATCCAGCTCTTTAAATACAACTTTTGATGGTCTTTTAGCTTCATATTGCTTATATTGTACAATATAGATGCAATTTCTACTAAGCCCATGATGTAATTCATTCTCACACATTCTCCTGCGTCATTTATGTCGTCATTAATATTCAGAAACATGGCGATGACAGGTTGGTTTGAGGCCATGTAATTAAACCAAGCCCGGTTGGCTGTGTACTACAAAGGGGATCATCTGTCTTGTTTACACTGTATAAACTGTGGATGTAAATATCCTTCAACTGTTCACGTGGGGAAGAAGAATATATATATTTTAAAGACATTTAATAAATAAAATTGTCTTATTAATTGCTGCCTCTGTAACCAAAAATATTAACTCAGTTAAGCTTGAGCTGTAATTTGAATTTATATATAGCTTATATTTTTTATATAGTAAAAAATATATAATTCGTCTTCAATTGATGTAGGTAGACTTGGCACAGAAGAGTTGTTAAAAAGATTGTGAACCTTGCGATATAAAAAGTTTCTTTCCAACTATATACAACTATTCTATTACAAAATATAGTCTATAGCTTGTTTTAATACATACATACTGACATATTTATATTTATATTTCAGTTTTCATTGGAGACTTAAAGAAATAAAGTTATTTTTATCATTTTATTTACAGCCATTGTTCTTCCACACGATGAAAGGATGTAAATAAGGCTGAATGTTAACTAACATTATAAGTTCTTTCACCTAATGAATAATAAAAATATTTAAAATTATATTATATCTCAAGAATATAAATCTTTTGATCTCTCTGTGTATCTTACATCATTTAAAATTCTTGAATATAAATTAATATCCTTCGATAAATGAAAAATAATGTAAACTTTTTACACTAATTTCTAAATCCCCGTAAATTATTTCAGATTCTTTCAAAACTTTTCCACCCTGGGGCCAAAGTTTTAAGAGATCCAGAGGAGTTGGCTAACTCGATTACTTTTTTAATAACCCAATTATTACTAAACACTTTCCAGTTTTATAAACGAGTTTTTTCATCCATTTATCTTATTTTCCTAGACGTCGCCGACTTTCCAATGCGTATAAATTGAATGATGTCATATGTTTATTAGCAATACTAAATAATTTAGGTATTGGATTTTGTATTATTGTTCATTTATTTTATTTATTTTTAGAATTCAGTTGCATCAGAGAGCTACAATATTAGCGTAAATTTACATCTTTAAGCTTGATACTTAGTATAAAAACCTAGTAATTTTAATACGTAGTCCAAGTACGAGTACTTACTAAAAATAATATCCCTGTTCAAATGATAGATAAAATATGATATCTTTGTTCTGGATTACATTGTTTTATTTAAAACACTAAAGTTTAAAATTCGATCGGTTTTTACAAATAACTACACAGGTTTACAACTCTTTAAATGTAATCCTCACATAGTATGCTCCAAACACGTTGGTATTTTCCATCCGCTAACAAATGACAAATAATTTACAGATTCATTGTCAATCAAACTGTAATCATTACTCTGTGTAAACAGGAAAGCGGAGCCTTATCACCGGACACAGTTTGGCCAACATGACAGAGTGATGTCCTTTGTATTCGTATAGTTTGCTGTCAGACCATTATCTCGGCATCCAGTTTGTCAAAACAATATGACAAACTTTAGTTATTAAGTATACCATGCCTTTAACCATGAAAATATACTTAAGCTTTCTGACCATTTTTATTTATATAGGGACCGATATTACTCTAAATGTAGCTTTAGTAATAGTAAAGAAATGTTTTGCTAAGATTAGTTATTGAATGCTTCCCATTAACATTGACTAATGAATGCAGAAATAAGAAAAGCTCGATTAAATTTTAACCTCATTTAGGTTATTGTATGGTATACATGAGTAGCAGTGGACCTGCATAGCCTACTATGCGAATATCATAGATCATGAGAACATAGTAAGTAGGTTTGCTGATGCGAGGAACAAAAGAATTTAGACTTTTCAATATAAAGTAGTATACGTTAGCTAGATAAAGTTATATTCCAATTTTTATCACAATTTTTTAAATAACAAGAACAATATATAGTTTTGCTTACTCTCTATAAGAATATAAGAATGAGTTAATAGCTATGCTGTCTTAAGGAACAATGATATTTTTCTTTTTCAGCTTACACTAGTAGCTATTACCTATGTGAAACTGGTGTAACAAGTGAGTTATTTTAACACACCATTGATTGGTACATCAACTTAGTTTATGTAACTGACCTGCTATATCAACATGGTTGATGTAACGACTGAGCTGATGTATCAACTGAGCTGGTGTAACAAATGAGCTTGTGTAACATCTGAGCTGGTGTAACAACTGAGCTAGAATAACACTAAGCTTTTATAACTGTAGGAATATTAACTAATCTTGTTTAAGGTATGGATAAAGCTATAATCTTTTTGGAGATGGTAAGTTGTAATTATGTATACTAGAAGCTCACTTAACATAAATTAGTAAAAGTAATAACTGAAGTAGTTGTATTTTTTTAATGTGAGTTGTATTAACCAAACATGTTTCATTTCAACTGGTTGGTTTAGTACAAAAATGAACTAAAACAAAAATAACAACTGCTTGCTGGTGACAACTGAATGTTGTCTTAAACAGCTCATGTGTTCAGAACAACATCAAAATGCAATTTTCATTGCGTGAATAATATTAAAGTCATAGTGTATGGAAGAAAGTAGGCCTATTTTTCATCAAAATTTTAGAATTTGAGTTGGGAGCGGATATATCTGTTTTGAGGTGTCCTAAATTCAAAAACTTGAGTTTGACATGATGTCTGTCCGTGTCCGTGTGTGTGTGTGTGTGTGTGTGTGTGTGTGTGTGTGTGTGTGTGTGTGTGTGTGTGTGTGTGTGTGTGTCTGTGTGTGTCTGGATGTGTACAGAGCCACAGCCAACCCCGTTGGTCCGATCCAGATGAAATTTGACATGTATGTATATATTCACCGTATCTCTAGGTTTTTTTAATTTATTAAATTTTTGATTGGGTATTTTACCCCTAAAAACCCTAAAAAACGTGAAATTCAATTTACTTATTGGCTCTAACGATTTGGATTAAGATTTTATATTTTATAGTGCATATAGTACTAAATATAATAACACCACCCACATGTCTGTAATAATGACAATTTTAAAAGTCGTGGCTCTTAAATGTAAAAAAATCTTTTTTTAATTTTCAGCGAAAACAATAAAGGTGAAGTGTAATTTGACTATCACCATTGAAACCAGCTTAAAAATCTAAGCTAATTTGTTTCTACGACTAACGGTTCTAGAGAAAAGATAAATTTGCAATCCATGATAAACGTACGTTGTCTGAGAGAGCCCAATGTTATTATTACGGAGAATATTAAAAAATCTATTTCTTTCTTATTTCCTAACCTTTTTTCCATAAAACTTGGTAAGGTTAGATCACCCAGCAATATCCATTCAAAAATGCTTGGTATAACTGGAGGGCTTCCATAATATTCTACCAATCAATTTAAATTTGTTTCTTTTGTTGTTATTTTCAGAAATTTGATGATTATTTTTAAAACAATAAATTATTGAATAAAATTTAGATCAACTGCATACTGAATGTGATAGTTTTATTATAGATTTTCGTTTTTGATGTGTCAGTCCACTGATACTGTTTATTTTAAAACACCATCGATTGGTAATACGTATTAATCACAATTTACAATAATTGTGAACTAGGCTGTTTAGTGAAAAATTGCTGCATATAAAACTCTTAAACCTTAAAATAAATTAAATAGTTTTTTCGGAAGTTTTTATAAATATCATTTTTGAAATTGTATATAGGGTCTATTTAATATGAAGCTTTATATTTCATTGGACTGATTTTTATCAATGTTACAACAAAATATCTCTTGAGGATACACATGACTATTGTATTGTATAAAATAACCAGAGGGCTTGGTTGTTTGCTGTGGAGGAATTTGACCAATGTTGTCCCCATTGAAGCTCAGTCACCCGCGATAGTCACATTGTTGAGACGAATTCAATCTGCGCATTCAAGCGTTCGATCCAATCCATCCATTGTGTTTTTGGAGTTTCCTTCCCTTAGTTTGGATGTGTTTGCTTAACCCTTTAATGCTTTAAAGAAAAAATAGGTAATATGTTTACCACTTTTTACGAAAAATGGATAATTTTTTATCCAAAAGATGTCATTTTACTTACATAACCGTACAAATTACTCATACTGCTGTACAGAAATATCACAAATTATTATTGTAATTCCACACCCTTAATGAGGGATTGTCAGACAGAACTAAGAAGATCAATGAGATTTTAAAATATTTCCACAATATATTTTGGTTTGCACTTTATAAAATAAGGAATCATTCTCTTATTTGAGCATTTCTTGGGCAAGAATATTTCTCTTTTTATAAATTAGGGTTGATTAAGGACGTATTTTAATTCTAACTTATAAATAAATAATAATTTTACTTAGCTTATAGATTGCCAACGTGTTCTATCATTTATTTGCATTGAAAAATGTTTTCCCAATATTTAAATTTTACATAAAAATAATTTTTTGTAAAAATTATATGTATCAGTGAACCGACATATACAGTACTTCCTCCTTCAAAAGTAAACTAAATAATCACATTTATTTAATAAAAGTATTTATTCTCAAATCTCATAAGTAGATTTACAATTAATTACGTTCACACAACACTTTACTTCAAAATTTCGGGAAAAATTCCCATCTCATCCTGTGTGAGACACCAACAAACCTATATGATATGGCTGGCCTAAAACAGTACACAAAGTGGTATAGAAAATGATTGAGAAATACGTAGGACATTTTTTATTTTTCTCTATGAGAATAAAACTAGCCTTAAATAGACAATGTACTACTATTACACCAGGCATTAAATTTTCTCTGTAACCGTTGTTCTCATGATTGCCTACAGCACCAACTACTAGCGTAATATTTATTGTCAATCAAATCTCATTACGTTTTCGGCCACACAAACACCGTAACCTTTACGCGTTCATTTCATAGACCTACGAGTGGAGTCATATTATTTATGACCTTAGTCGCTATAAACCATAAAATTTCAATCAACATAGTTTCAGCAAACTTTGGAAAGTCACATTTTTAAGATTTTTTGTGTGAACTTCCCTTAAAATAATTAGCTAGGAGATAGAGCCAACCTGCAAGATTAAACCAAATTTCATAAAAATTGGACCATCAGTATGGTCTCGGGACCAGTATCAAAGACAACAAGACCAATGTCTTATAGATTATATGTTGTCTTCGGTCAGTATATGGACAGACATCAGTCCTAAAACCACATTTTTGGAGACGAAAAACTTCAAAACAGATGTCGTCACTCACGACTCAAATGCAAAACATCTGCCGAAAACAATACTTCCTTCCTCTTCATTAGGCGGATAATAAGTAACTATATGAATATATTTCTTTTTATCTGTTTAGTGAGAATATGCCCCAGTTCATTTTTTCCATTGCAGAAGTGTGAGCTCTTAGAAAGGGTACAGCTCAGAAGCCGGTTGGTATCCGAATGGGTTTCAATTACCTGGATGTACCTGTACTAGAGTTTCGAGAGTCTTGGATTGCCGTCTTTGGAGTCATCAAGAATGCATTTGATCATTTTGTTTTATATTGACCTCTCAATGTTAACTGTACTGATATCCTTGCTCTTGTGGATTTCCGTTTTCCTGGAGGCACCAGAACTCAAGAGTTGTTTGGTAAGCCTTAGGGGTGATTCATCGAATCTTGAGATTTGGTAATGCTGTCTCTCCATCAGTGGACTTTTTGGCTAGTCCCTCGTGGTTTTCGGGAAAATAATATTATCGTTAGGTGATACCAGAACCTAGTTATAGGGATGTCCCTTCTTCTTTTTGTATAGAACCAAAGTTATTGTTAGTACAAACAAGTTTCCTCATTTAAGAACTATTATATAGTTTTATCAAAGAGCTGCTTTTACACCTAACTTTTAGTGAAAAGACATTATCAATGATGTTTTGTATATTCCTGTGACAAGTGAAGATACAAAAATTAATGGTTGTAAAATGTGTGAACTGTTTATTGCAGGCTAGGTTTATTCCATGTCTTGTTGGTTTCTTTGTTATTATTATAAATACGTAATATATTCGATGTCAGTAGTATTAATTTAGCAGGTGTTAGTTGACCATATTGGTTGCATCTTGGAGCATCTGTTTAAATATGTTATATTTTTTTAATATTGTAATAAATTTCTTGTATTTAAGTTTTACTTGATTGTAAATGGAATTGAACTATGATTAAATGAATAAAACATGTTTGTATTAAGCTTGAAAATCAATGTTGTTCATTTTACAATCAACCTTTTTGGTGAATAATTAGTCAGTCTCGCTACATTAAACATTGAAAATTTCCCGAGATAGCAGAGTAGATTTGTGGAATGATAACATTGGCTATGCCTTGTAAAACGAACTCCGCCTCTGTGAATTTAAGCTCTTGCCAATATAAGGAGTACACATATGCTGGACGAGCAGTTCACAGGAGGGGCTTTTATCTTAATGAGTATAACTAAACAACACCCTAATTTGGTAAAACATGATTGATCAAACATTCAAGTAAAATTATTAAAAGTACATTTAAAAAATTGACCTTAAAATCATCCCTACATTTCAATACATGTAAGGTGTTACATTTCAAATTTTGTTACATCTTATATCTTCATAGATGCTTTTGGTTTTCAGGATTAGATATTTGTATCTGTGAACTTCTTTTTGGACGTTGAATAATAAAATTTAATTTATGGGGTTTTCACTTTTAAGGGGTATTATTTTTTTATAAGTAAAATTAGTTGTAGTTTATGCAACGATTGTATTATGAACGCCTCTTGAGATAACATTGCTGAATGCAAAAATTTAAATTAAATATCGAATTTAATTTTACCATGTTATTACTGTGTTATTTTATTTTATAATGTTATTATTTACATTACACTCGTGGCTTTAAATTACAATACAATCGTTGCATACACTATTTTATCCACGACCAACAATATTCAGATTTTCAAAAAGAAGATTTGTATATTTCAGTTATCTATAACCATTTCAATATACACATTATTTTCACTTTTCCACTTTAAAAACTGGTTATATGTTTTTTCGTGTGGAGGTTTAGATTTCGCAGGTAGTTTGTTGTTAATTACAACATTATCTTTTGCATTTACAGTAGTATCTCTTACGGAGTTAAATTGAACTCCTCACTGCTTAAATCACACATTTTGTGAATGGTTTAAAACTCACATTTGAGGTTAGCCACTAAAACACATTATCTTTATGGATAAATCAGCTGATTTTGCATTTCATTATATCCATAATGACATTACTGTCATCAAATGCAGAGCTCTGATTGGTCTAGAACCTGTATCGTTATTAACTCATAATGTGACAGTTTTCAATTACCGTTTAATAATAAGCCTCTTAATTATGTTACTTTTAGTATCTTGATCAGTACTTTTTGCAATATTAGTAGATAAAAAAATTAATTGAGTTTACTATTATAATATTATTATTTACACACTGTGTTTCAACCTTTATGCCATTTTCAAGTTATTTATATTAAAGATAACCTAAGACAAAAAAGATATATATATATATATCACATATAATTCAAATTTTATAAATGTGCATATGTTCTTGAAGAAGTTGGCTTAAAAAATGTGTATATATACAAATGTTAAATGTAATGATTTATTTTGTTTTGAGCTTTCTTATTATTTTCAATGATTAGATTGATTATGTTGGGTGGTGGAAGTATAAACACGATAATTCTCGTAAAAAACAGCAATCTCGTTGACTTTTGGTATTAAAAATTTCAATATTTTATTTTGAATTCAGTTAAAAATCAAACAAATCAGTTAATCCAAAATAGGTTTATAAATGTATAAAGATATGATTTTTTTACCAATTTGTACCCAACAATTAGAGGAATTGTATGGTTTTTACATGTATGTCATAAAAAAATCAATTTTAACTTTAAATTTGCAGTTGATTATATATATTTCCAATCTGACGCAATTATCAGCAGTGTGAATTGTTCTGTTTTTCTTCTTTTTGATAAGGCATGACATTATTTCTCGTTTCGAAGCCCAACTTGTAGTTTTTCTGTTGCTATTGAGTTGTAAACCCACGTATGTTGAATTTTATTGGTTTTCATGTTCTTGGCTCACAGATTGTTGTCGTTTTTCTGCAGTCACCTCTGCCTAGCACATGTGACTCACGTCGCAACGGTACCGCACTGTCTTTAATTTGCCGCATAGGCTCTAGCCCATGGTAGTCGGCTGTTGAGGTTTTATTTTTTTAATGTACTTAGAAAGTCCCCTTACACAATAATAAACATCCCACCTTAAATACTACTTTGTCATTAAGCATAAATAATTAATGCTTTGATTTTTAAACCTTTTCCTTTCCTTACATGAGAAGTGCAATAGGGCAAATTTGTATAGATTGTTTTGACAAGAAAAGAGATCAGTAAACCGAGAATTTCTCTTATTAGTCTTAGGTAAATTGGCACACTGCAGAGTGAGTGGGACGGATCTTGCAACCTTCGAGGACGAATATAAGAAAAGGAGACTAGAAGTCTTTATAGATGTCACAATAGTTTGGCATACTTGAAGATAGCATTTCAAGAAGGTTAGCATTATAGCATTTTTGAAGATTGGCATTTCATTTCATTTTACTCATTTTTATTACGAGTGGAATAGTTTATGACGAGAAATGGGAATAATATTTGTCTCCAGTAGGTACAAAAAACGTAATGGCATAATTAATTTAAATAACCTTTAAATTTTAAGGTTGCAATTTAATTAAAGTTAACTGGAGTTGCAAGTATAATTTTCATAAACGCAAGGGTGTGGAATTAAATTCGTCAAAAAAATAAAGCGTACTACAATACAGTAAAAAGAAACAATGAACAGAACTAACGAATAAAAACCTATAATTTTAATAATGTAGAGATAATAACTGTGGGAAATTCTAACATCCATTATTTGTTTATCTCGGAGAGGTAATAGGCTTATCCTTCCACTAGCAATAACTTATGACATCCTGTGTATATTTTACATTGTTTTACTGTCTTGTGAAAAACTATAAATTTAACTAAGTTAGGTTTTTTGTGCTTAAAAAGTTTGAAATTTTAAAAAAACTTCAGACTTCTCGAGGATAAGGCATTAGCTTAGGTTGTACTAAGAACGGGAATGAAGTATTTTCATAACTTAACTTGTATAACTAGATTTGCAATATTGGCATTAAAAAATGTAATTGTTCGTTTTGATTTGTTACACTTTACAGGTTTCCGAGTTTTCCTTGTCTGGATTGGTTTATTTGGCATCAAAACGATAGGTGCTTGGATGCCCATTTCATTATACAAATTGGAACAAAAATGTGGAGAGAGGAAAATTGTGTTGTTATTGACGAACATGGTGAAGGGTTGATTATAGCTGTAAACATTTTTTTGAGTTTTCTGTCAATATTACAGCAATACATCAATAGATCTCATGGATTTCAAATTGAAAATAATTTACTCAAATATTATTAAACATGTTTGCAACTATAGATGTTATATTATTTAGTCGGCATTACAGTAACATCAACACATCAAATAAGCTAAAATAAACAGCATAATAGCCAAAAATGGATTTCAAACTTAGAACGGATACCTTCTTTAATTCATCATATAGGAATAAAGTTTATTTTGTAGCTGTAAAATTATTTTCAAAGTTTTCAAAGTGATGTATGCATTGTGTAACAAAGTAATTAACAAACAAGATAAATATCAGATTTACGAACGTAATTCTGGTATGCATTGTGTAACAAAGTAATTAATAAACAAGATATAAACAAATATCATATTTACGAACATAATTCTGCTTCCTCATGAACAAACAAATTAGATAAACTCTTCGGGAACGATTCATCCTGCATACAAACTAACGATCAATAATGAAGTAGATGCAACGAAACTCCTCACGTATAATAATACACTTTGTAAAGTGTTTTATTCGATTTTACTAACTGCCTGGATGAGATACATCCAAAATTGAAACACTCGAATAATTACCAGGCTCGATAATAATTGAGAACTACACATTCCCAATTACAGAACATGGAAACAATCAATTAGTGTGAAACTCCATACTTTTTTCCATTTTAATTTGAACGTTATTTTGTTCGAAATAAGTTATTCTTGGCAATACCCCAAGCTACTCGTCCGGCGAAGTGCTCTGGTCGTACAGAGACTATTCTGTTAATTATTTTTCCAGTTTAAAGCTGAATTTTAGTGGAATGTTTGTAGGAATTTCTAATTAAAAACTACGTAGATCTAAAACTTATGAATATGAAATTATGAATATGAAAAATTGAACAGTGTGTAAATTATTAAAAGATTAAATTGACTTAATATGTCTTAAGTGTAAGATGTCCTAACAGAATTAATAATGTTTGATTTTGTTGAAGGTTCGAGCCAATACTAGTTTTATTAATTTAAATTAAAAAATTTAAATTTTCAAAAGGGGACCCAACTAAATCTTTGTTGGAATTCCATAGGTTATAGTGTAGTTAAATTCAATTGAGTTATATTAATTTTATGTTGCAAAAAAACTAATTTATAAAATAAAAACCTGTAAACACTTGCGATCGATTTTATGTCCAACTAGCATCTCCCACAGTTCTCCAGGAGCTGAACGAGCGAAGCAGGCAGGAGAGGTGTCCAGAACGTAGGGGCAGCAGGGGTTCAGGGATCCTGGAGGTTTCCTCTCCACTGCAGCGTCATGCTAACTAGGTCATGGCGCGATGTGGACTATGGTTCCGTCCTCAACAGGGATCCCATCTGACCAGAGACGGTAGTTTAGCACATGATAAACTGCGGTAACTCACAATAAAATATATTACAGGATGAAATATTGACACAGATTAGTGTTACCACGAGCTTCCAGTTGTATAGTAGTTGTTGTAGTCGGTGATATATCCGACTATCATCTCCAACAGTTCTCCAGGAGCTGGACGAATGAAGCAGGCAGGAGAGGTGCAGAACGTAGAGGTAGCAGGGGTTCAGAGATCCGCTGACACAGATGCGTATCTGTGTCAGCTCAATGGTGGGCTTATGAGGAAGCCAGCTTTGAGTAAGAAAGGCAATGAAAACTCTCGAACCCATAGTTCAGTAAGTGACGTCAAACCAAGGCTCACGGAAAATAACCATATACGAAGAATCAACACTATAGCAAAATTAGTAAACAACTAAGAACATGAGGCATGACTGCATTCTGTGGACCTTGTCTCGGCTCAGTAGCTCAGTATGTATCTTATTTTAAACAAGGGAG
Source organism: Nephotettix cincticeps (assembly GCA_023375725.1). Lineage (NCBI taxonomy): Eukaryota > Metazoa > Arthropoda > Insecta > Hemiptera > Cicadellidae > Nephotettix > Nephotettix cincticeps. The sequence continues at coordinate 22,665,989 of CM041786.1, read as the reverse complement.
CTTATTCTCTTGCCTCAGTGTGACGAACTGGTATGGACAGAACTTGTAGGTCCCCACAAGTACTTATAGGGGGATAATTAGTAAGCCATTACCGATAGTTAATATGGATCATATTTGATAATTTATACTATTTCAACCTTAACTGTTCGGAACTGATGTCCTAAGACCTATTTGGTGTAATCAAGACAAGAGGGGTTATGTGTCGCATGGACAGCTAGAGGCGACTGTTTATGATCTCCCGCCAGATTAAATGGGTCAGTGCATTTCCCATCAACCATATTAGTTTTGACATGATTATGCTATGATTAAGATTGAACTGTTGCGAAATATAAACTCAACTTATCATAAAGTCTTTATGTTGAATTATAAGTTATTTATTAGTCTGGAGACACTCCGAGCACACAATAAAATGTAAGGAAAATCTGTAACAGATCTGTTATTAGTGTGTTTATTCTATATGTGTGATTTGTTATGTATTGTGTGTTTTAAAGGGGTTTTTAACTTAACTTTTAAGTTACATTCAAATAATTTTATGTTTTCATCCATTTTCAAAAGTTTTAATTCTAAATCAATGGCTTACATCATGTACAGAATCTGAAAAAATATGTAAAGAAGAATTATTGGATTCGCTTCGTTTGAAGACACCTTAAACTAACAACTCAAAATCAGAATAGTAAAAAAATAAATAATTTTCAAGTGTAAGCAGGGTGTGTTTCACAGAATTTTGTCTTCAATAATGTCTTCATTAGACTCCCCAAATGGCAGAAAATCTTGAGGAAGTCTTGCTTTGAGACTCCTTTCTATGATCAGCATGCCCAAGCCGAATTTTACTACTCCAGGAACGTTGAACAAATAGAAATGTTTGTTATTGTTTTAGTTTTATAATTTTTAACTGTGTCTATTCCAAATTCTTGATGTAGGTGTGCGTTACGAATATACCATGGACATTTTTCAGCGATTCTTAGAATTTTCATTCTTTGAAAATGTAAAAATTGAAAACTAGGACGTTCACGGGGAATTTTAAGGAAATGAATATGTCTATGAGCTGCATGAGTTTGATATCTACCTGTGTGTAAAATTTCAAACCGATCGGTTCAGTATTCTTCACGTTTACTTACCAACAAACCCACAACAATCATACAGAAACCACATCTTCTTTATAATATCTATAAGATTTTATAGAAAGACAAAAACAACAGCTGTCAAATTGAAATAAATATTTTTATTTTACATTGACCGTTGATTTTGAACTTATACCGAAAGTATATTATATCAAAAATGTTGTCTTAACATAAAACAATTTTTGTAATAATATATTTTTACTTAATCTAAATAACTGTAAATTAATGATGAATAATCGAGCTGAAACTCACTTTTTCTTTAGAGTTGTTTGACAAATATTTCAGGTTTATATTTTGTCATAATAATAGGTGTCTTTTTTCTAATATCTATAAAAGCGATTCAGTAGAGATAGATCCATTAGCTGTCTAAGATCAATATTTATTTGTTTACATTGGTCATTTGTTTTAAACCTATTGCAAAATTATTCCATGTTAAAATATTATCTTAACGAAAATAAATAAATTTTAAAATTGATACACATTTTCCAATTTATATAATTGCAAATTCCTTTTACTAAGCTAAAAACTTATTTTTCCCTTTTTTTGTTTAGGACTTTATATTTTGTCATGATAATCTTTCTTCTTTACACTGAAACCTACAACGCATTTAAAGGACGGACTTACTCCTAGTTAAAACTAAAATATGGATATAACTATTTTATATATGTCTCTTGAAAAATCTCAATTTTCTTAGCAGGCTTCACAAAATACTCTCCACTCTATACGCACAAGGTAAGGTGCTGTAAGGCTCTCCACACCGCTGCACTCCTCGACCGTGAGCTGGTCGTTACCATTCCAGTGCTGAATTCCACCGCGGGTTGGTTGTAACATATTGATATTCCACCATGCCGGCTTCTGATTTATTCGTGGTCAGTAGACCACAACAATGTGCGGTTTGGTCATGGTTGCATTCCATCCATCACGATTGCAACCATTGCGGTCGTCAGGGGAAGCTGCTGTTTATAAAAGCAACCACCTATCGATTGTGTCCATTATCTTACTAAAGGCAAAGTTAAATCAGAATTGTGATTGCAATATTGACAGTATGACAATATTGACAGTATTATTTGTAACTAAAAGTTACAATAATTCGTAAATGTAAATTCGTTCTTGTAATCAACAATATTCGTGTTATACTAATCAATTATCAGTTTACTACGGGTATCATCACAGTAAAAATAAACGGTACCAGTGGACTGACACATACTTTCTCCCTTAAGTAAATTTAAAAAAGACAATCTGTAATAAAACTATCATGTTCTACAATGTTATTCTAAATATCATTTAATAATTTATTATTCAAATTGTATGGGGGAACCCCCCCCCCCGGTAATACCGAGCTTTTTTGAGCTGGTTTTGTTCGGTGATTTGACCTTACACTTCATACCAAGTTTCATGGAAAACGGTTGGAAAGTAAGGAAGAAATAGATTTTTTATATTCTCCATAAGAATAACATTGGGCGCTTTCAGACAACGTACTGCGTTTATCGTGGACAGTAAATTTAACTTTTCTCTGGAACCGTTAGTCGTAGACAAATAATTCAAAATACTAATTTGTTTAGTTTTTTAAGCTGGTTTCAATGGTACCAGTCCCGTTGTACTTTACTTTTATTGTTTTCGCTGAAAATTTAAAAATTCGATTTTTTTGACATTTAAAAGCCCATAACTTTTGAACCGTCATTTTTACAGATATGCGGGTGGTATCAAATTATTTAGTACTCTGTGCACTATAAACTATAAAATTTTAATCAAAATCGTTAGAGCCGTTTTTGAGAAAATCAGATTTTTCACGTTTTTTAAGGGTTTTTAGGGGTAAACTACCCTTAAAAATCAAAAATTCAAAAAAATGAAAAAAACGCCTGGAGATACGGTGACTATATATAAACATGCCAAATTTCATCTAAATCGGACCAACGGGGTAGGCTGTGGCACTGTACACATCCAGACACACACACACACACACACACACAGACACACGGACGGACAGACATCACGTCAAAACCCACTTTTTTGGATTCTGGGGACCCCAAAACGGATATATCCACCCTCAACTCAAATTTGAAAATTTTGACGAAAACAATACTTTCTCCATATACCCTACTATGTATAAGGGGAGAAAGTAATAATACGAGTATATTCATTTTGGTATCGACTATAGGCCGTTTCCGTACCGCCCGAAACATTTGGAGAAAAACTATAGATAATTTAATGAATAATCATGGATCAAAACAACGTTTTGTTCTCTTAATTATATATTGGTAATTACCGTTTTACTAATACACCATACATTTAATGTATTTGTTTATTTTTTTTAATTAACGCTTATTGGTGACAGTAAATTAATTAATTTTACGTAAATCCTAAGTATTACACGATATTAATGAAATACACATTTCAATGAATTTTTTAATGTCTAAACTTTCCGTATTAGAAATTATATACTTTAGGAATACTGATGAGAATATTCTGTAGTTACAGGAGTTTAAAATAATTATTTTTCTCCATTCATTGAAACCATTAATATATTTTTTTATTATATTCATGAAAATGTTTACAAAAACATACCTAGTAAACATAATGACAACCATTAAATCTTTAACACATGATAATTATTATAGATCACATTTTTATACTTTTTCACACGGTATCGGCAAACACATTTGACAACGTAATGCCTTTTCCTCCCTCACTCATAGCTACTACGGAGGAAAAATGTTTTTTCCTCCACCTACTATGGAAAGCAGTACTTTACTCTTTGGAATAGAGTACAAAGTAATACTTTTAGTCTCAGTGGAGAAAAAGTATGTATTTATCGTACAAAAGGAGTAAAAGTAGTCCCAAAACAATAACGTGGTAAAAACTGAGAACACCCTTAAATGAACCAACAGAAATAATATCAGTAATTAATTCTTGAACAGTCGGCTGATTTTTGCATTGATCCCTTTGAGGCTATGTTAGCCAAATTAGAAGTTTATAGTGATTCAGGTTAGTTAATAGTGGATGATTTGTAACTTCTGTTACTTGTGTGTGTATATGGTGAACAAGTTTTATGTACATAATGAAATTAAAGCCCTTTTTATCACTCAGGAAATAGCCGCCCTCGACTGCGCCTTAAGTGACAGCAGGTTCCTTCGTAGACAAATGGTTTTACTTTAATTCCTTTTTGTAAAATAACTGTTGGTGATATAATAAATTCTGAACACACTGATTACATTTATATGGAAAATACATGTCATACTGGTGTAGGAATTCAGCAATCGACTTTTAAAAACAGTATTATTCTCGATGTGATTTTATTGGATTTTTATTTAATTACTTTTCACATTAATAAAAGTAAGCAACTATTAACAAATATGTGATGAATTGTTGAACTTAACTGGCCATTAAGCCATCTCTAATCTAGCTTATCTCTTTTATGAAAAATAATAAATGTAATATTGGTTTTATAAGTTAATTTTTACATCCTTAATGCAATTGTTTTTTTAAATAGGTTGTGAAGATGCAGTACAATAAAGCAAACTATCATCTAAAATAACTCGTGGGTGAAACTGATAAACTTAGCCCTTAAATGAAAGATTTTACCAGCAGCATAATGATTTGTTTATAAAAAGCCAGTACTGTTTAATATAGGAACTATTCGCTTTAATTTAGCACAACCCAAGAGGAAATCGGTTCAGTAAAATTCTCACGCGTATTCCCGGAAGTTTTTAAATCATGTTTATCAATTTTTAGTACACCCAAAGTACTTATTTCACTTGTTTGTTACTTCACTAAATACATCTTACTATAAATTCCTAACTTAAATTTGGGAAAACTGGTTTTGTTGTAAATCCTTGTTTTAGTTGGTTCAATATCCAATAACTATATGAAAGGTTTTCCAAATTTTACAGGTAGGATATGCAAATACATTCGGATCTCAAAAGCTTTTAGTGAAGTAAATCCATTAGGTGAAGATGTTTTAAGACAGGCTTGAGATGAAAGGTTCCAAACAGCGTCACTCGAAACTTGTGTCACCGATTCTGCGAGACTCCCGTAGAGTGTTTGCTAATAATTATTTGAATATTGTGAATATTTCAGATATTCTGCAAATATGGCATTATAAAATAACCGCTAAGTTCTGTAATGCGGTATCGAGTAAATAGCTACTGATTTGACACCGTTGGGTTTCTGAAAGAGGATTAACTTCAATATAGCCTACTTAAGAAAGCCAAAGCACTTCACACAAAAAGTGTGTAGTATTCAAAGGAGAGATAGTATTAATACTGATTTTTAATGTACCAACCGATAATGTACTGCTTGATACCGATTTATATTTTTATATGACAGTTATTTAAAATGTTGTAAACCTTTTCCAGCATCGGATAACTCACCTAATTAATGGACGATCGAAGTAAGTACATCTGTGTACAAAATCGTGTTGGTGGTGTTAGTGGAGTCAAACAGTCCGTCGGTGTGTGTGTGTGTGTGTGTGTGTGTGTGTGTGTGTGTGTTACGTTCTTAGACACGCTAGATATCATGAGTAATAAATTACTCATACCAAATCAATAATGTAAGAAACACATTTCAATAACCTAAATAACTAATAAGAAACGAATAGCCGTTCATCCGAAAATTAGTGTTTAATATTATCTCCTGATATTCCCTGAGCAATTAACATGGGATAAACGTTTTAAGTTGTATTGAGGCTTATGCCTTGGAGGTAAAAATTGTGGATAGTTGTGAGTGATGGTCAGTGGGGGTAGTGTTCTCTTGTGTGGATTAACGTCCGCACTATTGAATACTACGTGAATCCGCAAAGAACATCCTCATAAGTTCATAATTCAGAGGTAGTGGTTTGGAATCCACGTTAAACTGTAGATCTCTTAGATATGCCATTGACTGTTGGGCTATTAATTAACAGTTCTGTCTAAGGAACATGTCAGCCTTAGTCAGTAACAAGCCTACAAGATTGTGCCACAATCATCCTACATTAGTATAAAACGTTTTAAACGAAGTTGGTTTTAATAAGGATATATTTTATGTAATCGAATTTACTTACTTTTCCGAAGTAACTCTTAAAGGTGTAAATAATTACTTTTTTAAAGACTTTTCCGGTTTTTATCATTTTCATCTCCGGGTTGTTTACAAATAAATTGCAGAGATGGTAATCACTAAAATTACATTTAGAAAACTATTTTCAAACTTGCGGAATCTTTCAATAGAAGTAAGCCTACTAATTCTAGAAATAAAACATAAACAACACACAACAGCCATTATAAATTCCTCTACGTCTATTATGAGAGCCTAGAATTGCTGGAGAGCTGTGGATGTTATTTAGTCAAATAATTTACATTTGTTATCATGTATAACATCGACCACGAATTTTTGTTTGATTAAATTTAACGTCGTGGTTATTACAGGTCAATAGTTTATCCTCTATGTACTGTTAGAGCTGCTACGATCGAACGTTGTCGTCTAAGGGGTTTAAATCCAGAATGGGCTCAAAAAAGGTAACGTTAATTTAAGTTTGCCAAAATACAATGATATTTGTTATTGAAAACGGCGGGAGTTTTCTGAGTTTATGTATCCCATTACTTGAATATTTCAGTGTTATTATGGTATAACGTTTATCAAAACTATAAAAAGCAAACGGGGTGCTGAATTTAAAGGGCTTTAAAATTACGTGTAATTTGTTATTGTAGGTGTTAAAAAAACCGTATTATACTCCCTTGTAATAGTAATCGCTTACTGATAGCAAGACCTCCCAGCCACAACAAATACTCTTAGTGCGGCTCACTATTATAAATACAGGCCTAGGAGAAAAATCTGGCTTTAACCTCCTCTATGATAATAAAAATAAGCTATGAAATGAATTTGAGAGCTCGAACTATTTTGTCAATCAATATCGTACTGAATATATTCAATATAGCCTACTGTTTCCAGTACACACGTGTGTGTTGTGTGGGTTATTTTTTTACAAGGACTGACGTGAAATTTACTTGACTTCCAAAAATGAACTATTTACTTATTTGTCGTATTTTAATTTCAGCTAATGTGCCAGATTTTAACAAAAACTGAAATTTAATGACCTTTCTAACTGAAATATTTGATATGATCATTTTATAACAACAGTGTTTTATGTCACAAAACCCATTTTGGAAAAAATATATACGGTGTTTATCCAGATAAAGTATAAACCAGAAACCAACAATATTTTCATTAACATAGTAATCATAAAGTTTTCTTTCAGACTTTAGTCTTGTCTACTGAAAAAAACCGCCAGCTAGTAAATAATACTCAATCTGTATTTGTCAATATATTTAGATTACAATTCGTAAGCTATGTATAAAATTGAGGCTGAGCATATTCTCAATCTTTGTCGACGAGGTATTTCAGAGGCAACGCGTCGGCTCAAAAAACTAAACGTTTCTGGACCGAAACCAGTGGAGGAATTTTGTATGAATACTCTTTAAAAAGGTATAAATTAAGTGAATTACAACTGCAATATATTATTTTACACATTAATCTCTAAATCATCATTCTCTATTTATTGTAAATTATAGCTGTAATACTACTAGGAAGATAACAACCAAAACTAATTTTATAAAAAATAGCTGTCTGGGGTTTATTTTCAATTTTTAATCTCTGGACAAATAAACCAGACCTTTGGAAGATAAAGCAGGTTTCCCATTGTGTTGTGTACCTTTATATACTTAAGAGCGACGCGCCGCGCGTGGTATGGGCCACCATCCTGATAATACACGAACAAATCTGGTCACAATGGACTAAACTATAGCATGCGTTAAGCTGTTCTGCTGAATGCTGACGTAGATATGGGACTCCGCATATTGTCAACAGAGTTACCATAGCTGGCGACACTAGATAAATGGCTTAACTAATCCAATAGTCATAAACAGGACAGGTATGTGAAAAGTACAACCTTCCTCCCTTGAATTACTCGAAAACTAGTTCACACGAGAGATATATTTAATATTCTCTATAGTTTAGGTTACGTATTCTCTATAGTTTATGGTGTATTTTAGGTACCCCCTCCCCTCCCTAAAACCAAAATTTTAGTGGGTTTTGTTAGGTACAACCTTACACTGCATAACAAGTTTTATGGATTAAGGTTAGGAAATAAGGAAGTTCTGATGTTTTTATATTGTCCATAAGAACGAAATTGGATACTCTCAGACAACGTACTGCGTTTATCATGGACATTAAATTTAACTTTTCTCTGGATCCGTTAGTCCAGATTCTAAAAACCAAAACTAATGACACTACAAACTATTTTTTTAGCTTTTTACGCTGGTTTTAATGGTAATGGCCTATGTATTTTATAAAATTGTTATTTTGCTAGAGAATTTAAAATGCTTTACATTTAAAAGTACATAACATTTGAAGCATTCATTTTACAGGTAAACGGTTGGTGTCAAATTATTTGGAACCTTAAAATCTATAAACCATGAAATATTAATCAAAATCGTTTGAAGGGATTTTGAGAAATATGTATTTTTGAATTTCTTTTGAGTTTTAGGGTAATATACCCTTAAAATCAAATACATGTAAAAAAAGAAAAAATATGTGGAGATATAGTGAACGTGCACCCGTGTGCTTAAAATTCATTAAATTGGACGATCAGTGTTGTCTCGAGATTTGTACACAGACAGACATCAGTCCGAAATCCACTTTTTTTATTCAGGGAGCCTCAAAATTGATATATTCACTCTCAACTTATATTCAAAATTTCTTACGAAAAATACTTTTTCCATCTTTATATGTGTAAGGGAAGAAAGTAAAAACTCAGATTCAATCCCTCAGTATCACCTTTGATACATGTGGTCTTCAATTTCTTCTAATTAATTTTTTACTCCGTGTCAACCTGGCCGGTTGTATCATAAACATAAATAACATCTGTTTACCGCCTACAAATGGTCATAGTTCCACATTTTCCCACTAGACCGCATTAGTCATCGAAATTTAACGTCTACACTACTACACTACTACTACACTACTATCTACACTACTATGGCTCTTTCTGGTCAAGGCTAATACTATGTAAATTTATTTAATTTCTACTTTCCTGCCTTAATCGTTTGTAAATAAGTATAAGATATGCTATTTTAGCTAAAACAATTTGAATTTGTGTTTCAATCTAGTAGAACAGTTTTTATTACACGTATCATAGATGATACTCGGGGAATTTGTCATCGATGCAGGTGGGATGTTGTGTAAGGATATACTCACGTACTGTACGAGTACTTCTTCAAGTTTTCAACAGCTGAGACCGTCTTCCTCCTGCCAGAACCTCTTCCTCTTGAACCCAAAAGGATGGCTCAGGGTTCTCATTTTCCTGAGATGATGAATTAAAAGATTCGTTCCAGGTGTCGGACTTCCAAGCTGTAGTAAACTAACGTTTGTTAAATGTACAGAATGTGATTTTTTGAGTTTCACAACAGGAAGGAATTTCATGAAGGAAAATCATGCAAAGTGGTTCATAGAAGTTTAAATTTGAATATTGTTCTTGAAGATTAGATTAAATTAAGACTACAATTAATTCAACTAAAATAAATAGCTGTCAGAAATATTTCAACAAATATAATTTAAAAACTAATATGCATTAAACTTTCATTGAAATATCAATACCAAATTTTATTCATTTTTCAATGCACTCCATGGTGTCCAGTGATTGTTAGCTAAGAGACCTAGTGTCAACATGGCCTACCCCTCCAATAAGTAAAATGATTCAGAGGCTAAAAATGTCTTTGGAGTTCCTATGAATCGGTTAATGAAATTTCATTCAGAAATTTCAATTTTCTTGCCTCAAGGACTGAAGTGGATTTTACAACATCCCCTATAAATGACTTTATAACAAAAACTGCTGCCACTTGAAACAAACTTAAAACTCAAGATTATTAAAAGTAAAAAGAATTTTTCATCATGTAATCTAATCGAGTATATTTTCCTGCTCGTTATTAAAAAATACAGTGTCTTGTTTGGAGCTTTTCATCCCTAGACTATATTTCGTAAAACACTAACAACTAATGTTGTAATGTAATAATTTTCTAAGAAAAGAAATTTATTTGCCGTTTAGTAGAATTTAAGGAATTTAAGTCACATAAGCTTTTATGAAAATTATGTAACCTCGTTTCCTGATGACTGTTGAGGTTTTCAAGTAATGTATTCATGAGACTAAAAGCTTTCTTGAGAACCAGAATCTATTTGCATATTCGATTAGAACTAAGGAATACTGAAGAGAAATCATATTATCCTTTCTTTTTCCCCAACTTAGATTACCATAACCATACACAACACATACTGGTGCTCTGTAAGTAGTACATTTATTGTATTTTTGTAGAGTTTTTTATTCTTGACTAAATCCTACGTTTCTGCAATTATCTAGCAATTTTTTACGTTTATTTTGTTTTAAATTATTTTTTTATGTTGAATGTTGAAAATATTATGATTTTTCGCAATTTATGTGTTTTAGTTCATCATTAAGAAAAATAGTTTGTAAACATCACTGACTTAGACATTTAACACCTTCTGGACTTACTTATCTGATATACACATTTCATCTTTCCGTCGTAACTACCCTTAGTTGTAAAATATATTAAATCAATAATCCAGTAAACATATTTTCTTACACGGTGCTATTCTCTAATATTATGTTACAGTGTATTACATTTCTGTCCAAAATTGGTAATTGTTTCGGAAGCATGTGTGGTTGTTTCCGCGCGAGACAAAGTCAAGTGTTGTGTTACCATGCAAAATTAATATACAAAATAATACAAAATTAAAATCGTAATTGTAATGTAAAGTGTACATTTTTCAGTGCAAGGAACGCAATTACCAGACTTTTCCGATTTTTGGGAAAAGATACGCTGGAAAGAATCTTTATAACAATTCTTAAACAATCAATTGCCATTCTTCGACATAACCTGAATCAAGATGTGAATAAGTTGTTAATATCAAAATTATCTTCTTGTTGTTGAGCATCCTTTATGATATAGCAGATTGATAGGTAAAAAGGTTTTAATTTCTTTTAAAATAAATTATCTATATAAACATACGTAAATATATCCGAGAAGACGGAAGGATGTAAGATATTACCTCTGTCATATATGAACTGAAGCAGGTGTAATTGAACTCAAGTTTAGTAACCCGGAGTTTGTAAAAACGAAAACACAGTTTTTAGCACGTTTAAGAGAATATTTCTCAGTTATGCAGCCATTTCGTTCTCCGGGATATTCTCAAGTGGCTAGAGTATGGAAATTCACTCTCCAAATGGCGGGGGATTCAAACTGTCGTTTGGCCGTCCTACCGGCGCATTATCTTTCACTTTACGGATTGTAACAACTAAAACTGCGAGAAAGTTTCATTCATTTTCTTCATCCGAGACTGTTCCTCTTCGCGGATTTCCCTTATGGGAGACACGATTTATCATTTTTCAAAATGGTTGAAAACAAAATTATATTTTTCTAAATGTAGCTATGTTATATTTAAACAGTTGATCTTAATCAAAATATTGCAAACGAAAATATATTTGAATCACACGCAGAACCTTTAATAAGTTACTTAACAAAATGATAATTTTATATGAAACCTACGAAAACTTTGATTGTCTAAGCGTGTAAATTGTGTATTTTATGTGGAAAATGCCCTGAGAAATAGTATTCAGTTAAGCATTCTTTTGTAGGTATTACTGTAAATTTCTGTTTAACATTTACGGAATAGAATATCTGCTTATGAGGGAACATAATTAGGTGGATAAAAGTATTGAAACTTTATAAAAATTAATATTCTATCCAGTATTCAGAGGAATTAGAATTTATATACAGCTGGGTACCTTATAATATCAACTTACCGTATTTTCTTCAAGCCATTAATTAACTTTTAATTCTTTACATCGCCAAGATGTCTCAAAAGGAAAGAAAAACATTTTTACTGTTCATTTATTTTTTTAGATATTATTTTATGGCTTACTAGTGAGTGTTACCCGTCGCGCCTTGCAGCGATGTACAAAAGAGATTTATTAGGTTTAGGTTCGCTGTCAAATATGAAACATAGTATAATTATTATTACTTTTCTGAATTTGTAGCCTATCCAGGCATTTTAAGCCAAAACATTTGTAAGAAATTAGTAAATTCATGTGGACTTGAAACATTAAAACATATATCGAGACAGACCAAATGAAACACCTTAAAAAGATTATCAAAACTATTAAAAAGATCAAAGTACTTTTGATTATTTTACAGCCTGGTAGATACACACTGGCACGAAAACGCATTTGTGCACGTAAACACACACACACACACACACACACACACACACACACACACATGCGCGTACAAACACACGTGCGCACGCACACACAAATCTAATATTCGATAATAATATACAAAATCAACTTTTTATGGATGTCAGATAGCAGAAGGAAAATATAAAAAATTTTCAACAGCTGAACATAATATGCATAAACATTCATTCTGACTGGGATGGTGGCGTCATCCTGTAATCCAGCTACTTGGAGGTCACGAATTGTGGATAGTTGTGAGCGATGGTCGGTGGATGTGGTGTTCTGTTGTGTGGATTAACGTCCGCACTATTAAATACTACGTTAATCCACAAAGACTATCCTCATAATTAGACCAATTCGTAATTCAGAGGCCGTGGTTCGGATTCCACGTTAAACTGTAGGCCCCTTAGTTGCCATCGGCTGTTGGGCTATTAAACAGGCTGTCTAAGGAACATGTCAGCCTTAGTCAGTAACAAGACTACAAAATCGCGCCACAATCATCTTACATTCACTCCTCATTCATACATGGCTCAAAATACCTACCTTGTGGTATGGTCGCCATTTCAAATAATCTAATCTAATCCAATTGTAATTATTTTTATTTGGCCAATTAATAAAAGTTTGATTTTTAATCATAGATCGTAATCCAAAAATCTATACTGAGTTAATTTCTATTTATACAGTAATTAGATACCATAAAGTACCATTTTATGCTTGCTTCTTTCTATTTTTTTCTTGCTAAAAGGTTCGAATTAAAAAACTGCGGTTTAATACCTTAAGACAACCTATTTTGGAATCTAAAACAAAATTATTTCCCCATCAGATTGTACCGTATTTAAAAATAATAAAAAAAATTATATAAAAAAATTGTCATTTAAGTTCTAATAAGGAGGCCGGTTAAGATAGCCAAGTAGTTTTGTTCAATCTTGATGTAGGATGACTCACTATTGTAAACCCTAAAGAACGATTCTGATTGGTTGTTGGATTCACAGGGTCCAAGCAAACTGTAACCTGAATCCTGTAACCCACCGAAGTTATAAATAAAGGTGCAGAGCCATGTGCTCCTCCTTTTTAGTTCAGACTCAGTAGTGATTGGTTTCAAAAATGTAAAATTATTAATGTTACCTACTAAATTTTCAAGTGCCCCAATTTTTGGGTAAGTCTTTATTATTTTCTTTCTGAAGGGTATTTTTCTTTTAAAATTATATAAATAATAAATAATTAACTGAATTGTTTTTTTTGGGCTAATGGTACTTATGGTACTTATGTAACTTCTGTAATAAATGTAAATGGAATAAAATAAAGGAAGAATTATTAAGTGTCTTAACCGGCAATTAAAGGATTATTTTCAATTAAAGGATTATTTTCAAATGCAAGATTTTATTAAAAGAAATGTAATGAAGCTCAAGAGTGTATTATTTACTATTTATTAACCTAAACTAAAAAAAATTTACATGTGTATCAAACCCAACTGGTACAAGAGTAACATGGAAACTTTGAAGGTGTATAGAGAAAACATTTATGCAAAAATCGTCACAAAAACTATTAGACTTTCCTATTTTAAGCCTAAAGATCCAGTATACCAAATTTCAGTCTCCTAATTAATTGGATAGTGGTAGAATTATTGATGAGTGAGCCAGTGAGTGAGGCCTTTGACGTTTATATATCCAGATAAAAATGTTAATTAAAAATGAGTGTATTTACCTCCCTTTGGGGAATAGGTTAGATCATGGATATGTCTAAAAGAAATGTTTTCAATTTCTCTAAACAGCTGTCCTAACCATATGACGTCACTAAGCATACTACATCAGTGTTTCAAATTTTGGTTTCGCAAATTGCCAACACCCCCACTCCAGAGCTAAGACATATCCATGCCAATATGTGAATTGTTAGTTGTACTTTTGTATGCAAAGATAAACCTCGTGTAATATATAAGTTGTTTTGGTAGTTTTACACTATAACTGATACTTTTGAATAACCGTCACTTTAAGCATACATATTAAAATTATTGTTAAGAGCGTGGTTCAAGCTGATTGATAGTGTCGTGTAGTGAATGCATTTAACAAACTCTTAACAAGATAAACTACACAGGATCTAGTAAGAATTCACGTAAGAGTTTAGGCTCAGGGCCGTGAAATCCTCTGAACACATTCAACTGTTAACATTTTTGCAAAGTTATTTTGCTAGTTAATAAACTTTAATGCTGCAAAGCATTCTTTAAAATGTCCATGTAGTGGCATCTGCCAGTATTCATTTTTCTTTTCGTATACTACTTTATTTCAGTTGTTCAACAACACATATTTGACACATAGCACGATCATGGATTTATTCGTCTTTTCTAATGACGCATGTATTTTTCATTTTTAAATTCCTGGTAAAATATTTTTCAAATGTTTCATATTACATTTTACGCCCCCATCAAGGGTTTTGAGTTTTTAAAATAGAACAAACATTATTTTGATGTTTTTACTTTGTTGCCATATACATTTTCACGTTATTTGACAAGAAAAGTTTGTAAATAAACTGTATTATTTATTAAATAAGTAGAGGAATATTGACGTTGTTTGTTTTCAAAATAATGGATCATATAGGTTAAGAAACTAAGTACTTCTTTGTAGTGAGAACAGTTGCGGCGATACCTAGCGGATAATGCGAGAACTATCGAATATAGTTGGTATAGGTATAGGCTGGATCGTCAATTATACGTTCTGCCTGCACCCTGAGTAACCGCATTGAGCCCTCAATACTGGTATAAGATTGTATTTATAAATATTGAGAGAGCTATTCCAGAAAGACATTTCATCAAGATAATCTTTTTTGAGCCGAACTTTCATAAAGTTGTTATTTTGTTAAGTTATGAAATGGGTAAAATACAACACGTGGTGTACAGAATTTTCAACGGGATAAAACTAGTGAGATCTGTTCCTTTTTACATTCTCCCCCTATACGATAGTATAAGGAGAAAGTATTGTTTTAGTCGGCATATTCGAATTAGAGTTTCTGGTGGATGTATCCATTATTGTGCCCTCTCAATAAAAATAAACGGTACCAGTGGACTGACACATACTTTCTCCCTTAAGTAAATTTAAAAAAGACAATCTGTAATAAAACTATAATGTTCTACAAAGTAATTCTAAATATCATTTAATAATTTATTGTTCAAATTGTATGGGGGGAACCCCCCCCCCCCCGGTAATACCAAGCTTTTTTGAGCTGGTTTTGTTCGGTGATTTCACCTTACACTTCATACCAAGTTTCATGGAAAACGGGTGGAAAGTAAGGAAGAAATTGATTTTTTTATATTTTCCATAAGAATAACATTGGGCGCTTTCAGACAACGTACTGCGTTTATCGTGGACAGTAAATTTAACTTTTCTCTGGAACCGTTAGTCGTAGACAAATAATTCAAAATACTAATTTGTTTATTTTTTTAAGCTGGTTTCTATGGCACCAGTCAAGTTATACTTTACTTTTATTCTTTTCGCTGAAAATTTAAAAATTTGATTTTTTTTACATTTAAAAGCCCATAACTTTTGAACCGTCATTTTTACAGACATGCAGGTGGTGTCAAATTATTTAGTGCTCTGTGCACTATAAACTATCAAATTTTAATCAAAATCGTTAGAGCCGTTTTTGAGAAAATTGGATTTTTCACGTTTTTTAAGGGTTTTAGGGGTGAACTACCCTTAAAAATCAAAAATTCAAAAAAATGAAAAAAACGCCTGGAGATACGGTGACTATATATATACATGCCAAATTTCATCTAAATCGAACCAACGGGGTAGGCTGTGGCACTGTACACATCCAGACACACACACACACAGACACACGGACGGACAGACATCACGTCAAAACCCACTTTTTTGGATTCAGGGGACCCCAAAACGGATATATCCACCCTCAACTCAAATTCGAAAATTTTGACGAAAACAATACTTTCTCCATATACTATGTATAAGGGGAGAAAGTAAAAGTGGTTTTAGAGTGAAGTCTGTCCGAGTGTCTGTATATGGTGTACAGGAGCTTGGATATTAGTGCTCCCTGAATCGAAAAATGGGTTTTTAGTGATGTCTGTGTGTGTTTTGGAATGTTTTGAAGCCTAGGAGACTATTGGTCCGATTTTCATGAAATTCGGCATGAAAGTAATAATCCACGGTATCTCGGGACATTTTCTATTTTTTTATTTTTTTAAGGGTATTTTACCTCAATAAACACGTAAAATAAAAATTTCTTGAAATAGCTCTTACGATTTTGAAGAAAATTAAATGATTTATGGTCCTTTAGGAGATAACAAAATGACACCAACCACACATTATTCAAAACATCAGGGTTTTAGAGTTATGGGCTTTTAAAATTTAAAAGAATCTTTTTTTCATTTTTCCACAGAAACAATAAAGGTAAAGTATAATTTGACTACCGCCATTAAATCAAACTTAAAAAACTAAGCAAATTAGTATTTTATGGTTCAAAGAAATGTTTAATTTAATGTCTTCATTAAATAATGAAGATTTTAAAATGCATAGTGTGCTTACAAAAGACTACAAAAAGTAAAACTGCAAAATGTAAAAACTTGACTTACGGCAGATGAAACATAGAAAATATATACATTACAGAAGTAAATTTGGAACTAATTCTTAAAGTTATTCATTAAAATTAAAATAAGAACAAAATAAGCTAAATCAACATCGTCAACATTATGAATCCGTATCTGTACTGTAAACTGATATGCCAATATTGCACGTATCTGTATAGATAGGTATTCATTTTGTTTTAACCACATTAAAACCATTTTTAATCATATATTATACCTTATAAATTCTTGAAAAAATTTAAAATCCATAAATTTATTTGATTTAAAACCTTTCCATGGTAAAACTTCTTTATAATGTAAACCTTGCACCTGAGCCCTCGCGAAGTTATTTGGTTTATAACCAAAACTCTAACACGGCTTAGAGATCATTTGGCCGTTTGATCTGACTAGTTGGTTGCGTAAATATACTTATGGTGCATTTTATATTTACGTTGCGTGTAATCTTCATCGGCTTTGAAAGTTATAAAACCACATTTAGTCTAAAATACGACTACCGTTCAATAGTGGCATACTACATGCAGAGTTTTAAATAAATATCATTTGATAAGGGCAATAATTTGGCTATTTACCATCCAATAGTTTTAATTTTTAAATAGACACCATTATGAAACAAGATCAACTTAAATTATTTCATATTCTATACTCATTATTGGAGCTATATTACAAGTGTATACCGAATTTTGAGTTTCTTTATCAAAGGAACTACGGTTAATTACGAAAATTGAAAAAAATACATAAGGTCAGTTTGGCGAAAAGAAGGCACCGTAGACCTATATTTAGAGAGGTTTGGAAGGTGGGATTATTCTTCGTTGAGCTTATATTTTTGCTACAGAAGGTAAAAAATATATAACATTTTACAATTAGATGAGAATTACAGTACATAATATTATACGATACCACAATAGCTCCAATATTACTTTTACAAAATTTATGCTCGCCTTAAGGCAAATAGGCAAAATGAAAATATTGAAGTAATTGCTCCAACTCAAAGACGGGAATTGGGATTTTAACATCTATTAGAATTGACTTTGGTGGTGAATTTTAGTTTTATAGAAGAGTCTGCGATGGTGCGACTGGACTAGAGCGGAACCACATACGAGATGCCCTGGTAAGGCCTACATCAAATATTTTCCGTAAAAGAATGTCTAATTAATATTTCTATAAGCCGAAATAAATAGAAAAGCATTGTGTGAACGAGCTCCATTAAAGTGGTAGTAGCGAAAAAATCAACTCGCTTCATGCAAGGAGTGTGGAAAACTACTTAAGCTTTTGTACTGAAATTATGAGAACGTGGAATAACAGACCTTTTTCACGTCACCTACGTGAAATTTTGAAAGAAGAAAATAAAATTTCGTATACTAAAGAAAATTATTTTAAAGCCACATTTTAGATCTAATAATTTTATAAAAAATTTCATTTTGAAGGTCTTAAATGTTTAACAATGTGAAGAAAACAGAATTATTATCTTAAAGAGGTCAGTTAGGAAGCTTGCACTAAACAATTACATATCCGTAATGAGTTAACGGATTTCAGTTGTCCCTAATGCCACTCGCACCGCCTTAACACTATTGAGTTACGACATGAATGTGTTACATGCAACTGCCTCCAATCAGCAACAGAGCCAGTTTCTGAAGGCTCTGCTCCGTTCAAGCCCTCGGCCAACGCAAACTCGCCTCCTGTGAAATTTCCGCATCAATGACTATACAAACATCGGCTTCGGCTCCGATCGTTTTCAAAGTTTCAAACCACCGACGTACAAAGCAAAGTTTACAACCAAGTCGGTTTGTTGAAGGTGAACTAACGCATTGTTCTTCCACTGTGCTGATTTCCATTAATTTGTATTCAGCAGTTTATTTAACATAGTTTAAATGTTAAATTAATGTAAATTTATTGCGAAAGTTACTCATTTTTATTTACTTTTGTTTCTTTTCAACCCTTGGTTAAACTTGTTTAACCGCGTAAATTTTCGTGCAATCTTTACAGACAAATCTTTAAACTCTTTCTTTAAACTTTTCGTCTTACTGTTATAAGCTACTACTAATAAGTATAACTAATACAATATTCAGTGTCCTGTAGTCCAGCTACTTGGAGGTCACGAATTGTGTATGCGCGATGGTTGGTGGATGTGATATTCCGTGGCTTGGATTAACGTCCACACTACAGTATTGAATACAACGTTCATCCGCAAAGACTATCCTCATAATTAGATCTGTACGTAGTGGAGAGGCAAAAGTGGTTCGAATCCCACGTTAAACTGTAGGTCCATTGGGCTATTAATTAACAGTCCTGGCTAAGCAACGTGTCAACCTTAGTCAGTAACAAGACTACAAGATCGCTCTACAATCATCTTACATTAACATAACAGTATTACTTGGCTTGAAATACTTACCTGTATAGGTCGTCATTTCAGTTAAAAGTATAAAAAGTTAAGTATATATAAGTTGTTTGATATATTTACACTATAACTGATACTTTCAAATAACCGCAACTTTAAGCATACAGCATTGAAATTATTGCTAAGGAACATGGTTAAGGTGATTGTTAAAGGTATATATTAATGATAGTATTAATAAAGTTACTGTATTTTTATTTCACCCCTTTTTATAGAATACCCTCTAAGTAGCAGACCTCCATACAACGTAAATTTCCAATGAATTAGAAATGGATTTTTATGAAACATATTACACTTAATTATCGGTTAACCAAAATATGATAGTTATATGAATTTACTTATTCTCCATGACATTAAGTTAGGAAAAAGAGTTAGTAGATTTGCAAAGGCAAAGATTCCAATTACCAACTTATTTGCTTTTGTGAGATACATCAAAAAGTTCTAATAAAAATTTAATTCTAAGAAAATATTTGTTGCCAAAAAACCAATACCGAATAGGCCCTATAAGCCCGCTTTCAGATCAACCAATTTGCCTTATTTTAACTTAAAACCACAGTATATCATTTACATGTAAGTACAAAAACTTTTATTTTATTTCAGACGTTCATATGTATAATATAAAGAGTTTGGTCCCGGGTCTAGGTTTCATCATGAGGATGGTAATAGATGTTATTTTCCTATAGCAAATTCACTAAATATTAGTTAGAGTGATTTTCATATCATATATACAAGTTTCACAATCCAGATAAAAATTAAAATTTTTAAATAATTTACGACCTTAAAAGTTAAGGGATTTCGTGGCGCCTCCAATGTAAAATTTAATCTTAAAGTAATAAAATTAACAAATAAATACTGTTAGCTAGCTCCAACTCAGACATATATTTTATACTGTTTTAAAATGTATAGAAAATTTAAAAGTATGCAATTAAATAAGTGTAATTGTTTCAGAAATGTTCCTGAATAATAATATATTATTATATACCTTCATAACCTTATAACCTTCATAGAGGAGTAGGAAATGTAGGTATTTGGCAGCTAAAAGCTTGAAATATGCTTAGTGGGTTGAAACTAATTTTATTATCATTACTTCACTGACTTTGTCATTCCCTTGAGCTATAGGGAACCTGCCAACTCTGCACAACCGATATTGGGTCATTAATTAACTAATTATACTAATAAAATATTGCTACTCTTCTGTTAAAATTATGCTACTGCTCAAGACTAATCATTTTAAGATTGTGTGTGTTCTTTATAAATGAAATCATCATCTAAAGTTTCCTGAGTTATTTTGCAGCTTTGGTATTTCCATCTCTGTCCAGGCCTTTCTAGTGATCTGGTTCATGTCGATCTCCCCTCAAATACATCTTTGATAACCGTGATCCTTGGCCTCCTCACCATGTGGCTTCCCCTATCTTAATCTTTCTTTAGATTATCAATTCACAAATTTCATTTACTGGACCATATATCGCTATAATCCAGCTACTTGGAGGTAACGAATTGTGGATAGTTGTGAGCAATGGTTGGTGGGTTTGGTATTCTCTTGTGTGGATTAACGTCCGCACTATTGAATACTACGTTGATCCGCAAAGACCATCCTTAAACTGTAGGTCCCTTAGATATGCCATTGACTGTTGGACAATTGATTAACAGTTCTGTCTAAGGAGAATGTCAGTCAGTAACAAGACAACATGATCGCGCCATAATCATCTTACACTCATTTCTCAATTCATACTTGGCTTGAAATTGCCATTTCAATTAGTAATCTAATGAAATGCCATTTAATTTTACTTAAAATCTGATGACTATAAATTTCTTCTCTGTATTTTTAGGACTGAATTTTCTGTTTCTTAAATTTTTCAAAACAGGACATTTAATTTGTTTATAAAAATAAATGAGGACTCTAGAATCCAAGGGGGTACAACTAAAAAAATCTTTTTTTAGTAAAACTTAGTCAAAGTTCAGCCACCAGTTTTTCAATTAAATATCAATATCAATAAAATGTTTTCACTTACAAACACCTTTTTCTAGCTTTGTAATGTTACTCTAGTTTTATAATGGGTTTCTAGTTTGAAATTAAATTTTCTAGTTATAATTACTATAGTGATTACAACCATCATGTCTACCCCTTGCCATCCAAAGGAGGTGTGAGGTATTGATTAAATAGCTTGTAAAAAAGTAAAAATACACCTTTATTAAATCAAAACATTTCATCTTTGAGGTCATGTTTAGTAGAAAAAATAATCTTAATTTTAACTTTGAAACTAATTAATTTTTTAACTCTCTGAATAATTACGTTCGTAAATATTTTCTGGCATGTTTCAATTAATTACGGATCCAAAAGTATTGGTGCTGCAATCGATGGTTAATGTGTAGCTGAAACAGCGTGAGGCGGAGTGACGTGTGTAAAATCCTCAGCGTCAAGGATTTTACGGAAGGTTTTACGTCGTTCAGCACTAACATTTTTCTTTTAAATTTGTTAGCTACCGGGTAACATAAGCTATTGGACACTAGTTCATGCTATTGATGTCTCGTACTTCAAATCAAAACTAGTAATTTATTTCACATAACCATCCTTTACAATAATCGCGACAAATAACATTTAAAAACCGCAATATATAAGCCCTAAATTAGCATTTGGCATGTTTAATATTTTTGACATGGATATGTCTTAACTCTTTTTGCTAGCAATTTGTAAGACAATTTTTAAGATTGTATGTGTGATTTTTAAGAAATTTTTAAACATAAGAAGAACTATTTAGATGAACTGAAAACATTCCCTTAAGACAAATCCATAATCTAACATTTTCTTCAGGAAAGTAAAAACAAACATCTTTTTGTTTGAAATTACTCAGCCTTAACTTATAAGAATAATAAAAATCAAAATACTACACTAGAAACCTCAAATTACCTGCATTTTAACTGAACAATTGAAACTTGTACGACGAAAGATACAGAAATATTGATATGGGTAATTTGTGACTTAAATTTTATCGCGTATTTCATAAGTAACATTTATCACGCATTTGTATTTACATTGCCTAAGAACTAAGGAATTAAAGGAAATTAATTTAGTTGGTTGTTTGTAGTGCAACGAGTGAATACGTTGCAATCAACCCAAGAACCTGTAACAGGTCAAACAATTTTAATACCTGTTAAATAAATAGCTATTAGACCTAAAAATGTTAATTTGACTGACAAATTCCTATAAATGACAACTTCCAACTATAGATTAATTCAATTTAATGTTGTTTATTGTGCAGTATAACTATACGAAACACTCAAGTAATATAGGTTTACTCAATACAAACAATTACTAGACATTTTACCATTGTAATACAGTTAAAAATGTATTCTGAGTGGCGATCCGAAACTTCATAAAACGTGGAGTTGGAAGTCGGCCACCATATTCTAAATTGAATGTGCATATTCGTATGAATGCGAATGAATTGTGAATTTTCACATCAGTTAATTGGTATGAAATTAATTAGCTGATGTTAATTTACTCACATAATATGTTTTGAACGAAATAATACTTACATTGAGAATCTGTTGAAGATTTATCGGGAACATCCCACAGGCTGTGAACTCCACTTGAATATTCTTCATCATCTCATCGTAGCCGACCAACTGGGCAACATAGGTTATATTGAAAATTAATAAACGAAGGATCAAATACATCTATAGCTAGCTATATTTACTTGTATTTTTTGTATTGTTGGAATTCAATCAAACGCAACCCGTTATAAGTGTTCACTTTTCAGTCACCTGAGAAGAAACAAAGCCAAAACGCCTCTTTATTTCTATTCGCAAAAATGAATCGATTTGTCAGTTAAAAAAACACGAGGCCCTTATAAAAATGCATGAAAATTGCTACGGAACGTTAAACATTAGAGCCTATTAGGTATGGCCCTGCTAGTGATGGTCCTTAAAGACTTTCCTAATATAGTTGGATGAAGCCCATCAGATCGAAAAAGTCTCAAAACCAGGACGTTTCCTAGAACCTACCCAGCATGTTCCTAGGTTCCATCCTAGTATGTATAAAAATTAAACAGGAGGAAATTTTTATACATGCGATGATGCTCAGGCATGTTTTTAATCTTTTAAAATTATAGAATGTTTATCCCGTTAAATCTTGATCCATGGCCATAATTACTTCAATGGCACTTTTCCAGATTTCCTTGTTTCAATTTAAAGAAACGAATTGAAAGGATGAGAATTGAAAGAAATGTCTGCTACGGATAATAGGTTCCCAGTATACAAACCCGAATGAACTTTGTTGATTGAACTTAGAGAAAACAGCGGCAACTCACCTTGACAATTTCTTTGATAAACTACTTTGATAAAACAATTGTTGTTGAAATCTGTGTGACTCTTCTAAATACCAATTAAATTCATCAGCAGATGAAACATAATGAAAATTCACATAACTTTCTACATCGTTTATTTTATTTTCAGTTCTCACCAAATTCTCCTGATCCGGTGAGATCTGATCATTCCACATGATGCGGATGTGGCGGAAGCTTACAAATGTTTCACTCAGCTGAAAAAGAAAATAAAATACAAAAGACAATACTCTAGGCTTGTTAGTAGATTTGTAAAAAGAAAATACCTGGTATAAAAAAGTACCTACTTCTTTTTTGTAGGGGTTTGGGTTATAGAATTACCTTTCACCACTTCGACAGGATCTTTAATGCACCCTTATCTCATATGAAATAACAGTCGAACATTTTCCGTCTAATAAGTTTTTCTGCAAAATTCCTTTTTTTTGTCAAACCAAAAATATTATTTTTTGGCTTATGAGGCAATTCATAGACTTCGCCCTTTTTACCACAAACAATTGGAGAGATTATCATATAATTTTAAATGCAATCCTGTTTTAGAGGAAAACATATAAGAAAATCAACCTAACAAATTTGTACCAAGTCGAAACATTGCATTGAGTAAACGATGTTGACGAAAATATTTAAAGTCCCCTTCAATCTCCATCTAGATAATGGTAGCTGATTTTTTTGTTTTTGCAAGAAACTTCCCTTCATTGAATAATATAAATACTAGAAATATATAAGTATCATTCCTGAAAGAAAATTGAAAATTTTGATTTTTAAACTTTTTTGTGCGATGGTTAAAGGTTTATCAATATTAATTCATGATAAGTATTATGTCATTAGTCTTACGTTATTAGTGATTATTTTTATACATTTTAGGGGGACAGTAAAAAATTGGCCTAAACGGTGTTTTATAGTGTACGACGTTTTGAAACGCAAATAATCACTAACTACAAACTGTTTAAAATTTATCTAAGTTTTTCCGGTGATATGTTTTTTTCAAGCAACCAAAAAGTGTTCAACTATTGCGATGACTTATACATCAAGTCATGTTTTATTTGACCTTCTTCTTCTTGTTTTAATCCGCCATTTTGTAAATACGAGAGCCATATTATATTATCGAACCCCTATCGTTTATTTTGGAATATTATTAATTATTTTAGAGCCAACCCAACCAGCCAAGGGAACTTGGCTTCCATTTAATTTGACAGCCCAGTAAAATCTATAACACGGACAGAATCATAACTGTCATGGAGTATAGTATTAGGCTACATAGGCTAGTAACTGATATTTTACCTTCTGGTTTTCTTCATTTGCTACGATTTCTTGAAATTTAACACTAAAGTTTATGATACTATCTTAGATGCTTACTTAAAAATTACAACCGTATTCCTGTTAAAACATTTAGATGTTTATAGCTTGTAATTCTGCACGTCAAATATTATAGAAAGCGTAGCTCTTTGTTCGCGCGCAGTTCGTGTGGACCGTATGTAATAAGCAAATTCAAATGTTTGAAAGAGGAATATATTGAATGAAGCACTTGAACGTCAAAACTCATCGTAAACTTTTCTAAATCACATTTTTATTCATGAAATGTTCTTGTTTAATAATGCTGTAGTTTAGAATATCCGAATCCCCTACCCAATACCATATGAGTGAAATAACTAAGGAAAGGAGATTTTCACAATGGTTTCGAAAATGTATCTATAGAATGCCTTCTACTGAGTTGAATTGAAATGAATTTTCTGTGAGCAAAAAGAGTTTGGTGAGATAATTTTGGACGTAAGATAGGACTATGTTGTGTGTTTTTATATACAGTACCTACAATAGTTTTACGTTTTACCTGGTAAACACAGCAAGCTTTCTGATGATGCCCAAAGTTAGGCTTAGGGGAGTATGAAAAAATGTGAAAAAATAATTATGGTTACATCGTCCAAAAACACTCTAAAAATTTTAATGCCTTGGGGTGGGGGAGGGTATTCCCATAGATCATATCTATATCGACCTATAGTGATCATGTCATATCTATATTGATGTGTAAGTAAAATAGTTTGCAAACAAAATAAAAAGTACCTCTAATTTAACTTGCTGGCACCAGTGGCACAAGAAGAATAAGCGTCCGGTGATGTATCCGGCGTGGATGACGAACGCCGTGACGTCAGTGGCGTTTCCGGTCTTGATCTTGCCAATGACGACCACGGCAAGCCAGATCATGCGTAGTATATAAACCGAAAATACATTCAAGAAGTGCGGACTGAAGTGATCAGAAAACACTTTGGCGTACTCCAAAACAAACGCGTGACTCTTCAGGAGAGAGACTAAATGCTTAAAACTGCTTTTATTATAGGTGTTTAATCTCAAAATGTCTTTGTTAATGTGTATAAAAGCTTTTGAAGATATCAAACAAAAAACAATAACAACAACTTCGACAGTAGCCAGAGGGGTGTACAGTAAGTAGTTAGATTTAAAAAGAGATAAAAATAAATCGATCGTTTTACCATAAAAAATTACGTAAATTAAAGCATAAAACAGACTAATGAAAGGGTAGATAATTAATAGAACAAACAATTGGCTTGTCATCGACCTGCGGTTTCCGGGTAGAGAGAAGAACACCTTGCAAGTCATACAACAACACTGGACAAGCACTTGTGGGTCGTGGAGAAGAATAAGAAGTAAGGTGAACAAGGTGGACCCGTAACTGGTGATGTAGACGACCCCTGACAAGGATGTGTAGAACTGCCAAGGGACGGCCACAAGGAAGGAGTGAATATTGTGGACGATGATCAAGGTCTGCAGAATAGTCAACGTCTTCCACTTTAGGCTGGCAGAAAAACAGTCTGAAACGAGTGATACAGCTAATTACTAAGTTGAACTAACCACACCATCCAAAATCACAATATTAAAACCAACGAGACTGCATACTAAGGTAATGCGATCGAAAAAATTGACAATCTTAAAAAACATTGTTTTAACGTTTATTTGTTAATTTTATCACTAATATGTTTGTCTTTGCTTATGTTTTGTTCATGTCCTTAATGAAAACATTTAGAGTTACAAAGTGATTAAGGTTCCGGTCTACCCGTGCCGCGCGACCGAAATTCAAGGGTTTACAAAAAGCCGTTTTTCTCTTTTAATACTGAAGGTAGAATCAAAGTTAATATGTCATATGAAAGAGAATAAAGTTTTGTAATCTGGAAGGTGCATTTCATTTTGATATTATTGACACAACACTTATAAATAGTTGATTGTAATGTATGAAAAACAGGTTATTTTGAATAACTATAACAATTGACAGGAAATTTTGTTTGAAACAAGCCTTAGCTCCAAGACTAGAACCTTTCTTCGTCTATTAGGCCCCGTTCACTGCGACTTTTTATTTCAAATAATACGTTCAAAAAACGGCTCGTAGGAAACCTCTGCAAATGAAAATACGCAGTAAGGAAGTGTGGTACGCCTTTTGGCAGTGAGTGGAAACGCGCCGCCTCAACCCCACCGCTTTCGTATTTTTTTCTTCCAAGTGTTGTGTCAATAATATCAAAATGAAATGCACCTTCCAGACTACAAAATTTCTTTCTCTTTCATATGACATATTAACTTTGATTCTACCCTCAGTATTAAAAGAGAAAAACGGCTTTTTGTAAACCCTTGCATTTCGGTCGCGCGGCATGGGTAGACCGGAGCCTTAATTCGAAAAGTTTGCGTTTTTCATGCAAGAAGTGTGGGAAAACTACTTATGCTTTGAGCTGAATCCTTTTTTCATGCCACCTATGTGAATTTTTGAATTAAGAAAACCAAATTCGTATACTGTACTTCAGAAAACTATTTTTGATCTGATAATCTTATAAAATATGTAATTTTAGAGTCTAAATCTTTTTAAATGTACAACAAAACAGAAATATTAGCTTAAACAGGTCACTTAAAAGCTTGCATAAAAAAATCACATATGCTTAAGGAATAAGCGACACTAGCGCTGACCTAGCGGATTTCAGTTATCCCTAACGCCGCTCGCACCGCCTTGAGAACATTTCTCAGATATATCCGTTCAACAGAGAAAGATTTTAATAAGACATTCATTGTTGTATTGATTACTACAAGGAATAATATGGCCATTATTTTCTGAATCGTAACATAAGATGCTTTGATCCACAGTGAACTATTAATTTTACAAATAGCACATATAAGTTTTAGCACTAAGGTTTTAATTATAATTCTTAACTGCATCAATCAACTAATATTTACTTCATACCTCTAAAAATAACTAATAAACCTTTTACATTTAATAAAACTATCATATTTTGTTACGACTTCAGACCTTCAAACATTGATTGTTTTAAAGAATATTGGGGATCCTCCTGAGGTAAAAATCGTTGTGTGTGTTTTATTGTATGATGTAATAAAATCAATCTGCGTACTAAAACGGTTGATAAAAATGTTTGTATTTACTTCCCTGGGGAAATAGGTTGGATCATGGATATGTCTTTATGGAATGTTCTCAGTTAATCTAAACAGCTGTTCTTATTGTTTTATATTAAAATTTCAATACAATAGCTCTGGTAGTTTTAAACTAATTGTTTAAAGTTATTTTAAGAGCACTGAATATGCATCAGTTTACTTTTACGTTTATTTCGTTATTATTATAGAATTAATTGCATTAACCACTTTTAACCAATTTCCTATGGAGAAAAATCTGTTGCCGTAGGTCTCATGGTAAGACGAAAAAAACATGGTCCCGGGCTTAAACCTGAGACCATGTTATTTTTTCGTCGAGTGTGTGTGTGTGTGTGAAAACAATAACTCTCGTAGAAATGGTCCTATAGAGGCCAAATTTGACGTGTATTTCCTATATATTATGCTCGGACGAGTTCGTAATCCAGACATATCGGTCAATCGGAACGAGTAGTTTGGAGGTGGCTTTGGACTCAAAAATTGGGTTTTTGCGTTTTTCATATAAAACTTTTTTAATGTTTCATCTTTATCTTTCACCATTTGAATCAGCTTAAAAAACTACACAATTTAGTTCCTTTAAGTATTGCTTTATCTTCAACGGTTACCGTGATATAAACAAATCTAAATACAGTACGTTGTATTTAGGGGCTCCAATTTTAATGTTAAGGAGGATAAGGTCAAATTAATATTTCACTTGTCAATGTATATTTTGAATGAAACTTGATATTTAGATTCATGTGGTTGAGATTCATATATTTATGCTTAAAAATCATAGTTTATGTGTTTATTTTATTTATTTATGGACCGATGTTGATGAAAGTTGGTATAAATGGTCAAAATAAAAATCGTTTATAGCTTTTCCATGTTAATCTTATAGAGAATAGGCAAATAATTCTCATATTTATTGACAGATATGATAAAACATGTCATATTATATTATCGCTTTGGAAATCCGCTGAGTACACAGATGTGCTGCGACGGGGGTATTTATAACGGATTTAGAACTACGGAACTTACACTTACACTGTCACACTTGAGCCAAACTGTCAATATATCCATTTTACTTAGAATTATAATTTTAGTCTTAATAAAAACTTCACCTATTTCAGGACACACTGTGTATCTTTCAGGCAGTCATATCATATAGTACACGAGGTAAAGTTACCACATGTAATTTTTACCATAAACGTTTTAACATATGCAATTTAAACCCCAGTTAGTATCAAGTAGTAGTTTAATATATGAATTATAATTAATTGTGTGGTTGGCTTTTCGATATTGCAAGGATGGGTTACAAAATTCAAATAACCAAAATACTTAAAGAGGAATAAATTTTACAAATGAAGTTAATCAAATTAATTTAAATACATAACATAATATGACACTATCAATTATTTTAATTCTATGCAATTAATACCGGATGTTCTTGATAGTAATATTATGTGCCATTATATTAGAATGCTGGCCAATGGCCATCCCACCTTTGTCGTTTCCACATAGATGCAGTTTGTAGTTAATATGATGGTTCCATTCCATAGGCAGAATGCCAACCAGCTTACACATTAAGAGCAAAACTGCTAAACACTTCATATCTCGATACATAGTATTTGAAAGATATACAAAACTATAAATGTGCAAAATATACCAAAGTTTTATCAAGTATATTGCCAAAAGGCAAGAGCTTCCAATTTTGAAACGGAAAATAAAAATAATTTTCAATCAACAGAATGTAAGAGTACACTCTTAACCCGGGGAATAAAACATAGTTGATCCTCAATCCTACTGTGCAGTATTGTGAAATGTTGTTATCCCACGATAACCTTTAGATTAATTTACTAGCAATATCAATTTATACTCTTCATGTTATTCCTATAATATATGTTTGAGGAATAACTTATCAAGATTTTATCGTAAACAATAGTTTGAAAGCACTCAGCAAAATGAAGGCAAGACCTAAAGTAGCTGGCAGACGTTGTATTTATTATTTCACTACTACTTCATTATTTTACTACTACTTTATACCACTACTTCATTATTGGCACGGATATTCTTGACCCTGGGAGGGTATTGGCAATTTGCAATAGTAGTTTTGTAATTTGCAAAATTTGAAATAGTAATGTCATATGTTTAGTGACGTCACAGTTTGGTTATAATAACTGCTGTTTTTTGTTGAACTGAAAACATTCCCATTGGACATATCCATGATCTAACCTATTTCCCACAGGGTAGTTTATGATAACATTTTTTATAGATATCTCCAATGCAATAAAACAAATTACTATCAATAAGCATGTGAATCTACACGTGAAGTTGTTTGTTCTATTAGATTCAAGCCAGTACCACGTAATTCTCCAAATTTAGAGAAAACCGTTAACTAACCAAAATAGTTAGAAAAAATAAACTTAATTTATGAGAGGATTATAATTATAGTTTATCGACCAGGTCCGCTGTGTAACTTATAAAGAGTTTATATTGAGATCAAATTGTCTTCCACTAAAAGCATTATAATATAACTAAACGTATAATTTAAGAAAATATACTCAAACATTTTATAATTTTGAAAGCTAGCCCGAGTGCACGTTGACATAAAGCTAGATTAGTGTTAGTTACTGAAATTTTGACCTGCCCAGGTAGGCATTTTTAGCCAAGTATGAATGAGAAATGAGTGTAATTTGATTGTGGCGTGATGTTGTAGTCTTTGTTACTGACTAAGGCTGACATGTTCCTTGTACAGAACAGTTGATCGCTATTTTTACTATGAGACAATGAATTTTAAAATTGCTTTTAAAGATACACGAATAATCAAATCTATTGCACTCATAACACTTGTCCTTCATTCATATTCACTTTAAAACACCCGGTGTCAAAATATATAAATATATATGAACTCCAATTTTTTTTAAATATATTTACCCTATTACAATATAAATAAAATATATTCAAGGAATTTTTAAATGATTGCTTTCTTTTGAAGTAAAGATCTAAATATACTGTATACTATATGTATTAGTGTAAAACGTATTAAATGTTCAACAATGTACCTAATATACTTATATTTCATGTATTTTTGGGAGTAAATAAATACATTGAATTTGTATTACTTTTGCATATTGAAAACGTATTTCTTTTTACATTTTTCGATGAAACTCTAAATATACAAAGCGTAAACTTTGGAAAACTTGAACAAAGCTTTGGAACGAATGAAATCATAGCCTTAACAACTTCTCCCTGAGTTCATTTTGAACGAGACTTTGACTTGAAAAGTTACATGAAACAACTTTTAGAAAACTTTGATTTGGATTCTTCAACAGATACGAAACCAATTATCGTTTGCTGGAATTTGTGATTATTAGGCTAGGCTCCTTTTACTAATTGGTGATAATGAGCTAATAATTCACAAGTATGTTTGGAGTTTTTATGAAGAAATAAATACAAACTTCGACGGTGTTTAGATTTACGTTTAGCATTTGTACGCAAAACTATTCAAAATTAAAGACAGAAATTTGAATTGTAGTCAAATAAATTCTCTTAGATGCATTTAAGGACTGTGAGTCTGTATATTGCAATAGTGCCTTCCAAAATTATTAAATAGTTTTATCAAGTGTTTTTGATTTTCCAATTTTATATATGACTATGGTTAAAAGAACAGGATAAAATGAAATAAACCCACATGATTAACATAATAAAATAACATTTTCTAGTTGGTATCAGCAAAAATAAACTTTAAATAATATTACATATTGAAAATCCTGGATTGAGATGTAAAGGTAACATTATTATTAGATTATACCAGAACACTGCCATGTATAACTCAATATATTTTGCGCCTCCATAGAGAATCAACTGACAACTCGATTCCTGGTTGAACAAACCTGATTAGCTGCAATCAGACCGTCTCGGGGAACTTTTTCTTCTTCTCGCCAATTGGAAACAAAACTAATCCAATTATATTAATAGGTGGTACCTAAAGGCAATTTTAAGGAAATAACATAGGCCTGAAATAAATACTTTATTTTGCTATGCTTATTGCTAATGAGTTTTGCTTAGTATGATACTGATTGTTACGAAAAGTATAAATTATATATAAAACTATACTAAGTTGTAGATATACTACTATAGTTTATTAGAATATTTATTCTCAGATAAAAATTTAAAAAAATTTACGACCAGTAAATTACAACTAATATTAGATTAGATTAGATTAGATTAGATTATTGAAAAGTAGACCATATTACATACATGGTAGGTATTTTAATCCAAGTTTGAAATAATAGAATAATATCAAATTTATTAAATGATATTAGGGAACTGACATACTTCCTAAAGTGAACTGGATAGTTTGTTATTCTCATTTTTACAATCACACTACCAGCATTTAATGAATTTTTAAGTAAAATTTAATAACCTCAAGAGGTTATTAAATGTACTGTATAATCCATCTTGATGGCTATTAGTGGTACAATCGATTTTAATTAATTTCAATAAACATTAAATTATGGGTTACCTTATTAAATTTTATATAATTAAAATTACAATTTATTTATTAAGGGGGGTATTTTGTGTCAGGTCATTGATGTAATTTATTTAATTCTCGACCAGAGAGGGAATGAATACAGTTTTACAACGTTATCTCTTGTGAACACTTTTATGATTACGTTAATTTTCGGGCGTTCAGCTTGTTGGTTGTTTCTTTTATGATTTTTCACTCAACACCTTTTCTCATGTTTTTTCTGTTCCTTTCTTCAATATGTGAGATCTATATATATCTAATTGTTCACATTCTCGTAGTATTCATATAGATCATATAGAGTTTAGGTAAACTCCTTTATTTCTGTGCAGATGTTGATGAAACTTGATATAAATGGTCAAAATATAAATTGTTTACGCTACAAACACCACAATATCACAATAAACATAACTCAAAAATTACTCACCCCCCTAATTTAGTAGCCGCTAATTTAGATTCATATTTTATAAAAGATCACGATAGAATTCGGTAAAAAATACACCTATTAAAGGAAAAGAAAGGAGAAAAAGCGCATTTTACAGTTTTTGAAAATACGAGTAATTTTGGGATCTTTTCTCCTCTGCTACACTTTAGGAACATTGGCAGTAATTACGTAACAAACAATATAGCCATTACCTAAACCATTTGTCGGGTTGGCTAACCTGCAGACCATCCACAATTATTAACTATTAATCTGGGATAATTCGCAGCCACTGTAGGTGCTAAAACAATATAAAACAAAAACCAAACAAATGTTTACCGGTAAACCTCTATAGTTTTGCCCATTTGTTAACATCCACTTTATTTAAGTAAAAACAAAATCAAAGATTTTATAAACCATAAGGAAGTACGTCAGTAAGCAAGTAATAGTTATTAGTGAATTTCCTATGGAAAAGTGAGCTATTCATATGACGCAATTGGTTACAGTTAAGTCCGGGACCATGATAGAAATTCATACCTGAACCCCCTGAACACGTTTCGGGGGTTGTTCAAAATTATATACGTCTACACAATAACGGCCATTATTGTCTGATTTATTATAAAATCTGGTGGAGATTTTCCTTTCTGTAATATCTTGGGAAAGTTCGATGGCAAACACAATCTGACTACACTTTTTGGGGTGTAGGGGGCTGTACACCATAAATGGGGTTTTCAATTAATTTCAAAGATGGTATATAAGTAGGTATCAACTCGTAGTTATTTTTTATCAATACATCCATAAAAATACAAATTTAATGTTTCTTTTAGCAGAAAGCCTACGTATTATTAAACAAATGTATTTTTACTTATTAATAAAAAATTCGTAAAAATTTATTTATTAAAATAAAATATAATTATATAACAAAAAACACATATTAAAATATAATATAATTTAGTAGAAATTGATTCTAAAACCACATATTCTAAAAAACACCTATTCAGATTGGTTGTTTGACATTTTTTTGCACATAATTTTTAAACATTAATTTTATATAGTAATAGCTACAATACATACATCGACTAAATTGTAGGTTACAATATTATTAAACATATTATTTCCCACTTTATAATAAAAAAAATTAAATTTCAAAAAAATGTGTCAGTAAAAATATATTTTATTAATTTCCTATGAAAAGTTTGTTTTTTATATAGTTTTTTAATTAGTGATTGAAAATGAATCCCTTTATCTTAGTAATAAAATTATATGAACACGTTCTAGGTGTTACTATTTTTATAAATTCTGGTGGAGATCCTTTCTTTCTACGATAAAAATCTTTATTTCTAGGGTACACACCATAATTTTCAATTACAAATAAGTAGGTATCAACTCGTAGTTATTTTTTATCAATACATCCATAAAAATACCATTTTAATGTTTCTTTTAGCAGAAAGCCTACGTATTCATTGCCCATGTAATTCTTATGATGAATAGATAAATTGGTAGAACTCGCTTAGTTTATTGACATAATTTATCATTTCGTATATGTTTTTACTTAGTGATCAGCCTTAATATAAGCACATTATAATGTAAAACGACCCTTATTGCAGCAAACCGGCGTACTCAGTACTATATGATTACTATTATGGGAATAATATAAGTTCTATGAAATTCGCTCTCCTCACGTCAGCAGGCTGCGTGATCTCTCTAATCACTAAACATGTCATCTATTTGATTTAGTTTACGTTTGCATTTTGGATACGCTGGTTGACGACCACTTTCATATTGACATGAGCGACATGTACCGCATACGTCTAGTGGATGTACAAATAACATGTCTAAACGTCGTCTATTTGATGTGGTTACGCGCTTACATTATATAGATGCTGGTTGACATCGACTTGATGTGTCATATGTACATCAGCAACAGATTATTTAATGATATATCACAGAGATGTCTAGTGGATGTACAAATTTATTAACCCAGACGTCATAATAGAGTGTAATATTAAATATACACTGTAAAGGGCCTAGAAATCGTGTCCTATCATAGTTGATTTTATTATTTTACTTATATGATTTACAAATTGTTTGCTTTTGCTTTTAGTTTTTTTTACATTTGATATGATTGCCCACTTGAATTTCCCTTTTCTTAGAATTTTTAATGTATAAGCTCGAATTAATGTGTGGCGACTTTATTGGTGTTACTTTTTTGACCACCAGTGTTTGGGTGAGTAAACATCAACTTGGCCGAGATGGAAGGCATTTCAACCGAAAGGGTGTGAGTATTTTAGTGAGTGACTATGTGATATTTCTCCTAAATATCAAACAGGCGTTTCTCTGACGCCCGCAACACAGCAGTCCACCTCTGCGACCACAACAGTCAGAGCGTCACCTGAGAACGACGGGACGGCTACATCTGGCTCTTCTGTTGGTGAGGTTGGGCGTTGCGTCAAAAAACGGAATATTAGGGCAGGATAAACTCTGAGAATAGGTCATGTCAACATGAATTCCCTTTCAACTGGTTTTAAGGAAATTCGCTCTGTTGTTCAGGACCTAGAGCTGGATATTTTGAGAATCACGGAGACATGGCTAACGGACCAAAAGGCATCAGGAGCGGTATAAATGCCAGGATATTTTTTGTTCAAAGAGACAGAAATGGGTGATACGGATTCAAAAGAGGTGGGTTGACTCCTTTATATAAAAATTACATTAGATATACAGGGTGTCTATAAAAGAACTCCGGCATTTAAAAAATTAATATTTTTTTAACTATGAAAGATAGCAAAATTTGATCAATTCCTTTGAAAAAAGCAACTCAAAGAGTTTATTCATACCGATTGGGAATATTTCTCTCAACATTTGGCAGCGCTACGGAGCGTTGACCTTGAAATGACGTAGCGGCTGCGGCAGGCAGTCAGTGTCGTCTGGACTGCCGCGCTATGGCGACGCCTCAACAAAAGGCACAATGTGTTATTTGGCTCATAAAAACTAATTCTGTTGTTACTGTACAAAGAGACCTTCGACGTAGTTATGGTGTTGACCCGCCTACAGACAAAACAATTCGTCAGTGGTTAAGTGCGTTCAAGGAAGTTGCGTTAAGTCAGAGTCATAGGTCCCTTCATTTTTGCCGAAAGGAATATCAATGGTGATGCCTATTGTGACATGTTAGAGGAGTATGTTCATCCTCAGTTGGATAACATTGAGGCGGAGAAAGGTTTAGTTTACTTCCAACAAGATGGGGCGCCGCCACACTTCAGTTTGCGTGTGCGTGTGCACTGGACGCTCGTTTCGGCAACAGGTGGATCGGAATGGAAGGACCTATTCCATGGCTACCAAGGAGCCCTGATATGACTCCGTTCGAATTTTTCTTATGGGGGCATATCAAGAATCTTGTGTATGCGGAGAAAATTCGAAATGTTCGCCATCTCAGGGAACGAATAGTGAATTGCGTGGCGTCCGTTCCCCCAGACATGCTCGCCAAGACATGGGAAGAGGTAGAATACCGTTTCGACGTGTGCCGTGCCACTCACGGAGCTCACATTGAACTTTACCAAGTTGTTAAAAAATCTTGAAAACGTAAGCTTTCTAATCATGTATAAAACATGTATATACGTTTTTTACTTTATTAAAATATTTTGTCTAAAACCCCGGAGTTCTTTTATAGACACCCTGTACTGTGTACGACATAGTGATAATTGTAATTTCCCTGAGAACGTTTGTTGTCGGGTTAAGATGAAAGGGAAGACTCTGAATCTTTGCACTACTTATAGAAGTGAAAGTTTGCCATACTCCAGTCTTGCCCTTTCCTTGCTTTTGTTTTCTGCAATATGTCGGAGTTTGCTGATAACATGGTGGTGGTGGGAGGCCTGAACATAAATCTGCTGGGTTAGACACTTCCTGAGACACGATTCTTGAACAATCAGAAAAAGGCTCTAGATGTGTTGCAGCTGATTGATAGATCCACTCGTATCAATAAAACATCTTCTACGCTGATTGACCACATTATTGTGTATAAAGAGCTGAAGATTATTGGCTGTGATATTGTTGATATGTCTGCAATATATACGACTTCAGGAGTATTGGGGTATCCGACCATATGTTGACATATTGCGATATTGGTCTGAAAAAGCCAAAAACAAAGTAAAGTTCATCCAGTATAGAGATTGTTTCTCCGTCAGTGCTGAAAATGTAATAAAAACTATAACCAGTGTTCGATGGAGTGATGTGGAGAAGATCAGGCTTGAAGAGGATAAGCTTATTTTTTCAATGGTGCGATGAAGCAAATTTTTGATGGTAATACTATGGTTATGAAAAGGGTCACATGAATTAAAGCACCATGGAGAACAGAACTTGTTAAGAGTCTGACAAAAGAAAAGAATTACAGGAAAATAAAAATGGTGGAGTCTAGATCAACAGCTCACAGAAGCGCCTGCTGTAGAGCTAGAAATGAATTAAACTACAATATTAGAGCTGCTAAGCAGACATATTTTCAATACGAACTGAGAGAGTCTACAAATTCAGCTAATTTCTGGAAAGAAATTAAATTCACTGGTATTTATATAGATCAACAGACATCGAAATTCATGCCTTCCTAAAAGACCTTGATGGAATCAACAAGTACTTTGTGAATATGGCATCGGGGAACTCAGTTGCTCAGCACTGTCTTCAATCCCATTTAAATATAAGACTTGTGAAGGAGTGAAGGGAGAATTTAAGTTTCGTTCAGTGTCCGTTTGGAAAGTCATTAGCCCAATAAATATTATCAAAAGCAGAGCAATGGGCAGTGACAATATTAGTTGTTCATGAGGTGAGTCAGCTACCCACCTCATGAACATCTCACTAGCTGCTGGTATTTTTCCTGAGGCGTCAAAGGTGGCTATACTGTGGCTGAACCAAGGCTGCACACTTTGTCCCGATATTTTGGCCTAATTCTGAAGACAAAATTTCTCATTCCACTTTACAGATTAAAAAAATTGATTTTTTAAAAATTATTATAAAAAAATATAAAAGGAACCAATTATAAAATCAAACCCGGTGTAAAACGATTTTAGGTGAGTGTATTTGAAAAAAAAAACGTTATGACAATATATCTAATACAATTTTTTAGAAAGGGGAATATAATATAAAATTACAAAAATGAACTGGGGTTCTCTGACTCCTCTTAAAGATGTTTTTGATAGAGAGGTTTATCAGTTAAAATCCAAAAGAAATCTAGGGCCTAGACGTGTTGGAGTGGGGAGAGGCCAGAAACTGATAATGTCCGCCTGTCTAAACCAGGTTAATCGCATCTTCCATGTTTTGTCGAGGAAAGGAACACTCATACACTAACGCCTTCAACAATGCTAACCCATAGCTTTTACGGAATTAAACAGGAACCTTTTAATCTCTAAAACAATTATTTCAGATATAAATTTAATTTATAGTATTATATCCTTTTATTACTATTTCAAACCAAACTGAAAAAGAATAAAACATTTTTTTTTAATAGGAATAAAACCGTAAACGAATTTTCGTACTGTATATTTGAAATGTCACTGATTATTTCATAGAGTCTATGAAAAGAAATCAACAGCGTGATTAAATAAACATCGGGAACAATAACTGATTGTAGTTTTCGTTTTAAAACCCTGTTTCAATTTTTCATCCAACCCTGATGAAAAATAATCCCGCTATGTATTCAAGCAATCCTTAATTTCCTTACTATTAGAACCTCTACTTTTTAAATTTAAAAACGAGATCGCATGCTGCACTGCGGGGAGTAGAGTGGCATGAGTAGTGAATTTTATAACTATTCCCGCTATCGAATAGTACTGAGTATGCAGGTTTTCTGTAATAAGGGTTGTTTTACATGGTAATAAGGTTATATTAAGACTGTTAACTAAATAAAAGCACATAAAAAATTTTATCAAATTATGTCAATAACTATAAGCAAAATATACCAATTTATCTATTCTCCGTAAGAATTGAGTGGGAAACGTGTACGTAGGTTTCCTATTTGGGATTTTTAAGGATATATTAATAAAATTTTATTTATTGATACAATTAGGCTCGATGAACTAAGCATATAACATTTTGAAAGAATATTTACTTAAATGTTTTTTAGTTATTCTCCATAAAATCAACATACTGACAACATACTGTGTTTACCATTTTGAATATCTTAGCAACCAATTGACCTAGAGCCATGATTCAAAATACTAAATCGTGTGTTTTGTCCATCAGTAAAACAAAAATTAGTTTTTCTAACATTATACATAAACAATTACCCCATTTTTGAAGTAGACCCCCCGAATTTACTACATAAGTGTCGTCCAATCGCGATGCCAAACGAAATGGTCCACTATACAGTAATATAGAAATATATTGTTAATGCATTATTATTAGTATATTATAGATTTTTTTGACTCCACGCTGAGTCTTTTTTTTTATTTAAAATAGGCGGGAAGAAATCTTATTGGCGGGAATGGCGGGTCAAAATGAAGAACACATGACAATGAGGTTGAGGTTATTTTTGAAAGCCAGTCCTGTACCTGTAAAACCCAATGAATATAGTTCAGTTTCGGTATCTATAAGTTACTTGGTTATTATTTATACAATAGACTACTCTCCGTGCCTGACAACAAATTGTTTTTGTGCGGCAATCTCGCCATTGCATAACTATTATCAATCTTCAACAGAGTTTTTACACTGTAAGTATTTCTGAGGTAAAGATGATTTTGGAATTCTAACCTCTAAAAAAATTATAGGCCTATTTATTTTTGAAAACTAGTATAGACAAAGCCTATTTGAAAAGGAATTTTTAGTAAAATTTACTTTCAAAATTTATTAATGGGCCTAGGGCCTATTCATTATCAATGAACCTGCTCTAAAACAAGTTTACTTGTTTACCAATCATTTCATATACCTAGACCCTAATTTATTTAATATATATGTTTTCCTTGTATTAAAAACTTATCGGATAGTGATGACAAATAAAAAACACTAGCCTATTCTTTATGTTAAAAGGTTCCCAAAAAATTAGGGCTATATACCTGTGGACTAGAACCAATTTCTGACACTTGTGTTTAGTATCTTTAATTCATAACCATCCTAATAATTTCATCTGTTGAATAATATCTCAAAAGTCGATTTGACTGGGACAGTGGTATGTCCTGTAATCCAGCAACTTGGAGGTCACAAATTAATTGTGGATATTGTAGCTATCCACAAAGCAATAGTCAGTGGTTGTGATATTCTCGGGGTGTGGATTAACGTCCACACTATTGGACATTATTTTCATCCGAAAAGACCATGCTCATAGTTAGACCAGTCTGTAATTTAGAGGCAAAAGAGTTCCGGATTCTTCGTTAAACTATCCTTGTCTGTTGGGCTGTTAATTAACAGACCTGTCCAAGGAAAATGCCAGTCTTAGTCAACAAAAAGACTACTAAATCCCACCACAATCATGTTACTTATTTCTCATTCATACTTTAGCTTTGAATACCTAGCTGAGTAGGTCACCATTTTAAAAGATAATGTAATGAGAAAATTCCAAACCAAGTCCAATAACAAAAGTTGCGAGGAAAGCTTCACTAAAAAAATGCAGGTAACTCTTGTAGGCTGTAAACCTAATCCTTTAATCCTACATTTCCTTATCCACTGCATAATTAGAAGAAAAAAAACTTGAGCCATCCTGTTTTTAGAGGTGGGAAATGGTTGTGTACTTACTGTTAGACTGAAGTCAAAAATTAAAAACTTGAAGTTTATATAAAAAAATATTAAAACCACATAAATACTACTCATTTACATTTATAGTTTTCAGATTTTTCTGATACAAAACCATGTAATTCTACAAAATCGTTTGGTCAATTTATAAATTCAGATGGTAAAGATGGGTATAATTTGTATTCCTAGGTTATATAGGCTATATGCATTATTTTTATAAGCTGTTACATAGTACTTAACACATTTCAAAACAAAAACTGACCAAATCAGTATATACAGTAGCTAGAGAGTTGATCATCCGAAACAATAGGGGATTAAGGGTGTTCAGATAACTTAATTTTCAGATAATCGGTTACAGACGGGAAAATGATATCCGATGCACATAATAAAGAATGAAAATATTTTTTAATTTACTTTTTATAATGTACCTACTCACAAAGGATACAAAGAACTCTATATGAAGTACAAGAACACTATGAGCTTAAAAAAAATCCAATAGAAAAAACTTAAAAAAGTTCTTTTAACATCAACTCAAATGGGTGGTGTAGTGGTTATAATATACCCGCCTTCAAAACTGAAGGTCGCCGGATCGAATCCCGCTAGGGTCGAATCTGTACCCAGTCACCATTTGTCATTGGACGTTAGGTAGTAACAAGACCGGGGTTTGGACCGTTCCCCATCAAAACGTTAAAAGATGCCTCTGGCTTAGAAATACACAAAATAAATAAATAAATACACGTAAACGTGAGTTTAGTCGTATCGGCAGTGCTAGGCTGCTGCTACTGTTGATGGTTATACTTAAGTTCACGTGGTTTCATTTTTTTCACGTTTGACTGTGTTTCGGTTATCCGACGTTTCGGATAACAGGGCTTCGGATAATCGACGCTCTACTGTATACCATAGAATTACTTTGCTAATACAGAAAACAAAACATTCCTCAGGATCTAAACATTACTCTACTCAGTACTCTGAGGAGGTTCAATTTCGTTATTTTTATATTTAAATACTTTAAACTAAGTATTAGGGTAGCACAATATCCCTTCTCATAGTTTGAGTAGTTAATTTGTTAGGACCTATACCTAAATGAATAATTGTACGCCTGATATAAAATATATCAATCATCCTCACTCAAGCACGATTTTTTGTCACATTCAGCCCTTTGGGAATGAAAAAAAACTAAGTTATGGAAAGTATTTTATGAAAAAATTACAAAATTCTTTGATTCTTAAGTCCATTCACTATTTTCAGCCTAGAAAAGTAAATTAGTCTCAATGGATATCTTGGAAGAAATATCTAAAGTATAAACTATATTTTCCTAATTTATTTTTATATTTTCTCCATTAAGGGAGGAGTAGGCATGATCCTGAAGTAATAAATTTAGCAGTTACTGGTAGGCCTAACTAATTTTAAAAATTATCACAAATATTATAGGTAGGACCTATGGATATGGAAACATTGTATACATATTAAACATGGAACAACATCTGGAAAACATGTCAAAACTTTTTTATAATATAGTATTTGCTTGTATCTTTAAGCTACAGGTTATCGTAGTTAATTTATTATTTTTTATTCAGGTGAAATAATGGCATCAAAACAAAAGAAACCCAAGAAAGCAAATGGCTATAAAATGCCTCCTCCGATACCTACTGGTCATACAGTTAATAGTAGCAGAGAAAAAAATAAAGCATGGAAACTTAGTACCTCAATAGGTAAAGGTGGATTTGGAGAAATATACAGTTGCTGTAAGTAAACTCTTCTGGCTGTTGTTTTCTTTATAGAATCTAGAAGTCTTTGGGTTTAAACTGATACATATCAAAACTTGGAAGATTTAAAGAGCAATCCTGCAACAGTACTATGTTTCAACTTAGATTCTCAGTATGACTGACTTTCTTATCAATTTTGTTTCTTCCCTCCTTCCTGGCTGAGTTTGAAAATCTTCTGGTGAATTAACTGATGTATGGTAATTCACAAATAAACACTTCCTCAAATGATTTAGACGAGACTGGATTAAATTTTTGGGATATAAACAAATGCAGCTAAAGAGAGCCTTGGGACTAACTTTCTAGATTTGTTGAACAATAATGTAAAAATTATCCTTATATTCAATTAAAATATTATATTGGTGTTACTAATGTTAGTAAAGTCTAATATTTTGAGGCTAGGTCTTGACAAATTAGATTTTAAAAATATGAAATTGAGATTTAATAAAACTACTTGCACACTGTGGTGGTACGGTCACCAATATGGTGTCGAGTGCAAAAGGGACAGGAACTTTTTCCAAAGGGATCACTACACCAACCTTCTCTCATAATGCTGATCCAGTCATTTTTTCAAATGAGTAAAGGAGATCCTGGATCAGTGTTACGGCACTGTATAGAGCTGATAACTGAGTCACAAAACTCCCACAGACCACTGTGGTGACAGATTCCTAAATTTAAAACAATTTTGAAAACTACCACAACCACCGGGTAATCTACCATTCTGCCATTAGTTACAGTACAGATATTGCATTTTAATAAATTGTCTGTGGTACTTATTTAAGTTTGTAGGCAAATTCGTTAGATTTTGAAAAGTAAATAAATATTTATTGTAAAGGATAATGCATATAAAAAGTTTCTTTGAAAAACTTTTTCTGGGTAAATACAGTATGTTGTCTTTTATGTTGATCCATTGTACCTATGTTAATCCTAAAGGGGAAAGTTAAAATTTATATTCCACTTATTATTGTAATGAAATTTTATAATGAATTGAAAAATATCTAAATTTTTAGATCCTTATGGCAATAATCCTACTTATCCATTCATCATGTTATTCTTATGGAGGATGAGCAAATTTATGTAACTTCCTTATTATTTGTAATATTTTGATAAAACATATTCTACAGATTCATTTAGTTAAGGTCTAAAGTATAAAAAATCCTAGTTTAAAATACTACAATTGCAGCAAGCCTACTTACTCATTTCCCATGTTTGTTCACTCTCTGTTA
Organism: Nephotettix cincticeps; assembly: GCA_023375725.1. NCBI lineage: Eukaryota > Metazoa > Arthropoda > Insecta > Hemiptera > Cicadellidae > Nephotettix > Nephotettix cincticeps. The sequence goes on along the minus strand of CM041786.1, from coordinate 22,622,215 downwards.
TCTTTGTTATTTTGTGACGTTTCTCAAAGCCTGTTTTGATTTAGTTGTATTGATTATTATACATTCCTTTTGACTTGTATGTTTTACCATATCAACCAATGTAGCATAACCATTACATAAGCTATGTAATATTGTAAACTAGAATAACATGTTTTTAATTGTAATTCTTTGAAGTATACATATATTGATATAGGCCTAGAACTTCTTATTTATAACAATTCTGTGATGACATCTGTTATATGGCTTACCTTATGATCTGGCCTAGTTTGTATCATGCCAAGTATGATATTCATAAAAACAGCAGTTTGCTGGTCTGCTGCTAAGAGTTTATTTTGCTATTTAGAGGTGTAATCTGCATTGTTTTTTTAATATCTCGTTAACCATTGGAGATAGAGCAAAACTATAAAGTACTAAACTGTGCAGTTTTTAAGCCGATTTTAATGGTAAAAGAAAAAATTTAAAATATTTAAAAATTACACTCAAAACGAAAAAGTAACATAGTTCTGCTTAGGTCTAGCCATGTTAATAGCTTCTTCCTTACGGAAAATTCGTAAAAAGATATTATAAGAAGGAACTACTTATATTGAGATACAGTATACTGGTTCTGAACACCATATACCAATTACTTTAGACTTAGTAAACAACATTCCATTGCATTTCTATGAAATATTTCATAGCAAGAAAGTGTTGACTTAAGTTTTAAAATTTGGTTTTGGAATATGTCAGGTAACTGTATATTTACCAAAAGCATTATTTTACAGGTGCTGTTGAAGAAGGGTCTACTGCAAAATCTAAGGTCACAAATCCTTATGTTATGAAAATTGTAAGTTCACACGTGACAAACAAATCCCTTTATGTAACATTCAATATTACTGTAGGGCCCAATTTTTTTAAATGGTTATTTGGCTCAGAGTTTAGAAGGATTAGTTAACATTATTATTTTCTACTATATAGGATATTTTAGCAAAGGCACTAGAGGAGAAAAACATGAATATTGTAGCTCTTCAAGAAAGAAAGTGGTCCTTAGCTGGAAAAGTAAATACCAAAGATTATGATATATATTATAGTGGCTGTGATAATAATAGATATAATGGAGGAACTGGATTTGTGATAAGAAGAAAGTGGAGTCAATCAGTGTTGTCTTTCAATCTATAGTGAGAGAATATGTAGTATAAGAAATAAAGGAATATTTAGAAATATATCTTTGGTTATTATGTATGCTCCCACATAGGATGCAGAGGAAGATGAAAAAGATACATTTTACAAGTTGCTTAAAAAGACAATAAATAACATCCCTCAATATGGTCTCAAACTTGTTATAGAAGATACAAATGCTAAGGTAGGGAGGGAAGAAATATGGAAGGATGTGGCTGGCCACAAAAGCCTCCATGAATTAAGTTATGATAATGGAATCTGGCTTTTAAGTTTCAGTGAGTTGTTTGGATTTAAATTATGAGCACTATCCTCATAAGAAAATTCACAAGAAAACGTGGACATCAACTAACGGAAATGTTAAAAACCAAATTAACCATACCCTTGTAGATAACTTGCACAAGACCAGCATCCTTGATGTACGTAGTATAAGAGGAGCCGAGTGTGATTCAGACCACAATTGAGTTCTTGTGAAAATCTGTCAAAGAATAGCTCTAGAGAAAAGATTCAAGACCAGTTGACAAGTTTGAAATAGAGAAACTTGAAAATAAGTCAGTGAGAGAGGAGTTTAGATCAGAACTAAAAAAAATTGAAATGCTCATGAAACGTGAAAGAGATAGCAATGAGATAACCAGAGATGAAAGGTGGGGCTATCTTAAAAGCAGTATTTTAGAAACAGCTGAAGCTACTTGGCAAAAGATGGATGAAAAATAAGAAAATATGATTTTTTGAAGAGTGTGCATAAAGTAGAAGAAAGAAAATCTTCAAGAATGAGATGGCTGCATGAACAGCCAGAAGAGGCCAAACAACAATATCAGCAACATCAAAAAGAGAAAAATAAAGTACTTAGGAAAAAAGAAGATTATATATAAGTAGTGTACTGGAAAAGGCGGAAAAAGAAAGCATGAAAAATCCTGAAGAGGTCTATAATACAGTAAGCTTCTTCAAAAAAGGTTTTAAACCTTTGAAGTCAAGCATTTTACCATTTGGAGTCAAGCAAGGTGGTGAAGTTATTATATAAAAAGAAAAAGTTCTTGAAACTTTTTTACAGACATATTTTCAATACCTACTTAATGCTGGAGATGAATATGTGGTCTCTACAGAAAAAGATGTATACCAGAATGTACAGCCAGAAGTGGCAGAGCCAACTTTAGAGGAAGTAGGAAACACAATAAAAACAAAAAAAATAATAAATCTTCAGGATTAGATGGGATAAATACAGAGATAATCAAGGGAGGAGGTTAAGAAATGACAGTACAAATACATAAACTGATTATAGATATTTGGAAAAAGGAAGATATCCCAAGGGATTGGGAAGAAGCACAAAAAAAGAAGACAAACAACATTCTACCAACTACAGAGGAATATCTCTTTTAAGTACCTCATAAAAAATGTTTCTAAAATTGTGCTAAATAGATTAGAAGAATATATGAATGAAAGTATTGAAGAACACCAGGCAGGCTTTATAAAGGGAAGATCCACTACTCATCAGATATTTATACTGAAACAAGCTGTTGCAAAACACTGGGAATATAGTAAACATTGTTTTGACTTATTTGTTGATTTTAGAAAAGCATTTGAGAGTTTAAACCGTAAAAAAGTGTGGGAAAAATGGATTGCTTTGGTATCGCTAGTAAATAACTACAGCTAGCAAAGCTCAGTGTCAGGAAAAGCAGATGTAAAGTGAAAATTGAAAATGAACTCTCTGCAAGTTTTAAAGTGAAGACAGGCATGAGACAAGGAGATGGCCTATCACCCATTATTTTCAATCTGGCATTAGAAAAGAAATCTGGCACTTATAGAAATTAGAAGTTCAGATTTAGGAATAAAAATTGGGAAAAGGATCCCAGCCCTGGCCTTAGCAGATGACAAAGTTTTGCTGGCAGAAGCTAAAGAAGATTTGAGACATGACAAAAATTCTTATAAAAGAAACTAAGGAAGTAGGACTCAAAATAAATTACGATAAAACAAAATTTATGTCCTTTGGTTGAATTGAAACCCTGATGACTCCAGAAATATTACAATTGAAGACCACATTTTTGAAAGAGTAAATGAATTTAAATACCTTGGCACCATAATCAGTTCAAACCATAATGAATTTCATGAAATACAAAGTAGGACACTTTTAGCCAAAAGAAGCATGTTTGCACTAAATAAACTATTATCATCCAAAATATTATCCATAAAAACAAAACTTAAAATCCACAAAACCATAACAAGCCCAATCCTCTAGGAGCTGAATCGTGGATCATTGACAAAGGTACAGGGGAAAAACTAGTTACCTTGAAAATAAAGTATTAAGAACAATTTTTGGATCTACAAAAGAAAACAAAATTTGCAGAATTAAACATAATAGAGGAATTAGGGACCTTTATAGGGCACCAGACATAGTAGCTGAAGCCAAGAGCCGGAGATTGCGATGGGCAGGTGAACCAGAAAGTCTATTAAAACAAGTCTGGACAGAAAACCCTGTTGAAAAACGACCCCCAGGATGACCAAAGAAAAGAAGAAATGTTGAAGTGAAAGGCGACATGAGGAAGATGGGAGTTATGGAGTTATGGAAGTATTTACAATCCACTGAAAAAGTTGATTTATTTCCTAAATGAGGTAATTATGAGGAACCCAAAATCTCGAACCCAAATTGTTTAAACTTTTAGGAAGAGGGTTTATAAAAAATTAGAAACTTATTTTTGTCATAGGTTAATGAATATTTTTAATTACTTTTAGTAGAGGTCGATAGAATGTATCAGTACACACGTTTAGTGTGTCATGTTCATTCTTAACATTTAATGGTGAATATGTGAAACATTGGCTCCTTAAATTTTAAATATGGCAATTACTCAACATAAACTTTTAATTTGTTGTATTTTTTAATGTACCGGTAGTCATTTTCACAATACATTCCATTAGAACTTGATAAAATTAAGATTATTTTTGTGTCCATAACTGCGTAATATCATATGTTGATTTAATGTTTTGTCTCCCAGGAGCCAAAAGAAAATGGACCACTCTTTGTGGAAATGCATTTCTACGTGAAAGTTGCAAAGAAAGAAGACAGTGAGTCATTGCTTTTTAATTAGTATTACTTAAATTTGATTAACATAATGAATATGAAACCAATTTGCCTGATTAAAAGATGTAATTTTAGAAATGGTTGCCACAATGTTTGTGTTAACTTTAATAATTTAGCAAATGGAGAACAAGTGTTGCTCAATGAAAAACCAACCTGCATTAAAAACATTACTTTTAAACGTTTTTCAGTTAATTAAATCCATAGTTAAAATATTGTAAAATAATTTAGTATAAATACAAACACTATGTAACATTCTATTGAAAAAACAGTATTTAATCCTTACATTAAATACTACAAAACTTAACAAGGTGGCAATCAGCCGTAAACGCAAGCGGATGAAGGTTAAGTAAATTGACAAAAATATTTCCTTTACTCATTATGGTGTAAACATTTACATTTTGGTTGCAGTTGAAAGCTGGATGAAGTCCAAAGGTCTAAAGCGATTGGGAATGCCACGTTACATAGACTCAGGGACTTTTGAGTTTAATAAGGAATGCTTTAGGTACATTGTGATTGATAGATTTGGCCAGGACATATGGTCCATATTCATTCAAAACAAGAAACTCTTCCCCTGTTCTACATCACTGCAGATCGGGCTTCAAGTTGTAAGTTTTTTTTACTTTGGTATTAGCCGGATTCCACTAAGGTTCTGAGATATTTTTGACTGGAGACTTAACGCAACATGTATTGGGTCGCCGACATAAAGCACTCTGCGGAATTAAGTTTGGTCGGTCATTGATAGTATAAAATATTATTAAAAATATCAATAAATGACCTAACTTAACTAACTCCAGAGCGCTCTATGTTGGCAATATTCCATATATTATGATGTAATTGATCACCGACATACAGCGCTCTGCAGAGTTAACTTAGGTTGGTTATCGAAGTATAAAATATTATTTACGACATAAAAATATCAATAAATTACTTTACAGACGTATTCAAGATAAGCCAAGGTAAGATAACCGCCGTAGCACGCTGTATTAAAGTAACCAAAGTAATACCAAAGTACCAATGAATTTCATCCATGGGTAATTATTTGTTGTACAAATTAATGAACTAACAATTAAGTGATTTTATATTAAACTCAGGTCTCATTAAACACATTCGCTGCGGCGTCCGAAACCCCCGTTTCTTGCACGGAGCTGCATGTCTATTTTAAAATCAACCAATAGGAAAATATTCCAAGTGACCCATACAGAAATAGATAACTGCATTATAACAAAGCTGGTCGTAGTTCTCTCAGATCCCAACAGGTGGCAGCACAAACTACATCGCCAGATCCATCATCTTGATTTTAACCTAAATGTCACCACTCGGATCTGATCGGTATGCTTCGCGCGCCAGGACCACTCAGATCCGAGTGGTACTGATTAAAGATCCACAGCAAACATGTTAATGAGAAAACAAAAATAATGTTTCAAAATTATTTCTAAACAAAATTTCTATAACCTGACATATTTCTTTCTTTATTAGTTACTAAATCCATAATCTACTCAAGCCTCAAACATGTAACCTATAATCTCGTAATGGGAGAGTGGCCATTTCAGATAGACGTGTTGGAGTACATGCATGACAAGGGTTATGCCCACGGAGATGTGAAGGGGGCAAATCTCCTGCTGGATACGCCAGACCAGGTCTACCTTGTTGACTTTGGCCTCGCCTCACGTTTCTCAACAAACTTCAAACCCGATCCCAAGAGAGCTCACGATGGGACCATAGAGTACATCAGCAGAGATGCACACACAGGAGGTACTTTACATTGAATGTAACAAGTTCAGAGCTCGGTACCACAATCTTGGTAAAATTATCAAGTGTAAAATGCTTCAAACAGTTTTAGCCTTTGCTCTAGATTAGGATTAAATCATGAACTAAAAATAAGTTATTAGTCTGTAGGAAATGCTTGAATTTTTTTTTACATATCAACACTAGGTTGTTTTTTTTTTAGAATGGAAAGTTAATCCGTATGCCTGTATCCTGAATAGTCTATGAATTTTCAAAATGTTATTCCTGGCTCTGCATGTTATTGTAAAAAGTTATAATTTTTTTTTTATGAATACAATAACAAAACAATATTTTCATTCTTAGTGAAAACACGCAGAGGAGATTTGGAGGTTCTTGGTTACAATCTGCTTCACTGGGTGACCTCAGCTGTGCCTTGGGAAAACATTACTGACCCTAAAGTTGTAGAAGAGAAGAAAAAATCCTTCCTAAGCTCAGGCTCATCATCTATCAAGAAAGCCGTTCCTTCAACTCCTCCAGGTGAGATTGTGTACTATTTAAAGTTATAGGGAGAAGAGTAGAACAAGTTTCCATTCTTTGTTGTCTCTACTTTTTGCTTGTAAGTTGGTCTAAGATTTAAAAAGTAAATTTTCAATGTTTTGAATCAGTTTATTAGTGTAAAATGTATGGAAATAAACTAGCATTAAGCCTGTATCTAAGCTTAATCAACATAATTTCACTTTTTTCAAAAAGACTGGAATATTTTGATTTTACTTTTCTCATTTTTTAGGGGTGTGCAAATATTAAAAATCTGAATACTTGGAAGATCGAATATTATGATATTCGAATTGAGGCGAGATAACTAGTTATCTAGTCACAGCTTAGAATATAATTTGACATCAGTTTACATCGTAAAGATTATAAATATACTAAAAAAACTATAGTAAACAGGACGTATGAACACCAAGTTGACGCAGGAACAAAGACTGTACTTGTAAACACCAGCTGATGGGCTGCATGAAGACGAGAAAGTCACGTTAAACCGTAGCAGTGACTTTTTTTGTGAGACGTGAAAGTCTCGTCAAACCACCTTGAAGGGTCAAAAAAGTTCCCAATAGGCACTGTATACAAAATTACTGGTTTAATCATTGAAATTAACACGTTTGCTGGAGATGTCACCATATGGTGCTCGGTCAAAGCTTTCAGCAATGCTAAATATTTGTGCTCTAGCTCTTCAGTGAGGGCATTTTAGATTAAGTTAGTTTTTATTATTGAAATGGCGACCATACCACTAGGTAGATATTTTAAGCCGAGTATGAATGAGGATTGAGTGTAAGATGATTGTGGCGCAATCTTGTAGTCATGTTACTGACTAAGACTGACATATTCTTTAGACAGGACTGTTAATTAATAGCCCAACAGCCGATGGCAACCAAGGGACCTTCAGTTTAACATGGAATCCAAACCAAGGCATCTGAATGTACCAATTGGTCTAATTATAAGGATGGTCTTTACGGATTAACGTAGTATTCTATAGTGCGGATTTTAATCCACACTAGAGAACCTACACCCACCGACCATCGCTCACAACTATCCACAATTATTCGTGACCTCCAAGTAGCTGGAGTACAGTACGAAGCTACCGTCCCAGCCATGTTGTTGTTAGTTTCAGTCGTTAGGCTACAATGTGTGCTGTCTAACTGAGTAATCAGTTTTAGAATAACGCTATATTTTTTCGAGATACATTGTAGTGATTTGTGAGTTTGTTTTTGTTATAATCTCCCTACTGAGAGAAATATAATGTGGTAAAACCGATATTTCACAGTAAAATGGCTTCAACTTCTTGACGTTCTCCTCTAATCTTTTTGGAGGGACCTGGGAATAGGGATGACAAACTTCTTCTGGCGGAATCTGAAGATGAAATTAACGTTGACCCTTATGTTTTGTCTATTTATACTACAGGGTTAAAACGGATAGCATTTAAAAGGGAGGAGTTCCTAAGTTCAACATAAGTCAAATTAGGCCTACCGTTCTACAAAGTGGGTGCGTACTGCTTGCCCTGGGTGTCTGGGTATTTCTCAAAGACCCACAATTTGGGTCGTTTTATAATAATAAGAATCCTTCTGAAAAATAGTGTTTTTCAACTACAGTAAACCTAAGAAAGTTAAGCTTTAGCACTTTGATACTGCACTTCCAACACAGGCTAAGCCAACACTTTTAACTTTAACTGCTGTGACAATAAGTGAAGGATGAGTGTAATGTGTTTTATATGTCAACTAGCTTTGTTACGATACTGAATCAGCTGATTCACCTGATTCATTTTACAGGATCATTCCACCTCAAAACTTTTTGAATCAGCTGATTAATTTTCCGAGATCATTTCACCTCAACTTTGTTACTAAATAAGTTGATTCTTTTCCCAAATCATTCCACCTTAAACCTGACACCCTAGATATGATCATATTTCTTGTTTGTAACTATTCTTATTCCTAAATAAATTATGTCATTAATGGATGGCTTATTTTGAGATCATAGACAAATTTTAGAGTTATTTTAATCCTTTGAAGACCAGAATAATTTTATAATTTTTTACATCGGTCTAAATATTTTTGTAATGGTTTATAAAAAGGTTTGTATATTGAGACCTATTTTTAAGATATCTTATTTTTGACATGGATATGTCTTAGCTCTGGAGGGTTTTGGTGATTTTTAAGATGGAAAATATGTAACAGGTTTCCATAGAAACCACCAGAGCTATTGTATTGAACTTTTAATATAAAAGAATAAGAATATCTGTTTAGATGAACTGAAAACATTCCCTTTAGTTTAGTCATATCCATGATCCAACCTATTTCCCACAGGGAAGTAAATACTATTTTTTCCACAGATAACAATTAAAGAATAGTTTTACCATGAGGAACACATTTAAATTTTTACTCACATTATAGAGAGTGAGTGAACTGTATAATCCCATTGCATAATTGTATATCCCATGAAGATAACCAGAATTACATGACCAAAAATAAAAATGTTATTTTAGAAAATGTTGATACAATGTTGATAATGATAATGTTGTTTACGTTCACAACATTAAACAAACACACAAGCACATTATTTATTTCTGGCTGTAACTAAAACAAAAAAACCACCTAGACAGTAAAAAAGGAAATCAAAAACAACTAATAAGAAATAAGTTAAATAAATAAATATGTTCCATAGAGCGCAGGCCTATGCTATATGAAAAACTGCTAGCGGATGTTATTTCGTCAGTGGGAGTTTTTCACACTACTGGTGATATATCGTCAGTCGGTCCTGAGAGGGTTAGAAATTATTTTCTATTTGTATTTTTGTTTTTTGTGTCTTCTATGCCTTTCAGAATTGTTTAACGTTTAACCTCAGTCTTGTTACTACCTAACGTTGACATGTTGTTGGGAATCATCATTAATTAATATTTATTAGCCCAATGACGAAATGGCTACTATCCAGATTCTAGCCTTGAGGAATTTTTATCCTGCAACCTTCAGTTTTGAAGGGGACACTAACAGTCCCACTCAGACAATCTCTTTGCTACTAAAATTAATTTTTAAGTTAAGATTTATTGTTGTAGTTAACATCAATTATTGTAATTTTTCAGTAATTGTTAACTACTTGGACTATGTGAGCAAGCTCAAGCCAGAAGAAACGCCTGATTACGATCATTGCCGAAAGCTGTTCAAAGATGAATTGAAGAAATTGGGAGTGACAGTTAGCGGTAAGTTTGTGTTCAGTGCTGCGGAAAATAAAACACCCAAGAAATTGGCTGCAAAATCCTCTGTAGTTACACCAAGAAGAGGGAGGAAAGACAATGTTGTGGAAACAAATGGGCACAATTCAGATACAGAAGATGACATGGTTGAAGAGTCACCCGAAGTGCCTAAGAAGCGTTCAAGAACTGTCAAGGTGAAAACTGTTGTAAAAGAGAGTTGGAAAGACTCGGCGACAATTAAAGCAAGCAATGTTGTAAAAGCTGGGGAATACATCAGTAAAAATCCAAAACCAGTACGTAAAAGAAGAAGAGAGTGAGTTTGTTACATTGTGATTGATTATGTGTATTATTATTTTCCAAACAGGTTGATTTTGTAACTTTTCCAAGTTCCTTTTTAGTGATCGTGTTCTACACAAATTTTGAAATAATATATTCTCAAATTTTCATTTTTGATTGTATCAATTTATTTTATGTAGCGTCATTTGTAAGCCAATTTACTGTAAAATCTCAATTGTGACACTGTATTTTGAGCTTGTAATATTTTGTTTCATTTAGTATTTTAACTTGAAATTAGTATTAGTTTTATGAACAAATAATAGTATGATTCAAACACAATTGTGCATTTATGCGTAAGTTTTTATTTATTTTTGAAAATATTGAATTTTGATTCTTCAAGTTTTATGCCTCATATTATATATGAATTGGCTAAACAGATTAGAATTAGCTTGTGTAATTTTTTTTGTATTCCTACTTGATTGTAAATTAAATTAACAAGATGTACAAATCTTAATCTTTGTAAGACATTCCAGTTGTTGATTAATAAAGTGTTCCTTTTTAAACTTGGCATTATTATTGATTTTAAACCATTAATTAATTGAAAAGTCTTTTCCCATAGATATAGAGGATGCTATGTGATAAAAATCTAAGTACTGTACAGCAAAGTTAAATATAGTTAATAGTATAGTAATAAAATTTTAAAAAGCTTTTGACTAGCCCTACTGTTTTTTATCGGGTAGCTAAGATATTCAAGGCAACTTGTCCACTATCTAATTCAAAATAAATTTGTGCTCTTAATTACCACTTAAAAGACTGCATCAATCCAGTTAATTCATCAGATATTTCTGAAGTGCCTGTATTTTAAAATAAACAGTATCAGTGGACTGACACATACTTTCTCTCTTAAGTAAAAGTAAAAACGACAATCTGTAGTAAAACTACCATATTCTTTAAAGTTTATCTAAATATTATGTAATAATTTATTGCTTCAAAAATAATTATCCAATTTCTGAAAAATGAAAATACAAACCAGAGAAAAACGTTAAATTAACTGTGGGAATTTTATGGCGGGAACACCCCCTCCACAGTGATACCAAGTTTCTCAGAGTGGGGTTTTGTTGGGTGATGTGCCCTTACGCTGCATACCAAGTTTCATGGAAAATGGTTGGGAAATAAGAAAGAAATTTATTTTTTAATAATCTTCAGAATAACATTGGGAGCTGGGGAATTATAATTTGGATCGAAGGCATAAATTTTCCTATTATTGGATCACCTTGCCATACGCTGAAGACTTAAATTGAAAAAATTACTTTATATATTGGACACTGCAAACTTTTACTTAACAACAAATTCATTTTTCATCATCAAGGATATAATTCACATGAAAAGTTACTTTAAGACATAATTTATTATAAAATAACTTAAAAATTAACAACAATATCAAATAACTTAAAAGTAGTTGTATTGGCAGATAAATAATGCTGTTTGTATTATATTGAAATTTTCATCTTTGTATTGGTGGTATATCCAGGTTTTTTGAGGCAGGACTTAGGGAGGGAGTTAATGAAGGTTATTAGTCTGAAAAGTTATTTTGAACTGTGAAAACTACAGTTAGATAAAAACGTACATCTTTGTCAAGCAAAATTTTAAGAGTGCCACAAATAAGCAGTACTGGGGAAAACCTCATAAAACCAGGAGATTCACAATTTCAAAAGAATTTAGATTGGGATATTAGGGAGGAGTTTTACCTTAGAGTGTGATGAGTTTGATGATGATTGTTATGCTAATATAATATTTAACGTTTATCTCATTATGTTGTGCGATTTAGCACACAATAATAAAACCTTTAAGACTGACACATTCAAAAACACATACAGTAGAAGATTTTCCATTATAACTAATTACAATCTGAATATTAAAACCATGTGAAAAAATATGCTTGTAAATAGCAAATAATGGAATGGTTTGATTTTATTTACACAATTGATCAATTAGAAATAAATCAGGACTAAGCATGTTTGAAAAGGAAACAGATAACTTGTAAGATTGAGTTTACTTACAATTATTGTATGTTTCTAACCAAACCATTGGCATAACAAATGATGGTTTGGAAATCAATCTTTTCTTTTTTTACAAGGAGGGGGCTACAATTTAAAAAAAATCCTATCTGGGGAGCTGTGAATTTATTGTGTTGGTTTTCCGTATATTTCCCTGTGTTTCTAGATTCATTACATGATGATTCAAAGATGTAATCTAAATTAAGACATCAGTGACAAGATTTCTTAGCTAGAATAGTTAAATTCCTATTTAGACAACTAATAATATAATATAATATTTTATATAACATAAACATAATATTTTATAGTATGCCTGTCAACAAAAACCCTGACCACACCTTGATACTTAAAAGTACAAATAAACTAAACTAAATGTATACATTAGTAGAAACAAATCTTTGGGCTTCAAATAATGAAGTAAAACCTTCACGATAATGACTACATTACCATTACATCACAGCCTATTAGATTATTCAACTTAAAATCTATATACAAATTTTACTCCTTTCAATAATAACAATAAAAAAATATAATAATGACAATAATAATTGACGAGCAGTGAAGAAAGATCAATGATTTACCCTTAAAAAACTTTCATAGTAAACAAAAAAATACTTCTTAGCACAGCAATAGCAAGTTAAAATATTTTAAGCAGTAAAAGTAAAAAAAAACATTATTTTGATATGCTACTTAATTATACTCATTTGTGTGCTATTTTGAAGAGATAATAAACAGTTTGTTACATTGGAAGCTAAGCTGTATTGTAACAAAAACAAAAGATAGAAACAAACATTAGAATTGGCATATGTTAATAATTAATCATATGATATCCTCCCTTTTTTTGGATGTTTAGTGAACAATGGATTTCAAAGAAACGAGATGCACTCTGCTTCTCCGAAGTCAAGCACCATTGTCCACTTCAACGAGGTAGAATTGTGGCTCTTTTTGATAGTTTGATATCACCGCACCTTTTCTCTTGAAATCAGGAATCCAAACAGCACAACCAGGACCTAGTTCGAGCAGATCCAGTGCTCCATGGTGTTGTCGAATCGTGCCTTCATCCCAAGTTTAATATGTTTTTCTGGGTCTTGTAATTTCTTACTGTCTTGTAAGCCCGGCTTTAAGTTGTCCATTGATTGGAAGTGTTCTCCTTACCTTCCGTCCCTTTAGTAATTCGGCTGGGGAATAGCTATTTTCCAGAGGTGATGATCGGTAGGCAAGAGGCCACTCTCTAAATGTTGGCACTTTGTCAGAATTCTCTTGGCTGTTTTAACTGCCGACTCAGCAAGACCATTTGACTGTGGGTATTTAGGACTGCTTGTAAATTGTAATAATCTCAAAACCCATGGCTTCGGCAAAACTCTTCATTTTTCACTGTTAAACTAAACTGTGTACCATTGCCACATCGAAGGTGATGAGGGACTCCAAATCGTGAAAATATCTTCTTCAAAAAAGTAATAATTATGCCTGAACTTGTATAATTCAATGACCCAACAATTTCCAAGAAACAGTAAAATACTGCACCAACTACTGACCAAGGTAATTTAGGGAGTCCGTAGGTAGTAGTGGCAGGGAATGATTCTTTCTGTTTTGCACATACACATAACAGTCTGAAACTTTTTGTTCAATATCATTGTTGATACCTGGCCACCATACCGTATCCATCGCTTTGCCACAACATTTGGAAATTCCCAGGTGACCGTCATTTATCCAGCACAAGATTCTGTAAACTACGGGGAACTACGATTCAGCTCCCCATCATGAAAGGACAAACTGTCTTTGTATTTTAGAAATGAGCTACAATGACTTTCCACCTGGTTTTAATCAGAACTTATGTATGACTTATGGAGTTGGAAAGTTTTGTCTAGTGCAGAATGAACCTTAAAGAGTTTGTGTAGTGGGTCTTAGACTGGATGATTGGCCATGTATTGTGAGACTTCTTCTTCAAGTTCATTAGAGGAATTTATGTTATTTTCTTTTAGTACCAGATTAGTTTGGCGGGATAATGTATCAGGAACAGTCATCTGTTTACCTGGGACACAGGATATTTCGTAATGGAAACTCAACGATCTAAGGCGAAAACGTAGAAGTCTGAGTGAAATATCTTGAGTTGGCTTTCTACCAAGTAGAGTTAGTTGTTAAAGGTTTGTGGTCTATTATGAGTTGGAGCCTTTTGCCAATTAAGAAAATTTGAAGTCGTTCACAGACCCAAGTACAGGCTAAGGCCTCACACTGGATTTGGGTGTACCTTTTCTCAGTGTCTGCCATTGCTCTTGAAACATACACGACTGAAAATACTTTCCACCATGTTTTTGTTCAAGAAAACCTCCAAGGGTAAACGATGATGCATCCGCAGAAATTCTACTTGGGGCATTTACAACAAAAGGTTTTAAAACCTTAGAACTATAGATGACTTCTTAAGTATCTAAAAATGCATTTTCTTGCATTGGAGTCCAAAAGAATTCTATATTATTCTTAAGAAGATCCCTGAGAGGTAGAGAAATTTAGGTTGCATTTGGAACAAAATTTGTAAGGAATGTAAACATATCTAAATAACGTGGAAGTTTGGCTTTATTTGATGATGACTAGAACTCCATTATTGCTTTCACTTTGTCAGAGTCAGTCACTACGCCTACTAATTTCATGTCCTAAAAACTTATCCTAGATTTTTTAAACTCACATTTATCTTTATTGAGTGTCACATTAGTATCTTTAAGAGTCTGAAGGACTTTTTCCATTTGTATATTGTGTTCTTCAACTGTACTTCCCCATAGTAGGATATCATCCACCATGTTGACACAACCCTCAAAGCCTGCTAATATTTGTGAAACCCTTCGCTGAAAATATTCAAGTGCAGAAGAAATTCCCAAGGGCATTCTATTAAAACATTACCTTCCAAATGGTGTAATAAATGTTGTAAGGAAACTTCTGATAACAATATTTGCCAAAAACCCATTCTGGCGTCCAATTTGCTGAACGCTTGCTCATTTGAAAGTTTTGCAAATATCTCCTCTGCAGAAGGTAGAAACGTTCCCTAACAATATAACAGTTAAGTTCTGTAAAATCTCCACAAAGACGAATGGATCCTGATTTCTTTGTAGCTAAGAGTGCACCACTCCGTAGCTTCTTTAACTTTAGAAATAATACCATTGGTCTACATATGAAGAAGTTCTTCTTTTGCCTTTTCATACAGTGGCAAAGGAACCCTTCGAGGAGCCGAAATTGCATAAGGTGCAGCACCTTCCACAAGTTTAATACAATGAGGCTCACCAACCATGACATTAGAAAACAATGGCTGAAATTGGTCGATTATCTTCTCAAAGTTTGTATCGGTTCGATGATAAACCTCATTAGAAAAGAAAAACAAGCGCAATGAATGTATAGCTGGCCTACCAAGGAGAGGAGTTTTCAAACCCCTTAACACAAAAATTCTTTGAGTACACCTCTTACCAGAAACCCCATCTTACATAACATAACGTCTACCCAGGGTATAGTCCCTTTATCAGCATATTCAATTAAGCCATTGTAGTGATGCAAGTTGCTTTCAGACTTTCCAAAGGCCGAAAGTAATGAAATCGGTATACATTTAATGTAAGCTCCCGTATCTATTTTAAATACAATGGGAACACCATCAACTAAAAGGAAAACTTAAGGAGGCACAAATTCAGATTCAAAATGTAGATTTTGAACCTTCAAAGAGTCCAACACAGTAAGGTTAGTATTACTTTCATCGCCATTGTTATCTTCTACTATGCCCACGGTGAGTTTACCCTCAGAAATCATTTGTATTTTCTTTTTACAAACATTAGAAAAGTGTCCTGCTTTTTTACAATGAAAACAGGAAGCTTCTTTGGCTGGACTAATGTTTGTGTCATGTGGTTTGGTTGCTCCACAAAGATACATAAACTCATAAATGAAGATGACTGATTTCATTTTTACTGCTAGAGTAGACATGGTGTTAGCTTCGTATCAACTACCCTTTACAGTAGTAAATGCTGTTGGGACTTGATGGACTCAGATTGTCTAACTGGATCAATCACACAGTCAAATGTGGGTCATGGAGTAACTCATCCCTTAGTATGCCATAGTTACATTTTTTTGAAAATTCAAACAGTGAAGTGATAAAATCATTAACAGGTTCTTCTTTCTTCTGATTACATTTATTAAATTTTGCCCGCTCATAAATTAAATTACATTACATTTTCTTGCAAAAAACTTGTTAAAACACTCTACTATTGAGCTATGCTTATTTTGGTTTCCATTTTCCAAATGTCAAACTAAAACTATCCTAAATAGTTTCGGCTTTTGGACCCATTGTAAGGATCAAAGTATTTATTTGGATCTCATCAGTTTCAAAAATCAATTTTGATGCTGATCTATATCTTTCAAATGATAGAAACCAAACATCCCAATCTGAATCAACAAAGGAAAATGGTCTAGGAGGCTGACCTTAAAAACTGAATCCCTGTTGATTTGTTGGTCCTTCAGAACAGAACTTAAGGCACCTGGACAATCCTCTTAACATTTTTTTTAGATATTTTAACAGTTACCTGACACAATGTACTATTTGAAGATACATTAACATTAAACTGTTTGTCACATTGGAAGCTAAACCGTATTTTAACGAAAACAACATTAGAATTGACATATGTTAATAATCAATCATATGTTTATACTAATCATATGACACAACCATAACAAGAAAATATTTATGAAAAATTTCTCCTCTATACTGTATCCTTAGTTATTTACTTGCCATGTGTTCATGTTAATATCATATTACTTTTTTCATATTTATGTACTTCTTAAGTGTGATGTTAAACCAATATTAAGTCTTAAATCAAATCTCATGTTATCTTTCACTCACTGTGTGCACAATTACTATTAAGGTCCTCCGAAGTTAATTATGAATCCGTGTGACGTTTTGGTCCCTCGGGAAATATATAAAACAAGAATCACAATATAGATGTAATTTTCTAATATAATGAAAATAATAGAAACTATTATCTCTCCATTTCTTCCTCCCCTCTCCAATTTTCCCTTTGACTCTTGTGCTAACCTTAATCTCATTTAGAATTTCCTATATTTATAGTTTGTTTTGTAGGAATGTACACAACAACTGTTTTAATAAAATGTGGCAAGATCAAAATTACCGTTGTGGTGGCTCCTGAATAACGCACTGGCCCAGTAAGTTAAAGGGTTGCTGATCGAAATCATTTGCTTGCGACTCCCGTCAGATCATGACCTCTATCTAGCCTACGTGTCTCGCACAACTACTGTCGCTATCTTTAATTCACTACACAGGACCTAGACCCTTGGTGATGGCCAGTTGAGGTTTTTATACAAAATAAAATTCTTACAGTTGCATTTTTCTTAGCAGTTCTCATTACCTCGAAATTCACACTTTTGGATGAAGGTCACATGTTTCTTGCAGCAAGCCAAACTATCATGCAATCTATTCTTACAAATCTATATTGATAACTTGACATTGGGTGCAAACACACGATTGCTACTATTCTCAAAGCTGATTAACCTCTTTCGTGCTCTGATTTCAGAACGGTATGGTGTTGCCTATTAAGGTATGGTATAACATTCCTGTTGTTCTAACTTGGATTCAGACTTCATCTTATCAAAATAAGGTTTATGTGGCCAATAGAGTTACACAGATACTTGTTCCAAAAAATACTTGGTATCATGTATTAACCAACCCTAATACGGCTGATTGTGCCAATTAAAAATCTCCTTCCATCTCAACCACTAAATCATAGTCTCTTTACACCAAAAAAAGTTGACAAATGACCTGGAAAATGTGTAAACTTGCCCAGATGTATTTTTTGTTTGTTTATTAACACCACTGGCATTTATCGGGTTTTGATATGGCGGTCTAAACTCTGGGTCTTAATACTACCTAACTTCAATCTGTATCCTTATATAGGTACTTGATTAACAGCCCAATTACAAATGGTGACTGGATTTCATTACAAATAGCAACTGGATTTCAGAATTGAACCAATGACCTTCAGATTACGAGGTGAGCACATTACCTCTGAGCTGCACTGTCAATGAAAAAAACCATCAAACTCTGGTCTCCATATCTAATTCCTTATATCCTTTTTGTTTACCCCTCTTTTTCTTTCTGAGAATTAACCATCATTAACTTGATCAGTTATTGTTTTATTTCATAATGAATATTATACTCTTGATTCCATATTATGTGGCTATTTCATTTTCAAATTCAACTGGCTATGAAAAAAATCTTATGCAAAGTTTCATAACCTGATTAAATCTGTCTCTTACATTAAACAAAATTATTTAATACCAGTAACAAATTTTTTTTAAGTATGTACAATTTAGATACTTTATAATCACATTTTTTATGTGAATTTAAAATAATAATGAGGATAATGTGTAAAATAATGTGAGGAGTGAGGATAATGTTTTTACACTATCCTCTTTCATCGTTTGGCAAGACATGTAAACTAATAAGTTACCTATTTTACTTAAAATTAAAATCACAACGAAGAGAACAATGAACTAAATTCATTTTTCTAGTTCTCATGTATCATGTAGTGAAGTTAATTGAACTCAAATATAACGTGAGATTCTATATTGTAAAGCTGTGCTAAACCACTTAACATCAAAACGAAGGTACATAGATTCAAAACGAGAGATAATAAAATAGTTCACCTTGTTTTTGGTGAAGTATCACTCAGTAGAGAATCATATCCACCACCGAGTGAAAGTCCAATGGTCATCATGAGTGATGTTCCAACGAACGCGACACCAGACTCACCATGATTAGTCAGCAAGAGGATTAACCGTAGATAACTTCCCAGTCGTCATCCTTGTCCTCATTCACCACTACTCTCTGCCTCAAGGCCTCGGAAAGAGGCACCTCGTGAGGCTGATACATTACGAGGCCACCCCCCTTGTCCACACCCCACAACCCCTCACTCACTGAGGCTGTCAGTAGGGTCAGACAGCTTGGCACTTGGTACCAGTAGTTTCCGATGTAGTTGCTCTCTGAGATCCCTGAACGACAGAACACAGCTCCACTCGTCGACAGAGCCCAGACAGACGTACCACTGAAAAAAGTTTGAGTCCTTGGATTGAAGTCTTAGTAGGGTTTGGTGCAAAACTATTTTCAATTTTATTGGGTAATAAAACTGATAAGACACACTAAGGCTTATGCTTTTTCATGCCATATTTAACGGCACAAAACCTTTTTCTCCTTAATGCCAAACCAGTGAAAAGTAAATTATGTCTTTTGAGTCTGAGTATTGGTGAAAACAGTACTCTCGATGTTGGTACAGTTGGTTCTGCAGTTTCCATTCTACCATGCTTTAATTTTAATACCCATCTGATTTTATCAGTGTGGCACTTGGCACTTTAACACTTATACTGTAACATCGGTCTGTGAGACCGGTAGACTACTTTTTTTCAAATGTAATACAGTTAAACTCCACAGTAGCTTTCTAAAGTAATCTCTTAGGTAACATATTAAAATTCTGTTTCAATACCCTTTACTAACTTCTTTTTATGCAAGAATTTGCAAAATTGCCAGTCTGATAGATTGGGGTGCGTTGGTTAGTGTAGGCACAGAATATGCATAAGCGTAGGTAAACATTTACACAGTATTTAAATGAGAACTGGTATCTCAGACCAGTATTTAAGTTTACATAAGTGTTTTTTCTTAATATAAAAGTAACAGTTGTAATAATTATACAGATCGATAAAGTAAAAATTGTATTCATAGTTTGTTAAGTGACAATTGTTATATAAATGCAGAAATAGTTAAGTTCCTCTGAAACCTGGTGTTTCTATTAGCGTTTTACAAATTATGTTTCGGTATAAGTGTTAATAGAAACTATTAGAACAAAGTTTTGATTTCATTCAATTTATTTTAAAATAAAAATAAATAAAATATGAAAGAATATAAACCCAACTACCAACCAAATCAAGCCAAGTCTATTTGGCTACCTCACTTAAAAAAAATTAATTCTTAAAACTTAACCCTTACCGGGCGGCTGACGAGTTTTCTCGCGGCAGGGTCCCACGGCGCGGAAACCGAGTTTTTTCACTTTCAGCCATTTCGTCACATTTACTGCGCTGTAGTTCGCGAAACAACCAATAGAGTGCATGGTAATGTTGCTTTAACCTCTATGAACTCACAAAACCAATATGGCAGCTTTGATGGAATTTCTAGTGACTGAGATTAGATGTTATGCAACTTTGGCCTGTATTCTAGCGCTCCCGTACTGCTTTTGACGAGAAAATTAACGCGCCACTACGACCAGCTGTATTCACTGTTCCAATCGTTGTTTGTTGACATCCATTGACGTGTTATTATTTGTGTTGTGTTTGAGAAGTAAACAGATAATGTAGTGTGAATGTTTGTGAATCTAAATAATAAAATAAAAAGTGAAACATGGCTCATCCAGACGATCCGGAATTTGATGAGTTCGTGAATGGACTTATGACTGTTTTGAGGCTTATCATACGACGCAAAACTATGTTTAGTGGTAATGTACATAATATCTTTTTACTTTATTGACATGTTCCTTCTCACTGTTTTCACGTTTAGAATCAGTAATTTTTCATTTATGTAAGCCTACAAGTTTTATTTCAAGCGCTCAGAATTTTTGGCAAAAATAACTTTTTCAGATACCTGAAAAATAGTGATAAAATGTTCAATAAATAAAAATGAAACATATTTCTGTTTTCTACTTTATTCAAGCTACCTAAATCCAAAAAGAACATTGGGAAAATATAATTTTGATTTTTTCAACCTAAATGAGCAGGGAGTGTGATTTTCAGTAGCGCTTTAAGGGTTAAAACAAATTCAATAATTACTTGAGAGAAAATGACTTACTGGAAAAAAATACTACACTGAATTTGTGTTCAAGAATTTTGAGGGAAGAGTTTAGTTGCAACAGTAATTGCTTTTGAAGGTTTTAAATCTCACACTTACTCCTGATGGAGAACAATGTCTATTGTCCATCCATGTCTATTGTCCAAGTAACAAACTAACAATCTGCCTGAGAATGTTATACCTGATTGTGAGATGGGAAGCTCTGACACCGGCCACCAAAACCCAATCCGTTCCAAGTTGAAAGTCATGAAAGATACCAGACCGAACATAAATATTGCTTTTATTGTCAAGTGCCCACACAATATGTGTTTCCGAACCGACAAAAACCTGAAACAGGTAAAAGGAAACATAAATAGTTTACTTCAATCAATTATCAAACCAGTAAACAAACAGGTTTAAAGCAAAGAAAATACTTTATACACATTTTTTTGGTCAAATACTGTAACTGATTTTATTATTGTCTAACGCATTTCAAGAGGTGTCAATGTTTGTTCAGTTTATTTAATGGGATAAAAGACTCATTGTTGAATAAAATGGGAAAATTGTGGTATTTACTTAATTACAAGAAAAATATTAATCTGTTAATTCTAGTTTTCCTAAAGTAGGCTTTAGTTTTAAGAAAATTGTTGGGTCTATAATATAAACTTTTCACTGGGTATTATATGATTGATAACTGAGTTTCAATGTTTTTTAATAGTTATTCAAATAAACATACAAAGCCAAGTAAAAGATAAAATTATAGAGAAACTTAAAAATGCAAGTGTTAAATACATTAAGAATGATACAATGATATGGACAGTAAAAAGTTCTCATGAAACTGAGTAATTGAAAAGTATTGAACATTAATTGAACAAGATCAACATAACATAATTGTGTTCTCTCTCACACTGTTACAATAATAATAATAATGAATAATAATACAATACCTTGACAAAGGTGGTGTTGTTCAGTGGTCTCCCTTCCACAATCACCCATGCTGGAGAAAAAGTATCGGTGGCTATGACATAAGGTGATCCTACAGCCATGTACATGTCCCCCTTGGTGTCACAGGCCCAGATGACATCACAGCCAATACTGACGTGTCTCAAGGTCACTTGGTTGTCACCTGGAACATAATGTTCATATGTGTTACCAAGTGCATCCCCTAGGGAGGGCTTACTCTGATGGTTTTCGAAAGAGGCCAGAGGCCTATTCTGCTATTCTGCGACCAGTGCATTTCAGCACCATCAATGCTACAAAACCGAACCCAGGAGGGAGTGAAACCCCCTCCAGCCTTTAGTAACATCACCTTTAAAAGCCAGTATGGTACTACATGCTGAGAGAGAATCTCTTCCTAATTTGCAGATCATAGCTACTACCATCCCTGGGTCAAGGCCCTAAGGCTTTGAGCTATGCACCTCCTATAGACCTCTACACCCTACATCACACTTTCTACCAACGTCTTTACAACTTCTTCACACAGTCGACACTTACTGATCTGCTCAATGTTGAGAGCGCGCCATTGGTCCCCTTGAGGGCTCTGGTCACCCATACCCTGCCTCACGTAGATTTGACCAGCGGCCGTCAGCAGCCAGAGGGCGTGGGGCGCAGCAGACACAGACACCACCTCGTCCTGACTACATGGCATGCCCACGACCTGTCCACCACACAGACATAAACACGTATAAGACGTAACAACTAACTGTGAGTGTTTGTAACATGTTACAAGATTAATCATAATCTATTATTACAATAAAAATGTATACTCATTGCACTATTGGAAGATTAAGACATAAGATAACATGTTACGGTACTTTAACCTTCCAAGAGACGGCATGTTAACATAAGTTCCTTTTTCTCAGAAACTAATGTACCAATCATCTTAAAATTATACATAAAATTGGAACATGTCTTCGGGCATGTATTGAGTTTTTTTGGCATCTTTTAGAATTATTTTACAAAATAACTGTTAAAAATTCAACTCTTTTATTTTTAAACCTTTTTTTAAGTTGATAATTGTTATGTTACATGTATAAAAAAACTCAGTGTGTGTACAAAAACCTAGTAAACACTATCTAAAAATTTCAACAGGGTCAGCCAAGTAGTTCCTGAGAAAAAGGAACATAAATCTGAAAAATTAGTACAAAACCAAAAATTTTGAAAAAAATGGTGGGCCAAGCCCTAAAAAGTCCAAGTAAGCTGTAGTTAGTATTTCATGCAACCATTCATTATATAATATAATTAAATTTATTGAAATGCCATAATATTATCCCTCATATCTTTAGATAATTAATTCATATATTTGTGTTATAATAACCATTTAATTACCCTTTTCAGAAAATCATTATTACTATGTTACATAATATTTATTCATCTCCATAATTTATACCTATCAAAATATTTCTCAATTAATAAATACTAAAATTATATTTAACCTATCCATAAACCAAATTAATTTGAGAGGCTTTGTGCATCGTCGAGCATCATCGGCTCTAGGGAACGATCTGGACCACATAGGGAGAAGAGGAAAAAACGGGCCAGTTAAAAAAAGTGATATGTCCTCAGTTGCAGGAAAATCATCACCACGATTTTGTACTGTGTGTCTAAATTCAAAGGTTATCCAGTTTCAAATTCGGTGATTCAACGGTCCAGTGAAAAAACTGTTCAGTTAAATCATCAAAAGAACTTGCCACTAGAACTTCAGTTTGTTTTACCCACAGATGGCCTATAATAGAGAATTTTTAGGCTTGGCAGGTTTAGGCTTGAATATGCTGTCTGTATATGGAATATCATTGTAATAGTTTATTCTGATTTAATTGAAAATCTACTATTTAACTTCCCCAGATTTGTGTATTTTAAATGTTATTTATAATGTATATCTACATCAAGTTCCACATTACTTATTGTTATTATTTGAGTTCAAACGGCTGTATGGAAGAAGGAAATTGATCAGTTTTATGATTCTTTTGAATAACCCTGAATCGTTACAAAGCTCATCATTTCATGTTCTGGCTTTCAAACGCAGAACTATGTCTTTGTTTGTACTACTCTATACATGTAAGTTGACCCATGTGACATCTCCTTTGCACCTGCCGATGCGATTTTTAAAGTTTAGATTCTTTGTGTAATATTTGCTTAAGTACTACGATATTTTTACATGGCCAAATACTCAGATGTCATACTCATGGTCAGATTAGTTTTTTTAATTATATTGACTTCTTCGAAGGCATCGGCAGTGCATCAAAATAAGTATAGTTTTAGTTTTATTTGACCTGTGATATTGTAGTTGGGCATGTCCTATATGTTTGATGTGTAACTAAATAATGTAATCAACTAGTCAGTACTTTCTCTAGTAATACTCTAGTTAAAAATAAATCTGTTCTTCAGAATATTTTAGATACAATTATGGATATTGAAACTGACGTTAACATTTTCTGCATTAGGCCGGAGGTGAAACAGCTCATTTGCAGTGGAGAGTAGCCACAGTGAGCCTTTCTCCTCAAACACTCCCTCCGCTGTGATCTGCCTCCAGCGTACTGCGGCTGGCAAGTTCCTCACAGATACGTCCACCCACCGATGGCCTGCACAACAATAAGTCAATTTTTTTAAAGCACAATAACCAACATTATAAGCAACTAATTTTATTTTGATTTAATTTTATGTCTTAACTTGATTTTATTTGGATAATTTACACCATCTTTCAATCAGAAACTAAACTAAAACATTTCATTTCAACATCAACATCGGTATAACCTGTAGAGTAATAAGAATATAAGCATAACAAGTGTGTACAGGTCATACATAAACATAGAGTCTTGGTTCACCAAACCCAATAACACCTTGCGAAATGCTGAAATGATTGAGGATCAAAACTGGTACAGAAATGCATTTGAAAATTTGGTAAAATTACTTTTCATGACAATCCCATAACCTGTTTGTCTTGATTGTAATTAGGATTTAGGCTACACAGCATTTATAGCTTCAATCATTGGTCAGTATACATCACTATGTAAATAATAAATTTGTATTATTTAAGTGTCAATAAAAAATAATATAAACATTTGCATTCAGGATTGAGTATGTACTAAATTATAAGATTACAGTACCTGCCATCTTCAATCCAATAGTCGTTTGAACGTGACTAGTTTCAGGAACAAAATGTTCCCATTATCAAGCATACATTAGTCCTTGTGCATATATTGACATGTACTAAAGTGACCTAAGGATTATGTATGCTTGATATTTGGAACATTTTGTTTCCGAAACTAGTCATGTTCAAACGACTATTGGATTGAAGACTTTAGGTACTGTAACCTTATAATTTAGTTAAAAAAATCATAATTATAGTTACCTTTGATGCATTTAGAATTTACATAAATGTATGGAGACGTCCTATTGGTGATCCACACAGAGTTGTTGTTACAACTTATCTGGCACAGGGAACTGTTTTCAAACATGTAGTTCCTGATGAGAACCTGTTAAAAAAACTTTATTATTCTCCACCAAGTTTACTTATTCCTGAAATATGTTAGTGTAAGAAAAATATACAAAATATTTAAACTCATTATTATTACATATGACACAGAAGAATCTTGATTAACAAACAAAATGTCATACGTTTAATTGTTTTTTAATTTGTGTAAAATAATGTAGTTTATGTTATTGCTTAATAAATGGAACAATTACTATGTAATCTAAAATAATGTACATTTTTTTATATGACAAAAATGGATGAGGGCTTTGGCAAGTAAGTGACGGGTATCATAACCTGAAGGATGACTGCATAAGAACAGTCAGACTGGGTGTCAAGTTGTTTAGGTGGCGGTGATGAGGTGAAGTCTGTGATCTCGGAGCTACACTACTCCCAAACCCTGCGCTGACAAAGTGTCTTGGCCGTATCGAATATAATTCACTGTCGTTGTACAGTCTTTCCAGTTTGATGGTTTGTTTTTATGATCGGCACCGTTCTCAAAAAAGTTTAAATTGTCTAAAATTTTGTTCGAAATATCGATCTTCAACATAGGATTGTTGTGCAAACTTGCAATATTAATGTTTCATAAATTTAGACATCAAAACTCACAAACCCGGTGACAAGAACACAGAACTGGATTACTGGACATGCCGGAGTGTTTAACACTTTAAGAGCCAATGGGATATACTAGGGCAACCTGCCACCCTAGCAATGTGAGGGTGGCAACGCTGAACCAAGTTATACACAGCGTTGTTGACGCGCACCTTACGTGCAGTACGGCAGTAGTAGTCTGTGAGAGAAATTAACAACGCGTAATAAAAAGTAAGAATTTATCTTCGATGTCCAATTTTTAAAAAAGGACCCATTGATGGATTACACCTCATAATGTTTTGGGCCATACACCACACGTTAAACTTCTGTGTAGCTTTTGACAACAAAAATCTTATAACACCACACACCATCACATTTCACACTTAGTGGGATTTTAATTTTTCTTCAATTTCGCTCATGTTTTTAGGTTATAACTCAAGAATGCAAAATCGTACGTTTTCTCTCTTGCTAGAAGCGTACTGAATGGCTGTGCATGCTAGTATGAGGATGGCAGCACTACCCCCACTACCTATCACACACAGCCCAAATGGCGGTTACTTTGTGGACCACCCTTATAACATCGTAAAAATCTATTAAGAAGTACAAATGTATGCAAATATATGAGTGTAACAATACATTACACTGACTTGGAACTGTACTCGTCCCGCTAGTGGGACAGATTGCTAATATTTGAGGTATAATTTTACTAATCTCAACTAAATTTAGTATTGATTCTCCTCCAAAGACCAGCATAATTAATTCTCAATGTAGAGGCCGAGCGCTTGGTTGTCAACATATCAACCCCACCGGAGCCGATTAGTTACCTGCCACCAGTCGCACTTGTCCGCTGTGTAGTTGTCGCAGAAGTAGACAGAGTTGCTCCTGTCTACCAGCCAGCCAAGGTTGTACGGTCCCAGTGCGATGTCAGCTGGCTGCATGTGAGCTGGAGTGTCCACTCTCTGCCAGTGGGAGCCCTCTGGACACTCCGCAGACACACCTGCTCGCCACAGAACCCAGTGGTCCGCTGTCAGCACCCATACCATCTGCCAATGTCGGATAGACGATCAACATTTTTTGCACATTCAATGGACTCAAATTTTTATAATCCTTCATTATAGTATGATTCATAGTTAACGAGTACCTTGAATTTGAATTTTAAAAATTTAAGTTTGTATATGATAATATTTTGTTACTATTATTATCTAATTATCATTTTACCATCATGGCTGAAATAGCATTTGTAAAGGAGACTAACGAATGGAGAAAATTTGGTAGCATATGAGTATACAGAATCTTTGAGATTCATAATAGCGTTGGTAATTAATTATTCAATATATTTTATTGGACTTTTAAAACGCAATTAACGTTAATAATAAATTGCCTTACAGGTTCCTTTCCTTGTAATCTTTTAAAGTTAAGTCTTTTATCTTAAAGTTGGCAGACCTGACAGATTGCGTCACCAATAAAACTTCTAACACTGATAAAACTTCACCATCTGATTGCAGTGGAACTCCTCAGTTACAGTGCACAAACCTGTTGCGAGCAGCACACTCTGGTGACCAATGAGGGACACGGGACTAGAGAGCCGTCACGGTAGGGCTTGGCCGCACTCAGCTCAGTCTGTATGTAGACCCGGCCGCTCGACACGTACCAAGCCACATCAGTGCCTAACGCCACACACTCCACAGCCCTAGCACTGATGTCCCAGCTGCCTGCGGTCACACCTGTCACACCCAAGTACACTTTAATTGACCTAGATTAACAGTATCTATATTTTAGTAACAAGTTATTTCCTGAAATCAATTCTTTCTTTATACGACCAGTCCTTTGTAAAACTACAGAACTAGGATAAAATCTACTTTTTAAAATTTAGATAGTTTTTAATATACTTAAAAATTAAAACCGTTCTTTCATATATATAGAACTGATTTCAAACAAAAGAGATACCAAATTTGTATGTTAATACTGAAACATATACTTTAATTCAAAATTATCAGCAAATAAATTTATAAAATAATGTAATCACCATTTGAGTCAGAGTCTACAAGAGCAGCTGCTACGTCAAAGTCTAGTTTCCACACCAATTGGCCTTCCGAGGACAGTATCACATCCATAGCTCGATAACCCAGCCTGACACACATAAGACATGAAACAACTGATGTAGTAGTGAAGGGGAACACTTCCAGGCTTTATAATATTCACTATTACGTGTTATTTACTTAAAAGTTGTTATTACATGATAAAAAAATAAATATTAAAAATAACAATAAGACATATCCTGTATTTCAAGTTTAGAGTTATTGGAAGTCCAACAGAGAGGAGACCATTGGGTAGACCGGGAGAGATCAGTCATGGAAAGACTAACGTAGATAGGAAACTAAGGGTATAAGAAGATTAGATGCAGGACAGGAGAAAATAGAGACAAATTTTTGTCAAGACCAAAAACTTTTTCAGTTTGAGAAATCATCCAAATAGGTAAGTAACCAATAATATCTTAAATACAAACTATTTATTTCTGCCAGTGTCAGTGGTAAAGCATCAAGTAATAGTGTTTTGGTAAACTCCTTTGTAAGAACCTATTTAATAACAAAACTAGAATAAATGACTTGTAAGAACGGCACAGAACAGAACGCAGGAATTACCTGGCCCACCGACAGGGTGATGCGGGCGGCAGCATGGTGGAGTGGAGTGTACGACTAGGCCCGCTCATGACAACGAAGTCACGGCAGACACTCACACTCTGTGCCACCTCTGGTGTGGACACCTGGCACCAGCCATCGTTACACTCCAGCGTCTCCGAGTCATCTGCAGTGCAATTACAGTTACAATCAACTTCCCAAACAAGACAGTCTAGTTCAGATGTAAGTTAGTAGAATTGTGCTGAGCTTAGTCAAGTTAGCTTCCAATATAGCAACAAACAATTATAATCGAGCAGATTCAGTTTCTTTCATTGTGGATAAAAATTATGGATGATTCTTCTATAATACTGGCTGGATTATTCAGTGATTACAGTGCCTGCTTTGTAATCTGAGGGTACTTATTCTGTCTTTAGCAAAATCTTCCCAATAGTTTTGTAATCATACAATACTGTACCCAGCTTCCTTTATTAACACATTTGCTGCTAAAATGCATGCAATAGAAAGTGGTATATGCTATTTTTTATGTTTTTTCTCACCATTTGATGACTTTTGATTGAAAAAAAGAAATTATAATGAAGAAACATCATGCGAACCAAAAAAAAACAGCATTTACACAATTTTTTGTGGTAACGACCATGTAGGCCCACTCCTGGAGACATTCTTTCACCACATTTTTTGTTCTGATATTAAAAAAAACTCACTTTTATAAGTCGAAAACACATTTATTAGATTTTAAATTATAAAAATACTGCATTAACATGAAAATATATATTTACAACACCGCCAGTTCACCCTAGTGTGTTACGTTCTCTTGTGCCAGTCATCAAAACACTTACGTGTGACGATCAATCCCGGCTGGTCCTCACACTCAGCGCAATGGCAAGCAATCCTTTTATCGATATTTCTCTTGCTGCATTCGCGGCACCTTTTATTTTTCACCCTTTTTCCGTAACTTGCCTTTTCGGTGATTCAACAAAACAGTATTTACTGTTTACAAACACACAATTTTTACACGAACATGTGTTTCCATTTAAACGTGTGAATGAAAAACTGACCCGCCAAAAATGAAAGAAATGTATCTCTCTACAAGGGCAATAACAAACACAGGCACTGGATAAATGCTAGCAGCTCACTGACGTATTTAAGCAACAATGGAGTGGCGGCAACGATCGTGTACACATGCACCCGAGGAGAGGCTGGCGCGGCAACGATCATTGCCACCCGCAGCGAATAGTTAATTGCACTATTAACCCATTAAGGTCCATTTAAAAAAATCTTATGCCGATTTATTTTGAGAGGCTAACAAACAACCAGCTGACAAGATAGGCTTATAATACCAATTGGTATTTATTTTTAAATGTTGTAATTTTACATTTAAAAATAAATACCAATTGGTATTTATAATACAGTGCAACTTGGTTATTGCGGCCTCGGTCGTAACGTCAACTCGGATATAACGTAATTTATTTTTAGGTCCTGCCAAACTATAGGTATTTACATAGGTAAAACCTCGGATGTATTGTCAGTAAATTCTAAAACCTCGTATATAACGTCAAGAAAATCAGGCAGAGATGAAGGCAACGTATAGCTAAAGAGATAAATTTGGGTCGGTGGTGCAACGTGAGAGCTGCGGCTATTGTTTAGCTAGATATCCCATTCTATTTTTAGAAACGGCATTTTATTGGTCTTACCGCTAACCACCCCAACCCCCTCCCCCTACCCTATATCCGCTGTCGCCGTCATCAAGGCCAGTGTCAGTGACTCACGTAGCGTCAAAGTGTACTGTAATACCATACGTATGTACCTACAGTTCGTGCAGCTATCGTTAGTTCAGTGTACGTCTTGTACAGTTTGCTTTTCGTTATTTTAATTTATGAATACAGTATTGAAAAATAATGACAAGTGTTACGAGAAAGGTTTTTCTGATTAAAGAACAAGTGTGAGTTACAAGAGCCTGTGAGGAGGGACGTAAGATAGCAAACGTGTGTTCTGACTTGTTTTTTAAAATCGAACCAACAGTTGAATTCACCAAGCCGAACTTCATTGCGATATTTTCAAACTCGATTTTTTAAACAGTATACAGTAGTTCGGTCATAAAAAAATATAAACTTTTATGTGTATATCAAATTACCTTCATTAAAAGTGTTAATTTCATGTAGAAAAATGTGTTTTTCTATTTTTCCTCGGTTTTGAATTAAAATTTTGGAACCTCTTTTATAGTGTCACTCTGATATAGCGTCATTAATTGTGTGGTCCCTTCAATGACGTTATAACCAAGTTCCACTGTATTAAGTTCTGATAGATCATTGCTTAGTCTAAGGGAGTTTGTTCTCAAATCATCTAAGAAACTAATTTCTTTTACCTTAATAAAATTACTACCAGAACAATTTTGCTCAGGATCAAGGGTTGATAGAAGGTTTTTTAGCGAATTTCCCATAGGGAAGAAGCTATTACCGTAGGTCTCATGGCAAGAGTTAAGCCCGAGACCATGTTATTTTTTCTTCTTTAGGTGCCCAGAGTCCAAAAACAACAGTCGTTAAAATTTATATATATATATATATATATATATATATATATATATATGTATATATATATATATATATATATGTATATATATATATATGTGTGTCTGTGAACACGATAACTCTTGTAAAAATGGTCCAATCAAGACCAAATTTGGTAGAGACGTGTATTCCTACAAATGCTCGGACGAATTCGTAAACCAGACATATTGGTCCATGGGAACGGGTAGTTTGGGGGGGTTTTGTACCCCAAAATGGGGTTTTTTGTGTTCTTCACATGTAATTTTTAAAAATTTCTAATTTTTATTTCACCATTGGAATCAGCTTAAAAAACTACACAGTTAAGTTCCTTAAAGTTTTTCTCTATCTCCAACGGTTACTGAGATATTAAAAAATCTAAACACAGTACGTTGTATTGTGGGGCTCCAATGTTAATCTTATGGAGGATAGGGAAAAATTAATATTTCACTTATCAATGTATATTTTTTTATGAAACTTCAAATTTAGATTCATGTGGTTGAGGTTCATCTATTTATGCTTAAAAATCATAGTTTATGTGTTTATCATGGCAGCAAACCTGCATACTCTTTTCCCATGTTAATCATATAGGGAATAGGCAAAGTCCTTTATTTATGGACAGATGTTGATGAAAGTTGGTATAAATGTTAAAAATAAAAATTTTTATGCTAGAAATGCCTACTTTCAGTGTTCCTCACAGCAGCGAACCTGCACACTCTTTCCCATGTTAATCTTATGGAGAATACGCAAATAATTCTCACGTTTATTGACAGATTTTTATAAAACTTGTCAAATATTATTATTATATAATTGATTTGGAAATTCGCTGAGTACGCAGGTCTGCTGCGACGGGGGTATTTTCATTCATTATCCTTGCTCTCAAGTTTAAAAAGTTTCTTTAACAACTAAGGTTTTTATCATTGCATGCACTTCCATTACATTTTTTAAGCATAATACCAACAAACAAATCATATTCTACATACTGGTTGATTGGTAGAATCAAAATAATAAACTAACACAGACACACATGACAGTCATCTTTGGTCATAACGGAACCGTTTAGTAAGAACGGACTAAGTCTTAGGCCAATGATAGGTTAACTATTGATTCTGACGAATTAGTGAGCTGGTCGTTGTTGGCAACAAAGCTAAACATGGTAGATGGAGTAATCAGGAGTAATCCTCTGGCCTAGTAAATCAAAGGTTGCTGAATCAAAATTAGCGACTCCTGTCAGATCATGAGCGGTCTCCTCTGGCTAGCCTATATGACGAGTCCGCTACGGTACCTCACGGTCTTTAACTCACAGCACAGGCCCTAGGCCTACGGTGATGAGGAGGTTCTTTTATATAAAAAAAATAATTGCTTCCATAACAACAAAACACTTGAAGTAAATATATTTGAATTATCCTGAGTTTCAGACTCACCAGTTGCGACAGTATTGTAGATATCATCAGCCAGTGGGTGGTCAATGCTGTCCTGCTTAGGCAACACATATTGCGAACTCTCACGGTCGTGTCGGGGAGGCACATATTGTGGTACCTTTGCGTTGGCTGCCTCCAGTGAAGGTATCGCGCTACTACTGCCTGATGGTGGACCGTAGTTTATGGCCTCTTCTCTTTGGTCTACACCAGAAACCAGTTCTGGCAAACAGTCTTTGCGGATTTTTTCAACTTCGTTCTTTTCTGCAATATTATTACAAAAATATTAAAAATTGAAAGTACACTGATTTCGTAAATAAGATTTTCAATTTTCTAACATTTAAAAATCTTTAGATTTTTTAAGAAAATGTTTAATACAACAACTGAGACTTTTTGTGCACCAATTACGATGTGCAGATCTATGATTTATAATACTGTGCAACGAAAGATTTGAATTCTCTTCACTAAAAACTTATAACTACTAACCTTCCTTTGCAAAGTCTTTCTCAGCAGCTAGAAGAACTTCTTCCAAATTGAATGCTTTGGCAACCAGAATTTCCTTGTCATGGACATCTTTCAGGATAGAGTCAGGACTTCTGAGATCAGGAAGGATATCAGGAGGAATGGCGGCTGAGAGGTGAGTTGAGCTGGACACCAGGTCCAATGAGAGGCGGGGCTGTCAACCAATGGCATGGCATTACAAGAAGAACGTGATATGACTACTGTATGAATTCCAATCTCTAAATCTCTTCAAAGGAGTCGAAGAATTTCCATTTCATCCTTCATCTACTAAAATAATGTCATCTTAGCATGAACATTTGTTCATAATTTTACAGATCACAAAGGAAAAGAGACTAAAATAATTAATTGTATTAACAAATTTGAAGTAGAGGGAATACTAATGAGACAACTAATTTGAACTCCGGACTCATAGTTACAATGGCTAATGGGTTTCAGATATGGAAGTTAACAGTTCCGCTCATGAAGTTGTAAGAGAATTATTAAAACTGTTCGGTTTGATTTTAACATTAATAATGACTGTATTTATATTTCCCTGTAGGAAATAGGTTAGATCATGAATATGTCTAAAGGGAATGTTTTCAGTTCATCTAAACAGCTGTTCTTATAACCAAACTATGACATCACTATCCGTATGATGTCACCGTTTAAAATTGTTGGTCCTGCAAATTGTCAACCCCCCCTCAAAATATTTAAATTATTACATATCCATGTCAAAAACCCATTTAGGAATTTAGTAACATACAGAAAAGTATGAGAATTATTTTTAAAATCATAACTGTACTAATTCAAGTCCCTGGAATTTTCTTTGTCTAAAGCTTACCTGAATTTCACCGAGATTATTATTGTTTTGGGATGAATTTGACTCAGTATCCTCTGACTCCCCAGACCTCACACTTAAAGTGTCTGAATTGGAGTCTTGAACTAGAAAAACATACATTTTAAACCATAATATCTATGCATGTTTAAGATCAGTTCAGTAGTACATATTTTATATGAGTAGAACATTAATATCTATCACATGATTTAAACAATTTGTCCTGTCATTTGAAAGGCCATCTACTATTCATGAGAAAGTCAGACATTGATCCAATTTAAGTGTAAGAAAGGATTGCAGGTTAACTGTAAGAAAGGGTCATGTGGCCCTAACTTTGGTTGTTGGAATAAAGGATTTCTCATTTCATTACTTTGTAAATGCCAACTAAGAATAGGTGTATTAAGGCACAGATGTAACAGGATAAAACCCAAATGATTTTAGGTCTATTATAATAAATATTAATTTTAATTTTATGTATTCCTTGACTTATAGCATCGGTCATCAATGTTGGGCTCGTACAAAAAGTGTCACTTTCACCTCTCATACTGGAATATACTCTTTAAATTAGAAAACTGTGGAGGTTAAACAAAGTAAACAGCAAGAACAGTCTCAAGAAAAAAACCTTGTGGTAAAAGAAGAGCAATTGTATGAGATTGTGAGCAAGTACTTAAAATATTTTAATTTGAATGTCTAACGTGTTTTCCATTGAAAACTTTTGAAATTAGTTCTTGTAATCTTTATTTTATAAAGATTCTTTAAAATTTATTATTTATGTAAAGATTATTTTATAAAGATTCGAGGACTTCTGAATAGTATTGCTTAATGTCACTGATCGGTGATGGCCGCATACGAACAGTTGGTAAATGTAACCAAGTGTAAGTTTATATCGGTGTACTTGTCACCGATCGGTGCCAGCCGCAGTGAACGTGTTAAAAACCATTTTATAAAGTCACTCTGATATAGCTTAAATAATTTATTGGTCCATTGAATAGCTTTACAAACAAGTTGAAAACACTGTACAGTAAACCCTCGTTAATCTGGACTAATTAGGGCTCCAAGTCGTCCGGATTAACGAAAGTCCGGATTAAAACAAATAATCCTAAACGTAGAAAGACAGTGATTTTTGGGTACCCCTTGTATATAATTAAACACCTTTTGCAGATAAACTTAAATAGTATGTATATTCTGAATATAAAAATACATATTGTACAAACAGTACCTACAGTTACATTACATTTGAACAAAAATATACACTTGGTATTAACGTCCATACAAAAAATGAGACAACGAAAAAAGACAAAATTACTTTGAACATGAGGGTTGAGGTTCGTCCTCAAATGACTGAACTGGTCTGAAGAAGGAGTTTACCTTCATTTGCCTTTCTTTTGTGTTAATTTCACAATTAAACAACGTAACTAAAACGTGCAGTACAATTGACCTCTGTGGAGCAACTGACGGCCTGACAAGAGCAGGAGAAACACAATCGTGTGACTGAGCTACTATTGGCTGACAGTAACCATGGTAACGGCACGTACGCCTTGCGCTGTGACCGCCCGCACTCGGCACACGCACACTCACATCGCCGGGCGCAGTCATACAGTGACGATTGCATGCTATTAATCAGCGTTCTGCGCATTAAAACTGTGATCCAATGGCTGTCCGGATTAAACGAAGTCCGTATTAATGGGGTCTGGATTAACGAGGGTTTACTGTATTTTTATTCTTCGACACCCTAGAAGTGTGCTAATGGTTGAATTATTGAAGTTTTATGGTATATTTAGCATTTTTGTACATAACTCATATCTTCTCATCGGTAAGTACATAAATGTTTCAAACTGTTTATAAAACATTCAATGTTGGTTTTTAAGAGTAGGTAATGCATTTAATAGGTTATTCCATATGGTGTACTGAAACACATTGAGAAAGAAAATTATCCAAGGGTTAATTAATTGAATTAGTTATTTTTAGTTAATTGGACTTTTCCTATCGCTTTTACGTTTTAAACTACACAATGTATCTGGAGGTGGAGAAACTCCTCCCGTTTTCAAGTGAGTACCCAATCTATATAAATAAAATTTAAGTTTTGTCTGTACATTGCTCAGAATTATTCATTTTTTTGTTATTTTTACTTTTCGTGCGTTAGAGAAGCCGAA
Organism: Nephotettix cincticeps; assembly: GCA_023375725.1. NCBI lineage: Eukaryota > Metazoa > Arthropoda > Insecta > Hemiptera > Cicadellidae > Nephotettix > Nephotettix cincticeps. The sequence goes on along the minus strand of CM041786.1, from coordinate 22,586,191 downwards.
ACCGGTCTTATCTCAATTTTCGTCTGTTTGTCTGTGACGCTCCAGGAGGCATTTTCCGTCGTCTTCTCCGAAAAAACAGGAGAACTGATTACAATGAAACTTATTTCATGTATTCTCTACATTCTAGAGAAGGTTTGTAAATGCTTGAAATCGCCCGCCGCCTCTTGAAAAGTAAATAACGAGCATTTAAAAAGCCACTTTTACGCGATATTACTTGCATTTTGATTCAGTTTTCAATGAATAACCTACTGATAATAATCAGCTGTCTTTGTAGTTTGAAGATTTAATAGAAATAAAAACAATCAGCTGTCAAATCAATATTAGTTAGTTTATATTGGTCATTGATTAAACCTATTGCGAAATCATACTATATTAAAAAGTTATTTTAACGTATAAATAATTATAATAATTGTATAAATGTTTCTAATCTATTTAATTGTAAAGTAATGCTAAATAATAAAGCTGGTTGTTGATCTATTTTCTTCGTATTGATTTGTTTAGGATTTCAGGTTTACATTTTGGTATGATTATCTTTCTTCATTAAACTGAATCCTACAACCCGTACAAAGGACAGGCTTACTGCTAGTAATTAATAATATTAATAATTAAAAATTCATTGTTATCATGAACTTTAAACAAATAATTGAGTAAGATTAGATAACACACTATGACTACACTACAATCAATTAAGAAAAATATCAAACCCTGAGACTCTGAAGAAGGGTTACTTCAAGTGCAAATATTTGTAAAAAATGTGGTAATAATGTTGTTTGTGTCCTTACGCTCAGATGTTTTTTACCTTCATCCTGTCTCCATACATAGTCATTTCAAACAATAAATAATAAACAGCCAATTTGAGATTGTGAAGTATAATCACCAGTCATTATAAATTATTTATGAGTTCCTCTGTTGAGTAGAACAATATTTTACATTTGTAGGAGCCAAATCTTTGTCTGTGTTTAACTCATAGGTGTTTTTTACTCACATCTCTTGAAAAAAACATATATGTACTTTTTGGTGTATCTGAAAAACACATTCCTAATAGTCCTACAATTTCTTCAATTTAGTTAGTCTTTGAATTGGTATTCTTAACAGCTTAATTTTCAAAAATATTATGCATGTACAACATATATAGACGACAGGTACTTTACAGTGAATATTTCATCAACTTCATTTAAAAAATTAAATGGTACTTACCATTGCCATTGGCTTTAGCTGTTTTATTTGGTTTATTATGTTTTACTTTTACCTGAAAGTAAAATAAGGATGTAACATTTCCTGTACTTATAAGAACATAACTCATTTCATAAATCTAATATATATGCTACTAAAAAGTTAAGTTTTGTGTCAACTTCTGGCCGAGGTTTAGTGTCAAGAGTTTTCAGGCTGCATTATTTCTTCTTACGTGACTTAACGACAACTAACGTAGCTGGGACTAACAATTTAATGTACCTTCTGAAGCACAGTGGCAGTCTGAGCTAAAAATTTCATATGTGTCATGACCAGGCATGGTGAGGTCTGATCTTTGATTTTGTGTACTCTATATTAAAAACTATTAAAGGTAGGTGTTATATGCTTTTAATAACCTGCATATAACAAAACAAAATATTGAGCAAACATTTGCTATTCATTATTATAAAATTTAGTATTTGCAATATTACTCAGTAAATAAGGTATATACCTAAGAAGATCATAGTAACATTATAGTTCGTAACTGACAAGTTGAAATCATTATCATTTCCATAAAAAATCTAAATATATTTTTTAGATTTTTTTTATTCAAGTGATATCATCACAAAACTCTTTCAGTTTTAATTTTGCAACAATATTTAATATTTTTATGTTGAACTTAAAGTGTATTCAAAATTGGAATTGCACCTTCCGCGTTGAAGAATACAGCACATCATCAAATGATTGTTTTCCGATTTCATCCAGTTTTTGAAATCTGGGGTCTTTCTGGATGGTGAGTTCCACAACACCGCCATCCAACGGCATGACTGGAGGAAGGTCCAGTGAATCTAGAGCGTCAGTGCCTTCCACTACTTCCTCCAACAGCATCCTGTGGACAGTGACATCTATGTAATAAACCATTATGATCTAGTAAACAATTGCTGATGTTTTTAAAATTTTCAGATTAATCCTGAAATTGAGATTGTCCTGAAGATGTGGAAGCTTTGCAGTTGGATTTGGAAGAGTTTTAGGTGGGCAGAGGAAAACATGGCATTCAACATTACAAATGTGTAACATTGTCTTCTACAAGAAATTTATCCTGTAATTTTTAATTATTGTATAAACAGAGTTGAGATAAAGGGTGTAGATGAGACTAATGATTTGTGGGTCACTTTTAGCAGTTCTCTCTCTCCCCAAAAGCATATAATTAATATTGTAGCTAATAGACTGCTTGGGGTTTTATTTTGTATCAGTATTCACTTTGTTCAAATTTCAACCCTATATCTTTTGTATTATGCCTTAATCAGGTCTATGCTTGAATATGCTGCATGTGTGGAATCATGTTTTCAAAGTTGATTCAGATTTAATTGAAGAGCTACAAATTAAATTCCTCAGATTTGTATATTTTAAATGTTATTATGTATATCCTCAACAAGTTCCGTATTATGATTTATTGTTATTATTTCACTTCAAACGGCTTTATGAAAGAAGGAAATTAACATGTCTGATGAATCTCTTTGATCAATGAAATTTTGGAACGAATAAAATGGAATAAAACAGACGTGAACATATAATTAACCTATTTAAAAAGATCTTGAAATGATGATGGTCTCGATAAGCGGTGTCTGCAACAAAAAACGTTTCAGTTCCTTTTGGTATTTTACTTTGTTGTGTATCTCTAGCATGCTAGAGATGATGGGGATGATGCAACTTTCTAATGAAATATTAGACAGAGCTTTATAAAATAATTTAGTTTTAAATATTTATAATATCGGAAAAAATTAACTAAAAACTATTATTTTATACTAATTATTCAATAGAAATTATCAATTTTTCCTTAAAAAAGAATATACATTATTTTTTGTTACGTAAATTCAAGTTCTTCATGGATAGAACCCATGCCTTGCTACTACGACCAAGTAAGGGAAGATATGAGTCAGTGTATGGGACATTGGAGATGTCAGCAGAGAGAACTGTGGAAGAGACTGATCTACGAGGCGAAGAATCGACTGAGATTTTTAGTGCCCAACCAGTAAGTAAGTAGGCCTAAGTTAATTTAAGTTTGATTCAAGATTCTTTGTGTATTTTGTGTTTAAGTGCTACAATATTTTTACATGGCCTTACATGCAGTTAGTTGTTTAATTATATTTATTTCTCTGAAAGCATTAACAGTGCATCAACATAAGTATAGTTTTATATTTTATTTGAACTGTCAAATTGTAACTGGGCTTGTCCTGTATGTATCACATGTAAATAAATAAATAATAAATCATTACCAGAGTCATAGTATAAAGACTTAGAAACAGGATGAAAGAGATTTTGAATTATTAAACAGAGGATAATTCTCATTATAATTCTGAAAAGAGATTTTTTTTAAGATAAGTCTAAAGAACTTGGTTTTAGAGAGATGAAATCTCCTGCAGGTGAGATAATTTACATATACTTTTACAAAAGAGTAAAAGAGTAAGTCAAAATATGAAGAAAGCTGGAATGAATTTTACTCACCCACTGACAGTGGTGACTGGTCTTTTGTTCACCAACTCTGTAGCCGTTTGTTTAAGTTTGGTCGTCAAATCAAGCAAAGTGTCGGCAACTGGTGAAACTTTCAATTCATCCAGAAGGGAAGTAGCAGGACCTTCTTGATTTCCTTGTAAAATTAAGAGGCATCAGTTAACAATGTTAAGTTTGAATAGAAAAATAAAAATAATATCCTCCAATTAGCTGGATTACAGAGCTATAAAAGAATCTGGTTTAAAGACTCCAGTCTTCATCCATTAATGAAATTTTAGTCATTGATTAGGGGGATTTGGAGACTGGGTTCTTATCCCTACCCACAGGAAAAATCCTTTTTCAACATCAACCAAGGCTTGTTGTGTGCACGGGATGGAAAGTGAGCGAGCACTCTCAATATCGATTTGCCTCCAGTGGGCTTACAATAATAGAAGTGTGATAGGAATAAAAAGGATAGGTTAGGTGGAGGAGGACGGGTTTGGTCGACGGACGATACCAAGTCGAGATGTTGTCGTCGCCCTCTGCCAGACTCTTTAGGGAGTCTAGGGTCTTCAGCTAGGTCAAACCCTAACCACTCAAACTTGGTACTCCTACACTAACCCACCCCCCAGGTGGGGAATAATGATGTTCACTTGGAGTACAGCGATGTAACTGCCTTTGATTGTACTCCTTAACTCATTGACACCCTATCAGGACATAAGTCGTTTTTGGGCTGAACTGGCCAAAAACGCCATGATGACTTGATTCCTGATGGTTACTAAACTTTTTTAATGTCCTCTATTTGGAATTTAAAACTATTTTAGTAGGATTTTAAGTTTAAGTCATTCCAGGGCTAAAGGGATCACTAAATCAATAGTTTTTTATAATTTAGTTAATTATTATATCAATTGCACAACAGGAATGACTTTGTTTATAGCTGTTGTTTTAGCATCACTACACCACCAACGATCAGCCATCTGCACAACTAAATGGTGTAGTTCATGACTTCAGGTTGTACTTACATTTGTTTTTACCTAAAGTATTAGTTTAACTGTATTTCTATAGTGATTGAACAACATAGTGTCGTTTTGTAATATTGCCGTCATTAGTTAGTTTTAGTTTTTTAGACAAGTAGAATAAATATTGTTTTGACAGTTTTAGTGTTTAGATTATGTACTTTGATGGCTCTTTTATGATGATTATTTATAATCTAGTGAAATATACAGAATTTTGGATGAATAATATGACAGTGAGGAACAAAGTAATAATAATGACTCAATTGTTTAAGATTATTTGAAATGTGTTAGGCCTAATACAAGTTCACTTATTTGCGTAGGTTCTATTGTATAGAGAAAATGTCAAAAACAACAATTTGTTGCTTTTTACTAAATAGGTAAATAATTTATAAAAAAAATATATTCTGATAAACTAAAATTTTCTGCATATGGAATTGAATATTGTTCATAAAATATATACAAACAAAAGAGTTTAAGGTATTTATTAATAAAAAAATTAAATTGCTTTAAAAAATAAAAGTTTTATAAATTTATAAATGTAATGTTTATATACTTATAAAAATATATGGAGATAAAAGACCATTAAACGGCTTTGTAAAGTGAGAGGAATTTAATTCTGTTTAAAAATATATAACATTTATTAGTTTTAGTTTTATACAAAGGAAACAATAATATAGGTCTTAAAATAAAACATTGCATTTTGGAAAAATTTAATCCGGTCCGTATAAGGCTGCTGGAAAAATTAAACTAAATTGCCAATGGATTAATGTAACCTAGTTTTGGTAAGGACATCCAGAATTCTTATACCTGTTCAGAAAAAAATAGACTGCAAATAACTCCTGTAATGTTCCTCGGTGATATAATCACCTCATGGTGATTAAAAATATTGCTTTTTAACAACAGCTCAACAACTCAAAAATCCCACATATTGAGGGATCTTATGAGAATATAAATATCAACTATGAAACTATAAAAGCCCACAAACGCTTTCATGCTTTATCTTATGATGGTGCCTGAAATGTTTATATCAGGTGTTTTTGCCTGCATAGCTTGTTCAATTAAACACAGGTCCTGTGTTTAATTGAACAGGTGTTTAATTAATTGATCGTATAATTGATTAATTTGATTAATTGATTGATGTAATTAATTTAATTACCTCCAAACACATCTGGTAAGTACGATAGTCTCATGATATTGCGAGTCCCAGCAATGACAAATATCTCGGTTGCTGTCACTGCCAGGGAGTGCAGGTCCGTCAGTCCGTAAACACTTGCAACCACAGAGATGTTCTGCGGATCCAGCACTGCCAGTCCATTGCCATTATGTGACACTAGGTACCCCTTCCATGGCAACACTTGCCCCAAGTCACCCTCCCACGCACCCACCACTTCGCTTGCAGCAGGAGGGTGGAGCAGGTGTATTAGTTGGTGAGGTTTTTTCATTGCATCCTGGGAAAGAATTACTATAATTAACTATAACGACAAGCAGCCTATTTATAAGAAATCGCTACAGAACAAAGATGGCAAAAATGTTATTTTTTACATTAAATCTATAGTTTCTTCTCTTTTCATTAACTTTTTACTTTTTATTATTTTATTTAGTTTTGAATGATGTGATCAATACCACACTGTACATTGTCATCAATAAATTATATTTTTGTGAATTTAATTAATATATTTATATACATAATTATATTATGTTGCACTAACTGATCAAACATAGTATAAAAATATACACATTATACAAAAAAATTCAAAGCACAGCTTTTTCTTATTCATATTGAGCTTAAAAAACTCCTTAATAATAATTTTTAATGTCAACAGTTTGTTCAAAGCTCGTTCAGAACCTTCTTATTGAAAAATCCTTTTCCCCATTTTAATAAATAACATATAAATATCACATGTCAACAATCAACAACCCATTTTTTTTTTAATTAAGAGAAATTAAATCAAAATTAATTAATATTTAAATAAACAATCATACCAAAATTTTAATTTAAATTTTTTTTGTATTTTACCATATGTTGGTTATAAAATTTAAATGTTTATTTATTTGGTAAAGATTTAAAATAAGCTTGATAATGACCTAAGAGTCGAAACATGTCGCTTACAATTAAACTTTTAAAAGGGTACTGTACTATGTTTCTTATTTCATTAATAACAATATGATATAAATAATGCGTTACCTTGGTCTCGGTAAATATTATTGGAACAGAGTAGTCTGAGCTTACCTTAAAAATTAATGTTTTATGTACACAGCCGCTACTGTCAGCTTGCCAGAAGCGGAGGCCGGCTCGACCCGAATAAATAATCCTCTCCAGCGGCTTTCGTGGTTGAGGAAAGAAGGTTGCTCCAACCCTGCAGAGGCTATAGGCATAGTGGATGTTTAGTGACATGGTGTTTGCCAATCTACTCTTACGCTAGATACACGTCCTGCTACAAATGTTCTGAATATCACAAAATGTCAGTAGGCCTTCTCTAACCAATCTTCAAGGCACCATGGTGCATAGATGGATGACTGAGATGAACATTAAAAATTTGAGTAAACATGAAAAGCGATTCGATTTGGCGCTCTACGTATACAATAATTAAATTATTGTATGTATTTACAATTTACATTTCCAAGAGAGCATAGAAATGTATCTAGAATTATTACATGCTAAACATAGTTACTAATTTAAAGTAATTACAAACTAAAATCCCAAAATATTTTATGTAAGAATCTCCAATATTTAAGCCTCTCCCGGTCACATTAGCACGGGCCACTGATCGTAGATTGATCTATGATCAATCTCATACAAAGGTAAACCACATTACGTTCCACCATTATTCATGATCAGGTACTTTTAAACAAGTCTAAAAAAATTAAAATAACCCAAACAATGTCCTGTGATCACTATTAAAAGTTGACATAGTTCTCAAGAAACACGCTAAACATTAGGACAAGTCTTAGTAGTTCCTAAAACTACTGCTAGAGAGCAGAAAGTCCAAAGTTGATTTCTGAATTGATTCAAGTCTTTTGACATGCAGTGGCAATTCGTCCCCAAGAGAGGGTTAAACTTCACAGACGTAAAGAGGTGTTTATAACACTGAGAATAGGACCAGAAACATTGCTATTCTAAGAAAGTATTCCTTTCTTCTTTGAGGTATAAATTTACAAACACCAGTAGCTTTACAGACGTGGAAGCTTTGAGATGACTTGCTGCCACAATAAGGCGTATTTGCGTGGTTTGAAACCGGTGACAGGTAACCCCTAATAGATTATAAGAGGTCACCACTAGCTACCCTAAGAGACCAACAATGATGTAGTTTTTACTTTTTAATTATGTCGATTTTACTTTTTGGATTATGTTTTTATTCAAGTTTTAATGAAGTGAAAATTCAAGAAAAAATTATTATCCTTGTGCCTGATGATGGCCTAATTAGGCCGAAACTATAGTTGCGCCACTTTAACTACTAAGATTGTTTTAGAGAGGTATATAAACCATTTAATTTAATGATGTAGTGCCTTTTTGCCGCTTATTAAGTTTTAAAATAGGACCTAGAACCATGGTGATGGGTAGTTGAGATTTTAAACGTTATGTTATTGTCTAAAATGTATTGGTTCCAGTCAAAACAAACACTGTAACCTAACTGAGGTTGGTTAATAGAGAGTCTGCCATACCGATATGCGCCTGGTCTACCTTAACCCTAGAAGTGGTAAGCTTTTTACTTTTAACTGTAACATAAAAATAATTATTAAGTATAAACAAAAAAAGCATAAAACATGCCCCTCCTCTTATAACCTCTAACCACCTAAGCAAAACAAGTGTCCACTGCAATCCCAACTAAGCCTACAAATTCCGTCAACTTTCACACAAGCCGGCCACCGTTTATTTAAGGTGTGCCCACCACTCCAATATACCACACATTTGCAAGCCAAATTGGGATTGCTCATGGTCGGGATTCGAGCCCTAGCACTTCCGAATGGCTAGAACGTTACGCTCATCAGCGCAGCGCTTTAGCCGGTTCAGCCACCAGTACATAGGAGTAGAAAGCGCTTACTTGGTTATAAGACGTGCCCGGTGGCAGTCTAGTGCACTTCGTGAGCAGGTTCGGTTGCTTTCCCCCACAAAGGTGATAAGTACACTAAAATTGACGACAGATGTCTCCACCTGCCACTTCTTATTGAATTTGTAAGTATGTCGTAGATTATGACTTTACCACTTCTAGGGTTAAAGAAAAAAAACCTATTAACAATAATAATCAATTTGGTAACATTACATTAGTCTAAAAATAGTAAGTATAATGATACAGGATATAAGTTTATATAACAAACAGTTGTAACATATAATCGTACTACCATCCCACTAAATGGGGTGTGCACTGGTCAACAATTAAAACGCAGGACTTCAGTCCCTGAGGTTCAAAACCCAGCAATCACCAATGGCTTTTTATTATGACTAATAGTTTTTGCTAACAGACCTATACAATTATCGCAGATCTCCAAGCTGAGGATCATGAGTTCTCACCTCCGCCTCTCCTGTTGTCCCACTTGCACCACCGACCACGACCCACCCTCTTGTCTGTGAGCCACGATACATCGGTACTCTGTAGCCACCACTAATGCCTGACAGTGCTGGTTGAAACTCAGTTGAACCACACGATACTTCTCATTGAGAATCTCACATGCTTTGCTCAGGTTCTGCAGAAACCAAATCTCATTGAAACTTCATAGATTAGATTAGATTATTGAAATGGCAACATACTCAGGTAGGTATTTTAAGCCAAGTATGAATGATGATGGAATGGTTTTATGTATGAGTATGAAGTGTATGATGATGGTCTTTGTGGATTAACGTAGTATTCAATAGTGCGGACGTTAATCCATACAAGAGACCACTGCACTCACCGACCATCGCTTACAACTATCCACAATTCATGATCTCCAAGTAGCTAGATTACAGGATGTCGCCATCGTCCCAGTCGTATTTACTATGCTAATCAAAAACTAGATAAAATTAATTCCAATTAATATTTTAAATACAAAGAATACCACAAAAACTTTTCCCTTGATTATTTTTTTACCTATATTACTTCCTTGCCTTATATTTCACAAATAAGATAAAAGTATAATTTTTTGAGATTGTAACAGATTTAGCAAAAGCTTCTGCAGACGGGGACAGTAGTGGCAGCCAGTACTGGCGCATACAAGTGGCGGCCACTGCATTGTCATGACCATAGCCCTACAAATGGGGACAGTACTGGCTGTCATTGCAACTGTTCTAGTGGTGGCCAGTGTGGTATCAAGGTGTGTTTTCTGCCTTAAGATGGATGGATTTGATGAGGTTGAAGCTACCATTTAAAGGCTGAAACTCTCAGTATCTTTCATAGCCAAACTTTTGTTTGAGTGTTCGGTTTAAAGCAAAATTCCAATATGTTATCACATTCTTTACTGTTGAACAAATCTTTATTGAATCAATTCATAATGTTTATGACAGATTTCTGAATGTAAATTCATTTTCAGTGAATAAATAAAAATAATTTCAATAGTAAAAAATAACTCAACCAAGGATCCACAACAGCCTCCTACTTTGCTTTACTGGCATCCAAAAACTTGTAATATACAGAAAATAATTGCCCCCAGTAGGTCATGCTACTGTCCTCAGACTGGCCACTAAACTCAAACTATTTTGTCTTTTCTGTTGACCACTAACTACTGTCCATTACCCCATAACATGGAGATAGTAGGCGAACATTTACTGTCCACCATTTATGACTAGGTCTACTGAACACCACTTCTGTCCCCCATCTGCAGGGGCCTTGAGGGAGGAGAAAGTAAAACCAAGATTTTTTTAAAGATTACAAGTCTATATTTTTTTTTAAATTTGTTTATCTGAAAATTCATTAATTTTTCATTTTTATAAGTCTGGTTTAACTGCTGATGATCTATATATACAAAATCCTTTATATTTCCAAGTCAAAAATACCTGAAACAACTTAAGTCTATCCTGAGATTAACAATAAAAGCATTCTCACCGCAATTATTGTATTTATGGTACTATACAAAAAAACTAATACATTAAAAAAATCTTGTATAATTTCTCAAAATATATTTGTATTCTCCAATCAAAAAAATGTACTTTGCCAAAGTTAATTGTAGGTAGCATACACTTGGTTATTATCGATCTAAATTATCAAGATTAAAATTAACAGCACAAACCAGATGAATAACAGCATTAACTAAACTTAGTAAAGAGACATAAAACTAGCTTACCATGTAAAAGTCAATCTCGGTGAAGACTATAAGCCCAGTTGAGTCACCACTGAAAAGCTTTTGACCATTGGTACTCCACTCCAGTGCGGTAACCGAAGCGGAGTGCAAGCCGCCTACTGTGTATCGTTCCACCTGTAAAAGTGATACATTGAGCTGCTGAAAAGGCACTCTTTTGATACTTTAAATAAATATGTATGGAGTTATTATTTTGTACTATCTGCAAAATATTTACACTATATAATAATAAAATACCATGACTATAACTGGCTGAGTGGTTGTTTTTATAAACTGAAGCATTCTTCACATAAGGGATTCAGGATTAAATTCTGGGCAAAATATTGACATAATTTAAACCTAATAAACATTCATAAACATATAATGTAATAGACGTAAAAGAACATAATAAACATTCAAAACTAGGCCGAACTGTCTTTTTACACCTCCTACACATCATCATAACTAGCCTATAACAGAGCGTGATTCAGAGGCAAAATTTTGGTTTGGATCCCACGTTAAATTGCATATCCTTTACATACCATAGAACGTTGGGCTATTATTTAACAATCATATTAATAATAGTATGTGCAATTACCTGTTGATTATTTATCCTGGAAAATTAATCAACTTACACTAATTGTCAGTGACATGCTACATACCTCTCTCTCATATGGTCTACATGTCTCACTCACATGTGTTTCATATTACTCTTAAAATACGGACCAGGTGGTGTCAATCCAATACTATAATACGAGCAAGGTTTGTATATATATATTTGCACACGGATCTCGAAAACAGCACTTAGGAATTTCTTTAAATTTTGGAAATAACTAATTTCCGAGTAGAAAATAGGTTCTAGATAGGTCTAATGTCTAGGAAAATTCGTGTTTTCTTGTAATATTAAGTTTAAAATCTAAAAATTTAACATTACACTTATGGAGAATAAAATGTAAACAATACAAACCAAAACAGCTGTTTATAACCGTTTGACAGTTCTTGATTGAAGACGGCAAAGAACAATATGTGAATAGAGGTTTTTCATAAATATTTACTTTATGTATGTAATAAATGTAAAATTATTAGGTTACTAAACAATTTGTAAAAACTTAAGGGTAACATAACTGTGCGAAATAAAAGCAAAAATGAGTATTTCCAAAATCTTCCGTGTTTTGATAGAAAACATATTTGTTGTATTACTTGAAGCCACTGTAACAAACCAAATAATATGTGTAGATTAAATTTCTCTTTTGCTTTTCAATCCTCATTCCGTTTATATCAAAATCAGTTGGTCACAGGCTATAATAATTGTATGGATAGTTAAACAGTAAATGATCGGCGAAAACAATTGAGGTTGGCTAAAACACCTTAACCGGCAATGCTCATTTGGCAGACGCCGTGGTCCAGCGGTAATGGTAGTGGCTATAATAATTGTATGGATAGTTAAACAGTAGATGATCGGTGAAAACAATTGAGGTTGGCTAAAACACCTTAACCGGCAATGCTCATTTGGCAGGCGCCGTGGTCCAGCGGTAGTGTGTTGGCCTCGTAACACGAAGGTCGCGTGTTCAAACCCCATCAGGGGCAATACTTTTTTTTCAGTGCTATATTAATTATGGTGTATAAAATCGGTTCTATTTAAACCACATAAATGTTTTCATTGAGTAATAAATGAGTTTTAATTTTTCTAATTAATTTTTATAATACATGTATTATTCTAAACGAGCAAAGCTTGGTCACCAGGTACTTAAATATGAATTAAGAATGTTAAAAGGATGAGTGTAAATGCAATTTACAACTGTCAATTTGCTAATGAGTTATTAACCACCTACCAATTGTATCTGATTCATTTCTTGTGAGCACAGTTGTCTGTACTTTTGAAAAGCATTACAATGGAACACTAATAGCAAAAGATCATACTAATGAGGCAATTTTCTGTTCACACAAAAAGAGTGAACTAGTCTACAAAAAAGTAAAGTCTAAAGATAACAGTGGAATAAAATATTGAAGATTTGGTATCTATTTAGCGATTCAGTATTACAATTTGACAGTCATTCAGAAATCTAAGTCCTAATATTTTAAATAATTGTTGTCATCAACCAAAAGAGCTCCTCCTTTACTTAAAAATGCATGATGTGCAAATATTAGCAGTAATGTAAATATAAAACTAAAAATGTATAAACAAGAAAAGGAAACTTACACTTGTAGGAATAGAAGTCTGCTTATATATAGATTTAACCCATTCTGGGGTCGGTTTAGGAATCCTAAATACGGTGACGGTTCCGCTCTCATCGCCAGCTGCCACCATGTAGTCCACTGACGAGACCAGTTTAACACTTGTGATTTTGAAAGTATTATTCTGAAACAAAATATATACAGTATAGTACAAAAATAAAGGTAGTTTATTAAAACTATCATAAATATATCATGATAATTTATATTATTTGTTTTATTGGGCACACTCACCTATTTTTATTTTTATTTTTATGGCTGGATCTCGTCAGTAACATACAACATACACAAAACACACACAAAATATCAATCCAGTCACTTTACTTCAACCGATATTTCTAATTGAAATCGTTTGTCTATGGCATAAGCCGAAACATGTAACAAAAAAATATATATTCAACTGCAGACGGAGATATTTATTATCTTTTTAATAAATTTGTTTACTTGTGTGTTTACATTTGAACAAATGACAGTTTAAAGAAACTTTTAAAAACTTGAACTTTTAAAGAATCACTGCTGTTAATTTTGTAGACACTAAATTTGTCAACCTGAATCTGCACCTAGATCGGAGCCCTTTAGATGTATTTGCACCAAACTTCTCAGAAACCATTCACAAATAATGCTTAATATTGCCTGAAAGTTTCAATACAATCTTTTGGCAGTTTTGGGAGTCTATAGGCAACATACATACAAACAAACATACAAATATATATACTTCCTCTTTAATTTAGGCTATTAAGATTATAGATAGTTTAGTAACTTTTTACCTCAGGTCTCAACCTTTGCAAGTTATGAGTCTCTCGGTGATACCAATAAACAACACCAATATTTGTACCAACAGCCAAATATTCTGGAAGGACATCGATACATGTTAAATTAACGTTTTCAAAGAACAACCCTCTACGAACGGTCAAGGGAACTTCTCGTAGGAATCTGCTCAATGGAGCCCATTCCCTCAGTATGCCCTCATCTTCACTTTGAGGTTCTGCCATTTCCTGCAAAATACCAAATTAGGGCATAGTAACTGTAGTGTTCAGTTTGTGTAAATAAATCAATAACAGCAACTAATTAAGTTTATCAAGTTGGACTTTATCCACTGTACAGATATGAAACTCTATGAAGAATAATAATAATGGGGAGGCATATGTGATGAGTCTTAAAAGTATTTAGTTTTGTTATATTTGTTTAAAAACTATAAGTTAGTATCTTAGTAAGTGTATTATCAAATCTGAAATAATTTGTAGGTTTTTGAAAGTCAAAGAACCTAATAATGTTTGAAATCTTAGACCACACCCACACTTGCGTACTTGAAGCTGGATGCTTGGCAACAAAAGAAGCAGGATAATATACTGGCTGGATGTGGACGGAGGCGGCCACACACAGCGTCTTTTTTCATCTGTGTGAGACGAGAAGGCACATCCTGAAATTCAGCCACTCACTTGATAGACCCCAGACCCATTCCATTATGTCTTTTATTACCTCCCTCAACGTTCTTGTGTACTTCGTAAACAAAACGACACTCCATATAAGCGTCTTTGAATGCTGCGAACTGCTCTGTCCTCATTCAGGTACTTCTCTGAGGCTAGTTGCAAAGTGTTAAAGGATGCAATGCGTGATCAATGTTGCCACCCCTCCTGCTACCTTAGAAGCAACTACCTTTTACTGCCTAGCATCCAGCTTCAATAAATGCAAGTTTGGCCAAAGCCTAACGTAAGTTTTCCACAGCTTATATTTTCTTATAGTCAAAATTACTATTACAAGCACTCTTGCATGTAGTCGTCAGAAAGCAATAATGACATTTTTATACTATTTCATTTTATTTTTTATTTTATCTGCGCACTACACACATTTTACAATTATTTATCATTATAATTATTCAAACATAATTAAAATTTAAAGCTGTACTAAATTATTTTTTCTTTAACCCTTTACTGTCTGATGGATGTTTTAAAAATTATCCTCTCAGGTTTGATGGGCCACTTTACTGCCCACAGCTGTTTCCATGGCAGCTCGATTAATATACTAACCTTATTGTCCTGTGAGGTCGGAACAGCCACTTATGTGGCCACAATTATTCGTTACCATAGTAACCAGATGGTTATTAAAGATATATAGATATTTCAAACAGTTCTATGGGCGATCAAAGTGGCCTAACCTACCGCATAGAGAAAGCTCACGAAAGCACCCGAACTCAAGATACCAAAAAAACAAAGTTGCTCCGACCTGCCTGTGAAAGTAACAGCGGCCACAACTGTGGCCCGCCTGACCAGAGAAGACAAAGCATCTTCAGCCATCATAGAGCTGGTACATAAATCATGATGGGCCATTTAAGTGGCCCATCCAACCACAAGGATTAAAGATTATTAAAGGGGTTAAAGATTATTATTCACCTGAACTTAAAGCATCAAATATAACTCCTAGGTTTTGTATGGAATATGCAATTTTATTTATAACTTGATAAGAGATTGACAATTAATTAATTTTTACTTATTTTTGGGAAAATGAAAAATCAGCCCATCCTATTTCTCAACTGTCAAATAATCTATTGGAAGGTAGGATTAATAATACTATTTCTAAAAACTTGATTTCTAAAACTATAAAAGATTATGAAATTAATAAGCGAATTAATACATTAAATTAAGCCAAAGTAGTAAAAAGCAAACCAAGACTGGATGTATTGATAGTGAGAGAACATTAAACAAAATCTCTACATAGTTTGGACATAAACTACAATCCAAAATTTAGTTTTAATTCACAACTAAAACGGGCTACCAATATGCATTTGAATATGTTGGTCTACTAACCTAAAACACAGATATAATGTTGAAAAGTTCAAATCTTGGGATTTATATGAATCTGAATATCTGTATTGTTATATTACACACCATTAGTATTTTGTATTCTTGTTTTAAGAAATGACAGTGACACGAAACACAATAGTGCATCAGGATAAACTCTTCATGTGTGAGTCATTTTAACAACATTCACTGTAAAGTACGGTATTTTGACGTATCCAGGGAACCATGCAACGATGGCACCTAACCAGAGCAGACGGCAGACACCCATCACCAACTCCCATCTGTTTACGTTAAAGTCAGCTGTGAAGATAAACAGCTGAGCCTTTAATCAGGATCAACCGTCTTGAAAACCTCATTTCTATCTAAAATTATGTGAGTTATTTCTCTATGAAGAATTAAAAGTTTATCGTAAAACAAGTTACTGAAGCAGCTAAGGCTAAGAGAGTCCAAGTGTCAAACTCAATCTGCTTACTACTGGGTGCTTTCTTTCTACTGTCAAAGTGTCAAATTCAGTCAGGCTAGTGTTAGCTTCGGTCTTGTTACTTTAACAGACTGTATTTACGGTATTTGGCCTATTTCTTTACGATTTATAAGTATTCACAGTGTCATTAAATATTTGAATTTTAGCCTAAACACAGGTAATAACATTTAGATACTTATACTGTTTTGGTACAGTTAAAACACCTTAGTTTACCTAACTGCTTATAGGTTATAATCAACGTTATTTTTTTACCATAGTCAATACGTTTTAGGTAGTTTGGTTTAGGTCATAATGTCAACTAGCAAATGTTTTAGCTCATCAAAATTATATTAGGCTAAGCCCAAATTGCATTTTGTGCCATAACCTCAGCAGTAGCAAGTGCCAGCAATTGGCCAACACTACAAGCTTAGCTCTTCACTAGTTAGTACCTTTAACCCGTGAGAACTCGCGCTATCAATAGCTACGTGATCACTCGCGCCGTTAGGGCAAACCTAACATTTGGTAATATTGATTATAATTGCATTTATAGTCATAAATTACGGTATTTTGGGATTATTTCAAGGTGTCAAATAATAAACTGATATACAATAATTAATTTCATACGTTTATTACAATTTTGAACACATATATACCCTTAATACATTATCAGTAATTTGAAAAATTGCCAAGTTATACTACATTTTTTAGTTTATATTAACTCATAAATTGATATACAATACTTTATTATTTTTTAGTTAATAATTTTCAAAAAGTACATACTTAAAAGAAGTTAATATAGTAAATTTAATGAAAATGATATTTATAGCGACCTTAACCGTGTGGTGGTTATACTCATCTGAGTCTGGAACGGGTTCTTCGGAACAACGGAAACACATGTAAACAGCTTTTATGAAAAAAACTTATATTTTATTTATATTATTTATATTTAATGTAAATATAATATTTATATTTTATAAACTTATATCATTTTCCTCAAGCCAGCATTGAATTTCATCTTCATTTGCTTTCTCCATCACTAAATATTTGAGAAACGTAGCCTACTAGCAAAGTCTTACTAACAAAAACACTAAAAAAACCAAATACAGCTAAAACAACGAATAATAAAACTAAAATGGAATGTTACGTGATCACTCGCGTCGTTAGAATAGTACAAACACCAGCACAGACACAACAGCTCGCGTAGTTAGAAGCAGGCTAACAACAGCGCGGTGCCTCACTACCCCCACACCCTCTACCCCTGCCCCGAACTCAACCTTCTCAGAACCCGCGTAAAAGCTGCTGAATATACCCTAGGTAGCATATTTTTAGAACCTGAGACCCATAGAACAAAAATTAAAAAATAATCCTTTACAACAACTAAAAATGTTAGGTTCAATCTCATACTGCGAGTTCTCGTGGGTTAAAGTGGCCTTGAAAGAGAGAGAGAGAATCTTTATTTTACAATCATCAAGATTGAAAATGGCGTCATTATACAAAATTGAAAAAGCGTATTAAGATCTTACTTTACATAGAGTTATTCTTCCAGTCCTTGAACTCCTCGACGTTTTAGAAAGGGCGTGACATCAACCAGTTCGACAGCATCCTCCTCAGCTTTTCGGGGCTAGTTCTCTTCACCTCATCCGGCAGAACATTATAGAGCTTTATTGTTGATATGTAAATAAAGATTGGTTTAGAATTTTCATTCAGGTAGGTTCATATACAATATACTCTGACACACCATTTGTAGGCCTATATTGTTGGTTATTTGACCAACTAAATGGTGCAACTAATTAGAATTGGAGTCACTCATCATTGTATAATCAATTCAGCCTTTAACTTACACATCTTCATTCAGAATTCATGTTAAAAGACATAATACATATGTTATGACATAAATGTTTGCTTATGACAGTTATTTTCATGTAATTCAGTCATCATAATCAATTAGAGCCTATTAGAGTTATTCATCCGTCAAATTTTCGACCAATCTCAATAGTACCTATATTCTCCAAAGTAATTGAAAACCTTATGCAAAGTCAGCTGTCCAAACATTTTGAAGGCAATGCCCTATTTTCAGAAAAACAGTTTGGTTTTAGACCAAACCGTTCTACTAGTAAAGCTGTTTTAGATTTAACCAACCAGTTAGTTACTGATGTTGAAAACAAGTATACCGTAGGTTTTAGATCTTTTGACATGAGTAAAGCTTTTGATACTGTTCATCATAATGTATTAATTAATAAACTTAAGTTCTATGGTTTTAGCTCTGAGGCTGTTAAAGTTATATATTCATATCTGAATGGCAAGAAACAGTTTGTCTATAAGGATGGTGTTTTTTTCTAATAGTAGACCGGTTCTTTTTGGGGTCCCACAAGGTTCCATATTGGGACCTATACTTTTCAACATTTACAACAATGATTTACCCTCTAGTATTGCCAACTCATGTAGAGAAGGTTATTTGTTTGCCGATGACCTTGGTCTGAAAATTAGAACCAAGCACAATCTTCAGTTAGAAAATCAGCTTAGAGATAGTACTGTATTGGTTAATGATTGGTGCTCAGCTAATAACTTGTCGTTGAACCTTAGTAAAGTCTGTGATATTAGTTTTAGTTTTAGTAATAGGCATATAGAAAAAAATAGAAGCTCTTTAAAGTTCCTAGGAATCACTCTTGATTCTGATTTGAGTTGGTGTGATCATGTTGACTCGGTCAAGAAGAAACTATCAAAAGGATTATTCCTGCTTTGTAGATTAAGAGGCACTGTAAGCAATCTGGTATTGTTAAATGTATATTATGCTCAAATTTATTCATATATATCTTATGGTGTAGCTGTTTGGGGCAATAGCTCCAAATCGATTGAAGTGTTTAGATTACAAAAAAAGCTGTTAGAATAATTTGTAATGTACCACAAAGAACCCACTGTAAACCACTTTTTATAAAACTTGGCATTCTCACGTTCCCATCAGTATATGTTTTGTCATTGCTGTTGCATGTCCATACTAATTTAGAAATATTTACCGTCAATTCTGATATACATAGTCATAACACAAGATATAAAAATTCTCTCCGAACTCTATTTTATCATTACAGTAAATCACAAAAAAACTGGTTCTATACTTCAATCAAACTTTACAATGCTCTACCTACACATATAAAATCATTGCCTCTCTCTCAATTTAAAAACATACTTAAATCCATTTTGATATCTAAATGTTTATATACTGTTGATGATTTTTTTTGAACTCTCAGTTTCCCAAGTTGGCCTACCAAACTAAACAATATCTTTTTACCATGTTGCTGTTTTTTTTTTATATTGTTTTTATTGTTATATTTCTGATTATTTATGTGTATTATATTGTAACAGATGATCTCATTGATGTAGCCTATTCTGATATTAGCTCTTGAAATGTTAAGAATTTTGCGTTGGCAAGCTGGATATTTTATTGTCAGACATTTTTAGCGAATTTCCCATAGGGAAGAAGCTATTACCGTAGGTCTCATGGCAAGAGTTAAGCCCGAGACCATGTTATTTTTTCTTCTTTAGGTGCCCAGAGACCAAAAACAATAGTCGTTAAAATTTATATATATATATATATATGTGTGTCTGTGAACACGATAACTCTCGTAAAAAAGGTCCGATCGAGACCAAATTTGGTAGAGACGTGTATTCCTACAAATGCTCGGACGAGTTCGTAAACCAGACATATCGGTCAATGGGAACAGGTAGTTTGGGGGGGTTTTGTACCCCAAAATGGGGTTTTTTGTATTTTTCACATGTAATTTCTAAAAATTTCTAATTTTATATTTCACCATTGGAATCAGCTTAAAAAACTACACAATTAAGTTCCTTAAAGTTTTTCTCTATCTTCAACGGTTACCGAGATATAAAAAAATCTAAACACAGTACGTTGTATTTTTGAGGCTCCAATGTTAATCTTATGGAGGATTAAAAAAAATTAATTTTTCACTTATTATCTAATATTTTTGGATGAAACTTGATATTTAGCTTCATGTGGTTGAGATCCATACATTTGTGCTAAAAAATTATAGTTTATGTGTTTATCATGGCAGCAAATCTGCATACTCTTTTCCCATGTTAATCATATGGAGATTAGGTAAACTCCTATATTTATGGACAGATGTTAATGAAAGTTGGTATAAATGTTAAAAATAAAATTTTTGATGGTATTTAATGGCTACTTTCAGTGTTCCTCACAGCAGCAAACCTACTCATTCTTTCCCATTTTAATCTTATGGAGAATAGGCAAAAATTCTCATGTTTATCGACAGATTTTGACCAAACTTGTCATATATTATTATTATTATATTATTGATTTGGAAATTCGCTGAGTACGCAGGTCTGCTGCGACGGGGGTATTGTTGTTATTATATATGTGTAAATTTTTATAACACTTCTTTTGACATTTGTCCATGCATTTTTATACAATGTTAAATGACAATAAAGTTCTGATTTCTGATATACAAAAATTAAAAAATAATCCTTTACAACAACTATATGATATTTTCCACGAAAGATAAAATTTTTTGGAAATTAAATATTTGATCTTTATTGTTAGTTCTTGTTTATTTATAATATTTTGTACTATTATTGATCAGTAATGATTATCAGCAATATTCTCATTCTTTTGTTGAACCCAATTTAATTTTTGAAAAAAATTTAATTTTTATATGCAGACTATTTTAATTTATTATTAACGATGAACGTAAAATTTGTTTTGACTCGACATTATTGTTATTTTTTAGTTGTATTAATTCTATTAAATTTTTAATATTTGACATTTGAATTTTTTTACAAATATAAAAATTAAAAATTCTTGTTTACAAAATATTTACTTTACACAACTAAAAAAGTTAGGTTCAATCTAATAGCGCGAGTTCTCGCGGGCAACATTGTGTTTATATAAGTCTACTATAATACTTAACTTATAATATATAAGTTAAGAAGACTTATAATATATAAGTCTACTATGATAGATGTTAAATGTGATCAGATGTAATATTCACATATGAAATCATTTGTTAACCTTAATTGTGTGAAATATATCTGTTAAAAAAATTTTGTGGTGTATTACTGTGATCATGCATGACACATAAAATAGGCCTTCAATTTGTTTGATAGAAGAAATGAGAAATGAAACTGAAAGGTTTTGCGATTTTTCATTTAATACATAAACGTTTTTAAGCAATGAAGGAAGAAATGAATGAATAACAAACAGTGACTACAGTATAAATATTTAGACATGTGATTTTTTGACAGTAAATTTTCAATATTGAACATTTGATTTGACAAATGTTAATAAAGTCCTTATGAATTAATATAAAAGACTGTACATGTACTTTTATTTCCAATTGAGTTTAATCTTTTCGTACAAGTTTATATAAATTCTATCTCAAGATTAAACCAAATGGAAATTTTGATTTTAGAACTAATAGGTGTGCCAATTCAGAATTCCTTAAAATTAGTTGGTTGCTTTTTGCATTTCTATGTGGTTTAATTTTGTGAAGGGGTTAAACTCATAGCAGCCTTCAATTTTTATTGTGGTGAGAGGCATTATTATTAATAGGTTTCCTTTGATCTTCATGTATCACATCAAAACAATGGCCAGTCATACGAACTCAAAGTGAATTTGATATTTGACCAATATAGTCTTTTGGACAATGTTTTCATGATAGTTGGTAAATCACATTGTGGGTTTCATACGTTGATTTCCCAACCATTGAGTAAACCTTGTCAGTCACACTGCTTTTAAATTCAGTGGAATGAAACATAATTTTGCAAATGCCACAACAGGGCTTGTGGCATGGTTCACAGCTGTGACAATGACCTAATTCTTTAGTCTGTGAATTTTGAATTTTGGGTCTCATTAACATATTTCATAAATTTCCTGGCCTTAAATTTTGTTTTTTCCAGGCCACAAAAATTAAAGTCAAAATTCACGGCCTAAAGAATTGAAGAATAAAAACAATTTGAAACCCCATATAAATATTTATATATAGAGCAAGTATTTTTGCTTTGAGGTGCCAGTACTACCATTAATTTGTGTTAAAAATAACATGCAGTGGCACACTTTAGTGTTTTTCATGATGAGTTAAAAGGGTTTTTCCTAAAATTGCATCTCCAAGGCCTAACTAACTTAAAGGTCAAAATCTTTTAATATTTAAACTGTACTGTCATATAGCTAGTTTAGTTCAATAGGTAGCTAAACCTTTACAATAAATTAAGATGTACAATTAATTAAGATTAAGGGTGCAAGTATTTTAAAAATCTTACTTTAGACTACATAAATAATGTTTATTGTTTGATAGGCCTGACTAGTATGAGCACTGATATGGAAATAATAATAGTAAAAATGAACACAATATTTTACAACTGAGGTTCCCTCATTTCTGAATAGGTCAACATAAAATCCTTTGTACTATGTCATTTCCTGGATTATGGTGTGAATAATTAAATTTACAATATCTTCTGTAGCCGGTAACATCATTTTTATTATGACAATTTATTTCCAGACCATGGCTGATACCGATATTGAAGAACATCTGGAAAGCGATGTAGTGCAAGAGGTGTTAAAGTCAGGAACTGACCTTCGCCAATATTCACGCCAGGTTGAACAAGAGCTCAAAGAAGTTGAAAATAAATCTATTCAAGATTATATCAAAGAAAGTCAAAACATAGTTAGCTTACATAATCAAATTGCGGCATGTGATTTCATACTAGAGGTAGGGGGTTGGTTTTCATAATTTTATTTTATTGATCATTTTAGTTTGTAATATTGCTATTGTTAAAATATGGCTGGAAATCTTTTCCAAAAATTCGATTGAAATCTACAACTTAATTTATTTTAGTGATTTTCTTGACAATTAGACCATATACCTGTTAATGGTTAGTGTTTTAGACTCAGTTTTCCACACTATGTAGATCATGACTAGAATAATCATACACTTTCAGGGTAGGTTTCCAAGCTTAGTCAAGAGTCTTTAATAAATAATATGCCAAATACCTTCTTAACTACCTTGTGATTCTGGTGGGTGTAGTCCAATTGGATGACACACATTTCGACACATATGCTTGACATATGAAACTGTTATCTTGACTGATGGGTTGCATCATACTTAAAATATTACACAAAATTATAGTCACAAAAACATTTAACAACTAACATGGAGGCCTACATCTATAGCTTGAGAACAGACTGACAACATGTGTGTGTAGTCTAGATACCAATACTTGGGTAGACCCATACTTTAAAGAATGGTGTCAAAATAGGAGGTATTTTTATAGCTGTGCTCCAAGTGAGCATCCCCACTAGGTTAGTGCAGGAGTACCAAGTTCAAGTGGTTAGAGTCAATGCCTAACTGAAGACACTGAATTCTCTAGTAGTTAAGGGCCAAGAAGGGTGGGGGCCAAACTCTTTTGACTTGGTTTTGTGAGCCGTCCGAACTCTGTTGATTTAACTCCCGCAAGATTCATCCTGTGAGTTGGGACAAGATCCTGGCCTCCTAATACCCTTAATCAGCAATAACAACAACAAACATATACAAGCTAATTAATTTTTCCACGCTCATTTAAGTAATTTTTAATACCCCAATGAAAAATGGAATCACAGATACGGGTTTTAATAAGAAGAAAGAAAATATCTAAATCCAATAGAAATTTTTTTAGGAAAATCTAAAAAGAAATTGGTGTACAAGTGACTAGTGTGGTCATGGGTTTTGCAATAAATAAGAGTGACATAAAACTGATATGTAACTTGTTTAAATCCCAGAGGATGGAGAGCATGCTGCTAGGTTTCCAAGCAGACCTGGGAAGTATCAGCAGTGAGATCGTATCCCTACAACGCAAGTCTGTATCTATGTCGCAGCAACTACACAATCGTCAAGCGGTCAGAGCTCAGCTCAGTCAGTTTATTGACGATATTGCCGTTCCCCCCACCCTCATTACGTGAGTAGCTATATAAAGTTTCTTCTCATAACTAATTTATAGTTATTGAGTATCCGCTGAATAAAGTTCTGCAGAGTCATTGCCAAATAATCAGAGAACCAAAATAACCCTGAAAATAAAGTTGATCCTTCTGAAAATAGTCTTGACAGTTCAAAAAAATGAATTTATTGTTTTTTTTAATATAAGTAATTTTAATCACACCTTTTACTTTTTAATCCATTCAGGTCCGAATATTTTTTTCATCTAATGTTTCGAGAAAACAACCCGCTGTGTTTGACGACTAACAAAACTCATCAGGCAGTGGCATCTATCAAGAACTTAGTAAACTACAATCTGTGCTGCCCCCTATGATCTAATCTCGGAATTATCTCACACAGTTCAATATTTTGCTGCTATAGTATGCTTTACAGCCAACTAAGCCCTATGTTAGACTATGCACACGTAGCTAAGAGCGTTACACTGTATCACTGACGAGTGAAATGTAGAAGCCTTTTGGAAGTGCTTGAGTTGTAATGACCATGAGCAATTTGGTTTGCAAATGTGTGGTACAGAGGCGGGAGGGCCCACCTTAAATGAACAGTAACCAGGTTGGGTGGAAGTTGACGGCATTTGTAGGCTTAAACTTAATAGGGATTGCAATGGACACCTGTTTTACTCTTATGCTTAGTGGTAATATGGGAAGGGGGGCACGGGTGTGAGTTAATTAATTAATGTAATGTAAAGAGACAGACACTATCCGTCTTTGGACTCAAATAGGTTAATATTAAAACTGTAATAGAACTTGAATAGATTGATGCTCGAGGCTCCAGTGAAAAAATTTAAACTACAGAAGTTCTCAAAGGCTAAAGAAAATACATTAAGATATTTTTTATATTTATAACAACTTACCTTATATTGTTAAAGAATTACATAGCCAAAAGAGTCTTTTGTTTTTAAAACATAATGTGTGGTATATTCAATTACTGCTAATATTTAAGTAATGAAATTTAAACTGTGTTACAAGAAAAACTCAATGACGATGTTATTTTAAAAAATCAAATCAAATGGATTTTTAAGTAGTTTTCAAAAAAGTGTTGAAAATTTAATTGAACACACCAAAGCATCAGCTGATTACTCTGTATCCTTGTACTCAGAAGTAAGTTACGCTCTCAGAACCTGAAAAGCTAAATGTTGGCCATTTAGCTGTAGGCCTACTGCTGTATGTGTTTTTTTCTTTTTTTGGTTCAAGAATGTTATTTACAATCAACATTTTTACACAAAAGTTAATCCAAGTTTTGTTATAGCTAACCACAAATTTTTAGCAGTTGAAATATAGCAAAAGCTAGGGACCGAGAGGAAAGTTTGACCTAAAATCTGATTTTTTTAAGTTAAAATCTTGAATAATTCAAACCCCAAGCGACTGTTATAAAATTTGAGTTGCAGGACATTTCCAAAAAGAAAAAAAAACATTTGGCCAAAACATACACTCACAAAACCCTACATCATAAGTAAGTACATACACCAAATAAGCAATCATGTTCCATCTTCCAATTTCATCACAGGTAACATGAACAACATTACACTGCTTGTTGATCAGGCAATTTTTTTAGGAATTCTCGATAGAAACATTTAGCTTCTGATAATTTTTTCACTGGGACAACTCTTTGATTTATCTTATTCAAAACATCTGTGATTTAACATTGATTCTAATGGTAGTCTTAGTGAACAAATTAAAACTAATGCTAGTACTAAGTAGTTAGTATTAATACTAGTATTAGTGCTTCAATATCTATATGAAGAAAATTTTGAATTACCTAAGTTTACTGCTTTTATCTTAATGTGGAGAAGTAGTTGTTGTAGTTGTCTTAAAGCAGGTAGTTGTTAACCTTGAAAATCTTACTGTATAAAGTGGATCTGTCAGACTAAGTGTTTCATCCGATTTCAGCGGGATTCTGGAGCGTAGTGTGACGGAGAAGGAGTTCCTCACCCACCTGACCGACCTGAACCACAAGATAGGCTTTATGAAAGAGCAGAGCTACAAAGGTACAGTTGCTAAAACATCACCGTTACCTACAGTGTGTTTTAAAAAAAGGATTTCATAGTAATAATAATTAATTCCACGGACAAACACATTGTGTTGAGGAACAGTAAAGATAAGGTGAAGATTAATATTTATTCAGGAATGCTAGATGTCTACCTTCCCATTCCTGGACAGATATGACCCATTTTGGGAATAATTCACTTCAGCCCCCAATGTCATGACAGTTCATTGCCACCTCGACTTACTCTGAACTCTTGATATTTTTGTCAAGAGTTTTTTGTTTAGTGCTGCAGTGCCATTTTATGTTCAGTTTACTGAACAGTAGAGCACAAAAATGAGTATGTCAAAACAAGAACGTATTGGGACAGTAAAAAAAAACTTAATTCAATCTAACGTATTGATAAAGGTGAATCTGTGGCAAAAATATTTAAGGAACAAAATGTGGGAAAAACACGGTTAATGGCAAATAAATCGAAAACCTAGATTTACTTTTGTTGAGAGAAAGAGAATGAACCGGTTTTATCTGAGCGACGATACATTAAAAAAACTTTTCTATGAGATTGTTGAAGATGCTTTGTATTGATTCTATAAACGTGTGTATTTTATGCAATAACAATCACAGAAGTCTTAAACTCTCATTATAACTATATTTATCAACTGTATATTATTATTAAGTATAAACAAACCATCATTTTAAAAGTAGGTTGGTTTATCCAGCCGAATCCTTATCCGGCTAAGAGCTCGGTCCCCAGGTGGATGGATATGAGGACTACCAACCGAGTACTGTATATCAGATACTCAAACAGTTTTTAAAATATTACATTATTTTATGATACTTCCTAATAATAATTTGCTTTCAATTTTAGATGTAAAAGCATGCCAGGATGTGAAAGACGTGATTGAACAGCTTAAAGTTGCAGCAGTTACAAAGATCAGGTCTTATATGTTGGAACAGATTTCTCGATTTCGAAAACCTATGACAAACTACCAAGTACCTCAGAACGCAATGCTGAAGTATAAGTAAGTAAATATTTGAAGGTAAATGTATGTTATAGAAATGATTGGCTGCAAATGTGTTATCAACATAAATATAAATTCTTCTTAAAACTTAAAAAAAAACTTAAAATATGAAAAAGTTAGACACAGTTAAATTTGAGAGCATAATTAATTAGAAGACTAGTTGGTCCTAATAAAATATTTCTTTCTTGAGAAATTTATTTCACATTACGAGGGGGTACCCACCAAAAGTAACCGGAATTACACTGCCAAAGGCTTGGCCTGTGTACTACGTATGTCTGCCGCTACGTGTGTAGCGAAGCTCATCCGGAGGTCAGTGCTGCTAGTGCCGTTGCCGTGGGTGAACGTTTTCGTCTGCAATGAGTTTTATAATGAGCACTATTTTACCATTTCTTTGTTTTTTTTTCGTTTTGGCAGACGTAAATGAACAGCGCGCAGCTCTGAAGTTTTGTTTCTTGAGAAAGAGTGCTGCAGTCCTTCACAGGGTTTTGTCAACAATTGACATGTCGCCATTTCTAAAACATGAAAACAACTCATACTTGAGTTTTACCCAAAGAATTATCTTTTTAAGCAGTTTTCAACATAACAATTATATCTGCAGCTCTCTTCTCTAACAAGGAACAAAACTTCAGAGCTGGGCGCTGTTCATTTACGTCCGCCAAAAAAATGAAGAAACGGCAAAACGGTGTTCACTACAAAACTCACTGCAGACGAACACGGCGACGGCACTAGCGGCAATGAACTTCGGATGAGCTGCGCTACATACACGTAGTGGCAGACATACGTACTACACAGCCATGCCTTCGGTAGCGTAATTCCGGTTACTTTTGGATAACCCCTTGTACTGTAAAGACTATCTCTGCTATGACTTGAATTTTTTGACTAAGTATTTTAAAACTTTTTATAAAATTGAAGTAGTTGATTTGTTTAAAGTTGGTTTTCATCTGTGTTTAGTAGTTTTATGAAACCCACATAAAACAATTTTTAGGCTGGTTATTAAAGAAAAATGTTGCTTGACATGAAATTATGAGTTTGCAATTGACTGATTTGGCTTCATGTTACAGATTTTATTTTGAGTTCACTCTGGCTAATGAGAGAGCCGTAGCGCAGGAGATTTGCGGAGAGTATGTTGACACCATGAGCAAGATCTACTTCTCTTACTTTAAATCTTATTCTTCAAAGTTAATGAAGCTGCAAGTAGGTATAGAGAATACCATTACAAACTGTTAAACTAAAGTTTGAATTATAAATCATAATTGAATCATAATTAGAGGTGCAGATCAAATCAAATCAAATCAAAAAATTGTATTTATCGCAAAAAAATATACATTTACAGTTTTTACAAAAAGTTAGTAATCTTAACCTACTGTACAAATAAGAAAGAAAAATAAACCACAAAAACTGCATAAAAAAAATAGTAGGTTAAAAAAACAAAAACGTACGCGAAATTAATTTCCACATAGGAAAATCCTGTGTGTGGAAATGAGTCGTATTTGTCACCGAAGAGAAAAAAAAAGCAAACTAGATAACGTGTTGACATGGCTAGGCAGAGACTAGCGAACCGCAAAGAGGACGAATATACCCACCCCACCATCATCCCCTCCTACCCTACCCCCCACGCTGGAATTAACTATTAAACTAACTATTAAATTAAGCTGGAGATTAACTAGCACTCCTAAATATTAGTACCCAACTGGCATATTAGGGACTGTATGTGATGCCTAGTACAATAAATCCTCCCATATCTGGATCTTTCATATCCAGACATAATTTTAAATCTGGTGCAAGGTCACTGACCCACGAAACAATAAACCTCCCCACCTGTCCCTACCCACCACAATAGCCAACGCATCACGTGTACCGCATCAATGGTCAGTGTGCGAGTACAATTGCAACCTTTTTATGTCTTGTAAAAATGTTTTAAAGATAATGGTTTTGTTGTAATTTAAATTAAAACATTTTTAACCACCGCGAAAATATAAAAGCAAACTAAATGATACTTTGAAAATATTTTTCTCTTTAGCCAATAAAGATGTGTGCAAAGTTTGGTTTCTGTAGCTTAAATTGTTCTTGAGACATAAAGATTTTTGTAAAAAATAGAAAATGGCAGCTAGCGGCTAAAGGAAGGATTTTTAGACATATTTTTATAGGGATTTTTTTGTTTATTTTGATGAGTACTATCACCCCTCGAAGTTTGTCCCTGACTTTAATGAACACTCTGTACATAAAAGTATAAAAAAGCAGACAGTTAGTTACTTAAGTAAAATAGCAATCATATAATTTACTATATTATATGAAAATGGAGTCCAGGAAACCACACTAGCGCATTATCATTGTAGATGATACTTTTGATTCGAGGTCAGCACTGACTTAACCTGAACAACCAATCAGGAATCAAGAAAGGACTGCTACAATGTAGGTACATTACACAAAGGGGCGGAACAAAGTTCCTATAGCACGTCAGCCATGTGGCTTTTTGCGCACCCTGTTGATAATGTTTCAGTTCCAGTTTAAAAACCTGACAAACTGCCGTTCCCCACTAGCTCCTCCCGGGGAAGGTGACATCTCCATGATGCTGAGAGTGGCGGCTCTCACCCCGGCAAGCTCGGTGCAATCATACAGCAGATGATCAGCAGTCTCCTCGGACAGCCCACACTTCCTGCAGATTGGATCTCCGGTGAAGAGTCCCATTCGAGCAAGATGTTTCCTCATATGTCCATGTCCCGTGATGAGACCTACAATGAGTCTGAGTTTGACCTACCTAACTGTAGAAGATCCTCAGCGATCCTTGAAGAGGGAGAGCTGAGAGACAGTTTACTTACTCTCAGTAGGGGCAGCTCCGCCCATCTCCTGCGGTGACACTCACGTGCCCACGTGTTGATCTCTCGATCCACATGCGCCCTGGAGATGCCGCAGAAGGGTTGTGGACCCACGAATGGGATCAAAGCGCCATCGTTCGCCAGACGATCCGCTATTTCATTGCCCATAATATCTGAGTGTCCTGGGACCCAGCAAAGGGTAACGTTGTTGTGACTGCCAAGAGAAGAAACCGCGTTGCGGCATTCCCACACTAACTTGGAGTCGAAGGTACAGGAGTCCAGAGCCTTGAGGGTGGCTTGACTATCTGAGAAAATTGTAATGTTCTTGTTCCTGACACCTCTGTTGAGATTGAACAGAGCACATTCCATAATGGCGTAGGTAACATAACAGCTGATTAGTCTAAAGCGACAAAAATGGTTGACAACTATTGATACTAAATCAGGTAACAGTTTATGTTTTACAAGTTTGTTTCATTTTATTTGTAGTATGTTGAAAAATATAGTTTATCACATGTCCCAAAGTTGGCTTTTTGATATTTTCTCGCACATGTAACAGCCTCGGCACGCCTCGCTTGTTACACTCGTGCTTGTGTCAAAAACACCTGTTTTTGGTCCTAGTGATGAAATATATTATTGTTAGGTTAAGTGAACAGTTCAACCATATCAAAAAAATTAATATGGTGAAACTATTTACTTAACTTCTCAAAATAGTGGAACATTGCTTTCACTTTCTACAAAACTGTTCCTTTTCAGTATGAAGAGCAAGCGGGCAAGGATGACTTGATGGGTATAGAGGAGACAGGCCACAAGGGGCTGTTCCACAAATCCTCCCTGAAGCAGAGAAACACTGTGTTCACCATTGGCAACCGCGGGGAGGTTCTCACCTCACTACTCGAGGCTGACATCATCATCCCACATTCCGCTCAGAAGAGTGAAATCAGAGTGAGCGCTGTGTTTTAATTGTCAGCCTTGTGGTTTTTTGTTACATGTTTTAATATCAGTTATTTACATCAGCTCATCTTATTTTCCATAATTTTCGATCTCGAAATTTACTTCAATTATGTGTGAGACATCATTGATGCTTGGATTATACCTAAAATACGACTAATTGTCACCATTTCAATTAGTCTTCAACAAAAAATGTACTGTGAGTAAAAGTAGTTGTGAGGGTCTTAGGAAGTTCAGCTTCATGAATGAATGGGGAGATGAAAAGTTTTAGGGAAATTATATAAAAATGACTAAGGGAATAATAAAAACTTATATAGAGTATTAAAACACACTCACTGCTAAAATTCATGCAACAGAGAGTGGTATAGGACTATGCTAAAATTCTTTTTACGTTTTTATTACTCACCATTTGATGGAAAACAGTGAAGAAATTCCATCCGGAACAAAAAAATTGCATTTATGGCCATTTTTTTGCTGCAACGACTGTTGCCACCCGCACAGCATTTTTCAAAAACTCACTATTGTGAAAACACATTTGTATTATTTTGAATTATAAATAGCATAAAATATACAACCCTGGCAGCCCACCCTTATGTGATACGTTCACTTGTGCCAGTCATCAAAACGCTTACTTGTGACGCACAATCCCAGCTGGTCCTCACAATTGGTCCCAGGTCAATACACAAACTCACAATAAGGGAAGTGGGCCACAGGAAATCCAAAACGTGTGCAAACAATAGCCCGCCCCAGCTAGACAGGTAAAGGGTGCGTTGAACGACTTTGGAAAACCCAAAACCTAGTCTGAGTCTCTAGCGCTCTTGGGCGACCTATGTACTGCTTTTTTTTTTTTTTTTTTTTTTTCATTTTTTTTTTTTTTTTTTTTTTTAGCACGTTTTTTTTTTTTTTTTTGTTTTTTTTTTTTTTTTTTTTTTTTTTTTTTTTTTTTTTTTTTTTTTTTTTTTTTTTTTTTTTTTTTTTTTTTTTTTTTTTTTTTTTTTTTTTTTTTTTTTTATTTTGTTATGGGTGGTGAACAAAAACATTAATTCACCAGCCCTGTCGAGTTTTACGGAATGTCAAGTTTAAGAGGTTTACTGTATAGATATTAAATTGTGGTTTTCTGTCTGGTTTTTCAGTACCCCTACGAAGCCTTATTCCGCAGCGAACAGTATGCCTTGGTAGACAATGCCTGCCGTGAATATCTCTTCATCTGTGACTTCTTCATGGTGCGAGCCAATCAGGCAATGGAGCTATTTAACCGAATAATGAGCGAGACACTCAACCTACTTGTGGTGAGTTGTATCCAGTTGAATATATTATGTGTTGTCCGTTTTTCAGGTTTTTACCTTAAACAAGAAAAGAATCCATTTTTAATTTTCACCAAACCGTTAGTATAATTTTTTGTATGACATTGATCAATGAATGGAAAAGAGTACTTACTTATGAATAGTTATTTAGTGTATTTGGCTTCCAATATAGGCCCTACCATTTACCAGAGAAGGTGAACATTCATTATGTTTTTAAAGCCTGTAAATTCTTAAATTCTAGCCCCAGTGCTGTTTTTTTAATTATTGAATTAATTAAATGTTTTTGTTTTCCTTATTAAACAGTTTACCTTATATTGTATTATACATTACAGGTGTTAAATAATTTAAACCCCATTTTTGAGTATGGACGTAAATATAGTCAGGTGCAATAAAAATATGAAAAATACACAATAACATTTAAAAATAAGTTCACAATAGGCCTGCCCCACAAAAGCGCAAAAACAAAAAATGACCACAGTCCAATCCTGGAGTTGACTAAACGTTCGTACTTGTGCCATTACCTACAGTGTATCACGTTATCGTATATACATAGACTTCGTAGTCTTAAATATATTTTTCAATTCAAAATACTAGTAGGAAAGATTGGTTTTTAAATTGTTGTTTATTCATTTTATATTTTAGTTCAACACATTTCATATCCTTAAGTGGCGTTCTATTCATTTCATTTTCTGAAAATTTAAAAAATTCACAGAAAAAAAAATAAAAATTTGTATGCAAATTTCAGAACCACTACTATGCCCAACAAAGCATAACTGCAGTATTACCTACACGATCAAACAACAGCAATACATTTTGTGACATATGTTTAAGTGAATACATTTTATTCATAATATTTGTTACAACTTTTGAGCAATGGTTCACACTTTCTTGATACCGATCTCATAATGTGTAATTTGCAGAAAACCCTGAAGACATACGTGTCGTCGTGTTACGATGGCATCGCTCTGTTCCTGTGCATGCACCTAGTGATGCGGTACCAGCTCCTGTGCCACAAGAGGGCTGTACCAGCGCTTGACCAGTACTGGGAGACATTACAAGCCATCCTGTGGCAGAGGTAAACTTGTCACCCTGCAATTACAGGGTGCTCCATAACTATTTCAGAATACAGTAAACTCTCGATTATCCACCGGCGGATTATCTGCACACGCTACATAAAGAGAGAAAATATGTATTGTAAAGTTGTTTAGTACAAAACAGTCTCGTGTCCTCTCGGAGTTCATGCAGTGGGCTGGTGAGCAATCTAATCCTACTGACACCTGCTTTATTTTCACCACTCATAACAACCAATCCAGTTGCTACTGAGAGAGATTCCAACGATTTTTGTTTTATCTCTTATGTTAGCGTTTAGTGCTTTTGTAACCTGGTTTATGGGTTTTTGCCGATTTCAAGTGATTGAAAAACTGAAGAAGGTTTTGTTGACCATTGCATAAGGACTGGGAATGATCTCCAAAATAGAAAACAAGAGAAGACGATAGTAGTAAATTATTTGGTTGATTATTCAAATACAAATTGCAAAAAAAACCCTTTGTTTATCGCTGTTTAGCTCATGTTTTACAGTAAATAAATGGTTTTTTTAGTTAAAATTATTGTTTTGTTTCATCTAACCAATGTTCAGTATATTCACGGGTTATCCATGATTTTCACTATCCACGACAACAGAGCCACCATCGGGAGTTCACTGTACTATTTGCCTCACAGGTCTCTAAGCTCTGTAAAAAGAACTATGTGTAGTAGAAAATAGAGGTCTTTTTCCTAATCAACAGAAACGGTCATTCATAATAGTTTTTCTTTAATGAAAGATAAATATTCCAAAATATTTTGTTATCTACGAAGTACCCTAGTATCCATGTACTTGAGGCAAGTATATTTGAAAAAATGAATGTTACGAACAAAATTAGATTGAATATGACACAAACATATGGAGAAAATTGTGCGTAAGTGTATGAGAAAAGTGTATGAGAAAATTGAGAAAACTTTATTAACATTTATTTTACTATATAAAGTGGATATACGTAGCGATGTTTGACCGTCGCTTTTGTGACGGTCACTAGTTATTGAGAGTGATAGACGGTCACCAGTTGATGGGTTGAGGTTTTTGTTTACAAAAAACGGCCTTCAAGGAGTAATAGTATAGTCTTTGCGATCTTGTTTCTGAGGTCAAAACAAACAAAAAATTGCTTACAAGAACTCTCTGTGTTTTTATTAATTATGCATTTTACAGGTTTGAATATGTGTTTCGACTGAACATTCAAAGCGTCAAAGATTGTGATCCAACAAAGTTCAGTAAAGAGACCAAACCCCATTATGTAAGTTGATATCTGTTTTTATCAATAACTTTTTATTTTTCTTATCTTTAGATTAAGAAGTTCTCGGTAGGTAGTAAAATGTACATCAGATTTATCATTAATTTGGTGGTCATTATAGGTTGTTTGGCGTTTTCTACATACTTTGTATCAAATATAAGTTTAAAATATATATGAGTTCTCACAAAGTCAAAAGGTTTGTGAAAACAACGCAACCATTCAGTAATTAATTTAATTGTTCTAAGTTAAGTCTAAATATAATATTTAATTATTAGTTATTTAGTAGTTTGTTTATTTAGTTATTTAACTTAAATTAGGAATTTTTACCGTGAACAATTTTTATTTTGACTTTATACCAATTTTCATCAATATGTTGAAACTACTTTATTTATGGGCAGAATAAAGTAGTTTTTCTATTCTCTAGATGATAACAAGGGAAAAGAGAATGCAGGTTAGGAGCCATGATAAACACATAAACTATGATTTTAGGCTTAAATGGATGGATGAAGCTCAATACCAAGTTTCATACACAAATTTAGGTTAATAAGTGAAATATTAATTTTTTTCTTATCCTCCATAAGATTAACATTGGAGCCCCAAATACCAAAGTACTATGTTAAGTTTTTTTATATCTCGATTTTTTGAGCTGATTCTAATGGTAAGGGATAATATGTAAAATATAAAAAATTACACATAAAAATGCAAACAACCCAATTTTGGCGTACAAACCCTCCCCCCAAAGTAGCCATTCTGATTGACTGATATATCTGGATTACGATCTCGCCTGAGTTAATGTAGGAATACACATCTCTACCAAATTTGATCTCGATCGGACCATTTTTACAAGAGTTATTTTTGGTCTATAGGCACCTCAAAACAAAAAAATAACATGGTCCTGGGCTTAAGTCTTCCCTACTGTAATAGCTTCTACTCTTTAGAAAATTCAATCCATTCAACTGAGTACCCATTCAATTTAGTATCTTCACTAAGCAGTTAATGAACATGTTTTTAAAGACTCTATCTGATTTTAAAAACTATTTTATATTTTTTACTTTTTAAAAGTAACGTTTTTAAAGTTTTTTTTTTATTTATTATTGGTGATAGTATGTGTTTATTTTATGTGGGCATTTTCCATCATAATTAGTAAAACTAATTTTCAAAACACTTTGGGATCTGGAATCTGATTCCAAAATGTCACAACACTTTTTTTCTAATAGTTATAGAAAATGTCTACACTAACATTCCATAAACTGCCAAAGAACTATTCCCGAATGGGTTGAGTTACTAAGAATCTATTGTGAAAGGTATTTTGTATATTTAATTTAAATACTTTTTTTTAAGTATCTGTGGTTCAAACCCTTGTGTTTTTCCTACTTAATGTCAGCCTTTTATTATCATCAGTGATAACATAAAATACCATGATCACTTAAGGTAATCAGTCGAGTCCAGAATCATGATTATGATGATAGTACACTACCACTGAGTTGTGCACTTATTTGTTATATACAGTAGAACCTCGATTATCCGGGGGTGGATCAACCGGGCGGCGGGTTAACTGGGGTCCAAAACTGGCAAAAAATTATTATTTTAAAAGAAGTTTTTCATCGTCAATTTTCTCATGAAAACTTTTTTAATCTCAAATACGTGATAATAATACTCTATACTAACGTAAAATTAGTTTTGAAACGAACTGAACATTATTATAATAATTTTACTGAAAATATTCTGGGTATTAACTAAAGAGTAGATAAACACGAACTTGAATGAAAAATAAAATATCGATCAACATTTTGACGAAATAAGCAAGCGCTAGACTATCAATATTTCTTCATTACACAGCTGTTAACAACACAACTCAGTATCTGATTGGCCCATGGCCATGACAACTCATGCACTAGATTGCGCAATAGATACTGCGCATGTGTGTGAGCGGGGAGAGAGAAGACGGACGAAGGAAGAGAGATAAGGAAGGAGACTGCCAGAAGTCGATGAGTCATCACCCCTCCCCTCAGCGGTGTTTTGTTTGAACAACAGCTCAGCTGACTTGATTTTTTAGTTGCCAGTTTTGATTATTCTGTCGAGTTACAGTTTTGAACTAGTTTTTCAATTAATTTCATTAAATCTATTGTTTCAATTTAACTGTTTGTTTGTCTGTATATTGTAATATTTTTAATTAAATTAAGTTGTTTATAATCCTTGTAAAAATGTCAGATAATGGTTTGTATGCGATAACAAAATGCCCGCTTTCGAAGTTATCAGTGACGAAGATCTGTTTAAAGCGTGCTGACGACTAATGATGTATTAATAATAAACTAGGGAGGTTTTTACGTGAATACTTTGAATTATTTTCTTCATTCGGATTAACCGTGTTTTTAGTTATCCGTGCCCCCTCTCCCGCTGATTACCCCGGATAATCGAGGTTCTACTGTATAAACTTAGTCGAACCATGATTTATTACCGTGTTCATTATTTCATATTTTAATTTAAGAATACAAAAAGTCAGTTGACCGGGAAGCAAAAATACCTTATATAAAACAAAAAATGTATTTCTAAGAGCAAATGCTTGTCCTGTGTTAACCTTGTAGATCACTCGGAGGTATGCAGAGTTCAGCGCTGCTGTTGTCGGGATCAGTGAGAGTTTCCCGGACGAGCAGGTCACACGGCTGCTGGCTCAGCTGCTTGATGAGGTGGAATGTTACGTGCTGCGGATGGCAGCTATCTTCCCTCAGCGGAAGGAGCAACTTATCTTTCTCATCAACAACTATGACATGGTCCTGTCTATCCTCATGGTATGTTTATATATTTTTGCGTGATTTGTATACTTCTAAAGAGTTATTTTTGCATCTAGTCGGGATAGTTTCTAATTGCATTCATAAATATACTTGTGTTTATATTGTATATTCAGTTAGTTTATGCTATTTATATGACCATTGTAGCCTCCGGATCACTGATTTTAATAAAATTAAAGGTTAAAATACCTGTAGTGCTGTAGGTGATCTTAAGTTAAGGTGCTGACGACCAAGGTTTCGGACTTAAAAGTCCATTATCAA
The DNA here is from genome assembly GCA_023375725.1 of Nephotettix cincticeps. Taxonomy (NCBI): domain Eukaryota; kingdom Metazoa; phylum Arthropoda; class Insecta; order Hemiptera; family Cicadellidae; genus Nephotettix; species Nephotettix cincticeps. The sequence continues at coordinate 22,548,335 of CM041786.1, read as the reverse complement.
GTCAGAAAGAATACCACATTTAAAATTTATCCTCAACACTGATGTAGTGATGAGTTGTCTTGAAAACACTTACACACACACGGAATTATAGATACACATAATACATTAAATTTGGCCAAATTATAAAATTTAGGGCGAGAGCGTGGCAAAGCCGGCGAACGGTGAGTCATGACTCACCGTTCGGATGACTCACCGTTCGCCGGCTTTGCCACGCTCTTGCCCTAAATTTTATAATTTGGCCAAATTTAATGTATTATGTGTATCTATGTTTCCGTGTGTGTGTAAGTGTTTTCAAGACGAATCATTATTTATATGAGTGCACTGAGGACTATTTAAATTAAATATTTTACATACTGTTTTAGGAAAGAACAAGGGACAGTTCTAAGGAGATGGACAGTTTTCGAGAACAGCTAAGCAATCGCAGTGCTGAATACGTTGAAGAAATCCTCAGCCCATACTTTGGAGGAGTTATTCAGTTTGTAAAGGAAGGAGAAACCCTTCTTGAAAAGGGCCAGGGAGATTTATTAAAGAAACAAGAGGGTAGGTTTGATATAAAAGTATATTTTTATAAATTTATATTTAACTCAAACTTACTTATTAAAAAAAACTAACTTAGACTTAACTACCTAAATAAGTAACTAACTTAACTAACTTAATTTAACTTTATTAAATTTAATCACTCATTCATACCAGAAAGAAAGAAAACACCAAAAACAAATTCTTTACTGGCTAAGACTTTACTTAAAAATTAATAAAAGCATATTTTACAACAAACCAAAAAACATTAGACTACTTTACATAGATAGATGACTCTGACAATTGAAATTTTTATGTTGAGAGTATTGGTCTATCATATTTATATTTTATGAGAGCATTGTTATAGTAATATTGTACTATTACTTATTTATTGTTAAGAATGTTAAGTATCTTAACCCTTGAAGCGCCACTGAAAATCATACTCCCTGCTCATTTAGTGTAAAAAATAAAAATATTATTTTCCCAATTTTGTTTTACATTTTGTTGTACATTAGGAAAATATAATTTTGATTTTTCAACCTAAATGAGCAGGGAGTGTAATTTTCAGTAGCGCTTTAAGGGTTAACACATAATCCGGACTAAGCTGGTATAAAGCTGAAAACATAAAAGTTTAAAGCAGTCAAATAAACTTACAAACAAACCATTTCACACATAAGAAACATAACACGTCCACTCGTCACGGAGACTCAAGGACAGGAGTGGTCGTGTCCCACCAGAACCGGAAACAAAATGGTCGTGGTAAAAACCTGAAATCCAGGCGAAGTATGTCTAACAGATTTTTTTTTAATTCTAATACATTCTTCCTTAATATACATGAAATATTGCAAAATTAAGTTTACAGAACAAAAGCACATTATTTTTACAATTTTATACTTAAAACAAAAACCTTAAGCCCCTTATGAGCATTACAGCGAGTTAGCGTGCCATAAGAATTTTGTTTCGGATTTATATGAATATAATTTACAGATACTTTATTTTCCTATCTTTAATTTCTTTGCTAAGAATTACCTATTAGACATACTTCACCTGGATTTCAGGTTTTTGCCGCAGCCATACTGTTTCCGGTTCCGGTGGGACACACCCACCTCCTATTCAGTTGACTTTGAGTCTCCATGACGAGTGGACATGTTATGTTCCTTATGTGTGTAGTGGTTAGTGAATAGTTTGTTTGTAAGTTTATTTTACTGCTTTAAACTTTTATGTTTTCAGCTTTATACCGACATAGTCCAGATTATGTGTTAATTGTGTTATGTTTTAGATATTGGTTCGCCTGAGGACAGGATCAGATTCCAGATCCCGAAACATCGTGAAACTTTGTAATGTAAAACTAAAATGTCCGCAGTAAAAGTCAAAATAACATGAATCCACAATCAACAATAATGAATTTCAAGTAAAGGAATCCCATATATTAAAAACATTCACACAATTTACACTATTTACTGCTATAACACAATGAAAATGAACACACATCGACAAATGTCAGAAAACAAGGTTAGCGAAAATGCAAACAGCTGCGAACGAATACTGGCCAAAGTCGCCTAGCAACTGATTTCAGTCACTAAATATTCCAACAAAGCCGCCATATTGGTTTTGTGAGTACATCGAGTCTAAAGCAAAATCACATGCACTCTATCGGTTTGTTTCGCGAACTACAGCGCAGTAAATGTGGCCATATGATTGATCGCATCTAAAGATGTTAGCCTACTGTGCTGCTGCTAAAGCTGTCAGTTGCCCGGTGAGGGTTAAGTTTTATCATAGACTAAGATGACCAGATGCATGCCTAACAAAGGCCTGCAAACAAAAATTAATAATGGAATTTTTTCCTTGAAGAAAGATGGCAACTTTTTAACAGTAGGCCTATAATACAGTGCATTTGTCTCACGTATTGGACTGTTTATTACCGTTGTGAAAATAATGTTTACAAAATTGTCTGTTAATTAAATGTAGTTTTGTATTTGAACTATTTCACATTATTAAACCTAATATGCAGTTAAGGTTAAATACTTATTTTGCTTTCACTGTAGTTTTTAACTATGTTCAGTAGGTTTCAGTAGGTTAATATTGTAGGTTAGATTTGCTTTTTCTGCAATTTCAATTATACACAATCGCTCAGTCACCATGGATAATCAGGAGTAAACTGTGGATTAACTAGACATCCCTCAATATAGTTTATGATTTTATGCAGAATGAAAAGCTAATTATAAAAGAATTAATTATTATTCAAATAATAATACATTATTAGTAGGCAAATGAGGATATAGTTGAAGACTAGAAGTATGGTGATGATTTGCAGGGAAAGCATTGCAGCTGGTGCAGTCATTTTCCAGTACGTGGAAGAGATCGCTGGAGTCAATCAATCAGGAAGTTCTCTCGTCGTTTCCCAGCCTTGTCACCGGCTCTACGTTACTACAGCTGGCGCTGACCCAACTCGTGCAATACTACCATCGGTCAGTTCTGTCTCACCTGACCTGTTACTCAGCAGTCTTTTCCATTACAGACCTACCTCTAGCCAATTTAAATTTATGAAATATTTATTTAAAGATCCTTTCCTTCGTTTCAACAAAACTGTATAAACTGTGAACACTACTAGTTCAACAATGATAGCTTTGTTCGATACAGGGATTTGTTATGACTTTTTGATATGAATTTGTTTAAGCTCTGGAAAAGTGCTTAGGAAGTGATGTCATATGGTTCTGAGAACAGTTGTACAGTATTAGGCCCTTTGTTAACCGGCCCCGGATCAATCGGCACCCGGTTTATCCGCCCTGAAATTCAAGTAGGCCCAGTTAAACCACCCGTTTCTATGAATCACGAGTCTTCTGGTTACACGCTTATCGATTTACTGTAACCAAAAGATGTATCATTTCCGTTGGTTTTTTTTTGGTAAATTATTAGGTAGTTCATCAGGTGATTTTTGGTAAAATAGTGTAAGTCTATTGCTACTCTGCAACAAGTACAGTACACATTCCGCGTGTAACAGTTCGTGGTACAGTAAAGTGTAGTTCATATGACTTTGTGCGCACGAACCGTGGAAGTACAGTGCCGTGACGACAGTACATATCGAGGTATTTTATACTAATATTTTATTTAAAAGTGTATATCACAGTATTACTGTATGTTGAATAAATCTGTCTTAGAATTCAACTTGGGGTTTTATTAAGCAGTATATCTACTGTATGTAAAGATGTTAAATGATGGTGCAATATAGAAGAGAGATTGTCTTTCTGCATTTCAAATACAGTAGTAAATTAGGTATGTTATTCATAATACAGTATAGTTCATTGTTAACTGAATATAATTTCAATAATATGTTCAATTATAGAGCATTTTACATTTTTTTGGATTGTCCGGTTTAACAGCCCCTTTAGGTTATCCGACCTATGCCCGGTCCCGAGCAGGGCGATTAACAGAGGGTACACTGTATAGAAGAACTGAAAGCATTCCCTTCAGACATATCCATGATCTAACCTATTGTACTCGTATTCCCCACAGCGAAGTAAATATAATGCATTTGATGATGCACAAAGTACTGTGGCTGTGCAAAAAATGTTCATAAACCAGTTTATTTGATCAGCTATTTTTACATTATTTACTGCCTCAAACCAGCTTTTCTTCTTTATTACCACACCACTGACATAAAACACAAACAAGATACAAACAACTCAAGAGACATAAAGACTAAAAAGACTCTGGTGTTCACAAGATCTAAACGAACACTTCTTCAGCCAAATCGTTTAACTCAGTTAACACTGAGAGTGGAGTATGTTGCTGTGGCAAAACGCTGTTCATAAGCCAGCTTATTTGATCAGCTGTTTTTATATGATTTATTATTTTTGTTTATATTGTTGTTTTCTCAGTTTTTCCTTTCATATCAGTTAAGAACACATGGCTAAGCCCTATTTCTCTGAACTGATCCCATCCTAAAATGACTCACCCCAACGAGTTAGCGGAGAGGCCTCTGCCACACCCGTTAGCACGATCCAAGAGAGCCTCAATTTAATTTATTACATTTCCATCTTCTTACTTTAATTATGTATAACCATTTAAGTTGTCTCTGGAGCTCTACATATATTCTGACCATAAAGCTGTTATTTTTTAACCCTCACTAAGGCCCATGAGTAGGCATAAATTATAACTTTTTATTAACCCATTCCCGTCGGGTAGAACGGTCGACACCCGAGTCCCTCCGGTCTGAACGAAAATCGAGCCTCGTTTACTACGACTGCGCGTCACTTTTAGCATGAAAGAATTAACAGTATCTTCATGAATTATATGTTTTGATTTCTTTGCCCTGTTCCTTATACCCTTTACTGCGTATGCAATCACTTTTAGCAAGAAAAAAAATTATTACTGTACCTTTTTACCAGTTTCAAGCTGTAGACTTAGAAACAAGTAGGAACTGTTGTTTCGTCAAATCTTATTTTATTTTCAAAAGATTCTTTTATTTCACTTGGCAGATCTACTTCTAGTTAGCTGTAGTAATAAATAGTTAATGATAAATCTTTAAATAATAATCACTATTACTGTATTATCATCAATAAATACAATCGCTGAACGAATTGTGTGAACAAGAAAATAATTTTCTGTCAATACGGAACATTTGACACTAAGTAAGATGATAAAAGAGGACGCCAACACCATCTATCCGATGAGAAATGAACTAGAACCACTAATGGCGGAAAAAAGAACTACGTCGAAATGTAAGCAGGCAACGCACATTGTTTGCTCATAACCACCTTGCAATAACATAAAATTTCATGTTAAAAAGATTTTTTCAAATTGCTATTTAACAGATTTCTGTACCCACCAAAATTATCATAATTACTTGCTCCTGTAGATTTTTAAGCTTACAAACAAATTGTGTACTTGTACATAAAGGCTACATGAAATATATCACTGTCATGAATAGTTACATAGTTCTGGTTTTACTCCTTCCCAGGAAAAGTGTATTAGCTTCATAGTGTTCATAACAAATGTGTTTAGTATCACCTTCGCCCCTCCTCCTATGAACAACTACTAAAAAAACTAAACTAAATACCTACCAATGATATTTGACAAAATTACATCCAATTTAATGAGGTGTTAAGAATCATTGCACAGAGTGTTTAATGTTAGCCTACTATAATGATTCCTTTGATCCGATGTTTCAGATTCAGCAAACTTCTCACCCCAAACACCAAGGCTCAGCTCACCAATATCCATCACATCATGGTTGAAATAAAGAAGTACAAGACTAACTTTTAACATGTGCAACTGTCAGGTGCAATAACATTGTGATTGGTTTAATGAGGCAAGGTAATCACAATTTCAATAATATTTATATTATGGCCTGTAAGATATGAAATAATTGTAAATAAATATCTATAAATTTAGTCCAGATTTTGTTTGCGTTCTTAGTGTAAGGATGAAATTAATTTTAAAAACTACGTTGTTTTGTTACTATATTTATAAAACTTGTGTGGTCAAACATTTTGAAATACACCATATTTCAGAAGAATTTATAGTTTTATTACCTAGTTTTACTGATTTTAATTAATTAGATTAAATCATAGGTTTTCAAGTCAACACAATTTAATGGTACTGTATAAAAATCATTTAATACTAAACTAAAGCTATATCTACAAAAAAGTGAAATTTGAGATCCATCAGTAACCTTTTGACCAAGGCTCCTCCCGGTAAGTGGTGACCAACTGGTTACTGAAGATGAAGTCTTTTATAGATTTGAACATGTAGACGAAAATTACAAAGATTGGGAAGAACTGAGCCCAGCCCATGCGTAGCACCTGCCATGTCGTCGGAGTGTATCGCACAGTAACTTCTGGATATGTAATAGTTATATCCACTGTGAATGGTTCGGTATTTACTCTCCTTGACAACCATGATGCGTAAACGTTTGTTAATCTTGTACTTACTGAAAAAAATAAACCATCAAATCAGATAATATTAATTCAATTCAAACATACACATATAAAATGAACATGAATGTTTCATCTGCTTATAACTTAGAAACATGTTATTACCTACGAGGCAGCAGACAGGCATACTAAGTGAATTTCCATTGTTTTAGGACTTAATTGTGATAATTAAAAATAAACTTAATCCAAACCTATAGAAAAAAATTAAATATAAATTCACTTATTGTAAGAACATAGGAAAGGAGTTAGTAGGTTTACTGCCTAGAAGAACAAACAAAATTCACATTTTACCACATACATTATTACATTTTTCCTATATGAAGCTGAATACAAGGTTTTATTATAATATTTCAAATAGTACTAAAAAACTTGAAATATCTTTGAAATGTATCATATTTTTCTCATTTCTGATGCTGGGGCGTATTTAAGTTCATGAATTTCAGCTTTCATAAGTTTTTCTTGTTGTATTTCTAATCATACACTTTCTTATGATTCTTACTATTTTTATGTTTGTTCTTACTACTTTACTTATGCATTGTATCTGCAATTTTGATTCTTGGGAGTAAAAGAAGCAAAACTAACAGGTATCCACTGCAACCCAATTATGCTTAATATCAAATTCTCATTAATTCACATTATTTGTAACATAAAGTCATAACATTCTCACTCGCCATGCGGTAATTCATAAAATATTTATTCTTTTCTGAGCTTATTTATTTTTATAATGCTTTTTACCAAAAAAGTTTTTTTATTATCTATCCTTTATAATAAATTTACTTTCATTCATATGTTTTTATCAATTTACAAATAACTGAAATTTCATACTAACCCCATCTTAAATAAACTACATTTAATTCGGCATTTTATTATTTTTTATCACACTATTTTCTTTTATGTAGTGTTATAACTGTTTTTTTTTTTTATATTGATATTTTAGAAATTTCATAAAATTATAAATATTAAATATCATGCATTATTATAAAATGCTGCAACTTTACCAAAGCCGGTCACCATTTATTTAACATGGGCCCTCCCACCACTGTACCACACATTTGCAAGCCAAATTTGGATTACTTATGGTGGGGATTCAAACTTTGGGTACTTCTGTTTGGCTTCAATGTTTCACTCTTCAGTGAGATTACACTGAACACACTCTGGACAGATTACACTAAATACCACCGTCTGAAAAAGCGTTCAAGTGGCTATAAAACCTACTCTAGCGACAGAGCATCAAACTGAATAAGTTAGTTAGGGCTTTAGCTCACAGGCAGCAGTGAGTAGGCTAAACAGCCCAACGATCACAAAATTAACGACAGATGGTACCACCTGCCTGATGTTTGACCGTCGCAAAAGCAGCGGTCACCAGTTGTTGGGTTAAAGTTGTTTCAATTAGATAATAAATAGATTTTTATCATTCTAATAAGATTTTAGTAGTAAAATTTAATTATTTCTTTATTTATAAAACATATATATCTTAGCCAGAAAGAGTCAAATGTATATTATTAACTAATCATATTAATCACCTTTTTTCTTTAATCATAATGTGTTTATTCATTTATTTCATAATAAAAGTCCTGAAACTTTATATGAAATACTCTACATCTTAAAAACTCTATATCTTGTATAAAATTTATTATTAAGTTATTATTAAGTAAAGTGACCTAAATTGTAACTTTCCGTCATCTGTTCCAATCATGACTTAAAGCAAACTTAAAGTACTGTAACATTGTTTAATTTTTTCCTTCCTTTATGCATTAAAATTCTTATTAACTCATTTTATAGAAGAATAACTAAACCAAGCTAGTAAAATTATTGTTTATGGAAATTGTCATTCGTAAATTCAGGTTTAGTAAAGATAAAATTAATTTCTCGTCTAACTATTAATTCAGAACAAAATAAAATTTCAATACTTTAATTATTATAATTTTTTAATAGAAGTTTTTAGCCATGATTTCAATTTTGAGCTATAACCACTAACCTATGACTAAATGACAACCAAAATGAAAGATCAAAATTTACTGCTTTGGCTTCTCAACAGGTGACACCACAATCCTGTTCAAACAGGAGCGGCATTTAGGGGCCACTCCTACTACATCTCACTAACTTTCCTAAAATTTAAAAAAAGTAATCGTATTCTAATTACTAGCACTATCTAATAGCCTGTTATAACTGTTATAAGAATTATTTATATTCAGCTTTCTTTCTATAACCAGCTGATATTTTTATAATTAACTGTAACTTGTTTGTATGCAGTTAATTTTTCGTCATAGATTAGTTACGTAATTTCACCGAGCGTAGAAGGGATAATAAACCTGCACTTGCTATCCAACCACTACCAGGTAATGGTAGACGTTTCATCAAGTGTTCGTGCAAAGGTTGTTTAAATGTATACTAGATTTTAATCTGCATACTAGCAGTGAGGGGTCCTCTGTGATACTAGAGATGGAGCTCAGGCTAACCCATGTTTAGGGCTATGTCTATACAAGGATGAAGGTATTGTATAATTGTAATCATTAGACATAATATCACCCCTCACAGCCTATAACGATCAACCAAGGCTCTGACTAGGCTAGGCTAGCCTAAAGGGATTTCGTACCCCCTTAACCCTTAAAAAGTACCGTATTTTGCGTCAAAATAGTATTGACGTTCTAAAACGTCTTTTTAATGGTTCCGCAAAAAGGAGGAGCGATGTTTTAAAACATCATTTGACGAAATTTATTCAAATACATGTACATATAACCTGACGCAGATGGATTCTTAAGCTATAAATCGATAATTAAAGACAAATATGTATGTGGAACATGTGCATTGGTGTATTCGGTAGGTAGTGGGTATTCTTCGGAGGGTTTTTTAGGCGGGGTGGTCACGGCGGGAAGTTTCGGCGGAAAAAGTTTTTTTAAATAGGTATTTAAAAGGCGTGGCATGAAGTTTTATTAGACCTGTTATTTATTATCACTGAATAAAAGTGAAAGCGCAATACACTCCCCTATTATTGACGCCTGTATCTCAGTAGCTGAGAGTTATTCGTTTGCTTAAACATCACTGGGTGCTTTCTTTAGTTACTTTGATTGAAGATTTGAAAATTGAAAAATTGATTGAAAAGAGTTCTAAAATGTTTATTTTAGGGCATTTTGAGCCTAAAACACGTTTCTAACTATATTTACTCCATGTTGTAATGTAATTTAGTGAAAAAAATTACTCTTTAAAGGTGTGTTTTGAGTTTTCACCCTTACTTTTACCTTAATTCCTAATACTTCACTATTACTTCTTAACATCTCTCAAATAATGACATTTTAAAACATTGTTACTCCTTAAAGGGTTAATTTTAGCTCGTCACAATTGTTTAGTAGATTATTAAGCTCTATTTAAATCCTAATAATATCATACATTTTAAAATAGATCATTGTTCGATCATATTGCTTAGTAATTTACTTTTTTTTAATAATTTATGACATAAATTTAAAATATGAATCACAACTTACGATTCCTTAAGGCGTATTCCTGCAAAATATCCCCCATGACCATAGTCTTGTCATCCAAGTCCCTCGGAACAATAGTCTTGTTATAGCGAGTATCAAGCCGCCGAGGGCTTAACGGTTGGCGCTGCACTAAGGTTAAATCTCCTGTTGCCATAAAACCAGCTCCGGGGACGGAAGAGGAGTGGTGAATATATGCACCCCCTTGAAACTGAGCACGGCAGTAACTCTGAAAGATAGGGGAGGAGATAGGTACTTAAACAAGACAATGTTTAAGATTAAAAGTGTTCTTACCTCCAGCTGTCGTCACTTCTATGAAGTCAATGAACCCTACCACTGCCATTAATGACGCACTAATGTCTCAATAAACAACTCATGGAATAAACTACTACGATCGCACGTGATAGGGTCAGTAAAAATAAATATTTATTTAATATGAGCAAGTTAGTTCCCATACTGTTGTATTTTCAAATAACCAAAGCGTTATCAGAAAACCTAAAACATTTCTCATAAAATAAGAATGTTAGGAGAACATGGTTTTCTATGATTTTTTTCAAAGAAAGCATGGTAGGTGAGGAAAGTTTTTGCATTACATCACTGACAACCACTCCACATTTTTTATTGTTATAGAACGTTAGAACTGGACTACCGGTGTCTCCAAAGCTTGCACTGATTTCATTATTCTCATGAAGTGTTCAAAAATATGCAGTAATAATAGTTTTACAACAAACTGTTTGCTGTGGCTTTGTATGTTTTTTATTTTTCAGGGAAGGCAAATATTGAAACATTGAATGTATAGTCAAAATTGGCACCTTGAAATTTACAGAAAGGATTCATTTCATTGTCAACTGTCCCAATTATGAATACATTTTTAGAATATATTTGCACACACAATAAATAGGCACTACAAGGTCGCACACGCTATTAGCAACGTGATCAGAGAGACATAGAAATAATACCGCACACTGTGTGCAAGACTGAAAAATAATAGTCAAGGTTGGTTTAGTTGAGGTGGGGAGGATAGTACAAACATTGATTAACAAAAACACACGTAGACAGCCCATTACCATTGTAACGACAAAGTGTGGTTTCTTGTACCTCTACTTTGACCAGTGTGGACAAAATATAATGAACTATCAGATTTTACTACTGTATAATTTCTCTCTAGTAATATGTACCTCCAACCTAGATCTCACTGGTGTCACTATGATACAACATTGTAGACAGTCCAAGGTACTTATTATATCCCCACTATCCAAGCGGAGATCCAAAAAACCATCTTCAGTTCTTTCAATAGTTTGGGGAGTCTACATTTCTATACTGTGGTATAAGGTCACCACTGTTTTGCCAGATCAAATTTATAACATTACTCTTCACTTCATCCGAAGAAATTTTCCACATTTTTTATCAATGGCATAGAGTTTGGATCTGCTAATAACCTATTACACTATTGTAAAAATAATTAATGTTCATTGCAGTTCAATCAATAATAATTTAGCCAGACCTAGATATTGTGGATACTGTGTGATATTTAGACTGGGATGGTGGTGTCATCCTGTAATCCATTACTTAGAGGTCACGGATTGTGGATAGTTATGAGCGATGGTGGGTGGGTGTAGTGTTCTCTTGTGTGGATTAAAGTCCGCACTATTGAATACTACGTTAATCCGCTAAGACCATCCCCATGATTAGACCAATTCATAATTCAGAGGCCGTGGTTTGGATTCCACATTAAACTGTAGGTCCATTAATTGCCATTGGCTGTTGGGCTATTAATTAACAGTCCTGTTTATGGAACATGTCAGTCTTAGTCAGTAACAAGACTACAAGATCGCGCCACAATCATCTTACACTCAATGATCATTCATACCTGGCTTAAAATACCTACCTTGTAGTGTGGTCGCCATTTCAAATAATCTAATCTAATCTTATAATTATTAATAAGTGATCTAAAAATGTAACACAATTATATTTTATTTAAACATAATTATTAGCCTAAAGTTTATACTTATCACTGACCGAAAGTTTGTAGTCAAATAGTAACATTATATTGATTCCTTTAACATCTGAATTGGGTGGCACAAATAGTTTAGTTTCAAATTTAAGAAGATCACTGAACCCATCTCCATTTAAGTCCTCTTCATAAGCCTAAAAAAGTAAAAGAATCAGTTACCATCCCTTGTACTTGTAAATTTGAAATTAAAAAAATGTATTAGTAAATTTTAACGAAGATATGGCCAATAGAGTTTTTCTAAACGGTAGCCTCACATTCCTGACTTAAAAATTATACTTATCACCAGTTTTCCTTTGCAGTAGTATAGGTTATAGTATAGTATGTTGTAGGCATTACTTTAATTTTGTTTCATTCAATGTGGACAAAAAATGAACAACTTCATTATTATAGAAAAAATGTTTCGATTATGAAAATATGATAAGAATAAACATCACACATTTTTTATTAAATTATTTATTTTACTAGAGTATAAGGTTATAATACCTGCTGCTTTCAATCCAATGTGAATAATAATTGGATTGAAGACAGCAGGTATGATAATCCAGAAGGCAAACTATTTAAATACTTATTTTGCTTTGAGATGTTTTATAATGAATTGAAAAAAATTGTTTTGTATTTTGTGTTCTTTTTTTGAGACTTTATAAATTGTGTGTTCCTCAATAGTAATCAAAACCCTGATAGGGTATTAGTTTAAAACAACAAAAAAATATGAATTTTCATATAAAATTTTAATGACTATTGTTTTTGGTCTCTAGATACCTCTAAAAAGAAAATTTAACATAGTCCCAGGCTTGGTCTTGCTATGAGACCTACGGCAATAGCCTCTTCCCTATGGGAGATTCGCTAAAATAGGCCTATTCTAAACTAAATCTTGTGTAGTTAAAAACGCAGACACATAGGAAAAGTCCAATAAAAGATATTGAATAAAATATATGATCAGCCAGAAGTTTTGTTTACCTTAATGAAAGGACAATAGTGATAATTGTTTGATATATAAAGCATACTTTCAATGCTTGAACATAGATACACAGGAATTCTTTCTGGTTTTTTCCCAGGGGGGTTTGAAACATCAAAGAATATTATATAATCATATAGAAAGTTAACTTTTGGTTGTTCTTGGTATGTATCAGTTTTTAGCCAAAAACCTGAAATCAAATCAAAATGTCATGTAAAAAAACTTTCAGATTACATGTTTGGTCAAAATGAGTGCCTTAAAGAGTATTTATTTACCATAATAATTATTTACCTAACTTAAAAAATGCAATTAGCTATCCAAAATCAACATTATCAGCACAAATATCTGTGTTGATTAGTGTCAGATAAGTAGAGGTAATGCTCGTAAACGTTTATTTGAAGTTTCACTCAAAATCTCACTTCACTCTCACAAAATCTGTTAAATGAATATTCATACAACATTCGGATTCAGCTTTCTTTATTCATTCTGATGCTGCTGTCATAAAATATTTTAAATAATATTCTATTTATCTATAAAATATACTTTTCTAAATTGTTTCAAAAATAATATATTTTACTTTTATAATCCTGTATTAATCAATTTGGGTTATGAGAAATACATAGCCCAGTTTTGTACCCAGTTTTTGGTATCAGTCGCAACACGCCACAGACTTAAAGATGAGTACATCCTGGGACATGTTTACTTTCCTCAAATAGAACTGACCAAAAATAGCCAGAACTTCAAGGATTAACCATATAAGGAATTGGCAACATGGCAGATCAGCAGGGTGGGGTAACTGGGGATGATGGGTTTTAGTAAGAAGCACCTCCATCTCAAATGGCTAAGTTCTCGGTAGATGTAGACTTGCAACAGTTAACACAAATTCATTTTTTAAACAAATCTGGACACATTATCCATCTCAAGCTAGGTGTGGTGCATATTGAGACCTTTTATAAGATGTAATAATTCTTTGGCTTATTTCTCATAAATTTAATAAAATCCAATTCTTGCATTTTAGATTGTCTAATTTGTCTGTACCACCCATCCTGACCACGACATTATTTTATACAATCAAGGGTACAAGGGTGTACATTAAGCCTCGAGGTTAGATAATAAACTACAAAACCATTGCTGAACAACAATCATCGAAAAATATGAATTATTCTACAAAGGACATCTTATCAAATTTATATTCTCAATACAATAAATATAGTTAATTACAATTTTACTTCTAATTTGCTCTGATTTCTCACCAATTACATAAACTCTTACGGAATGCATCAAAATTTTAAAATAACAACTCCAAAAAATATGTATATAATTTATTATTTATTTTTAGTGGTCAGTTTAATTTCTTAAGAGCCCTACAGACAGTCAGTTTAACGTGTTGACACCGAACTGACACATCAAACTGACTGTGTGTATGCAAAATCGTTGTGAGCTCACACCAAAAAATTGAAATGATGAAAGGACGATTTGGTCATTTTGGTCAGACACATCAAGCTGACGGCATTCCGAAGTGAGTACGTGTACAGTTGCTCACTTTGGTTGGTCACATCAGTTATCTGGGTATGCGCACAGACGCCGTTTGAATAGTGAAATGACTCCATAGACACATTTGCCGTGTACAATGTACCAATGAATCAAAGCAAAGTATATGAAGCATAGAACATTGATGTTACATCAATTTTATAATTTATCCCAAGTTATGGTCTCCATGATAAGCACTAAAAATGTCCATTGTTGAATCATTTCTATATGATCACTTTAAATTGAATTATTGGATTTGTCTCATGCCAGTTTTTTTTTAAGAGTTACACTTTTGGTTTCAGATGGATTTATTTTTAAGTTGTGATTTTCAAAGAAATAGTCCAGATTTTATAATTCTAAATTTGTTATGGTTTTTAAGTCCTCCTTATATTTTCCAAATATTTTTAAATTAGAGGCATTGGCATGTGATTTGTTATTTTCTAACTTTGACTCTTCTTAATATAATTTTTTGAATCACATTTAGTCTATCAGCAGTTGTTATAACACCTTCCTTATCTAGTGAAGACATCAGTAAGTTATTTGGTCATTCATTTACGATATATACCGTACTATTTTTGGATTGAACTCGTAAATATTAGTCTATACATCATTTGACATAAGAGGTAGTAGTAGACTGACTTTAAATTATGAACTTGTATACTTATAATTACGTTGACAATGCTAGAATATCTACAACAAAGAAACTCATAATAATCATATCTTTGTTTTACATGGTAATACAAAAATTTAAAACAACATTAGAGAACAATAAAATGTAACTTATAACAAATTGTTCAGACATGCATTACTTAAAATTAAAATAAATCTCTTCAAACAGTTTTAGTTTTCCAGTAAGGAATCAAAGGATGGCACAAAGGATACTAACTGATATTTTGGAAGCTAAAATATGCCATTCTTATTTAGCTTCCAAGAAATTGATCCTCCAATATAATTATATTATTATACAACAAAAATTACAGCTGCAGTTAAGGACTATGCAGTTAAGTTAAGCACTATGCTCATGATTATGGTATGAGTATTTAACTAATAAAATACCACTGGAGTGCTTAAAATAAAATGGAATATTTTCATTCAACATACCAGGGCTTTTGTAGGTAAATAGTAATGGGAAAAAAATTGTCAGTATCGACAACAGCAAAAGTACTAGGGTGGCCTTTGAGCACATATAGGCTTTATAATTATAGTAAACGCATGAACTGAAAACATTGTAAACTACCATTTTAAAAAGCTAAATAAGTTATAATACTTTTGAATAGGTGAATTTACAATTCAAGTTAATTTACTTTACATAAAATTAATAAGGTTTAAAACACAATTTTATATTACATCTTGTCTCATTTTTCATTACTCAAACGATCACTCTGCATTTTATTACTATCCTGTCCAATATATAAATATTACAGTTAAAACATGTAAGTTTAATTCTAAAGAAATCAACCAAGGAAACCTCTAACCTTAAATGTATACAAACTTTGGTTGCTATGGAAACAGATCTTTTGGAATTGGAAGTATTTTAATCGACACTTTCTTGTACAGACTAAAGGAGGAGAAGTTTTTGTAGATACCAAAGATCATTTAATTTGTTATTTATTCTCGAGGACTAATTGTTTTCAATGATGCTTCCTCCACGGTATTTTATAGCTATTATGAATATTGAGATTGGGCTCCTTACAAAATGAAATAATAAAATATTCCATAGACATGTTAATGATCAACATGATTAGTGATTTTATTACATATAGGAGATAAACTTATTGGGTGAATAAAATTAGAAGCTTTATAAAAGAGCCACAAATTTTCGTGACACATTACATGGTAGTACTACCCATGTAAAACTGGCATGGTATTGACACTGAGTGCAGGGAGAAGTGCAAGTGATCGTAACATCAAGCAAGAAGAAGAAGCTGGAATGGCAATGGTAGTGTAATGGTCATTGGTCAATTGTGTGAATGCGTAAATAATTACTAGCTGTCAAAATATTGTCTCAGAGTTGAGAAGACGTGAAAATGACTGTAATAACAAAGCCGCTAAGTGAAAAGAAAGTAGACAAGCTCGGTCAACCTCTCGTCCCTGCAGAGTGCCTGGTAAAGAACTTCTTTCTCAGTTAACTTTATCAGGTTTTTAGACTAGCTAAAAAAATTTCCGATATATTGTTTTGTAGTTTTATTTGACCATTATGCATTCACTGAATGTTTAGGCCTTTACTTCAACCATTTAAAATAGCTATTTAGTGTTGAACTGAACAAATTTCTAAACTACATTGCATCTTCTCACATATTAGCTTGCTATTATGTACTCATCTTAAGCACTTTGTATTATGACCAATATACTTCAATGCAGCAAGTGACAAGTTCTTAGTGTTCTTACTTATTACAACTATCAATTCTTTGTATAGGAACAGGTCGGATGTATTTGTATATACTTTTATTACTTTCAAACCCAAAAAGTAACAACTGTTTTGTATTTCATTTTGTGTAGACCTATTTTTATGCCAGAGGACGTTGTAATGTTTTGATGGGGAACGGTCAAAACCCCAGTCTTTTTACTACCTAACGTCGACCTGTTGTTAGGAAGCATCATTAATTAATTAATTATTATTTAGCCCAATGACAAATGGGGACCGGGTCCAGATTCGACTCTTGCAGGTTCCCATCTGGCGACCTTCAGTTTTGACGGCGAGTATTATAACCACTACACCATCTAGCCAGTTGTATCAAGCATATCAATGGTCAAACTTTAACCGTCTGTTTTAGTTGGGACTGAAGTGAACATAAATAGCCTTTACCCTGGATAATTTAACCTAGTTTATTCATACGTGGTTACTTAACCTTCGTCAATTTAATATTTTGTTACTTTAACAAATGAAACTCATAGAGTTATTTTATTTAGATTGTATTCCATTTGATATTAATGATTTTTATTTTAGGAACGATACAGTAACTGTCATTATTTGACTGATGTTTTAAAAAAATCTTAAATTGCAATGTCTAAGGTAAAAATATGATATGAAAATATTTTTTTTATTTTAAAAATACGTTTCTTAGGACTGCAATATATAATTCAAAGAGGTATATACGTATAAATACAATATAATTACCAGAAGACGTTTTGATGGATCACGGAACTTTTAGTTCTCATCGCAATGAATGCAACACATAGCCTTGTGTTCGCCATAAATGGCACTATGGCATTGGCCACAGTAGTTAGTGGTCATCCTCATTTTTGACGGTGGACAAAAATTACAAATTTTTTGTACTCCTGGGATGTTTGGGTTGATGGGATTCACTGGAACTCCAAGATTTTCAGCAATCATTGCTCTTAGATTAAGGCGTGGTGAGGTCGTCTGCAAACGCATACGCATATAAGGTTTGACAGTTGAAAACAAAGTTCTTTTATGAAATTTTTGTGGTTTATTGAAGTTTTATTGTTTCTAAAACTGTTTAAACAATAGATGACATACGCATTTACAAAACTGATGTTCAACAGTCCAAAAAAACACGCACAGTGACCGCCAAGTTTTTCTACTGCAACTCATGTTGCTACACATTTGGTCCATGGTATCAACCGCACCCTTTGTTTCATTAACTTATAACAATGTATGATTTCTGGTTTTTTTGACATCTGGTTCACAGTAAGGCTGTTGTGCATCGTTGATAATAAAGTGACAGTCTTGTTCTTTTTAGGCTTATAAGAAACCAATGTTTTGGTTCTGTCAAACAACAATAGAGAGCTGTCAACTGGCCTAGTTTTTTTTGTTTGCAAGCACCTTTCCAGGAACTCCTTTTCTATTAAGACGGATAGTACTGACAAGTGTTAATTTGTAAGGGGCCTCCAAGAGGTTTTCGGCTAATTTCACACTGGTAAACCATTTGTCACAACAGATGGCATGTCAAAAGCATGAATGTTTAAACTATTTCTCCTTTTCCTCTTCCTACTAATAGATAAATAAGCATCTTCATTGTCACTTTGATCACGTTCTTCCTCATAATTGGGATCAGCATCCGTGTCTTTGACATAATTTTCTTCAACACAATCGTCTTCACTATTATCGCTTTAAACAAAAGAGCCATTATTTGGTAGGTCATTATCATCTGATAGTTCCTCAGCTAAAAGCTATCTTATTCTTTCATTTTCACGTTCCTCGTTTGTAGCCATTGTTTTACAAAGTAAATAGCACTAAAACTAACACACTAACAATGAATATTCACTCAGAAAATGTATCAAAAACTTCAAACTAGAAGGAGAACTAACAAATAATGTCAATACTAAACGTCCTACCAGCTTTACAAAGTAAATAGCACTAATACTAACACTAAATACTGACTCACAAAATGTATCTAAAACAATAGAACTCTAAACTTGAAGGGGAACTAAAAAGTAACGTCAATACTGAACATTCATCGTGGTGATGACGCTCAATTCCATTCGACATCTAGCATTCATACTACTCGGTTGCGAAGCTGGCACTGAGCGCTACAAGGTCAGGGAAGAAGGTATGGGATAGGAGGAGGCACATAGGAGCTTGGCTTACGAGTTCTGAGAGTACATTTAATATCGCGCATCATTAAAATGACGAAGGTTTAGCTATCCAAGGTTAATAAAATTAATTTTTGTAATGGAATATAGTGAATTCATTTGGTCTGTGACCTGAAAAACAAGTACAAAAATTATACTATACCTAGGCCTACAGTAATACAAAAAAACTTTAAATTTTAAATAAATCACAAAAATTAAAATACAATGAATCTAGCATAGCCTACAAAAGGGATAAAATTACTGTTTATGATTGTTTATTTTACATTGAAGAGCACCTAGACGAATTTATAAATGGTTTAAATATCTTAACTGTCAATGTGATCCTTCGTGCTCGTGGTTTCTTAACTCACTAATTTAGTGATTAAAAAATAATAAATGATATTATCCGCCAAATCCTTCCATTTAAATATTTAATGTATTCATTCTTAGATTAACAGGGTTTCTCAAACGAGCTGTTTTTTATATGCCAAGATACCAAACAAATAGCAATAAAATGAAAATCTGTTTTGTTTTCATTTAGGTTACATAATGAGTACAAATAATTTCTTTGCATCCATGGTTTGAAATTAGTCAATCAGCTCAGCTCTAGCTTTAATAGCCCAACAGATAACATCGACGCCCAGGTCAAGGTCAAGGGACAAAAGCTGACTATTATAGTCAGCTTTATGGCAAATATGTACGTACATGCCCTTTTTGTCAAACTTCACTCACCATGCTTTTTAATAGGTTTAATTACTGCATAAAGTTGTGCCGAATGGCTTCAAAATTCACATGTGCTTTTTTGCAATCCCATTCCAGTCGCTACTAATAATTTTCTTAACAATCAGCTAAGCTAATATGTTAGGAAGTCGATTTGTAAGTAAAGACAGAACCTTTAAAACATGTAGGACACATTAAACAAGATAGTATGAACAAATAGTTTTCCAAACCAGTTTCCAAGTATAAAACATACTCAGGTGTATTAAAGGAAAGGCAAAACAGTTTTTAACTAAGTACTGATTCCACAAAATCACATTCCTTATAACATCATACCTCAGCCTCATAACAAATAATAGATCTTACTATTCAAACAACAAAACAACCAAACTTGTTGTTAAGAGGTACTTAACGTTTTAAAATTAAACTGTCCCAAACTGAGTTCAAAGCTAACTCAGCCAATCTTCATTTTTCTTTAAAGTCCATGTGAATGTGCTTGTAAGAGTGTCTCCTAGATATCTATAATCATTAATGACCTCAATTTTCTAGCCCTTGTACCACCACCCATCGCCTTACCACAGATTCCAACAGGTACTTTTCATTTGCTTAAATTTACTTGTAAATTCCATGATTCTCAATATTGTTCCAGGTTAGAAATCATGTGCTGTGAAGCCTTTGTGGGTGGAGCAAGCAAAATTATGTGGTCCATGTACATTAGCTTATTTACTTTAATACCCTCAAGTAAAGGGCCTACAGCCCTTTACCCCCCACTGCGGCCAGCTGATCATTCATAAAGAGGCCAAACGTTGTTGGACTTCACTTGTTTTTTTTATAGGCCTAACACTCATTTTCTTGCTTGTTGGCTTATAAAACTCATGTTCTTGATTGTTGGCATTTATAGTCAAATCATGGTAATTTTTATTCAGAGAATTATTTTTTATCCATTTGAAATAACTGCTGATAGTAAAATTCATTAAGCTTATATAATGTTTGTGATATTCTGCTAATTGTTTCCTGAAATTTCAAGTTTGGAGGCATTTCGGATCATTTGTGACTGGAAGTGGATGTCATAATTTCTGGTCTATTTAAGTTTTGGCCGTAATTGTGTGATTGGTAACATCACGAAACCCATTTAAATCAACGGGTATCACTCCAAAAATTGATCTCTATAGGCATGTGGTCAGAACCAGGAAATGACAGGAAAAGTCTCTCACCAAATGACATCTAAAAATCTCTAAAAAAACATAAATTTTATCTTTCTCCATTAGAATCAGCTTAAAAAACACAATTTGAAATGAAATGAAAAATATTTTATTTATACAGGCAAAGTTAGGACCACTTGGCCCTTTCTTACACTTAACCTGATAAAATTTGGTTCCTTAATAAAGTTTTGCTCTATCTCCAAAGGTTACTGAGATATTAGAGACTCCAAAATCCACAGTGCGTTGTATTTTGGGGCTCCAATGTTAAATCTGATTGCGAATAAGGAAAAATTAATATTTCCCTAATCAATCTAATTTTTGGGTGAAACTTGATATTTAGTTTTAAGTGGTCGAGATCCACCCATTTATGATTAAAAATGTGATCATAAATGTTAATGTGTTTAACATGGTAGCTAACCTGCATACCCATGTTAATCATATAAATAATAGGCAAACTCCTTTATTTATGGACAGATGTTTTTGAAACTTTGTATGAGTGGTCTAAATAAAATTGTTTATGCTAGAAATGAGAACGTTCAGTGTTTCTCACAGCAGCAAACTTGCATACTCTTCCCCATGTTAATCTCATATTTATCAACTGATATTGATAAAAGTTGTCATATTATATTATTATTATTTTATTTTCCTGATGATGCCACAAATCTGGCATATATGTATCAAATACACTGCAAGCTCATGAATATATAGGCCACAAACAAAGGTAATATACAAAAATTGTATATTTTTGTTCATTTAAAAGCATGTCTAGAATTGGGAATTTCTCCAACTAAATTTCTAATGATGTCATTCACTTTATTGTTGCCATTAAAAATACTGTTATCTACGCTGGATTAGATAAGGAACATGAGCTATCTCAGTTGATACTAGGTAAATAATGATATTAAATAAAATCTTTTACTGCATTGCATTACTTTTGAATTAAAAACTGATCTTGTTTTCTTTTTATTTTAATATAATATATTAAGATTTATATATTATATAAATATTCTGTACCTGTGTTTGTAATTGAACACCTTAGATTAGATTCTAAACGGCTGGACTGATTCTGATAAAATTTCAGGCAATATGATTCGAGAACAGTTTCTGTAAAATTTGGTGCAGTCTTGGTAGCATCTTTGGTGCAGTAGTTGGTAAAGTTTGTATCATCTACAGTCGTGTATGCAGATGATACAAACCTTCTACAGTATTTGCAAACGACACAGCTCAACAGTAACAGATATCCTAACATCAATAGATAAAACTCTTCAATACTACTCCCTTCCAAAAGACCTGGCTATTAATCTATCCAAAACCACAAAGATAAATTTCAGCAGACGACATGAACAAATGCAAGAAATTCCCAATATTTCAAAAATTAATATTTCCCTAATCAATCTAATTTTTGGGTGAAACTTGATATTTAGTTTTAAGTGGTCGAGATCCACCCATTTATGATTAAAAATGTGATCATAAATGTTAATGTGTTTAACATGGTAGCTAACCTGCATACCCATGTTAATCATATAAATAATAGGCAAACTCCTTTATTTATGGACAGATGTTTTTGAAACTTTGTATGAGTGGTCTAAATAAAATTGTTTATGCTAGAAATGAGAACGTTCAGTGTTTCTCACAGCAGCAAACTTGCATACTCTTCCCCATGTTAATCTCATATTTATCAACTGATATTGATAAAAGTTGTCATATTATATTATTATTATTTTATTTTCCTGATGATGCCACAAATCTGGCATATATGTATCAAATACACTGCAAGCTCATGAATATATAGGCCACAAACAAAGGTAATATACAAAAATTGTATATTTTTGTTCATTTAAAAGCATGTGTAGAATTGGGAATTTCTCCAACTAAATTTCTAATGATGTCATTCACTTTATTGTTGCCATTAAAAATACTGTTATCTACGCTGGATTAGATAAGGAACATGAGCTATCTCAGTTGATACTAGGTAAATAATGATATTAAATAAAATCTTTTACTGCATTGCATTACTTTTGAATTGAAAACTGATCTTGTTTTCTTTTTATTTTAATATAATATATTAAGATTTATATATTATATAAATATTCTGTACCTGTGTTTGTAATTGAACACCTTAGATTAGATTCTAAACGGCTGGACTGATTCTGATAAAATTTCAGGCAATATGATTCGAGAACAGTTTCTGTAAAATTTGGTGCAGTCTTGGTAGCATCTTTGGTGCAGTAGTTGGTAAAGTTTGTATCATCTACAGTCGTGTATGCAGATGATACAAACCTTCTACAGTATTTGCAAACGACACAGCTCAACAGTAACAGATATCCTAACATCAATAGATAAAACTCTTCAATACTCCCTTCCAAAAGACCTGGCTATTAATCTATCCAAAACCACAAAGATAAATTTCAGCAGACGACATGAACAAATGCAAGAAATTCCCAATATTTCAACTGAAAGAAAATCAAAACTCTTAGGATTAACAATTAATGCTGAAATCTCATGGACAGATCATATACACAATCTGGTTAAGAAAATTTCATCTGAAATATGTGCAGTGAAAATAAAAAATGGATAGGAGGTGTTAAAATAGCAAAAACAGTACTATGCTTTAGTAGAGTCACACATCAGGTATGGATTAATTCCTTGGGGAGGAATATCTGAGTATAACTTTGGCAAAATTCTTGTGCTCGAGAAAAAAACTGTTAGGGCACTTTCTGGCCTTGGTCCTATAGAGATAGCTGCAGAGAGGCTTTTAAATCTCTAAATCTACTAACAGTCTCAGGGCTTCTCATCCATGCAGTGTTTTAAATATTACATCTCTAACATTTAATAATTAATAATATTAAATTAATAATAATAATTAATATTATTATTTATTTAATATGAAGTCATTTTTACTTTCTCCCCTTGTACATAGTATATGGAGAAAGTATTGTTTTCGTACAAATTTTCTAATTTGAGTTGAGAGTGGATATATCCGTTTTGGGGTTCTCTGAATCCAAAAAGTGGGTTTCGACGTGATGTCTGTCTGTCTGTGTGTGTGTGTATGTCTGGATGTGTACAGAGCCACAGCCTACCCCGTTGGTCTGATTTAGATGAAAATTGGCATGTATATTCACCGTATCTTCAGGCGTTTTAATTTTTTTCAATTTTTAATTTTTAAGGGTAGTTCACCCCTAAAAACCCTTAAAAACGTGAAAAATCCAAATTTCTCAAAAACAGCTCTAACGATTTTGATTAAAATTTGATAGTTTATAGTGCACAGAGTACTAAATAATTTGAAACCACCCGCATGTCTGTAAAAATGACGGTTCAAAAGTTATGGCCTTTTAAATGTCAAAAAAATGATATTTTTAAATTTTCAGCAAAAACAATAAAAGTAAAGTATGTTGACTGGCACCATTGAAACCAGCTAAAAAAACTACACAAATTAGTTGTTTTAATTATTTGTCTACGACTAACGGTTCCAGAGAAAAGTTAAATTTACTGTCCATGATAAACGCAGTACGTTGTCTGAAAGCCTCCAATTTTATTGTTATGGAGAATATAAAGGTGCAATAATTTTTGTTCAGTGCTATATTAATTATGGTGTATTAAATCGGTTTTATTTAAATCACATAAATGTTTTTATTGAGTAATAAATGTGTTTTAATTTTTCTACCATGTTTTAATTAACTTGTTTAATACATGTCTTATTCTATACGAGCAAAGCTCGGTCACCAGGTACTGGTATGTAATATAACGTAGCCTATTCTTACGATAAAAAAATAATCTACAGATAGACTACACAAAATTATATATACTCGAATTTAGATTGTAGTTCAAATGTAAAACTAAGAAAAAAAGTGATTTAAAACAGAATGTATACATATCACAATTCAAACTTTGTGTAGATCCTGCAGGCTATTTTCTATAATGAGAGTTTCCACCGTATCAGACTTGATCAACACTGCAGACAGTTGGCACTGCAGAGCTTCATGAATGTAACACATGTTCCAGCCCCATCGTGATGTGGAGGTTGGTGCAGGTGATATCCCGCCAGCGGACCCGCGCATACTGGTGCTGCGAGCCCGCGCCCGCCGAGCCTCCTCCATCACCACGGCATGTCTGCTCATGATGGCCTTGCTCGTCATGTGCTGCGGAATACTTGGCGGGTTCTACCTGTACAAACAATTTGCCCACTCT
Organism: Nephotettix cincticeps; assembly: GCA_023375725.1. Taxonomy (NCBI): domain Eukaryota; kingdom Metazoa; phylum Arthropoda; class Insecta; order Hemiptera; family Cicadellidae; genus Nephotettix; species Nephotettix cincticeps. The sequence goes on along the minus strand of CM041786.1, from coordinate 22,523,265 downwards.
CAGGTCTGCTTAGCATTTGTTTGGTATTTCTTATTTTTAGGTTGTTCTGCCGATTATTTTTTTTATTTTAACTACATTTTAAGCATAAAGAGTGTGCTTTAACATATCTGCTAGAAAGTGATAGACCAAATACTTTTGCTTGTGGCATGTTAGGCATAAAGGGAAAGGAGCCAATAGGAGTACAGTACAAATCAAACATTTCTAATGAGAATGTTGAAGTTTTGGGGATGTAAAACATGAAACTGTTATGGAGTTTGTGATGTCCATCAGTTCAACTCACTTATGAACCATTTTTATTAGCTCTACACATCTTAGATAATCAGATATTCATCGATTTCAGATAATCGGAAAGATTTGATAGTTATTCCCAAAGTCAGTTATACCTTAATTTAATCCATTCAAAACCTGAAAGAGAATATTGCAGGAAAGTTCTACAGTTACAGCTATCGAACTGGAAAGGTTAACCTGTTTGGTTTTGGTTTGATCGTTTAAAAAGTTTTAATAAAAATAAGCTTTCTTAGCCTAATTGATAAAATCGTCCCCTATATAATTTACCTTGACCCAATTTAATTTTACATTTGTGATCCTATCTAACACCATTTATATTTTGCAGGTGTTTTAAACTAAACGTTTTGCTAACTAAAGTTTAAATTAAATTCCTGTAATACTATCTGTATATTTTGTCTCCTTTTATAAAATTCTATTTCAAACTTGTATAATGTTGTAATTTATAAACAGCTGTGGACCCTAATGGTGTGTCATAAAACCACAACTGAGGAATTTTATGAACTTAATTTTTCAAAAGTTCATATGACTAATGGTAATTAATTACTGATAGTTTTTAGTAATTTACAAACAACTTAACTTAACTTAACAACGTGTTAGGTTTTTTTAGGAATAGTTAGATCTAATCTTAATATGCATGAAAAAATTCTCCACCATTTTACAGTTTGAAATTAAACGTTGGCAACAAGAAATTTTGAAAAAAAGGGTAAGTTTTAGTAAACTTATTATAATTGTTAACGGCCTGTAATGTTTTACATTATCTATATCTGTACATTGCTGAGTTGATAAATTAAAAAAAACTTTGCCCGGAATTGAAGTTTAACTCTGCATACGATTGCTGCAGCCATTTCCATGGTTCTGGAGCATGAAGTGCCGTGGCATTTTTCATGAAAATGTAATGTTTACCAAGAAAGGTCATAGAAAATTCAATTTTACAGATATTAATGTAATTTGTGTTTTCAATCGAAGACAATTAGATTTTCTTTTTAGACGGCCTATGTTACACAACAAAAAATCTTTTTCTCAACCTAAAATAAAGTTGAGACTATAAAAGTAAAAAATATTTTTGTTTTGTGCTTGAAGTTCAATCAATTGTATAAAACAATATTTTGCATGTTTTTCATTACTATAGTTAAAAATAGCAAGAAATTTAAAGTAAAATTCACGCATAATACATCACAATTGTTTGAAATTAAGACACCACAGAAATAAAAAAGTTTTGTACACAGTGATGGTTACCGATTTTGTCGTGTTTATTGAATATGACACATTTTTACATACTTTGGTGCTATGATTATTGTTACTCATGGGAAAAAACTTTAAAACAATATAACAAACTAGTATTAATATAAGAAATCTTTTCAAGCAATTTTACAACTTTTAATCGTAAACAAACATTTGTAACATAACCGCAAATAAAACAGCCGCGGATGACGACGACAAAACTGTAACGGTAAGAACAATGAGTATGAAAACTAAAAAATCAGACGGAAGGCAAAATAACCATCATAAATTGATTGTTTTTGGAACAAAAATACGCAAAAAGTAAGCCTATATTTAAAGTAAGGGGCCTATATTTATGTGAAGGGTTTAAACCCCACACATAAATATAGGCCCCTTATAATATAGGCAGATTTAGATCTGCCTATATTAGCCGATTTAGATCTGCCTATATTAGCAGATTTAGATCTGCCTATATTGTTAGTGTAGCCTATCTTTCCTCGAGGAGATTACTCTTTGAACTCCATTACCATACAATAAGCCTTATATCCTTTTATTTTTTTGCCAGTCCTTAACCAATGATCAATGATCACAAGTGTTTTTCACAATCAGCTATTCTTTGGATTCTGGTCATACTGACACGCAAGACCATTTGCGTTTAAATCAATCACCTTGCACTCAATCCTCATTCATACTTGGCTCAAAATACCTACCTTGTGGTATGGTCGCCATTTCAATAATCTAATCTAATGGTTACTAGCCAACTGTCGCAATAATTTGCGATAGCAGCTCACACGAGGGCTCGCGAAGCAGCTCTTGGCCAACTCGCCGTAAAAGTGTTTAGACTAGGTAACAATTGTTGCGCAAGTACTGTCACAATTTTTCTTCCTTGTGTAAACACAGCAATAGATAGTGTGTGGAAGCTCTTGATGCTTCTACAATGGTCTCTAAATTACTGGGAAGTAAAGTTGAAAAAGCCAACCCAAAGGAATGGAATAATGAGTAAAAGTTTGGGTCAGAGTATTGGCAGTAGGTTGCCACGTGAACTTCAATATTGCCATGCACATAAAGTTAAATAATTTGAGAATCAAAGTAATTTAAGTTAAGCGAACCCAATTGGATCAGCACTCATTTTATTACAGCAATATTTTGCTGAAAACTTTTTAATGCCGTCCTGATTGGTCCTAATTTTTTCTTGTAGTAAATGGTAATCCTCATTTTATAATCCTTTCTAATAAAGCTAAAGAAGTACAAACATATAACTGGAAAAAACTTACAATTATTATGTTTGGCTCTTCAATAATTAGGCCTGAAATAGGCTGATATAGACAACTGTTAATAGGAAGTATATTGCACGTTTAAAAATGGTTACTATGAAAATTTGTGTATAAAATGTTATTGTCTGTTTATCTTATGACAAAATATTAAAATGAGAAAATGTTCTCTTCTTTTGGGAGTTACACAGTGAGAATTAATTTATAATTATGAGTGGAGTACTTTAAAATGTCTTTCCTCCATTTGTCTATCTAAGCCTCGGATTAGAGGTTGTGTTTGTACATCTAAAAACTTAACAAATAAATTTGTTGCAATGTAAAATGATTCTTTATTTATATTTTTCTATTTAATACTTTTTAGCTACAAGAAGACAGTGGAAAAATGAGAGACCAATTGTTTAGTGGACGTATGATAGTTACGGTATTCCTACTTCTGTAATATTAAAACTAATTTTAATAATTAAAAATTTCTTGTTCAATTTTTATTTAATATAGTTGGGATTGTTAGTAAATTGAAGTTTGTTATTTTAGGTTTGATTAGATACTTCAGCTAGAATAATAAACATGTTATAAATGAATCTATTTACTACTCATTCTACAGTATATTAGAAATATATGTAGTTAATGTTTTTAGAAGTACTGTTAAGTATCACTATTCTGTAAACTTGCTATCTTTCAATGTGTTGAAATGTAAAAAATATATTTTTTTCATGTAGTAAACAAATATTATAAAAAAAATTTTCATAAAAAATGTTTGTTACTACTCAAATTTTTTAATACATTAGAACCCCTCGGATAAGACCATCCATAATCAGACTATCTTCAGTTAGTCCGACTATGCTCAGGCTCAAAAGCTGGTCCATCCATGGACCGACTAATGACTATTTTTCCTATTTTTTGTCTGGATAAGCTATTTCAGTTAATAATAATTGTCTGAATACATGTTCCTACCTTTTTCAATATTCTGCACAGTACCGCCCAAATACAGTCTGCACTGTTTAGGTTGTCGCAAATCACGCTGTACTTTTCCAGCAACATTTTTTTATTTTTCTCTTGGAACCATTTCAGATAAACTGGAATTTTGGATAAGCGAGTACCAGATATTCAAGGTTTTAGTGTAATTGCATATTTTCTGGAATTTTTACTCTAACATAGTTCTGTCCCGATTAATTTAGAATAGCGTTACCGGTCAGGTTAATTTAATGATATATCTCATAGTTTAGGTTGTAGGTCTGAATCTGACAGAACAACATCTGAAACATCTGATCTATTATCCAACTGAACTCGTTTGCTAATACAGTGGAGCTTGGTTTTAACGTCATTGAAGGGACCACACAATTAATGACATAATTTTAATTTAAAACCGAGGAAAAATAGAGAAACACATTTTTTACACGAAATTAAGACATTTAATGAAGGTAATTTGAAATACACCGTAATTTTATATTTATGACTGACTGAACTACTCTACTATATAAAAAATCAAATTTGAAAATATTGCAATGAAGTTCGGCTTGGTGAATTCAACTGTTTGTTCGATTTTAAAAAACAAGCCCGAACACACGTCTGCTATCTTACGTCCCTCCTCACACGCTCTTATAACTCACACCTTTTCTTCAGCAAACCCTTTCTCTTAACACTTGCCATTATTTTTCAATACTGTATTCGTAAATTAAAATAACGAAAAACAAACTGTAAAAGACGTATACTGAACTAAAGATAGCTGCACGAACTGTAGGTACGTACGAACGGCATCACAGTGCTTTGATGCGACGTGAGTCACTGACACTGACCTTGATGACCGGCGACAGCGGATATAGGGTAGGGGAGGGGGTTGGGGTGGTTAGCGGTAGGACAGCAATAAAATGCTGTTTCTAAAAATAGAATGTAGCTAAACAATAGCCGCAGCCCTCACCACCGACCGAACTTTCTCTATTTAGCTATATGTTGCCTTCATCTCGGCCCGATTTTCTTGACGTTATATACGAGGTTTTAGAATTTACTGACGATATATCCGAGGTTTTTTCCTATGTAAATACCTTTAGTTTGGCGGGACCTAAAAATAAATGACGTTATATCCGAGTTGACGTTAAAGCCGAAGCCGCAATAACCGAGTTGTACTGTACTAGCAAACGTGAGAAGAAAAAAATTATTCAATCGTAACATTAAAAGAGCCAATTGATCACTGTTAATAAAATATAACTAAACACAAACAGGCAAAATCATCATAATAATTTAATTGGTTTTCAATTTTATTCATCTAAAAAAATCTTGTTTTCAATTCGTAAATACTTTGATAAATAAAAATCTTAAAACAGATTAAAGGCCAAAAAAAATTGTACCTGTATTTTTTCCAAAAAATAATTTTTACCTTTTTAGATGCAATAATCTTTCCTATGAAGCTAAAGATGTTTGTTTTTTTTTTTTAGATGAATCGTCTTAGGGGAATATGTCAGTTTCCCTACCCTGAAGAACATTTTGCAAGGTCCGAAGATGACCAACTGTTTTCAGAGGACAATAGTATGAATTTTGAGGTAAGTGTTTAATCAATCACAAAATATTTGTAAATGTTCAAATCAGCTACTAGATGGTTTATTTAAGACTACAATTTTGTTGTATATCAAAATAATATTGTTTAAATTTTTTCTGTTACCTTTGTCTATTTAACTGTAACTATTACAAAGCATATTATTATAAAGTAAGAGCCGTTTGGTCACAGTAAAACATATACTCCAAGAAACTAATTTTATAGTCATATTTAATTAGGTACAAACTTAATTTACCGCTACATAATCACCATTCACATCTAAGCATTTTTTGTACCCTGTATAGAAGCTTGCCTGAGAGTTGAACCAGTTGATAACGGTGTTTTTGAGTCCCTCTTCAGTCTCAAAACATAGTACACCTCCAAGCCACTCTTTTAAAAGGCACATAAGGAATTAGTCCCTAGGTGCAAGTTCACAATTAATTGTACAGTAGGTGGGTCAAAAAGTTTTCAACTGAAATCTTGGAATTTTCTCCTTGGTTATTGCAGCAGTATGAGGATTTGCGCTATTTTGGACGATATGCCAGGTGACAGTTTCCTGCAGCATTTGTTTTGGATTGCACATCTCAATTAGTTTAGCATGTCACAGTGCACGTCAGCTGTAATTGTTGTTCCACGTTCCATGAAATCAACCATAAGAATACCGTCTTTGTCCCAAAAAATCGCAACGAGAAATTTTCGACTTGTGTGTGGAGTTTGCTTAGACCTTTTTAGTTTTGGTGAAGTTGAGTGTCACCACTGCATCAATTGTAGTTTGGTTTCTGGATCAGCGTAGGATCCTCACGTCTTGTCTCCATCTTGATGATCAGAGACATAAAAATTTGCATTCACTCAACATACTTTGCTCTTCATGGTGGTCAGTGTGCATTTCTGGTACCTACCTTGCACACAATTTGTAATATGCAAGGTTTTCTGTGCCAATATTTTAAACAGTAGTGCATCCCAAGTTGAGGTAATTTTACAGTCTTATTTCACTAATCGTCAATTGACGATCAGATCACAGTGACTGATCCACTTGTAAAACAATTTCATTGGTCTGGATACTGGGTCTGCTACTTATCTTGGTCATGAACATTTCTTTGGCCATTTTTAAAAACACGGCACCATTGTCCAACCTTTCTTTCACTCATAACTGTAGCTCAATAAACCAGGCATAACTCCCAATGAAATTCAGCGGCTGTTATTCCTTTTGTATGTAAGAAACAAAGTACAAATTGCATTTCACAGTTGGCGGGATCAACAATATATGAAGCAATATTAAGGCCCAAACGGAGACTGAGTGAAAGAAGATGGCGTCCCTGTTTTGGCCTATTGGCTGCCGGAAGTTCCTGTTATGATGTCAGATGTGGCGTTTATTGGCTAACTGGGTTCTGGAAACAGATTTTTATTTGTTCTTGCAAAATTAAAGTGTGTTTGTTCATTTATTAATATGTTTTTATCTTTACATTTTACTCATAAATAAATAACTCTTCCCATGCATTCATTCCATTTCCTTTGTTACAAGTCTTGATGATCTTGAGATCATCAGATCGTATAGAACGTGTAGAAATCTGTTTCCGGAACTCAGTCAACCAATAAATGCCACATCCGACGCCATGACAGGAACTTCCGGCAGCCAATAGCAACTAAACAGGGACGCCATCTTCTTTCACTCAGTCTCTGTTTGGGCCTGAAGATGTCCTGTGTGACTGGACAAAATCAATTACTAATTTAATACCTTTTATATATATTTACTGTTTGTATATAATTACAGTATAAGTGTAAATATATTAAGTAGTTTTGGAAGACTAGAATTTTTACTTCATCCTATACTAAAACTAAATAATACTAATCAGGAAATGATTTGCAGATCCCCAGAGCTGAGAGAAGCCACTTCTTGAAGGAAGAGTTTGATATTGATGGGGAGACCAACGGTGTTGAGAGGATTACTGTACCAACTTTTGATGGCGGCCGCAGCAGTCGATTCATCCATGACTTTAATGCGGTTTGTGCAATAGTTTTTATAAAATTTAAACCTAAAACTACTCCCTTAAATTTATATTTTAATTACAACATAACAATTCTTATAGTTAAAAATGAAGTTGAAAAGAAAAAAAACTTCTTTAATGAGGTGGAGTAGTAAGACCATTTGGTCCTTTCTTACATTTAAGCTCTAACAAATTAAATTACTACAAAAAACAAACAACAAAATTAATAATAATAATGAAACAAACAAAATTTAAAAAAACATCACTAATTAAAAACAAACTAAACATAATAATTATTTAGGTAAAAATAAGAATAAAATATAAATTGATTGATAAATAAATGAAAAATATAACTTACAAATCCATCTACTCACACATTCACACCACCTGATATACCTGCTTGCCTAACGCAAGCTCTTCTGCCACGCCACGTTCATACAGTCAAGGTAGTATTTTTTCAGTGCCACCATCAGCCGGAAGCGTTTTTTTATGAATTTGATATCTTTGGGAAGGGAATTCCAAGTACAACAAGCTGTAACTCTAAAAAAATTATTGTAAACTTTTGTTCTATGTTGGGGAGCATGAAGATTGCTGCAAAGTGATTAAATAGTTTTGTATTAATATTTTCTACTATCATGTAAAGCAGAGCATCAACTTGTACTAATTGGTAGTAATCTTCAGATAGTTGATAATCTCAATAATCGTTTTCAGTTTTATTAAGGCTTTGTTTTACTTAAAATTAGGGTTGAGTCGATTCCAAACATTGATTCTCGATTTTCAGAGTTGGAATTGGAATGAAAAATCATTGTCTGAAGTCAATTCTGATTCCATCAATTCCAGGCATTTGTTGTTCCGCCGAGAACGAACAGCAATTACAATACTTTGAGTATTTTATGTGGTAATAAACGATAAATATTGTTTTTATTTTCTCCCTGGTCCCTGTCTCTCATACATAAGAAATAAATTATCAACAAATTAGGATGAGCAAAGGTACAAGTCATCCAGTTTTTTTCAAGCTTTTTAAAGCTTGGCTCGAGGCGTTTTGATAAGCTCGAAGTTTGAGCTGAACTTTTCATGTTTCAAAGTTGAAACAACAATTTTTGCTGTAAGTTTTAAATTATTCTAATATATTCATATGTCTATTTTCGAATCAGCGGATGTAATGGGTTCAGAAATAATTTTGGTAGTTTTCCACATTATGGTGTCGTGTTAAGAAACAGTCGTCATTGTTTTGATGAAACTCGGATTAGGAAACCAATCGTCGCCCTGCCGACTCAAAATTATCGTAGACTTTCAGTTTATTGTTGTACCTACATAAATGAAAAGCAATATTTATTTTCAAATCAAATGGATATCCGGCTCCAATACAAAAGTTTAACAACTACCCAGTAGAATTCAATAAATATCCTAAATTACTGATAGACCATATAAAATGAGCATTAAAACTCAAACTTTTCGTTTTAGATTACATTGTCAATACCTTACCTTACCTATGTGGCCACTCACACCGTAAAAGGTTTTTGGCCTCGCCAACAGCCGCACGCCATCCATCTCGGTCCTGCATGAGGTCTGGTGTAACATCAAGCTTCAGCATGTCCCTCTGCACCTGATCCCACCACCGTAGTCTTGGGTGCCCCAGTGGTCGTTTGCCTTGTGGAAGTTGCTTTAAAGCTATTCTTAATGTTGAGTCTAGCTCCCTTTTATTAACGTGACCTGCCCATCTCAGTCTTCTGCTTTTGATTAGAGCATTGATGTCAGGATCTTGGTAGAGAGTTCTTAATTCCCTGTTGGTCCTTATCCTCTATGTACCTTGATCATAAACCTGTCCAAATATTGAGCGACGAACTTTGTTCTTTGATATTACATCGTCAATACGGAACACAAAAGTGAGTCGGCAAAATAAGGTAATTTGTATCCTTTTGAAAATAATGCAAGAACATAATTGGTTAGTCCAAAGTAGCAACATAATTATTCTTATTAAGATTTTTATAATGAACATTTTCCATCACAATATAAGTAAAACAAACCTCATTTTACTTTAATCATGATGGAAAATGTCCTTGATAAAACTAAAAATTACATAAAATCCACCATCACCAATAATGAATTAAAAACAAATAATAATTATTCTTATTTCAGTTACCGATAAACTTCAATAGAACCATCAAACCTAACAAATTCACCAGTTTCGAATAATACGATACTGGATAATAATAATAATGGGATACCAAATACACGACATTGTGCCATTTTCCTTATTCTGTTGTTGAATTTGTTAATTTGATGGATGTTTTTATACGTGATTCGTAGTTCTTTGTCTTTTGCTACTTTAATTGAAATGCCAATAAAAATAAAGTTGATATGGCAAAAATTTACAAAACGCTCGGCTCAATCATACAATTTCAGGCTCCCACACCCCTATTTTAAAATACTTTATTTTAACTGTTGCATTTGTTGTTGACGGCAGAACAATCAATGCCTGGAATCTTTAGAATCTGAATCAAGATTCGGAAGTTGATTTTAAAGAATCAAAATAGATGAAAATTGGAATTGACCCATCCATACTTAAAACTTTGCGAGATATTGTAATTTAAACCTAGAAGTGGAAGTCGTCATTCACGATGCATTTACAAATTCAATAAGAAGTGGCAGGTGGAGGCATCTGTCATAAATTTATTGAACTTATCACCTTCATGACTGTGTTGCCCTCTGAGGGCAAGCAACTGAACCTGCTCACGCAGATCACTAAACTGCCAATAGGACATGTATTAGGCTTATAGCCAAGTAAGCGCTTTATACTCCTAAGCACGGTGGCTGTATTGGTTAAAGGGCTACACTGGTGAGTGTAACGTTTTAGCCATTCGGAAGTGCTAGGGTTCGAATCCCGACCATGAGCAATCCCAATTTGGCTTGCAAATGTGTGGTAGAGCGGAGAGGGGGGCCCACCTTAAACAATGGCTGGCTTGGGTGAAAGTTGACGGCTTTATTGGGATTGCAGTGATCACCTGTTTTGCTTTTGTGGTAAATACTACTTTTACAGTAAATACTGTATTGTTTTTGTAGCATTTCAAATAATAAGTACTGTGGTACAGGGAAAACTCTGAAATCGCCAAGCCTTCATCTGATCCACTCTGTAAAATTGAAGGAATAAAGACAAAATGTAGTGGTGACATATTTTGTGAAATATCAATGTACATTTAACCACCAAGTCAGAGTAGTAACAGAGAATACATTGCCTCCTAGATATAATATGTACCATAGTAGTGTTTTAAGTTTTAAACAACACGTATATTTTGAAATATCCTTGAAAAACTTAACATTGTTCTAATTTCTATTGTCATCCTATAGGACATCCAAAGGTTTTTCTCCCTTGAGTATAAAGAAGCTCTCTTGTAAAGACCTAGTTATTCTGATGACTGATGTTGAGAGAGATGTGCTCCAAACACTGCATTGCTTTACTACAGCTACTTATTGGGGTTGAGCAAAACCACTTCTCATTATTCTACTAACTTATGATAATAGTGAGGATCTATTGATTTTGCTTCGCTTCTTGAAGCCCATTGAGGCAACTGTGGTCATATTTCTTGTTTATATTGTCCTTATTATTAATTTATCATCGTTGTTGTTTACAGAACAAGACAGGAATTATCGATGTAGAAGCACACCGATGCTTTGTGATGCCACTGAATCGCACCCAGGTGCTGCCGCCACGGGATCTCATTGACCTGGTTCGCAAAATGTGGGATGGTTAGTTTGAATACACAAACTTACCATTAAGCTTAACTATTTGATATCTGTGGTTACTTGCATACAGAACTGTGATTTTCAGTGTTTTGTAAAAATATTATGCTAACCAGTTTTGTTTAGTTTTTATGCTTATTTCAATTAACACTTAATGTGTTATTTATATTAGGTGTGTTCGAAAGCTCGAGTTTGTTTTAAACTTTTTAAAACTCTGCACGGCTTGAGACATTTTGAAAAAGTTCAAGCTGAGCTTTCAATTCATTGTGAAGACAAACTTAATTTTTGCTGTAATTAAAAATAATTCTATATACATTCATTCGTTTTAAAATCTGTGAGTGTGATGGGCTCAGAAAGAAATTATGTTTGAATTCCTCATTGCGATATCATAATAATCATTAGATTGGATTAGATTACCTTTTGTGTCGTAATAATAACGTCTTTGCTCACAAACACAGACAAAAGTACATACAGTGAAATGGCATAATTTGTATTATTTTTGAAATAATACAAGAACGTCTAATTTTATTTATATAGATTTTCAAGCATTATTAAAATAAATATTTTCAGATATTTTGAATGAAATAACATGTATATTATCAATTGACAAGTTATAGTTTTGATTGTTGTGTGATGTCACAGGGTACTACGATGTGGACACTGACATGGTGAGGGAGACTATGAGGGTTGTACTACCTCCCATTGAGGACCCTAAGACTGCCGGTCCATACATTGAGAGGGAATGCAGCAAATACCCAATCTACAAGCTGGAGAAGATTGTGTCCGGAGGTGGGTCAACATTTCAACCTTCTACTCTTGATTTTTAGAGGATAATTGGTTCAAGGGAAGTAGATCACGCTGAATCCCTACCCAAGCTGAATCCGGAAATTTTTGCAAGCTCTTAACACAGTAAAGTCTGGTTTATCCAGATTAATGTGGCGGAGTCTCAATCCGGATAGCCAAAATTCTGGATAATCTGGAAATATATCAGAGTATGAGGCCCACTTCGGGTAGAAAACGATCTTGAATAGTACATACAATATTAGTGCTGCAAACTTCATATAACTATCGAACAGTGGATAACCGCAAGATATTGAAGGTGTTTAACGTTATGAGATTTTAATTTGATTTCAAAATAACAAAATATAAAGTCAGTAAAAACCAAGCAGTATTTTTTAATAGTTAGTTTTAGTTTTCATTAGTTTTATTAGTAAGAAAAACACTACAATTTAAAAAAATATTTAGGGTGTACCTTCAAATGTTACGCAATCATCTTTAGTGATACCAGAAGTACTGGCAGTTGTGTCTTGAATTTTTAAGGTGCTCAAGATGAAACTCTTATTTTAACTGTTAACCTTCTCTGGAATGTAGAGAATACATGAAATAAGTTTCATTGTAATCAGTTCTCCCGTTTTTTCGGAGAAGACGGCGTAAAATGCCACCTGGAGCGTCACAGACAAACAGACAAAAATTGAGATAAGACTGGTTTCGGCTTCTCTAACGCAGGAAAAGTAAAAATAACAATAACAAAAAATGAATAATTCTGAGCAATGTACAGACAAAACTCAAATTTTATTTATATAGGTGTACAAGCACTTAGCACAAGCGGTCATTATTTGACATTTCAATACTGAATTATCAGAGTGTAGATGTTTGAGGTTAGATGCATCGTCGTTTTTTGTTTCAGAATTATTTTTATGGTCGAAGTGCAAACTCAATGTGTGGTCATGAGTGGTTGTAAAAAGGAAGAAGACTATTTTAACGTCAGAAGAGCATTTTATTTCCTACCTAAAACTAGTAATAACCTTTTAACTTAAAATAAAATAAAAAACAGGTTTTTAATATGTTAACTCTTGCAATATTTTGAGCTATGTTGTTGTACAGAGTTTATGCAGTCAGCAGCACTAATATTGCTGGCACTATTCAAGATCGTTGTCTATGCGACATAGATGTCTATAAAAATAATGGTATATTTTCAGTAAAGTTACAGATCATCCGGATTTTCGTCTATCTGGATCTAGACCCCGCCATATTAATCCAGTTAAACTGGACTGTAGTTTGGTTGGGGTCGAAAAAAAGATTTTGAAATTTTGATGTTTTCTAACTTCCATCTGATGGTTGAAGTCGATTATGCAAACTTTAATAATTTTTTAAAACTTTATTAACATATTCGTATTGCCGATTCATCAGTTATGTCATCTTCAAAATTCAGATCATTCAATATCTAAATGTCTTTTTCACTAACTTTTATCTTACCAGACGTAAACAAATACTGACTGAGCGTGCGAAACAATAACACGAGAATGACTCGGCCAGCCGGAAGAACAGATGTTTTGAGATCAGTGATGCCAACCCACCAAATAGATATTTACCAAAAAAATAAAATTTTAGTTTCACAATAATATTTATTTATGGCCTAAGGTATAGACAGCCAAGAAACAATTGTAAAACACTCTACTCCACTCCTGCACTCTACCCCACTGAATGAATTGGATATCTGATAAGGTTCTTGGAAATTTTTTTAGATATTATATATTTCGATTTGAATGAACATGCCCAGTGTTAAAAAGGACAAAGTGGAACTGCAATAAGTATTAATGCCCCGTGTCGTGTGTTATTTTATATTTGTGTTTTGTACGATTGTTTGATTTCACATATACCATATGTTTTGTACAGTGTTCAAGAGGAGTGCAAATCCTGACCCTGCTACTTTCACATCTTATGCTGGGAAAGCATACGTACAGCTAGAAATTGCTAATGAAGATGAGCTCAAAGAGTATGAGGCTCAGCATCCCCGCACGTAGATCACTAACAACATCATCAAGTTTTATGTAAATTTATGTTGTCGATACAATTTTAAATTTTAACCACCTGCTCTTGCATTTTAATGTATTTCTAGGCAACTTTGTACACAATTACCACCAAAATATACATGATTGATATATTATAACTATACTAAATATACTTGTATTTTAAGCTTATTAGTTCATTTTATCGTTTATAGATGGATAGATGGTATGTTATTGTTGGAAGGTTAGGTTATTGTTGAGCAATAACTGTGTATTTGTTCAATAAAGATTAATAAATAAGCTATCCAGTCATGTTAGGTCTTATTACAATTTCAACCCAAGATTTATTTTAAAGTCTCCTTCCTTTAAAAATAATGTTCATGCAAAGTCAGCAACAGCTTATTTTGTGGCATCACTCTGCAACATCATAAATGAATAGGTTTCAATTCAGTAATTGTTAATGGGTAATAACTTGAATGACTGAACTTAATAAACTAATGAATTTAATGAAGCTGCGCATAAATCTAAATTGAAATATTGCCATAAAGGAAGTTCCAGTATCAAACCACTCTAGAAAATTTAACACCTCTAACTTGTAAGGTCATTCTGCTATGTTTCCTTCAGTATTATTCTAGTGCCACAAGTTAATTTGGCATTATATATATATATATAAAGGTACAACTTAAGTAGCGCATCCTGGTCTAGAAAGCTAGCACTAACACGGCGAAGATTGTTCTATGTTGATCAGATGCCATTCATTTTAAAAACGTAAAACAAAAGACATTGCTACCAGGTGAATTTGAAAGGAAATGTAAATAACACAGCCTTATTATTATTGCATCGCTTTAAGGCTGTCATATACAATATAAGGTTTACTAGCACGGTTATACATGAAACTTGGCATGTAAATTTCGGTTATATCACCCTATAAAATTCACTCAAGAAAGTTAGTTATTACCTCTTTAAGAGTCAGCAGCACCTTTGCCATCTTGAATTTTTACTCCTGTAAGATCAATATTTTTTACACTCTGAAGCATGCCTCGCTTCAAACACAAATTTAAAAAAAGGACACTAGATTACTTTTAAATCATAATTTTTTCATCCGGTTCCGCTTGTATTTGAGTGTGGCGTTGGGTGATCCATTTTCTTTTAGGAGTGTGAGGTTAAGCCCTGAGTTCTACCCATCACTACCTAAGATTTGGGAAAATCTAATGGGTACATAAATGTGTTTTTTATTCTCCTATTATTTTCTATGGTTTCAATAGGAGATAAAACCCCATTTAATATGTAAAGAAACAGCTTGAGCAGCACTTAATTTGTCTACCCATAAACAACAGGAGGAAGAGACCCCCATTTAAATGGCACTTTAGAAAAATCAATTTCCTCAGTGAAAATTTCACCTATTCTAAATACAATATATTTTTAATGTAAGGGAGGTAGGGGTGTTGGAATATGTGGACATTATATAAAAATACAAGTTAGTGACACAGTTCTACCATATTGAACTAACCTACGCCAATGTAAATATTACATTCGGCAGAATAATGTTTTACTCTAGGCTTATATTATTTTAAACTAACTAAAAGACAAGAATTTCTTGTTCTATTCATTGTTTAAATGAATCCCGTTCAACTCTGGAGATGTCTGGGGAAAATTTGTGATAACCTCTATCACAAATTCTCACTTGCAGATGAGCTTAAATACTTATTGAATTTGTCTATTTCCAACATTTTTCCTGGTATCAAGAGTATCATTCGGAGTTTCACTAAAATTATTGGAATTTCTAGGAAACTCTTCCTCACACTCCCTAATTATGATTACCTGTAGATTGTAATGATTATGATGATGATGGAATGATATTGATTTCCTGTGTGTTAGTGAAATGACGACCTAACCAGGTAGGTATTTTAATCCAAGTATGAATGTAAGATGATTGTGGCGTGATCTTGTAGTCTTGTTACTGACTTAGGCAGGCATGATCCCTAGACAGAACTGTTAGTTAGGGCAACAGTTAATGGCATATCTATGGGAACTACAGTTTGATGTAGAGTCCGAATCACAGCCTCCAAATTACGAACTCTAAACCCATTGACCATCGCTCTCAACTATCCACAATTACATTTGGATTTGTTTAAAATATTTCTGAAAATGTCATTTTTCCTATGAAAATTACCAAAGGAATATAAGCCTTGAATTATACTCTATAGTGTTTCAAACTTCTATTAAGTCCTTGAGTTTTGCTCCTGATAATCCTATTGACACCCAAAAAAGTTCAATTTCTCTGAACAAAATAATCTAAACAACCATGGGATTCCAAATTGCACGAATTATTGACACTACACCTCCTTCTCTGGAGGGTGAGTTTATACTTTTAGCTGAAATGTCAACCTCCCCAGATAGGTATTTTAAGCCACGTATGAATGAGAATTGAGTGTAAGATTATTTTAGTGTGATTTTGTAGTCTTGTTACTGACTAAGGCTGGCATGCTCCTTGGACAGAACTGTTATTAATAGGTTCAGCATTCAGACCCTTAAACAACTTCAAATTAAACAATTTGTCAAAAGAATATCTCAAATTGAGTGAGTAACAAATAATGAAAGTGGAAAAATAAAGCTTTAAGTTTGGTAAAAACTAAATTTTTATTCTGTCTTGATTCAAAAAATTTAGATTTCCATGAAAGTTTTTCTTTCCTACTTTAATTTTTCATCACCACGTGGTGTCTCACGGTGGTACAGGTTTGTTGCTTTAACACATCGTCTGAAGCGCCGGCCTGCCACCTCACGAACGTCCGTCACGTGATGTCAAACTTCTGGAAAAAAAATTGACGGAAAATGTGACCTGTGATAGATATAGCTCCGACTATTTTGTTTAAAAATCTAGAGAAGGGAATTTTTTGGCTGTGCCATGTAAATGTAAAGCCCGGATCCAAGTGGATCTTAATTCCCTCTCCTAAAGGAATCAATCATGGGATCATACAATACTAATTAACTGATCCGTACATGAGCTACAGCCTGCGTTTTGTCACAGCCCATTTTAATGAATAATATGTTACTAAGACCAGTGTAAGCACTTCAACTGAGAACACAAGGCATTAAGAGACTAGAGCATTTACTGGCTTTTAATAAGCTAGAGTAGCTTATTAAAAAGAGTAGCGTTTTAGATAAATCTAGAGTAAACCGCACGAAAGTAGTCCGATGAGGTCTGGGACAGCTGGTTCCCTCCTCATCTCCTCTTGCCCAGCAGTTTTTCCATTTTTCATTTAGCCTATCAGCTGACGTAACCACATGCTATAATAGAATAGGGTGATTTGGCAACACCGCACTGACTCTCATCGGACTAGGACTACTTAGTGCGGTTTACTCTAGCATAACTATTACTAATCCCTACCCCAATTAGCCCCATTATCCCTTAGCCCCTTCCCATAAAGCATAAATTCAAGCTCTTTATTGTGCATTCAGACATGATTTTACCATGCATATGCCAAATCACAAAAGAAATATTTACCAATAATAATTATAATAATTAATGAACATAACATGTAATAAACCACTGTGTAACATGTGTGAACACCGTATACAGTAGATCTACAAAAAATAATACATTTAAAAAAACTTTTCATTCGGCAACGGAATCTTTGAAAATCACATTCATCCTTCAACAACAATTGACTCAAAACATGCTATTGAACAATTCCATTGCTAATTATTTAAGATATCTTTTTTAAAATTAGCTTGAGTGGTAAGGCACACGACTGTGGTAATTGAAAGATTGTTCTGAGAGCTTTCTTTTTTTTTAACCATTTTACTTTTACAGCTTTCACTACCCCATATGGGAACTCCATATGATAGATAGGGGTGAATAATAACCTAGTAAGCTGTAATGAAAACATCAGTAGAGAAAAAAGCTAGTTAAATTTCAAACAAATATACCTTGGGTGAGTTTTACAAGCATGATCTATATGTAAATCAAAAGAAAGGTCTTCGTCTATCCAAGGAATTTAACATAAGATTTTGCTAAAACTGCTTCATCGGGAACAAGGGCGGACTTGTCGTACTTGAGACTGAGGGTGCCCGCGAGGACGTCTAGGAGGGGGCTGTGGTGTAGAATACCCCCGAGGTGAGGGGGGTTGGGCCCAGGATTCCTCCGCCGGAGAGTCTGGTAAAATTGATTTTATGTTTTATATATTTATTATTTTAACATAACTGAGCATTCTTTGCGTTTTAAAATTTATATTTTTCCAAAAGGGGGCCCTTGTACATGCACTCTTCACTTTAATTTACCTTGCCCGTGTGCTGTGGGGTGCTGCGGAAGTGGCGGCTTGGGGAGAGCTGCAGGTGCCACGGCAAAAGTAATGTCTTATTTAAACTTTCTGAAATAAGCAAGGCCCAGATGTTGGCCAATACAACGTATTTTGAGTAAACGAATTTTAACTTAAAAATTGTTTCGATACCGGTAATGTTTTTTCAGTGAAAGGTTACAGGTTGCGTTTTTCGCATTGGAGGCAACGAGAACAGGTCTTTTGTACCAAGATATACCTAGGTTTTTTAAATCATGCCTGATCTTGATGGATTCAGTATTTAACTTTAT
Organism: Nephotettix cincticeps; assembly: GCA_023375725.1. Taxonomy (NCBI): domain Eukaryota; kingdom Metazoa; phylum Arthropoda; class Insecta; order Hemiptera; family Cicadellidae; genus Nephotettix; species Nephotettix cincticeps. The sequence continues at coordinate 22,504,855 of CM041786.1, read as the reverse complement.
TTTATATGTGGATCTTTAATCAGAACTAGATCTTTTTCATTATCAGGGGGAAGCATGTATTGCAATAAGAGCCAATTATCCTCAGAAAAGCATTTTCAGACGATCGTTTAAAAAATGTCGAAAACAAGACAAGCGCAAATCGTTTACCTTAGATACGATTAACGTGAAGTCTTTGACGTCACGCAAACCAGGTTATCCATGCCTTTAAAGTATTATCGCGGCGCCATTTTTTGTTTCAGGTGTTAGCAACTGCTGGCAGTGGCACTGTGGCATTAACGAACCATCAACAACATCAATTCAACAACATCGAACAATTGTGTCAAGATTTTGCTCAGGTTAAAAAATCAATCAGAGAATTTTATTAATAATGAGCCACGCATTAATAACGAGTGAAATGACTTCTATCTGACGGTATATTCTTTTACCAAATATTATTTGTTTTGGCTACCTCGATGAAATAACATGAAATCTAGTGCGGGAAAATTTCGTACCCCATCACAGCACAGTGGACAGCCTGTTCACTAGTGAACACCTGATGAAAACTCTTCCATCCATCCCATCTAAACCCACACCACTAAGTGTCAAAGTTGAATTGGCTTGTCAAATGTCTTGTTAATTTGTTTATTTTTTGTTATCTCTAACTAATGAGTTCCTATTAAGATACTATATTATTTTTCGTTAGATTTACATTTCTATAAATCATTAGGAAAATCTATCCTATTATCTGCAAGTTCAGAAACCTTCCAAACAATATGAAAATACTAGTGTAGTTTTCAACATAATGGTTTAGGACAATCTTTTATCAGTATTTGTGCTAGAATTAGGTCTTATCTAACAAGTTTTTGTAAATTTTGGTAAAAGTTACAAAGTCTTAGCCAGGATGAGTCTCGTCACGTTTCTCTATTTTGCTTATGGAAGTAATATGCTAATGAGAAGAATTCATATTAATAATAAATCTGCTGTAAGAGTTGGAATTGGAAAACTGAGGGTAAGTGATTGTTTAAATATCATGGAGTTTTGTCAAATAAATTGTTTAAAAACTGTTATATTAACCCTCCAACGGTTCACTTTTCAACCCCTTGAGGTTCACCCCTTTTTGGCACTTTTGCAGGCTTTTACTAAAAAATTCACTTAAAATAGTAACAATATAGTAACTATGACATATTATACACCATTTCAATCTACAATAAATTATCTATAAGATAATAGTAATATGTTTTATTTTAACCATGTAGGGAAGATGCTATTGCCGTAGGTCTCATGACTTAAGCCCGGGACCATGTTATTTTTTCGTCTTTAGGTGCCCAGAGGCCAAATACAATAGTCAGCAAAATTTATAAATTTATATGTGTGTGTCTGTGAACACAATAACTATTGTAAAACGGTCTGATCGATACCAACTTTGGTAGAGACTTGTATTCATTCATTTGCTCGGACAAGTTAGTAGTCTAGACATATCGGTCAATGGGAACGGGTAGTTGGGGGGGGTTCTACTCAAAAATAGTGTTTTTTGCGTTTTTCATATTTTATTTTAATTTTTTTTTAATTTTATCTTTTATCATTAGAATTAGCTTAAAAAACTACTAAATTTAGTTCCTTAAGTTTTGCTCTATCACCAAAGTTTACCGAGATTATAAAAAATCTAAATATAGTACATTGTATTTTGAGGCTCCAATGTTAATATTATTGAGTATAAAGACAAAATTATTATTTCACTTATTAATCTATATTTTTGGATGAAACTTGATATTTAGCTTCATGTAGATGAGATCCATCCATTTATTCTTAAAAATCATAGTTCATGTATTTATCATGGCAGCTAACCTGCATACTCTTTCCTCTTGTTAATCATATAGGGAATAGGCAAACTCTTTTATTCATGGACAGATGTTGATTTAAGTTGGTATAAATATTAAAAATAAAAATTGTTTATGGTAAAAATGCTTACTTTCAGTGTTCCTCACAGCAGCAAACCTGCACACTCTTTCCCATGTTAATCTCATTGAGTATAGGCAAATCATTCTCATATTTTTTGACAGATATCGATAAAACTTTCCATTTATTAGTATATTATTGCTTTGGAAATTCACTGAGTACGCAGGTCTACTGTGACGGCGGTATTTTAACATTTGGTGTATGATATTTTCACTAAAGAATGATTTTTGAATAGGGTTGAAAAATATGGACACATCTTAAGAGAGGGAGGGAGGTTTACACAAGTGGAAAAATTCCTACAAGGAGGGGGGTTTGTGATATTTTGAAGCAAAATCCTTAGTTTCATAGCAGTTAATACATTTGCTTCTTAAAATTTATGTTAAGCACTACCCCTAACGTTCAAATTTGTTTGACCGTACATAAAAACATACTTTTTATGTCCAATAGTTGAGTGGAAGAGTTAAGATCCATTTTTTTTTTAAGTTCTTATGTGGGGGGTCGCCCGTGACCCCCGCATTGTGCACCGCACACCATTAGTTGCCACTGCCTTGCTGTACTTGGTGCGTTGTATTTATTTTCTAGACTCTTATAATAACATGAACACTGTAAAAAATTCGTCTCTTGTAAAAGTCATACATGAATAAATATTTACACTAAGTTACTTACCTTCAAGACTTGACCATGCTTAGATTACATTACTTATCGTACTTACCATGACAATCATGGTAAGTATGAAACCTGGTTTATCAGGACAGGTGTCACCAAAGTACGCTATTTTGATCTTTTCCAGTGTTTTTCCAGCATATTGTGCAGGTTTTTCTTTTGATACAATTTCTTTCGTCCCGTTCATCAATTATCTTAATAACCTTTTAGGTGGCTTCCCTTGCATTTTTTTGATTGGGTCTTTCCAGGGTTTTCGGAGGTTTATAACTATGTCTGCCGGCAGAAGTCAATCAATCAATATATTTATTTTAATATTACACATTTTACATCAGCAAGGTTACAAAAGTGCAAAAACCCGTAAAGGTTTGTCCGCACTCAAACAGATTAACAAAACTTGCATGCTACAAACGTATTAAAAAGAATCAGAGTCCATACAGATTTTCTCGGGTTCTTCTCTGTCTCAACTACAATATTTAATTACTACTAAATCACAAATATAAACAATACTTCTAAAATTATATGTAGAAATTCCAGACCACATTCTCAATAATAAATAATAGGTTCAATAAAACAAACTCTGAAAAACATGCATAAGCCACATACCATCATGCCCATGCATTGAAATTACAAAATAACGTGATATCCCTTGAATTTCATAATACATCACTAAAATTTAAAATTTGAAAAGTATCAAAATGTATTAAAGTTCTTGTTTATTAGCAATGGAGACGATCGATACTGATACAAATAAAACAGATAAATAAATATTTGATACTAAATATGCGCACACCCTCAAATCAAGCCATTCCAGATAAGTCTTTTAATTTCATCTTTAAAAAATCTATAACTATTAGCATGCAAGAGGTGAACTGGCAAGCTGTTACAAAATTTAGGCACATAAACTTCCAATGCTCTACTGCCAAATTTATTTTTATACCTAGGAACAAAATAATAATTTTTCCTTACACCATAACAGCGTGTTTTAACTATTTTCATACTGTCATTAAATAAATGATCAAGATAATTATAAACAAATAAAGCTTGCTAACAGGCAATAAATTAGCAAATTCAAACATTCTCAAATAATTTGACTGTGCAGCAACTTGCAATGGCACAATGCATCTGAGGACTTGTTCCTGTAAATGTTCAATTCGTTTTAGATGTGTAAGGTAAACATTGCCCCATGCACGCACCATATCTCATTACAGATTCACATAGTGAGTGGTAGATTGTCATTAGAAAATTAGGTGGTAAAACAAATTTTAAGTGAAATAACTTATTGCACAGAATCTAATTTAAAAAAATAAAATTTACATGACATCCCAAGTAAATTTGTGTTCAACATGCACATCCAGGTACTTAAAAGAGTTTACATTCTCTAATACGTTGCAGTGACAAGCGTCGTCACCCAATGAGAGAGTGTTAACGTGCAAACAGTCAAAATTGTGGTGCTTGATCTTAACTTTAAAGCATTTAAAAGCAGAAGAGTGCACATGCATGACCTTTGACTTGTCACCGTTTATTATCAGACCATAATCATGACACGACACCAACAGATCATTCATAGCACTCTGCATTAGTATCTCAGCATCTCTAACATCTCTATGTGACACAACAACAGCAGTGTCATCTGCTCACATATATATATTTGCTCTCTGTACATACCTAGGAAGCCAAAAGCTTTTGATAGTATTTCACATGAAAGGCTCTTGGCTAAATTAAAATGTCTGGGTGTGACTAATTTAAATCTAAAATGGTTTGAGTCGTAGCTCTCCAATAGAACTCAATATGTTGAAATTTTATCTGTAGAAAACAATCAAATTTAAAATTTAACTCTAGAATTAAAATAATTAAGCATGAAGTCCTTCAGGGTTCCATTTTAGGGCCACTTTTATTTTTATGTTATGTTCAAGGCATGCCATCAATAATAAGCAACATAAACAGTAGAAGTAGCAAATTAGTTTTATATGCCGATGAATCTAACCTTATAACCTCTACTAAAAATTACCATAACCTTTAAAATGCTCGTCAGAATCATTTAAACTCTCCATTTATATTTTTTGCAGAACAGTTTATTTCTCAATACTAAAAAATTTTATAAATTGATTTCTCAACAACACAGAGCAAAGAGAAGCCTAAAATGTATCTAACTATTAATCAAACTCAGATTCAGAGTAAAATTTCTAGGGTTATAAGTTGATAATCACTCAACTTGGGATATTCATGTTCAAAAGGTTACAAAAAAGATTTCTTCCGGTTTGTATATCTTAAAGAGAATGTTGCTCTTGTGTAATAGGGATACGTTAAGAGCGATTTACTTTGCTCACAACCATTCAATCTATGGGGGAACTACAAAACAAAACCTTGATAAGATGCTTAAATTACAAAAAAGCATTGCGTATTATGTTCAACTTAGAACTTAGGTCACAGTAAAAACCTTGTTTTCTATATTAGGTATACCAACTGATTATGATCAGTACATTCTGGATTGCATCATTTCCACTATAAATCAGCTCCACAAACAAGTTTATTGCTGGGAAATTCATAATTATTCTACCAGAAATAGGGAACAAATAAACTTCCACAGCATGGATTAAATTTTTATAGAAAAAAGTCAACCTATATGGGACTGAAATTTTTAACAACCTGCCATTATATCTTAGGATAGATGTAGGGAAAAAATCTTTTAAAATCAATGTAAAAAATTACCTTTTGCAAAAAAGCTGCTATTCTGTCGTGGAGTTTTTCCATTAGATCTAAGAATAATTTTTTTATCTATTAGTGCCATTTTCCATATTTATATATTTAAAAATTCAAGATGGTTAATGTGTCATTCCTGTAAAAAAGTCTGTACATACAAGACGAATAAAGAGATTTGAATTTGAATCATCAAGTAAAAGATTGAACCAATCAATCGGATTTCCATTTCAAGGCAATGGCACCACCAGCTATGTGTCCGACCTTGTAAATTCACAGGGTCTCATATCAGAAGTGGCAATGCTGCATTGGGGAGCAGTTTTGTAGATATCTGGATTTTTTTCTTCAGATTCATATAATCCATCTTCAAATTCCTCAGAAGAGTGATTTTGATTGATAATTTGATGTATGGAATCAGGTTCATCTACATCAAATACATCGTCCACCATTTCTGGGAATTGGGGCACAGAACTGCCCTTTGAGGTACCAGGCACAGGATGAACCATTTTCTTACAAAACAACTTAAATGGATGTCAATAAAAATAGAGATTATGACATAAACCAAAGGACTACACACGGCAAAAACACACTGGATGCAAAACGCACTGCAATAGCCTAAACAACCACAAACTAAATGATAACATAAAACTTGATAAAAACTGTTAAATTAAAATAGCCTAATATATACAAATTTCAACAAATCCCCACCATTCCATAAAAAAACACAATTACATAAAGCAGAAATTCTCAAAAAGGAGTAATAATATTGGGGGTCATGGGCGGATTCCACCACACCCGGGCAATCCCATACTGGTATACCACACGTGAGGAACACTATCACAGAACAATATTGCGGCATATCGACAACCTGGAACGAGTGGCTGAACCACACTGAGGACCATGCCACTGGGTCGCACCACCTGAGGTCTGTCGGCGGTACACCTGCATTGATTGTGTTAAAATGTGAATACATACTAATCCTAAACTAAATAAAAAAACTAAACTAACGAAATTCCTAAACTAAATTTAAGTTCATGTAAATAATTTGGGCTAAATTATTTTTTCTTATCAGCATCATAGGTTGGATTTCAACTACCAGTCTAAAAGATGGAACGGCGCAGCATCAACGATAGTTCCTGAGCTACACAGCTATGTTTGGGGTGCTATTTGGGAGATCAATAATGACGATATGAAACATCTGGATGAGTAAGTTTTGCTATGACATCCCTATGCAGTTTTAAAGGAGAAACAATTTCTGTATTAAACTTTAAAATTTTAATAGGATTATTAAAGAGAAAGAGTAAGAGTATAGGTCGCGCGGTGTATAAAACTCCACAGCAAATGCTTTTAGTACCGGTATCGTCTAAGGCACAATTCGGCAGCCTTGCCACTCATCTCCTCCCTTATTTTTCCTTCACTACCCCTCTACACGACCGTGAGAGACAAGACCAGTTAACTGCAATCCGTTGTCAATGTTAACCATTTTTGCGAGCCGTGTTGTCTATTGTAAGCCGTGCACCCTATTTTATCAGTATTTGTGCGGCAACTTGTAGTGTTTTAAAACATATTTAGGTATTAGTTTTAGTGAAATCTGTCTTGTTTTGCGTCACTGTGTGACACATATTGAATATATTAAATGTATTGAACATACATATATAGAAATTATTTCAATATATAAGCAGAACTTTTTTAATTTTTAATTATTTTTTAATTTTTATTACGTTTAAGTTGTATAATATTTTCGTTAAAATGGAAAGTAAAGAACGGAAATGTTAGCTTTCTTTGATCAACAATGTCAAAAAAATGAATTCAAGAAGAGGAAAGAATTGCTAAGTGTGTTGTAGGGACCTTGAAAAGACAGTTGTTTCGTAATAGCAAAGATACAAGTGAAAAATTGAACCTACTCAAGAATATGCAATTGAACAGGAAGGATCAGATCAGTCCGTTGATGAATTACAGCAGGATGATCACAGTTATTATATTTATTGCTAGTTATAAAGCCTTTGTCTGTTTTGCCGAAATAAACAACAATTTTGGACTAAAAAGTGAAAGTAAACCTGTCTTTAGAGGCCAGATTAGTGTATGCGGAACTTTGTTTGCCACGCAACCTATACGCTACCTTGCGCAACTTATTAAGGGTTAATCTAACTAGTTGTAGGCCTATTTTGAGTGGTCTTATAAATGGAGAGACAAACTCAGAAAAAAATCCACTGATCTATAACCTACTGATTTTTACTTGTGATTAAAGACATGCATAGCATTAAAAATCAAATTTTAACAAAATTATACTGTATGTCTGATTTTGCAATAACAAACTTGCCTTGGATTGAATTAAAACCCGGGTTCAAGAGTTGGGAGTTGTATGGGCTGCCACAACTGTGTTAGTAATACAATTCAGTAATAATACTTACAAACAAAAGTATGAATTTATAGATTTCCAGGTTAAAATTTTAGTTCAGAAACCTATGTCAGTACTTTGTTCAACTGTAGTAACTAACACAAAAAATTTTACAAAACAAAGTCAATTGCTCTCCTACCGTACAATTCAAGACTACTAAAATATGTTTTGAGGAGTACTGTTGTGAACTGTTGTTCAAGCTATCAGAATCAGTGTTATTGTCATTTTTATTATATCAAATAGAATAAAATAATTTTCAAACATAATAAATAATACATATAAAAGAATTACACTAAAGACATTAAACATATATTTGTTGTTGTATTTCAAAAACAAAATTTTATTTAAATTTTGGAAATTTTTTTGAAACAATAAGTACATTAAAAAAAAACAAAAAAAACAAACAAATCTAAAAATTCTTTAACAAGTTTCTAAAATTTGTATAAGGAATTCTGAAATTGAATAGAAATTCTAAAATTAAGTTACTAAAAACTTTAAATTTATAAAACTGACGTTTTTTTTATACTAACTACATTTGTTAAAAAAATCTTTATGATTTCTAATTACACTACTACTATAAAGAGAACTTTGTTTGTATTTGCGGTCTCAAAAAGCCCTAACAAATTTATTTAAATTTTTTGTTTTTTAAAGTCATAAGTACATTGAGAACAAAAACCATACACTGTCAAAATTCTCATTTTCTAAAAATGTCTTTGCAAGAATGACGTGTAGAAAACCTGATAAGATTTCTTAGATTTCATGAACTTTGGTTTTTTTATACAGACGCCAAAAAACTGGATACCTTTATAAAATTTTTTCATAAGCTGTTCTGTGCAAAAGAAACAGAATACGTGTTTGTTGAGGGTTACTAATGCAAATGACTTTGTTAAAGTCAAAAAAGTACTTTATATGTTATACATACACGTCAAAATTCCATTTTGTATAAATGTCTTTGCAAGAATGACAAACCAATCAATTTCATGTTTTTTTATATTTGATATGAGACGAAAGCACCCACAGTACCCATGATATACATCTAGGAGTATATTTCTACTACAAGTTCATTTGAGAATGCGTATTGCAGACAAAGATAACTAATACGTTTTAGTAGATGTTGTATGTGAGATTGCCACTTTAAACCCCAATCAAAGGTAACACCAAGCAACTTTAAAGATGAAAAGTGTTGAAGATTTAATTTTTCAAAACTAACATTCCCTGTTTAATGCTATTATTTAGCTTGAACTGAAGGCACTGTGTTTTCTGGGTATTAAGAAGAAGACCATTGTCTTGTCATTGAACCATTGAGAAAAGTGCTCGTAACTGTTATGTTATTTTAAATTCTATTGTTTTTAAAAGAAATACACTTCTTCTGTTTATAATATCTCAATTGGTTTAGTTTATTTTTCGGTCCTTAGAATTTGAATTAATTAATATAATTGATTAACCCCGCACATTATGGTCAGATTTGACCCGGATTGATTCAATTGTACATTCTATATATGGTCCTAGTAATTATTATTTCAAATTTGTTTTTATAATTTTCATGTTTTATTTTTTCTTACTTTGTGATTAATTATACTGAATGCCCCACCATGTGAAAGTGTGTTCTTGATATAAATTTATGAACATTCGGTGAAACTCATCAAAAGTCGATTCAAATCCATCAAAAAGACTATCAAAACTCTTTCATCAGCCCAATAACAAACATTATTGTCATGCATCAAAGTGGATAAGAAGAAAGAAAACTTTGATGCCAACATTAAATTGGTAACCAGCCTTACGTCTGAAAGTTTCAACCGATTGCATTTTTGCAACTGATCGGTTGATTCCGGAAGTATGTGTGACCTCATGTCAGAACATGCAGCTTATATATTCTGAGTACATCGATCAAAATCCAGTATCCTTCTATCAGGTATTCAGCAGTTAACCACCCGCACTGGAATGCCAATCATCTCTGAACATCCCATATCAATATTGAATAAGTTAACAGCCAATCTTCCTTATGTGCCAGTTTCTATTGATGTATTCAAACACGTGCAATCTTACCCACTTGCAGATTAATCCAAGTACTTACTCATAACACTCTCTTGGCCAAAAGATGCCTTACTTCATTGGAACTCACTTCGGCTACGTGGTTATGGGTTCTGCTCCAGTGAGACATGACTTAATTTTGTTTTCATCAACAAAAAACAATAAATACCAACAACATATTTGATGTTGGTGGAATGAAGAGTATCCTCACACTTTACACCAACGAGAAAAATGGAATATATATCAAGGTAACCTAAAAGTTTGAGATTTGGCTCTAATCCATGCTCCTTCTCCCCCTCTGGAATGGCCTCTTGGACGTATTGTTGCTGTCAACCCTGGCACAGATGGAGTCGTGAGAGTTGCCCATGACTGCCTCAGGAATAATCACTCAACCAGTTGTCAATTTGTTTCCGTTAACCTTTAATTGAAGCTCTGCCGCTTCAAGTGGGACGGTATGTTTGGTATTTTTCCATTGCCAGCTATTAAATATAATAACATATGATTTATCAACACCTGTTTGTAAAATTAATCATATTGTTTTTGTTTACATTCTATTGTTAAAATAAGTACACTTCTTCTATTTATGATACCTCTGGTTTAGTTTATTTTCGGTCCTCCGAATTTTAATTAATTAACATAATAACCCCGCACAGATACAGTTATTACCATACTGATACTGATAAAATCTAGGGAAAAGATTGCACTGCGACCTATGAGATCTATTGTGCCCCCCAGACTAGTCTCTAGTTCTTGCCTAGAGAACCCCCTCTAGTCCTAATGCCTTAATGAGGTTTAGTATTATGTGGGGTTCTAGCTTTGGGAAAACTCCCACTGCCACCTAGTGTGTTCCCAAGCTTCTGGCTCTCTTCTGACCTATTGTATCACACTCGGCCAATAGGTGTTTAGGTGTTTCCTTCCCAGATTGACAGAAGCGATATTCACCCTCTTGAACAATGCCCATCTTACTCAGATGACCCCTGAGCCTACAATGCCCGGTTAGAAAACACGTCAGTATCCTTAAATTGTTTTTCTTAAGCCTGATCATAGTCTCAGGCCTTCTTATATTATACCCTCTAAGCATTTCCTTATCCTGTCGGCATCCCGGAAGATCAGTCCATGGTTTCCCTCTGGCTTCATTTTCTTCCTCCTTGAGCTTCTATTTAAAATAGGAGTCCTCCAGTGCACAACCTGGCTCCGGTCCTACAAAGAGGGTGATTGCCCCTGCCAGTTTGTCTGCTACTTTATTCCCCTGAACACCTTGGTGCCCAGGTACCCTAAGTAGTGACAACTTGTTCTTCCCCAACTGGTACTTCTCCGACAGTTCCAGACCATCTTAGATCTGAAGGCTGCTGAGCTCAAGGCTCCAATGGCAGCCTGGCTATCTGACAGGATCACAATCTCCCTTTTCATGTATCCTTTAGGTTGAAGTGTGCACACCTTTCTATGGCCTTGACCTCAGCTTGAAATATGCTGGGGGAACGCCCCAGTGATTCATGGTATTTGATCCTTGGACCAAATACCCCTACACCAGTCCCCTCCTCGGTCTTGGAGCCATCAGTGTACCACCTAATGACCTGATTCCTGAGGGAATTTAGGGTTTTCCCGTCCCAGCCAAGTTTATTTCCTAGCTCCACATGGAATTTCTTTTCAAAGTTGTACTCTCTTACCATGGAATCCCTTGGTTGTTTCATCAGATCCCCCTCATCAGACCTGGCGGAAATAACTCACCGTGAATTGTGGAGAAAATGTCAAAGCCAGTCTTCTCCATTCTAAGCAAAGTCTCCCTTGCTGTTCTCTCTACCACAATGTGTAGGGGTGTCAGATTCAGGATCACCTCCAGGGCAGCAGTAGGACAGGATCTCATGGCTCCTGTGATGATGATGAACAGTAATTACCATCCGGACCAAATTAAACGTCATTTAAGGCCATATTTTTACACAATCCTGTATGCTTTCACCTGGGGATGTTCTTTTACCGAATCACAAATTTATTGTTCTAATATAAAAAAAAACTGTTATAAGTCAAAAACACATTTATATAATTTTAAATTTAAAAAATACTACACTATTATAAAAATGTGTTAGTGGTATCCCGCTATTATTCATACCCAATATAATTAGCAGGTTCTGGAGTTAAATGTAGTATGAAAGTGGTTTTGATTTTCAGGGTTAGTTTACACAAATGTGTGTGAATGAATTTGAGCTGTTTAAAATTCACAATCGAACTAGAACTGTACAGCTCTGGTGTAAAAAACAGCTTTCACTAAAAAAACATGCTATCTGAAAGTATAAACCTCAATTGATTATTACCTAACAATCCCGCCTAAATAAATCCTCTTCTAAAATCTGTTAATTTGGCCAAATACATCTTGGAAGATATATTGAATATTTGTTGTTGTTGTAGATCTATATGGACACAATCATTGAAGGCGCAGAAGAGAGCGGTCTACCAATAGATTACATTGAGATTCTAAAAAGAGTCACTCACAATGGATATTGTGGACCAGTACGTCATAACTGTGATTGATATTGATGTGATAAGATGAAATATTTTAAAACTTATTTAATATTTATCCTTAAAATCATTTAAAAATATAAGCTTTCTTAAAGATTTTTTTATTTATTAAGAAACACCCCTTCCTTCTGAAAACTTTGGCTGAGACATATTTTAATTCAATTTGAGTGAATAAAGTCAATTGTATTCATATAAGAAGATCCTGCAAATATCTCCGTAGTAGTTTTCAATTAATAGGCCTTTAATAGGATAAATAAATCCGCTTTGAATGTTCAACTGCTGTTCTGATTTGATTTTTTTTGTGTAAAATCAAGAAACATAACAATAACCAATGAACACTTATGGAACCATCATGTGCATCAAGTCAGGTAGGCCCCTAACTGATCATGTTTAAAAAAATGATTTGTTCATTTTACTGTAAAGCAGCCAGTATAGTCTGGTGATACATATTTAAGTGTGAAGTCGTGTGAGAGAGACTGAAATATTTAAGAAAAGGTAACAACATTAAGTGAAATACAGAAGTAAGTAGTTAGCACTATACAGTTGTTTCACAAAGTGTTTAATGGTAAACGGATGTGCTGCTACTGCATTCTCTTACTGGCATTCCCATGTTACTGCACTAAAAGTGTTAAGCTGAGTATCTGTAAGAGTCCAGGATTAGTCTCTGACTTATTTGAAGTTATTGAATGATAAACACCCCCGTCGCAGCAGACCTGCGTACTCAGCGAATTTTTAAATAAATAATATGACAATAAACAAGTACATGACAAGATTGATAAATCAATACCTGATGATAAATTCTAGAGTATTTGCCTATTCTCTGTAACCCGTAACATTAACATGGGAAAGAGTATGCAGGTTTGCTGCTGTGAGGAACACATAAACTATGATTTTTTGGCATAAATGTATGGATCCCAACCACATGAAGCTAAATACAAAGTTACATCCAAAACTATTGATTAGTAAGGGAAATATTAATTTTTCCTTATCCTCCATAAGATTAGCAATGTTCTGCCCCAAGTACAATGTACTGTGTTTAGATTTTTTAATATCTCAGTAACTGTTGGAGATAGAGAAAAACTTTAAGGAACTAAATTGGGTAGTTTTTTGAGCTAATTTTAACGGTAAGAGATAAAATTTGAAAAATTACATGGAAAAACGCAAAAAACCAATTTTTGAGGTACAAAACCCCCCAACTACTTGTTCAGATTGACCGATATTTCAACGACTATTGTTTTTGGCCTCTGGGCACCTAATTAAAAAAAAATAACATGGTCCTGGGCTTAAGTCTTGCCATGAGACCTACGGTTAGCTTCTTCCCTATGAGAAATTCGCTAAAATGAAAAGACATTAGTAAAGATTGCAATTTTAAATCAGTGACTGCTGGACAAATTCATAATGAACATATTAGTGATGGTTTCATTACTGGGCTTAAATTTTATTATATACGACAAAGATTGTTAGAAAGTTGACTCTCACTCTTCAAGAAGCTTGAAATTTCAATTTATGTCTTTGAAAAAATGAAACTATGTCTGGAACAATCTTTTGACTGAGTACAACTACAAATACACCACATTCATTAAAAAATTAAAAGAAAATATCCTAATATTATTTATTTACACTCAAGAATTTACCCTGTGATGATGCTACACTTAAGTAGCGAAATGTACATCGGGAGGATAAAGAATATTTTTAGATCTACAGGCAAATAAAGGTAACAAATTTTATGTTTTTTATTTTATTTGATCCAGTTGTGTTAGTTTTCTGTTTGTAAAAATGGCTAATACTACTAATACATAATATTTATGTAAACTACTTCATTTTGAGAACTTGTATTTTGTAACCCATTGCCATCAGTTTCTAATAATTATCACAATGGTTGGTTTAATTAATGTCTGATTATTGTTATGTGTATTGTTATTGTGTTACTATTATGTCTGATTATGTTTGATTATTGGTTTTGTAATTAATGTCATATGTTATATAGTTGTAGTCTGAACTGAGAAGCCTGTATGTATAATATATAAAGCATATAAGTAATAAATAAATCCACAATCTTTCTAGAGCCAGATTACAAGGAAACAATAAAAAATAGGGGTATGTTTAAATACCCCCGTCGCAGCAGACCTGCGTACTCAGCGAATTTCCAAATCATTAACATAATAATAATAATATATGACTAGTTTGATCATTATCTGTCAATAAATATAGTATTATTTGCCTACTCTCCATAGATTAACATTGGAAAGAGTATGCATGTTTGCTGCCGTGAGGAACGCTGAAAGAAGGTGTTTATAGCGTAAACAATTAAGTTTTTGAGCATTTATATCAACTTTCATCAACATCTGTCCATAAATAAAGGAGTTTGCCTGTTCCCTATATGATTAATATGGGAAAAGAGTATGCAGGTTTGCTGCCATGATAAACACATATACTATGATTTTTAAGCATAAATGGATAGATCTCAACCACATAAAGCTAAATATCAAGTTTTATCCAAAAATATTGATTAATATGGGAAATATTAATTTTTCCCTATCCTCCATAAGATTAACATTGGAGCCCCACAATACAACGTACTGTGTTTAGATTTTTTAATATCTCGATAACCGTTGAAGATAGAGAAAAACTTTAAGGAACTTAATTGTGTAGTTTTTTAAGCTTATTCCAATGGTGAAATATAAAATTGGAAATTTTTAAAAATTACATGTGAAAAACGCAAAAAACCCAATTTTGGGGTACAAAACCCCCCAAAACTACCCGTTCCCATTAACCGATATGTCTGGTTTACGAACTCGTCCGAGCAGCTGTAGGAATACACCTCTATTTGGTCCTGATCGAATTTTTACGAGAGTTATCGTGCTAACAGACACTCATATATATATAAAAATTTTAACCACTATTGTTTTTGGACTCTGGGCACCTAAAGACGAAAAAATAACATGGTCCCGTGCTTAAGTCTTCCCATGAGACCTACGGTAATAGCTTCTTCCCTATGGGAAATTCGCTAAAAAGACACACAATGTGAGATCTCAGTTATAAAGGTGACCTTTAATGTAAGTATAACACGGTGACTGATCACGGGTTAACACTTAAAACGAAACATCGGTCAAATTGACCGATCGGTAATTTTATTACGTAATAGTGGCTAAACTGCTTGACCTTGACGGCTGTCAACAGTACCTTAAAACCCTCTCTGTAATATTTGTCATTTCCAACTAGTCTGACGTTGTCGTTCATATTGGACGAATTGTGTGAATACGGTCGGTCAGATTTACCGCATGTTTCGCTTACCGGCTGGCAATCGTCGGTCGAATATAACTTGTATAAGCGGTAAAAGGCTGTAGTAAAACGCAACAAACAAAAATACCCCCGTCGCAGCAGACCTGCGTACTCAGCGAATTTCCAAATCAATAATATAATAATAATAATATACAACAAGACATGTGGTCAAAATCTGTTGATGAACATGAAAATTATTTGATTATTCTCCATAAGATTAACATGGGAAAGAGTGTGCAGGTTTGCTGCTGTGAGGAACGCTAAGAGTAGGCATTTATACCTTCAAAAACATTTATTTTTAACATTTATACCAACTTTCATCAACATCTGTCCATAAATAAAGGAGTTTGCCTATTCTCCATATGATTAACATGGGAAAAGAGTATGCAGGTTTGCTGCCATGATAAACACATAAACTATGATTTTTAAGCATGAATGGATGAACCTCAACCACATAAAGCTAAATATAAATTTTTATCCAAAAATATTGGTTAATAAGTGAAATATTAATTTTTCCTTATCCTCCATAAGATTAACATTGGAGCCTCAAAATACAACGTACTGTGTTTAGATTTTTTTTATATCTCGGTAACCGTTGGAGATAGAGAAAAACTTTAAGGAACTTAATTGTGTAGTTTTTTAAGCTGATTCCAATGGTGAAATATAAAATTGGAAATTTTTAAAAATTACATGTGAAAAACGCAAAAAACCCAATTTTGGGGTACAAAACCCCCCCAAACTACCCGTTCCCATTAACCGATATGTCTGGTTTACGAACTCGTCCGAGCATTTGTAGGAATACACGTCTCTACCAAATTTGGTCTCGATCGGACCATTTTTACGAGAGTTATCGTGCTAACAGACACACATATATATATATAAAAATTTTAACCACTATTGTTTTTGGACTCTGGGCACCTAAAGACGAAAAAATAACATGGTCCCGTGCTTAAGTCTTCCCATGAGACCTACGGTAATAGCTTCTTCCCTATGGGAAATTCGCTAAAAAGACACACAATGTGAGATCTCAGTTATAAAGGTGACCTTTAATGTAAGTATAACACGGTGACTGATCACGGGTTAATAACACTTAGTTTCCAACTTGACCTTAACTCAGTCCTACTACTCCTACTCCTGTAACCATCTTTAAAGTTAGCCTTCTTGCTAAATCCTCATCTGTTACACAGTCAACCTTCAGCATAATAACGCCGAGAACCTCCTCGTGAAGCTCTACAATTTTAAAGATATAGTAAAAGAAGCTGAAAATGCCCCCTGATTCGATTGTCTAAATGGGTGAGAGATTACAATAATGCTTTTAAAAAGATTCTAAAGTAGAGTTTGTTTCTTATCTAACTTGTCTATTTGAGATTTTTCCTACCTTAGGTTCTTAATCCGATGATGATTGGGCAATCATCCTTACACATTTGGCCAATTTTACATTTTTAGAATCAAAGAGGTGTTTTGAGATTTGAGATTAAACAATATTCAGCTAAAATCCTAGGGCTAATGAGGAAGTCCTTTGAGGATGACAACAACACATTACAGCGCAACAGCTGAAAAAATCAATAAAATCTAACCACTCACAGTATTGTAAAGGAATAAAAAACCCATGGAGTAATTATAAATTTACACTTTATTTACAATGACATGTGTACCAACATTAATTAGTTATGCACCAGTGAAAACCTTTCTTTTAAACTTGGGCTTTCGCTGCTCTTGGGTAGTTCTAATATTGCTTGAGTCAATTTTAAGATCAATGGATGCGTGTATACCCGTGAGTAATTTCAGTTTAGCATCCAAAATAGGTGATTGGTCAGTGTATTTTCTTACTTCGACACTATTCAAAGCCAGGTGTCTAGCGGACAACACAGTCAGATGGTCCAACTGGTCCCTTCTTATTTTCAATGTATCTTTGACTGCGCCATTTACCTGTCGAATACACACAAACAGTTGAATATGTGTTTAATTTTTATTGAATTTAGTTATAGTCATGTGAGTTTACTAGCATTACTAAAAAAGAGTCTATTAACAGAGATTTTAAAGCCAAAATTGAACTAATCCTTTTGCCACACATCTTTTACACATATGGGAAGAAAATGTAAAAATTCATGAATATTTTAAAATATTCACAGAAGAGAACAAATTTTATTTTGAAGCAAGATTCATTTCAAAACTAATGCATGAATTCAGAAAACGATTGTCTACCTAGAATCAGGTTCATCTTGGGTAACTCACCAAACAAACAAGATTTAGCATGAAGTCGTTGTCTATCTGAGGCCATTGCTGGAGATGGGCAGGCTGACTAACCACAAACTCTTCACTGTCCCTCAGTGGTGCCAACCCAGTCAGTCCAACCCACAGTTGAGCAGCGAAACATGGGGCGATGGGAGACAGTGCTACAACTTGTGTGGCTAGTGCACGCAAATACTGCCAACTATGACTTTGATATTCTTGTCTATATTTCTGTAAAAAAGAAAATACATTCTATTAGTTTTACGTTCTGAAATAGCAGCCTACTCCGGAATGTTGAAGCAAAGTTATGAATGAGATGAGTATAAGATGATTGAGGCGCGATAAACTTCATAGTGTGAGTCTTGTTACTGATTAAGATTGTCATGTTTCTTAGGTAGGCCTATTAATTGCCCAACAGCCAATGGATCTAAGGTTCCTACAGTATAAAGTTTAATCCTATACACAATTTCGCCACTGAAATACTAACTGGTCTAATTATGAGGATGGCCTTGTGAATGAACGTAGTGTTCAATAGTGCAGATGTTTATCCACACTTCCAGGTTGCTCAATAACAGCATACACCTTTAAGTGGATATAAAAAATAACAAAACTGAAATGAAAAAAATGTTGAGTTAAGTGTAAAGAACTATATTTTGATTTAAGACAGAGAAATTAATACAATATAGCAATGAAAACTATCTTTTACAAATAAAAAACAACTTGGAGATTGTATAGTGAAATTTTTTACCATAGTGAATTTTATCACATAGACATTTATTACAAGACGGAATAGCATACAGACAAAAATTGATTAGATAAATAGAAGCAATTAGTGTAATAGACAGTGGCGACGTCCTGTACTCCAGCTACTTGGAGGTCTCAAATTGTGGATGGTTGTGAGCGATGGTCGGTGGGTATAGTGTTCTCTTGTGTGGATTAACGTCTGCACTATTGAATACTATGTTAATCCGCAAAGACCATCCTCCAATAGACCAATTTGTAGTTCAGAGGCCGTGGTTCTGATTCCACATTAAACTGTAGGTCCCTTAGTTGCCTTCGGCTGTTGGGATATTAATTAACAGTACTGTCTAAGGAACATGTCAGTAACGAGACTACAAGATCGCGCCACAATCATCTTACACTCAATCCTCATTCATACTTGGCTTAAAATATCTACCTTGTAGTATGGTTACTGTTTCAATAATCTAATCTAATCTAATAGAGTGGCGTAGGAGTGGGCAAGTAGTGGCTGTCAGCTCTCACCCTTAGATCCCCCGTCAACCCCTGCATGCTAGACACAACTTTATTCAGCTGGTGGGTTGTGCTGTAAGCTGAAGTGATGCTCCGCAGATAGTAGTTGCGGCTGTCCCGAATCTTCTCTTCCACTTCACTCAAGTCTGCAGGTTCGGGCAGTGATTCCTTGAGAGTATGAGCTGCACGAACCTCTTTAACTGTGAGCCACATCTTACGTTGCCAGTTCAATATACCGGCAAAAGCTGTGAAACACAATATCTGTTAGAAAACTCGTTTAGTTTGAAATATTTAATATTTTTAACCGGTATATTGATATTTGAATGATTAATATTATATGTCTATAAATATTTAAAAATGTGATATTTTCTCTTTGGAAAAGCATTGTTAGTTCATAAACAAGGGAATCGATGAAGTCTCGGTTATTCTTACATATGAGATAAGCAGGTATGGACCAAGTAGCCAACATTTCATTTAAATTTTATTGGTTGCTGTAAGTTAATTATTTTTTATGCATATTGAGTTGAACTAGAATATCAGTTACTTGAGTCCTGCTAAAAATTAAACACAGATTTTTTTACAAATTAAGCTTTTTTGTTTAAAACACATAGGCCTATGAATTTTATCTGAGTTATGTAAGTCGGTCATGGTCCCAATTACCTTAATAATAATTTCGATGTAAATAATCTGCAGAAAAAATGTCATTGGTTAAATTTATAAGGAGAATATAAATACAACATATGACATTTGAAATTTCATGACATTTAGCTCTGACCAAGTATAAGATTTGACAATTAGCTCTGACCAAGTGTAAGGTTTAATTAACCATCTGCATTTCTTAGTATCATGAAACAAATGATTTGCAACAAAAGTGGTTATTGTGACAGCAGATAAATTATGTAATTTGAACTTTATCTATTTGTATGAGTCGAATATTAATTAAGATGAATTTATCCCAATCTAAATGATATGTCAAATGTATTACATTATCAGCAGTGGTTGCTGCTGAATCAACAGAATGAGTTTGGACTTACTTGATTCATCCCAATTGCGCTGTGATGTGGGCGCCACAGCTCCGTTGATGAGTAGACGAGTTGTGTCCTCACTGAATCAACAGAATGAGTTTGGACTTACTTGATTCATCCCAATTGCGCTGTGATGTGGGCGCCACAGCTCCGTTGATGAGTAGACGAGTTGTGTCCACACTGAATCAACAGAATGAGTTTGGACTTACTTGATTCATCCCAATTGCGCTGTGATGTGGGCGCCACAGCTCCGTTGATGAGTAGCCGAGTTGTGTCCACACTGAATCAACAGAATGAGTTTGGACTTACTTGATTCATCCCAATTGCGCTGTGATGTGGGCGCCACAGCTCCGTTGATGAGTAGACGAGTTGTGTCCACACTGAATCAACAGAATGAGTTTGGACTTACTTGATTCATCCCAATTGCGCTGTGATGTGGGCGCCACAGCTCCGTTGATGAGTAGCCGAGTTGTGTCCTCACTGAATCAACAGAATGAGTTTGGACTTACTTGATTCATCCCAATTGCGCTGTGATGTGGGCGCCACAGCTCCGTTGATGAGTAGCCGAGTTGTGTCCTCACTGAATCAACAGAATGAGTTTGGACTTACTTGATTCATCCCAATTGCGCTGTGATGTGGGCGCCACAGCTCCGTTGATGAGTAGCCGAGTTGTGTCCTCACTGAATCAACAGAATGAGTTTGGACTTACTTGATTCATCCCAATTGCGCTGTGATGTGGGCGCCACAGCTCCGTTGATGAGTAGCCGAGTTGTGTCCTCACTGAATCAACAGAATGAGTTTGGACTTACTTGATTCATCCCAATTGCGCTGTGATGTGGGCGCCACAGCTCCGTTGATGAGTAGCCGAGTTGTGTCCTCACTGAATCAACAGAATGAGTTTGGACTTACTTGATTCATCCCAATTGCGCTGTGATGTGGGCGCCACAGCTCCGTTGATGAGTAGACGAGTTGTGTCCACACTGAATCGCTCAAACATTTCCCCAGGGTCTACTCCATTAAACTTGGACTTGCTCATCTTCTCCCAAGAGACAATCACTGGTTTTCCAGACGACTTCTCCACTGGAACTTTGTCTGTTAACGTAATAAACACATGGTCAGGGTTATCTTCCTTTGAAAGACAGACTGCCAAAACACATACTTAACCAAAAATTTCAAGTCATATTTTGATTTGAGAATAAAAAGTAAAGTTAGGTTTTTGGATGGATTCAGGAATTTAGGGTATAAAAAGACAACTGCAATGCTGCTGTCACACACAAAATGGGTCCTATATTTCTTATTCTATATCAGGGTGTCCAGCGCTGGACCTGCTCATAAAGGGGCATTTTCCTACCTCCGCAGTATGTTGTGCAGGGTGCTCCATGAAGTTAACTGAGTTGCCCAACAATGACCAACTACTGGCAGCATTGAAATCAAATGAGACCACTTTCCTACCTCCGCAGTTAGCGGCGTGTCGCACACTCATTTGATTTCAATGTAATCCGTTGTAGGTCATTGTTGTGGAATGCACTTAACTTAATCACAGAGCTTGATGCGGCACATACTGCAGAGATAGGAAACCAACCCTTAAGAGAGACTGTTAGGTCGTTCAACTTGTTTCACCTTACTGTAGAGTTGATTTACTTAAATAATTCATTCACCAGTATATAAAATAAGAAGTTATTAAGGTCAATTTTCTTGTTGCATTAAGTGTGTTGAAGATGCACTCACCCGTGAAGTCCACTTGTGAAACAGGGATGAACTTTCCGGTCCCCTTCAGCCTGTACGTCTTCCCCATCACCATTCCTTGCACCACCAACCGTTTAAAGGGTTCCGCATCATGCAGCCATCCAAGTGAATGGAAGAAGTATGACATGAATCGGGAATAGTATAGATGTAACACCGCTGAAATTGTTATTACAGTACTATATTCATGAAAAATGTTTTTTTAACATATGATGGTTGAAGGAGATAAAAAATTTATAACTAGATATTTTTTATTCCTGACAAAATGAAAAAAAAACATTAAAAATATTTTGTAAAATGGTTTCCAATGAGAAATATTTAATAGTTATTACCAATGGTTTAAAACAATTTTATAAAATATTAATTTCTTCTGGCACTGTTAACAGTGTTAACCCTTTGGCTACTGAATAAATTGTCACTTTTGATGCACGCCGGTACCGAATTATTTTAAGCTTTTTCTAAGTTTTAGCTTTATATTTAATAAAAACACAGAAAATTAATATTTACTCCCTATATATCTAGCTGAATGTTTTCTAATTTAGTACTACACATACTTAAATTTTTTCATTGCTAATTTACACTATATTGGCCTAAAAACTTTTTTGTTCTATAACTGTTATCATTCAATGTCCAGTTCGACTGTTGAAGGTTTGGCCTACTTTTAGGTTATTCTACATCACTTTCACAGCTGGAAACACTCAACTCATCACTATCTTTTCTTTCCGAATTACAACTTTCATATAAAATTTGTCTAACAAGAACAATCCTCAGAAACAAGGAATGTATTGCTGCGAAATGACCATTGTTGTCAAACTGCATACCGCACAACGATGTAAAAAATAAACCGTAAACTTGAAAACAAAGAACATTATAAAAACAATCGAGAGTCAAAATATAGCTTTACTACATTTCGATTATAACAATCGAGAGTCAAATACCGTAATACAACAGTCAAAGACCTCCAACTAGAATAATAAATTAAACGTTACGTCGATGATGGAAACTGCCCGTCATCAGTAGTTACCCGCTGCTGATCCCGTGACGAACAATGCCCGTCTATCGTAGCCAATGGGTTAATTTACAGCATCATTATCTTTAACGTAATTAAGAAAGATTTTCTAATCTAATTCGAATCTTGGTTGACAGAAAAGCATTATATTTAAGACATGTTATGCAATCCTAAATTTTTTAAAAAGCACAATTTTATTAATCATCTGGCTTATTTAACCCTAGTGCTGCCGAAAATACGGCGCGTAGAGGTGTAGCAAAAACAGGCAATACCCTCTATATGGCGCAAATGTAGGAGCCGCGATAAACACATTTTTTCGGAATGAAATTGGTTCTAACAACTTTTAAACTTCTAACAAAAGAAACTCATGAGATATAGTATATTTTTTTATTAATTTAGTATTGTTATTTGTCTTTAACCGAATGTATTATTGTTTGAAGATCGTCATCGCTTGTTTTTGTTGTCCGTCATCTGTCGTCAAGCTGTCTAGGGGTGTTTAGAACTGATCTGATCTTGTACTGATCAACAAGACATAATTTAATTCAAATTTATAAAAAAATTAATTTTCCGAAAATTATACTACAAAAATAAATTTCTAATCTATTGTATCTATATAAATTGCATGTAAAATAATTCCTCGCAATATTCTGGATAAAATGATATATAACAAGCCATAATTATGTTGTTATTTCTGATTATTGTAAGGATTGAACATTTTATTACAAAACCAATAATTATTTCTCTGTGCCAGTACAGCACAACACCAGTTCCAGCTCTAGGATTAATTACTACATTAGTATCAGATGTACAAGCTGTTTCCATTACACATTTTTATCCTAACTTTTTGTATATTGGATTCATTTAAGGTTTTTCCTTTGAAATTATGGACTTACCATGCTCTTTGCCTCCAACGTATATATCTACAGGCATTAATGAAGATGCAGTCATTTTACTGAATGGTTCGTTATTGTTGTGAGGATCGGTATACCTCAGATAATACCAGGAAGAGTCCACAAAAGTGTCCATAGTATCGAGATCTCGGGTGGCTGGGCCTCCACATCTAAGACAATTTAAAAAAAATTTAATTTATCTACAATTTAAAATTCTGTCTTGCTAGAATCAATAAAATTAAAATGTTGTCTTCTTAACTAGACCAAAGAACCAAATTCATGATTAGAGAGTTTTTGAACCACACAAAATACATAAAGAAGAAGTTTATTCTTCTCTCCTTACCCAATAGTTATCTCAATTCAGACCAGATGGCTCTCCTTGAGGGTTGTTGTTTCGTCTCATCAGGGAGAGATAGACAGCAGATTTCAGCTGTCACTGTACTGTACTACAGCAGACCGAGATAACAATCCTCTTGAAGCAGTAAAGAAGAGTTAACTTTTACTTGAAACCTGAACCATGCTACAAATATGACGACATAACAACTGACGTCATGTCTTGATTTACAATATACATATACAACAAGTAATTTTTCTAACTGATGTTGTGACGGTAGGCCTAAAATGAAAGTTTTATAACAGAAAGGTTTAATACAGTGCAACTCGGCTTTAACGTCAACTCGGATATAACGTCATTTATTTTTAGGTCCCCCCAAACTACAGGTATTTACATAGGTAAAACCTCGGATATATCGTCAGTAAATTCTAAAACCTCGTATATAACGTCAAGAAAATCGGGCCGAGATGAAGGCAACGTATAGCTAAATAGAGAAGGTTCGGTCGGTGGTGCAACGTGAGGGCTGCGGCTATTGTTTAGCTACATTCTATTTTTAGAAACGGCATTTTATTGCAATCTTACCGCTAACCACCCCAACCCCCTTCCCTATATCCTATATATCCGCTGTCGCCAATCATCAAGGTCAGTGTCAGTGACTCACGTCGCGTCAAAGCACTGTGATGCCGTTCGTACGTACCTACAGTTCGTGCAGCTATCGTTAGTTTATTGTACGTCTTTTACCGTTTGTTTTTCAATATTTTAATTTACGAATACAGTATTGAAAAATAATGGCAAGTGTTAAGAGAAAGGTTTTGCCGAAGGAAAAGTGTGAGTTATAAGAGCGTGTGAGGAGGGACGTAAGATAGCAGACGTGTGTTCGGGCTTGTTTTTTAAAATTGAACCAACAGTTGAATTCACCAAGCCGAACTTCATTGCAATATTTTCAAATTCGATTTTTTATATAGTAGAGTAGTTCAGTCAGTCATAAACATAAACTTACGATGTATTTCAAATTACCTTCATTAAATGTCTTAATTTCATGTAAAAAATGTGTTTCTCTATTTTTCCTCGGTTTTAAATTAAAATTATGTAACCTCTTTTATAGTGTCACTCTGATATAGCGTCATTAATTGTGTGGTCCCTTCAATGACGTTATAACCAAGTTCCACTGTATTATGATGATGATTCTTCTTTGGCCTAGTTATAGGCATTAAATTTGAATAATTATAGCAGTATAGGCAATGTATCTGTAATAGAATTTTGAAAAGTTAAGGGAAATCATTCAACATTCTCTTTAGGAAATGAGAAGTAGTTACCAATAAGGTTTCTTTTTGTACCGTGTATTTTAATGTTCAAGGAGAACGTTGACAAAATTTTCTTAATTTTGCGAATGTTGCAGTTTCTTTCAACTTAGATTGAAAGTTGGAGAAGGAGTTTTATTGTGTAATTAGATTATACCTTTGAGAGATCTATTAGTACCTTTTATACTGTAGACAATTTTCAAGACAATACTTTTACTTGATTGTGCAACGCGTTCTTAATGCTATCATGAGCAGCTAAACACCAACCTGATACCCCAAGTTATTTGTAAATAATGATATTGAACAGTAAATTATCTACAAACTCGATTGTTAGTTTTAAAAAGATGTCAAGATTTATCTAGTAATGGTTAATTATAAAGTATATGTCGTGGTAATGAATTAAAAGTCAAATAATTCAACACATTGTTAACTTACCCACTTACTTGGAACATGTCGTGGCCAGCCAGCCCTCTGAACATTCAAGTCTCGAGCCTCTCTCAGGTACCTTCTCCACCTGTGGAAGGAGCACTGGAAGGTCTTCGTAATTCACTGGTTGAACACCACATTTTTTGCACTCAATCATTGGAATGGGCGTTCCCCAATGTCTTTGTCTAGAAACAAGCCAGTCCCTTATCTTTGAACTAGTAATTCTAGCGTTGATCTGCTTCAGAACAATGTTATGTTTGGCAACATCAGTTTGCAAAGTTACTTGTTCAAAGTGGGTATCAGGAGGGATCAAATTAACTTGTTTGGCAAAGTCAAAATCACACTCGTACACATTTGGAATTCCTACTCGTCCATCCGCTCCCTCCACAAATGGCAATTGATCAGTTACAAAAACAGGCAATTCCTCTCCACTCAGAACATTAAATATTTTAATATCCAACAGGCGATTGCCACTTCCCTCACACTCAAGGTCCATAACACTTCCATGGTCAAATGCTATGAATTTGGCTTGATGCAGCTGTTCTGGTCTGTCAGTCCATAGTGTTACAGCTTCTTCTTTATCCTTTATTGGAAACTCAAAACTCACTCCATCACATTCTCCAATCCAGTGTTTTTGTAGGTCAATTATATCCTTCCAGTCTTCTAAATCCTCTCGATTTAAACCATCATAGAGAGCCCTAAAATATAATTTCTGTATTATTGGCCTTAAAAAGTAAATAATAATCTATGTTATTCATTCATGAGAGGTGGTGATACTTAAATAAATAGGTCTAACAGGACATTTTCTTAACCACTATTATCAGGATCTAAGCACAACAAATAAGATAGGCTGGTAATAAGAGTTAAAATAAAAATTTCACAATAATATATTATTTAGTCAAATTAAGTTAGGAAAGACTGAAAACCAATATTGTATCTAAATCCTTAATTATTTTTTACTTACAAGGAAAACAATATGAAATTACTTTAAATTTTTAATAGATTGTTGCAATAATTGCCTTCCACTTAAAGCTGACATTGTGATTTTGTTAATGACTGGGACGGTGGCGACGTCCTATAATCCAGCTACTTGGAGGTCACGAATTGTGGATAGTTGTGAGAGATGGTCGGTGGATGTAGTGTTCTCTTGTGTGGATTAACGTCCACACTATTGAATACTACATTAATCCACAAAGACCATCCTCATAATTAGACCAATTCGTAATTCAAAGGCCGTGGTTCGGATTCCACGTTAAACTGTAGGTCCATTAGTTGCCATCGGCTGTTGGGCTATTAATTAACAGTCCTGTCTAAGGAACATGTCAGCCTTAATCAGTAACAAGACTACAAGATCGCGCCACAATCATCCTACATTCATTCCTCATTCATACTTGGCTTAAAATACCTACCTGGGTAGGTCGCCATTTCAGTTAAAAGTAAAGTATAAAAGTATAATGTAGTATATTGCAAATATGTACTATCAGCTGTTATTAATGTTGCATAGCAACCACATTGTTTACTTGTTATGTTTGTCTTCCTTTTAGTTCAATAATGTATCAATAAAAACAGTTTTCTAGTAAAACCTTTATTTAATTTAAGAAATTAAATGTGAATAGGACAGATAATACTCCCTACAATTTAAAAATTATAAAACTCAATTTGTATGAAACATGAAAAATAATTGTTTATACTGCTGGTCACCAAATTGTTGCAGAATATAATAGTAGTAGGCAATATTTTGTGTCATTGATCAAACCAACATATCTAGTCTAAGCTCATATGATTTTGACATGGATTTGTCTTAGCTCTGGAGGGTGTTGGCGATTTTTAAGATGGAAAACATGTAACAGGTTTCCATAGAAACTACCAATTGTGTTGAATTTTTAATACAAAAGAATAAGAACAGCTGTTTAGATGAACTGATTAAAATCCCTTAAGGCATATCCATGATCTAACCTATTTCCCACAGGGAAGTAAATACAAACAATTTTTGTTATAGGAACCAAAATTAAGACACCATTTATAGACCTAGTGATTTTTAGCAACATTACAAAAGTTTCATACTTGGCAAAAGTTGAGGTCCTGATGAACCACTGCTTCAGTACTTTCTTTTCCACTTTGGCCCCTGAGCGCCACGAACGTCCCTCTTCATCAACTTGTTCATTTGCCAACACTGTTTTATCCACAGGATCCCAATTGACTAGGGCCTAAAAATACCAAACTACTCACTTATAAATTTCACATGCAGCATAACTAAATTGAGATGAAATTTAGACTAAAGGAATTGAAGAACTTTTAAAAATTGTGTTAAGTAGTGTTGCAATATGTGAATAAAAATACTGATTTAACCCTTACCAGGCATCTAGCGCCTTTAAATGCAGCACAGTAGGGTTGCATGATGCGGCTAATGCCTTTAGACGCAATCAGTCATTTCCCTACATTTACTGCGCTGTAGTGCACAAAATAACTGATAGAGTGCATGGTGATGTTGCTTTTGCCTCTATACACTCACAAAACCAATATGGCAGCTTTGTTGGAATAAATAATGACTGAAATTCGTTGCTAGGCGACTATGGCCAGTATTTGTTCGCTCCCGTAGGCCATGTGCTGTATAAGCTTATATACATGAGTCATTATGGCCAGCTGTTTTCACTTTAGCTGACCCTGTTTGTTGATATTTTTGTCAATGTGTCTTTATTTTCATTGTGTTTTAGCAGTAAATTGTTTATGTTGTGTGAATGTTTTTAATGTGTAGGATTTATTAACTAATTATTATTAACTAAAATGGCTCCTCCAAACGAATAAAATACTATTTTTAATATTCAAAAATAGTCTTCAATAAATAAAAGTGAAGCAAATTTCTGTGTTCTACTTTATTCAAGCTACCTAAATCCAAAAAGAACATTGGGAAAATATTTTGATTCTTTTATACTAAATGAGCAGGGACCATGAATTTCAGTAGCTCTTTAAGGGTTAAAAATCATATAAATAATTTAATCAGCATCTTTTTACACATTGTAAAATGCCTGCATGACAAAGAATATTTAACCCTAGGAGTGCCCAACTGTCGAATTTCGACAGTATGGGTCCAGAAATTTTGTAACGGTTAACAACCTATATTAGGTAACTAACTCTAATGTGGATAATATTTATACCATTCAAAAGATGGCATTCTGAACTTTCATTTTCATACCTAAATATACGTTTTGCGAGTTCTGTAACACTGTGACGACCATTAGAAATTTAACAAATTTTGACAATATGGGTCCAGAAATATTGTAATGGTTAACAACCTATATTAACTAACTCTAATGTGGATAATATTTATACCGTTCAAAAGATGACATTCTGAACTTTCATTTTCATACATAAATATACGTTTTGCGAGTTCTGTAACAGTGTGACGACTATTAGAAATTTAACAAATTTTCCGGTGCTACATCAGACGACTGGACAATGCGCCGACATGGTCAAAACATGTGGTTTTGGAGATGTCAGAGCTTAGGTAATTTTTGTTGCAAAATGTTCCGAGTGGTACCAATGAGCAGAAAAAGAATTGCCCTATGATTTGATGTAAATTCCTTCTATAAAATCACTATAGATATAAATTTATGAAAACACGTGATTTTTAAAAAGCTGACAAGGTGGCCAACTGTCGAATTTTAACAGTATGAAAAATGTGTCATCATAACTTTGGTATAAAAGTAAACCAGTAAAATAATTTATCATTTTGAAGAGGAAGATACGAAGAATAATTTTGTTTTGCGATTGGTAGTGGGTGGGAGCACGGAAGAAAGTGCTAAATAAACGCCTTCAGTTTTTTCTATACCGAACTCGTAATACGGGAGCCCATTACAGTTGTATTTCTTTGATTACAGTGTTTATACACAGTTAAATTTTATTTCGACCGACAGTATTGTGAATAGTCGGCAGAAAACGCCACACAGTACCGGCCGAAATGCCGCTCAGTTCAGGCCGAATACAGCCCGCGCCATTTGGGTAGTCGCAAATCGCCCTGTGCTTTAACAGCAACATTATATATTTTTCTCTTGGAACCATTTAGGATAAACCGGAAATTTCGGATAAGCGAGTACCGGTTAAACAAGGTTTAGTGTCTTTATAAAAAGTTTACACCATAAAATTTGATGGTCATACAGTTTTTTATATATTTTTACATAACCCATGAAAAGAAAAGAAGTCTCCCACATATGCTACATTTTTATGTACAGAAATAAACTGTCTACAATATGTATATGATGCATTTTTGATAAAAAAATCCATGAAAAGTTATTGCCGAGGCTGCTTTTGAAATTTCAAAGAAAAATTTCAACTTCTTTTGTTTTTCAATTTTATTGCAAAAGCCATTGATCACGATTTATTTTATCGTTTTTATTATTTTCAGAATGTTCACCTTTTAACGAATAAAATGAGTATAATGTTGAGTAGGTTACCATCATATTTAGAATTTATATAAATTTTCAAAAAAAGGTTTGCATACGGTATTTGCCAAATCTGCCTGGCCATTTCCTCCTTCTAAAATTGGCCACTGCTAGGTTTAACAAATGTATGGAATTTTATAATTAGGCCTAATTTGAATTGTTGTATTGATTATTTTTTAGTATTCTAATGGAGTATTTGACCGCTGCTGAAACTATAATATTAAAAACCTTTCCATCCAGGTTAAATTTTCTCCGAAATTCTATTATTTGTATTTTGAAGTTTTAATTCTTGTATTTGGAATAAAACAACAAATTGTATCAATAAATGTTTGTCATAAAATAAATAAAAACATGTAAAACCTAAAGGTATTTTAGGTATGATAGTGATCCAACCTTTTTCTGGTAAACTAATCCTTTTTCATACATTTTCAAAAAAATCATCTGAGTAAACTTGTAGTACTCTTTGTGACAAGTGGTGATCTCTCTGCTCCAATCAAAAGTACATCCTAGATGATTTAACTGTTCTCTCATAGTGTTTATATTTTTAGTTGTCCACTGTTCAGACGATAACCCTCTTTCTATAGCTGCATTTTCTGCAGGTAATCCAAAGGCATCCCAACCCATTGGATGCAGAACCTGGAACAAAAAGGAACGCAACTTTGGCTAACCCAGATATTCTCTAACCCTATGTTGAAATGTAAAATGTGCTGAACCAAACATCCGCATTTAGTGGATGTTTGGCTCAGCTGCTACATTCGCAAACAATCTCCAGCCAAATCTTGGGATCGACCAATCAGAATTGTTCATTCAGAGAGTAAAAATACATCAGGCTATTGAGGGCTGTCAAGTTTGGTAAATTGAAATTATGGAAATTATTAATTTGGTATGTATTTTAATAAGAGTGAGGATAACATTATGAAAATATTTGAAAACTTTCCCAACATAAAAATTCAAAATGGGGCCTATGAAAATTCCTAAATAAGTTTAGCTTAACTGAAAAAATCTTCATTATTGTGGTACAAGACCATTGGTCTCTCCTTAATAACTCTTCCCGAGCATTTGGCTATGCTAGTCACTTGTGAGCGTTTGCTGTACATATACACAACTAATTCTGGAGTTCGCAAGAGTTTGAGGTACATAAAAGGCAAAATATTAAAACGTCATTTAGGTAGGGCATATTTTAAAATTGTTTCTTGGCTGTCTATAGTTACCATTGACAGACCACCATGTCTATAGACCATTAAATAAATATTGTTAAATATTTTTATGTTTTATTTTTTTAGTAACTTTCTTTTTGGTGGATCACTGATTTCAAAACATCTGTTCTACCGGCTGGCGGAGTCATCCCCGTGTTATTGTTTCGCACGCTTAGACACTATTTGTTTACTTAGTGAGATAAAGGTTCGTGAAATATACTCCATGATTGTGATGTGATGTATAGGCAGCTAAATGACCTGTAGGTTGATTGATTCAAATTTACATGAAGACATAATAGAACTGCTGGTTCTTAATTGGGCATAAAACATGTAAAAAAATATTTTTATGAAAAAAGTTTGTATAATCGACTTCAACCTGATGGAGGAGGAAAAAAACCAAAATATAAAAATCTATTTTTTGACCCTAACAAAAATATTTTTTGCGGAGGCCTAGTCACTGCAACTGTGCGTAGTAGTAGCCACTCAGTAAGGGTTAAAACTAGAAATTACAACCAAACTATTTTGTGAGGATTTTTTTTGGCAGTCATGAAAAACAGATGTAACAAAAAGCATTAGGCCTACAATATTCATGCAATATTGTTTTCTCTATACGTAAAAGTTTTAGGCCTAGACTGTAGATTTGCCGATTACAAAACAGCTATTCTTTTCAAACATACTCCTTAGGGCATAAAAAATTATTTCTCAATTTCCTAATACTACCCCTAATAAAGCACATAAAACACTTAAATAGACAACTAATACAGTAATATTAGCAGTAAAAAAATCGTTAGCTGACTCATTGTCAAAGGTTTTTCTCTCCAAATAAATTGAGGCTGTGTTCAAGTAGATTAAAGTTTTCTATTCCAAGTGTGTGGTTTTTTCATCTTGATTTGGTAAATTTAGAATTTTTTAAAATTATTTCCAAAACCAATAACTGTTAATGTAACAAAAAACTATTAAAAATTTAGGTTAGTCAACATGATATTTTATAGAAGTTAGGAGTGAATCTTTTTTAATTAATAGGTAGTTATAATAAAAGTGAAAGTGAAAAATATTTTCGACCAAACATATGTGTTACGGACAGATGTGACATGTCCGTAACACATATCTTACTATTATGTCGACAAGACAGCGTTTAACAGCTCGTATGATCTTTATAAACATATAAAAGTCCTATTTGAAGTTTGTTTTTGTAACTATTATGTTTTGGAGGTCTAGACTTAAATGGTGTTTTCTGTTTTTATACTTATTCAACCTTAAAATTATAATCTTTTGAGTGAAACATGCCAATATCAGAACGATTAACATACAAAGTGCACAAAAATGGTGACTGCTGTTCAAGTAGATTAAAGTTTTCTATTCCAAGTGTGTGGTTTTTTCATCTTGATTTGGTAAATTTAGAATTTTTTAAAATTATTTCCAAAACCAATAACTGTTAATGTAACAAAAAACTATTAAAAATTTAGGTTAGTCAACATGATATTTTATAGAAGTTAGGAGTGAATCTTTTTTAATTAATAGGTAGTTATAATAAAAGTGAAAGTGAAAAATATTTTCGACCAAACATATGTGTTACGGACAGATGTGACATGTCCGAAACACATATCTTACTATTATGTCGACAAGACAGCGTTTAACAGCTCGTATGATCTTTATAAACATATAAAAGTCCTATTTGAAGTTTGTTTTTGTAACTATTATGTTTTGGAGGTCTAGACTTAAATGGTGTTTTCTGTTTTTATACTTATTCAACCTTAAAATTATAATCTTTTGAGTGAAACATGCCAATATCAGAACGATTAACATACAAAGTGCACAAAAATGGTGACTGCTTAGGCATAGACCTACTGATTAGACTAGATTACTATTTGAAATGTAGATCTATCCCGGTAGGTATTTTAAGCCCAGTAGGCCCTATGAATGAGAAATTAATGTAAGATGATTGTGGCGCGATCTTGTTGTCTTGTTACTGACTAAGGCTGGTATGTTCCTGGGACCTACAGTTTAACGTGGATTCCAAACCACTTTTACCTCTGAATTACAAACTGGGCTAATTATGAGGGTGGTCTTTGCGGAAAAACATGGTATGGATCTAAAATTCTAATTCTCTGGTGTGGATCTAAATCCACACCAGAGAATATCACATCCACCGACTATCACTCATAACTAACTATCCACAATTCGCGACTTCCAAGTAGCTGTATTACAAGACATTCCACCATGAAATTTAACCACTAAAATATTTAACAATGAAAACTCTCTCTCCCATTTAAAAAATGATGTTACTCTGTAAAATTTCAGACTTTGGCAGCGGAGTCTTTAGACATGCTCGGTCACTTAGATAAATTTGTCATTGTTATTCATAGTAGGGCCTATATTAATTTTACTGTCTTGACATTAATACTTATATAATTTTAATATTATTTTTATTATTATTTTTATATTACTTATAGGTCAGGTCAGGTTTTTTTTAGATTAGTCAGGTTTTATTTTAGGTTAAAGTGAAAATTGTTTTTGTAACTATTATGTTTTGGAGGTCTAGACTTAAATGGTGTTTTCTGTTTTTATACTTATTCAACCTTAAAATTATAATCTTTTGAGTGAAACATGCCAATATCAGAACGATTAACATACAAAGTGCACAAAAATGGTGACTGCTTAGGCATAGACCTACTGATTAGACTAGATTACTATTTGAAATGTAGATCTATCCCGGTAGGTATTTTAAGCCCAGTAGGCCCTATGAATGAGAAATTAATGTAAGATGATTGTGGCGCGATCTTGTTGTCTTGTTACTGACTAAGGCTGGTATGTTCCTGGGACCTACAGTTTAACGTGGA
Organism: Nephotettix cincticeps; assembly: GCA_023375725.1. Lineage (NCBI taxonomy): Eukaryota > Metazoa > Arthropoda > Insecta > Hemiptera > Cicadellidae > Nephotettix > Nephotettix cincticeps. The sequence goes on along the minus strand of CM041786.1, from coordinate 22,470,649 downwards.
TTCCAAACCACTTTTACCTCTGAATTACAAACTGGGCTAATTATGAGGGTGGTCTTTGCGGAAAAACATGGTATGGATCTAAAATTCTAATTCTCTGGTGTGGATCTAAATCCACACCAGAGAATATCACATCCACCGACTATCACTCATAACTAACTATCCACAATTCGCGACTTCCAAGTAGCTGTATTACAAGACATTCCACCATGAAATTTAACCACTAAAATATTTAACAATGAAAACTCTCTCTCCCATTTAAAAAATGATGTTACTCTGTAAAATTTCAGACTTTGGCAGCGGAGTCTTTAGACATGCTCGGTCACTTAGATAAATTTGTCATTGTTATTCATAGTAGGGCCTATATTAATTTTACTGTCTTGACATTAATACTTATATAATTTTAATATTATTTTTATATTACTTATAGGTCAGGTCAGGTTTTTTTTAGATTAGTCAGGTTTTATTTTAGGTTAAAGTGAAAATATGAGTATGCTTAATGAGTATACGCTTTAAGTATAGATAGAAAATAATTGTGTAAATTAATTTAAATCTTAAGGAGTATATTTGGAATTTAAAAAAATAATTAGCAAGTAACGTGTTAAAAAATGATTTTTAATGAAAGTATTAACTTTGTTGTCACATCCGTAACAATTTTTAAATGAAATTTTTTGAAATTCTGAAAATGTTTTTCAGATTAGATATCAATATTTTTTTAAGATTGTCACAGATAATTTTAAATTTCATATTTCTAAAAAAATTAATAGATTTTCAAACAGTTGTAAAAGTATATCAGAACTAAAGTGATTTCCACGTCACGTCCGTAACTTGTTTTTTGGATGTAGCATTTAAATAAGTAATTCTATCTATGTATATTATATTCATAATTAAAAATTGTGCACATTTGCCAATCTGAAAAACATTAACAATTATAGGAAAAAACATATTTAAATTTTTTGCTAATGAAAAGGTGTGTAGCTGTCACGTCGGTAGCAAAAGAATGGCTGAAAAATAATTTTCATAACTTCTACACACTTAAAATATAAAATATATTTACAACTGTGTATGGCCCTACTTGGCTTTACTTAAACAGTTATTTATTATTTTACTAAACAAAAATTCCAGTACTAAGCGAATGACTGGTTCAGGAATGTTTGGGTAGGCGATGTTCCTCACTGGCAGTGGTTAGCAATTGCCACAGTTCTGAAGGGTAATGAGGGGGTGATATTTTTTCTTAATATTAGGTAAATGCTTTAGGATATTGATTACTCCTAAAAGGAGGAAAAAAAACACCTTATTACATTACACATTATTGGACTGGTATAAAGAACGGACCACAGACAATAGCCTATAGTTAGTATAAAATTAATAACATATACAGCAATGTATATTTTATATTCTTTTAAGGTACATTTATGCTTATTGACTTTTGAATGATGAGCTTTCACCTTTGGTAAACTTACATTTTTTCCATTCATGCGATGAAATCGAGCAAGAGTATCACTGATGCTGTACACTCGGACATGTCCCATATGAAGGTTGCCAGATGGGTAAGGAAACATAGAAAGAATATACATTTTCTTGTCTTTTCCTTGGTCAAACTCAGGATACTGAACTTTATCCCTCCAAAATGACTCTATTTTTTGTTTTGTGTCTTGGTTTAAATCTTCATCCTGGACAATAAACAATGTAGTAATAATAAGAATGTTGATAATCTTGGAAATCACAGTAAAAAGACCTACTAAATACTTTGAAATTTGGGGATTTGATCACATCACAACCATTAATCTGAAGCCAACATAAGTTTTACTACTCAGTTAGACAATGGATAAGAATGAAAATTAATACGAAATATACAAATTACACATAGGCCTACCGGTATTCAATGAATTCTTCTCTTACAATATAATTAGTCAATTGACATTTTATATAAACTTCATTACTAAAAAAGTGTTCTGCCTAAAGCTAATTATTATTATTATGCATACTTACCCATAAATCCAAAAAACGTTCATTTCCAGTTTGAATTTTTCGAGAAAAACTAATAATGTTCGTTTTCAAGAAAATGCTATGCCTTCTTTTAATAAAAAACTTCATTGAATTAATAAACATCTTCGGACTACTTACACGGCTATGTCTGATAAGATCCTAGCCATAGATGATAGAAGAACTTCTATTAAGTCCTAGCCTAGTACATAAACATTAACCATAATAAATAACAACATAACCTCAAATATATATTTTTCAAATTCTTAACCAATAAATAGGCCTAACCATGAACAACTTTAAGTACCCCAGCATCTTTAATATCCGAGTTACGGTAAATGTTTACTATCGATAGTACCGCAAATATCGAGCAGTTGAACTTTTTCCATTCTCAACTACTCCAATACATTTTACTTTCTCCCACCTTTTACAAAAAAATTATTTTTTGTGGCAGGTGATAACTCTTTATGAGTACCCCCGCTCCTGCTAGGGTTGTGTGGTGACTCCACCGTTAAGCGGTTTAACCAAACTAAACCCACCTCCCCCATCTAGACATGTATGAGCAACTTACATACGAGCAAAAGGTCTTCATTTGGGCGAATCCCAGCATTAGATTTTCGGCTGTAGCTGCTGGATTACCTCTTGGAGCGGCTAGAACAATCAAATTAGAACAGGGCCGGAGCAAATGAAATAACAGATGTAAATCAAAATATATTAAAAATAAACTAAGAATTAAGAAGTGTCGACTCATTGCTGTGCCAGGCTTTGGCTGGGCATGTTATGTTGTTTACATACGGTGGATCATCCAGGATGTGTGTGTGTGTGTGTGTGTGTTAAATGTGTGTGTGTGTGAGAGAGAGAGTGTATTTACCTTAACTCCAGTCCTTTTTTTTTAATTTTTTGAATTTTTGATTTTTGTTCACCCCTCAAACCCTTAAAAAGCGAAAAATCCAAATTTATCAAAAACGGCTCTAACGATTTTGATTAAAATTTGATAGTTTATAGTGCACATAACACTAAATAATTTGACACCACCCGCATGTCTGTAAAAATGACGGTTCAAAAGTTATGAACTTTTAAATGTCAAAAAATCTAATTTTTTGTGACAACAATAAAGGTAAAGAAAAACTTGACTGGAACCATTGAAACTAGCTTAAAAAACTAAACAAATTAGGATTTTGAATTATTTTCTTAACAGTTCCAGAGAAATGTTAAATTTACTGTCCATGATAAACGAAGTACGTTGTCTGAAAGCGCCCAATGTTATTCTTCTGGTGAATTTTAGAAAAGAAATTCTTTCTTATTTTCCAATCGTTTTCTATAAAACTTGTTATGAAGCGTAAGGTTAAATCAACCAAAATCACCATGGACTGACCTACTTCTCCCTTAAGTAAATTTAAAAAAGCCAATCTGTTATAAAACTATAATGTTCTACAAAGTAATTATAAATATCATTTAATAGTTTATTGTTCAAATTGTATGGGGGGACCCCCCCCCCCGGTAATACCAAGCTTTTTTGAGCTGGTTTTGTTCTATATTTTCCATAAGAATAACATTGGGCGCTTTCAGACAACGTACTGCGTTTATCGTGGACAGTAAATTTAACTTTTCTCTGGAACCGTTGGTCGTAGACAAATAATTCAAAATACTAATTTGTTTAGTTTTTTAAGCTGGTTTCGACGTGATGTGATGTCTGTCTGTGTATGTGTTTGTGTGTGTGTGTGTGTGTGTGTGTGTGTGTGTGTGTGTGTGTTAAATGTGTGTGTGTGTGAGAGAGAGTGTATTTACCTTAACTCCAGTCCTTTTTTTTAATTTTTTGAATTTTTGATTTTTGTTCACCCCTCAAACCCTTAAAAAGCGAAAAATCCAAATTTATCAAAAACGGCTCTAACGATTTTGATTAAAATTTGATAGTTTATAGTGCACATAACACTAAATAATTTGACACCACCCGCATGTCTGTAAAAATGACGGTTCAAAAGTTATGAACTTTTAAATGTCAAAAAATCTAATTTTTTGTGACAACAATAAAGGTAAAGAAAAACTTGACTGGAACCATTGAAACTAGCTTAAAAAACTAAACAAATTAGGATTTTGAATTATTTGTCTAAGGCTAACAGTTCCAGAGAAAAGTTAAATTTACTGTCCATGATAAACGAAGTACGTTGTCTGAAAGCGCCCAATGTTATTCTTCTGGAGAATTTTAGAAAATAAATTTCTTTCTTATTTTCCAATCGTTTTCTATAAAACTTGTTATGAAGCGTAAGGTTAAATCAACCAACAAAATCAACTCAAAAAAGCTTGGAATTACCGTGGGGGGGGCTTCCCCCATACAATTCAAACGATTAATTTAACTTTATTTCTTTTGTTTTTATTTTCAGAAATGGGATAATTTTTTTTGAAACAATAAATTATTAAATGATATTTAGTTCAACTTTGAAGAGCATAATAGTTTTATTATAGATTGTCTTTTTTAGATTTACTTAAGGGAGAAAATATATGTGTCAGTCCATTGATACTATTTATTGGTTTATGAAGGTTTTAGGCATGTGAAAAAATGATTTTGGCACATTTTCATTTTTTTGGTTTATATAACCATGGAGTCTGAGAGCTCCCAATGTTATTGTTATGAGGAATATTCTGATAAACCATTGTTGCTCACCTAGAAATCAAGAAGGTGGAGAAAATAAATAAAATATATTTAGGATTATTTTTATTGGCGGCTAAAACATGGAGGAATTCACTGAGTTCGCAGGTCTGCTGCGACAGGAGTATTTACAGTATATATATTTACTATATGCTTATTTAGGATTTTGGTCTTACGCCGTAGCCAGTCAGACACGCAGTAAAAACGCCTCCGCAAATGGCGCCTCCACAACGAAGCGTGACATGTCTTCACACATTGCGTGAGCCTTGATCGTAAATAAAGAAATATGTCAGCGGCAATTAATTGTTGTGTCGTTCTGGTGGCAAGATTATCTGAAAAGAATAATGGTCCCGAACCATATAAAGTAAATAGTTATCTCTTCCTCGGACATTTTAGCCTTCATTACTTCACCGCTAGAATGCGACTTTCCACGACAACTTATTTAATAACCGATACTAGTTGCTAAGACACGAGGATCGATATACAATTAGATTACTAGACCGATTGGGACAATTTTTTTTGTTTAATCTATTTATATAATTTGCGTATGGTAAGTTATATACTTGACTTGAAATGAGTAATATATTCTTTATTTGATTAGAAATATCGTAATATCATAGCAGTGGAGAGTTAGGAATAAAATACCCCCGTCGCAGCAGACCTGCGTACTCAGCGAATTTCCAAATCAATAATATAATAATAATAATATACGACAAGTCAAGTGGTCAAAATCTGTTGATGAACATGAGAATTATTTACCTATTCTCCATAAGATTAACATGGGAAAGAGTGTGCAGGTTTGCTGCTGCGAGGAACACTGTGAGTAGGCATTTATACCTTCAGAAACATTTATTTTTAACATTTATACCAACTTTCATCAACATTTGTCCATAAATAAAGGAGTTTGCCTATTCTCCATATGATTAACATGGGAAAAGAGTACGCAGGTTTGCTGCCATGATAAACACATAAACTATGATTTTTAAGCATAAATGGATGAACCTCAACCACATAAAGCTAAATATAAATTTTTATCCAAAAATATTGGTTAATAAGTGAAATATTAATTTTTCCTTATCCTCCATAAGATTAACATTGGAGCCTCAAAATACAACGTACTGTGTTTAGATTTTTTTATATCTCGGTAACCGTTGGAGATAGAGAAAAACTTTAAGAAACTAAATTGTGTAGTTTTTTAAGCTGATTTTAATGGTGAAAGATTAAATCTAAAAAATTTTAAATTACATATGAAAAACGCCAAAAACCCCATTTTGGGGTACAAAACCCCCCCAAACTACCCGTTCCCACTGACCGATATGTCTGGTTTACGAACTCGTCCAAGCATTTGTAGAAATACACGTCTCTACCAAATTTGGTCTCGATCGGACCATTTCTACGAGAGTTATCGTGTTCACAGACACATATATAAATTTTAACGACTATTGTTTTTGGTCTCTAGGCACCTAAAGAAGAAAAAATAACATGGTCCCGGGCTTAAGTCTTACCATGAGACCTACGGTAATAGCTTCTTCCCTATGGGAAATTCGCTAAAATGACATATTTTAGCGAATTTCCCATAAGGAAGAAGCCGTGTGTCTCATGGTGAGCCTTAAAACCATGTTTTTTCGTTTTTTGATGCTAAGAGGCCAAAAACAATATATATATATATATATATATATATATATATATATATATATATATATACATGTGTGTGTGTGTCTGTGAACACGATAACTCTCGTAAAAATGGGTCCGATCGAGACCAAATTTAGTAGGGACGTTATTACTACATTGGCTCGGACGAGTTTGTAATGCAGACATATCGGTCAATGCGAACGGGTAGTTTGGGGGGGGGGTTGTACTAAAAAATTGGAATTTTTACGTTTTTTAATTGGAATTGAAAAATATTTGAATTTTATCTTTCACCATTATAATCAGCTATAAAAACTACAAAGAAGTTCCTTAAAGTTTTTCTCTATCTGCAACGGTTACCGAGATATTTAAAAATCTAAACACAGTACGTTGAATTTTGAGGCTCCAATGTTAATCTTATGGATGATAAGGAAAAACTAATATTTTACTTATAAATCTTTATTTTTGGGTGAAACTTGATATTTAGCTTAATGTGGTTGTGATCATTTCATTTATGCTTCCAAATCATAGTTTATGTGTTCATCTTGGCAGCTAACCTGTATACTCTTTCCCCGTGTTAATCATATGGAGAATACGAAAACTCCCTTATTTATGGGCAGATGTTGATGAAACTTGGTATAAATTGTCAACATAAAAATTGTTTATGGTATAAATGCCTACTTTCACTGTTACTCACAGCGTAAAACCTGCATACTCTTTCCCATGCTAATCTTAAGGAGAATTGGCAAATAACTAACTTATTATTATATCGACAGACATTGATAAAACTTGACATATAATATTATTGATTTGGAAATTCACTGAGTACGCACTCCTGTATGCCACGGGGGTATTTAAATATGTAAACTAAACCATTTCATCTATTCGAATCAATCTGTGATATATTTTTATTGTTCAATAGACAATTCATGGTAGCGTAAAATAAAAGGTTCAGCCTTTTATTTTACGCTTTTATTTTAGCCTTTTATTTTACGTAAAATAAAAGGCTGAATAAATTGTCCTGTAATCCAGCTACTTGGAGTTTACGAATTGTGTACTATTATGAGTGATTGTTTTTTGGATGGCTTATTCTCTGGTGTGCATTAATGTCCACACTGTTGAATACTATCCGCAAGTGTCATCCTCATAATTAACCCAGTTCGTAATTTTCAGAGGCAGTGGTAAACTGTAGGCCCCTTAGATATGCCATTGGCTGTTGGAGTATTAATTAACAGTTCTGTCTTAGGAACATGTCATCCTTAGTCAGTAACAAGACTACAAGATCGCGCCATAATCATTCTACACTTGTGTCTCATTCATATTTGGCTTAAAATACCTTTGCCTGGACAAGTTGCCACTTCAGTAACTAACTAACTAACAACGAAACGTAACTGTCGGAGTTGATCGAGTTGATACCAAATAAACATAATATTAATAAAAAAGTATTTTTTGTTTTAAAGTTTTCAGTACAAACCATTACAAATAAAACCGTATGATATGTGTTTGTGTACTTACGACTATGAATATGAACAATTTGTATAAAATAACTGCCAAATGAGCTAGGTGAAATAAGGTGAAAGACATTTAAGTTATTCGATATATTTTATTGTACTTTTCCAACGTGTCTTTGTTTTCAACTACACAATGTTTTTGGTGGTAGAGAATTGGATTTCTGATATATCGTTTTAAAATACAACTATTATTTTGAAGATTATGGTTTTGAAGATCAGAGAATAAGTAATAGGTTTCTAATCAACACTGTCATTTGTCGTATATCTTGCTGTCACTGATCACTGATTTTTCAGTAACACTCACAGTTGCACAGATTCAACTGACTTGTGACAAGCAGAACGCCGGATGTTATACGTTCGATGCCGTTTAGAATATTCGTGAGTTACCAAGAATTCGAATGCATTTGATTGTATTGTTGCGAAGCGGCTTCAGCGCATGAATAAACTGTCCCAGCTGCAGCTTCGGAACTTTGGGAACCTTCATGGCTACACCGTAACAAATAACAATAATAAGAAAACGGTTCAAAAATATCTAAATCGAAAAGTGAAAAAAATTATCTCGTACCTATCCGTAGGAAATACCTTAGATTATGGATAAGTCTAAAGGTTATCAGTTCCTCCAAAAATCTGTTCTCAAAACCATATTACGTCACATGCGTTGTTTTTTTTGTGCCTCGTAAAATTGCTAACAATCCGACACCATAGCTTAGACATATCCATGTCAAAAATGAAAAATAAACGAAAATGCCAGCGTATATCTACTTTAAAAAATTAACTACACAAGTTGAAAACCAGACTTTCATTTTCAATTCTTCACTAAAAACGGCATCACATTTACATATCATATAACTTTTAACCACATTACAACCTTTAAGTACATAACTAGTGATACTAAAGTGTATTTTAACTCCACACTGCATTCCAACAAATTAACACGTAGTTCAAACAAATTAACGATTTTAATGACGTATCATTACGAAAAATAGCATTAAACTACTATATGATGTGTTAAAGACCCCGACCAGTGCATTAGCATTAAGACTGTTAGTTTATGGTAACAGTTTATAGCCTGTGGGGATGTTTACGATAGTGGATGTTTAAGTGTAATACATACAAACTTTATAACGGCCGTTTCCACTGCCAACATGAATGAATCACCACCTAAAGAGGCCTGCATAATTATACAGTATATTATTACGCATTATCTTAATCCTTTTAATTTTTATAACATCTGCTACTTGGAGGTTACGAATTGTGAATAGTTAATAGAGATGGTCGGTGGATGTAGTGTTCTCTTGTGAGGATTAACGTCCGCACTATTGAATACTACGTTAATCCGCAAAGACCATCCTCATAATTAGACCAGTTCGTAATTCAGAGGCCGTGGTTCGGATTACACGTTAAACTGTAGGTCCATTAGCTGCCATCGGCTGTTGGGCTATTAATTAACAGTCCTGTCTAAGGAACATGTCAGCCTATGTCAGTAACAAGACTACAAAGATCCCGCCACAATAATCTTACACTCAATCTTCTACTTGGCTTTATACTTGGCTTTAAATACTTATCCACTTACATTGTAGTATGGTTGCCATTTCTATGATCTAATCTAATCTAATAATCTAAATACTGTTAAAATATCTTTATTAAACTTTCTTTCATACCTGAGAACATATTTCAAATTCCATTTGACAGTATAGTGAGGATACGCCTATTTAGCTTCTATCCTGATATGTTTCCAATCTATATATTTTTCATACGTAAAGACATTGTGAAATAACATATCTTTCCTTTTCTTACTTATTTCTTTTATAATCTAAAATTTGTCTTACCTATGATCCCAAATGTCTTACCAAATAATTAATTACTAAAATACAAATGAACATTTAGAATTGTTTCCTAGTCAATCAATTATTAAAGAAACACAATCTGGGACTTCACAATACTGGCATTTATTTTATTCGAAAAGAAATTGGTAGTAATTTGTTACAATGTCTCGGTTTTAGGGAAGGAAACTTGATGAATCGAACGAATGTTCGTCTTAAATGTGTGCGTGCGTGCGCGTGTGTGTATGCGTTTTAACCATAGAATTAAATTTTGGATGTGGAATGAGTTTAGATATAATTTTATGATAATATTAATTATCTATTTAGAATAGAATTCGATATTTGTTGTGACCTCAGATAAACATGGTATCCCACCAAATGTCTCAATTTTTCGCCACTGATTTATTTATTCCTTTTCGGACCACAATAAAGATGTTGATAGTCAATCAGTTCTTCTTTATAGAAACGGGTGAACTTTTCTATCCACCACACTAATTAAAGTGTTGGATCTGTTAAAGATGAAAACTTTTATCCTAGATATAAAAATATCAACACTTTCCTATTCAATTCAACGGCTTTTCAAGTACTGGTTTGGAAGCTTTAAGGCTCAATCAATGTTAACACTGCCAAAGGTTCTCGATATTTAGTTTAGTTACTTTAAATATTCATAAATTGTACTATATAAAATAAATTTTAATTGAGGTCTATTTTAATATAAAATTAGGTACTTATGAATTTGATCACTTTCATATTGATGAGGTTCTTAGTTTATTTATGTATTGTATAGGCCTGCATAATTGTTTAGTTACCCTTAATGTTGAATAATAACTGATTAAAAATGTTGATAAGAAGTTTTTGTAATAAAATGTACATTCAATATTTGCTTATAGAAGTTTTATGTGAGGAATTTCCTTATTTCACAAAATATGATTTCTCATATTTTGGAAAGGTGATGTCCAATCCCAAAATTGTCATCAGTTGGAATTTGCTGTAATAAATAAATTATTTGTCAGCATTTTTTGATAATAATATAAAAATGTTTATTACAGATTGAAAGTTATCAAAGTAAGTTTTAAAAAGGTAAGTAGTGTAATCAACCTATCTAATTTTAAATGAGACTTTAAAAAATATCAAATAAAATACGACGGAGGTTTAAGAGAATAAATTCAAAACTGGCCCGATGCCATGGGACGATGTAGCCAGCTTTTCCATTGCGTTTAGGAGTGAGGGGACACTTATACAAAGTCTTTAAAGGTTAGGGGTTGATTGTAGAAGTAAGCTACTTTTTTGGTTTACTATATCATAGAAAACAATGATTTTTTACAGTAAAATATTTTAACAAATAGCGACTTATAACTATTAAATAACTCGTTTAATTCCAAACAAACTATTTGTAAAAAAGGAAAATTAAAAATAATCCTCAGTAACAAAATTGTCAAAGAAAAATGTCGTGGTGACAAACGTCGTCACATTTGTCTCAGCGAAAAATGTCACGACGACAATTTTCCATAAATTAATTAAACTATGGTGTTTTTAAAAATATTTTTTATCTATTATTCATTAATTAAAATCCATTGGGGTTGATCAGTTTTTCCTCAATTTCTGAATTATAATTCTTAGTGTCTTTACGTTTTTGATCAATCTAACTATATAAAACAAAGTCGTGTTGGTTACACGCATTATATCTTCTAAATATATAAAACAAAGTCGTGTTAGTTACACGCATTATAACTAGAGAACGACTGGACCGATTTTAATGATCTTTGATTTTTCGGATTCGTCTCGGCTCCGGCCATGCTTTAGGCATATTCAGTTTCCATAAATTCAATTAGTTTCCATTTTATATAGTTTTAAATTTCTAATGTTAACCTTATGGGGAATAAGTTTGTTTACAAATTTTCTAAAAATCAAAACATTTGATTTCATAAAACAGTTGTTCGTTTACTCTCCGTTAGCAATATGCTTTACTATCCAATGCCATATGAATTATTCATTAATGTAAAACTATGAAGTAAATATGTGCTCTATAAAATGAACAGCATTATTCGCCACGTTAATAGTTTACGGTTTTCGGAATTATGTACTGTATTTATATTTTTTATTATCTGTATAATTCAAAGTCACGTGTTTATATGTTTGCTAAATAAAATAATTACAATGTTTATACATATTAGGTTTATTATAATAATCAGCTGTTGAATATTTAAAGCTTTCACAACGAAGCCGCAATGCTATTTGACTTCAGAACATGGCCAATCTTAAAGTTAACACGTATTTACAGTTAGGCGTTACGAAGTTCGCCGGGTCAGCTAGTTTAAAATAATTTATAGTTCATGGTAAATTGATGAAAATTTAAAAACACCATTAATTATAATTCATGGAAATTGAGGAAAAACTAATAAAACCTAATGGATTTTCATGGAAAACCCATAAAGAAAAACACCATGAATAATTCATCCCATGAAAAATTAAGGAACATTTTGAAACACTATGAATTAAATGTTATTGAAAATTGATAGAAAACCCTTAAGGGATCATGTGATAAAAAACCTAAGAGTCGTGTGAACCCAGTCAGTTTAGTCACATGAACTAGTCAGAGGTGACCGACCGCTGATAAACTGACAGGAGTCGCCGGCCACTGATCGACCCTTGAGCCTAAATAGTTCACCAGACGGCGCAAATTTGTTTTGTTAAATGTTCATAAATAATAAAGGATTTACTGTACAATATATTGGTAAAATGTTTGTCAGTAACGAAATAAAGTTGTCATTTCATATTATTTGGACAAATTTCACAAAGTAATTAGTGGTCTGGTTTAGATCGCTGATTTGAAACATAATTTAAACACGTTAATTATTGGAAGGTAGAGGAGTGCACGGCATTACTACAAGCTGTCACCATGCTTGCCACATCACTAGTAAGTCATTCCTGCATTTAAAAGTTAATTTAACACTATTTTACAGATAATATAGTTAATATTTTCACTACCCAAAACAAAATCCTAAAAAAATAATACTCTACGCTTTATATACATTGAAACCACAATTTAAATTATAACTAACAGTTGTATGACGGGATTTTAAGTTTAGACACACATTACTTAAACACATGATTATTTTTTCGTTATTAGCGAATTTCCTATAGAAAAGTGAGCCATTCACTTGACCCCAAGGCGACATAAGCCCGAGAACATCACAACAAATTCGTGTAACTCAAGCCCTTGAACACGTTTGGGGGGAGGTCATTCAAGATTTTATATACTGTATATAAATATATATATAAGAATATATATGTGTTACCAGTGATAACGGCAGCGATTATTATCTTATTATTATAATATTCCGTGGAGTTGTTCCTTTCTGTAATATCTTGGATAATTTAGTTGGACAACGCAATCTGACTACATTAACTACACTTTTTTGCCCCAAAATGGGGTTATCAATTTATTCTTATATAATTTTTGAAAATATCCAACTTTCCTTTGTACTTTGGATTCAGCTCAAAAACACACAATTTAGTATTCTGAATCTTGACTCTGGATCAATTGGTTATTGAGGTATTTAAAATGTTAAACACAGTACATGGTACAACGTTATTCTTATGGAGAAAAGCTAATAATAAAAAACTCACTTATTTACTTAAGTATTATTCAAAAATTTGGTTTGCAAGTCCATCTAGTAGTATCAATAAATCTAAAATTTAATGTTTCTTTAAGCAGCAAACCTACGTACTCATTGCCCATGCAATTCTTACGGAGAATAGATAATTTAGGACAAACCACTTAGTTATTGACATAATTAGATTAGATTTTTGAAACGGCTACTGTACCAAGGTAGGTATTTTAAGCCAAGTATGAATGAGAAACGAGTGTTGCGCGATCTTGTAGTCTTGTTACTGACTAAGGCTGACATGTTCCTTAGACATAACTGTTAATTAATATCCCAACAGTCAATGGTGTATCTAAGATCCTACAGTTTAACTTTGAATCTGACCCACTGCCTATGAATTAAAAAGTGTGCAGTAGATAGGTTGGTGTTTAAGCTAGTATTTGCAGCTAATAGGTGGTGTTGATGCTTGGATTCGAAGTGGAGAAATGGTAATGTGGAAGTTATGAGTGCTAGAGCCAGATCGTAGCCACACAGACCTAAACCAAGCCAGCTTTGATGGCGTGCTAAATTTAATACATATCTTGGCTAACCTATCTGCGTAGTTTTGGATATTCAATACTATAATACGAGCAAGGTTTATACATATTTGCACACGGATCTCTAAACCGGCACTAAGGTATTTCTTTAAAATTTGGAAATAACTAATTTCCGAGTAGAAAACAAGTTCTAGATAAGTGTAATGTCCAGGAAAATTCGTGTTTTCTTGTAATAATAAGTTTAAAATCTAAAAATTTAACATTACGCTTATGGAGAATCAAATGTAAACAATACAAACCAAAACATCTGTTTACAACCGTTTGACAGCTCTTGATTGAAGACGGCGGGGAACAATATGTGAATAGAGGTTTTTCATAAATATTTATTTTATGCATGTAATAAATGTAAAATTATCAGGTTACTAAACAATTTGTAAAAACTTAAGGGTAATATAACTGTGCGAAATAAAAGCAGAAAAAAGTATTTCCAAAATCTTCCGTGTTTTGATAGAAAACGTATTCGTTGTATTACTTGAAGCCACTGTAACAAACCAATTAATTGGTGTAAATTAAATTTCTCTTTTTCTTTTCAATCCTCATTCCGTTTCTAACAAAATCAGTTGATCACAGGCTAATAATAACTGTATGGATAATTAAACAGTAAATGATCGGCTAAAACAATTGAGGTTGGCTAAAAGACGTTAAACGGCATAGCTCATTTGATAGACGCCATAGTCCAGTGGTAGTCGCGAGTTCCATCCCCATCGGGGGCGATAATTTTTGTTCAGTGCTATATTAACTATGGTGTATTAAATCGGTTTTATTTTAACCACATTGAATAATGAATGTGTTTTAATTTTTCTAATTAATTTTATAATACATGTCTTATTTTATACGAGCAAAGCTCGGTCACCGGGTACTAAACTAATTATATGACATGGATGTGCAATTGATCGACACATGGGCTTGGAAGAAGCCCCTGCATACTAGCTAATTATTAATTTCCTAAGTAATTTGTGGCATTCCCTCTTCCATGCTGACCCCTAACTTTCCCCCAATCTTTTATTTGACTAATTCATTATAATCTAGTATTTACGGTTAAATATAATCCACACAACTCTGGTTAGGTTGCCGGCGAGAGTTTTAGTGGTTGCTTCCTCGGAGGTTAGGGTTATCAAGAAGGAGGAATCAACTGGTTGCCCCAAAGATAAGACTGCGACACGGCCGACTGTATCCCGCGTCAACCAAATCGATCATGTACTATAAGAAAGTGGCTAACCGCCACAAGTGGTTTAATTATAAGGATGGTCTTTGTGGATTAACTTGGAATTCTATAGTGCGGATATTAATCTACACACGATAACACTACACCTACCGACCATTTAATTGTACTATTTAATTGTGGATAATAACTATCCATACAACTGTCCAATAACATTACACCTACCGACCATTTAATTGTACTATTTAATTGTGGATAGTTACTATCCACAATTGTGGATAATTGTGTGGACCACACACTATTTCATAAACTATTTAAATAAATAGTTTGATGAAATGGTGTGTGGTATTACTTAGTGAACAGCCTTAATATATGCACAATACCATGTTAAACCCTTATTGTAAAACCTTTATTGCAGCAAAACTAGATACCTACTCAGTTCTATTTGAATACCATGGTGGGAAGTGTGCTACGTGCTAAAAAATGCTAAAATCTAAAAAATTTAGGGGAGTCCCCCGTAAGATATTCGCTGTCATAGGCATGGTATAAAAGTTAGCTGTTGGTGCACTGTATGGTTTTGGTATGAAAAAAATACAGTAGAACTCCAACTATCCGAACTCCGAATATCCGAATCGCCCATTTTCCGAATCACTTTCAGAAAAAAAATTTGTCCAAAAAAGTCTAAGAGAGCTATTATTCTTCCCCCCACGATGCCCGAGTGTGACAACTTGCAACTGCTCACCGTCAAGCGAATGCGTGACCTGGCTGCCCGAAAACGGATGAAGACCACAAAACAGCTTAGGAGATGATTAAAAAACAATGATTTTTATTATAATCATAAAAGAGGATTTTAACGACTATTGTTTTTGATATCTGGGCATCTAAAGAAGAAAAAATAACATGGTCCCGGACTTAAGTCTTGCCATGACCTACGGTAATAGCTTCTTCCCTATGGGAAATTCGGTAAAATGTTAAACATTAAAATTCATATAAAATGTATAATTTAGCATTTTAGTGTTTAATATTAGGACCAAGACCGAGAGTCTTTCGTCACTCTGAGGTCCACTATCTCTGTGCAGAAATCCAATTCAATGAACTAGTTATAGTGTTTGTAAAGTATTCTCATTATGATTATGTGGCTATTTGATGTGAGGTCATTTAGTCGCCTACAAACCATAATGTTTATTAAATCTCCGCAAAATCATGTCATTAGGAATCATTGAAGCAAATAAAAAAGCCCCTGTAATACCTCATTTTAAAACATTTTAAAAAGAAAATACACTGGAAACTGCAGACTTTATCTCAACCCAGTGGAATCTTCCACTTGAGTGAAATATTTTTAAAATAAGCTTTGAATGATTTGGATAAGCTATTAAAGTTGAGGAAATTCACTGCGGATACAGATCTGCTGCGACGGGAGTATTTTTACATAAAAGAGGAACACCATCTTTTAGGGCAGTTTAAACTAAATATGTGTGCACTATTTACATAGTCTTGTGTGGTTATGTTTTGAGCAAAGCTGCAAAAAAATACTGGGTTATTAAAAAAGAATGGTGCAAAACTATGGTTAATTGCATTTGCAAATTTTGAATTAGACAATCATGAAAACAGTATTAAACTATTTCTTATATTAACCAGTTTTTATATACATTTAAAAACACATTTGTATGTATTACACTTGTTCAATGTGAGCTGAAAACCTTTAAATATCCAGGCAAAATTCCAACTCAGTCCAGACGTTCTGTGGCATTTCTTGAGTTACAGACTGCACTGTTACTACGCTACTGGTATTTGATGTCTTTTTTCTTGTAATGGTTTCGGACATAGGAGGGTAGTAAACCATGTCTTTGATAAATACTTACGTACGGTACCAAAGTTCCACAAAACACTAAAAATAGTATTAGTACGAGCAACCTCAAAGACACAAAATGATTTTTCTTGTTTTTTAGTAGCCATTTGTTGACAGGATTCGTGAATGACACTCACGAATCACAAATATTTTATTTTTAAGACGAATAGTTAATAAATACATTGAAGTTTATAAAAAATAGTAATACACACGGTAAACTATGTTAAAATATATAAAAGTGAGCTAAGATAAATACAAATTATTTTTCATACCATTTACTTATTGGTTTGCATAAAAACAGATTGTAAATATAACTGTAAAAATGTCTTCTTAAGTTGTGAATGGATGCCAAGTTTACTTGAGGAAAATTTGGATTGGATGATTGGGGCAAACATTCGGTATCATTCGAAAATGCTGATTTGACGGCCCAGTCTATAAAATTCTGCAATCATATTGATATTATTATAAGAAATATTTTATAAGAAATTCCTGACCATTTTATTAATGATTACACCCCTCAAATACAAAATCAAACAACCATCTCCAAACTTTCGATGTCTAAAAAGTTATGCAGTTCAAAATTTACATCCTTTAAATATACGAACAAAATTCGGCTGGCACAACAATGAATTGTGCACCACCACGGTCGTGTGGCGGTGGCGTGTGGTCTCTGTAAGCTAAAATTAAAAGTCAATTTTCTCGTTTATCCGTGAACGGATTTCGTTCACCAAAGTATAGTTAGATTTGAAATTGAAATTAACACGTTTATTATATATTGTAAAAGTTTTATAAAGTTAATGGTTTTATCGTTATTTAAATTAAAAGATTTTTAACCACGGCTATTTTGAAAATATAATTGCAATCTAAATGATACTCTAAAAATATTTTTCTCTTTAACCAATGTGTGCAAAGTCAAGTTTCTGTAGCTTAAATAGTTCTTGAGATATAGCGAGATTTGTTAAAAATACAAAATGAATCCTTAACGAAGGATTTTCGACATATTTTTACACGGAGAATTTGTTTATTTTGATGAGTACTATTACCCCTCAAAGTTTGTTCTGGACTTTAATGAACACCCTGTATACAGGGTAAGTCTACTCACTACGTTAGTTTTACATGTTGATTGAGCTTACAAAAAAGAACAAAAAAATGTGTATAAGTCCAGATTTTATCTTAACCATATAGCTGTCGTAGCGCATTTAGTGATATTTAAAAATTTCACGACCTGTTCTATTAGAAGATATATTGCAAAATTTTTTCTACATTTTAAACTGGCGTGCAATAAACTTGTTTATTTGTTTTATTAAGCCTTAAATAGTTGGGAAAATGACAGTAAAAATTTTTTTAACTAAAGTTGTTAAACCATTATATACATATTTTTGTTCCTTTTTGTAAGTAGAACTAATAGTGAGTAGAGACTCACCCTGTATATAATAATAAATTCATAAGACAAAATCAGAAATTTTGTCTTTTCACCACTTTTTAGTAATTTTTCCATAGGAAATTCGCTAATGAACAAACGATGAACTTTGATTATGCTTTAAACCTGTTTGAAACATACATTTAGTTTTATGTAAAGCTTTCATAATACAGCCAGATATTCCGTACTTTAACACGCATCTAAGATAAGGTTGTAATGTGGTTAATATTATTTTGTTATTTTTTTTAAATAGAAATTTGTAAATAAATAAAAAATACTAAATAAAAAAAAGGAAGAAATCAGAATAGTTAGTATAAGTCAGCATATCTCATGGCTGTCGGGCTGGTCCAGAATGTTCATGTCTGAGGGGAGAACAATATACAGTGGACAGGGATCAAGAAGGTTCTAGAAGCAGCTTGGGAAACCTATAAATACAGGTGCTGCACTGCTCCTCCTTCTTTCATTTCTGATCAATGTGCCTATTAGTATGTTTCTCCACATCAAGTGTATCAGCCTACCTTTGAGTAGTAAGTAAATTTATTTTATTTTCCCCCCTCACTGAAATAGCTTTATCTATAGTAACAAGTAATTCTTTTGATTTTAAAAGTTAAAAAAAGTGTATTAAGATCAAGTTTGGCTTTTGATTTAAAATTAATTTAATTTCAATGATTTTGGAAAGTAATGTTTCTTTTTGTTTTATTACATTTTTATTGTCAATTTAAATTTGTTATATCATTTAATTATTGTGTAAGACAGTTAAGTAAGAAAAGGGGTTTTGATTTGATTACAGGGCTCAAGTGCCACCCCAGAACAATGAAGCCATAGCTCGATAGATTTTATTTATTTTGTGCGATTCGTATAATAGAACTGTATTTTGTTTGTTTTTTTTAATTTTTATTTTATGCAAAACTGAAAATGACTGAAAAAATGTGTATAGACATAATAAATAGGTTTTGTGACAGAAGTTCAAATAATTTATTTAGTTTGTCATCCCATCTTAATAAAAACAGAATGATAGTTAATTCACAATAATAATAATATATGTTACAAGGTTAGCATATTTTTCTGAGCAGAATCCAGGACGCTTCTAAATTCTACCCTCCCCAACTCCTTTTCCACACCTCCACGATAAATGTTATCACTAAGTAAGACAAATAAGGTAGAAGAAATGAATAAAAAGAAAGAGAGATACACTTTGTGATATAAAAAACTTTTATTACACATTAAATATTTTTCATAAGATTACCATAAAAAGGAACGACACTAACACTGGTGCACACGTGCAGTTTATTTACGTCAAAACAAATAGCCTAGGGAAGCTCGCGCTCGGTGGTGGAATTTTGTACTTTCGGTGTGCATAGTAGAAGGTAGAGAGTGTGATTAGGTTGCAGTGAACCAGAACCGCCGAATAACACTTAAACACTGCTCCTGCTGTTAATAACAAATGCAAACTTATAGCAATATCTTTACTGTTATTTTGAAATAAACACGTTGATGGAAAACAAGCAATGTGTAAATCATATTTATTCTGAATGGTCTTTGAATTTTATCGTTATTTCTTGATATAAATCAAATAAAGAATACCGCAGTCATGAGCTGAATCCGAGACATTCAGCCGTCTCGGGCGACGTCCGAAAAATCCGGGACGCGACCTGAAATTCCAGGATTGTCCCGGGAGAATCGTTACGGATGGTCACCTTAATCAAAGAGGGTATGTCTGTTGTCCAGAGAAGTTGGACATGTGAAAGAATTTGGGAACTCAGCTGGAGACAAACAGACTGAAACGTGCATTGAGCGCCAGGAAGTGTTGGAGCGTATCTGGTGATACAGGGTGAACATACTGCTTCCGGTAAGCGATTTGTTAGAAAATTACATTTTGAAGTCCAAAATAAATTTAATTTCTTGGTGATTCCATTTCAAATAATCGTAACAATAACTATCTACAAACTAATTACATTATATTATCATCTATTTGTAACGTTGAAAAGTGTTTAACTGTTTAAAATTATAAGTAAAATACTTAATTAATGGATTTTAAAACTCTATTTTCATAAAAATTCTTGATTCAAATTTTCTTCAAGTTTTAGTAGCCATTAAATTCTGTAATTCCCCTCAAATTAATGAAGCCGTTTAAGTTTTTACGTTTGAAAATGTCAGTAAAGACAATCGGATTGCATCGTTTCCAACTGTCTTTGATATTAGGAAAGGTTTCAAAGACTTACAGATAACATTCCTCCTCATTTTATGTAAAACTTCAAGTTTGAAAATATCTACATCTTAACCAAGGTCTGAAAAATATATAAACATGCAGACCTTTTCAACATACACTGTTTCATGATTAAAAATACAACTTTCCAACAACTTACAATAACCGATTATATTAAGTGAAGATTTATATGAAACATATTAGTGATTCTAATAGACCCTACTAATTTTATATCATCAGTTCATGCCACAGAGTAACGAGAGACTATATTATTCAAAGAGTAATAATTCTGCAGCATAGTTAAAACTCTTGTCATGTAGTAAAATATAGTATTTAATATTTCAATGCAGATGATACAAAACAATGGAACATTATATGACCATTAAACGAGAGTTGACGACGGTACGGGTACTTCCTATGAGGGCATAACATATACAGAACACTCTCCAAGTGCCATGTGATAAAATGTGGCAGTAAATCTGAACCGAGGAACAAAAGTTTAGTTATGGGCACACTAATGATAGGCAATTAGTAAAAATGTGCTCTTCTGAGTTTTGTCTCATTAGTTTGACATTTTAAATCTTCTGTATATATAAATGTCAAAGACCGTACTGACTTACTCACTCAATACTAATTCTCCCACTTTCCAATTACTTAGGAGGCTGAAATTTGGTATACTGATTCTTTAGGCTAAAATAGAAAAGTCTAATAGGTTTTGTGACGATTTTCCTATAAATATCTATCCTATACGCCTTCAGAGTCCCCATGCTAATGTTATGGGGAAATAATTTTGTTTTGGATTCAAACATATGTTGTCTTAAGGTATCAAACAGCAGCTGTTTTATTTGAACCATTGAGCAAGCCAAAGAGGAAAGCACAAAATAGTACTGAATTATATGTAATTACTGTACAAATAAAACTTTTCTCAGTACAGATTTTCAGGATTATATTTTATAGTTAAAAATCAAATGTTTATTTGTTGGCCAGCTGTTATATATTTTTATATTTTCCTTTTGCTATCTGAAATGTATAAAAAGTTGATATTGTGTATTATTAGGTCTATCGGATATTTGATTTTGTGTGTGTGTGCGTGTGGGAGTGTGTATTTACCAGACTGTAAAATGATCAAAGGTACTCAGGTGTAAGATGATAAAGCCTGTCTCAGTTTTTCATATATGTTTTAATATTTCAAATCCACATGAATTCACTCATTTCTTCAGAAAGGTTTCAGAAAATTCAGGAAGGTAATAATAATTATATTATGTTTTATGTTTACCAGCGATCCTAAACTTAATAAGTCTGTTTTGAACATCGCTGCAAGGCGCGACGGGTGACACTAGTACTGACTATCTTTTTGAAATATTGTGTGTTAGAAATAAAAAAGAAATCTTATTCAGTATTTAAACTAACCTAGTGTAACCCTGCAGTGCTCAGCGTGATTTATATGTTTAAATTTAATAATTAACAACGCGTAAGCGACAGGTCTCTAGGGTAAGGCGCTGTGCCAGTGAGTCATAAAACATTCCTGGATCGAGACCAGTGGCAGACGCCTCCCGTAAGATTATAAGCGGTCAATGTGACTCAATTCGCGACAGTTCCTCACTGTCTGCCATTTACCTCACAGGTGATAGGCTCGTGATGTGCAGTTGAAGTAAAAAAGATACGAAAATAGCTATTTTTGTGTAACTAGAGCGCAAACTATGTCATATCGCACGAGAGGTTCATATCGCAGCATGAAGCGTCAGCTGAGTATCGCCAGAACTTCGAGGGCGGCCATGACAGTTTGTACTCATATTACACACAAGATTTTTCCTACAATAAAAAAGCAATTTAGGTTACGTTTGATTTTCCCGTTGGGATAAATGTAAACATAACCTTTAGGTTTCCGGTAACGTCTGTTTCATTGCGCAAATAAAAAAATTAAATAAATATAAAATTTTTGTAATCTTGGTTTTACTTCAGTTATGCAAAACAACAACGTGTATTGGCCAAGATGATACTCGAATAAATAGGCTGCTTGGGATTCAATAAAATAAATTTCGAACAAAATCACAATTAAATTTTTTAGCGATTGTCGGCTGATAAATAGTGATAAAAAGTGATAAATAGTCAAGTGATCTAAAAAAACTTGAAACTATATATATAAATTTAAACGACTATTGTTTTTGGTCTCTAGGCACCTAAAGAAGAAAAAATCCGGGTCCCTTATGAACCTATTAATAGCTTTTCCTATGGAAATTCGGAATGATATCTTGGAAGCAAAAAAATTCCTAATGAAATTTATTACTATAAATTGTTATAATAAACATATGTCGTTTAAATTTCATCTTAATTATAAATATAATTTAATTATATAAGTTTATCATTTATAAATATAATAATGCATATTTTATTTTAAATATTGTCTATTTGTTTATATCACTTAACTTATAATATTTAAATTTTTTTAGTTATTAAATAAATAATAATAAATAATCATTTTTTTTGTTTACCAAAGAAGATGGTGTAGCCATAATCTATTATAGTAAAAATAATATGTCACTGTGAAAGTTGAATCTGCCTATAACTATAATAAAATATTACAGCAAAGTTTATAATACCATTATTTATGTCGTTTTGTGTAATTTTTCATCTTAATTAAAAACTATAAAATATTATAAAGTTAATGTTATAATCATTTGCATGAGAACATTTATATCCATGTACTTTACATCTACGTTAGGTTTTATGTGTACCATCATATTTATTGCCCTTATAAATGGTACATGCGGTGTCGATTTACCGTCAAACCATTTAGCTGGTATTTGAAGGTCACTGGTAGACCTAATCTAAACTATAGTTTATTCTATTACATACATAAAATAACACAGCTTTTGGGATTTATTATTATGTGATAACTATAACCAAGAGAAGAACGTGATAGAAAAATGAAGATTAGAAGCATAACAAATATTTATGTAAAACAAATATAATAGTGTGGCGTGAAGGAGGTTTTGCCCTAAAAGAGTGCTAAGCAAACACTTAGGTTGTCCAAACTATTTGCTTCGATACTGATTATATCAAACCATAAATTTCAAATAATTTCTCAGTTGCTAAAGTAAAACAAAAATTTAAAGGGAAATATTTTCAATACCAAAAAGCTTATTTTTATACTGTATTGTACAAACACACGGTCAGTAATTAAATAAATTTGTTCGAGGTTTGAATGTTCTACTTCGTGAGCGTGATGCGATACTTCCTCCTGGATTGTTTCAAATTGCTACCTCTACTGGCCGACCAAATATTTTTCACGTGAGTAAAAAATGGTGTCAGTGTAATGACACAAACTTTTCCCTTAAGAAAAATTAAAGAAACTACATACCTTTAATAAAACTATTATATACTTTAATGTTCATTTTTAAACAATTTACAAATTAATTGTTAAAAATACAACAAATTTCTTAAACTGAAAACAAGATAAACAAAGTAATAATAATTATTGTTTAAATTTTTGGGGCATAACTCTCCACATAATATAAATTAATTTGTTAAACTTACTAGTTTTAACGTTGACAGCAAAACATTCAAAACGTTTATATTTTTTTCTAAAGATTAAAAAAAATTATTTTACATGAAATCATATAAACTAGTCTACAGACATACGGTGGTATATTATCACAATAAATATAAACCATAACGGGCTCAGACATAATTCGAAAAATAAGGGAGCTTCAAAACGGATGTATCCTATCTCAAATTCGAAACGTTTAACGAAAACAATACTTTCTCCATATACTATATATAAGGGGAGAAAGTGAAACTATTTAAAATCTCCATTATACCATTATACATAAATTATCAGTCACGTTAACACGTGTTAAGTGTACCTAGTCGGCGGACGGCGACGACAGTCACAGGTCAGGTCACGTTTTATTCAGTTCACCCTCGGAAGTTTTTCAATCTTGTTTATGTCTCCAACGCGCCTCTCTCGGACTGCAGATTATCGCATGTTCTTTTCTTCTTTCTAAAACAGTAAAAATACTTTGTTGTCATTAATGAATATCATATAGTAAATAGAACGATCTAGGTTTGTATATATCCACAAGGAACTTAAAAACGGCTCTCATGAATTTCTTTAAACTTTGGAAATAACTCATTTCCGAGTAAATAAACTGTACCAGTGAACTGACACATACTTTCTCCCTTAAGTAAATTTAAAAAAGACAATCTGTAATAAAACTATCATGTTCTACAAAGTAATTCTAAATATCATTTAATAATTTATTGTTCAAATTGTATGGGAGGAACCCCCCCCCCCGGTAATACCAAGCTTTTTTGAGCTGGTTTTGTTCGGTGATTTGACCTTACACTTCATACCAAGTTTCATGGAAAACGGGTGGAAAGTAAGGAAGAAATTGCCTTTTTTATATTTTCCATAAGAATAACATTGGGCGCTTTCAGACAACGTACTGCGTTTATCGTGGACAGTAAATTTAACTTTTCTCTGGAACCGTTAGTCGTAGACAAATAATTCAAAATACTAATTTGTTTAGTTTTTTAAGCTGGTTTCAATGGTACCAGTCAAGTTATACTTTACTTTTATTGTTTTCGCTGAAAATTTAAAATTTGATTTTTTTGACATTTAAAAGCCCATAACTTTTGAACCGTCATTTTTACAGACATGCGGGTGGTGTCAAATTATTTAGTGCTCTGTGCACTATAAACTATTAAATTTTAATCAAAATCGTTAGAGCCGTTTTTGAGAAAATTGGATTTTTCACGTTTTTTAAGGGTTTTTAGGGGTGAACTACCCTTAAAAATAAAAAATTCAAAAAAATGAAAAAAAACACCTGGAGATACGGTGACTATATATATACATGCCAAATTTCATCTAAATCTGACAAACGGGGTAGGCTGTGGCACTGTACACATCCAGACACACACACACACACACACACACACACACACACACACACACACACACACACACACACACACACACACACACACACACACACACACACACACACACACGCACGCACACACACACACACACACACACACACACACATCACAACTCAAACACACACAACGAAAACAATACACCCATATACTATATAAGGGGAGAAAGTAAAAATAAGTTCTAGATAGGCCTAATGTCCAGGAAAGTTCCGGGTTTCTCGTTATATTAAGTGCATAACATTATGCTTAGGGAGAATCAGATGTAAACAATACAGATAAAAATATCTGTTTATAACCTTTTGACAGTGTTGATTGAAGATGGTGGTGAACAAAATGGGAATAGAGGTTTTGCATAGTATTACATACGGTAATTTTTATTTTATGTATAAATGAAAATAAATGAAAAACTATTAAATTAGTAAACAATTTGTGAAAACTAAAGGGTGAAATAACTGTGCGAAATAAAAGCAGAGAAAGGTATTTCCAAAATCTTTCCCGTTTTGATAGAAAATACGTATTCATTATGTTGCTTGAAGCCAATGTAACAAACCAATTGGTGTTTTCTAATTAAAAAACAATTTCTCTTTTGCTTTTCAATCCTCATTAAAACACAATGTGTTTCTTACACAATCAGTTGATCACGGGCTGATAATAATTGTATGGATAAATAAACAGTATATCATCAGCTCAAAATGTAGGTTGGCTAAACACCTTAAACGACAGTCATGCTTGGCTGACGCCGTAGCTCAGTGCTAGCGCGGAGGATTCACGTGCGGAAGGTGAAGAGATCGATCCTCGTCCGGGATAAGACACATTTTTGTTCAGAGTTAGTAAAAAGATAATTATGCTATATTAATTAAGTTTTATTAAATCAGTTTTATTTAAACCATATAAATTGTGTTTACATTCAGTAATAAATGTGTTTTAATTTTGCTAATTAACTTAATAATACATAATATAATACATGTCTTATCCTATCCGAGTATGGCTCGGTCATGAATTACTGACTATTAATTGCATTAAAGCTTTACAGTCAGTAAACATTTTTTCAAGTTTTATAGATAAATCAAATAAATGATCATACTAAAGTATTACTACTAAGTACTCATTAAGTACTATAAACATAGCATTAACAAAAGACAATTAAAAAATGTTTGCATTTACTTCACTGTGGGAAATAGGTTAGATCATGAATATGTCTAAAGAGAATTTTCATGTTCATCAAAACAACTGTTTTTATTCTGTTATATTTAAAATTCAATACAATAGCTCTGGTAGTTTCTATGGAAACCTGTTACATATTTTCCATCTTAAAAATCACCAATACCCCTCCCCCAAAGCTAAGACATATCCATGTCAAAATATCGTCTAATTTAACAATATATATCGTATACCAACATACATTATTGAGAATATTAGTAAAAAAGTCATTATTCCTTTTTAATAATAAATTTAAACCCTAAACCTAACGAGATTGTCAGCGCCAGGCCAGGTCCAGTTCCAAAAGAATGGCAGAAAATCGTTCTTTAATTATTGATTTTCATCAGGTTATTGTTCTAAATTGAGGGCATCTTAAATTATGTTTTAAAACTTGATAAATAACAGAAATAAATTTACATCAATAATATAAAAGCAGAGAAAAGTATTTCCAAAATCTTCCTCTTTTAATAGAAAAATTATTCACTATAATCTTTAGAATATTACCTCATCTTAGAATAATTAGCAACGATATGAAATAATAAATATTTTTTTGGTTATAGTTTAATAAAAATCACGGGTTTCAAGAGTAGTTTATATGAAAAGTTTTTTTCTTACTTAACAAGAAATGTTGTTATAAAAATGTGTAAAACAGCTTTGCAACAAAATATCGATGAATTATTATACGTAGTACATTTCAATGATTCATAGCTTACGAGGAAATTAGAAATTATAATTTTATATGCATAAAATAGTACTAACACTCAGACCTTTTTAATTCAAAACAAAATGGTAACATTCCAACGAAGAGTTATATAACCCATACAAGGTGACTACATTGCTATTTGGCTCAGTTCCAAATTCAATTCAGTGCCTTCTGAAAATCCTGGTCCTCGAAAAATATTTAGAAACCCATAAAATTCGCCAGCGCAACGTCAGGATAAAATTATATTTAGCAGTAGAACAATTCAAATATAATTTTTTATGGAATAATAATTTAAATTATAATACTACTTAAAAATACTTTCAGAAGTAATGAGTGAATTTGAAAAACATTTTTTTCATATCTTGTGCATTTCTAGATATGTGTTTTGATTTTTGGACCTCTTTCTTTAAAGTTAAAATTATCAATTGTATTGTTGATATCTAAAAGTATTATTTGAATCCACAATATGCTCAATTTTTCTTATATATAACTTAATGAGTTTATATAATCGTATAATTAATTACTTGTGAGTTGGGATGGAAATCCCAAAATCAATACTCGAAATTTCTCCTCTTATACATAGTAAGTGGAGAAAGTATTGTTTTATCAAAATTTTAAAAATTTAAGTTGAGTATGAATATATCCGTTTTGAAACTCCCTGAATCCAAAAAGGGAGTTTCAGATTGATATCTGTCTGTCTGTCCGTCAATCTGTCTGTCTGTGTATAGAACCCGAGACCACATTGATTGTCCGATTTTTATGAAATATTGTATACGGGTGCACTTTGGCTATATATTGAGACTTTTTTATTTTTTTATTTTGGTTTTAAAGGATAGTTTATCCCTAAAAACCCATTCAAAATTTAAAAATACAAATTTTTAAAATCCGCTCTAACAATTTTGATTAAAATTTAATGGTTTATAGTTATTAAGGTATTAGGGACCTAAATAACTGTTACCCCACCCATAAGTCTGTAAAACTAATAG
Source organism: Nephotettix cincticeps (assembly GCA_023375725.1). Lineage (NCBI taxonomy): Eukaryota > Metazoa > Arthropoda > Insecta > Hemiptera > Cicadellidae > Nephotettix > Nephotettix cincticeps. Next base: position 22,442,383 of record CM041786.1, on the reverse strand, counting down.
TTTAAAAGTTATCAAATTTTAAATGTAAAAAAAACATTTTTTTAAATTTTTTGGTTGAATGATAAGTTTATATAATAATTAGATAATCACCATTAAAACCAGCTTAAAAACTAAACATATTAGTATTTTTAATCGTTAGTTTACGACTAAAGGTTCCAAAGAAAATTTTAATTGACTGTCTGTGTTAAACGCAGTACAATGGGGGGGATTGGTCATGCTCTAAAAAATTCTAACAATTATTTTGATTTGTTTTCTCTAGTTTAGGGAAATTGGATAGTTATCTTTTAATCAATAAATTTTTAAATGATATTTTAAATCAATATTAAAGGTACGTAACCAAGAGAGAATGTATGAGCTAGTCCACTGATACCATTTATTTAAAGTTGTTGTAGTAGGTTAATAATTATATTCACGAGACAGATTATATTCCTTTACACTTCTCGAAAGTAAAATCTTACAAGCTATTTTCATTAGTATTTTATAAATCTTTAAGCATGGAACCAAGCAAAACCTGCGCATCATGCTGTATATTTTCATGTAAATTATAGAAGGGGGAGTTTGATGTTTGATACACGAGTTTACTGCTGTAAGGATCATACAACCCATTTCACTGTCAGGATCAATGTTCAGTGTTCCAATGGACACAAACAGCCGGCATCAAAACATCATACAATGATATTAAGATTTTCCTTATCTTCGGATTTTTATCTTTTACGCATATAACTCCCGAGAATATGCCTTTTGAGGTGACTCATGAACAGTCCTTTAACTCAAATTCCACAATTCACTAAAAAGACGATGTGCCAATACACAATTAGTATTTGTAAGTATATTTAAGGCTTTACCAGATTTTAGTTAAACCATGAATTAACTTGTAAATAATAATGCATTGCAATTTCTGCAAATAAATATAAGTACTTCTATTAATTAAAATATAATTTTGTCAGAGCGAAAATAAACAAAAAAGGAACCTTATAAATAATGAGATTGTGCAGAAAACTAGTGTGAGTAGAGCATATTTCTTAAAACTTTTGTTATTACCATCGTAGTAATAAAATAGTACTGAATATGCAGGTTCGCTGCAATAAGGGTTGTTTTAAATGTAATATAGTATTACATGTATAATATAATATTTTACACACTCAATTTATGCATATTACATGCTTATATTAATAAAAGACAGTTAACTGAGTAAAAACAAATACGATTTATTTATCGAACAAAATCAATATGAGTAAGTATGTTTTCTGCCATAAGAAACATGTATTTTGGAGTTTTATGAATGTAATGATACGTAAAACTTAACTAGATGGACTTGTATACAAAGTTTTGAAAGTATGTTTAAGTAGATAAATAAATGAATTAATGGTTTTTAGCTATTCTCCGTAAGGTTAACAATAGAAAACGTACTGTGTCAACCATTTTGAATATCTCAGTAATCGATAGACCTAGAGTCATGATTTAAAATATTAAAATGTGTCTTTTTTAGCTGAATCAAATTTAAAAAAATCAGATTTATTTCAAACCATTTACATAAGAACGTTGTATAAATATTGTGTACATAATAAAGTAAAAAAAACTCATACATAATATTAAAAGTAAGATAGGTCAAACAATAAACTTGAAGATAAACAAGAAGAAAAATATTGCAAAATAACTCAATGGTAGTTTTTGGTTTTATACACTTGAAACCCGAATATAAAATAATGAGAATTCTTCACGGTTTTATACAAATACAAATTCACGAAACAAACACGGACTATCATGCAGTGACAGGATGGATTACAGCCTCCACTATCACTTCTCCAAACTCTGACAGCCAATAACATTCTTGGAATCTTATTGAATAAAAGAATCCCGATACATTGTCTTTGAATGGAAATATCGACAACCCGCAGTGGTTTTCAGGCCACCATTTTAAGTAATACGTGAACTTCCGTTACATACGATTATACAATTTATAACATTAAGTATATTATGGAATGTTGAATCACAATTAACTTTGGTAGGTTCAGTAGAGCGAGTAAAATTAAAGTAGACAACGTATGGGAATTAAGTACTGTACTGGAAACATATGCATAGTTAATTTCAATTCATAAAAATAGTTTGCCACGTTGTGTGGAATATTTTTTTTCAAACCTTAAAATTGTATTGTTTTATATTTAATACTTTACCTTTCCAATTAATTTTTGTTTGTAAGTGGCCACTACAAAAAAGTATATTTTATGTACTCCTTAATACAGTTTAATTTAATTACAAAATAAATTGTATATAATCAGAACACTCATATACAATACTGTTTTAAAATATAACATGGGAATGAATAAAATTCAAGTTTGATATATAAAGTTATAATCTATGCACTCCAAGATGTGAAAACCTTTTTATGGACTCAAATATTCAGCTGTGTACCAAGGTTTGAATAGAATAAAAACTTCATAGTTCAACTGATTTGGATATGTTATATTTTGATATGTTAAGGGAAATGTTGGGGAGTTTGCTCCAACGAGTAGTACGAGCTTTTTCTGTCGAAGGTCGGAAGGACTCGTCCGTTATTGGCTGACGACACACACTTTCACTTGACGACCGATCTCAGGAATTCTCTCTAGAGACGCGAATTTATCCCCTCATGCAAAAGAATTCCGTAATATTTTAACGTTTCCTCCAGGAAGAAATCGTAAAAGTAAGTAAACTCTCTTAGTTGTTCCTCTAACAAACCCTTAAGACTGTTTAAAAATATCCCCGTAGCAGCAGACCTGTATACTAAGTGAATTTACATTGTTTCAGGAATTTATTGTTGTGATTTATAGTTTAACCAAAGGTTGGATGACGAAGTTATATCAGTTTACGTATCCTCTAAGAGAATAACATGAGAAAGAGGAAGTAGGTTTGTTATCACAGCGAAGAAAATGATTTAAATTTTTCAACAAATTGATGAAGCGAACTACTTGATTTTAGTTTTACTGTTTCTTTACCTCAACTGCTTATCATCTTAGGACTAGAATCTATGCAGTGAATTACAGAGAGATAGGTACCGTAGTTGCACTAGTTATGTAGTTTTATTAGAATATATTTTAAATAATTTAAGGAAGTTACGTCAATATGCTTATTTTTAAGTGTAGTCAGTGCTAACTATTATCAGAATTTAAGGACTAGATATATAAATAATTCTTAACTATTTTTTAATATTTTATTGGTAATTATTGGGATTTTACATTTTCTAAATATATTATTTGTGTTATTCTTATTTTTATAAGATAAATTCGATTTGTATTATTTAATTTAGTTATTTGGGCGTTTCAAATAAATTTGCCATAGAAAAATATATATCATGCAAGCTTAGTACGTATACAAAAATATCTTATACACATAGGAGCATCGCTGTGTAAGCCCCTACTTCAAACTCTGTTTCTCCCAAGTTACAGTTGGAATTTCCTTTACATAACGAAAATTTGAATAAAGTTTGAAATACAATATAGGCATTTGTAATTTATTCCATTTGTTTTGGTTTATTTCTGAAATATTTTAAGTTACAACATTATGCAGCTAATAAGATAACATAATAACACTACATATATATTTTTTTATATATTCAAATTTTAGTTTCGTATGGATTTTTTTGCTCTAATATTATTTAAATTTGAAAGAGTAAAACTTTTTCTATATTTTTAGGACCAAATTTTAACAATAAAAATTACAATTAATTGAGAAATATATAAAAAAAACGCTGAAAAATGTTATATTTTATTTTAAATACACCTCAATTAATTGTCAGTGGAATTCCAAGCCCTAAGATATGTTAAATAATAAAGGTCCTAATCTTAGTGTGTTACAAACCAAACATAAAAAAACGAAAAAGCGTCAAAGAGCACTTAAATAGTTATTAATCACCTTTAAATGGTAATGCCCTACTCGTAGTATTCTTTGCATACAGCGAATGGATTTTTGTATTCAGTGACTTGAATTGAAAATATACTCACAACACCTAATGATAGTAATTTTTGATGGGTTTTGACAAAATTACAAATTAAATAGATTTTAAAATAGGACCCAACCAGATTTTGCACTTATCACAAATCCTAAAAACGTTAAGTTTAACTTAAAAAAGTCAGCAGATATAATAAGTAAATTTCAAATCATAATAATAATAATAAGAATATGAAAGTTTTCGAAATTTTACATGGTTTTGTATTCTCCATAAGGTTAAAATGGGAAAGAGTGAGTATTTCTTGTGAGGAACTCTGTGGTTTTAATCAAAAATTTTATTTTGTATAAAACTCTCATATTTCATAAATATAGGAGTTTTGGAATCTCCATATATTAACATAAAAGTATGCAGTTTGCTGTGATCACATAACTGTATTTTTTCCAAATATGGATCACATCATGAACTAAATATAATTTATCTTTAGATAATAAGTGAAAAATTATTTTTTTTAATTATAAGATTATGAAGCCTCAAAATACAACTATTGTTTAATTTTTTTATATTTAAGTTGATAGAGAAAAATTAAAACTTTTTTAGTTTTTTAAGCTGACAATGGTGAAATATAAAATTGAAATTTTAAAAATTACATGAAAACGCAAAAAAAATTTTGGGGTACAAAACCCCCCCAAACTATGTTCCCATTGACCGATATGTCTGGTTTACGAACTGTCCGAGCATATAAATACATCTCTACCAATTTGTCTCGATCGGATTTTTTACGAGATTATCGTGTTCACAACACACAACACATATACACAACACAACACACACACACAACAACACACAATTTTTTTAAAATATACATATTTATATATATATATATATATATATATAAAAAATTTTAACGACTATTGTTTTTTGGTCTCTGGCACCCAAAGAAGAAAAAATAACATGGTCCGGGCTTAACTCTTGCCATGAGGCCTATAATAGTTAACCTATGGGAAATTCGCTAAAAAGAGTTTCAACAATATAAATAAGTAATTATTTTCAAATCTAAGAATAAAATAAAAGTATTAGATAAGAATATGGAAAGTGATATTGAGAAGTGCGTACATTTTAAGAATATTTTCCAAACGTATGTTGTTTTGTATAAATCCTCGGCGCGAGGAAGCGTTTGGAGAATGGCGAGAAGAGCACGGTCGTAATGGGAGCCAATAACATTTCGGGATTGTTTCTTTTGTCACTGACTCCGAATAAACAAAAGGAACTGTGCGAACACACGATTTATGTTTTAGAGTATTGTAAAAATACATTTCCAATGCGATTAATGTATCCTTAAATACCTCCGTCGCTGCAAACCTGCGTACTCAGTGAAATTCCAAATCAATAATATGACAATAATAGTACAAGTATGTGACAAGATTGATCAGTCAATACTTGTTGATAAACTAGAGTATTTGCCTATTCTCTGAAACATTAACATGGGAAAGAGTATGCAGGTTTGCTGATTTGAGGAACAGTGAAAGTAGGTATTTTTACCATAAACTATTTTTAATCCGACCATATATCATTATCTGGACACGAAATAAATGAGTTTGCCCATTCTCCTTAAGATTAACATGGGAAGGAGTAGGCAGATTTGCTGCTGTGAGGAACACATAAACTATGATTTTTTAGCATAAGCGTATGGAACCCAACCACATGAAGCTCAATACAAAGTTTCATCCGAAACTATTGATTGGTAAGGCAAAAATTAATTTTTCCTTATCCTCCATAAGATTAGCATTAGAGCCCCTAAATACAATGTACTGTGTTTAGATTTTTTAATATCTCGGTAACCGTTGGAGATGGAGAAAAACTTTAAAGAACTAAATTATGTAGCTTTTCAAGCTGATTCTAATGGTGAAATATAAAATTTGAAATTTTTAAAAATTACATGGGAAAACGCAAAAAACCCATTCTTGGGGTACAAAACCCCCTCCAAACTGCCCACTCCCATTGATCGATATGTCTGGTTTACGAACTTGTCCGAGGAAATATAAAAACACACGTCTCTACCAAATTTGGTCTCGATCGGATCATTTTTACGCGAGTTATCGTGTTCACACACACACACACACACACACACACACACACACACACACACACACACACACACACACACACACACACACACACACACACACACACACACACACACACACACACACACACACAAAACACACACATAAAAAACGAACATTAGCACCTAAAGAGAAAAAAAAAAAACACTATACTTAACATAATTGTTTTTTTTATGATATGTTTTTATCTATTAATAATTTGCTAAAACATAAACAATGATTGTGTTATAAACATAAATTACAGTTTTAATTGAAATATAATTTTGATTGTTATCTTTTTTTTCCAAAAAAATGTATCGATATTAAAATTACCTTATAGTTTGTTATAATGATAATGGAAATTAATTTAAAAGTGATTTTAAATTCAATATTAATTTAATGAAAATGTAATAATAGAATATCGATGAATAACAAAGTAAATCAAATATGGTTAGTTTGTTTGAATTTTTAGTATGGTTGTTGTTGTAAAATATGGTAATTGAAGTTTCAACCAACAATTTTTACAAATTTTTATTACAAATAATCGTAATCACAGGGTTTAAACTATTCTGAGTTCATTTTCAAGTTAAAAAATGAAAATTTTGTAAAAAATATTTCTCCTTGCTGGAGAAAGTCGTCAAAATAATAACACATACATTGACAACCAGAAAAATACACATAAAACAAGACTAGGAGTACTTTAAAAACAAGAACGTTTAAGTCTGTGTGGGACAGTCCGAATTCGAATCATGACTGAAGACCAAAGTCGTTGGATGATGCCAGTTCCTCTTTCTTGACCACTCTTATCTTTGTAGATATCTTTTCGGTTATCACTATCACCTATTATTGTTAGATCTATTGTAAATTACAGTATGTTTGATTCACATTAAAGTTTCTCATTCAGCCAAGTATGAGCCTAATATCGCGTGAATCCATAAATGTAGTGATGTTGGAACGAAAAAATTGTATAAGAAACTAATATTGAATGGTTCTAAAATTAAACTCAACATGTTAGAAACGCAATACTCAAATTATTATACCAAAATAAGAGCATGTGATTGATTAATAGAACATTAAAATCTCTTTAAATATTTTAAAATAGCCGTGAACGGTGGGGGTGACGTACCGTGGCTCGGAGGGGTGCAATCGTTGGGGGGCGACGAGGGGCACGCAGGAAGACAAATTTTCGTTATAAATCTGCCAGCCCAGTAATACTGAACAGTGAGTGAACTTCCCGACCCAGCATTCCATTTGATATCATTGAAGTTTAAACTACTAGACTGCATTAACACTCTAAATGCTTTTACCACTTTCCTTTATTTTTTATCATACTATATACTAATATATATAATTTTATTTTGTAATATGAATTAAATTAACGTCTTACACCGTCTCTCCTAATGAGGTAAACCGAAGATTTTATTTTAAATCTATTAAAAATGGTGTTGCATTTCATATAATCAGTATATAAAACTGAAAATGATATATAAAAGTGATATTGACCTTCAATATTTTTTAAATTTAACCTCGAGATTAATTAGTGATTGAGGCAATCTAGCTATTGATTGTTCTCAATGACCAATATATAGAAATATTAAAGACATAGATATATAGATATATTGAAGACAATATAACTTTAAGACGTGACTGGAGTGTTATTACTTTTAGCTGTATTAAAATTTATACCATATAAATATTACTTTTTGTAATAAATTTATTTCGTTAACTTCCATAAAACAGTATATTTAAAATGTGAATAATTCTACGCTGCATGAATTTATAAAACAAGGTAATATAGCAAATATAGAAACCAACTGAAGTTTTTTTAAATAAAAACACTGATGAATTCATCAAATAAATGAAATAATTCATTTTTAGATCTTGATAAATTAGTTAAACATTTACGCGTTTTCTAACTATGTCAGTCATCTGGAGTAAATTATATCACTAGTTAATGAAATGTTTGTATGCAAAAAAATTGTATATACATATATAGAGTGTTAATTAAGTTGGGGACAAAAGTCGAGGGATGATAGTACTCATCAAAATAAACCAAACATTTCATTTAAACATATGTCGAAAAATACTTCGTTTAGCCGCTAACCGCCATTTTGTATTTACTACAGAACTATTTAAGATACAGAAACCAAACTTTTATTAATGCTTTTTTATTTATCTGTTCCTATTATCTAATATTTTATGGTTATTTAATTTTTTTAAATTAAATTTGAAACTATTTGAAGGAACGGACTGCTCGAGAGGTAATAACCGAGCTGAATAATGGACTGATCACAGAACAATAAACAATATGCAAATGCTACAGTACTGATCAATTGACTAATCACGATCGACCAGTGATCAATTGACCGATTAGAGTAGATTAGATCATTGAAATGGCAACCCAACTACAATGCAGGTATTTCAAGCCAAGTATGAATGAGGATTGAGTATAAGATGATTGTGGCGCGATCTTGTAGTCTTGCTACTGACTAAGGCTCGCGTGTTCCTTAGACAGGACTGTTAATTGAGAGCTCAACAGTCAATGAAATCATTGACCTACTAAGGGACCTACAGTTTAACGTGGAAACGTGGAATCAGAACCTTTCCTGATATTTTAATATTAATATAGAAATTTAATATTAATTAAAAAGATAAAACTTTGGTGACAATTCCTTCAAGTACAGACGAATGTGCTAGATCCACTGTTCGTTTTAGATTTTAACTAGAGAATGATGTTAATGTAAAGGCAAACGTTAATAAAACATGATTGTATTTTTATTTGCCTGTGAGAAATAGGTTAGATAATGGATATTTCAAAGGGTATGTTTTCAGTTCCTCTAAACAGTTGTCGTTATAGCCATATGACGTAACTGTTTCAGTTTTTGGTCTTAGAAACTGCCAACACCCCCCTAGAGCTAAGACATATTCATGTCAAAATTATAATAATGACTTACAGACTTTCGAAAAAATAATTTTGTATTGTTCTTGATTTGAACTATGATGATAAACTTGTTCAATGAAAGGATGTTTTAATCTTTATAGATTTGATTTCTCCTGTAACAACCATTTGATGTTATACAGTGATCCTTCACATTAAAAGAGCAATACAATAGCATGCTATCAAAATATTTAGCAGCTTCAAATATTAATTGAAAAATCTAAATTCTAAAAAGTTGTTCCTAATAAATGAATAATCTTTGTTTTAATGTGTATTCTTAATTTTAACATTTTACCGAATATTTAAACTCAATAACACTAACATTTTATGTATCTCAGTCTGAATGTTTACAGATTCTCACACAATCTTAATTATTTACTATTTTTACTTTTATTTACGTAAGTCCGTACGTATGACCTAAAACGTATTATGTTATCAGAGAGAGTAGTAAAAGCGCAGTTTTTGAGATAGAAACATTTGAGAGGACTATGCTCAGGTCATAATTTTGGCTTGTGTTTTTAAAATGATCGTTGAGATGTTCTTAACAGTTTCTGACTGGCAAATCGAAATTGTTAATAGTTGAAAATCAGTTTAACATTCCTGAAATTAACAGGATGGTAGAAAGTAATTAAGTTTCGTGTACCAAAGTCCAGGGTTAGTTTTCCCGCCACACTTGTGCCTTTGACGTGACCTCAATATAACTTACTGTACCAACCAGGACAACGGCTTAAGAGTCTGCATCAGTGGTAGGCATCTTGAATTTTAGTCCCGTAAGGGCAATGTTAAATTCTGGCGGAAAATACCTTCACTTTGGCGTGTGTAGTGGCGTTAATTATCAAAGTATCAATGTAAAACTTTGGAAGTACATTGATGAGATGTGGCTCAAGGGCATGACCTTTTCAATATGTTCAATATGCTCAAAAATTTAGCTTGATGTAAAAACAAAAATCCAGGAATATTTTACAAAATAAATCATTATTATTTTTTTATTGAGAGCGAAAAAAGAAGTTCTGTAAGGTAGTGCCCTGGAGGACTTTAATACCTTTAATTTGACACCTTCTCCGTTAATTTATGACAATAGGTCAAGGAGATATAGGCGCCAGAATTTAACATTGCTCTTACGGGACTAAAATTCAAGATGGCTACCACTGATGTAAACTCTTAACGTGCCTTCCAAAGGACGGTGGAAAAGATTTCATTCTCTACCCAATCAGCTATGACCGTCACAACAGACTGATGAAAATGTGTATTCAACAGGACGGAGTCGAGGGTCAAATAGAAGTAAAGTCAAGGCCAGCTGCAAGAGAATATTTACTTCTTTTATTTGAAATTCACTATCGGTTATGGTGGTTTTATGTTATTTAGATTTTTATTGCGGGCATTTTTCATTACGATTTTAAGTACAACAAAGTTTTACGACGTTTCGGGATCCGGAATCTGGTCCCATCCTCAGGAGAACAAGTACCTAAAACATAACACGATTAGTACATAATCCGTACTGAGCCGGTATAAAGCTGAAAGCAAAAAAGTTTAAGGCAGTCAAAAAACTTACAAACAGCATTTACTAAATATTACGCACACAAGAAACAAAACACGTCCCCTCGTCACAAAGACTCAAAGACAACCGAACGACTGGAGACTGGAGTTCTTTAACATTTCTGATTTTAGCTATATACCGGCTCAGTCTGGATTATGCACTAATCGTGTTATGTTTTAGGTAATAATTTACCTGAGGACGGGATTAGATTCCAGATCCCGAAACGTCTTGAAACTTTGTTTAACCTAAAATTGTGATGAATGAGGATTGAGTTTAAGATGATTGTGGTTTTCTTACTGACTAAGGCTGACATGTTCTTTAGACAGAACTGGTAATTAATAGCCCAACAGCCCATGGAAACTAAAGAACCTACAGTTAACGTGGAATCCGAACCACGGGCTCTGAATTACGAATCGGTCTAGTTATGAGGATGGTCTTTGCGGATTAACGTAGTATTCAGTAGTGAGAACGTTAATCCACACAAGAGAACCTACATCCATTGACCATCTCTCACAACGATCCACTATTCGTGACCTCCCAGTAGCTGGATTACAGGACTTCGCCACTGTCCTAGTCAAAGTAGTACTTGTGGATTCAGTACTTGTATACTAAATCGTTGTGTGTAAAAACAAACATTCAGGCTAAATTTGAATACCCTGCCTCTTATGACAATGCTGCTCACTATTAATATTTTTATGTATTTTATTAACTATTCATTTATTTATATCTCTTCATATAAAAATGTATGTATGTATTAAATGTATTAAAATACATTTAATTAATTTGGCCAGTTAAATGTATTTTGTGTATCGATGTTCCGTGTGTGTAAATGTTTTGAAGACGACTCTTAACTACGTTAGTGTTGAGGATAATTTTTATCACTTGGTATTCTGAGTTGAGAATGGACTTTTAAGTCCGAAACATTTAAGTCCGACTTTTGAGTCCGGTCGTTAGCACAACAATAATCGAAGATCACCGACAGTACTACAGGTATTTTACCCTTTAATTTGAGTAAAATCAGTGATCTGGAGGCTACAATGGTCAAATTTTATTAATATGTCTTATCGCTTCAGTACTGTTGTTTTTGCCACGACCCAGAATATCTACACAACGAAATCATAATGATATTCGACTTCAGAACATGGCCAATCTTAAAGTTAACATGTATTTACTGTTAGGCGTTACGAAGTTCGCCGGGTCAGCTAGTAATAGTTTTTTAAGCGTGTAAAAAATGTCCGCTTTGTTGTTTATAGCGGAAATCCGATTAGTTTCAACGGAAATTGCAATGAAAACAGGTGTTGCTAGTTATGTTACAAAGGTTTGTATTGAATTGAATTCACTAATAGCTAGGATCAACATATAAATAAAATGACTAATTAGTAATTATGTTTATATTTAATTTTATATAAAAATTTCAAGGAAGTGCTATATTTATTAATTTTTGTTGAAGTTTTTAAACATATTTTCTACATCAGACAAAAACGCTTTAAAAGAATTTATCATGATCAAATGTTTTTAAACACCCTGTGGCATGATAAAAATTATATGTGTCTGAAAATAAATCGTATAAGTTTATAAGTACAAAATGTTCGGGTTGTATTAAATGCCCCACGCGAGCAGATACGTCTGTAATGCCGTGCGAGTACTTAAGAGTTAAATTTTTAAGCCTCATGATTTAAAACTATGTCGTAATTAAAGGATGATAAACTATCTACTATTTAGTCAACAGCACTCTTCGGGAAGAACATATCATATTTTTTTATGAGGAAGGGCAAATTATTATCTTTGGCTGATTTTAATTCATATAAATTCGTTTTATGAGTAGAGCTTTATAAGAATCAGATCAAGATTTAATTAAGCCATTTTATGTCATTGTAGAAAAAGCTATACAACATTACTTAGCAATACTTTAGCCCTCCTGCTATTTTCATTAATGAATGTGGGAGTTCCTAAAGTCGAGTTTACAGTAATTGTCCTTCTTCAGGTGATCCCAACAGACCTCTGCCAGATTGTCATCGTAAATGTAAGGTTTCAGGTGGTGGAGTACCTGAAAAAAATGAGATGTCTATGATGATACACTATTCAACGTTTCAGGTAATTGTGTTCAGGAATTTTAACTTACTGCATTATAAAAAGTACATACTTCTTTGGAAATACGATAAAACCCACCCAAATGTTACCTAATGATAAAAATGCACAGTTTGAAACGCAAAGTGCTCCAGAAAGTTAAATCACGTAACATACCCAATACAGATCGATTATTGCGAAATTCTTACCACCTAAAGCACGGCGTCCCCTGAGGGAGGGGCAAAGGCGGGGTTACTTTGGGTTTGGGGGGGACGGGGTGCGAGGCTGGCTTTTTCAGTGTCGGGGTAGTTGATGAAATTGCATTCCACTGCAGGGGGTCGGCGCGATTCGGCGCATTTCACCCTACGACTTCGTACATTTCCGGGAAACTTCGGGTGAGTTCGGCTCCGCGTGGCACCTCTCCCTCAGTACACGCGCGACGCGACGCGAGTGAAGACGGGAGATTTTAATTCTTTGCGGCTGAAAACACGTCACCGCGTTAAATTAGTTTGGATTGCTTGTCAGCGTAAGTATATATCATAAATAAGATAAAAACTACTGGAACCTACTAAAACATTATTCTAAAATAAACTACATACATTTCAATATTGTTTTTCATAGGATTAATTTAGGGACTATGTGTGCAATATGGCAGCGTTTAGAAAAAAATGTAATGATAGTAAATTCAAAAATTGATTCAACTAGCCGTATAGCTGCTGTTGGAGTAGGCCTACGTTTATAGTTGAGACTCTCGGAGTTTAACCCGAGTTTATGTCTGGATTGTGGTTATAAGGCCCGGGCCGGCCAGGCGGCAATATCCGCCACATTAATGAATGGTGTGTAATCCAGTCGACACAATCCCAGTGTTCGTTGTTGGGCTAATTGTAAGTATCTCATTAGGTGGTTTATACTGCAACTCACTACCGTGTCAGTTGGCTCGTTTTAAATAATTTATGTCTACAAAATCAAGAGTTAAACTGTTAGTGTAGGCCTACCGTTAAAAATTGTATGAATTAAATTAGTTTCATACAATGTTAGACTACTAAATCATATTGAAATCTTTTGAATCACAAAATTATATCGTTGTGACTTCAAAGGTCTGATATATTGTAATCGGTAATAGTCGTAGTTTCCGTTAACATTAGAAAGTCCATACTTATTCTCATGTTTAAAGTGGCGCATATTTTATAGTTTTAGTTTCAATGAAAAATGTATTGAAGCAAATCCAATTCAGTATTTTAGTTGTATCTAAGATAAAATGTTAGAAATCTATATCATTTGTTAATATACCTATTTCTAGTGTTTTTGCTCAGAAAGTAAATATGTAAAAATACGGTTTTGCAAGAGAATACAGCAGGAAAGACACTTATCCTATTACAACACTTATTCTATCACTTTTATCAATAGGATAAGTTTATTCCTAAAAAAATTAATAGGTTTAAAACTCGTGAAATGAAGAGATTAACAAAGTATCCAAACAAGAAAAAAAATTCAAACTTCATTAGTTTAAAGGCATCGGCATTTTTATAGTAACCATATTGAATTTCGCGATAAGCTTAAGTTGTAGATAAATTAAATTTTAACTTAAAAATTAATGGTTTTACAAGGTAACATGTATCTTGTAAGGAATTATTAATCGTTATAAGAAGGGTTAAAGAAGAAAAACTCAAACGATTGTTATCGTTATATAGTTTTAATTACACTTAGAGATTGCAAAACTTTCTGTGTTTACTCTTTTGGATCCTCGTAAAACCCTAAATTAATTAAAATTCAGTGTTCTGTAGCTATGTTTAAATATATGATAGCAAAAGTACTATAATCAATGAAATTTTTTGTTGTACTCGTTATAAATAAAACAGTATATCTATTTTTCCGTTGGTTACACAATGTCTAATGATACGAGTATATATTTTATTTTTAGGATAAATGGACATTTACTCACTAAAGTTAACTGCTGCAATTTTTCATTGAAATACATACCTTTTTCTTCTTGTATTAATCTGTTGTGTTTAACTGGTATAATCGTATTGCCAAAAAACGGCGAACATTTAACAGAGATAAAAGTGAAATGTATAACTGCATAATTTATTAACACGCACCACAAACAGAGCTGTGTTCACCAACAGAGGAGGAAGGGTGTGATATTTTTCTTTATCACAATGTAAACCTCAGCCCCATATAAAGTTGGGTTCGGGTTACTGTGAATAAAATCTGAAACAGTCCCTTAAGGATTGAGATAAGACAAAGAAAGCAAGGATAGACCCATTGTGTTTTTCAACAATAAACATTGTTCATTGAGTTCAATAAAAGCTAATGATTTATTTATACTAGTTAATATTGGATTTTCAAAGTTGAAAAAAATATTTATTAAATGTCTTAGGTGAATTTCATTCTGCATTTAGGATCTGCAATTGAAATTAATTGTGTTAGTTAAGAGTAAATTGTTGTTATTATCTTTAGACAAAATTAGAAAGTGTATGAATCAAATATTTTTATAAAATAACTTCACACAGTTATAAAATAAAAATGATTATAGTTTTAACTATAATATATATATATAAATGCTCTTATATATGCTTTAAATGAAGATCTGTCAAATTATTTGCGACAGATTAGGAACCAACAATTACTGTTAAAGCTATATAGTATAGTATAGGGTAGGACAAACATGTAGATACAATTTTCTTTTACTGGCTTATGTGTATAAAATTTATTACACTATTACATGGACAAAGTAATATAAACAGTAAAGCACGTCCTGTAACAGAATTTCGTATTGAAAGAAGTTCTACAAAAACTCAAAGTTTTTAAATTCAATTTCCTTTAAAACTTAAAGAAAATGTGAAAACTGTAAGTCTATCCTCATCTAATCTCAACGTTTTGTGTTCTGATGAGTTAGACTTGTAGTTTTCTCAACTCATTTTCTGTAGTAAATAACTTTGAAATACGGCTCTACTCAATGACACTATACATTTAAGAATATTGAAGATTAAAAATCTCTCATTTGAAAATCAGAAGAAATATTTTAAATCATGTTATAATGTGGCTCCTAATAACATTATATAGTTTGAATAGGAATGTATATTATGCGTTTAAACCTTTCAACAGGTCAATACTTATTCGTAAAATATTCCACTAGTACTTAAGTAGTTTCAGATAATTTGACTATTTTGTGATTTATGCATAATAACAATCCTCACGAAAAAATCACGAAATAGTACTGTGGTATAAAAAGCCAGGAATGAGTAATTTTCTATTTCTATGCAGGTGTACTTGTCAAACCAAACCTTAGGAAGGGGCCGTGACATACTTATCCGTGAATCAAACAAACATCCTATATAATTAGCTAGTTTGTCAAACAATCGTAGTACAAAAGAATTTAATTAAAATTAAAGTAAGCTAAAAATAAAATAAACGCTATCAGTGAACTGACACATACTTCATCCCTTCCAAAAATAATCATCAAATTTCTTAAACTGAAAAGAGAAAACATGTTAAAATGGCTGTTAAAATATGTTAGAGAACATAACTCCCACCAGGTATTACTTATAATTTTTGAATTGATTTTGTTGAGTGACGTGACCATAAACTGCATACCAAGTTTCATGGAAACTGTTTAAAAATAATGATGAAATCGATTTTTTAAAATATTTTCCTTAAGAATATTGACACATCGGACAACATAGGGGGCCTACTGCATTCACGATGGACAGTACATTTAACTTTTCTCTCGAACAGTTAGTCGAAGGTAGACTAATGATTCGAAATCCTAATTTGTTTAGCATTATGAGCTGGTTTTAGTGCTGATAGTCAAACTATTTTACAAATTTATATTTTTTCTAGAATCAAAAACCAGAATATTTTTCCAGAATGTCAAAAAAGGTCTTTTTGACATTTAAAAGCCCATTAATTTAAACCATTAATTTTAAAATAACATACGGGTAGTGTAATTACGATATTATTTGCGATATTAATTACTATAAAGCATGAAATTTTAAATCAATATCTTTAAAGCATATTTTGGGAAATTTGTAGTTTTCAAACCTGTCAAGGAGTCCACTCTTAAGATAAAAAATCAAGAAAAAAGTCTCCGAAGTAGAGCCAAATCTCACACGTGTACTTTTCATAAAAAATTAGACGACCAGTTTGGTCTACGTACGAGTCTGTATACAGACAAACATACATCAGTCCGAATACAAGGTTTTTTTTGGATTCATGGAGTCTCCAAATGAATATAAAAACTCTTAACATAGATTTGAATATATTGACGAACAAACTCTTTCTCCATTTATCATAAATACGGAGAGAAAGTAAAATAAACGGTATCAGTGAACTGACACATACTTTCTCCCTAAAGTAAATTAAAAAGAAGAAAATATGTAATAAAACTATAATACTCTCCAAAATTTATCTAAATATCATTTGTTTATTTTTTAAACATTAATTAACCATTTTCTCAAAATAACAACAATAGTGACAAAGTTAAATTAATTGTTAGAACTTTATGAGTTAACCTCTTCCATGGTAATACCAAGCATTTTGAGTGGGTTTTGTAGGGTGATTTAATCTCACGCTTCATACCAAGTGTTTATGGAAAACGGTTGGAAAATAAGGAAGAAATTGATTTATTGATATTCTCCATATGAATAACACGGGGGTGTCAGACAACGTACCGCGTTTATCATAGATAGTAAATTAAATTTTTGTCTGGAACCTTAAGTCGTAAACAAATAATTCAAAATACTAATTTTTTTAGCCGTTTAGTTTAATTTTTAAGCCGGTTTCAATGGTGATAGCTATATCATACTATCCCTCTATTGTTTTCACTTAAAATAAAAAAAGATATTTTGACATTTAAAAGTCCATAACATTTTTACTGTTATTATCACATACATGCGGGTGGTGTCACATTTTTAGTACTCTTTGTACTATAAACTATCAAATTTTAATCAAAATCTTTAGACCCATTTTTGAGACATTAGGAATTTCATGTTTTCAGGGTGTTTAGGGTAAACTACCTTTAAAAATAAAAAATAAAAAATCGAATACCTGGAGATACAATGATTATATACATACATACCAAATTTAATCTAAATCCATACACATCCACGTACCCGCAAACACACACACATACACACACACACACACACACACACACACAGAGACACGGACGGACAGACATCACGTCGAAACCCACTTCTTTGGATTCAGGGGACACCAAAACGGACATAACCACTCTCAACTCAAATTCGAAAACTTTGACGAAAACCATACTTTCTTCAAATAGCATAAATATGGGGAGAAAGTGAAAAATTAATCTGCTTGGCTGAAACGTCGAATCGCGTGTCATTAAACTCACAATTTGTTAATAATAAACGAAGATAGAGACGATTATCTCCGATAGTTAAATACATAGACCGGTTCAGCTTAGTTTACAAAGCGCTGTTAAATATTTATATTTCCAGGTTTGGGGTTAATCTGTAAACATGCTGCTAATGACGACCGGCTGTGCGGTTGGTTTGAATGTATGAATACCAATATTACGATTGATGTTTATTCGAAATCTAAGAGGGAACGCATTTTACCTTCGCATGCAATAACCATTGAATATCCGGGAAATCAAAATGAAACATTTTGAGATTGCAAAAATGGCTTCTAGTTACCATTTACAATTGAATGGTAGTTAACACACATTCTAAAACAGAATATTACAGTTTTAGTCACTATACAGTATGTATATGTACAGATATAATGGACTCTCTTTCTTTTTATTCACTAGCTTCAGTTTCATTAATATTCATCTTATTAGCCCGAACTGTAATTAAATGAAAAAAAACCAAATACCTTAGTCAGTCATTACAAGTTTTGTCTTACGCAGTTTTCAAACAAAAAAAATGAAAACGGCTTTAAAATGGCGTAAGCCGAAATATGTTACACAAATAAATTTAAATCTTTGAATCTTCGACCAGCAGACTGACTAAGGTATTTATTATCTTTCATTTTTATGTTACCATTGTGACGCTTGTAATGATAAGTAAGAATAATGATCAACAGTTCATTGTTCAGTCACTGATTGGTTTATGATTATTGACTAGCGATCAGTCAATTGATCAGTCATTAATTGGTCAGTGATTATTGATTAGTGATCAGTCACTGATTGGTCAGTGATTATTGATTGGTGATCAGTTCATTAATCAGTCACTGATCGGTCAGTGATTATTGATTAGTGGTCAGTCAATTGATCAGTCACTGATTGGTCAGTGATTATTGATTAGTGATCAGTCAATTTATCAGTCACTGATCAGTCAGTGATTATTGATTAGTGATCAGTCAATTGATAAGTCACTGATTGGTCAGTGATTATTGATTAGTGATCAGTCAATTGATCAGTCACTGATCGTTCAGTGATCGTGAACAGTCAACTGGCCAATAGTATTTGCAGATTGGTCAGTGTTCTGTGCCTAGTTCATTAGCTAACTCGATTACTATCCCTGGTGAATAATTTACAATTCACTCCTCATAGCTTTCAAATCTAATTTGGATGACTTATAACACTTATAAAATAAAAACAAACTTCACAGAATATTTTCAACATAATTTAAATAGTCTATAATTTTACCCTGTCCAATTGAAGCATAGTTTTGAATGCGACATCAAAAATAGTTCATAGTGCATTATATCCATAGCCTACTTGATGAAGTTCTCTGGGGCCCTATTTTAACTTCCTGGTTTGTTAAAAAATATCTTTTCATCTAAAAAAATTATAATAAGCAACATCAAACCACGACTTGGTCTGCATATCGGTACCTAGAAGATTCCAAAAATAAAGAATTTATTATGTGAAATTTAGTCATAAATAATTAAAATGACAATACTATCCATTAGCTTTTACATATAAGCTATATTTTTTGCAGGTTATGCCAGGAAACAATTTAATAATATGATTAAAAAACCACCTCACCAATCCTTACAAAATTTATTTAAGATATTTTATAATAATTTTATTCTGGCGGCTGCGTTGGATTTGTTTAAATAATAAATTATTATTTCATTATTTTTTGTAACTTTCCCGTGCTAATTACAGGATTTAAGGGTTTGCAAAATGTATCCATTCTAATATATAATGTACCTTATAAACTATAGAATATTATATGTATACCATAAATGTACTATGTAATACATGTATGTGTACTGTATGTACTGTGTATGTCCTATATGTATAATGTCAAAATCCGTATATCTGTATATAATAGTTTTAATGGTCAAAATAGAAATAAAATCAAGAGTAACATTTTTAGAAAAACGCTTCATATACTAGATATCCGCCATTTTGTATTTTTACAAAATAATTTACATCTCAACAACAGTTTGACGATTGGGTTCATACTTGGCATGGTTCTTACTTTGTTCTCTCGTATATAACTCAAATTTTGAGAAATATAATAGCTGGAGTTAAAACTCATGTTAATATAAGTAATGTCTGAGGAAATGCAGCAAAATTATTTAATTATCAGAAAACATTTTAGATAAAGTCTTAATCGGCTTTTATTGTATCCTTATTTAAAAAAAAATGGAAACTTTTCAGTTCATTATACAAAATAAATAATGTATGTTTAACTTTTACTAGGCCCTCAAAACTTGTATGAAGTAAGTTTTATAACAGTTAATACTGCTGCAGTCTGGTAATATGTCAGTTGAAGTTAGCGTGAAGGCGGGGTTTTGGCGGGAAATGAGACAATTTTGGGGGGAACATCCCATGTGGATTGCGGCCGTCGTTGTCGATTTGGGATGGTTTGATCAGTTAAACCAATCGGTTTACCATCCAACCAAAACTAGGCTAGCTAACAAGGCAGATTAATATGCAGAAAGTTCGATTTCACCAGAAAGACACTAAAATTTGATGCTGAGCTCGTATTAAGGTGCTCTTTTGGGGGTTAGCTCCTCGTTTGACAGATAAGGATGTGTAAACCGGGTGTCTCACCTAAAGTGAGCCAATAGCTACCTTTTATACTATGCATATGACAGAATACTTCTTATGGGGGACTTTACTTTTTTTGGAGGATGTTTAATCATTAATCATTAATTCTCAATAATTTCGAAAACAAAAAGTATGGCCGCCATTTTCTAATAACTTACAATTTTTTACGGTACACCATGTATTTTATGGTGTGTTTGGATGGAACGGGAAGCTTAAGCCTTTTTTACTCTTTATAGTTTTGGCGTAAATGTAAACGTTTTCTAGCTACTGATAATAATCTTCATGAAAACTACTGATGTGTTTATTTATTGCATGCAAATCTGATAATCTGTAGTTTTCACGAATATTATTAACAGTAGCTCGCAAACACTTACATTTACGCCAAAATTATCAGGAGTAAAAAGTCTTAAACTTTCCTGTACTATCCAAAAACACCATAAAATATAGCGTTTTCTGTAAGAAATTTTAAAGTTTTCGGCCATATTGGAAAATGGCGGAAATAATTTTTGGATTCTAAATTAATTTTTAAATCCTCTAAAAAATTAATGAGAGTCCCCCATAAGAAGCTTGGTGTCCAAGCATAGTATAAAAGGTAGCTATTGGTTCACTTTAGGTGAGACATACCGGTATAAACACAATAAATGGTGTAGGGCAAGGTTGTACGAAAGTGAATTTTAATCTATGTGTGAATTGCCTCTATGTATAATTTATCCATATTGTAATTATTGGATATATTGTAATTAAAAAGGACAAGAGGAGTGAACGTAGCGAAAAATATCATATTTGAGGATGTTGAAACTAAAATATAAAAACTTTTGAAAGAAAATTGAAATAATGAAATAATGATTTATTACAACATTTTTTAAGAACATTAAAAACAAAATACAAACTTGGAATATACAATGTCCACTTTTAACAAGTAATGTGGCCAGGATTACAAAAAACGAAATAATAAATAGAGTCTAGTATTTCAAAGCATTTTTACTTGGCCGCTCCTTAAGCCGTCTGAATTCAATAAAATAAACATGAAAATAAAACTGAAAATAGTCTAAATGAACTAACTTAACTACTCAAATACATTTAACACATAGTGTCACTACTTTAAAAAGTTTGACAAAAGCAAATTAAACTTTTATTAGATTAAAAATTTAATTTATCAAAAGAAAACAACCAGTTCCTTACTTTATAACAGACAACCTTAGATTTATTTCCCTCCAAACATTAAAATTAATTTATTGGTTAATATTATTATATAACATAAATATTACGTTTTGTTTTAGAAACAGAATTCATTTAATATTGGAAGATAAAATTAAGTTTTAAGTCTGGTCAACATTTCAAACCAATCTTCATTTGGGAACTTAATTTAATTTTCCACTCGACTATACCAAGACAACATCCGACCTACTCACCACGGGCAGAATGCACCCTTGCTGGATAAAACTGAATTTATTCTCCTCAAATCATTTAGCCCTAATCTTTCTCAGTTAAAGTTAGGGACTTACGATGTGAAACTTCTCCAACAGTTAAAATCTAATATAATTAAATCTATTAAAAATCAATGGATGATTTTAGTAGGGTAAAATTCAGGGGAAAAGTTGGCACTAAGCAGGCGATTTTCTTTCTTACAGGTGGCAACCACATTTTTCCCTGTCACCATCAACGCAAAAGGCATGTTCACATTCCGTATTTTGAATGTACCGGATAGATTATCAAGTGTTGGGTTTAGAGTGTTTTGGTATAAAAAATGTAAATTATTAGTAGTACCATTAGATATGTGTCAAAAAACAAACGAACCAGTATTTTGAGTCTTTGCTCAATATCAGTCGGCTACTGAGATGTGGAAACTGGTAAACACGGTACGTTGTCTTTTGGAACTTCAACATTGATCTTATGGGAAAAGTTAAACACTGATATTTTACTCTTGTTTAAAAATATTGTGCTTTTAATTGGTCTGTAGCTTCATACAGTTATGTTACAATAATGTACGCTGAAAATAGTGCTTCTGTTCCTCATAGCAGCACACTTAATCCATCTCCGTGTGATTCCTATGGAATGTAAAAATATTGATATAACTTCTTCATTAGTATTATAAATATCGTGACACAAATTGGAATACGGCTTCGTCTAGTTCAAGCTTAGGCCTACTACCGGACTGTATAAAATTCTAGTTTTAACTTTTCTCATAAAAAATAAATAACACTCTATACTTTTAATATTAGTTAGCAACACTATCCACCATATTGGTGTCGAAAATATGTGAAAGGAAAATGTAAATTATTAGTAGTACCATTAGATATGTGTCAAAAAACAAACGAACCAGTATTTTGAGTCTTTGCTCAATATCAGTCGGCTACTGAGATGTGGAAACTGGTAAACACGGTACGTTGTCTTTTGGAACTTCAACATTGATCTTATGGGAAAAGTTAAACACTGATATTTTACTCTTATTTAAAAATATTGTGCTTTTAATTGGTCTGTAGCTTCATACAGTTATGTTACAATAATGTACGCTGAAAATAGTGCTTCTGTTCCTCATAGCAGCACACTTAATCCATCTCCGTGTGATTCCTATGGAATGTAAAAATATTGATATAACTTCATTATTATTCTAAATATCGTGACACAAATTGGAATACGGCTTTGTCTAGTTAAGGCTTAGGTACCGGACTGTATAAAATTCTAGTTTTAACATTTATCATAGAAATTAACTAACATTCTATACTTTTAATATTAGTTAGCAATACTATCCACCATATTGGTGTCGAAAATATGTGAAAGGGGCAAACACACTTTTTGGATTGAGTGTGACATAAAGAACAAAAAAAAATTGTGGCTGTTGCATATTTTACATACAGCGTTAACTTCACATCATGGATGTATTAAACATTAGAACTGTGAGGAGCAGGTCTAGAATTGATGCTTCATTCTTGCAGGTCCATAATGGAAGAATAATTTAACTTAATCATACATTATTGAGATAAACAGTGCTACCAATTTCTGACCTTGAGTTACTCTCAAAGATAGTATTGACTATATGTATAAAAATACATTACAATAACCACATGCAAGAAAACATAGCCTTCTCATTACCTTTGGAGACGACTTCTAGCATCAGCTTAACCCAACTACTTGATCAATTAATTTCGCAGTTTATTTTCGCTTACGTAGTTGCAATACTCGTAACATTTTTGATTTATGCCATTTATGTGACAACTAAACGGAACTAAAACCAAAACTTTAACTGATGATTTAGTTCTCTACTTTAGTTAGTGAAACTATTTAACGAGGCAAACACCGTCCAACAAATTAATTGATGAAATCTACAGCCATTTTAATCAAGTTGTAATATTTTCAGTGCTTAGTTCTGATTAGATGCGCTTCATGTTTTAAGCTGGCAGTTTAATTTGACTGAAATATCTCCTCAAACACTCTTTGATTTTACAGTTCCATCAGCCTGATTGCTTTGTGGAAAACTATAAGATGTTTTAAACAATATTAACGCGTAGTATTTATGTTACATTATCCATCATAAAAGATTTTGGTTCCTGTAAATTTTGAAAAATGATTTAATGTCTTTAAAGGGCAAATTTACAATTTCGGCATTGATTGAGTGTTATGGATTTATTATTATTTTAATATTTATAAAAATGCTTCTACTCTTTAAATGGGCTAAGAACAAAACTCACATTTTTTGAAAATTGTTTTTGAAATCAGGAAATATTGCTACACTGTCCTTACCATTGTAGAATGAAGTCAACTTCCCAGTTAATAATATAGTTCAGTTTATAAATTATGTATATGTATTTTTTTATTTGTATAATCTAGTAACAATTTTACGTTATTCTGAGTTTGATATTAAAATTTATTAAAATTGACATAGTTGTACCTGAAATCCAGTTGTGGCAGCTGAGATAATGTTTGCTCCAATAAATGCATTCTTTTCTTTTCAACGTAAAATATCTTTTCAATAATGCTTTTTCACTTTTTTATGTCGCAGCCAATAAATAAATGCATTATAAATTAATCATATTACTTTGCTTTAATATATCTTCCATACATACGATATACATCTAAATTATCCATTAAGTGATTTTTGATTCTTTCGTAAGTAATTCGTCATTTTAAATCCTATTAATATTGAAATACGTTTGTGTTTTACATTTTTTACAGAAGCTATGTTATGTGAGCTAATCGACTCTAAATTTTGATTAACTTTAGGGGTTGACTGAATTTTATAATAGAAATAAAAAAGTGAGAATTGTTTCTCTTTAATTAAGTATATTTTACGTTCTGTATGAAACCGCGACGTCTGCATACTCTGCCAGGTCCAAGGCTTTTAGCAAGATTTTATCCGGATTCTAACGTCCTCTTGAACAGTTTCAGCCACATTGCAACCGGATGTATCAAGATTCAGCCACATTGCAACTGGATGTATCAAGGTTCCGCCACATTGCAACCGGATGTATCAAAACTCACCACATTGCAACCGGATGTATTAAGGTTCAGTCACATTGCAACCGGATGTATCATGTATCGATGGTGGAATGTAGTGGCGGATCTGTCAGCCGAACGTCGTATTTTCATCTTCTTGCCAAGGACACTAATCTCACCCTCGTCTCATGTTGGGGCTTCAACTCTAACCGACAACTTTTGAGTCATTTTTACTTACTCAGACTATTTATTAAATCATTTCCGCCTCACCTTATGACCCCAAGACTATAACAGATCGCCCAGATCTGACAATGTTTAATAGTATATTTACATTTCAAATTGTTCGCACCTATCCTTTATTTATATGATATATCCTCATATATGTTCACATATCCTCAACACATAGGCCATATTAACGCAATATAATATGATTATATATGTGAATTTTCATCTATATACATAATAAATAATCTATCGATGAGAATAATCGGTCAAAGACGTTTTTCCATAAGTAAATACGTTTTAAAATTGAAGTTACTTGATATGGGTAAACAGGTTGATTCAATATGTATATTTAATATTCTACGATCTCAATGATCCAATTCTTTGCAAGAAATACATTTATTTGTTTAAACATTTACTCTAATTGTATCTAAGTAAGTAGGAAATTTTAAGATTTTACATTACAAAAGACATTTTGTACGACATAAATTCACAAACCAAGAATAATTTAATCTTTTCCTTTTCTCAGCAAAATGGTTTTAATAAATAATCCTGAGTTATGTTGTTGACTAAAATACGAGTAAAACTATGAATAACGGGGTTTAAAGTTATTCAGAGAAAGTTCATATCCAAAAAATCTGAGTATATGAAAACTAATACCATAATAATATATATGTAAACTCACATTGTTTTAAAACATTATTTTCGTGAAATAATATGTACCTATTACTTCTATTTTAAAGTTCAAACAAATCTGAGCAGATATATGATTCAGATTCTTCACAGCCATGTAAGATTTGCACCTTGGAATTTATTTTAAACTGAATTTCAATGAATTCAAACAGATTAATTTTTACAAAAATTTGGCTATGACAAATGTTATTTTAATTAAAATGACACTAATTTAAGTAAGCTGGATTCCAGTATGGCAAGAAAAATGTTTTACACTGGCTGATCTTACCGAGCTATTGCATTGCATTGTGGGTATTATTCCTTCATATTTTGAATATATTTTTATAGGTATAAATAAATCCATTCGAATCAATTCTCAATAGTATCCTCAAATAAGGTCTACATATGATATGGTTTTTTGCAAAACCTCTGGCAGGTTGGTAATTTCATATATGAATATCGTCGAGTACTAATAGCTAGCTTTCTGCGTCTGAAAATGAATCGATATTGTGCTAAGGAACAGAAACCCTTATCTAATTGAACAAAAGCGACATTTTGAAATTTCTTCACCTAAATAAAATATAAACCGTAATAATGCATTGTTATTTGTAAACAACTTTATTACCCAACTCCAAAACCCAATATGTGATCCAGCTACTTGGAGGTCACGAATTGTGGATAGTTGTGAGAGATGGTTGGTGGATGTAGTGTTCTCTTGTGTAGATTAACATCCGCACTATTGAATACTACGTTAATCCACCATCCTCATAATTAGACCAATTCGTAATTCAGAGGCCGTGGTTCGGATTCCACGTTAAACTGTAGGTCCATTAGTTGTCATCGGCTGTTGGGCTATTAATTAACAGTCCTGTCTAAGGAACATTCAACCTTAGTCAGTAACAAGACTACAAGATCGCGCCACAATCATACATTCATTCCTCATTCATACTTGGCTAAAAATACCTACCTGGGTAGGTCGCCATTTTAGTTAAAAGTATAAAAGTATCATAAAAATACAGTAAAAATATGTTCCGTAGAAACTTGAGGGACACGGGACACGTATTGTAAGAACACACTACTTTCAGAATAGAAATATAGTAAAAAATAAAACCGTCACACATTTCATTTGACTCATTCATTCGTTTACAATACACGGTTTTCCCGTAATGGTACGGATATCAAATGAAGTGTTGTCATTTTAATTGCGAATCGAAATTCCAAACATATCAATACAATATGCAATAAAATAAAATATTGACACTAAAAAAGGTTCGATATCCAGTGTCGATGTAGTTCACACTTGTCCCTAGGAAAGCACTAAGGAATCTGACTTTTAGAAAATGGAACTGAAATTTTAAAACCAAAGACACGTAAAACATGATCGGACATTCTCGCAGGGATGGGGAGGACGAGGTTAACTTTTCACTTACTGGCTTGCCTTCATAACAGAGCATTTGAGCTTAGTTAACTTAAACAATTATAAAGCTTCCAAAATAAGTAGGCTTACACTTATGATATACTTTATACATTTTTCATTATTACTTCAAACTTTGACCATTTTTTTATTGGAAGGAGCGGATCACTCCCAAGGCACCTTAGCCGTAGCGGCTTTTTGCGCACCCCTGTGTGGGTTGCGGCAAAATCACATAGCGAAAAGCCATTGGTGATTGGCGGGATTTGAACTCGGGACCTTGGTCACCAAAGCCACGCGCTCTACCCCAAACTTTGACCATTATTTCCTCTTAAAGCCTTATTTCATCGATGATTCTTCTATGATAAGAAAAAAACATGATTTAAAAAATAAGTTAAAAATATAGAGAGTTAAAATTTATGTAGAGTCCTTGAAACAAATAAGATATAATATATTTTAAGTGAATGGAGTTTCCCAAAAGTTCATGGAATCAAAATAATAAACGGTAATTGCTTATTGCCTCTTCAGAATGAGCAATACACCGATTTCAACCGTCAGTTTTTTAAACTAACGAAATAACAAAACAAAATAAACTCATAGTGAGTCTGGTTGATGATTCTAAGGCAGACTCGATAATCTCCATCATCGATTTTACTAAGGTCTCTGGATAAGGATGTGATATTACAGAATATTGTGGTTTAGGGTAGGTCGGAAAGCTGTCACGTCAAAACTTTCTGACGTGTGTCAGAATCGAATTTTCATGTAAAATGTCAGATCCAGTTTTTCTGTGTTGACGGCGATTTTTCCCCTGCTCCTTGGTCACAACATATTTAAAGTTATTTATTTAAAATTAAAAAACTATGGTTGTCAGCTTGATCTCTTGAAATGATGGGAAAATAATCCCAGTTAAATATATCTTGAGTAGGAATCAAAATAAGACTTGTAACAGTAAATATTCATTAAGACAAACCGGTTACCATAATGTGATTTAGAAATATTGAAACTTAAATCAACAAAGTATTTAATAGCGGTGCATACCATTTTGAACTATGTTATTGCAGGAGTAAGGTGATAGGCCAGATACATTCTCGCTACAGAATATCTGTGACCTTAGTATCCACGGAGTAGATGCTCGTGGGATGCAGTTAAAACCACCTTGTCTCATCGAAAGACCGCCTTGTCTTCCATCAAACAAATAGATAAATGAATCACGTAGGTTGGTCTAGTTTAATGTTTTATGTGAAAGTGTTTCGATAGTTAATGTATATTGTTAGCTAAAATAGTAGTATTTAGGTCACTGTTTAAACGTTTATAAAACTTGAAAAATGGCAAAAATTGAGATCGGAAAAAAATAAATTGGCCTATTCTAATTAGTACGTAAGGTTTATTTTTTAAGGATTTTATGAGAAGTATTAACGACGTATTTCCTTACTCATATTCTTTACTAACTGCTTTATTATTCACTTAAAACCATCTCAGATTAGTTAAAAAGATTTTCATCATATACTGATATGGGTATGTCTTAGCTCTGGAAGGGGGCAGGTGATGTTGGCAATTTGGAAGATGAAAATTTAAAATAGGTTGATATAGAAACCACTAGATCTATTGTATTGAATTTTAATGAATAAAAATAAGAACAGCTGTTAGATGAACTGAAAAAAATCCATTTAGACATATCCATGATCAAAGCTATTTCTCACAGGAAAGTAAATACAAACATTTTTTTATAAATAATTTTATCATATCCTGAAAACTTCATCCGTACGATACTGGCACAATTTTTACAAATTGCAATTCTACCAATACTTTTCAATGATAGGCAGGGTTGAAAAAATATGGAAGTCTCTTTACCTATATTGGGTGGAATAAGCTGTAAATAAAATTATTTTAGAAATTCCACAGTAGTACAATTTAAATTTATTTATATTTCCAGTCCAGAGGGGTTAAAAACATAAGCCAATAAATAGAGGAATATAGAGGGATAAACATAAATCGGAAGTCAAGGGACGTAAACCACAGATTGTTTACATATGTGCGGGCACGATTCTGTCTGCAACGCTTTAGGACTCCTTAACTTCAAAGAAGGGATCTCAGTGTTACACAATGTGTATAAATAATTGAACTCTGTGTACCAGGAAAAAAGGTTGTTATTAGTTTAATTTGAAAATGTGAATATTTCGTAGCATGATTAAATATTGTAAGGGATTTCCTGTTTAAATTATTAGGTATATTACCAGATTACTAAAATTTTCCTGTTTCTAAGAAATCTTCACTGGAACGAGTTTATGGGGTGGAAATTTTAACACTTAATTAAAACAGTATAACATGCTATATTTACTTTAGTGCGATAAAATTGATATTTTATAGCATGTAATTTCGCCGAAAGAAGAGATTGTAGCACATGATATGATAGGAAGCTTTTGCGATCGCCTTTCTTGAAAAGCTGTCAAAGCAGTTCGGGAACTTCTCCCATGAGGACACTGCCCACTCGACCTGCCTGGAATTTCTGAGCCAATACAACGAGACGGTGGATAACCCTCTAATACCTTTCCGTCCAACTCATAGCATTGAGAATAAATATACTCTTGTAAAGGGGTTCACAAGTCCCTATTTTAATAATGTTTAACTTGTATTTATACGCCCTATTATTTACTTTCTCCCTATATACATACATAGTATAATGAGAAAGTATTGTTTTCGTCAAAATTTTCGAATTTGAATTAAGAATGGATATATCCGTTTTGGGGTCCCCTGAATCCAAAAAGTGGGTTTCGACGTGATGTATGTCTGTCCGTGTGTCTGTCTGTCTGTCTGTGCGTGTGTGTGTGTGTGTGTGTGTGTGTGTGTGTGTGTGTGTGTGTGTGTGTGTGTCTGGATGTGTACAGTGCCACAGCCTACCCCGTTGGTCCGATTTAGATGAAATTGGGCATGTATGTGTATATTCACCGTTTCTCCAGGTGTTTTTTTCATTTTTTTGAATTTTTGATTTTTAAGGGTAGTTCACCCCTAAAAACCGTTAAAAACGTGAAAAATCCAAATTTCTCAAAAACAGCTCTAACGATTTTGATTAAAAATTGATTTTTCATAGTGCACGGAGTACTAAATAATTTGAAACCACCCGCATGTCTGTAAAAATGACGGTTCAAAAGTTATGTGCTTTTAAATGTCCAAAAAATCAATTTTTTAAATTTTCAGCAAAAACTATAAAACTAAAGTAAAACTTGAATGACAGCAATGAAACCAGCTTAAACAACTAAACAAGCTAGTATTTTGAATTATTTGTCTACGACTAAAGGTTCCAAAAAAATTTAAATTTACTGTCCATTATAAACACAGTACGTTCTCTGAAAGCACCCGATTTTATTCTTATGGAGAATATTAAAAAATCAATTTCTTCCTTATTTTCCAAAACGTTTTCCATGAAACTTGGTATGAAGCGTAAGGTCAAATCACCCAAAAAACCCGACTCACAAAAGTTTGGTATTAACGGGGTGGGAGAGGGGGGGTTCCCCCCATACAATTCGAACAATTAATTTAACTTTGTCTATCTTGTTTTTTTTTCAGAAATGGGATGATTATTGTTTATACAGTAAATTATTAAATAATATTTAGATAAACTTTGAAGAACATGATAGTTTTATTACAGAAGAAAGATTGTCTTTTTAAAATTTACTTAAGGGAGGAAGTATGTGTCAGTTCACTGCTACCGTTTATTTTATAAACGCATCACGCTAGAGACTTGATTTTTCGGCATGTTAACCTCTATACCTAAAAGCCCCTAACAGATCTATCTTTATCTTTTTAGTTTAGGGCAAAATTAGTTTATTTTTTATAATATTTTAACGGTGTTTTAAAAAGTTTTTATTTACTTCCCTGTAGAAAATAGGTTAGATCATGGATATGTCTAATGGGAATGTTTTCAGTTCATCTAAACAGTAGTTCTTATTCTTATATATTAAAAAAGCAATTCTATCGTTCTGGTAGTTTCTATGGAAACGACTTCCACTACTGTTTGTTTTACGTTACACAACAACGCCAACCCCTCCCTCCAGAGCCTAGACATATCTATGCAAAAATTATTTTCCTCTGTTATAAGACTTTATTAGGTAATAATAATTCTACTACAGTGTAAAGGCACTTATGTCAAGGTTGGTGAAAAGGTCAAGCAGATAGCTATAGAAATTTTTGAGAAAACGGGTCAAACGGAGTGAAAAAGTTGAATTTCGAGAAATAGTGATTAAAGCGGCACTACACTGCAGGGAAAAATGAGGAAATGATGGCTAAAACGGTTATGACTTGATATAAAAAATTCCCAAAACTTTTTATTGCCCAGGATCATAATTTGTGTATGGTTTTATTCATAAAGAACCAATCCTTCGCCCTAAAACCCCAAATTCAATTTTTCCATTTTTTAACGAGCTAACTCGGTTGGAGGTTATACAGAGAATAAAGTTTCCGTTAATACTCCAGCAAAGTTGAGTATGTTTGTCAGAGGAAAGTTAATTTGAATTTAACATAAACAGCTGACACATTATTTGTTTTTTACATTGTATTCAAGGTTCAAATTCTGTATTATTTTGGTTTATGCTAGTCTTGCATTTATTATATTTTTCCTTTAATTAAATTTATCATTTCTCAAATGAAGTTTGATTATGAGAGATATTCCAACGATATTACCGCTCCATGATTGATTGTAGAATCTAGACAAAACCAAGGAACGTTAACGTGGTAACGTTATAAAATTATTTTCACAGAATTTAAAAGTAAAAATACTTAGTATTATGTACTGAATTTGAGTGTTTTGTTAAGTCATATCATATTAAAATTAGAATATAATAAATAGTTTCCCCCACATTAAAAAACCACATTAAAATTATTCCTAAATTGTCTAATTTAGTTTCTAGAAAAGAAAAGTATAAAAAGTTAAAAAAAATGTTGAAAGCAGTGGGAACAAAACCTTGAACTGAGGAAAATCAGAATCATTATTTAATATTATTTTAAATTTTTAATATCCTGTCACAATAAATAACTTTAGTGATGCATTTACTTTAAAGTTTGAGTAGTATAAAATAAAATAGGATCTGGGTTTAAAGCAATTAACTGTCGAACTTGAAAAGCGAATGACCGAATGACCGGATAAGTCAAACGTCACCGCACCAAAGCGGCCTGTCGAAGGATGGCCGCCCCCTTGGGAAGTTGCCGCCAAAACGGTTCCATTTCCTGCCAAAACTCTCTTTCACGCTTACTTGAGGTGACATATTGCTCCGACTTATGGGTATTAGCTCCATCTTACACTTGTTCACATGATATTTTACGCTATACAAATTTAATATAGCCTAAATTTAACATAAAAAAATAATAAGAACTATTAATAATTAATATAGCAACTCTTTCTTTGATTCATAATTACAAATTACATTTAATCCTACATTAAAAGTGGTAATCATCCTAAGTAATTGAATTCAACTTACAAATCCCAGATATTTGTTGGCTCAGATCTTATAATTTGTTATTGTTGTCTTATTATTTGTCAAATTATTTGTTATTTTCGAATTCCAACGCTATTTTAAACCATATAA
Source organism: Nephotettix cincticeps (assembly GCA_023375725.1). Classification (NCBI taxonomy): domain Eukaryota; kingdom Metazoa; phylum Arthropoda; class Insecta; order Hemiptera; family Cicadellidae; genus Nephotettix; species Nephotettix cincticeps. Next base: position 22,409,515 of record CM041786.1, on the reverse strand, counting down.
ACGCATTGAGTTTAAAATTTTGATAATTATTTAAAAATCGTACATTAATATTTGTAAAAAATGTTTGTACTGTATTTACTTCCTTGTGGGAAATAGGTTAGATCATGGATATGTCTAAAGGTAATGTTTCCCTTCATATAAACAGCTGTTTATATTAATTTATATTTAAAATTCATAACAATAACTCTAGAGTTTCTATGGAAGCCTGTTACATATTTTAAAACCTTAAAAATCACCAACACTCCCCAAAGCTAAGACATATCCATGTCAAAAACATTAGGGTAAAGAATATAAATATTTCAATACGTAAAAAAAGGTAGTATTGTGTAAAATGCACAGACAACTCAGATGTATATGTATAAAAATAAATAAGCCCAATAAGTAGGCCCTATATATATATAACTTAAAAACTTATTGGCCCATCGTACTGAAAGGCTAGGAGCCGATCAATACTAGTACACTATTAGGCTTCTTGGTTAAATAATTATTGAATATCTAAAGTTTGAAAGTCATTATATCTCTTGCAACAAGTCCAGGTAAACAATTTTTATCACGTATTCCTGGAGTGTATTCAAAAAATATTACATCACTAACTGAAGTATAAGACTAATGCGACCATAAAAAGCTATAAATTTCGTATATGCTAATAAATGTTAATCGTTTATAATTAAAGAAGAAATTAGAAATGCTGTAAATGTCTCAGTAAACATACTATATTAAAAAATACCAATTATAATGGCAATACGAGTATAGTGTAAAATGTAGAAAAACCCACCACAAAACATAATTTTTACAAGTTACACCACACAAAGCATTGGTTAAGAACCACACTGTTTCAGTGTTTAACTCAATGAGGGGAGTTGAAGGTAAACTCGACGCCAATTATAGAGTTGAAGAGCGTCGGGGGATTAAAAGAAAACACTCAAAACGTTGACTGCTTGAGGTGGACCTTTCCGCGAGAAGGTTCCTTGGACCACCGTGAGCATCTTTACCCGAGAACGTTCCTTGGTCAGCCGTGGGCATCTTTACCCGAGAACGTTCCTTGGTCAGCCGTGGGCATCTTTACCCGAGAACGTTCCTTGGTCAGCCGTGGGCATCTTTACCCGAGAACGTTCCTTGGTCAGCCGTGGGCATCTTTACCCGAGAACGTTCCTTGGTCAGCCGTGGGCATCTTTACCCGAGAACGTTCCTTGGTCAGCCGTGGGCATCTTTACCCGAGAACGTTCCTTGGTCAGCCGTGGGCATCTTTACCCGAGAACGTTCCTTGGTCAGCCGTGGGCATCTTTACCCGAGAACGTTCCTTGGTCAGCCGTGGGCATCTTTACCCGAGAACGTTCCTTGGTCAGCCGTGGGCATCTTTACCCGAGAACGTTCCTTGGTCAGCCGTGGGCATCTTTACCCGAGAACGTTCCTTGGTCAGCCGTGGGCATCTTTACCCGAGAACGTTCCTTGGTCAGCCGTGGGCATCTTTACCCGAGAACGTTCCTTGGTCAGCCGTGGGCATCTTTACCCGAGAACGTTCCTTGGTCAGCCGTGGGCATCTTTACCCGAGAACGTTCCTTGGTCAGCCGTGGGCATCTTTACCCGAGAACGTTCCTTGGTCAGCCGTGGGCATCTTTACCCGAGAACGTTCCTTGGTCAGCCGTGGGCATCTTTACCCGAGAACGTTCCTTGGTCAGCCGTGGGCATCTTTACCCGAGAACGTTCCTTGGTCAGCCGTGGGCATCTTTACCCGAGAACGTTCCTTGGTCAGCCGTGGGCATCTTTACCCGAGAACGTTCCTTGGTCAGCCGTGGGCATCTTTACCCGAGAACGTTCCTTGGTCAGCCGTGGGCATCTTTACCCGAGAACGTTCCTTGGTCAGCCGTGGGCATCTTTACCCGAGAACGTTCCTTGGTCAGCCGTGGGCATCTTTACCCGAGAACGTTCCTTGGTCAGCCGTGGGCATCTTTACCCGAGAACGTTCCTTGGTCAGCCGTGGGCATCTTTACCCGAGAACGTTCCTTGGTCAGCCGTGGGCATCTTTACCCGAGAACGTTCCTTGGTCAGCCGTGGGCATCTTTACCCGAGAACGTTCCTTGGTCAGCCGTGGGCATCTTTACCCGAGAACGTTCCTTGGTCAGCCGTGGGCATCTTTACCCGAGAACGTTCCTTGGTCAGCCGTGGGCATCTTTACCCGAGAACGTTCCTTGGTCAGCCGTGGGCATCTTTACCCGAGAACGTTCCTTGGTCAGCCGTGGGCATCTTTACCCGAGAACGTTCCTTGGTCAGCCGTGGGCATCTTTACCCGAGAACGTTCCTTGGTCAGCCGTGGGCATCTTTACCCGAGAACGTTCCTTGGTCAGCCGTGGGCATCTTTACCCGAGAACGTTCCTTGGTCAGCCGTGGGCATCTTTACCCGAGAACGTTCCTTGGTCAGCCGTGGGCATCTTTACCCGAGAACGTTCCTTGGTCAGCCGTGGGCATCTTTACCCGAGAACGTTCCTTGGTCAGCCGTGGGCATCTTTACCCGAGAACGTTCCTTGGTCAGCCGTGGGCATCTTTACCCGAGAACGTTCCTTGGTCAGCCGTGGGCATCTTTACCCGAGAACGTTACATTGGTCAGCCGTGAGCATCTTTACCCGAGAACGTTCCTTGGTCAGCCGTGGGCATCTTTACCCGAAAACGTTCCTTGGTCAGCCGTGGCATCTTTACCCGAGAACGTTCCTTGGTCAGCCGTGGGCATCTTTACCCGAGAACGTTCCTTGGTCAGCCGTGGGCATCTTTACCCGAGAACGTTCCTTGGTCAGCCGGGGCATCTTTACCCGAGAACGTTCCTTGGTCAGCCGTGGGCATCTTTACCCGAGAACGTTCCTTGGTCAGCCGTGGGCATCTTTACCCGAGAACGTTCCTTGGTCAGCCGTGGGCATCTTTACCCGAGAACGTTCCTTGGTCAGCCGTGGGCATCTTTACCCGAGAACGTTCCTTGGTCAGCCGTGGGCATCTTTACCCGAGAACGTTCCTTGGTCAGCCGTGGGCATCTTTACCGAGAAAGTTCCTTGGTCAGCCGTGGGCATCTTTACCCGAGAACGTTCCTTGGTCAGCCGTGGGCATCTTTACCCGAGAACGTTCCTTGGTCAGCCGTGGGCATCTTTACCCAAACACGTTCCTTGGTCAGCCGTGGGCATCTTTACCCGAGAACGTTCTTTGGTCAGCCGTGGGCATCTTTACCCGAGAAGGATCCTTGGTCAGCCGTGGGCATCTTTACCCGAGAACGTTCCTTGGTCAGCCGTGGGCATCTTTACCCGAGAACGTTCCTTGGTCAGCCGTGGGCATCTTTACCCGAGAACGTTCCTTGGTCAGCCGTGGGCATCTTTACCCGAGAACGTTCCTTGGTCAGCCGTGGGCATCTTTACCCGAGAACGTTCCTTGGTCAGCGTGGGCATCTTTACCCGAGAACGTTCCTTGGTCAGCCGTGGGCATCTTTACCCGAGAACGCTGAGCCGTGGCATCTTTACCCAGAACGTTCCTTGGTCAGCCGTGGGCATCTTTACCCGAGAACGTTCCTTGGTCAGCCGTGGGCATCTTTACCCGAGAACGTTCCTTGGTCAGCCGTCATCTTTACCCGAGAACGTTCCTTGGTCAGCCGTGGGCATCTTTACCCGAGAACGTTCTTGGTCAGCCGTGGGCATCTTTACCCGAAACGTTCTTGGTCAATCTTTACCCGAGAACGTTCCTTTGTCTGCCGTGGGCATCTTTACCCGAGAAGGTTCCTTGGTCAGCAGTGGGCATCTTTACCCGAGAAGGTTCCTTTTACCGTGGCATCTTTACCCGAGAACGTTTGGTCAGCCGTGGGCATCTTTAAGAATTCCTTGGTCAGATCTTTACCGAGAACGTTCCTTGGTCAGCCGTCATCTTTACCCGAGAACGTTCCTTGGTTCAATCTTACGAGAACCTTGGTCAGCCGTGGGCATCTTTACCCGAGAACGTTCCTTGGTCAGCCGTGGGCATCTTTACCTGAGAACGTTCTTTGGTCAGCCGTGGGCATGTTTACCCGAGAACGTTTCTTGGTCAGCCGTGAGAATCTTTACCCGAGAACGTTCCTTGGTTATGGCATCACTTAGAATTTTGTTAGTGGCATCTTTACCCGAGAACGTTCCTTGGTCAGCCGTGGGCATCTTTACCCGAGAACGTTCTTGGTCAGGTCATCTTTAGAGAGTTCTGGTTATGTAATTTAAGAACGTTTTGGTTATTAAAAATTCCTTGTCAGGTGCATCTTTAAGAACGTTTTTGGTCATATCTTAAAACGTTTTTCATATCAATCTTTAAAATTCCTTTCAGTATTTTAGACGTTCCTTTTGAAGTCCAATTACGAATTTTTCGTGTATTTTCGTTTAATAAAATCTTTGTTTGTATATTGTGCTATAATCTGGATCGTTTGTTTAATACATTTACATATTATATTCAGATGATAAACGTTGTGCACAGAAAATAAATTAAACTTTGTTGGACAAAACATTAAGTAGTTTTTTTAATGAACTATTTTTATTTTGACTTATAGTGATTCAAAATATTTAACTTCAGACATGTAGAATACTTAGGTTAGGCCTACAGCAGTATTGGAAAATTTCTAAATATAAATTTCATCAACGATGAATGGTTCAGCTGAATCAATATGTGGAAGGAATTAAACGGTCATCAAAACTGGGCTTCATTCCGACAACCGTCTCATTTTACTCGTATATTCAGATGGAGCACGTTGCGTCTGCCTCAACAAAAGGAAAGTCGTTGGAACAACAGCGGCAGGAGGAAGCAATCCCAGTAATGGTGACGATGAGTCAAAGAGAGTTTGAAATGTTTTAGTGAAATTAAACTGATAGCTTAAACGCAGAGACGCGTGAAGTGCCACACCACCGATCGCGGAACAGTGATGCCAACCTTAGACGTGCCGTCATGGAAACAGGGTTGCAAACCTTACATATTTAATAATAGATGTATTTAGAAAAACTGTAAAATAAAAAATGGTGTTTCTGGCATTTTTATTAGTTATTAGTTTATATGTGTAAATAAAATATATGAAAATATTTTAAACATTATCTAAATAACAAATATAAGCATAAAAAGGTTTTCCATTATAAAATAGTAAGAACTGGTCGGTAAATAATAATTTACAAACATTTTACCAGGTCCACTTTGTTTCTCATAAAATAGAAATTCAATTTTATAATCCCTAGTTTTGTAGATTTTTTAATATTGGAAAAAAGTGAGATTAGAAAATATTCTGTTTTCCCAAAAATAATTTATTTAATTTTGTATTAAAATTTACAGTATGGAAGAATTAATTCAGTATCAATTTTATTAATATTAAAGCTATCTCTTCATTTATTTTTGACTGGGACGGTGGCAACGTCCTGTAATCCAGCTACTTGGAGGACACGAATTGTGGATATTTGTGAGACATGGTCGGTGGATGTGGTGTTCTCTTGTGTGGATTAACGTCCGTACTATTGAATACTACGTTAATCCGCAAAGCCTATCCTCTAAATTAGACAAATTCTAAATTCAGAGGCGGTGGTTCGGATTCCACGTTAAACTGTAGGTCCATTAGTTGCCATAGGCTGTTGGGCTATTAATTAACAGTCCTGTCTAAGGAACATGTCAGCCTTAGTCAGTAACAAGACTACAAGATCGCGCCACAATCATCCTCAACTCAATCCTCATTCATACTTGGCTTAAAATACCTACATTGTAGTATGGTTGCCATTTCAATGATCTAATCTAATCTAATTTTACCATGGATATCAGATTATTTAAGAGTTACTTGACAGGCTTTAATATCTCCCAATCTGTTTATATGATAAAACTGTTTTTATAAACTAATTAGGAATTTGTAAATAATATTATATATGATACTTATATTTCATTATTCATCTACCAATAAAATTATAAAATTATCAAATAACAGATGGATAACGAGAGACTATAATCTCATTTTAAATGACAACAAGTGAACGATTTTTTTATAGAAAACAAATTCACAGGGATTGTTTGAATTTAAAACTGCTCTTATGGGACGTGCGTAAATGAAGGCATGGGTAAGGCTTTTTATACTGTGAAGATAATGTTTTACTGGGATATCTCCCTGAAAAGTGACGAGAGTTATGCATTGAATGGCTAGATCTAATTCTGTGGCCTGAGTCCGAGGAACGTCAAGCAACTCAAATAATTGTTTAGGCGATGCTTCCGAGTTGTTTATGTTAAAGGATCAAAGTAATGCCTTGCAGGCGTTGCAGCACGGCTCATACTTCACTCCATTGAATATTACAGCTCTCTATACATCCTTTACTATATGATGTTAAGGACATGTATTACTGTAGTTTTTTTGGGAGGGGAGGAGGTAATGCCATTGCACACAGCAGAGATCCAGTAATGTGGGACTCGCACCCACAAAACCCTCCCCTTCATCTCCTTGGACTAGCCTGGAACAGTTTTGCACATTACTTCGGGGTTTGATTATTCTGCCACTAGGTCTTTACTTATCAAGGTGATTGCAGTGCTAAAGACAATCGAGATCGTCCTTTTCGCCCGAAGTATATATTGGACAGTGCTCAATACAGTACCAGATATCCTCTCCCTGGAGCATAGCTTCGACTAAGTTGTCAGGATGGATTGTTACGCCGATTTCCACAGAGTGACATAGCTGTGCAATTCCATCTGCCACACTCGATAAAAGTGTGCTGTGCGTATCTGCTATGATGGGACAGTACAGACGTGAACATCTACCGACTTTATCTATCTTGAAAAAAAGTACCCGAGTCATGAAAGGAATTGTGTTACGAAGAATTGACTTCACCATGCTGCCTTTCCACCGCAGGGCGGATGTCTGGGATCATAGATCCCAGACAGGGTCTATCAGAGTCTATAAAAATCAGGATCATCAGTCTGTGGGTCTAACGTTCGCTGACATTCACACTGCCAATGGTAAAAGCTGCAATCATGCCCTTCCCTGGCGATAGCCTCTCTGTCTGCCTCGGTACCTTGGCGATGGATAGCCTGTCTCCTCTTCGAAGGTTGGTTGATGTATTACTGTAGTGGTTTACAGTATGCTAAAGGTGTAAGCAATCTCGATACTATTAAATGTCATTTTAAATTCAAACATACATTAAAATCCTGATGGTATAAACAATGTTGAGAACAATAAAATGTTTTTAATTTGAACACCCTTGAGGATTAACAACGTTTAAAACCTGATCCAATACCAGCTCAAACTATTATGGGAGTTAGACCAACTCAATTCCTGTCAATTCAAAGTCAGTATCTATTGACGCTCGTCCCAAGTTTTGCAATTTACACTAACAAGAGACTCGTACTTCGTCGGTATTGGGACAAATTCTTTCTGTTAGTGTCTTGCAGTCCGTAATAAGTCTCTTTGATACATAAAAAAACAATATTTTAGTGAACCAGTAATAAAACTGAGTTTATTTAGTATTTTTAAAATAAAATATTTTAAACCGTATATTTTTTTGCATAATCTTCACCAACGACCAAAACTATAATGAGACGATCCATATGGTGTATTTATTAAGTTGAAGACAATAACAAAAATATTATGTTAGGCATACAGTGTGAGAAAATTCAATCAAAATTGTTTATCTATTGAGTGACTCATATAACCAAAATATTTTTATTCATCTAAGAAAGAAAAAAGAAAGGAAACACGAATTTGGATATACCGAACAGTGTATCGATCAGTGACATTTTCATGATATTTCAAGGCAAAAGAAGACAGGTGAATAGATAATTTGTAAGAGTAGGAGGTTGTTCAAAGGAACTTTGAGCAATGATGAATCATTGTACGTGATATGAATAAAATACGCTTTTATGGGAAACTTAGGAAGTGTCTACAAACCTTAGGATAGTCTTAGACAAATACTTAAAACAAAAATCTAATAAATGAAATACTTAATATTGAAACGTATTTGATAAGTACTCATACAATACCAATTAATACGCACACATTAATAACTTTACAAACTGTTTCCTTTACATAATAGTCTTGTGACCATTGAGAGGCTAAGGGTTAGAAGGCAAGCCTCAATTGTGTGGACTTTAGAGCTAACCGGGTTTGCTAATGAACGGTCTGTTCTGCCCGAACCATCTGAGAACACCCCTACAGTGAAAACTGTCTCTAGTAAACTGAAATTGATATAAATGTACTCTGAAACTTTAACCTACTAGGAAATTGAGTCATAAATGCATTTAAAATACTCACAAATCCATTATTTTTTATCTGATTTTAAATTTATCGTTATTTGAATTAGTTCAATATAATAATTATGGTATTAAGTAGAGAATTTTTGTTACGATTTCATTTATCCATTTCATTCCATGTAATGTCAGTGTAATGTCACAAACGAAGACTATCAACATATAATTTTTTCGTAGACGTAACAGTTGTAAAAATAATCATGGTGTAGTGGAATCATTTTGGATAAACAATTATATAATATTTTATGTACAGTAATCGTTTTATCTGTATTGTTTAACTTTATTGTTATCCATAATTTGCGCTTAAAACCCCTTGTTGCAGCGAACCTGCACAATTTCTTACGTTCCACGTTCTCATCCGAAACACTCCATTATTACTCGAAACCGTTTTAAAACAGTTTTTTATAGCTAGGCCACCTAGTGGGTCTATTATCATGTAGCGAAAAGTCATTGATGATTGGTGCGATTTAGTTAGGAGTTAGGAAATCGAAGCGCGCCACCTACAAGTACATACTCGTGTCGTTACTACATACTCTCCTATACTCACTAATCCGGGAGTTAGGAAATCGAAGCGCGCCACCTACAAGTACATACTCGTGTCGTTACTACATACTCTTCTATACTCACTAATCCGGGAGTTAGGAAATCGAAGCGCGCCACCTAAAAGTACATACTCGTGTCGTTACTACATACTCTCCTATACTCACTAATCCGGGAGTTAGGAAATCGAAGCGCGCCACCTAAAAGTACATACTCGTGTCGTTACTACATACTCTCCTATACTCACTAATCCGGGAGTTAGGAAATCGAAGCGCGCCACCTAAAAGTACATACTCGTGTCGTTACTACATACTCTCCTATACTCACTAATCCGGGAGTTAGGAAATCGAAGCGCGCCACCTAAAAGTACATACTCGTGTCGTTACTACATACTCTCCTATACTCACTAATCCGGGAGTTAGGAAATCGAAGCGCGCCACCTAAAAGTACATACTCGTGTCGTTACTACATACTCTTCTATACTCACTAATCTTATTCTTTTAACAAGATAGGGGTTTTACAGATATTCTATGAATAGATAATTTTTATTTATGTAACGTTACAAATAATTTCTAAAAATTTGTCTCGTATGTAGACCTGAATTAACAGTGTTATTTTTTTAATTAACTGAAAAACTGAAATGCAAGTGTATACAAAATACTAAAAATATACGTTTTTAGTTGTTTGTTCTATTGGTATTGTTTTTATAATTATTTGAAGAACATCATGCTCTTAAAAACTAATGTAATTTTTACTCTTAAATAGTGTTGCTAAACCTCCCGGTGTAAGAAATGCAGTCAAGTAGCACAGTCTTGCGTAAACATATTACTATGCTATCCAAGTATGTACATACGCTCGAGGTCTTAAATATGTATTCCAACGGGTTGTTTATGTATTGTTTAACATAAACAAACACACGAGTTACAGCTCGTGTCAGGAGTGTTCTTCGTATGGATATGCCAACAGTGAATGTTTAGGAAAATAATTTTGAGCTTTGCTCAAGATTTTAAAGCAGTGTAACTAAAAATCTATTAAAGTGTTCAATTTTGTTTTAGTGAAATTTAGATTATTATATAAATATAGGTTTATTACAAGTAATGCTCTTGATTTACTCTATAAATACCAATGATATAATTGATTTTAAAATTATTTTGGTTGATTCAATTAAATAGAAAATATTTTTTACATTGGTTTGGGTGTGTGTCAGCTGTTTTAAAGTTATTTGTTGCTCTTTGTTGTGTGACGGCTATATTTGAAGAGAGAAAAGAGTTTTGTAGGTTGGATTATCACATTGATCAATCAGATGTTAGGGTGCAACGTGAGGATGGAACGCCTCTACATCGTCACTTAGGTGTTTGGACCGAACTTGACAATCAGCTGGTTGAGAGGATTGGGCGCACTGGTCCAAATGATGGTCCCTGTGACTTTTCATTGAAAAAAACTTAACTAAACACAGTACGTTGTGTTTCTTTGGCTTCAATGTTAATCTTATGGAGGATGAAAAAAATTAATATTTCACTTACTAACTTCATGTGGAAGGGATCCAGGCATCTATGCTAGAAATCACAGTTCATGGCAGCTAACTTGTGTACTTTTATACGAGTTGGCAAAATCCTTTTTTTTATGAACAGATGTTGATGAAACTGGACAAAATAAAAATAGGTTATGGTAAAAATGCCTACTTTCAGTGATCCTTACAGCGGCAAACCCTCATACTCTTTCCCATGTTAATCCTAGACAGAATATGCTAACTCCTTAAATATAAACTCGTAAAACTCGTAAAATGTATTTTGTTGCATTTTATGTAAAGTACTTCTTAGTGTTAAGTTGAGCTATGTTGTTTACAGATTTCACAGACCTGACTAAAAGAGCAGTTTAGTTCCAGAATTTCGAGCCAAACATTTGAGGATGTAAAGGTAAGACAACTATAATATACACGAGTAGTTATTGTCATAAAAATTTTTAGGGTATAAGTAACATGTTAATTAATTCTATCTTAAAATATTTTATTCATACTTGAGCATTTTCTTCACAAGACTATGATAAGGTCTGGTTCAGGCTAAGTTAATACTTTCCAATTAAAATTCTACAAATAATCTAAAGGTGAGATCACTCACGAGTGACGTTTACGGTTTAATGTTTTGACATAATTAACAATATATTATATCTTACTAAACATAAAAAATAATTTATATACAGCTACCTGTATTATTAACTAATTATTGCCAGTAAATTTTGTTTCTTGGGTATTAGTGTGTATAATTCATCGGGTTATCCTACCAAAAATACAAATAATTATCGAATCACAGAAAAGTTTCGAATAAAAATTTTTAGCTTTAGATAACCTACAACAATTCCAAAACCTTTCAGTGAATAAGACAAGTATTTATTTTAGGGAGGCAAACATAGAGAATTAAACTGAGGTTTTGTGGAAAACATAAAACATTTCACCCACAAAACCTGTATCCATAAAATTGTTTTTTTTTACTTAATTGTATGGATTTAAGAACATTGACAACTAATAGGTTATTTTCAATTACTATGTTTATATTTTTGTTGCTAACAAAAAACTATCATATAACGATAGAAGATCAAGTCGTATTGTGTTTTTACGAAAATAAATATGTTTTGGCACCAAACTAACAAATTTTGTAATGCAAAGCGAGTGATATGTTTTGGAATAGCGGATTCGGAATTTATATTTCCAACTAATCCCATTACAGCTATTGGAACGCCACTCGGCCGTTTCGTCTGCATTGAGCAGTAATGGCGTAATGCATTGACTGTGAGGGTCGCTTTTAAATTTTAATTTGACCAATTAATAATTAAACAGGTTAAAATGAAATAGCTTTAGTGAAAACTAAATTTTAAACAGAAGGTTTTATGGCTAGATCTCGTGACTAATGTGACTTTTACCTTGTTCTCCCTCTAAAAATATAACATGATCAAACACCCTGTTAGATATGTCTAAAGGGAATGTTTTCAATTCCTCTTAACAACTGTCCATATAACCATATGAGGTCACTAACCAAATGACATCACTGTTTCAAATTTTGGTTTTGCAAATTGCCCACACACCCCAGAGCTAAGACAAATGCATGTCAAAAATTTGGATTAAACTATTTACCTATGTAGTTTAGATCTTATGCTTAAAAATCATAAATTATGTGTTTTTAAAGGCAGCTAACCTGCATACTCTTTTCCCATGTTAATCATATAGATAATAGGCAAACTCCTTTATTTATTAAAGATCTTTATGAAACTTGGTTTAAATGGTCAAAATAAAAATTTTTATACAGGAAAACTCTACTTTCAATGTTTCTCTCAGCAGCATCCCTGCATACTCTTTCCCATGTTAATCCTAAGAAGACTAGGCAAATAACTCTCATATTTACCGGCAGATATTGATAAAGCTTGTCATATATTTTTATTATTACTATTATATTATTGATTTGGAAATCGCTGAGTACGCAGGTCTGCTGCAACGGGGGTATTTTGTGTTTATTTCAAGAAAGCAGATAACAACTTGTTTTGTCACCGACTTAATTAAAACAATAATTACTAAACTATTTGTATTATTAGTATTATATTAATTTATTTCCTTAAAACTTCTTATTCTATCTGAGAAAACCTCGGTCTCCAGCAACTATATATTAATAAGACGTAAAATATAAATAATTATTTCCTATTAAAAAACAAATAAAAATGTGATAAAAGTTAGATAGGCCTACATTTTATATAAAAAGTAGTAATAAGAGCTTCTGTGTTCGTTTGTTACAGTATGTTTAATTATTAATGGTTGTTATAGTATAATTATTTCCTAATTAATTGTTGCAATATCCATGAACCAATCTCGGTCAAATGTGTTACAACGACGAGGGGTCCATGAGAGATCATCGGTCTATCTGGTAGGCTAGAGGGGTCCGGTGAAGGTCAGCTGGGGTAGATGAAAATATCATAACTGGGAAGTTATTGTAACATCCCATATCTCACGAGGAAAATATAACATGTTATCATGGTGTATATGTATAATGTTTTTAAATATACAGTCTTCGTAGATATAACATTTATTTGTATACCTAACTAATTTTATTATTTTTTAACTTTTCTATTCCCTATCTTACCCTATCGTGTCGGAATCTCTATGAGACAGCATTAATTATTAGATAAATGGTACCATTGAACTGACTCATACCTTCTCCCTAGGTGGGGAAAGTAAGAATGTTACTGTAAAATAGACATTTACGAGACTAAGCACTTGTGATGTGAATACATTCTTCTTTTAATTGATTAAGATACTCTGATGGAGCCGGCTTTTGCAATTTAAAACAGAGGGAGTGGTTTTCAATAATATTAATTGAACTCAATATTTTACTTCTTTCAACCACATTCGCATTAATAAATCTTAAATTTCTGTACGTATGAAAGTCAAAATTTAAACTTGTAACATTGAACAAGTTTAATGTATGTTTATACTTTAACGCATTTATATTTTAACAGAAACACTATCAAATAAATATATTAAAAACCCGTTAACCATAAATATGGAAAAGTGTCTAATAAATAGTAGTAAATAAATGTCTATTGAACATAAAAGATCACAATTTATTGCTATGGAGTGTGTTTTATGTAACTTATTCCTTGTATAAGGGCAATCGTTCATAAGATGTTCAGTTGGTACTATTTTAAGTTTATTATATAATATGAAATACCATTTTTTAATACAACACCGATATAAAACAATATAACATAAAAAATGTTTCTACGTGAAAAACCCGTAAATGAATAAAAATTGCAAAATTGAAAAAAAGATTCTTCTATATACTTTATTTTATCCTACATAAGGAAGTACAAACTTCAAATGTGGTACTTAATTTTTAGTGGTATAATTTAAGTTTCCCTTAACAATTTTTCGTATACATCCACCTAATCTCACAGCGCGAAGTGTCGATTATCTAAAAGTAGATTTTTTTCTGTTTTCATGACTTCAAATTGTTATTCCGAGTGAACCGTTGAAGTTAGTTGGATGAAACGTTTGGCGAATTTAACAGTGATGTATTAAAATATTTTGAATGCTATTGGACTACTGGTTTGCTACAAATTAAATATTTAAAAAGTTAGGCTTTTTATTCGATTTTAAAATATATTTAATTTATATAATACAATTATGAAAGTACATGAATTTTTAGTTTACCTAAATACCTAAAATTTGAAAACAAAACGATAAATTTTGAGTGAGTAGTTTTTACAAGATATAATTTTTTTTAATTAGAGTTTTTTTGGGGAAAACACAAATTTGTGACAAAAAATGAAAAAAAAACATCAAAACATGTTTATCATTGTTTGGTCTCTAGGCTGCTAAAAGTTATTAGAAATAAAAAACTTGTTTTACGGGTTGCGGATTCCCTTAAAATTGTTTAACAAGGACAATCCGAGTGTGGTAACAGTACGTGTGAGAAGGAGTAGATTATTTTTGATCTTGTAAACAGAGATGATGGAAAAGAAAGAGAAGGAATCACGTTCCGTCCTCGGATCATAAGTCAAGAGAGTTCCAATACAGGGTAATGTGAGACCGGGTGTGGTAGCTCGCTCCTATATATAATGGTCTGATATTTCCCGCCGATACATCTAACAACTTCACCTAACGTTTTAATCAAACTCTTATACAGTCATTTTAGTACAACAACGTTTACAACACAATTTACGTAGTACTTGATGTTGTACTATTAGTTTTTTAAGCTAAACAAATTTTATAATAACCCCATCGCAGCAGACCTGCGTACTCAGGAAATTTCCAAATCAATAATGTAATAATAATAATTATTATTATGATGATAAATTACAAGTTTTATTTATATCTGTCGATAAATACGACAGTTATATCATATTTGCCTATTATCCATAAGATTAACTTGGGAAAGAGTATGCAGGTGTGCTTCTGTGAGGAAAATTTAGAGTACGCATTTCTAACATAAACAAATTTTATTTTGATCATTTATACCAAGTTTCATAAACATCAGTTCATAAATAAAGGAGTTTGCCTATTCTCCATATGATTAACATTGAAAAAGAGTATGCAGGTTAGCTTCCATTATAAGCAAATAAACAATGATTTTAAGTATAAATGGATAGATCTTAACTACGTGAAGCTAAATATAAAGTTTAATCGAAAAATATTGATTGATAAGTGAAATATTAATTTTTATTTATCCTCCATAAGATTAACATTGAAGCCCCAGAATACAACGTACTGTGTTTAGATTTTTTATACCTTGGTAACCGTTGGAGATAGAGAAAAATTTTAAGAAACTAAATTGTGTAGTTTTTAGGCTGATTCTAATGGTGAAAGGTAGAATTTTAAATTTTTTAAATTACGTATGAAAAACACAAAAAACCCAATTTTTGAGTACAACCCTC
This sequence comes from Nephotettix cincticeps, assembly GCA_023375725.1. Classification (NCBI taxonomy): domain Eukaryota; kingdom Metazoa; phylum Arthropoda; class Insecta; order Hemiptera; family Cicadellidae; genus Nephotettix; species Nephotettix cincticeps. Next base: position 22,394,311 of record CM041786.1, on the reverse strand, counting down.
CCCCCACAAACTACCCGTTCTGATTGACCGATATGTCTGGTTTACGAACTCGTCCAAGCAAATGTAGGAATACACGTCTCTACCAAATTTGGTCTCGGTCGGACCATTTTTACGAGAGTTATCGTGTTCACACACACAAAAAATATAAATTACACACATATAAATTTTAACGATTATTGTTTTTGACCTCTGGGCACCTAAACACAAAAAATAACATGGTCCCGGGCTTAAGTCTTGCCATGAGACCTATGGTAATAGCTTCTTCCCTATGGGAAATTCGCTAAAATTGAAAAATAAGTAAAAAAACTCTAATGGTATTTTAAAACATTGATAGAACATTCAGTCAACCTCCCACCATCCTGCCAAAGTTTTATGACATTAGGTTGAAAGTTAAATATTTTAAAATAAAAATATACCTCCAATCACCATGACCTTTTAGTGGTACAATTATTGAAGACAGTGATGTACATCACATTCACATAGACTAGCCAGAGGCGACTGTTCATGACTTGACAGGAGTCGCCAGCCATTGACTGGTCTTGGACAAAGAACGTTTGACTGAGATAGCATATTACCCCTGAGCTATCTACAGTCTAGGTAATTAGTTCGGCATAAAACGTTTTGATTGAAAAATGATTTTTTTATGTTTCTAACGTTTATTTTAATGCTAGTAATTTTTAGAAAAGTAATAATCGAAATGTGTACTAACGAATGAATCAATGTTATTTTTATACAAAATCATGAAACATTTTAAATTGATAAATGAATTTAGACCTAAACATTAATATTTTTACATTTTAATAATAATAAAAACTTTTCCTACTTCACGCAAAATTCTGGCAATGACGTGTTATTTAAATTATCATAAATTATTGACTATTTTTGTAATAAGACTCTGTAACTTCATCAAAGAATAAATTATTTTTCTTCCACCAAAATTTTAACCAAATTCAGGGACTAGATGAGTAGTATCCTCGACTAACATAAATACAACTATTTCAAATTGCTAATCAACTTCTATTATCGTACTGCAAACGCTATTACAGTAATCTCACAAAATAACATCCTAAATTTTTGTTTTGTTATCTTGTATATTTTCCTTAATTTGAACATTTTGGTTCATCGAAACTAATAGATGATGCACATTATCTTGAAATCTCACTTTTAATGTCGTTTGAATGCTGGATTTTCATTATAAATATTCTAAAAGAAAGGTTTGATTTGATTACGAAGGTTTTAGGATATTTCTAATGAAAACTGGTTTTTTGGGGAGAAGAATATTTCCAAATGCTAATGCACACCGCAGATACCCGGTAGTGTTGGGACTCGCACCCACTAAACCCTCCTCATCTCCTAGGTCTAGCCTGGAACTGTTTCGGACATTACTTCGGGCTGGATCTTCTGATTGTTGCACCACTAGGGCATAACAATCATCGGGGTGATTGCAGGGCTAAAGACGAGCGAGATTGACCTTTTCGCCTGAAGTATGGATTGGACATGGAGCTTAACATTGGTTCATATATCCTCTCTCTGGAGCTCCAACGATGTTGACAGGATAGATTGCTACACCGATCTCCAAAGAGTGACACTCGCTGTGAAATCCATCTCTCACACTCGAAAAGTTTCTGTAATGCCGGGACAGCACATACATGAACATCTGGTGACATTGCCTATCTTGTGAAGATATGAGCGAAACTATCCGTGTATCGGTAGGAATTACGTCACAAAGAAATCGACCTCGACGAGCTGCCTTTCCACTCAAAGGCTCATCAGTACTGTCCACCTACTACTGTGTTGGCAAACTAACTTATACTTAACTCTGTATTGTGTGTCTAAAATATTAATCACATATTTGTATAGTGATATTAAGGACATGCCATGCCAAGTTAATTATATTAGTTTTCCGACACAGTAGTAGGTGGACAGTACTGATGAAAACTTAATCACAAATCACAGATCTAAACCAGCGCCCACGCTGACTCTACCGTGACAATACCATATGCAACACCAAATCACGAAATTTAACTGAAAACTTTTAACTAATCATATTAACATTTTAGAAAGTTAATTTAATCGTTTCGGTACACAAATGCATTAAAACAAGTAATAAAAGATTACAATGGATAGTCCGTGAGTTTTACCATTCTTAAAGTTATGAATGATGCCGTGGCGAGTCTGTATGTCTTGTAATCCAGCTACTTGGATGTCACGAATTGTGGATAGTTATGAGTGATGGTCGGTGGGTATTGTGTTCTCTTGTATAGATAACCGTCCGTCCTATGGAATACTACGTTAATCCGCATAGACCATCCTTATAATTAGACCAGTTCGTAGTTAAAAGGCAGTGGTTCGGACTCCACGTTAAACTTTAAGTCCCTTAGATATGCCATTGACTGTGGGGATATTAATTAAGAGTTCTGTGAAAGGAACATGTCAGCCTTAGTCAGTAAAAAGACTACAAGATCACGCCACAATCATCTTACACTCAATCGTCATTTATTCTTGGCTTAAAATAGCTACCTGGGTAGGTTGCCATTTCAGTTAAAAATATAAAGTATAAAGATGTGTTTTATTATGTTATGTTTCTTGGTTTGGAATGTTTACATTAAAAAGTAGAACATAATCATCATAATGTTTAGTTCCCATTACTTTCATAAGAAAACAGTTTTTATACTTATCTTCAAACAAAGAAATCCACTTACTATGAGTAAACCTCCTTATAATTTTCAGGATGAAAAAAATAGTATAATGATTTTTTTCTATCCCACTACGTTAGTCCCGTATTTGTTTTGAAAAACTATTGAGAGTTTTTTTATCTGAAATAACTTTGTGGTTAGCGCACTGAACAAATTACAGTTGTTTTAGTGCCCCAATTTTAGGAAAGTAAAACCCTTTACAGTGTTTACTATTTAAAGACCCATAAATTGGTAGTTTAGTGAAATATGATAAAATAGTTCACTACATTTCGCCACTAAACTGCGCAAAGTAGCTGTTACGTGTGCGTGATGGAGTTTCAAGTACGACATGGAGCTGGGTACTTGAACTTTATGAAACACCGGTGTAGGACTTTCGAACGAGTTTTGAGTAGTACTTTCCATCATACCACCTAAATTAACCAAAACATCAAAAATGAATAAATCATGAATCAAATCATATTTATATTATTTTCTTGAAACACCGACCATGCTAAACATGAATGAAAGACGGGTGTGATAAATTTTGCATATGTCTTTGCTCACAAAGGTCAGCTGATTCAGCAAGGATTATTAAATAAAAGCTAAGTAATCAAAGAAAACTGAAATCAATACTAAACCATAACAAGACAGTGTCAAGATTTTTCTCAGCACTAAACCGACCACCTTTAGATTACAAAGCAGGTACTAAAACCACAGAACCCGCCAGAGCGTTTTAACATTTAAATGTTTGCTATACCCTCATAACAGTCCATGATAGTTGAATAAATTTAAATAACACATGTTTGTTATTTTAAATTCATTGATGTTTGATATTAACATTGAGAAAATAGTGATGCAGAAGTACTTAGCGTGGTAACAAATGTTGAAACCTTCCTGCCCATCCCGTCAGCTATCGATTGGTTTTTATTACAGTTTATATTACTGTCAATATAAAATGTATTAGTGGAAAAAGTACGTTTCGTCACTAGTGACTAAAATGTTACTTTTTAATCCGAGGTCAAGTTAAATTGACTTTTAGTAGCCCAGATTTAAAAACTCGAGAATGGAAAAACACTTTTGCGTCGAGTGAAGAACAATATTTTTGATCCACCGGGAATTTTATTAAACTGAAAAATTTAAAATTTTACAATGTATTTATAATACAACATTACTCATAAAATGTGTCCCATCTTTTTCTTCCCATTTAAACAAAAGGCTGGTTAAGATTTATTCATAATAATATCGTGGTTTATTATGACCTAAACATCTACTGATTTATTGATTATCCAACTCTACATTTTTTCGAATTCATAACATAAGCTGATTTCTTTTTTGCCCTAGGTCGAAAAAGCGTCTTTTTTATCTCATTGCATGAACGAAAAATAACTGTTACAAGAAGTATATCAAAAAGTAGTTAATTGTGGTTTAATCAAAATCCAATACTATAATACGAGCAAGGTTTGTATATATATATATATTTGCACACGGATCTCGAAAACGGCACCGAGGAATTTCTTTAAATTTTGGAAATAGCTAATTTCCGAGTAGAAAATAAGTTCTAGATAGGTCTAATGTCCAGGAAAATTCGTGTTTTACTGTAATATTAAGTTTAAAATCTAAAAATTTAACATTACGCTTATGGAGAATAAAATGTAAACAATACAAACCAAAACAGCTGATTATAACCGTTTGACAGTTCTTGATTGAAGACGGCAAAGAACAATATGTGAATAGAGGTTTTTCATAAATATTTATTTTATGTATGTAATAAATGTAAAATTATCAGTTTACTAAACAATTTGTAAAAACTTAAGGGTAACATAACTGTGCGAAATAAAAGCAGGAAAGAGTATTTCCAAAATCTTCCGTGTTTTGATAGAAAACGTATTTGTTGTATTGCTTGAAGCCACTGTAACAAACCAATTAATATGTGTAAATTAAATTTCTCTTTTGCTTTTCAATCCTCATTCCGTTTATATCAAAATCAGTTGGTCACAGGCTAATAATAACTGTATGGATAGTTAAACAGTAAATGATCGGCTAAAACAATTGAGGTTGGCTAAATAACCTTAACCGGCGTTGCTCATTTGGCAGACGCCGTGGTCCAGCGGTAGTGTGTTGGCCTGGCTTCGTAATATGAAGGTCGCGTGTTCTAACCCCATCAGGGGCAATACTTTTTGTTCAGTGCTATATTAATTATGGTGTATTAAATCGGTTTTATTTAAACCACATAAATGTTTTCATTGATTAATAAATGTGTTTTAATTTTTCTAATTAATTTTTATAATACATGTATTATTCTAAACGAGCAAAGCTCGGTCACCAGGTACTACTGTATTAATAGAGAGAACGCGATTTGACTGTTGTCGGTGAGTAGACGACAAAGCACAGCCTGAGGTCCTCGAGCACAAATGCCCACTCAACGACCACTCCGGTTGTCATACAACTGACACATGTCACAGTCCACCAGTCTCAATGCTGACATCAATGACGTCCTTTAAACAGAAATTTGGTTCTACAATACTTGTAATATCTGTACAACTTTCGACCACCTTCAACGCTTTAACTTATATATTGGGCCAGCTCATTTCCAATATCAAAAATGTCTAGCGATTCACCAAAACGGTAGTTGACATACTAAATAAATATTCCGACCTTAAAACTTAGTCTAGTAGATTACACGACCATAGAGGTTTTTTATTTTTACCATTTTAGTTTTGGTTTTACAGTAAAGATTATTTTTTGTTGTTATTTTTAGTAACGTAATTTTACTATGTAAAATTATAAAGTCGTGTTTTATATATATATATAAACAAACCTCTCAATTTTAAACGCTTTATACGTGTAAGTTATACGTTTGCATGCCGTTTTAGTAGTTAAATCAATTACTCGGTAAATGGAAATTTTTAAGACACTTTCAGTTTATCTATTTTATTCCATGATAATAATAACAAATGGTATTAAAGTATAGCATTCAGGGCACAAAATCCTTAAAACATTTTTCAATGAAATGAGTTATTTGATAAGTATTTTAGTAAAAATTTAATCCAAAGAAAAATGTTGGAAGTAAAATAAAAGTTTTACTAATGCACTACTCTAAGCATAGCTATTAGAGTTTGGTTTATTTAAAAAAATACATGGTTAAGCTTTTGGGTCCACAGCTTAATCTATTAGATTAGATTAGATTAGATTATTGAAATGGTGACCATACCACAAGGTAGGTATTTTAAGCCAAGTATGAATGAGAGTTGATTGTAAGATGATTGTGGCGCGATCTTGTAGTCTTGTTACTGACTAAGGCTGACATGTTCCTTAGACAGGACTGTTAATTAATAGCCCAACAGCCGATGGCAACTAAGGTACCTACAGTTTAACGTGGAATCCGAACCACGACCTCTGAATTACGAATTGGTCTAATTATGAAGATGGTCTTTGCGGATTAACGTAGCTTTCAATAGTGCGGACGTTAATCCACACAAGAGAACACTACTACACCCACCGACCATCGCTTACAACTATCCACAATTCGCGACCTTCAAGTAGCTGGATTACAGGATGACGCCACCATCCCAGTCTACTTTATCTATATTAAATATCTACTAACAAAATAATCATATTGGAATTTTGATAGTAGACATGTTGGGAAGACTAAATATTACAGGTCTATCGGGCAACGTAAAAATTATATGCAATATTAAGTTTAACATTGCTATAATAAATGTAATAGGGAGAGAAAACATGGAGTTAGATGGCATTATCTCCATAAACTGTTTTCGGGCATTGGAATATGTTTGATATTATTTTATTACATTAACATTTATAGATGTTATATAGCCTAAGTAATTATGATCTCTTAATAACGCAATAATAAAAAACGACCCACGAGCATGTCTCTGATTGAATCAGCCAGAATCAGACAGATGGCGCAATTTTAAGTGACATTTGATGGTACGATGGAATTTTAAACCCCAGTGACATGTCCAAGCGCCATAGAAAGCCCATTAATATATCTTCACTCTTTCATCTGACTCGAGGGAATGACCGTTGTCTCGTTTCCTCACTAATAGAACTTTACATCCAAGATATTGAAAATTCCATCAAAATATTAACAACGTGATTATTCTCTATTGCAATTATTTTCATTGACCCACATACTGATGTGATTTACACACATTGACTTCAACAAACTGCTCTCGAGTTTTGATTGTGTCATTCCTTCTTCTAGCATAGTTTAGTTTTTTTTCAAATTCAGTCAATATTAAATCTGTTCATATGCAGCACAGGTTTAAAATTAATATTATTTTAAACTATTTTGTGTCCTTATGATGAAATGTACACGTTCTCCCGATTCGAGTTTTACTTTATTTTAAGTGACGGCTTTTTAGATGTAAAAATTCTAATTGTATATACAAAATTAAAACAATCCTCGTAAGAAAAACTATTTAAAATAGGGGGAACACTCCTGATTTTTATTTGGATGAACTGTAAACATTTTGAATTATAGGGGGATGATTGTTACAGCATGGGGTGGTTTCCGATAACTCCAAGGCACTACGGTTGTGGTTGTGCAACAAAGTCAACAACGATGACGAACACGTGAGATTGTTGAGTTTTGTATTACTCGTTCAGATTATAGACGGATGATTGTTGCAGCTTGGGTGGTTTCCGATAACTCCAAGGCACTACGGTTGTGGTTGTGCAACAAAGTCAACAACGATGACGAACACGTGAGATGGTTGTGTTTTGTATTACTCGTTAGGATTATAGACGGATGATTGTTGCAGCTTGGGTGGTTTTCGATCGCTCCAAGGCACTACGGTTGTGGTGGTTATGCAACAACGTCAACAACGATGGCGAACACGTGAGATGTTCGTGTTTTGATTTCATTACTGAATTACCTGCTGAATACTGACGGTTCACAATTTTATTAATGGTTATCATGATTAAACTACCAAATCGTATTGGTAATAATTATCAAGATTATAAATTATCACGAATTCAATAGACACATTATTTGTCGCGTGTATATTTAATATTCTCTTGTAAGATAAATAGAAGAAATAAATAGAATGGGCATTACAATTTCCAAATAATTGAATCAGGGTTGAATTAACAGGTTTTTTGTTCAGTATGGGCTATAAATGAACGCAAAAAGATATTTTATATACGTCAGCTAAGCTATCACTTATAGGTCTTTAGACCAATTATAAAAGTGTAAATTTTTAAATAAAATCTAAAGTTTAGTAAACTTGGTGGATAAAACAATCAGAAAATTCCAAACTTGCAATGGAAGGCCGTGAGTCTAAGGGATGAGAATTGACATCCATCGCCTCCACCCCTAGGGGATGCTACCCCTGTCGTTGAGCCAGGAATTGAATATATTTCTAACTGTATAATGTGAGGAAAGTTTGAGTATACTAATATTATTATTTTATTAAGTCTATATGAAACATTTTGTAAAAATAGAAATGAATATTGAATAAATCACTGCAAGATTAAAAGCTAATGCCAAACATATACAAAAATATTATATTAGCAACAATATGGGCACTTAATAAACTAAAACCCACAAATTAAAGGGGATCCTGTTGCCTATACTTCTTAATGTAAGCAAATTTTTATTTTTATCAGGAACTATACGTGATAAACTTTTGATGTTGTTCATCTCAAAGATTGGTTTTTGGAACATGTACTTTAACACAGTCATTTAAAAAAATTATTTCTCTAATCATGTTTTATAAGAAAAATAATTTTTGGAGGATTAAAAAACATCTTAAAATTGAACAAAGTACTATTATTGTAAATCCCTGAAATCCCGGTGTTAAAGTATGCTCAAAAAGCAAATGTTTCAGACAGAAAAGCATCAAAGTCATGTATGGTTCCAAATAGAGAAAAATTAAATTTCTCTAACATTACGAATTGTAGTGGATAGTACCCCCAAACACTAAAACATATTGCGTAAGGTCATCAGGTCCCCTGATTTTATTATTTTTTTAACCTGAACTTCCCATGACCTATGGGGCCTGTGCGGTGAATTAAAGAAAGCGAAGCACCGTAGCGGAATGGTTATACAGACTAGTCAGGGGTGACCGCTCATGAATGACAGGAGTCTTAGGCCACTGGTTCTAGCAACCTTTGACTTAATGGACCGGTGCGTTACCTTTGTGCAACCGTACAGTGCCGGATATCATTAAAATGTTCAATAAAAGATTATTTCATATTGATCACAAGGTTGAATACATTAGTACAGCGTTAATACATGAATAGACGATTTTGATTAAAATAATTCATTTAACCTAAATCTGTGTTTCGTAATAGAAATATAAGGAAAATATATTATTCAATGAAAGTATTATTTTAAAATGAAAAACAAACTAAAATAAATGGATAGTCAACCTCAAAGAGGGATTGTGGTGCATTTTCACAGTTTGACAACTTTTCCTGAATTTTGAGATCGATTTTTTTAAATTTATGAAAGCCTTTTGTCAGTTTTTACTCTAACCATTACTTGCAGGAAGTGTACTTAGAGATTCAGGGGCTGAGAACAGTCAAAGCCTTCAATTTGTTGGGTGAAGTAACAGACAGAATAATGATGTTCGTGGGACAAGCTTTTTCAAGAGTCCACTTTCTTCTTTCAGACACATAGTAGTTTTTAAAGTTTAAATACATAAATAATTAAATTTTCTATTTATGTTCAAAAGCATAGGTTAAGGAATCTGAAAAAGATTAAAATAACCTGATTTATGTGATTCCTTGAGAGGATAATTTTAAGAGGTTATCTGAAATAAGTGAATAAAAACCACATTTTAACTCTCCAACTCCTTCAAAACCTTTTATAATTTGCACTAGAAATTGATCCGTATAACAAAATGTATCGCTTATAATTTTATAGTATTAACTTCAGTTATACTACATTACTTTTTTGAAGACTAGCTTTTAAATAAAAGAACGTACATAAGGGTTGTTTTTATTTAAAAATAACCTTTAGTATATGTCAAACACATTACAGCTTATTTACAAAAACCATCTAGTTGATACTCGTAACTAGTAGTGGCAGGAGTACCATATCAGGTTTCAGTTGTTAAAGCATTGAATCCTCATCTCTATTCTTTTCTACAGAGATTTTCTATCAGTTTTCTGATCTCCCGATCACAGTAAGCTGAAAAGTTAAAGGTATCACATCTTGGCTTGTAACTGTCCCACGATGAGACATTTGTTAGTTTAAATTGCAAAACTTTGACATGCAGTCAATCCGCCCGCTTAGGAAGGACAAAGTAAGGTTGCTCTCTTGTTCTAACTTAGCAGTACAAAACTTTAAGACAATTTTGTAATTGGAAGCTGTATGATGATAAAAACAACCTTATACTACCACAGATATTTTACAAAATTTATTTGTATTCTCAATCAGGTTTCCAAAAGAACCTTTAAGATATTTAATACTATAGTCTAAGCATCTCACTACCTTTTGTCAACGTCGATTTATTGGCAAATCAGGAATTTTCAATAGCAGGGAAGTCTGACGTCCAAAATTGTAATTCTTGGTTTTTGCTAGATGTAAAATGTAGTGTTTTCCGAACATGTTGATTCTAAAACAGTAAGTTTTTTTCTAATCTATGCGGTGTATATATTGTTTTAAATTTGTCTGCACGGAGGTTCTAGTTTACTAGCAGCTTCCACGCCATTAATTTAACCGCTTAAATTCCCAAAACCCCATTTTTTAACGCAGGTACACATAGCTTGGAAACCGTTAAAGATAATTTGATGACATTTTTCACACTATATTTATTGCATGTTGCAGCTTTGTAAATAAAAATATTATGTTTGGTTCAACCCGTAAAAAATATGAGAAAAATGGTTTGGAAAAATTCATAAATATATAATCATGTATTCAATATCTCTTATAATCCTAGTTCCACCAAACTACTAGATATTGAATAACAAATAGAATAGGAGATATATGTATACCTAAAACATGACAATTTAATATGGAGCCTTATAGAGCGTCGGACTCCCCTTAAACATTAAATTTGTCATACAACAGAAAAAAATTGTAATTTTATTTATTATGGTGTTTTTGCAATTAACATTGTTTTTAAAGAATTATAACGGCTTACAAAACGTCTGAATCATTTTAAGGATTAGACTTTTTTTAACCCACCAAGTGCTATCTATGACTATTTAAATTTTGTTATTTTTATGCAACTCTTCATAAAATACCAAGCATACACAAAAAAACACAAAACATGCTCCCCCCTTATAACCTCTAACCATAAAAGCAAAATAGGTGTCCACTGCAATCCGAATTAAGCCTACAAATGCCGTCAACATTTCAAATTAAACATTTTATTTTATTTTTGATTTAAGTAAGCATAACGTCAGTGACGAATGTGTGAAACTACTATACACAAAACATAATTAAGCCTGAGTTTGTTACTCAATCCCGCGACTGCATTCAGTTCAAGGGTTCCTGCTCCAAACAAATAAATTCGATGCCTTGATTAAAGCCTTTTTAATTAATCATAAATATGTGGTCTCTGCATCAAAATTTGGGCTGTGAATAATTCATTAAATTAAAAATAAAAATTGAAAAAGGGGTTTCTGAGATTAACGATTAAATTACAATTCATGACAGGGCCCGGAATCAAAACAATAAACGGCACGAAAAATTCTTAAACCAGGTTAGGTTAACGTTTTACTTTATTTTCAAACATCCATTATAAATACTTTGCAATTTTTAATAAAAATGTTAATATAATTTTTCATAACATTTTTCGTATAATTTAAAATAGTTATTGAAATAGGTTTGCTTAAACATCGTAGCATCTCATGTTTTTTAGAAGGACAAATATAATTCGTTACAAAATTTCAGTTTTAATCAACGGTTGAAATCCCAATTATAGGATGTATGTATACAAATTAGTGAAATTAAAAATAACTAATGTAGTTTTTTAGTAGCCTAGCTTAAGGCTTTAAAACTTTGTTTGCTTTTTTATTACTTTGTTTGTAATATAAAAATATAGCATTATAGATTTTTACCAGAAGAACAAATTTAACGAGCTGGGAAAATATGATTTCCAACATAGATTCAAATTTTGATTTAACTGAAAAAAACTAGATGTACCTCCACTATTAACTAACTTTGACTCTATAACTATGAACACCTAGTGAACGCAATTTTCTTGTTTAAACAAATGCTTCGTTTTACTGTATCTAATAAAAAAAAGAAAAGAGTAATGCAAAACTGACGCACCTCCAAAGGCCGCAGTCAAAAGGATCGTTATTCCATCTTTCCCTTCATTATTCGCTGCAGATGAAATGTCTTTGACATGTTAAAGTTCTTTAAAGGGTTTTAAAGGTACATCTACCTTCAAACGCATTTTACCATGCAATTTTGAAGGTAGTTTCCTCTTTTATTTCTTCATAATTTTAAAACCTTTTTGTGATATGAATCAGTCTATATTAGAGCCATTAAGAAAGTTAAAATTAAGTATTAGACACGTATACCTACTAAATTAATAGCGTTAAAAGAAAAAACTAAGTGGACTAGAATGAAATAAACTAACTCATTGTTTTTGTGATTGTTTTTGTGCTCATTGTTTTAGGATTATGATTTAGGATTTAGTAGGAAGTTTTTCCTGGTCATGAGAAATCCTGTTTGGTATTAAAAGTTCTATTATTTTTTCTTCTTCATCTCGTCACCTCTGACGTTTACACTGGGAATCCTCTTCAGTCAGCTGTGGAGATGAGCCCAAAAGGAGATAGTTTTATAGATAAGTGATAGCAGAACGACACATCGGTCAGGAAAAGTTGCCAATTTAAGTAAATCGGGTTGTTAATTAACAATAACTAATCGAACCTCTTGATAAATATTTTATTTCCATAAACTACCAAACAGAAAACTGTATTCAACGGCCAGCTGAAAGTAATCCCTATATATAAAACCCGAATCTGACACACTGATCACAGTTTCTCAAAAACTACAAGGATTTGGAGCTTCAAATTTGATACACAGATTCTATTAAAGGTAAAGGTTAAAGGTTTTTTACGTACTAAAATGGGTTTATCAAAACTCCCAAAGGGCTCTGCCCTAAAAAGGATCCCTAAAAAGTCCCCATGTTAACCTTATGGGGTGTAAATTTGTTTAAACATTTTCTACAATCAAAACATTTGATTTCTATAGCTACAGCTGTTGGTTTGCTTTCCATTAGCATTGTGAATTGCTACCCGTGCCTTCTATATCAGTCGTCAATTTAAAACTATCAAGTAAATAAATACTGTACAAAATGAACAGTTTTATTTGCCACATTGATCCATGACCTAATATTCATACTTCAAATCAAAACTTTAAAATAATGTAAAAGAGTTACTTCACCATATTTAGTCGAACAGCCTAATATCTGTTAATAGTATAATAAAAAATGTTAGGATTTTTATTATATATATTGTTATTTAAAAGTATGTAAAATGTTCCCGGAAAAGTATGAAATTCTGGAATTCTATTGAATACCTAGGCATTCTGTTCAATCCATTCAGTTTCTGGCAGGTCATAAAATGTAGCTATAGAAAAATAGTTTTGAAACTTAGCATGAACATTGTACAAGTATAATGACTAGGGATTTTATATAATATCTATAGAGTTAGGTAGGTAAAGTATGAATTAAGGAAATATTTATGAGACAATTGTTGATTGGCCGGAAAAATAACAAAAGTGCTGATAGTATATTTTTAGCCTAATAAAAAATGAAACCCAGAAGTTTTTAACCTCAACTGTCAATCTTAGGTGAATTGATTAGGAATTGATTATTCTCTTTCTTTTAATAACAATTTATTTCAAATCTTAATTAAAATGAACTTGTGTTAGTAAACTGCTACTGGAAAACATATTGTATATCACTTAATTATATTCTTAATTTAATATATAATTTTAAAAAGCCAATTTAATGTGTCTCAAAAACCAAGAGATCATTGTCTTTGACGTCAGTGCAATAGGTCACAGGTTCAAATCCCGAGATCCCCACCCGGATTTGGATAACTTTCCAAAAAAGCGTTTTTGCACCTAAGCTATTAGGGGTTACAAACTAAAAAGCCCAATACAGTTAACTAACTTTGGCTTGAAAATTATGAATTTTTCAGTAAGGTTGAATACCAATCCTAGTCGCTTTCAAGTGAATCGTCTGCTTCATTCAGCTAATTGAGACTGCCAAATTAGCGTCAGTTAAAAATTGATACAGTTAAATTTAACTTTTGACTTGAAATCTTTTATTTATTGTTATGTGACGAGAAAGAAGAAGAGAAAAGTATCACTATTTTACAGAGCTACATTGCTATCTCGATTATTACATTAATACATTTTATTATTGTACAAAAACAATAAACTATTTAAGTAAAGAGAGGAGTTTAAAATTTAACTTCATAAAATATATTAATTAGCTATTAAATAAGACTTACTTCCATTTTCACTTACTTACACTTACTTAATTATCTCTAAAAACTTTCTCTTTATTCCCATATATGAAATAGTTATTTGTGCAAGAGATTAAAGTGAATCTTTTTATCCACGAAGGTACTGACAATTTCCTGATAGAAAAATAGCTTCAATCCCATAATACAATCAAACTTTTTCATCCAACTACACATACAAGTAACACAACAACAAATTAACCAATGTTAACTAACTAAAATCGCCGTCATTTTCCGAGTTGGCTAACATGGCGTCAAAGCAATCAATGCAAACTCTCAGCTGACCGTTCAAGAATAATTAATTACTACTATCAGCTGCTATTATTTATGATTGTTCATTACACATTGCACCAAATTTCTCCTATGTTATTCTTAAGGTTTTTAGTCCTTTGGGACTAAAAATGTGTCTTTTCCACGGAGAAAACTGTATGAATATTTCCTGAGGGTCAAAAAGTACTTTGATAACGTGATGCACACAACAGTTTTCCTCAAACTCAACAAACAACAATAGCTATAACTCAATAATATATATTTTAACAAGGCCTATTTACCTTTGTATGATCCTTTTCTCCAAGAAATGCAATTAATGAAGCACACAGTAGGCTATGAAAAAAACTATTCACAATTAAAAAATAGGCTTAAGCCATTTTTATAACTCAATAATAAACTTAAAACTTCATTTCCTAACCCAAATTCTTAACTGGAACTGTCCATTTTGTCAACAAAAAATGGCCATCTAGCAGAACAATACCGTAGACGCAAAGGACAGTAGTTCTGCTACCACAAGGAACTTGGATGTTGCTCAACTGTCGCAATATCTATTGGTGAACGGAGTGTTTCCGGATTCTCCCTATGTTATTCTTATGGGATTACGTTTCGTCATTTGGTACAAAAAGTGTCTACTTTTCGTCCCTTGGTACTAAAAATATCAGAGTGTCCCATTGGATGAAAAGTAGCACTTAAATACTTTAATCCAGCTATATGGAGGTCACGAATTGTGCGTAGTTGTATGCGATGGTCGGTGGGCGTGGTGTTCTCTTATGTGGATTAACGTCCACACTATTTGGATACTACGTCAATCCACAAAGATCAACCTCATAATTAGACCAATTTGTAGTTCAGAGGCTGTGGTTTGGATTCCACGTTTAACTGTAGGTCCCTTAGTTGCCATCGGCTGTTGGGCTAACTATTAACAGTCCTGTCCAAGGAAAATTTCAGCCTTAGTCAGTGACAAGACTACAAGATCGCGCCACAATCATCCTACAGAGATTTCTCATTCATACTTGGCTTAATACCTACCTGGGTAGGTAGCAATTTCAATCATCTAATCTAATACCATAGATGAACGGATAGTAAAGTAGATAGTACACGCCCATGTTAAGGATGAAGACGGTACATCGTACCGCAAATTGGCGTAGTAGGTACTGCCATCCTCAGATAGCGCTAGTGTCGCAAATGACACTAAAGACAAATGACACACCTGACGGCGTCACAGAGGCCTAGTTCACCGCTAGATCCGACAGATGGCAACACTTGTCCTGAGATTTTATCGTCTTCACTAAGTCCCATAAGGTGCCTCCTCTCCTTATAATCCGTTCCTCTCTGCTAATACCCTATTCCAGAGAGTAAATACGACTTTGCATAGTAGATTGAGGAAAATACAGTTTTAAACAACTATGACACGTATTACGAAGATTGGAAAGCACAGTCATACCACTCTGACAGCATGCAAGCCCTATCGCTTGAATGTGTATGCGATTGGCACGCCTGGTTGACCGTCCAATAGAGATCGCGTTACTGAGCCACGGTCGATTGGCCAGTGTGCTCTCCTGGCCCGTTGATTGCTTCAGTTGCGCGTCCTTGTGTTACATTATTCCATTTACTCAATTTTCATAAATTTTTACTGCGAAAAATATGTTTTCAACACACACCAAACAAAATCCATATTTCTACCTTAACTACTATTATGATATCCTTTACTTCCTATATACGTGAAACTATACAGATTGCATGTTTTTTGAAGATAATAATACGATAAATATTAAGTAAAAAGAAATATAGTTTTTAAAGTATACAGATTTAACACAATATTTATACATTAATACAACTTTTGACATGGATATGTCTTATCTCTGTGGAGGGGTGGTGGTTAGTAATTGGGGGTGTTGGTGATTTCTAAGATGGAAAATATTTAACAGGTTTCCATAGAAACTACCAGAGCTATTGCATTGAATTTTTAATATAAAAGAATAAGAACATCTGTTCAGATAACTGAAAAAAATCTCTTTAGACGTATCCATGGTCTAACCTATTTTCCACAGGGAAGTAAATACAAACATTTTTGATTAGTAAAACGTAGCCGGTTTTATAGTGATGATATTAGAGCTTCATAAATAGATGATTTTAAGAAAAAACATGACAATAACTTATGAGTAATTTTTATATTTTTATCGTGAATTGTCTTGACACGTCACCTTTACTTTCCAAATTACTGGCTCTTAAATCTCCATGAGGAAAATATTCTTCTACTTTTATCTAAAAGTTTTCAAATTTCCAATATGAGCGTGTCAGACATAGTGTAAAGATTAAACATAGCCAGGACCATTGAGCGATGCAATGATTACTCTACCATATCTCCGAAGTAGTGAACAAATATCTCAAATAGATTAAAATATATTAAAAAAATAATATAAGTCGTCCATAACGACTAACAGATGGTGTACAGATAGTGTCATTAGCCTGTGATCGTGGAACACTAGTTATTTATTAGTTATTTAATTTTAAGGAATACATTTTTTTAGATTTCCTTTCTCGATAGGGTCACTTAATTAGTTTATTTTGGCTGAAAATCTTGTAGGCGAATAATGGAGAGAGCGAGCTATTATATAAAAGCTAGTGGCGTCAGAGCCGCGTGCACAGACTAATGACACTGTCTGTACGTAGATATTATTGGTCGTCGTAGCTCTATGTGATTATTAAAAAATATAATACATCCGAAACTATTAATAGCTAATCTCATTAGTGGTCGTGGCTCCACGTTCTATTAAATTAAATCATATAAGACTAATATAAAAACGAAATATAGAAAAATTATGTACAAGAAGAATCAATATAGAGTAAATACTGCGGTCGTCAGTTTAATAATTTGGTAAGTGATGATGTTAAACATTTTATATTATAATATTTATATATAATTTTATTCAGGTTTTAGAATTTAAAAGCAAAAGCTTAAGATGTATATTTTTTAATGTCAAAGCAGAAAATACTACAGCAAGGTGGTTGGACTGGGTGGGGGTGTGGGTAGGAGGGGGGTTGGTAGGGGGGTGTTAACACGTCGTGTTCGGCGTGGCGTCTCGCATTACATCGTATTGGTCTGGGTTTATTGACGCACTTGACTTATGACTTGGGGAGAAACAATATTTTCTGTCTGGTTCTTCACTTCATATTCGTTCCTTAACATGGTGCTAGCTTTTGTATGACTGACGCTGACAAAATGTAAAATACTGATCGTTTCGTTGATATAAAGTAAAACAATTATTTGATTTGGATTTTAGTTTATGCACTAAGTCTGTAGGATTTATATTTTTTGTAAAGAGAAATAAAAATCTTTTTAGAACAGTATACATAATAACAATATTGAAGGATACAACCCACGACCTTTTTCAAGGTATTAAACCACAAAAATGTTGATCGAAAAATGTTAGTTTTACACTAATATAAACTTTAACCCAATTTAAAAGACGTCTGGAACGACGACACATTTTCCAAAATGGAGTCAAAAGTGAATGATATACAAACTCTTTGCGGTGTGCGGCAATCGGAGTGAGTCAATGTAGGCAGCCAATGTACAAAATTATATATATATATATATATATATATATATATATATTCTATATACATATATATAGAATAATATATACATATAATATACAATATCCAATATACAGTCCTATATACAATTGAAACAATCGCCTGTCAATACTAATGTCTCAAAAGGTAAATAGGCTTACGAATTAGCAATTTAAAATTTAAAAAAAACTTGAATTCCCAACCTTTGTACGAGTACCTTATGACCTTAACTTTTACACTACTCCAAGCCAACCAAAGTTCCATGTCTTTTACCTGATTTTTCGTCTGATAATAATTAATTATTATACGTTCAATTATCTACAATTATTGTACAAATGGGAACATAAGTTTTTAAACTTTACTTTTTGGGTTGAAAGCGACCGAATCCTAATTGGATCTAAAATTGAATTATTAATCGTTCTTTAAAAAGAATAAAAGAATCTGTAGCAATTTCGGTCATTTATTTACAAAACACTCTAATAGGGGGAAGTGTAATAAAATATCAACTTCCACCAGTACAAACATTTTTCAACAGTTAGGAAATCTCTATTATTTATAGTTTCCCAACCACAAAACTACAAAGCGTCTTTTTAGAGCAAACTTGGACCGTTAAACCTCTCAAGTAAAGAAAGGGGTGAACTGGCACAGTTTTGGGTAGACAGTAAATAAATAACCTACCTCTTTACTTCGGGCAATTTTCAACATTGCAAAGTTGTTTTTCAAAATGACTCAATTCGCACAACTATTTACAATAATCACCGTCAACATTCAAACAAAACAAAACAATATTGACAATTTAAGATCCCCCTCTTCTAAGAATGTTTTATATCTACATATAAAGGAGTAGCTCGGTGACTTAACCATTTGAGGTATACCATTATAAATCTGAAGGGCAAAACACAAAAACCCATTCTTGCCGATCTCAAATTAAACCCTTGGTACCTATGTATGGTAAGTATGTTGTCCTGTCGTGCGCTAATAGCTGACCTTTGTATGGGCCTTTAACATACCTCTGAGGTACGGAGGGGAGCATGTTAGCAGGATTTTGTGCACCTGGCATGCCACCTCATACATGAAGGAGGTAAAAGTAGGAGGTACAGGGAAGAGGAGAGTACTAATGAAAAATGATGGAATGGAAACCCCGGGATCCGGAATAAGACGATCAAAGTTTTTGCATAAACTGGACTACCAATTCACCCATGTTATTCTAAAACTAAAATATACCTTTCGAAGCAGATCTGCAGACACAGAGAATTTACTCATCTTTAATAATAACCTGTAGAAACCAATAGAGTGTTATTTTAAAAATATTTCACTTAATTATAAATATTCCACAGGGTAGAGAAGAAAACCCATAGTTTCAATAATTCATTTCCTTTTTAAAAAACCTTTAAATGAGACATAACTCGATGAGTCTTCCAAAACTCCTCACTTCCCAGGGAGAGGTGCAAAAAATACACACAAAAAAGTATATGTTTTCATTATTTTGAAGGTGTGCGATTATTTTGTTTTTTGCAGGTCAACCTCCCTTGAACCATTCAACAGTTTGAAGGAGTATCGATAATTGTGAATAACCTTGTAGTCGTACATACCTCAGTAACTGTTTAACACAGAGCAATGATTTAAAATTATGTTTTTGGAACTGATTCTAACGTTGCTCGGAGACCCCATATTTTAGAAATAAATAATCTGTAAACATTCATAGAACCTTTTCTTAGGTTACAAACCACAGTTGTTTAGAGCAATATGCACATGGACAATGGACGATAGGGTAATAAATAGACAAACATATTTTGGATTGAGCTATATAACACAACGCCTCTGATCATGCCATTAAAAGGAAGACCCTTCAGGCGACTCCAAGTGTCGATTCGTAAGTTTATGTTACGTTGCATCTAACAGCGAGAGTAACCGTGGGTTAAAATTAAAATCAGATAATTAGAGTTTTAGTTTACTTTTGTTTTGAAACAAATAAAACATATTATTCTTAATTAAAAGTTATAAAATCGCTCTACCTGTTTCATCAGCTATGTTGTGATAAGAGCCTCATAAAATAATGGTTCGGGTTGAAATACCATTTGTATAGGATTGTTTTCGTTTCATTACCTTGCCCGAACATTGTACAAACATAACTTGAATCAATATTGAACTTTGGAGGTCCGTCGATCGCGTTTAGCAACAATATTCTCCTACCGTTATGTTGGCTCTGTTAATTTCCAAAATCCTCTCAATTAATTCATTTCTTACCTTGGGTTCAGTTGATAAGCCTGTTGAAAATATTTACCCATTAACGTTTGTTATTTCGTCTTTGAAGTGATACAAAAATGGGTACGAAAATACCTTTCAAAAATGTTTTCTTCCGAAATACCTTAGTAGTTGCCTTAAAAAATCAGAACTAATATACGCTAACCAAAGTTAATGTAAAATTAATTTTACAATAAAACAATACATTTTAAATATATAAGGATTTACTATAATTTTTTGTTATACAAAAATTATAAACCATCGCTAAAAATGCATAATGGAAATTACACAGCTTTAATATTAGTTTTTTAAGTTCATGAATAAGGTAATAATTTATCATTACATTTATTCATAAAACCTATAGTTTTTATTCCATTGAATGCTATTGGTATAAATTAAAGTAAAGGTGTCATTATACATGGCTAAAATGTAAACTATTAAAGGATAAAACACGAAACATACATAATAGCAGTTATACTAATTTTCGTTTATAACCATATTATTAGACTAAGTATTAATATTATTTTACCGAATGTGTTAACTCACAATAAAGGATAAAGAATGAAAATAAACGAATAATGATAATGCATTCTATAGAAGGGTGTAATACTTTAAAACGATCAGAAAATAGGAAGAATGAAATCGGGGAGATATTTGATCAAGAATTGGGTTTGTCACCAGAGATTTACTTTTATCGTCCTGGGGCAATTTACGGCTTCTCGCTGTTTTGTTTCAGCTGAAAACCTAAAACTTGAAATGCGAATATCCAACCCAAAATAAGGTTCTACTTGCTCAATTCTAATAAAAAAAACAAAAATAATAAAATAGAAATATATACATCTATGATAAAAATTTGTGTATAATTAATATTATTAAATTTCTTAAATTTTTTGTTGGCTATTAATCACCTTGTACATATTAAAATATATTACGTTCATTTTTAGTTATTCTTATATAATCACCGAACAAGAGCGGAAGTTAATAAGATGCCGGACGATATTATTGACTCCTTGAGTATCTTCGAAAGTGTTCAAATGGAAATATTTAATAGAATAATAAAATTGTACCAAATCCCATTTACTTAAAACTTTTTTTATCAACCAGTCAATGGTGGAAAATTAAATCTAGTTAACATTTTGATATGGATGGTCCAAACCTCAGCAATGGTATTACCTGAGGTGAACCTTTTGTTGGAATTTTAATAAATTAATAGCTCAATCAAAAATAAAACTGGATCCGGAATCAAATCGTTTACGAAGGCATAACCAATTTTATATGATCAAAAGTTTAACTAACTATTCTCTTTTACACTTGTTTTTGCTATCTTATTAATGTTTTTTCGAAGCGTGGAACTAAATTATTCCATAGAGTACACCGTCGTAATAAGTACTGAAGTAAATTATAACATGAAGTGGACTGTTGTAATAGGTTCTGAAGTAAATTATTCCATGGAGTAGGCATTCATAATAAGTACTGAAGTAAATTATTCCGTGAAGTGGACTGTCCTAATAAGTTCTGAAGTAAAATATTCCATGGAGTACACCGTCGTAATAAGTACTGAAGTATATTATTATTCCATGGAGTAAACCGTTGTAATAAATACTGAAGTATATTATTATTCCATGGAGTAAACCGTTGTAATAAGTACTGAAGTATATTATTCATTGGAGTAGACCGTCGTATTAAGTACTGAAGTATATTAATACTGTCGTAATAAGTACTGAAGTAAAGTATTCCATGGAGTAGACCGTCGTAATAAGTACTGAAGTATATTATAATATGTTAGAATCCTATCATTGGAGTAGACCGTCGTAAGAAGTACTGAAGTATATTATTCATTGGAGTAGACCGTCGTATTAAGTACTGAAGTATATTAATACTGTCGTAATAAGTACTGAAGTAAAGTATTCCATGGAGTAGACTGTCGTAATAAGTACTGAAATTATAATATGTTAGAATCCTAAGTTCGAGCAGTAAGATAGAAGAGGCAATGGTACATAGTAACAGACCCAGGATAACATAAATTAACCACAGTAATTTGTCGTCTTTACTTTATCACACATACCCTCGGGAAATTGTAATTAGTAATTAAGTAACGAGTAAAATAGTAAAGATTTATGTTATTCTAATATCTTAGTTACAGTATTTATGCCATTTATCTTCACTCTTGTCCATTCCATTGAATATTTACATTTGAACACTTTCAAAGTGACTCAAGGAGTCAAGGATACAGTAAGGCATCATACTAACTACGGTTCTTGTTCGGTCATTACTTACAAATAACTAGAAATAAAAGTAATTTTTAATACGTAGATGGTGATTTATAACCAACAAGATCAATTAAATTACACAGAAACACACAACATCAATAGTTATAAGCAGGACGCAACTTCAAATTCATTTTACTGTGCACTTCTAATAAGTTAAAGTCGAAGTTGTTGAGGTAGACTTATATTATTTTCGTTTCATAAAATGTTTTTAGCTTAACTAATAAAAAATTGTTTTGGTATCGAAAATTGTTCTTTTCAGTATCTAAATTGTAATAAAACATTTCACATATACATATACATTTATGTGAGCTTTTTACTTAGAATGAAATAGTATTGTGTATGTTTTAATAATTATTGGCAATTTGAATATTTATTAAGATATTATTTGTGAACTATCTAAAAATGTATTTACAAAATAAAATTAAATCATGTATTTTACTTAATTTCATATAATTTTTTTTATAGAATATAGTAGTTTTTATAGAATATAGTAAAACAGTATATTTTATATGTCATAACTGAAAATTTGTTTTCAAAATAATAAGTGTAAACATTAAAAATTGGCTACATTTTTTAGCAAAAGGTGTAATGACAGAAATATTAGTACAGTTCTTTAAGGAAGGGACATATTGTAAATGGTACGACGTGATTATATAGACTAATGTTTGCACCTTGAATGTCTTCTATAACTTCACTCTCTGGCAAGCCGGTGAGTGTAGTAGCCGTGGTCTTTATGACTTGGTCTGTCTCGAATGACCCCGAATAGGCTGTTAATAGCATCCAAACATATTTACTTGTAAGTCATATTGAAATTTCTTTTTCCAGTAGTCTTTTAAATTCTCAGTTTTCAATTACAGACGAGCCGATTAAAGTACTGTGGTCTAGTTGGAAACTATGACAATATTCGTGACTAGTTGTAAGCTCGCCATTTGTACGTGTTGTATGATTCAGCCTAAAGAAGAAAGTTTTTCATAAAAAAATATAAACCTGATGTCCTGAACAAACAAATAAAAAGAAAACATAGATTCTAAGCTTGATTATTTAGCTTTAATTTACAATTAGGTAAATTAGAAAACTTGTATCAATGATGAAATTATACGTTTTTTATACGTTATACGTTAAAAAAATTATACGTTAAATTATACGTTAAGATAATCTTTTAATATAGCTTTATAGCTATAAGTACTCTCGTTTCGCGGAGAAGATGAACAGAAATGCCTTGTTTCGTTACAGAAAGACAAACAGGCAGACCGAAATTGAGAAAGAAAAACCATTTCGGGTTTTTTGGGCTCTGAATATTATGAAATAACAAAAAACCTCATAATTCCAAGTAATTTACCAACGGAACTGTATTTTTATTTATATAGGGATTATGAATTTGATTTTTAAATTGTCCTCTAGGGGAATGAGTTAAAGGAGTATGCTTCAAGTCAATTAATGTGGAAAACCTCACTCAAACCTTTGAAATAAATTTGCATAAAGGGTTAAATTATTTTATGATTTACTTATGAGATTTTGATTCAATATAACTGTTTTCGAATGTATAAGATAACATAACTCTTTTTTAACAAGAGCGCGGTAGAAAAATGCATAACTTTCAAACTTTCAAAGGCATAAAAATTAAGTAACAATATGCAGTTACTATTCATTGTGTTTGGGACATTAAATCAACTACTAAAAGAAAACTGAATAATAATGCTCCTTGAAACATGTAATGGTTTAAAAAGATAATAAATGCTTTAGTCAGTCTGTAGGTCAATAGTTTAATTTATGTGTAACAAGTTTTGGCTTAAGCCATTTTCAAACAATTCCAAATTTGTGTAAATAAAACCTACATAATTTATACAACACAAAATAATAAATAATAATTTAATTTAGATACCTGTCACTAGCATTCATCAGATTTGGAACTGCGAAAATGGCGTAAGTCAAAACATGTTACACATAAATTGAACAATTGAACTGCAGACTGACTAGGGTATGTATTATCTTTTTAATTTAGTCTTAGTTTGTGGCTAATAAGATAAATTTTAATGTAGTGGTTTTCTGATAAGAAAGAAGGTTTAGGCAGTGGTCAGGCCTATCTATTCAGCGTGCGTGCCTAGGCAGTGTTAATGCATCAACTGCGGTGAACCGCTATCCAGGATGGATCCGGTCTGTTGGTTGTTTGCGGTCGCTTCATTGTCAATAGATCTGTGCAATTGTCTGCTGTTGGTACAGGTGTAATTAATACAACAATACACACTGTTAAGAAAGAATGTTCGCTTGTAAAAATCCATAAGATTGAAATTACGAGGTACAGTATACTATAAATATTTGTAGGAACAACGTGATGAAACACCATGATTACATTTTCCGATAACATTTATTTAAACTTTTTTAGCAGATTAGAACACAAGAATCAATCAAAGCAATTGGTAAGCCAAGCAAATATAGTCCATAAAACAAATTGTTTATTAAGTAAATAATAGTAAACCGACTACAGTTTTAAATCTAAAAAGTGATTGACGAAATAAAGGAAACAGTAGTGTAAACATTAGAGTTTAATCTCTATATTTACAATTTAGACTTACAAATAATAGGATAAAGTAAAACTCACGTCTTCCAACACTATTTAATATATTTACACTTATATTGTAATTATATACAACGGTAAATATATACAAATATAAATACTTCACCCCGTAGTAAAACCAACACGTATAATGATAATCCAGAATTTATTCATTAAAAATAATGTATCTCCCTAAAATGTTATCTTTTTTAAATGTCCCTTTGTTATATGTCCCTTACACACACACTCACACACACACACACACACACACACTAACGTGTTATTTACTAATACAAATTTAAATCCACAACTAAAAAAAGGCTGTTCATTTATCATTCTTATACTGGATTTTTAAAATTTAGTTTTTATCTCCATGTTCCAAAACGAAGTAAACCCTTCTAAATCTTTAATGATTTAAAAAATAATTTGGGAATATTTACTTCAATAATCAAATTTTTGTCGTAGCTCAATGGTTTGATAATGGTTTAAAGATTTCAATAAATAAAATATATCCTGAAGGAAAGAAGAAGTAGTGAAGAAGAAACAAGTCAAAAGACAAAGAGATATTTGATTATGTTTGACACTAAGAGATTGTCTTTCATTGGGACAGTTTACTGGTTTCTTTTGTTTTCTTTTCTGTTACAAACATCAAAAGGCCCCTTGAGAGGAGCAAAGTGTGATGAATTGACATTTATGTTTCAAGTTGACAGCAGGAAAATATTACAAGAAAGTTACTATAGAAAAATAGTTTACGGTCATTGAATAAACACAACCGTGACCCAACTGTTAAAAATTATTTAGAATAATTAATATTTCCCAAATAAGTATCACTCTCATTGTAGGTAAATTAATAAAGTTTTCATTTTAAGCAAGTAATAAAATTATGGAAAAAGTAATTTAATTTAAAAATAAATTAAATTACGTTTACTTAACTAACATATTATAGTAATTGTAGAATGTTTCTATAATATGTACACATATTTTCTTATTGGTCACCTTTGGTCGAAAAGAAATAATAATAAGTGAACTGAGGCAATAATTTATACAGGTACAATATCATAATACAATGCCTAGCTGTTAACTCAGATAACTCAAATTTTATGGGGTCTTCATCGAAAAGTGTTGTTACAACTTTAAGCCACCACTAATGAAAAAAATAAAAGGCAGTACATCAATGAAACTTGTGTTCCTCTAAGATGTCTTCAAAAACAGTCTTTAAATGACTAAAATACTTACAATTAGAAATATATTAGGATATATCAATTAACTCTGTTATTAGTAAGAAACTTTAAACTTTAACACGAAATGATTAAAATTATTTTCATGTATAGAGTGACACATTGAAATCAAGGTTGACTTTTATATTACGGTTACATTTACATTATTTTACTAAGTAATGAATATGGACCACACGATATGTTCCCGCATAAGAAAAGATAAAACGTAGCAATTAGAATCAAAATAACAGCATACAATAAACATAAAACATATAGTTAGAAGATTAAACATAGTAATTGTCTACCAATTAAAAGAAGAATACGAAAGAATAAACTGTGAACAATACCAAATAGTAAGTTTATCTTAATAGGCAATTTAAGAAAATTCAAAATTAAAATTACGTGCAACTTAGAAGAATACTTAAGGAATAGAATTTACCCTACACTTATTACATGAAAATAAGAATGATTCAGCCAAATTTAAGTGAACGAAAAATAAATCAGTATTAGAGGGATTTTGAGTGATATCTGCCAATAACCTTTGTTCCAATATAGCGTTATGTGAGATCACGTTCATGTCGACAGATGGTGTTTCGTACCGCACACTACATGATGAACCTTTGGAATCTCTACAACAAGCTAGTGACTAGCCAACAAATGGTGTGTTCCTAGTACTACATGATGAACTTTTATAATATCTACGAGAAAAACAAGCTAGAGCCAACAGATGACATTGTGTACCACTATGTACAACCGTTTAGGTTTATCTTTGGTACCATGCATTTTTCTGTCCCCCCTTTCCATTTTAGGATATTTTTTGTCTTTTCTTTTACTAGGCCACCGCTCGGAACTGTTTTACATATTACATCAGGCTAGGCCTATGCTAGCGGGTTGCAAAATATACTTAGCGAAAAGCCATTTGTGATTGGCGGGATTTGAACCCAGGACTACGACCCTGACCTACGACTAATGACCCTGGTACTACGTACTTGATGATGAACCTTCAGAATCTTTACAACAAGCTAGTGACTAGCCAATTTGATATTTTTACCACACTCTACATTATGAACTTTTGGAAATCTTACAATAAGCCTTTGAGTAGCCAATCATTTCGTTAAACCTTTGGTATGAATTGAAATTAAGTCATTATTGGTCTTTTACACATATACATCATACAATTCATGAACTGTTTGTGTTACAGAACTAATAATACTTAAATGTCTCTACTTTCTATTAAAGTAAAGAATGGAACACTTTTAAGCCTTGAATCGTTACCAGAAATAACGTCGGCTTAATTGTAGGTTAATAAATTAGTTGATATATATTAGTATCAATTGAGGTTCAGCATGGTACGTTTTTGATTTAGACTCAATTTTTTTATCAGTAGTGTTACAGTAAAATATAATTTATGGCACTGATAAGATAAATTAAAAATATTGGAAAAATGTTTCATATATTTTTTGTATAAATTCTAGTACTATATTCATGATTTAAATGCTAAAAAGTTTTAAAATAAAATATATATAAAAAGCAAAACGTAATGGTAGAGCATTTGGAATTTCAAAAAGGTATTTTATCCAATCAGTGAGAATAGCGTTTCTTTAAGTCACTCTGACATCATTAATTTCCTGTCTATTGTGCTCTTTGTGTCTGCAAGCGATAAGATTTTGTTGTCGCTGAACCCCCTCCATTGTCAATGGTTTTGTGCAGTGGTAACAAAAATAAAATATCTTATATGAACCTAATATTAAAATACAATTACCGGTCGGACCAAAAGTACAATGCCCAAAATAATTAGGCTTCAGGTATAAATGCTTATAGGAATAATATAAATACTGATTTAAGAAGTTACTTTATTTTGATATAGCCCTGTAGTATTTTAAATACAAGGAATTCTTCGAGAGAGACGTTTTCAAAATAAAACAAAATTATCCTAATAAATTAGGAATTCTAACGATTATTTTGGCATGAAATTTCATATTAAGATAATATTTTATTTATTAAATAAACAATAAATACTAAGGTGATACGAATAATTAATAATAATTCAAGAGCTCATGAACCTAAGCCTAATTATTATGATACTATACAAAAAGAAAACATTAAACATTATACTTATTTTATTTTAATTGATTGGGTGTTTTTAAACTATATTTTAAAATCATATTGATCATAGTCTGTCCATACACCTAATAGATGGCATAAAACTATCAACGATATGATGCTTTGTCAATGTTCTTCATTCCATACTTTAACGATTAAACGTTATTACTTGTGCGATATTTTTATATAACTACTCCAAATCGGGGGTAAACAGAGCCGTTTCAGCTAAAAATACCTAACTGTGAGAACTACATAAATATGCAGTTGCAACTTATACAATTTATTATACTGTTTTTATGAAAGGGCCTAAAATAAACGGTATAAGTGACACATACTTTCTCTTTTTACAAGTAATCTAAATAATATATACCTTTAACCCTCCAGGTTCTAACATCTCACTGTGAGATGTCAGCGAGTTGCAATTGTTTAGCGCTATCGAAGTCAACAATTACCGTCACGGTGCTGCCATCTCTGAGAAAATACATACAACTACTCGTGTAGTTCCCTATTCTGACGCTTGAGTTCGTTATTTTGTCGCTAGAGTATGCTTTTATAGCCAAATAAGTGCTTTCTCAGACGGTGGTCCTTTGTAGTGTAGTGGTTAGACTGTTGTGCTGACGAGTACAACAGTTGAAGCCATTCGGAGGGACGAGGGTTCGAATCCCGACCATGAGCAAATTATGAGAACTACATAAATATATTCTTGCAACTTATACAGTTTATTATACTGTTTTTATGAAAGGGCCCAAAATAAACGGTATAAGTGACACATACTTTCTCTTTTTACAAGTAAACTAAATAATACATATCTTTAATAGACTAAAATTATTACAGTATATATTATTATTAAAATTACATTCATCAAATCTAACGTTTAACAATAATAATACAATTTTTTCAGATTGATTTTCCTGTAAATTAAAACAAATAAAAATTATGTAAAATTAAAGAATTTAAAATAAAAAATATATAAAAATGCAATTTTAAGGAACATTTTTGGAAATTATAGGAATATCATTCCCCTTAACTCTTCTATAACGGTAATCGTTCAACTATTTTATAAATATATTCGTTTACCTGAAAAACAGAAGAAAATCATTTTCGTCATTTAAAAGCTTGTTAGTTTTAAACTTACTTAAACTATACTTTAACATAATTTTAATTATTTAAAGAAGATGCATTAAATTTTTTATTTTAATCCTAAACGAAATTACTTATAAACAGCTTTTTTATATTTTGTGTTTGAACTATATATCATGAAATTGTAATTAAAAATTGTTAGAGTTGATTTTTAGAAATCTTGATTTTTGGAGATAAACTACCTTTTTAAAAAAAGGTTTGAGTATTACCAATTTACACTTTTGTACCACATTTCTAAATAATTGGGCCGTTGGTGCGGTCTTGGGGTGGTTAAACAGACATGTAGATTGTCAGACAGTTCGAAAACAACTTTTTTTGATTCAGTGAGTCTCAAAACGAATATTCACCCTCAGCTAATAATGAATTTTGAAGAAAAAATACTTTTCCAATATACTATGTGCATGGGGAGATAGGAAAATTGTAATTAAATTGAGAGAGAAATAATATGGTCGCATCTGACCAGCACGGCCCTTCAACTGCCATTACCAAGTCATCACGTCGTGGGCAGCAGATGACGCGCAAGCCTAAATGATTTTTAAACCCACAAACACGAGCTGTGTCATTTTAGGTTCCTTATAAAAACGGAATATCCAGAGGGACAAAATTTTATTTTGGGTTTTAAAATTGATTAATATTTTATGAATTTAAAAACTTAATACTTTTTAATTACACAAAATAACAATAATTAATTATAGTACGTAAAATTATTCTTAGCTAAACGTATCATATTTGCGACGAACACCATTTCAATTTCGTTGAAAGTTCTCGTTTATTCATAATTACAGCATAGATTGAACAACAAACCAACAGCAATCAAACAAATATTTTTAATTAAACATAGTGTGTTGAACTTAATTTAAACAAATATTCGACGACAAAAAGATTCTTTGAGCCCCTTTTACTTTCTCCCCTTATACATAGTACATTCAGAAAGTATTGTTTTCGTCAAAACTTTCGAATTTGAGTTGAGATTGGATATATCCGTTTTGGGGTCCCCTGAATCCAAAAATATGGGTTTCGACTTGATGTCTGCCCGTCCGTGTGTGTGTACTGAACCACAGCCTACCCCGTTGGTCCAATTTAGATGAAACTTGGCATGGGCGAATATATTCCCCGTATCTCCAGGCATTGTTTTTTTTAATTTTTAAGGGTAGTTCACCCCTAAAACCCCTAAAAAACATGAAAAATAAATATTTGTCAGAAATGACTTCAACGGTTTTGTTTAAAATTTGATAGTTTATAGTGCACAGAGTACTAAATAATATATGAAATTATCACCGTGTCTTTAAAAATTACGGTTCGAAAGTTATGGGCTTTTAAATGTCGAAAAAATCATTTTTTCATTTTAATTTGAAGTATAATTTGACTATCGCTATTGAAATCAGCCTAAAAAACTAAATAGATTAGTATTTTTTAATAATTTGTCTAAGACTAACGGTTTTAGAGAAAAGTTAATTTTACTATACATGATAATCGCAGAACGTTTAGAGTGCCCAATGTTATTCTTAAGGAGAGTATTAAAAAAATCAATTTCTTTCTTATATTCCACCCGTTTTCTATGAAACTTGTTATAAACGTAAGGTAAATCACGCAATGAAACCCACCCCAAAAAGCATAGTTCTACCAAGAAGGGGTTTCCCCATAAAATTGCTCTCTTTTTTTTTTTTTTTAATTGGATTATTTTTTTTTTTTTTGTTTAGATATTTCGTATAGATATCGATTATTTCTAATTTTTATGACCCGTTTTTTACATACTACCCACCCTTTCCACCATATATCCATTTTTGGACCCAACCCTAGTACATCCCCAACACATTAGTATAGAACATAAGTAGAAAATTATAGTATTTTTTAAAAAAATAAATGTTAAATAAATTTTTATAAAAAAAATAGTATAGAATTATAGATTGTCGTTTTAATTACTGGGAGAAATTTGTGTATAATACTTAATTCATGAATAAACCTTGATAAAAGAAATATATCTATAGAATTTTTTATTCGATATATCAGGCCCAAGTCCTAAAGAAACATCAATTTTGTGCTTTTATTCACATCAACATGTGTAGTATATTAGGCAAAGCTTCCTAAACATATCGATCATTTTGACTTGGAAAAATTACGAGTAAAATAGTTCTAAATAGTATAAAAAATGTTTACCAATGAATTCAGTGGAGGAAAAATTAGTATAGTATAGAGTTTTTTAATGTCAGTTTGTAGTATAAAATTCTTTGGAACTATCCAAAACTTACATGTTATTATAGATTTGCATCAGCAAATGTATTACTGGGTTAGTGTAGGTTGGTACACTATAGGTAAAGTACTAATTTGTAACAAATAATGTGTTTGTAATCATTTTAAAGAAGAATATTTGATGCTCAGTAGTTTTATCTAGAGTTAAGTTTTATATGGACTTTGAAACACTGAGGTGACTGGATTCTAAAAGGAATCAATTGGGTACCCCAGCAGTGGTTGGTCTATGTCGAATGAAGAGTCCTGCAAGTGGTCTGGCCTGTCGCCAGTGTAGCTCTTGTTCGCTATCTCTTCCACCTCATTTACGATCTGAGACGTCTTTCTAAACCAATATGTTACCAATGTTATGTTCCTTTTAACTTACAAAGACGTTCTCTCCAAATCATTGCCAGATATTTTATCAACTATACAACTTTTAAATGTTTATTTATAATAGCTTACAGTTAAGTGCTAATGATAAATGCAGACCTTTTAAACATTTTCAAATAACAAAAAAAATTATTTTGTTACGTATATTTTTAATTTATCGTCAAGTTTGTTATCCGAGAACATGTGGCATTATGGCCAGTAGTTCGAAAAAAAGTTTGAAGGAAGTATCTACTTGTAGCTTAGTACTTCAGTTCTGGATGAATGTAATAACTTATTAGGGTTTTTACTAAACTCAAATCATATTCCTTTAAGAAAATCTAAAACAAATATGTGAGAGGGTTTTCCAACCATATATTGACCATATATATTGTCGAATAGCATTACGGCTTCGTTGAGAAAGATTAGATATTCTGGGTCGCGGGCTAGTTAATACTGAAACGATAAGACATTTTAATAACATTCTCACAAAACAAATAAATCTGAGTGGATTGATTCACAGTTTTCTACTCCTAGATAGGTTTGATTAGTTTGGCAATGCATAAAGGACATACATACATACATACATTGATTTTTAAATATAGAGATTAGATACTATTAAGTACTATTTTATGCTTGTTTCTTTGGCATGCTCAAGGGTTCAAATAAAAGCCGTTGCTGTTTAATACCTTAATTAAGACAACATATGTTGAAATCCAAAACAAAATTGTTTTCCCCATAAGATTAACATCTGAACTTTGAAGGCGTATAGGGTAGAGATTTATGGGAAAATCGTCACGAAAACTATTAGACTTTCCTATTTTAGGCCTAAAGAACCAGTATACCAAATTTCAGCCTCCCAGGTAATTGGGAAGTGGGAGAATTAGTGATGAGTGAGTGAGGGAGGGCTTTGAATTTTATATATACACATTGTCATGTGTTTTCGTCATGGAAACGATATAATAAAAAATGATATTTTAGTTGTTTAAATAATTTTAAGAAGCTTTAAAAGTAAGCACAACTATGTTTGAAAAATTAAAGGGAAGAATCGCAGTTTAGAACATAAATTTTTAAAGAGACGAGTGAAGAGTCGAATTATTAATAACGTTTCGCAAAAGATTAGTGTCTCTTAAACTATTGAACAACTCTGCTTCAAACATCATTTAACTCTTTGTCGGGCGTAGAACTTTGTTACCATTAAACTAATAAGTTAACACAAACTGAATTATACCTATTTTCATACATTTTCTATTTTATTGTTTCTATCTCGTAAGTGAAAAACTGACCTTTGATAACGTAAATATTTTACAAAGAATTTGTCATTATGGCGGATCAATCTTTGAATTCTACTGGAGAAAGTCAGTATGTCTGTCAGTCTGTCACCCTGGCAGACTTGCCAAGGTAATACCAAAATTTCCTACAGTGAATTCATTTAAAAACGTCTAATGTAAACTAAGACAAAGTGGAAAAATGTTCTCTGGCTTTGAATAGAAAGATAATTATGTATTTATAAAAAAGGATGCAGCGTAATTAAACACCTACCTAAATTATGCTTAAACGTCAATTAGTTAAATTTAATAAATGATGTATAAATGTTTTGACATTTATTTAAATTTTTACAAGTATTTGGTCATCTGTTTTTACTTATTTCAAATATATTGTTAGAACAAATTATGTTACCAAGATATTTAAATTTAATAATTTTTATACAATGTATAAAAAAACTTAATATTTAATTCTTTACATAATCGCATTTTTATGATAAGTGTTATGAACTCTTTAAATAAAAGTTTTAGTTTTGTTTTTATGAATAAAAATATCATAAATTGTATTAAACCATAAATATTTGGTATTGCACATTTAATAAATAGGAGACGCCAGTACACGACACAGTATACATCTATCCCATCATGCCACATCCAACATGTACACCTAGTTGATTTTTCAAAGCTGATGTATTTGTATATGCATGTTCGTAAAAAATATATATTTGATACACAATTTTACTGAGTCACCATCGCTTTTGTGTTGCAATTTGTAAAAATATATTCTGAAAATTAAGTACGTACTTTAAAAGAATTAAGGATGTACTCGTATTAATATTATTTATTTACAAATGAACTATCCCACAATTTTGTCTGTAAAAGTAAAGCTATAAAAAATATATTGCAATTTAATATTTATTGGGTATAATTGTATATACTGTATGTATATATAATGTAAACGTTTGTAGATATAATTCTTTTGCCAATAAAATATTACTAGTCTTAAAAAAACATTCTTTATAACTGGAAATAGTTGTAATTTCACAGATAAAAAATTAACTACATTTTTCAAACTAGACAGAATGAAAAAATATTCTTTTTCATAATGATGTAATCATATTCTTCTGCTCCATAAATTGAGGAACACAGAAAAGGTTCCTTTTTAAATTGTTTTTACTTTCTTTATTTTTACACGTTTTACTGATGGGCAACAATATTTCTGAATTCTAAATAATTAATTTGGATCGTAGAAATGCAGTCTACTTGAACTGAGAGTTTCAAGATTGGTACAATGGCTCCTCCTGAAAATGAAAGTGTCTAACAGTGGCGGTAAGACCGGAAGTGGGAGTTTGGAGAACACTCGGATCTGCGTTTCCGTTTCCGGGACACTCCCAGCCATTTCCAGATTGACAACACCGTTATCTTGCTATCTGACTTAATGCGTTTTACTGGTACGTTTAATGAACAGTGTTAGTGATTAATTTCATGACAATGCAAAGTACTAAAATAGAAAAATAGTTAATGTAGCCTCTACTTATGTGTCTCAACATGAAATATTACAATAATTAGAATATTTTTTGCAAAATAATATTACTAAACATTTTTACTCTTAGATGTTGAAGCGTGTTAGATTATTTAGTTGGTATTTAAACTTATAATCAGCCTCACACACTTGTAAAAAGCTAATCGATACTCACTAAAAGGTTATACAGAAGATACACATTAACCCTCCGAAAATGATATATGTATTCATAAAAAGGAAAATTATTATTAAATATTTGGTAAATGATAGTTGTTGGATTGTCTTATCTTGAAATTCACGAAGGAATACTAAATGTCTTTATAATCGAGCGGACGAGTATTCCTCCTGAACGTATATCTTTTGAATTTGATACTCCTTCCGCTCGTAGCTCCGTTACCATTTTCTTGAACTAAAAAACCAAGGGTTTCTAACTGACTTTTATAAAATAAAAATGTTATTTTGAAAATTAATTTTGGATCTTCAAAAGGCAGCGAGTGTATTTTTACGTATAAATGTTATTTTGCACAAATATAAATTTTTGACGACAGAAAAAAGAGTGATACTAAACTGGAACTAAATAACAACAGTGAACCTTGGACATATTTCTTTGGCACGACTCTTATCATGGTGGAGACTCAACCAACAACACAATGCTCAGGAAATTAATGACATAACCAATGAAATATCGTCTCTTCTTATTGATAACTGTTACTTTAGTTCAAAAATATCGTTGTACTTTTCATTTAATTTTCCAAGTCTTTTTTATTAATTAAGTTGTCTCAACTAGTGTTGAAGGAGTTCCTATTTGGATAATCAATTTAGAGATTTTTGTAATAATTAAGTGTTAATGTTTGAAACTCCTTAGTGGTTATTATTAATTTTTAGGTTTTTTAAATTTGTAATGGTCAACAAGGCTCTGATTAATTTTTAAAATTCCAAATTAGCTGCAATTATTACCGTTCCAAAATTTGTTACTCAAAGAACCTCAAAACGTGTGATAAATGTTTAGTAGTAATTTGACGGAATAACGTCTAAGAAAGATCATTAAATAGATGAAGTTGGAAGGAAGCTACTTACTTAATTAACAGAAGATAGTGATGATCAATGTAATCCGCTCAATCTGATAGACACTTTCGCAGTCTAGTTTTCATTTAATATTTTTTGTTTAGTGCTTTTACGCCTCTTAACATTTTTCAACGAGGAAGATCCTGGTGTTGTTACTAACTATGTTCGTCCTGTTCTCAGGAAGCACAATTACTTAATAGCCCAATGATATGGCTAATGGGCCCTTTGCGGGATTAGATCCGGCGACTTCGCGAATCCGGCCAACAAATACTTATAAACTAAAAATTACTTAAAGCTAACTTAAAAATTACTTAAAAATGAAAATGACTTAAAGCTAAAAAAACTGTAAAACTACAAAATAGAAAAATGCAGTTAAAAAGTGTTAACTGCACGCTTAAAAAATATGTTAACGTCTTAAGACGTACGTTAAGATGTCAAAAATTAAGATCTTATTTTTTTTAAGTGATAAGATTTAATAGAAAATTTTTAATATTAGTCCCTTTTGTAGATCACATATTTATTACAAATAATAGAAATCACTTCTTAAATCAGTGACTATGTGGCTAAGTGTAACTAAGAGAAACTTATGTTTGGGTTTTCTCAGTATAGACTACTTTACGTGTGAATTAAAGTTAAAGCTCTCAATAAAGTCTCCAGTTTTAAATGAGGTCGTTTTGAACAATCTGCGTTTACAAAGAGTTAATTATGCTGGGCCTTTCTTCTCAGGCTAAAATTACTCGATACGCAAAGAATAATTACAGAAAAATGAAGAACAGCAAACAAACTGTGAAACCGTTTTGGAATTAAATAGCATGTTTTTAAAAGTAAAAATCCAGATACTTTAGCTTTTTTAATTTTAAATTTAGTTTTACGTGTGTATTTATTGGAATTATTGTTTAAAATAATATAAGATAAAGTAAAAACTCACGTCTTCCAACACTATTTATTTAAATTTATTTAAATAGTGTTGGAAGACATGAGTTTTTACTTTATCCTATAGTAAAGCCAACACGTATAATGCTAATCAAGAAGTTATTAAAATAATAATATATTGGCTAAATAAAAAATTAAATTAAATTTGGAGATGCTGTAAAATTGATCTATGATAAAATATCTAGTATGACACATGCATGACATGAAACTGGAATCAATTTATTTAATATAATTTTAGTTTAACTAATAAGATGGTTGAGTATACTAATAATACTGAATTCACTACCTTTTTAATTTATTAAAATTTCTAAGTCTGCAATTTTATCTCCCATTTCTATCACTATAAATTTCATCTACTATACATTTTTGAAAATATTTGAGTTAGTTTTTTTAAATAAAGTTTCTTCGGGTTGCCATCCAAAGAGTAATACTGGTATTTTTATAAAGTAAAGTCAAATGTTACAGTTAACTATGTTATAATACTATTGATTTATATGTTTAACTTATAATTTTAAATTAATATTAACTAGCGTACCTGGCGCACGAAATCGTGCGCTGTCAAGGAGACAATCTGTCCACCGATGCGTGTAGGCACTCAATCTTAAGTGTTGCTATTTAAAAGAAATCAAGTCAATTTAATTATGATAAAAATTATTTTATTAATAAACCTTATAAAATTTCTCTATAAACAATATTCCGAGTATAAATACGGTTGTCTCGACGAAGTCGGCCTTGGTGTTTTCCATTTTTATATAGACTTTGAGTCCATCAAATGATCGGGCTCTACTTGCTGCGACATATAGTTGGCCGTGACCAAACACCGATTCTGGGAGAACTACTCCAACCTTACCCAAATATTGGCCCTGAGATTCGTTAATGGTCATAGCAAATGCCACAATAATCGGGAACTGTGTGTGCTGGAGACTGAACGGTAACAGGGTATCGCCTTCCAGTCTCCATTATGTCGAACGTTTAGCTTTTTTTTCATAGGTCACCAATGTGTGTTCTTTGAAAAACTGTTACTTCCGTTGTGTCGAGCTGTAAACATCAACTCACGCAATGTTTGTCTCGAGTGTTTCTATTTACTCATCAACTGCACAATATATAACTACATTATAATAACTATACTTAGAAACCAAGTTTAGATTTTCCCAAAAGATTTTCATTTTGGTTATGTTTTGGTTTTGTGTAAATAAAAACTGGTGTTTTATTGCCAGCTGTACGATGATGTCTTCATTAAACGAAAAAAGAAAGAACCATGTTTAACTGTCAGATTTAATTTGTTTATTTAACCACTTCCTTAAATAAACAGCTGATTTCTCGATCGTCGGTGTTTACTTCTATATTAAGTTTATGGAGAAAATCGCGACTTTGACCCCATTATTTTCCATGTCCACGGTGAATTTTCAAAATTTTTTTAATTGATGGCAAAACTACATGCTAAGACCTTTATAATGACACCTTGGACATGGTGATTGGTAGCACCACCGCTCCAAAACAATTATCACAAAAATAGGCCTAGTGTAATTATAATATTTAAGATATTGAAACCTTTAACATTTTTACTACTTAGAAACGGAATACAAGGAAGACTGTAAAAAATATCAAACGCAGTGCATTGATTTTAAAAACATTATGTATTTAAGAGCTGTTGCTTTCTTTTCTTAACGTTAAAGATAAATGCAGCGTGAAATGGAGCTGCAAATTATCGTCCATCATGAAGTCCTTGGAGATCGACAGAATAAATATAAGGGATCTTAAATTACCTTTTACTTGAAATAATTAAAACCTAATTTAATGAAAACAAAAATAAATGTAATAAAACTAGGGATTTCTAGTTGTAGGTCAAATATAATTTACGAAAGGAATGTC
The DNA here is from genome assembly GCA_023375725.1 of Nephotettix cincticeps. NCBI lineage: Eukaryota > Metazoa > Arthropoda > Insecta > Hemiptera > Cicadellidae > Nephotettix > Nephotettix cincticeps. Next base: position 22,355,547 of record CM041786.1, on the reverse strand, counting down.
CATACATTCGTTTATTTATTGTCTGGATCTAAATAGGAAAACAATACTAAATACATATTTGGTATTGTTTTACTATATAGAACCAGACAAGAGGTATTAAAACTGGGTTTGATGCATCAATATTTAAATTTAAACCACTCCATAACCAAATTTACAATAAATATGCATGTATTAGTACTCCAACAGAAAAATGAATTGCTTTTGGATTATCATTATTAAAATCATACTATTAACTCAATTACAAGTATTATGAAATTATTGAGCTTATAAAGTAGACGTTGAGCGTCTTAAATGAGTTTTAAATTATTTTTTCTATAGGAATCTACTCCAATGTATATTTTTTCGATTAAAAACTTGATGAGCTATAGGTTTATCTTATGTCAATGGACGGTTGACGTATAGGACAATGTTTGTAACCAGTAAAAAGAGCTATTGTAAGTAAAGAAAGTGTCAGACAAACCTTTTGGATTTTTATTATAAATACTTTTTTCTCTTTTACGTAAACTTGCCCACCAAGTTGTGAAACGTTTAAGTAATTCAGCGTATGCGGTACTTTCCATTCAGGTGTTAAAGGATAACATTTTCTGGCCGTATTGCTGCAATAATAATATAGAAAAAACGCAAGTAAATTTCTAGACGACTCAATTAGATAATGAATTCAGATTGGACTCAAAGAGATTGGAGGACAGATGGAGCATGAGGCAGCTTTCAAGCTAATTACCATTCGATGTGATGTACACAGCCTGGAGATGGATAAAGTCGAACCCCACATCTCTGCAGCGAACTCTCTGCAGTGGACCTGGCCAGATACTATTAATTTTATAAATTCATATCGATATTCCAAAAATACAATACCTAACCTTCTTCAAACTAGTGTAAGTTTATATTTGCATAAAAGTTATATTTGTATAAAAGATCACCAGGTGACCCAGATATAATTTTTAAGAAATTTTATGATTCGAGTATCAGTTGTCTTAATCAATTAATACATAAAATTGTGTTTTCATATAAAATATTGTCACTCCTAAGAGAAGCAAAAATTTGATATGGAAAAATATGGTATTAAAATCCATGATCATAAAACCTCTCCATGAATTATAATCTAAGAAATTAACATTAATGACGTAAGTAATGTGCCTAGAGTAATGACGTCGTTGAAATCTTCTTATGTAATGTAAAAATTAAGATATTGAAGATACAGAGCAATTTGGATTGCAAAATTAAATACAGTAATATATTCAAAACTTTTTAACATATAATAATTATCCAATACATACTAGAGTTCCCGTCTTGAGATAACCATGTTAAAAAACTAACTTTAAATATACTCAAAACTTTCGTATTTAAAAAAATAATTATAAAATAATTAATCACAATAAACATAAATGTTTTCCAACGCAATTATATTTTCCATGTTAGAAAATAAAAATACGAAATGCGAGAATTGATGGCGCGTTAAAACACGTGGCTAGGGAGGATTACGCGAGACCTCATTTGGATTATAGGAGCTGTAACATTCATTGATGTCATCTGACTGAAAACCAACGAAAAATGTGAATACAATTAATAATACAGAATGATAAACTATACACGTAAATAATTTAATATGTTATTATCAACAAAAAACCTCTCAAGTACTCCTTTACCAGGGGTTAGTTATCTGTGCGGTAAATTAAAGACAGTTGGTATCATAGCGGCGTTAGTCACGTAGGCTAGCCGAAGATGACAGCTCATTATGTGACCGGAGTCTATCACTGGTTTAGGTCCAGAAACTATTGACTTTGGTCGGCGCTTTACCCCACGTCGTTATTTCAAAACAATTTATTTAAATTCTTCAAGTGCACTTGTGTTAAGAGTAGCTTGATATACTCTGAAACAAGTATTCGCAGCAGACCTCAGCGAATTTCTAAATCAATAATAATTTATATCAAGTTTGACAAATATCCGTAATAACCAAGAGAGTTTTACCTATTCTCCTTAAGATTAACATGGAAAAGAGTATGCAGGTTTGCTGCTGTACGGAACGCTGAAAGTAGGCATTTTTACGATAAACTATTTTTATTTTGACCATATACCTAGTTTGATCAATAGCTGTCCATAAATAAATGTGTTTGCCTACTCTCCACAGAATTAACATGGGAAATAGTATGCAGGTTTGCTGCTGTGAGGAACACTGAAAGTAGGCATTTCTAGCATAAAAAATGTTTGTTTTGAGCATGTATACCAAGTTTCATAAACATCTGTCCATAAATAAAGGAGTTTGCGTATTCTTAATATGATTAACATGGGTAAAGAGTATGCAGGTTAGCTGCCATGATAAACACATTAACTATGATTTTAAGCATAAATGGATGAATCTCAACCACATGAAACTAAATATCAAGTTTTATCCAAAAATATAGATTGTAAGTAAAATATTTATTTCTTCTTATCCTCCATAAGATTAACATTGGAGCCCCAAATAACAACGTACTGTGTTTAGATTTTTGCAAATTCGTTAACTATTGGAGATGGAGGAAAACTTTGAGGAACCAAATTGTATAGTTTTTTGTGCTGATTCTTAAGGTTAAAGATAAAATTTAAAATTAAGTCTTGCCATGAGACCTACGTTAATAGCTTCCTCCCTATGGGAAATTTGCTAACAAACTACTTTACTTGATGTTGTGTAGGACTAGTGGTTACTAACTTTGAGTTCAGTGCAAGAGGTTACAGGTTTAAATCCTGAGATACCCATCTACGTTTGGGTCGGTTTTCCAAAAAGCGTGCACCTAAACGGTCCTCTGTCGTCGAGAAACACATTGAGTTGTGACTTGAATATCCGAAACACCTTCCTCAAAAGAGTTTGCAATTAATTAATGTTGAAATATATAAAAAGTATTACAAGACCCTTTCTTGAGAAAGTAGCTCTATTATTTCTTAATATTACACAATATAAGAATGTCATTCCTAGAGGGTTAGCCGTTATTTTTGACGAGCCTAAACGTTTTGACTATTTTATACTCGTACTTTTAATTTATGACGTACATATTAAAATCTTTCAAAATAAAAGTTTATGTTTTTATTTTTAATTGACACTGGTTGACGTATGAATACAGCTGAAATCAATTTTACAAACTGAATAAATATCTTATAGGGTTTACCATCTCCGGTTAAATTTAAAAGATACTGTACTGAGGGAAAGTTGATAGTTAAAAGATTTTGTAGTCGATCCTAATTATGTCATAAAATTTTATATTTCAATCAATAATTGTTTCATACCAAAGAAAGGTACCTGTTATAAAACGTGGATGCAGTCCGTGCTTTTTCCTGCTGGCCTGATGGTGCACATTTTAAATTATGAATTCTTTAGTAAGGTTAAACAAGAAGCCCAGTCGCTTTCAGGAGAATTTTTCGCTTCACTCAACTAATTGAGACTGTCAAATTAGCGTCAGTTAAAAATTGATACTGCTGAATTTAACTTTTGACTAGAGAACTTTTCCTCATTGATATCAGACCTGAATAAAGAAGAGAAAAGCTTCATGTGTCATCAGCGTCATCGTTAAAGCATACTTTGCAATGGAATTCCGTATTCCAAAACGCCTTAAGTGTCTTTAAAAATAAGTGACTGAATGCACACGGAATAACCTACTAAACAATATAAAACCGCGGAAACCGGAAATGAAGTTTAAACCGACAGGATTTTATTGATATTTATTCTCCAGCCTAATAAAACTAAACTCCGTTGTAGAGTGAATTTTATGGGTTGAGACTCAGAGCTCACAGCATGAAGAAATTTATCATTAAAGTAAATTGTTTTATTATGTTTTTGGGGTAGTTATAGTTACTGAACACAAAAGAAAAGGCTACGAAATAGTAGTTTATTTAGGTATATACTCACCAAATATTTAATTACTAATTAAATATTTGGTTAATATCGAAGTTTGTACCTGTTTTAGCACATATTTTTTTTAATCCAGACTCGGAAATTCCTGGTAATAACTATGTCGTAGTAATAATTATCTACAGCTATGATTCTACTTAGTTACTACTTATAACTATAGGTTATTGACAATTTTACCTAATCAATATGAATAAAATAAAGAAAATATGTTCGCACATATCAGAAGAAAAAAATTAACAAACAATTATATTATGTAAGTGGTAACATTATCATAATAATTCACTCTATTATCATAATAATCTAGAGACTAAATTTATCAGAGTATTTCAAAGATGAATGTAATGATTTTTTTTGAAATGATATTAGGTTTGTCAATTATAAAAACTAGTAATGACTGTTGATAGTCCAAGGATCAAAGACAGCTTGGTCTATTCCAAGATTGAACCGGTGCCTTCAGATTGTATATGAGCCCTATTACCTCTTAGTTAAGCATAATAATGAGGCATCAAAATATTTACAACGGAGTGGTACGTAGGATTATAGGAAAAAGTATAGTTTGAATAAATATAGAAAAATTTAAAGGTTTGGTAAAAAGGTTCCTTTAAGGCCAATAGGGTTTAGTAGTAGGCTAGGGCTTTTAGTTTCAGAACTATACTAAAAAACGTATTGACCCTGTTTAGACAATAACAATATCTGTTGTCTAGAAAACTTCCCCTCCGTTTTTCATTCAGAGATCTATACTCGTATAATGTTTAGAAGCAAGATAATTACTATCTCATTCTTAGATGCCAAAAAACAAATAAAAAAACGAAAACAGAAAGAATTCTGATTAATTATTGAGTAGTAAGTAAGTAAGTAAGTAATCCCTAAATTGGATATTATATTTCAATAAATTTCACCAATAGTACGTTTAACCAGTGTAAAAAATTAATATGAATTTTTCATTACATATATTTTATTTATGTTAAATTATTTTAAATGCCATATACAGTAGAGAACTTAAACGTTGTGGAGTGCATAAAAATTGTTTTTGAGAGGTTTCAATGTAGTGGGCAATCTCGTTTTCATGTAGAAAACCAACACAAATAATTTTTTACCTAGTGTTACAAAAATACAGACCATCAGAAGTTGATAAAATGTCCATTCCAACTTTTTGAAAGAAGTAAACGTAAAAATAAGCAGAATAAATTAAACTAAAAGTAAAAAAAAGAAACTCTAACATTACTTATATTGATAATATAATTTTGTAGAATAAATTTTAAATATTCAGTGCGGTACGATTTTTGTTAAATATTTTATAGATATTTTAAATGTTTTGATAGTTGTAATAAAAATCATAACGGAATTGTACAATAAATGTAGTCTGTTTTCAAACTGGCTTATAGATGCAGGGATGGTCAGCACAGGTCCAGCTTGTTTGTCAGGCGTGAGACCCAAAAGGGGCGAATCAATAACATATAGAGCACATCAACTGTTGTAATCCTAATGAGTTGTCATTCTGAACCACTTGATAATCAATTTGTTTTCCAGCTCTTTTTGTAAATACTCGTAGTTATTATTATTGGATACTTTTAATACGAACTAGTAAATATCTAGATATTTTATTTATAACAAAGTCAATACAAATAATTCTTATACGTGTTTAACTCCAAGTCATAATTCTAAATCATAAATAAAAAAACAATGTATTAAAAACATTTTGAACTAAACCATATTTCTCTTGTATCGTTTATTCAAATTAGTCATTGTAAATCGGTCTGGTTTTCATTGCTAATTTATGTTATTATACTTTTTGAATCTTGGTTGTTATTATGAGCTATTTACTATATTCATTAATTCAATCTCTTCCTAGTTATTAGATGGGTTAAGACAGGCAATTCTTACTGAAGTGTAGTAATTTAAAACTTGTGTACAATTACGGCAGTAATTCTTACATTTCACAGTGATAACTTATTTAAAAAGTAAATTTGGAATTAACGATGTTTTTACACACCGTTAAATTAATAAAAAACTGTTATGTATGTATTTCAAGTAAGATTTTATTTTTTAGAGGTTAAAATACACTAAATAAAAATACATTTTAAATTAAATCTGAATTGTAAAAGTACTGAACTATTTATGTAAATTAAGCCTAATATTATTAATATAACTGAAATGGTATGTACGCAAACAACGCGTTTGAGCCTCTGTGACATTTGAAACCAATAACTGCTTTTGATTTGGAAGCTAATGTTATCAAACTGGTTTATCACATACTCTGTTCTCTCTCTATTGCTTCAGGTTTAATCGTATGATAAAAAAATAATAATTTTCATGGGAAGTAACCGATAAAAATAAGTATTATTTTACTTCAACTAAAATTGTAATACTTTGAAATATATTTATATATAAATAAGGTTTCAGAAAGCCGACATATATAGCTGAGTGCATATAAATTGCAAAAGCTTTTAAAATGAAATGGTAGGTATAAAAATAAAAATACAGTTATGGAGTCAAAAATACAAAATATAAAGTATAGGGTAACAGCGATACATATCAAGACATCAATATTTTTGAACAAAAATATCCTGTATAACCTACCTAGTCAAGCTGTAGTTCATAGCAAGTGAAATATAAAGTAATAAAATGAAGTAATAATGAGCTAATAACATTAAAGTTTGTGTTTGGCTATACTGCATATTCTGCAGGAAAATTTAGTTATTTCTGTATAAAGAGGGTAAAGTGTAGTTATGCCTTTCTTCCAGGAAGCTTTTCTCCACGAATCAATACACTTTTCTGCAATACACGATTGATATCAAATCCATTTTAATACTGTTTTAATATATCAATGCATAGTTTGAATAAACGATACTATGTAAAAGACGATATAATTGAAAGGTTTTAGTTTAGCTACTAACTAACAGTGACTTCCACAACCGTTTCACAAAAAAGGCTTAACATGAGAGTGAAACAGTTAAATAATAGCAGCTCACTTAAAATATTGTATTTTATGTGAGAAAAATTACCAATACTAATCATAGTATTACCTTTAATAGCTTTAAAAATAAATGACTTTTTTGTTTTTTTTGTCACCAGACAATATTTTGAATTTAAAAATCATATGTTAAATATTAAATATTATTTATTTACAAAAGAAGACACACTTGAAGTACACTTGGAAATGAGAACATTGTTCCCGAAACTAGTAGTGTTAAAAAGATCATTGGATTGATGACAGCAGGTAATATAACCTTATAATCTAGTTTAAAAATATAATCAAACATAGTTTAAAATTAATTATAATGTTTATATCAAGTAAACAATTACTTTTTCCATCGAATTTCATAGTTACCTATAGGGGTTTTTATTAATACTTCAATAAAATTTGTAATTATTAGATTTTTATGTGTAAGACAGTACTGTAGCTCATGTAGGTCAGTATGTAAGTCCGCTCAAGTCGGTTCTTGTTGGCTGTTAGTTTGTACGGTTGTAAGTCACACATGTCTATGCAAAACAGGACTATTCATGTTATATTTTTGATATACTGTATTTGGCTTATTTTAGTTTTAAATGAATAAGCCTAATGTAACATTTACGTTATTTAATGGTCAGTAAAGTTCTCTTGATTATTTGATTGCTGAATGTCTTTGATTGATCAAGTATCAACTTCATCGTATTGCAGTTCCGTTACAGTGTTGCCAGATTATATTATCTTTGTTTCCCTGTGAGTTTGCGAAAAATAACTATGAATCGTTACTATAGTCACTTTCCATGCTACAGAGTAAAAGTTGGAGCTCTGACTAACATACGGCGGATGGGAGGACGAGTGTTCATGTCAAATATTATATGACCTCCTGTATGAAGTTGACGCGGAGGGCTCCCAAGTTGTAATTGATGTAAACCCATGGTCCCAGAGGCACATAAATCCCCGGAGTGGGTAAGTGTCGGGGACAGAGGGTAATTGTCTAGGCGACGTATGGGACAGTTACTCTTCTTGCGCGACCGTCATGCATTACGGCGTCAACCGCAGCTGTCTTCTTGCTCCGCAGTCTGCAGTCTGCACTATAGTCCGCTTTAATTATCTCATTTTTTATGACGCAAAATGTTTTTATGTCCAAAACATTTGATGAATGTATGTAAAAATGTGATTTCTGAAGTAGCCTATATCATGAAATACAAACTATTAAAAAGGGAAACAATAATTCTTGAGGAACTTAATTTTTCAGTCCAAGATGAAACGGTATAGTAGACTGTGTGGTGTAGTCATTTAGTTTATCGACTGTGGCCAGCGACCAATGTGTAGTTGATGTACCGCCAACTGTTGTCGTTGATGTCATTAAGGCCTACTCAACAGTCAGCTTATTGTCAATAGTTCTGACAATATATCGAGCCACCGAACGAGAAAGGTATGATTATTGTATTCCATCAGATACAACAAAAGTGGATCACATCAGTAAAAAATACTCAGAAAATTCACATAACTATTACTATATTAAAAAGTGAATAGGATTTTAATTTGTAGACCTAACAAAGAAATCGCCATTTATCACGTTTGAAAATAAAAATATTGCAAGAATATTTTTTCTCAAGTTTTTATAAAATAAAATTCATCATACTGTTTTTTATGAATGTTTCTATATATTTAATGAGCTCATATACAAATTTGAAGGTGCTCTTTCCAAAAAAAATTACACCTGCTATATGAAGTAATATGTACAAAGGTCGTATGTAGATTTATACCATTACCATTCACACATTGCGATTTATGTTAAGTATAACATGCTTAACATAAATGACGTGTGCAATTTTGAAGCTAACTCGATATAAGAATTTATAAAACTTGTAATTTTATGTTTATCAATACATAAAAAATCACACGGAAACAAATAAAAAATAAAATTTTTATCGTAAAGGCGTGGACGGGAGATCATATATTTCTTTTCCTCGATCGAGTTCCCTCGTAAATTACCATGCTTAATTAGGTTCAGGCACAATTGAGTTTATGGATACTACTATTTAATAATTATTCAAAAAAAGAGTGAAAAACTTAACAATGTAAATGGCATGACAGAGGAGTTTGCAAAGGGATTCTTTGCCTTTAACCACTAAAAGAGAACAGAGAGAATAATGATTTCCGGGCGTTTGATGCGACCCCTTGCTTTGAATTCATCACTGCAAACTTTTATGGTTAAACAATGCCAATATGTTCAGGGTGTTCTGGAAATTTATTTAAAGACTCCATTCATTTAAAAGCTAACCCAGAGAGACATAAAGATGGAAAACGATGGAAGAAAGGCCTCCTAAAGATATTTTTCACTGACTTTATCGGAATAATAAACGATTTCAACACTTCAACTTTGTTCTTTCTATATCAATATTAATATTATCATATCAATTTTTTTTCATAGCGCACCTACTTATTGGGTGTATATGACTTTCAAGTATATTTGGCTAGATGAATTGTTGATGTCTGTGAATGGAGTGAATGAAATACAATTAAGTAGTTGAAATACAGTGAAGCGCAAACATATCAGTTCAATGCAAACTGACCTATCCATTGGAAATTGAACTTCACTTCAAGTAATTTTGTGATCAATAACGCATCATATTCAAAACTAATTATATGAATTTATATGTGTTGAGTCTGTTGAGTGTTAAAAATCTTTTAATTTTTTCAAGTATTGATAACTAAAATATGGTTAATTCCAATATATTTCAAACATAAAAATAAACTGAACAAGGGATAACCATATTTTATGTTTCGGGACAAAATCTGTCTTAAATGTTATAAAATTCATTTATTGAAAAGTAGTTAAATAAGACGGGTTTTCTATCTTTTTACATACACAATAGGAATCATGAGAAGTGACTGTTTACATGCGTACGTTTGAATAGGTAGTAATGTTTAATTGGTTAGTTTTATATACAAACATGATAAAAGTATGCTTGCAGATTTATTTTTAAAAACCTTTACATTTGAAAACGCTTATAACATACTATAGGTACATGGTGTCTACTAGGAAATTCTAAAATACATTTTCTCGTATTCACATGAAACATGGGAAATACTAATGAAATTGTTTCCCTCAAAAGTTTTTTGAACAGTTTCCAGGAAATTACTCTGTTAACCACTTGTTTTAAAGAGCTCAAAGGGATGATGAAAAGAAAACACTTTGAGTGTTGAGAGAGGTTTTAAAAACCCAGTAAGTAGCTCTTCAAAAGTGAAGAGTATTACTCTAAATTAAAATAAGTTTAAACATTCTCCCCTTTACTCAAATTTATACATCGGTACGAGGAGCTTGGGTTGTCCGATCAATATTGCGTGTGTAAAAAAGATTAGTACTATTCATTTGATTCCCTCACATAACTATTTAAAAATGATACTTGAACTTGTTTGAACTTAATTGCCATAGGTTAAATTCTATGTCTTCGCATTGCTGACTAAGAAAGTATTTACTTTGTCGTACTGGCCCAAATTATTATGAAGTAACCGTAAACTGTACCACTGACAAAGGAACATAGTGTTTCTTTCGTCTGTGGTTGTATTAAGATATACTCATACTTTAGGGCTTTCAAATCAAAAGACAACAAATTTATGCTATTATTTTTCCCATAAAAATATTATAAAACACAATTGATAGTATTTTATAAAACGCTTTTTCGGTATTTTAGTATTTTTATTAGTACTTTTAGTATTTTTCACACCCAGGTGTGTGGGAACTACTTTCCCACTATGCTAGCCCCGCGTTTAGTTTCTTAAATAAGTGTTGAACTTTGTTCGTATATATGTGTTATATAGATGTTTTATGTTAAAATGTGGGGTGTAATTAGTATTAAAGAAGTTGAAGATCTTCAAATGAAGAGAATTTAATGAAGATGATTTAATGCACGAATTGAATATAGTTTCCACCAGCAAAAACATATGGATTGCTTCAAAAACAGAACGGTACTAAAAACCCGTTTCTTAGCGATAACCCCAGCTCCGATTTAATTAATTCTCTAAACTATCCATCTTTTTCAAAAATGTTGCTATGACTCGATGAAAACCATCACAAAAATATCAATTCTAAGATGAACTCAGAAATGCTAGGTGACGGTGTAGTCTATTGGTTGAAAGGAGGGAAACAGTAGCAGTTAACGCTTTCGATAGAAACTGTGGCTTTGACAACGGCGAAAGTTACGACTCGGCACCGAACGGCAAGGTCGGTGTTGTGAGCATGCGCATGAATAATCAGCTGAGGGCCAAGTCTTTCAGTCTAGCAATCAGCTGTTTTATACACAGTAAATCAATTATCGTCTGTAGCCAACCAAGACTATGAATTACGATAAATTGATAGAGAATGAATTTCCGTAAATATAAAAGGTATAGTATAAAGTGCTTTATTATTCATGCTAAAGTATTCAAACAATTTTTTTAAGGGGAGTTTGGATAATTTAAAACCGGTATATTTGTTATATTAGCTAAAACACGATGCAGTTTTTAATTTGCAAAACTTTTGGTGGAGAGTTAAAAGTATGCTTTATGGCTAAATATGCCTGTTAACAGTATTACACATATCAAGATTTGGTTAGTGTACTAAGTATTAATTTTAGTGAATCAAGAGTTATAAGGCTTAAAAACGATAATTTCGTTAGAACTATTAATTTATAGAAACCTATTTTTCTCGAATTCATACTGTCTTAGGAATTTATCACTAGATTCAATCTCTTTTACAGATGGCATCCTTCTATCAAAAATAAAAATATTAGCGTTCTAAGATTACTTTTTGTTTGATAGAGTATCATTTACCATTTGACCAATTAAATCCCTTTTAATCATTTGAATAATTTACCATTTGATCAATTACCAGTTAATCAATTATAATTTGAATCATTTAAGTAATAAACTTTTATAAAAATAAACACTTTATAGTTCTGAACGATCTGTCATAGTGATTTTGTTTCTTATTCTCATCACGTTCAAAAAAGGTTAATAAATTCCACTATCCATAGTTTAGAGTATAAAGTGAATTGCTACAAATTTAATACAGTAAGTTGAACATCTTTGGGTGAATTTAAATATTTAGAAGCTCAATACTACCATATGACAATATTATAAGTGCTACCCTATTTTACATAATAATACTACAAATACTGTACTCAAGGTAGAAGTAGAAATAAAAAATTAAAAGCTATTATTTTCGAAATTTAAGCTAAAATTGCTCTAAAATATATTAAAATAAAACCACGATGAAAAATAAGAAACAATTTAAGACAATTTATATTTAATCTTTGATCTTTAGTCATATTTGGGAATATTTCGAACTTAGGTAGAGTTTAATAACTCTAGTAAGATTAAAAATAAAATATCAAAAACAAGTATACAATGTCTCTAAGATAATATTTGGAAAAAAACTAGATAAGGTGATTTTAAAACTATATATATATTATGTAACATGGTGAAAATTAAAAATAGTTATGATATTAGTGAAGCATATTTTTTGATTCAAGAGAAAAATGAATAAATTTAAATTACAATTTTAGAAAATAAAAAAGAAATGTTTTCATTTATTTAAGGATGTTCGTTAAAAAGAATATTAATATTCAACTTCTCCAAAGCCCTTCAGGGAAAATTATTCAGATTGGATGTTTTACGTTAGTTATTTAGGTTGAGTGTTTTGTTATTAAAGAAAATGACACGTTTCATTAAATAATCACCTATCTGATAGCTGATCTATATAATAATTTTTAATTTAATAAAATATAAATATCTGACATGGAACTTTTAATTAAGGTTTTAAAGTACTCGTATGGTTAAAAAACATTTTTAATTTTAAAATAACAAGACATTTCGCATAAAACACAAGCTAAATATAAACTACTGTTTCACTAAGAATAAGAGATAAAATGAACAGTGTACATTGAAACATATATATTATAATTTTATTAAATCCCATAACTAATTTTATTTACAGTGAAACATTTGTTTACAGAAAGATTATCTTATTTGTATTGTGAACTATCTCATTTTCTATATCTTAATTCATAAAAGTACAACTCTGTATGAAATAACTTCAATTTTATAATATGAATTTATGGTGATCAACATGGTTTTATAATTTTTGTTTTTACAACTTAAAAATCAAAGTAAGGTTTTAAGATTGATTAAAAAGGCGTTGTTTAGCTGGATTATTCAGCGAGTTCATGACCTTGAAGTGATCTGTAAGAAACATTGTATTGAGCTTTTGAGATAAGCACGGAATATTTTCAACATCTGCTGAAACTTAAAATTCACATGTTTACTTTACATCTTTATTTTTGAACACAAAACTAACACAATCACACAACTTTAAATGATGATGTTATGAATAATAGTGAATGAACGTGTAAATCAAGTGACATGTGACGTCATGTCTATTACCAGGTGCGCATTGCAGAGGGCAGCACTGATCCAGTGCTTTTCCCCTAAAAAGGTTTGGTATTGTTGTGTTGGTTGAAGCTTACTTCGATTTAATTAGTGACTTAATAAGTATAGGATACATACGATCAGACAACAATGTGTAATCTCAAAAATGTGTAGGGAGTGTGGCCTTTCATTCAAAAGGGGTTATCATGAAAAACACAAATATTAGAATAGGTTATAAGGTTAAATTATAGCTTGCAAAGGTTTATCATGAAAAACACAAATATTAGAATACGGTCGAAGTATAGCTTGCAAGCATATTCATTAGGGAATACAAGTAAACATAAATTTGTAGCTAAATAATAAACTTGTTTTGTAAAACCAAGTAAAAATCTGTTGTATTGCCATAAACTATTAAATTATCTCTCAGGAAATCTTATTATAAGTATTTACACTTTTAGAAACTATTCTAAAAGATATTGATATTTTAAAGCTCGACTCTAAAACTCTTTTACGTAAACTTACTCGTACTAATTTTTACAAAAGCAGCATTTAAAACTACATTACTATTCTCATATTAATTTGTATCCTGGCTTGCTATACTAATTAAAACTAAAATATCCTACTATAATCTTAAAACATAAATAGAAAAATCCTATATAAAAAGTCAAGATTAAAATCCCAAAAGGTTACAACTTTAAATTTAAAATCATTTTCTTTGAAATTGGTCATTTATTTTTTTTCAATTTATGGCTTTCAGAATGGATATAGTAAAGTCTAAAGCTACATGTCCTAAACCGATTAGTACTAAAATATACCTAAATTAAACTACAAATATAATTTAGTTTAGACTAATTCATATGGTTCATATGATGCATAAATAAAATTAGAGCTTTGTCTGTAAAAGGCTTGTAATTACGATATTTTTGGCTTTTTTAACGTTTTATTCCATAGAAAAGAAAAAATGGGTATTATATCAATTTCTGCCAGAGCGTCTTTATATAACGGCAAACAAGTTGTTTACGTATCGCCTATCCGTGAAAAATCGAAAGCACCTGCAGTTATGAATCTTATTTTAATTACTCTATATATCTTTTTGAGAGGGAGGTTTACTCAAACTGACTCTTACACTATGATAATTAGATGATCAGCTCTCCAAACCCCAGTTAAAAAAATATTAGACATATTTGTTTTAAGTTTGACAGAACATGTGACAAATGCAATTGTTTAAAATTAAATTAAAATCAATATTAGTTTGTTAACATTACTATCATTGATTTGAAACATATTATTTCAAAGGTACTACAATCGTAATATTAAATATCTTAACGTATAACAAAATTGAATAGTGATACAAATTGTCTAATGCATCTATCTGTAACTAATTGAAAATAAATAATTGCGGTTAAATTTTTTCAATTTTTTTATTTGTTAAAAATTTTTTATATTTAGCGAATTTCCCATGGGGAAGAAGCTATTATTGTAGGTCTCATAGTGAGACGCCCGGGACCATGTTATATTTTTTGGTTTTAGGTGCCAAGAGGCAAAAAATTTGTGTGTGTGTGTGTGTGTGTGTGTGTGTCTATGCGTGTGTGTGTCTGTGAACACTATAACTCTCGTAAAAATGGTCCGATCGAGACCAAATTTGGTAGAGACGTGTATTCCTACATTTTCTCGGTCGAGTTCGTAATCGAGACGTATCGGTCAATTGGAACGGATAGTTTGGGGGATTTTGTACTAAAAAATTGGTTTTTTGTGTTTTCCATATATAATTTAAAAAAATGTTTGAATTTTATCTTTCACCATTAGAACCAGTTTAAAACTACACAGTTTAAATCTTTAAAGTTTTGCTCTAACACCAACGGCTACCGAAATATTAAACAATCTAAACACAGTACGTTGTATTTTGGGCTTCAATATTAATCTTACGGACGATAAGGAAAAATATAATATTTCACATTATTATTATTATTCCATATCCCATACATTTATGCTTAATAATCATAGTTTGTGTTTATCATGGCAGCTAACCTGCATACTCATTTCCCATGTTAATCTTACAGATAATAGGCGAACTTAATTATTTATGGACAGATGTTGATGAAATTCTGTATAAATTGTCAAAATAAAAATTGTTTACGCTAGAAACACCTAATTTTAGTGTTTATAACAGCAGCAAACCTGCATACTCTTTTCCATGTTAATTTTATGGAGAATTAGCAGATAACTCTCATATTTATCGACAGATTTTTATAAAACTTGTCATATATTATTATTATTATGTTATTGATTTGGGAATTCTCAGAGTATGCAGGTCTACTGCGACGGGGGTATTTATTTATTCGCGATCGAAAATTAATTACTTGTTCGCACTGAATCCTACAATTTGGCAATGGTAGGCTGCTCGATATACAATAATTCAAATAAAATTAAGTATTTAGTAAAAACATTGATTGAAAAATCGTATTCTATATACCAAGACGTTTTGCAGAACAGTAGTTACGGATAACCGGATCTCTGAGTCTGTGTGTCGTTATTGGTTTGTATTATGCAAACCGAGACTGATAGCCAATTATTCCAACCGATTACTTAATTTACGGAACCGCATTCATTAACCAAACAACAATACTCACCCCTCCCACCCCCTCTCACCCAGAGTGATACCTCATTCTCTTGCTGAATAACGAACGAAGGAATAAGAAATTTTAATATAACCGAAGATTTAATATGTATATCGTTCCTTAGTCAAAACTTTTGAGCCTGAAATTTATATATATATATAGCTTTTGTTGGCGTACCACATCTACCCTTAGAAAAAATCTGTGCTTAAAAAGGCATATTGACAAAGGTATATAAGGGAGAAGGGCTCTCTATGTATATACAGAATTACTATTGACAAATCCAGTTTATTTATTGAGCAGAATCATGTTGATTAATAGCCCAATGCAAAAAAAACTGGAACCAATATTAACCTACCATAAAATTTTGTTGGTCATGTGCAACCTTAATACTTTAGATTATGTAGCGGTTACTGTTACGGCCGATTCACCCAGCCAAACTATATAGTTTTGAAATTCGAGCTTACTATAGGTTAGTACTGGAAGAGAACTAGGTTATCGTAGTCCCAATATACTGCCATAGACAGACTTTCCCTTCCAAATGTTTGAAATAAATTTACATCTATTGCTGTTACTTTAGTTAAAATTTTAATACAAAATAAGATAAAACATTTTATGGGTTTCCTGAATACTTCAGACATCCAAAAATGCAAATAATAACTGTTTGTACACAACTATTTATTTAATTACCGAATATTTAATTTTGTACGTTAATGGCCCCGCATTGTCTAATATAGCAACGTTGCTGGAATATTTAGTCATAATGTATATCCACTTAATACGGCACCAAGATGTTATTAATGTGTGGGAAGCGCAATGTGCACTTGAAGTGGGACAATAAATCTAACCACAACGCGCCACGGTGTACTCGGCTGTGTCCTAGATCACGCTGGCGAAAATTAGGACAATCTAGCCTGTAAATGTTGTGCATACACATTTGTAAAACAAAAGGTTTCTTGTGGTTAAGATGTGAAAAGATGAATCAATAAACAAAAATTCTGTTCACAATTAAATAGCATAACTGTTACAATAGGTTTCGTCAACTAAAACCAAAATATAAAACTAAATAAACTGTATCAGTAGACCGACACATACTTTGTCCCTCAAATTAATTTAAAAGACAATCTTGAATAAAATCAACATATTTTTTATATTTATCTAAATATTATTTAATAATTTGAATTTTAATATTTTTCAAACATAACCATTTAATTTCTGAAAACAAAAAGAGAAAAAAAATTGACTGTTAGAAATACATGGGTGGGACTACCCCCCGCGACTTAAAACAAGCCTTTTTTGAGTGATTTTGTTGGTGATGTGACCTTACACTGCATACTAATTTTCATGGAAAACGGTTAGGAAATAAGAAAGAAATAGATTTTTAATATTACCCATAAGAATAACATTGGGCGCTCTCAGACAATGTACTGAGTTTAGCAGGGATTTTAAATTTGACTTTCTCTGGAACAATAATTAGCCATAGACTAATAAGTAAAAATACTATATTGTTTAGTTTTTCAAGCTGGTTTTAATAGTGGTAGTGAAATTATATTTTACATTTATTGTTTTCGCGGAAAAATATAAACATATTATTTTTTAAATTTAAAGCCTATTACTTTTGAAAACTGATGTTTTTAGAAGTGCGGGAGGTGGGGGTGGTTTAATTTTGTTTATCTCATAAAGGAACATGAACCATATAATTTTAATCAAGATCGTTTATGCAGTTTTTGATAAATCCTTATTTTACTTTTTTTTAGGGGTTTTAGGGGTGAAATACCCTTAAACATCAACAATAAAAAAAATAAAGAAAACTTATTTAGATACCTTGGATCACTACCTACATGCCGAATGTCATAAAAATTGGACCAATAGCTCTAAGCTTCTATGCACCCCCCCCCTTACACACAGACATCACTGAAGAATGATGCACCCTGAAGCGTGTCTAGGCTTCTGCACATCCCCACATATAGATACACAGACACATGAACAGACATCACTCTAAAACCACACTTTTGATTGAGGGAGCACTATAATGGATTGCTTTCTTTTGAAGTAAAAAAATGAGAGTATGTGTGCTATAAACCCTTTATATAATACCGTAGAATAGCAAACATTGAATTTGAGAAAAATATGCTTTTAAAAGCACTTATAAATTGATAATCCGATTTAGAAAATTTGGTTTAAACTTCTCAACAAAAACAGGGTCTTAACTAGTTTTTTACTAACATATTACCAGTTAAGCTTTGCCAGTGATATAGGCCATTACATGTCGTTTGTAACTGTCAATTAGTGAATTTTATATGTATTTGTTTTTTAATGTATGATTTATGTTTGACAAATTCAGTAGGATAAATAATTAAATGTATTTATGAGCCAGAAGCTAGAGCTAAAGATCTGAAATGCGTATCGTGATATAACAAGATAAGAAGAACTGTTGCGACGGTACCATAAGGTTCGTTAACCTATATAATACCTGTAACACCTGTATAATAAGACCTGTGTGTGTATAATACCTGTATATAAAAAGGAAATTTTATCTTCCAATGAAACACAGAAATCACTTCATACTGTGCAGAGATCGTCCCAGATATTTGGATGACAATATTCCTCAAAGTTGGACGGGTCGTGAGCGATGGAATCCTTACCCTTCACGCTTACCAGAGCTTACCTCTTTAGATTTGTGTTTGTGAGGCTACGTATACAGTGAAAAGTTAGATATCGACTCTAGAAGTAAATTATCAGAGCTGCGATTGATATCGTCACACCCATATTTTTACATAGTTTAGTAGAAGGATGTGAAATTACTTTTTCGCCATACTGCTTCTAAAACAGCTGTTTTATATACATGTGTCAAAGAGCAAAAGCTGTTTTTTTCCTAGGACTAAACCTATTATTATGATGATATTTTGAGAACGCTAAAGACCATTGTTGATGATACTTTCGATTCAAGGTCTACATTCGATTGTAAATAATCGATAAAGTAACTGCAACGATTACAATTGATTTTTGTGTGTTTATAAAACTCGACTATTTAATCGAACTATAGAATAGTTGAGATCCAACTATCGATAATAATAACTAACACTGACATAACCTATACAACCAATAACGAATCAGAAAAGAACTGCAAAAATATAAGTAACGTAACACCTTATTTAAGCTTATATTGTGCACAAATGAAATTATAAAAAGTAAATTATTTTATTATTGTTTATTGATACTGAAACTTTCATAGTGTGTCACCCACAATGGCAAAATATACATTGGAAAATTTAAAAAAATCGACTAAAGTAAATCAATTTTATTAAAAATTACCATTCCATTCCACTGCGGTTGTTTTGCGGGACTGGTACTTATCATTCAAGGTGGTGGAGAAGCAATCAGACTTAACGAGATAATTTGAATATTTAGCCATTGGTTTTCTTCGTGTCTTTTAATTACCAGGTATCCATATGACTAGCTTTTTCTATACCATCTACATTTAAAAGAGTTACTTTACCCACTTATACATGTTCCTTAATATTTTCCAAAATGATGCCACCTTAGAACTTTATATCTGATTTAACTAGACGGTTATAAAGGTCTTTGAGGCAGTCCTAAGAAAATATTAAAATGCACTCGTAGTAAATTTTTCTCCTAATCCATGACGATCCTAAAGTTCCGGTCTCTTAAGTATAAAGATAAATTTAATTTTTTTTAGGAATACGTCCTGTTTCTATTCAGATATCATTATAATTTGTAATCCATTTTCAGTTTAATTAATTTATTTTCCAAAAGGCATTCGAGACTTTCGACCCATAAACCAATTACCTTCTTGAAAAAGCATGCACAATCAGTTGCTATAACATGAATTAAAACTGCTACTAATGTTGGAAACTTCAATCCTGATAGCTATTTCTATTCTGAAATATTTCAAGTGAATATCAATCAAGTTTAAATAGCTTTATCAAGTGTGAATGAATGAAAAATGTTCTGGTAAGAACATTTTACTGGGATTTTTTTCCAAACCTAAGTGAAATTAATAGAAAATATTACTTTATTTTCTAGTAGTGTATTGTGAACTTCATAGTTATGTTTGCATTTTCTTGCAATATGTTAGTTTTCAACACATGTAAGTGTTAAAAGGTGTTTTTATATTACAACTATGAATAAAATTTCCTGTTTTATATTCTTTAAAGTTGTATTAAAAAATGGGTTCGAAACGATTGCCTGAATAACTTTTTAATGAAAACCAAGCAATGCAAATCTGTATCATAACATTGTATGCCTGTAGTTGATATAATTAATAATTCTTTGTACAGGATATCATTTGTCGGTTAATTCCAGCGATGGGTGTCTATTTTGTATGAAGAACTAATGGAGTTGGTGAAACTGCGTTGTTTTACCATTTTACCTAAATAAGGTTAGGTGGAAATAAATGCAATTAACAATATATAGCTAAATACTTAGCTAAATTTTTGGACGTTTTTTCCACTTTTGAAAGAAAAACAAACATGCATTCATGCAAAAAAATAACTAGTTTATTTTAATTGGAAAAACGTTTTAACGAATGTACAATTAGTTTTAAATTTATGATAATTTAGGTCAAGCAGGGTATTTTCAAACGATTAATAGATTTGATGCTATTTCATGACAATATCAATACGGTTTAAATATTCGAATAATAATCCCATGTAATAAATTCGTTATACGAGTATAACTTTACGAGTTATGTCTTGTTTTATCTAGTAATATTAGTAACGAACTACGTACGTAACGTACTAGTAACGAATATTCTTGACTGTTTTTATGATTTAACGGAATGTTTGATTAATACAGTCGAAAAACTATTATATAATATATATTTCATTGTATATTGTTGTTTTCATTTGTTAATATTACCTCTATTTATTTAGTACTAGTAACTACATTTTATAGTTTTACTTATAGTTATAAGTTATACTTATAGCTATAATTATAGTTATCATGTTCAAGCCATATTGTGGCCAACTTTATAGCTTTAAATGCGAAAAATAGATTCGGTTTCCCGTTTGAATAAATAAATGAAAATATATAAAAATGATAAACATAATTGTTTTAGTAAATAGGTCATTAACTATTTTTACTAAAACTATGAACTATGTTTAGTTTCACACCTTCCCAGTCTAATTGGTTTACGAGACGACATTGAGAAACACGTATAAAAGCGCAAAAATAATGAATTTAGTTTCTTTGAAAGAGACGGTTGTTTGTAACCGGAACTTAATAAGGTTGGTACACATGGAGTCACGTGACACCCTCTGAAGGTCATGTGACCTAACGAGCCAATCGTCTGTTTCAACAGCTTATTAGGGTAGTGGGCCAAAACACTGGTCTTTAGTTGTTTTGGGTTTATGTTTTCCATGAAAAACCAGACATACTGTATTCTATATTCTATAATGTAAGAGCTGTTGAGGAACACATATTAGGTTTACTCAAGATTCTAAAAAGATTTTAACAAACAGGGATATTTTTAAAATATGGACCCACCTTTATAACTTGTATCCCAAAAAGTATAGATCTGGCAGACATAAACTTTACATAATGTGAAGGATGAAATATCAAAGGATTTTTTCCTATAGTTTCGTTAACAGTCGAAAGAGCTATCGCAACAACGGACAGCCATTTTGTTTCACCATCAGTTGTAAGTAAGATGGCTCCTATACAACATACGATTTTCTTTGTGGTATTCAATCACCGACTAGAAAAAGCATAATCCATAAAATCTTACACTCAAAAAGCATTCTCAGTGACCCAAAAGATGGTGTCTCAAGAGTGTGACGAATTGTGGCGAAAAAAGAGAAAAATATAAGTTATCAATAGAGTTTATTTTAAAATTGTATATTACAAGAAAAATAGTAGTAATTTATCTGATTTATATTTGTTTTTGGGAAGGTTGTATCACATAAATATAATAAAATAATATAACTACTTATTGCTGGTGCATGTAGAAGACCTATGTCTAATCATTAACACATAAATAAACGTATTGTATTTCAGTTGTCCATTGGTTTTGAGATTTATGTAGTGCAAGAAGACTTAGTTAAAGAAGTTCAGAATACATTCCTCAAAATTTAGTTTGAAATAAACATTCCTAAAGACATAACTTATAAAAACAGCTATGAATTCGTGATGTTTTTTTCATTGAAATAGTTAAGCCAAAATAGAGTGGGGCATTTACAGACTGAAGTATAATGTATTTATGTATTCCAACGGGGAAACCCCAATAAATATATATTAACAAAACTAAAGAAATTTATTCAATATGGCAACTACTAATAAGTAAATATGTATAATAATAATGAAATTACTGTTCAATAATTCTTACTACATCAATACCAACAACAGCAATGAAGTTACATAACAATTAACAGAGTAATAATAAATAATAAACTTGATAATAAAAATATCTTCAGTAATAAAATATAAATACAAAGATACATAATTTTCTGTAAGAATCATAACAATAATAATAGTATAAATAACATAAAATGTATCAATAAAAACTAATTATATTATAAAATAACAAATAAATAAATATTATAAAAAATTGCAAATCTTCCTCGTGAAGGTCACCCCACCATCATGGAAGAAGTCAACAAGTGGAGAAACCAGATTTCCCAGACGGATTAAGGGACTGTTAAGCTCGTAACTAGTTGAGACACTTCTTCAGAGGTCAAGAGATCTAGTTCTTGAGTGGCATCGAAGGCTTACACTTTCAATAACAGCTGTACAACAGTCAATCGCACTAGTGAGCAGCATATTATTCAGAAACTGTGCCGTCTGTACTTTTCTTCTTGATTCTAGGTTAAGCTTGTTATTTTGGCTGTATACAAAATAACTGTATTTTATTGACTCAATTAAGTTGGTTTGGACTCTAAGAAAGCAAACTGGAACGTATCCATATATAATTCAGTATTAAAGAAAAATGACATTTGTAAAGATTGTAATTAGATTACTAGAAGGGTGCTACACGTATAAGAGAGACACTATTAGACGGTTACAGTAATTCATATTTTTAAATGTTTGTAAAATAACATTAAAATTTAATTAAATATTGGAAAATACTTGTTTAATGACCAGATTTTATGGATATTTCTAGCATATATCAAAATAGGCTTATCGTAGCCTAATAATGGCTTCACCCATTAATTTTTTTGTAGAAAATGGTTAAAATGAAATACACACAAAGTGCTAACAAGTGGTTACCATCAACTTGATTTATTAATGTAAATTTCAACAATTTTATGTGCCAGCTGATGTAGAATCTAACTGTATATGATACATCGAATTCTTAATTATGTTTAAGTCTACCAACTCGACTTACTTCTGTTCTGCCAACCAATCATTACTACAATGACTATGTTAATTAACAATAATTGCTACACCAATATTTGTTGACAATGAACAAACTGCAATTACCTTATCGGTTAGACCAACAGAGATACTTGTAGATTATCTTGTAGGTTGAGCATACTAGACAAAAGTACACTTTCGTAAAATGTTAAATTTCATCCTTTTATGTGGAATCGGTGACGTACTGCAGGTATAATTAATTGAATTCAATATATCTGTTAAAAGGTCACCATTCGCTATTGACGATGTTTGATGCAATGCTTCTAACGGGATTGGCCTGTGCAATCCTTCGCGGACGTTTAATGATAGTGAAACACGAGCGATGTGACCGTTGCATGTTTTGATGATACTTTTGCATTACATTGGTTTACAACTACTACTATTACTGATTTAAATGGCGCCCTACCCAGTACCCAAGTAGCCAATTAGTTTTAAGCTAATTATGAATGAGAAATGAATGTAAGATGATTGTGGTGCGATCTTGTAGTCTTGTAGAATGTTTATATAATATAGATGATTTTTTTAGGTTTAATTGGAAATCCTATGTATAATATGTGGCACATTTGTCAATTAAATACTTTGAGCATATTTTATATTAATGGTGAAATGTTTTATACACTCTTTTATGTTCTTGACCTGTTGTTTGTATTAGACCTATGTGACAATTGTCAATGCACTTATAAAAATGTTATAAGACAAATAAAAGTTCTGATTTGATCCTGCTTCTTGTTACTGACTAAGGCTGACGTGTTCCTTAGACAGAACTGTTAGTTAATAAGCCAACAGTCGATAACATCTAAGAGACCTGGGATCCGAACCACTTTCACCTCTGAAATACGAACTGGTCTAAATATAAGGATCGTCTTTGCGGATGAACGTAGTATTCAATAGTTCGGACGCTAAGCCACACCAGGGAATACCGCATTCACCGACAACGCCTCATAACTATCCAAAATCCGTGACCTCTTATTAAGAGGTCACGGATTGACGGTCACGGTCACTCTTAGAGGTAAAATACGAGGGGTTTTATGATTAAAATAAAAAATATGAACTTAAGAAAAATCAATTACCCTCTCATAACCAATTCATATTCATAAATAACCTTTTAGATGGACGAAAAAGTTAAGTCGGGAGTTAAGTATGATTTTTGAAAGACAACGAAATTCTGTAAAACTAATTGAAAAAAAACTGATTTATTCTTACGATCTATGTAAACTGTTTCTAAACCTTAATCAAAACATATTTAGTTTAAAACTTCTCTCTCATTTTCGACTTCGAATTTTCGTTGAAATATATAACGATATTGATATAATACAACATAAGCTGTACTTCAAAAATAGGTGATTTTTTCTAAATTAATTCGCTTTTACTTGACATGAGGAGTTTGGTCTTTAAGTGGCTGCATATTCCAGTTTATGTTTATTATGCAGTTTTTATCATTATGAAACACAGTATACATTTACGCTTTCTTCACAGATTCTTTCCTTATAGATGTATAAAGATTCAATAGTCCAATTTTAGGTTATTTATAAACATATTGTATTAATGCAATATTCTAACATAAACATTTCCGTCTTCCATACGTAAATGTATTAGTTTATTAGAAAAATTCAAGAATAAATCAATGGGTTCTAAATTGAAATACATCTTAATAAAGGTTTTCGCCATGCATACTAATGCAAGTAGAATCCAGTAGAGGATAGTGGGTGAGCTCAGTTTGGAGCATATTCTGATGCAAATGTTCAAACATCGGTTCGAACTAAAATAATGAAACTGATTAAACTTATTGGAATGTGATCTGTTTAAATTTTAACATATAACATCACTAATAAATTATTATAACCTAGATATTTACTATTTTTTACTGTAATCTTTTAGCGAATTTACAATCGGAAATAGATCTATTTACGTGGTCGCTATTTCATATACCTATACACAAACGCATATATATTTGCATATATATATATATATTGCATACATATATATTTGTGTGTGTGTGTGTGTGGGTGTGCGTCCGAGTTTGTGTATGTGTGTGCTAAGAACACGCAAGAACTGTTAACACGCCAAAGTGCAGAAAAACCCCCTTGATGAAATTAGGCATACATACAAATTGGAAATTTCAGACAAACTGCCATGTAATGTGCAATTATCAAGTTTGAAATCCAGCTATTATAACATTTAACCATCACATGTTCTTTAATATTATTACCAACCCCGTCAACGTTTCTATTGTTTTTATTTACCTCTTAACTTCTTTCTTATTTCTCTATTAGCTATAATAATAGGTTAAAGAAAACCTATACCTACACTTATTCTTTGGTTAATTCATATGAAACAAGCCAAGTTGTTTAGTTAAAAGGGGGTGTAAAGGTATTTTTTTTATCTTAAATTCACGGTTTTAGATTTTTTAATAAACAATTCATTACAAAAATAGGTTTGTATTTATATTAAGTTCATTTGAAGGTAATACTGATTTTAATTCAATAATAATTTAGTTCACAATGACTATGTATACTTAATGAATAAAATTAGTAAATCATTCTCAATAAATAATCAGTCTCCAGCCAACATTGAAAATAAATCAAGGTGGAAAATTTATGCAAACTCGTTTGACTTGAAATGAACAAATGTTTGTGAAGAAATATTGCGGCTCTTGGGAACCTGACAGATATTGAACCCCACCGAGTGGGGCTGTAAGCCAAGGGTCGGGTATGAAGCTGTCACCCGTGGTTCTCCCAGACCATGTGGGGGTGGTGGAACAGAAGAAGATCATTCAATCTATTGACTATCACACGTAGAACGATAATTTAGAACCTGAACGATGATTACGTATTTTACTATTGCATTTCATCAATCATCTCCATTTCCCTCAAAGATGCCCAACAAGACAAAGTGCTGTTACTAATTAACAAGATTTTAGAGTGATTAATGTATGTAATTGGTAATACATAAATAACTACACTATTAATGTTATTGTAATGGAAAATAATACAAATTATTGTGACTGCCTGAATAATTGTTTGAAATAATAATTCATTCATTTAATTTGGATACGAAAAATATCAAACAATAAATTGCACTTAATTTATAATATTACGATAAAAACTGTTCATGATTAAAAAACCGGATAAATGGTATTAATATAACTTTATACACTTGGACATATGGAATTAAAGCATAGGCTGTTTTTTTGGCAGCAGCGCACCAGAACCACTCGTCAAACAAAATTCTAACTATTTCGCATGTTATGTATAGAGAGTTAGATGATGCATAATTTGACGGATAAAAAAATAGTCTTATAATCCTATCCTTCATTCGCGTGAAATATTTAAACATGTTCAGTTAGAAATAAAATTATCTTACCTACCACTATGTAAACCCTTTTTTTGGTATGTAGCTTAGTAAAATTATTAGTAATTTTTAATCAGCATTGAAGAAGTGAATTCTGCCAAGTGTGAACTTGGTATTAATTAGCCATCATGCCCATTGTGGTGTTGGTAATAACTATCACTATTATACCCAGTGTGATGTTCGTAATAATTATAAATTATTCCGAAGGTAATGTTAGTAGTAATCTACCATTATGCCCAGTATGGTGTTGTCAATGATAAGCCATTAGTATAAACACGTAAAATTTTACTTGTAGAATGTCCATTCAATAAGTGTCCATTTCCTTATTACCATTATAAGTAATAAGAAAGGAATCGATTTGTACACGGAGTAACATAGTATAAATAATCAGTTAGTCACATTCCACACTAGGGTAAGAATCCCTGCTGCTTCAGTCTACACAGAATACCTGAACATGTAAGCGAATTGGGTAGTCATATGACACACTGGGACAAGACCTTCAACTGCTTCAGTCTACACAGAATACCTGAACATGTAAGCGAATTGGGTAGTCATATGACACACTGGGATAATAACTCCCAGCTGCTTCAGTCTACACAGAATACCTGAACATATAAGCGAATGGGGTTGTCATATGATACACTGGGACAAGACCTTCCACTGCTTCAGTCTACACAGAATACCTGAACATATAAGCGAATGGGGTTGTCATATGATACACTGGGATAATAACTCCCAGCTGCTTCAGTCTACACAGAATACCTGAACATATAAGCGAATGGGTTGTCATATGATACACTGGGATAATAACTCCCAGCTGCTTCAGTCTACACAGAATACCTGAACATGTAAGCGAATCGGGTAGTCATATGACACACTGGGATAATAACTCCCAGCTGCTTCAGTCTACACAGAATACCTGAACATGTAAGCGAATCGGGTAGTCATATGACACACTGGGATAATAACTCCCAGCTGCTTCAGTCTACACAGAATACCTGAACATATAAGCGAATGGGGTTGTCATATGATACACTGGGATAATAACTCCCAGCTGCTTCAGTCTACACAGTATACATGAACATGTAAGCGAATTGGGTAGTCATATGACACACTGGGACAAGACCTTCAACTGCTTCAGTCTACACAGAATACCTGAACATATAAGCGAATGGGGTTGTCATATGATACACTGGGATAATAACTCCCAGCTGCTTCAGTCTACACAGTATACCTGAACATGTAAGCGAATTGGGTAGTCATATGACACACTGGGACAAGACCTTCAACTGCTTCAGTCTACACAGAATACCTGAACATATAAGCGAATGGGTTGTCATATGATACACTGGGATAATAACTCCCAGCTGCTTCAGTCTACACAGTATACCTGAACATGTAAGTGAATCGGGTAGTCATATGACACACTGGGACAATACCTTCAACTGCTTCAGTCTACACAGAATACCTGAACATATAAGCGAATCAGGTTGTCATATGACACACTGGGACAAGACCTTCAACTGCTTCAGTCTACACAGTATACCTGAACATGTAAGTGAATCGGGTAGTCATATGACACACTGGGACAAGACCTTCAACTGCTTCAGTCTACACAGAATACCTGAACATATAAGCGAATCAGGTTGTCATATGATACACTGGGACAATACCTTCCACTGCTTCAGTCTACACAGAATACCTGAACATTATAAGCGAATGGGGTTTCATATGACACTGGGAATAACTACTGCTTCAGTCTACACAGTATACAAACATGTAAGCGAATTGGGTATTATGACACACTGGGACAAGACTTATGCTTCAGTCTACACAGAATACCTGAACATATAAGCGAATTTTGTCATATGATTATATAATAACTCCCAGCTGCTTCAGTCTACACAGTATACATGAACATGTAAGCGAATTGGGTAGTCATATGACACACTGGACAAGACCTTCAACTGCTTCAGTCTACACAGAATACCTGAACATATAAGCGAATTTGTTGTCATATGATACACTGGGACAAGACCTTCCACTGCTTCAGTCTACACAGAATACCTGAACATATAAGCGAATGTTATCATATACACTGATAATCTTCCTGCTTCAGTCTACACAGATACCTACATGTAAGCGAATGTGTCATATGACACACTGGAAGACTCTGCTTCAGTCTACACAGAATACCTGAACATATAAGCGAATGGGGTTGTCATATGACTCACTGGGATAATAACTCCCAGCTGCTTCAGTCTACACAGTATACATGAACATGTAAGCGAATTGGGTAGTCATATGACACACTGGGGCAATACCTTCAACTGCTTCAGTCTACATAGTAAACCTGAACATATAAGCGAATGGGTTGTCATATCATACACTGAGATAATAACTTCCAACTGTAGCCGTCCAAACAGTATACCTGAAGCGAATCGAGTTGTTATTTCACACATTTGGATTATTTATTATTATTTTTTATACTTATTATTACTATTATTATTATTACTAACTAATTAATTACTTACTAACCAATAAATAATATTATTTTAAATATGTTTTTCAAATCTAAACATATAGTATAGTATATAAATAAAACATAAAGTAAAATTTGTGTAATTTTATTTATATAAAACGTAAACTTTGAATGCTATTCTATTATGTGTAAATATTTGCATCCTTTCAACCAAACATATCCTGTGACCTATCATTCACAATGACAAGCGACATATTTATAAATAACTTTACTTTATTTTTTAACATGTCATTTTACACAATGGCCAATATAAATTTATGAGCTAATTTAATTCCCATGTGATATTATAAGGAAATAACTAAACACAGTACCCTATGTGTTTTAAAATAAAGTACGGAAAAGCCGTTATGCACAACTAAAAAAACACACTTTTGACACCTCAATAATTAAAGTCTGCGCAATTATTTTGTGATATCTGTTCACTAGACCGTTCAATTATTAATGATGTAAGATTTTATACCTTGTTATTAGGCTATACATGTAATTTTTTGCGCGCTTTCTTGCCTCATGATTCTTTGAAGAAAACAGCTTTGCCTAAAACATTCGCTGTCAGCAGTCTCACAAATTACCCTCCTGGGGGTCTTGAAAACGAAATATTATTTTTCATTACAGTGACTGGGCATTAGGATGTTCCTCCTGGAAAATGATGTTGCGAAAATGTGTCGCACCTTTAAAATAATAATACAGAAAAAGGACTATAATGTAGATGTTACTAAGCTCAAATATATCACCTATTTTTCGTCTAAATATCTTACACAATGTTAAACACAGGATCATAAAAATCCTTCTTTCGTATTCATAACTTTTGTAGCTAAAATGTAAATGCTGTTAAGTTAAAAATTTTCACCTATTTTCTACTAAATCTCTTACACGATGTTAAACATAGGTTTATGAAAAACCATCCATTAAGTGAATGTTTGATAAACTACATCTGATTAAACTTTTAATTCGTATTCATAACTTTTTTACACCAAATATTAAGTTTTAAACAGTTTTTCAAATTTTAAACATTCCTCAGGTTTAAGCTGCAAGTTTGTGCGTGTGTAAATTGGTATTCTGTTTGATACAATATACAATAATTAAACTCCAATATACCTACAATTTTGTTCAACTTTTATCTATTATTCATTTAAATTACATTTCAGGTGATGTAATTGTAACTTTTACAAGGCTATGTTTTTCCTGCAATACTATATTTACCACCGCTATTGTCACCCAACCAAAATACCCTTAACTATTCATAGTGTTTACCAGGTTCAGTGAACAATCTAGCATCAATGTCCGACAGGAAATGAATCAAATCTTTTCAATTATGAACAGTTATCTATTTAATGACACTGCCACGTTCGCTTGTGTCGAGCAGACACAAGCATCCAACCACACCAATACTGACCTATAATACTACCAATACTTGAAGCAAGTGCCAATAAACTATGTAGAGTTCTAATATATAGTTTAAATTTCTCTCGAGTACATTAACTGTTTCGTTAAATTCAAATCGTAAAATATGATTATAAGGAGTAGGTGTATTTAAAAATGAGGTGAACATATGAATAGTAAAAAGTACTTAAATATCGATAGACCGGGTCGGTTTATAATTAAGCGTTTACCAAACTGTCTTTCACTAGAATATCCTCAGACAAGCTAGTAAACTAAATTCGGGCTACATTTTCATAGATCCAAAAGTAAACCACACAACTATATATGGGAAATGGGAGTAATAGTGTTTAGGGTGTTAGGGGGGGTGGTTGTTTTCGTGTTATTCTCTTTGTAACAAGACAGAGTAATAAATAAAATAAGAAATGAATAGTGTAATTACTAGATTTATAAAAATTATTTAAATTTCATAGATCTAATAAAAATACTATTTGCAGTTCAGAATGCCTTTCACTAAGACCTCTTACTAGATTGATGCAATAACTATTTGTCTTTTAACTGGTTTCCATAAATGTTATAAACTTTTATACATTTTATTCCTTTATCCTTCTTTCAATTACTATGTAACATATTTAGGTGGTGTTTAAGAGTTAAAACTGACCGTTCAAATTCAGAGTATGGCTTTAAACAGCGTGAGGGCGGATTATTGATACTTAAAATTACTCAACTATTTTCTGTCATATTTATAGGAACTTTATAAATAGTGTAAAGCGTCATCTCTGTCACCAAAGCAACATAATCTTTAGAAGCTTATATATATGTATATACCAGAAATACACACAGAAAATTTTATTGAAATATCGGAGCAGTCAGGCCAACCCACTGCTGACGCTGCAATATAACTTGTAGGATCGTAATCCTGAGACGATCTGGTTGGTTTGCATAATTGAATGAATTCATTCGACAATAAGCTCTTGTTTCGCAAATTGTTATTGATATAGTTCCCATCCCTAATATTTGACGAGAGTTTGCAATAACGGTTCCAAACGTAAAATAATCTTGTTACTTGAGTATTTATGAGCGTTGAACAATAAAAATGATCAGGATTTGACTATGAGTTAACGTTTTAAAATAAATCCAAAATTTTTCCTAATTAAATGAATGTTATTTCCACTCTGAACCATATAAACGTTGTTTTCATGTGTTACCAACACACACTTATTAAATGGGAGGCATTTCCGTCTCGCACCATTTTAGGAATGATTTTTTCTGTCGAGCTTTCATGGAGCTTACATACAGCTCACTTTGTATAAGTATTCATTATCCTTAAGGTTATAATTTATTTAATGTAATTATAATGAAAATGTACTCTTTAGATCGAAGTGTTGCTATTCCATTAGTTGTGGGTAGAGTCAAGTGGGTCGTGTGCCGTTAAAATAACAGTTTTCTCCCCTCTGGATGTGCTAGGGACACCCCATCTACTTTTATAAGCTTCGGAGAGGGTGGCTGTCATACTTGTTTCGGCAGTGTTATAAATAAAATATTTTTAATATTGCGTTGTTTTATTCTGGCAATAAAATACCTAGTACATGAAATTTTATAAACAAAAAGAAAGCCATAAGAACACATAAGCTAAAGTAAATATCATTAATAATTAAAAAATCTAAATGTTGCAGGTGTAAGACTAAAGTTGTTTAAGAAAGAATATATTTTGGTTCTTGGTTAGCTTATTTTTGATATAATTTTGTCACTATAGCATAACGAATAATTATTATGATAGCAGGTAGACGGGTTTAGTCTGGGATATTGCTTTACTTTTATGTAAAAGATCCACATATACACCAAACGTTATTTTTAACGTTTGGTTTATGCAGTAAGTACAATAAATATATAGGCTACTCAGATGGATGAAATAACCCCTGAGTACATCTTATCTTGTTTTGGTTGATTTACTCCTTCTAAAAAAGGTACAGAGATAACAGTAGAATAAATTTGGAAATGAACCCTCGTCAAGGAAAAATTAGATATTATTTCTTTTGACAAGTTAGAAGAAATAGTTTAAATGAATTGAAATAAAAATGGGCTGAAAGGTATTCTAAATTGGGTAGTAAAAGGTTGGTCCAGTTTGATTTTTAATTTTTCTTTAAATACGAGATAGTATAAGGAGAAAGTGTTATTTTCGTAAAAATTTTTGAATTTGAGTTTCTGGTGGATATATCCATTTTAGTGCCCCTTAATTTGAAAAAGTGGGTTTTAGAATGCAGAAGCCTAGTGACGAGACTATGGGTCCGATTATCATGAAATCCGGTATTTTAGTAACAATCCATGGTATCTCGGACAAATATTTTAAGGGTGATTCACCCAAAAAAACACGTAAAATGAAAATTAAAAAAAATTGTAAACGGCTATAAAGATTAAAAAGATTTATTGTCCTTTAAAAGATAAAACATGACACCACCCGAATTTCTCAAAACGTCGACGATTAAAAGTTATTGGCTTTGAAAAGTAAAAAAGAAAAATCTTTCCGCGAAAACAATTAAAATAAAATAAAATTAGACTAACACCATTGAAACTAGCTTGAAAACGAAACAAATTAGTATATTTTAAATTATATTATGTCTACACGACTAACGGTTCCAGAGAAAAGTTAAACTTACTGACTATGATTAACGTGTACTGCGTTATCTGAGAGCGCTCAATGTTATTGTTATTTTTATGTAGAAAAAATCTATTTCTTCATTATTTCCCAACCTTTTACCATGAAACCTTATATGCAGCATAAGGCCTCATCACCCAACAAAACCCACTCAAAAGAGCTTAGCATTGCCAGGGTGGGTGGGTTTCCCCCATAAAATTTTAACAGTTAATTTAAATTTGTTTATTTTATTGTTATTTTCAGAAATTGGGTGATTATTTTTAAAACGATAAATTATCAAATAATATTTAGATTAGTTTTAAAGATTATGATAGTTTTCTTGGAGATTGTCATATTTAAATTTACTTACGGGAGAAAGTAATGTATTACTGATACCGTTTACTAAAATGCGTAATAAAGAAATTCTCCTTAACATTTACTACACATTTTTCATGTAGTAAAACATCACGAATGTATATCCTTTTTAAAACAGATTACAAATTTTGATGTTACAAAACTGCACGTTTATAGCAAAATGTTTATATTAGAATTGCATAAGTAAAGAACATCATAAAAATATAAAAGATGTGCATTTTTTAATATTAAACAATTTTCATCAAAAGTCTGGAGCAAAGGAACTTATTAATTTGTTAGTCTCTCACGCCTTGAAGGGATAATTAATGAAATCGGTAT
This sequence comes from Nephotettix cincticeps, assembly GCA_023375725.1. Lineage (NCBI taxonomy): Eukaryota > Metazoa > Arthropoda > Insecta > Hemiptera > Cicadellidae > Nephotettix > Nephotettix cincticeps. Next base: position 22,321,716 of record CM041786.1, on the reverse strand, counting down.
TCAGTAATGAATATTCAAATATTGGTTTCTTTGATGCATGTTTCTTGTTATTGCTTTACTGAATCAATAATCGACCAGGAGCCACATTTTACTTTCCTTAAGACTTTTACAAATTTAGTAACAATATTAATTTTTTAAATATACATATCATTTAACATAATGATAAAAAATATTAAAGTTTGTATTTTTAGAGTTAGATTAGATAAGTGTTAGATGTACACTTTGTTATATAGATTAGCTTTAGTGATTAATTATCAAAGGTTGAATATTATTCATAACCTATCAACTATTAGTATGTTTCTGCAGAAGAACCGATTTTAACCTACTATCGGTCAACGTTAGCTTTGTACTAATGTAATTGAGATCATTTATACAGTCTATTTTATAATTTTTAAATTAGTTTTTAAAATATTTGAAACATGCCGTTTGACATTTGTGTGGTTACATATTTCTGATCTAATACTTTAAAATTTTTATCACGGTACAATGACATTTACAAACACGAAAACCTTTACAAACACAAGCTTTGATGGACTTAATAACGCTTCTAGAGCCAATTGAGTTTTGGCGTAACATATAAAATAAAAATATTGTTGATACAATCAATAACATATTTTCAATTTAAAATTCAATTGAAAAGTTGTGCACTGTAAATAATATTAATTATATTATATAATATTAATTATTTGTTAATTGTAATTTGTCATTTCTAAAAAAATATCTTATATAATAAGATGCATACATATTCACGTTGTATTACTTATACTAACCTATTGAAAATGGTTACAAGTTACGGTTGTAAGCTGGAGGCTGCAAAAGCTGTAACCTGAAGCTGTAAAGTGGTGGAGCTTTGTGCTCCAGATTCAATTTTTTAAATGATGGACTACGAACCATTGCAAGTTGCAGGTTGTAAGCTGTAAAATTCAAACTGTAATTTTTACTGACCTACAGTGAACAGTGGCGAGCAGCAAAAGTTTTAATTTTAGCGAATTTTCCATAGGGAAGAAGCTATTACCGCTTAATAATATTAAGCTATTATTATTATATATATATATATATATATATATATATATATATATATATATATATATATATATATACATATATATATATATATTGTGAAATGTGTGTGTGTGTGTCTGTGAACACGATAACTCTCGTAAAAATGGTCCGATCGAGACCAAATTTGGTAGAGACTTGTATTCCTACAAATGCTCGGACGAGTTTGTAGACCAGACATATCAGTCAATGGGAACGGGTAGGTTGGGGGGGGGGTTTGTACCCCAAAATGGGGTTTTTAGCATTTTTCACATGTAATTTTTAAAAATTTCTAATTTTATATTTCATCATTAGAATCAGCTTAAAAACTACACAATTAAGTTCCTTAAAGTTTTTCTCTATCTCCAACGGTTACCGAGATATTAAAAAATCTAAACACATTACGTTGTATTGTGGGGCTCCAATGTTAATCTTAGGGAGGAAAGAAAAACAATTAATATTTCCCATATTAATCAATATTTTTGGATAAAACTTGATATTTAGCTTCATGTGGTTGAGATCTATCCATTTATGCTTAAAAATCTTAGTTTATGTGTTTATCGTGGCAGCAAACCTTTATAATTAATCATAATTAATCATATAGGGAATAGGCAAACTTTATTTATGGACAGATGTTGATGAAAGTTGGTATAAATGTTAAGATAAAAATTATTTATGGTAGAAATGCCGAATTTCAGTGTTTCTCACAGCAGCAAACCTGCACACTCTTTCCCATGTTAATCTTATGGAGAATAGGCAAATAATTGTCATGTTTATGGACAGATTTTTATAAAACTTGTCGTATATTATTATTATTATTATTATTTATAATTGATTTGGAAATTCGCTGAGTACGCAGGTCTGCTGCGACAGGGGTATTTATTTTGTAAGTGCAAGTTGCCCCTAGTATTTATTGAGAACGGTCGTAAGGTACAAGTTGTAAGTCATAAAATTGAATCTGAAATCGATAGCCTAAATTGTAAACTGCAAATATTAATTTTTTCACCGATCCCAAGCTGCAAGTTGTAGCTGTTTACGCAACAGTGGCGTCATTTTAAGAGCGGTGTAAACGTTGCAACGGCCCACCAACAAAGTTTCTCCACGCTAATGTTTGACTTTACGCCGCCACTCAGCGGGTTCAATATCTGTCAGTTTTCCCTTAAGTGGCGCAATATTTCTTCACAGACGCATTTGTTTAACTTGAAGATAAACGAGTTTGAATAAATTTCACTAGTGGAGTGTTCACGATTCACAATTTACGATTCACGATTTGGAGGGTTTCTTTAATCGCAATGGTATGTTCTCTTCAATCACTTCACTTTGCTAATGGTGTCTGAGTAACAATTAATTGTAAAGTAAGTATTAGATTTATCTATGATATAGATGTCCGTTCTATGATGTCTTTTATATTTCTTATTTAATTTGTCTACTCTTCGCCATATACCAATGTAAATTTTTTATGAACTATCTACATACTTATTCTCCTACTCAGTATAACCCTTGTAAGAAATAATTCGCATAATCTCTAGTCTGTATCATTTTTATAAACGTAAAATATTATTTATGTTTCAAGATCATTTACTTCATGTTCAAATGCTGTATATTGAACGAAATAGATTTTTATATTTTTATTGCGGAAATTTGTTCTTCATGATTCCTAAAAATAAATTTGAATGACGTTTCGGAATCTGGAATCTAATTCCGTCCTACGGTGAGCTAGAATCTAAAACATAACAATATTAGGACATAATGCAGACTAAGCAGGTAAAAAGTTGAGAATAAAAAACAGTTGAGAATTGAAACAGTTGATTGATTATCCATTTAGAATACAAATAATAATATTTAAATTACAAAGAAGGTACTGTATCTCATTTATTAATTTGTTAGAAGAATGTTTCAAAACTATCATTTTTCTTGGTTGCCATCTTGTAAGTCATATTGATCAGAATTTACCAACTGGGTTAGTCTCTTGAAATAAGAATGAAGTTAACATTCATATGATTTTTATAATATGAGTTCATCTACAGGACTATTAATATGTGGCCATGGTTAATTTAATTTTTTGATTTGTTTAATATTTTATATTTAATTATATAATAAAAACGTTTTCCGTAACATTTCATTAGGGACCTCTGTAGCTGATAAATACTGTCAATATTTATGGTATATGTCGTAATTATTTGTTTACCTAATACTTTAGGCAAATAGAGTCGGCAGAAGTAACCCAAATAGGTCGAAACTCAATTAGTTACGAATAAAAAACTTCAAAAGGAAAGTAAAGTAGCAATAGAGTAGGAAAATAGTGTTCTAAAATAATCAGAACCAAACGATTTAAAAGAGCGGTGTTATAAACGTAAAGGCATAGGTGAAGAAAATATTTAATGAATATCTAAAAGAAATAAAACACAGAAAAATGAAAATACGAATTTATACTTATTAAAAATATATGTAAAACTAATATTTAGCACAATAAATAAAAAAAGTAAAACAATATAAATTTGCAAATATGTACTATTATATCGTAAAAACAACCATTAACCAACTTATGACTTTAGCTGTTCCCCATGGATATATTTTATCGTGCATAAAATGTGTCTTTAAAAATGTTTTAAAGATTATCAAAGGTTTTAAAAGCTTCTGTGCAAACTGTTAAAATTGGAAATGTATCAAGTATAAATATATAATATTACAAATGAGAGGTGGTTTCTGTACGTTTGTCTGTTGTGGCAAGTAAACGTGAAAAATACTAAATCGACCGGTTTGACATTTTACACAATGGTATACCTTCAACTCATGCAACACATAGACATATTCATTTCTACTCAATTCATTCACTTTTATGGGTGGTGCTCTTTTGGACAAAACATAATAATTTGTGCGTATAATTATAGTTCAATATAAACAAACTAGACTTATACTTTTGAATCTATAATTTTCAAGTTACGCTGATAATCTTTTATATTTTTAAGGTCGAATTGGAAAAGTGTTTCATACATGGTACCTTAAAAAAATATCTAAACAAATATTTGATATCAAACATTTACAAATTTATTATTTGTTCATGAACACTTTGCGATTAAATAATATTAAGTAGTTCTTTATAATCTAATAATATGGTAAAAAAATTAAAAGATGTTGAATGGAGGGCCATCAGATGAATAGCGAGAGAAGACAGGCTCCCACTTGTTGCATAACATTCTGACAACTTTTAATATATGTCACGTGACTCGTGCATCTTTCCCTTGAAATTCATTTTATATTTAATGTATGGGAACACGTATGCTCTATTTCCATCTCAGTTTAATTTTGTACACGTAAAAGTAGTTAATTACTATATTTCAAGTAGTACATTTTGACATGTATACACTTGATGAAGGTGTATACCAAGTTTTCATTACAGTATTTCAAAGAATAACAAAGTATTGTAATTTTTATATTTTCCATAACAATTACATTGGAAAAAGAGTAAGAAGCCTTATTGCTGCAAAAAAATAAAATAATTAAAAATAATAACATAAAGTAGTAATGAAGATACATGTAGTAGAAGCTTCGATACCAATTTTTAACAAGATTAGTTTTTTTTCTCATGGTACACGTTGCTTGAATTAGGAACGCGTTCCTGCGCATAGGTGAATACCGGCACATGCGGGAACATTTTATTCCAATACCTTTTTCCTACGATTTTGTAAACCTTTTTTGGTTTATTTGATTTAGTCTTAAGTATTTTATTGCTATATGTAAAAAGTTATATGTTAATATTAGAAATAATAATCGAGATATATATTTTTACCCATAAACCTTAACGTTAACATTGGGGTCCTATAATAAAGTTCTGTATTTATTTGATTCTATATCTCAGTAACCGATTGCCAAAGAGCGAAGCTAATAATAACAAAACATTTTGGTTTTTGTCTCGTGATATTTATGGTGTAAAAGAAGCTTTAGTCTATGTCAAGCAATCATGGAGATTTATCCGGTGAAAATGGTACCGGTATGTTTTCTAGCCCTATTGTTAACTTTAAGGAGAAAATGTAAAATTTATATTTCCATTATTATACAAATATTAAGATAACACCTAATACAGAGCTTCGTATGGTTAAAATTGAAAAGTATATATTTAGAAAAGTATAGAAAGTATGTTCTTAGTACACTCATTCTCTAAGTGGGGTTGTAATATGTACGTAAATCAATATAACTTACTTATTAAAAAAAAATGCAGTAAAACAATTCGTATATGGGCTCACCGCGATCAAGCTTCGGTCTTATTATCTCAATTAATTCGAAAATAAATGAAAATTCGTGTTGGATATTGTCCAGCAATGAAAGATTTTTTCCATAAATAGGTTAAAAGTAACAAGTTTAACAAAGTAAAATATACCTTTTACGGATTTTATTACGTAAACTATAAATAGTATAGTTATTATACACAAATGTAATTGAAATAGTAGCTTCCTTCATTCTGTATGATAAGCAGTAAATAAAACAATACAAATTATGAGCAAAGTTGAACAAAGTGCGAGTTTGAGAGCGTAGCTAATCAGTGATGTCCGGTATGAAAAGGATTTATCCACACAAGGGGCCATAGATCACACCGGCATGGGAAATACTCCAGCTGTCGTCATGAGTAGCTCTCGCACTACGTGAGCAAAATCCGCGCTTGGTTCAATGCTAAGATATTTGAATTTCTTAGGCCTATCTATGAGTTAGAATTATGAATTATAGTTATGAATTAACAAGCTGCTTAGTCGTAAAAATTAATTATAAAACTATGTAATACGTTGTTTTCTGTAAGATATTTATGATGAAATATTTAATTAGAAGCTGTAAGCCCGTAATTTTGTAAGGGCTTTACAATTCAGTAATTGAGAAACGTACTTGTTATCATGCCAAAATATAAACCTGAACTTTTAAACAAGTAAATAAAAAGAAAAAGGAAATTCTCATGATAATTAAATCACATTATTTTACAATAAGATAAATAAGATTAAATTAGAAAATTTCATCATTATTAATATTCATTATATGTTGAGATATTATTTTAATATAGTTAAATTTTGAAATAGGATTACAATTAACGATTAATGTAAACTAAATAAATTTTAATTTGACATCTGTTGGTTGATAATTTCTATTGAATTACTTTTATAAATCACGTATTCTACTTTAAATGAGGACTTACTAATTTATTTTTATTCCATGTGGGTCATATTTAAAGTAAAAATACCCTAATCCTTTTCCATCGGTTGTAGAATAATGAAAATCAGTTTCACAACTGTGGATGCTCTCATTCACACCGAAAAGCGTTACAAATGCTCTTTTTAGCGTTGCAGAAAGACATAAATTGGGATGGGACAAATTTAGGCTTCTTTGAGTTATAAAACGTAAAACTATCTAAAACATCATAAGTATAAGCAATGCACAGATGAATCTCTAATTTAATTTATTTAGATGAAAAAAAATTAAAAAATATACAAAATATATTGACATAATATTGCTGAAAATGTGTTATAGAGTTGTTTAATAATGTTGTTCATAAACTATTTTAATCCATTAAATATATCTAATAAAATATTATATAATACTATAATCTTCATAAGATTCTAAATAGAAGCAAAGGTTTATTTATAATATGTCAATAAAAAACTGTTTTAGGTTTACAAAGATAGATTATTTTCAATAAGTTTGTTTTTAGTTTACGGTTTCTTATGAGTCGATACTTGAGTGTAAACGGTTAAATAAAGTTTTTATCTAATAAACGACAATTGGTACGGACAACAATATAAAAAATTTATAAAATCGTCATTCCATAACAAACCAAAATAAATAACAAACATATCAAAATATCACAGTGTTACTAAAACAGTTAATGCAATATAAAATTAAAAAATGAAGAAAGAGGAATAAATTATATTTTTTATTTGGGTCCAAAAAAATAAATAACTAAACCTGTAAGAAGTTTGAGAATAGTTTGAAGAAGATAAAATAGATTACCATTAATAATTTTAAGATTAAAAAAATACATGTATGTTTGTTTAGCACATTATTGGTTTCTATATTATTATTGTGCAATAGTACACGTCCAAAAAACATGATATTTAAACAACTAACTGATTGTTTTTCGTATTGAGCTTTTCACTTCTTTTCTCCGAGACTAATAAGGTGCTGTAATTACTTTGGGCGGATAAAACGCATACGGAGGTAAAGTATGGTTGGGGCGAAAAACCGGAATGACCTCGTTAATTACTTCCAGGCGCTTAAAATGTTGGGTAATTTTCACCCTCAACCTTTGAATTCCTTTTGGTGTGACGCTAGTAGTTGGGAATTCCAACGCACTCTTTTATAGCGGTAAAAATCACATTTGTATGCATAGTACACATGATGGCCTGTGACTCGGGTTAACCCTTGGATCAAGATTTAATTGACTTAGGACGTTTAGATCACTATTTTTCAGAGCCACGACATCTTAAGTCCCGACACAACTATTTACCAATACATTTAATTTTGTGTAAACACACCAATTATTATCAAGATGAGGGACGTAATATCGGTAGTTGAAAAGTAGTAACATTTTATGACAACTTAGTTTTGTTACTGTTTTGGAATTTCTAACAAATACAAATAAATATAATAAACAGTAACCTGATTTCCCCAGTGAACTTTAAAGTTTACACTCTGTTTTACAAGATAACTTGAGTGACAGTAATACTGTGACTCAAGTTTTAGATAATTCCAAAATAAACAAGTGAGATTTAAATACACGATTTTTATTTTTTTTTTATATTATTATTGTCCTTAGGTAGTTAGTGATCAGTTTTAAATGGTTGTTCTAAAAAGCCCAGCCCAAGGCGTATTCGTTGAAACTGCAGAAGGCAATCCTAGTGCTTCACAGGTAAACCTCGCCCTCAAAAACCAACTTTACACCTAATATGACAGTGCACTGGTGAGCTGAGCTATGTAAACCAACAGAGATTATTAAACAGCATTGCACTATTTGTTTAACATTTGCTGTGTTTCGTAATGTGTTCAAACCTCTTTCAGTTGTTTAAAATCGTAAAGAACGCTTTTGTAGCCTAGTAAGCAACTAAACATTATCACTAGACAGAATATTTAAAAATAAGAATGACAATAAATGATAGACCGAACGACCTCCAGTTTGACTGTCTCAGACTGGATGTATTTCAAACTGATCCTCAACTTACAGACAAATATTTAACTAACCATTTTGTAAATTCAGTTTTAATTATTGTGAAACTCATTCAAAATAATGATTTACAATGTATTATAAAATAATATTTCTCATATTCATATTGATGTTTATAAAAATAACACACAGCGCCATTTAAAAGAGAAACAACCATTGCATAAAACATTAAAAATAATTAATTTACTTGCATACAAATACAATATTGCATTGTAAGTAATTTAATTACTTAGAAAAAATATAGAATATGATGTGAAAGAGATGGGCACAATAAGGTAAAGAGTGATTATCTCAGCTTTTAGGCTGATCACTGATCAGCCTCTGATGCAGCGATCGACTTCAAAGAATCTATACATTCATCGCTCTCAAAAGTGCTCCCATAATCTTGATTAGCTGTTCTCCTTCACCCAAGCTTCCTCTAACAGCACGGCAATATTCAATTATTCAGTTATAACGCTTACACTTTCTAAGTGATCGTGTCTAAAAGAACACGTAAGTAAAGTAAATTAAACTGCAATCATTCAATTACTAAGCTATAAAACGATAAAATAACCGATGGCAAAAAAATTACAAATGAGAAGAAGCAGAGAATTTATTGATTATTTATTCCAATGGCGTTTCTTCACAAACCTCTAAACTTATTATAACGTATTGGTTTGAGGACCTCTAGGTTAAATTGCTTTGCAAATCTGATAGCATGAGGGCAAATTACATTTCAGCTTCGGGGAACGTAGAATAAATTTCATTGCAGCTTTTTGAGTAAATTTAGTTGGAAAACTAATTATTTCTGATAAATACACAAAGAGAATTTTTTCCTATGATTATAAAGCAGCTGATTGGATTTTAAATAGATTGTAAAATCTAACAAAATTGATCCAAACAAAATGAAACAAAACGTAATTTAGTTTACAAATAAAAATATATGTAACTATGTTTTGTGTTTAGTGTGTTTCGCTGATTTAAAATACACTAGTTTTTAAACATACATCTAAAACTCTTAAAATTACCTGATGAAGGGCTCGCAAAGGTCTAACTTCAAAGACTTGCTTATTCACCGTATTAAAAGAGCTCCATAATCTTGATTACCTTCTTCTTAACACCCTTTGCCCTCGGCTATAGACTTTATCCGTTCCTTACCTCCGCCCCGCGCCATCAATAACAACGAGCCCTGCCTCGGTGTAGCGATGATCCAAAAAATATTGTTGGATGTACTATTAAATAAAACATAATAAGTAATAATTAATTATAGTTTGTTCTGTTTTCAGAATTATAATATACAAACAAAGTGGTTCCGATTAAAAATTTAGTTTTTAATTTTATTAAATATCAATTATTAAGACCATCCAAGCCTTCGTTGCTATCTCTACAATACCGAAACATCAACAATAGATGCCTAGAAAACTACTTGACTCCATAACTTATTTTACAAATATAATGTAATCAAATATTCTAAGGACGTAAACAATTCACACTTTGTCCATAGCTATAAAACTTTTATTTTCATTTTGATTCCAGGCCTAATCAACATTTCAAATTAGGCAATTAATTAATTACTTACTTAACAACAGGTCAACGTTTGGTGGTAACCATATCAGAGTTTGACCAGTTTTAAATAAAAATGTTAAAATGTCTGGCGTTGGTAACCGTGGCGTGTCCTGTAATCCTCTAAGTCGTTGGGTGTAGTGTTCTCTTATGTGGATTAACGTATGCACTATTGAATACTACGTTAATCCACAAAGACCATCTTCATAATTTGACCAGGTCATAGGTCAGAGGCAGTGGTTCTGACTTCACGTTAAACTGTAGGTTTAGATATGCCGTTGGCTTTTTGGCTATTAATTAACAGTAATGTCTAAGGAACGTGTTGTCAGCCTTAGTCAGTAACATGACTAGAAGATTACGACACCATCATCAATCATCTTACACTCATTTTCATACTTGGCTTAAAATACCTAGGTAGGTCACCATTTCAAATAGTAATCTCATCCAGTACATCTGAATCGGATTTTGTGAAGTATTACGAGACTATCCCGGACAAATCATCTTGCTTGGATTATGAAATCCATCATTTGGCGATGGCGTTGTTCGTGCAGTAAGGCTCTTTGAAGTATGTTGTGCATGGATAATCTTCGAGCAAGCCTCTTTCACACAGGTGAAAGCCGGTATACGCATTTTAGCTGTTCATAAAGCCATTTCACCAGGTTTTCTGTAAAATAATACAGAAGGGTGATATCCGTAAAATTCACTGTATTTTCACGAGTGCTTTTATTAATACTGTAAGCCTTTTAGTGAAATTAAGCTGGTTATCCGATTTATTTCTAAATATAAACGTAAAAATAGCGTATTAAGAATTTAAAGTAATGATTGTAATTACGTAATTTTGAACAGGTGATATAACAACAAAAAGACATATTTGTGTCTTTAAAATACTAGTGGTTGCGGACTGTTTTTTTCGGTTGTTGCTAAATATCGTTTTGTCGTTTATTTCATAGTGCCTTGATTTCAAACATTTACAAAAATTTGCAAATTTTGATATTAATTATTCAAGATTGCCCAATAGACCTTATCCATGCATATAAATGACCAATACTCCCTCATCCTATCCTTCTTGACTAAAATTACATCAATCCGACCAGCTACAAGCCTATGTTATGATATGAATGTTCTTTAAGATTAAAACTGAAAATTCAAACCATTTAAATCAATATCAAACCAATGGATTAGATTAAGATTTGTAATTAGAATTTAAATTTAGAATGAAGATATTTTTTAAGATTTAAATATAGATATATAGTGGAAATTTTGATTTAGATTTAAACAATTAAAACTATTTAAAATCATTTTATGGCTGTACACTTGTAGAGGTTGCTGCTATTGTTATGGAGGCATATTTTTTATTTTCTGATAGGTCTATGATTGTTTATGGTAACGTTTTGAAAATATAACGTGTAAAATGTAATGTATTAATGTAAAAGTAACTTTACTCGTATGATAGTTGATTTATACACATCAATCGTCTACAAAATATTAAATATGGTGATACTGAAATACTTTATATACCAACTAAATTCTTAAAACTATTTAGTTAATACTAGAGTGTTTTTTAAACGAACCTAAATAATATGTTTACCACAAACAATATTTAGTATTTTAAAGAAATCCATCAAAATTATTTTATAAAGTTTTTCAACTGTTTTAAAAACTTATATAGCCTACTAACATTTTCCACCCAAACAATTATAATAAAATTTATGTGACTACGCAAATTTTGAAGTCTAAAACTTCATCATCAAGTCAGATACGTTTTTTTATCTTTCGTAATGAAGACTATTCAAACCACAAAAAACATAAACTTCGCTCATGGACAATCACACATATTCAAACACTGAGAATGTTACAACAATGTGACACCGCCTCAAACTAGACCGTTTAAAAAACTGCTTCTATATGAAATAATATTTGTATATTTAGAAAATTCGGATTTGTATTAATTAGTTAAGCACTGTCCATCAATTTGAATTAACCATTCAGCGACAGAGTTAATTTTTTTGTTTTGAAAGTGATTTTTGTGATTATCCTCTTTTATACATAAAAATTAAAATATTTGGGTTGGCAAGTCAATGGATAGTTATTGTGTTAAATGAAATAGTATGCTTTAGTGTTTTTTTCAATTAATTTATCTTAAAAGTCCTCAGTATTACCATATTATATTTTTATTCCCATTAAAGCATTGTAAAATATTCTTAAACATACTTCTGTTTAAACGCAAATTTTACAATTAAGCCATTTTGGGTTAGATGGTTATCAAATTATCTATATCATAAAGGTACTTTTCAGTGACTACTTATCAGTCATTAAAATGTCAGTAAAGCCTTTTTAAATATTTTTTTCGGTCTGGTTGAAAAGAATAATCAGTACTCACTAGGGGATGAAAAAATATTAAATTTCAGTTAGAGTGTAGACATGGACTAATAATTATTTAAAATATTTTCAAATTACACCAAGTGCAAAGTGTTCTGGTACAAACAGTGGTTGTTTGAGTTTTATTGTTTATATGCTATAAAAATAAAACAGTTACATAAATTGCTTTAGAAGTGGGTTCGGACATTCCTTTTTTGCACTGTGTTCTTCCTCAGATTATGATTCGCTCACTTCAACGTGCCATAGATTTAACATTCCAAACAAATAAAAAAATCTTAGGAAATAATATTTAAGATGATCGACGAGTGATAAATTTTACCAAACTGTACTATAACTATATCCAAAGCAGAGCTCGACCAGAGAGGTAGTAAAAAAATAAATAAAATTACTTTGAAATAAAATTACTAATACTATTTTTTATAACAAAAAAGTATTATTTTTCTAATAACTATAGATATTATATTTTAAACCCCCCATAAAATAGACATTTATCTAGCTGCATATTTTTATAAATTACCGGTATTTTGGGAATATTTTTCAATCAATAATACTGAACACTAAATACGTTTCAGGATGTTGAACTGAAATGTAGCTTACATCTGCTGAACAGAGAAAGGGGAGACAAATGGGTGAAGTTGAAGAAGAAATTCTACCTTAATTAAACAAGGAAAGTTGATTAGGGTTTTATCATATTTATTTTTCATTTTTAATTCCCTTAATTATGAAACACAATAAAGAAGTAAATATATGGAAAGCATTTGATATCTCTACCGGACACATTATCCGTTCCATTTTCACACAGTATGATAGATGTGTAGCCAATAAAGTGATATTAAGGTTATCAAAACAATATTTATTAATAATTTGAAATCCTTTTTATAATGTTAATTACACATGAATGGTTGATATTTATCATAGAGTGAAATATAAGTTTAATTAAGAACAATGTATTTTTACTTTGATATGTCTAAGCTCTGGGAGATAGGTATATTGGCAATCCGTCAGACCAAAATTTGAAACGGTGACGTCATATGGTTATAATTAGGACACGTGTTTAGAGGAACTCCAAATATTTTTTTTAGATATATCCATGATCTAACCTATTTCCCACAGGGACGTAAATACAATAATTTGTTTTGGAAATGTACCTTTATATCCAAATTATTAAGATTTTTAGAAAATTTTAAAAAATAAGGTTACTTTAGACCTTTAAAATAATATATAATACTTCTTCATTTAAATTTTTTCTATTGATCTGTGTAACAACTAACAGTTCATATTTTGATTTAGTTAATCTTATTGATTATTTTTAATGGAAACTATAGGATATAATACAGAGTAGGTTAACAAACTCAAGCAATTTTTGTAAAAGTAAAGTAACTACGGGGATCTAACCATGTCAACTATGAGGCCTGCATTTGATATCTATCAGTGTTTAAAAAAATGTTTACAAAACAGAAATGATAACATATTATGGAAAAATTTTCGAATGATTAAAAAATCTACTTATTAAACTTTTATTAATTCAAAACCTAAACTGGTACAGACGTTCAAGTTATGCTCCTCAATTACACTTTTTAGGTTTTGTATAATAAAGTGGCATGTAAAGTAGGGAGAGGATTTATAGGTCATGATGTCATAGCCAGAGGGTAATATCACCACCTGGGGAAATACAAGTCAGTGTACCATCGTCGCGGCCCCCTCCCCAACTCGCAAACTCCCCCCTCACCGTGCGGTGGTTACCTTGCGATTGTTTTTTCAACTAATAAGTACCAGGGGACCAAGCATCGTTTGAGTTAACAATTAAAAGTGTAATAAAGTGAAACCAAAGAGACAAGGTAACTTAGACAGAATACATAAAATTACAAAAAAGTATTTGTATACAATATTTTAAGAAACATCCCATTAAAAATTGTTTGAAAGAATTTAGAGTTTTTCTTGTATTTTAAAGGTATATCAGATAAAACTTTGCTCTATGAATAGTGCAACGTTTTTAATATAAAAAATATACTGAGGCATTAATATGTAATGTCTTATTACCCATGTAATTGGTTTTCCCATCTACAAAATATCACGAAAGCTAGACCATTAGAGTGATTTCAATGTATAACACACAGCCCAAACAAATTATTCCTTTAAGTGTATTTTAATTCTTTACTGGATACTCTGTAGCTCCAATTTCTCTATATACTATGTTTATTCAGACAATGAAATATTTAAATTTTTTTAGTAAATAAGGTAACATTTTTTTGAGTTAATTAAAATATCACAATTACGGGAATCTGTTTGTTAGTGAATAGAGACAGAGCCCACAAACTGCACGTTATAATTAAATAGATTATTAATACCTGGAATGAACCAGCAGAGATCACAAGAGGCAGGCACTATTGTTGAGGCAAGTAGCCCTGCTATCGGTTAAATCAACCACCAAACCTAAAACAATTGGGGTTAACACTGTAAGCGAAGTGATGGAGTGACTGTTCAAGTGACGCAGTAATCCACGCGTTTGAACCTATTAGTTCAAATTTGTTGAAGATGTTTACATGAAAACTAGTGGAATGAGCTAAGTTAAACTTCTCCTCGTCCGAGTTAAAAGTGATATTTCTCTGGGTTACACTAGGTGATTGTACAAGAATAAATGAACATTTTGAGCCTCGTTATACCTTGTTACAAAAATTTGTATTTTTATAAAAAAAGGTTAAAGCGATTTTGATTTATTTTCAGAAGTTTTCCCTTTTGCAGCCATTTGTTCTCTAAGTTTATACTATTCACTTGGTCACTGATCACTATTATCAATAGGTTGACATTGATCATTTTTGGTCAGTAATATCTATCATTAATCCGCTACTTATTAATGTCGTAAAAATGATGCAGATAATTAATAATACCAAACATTAAATATTACTACATGAATAAATACTAAATAATCAATGTTTATTACTTTCTCCCCTTATACGTAGTATATGGAGAAAGTATTGTTTTCGTCAAAATTTTCGAATTTGAGTTGAGGGTGGATATATCCATTTTGGGGTCCCCTGAATCCAAAAAAGTGGGTTTGGAGGTGATGTCTGTCCGTCCGTGTGTCTGTCTGTGTGTGTGTGTGTGTGTGTGTGTGTGTGTGTGTGTGTGTGTGTGTGTGTGTGTGTGTGTGTGTGTGTCTGGATGTGTACAGTGCCACAGCCTACCCCATTGGTCCGATTTAGATGAAATTTGAATTTTTGAATTTTGAGGGTAGTTCACCCCTAAAAACCCTTAAAAACGTTAAAAATCAAAATTTCTCAAAAACGGCTCTAACGATTTTGATTAAAATTTTATAGTTTATAAAAATATGACACCACCCGCATGTCTGTAAAAATGACGGTTCAAAAGTTATGGGCTTTTAAATGTCAGAAAAATCAATTTTTTTAATTTTCAGTGAAAACGATAAAAGTAAAGTATAATTTGACTGGCACCATTGAAACCAGCTTAAAAAACTAAACAAATTAGTAATTTGAATTATTTGTCTACGACTAACGGTTCCAGAAAAAAGTTAAATTTACTGTCCATGATAAACGCAGTACGTTGTCTGAAAGCGCCAATGTTATTCTTACGGAGAATATTAAAAAAATCAATTTCTTTCTTATTTTCCAACCGTTTTCCATGCAACTTGGTATGAAGCGTAAGGTCAAATCTCCCAACAGAACCAACTCAAAAAAGCTTTGTATTATCGGGGGGGATGTTTCCCCCTATACAATTCGAACAATTAATTTAACTTTGTCTTTCTTCTTTTTATTTTCAGAAATGGGATGATTATTTTTGAAACAATAAATTATTAAATAATATTTAGATAAACTTTGAAGAATATGATGGTTTTATTACAGATTTACTTTTTTAAATTGACTTAAGGGAGAAAGTATGTGTCAGTCCACTGATACCGCTTATTTATACGAAAATAAAAAATCATTTACTGTAGACCACGTGTCTTGAAAGAGGAACAGACTGCACGTCTGAAAATTAGGATTTAGACTAACCAAATAATCAAAAATTCCAATCATACATAATGATTAACCCTATTCCCAAATGCCAGCTCGGTGTTAGGTGGGGAGAGGCCAGGGTGACATTTTCGTTAATAAAGGACGAGCTGTTAATTTAAAAAACGGGGATGAAATGAGTTTGCTTAACACATGGGCAAGCCTTACTGTTCACAATCAATATTTTATATATTTATCTTTTATTGAAATAAAAAATTAACTGACCACTGATGCTAATTTTATGGAGAATGGGCAAATAATTATCATATTTATTGACACATATTGATAAAACTTTTCACATATTATTATTATAAGCACGCAGGTCTGCTGAGACGGGGGTATTATTCTTATTTTATACTTAAATTTTCAAAATAAGGAATTTCTAGCTCACAGTGTTTCAAAATATTCACTTCACTTTGGGAAATAGCTTAGATCGTGGATATGTCTAAAGAGAATGTTTTCAGCTCTTCTAAACAGCCTCTTCTTATAACCGTATGACGTTACTTCCGTTTCAAATTTTTGACTGACGGATTGACATATCCATGTAAAACTCCACATTGATACTCCAACAATAATTTCAAAATATTTTTATTAATAACAAATGTATGATGTTTTATAGTTATTAATAAGATAATTATTTAACACGTTTTATGTATACATCACTTTAAGTAAAATTGCACTATATAAATACGGAACTAACTCATTTAAAATTTCAAAAATTACAGGCTAACAAGTAATTATTTGTGTGTCGTGGAAAACGGTGAATGATTTTAATCCTTAAATAAATTATATATGCGTTCTCAATGTACTTAATTTTTTTAATAAAATTAGAATAAATCTGTTTGATTCTTGATTGGTTTTTAAAAAGTTCAGTAATTTTAATTCTTAGATTAGTTAGTCTTAGATAAGATTTAGTTTTGAAAACGTTAAATATCCTCTGGAGGAATAAATAATCAGTTTTTCATAGGCTGACCTGATATCCTTCCCAATCCTAAAAGTAACAATGCTTCTGCAGCTACCACTCAACCCAGCTCAATATCTGTCAGTTTTAACTTAAGTGCCGCGATATTTCTTCTGAGAATCATTTGTTTTTGGCAATGAATGAACTGCTTTTACGAGTGTAGCTTTGAAGATATAATAAATTAATTTTTCTCCAAATTTCTGTCCATAAATAACGATTTTAGTTTGGGATAAAATATTCTTTTACATGCTTTAAAATTCACTGCCAATTAAATCATACATTAGCTTTTCTGTACATGAAAATTCGTAAAACTCTTTTAATTTTTAATAAAAAGACCCCATATATTATATACCGTCTTATAAAAAGTTACTTGAAGCATCTCTAGTAATAATATTATTAATTAAATATTGAGGAAACAATCCTTCTACTCCTATGCCCTGCATAACACAGATGGTTAAAGGTCTTTAACCCTAAAGCCACTCTCATTCCAAGCTAATTCCCCAAGCTACCCTCGTAATTCATTTTTGGATCCCTTAATGTGCGAATGTGCTGCGGGTGATAGCACCCTATGATTCATTATTTTCAGACGTTTACCTTTCAACTGTAGTAAAATGGGAAAGCACAATACAGTGACAGAAAATATTGTAGAGAGTTTTAGATACTTTTGTAAGATAAATCTTAGTTGTTAAATAATGAAAAATTAAGGAAAACACAAGTGATTTACTACCTAAATAAAATTTAAAACTTCAGTGATGTTCAAACTCACTACAGCAATAGGCCACTGATCTGTCTATGTAGAATCTTTGCCAACAATTATAATAGTTGCTTGAATGAATTTAAAAATAATAAAAACACTTCACCTTAAATATAACAAATATGATCATAAATCTACGAAATTCATATAAACTGACAAATTAGGTTTCCATTTAATTTTTTTTCTGAATAAAATCAAATTCTCAACGGATAAATAAACACCTAAATTCTATTTTAATATTCTACTATAATATTTGTTATTATTCTAAATTATATATTATTCCCACAGGATCTTAAAAAATCATTATGTTGTTGGTTATTAATTATTTAATATATTTTATTGGACCTTTCCAACGCGTTGAAAAAGTCCAATAAAATGATGCTCTATTCTTGTAGTACGGTACGTTTAAATAATCAATACAACATTCATAGAACAGATTAATTTTATTATTTAATCAAAAAATCTGGGTTGCTACTACACACATAGTAAATTAATAACAAACTGGGTCGTTTCATGATTTTCATAATTACATGCAGGTATATTCAATTTAAAAAGAAGCATTATGTCATTAAAACACCTGCGCCAGTGGCGCTATTCATACTGAACGGACAATGGTGGAACTAAGTAAGTCTTTGTCTCGCTTTCCATTCCATCTCTCTTTACTAGGAACGAGTCGTTCTTGAATAGGCTCTCCGGAAGGTTTGTTGGTCAAAACAAATATTTATAATTTAATAACATCAATTTTATTATCAAAGAATATGCATTATTTAATACTTTAAATACATTAACCTAATTTTTATATCGTTCATTTAAGAAGACAATTTATGAATGTTAGTAACAAATTTAAATAAAACGATTGAATCTTCTGCGAATAAAATCAATTATTTTAGATTAGTTTTGATTGATTTTTTTCAAAAACAATATGTCTTGCCTTTTAAGGTGGTTCATTAATAAGATTACTTTGAAAGCTTGTGGATTCATTATGTCAATAACAACTAGTTAACGTCTACGTGTTTTGCTACTCTATTTGTACCACAATTACAAGATTTTTGTAGCTTTTTTGCAATTTGATCTTACATTTTTATTTGTACTCGAGTCGGTATGCTACAAAAACGTAGACCTAAATATCACATATTTTTAAAACAAGCTTTTGAGCCTTTATGCAATCTTACAGGATATCCGGAGGATTAAAAAAAATCTTTACTTCCGAAAATACCGAAAACTAGGTTTTAATTCAAACATTTATTTTTTTAACTAAATAAACTCTCGATTTTTATGATTTCTTTGGAGCAAAAGTAACCATAAATGTCAATACAGGCTGGTGATACCTCAAAATATTCTAGCCGCTGTTGAAATACCTTCCTTTGTTTTGGATGACACCGACAACGTCTTTTGTCGACTAAATGTCACTCTGACCTCACCGTCTAATTACGGGAAGTCTACGGGATGACCTTTCGTCTACCGAAGAAACTCTCCTGGTTAGCAAATCCCTGAGAACTCGCTGATTTAGAAGTAAAATGGTATTTGATAAAATTGCATGAATTACACTTTAGACAAAAATTTTAGCTTTTCTTAACCAAATAGTAGTTTTGGTATAAAGTAAATTTTTGAATACATAATACACTACTTACCTATATAATATTGCAATTTGCACAGGAGATTACCAATAATTTTAAACCTTGGTGCCATACAAAGAAACAAAATAACCATCATATGACAGTGTCGTTAGTGATTCTAATAACAAAACTAATTAGTCAGTTTGATTATTAGGTAAAAAGGAAATTTTAAGTGCTAAGTAGTAAAAAATTATAAACAAATTGTACTATTAGCTAGTTTTACGTTTTTTCTTTATGGGACCTAAAATAAAAAGGATGTTGTAAAACCTATATCAAATATTTTATTTAATTAAAATATACCCATCAATAATTATGAGATCTTTTCACAAAATATTCCCCAAATAAAAGCAATGTGGATGAAAATACAAACAATTTCCTTGAGGCCTTATTTGCACCTGCTGGAAAATAGTGAGACTGGTAATGAGAATGTATTTCGGCTATAAGGCCCCCCAGGGTGAGATTTGTGAGGTGAATAAAGAAAGCCTTCAAATTTATGAACAATAATGCATCTGTTGATACCTAATGTTTTCCCGGAACAATAGAACATTGAGGAAATAGCGAGACTACAATAGCTCGCAATAGACTTCTAGCTGACTTGATAGTTTAAGGTTAACACACCGGACTTTACAGTACGACTCTTCAATACACTATTAGAATGATTCTAATTATGTACGAAATTATTATTAATTTGATTTCAAAAATAAAGTATAGCATAATCACCGCTATATACACTGATGCACTTGGAGTACGTACTAACGTAGATCAACCAATTATTTAGAGCACCAATTAAGCTAAGCCCTGACGTGAATTCTGAGGGTCTCGACCCCAATTTGACAGCCTAATTGAGAACTCATTTATAACCTTTTGTGTTTGATACGATTATTATACCAAATTCGTATTATAGTATGACTTATACAAGTGTCGTATCTTGAAGTATCCTTTGAAATCCATCTAATTAATTAATTGGGGAAAACTTGTTTGCTTTAGCACATGTTTAATATTCCTATTGAACTATTTTATGCTATACGTGTAAATAAAATCGTTAATGGGCACCTTTTAATTTTAATATCTCTATAAATATGGATATTACAGGCCTCTGGAATACATTTATATTTTTATAAAATGCCAATAAAACATTTAATGTGTGTAAAGTAGTTTTGATAAGGATTTTACTTAGATACGTTAAGGTTAAAATTGGAATGTTGGTATAGTTTTATTGAGTTTGTTAGTATATTAAAGTTGTTTTATTATTTGTAACAGAAAATTAAAACCTATAGTTTAACCTAACACATAAAGGATCTTCAATTAGTAATCTAATAAACGCGTTCAGCCAGTTTGACACAGACATTTTCATTATACATTGGGAAATACCGCATCGCATCTGTAAAAGCCATTTTCATACAGAAAATGTTTCAGTAAAATGTTTATATAAAAATAACATTAATAAGTAGTTACTGATATGTTCTCAAAAACATTCATCATATTTATTTAGCCATACTAAAATTTGGTAAATTCTGTACAAATTTTATAGCCTGAGGATAAGTTTGAATACTAAATATAGGTTTAAAGTTAAAACTTAATACATTTCAATCACATTTCTCCAGTTTAAATTGTCCTATTAAAAAATGTCTGTTATCATGTATTACATTATGTTAATATTTAATTTAATTTTGTACAAACGAAAACATCTACTAACCATCACTTAGGAATTATTTGGTGAATTTAAGAGTATTAAGTTCTGTAGGAGTTACAAACTTTTTTTAAGAATTAAAATGTATTAATTTCATTTAAGCTAAAAGAGGAAAATTAATATAAAATGTAAGTTTCCACAAGAATCGAAGTGAAGTTTGAGATCAGAAAGTTTATCAGGTTGTATTCTTACGTGCACCGTGCCTGGAGTCACAACAGGTATAAACTATTATTGTACACACCATTAAGTTTTATCTTAATACATGAATTCTGTCATTATAGTTAGTATAACAAAAGTGAGTAATAATAGTGATTTTAAAGTAGAAAAAATTCCACACGATAATCTTGAAGGATTTTATTATTAAATCATCCGCTGGAAATAAAATAACATGTCGTGACCGCTTATGATCGAACAGGAGTCACAGCCTTTAGTTTTGGACCATTTTTATTTAGTTTTTTTTAACTTCAATAAAACAATTGATATTTAGACTAAAATAAGCATTTCAATCATATCAGTCGAATAATGATTGTAATAATGGGTCTTCTACATGTAAAATAAAAAAACTTAATAATATGTATCTTAAAATAATGAACATTTATGTTTGACACGTGTGACAGATATGTAGTTTACCATATAGAACTTATAACTGGCGTCTGCCTCACAGAGCGGTGGAGAGGGGGGATGCGTTGACATTTGTCGTGAACAAAGAGTTACCATGTCACTACAAGAGACTCACTACTATCTCAACACTTGTAATAAAATCAACAGTTGGAAATGATTTACAGTCAGTGATTCTCACGATATTTAGAAGAAAACCCATATTGGTTTATAAGTAATGAATGAAATGAAGTCGAGGTAAGAAACAAGGGACGCAGATTTTTGTAATTTTTATAATTTTAAAACAACTTGATAGGATCATAAACTAATACTGTCACAAAACCTGGTACACAGTTCATATAAAATCTAAAAAAAACATACTGAAAAATAAAAATTTTTCGTTCCTTATGGCAGCAAACCTGCTTACTCATTTCCCATGTCATTCTTACGGGCTATTCGTAAATTGATTACAATAATAATTTACGAAAGTTATAAAATTGTTGTAACTTGCTTAGTTTGTGCTATCTCAAATAATTTTGGAATATTTAGATTTAGGCATGACGAGTTATACATTTTTACCATTTTATGATTATCATAATGTTTTTTTTAATACATGGTTAGAACGTTATTTCTGCAAACTTTAAATTGGAGGAAAGTTTAAATTCAACACGTGGAAAGTTGAATTTCTGGAAAGTCCATTCAAGAATGATACATTTCAAGCAAAGGAGATGGAATGGAAACCAAAACAAAGCCTTACTTAGTTCCACCATTGTCCGTTGCGTATGAATAGCGCCACCCACGCATTTGTAGGTTTAATGTTGCTCTATATCAAACAGTTGGTTATAGCTCCTGCATAATCAAGCGAAATCAACAGCTATTTTATAATCACTTGTTGGTTGTAAATAATATCAAAATATAACACCTACGGTTTCTCATCAGATTACTTTGGATGAGTTAATTTACTTCATCGCATTTATTCAATTTTAAAATAATTATGTTTGGATGGTTATATTATGTTATAGCTATGTGTTTTGATTTTAAACGGGGTTTTAAAACTCCCTATAAATGTAAGCCTTACTATTCAAGGATTAAAATATTAAACTGTGGCTACAGCAGAATACTAGAAATAATTGTTTACATAGCTTTCTACATGTTTTTGGTTAAAATTAAACATATAAAGAGACTTTATTTATAATATTCTTGTAATTGAACGTGAACAACAAAACCACACAACCATAAACAACGTAAATCAGATAGGAGTATATTACATACACATTTAAAAGATAAGTAGTAATACAAATACTTCGAAATTGTGAGTTATTTCGTCATGCAATGTTTAAATTGCTTGTCATTTATCTATATCGTGTAGAAAGAAATAACCTAGACAAAAATGAAATCAAGGAGCACGGAAGATAAAAAAAGGCTTCAATTGTCTACTCACGTTTTACTTACTCCTGTTTATATTTTACTTCCTATTTTTTATGTGTGCACATGGTTTTATTAAAATTCGATTAAAAACACGATTCAAAATAATATGTAAGTAATTCAACAATCCAAATCGAACAATTCAATTCAAGAGATATAATTAGAGATTGATAAGTTAATTTGTAGGGATTGGTTAGTTGACCATGTGAGCTGGACCCATTTGTGGTTGAAATAATTTACAACTTCACGTAACCCACTTAGGCGTAGCATAGACGGTGTGTTTGGAAACTAAACAGAGCCACTACTAGTGGATCAAAAGGCCTAAAATATATAAATGTACAAAAGACTGCAATCTTTGCCATCAAGTGTATGTAATCACAAAGCTTTGTACTGTAATCTAATTATTTGCGGTTTTTGGATTAAACCATCTATTTCCAAACACAAAATATATAACGTCTTTTAACATCAAAACCTACCGTATATCAGTATTACAGAACAAATTAATTAATTAGTAAACCGTATTACAAAATGTATCAATGATGAAATGATAGAGAGTAAAATGTATTGATGTGTTATATTAATATCAAATTATAGGTCCTATAATTTGATATTAATATAACATGGGACATTAATATAACTTTAATATAACATTAATATAACTCCTATAATATAGGAGTTTATAATTTAACTAAGGGTTTCGTCAAATATTTCCTACTAAATCTACCTTAATGGGACCTGAAGCTCTAGTAAGCTAGCTAAACATTGTAATATAACCATCAAGGTTTCTTCAAAACAAATCAAAACGATATTCTGTTAAATAAAAAATTATTTATTGCCACCTCTGAATATATGTGGAGGGTTTGAGGAGGTAATTAACACCAATTAAATGTGGATTTCGGATTAAGCACCGGGAGAAGGGCGGCGGCGGTCCGCCATTAATACAGCCTACTCGGATAAATCTACAGCATTTATCATTTTGTGGGGCTTAAACTCATAAAGTTGTTTTCAATAATTTCTCCAGCCCTCCGTCAATAAATAAAAACGCCATAACCAATCCGTTAAGGCAAAAAAAGATCAGGTTATTTTAATTTTTTATTTCATAATACTCTATTTCATTTGACAACTTCCACCCATGTTTTTATTTTATAGTTGAATGCGATCAAATATCTAGTTATTTCAAGGATGCATTAACAACGTTTTTTACGGAGACATGTGTACTGATTAGCATCAATACATTATATTCTTACTATAAGTTTTCCTTTCTAAATGTGGAAATAGTTTTACTTTTAAAATAATAATAAATACTGTGACTGTGATAAGCGAACTCATAGTTGTATATGTTGTTAAAATAATTTATAGCTTTCGGAATCTTTTGTAACCTAAGGATGAAAGCCATTGTGCAATCAAGTTAAGAAACACCTGGTTCTTTTAACGGCTTATATTTGAATGAGTGGTCTAACTAAGCAATAGACGTAGTTTACAAAATATAGCATTTAAATTCGTTAGTTTTGTAATTTATAATTTCTGTTTTCATTCCGTTCTGAGGATTTTTTGGGGAGACCACAACGGACAGCTTATTACACATAAAATTTATTTGTTCCGTTGTAAGATTTATAAGACATAACCTTAGGTGAGCTTAGAAGTCGGTATCAAACATTGTAAGATTAGGATTCAATCACAAACCCAATAAATATTTTTAGTAAAATATATTCAATACAAAACTGCATTGTATGTATATTTGAACTGTTTTTATATATGTAACAGTTCCTTGTCAACCTCATATCAGCTGTTTAGTAAAATAAAACTATACTAAATCATTTACCTCTCTCTATTAAATTAATATTTTATTGAAATAAATAAAGTGTCGACTTAATCATTTTACGCCTTATGAATAGTTTATTTTAAACATTTTCATGGGCCAATTAAATGTCCCGTAACTATGAGATTTACAAATTTAACCTGATTCATCTTTAAGCCATATCTTAGTCTCTCTTCCTCTCTCATTATTAATTATTAAATCCCTGGCGCTTTAATTTTTTTGAATGTTTTTTTTAACTTTTACGTTTAGTTTGAATCTAAAATTTTTGGAAATTTCATACAGCAAAATTCTATTAAAAACATTTTTGATGAAACCACCGTTATAGTAATTAGTCTTTAGTCTCAAAAGTAACATTTGCCTACCTCACCAGTATATCCATTGAACTATAATTTATTACTATCGTTTCGTATAAATTTTTAAATGTTAGGAACATCACCTCATTAATTACTACCCATCATATTAGTACCCATCCCTATTAGTGTAACCCATCCCTAAGGAGGTGTGGGACCCATCCCTAAGGGGCGTGTGGGACCCATCCCTGGGGGAGGGGGTAGGACCCATCCCTAAGGGGCGTGTGGGACCCATCACTAAGGAGGTGTAGGACCCATCCCTGGGGGAGGGGGTAGGACCCATCCCTGGGGGAGGGGGTAGGACCCAACCCTAAGGGGGTGTGGGACCCATCCCTAAAGAGGTGTGGGACCCATCCATAAAGGGCGTGTGGGACCCATCTCTTGGGGGTATTGAACCCATACCTAAGGTGAATGTGGGGCCCATCCCTAAGTTGAACGTGGGACCCATTCCTAAGTTGCAGAGGATATTATGTAAAATAAAGTAATTTTTGTAAGTGGTAAGTGCAAGGTATTTTTATTAATTTAATATGTAATTCTAACATAATTTATTTAAAATACAATACGTTTAATATGTGCCAGTTCACTAATACACTTTTTCTACGGTATATTAAATTTGTTTTGAGTATTTCTCCCTTTTTGACATAGCTATTTAATGATAGGTTTTAATGGGCTAATAATAAATAGTGGTTTATGATTAATATGCCTTAAAGAAATGCGTAATCAACACCAATTTATAGAAAGCCATTATTCAAGGCAGCCTAGTACAAAAACGGGAAAAACTGAAATAGCTTATAAAGAGGTTGAGTTGGTAAAATACACACAAAGCCCTCACATGTGTTTGAAAAAGGCTCGGAGAGATATCCAATGCATAAACGCGCTCCAAAGCTCTCAACTGCACAAACAACGTATAAAAATGGGTTTCATCACTTGTATTTGCTCTCCATGCGTTCGCTCCCAAGTGCCAAATAAGGAACCCTCTGTAAGCTATACCTGTACTACAATGAGGGGTTGTAGTATACGAGAAGGGATATTTTCTGAATACTAGAACGATAGAGATATTTGTGACATGGATATGCCTTAGCTCTGGGAAGAGGATATTGAAAATCCGTCAGACCAAAATTTGAAAAGGTGACGTCATATTGTTATAAAAACAGTTATTAAGGAACTGAAAATAAGGAATTGGCAACATTCCATTTCGACATATCCATGACCCTAGCTATTTCCTAAAGGGAATACATATGTATTATATTCTCAACTAACTTAGGCAATAGGTAACTGGACACATTGTTATCTATGCTACTAACCTTTTCCGTGTAAACAGATGGACTCCAACCCAAGTCATAGTCTATCACCGGCCAGCACATGAACATAATATACATAATTATAATACAGTACATAATACTGTACATAATACAGTACATAATATTATGTAGTGTAAGTATACACTGCGTAGATATGCATATATTAAGTGTAATTTTTAAACTTTAGGCCTATATTTAGTGGTCTTAACATTTGAACGTTCCTTGATGACGAATTTGTGACATATATCTGACCTGAAGATGAAGTTGTAGGCTTTAAAATTTGCTTAGCCACATAATTAAGCAGAACCGTTTGGACGGAAAGTGTTAGTAGCCAAGACAATTCTTAAATAACATATCACGAGGTGATATAGTAAAAGATTTAGAAATTAGGATTCTCTAAAATGCAAACCATTTGATCCTTGTATACAATTATTAGAAGTACTTTATTAATGTTCGTCTTGGTGTTGTTTGCCACCCTCTAGACCTGAGGGAGAAATTATTTATATAAAACGTCTTAACCGCATAACTGTATGAGCCAAGACAACTTCAAAACCGTTTGATAAAAAATTTGGATTTTACTCTTACCTTAAATATTAAAAAAAATAATCGTAATACCCCCGAACTGTAATTGAATTAAAAGATAATAAATACAGTCAGTCTGAACTGCACTGACTAAGGTATTTATTATCTTTTGATTCAAATATTTTTAGAGGCCCAAAGTAATAATAAACTTATCCATTCATTCAAAGAAAGGATCTGAAAAGAGATGATTCCCCCGTTACGAAAAGGATGTAAAGGGATTCGAAAAAAGAGATTCCTGAGATAATGCGTATAGTTGCTTATACAGTATTTTCACATATGTAAATGTAAAATCCATAAAAATCTCACAGTGTGAACCCAAAATCACCTATCGTCTCACAATACCGCCCGCTACCTGAAATAGTTGCGTGCCTGAAAGCTTAAGCAGGCCTCTTCTTATTACTAAACACCAATGACGCGTTTTACATCGGTTAAAAACCAATAAAAACCCACCTTTAACACGTGGTAGCCCCCAAATAACATGGAATACATGAAGTGACGTAAGAAGAGATAGTTATAGCTATCTTAATTCTAAAAATTCACTATCAATCTATACAGATAATGTCAAATTTACGGATATAAAAAGGACAGATGCTGTAGAAATCACTCCCCTTGCAGATGGAAGTCTGAAGAATGAAAATGAAAAGAGTATAAAAAATAAATAAATAATGAAATCATAGTCCTAAAATATCTAAAATATTGTCCTTAGGCACTAATTGCAAACACACCATCATGAAACCATCATGGGTTATGAAACAATGAATGACGAGGAATTAAGTATGTAATAAAAAACAAAAAATTATATGTCTGCAAATATTCACTGAAAAATTTATTAGGTTGATACATCATTCCTTCTAGAACAGACTTGATTTAATATTAACTAAAACATAAAAACAGAATTATTTTGTATAGGCTAATGTGAATATATTTTTTTAATTTGTAAAATATTTATGAAATTAAACATATACTTGGTGATGACTTAAATGATATCTTAAATGTTGTAAATGATGACTCAAAAAAAGTAACATCATTCATAATGTTAAGAAGTAAATAAAATTGTTTGGGCTTTAATAGTAATAATAATAACTTTATGGTTTGAAACTATAATAGGTTTTCTAATGAGATATTAATACTTACGTTAGCTAATAAAAGAGATTATTTAAACAAGACACATGTAGTTAGGCCTATTTTTAGATAAAAATGTTAAATACGATGGGTTGATAAATTAAAATTAAACTAATTGACTTTTAATAGCCTGGAATTTTAAATAAAAACATTATTTGAACATATATTTTTCAATCAATTTATAAGTGAATTAAAATAGTAATAATAAAAACGCTCCAACGTAGTGGACTCACTGTAGCTGGACTCACGTACTGAGTCCTTTGTGGAAACAACTTCTTTGTGACTTAATTCGGGTTTTTCAACACTTCTGGAAATGGCAAAGGGGATAAAAAGTTTGGCTAACTTAGTTTTCACAACAAATTCGTGTTTTGCATCAAGTCCTTTATTCAATCTTGCCATAAACACTAACCAATAAAGTAGAGGAGTGTTACTTGAAAAAGAAATATTTGTTTATTTTACTCGTGAATATTCATGGTTTTATTTTTTACGTATATTATTGCACTACATTGGATGGAATAGTTTAAATATTTCAGTTATTTTTCCGTAGTTCTTTATCAACATTACAGTTTAAAATATTGTTAGTGTTGAAATAATTTGAAAAGTGAAAACACACAACAATAAATACATCAAAATAAAAGTATAAGTAAAAATATTAGGCAATAATGGCCAACTACAAAAAAAGTTTTAATTCTTAGCTAATACATAAAAAAGGTGAAATTACATTCGTAATAATATTACAAATAACTATATTGTGACTGTTATTATATTATGATAACTGGCAATATTATTATGTTATTATATTATTATATTTCATTATATTTTATTATGATGACTGACTGTATTATGACTGATTTGGACAATATAATAGTCATTTGTACAGTTACATATTTTAAATATTTTTAATTGAATATCATCATATTTGTAATGGTTGCTTTCACGGAATCTGTATAATTCTATTGTTTAAATTTTTCTATTTACTATTCTTTTACTATTTATCTCGCCGAGTACACCCCATGAAAGGAGTATGGCACAAGTGGTCATTTTGTCTGGAGGTCAGTGCGATCGCTCTAAATCAATACCATCTAACAAATCTTCGCGCGCACGTTTATATGGGACTGAATTGTTGTCAAATAGCATGTGTAGCTTATAGAGTTAAAAACGTTTCAAAATAATTTTGATTCTAAATTATTTTTAAAACACACACTCTTAAAATTAACGTTAACCACTCCTCAAGAGTTAGCAGTAAATCATCTTATCTTTTTAGTCTTGTAATATAAATTTGAAAAATTCTTAAACATGACTCACAAAAAATTCAATTAAAGGACGTAGAATTGGTTAGAGATTAGAAAATTGTTAAAGTAATGATTTTATAAGAGTGCTATAAAATAACAATTTGGTAAATTAAGAAATCTGGATACAACGTTTTGCAGTTTTTTAGTAATATTTTATATAGGCCTAATGCTGATTTTGAGTGATAGTCCATTATAAATCCACTGATTTGGAAAAAATAAGATTACGATAAGGTCGATCACTTAACATTATTATAATTATTTTAGAAAACAAACGAAAGGTAAGTTAATAGGATTTATGTTTCAAAATAACTTCAGATTTTAAAATTCTTGCCTCAAGATTTAATTATTGACTTAAAAATTCGTTACAATGCCTTCGTGCTTCAATTGTAGTGTAGTCATCAGGCGACTCTATCGTCCCATTTTCAAGCCATGTCAGTTATTCATCACAAGTCGCCACGTTAACAAATAATGAATTCAAAAATGCAGTAAAATATTTAATTTTTTTACAACACACATTGACACGTTGAGCCGGCCATACACAAATTCCTGTGACCATACCGACGGTGACGAAGACCAGGACACGACTCATGTCATGACATGACATTACACGACATGACTTGACATGACATTACACGACATGACATGACATGATATTACGCGACATGACATGATATGACATTATACGATATGACATGGCATGACATGAGTCATGTCGTAATTGAAGGTATTGTAACCTATTTTTAATCAAACTCACAGAGATTTCTATAATTGTTTCCTTTGGAAGTGAGCAAAAATTATTTTGGATTTGCTTATACATATTAAGTTTATTAGGAGTAGTAACTAATGCTGTAAACATTCCCGTATAAATTGTGACCAATGTTGTTAGTATTACCAATACAAACTGTTAAGCAATAGTGTTTTAGTAAATAAACTGCCTGTAGACCTTATAAAAGTTCACTCCTCCGTTTCCAATTGAGAACGTGATCTATATCGCATTTGGTGAAAACATGTAAAAAAAGTCAAATTGAGAACATCCTATTTTTGATTTTTGAAGTCGATTAAAAAATCGTATCACAATATCGACATGAGGCTAAAAATCTCGTGAGGTCAAATCTTAAGAAACTATTTGTAAAATTGAATTGTTATATCAGAAAACAAATAAAATGAATGTAAAACGTCAGTTGTAATCAAAACTCTTAATGGATTTATTAATGGTAAATATATGACTTTCTCTATACAGTTCTAAACAAAACAAAAACTGCACTTAACTACACAAATTCTATAAATTTTATCTACTATTTATACGAGAAAATATTAAATGTATAAACACTTTTTCTGAATATTTTCAATGAAATAATGAATTTTTATAGTTAATCCGATTGCAAATCGGCGGTCAAAGGCGCTCTCTGTGTGAAACCAGTTGCCGTTTTTAATCGTGTTAATTGGCAGCAATAATCTTGATCCATGCGAAGCTAAAGCCAAATATTGGATTTACACTTGTGACATGAATGACCCATACATCTACGAGTCCTCAGAAGTTGAAATTTATGACAATTTTATACATTTACCAAGTTCTAGAACGATGTGTATCACCATAAATAGTATCTTAATTTTTTTAATGTTTTACTTTATTAATACAGCATTTCCTTTTATTTTGCTATTGACGAGAATAGCCTGTATTTTATTATTTTATGGACGTTAGTAAATCTACCACTATTTCAGTACATATTAAAATTAATTTATTCACCAAAATAATAAAACGTACTGTATAAAAATAACAGTACACACATTTCTGATATTCAGGTATCAGGTGTTTTAGTTAAAATAAAACCAACCCAATTTAGAAAACAATATTTGAAATCGTGATGTCCACTTACAAACAAATACTAATAAATTATAGAACACTATGAGAAATATATTAATATGTACATATAAGACTACAATTTCAACAAAGAGACCAGCAAAGGGAAGACGGAAGCATATATCTGACCTTGAGAACTCTAATATGGTATGCTAAAAATACCATCATTAATAACATATTGAGAATATTGTATATGTTTTTCTCTTGTTTCAGGTATTTTTGAGTTTAAGAAAAACTCCATTGGTTGGTATGTATATTAGTGATATTCTAGCTTCATATGTTTAATTTTTCATAATCAAAGAAATGAATTTATAATGTAAACAATACATATTTTTTTCGAAAGTGAAATAGGAAACTTTGGCTGTACCCTCAGGCTCATTCGGCAACAAAATGCATATTGCAAAGAAGTAGACGAAAGAATTACTAAAAAAGAAAGAGGTTTTAGAAAATAAGAAAGTAAAATAATTAAGTAAAGTAATACAAAAATAAAAATGCGTCTCAATAAGGTCACTAAATTATTTTCGAAGAATGTTTATTCTTAAGTGTTTATTATTGATATTTATAAAATTAACATAATGTTTTTATAGAAATACTATTCAATATTTATTTTTTGTGTAATTTATTTTATATTAGTTCTTATAAAATAAATAAAAACAATACACTCACTGAATTACACTATAGCACTTGATACAGTTTCTGATTTCCAAGTTGTATTGACCATTGACAATCTGATATACTGGCTGGTTGAAATCACAGGCCAACGCATGCAACATCAGCTGATCACAGCGTTAACATCAGCTGATCACAGCTCAGCAGTATGCAGAGGGTCGCGTGATTGACAACTGTAATGGCATTCCGGGAGACGAGCCACTTGGAAAATAAGGCGCGATTCCATCAGGCCTCAACCCCCCTCCCCTCCCCTCAATCACTACCGTATTCACTAGAGACAAAGGGTCTAAAACTCAACACACATTACACCGAGTATAAAATGTACGTGTAAGAACAATTAAATAAAGTTAATATGGAGAAATTCGTTATTCATACTACAGGGAAGTTTGTATAAAATGAATGTAATAACTATTATGATTTGATATTACCGTAAAAATAATCCATGTATACACATTATTGATTGCTATAATATGCATGGCTTTGTGATAGCTGAAAATTGCCTGCCACCGCTGTAACCAAACCAGTTTAAAATACGAACAATAAATTTCTTTAACTATTCACGAAAGGTTTTTTGATTTTTTTTAAACTGTTGTTCACCGAATTAAACTAGTACTTATCCTGTAACTGAACGAGAAGATTGGCAAAATCATTGGTATCCCAGTGGTAAAGTGACTCCCTTGGAAAAGGACGACCTTCGATGCAATGGCCAACCTCACTCATCGATCTTCATTCAGGCGATAGTCATCTGTTAATAATTAACATAGTGCATTAACTTTAATAAATTATATATTTAATTGCTTAAATGTTATCTCTGATTCATATTTGTGAAAATCAAGTTAAGTCAGTGTCTCACCGACTTAACTTACTATCACGGTGGCTCAGGGTCATGATGCACCAGTAAGTATAGCTATTGGTGTAACTAGAACGCAAACAACGTCATATCCCACAAGACGTTCATATGGCAGCACGAGCCTGAGCTGAGTGATAGCAGAACTTCAAGGGCGGCCATGACAGTTTTCACTCGCATTACACACAATATGTTTCCTACAATAAAAAATTAATTTAGGTTATGTTTTATTTTCCCGTTGGGATTAATGTAAAAATAACTTTTAGGTTTCCCGTAGCCTCAGTTTCATTGCGCAAAACCGGAAGTTAGTGTTATAGGAGCGGCGACTGAATATCAGCTGACTGAGCACTTAGCGCATGCTATTAGTTAGTTTCATATAGATTTGGAGCGTTCCGTGCATGTGATTGGTCGGTTACTTATCCGCACTAGGGTGGATATGAGATCATATCACCCTAGTGCGTATATGTACTTCTTATACGTTCTGCCAACAGTGCGAAATGTGCCTGATATCGCGTGGTTGTAGGAAAAAAATATTGCTGGATCGAAACCTATTGCTTGTGACCCTATAATCAAATCAAATTATGTTGCCACTTCAGCCTAACTTGACTTGTCTTTAATTTACCAAACATGCCCCAGGGTCTAAGGCCATGATGATAGAATGGTAAGGGGGTTTTTAAAGAAAAACACTAAAGGGGTATAATAAGGTGGATATGAGTAAGGGGTGAGTGATGAGTGTAATGAATTTAATGATGCATTGTTGCTGAGTACATCAGCTGATTTAGCTATCGGGATCATTAATTGTCCATTTATCATACTCGAGTATCATACTACTACAACAATTGGATAAATACTTTCTCAGGATTTAACAGGTGACCTTGAGAATATGAATTAGGTATTATAACCACTGAACGATTCGGATAGAATTATACTCTTGCAGTAAACAAGGAAATATGTATGCAAACATAACCTAAAAATACGAAATAAGAATATGCAGGAGTGATATGATACTAATATGATATTAAGGTAGATCGGTCATGTAATAAGAATAGAAAATGAAAGAACGCCTCTGAAATTGTATGATGGTTGATTACATGGTTCTAGAAAGGTCGTCCGAGAAGAAAGTGGTTGCAGGATGTGGAGGCTGACTTGAGAAATCTGAGGATTGGGAACTGGAGTGAAAGATCAGGGAACAGGGAAGATTGGAGACATACTGTGATAGAGGCCAAGGCCAATTGTGAACTGTCGCGCCAAAGGGAAAGTAAGTACTAAATGATTCCATATTTTAAATAGGAAAAACCTTTACTTTTCACTGACGAGTGTGTTTTGAAGAAACATTTTAGTGTTTGAAAACCTTAAAACATTGACAATACCTTACATAGATAATGAAATATTACGATAATTAAACATTATTCTCTTTTAAGTAAAGTAGAATATCTAACACAGTTTACCGTTGTTTATATTTTATCTTTAATGCTAAATAAAAATGAGACTGTGTATTTATTGTCAAAACTTTTTTCCGTTAAAAGGCGGTAAGTTTAATTAAATTACTAGCTGACCCGGCGGACGTCATAACGCCTGGCAGTAAATACTTGTTAACTTTAAGATTGGCCATGTTCTGAAGTCGATTAGCATTACGGCTTAATTGTGAAATGTTATATATTCTGGGTCGCGGCATAGAGAATAACAATACTGAAACGATAAGACATATTAATAAAATTCCCATAAAACAAATAAATCTGAGTGGATTAATTCACAATTTTCAAATCCAATCCAAACCCAAAGCAAACCTAACTGTAATACGGCTTTTATAGGAAAGATATACGACAGATGATTATTATAATAAACGTAATATACATAAACATTGTAATTATTTTTTTATTTGGTAAACATATAAACACGTGACTTTTAATCAGACAGAAAATAAAAATATAAATACATAATTCCCCAAAACCGCAAAATATTAACGTGGCGAATAAATCTGTTCATTTTGTACAGCACATATTTACTTCATAGTTTTACGTTAATGAATGATTCAGATGGCATTGGATAGTAAAGCATATTGCTAATAGAAATTAAACCAATCAGCTGTAGCTAAGAAATCAACTGTTCGCATTGTAGAAAACAAACTTACTTTCCATAAGGTTAACATTAGAAATTTAAAACGACATAAAATGGAAACTTATGGGGATTTTTAAAATATTTTTTCACTAAAACCTTCCCGGACACATAGAGCAACTTCCTAAAATTTCATTGCGATCGGATGAGTAGTTTGGCAACGCATAAAGGACATACATACACACATTAAATTTTATATATATATAGATTTTTTATTTTAAAATGCTATAAAGTAAATTGTGTACCACTAACATATATACAGGGAGATAGTAGTCAGGAAGTGGGTCAATCAAGATCGTGGGAACACTTTAGGGGACGTCCAACGAGAAGAGCCTTTGAAGTGTCTCGTGGTATCACACTGTCTGATCAGACTGAGTGCCTGGTCGTATAGGTACCACAGCTAGAACTAAAACCCTCCAACCAAATCTTGTAATTAATCGAATAACAATAGTTTCAGTTTACTCACCTTTAATTACTTAAAGATGTGAGAATCAAAAAGTTCATTTATTAACTAACATGTACATAAATACATAGCGCTATAAAGATGTGAGTTATTGTTTTGTTTTTATCTATTTGATAAACAAAGTAATTTTACAATACTATCATAAATCATCTGGATGATTAAGTCTGAAATTAATTATATTACGTTTCACATAATACGGTTAAAATATCATACTTTGAAATTAAATGTGTCGATAAAGAGTACATAATATGGATGTTCGAAAGGTTCATTAGACTATTAAATACAGTTTAGTAATTCAAGAAAAAAAACAAATAAATTCAACCATAATTCATTATTACATGAGGGAAATATATATACGCACTTATAATTAATTATAAATACAATGTACTATTTGGTAGAAATTGAAATGAAGTACTTATTTTAATTACATGACTTAAACAAACTGGATACATACATACATACTGTTTACCAAGAATTTAAAATATCTTATGTTCTGCAAAATGATATTTTACAATGACTGTAAAGTTCTGTAGATATAACTTACATACTTGGCTGTATAATGAAGGCATGATTTTTATCAAGGTATTTTGGGCTGTTTTGAAAGTTCTTTGTTTGAAATTCATTATTGGTGATGGTGGATTGATGTTATTTAGATTTTTATTGCGGACAGTTTCCATCACGATATTATGTAAAACAAAGTTTCACGACGTTTCGGGATCTGGAATCTGATCCCGTCCTCAGGTGAACTAATATCTAAAACATAGCACAATTAATTAACATATAATCCGGACCAAACCGGTATAAAGCTGAAAATAAAAGTTTAAAGCAGTCAAAAAAACTTATAAACAAACCATTCACTAACACACTAACCAAACCAAAAATTATGTTAGTGAATGGTTTGTTTATACGTTTTTTTTACTGCTTAAAACTTTTATGTTTTCATCTTTATACCGGTTTGCTCCGGATTATATGGTAATTAATTGTGCTATGTTTTAGATATTAGTTCACCTGAGGACGGGATCAAATTCCAGATCCCGAAACGTCATGAAACTTTGTTTTACATAATATTGTTTTGAAAGGTTGGTTACTAGTACATTTCTGTTGACACTTTCGTTGTTGGAACAGCAGCAACATTGCTCGTACGTTTTTGTTGTAATTTTTGATGTGTGAGCAGTGACAACATTACTGGTACTTTTATTGTGATACTTTTGTAGTTGGAACAGCAGCAATATTCTTCGTAAGTTTCTGTTGATAATTTGATAATAATTGGAGGTCTTCTTAGCCTACTACAGATCAACAGTTTAGTTTAGTAGTTGGCAGCTATGTAACTCTACTACAGCTCTAAAGTGTCGTTATTGGAGGTCCTGTCACTCTAATACAGCTCAACAGTTTAGTTATTGGAGGTTCTTACATTCTACTACAGCTCTACAGTGCAATTTTGGAGGTTCTACCACTCCACTACAGCTCATCAGTTTTGTTGCTGGAGGTTCTACCACTCCATTACAGCTCATCAGTTTTGTTTCTGGAAGTTCTGTCACTCTACTACAGCTCTACAGTGCCGTTTTTGGAGGTAGTGCGACTGAACTACAGCTCTACAAGTCTATAGGTTTTCGGTTTGACAATTCTAATGGCATTCCTACGACTGAATTACTCGTAAAAGCTTCTTTCCTTCCTCTCTCTCTCTCTCTCTCTCTCTCTCTCTCTCTCTCTCTCTCTCTCTCTCTCTCTCTCTCTCTCTCCGTAATTCCATATACCTCCCTTGTTTTTTCTCTATAAAGCGATTTAACCTATACACATTTATATGTAAAAATGCATAAATACACATCACTAATGTCTATGTAATTGTCAATTTTTACAATGAGTATTTTCTTTTTAATTACAACTATGTATAAAACTATATTTTATAGCAGCATTAAGAGAGCATTCATTTAAGATCTTGTAGTTGATTAATAATTAGTTATATTCCACATTATTTAGGTATTTTGTCATTTAAAGTTAACACTGGATGTGAAAATCATGATGGGTTTGAGGCTCCCTTTGCAGAATACCTAGAAGCATCGGCCAACCCTAATATCCAATATGGAAAATATTTGTTTTCATTAAAATATTTGCTATTTTTTACCCAAAAATGCAGAATTTGGTCGTCTAGTTTCAAAACCAGAAAAGTAACTTGACACATTTTTTTCAGGAAATAGAAAACAAATTTTGTCTTTACTTCCCTGTAGGAAATAGGTCAGATCATGGATATGTCTAAAGAGAATGTTTTCTTCTAAGTTCTTCTAAACAGTTAACAAGTAACTTACGGTACCTGTCTGCTTTTGAAATAACGTTGATGATATATTCTTAGTTAAAGCACACCATGATCAGTAGTACGTGCAGTCGATACTACAATATGGTATCCTGGCGTGGGGCGGGGTCTCGTCCGCTGTTCTGGAACCGCTGAGTGTCACACAGAGGTCTCTCATAAAGATCATCTTGAGGAAGCCGTTGAGATATCCAACAGATCAGCTTTTCACTGAGTTTAATGTGTTGAACATCAGGCAGCTGTATATAATATCTCTTCTTCTGTTCATTAAAAGCAACAAAACAGAAATATTTACCGATCCCCTACGAGTACCCCACTAGAAACAGGTTAAATTTTGGCTACGGCATTCCCCGTTCAACGTTCAGCTCGATCCGGTACTCATCCTTCTACATTGCACACATTTTGTATAGAAATTTACCCCCGAAATAATTCTTGCTGAGGAGTACAGTGTCTCAGTGTTTAAGAGGGTTTGTCAGTGGCTACAACGTGTTGGGCGGGCTGAAGCAGAGACGCTAATAAGGTCACCGTATACGAATGCATGATTACATTTCTTTCCTTGTCGCTATCTCTAATTTGAAAGGCTTCGGATGTTTCTGATTATATGTAACTGATTTGTACACGTTATTTTACTTGACTATTACATAATTTATTTTTTATGCAGCCATTACTGTTTAGTTTATATTCATTTTTTATGTTTGTTTATAATTATTAATTTGAAGTGGGAGTGAACTTAAGTGTGGACTGCCGTCATGGACTCTTCCTCTGCGCACAGATCAATAGTCTATGCAGATAAAAATATATAGAATAAAATAAGTAGTAGATTGTAAGTAGTTTCTATAGAAACAAATTTTACTTTGATGTAAGATTTTAAAGCCAGTAAATTATTTCACTTCAAAATTTTCTTGAAGAAAATAAATGAAAACCTACTTCTGTGTGGAAAAAACTTAAGAAAATGGATGCGGTTGGATGATTATATACCCAGCATGCAATGCGAATTGTGGTATATACTGGTAGTAAGTACGAATCAACGTGTTATATAGATTAACGTGATACAACATGCAACAATACGATTATATAGACTAGTCTTTAAACCTAAAGCTATGTTTAATTTTGTTTTACATGTACTTTCTGTTATTATTTTTGGTATGTTTTAAACTATCTTAACTATTACATTATTTTATTGGGACGATAGTTTACGGTAGTATCAAAAACAAATTATACATTTACTTTGTAGCTGGTATAAATGATTACCTATGATTTATGAGCTAGATGCTTCCACACTTCAATGAAAAAGATTTCAAAAAATTTGAGGTAGTATGATTTTTTGACATTTTCTGGTGTAACGTTTTCTGTTTACATTGTTGTATACACTAACTTAAATTAATAGTAGAAATAAAACGTGATTTTTATTCTATGAAAGAAACATTAAATTCTAAGATCGTAACGATAAAAGCATAATTTTTTTGGTGAATCTTTTCCAAAAATCCACTAGAAATGTAGATGCGAGTGGTGTAGAAGAGGGTTCTATAATGGCATTGGCCGGATCTTCGGGTTGACGGAGCTATCCGGTTTGCGGCATCCCATTGGCGACCGCCTACAATTGGATCCTACACACTTGGGGTTTTGCTGTACTATTTTGAGATGAATTTGGAAGGGATGTGTCATCGATGGCAAAAGGTTGTGTAACTGTTTTTGATAACCTAATCGATGGTTGAAATTGCAGATTATTTTATTGCTTGAGATTAATTTTAAAATCCACCAGTTATTTATAGGAATTTAGATGTGTTCATTTCTATTGTAACGTTTGCAGTTTTAATTTATTGGTGAATTAAGTTCTATAGTAAATTAGATTACTTTCTCCTCCTATACATTGTATATGGAAATAGTATTTTGTTTCGTAATGTTCATTAATAATTTTATACCCCTTCGTTCTCATATACCGTTCAACCGTATCTGATCACCCATTGTTATATTCATTCATTGTTTTTGTGTTACTGTTCTCTCTAAGTAATAGATGTATTATTTCAATCCAAAAAGGTCCTTCGTTCTTTATAATTAATTATTAATTACACACAATATATTTTGTTAACATTTTTGACATGGATATGTCTTAGCTCTGGGGGGAGTGGTGTTGGAAATTTGCGCGACCAAATTCAAAATTCCCTTTAAACAAATTCATGATCTAACCTATTTCTTACAGGGAAGCAAATACATTTTTTTTAATTAGAGCTGAAAATACAAATATTATCAGGTTCCTTGAGGCCGAAAAAGTGGTGTTTGGACTGATGTTTGTCTGTATATCTGGCTCCAACGATTTTCATTAAATTATCATAGTTAATAGCACTGGATGTCGCAAATAATATGTCACCTCCCTCCCATACGTCTGTATAAACTACTATTCAAAAGCTATGCAAAAAATGCATTTTTAATTTTTAGAAAAACAATCAATTTATCGATTACTTAACTTCTCACCATTCAAAACCAATCAAATTATTATTTTGAGTTATAAGTCTACGACTAACGGTTCTAGAGAAAAGTTAAGTTTACTTTCCGTAGAAAACACACGTTGTCTGAGAGTAACCAATGTTATTTTTAACAAAACATGTTTGTATTACCTTCCCTGTGGGAAATATGTCATGGATATATCTAAATGGAGTGTTTCAGTTAATCTAAACAGCTGTTCTTATAACCAAAAATTCAATACATTAGCTCTGGTGATTTCTATGGAAATGGGATCGAAACTCTTTTGCTGCGCTGTTTTCGCTATACAAATCTGCTACCCCCCATCTCCCCCAAAGATTAGACGTATCTATATCAAAAAACATTTATTCCTTGTTTATAAACAAATTTTCATAACAAGTTTAAAAAAATTGTGTAAAAAGTGTATGGTCACATTACCCCATAAAAATCACTTGATAAAGTATTCTTTTGGAGGGGGTTTTGATATAGGTTATTTATATCGTATTAATATTTCATAATATTGAAATTAATTGATTCATGTTGAATCGCCTGCATGCACAATATCAGCGATAATTATAAAATTAACAAAAGCACATTCCTTAATAAAATGCATTCAAATATACTAAGTAATAAATCTTTAATTTGCTACTATTGAAAATTATGGTTATACAGTATAATTTTTTTAAATTACGAATTAATAGCTGGTTTTCATAACAATACAACCCAGCTACGAAGTTGTCCTTGAAACTTGACTACAACTTTAACAATTTATATTTTTAGTAATGAAAATAACAGTAAACAAATCTTAATAAGCAGAATTTTTAAGACAACAGCTCAGTTCAACAAAATTAATGTCAATGATTTTTAGGTTGAGATCACTAGACTCACATAAACGAAATGTATATGATTTACCGAAAAAGTAAATGTATGTAATGTATAAACTAGGTAGGTAAATTTACAGTGAAAAAGCTGGTGGGTATTTAAAAAGTTTAATCAGAGAAATTGATCTTTTTAATTTATTACTTAATCAAATTTATTTTTATACTGTGCAGAGTTTTTACTTTCGTACATTCATCGGAAAATTAACTTGTATTTATTTTTAGTATCAGACCCTTGAAAAACGTTGTTGAACGCCAGTTGTTATATTTTAAACTAATTTTTGCAGCTATAAAACATGATTTCAGCCAAACGTATTATTTCACAGCGTGCAGGCACGAAATAGGACGTTGTAATGAACATTCCTGAGGTCACATATCACTCTGTGTGGCCAAATATATCTTGTTCTATTCTCGTTGGGTTTGGTCAGTAATTTACCAAACATAACCTCACTAATGGATTAGTTTGATACAGTAAAGTACGAGCATCTGTTGCTATCACAGTTAACGCATTCGTTTGGCTTTAGTTCCTGTAATCAAACATTTTGTATTTAACTGTTTTTATTGGGCATTCGTTTGAGTTCTTGGAAATTTAGTTTTAGTGCTTTTAATGAAAGATGTACTCCACCTAGTGTTTTCTATACGTATATTAATAGGTAAACAGTTCCTGATCTGAAACTTTTATTTTGGTGTGAACAATTTGTAATTATATCAAAACCCAGTTCAGCCTTCTTATGCTTAAAAAATAAATATGTCCTACAAATAAAATTTTGTACTGGTTAAAATGGATAAATCTTAAAACTTACTTTGATTGTTCAATTTTTAAAACTTTGTTGTACTGATGGCCACTGCTCATTATGTGACGAAAGACGTGAGGTGTGCCGAGTATATGAGAAAATCATACTGATACAAAAAATTGTGGAACGCTTATCCCACTACTGTAGCATTAGAGTTTATACTAAACTTAAATAAGTGAGTTCCATTTTTGTCAGGCTTTATGATACAAGAGTTTCCATATAAAATAAAGGATACAAAGGTGGATAATCCAATCAAAAGATAAAAAAGAATCTTTTGATCTTTTTGATCTTTTGATTGTGAATGAGAAATAAGAATATAAAAGACACTGATTATAGAAACAAACACATTAATATACAGTGAAATGTTTAATATTTGTTATTACTTCTGTTGTTTTTTATAACCTTATTAAGTATTTTTAACATACTTCTCACAAGGTTTACACAATCATGGAGTGTTTATTTCTTCGTCATGATTCCACACTCCGATCATGGAAGTGCGATCATGTAAACCCATCCTCAATCGGTTGCTCCTTCGTTGTTATTTTGGTTTTCTGGAGTCTGCGCTTAACAATGGGCCATAACTCACAAAATTAAATATATAGCGTGATAATAACAATAATATTACAAAACAAATATCATAAAACTATATGTACAATATGGTCCATAAAAACATAATAATTGAGGTATTATAATTTAACATAAAAATCAATTAGCATTTTTGCACTAACAGAGTAGACATTTTTTTAAATT
Source organism: Nephotettix cincticeps (assembly GCA_023375725.1). Lineage (NCBI taxonomy): Eukaryota > Metazoa > Arthropoda > Insecta > Hemiptera > Cicadellidae > Nephotettix > Nephotettix cincticeps. The sequence goes on along the minus strand of CM041786.1, from coordinate 22,278,895 downwards.
GCTTTGGTCCAATAATTTAGCCAGTACTGTAATACAACCAGTCCACATTTTTATACGGCTTAGAAACATTGACTTAGGAAGTAAATTAATCAAACTCAGATTGAGGGAGCCTTTTTATTACTATAAATGAAGATTATATTTAGTTGGCGAGTAATAAATAACGACACCTCAGAGTACTTTACGAATATCTTGACATAGTAGATAAACTAAATATTAGGGAATAAGGAGGGCAGGCTATGCACAAATTATAAATCCAAATAGGTTTATGAAGAAGACTAATAATGGTTAAGTACTAGAAGGTTCTGAGGAATTCCGAATCAAGAGGCGGAGACTCTTCTTCAAAATATCTTCAAAAATGAATGTTTTCTCTGCCTTAGGAGAATGCTAGAGAGTGGAGGCAAACATGTTGGAGAGGATAACAACCTTGGGGTTGTTTCCGAGTTGGTAAAGGTAGGTAGAATGGTAGGTAGGTCCCATTATCATTAGAAAATGAAATGAAAATGTATGAAAAAATCGAATTTAAATCGTCAACGAGATTGGAGATCAGATAAAATATGAAATAAAGTTAAATAACTATGATAAATTTTTCATAGGCCAAACTGGAAGGCTATTTGAGAAACGGTTTAAAGGTAATTTGCATTAAGCCATTTTGCAACTCACATAGCCGATAATAATCACAGTTACAGAAATATTGAATTTAATTTTAATCCGAAACACATCTATATTAAAGGACAATTGCATAATCTCAAAACTATGAAATCTAAAAAGCTACGAAATTTCAGTCACAAAATACGAGTATATTCTATCAATTTAGGGGTGTTCTCCAGCCAAATGCATTCTTTGAAACCCTCATTAATTTTGAAAACAACTGGTAGCAACTTTAATAGGGTTGTGTCGCCAGTGGGAAGGATAGTATGAATGAATCCATATTCTTAGTGTTCGTGCCCTCGGGAGAAACTCAGTACCCTATTATGTGTGAATCTTAAGTCAAGTTTAACATGATCAATTAATGTATAAAATAGTTTCATAGGAAATGCGTTTTATGATTTTTGAAAATATTTTCAATTATTTAAGTAGCATATGATTCTATAAATAGAAATGGAACGTAGTTTTAGTTGACTGACAGTATCGGTTGTATCGAATCGCGATATAGAGATGTAGCGATACATCGCATCGCTCATCGCTAGGGCGGCATTCCGCCGGCGAGCCGAGTGGAAAATAGGTCGTATTTCCATCAACCGGAGCCCTGACAGCACTCCCTGCTATCGACAGATGGAACCACTTTATAAACCTTTCATACGCGTATGCACAAGTTTGGACGCGGACCTTCTAAATGCGTTTGTAAAAGTTAAACTATTAAAATTGAGTTTACGCGAGTCAGATAATTGAACTACAAAGTTCATATTTGTATAACTTTATACAGTGTTCCACGAAGAGGTTTAAACATTTAATTTTATATTATGTGCCTATCCATGCATTAAACTTTTTTTAAATTTTACCCAGTTTATAAAGTAAGTTCTAAAAATATTCTGGGAAAATTTCAGCTCCCTAACCTTCGTACAAAGAAAATGGTGGCAAATTGAAAAACAATATTTTAAAAACATTAAAAAAGGTGTTTTTGGTTTTATAAAATATTTGTATTGTTACATTCTAGGGCAGTATAACTGGGAATAGTTATGCACGAGTTTTAAATGAATATGTCTTGCACCATTCGACGTTACCAGAAATGGATCAAGCAATCATCCAAGTAGATGGTGCTCTACCTCATTTCGCAAATCATGTCAAGCAATTACTAAATGACAACATTCATGACCGTTGGTTTGGTCGTGGAAGTGATTTTTTAGATTGGCCAGCCCAATCACCAGATTTAACTGTTTGTGACTTCTTTTCATGGGGTTATACATTAAGGAAGGTTTTTTTTCGAGGGGAAATGCTCTCATGCACCATCAGGGAGGAGAACGGTGCACTCCCCGGGTGGGACTTGCACTCAACTAAAACCCCCCGCCTCAGGCTGTTGACCACTTCGGAATAACCTATTAAGGCATGAACCTCAAAGTGGAGCCTCGTATTTAAAGCACAATGCACTACAACTCCAATTTAGCCTTCTGAGGGAAAATCCAGGATGTTACGGATCTTCAAGCTTCTTTCTCTTGAGAACTTTCTCCACGAAGGACGTGATGAGAGTCCAGTTCTCAAGAGATGTCACCATTTTTTCTACTGCGGTCTCCAGCGAAAATTCTCCGATCTCCAGCAAAAGCTGCCTCCTTAGAACTGCTCACCGGTCACACTGGAAGAACGTGTGTCATCGTGGACACCGTCCCCGTAAATACAAGCCGGACTATCAACTTTGGCCATCTTGTGAAGATAGGCTCGGAACAACCCATTAAGGAAGGTTTATACCCATATCTTTAATAATGATGAAGAACTAAAACTATCAATAGAAGAGGAACGTCTCCGGATACCTCGGGGCTTCTTTGTAAGAGCATACGAATCATTTATAAGCACTGTGTTGCTGTAGATTGGTTACAGTTTGAATGATTTTGGACTTTAAGGTCTTTCATTAGGCTATCTTCTAGTTTTTTTTATTCAAAGGTCATATTGCCCTAGAATGTAACAATAAAAATATAGTTTTAAACAAAAAAACTTTTAAAGTTTAATGTTTTAAAGTATCGTTTTTCAATATGGCGCCATGTTGTTTCTGCAAAGGTTAGTAGGGAGCTGACATTTTCCCAGAATATTTTTAGAACCTACCTCGTAAACTGTTTAAGATTTAAAAAATGTTGATGATGAATGGGCACGTAATATAAAACTAAACGTTTAAACCTCTTCGTGGGACACTGTGTATAGATTTCAAACTAAGCTACTATGAACTAAAGAGTGAATTTTGATTTTATATACTTTTTATCTAGTCGTAGTCTGAATGATTTCACAACGATGATCGTTCTATTTTTTCTTTAAGCAGCTATAAGCTACAGTCTTTGTATGTAATTGATAGCTGGAATTGAATTATTTTACTCCAAAATTTGAAATTGTTCAGTACTATTATGATAAAAAAATAAGTATATTTTATGAAGAATTTATAAAAATATAACATACTTATTTCTTTCTATGAGCTTTCTAATGAACTTCATCACACTGAACAATTTTTCGCAATTCTTTAAGTTAGATATAGTGAGCATTATCAGAAAGCAATGAGTCTTTGTTGGTTGTTGGAATTTGAGCCCGGGACCTCAAGAAACGAACTACATATTGCACTCCTCTCACTCCCTTATGCTTTATAATATAACAGGAATATAATTTTGTTTGCAGCTCCAACGATCGATAACAAGTTGTAGATTTAATATTCAATCACTTTATTGCAAGAAAAGATAGACATACAGAACGTGCTATTGTCCAACTCGTCACAATTTACGTTTCAGATCCTTCATAGTACTATTTCTAAACAAACTATTATTATTTATATATCAATTATTTTTCAGAGTACATTATTTTTTTATTATTAATTACATTTTAATAATCAGCATCCTTTATTTTCCAGAAATCATCTATTTCATTAAAGGGATGGTTATATTTTTATTCAGTTTAAAATTTAAAAAATTATAACATTTTAATTGTTTTTTATTTCACTTTTTTTCCTAGTGTCAACGTTGTCAATTCTTGTCTTTTACAATTATGTTTAAAATATGTACATTTTCCTTTTCTCTAGTATTAAATTAATGAATAATTTGGTTTTTCGGCTCTGGATTTTTAATTTAAATTTTTTGATATTTTATAAATAATACCTAGTGCATAAAACATGCAGAATGTCAAGAGCTTTAAATGCATCTCTGCATGAATCTCTGGAATGCAACCCTGCCTACACCTTATAGCCTTTTACTGTACTAAAAGAAGTCGTTTAATATTATTTGTTCATGTAAAGCACAAGACTCCTATTCCATATATTACATTTGCGTTAAAAAGAATAATTAATTACTTTTTATGTTTCTACAGAGCAATCTAAACTTAACCTCCTTAAGGTAAAGATTGATCTTGCCAATTTTGTACTTAAGTACATGTATTTTAATTTTCTTTGGATGAACCCGAGGGAAAAACGTTAGCTAAACCTTTATTAGACATACGTGGATTATCGAAAAGAATAAGATATTACAGCAAGGGAAAGGGAGTTTTCAGCCAAAACCTCCAGAGAGCACTCAAACTTGAAAATAAACTACTAGTATCAACTATGGAGTTGATGCTTGCAAAACTGAACTGAAACTGAATTTTTAACTAACAAAAGGAGACCGCCCTGACCGTCCCTAGGCAAGACAATAACAGAGGATTCAAACATGTTTAATGGTATTGGACTATGATCACTTAGCAAACTTTCATTCTTCAGCTTTAAACATAACACCTATGCACAAATTATAGAACATTTTTTCAAAGGAGACTGTAAAGACAATAACAGAGGATTCAAACATGTTTAATGGTATTGGACTATGATCACTTAGCAAACTTTCATTCTTCAGCTTTAAACATAACACCTATGCACAAATTATAGAACATTTTTTTATTGTGGACTGCTAAAATATACTGCATTTTATGTTGTCTTAATTTATATTACACAAATTCAGTCTCACATTAACATTTTAAGATGCAATTATTTAATAGTTTTCTAAAGGCTTTGCAATTATGTGGAGTATCTTATAATATCTAATTAACTATATTGTAAGTATGCTAGATATTTCACTGTACTCACAGAATACTTTTAAGTTCCATCAATGGGATGATGTAAAATGCAATAGAGATTATAAACTAGTTTTCATTAAATATTATTTTTCCTTAGCAACGATAAATTAAAAGCTGGGTATCCACGGTATTAAATAATGCACAAATTAATTTAGTAGCAATATAGAAACACTTTGATATTCTCTTAATAATGTATTTTGCGAATGTGTATTGCATTTTCCTTGTCCTTTATATTCCCTTGGGCGTTAAACTACGTTTTCTGACGTTGAGGTATTTTCTATTTATTTATTTTATTGCAAATTATTGCAGTTTGAACTTTTATTCTTACCATCATCAAACTCTTGTATGAATTTTTGGGCTCGGGTTTAATAACAACCAGAATTATGAATTTTGTAGCCTATATTATAGTTCCTAATAAGATCATACAAATTGGTAAATAGAAAATTAAAAATAACGTGACAAATTATGAACACTTAGAAAAAGTCCAAAACTGCTATAATAAAAAAATCAGACCTAAAAATAGGTACTAGGAACATTAGGTTGTTAACTGTAAAAACCACATCATCCTATAAAGAGTAAAAGTTTGTTTAAAACATGTTCGTCCAATGAACTTAATAATTGAAAGAACGCATATGATAGGACCAATAAAAATATAAAATATTAAATCCGACTCAAAAGTCAAGTTTATATATTAACTTTATATTTAGAAACAAAATATTAAAACCAATGTGATCGTATACCTTTAATAAGAAACTTTGTACTGAAATAAGAGAGAGCAAAATGTTTGATAATATCCTAACTACCAATTACCTGTGGACTCTGATGCCATTGGTCAAGGTTCAGCGTTAACCCAGCTGATTAATAGTGTTAAGTGTGAAAACAGCTGTTAAAGGGGGAAAGAATATTTCATGTCCGGCGGAAGACTATGAATCAGCTGTAAGGCTCGCTCAAGCTACTGGACATCGTTATGTTTAGTGATACCTTTAGTGATAAATAGTGTTTCAAGCAAAAATTGTTGTTAAGTAGGAAAATAGTACAATTTCATCACTAGGGCCAAACATAGGCATTTAACAGCCTCGGCTTTTAACTGTGCGAGTATATCAAAAAGCCAATTTTGGGCCGTGTGGCCCTATAATTATAAAATAAAATAAAAAAAACCCTAAAAAGATAAATTATTACCTGATTTAAATTATCAATAGTTGTCGACCATTTTTGTCATATTACACTATCAGCTGTTATGTTACTTACGTTGCAGCAGTTCTTCTTGATTCCTGATTGGTTGTTTAGGTTTTTTCAGTGTTATTATTAATAATTCGATCTTTTACGGCCTAAGACCGAAAAAATCATCGTAATAATAAGTTTAGTCCTAGGAAGAAAAATAACGTCGTCAGCTCTTCTACACATATATCTAAAACACCTGTTTTTGAAGCAGTATGACGAAAAAATGTTTTAAATCCAGCTAAAGATCACGGATCAGCTGGAGAAGTCGCTCACGCCACTGGGCATCGCTGTGCGTTCAACCTCGCTGATTAATAGTGTTTTGGGGGAAACACCTGTTTAAGGTGGAAAGAATGTTCGATATCCGGCGGAAGACTATGAATCAGCTGTAGAGTTCCCTCACGCCACAAGCCCTCGTTGTGTGCAATCACAGTTACAATACTCCATTTTCAGGAAGGTGCACTCGGGTTTGACTTACTTAGTTTTGATTGATCATTTATCATGACTTTAATTAAATAAGCGTTAAATAAAATTATTTATTCATAACATAGCGTTGTACTTATTAACACATGTCAATTCAAAACAAATAACACTTGATTTTGACAAATGTATTTTAGTAATTACTTTGGAACAGTGATTGCTAAATTACAACCCAGTGGTAAAAATTCAAAGTAGTTTTTCTTAGGCTTATTTCAAAGCTAAATGAACTAAATAACTGATATTGCAAACTTGATTAATACACATTTTAGCAAATTTTCCATTGGGAAGAAGCTATTACCGGAGGTCTCATGGTAAGACTTAAGCCCTGGACCATGTTATTTTTTCGTCTTTAGGTACCCAGAGGCCAAAAACAATAGTCGTTAAAATTTATATATTTGTGTGTGTGTGTGTGTGTGTGTGTGTGTGTGTGTGTAACACAATAACTCTCGTAAAAATGGATCGATACCAAATTTGGTAGAGACGTGTATTACTACATTTTCTCGCACTATTTCGTAAACCAGACATATCGGTAAATCGGAAGGGGTAATTTGGGGAGGGGTTTGTACTCAAAAATATGGTTTTTTCCATTTTTTATATGTGTAACTCTCATATTTATCGACAGATATTGATAAAACTTGTCATGTATATTATTATTATATTATTGATTTGGAAATTCGCTGAGTACGCAGGTCTGCAGTGACGGGGGTATTTGTTTTTATATTTTTTTTAATAAGGCCAAATTAAAAATAAAATTATTAGACTGCGGGAAACCCAAATTAATATCAACCATTAACTTTAATTATTGAATAGCCTTGTATGGATGTGCATGTTTCTCGCACACGTACAGGATGGATCCACAGGTCCGTAGACACAGTAGGCCAGGCCTACTCGTATATAGTAGCCGAGGAGTGTGGGAGCTGATGGCAGACTGGAGTGAAGCAATCCAAGTCGCCGCATAATCACACCTAATCTACCCATAATCCCTCCTAATCCCAGACATTACACGTAGCATGTCAGCCGTTTCCTGTCGAGTATTCCTCCCTATAGTCACGCTGTCCTGACCTCGTTTCGCGTTTGTTTCATTTCGAATCCCTTTATTTTTCCTATAGTAGTTAAATTTTAAACAAATATTAAATGTTATTTCACACAAAGTACTACGAGATGTATAAAACTCAAGATAGTGTTTTATAAAATATCATTTTGACTTGAACAGTGGAAATTATTATAGTTATTAAAAGTTTAGTTAATAAATTTTCATAGATAGTCAACAATAGTTTGACACCTTTACAGCTTTATGGATGAAAAATATAAAGTTTGTTATGTATAAAAAATCTAAATAAAAATTTGCTAAGCACTCCTAAAAATAATAGTGCGGCCAACGGATCCAGTACGAGTACCTAAGCTTATATAATCTATACATTGTCGGTTTGTAGGCATATTAAAATCGGAGCTAAAGAAAATGTGAACTTTGGATTTTGAACTAGAAAAGCGAGTTTGACAATATGTAGTTTTATTAAATTCATCTGGTGGAATCAAAACCAAAGAATAAAATAATTGCTTTAAAATCAAATTTATGACTTATATTCTAGTGGGACGAGCAAAGTCTGAGCCCTAAACTGGACTGAATAGATTAACGAGCATAATACTGTCTTTACTATAGTATAAGCACACACTAACTATACTACTCAAAACGAAGAGGTGTCCATGGAAACTTTGATCAGACAAAAAACCGCAGATTTTGGAGGGAAATAGAAGTGACCAGGACGTGTACTAAGGAATCATGATTAAACAGTTGATACCTAAAACCTATGATTCTAAGATCCTGGATTCGTAAAGTGCTAGAAGAAGTAAAAGACCCAGATGAACCTGGGGAAAGGTCACTAGGGAAAAAACAGATTTTAGGGAGCTCAAATAACTTCAGAATTTTTAAAATACATAATGGCGTTGGTTGTTTACTCTTCAATATCGTTTATTGGACTTTCCCAACGTATCTGTGTTTTGAACTACACAACGTTTCTGGAGATGGAGAAAGCCTCCCGTTTTCAGGTGATAATTTACAAGAAATATTGAAAAGTTTAAGCTTAATATTTTAAATTATTAATGTAAACTATTAGGTTATCACTTCAAAATGGGAGAAGTTCTCCTCTTCAAATAACTTGATGGAGAAGGCGTAGTGAGCTCTTATATGTGTTCGTTGCTCCCGAATGAGTTTATGGAAATAAGTAAGTCAATAAAATGCAACTAACCACTGATGTATAATCCAATAAATAATAATACTGTGGCTGCTCTTATCATGTACAAAATTCAAAGTTATTTAGGAATCATTGAATTCCGATTTAATTTAAATAAACGTAAGAGTGGAAATCAAACTTTCATTTTAAATAACATAGTCAACAATGTCAATGAAGGGTGTCATGTATAAACACCTAGAACGCCAGTTGTTAGAGCGGATGTCATATAATGGGCCGCCGTGACTCTAAGGTGTGAAAGACATTATCCACTTAAGTCATTAACATTTTAGTGCTGAGTTTCATCGTGCTAGGTGGTCAACCGGATTAGCTGTAAAAGTTAACTGCTGTCTGGACGGTAAAGTGAACATTGGTCGCCCGGACTTCCCAATAGCATCAAACACAAATAAGAAAACACCCTAATGTACCAAAATATGTCACGAAATGTTTCAAAAACATTTTAAAATTATAACTTGTCTATATTTAATTAGGTTTCCACGACTGTAAAGTAGAAAGCTATTAGATGTACAGCCTGTATGTAATAAGTGGCTTCTAAAGTGGAAAATTAAATAATACCGTTATTGTAAGAAGGAAAAGTTAAATAATTGACTGAAAAATAATTACACTAGTAGTACTCATTATATGTTGCTTTTTATATAGGTAAAATTAGCTATATTTGTTAAAAAATTTTAATGAGTTTGGATCGATGTAATCCAGCTCAAAGGGTGACATAATTTATAATTGAAAAGTTAACATTCAAGAATTTAATTTGTCAGGGATGTGATCCGACACCAGCACTCTCCGTGTCAAAGAACCAAACTATAAACTCGCCCTATCGTGATTGGCTCATTTCCAGGCATTTTCTATACTGTACATGATTGTTTGGTTTTTAAAAATGAAAGAACATTCCAGTTTAAATACGCAATAGTGTTAATTAATGATTGAAAGATTTTACAGTACAAATCAATTATAAGGCATGTGTACGAATTATTTTGGTGACTGAAAATTATTGTTTTATTTCGTATTTTACAAGTATTTTTTTCAATTATGGAATAGCTCAAAAATGTTATTATGCGATAAAAACCTAGATAATAAAACTGATTTGCTTTTTCCTCTCAGAAAAAGTACAAATTTCTTGATTAATAACAAATAAGCATGAATTGGTAGTAAGCTTTTTTATGCAAATTTTTTATCCGTAGATTTCAATAATATCTTTAATGTTAAATTTCTGAGAAGACACAAAACTCGGTGACCGTAAGACAAATGGAGTGTCACAGCGGAGTGATATGTGACCGCAGGAATGTTCATTATGTCACCCTGGTCCTTGCACATATTTGTATAAGATTATCCAACGTTTAATCTGTATAAATAAAATTAGAGTTTTGTCTGCACATTTCTTCGAATACTAAACAATAAATATTTTTACTAACAACAGCAATGTGTGTTGAGTTTTTATGTTTGGTTATTTTTACGTTTCATAAAGCAGAAAAGCCGAAAAGGATCTCAATTTCTGATCTTCTGTAACGCCAAACAGGGTATTTTGTAACACTTTGCCACGAAAACGGGAGCCCCCGCTGTTATGAAACTTATTTAAAATATTCTATACCTTTTGGAAAAATGTTTTGTTTACTTTAAACTGACTAACGTACACTTCTATGATAATTAAAAAATGATCTCTAAAAAACCCTAGTTTTGGACAGTATTAAACATAATTTTTCTAAGTTTTACACAGCGTGTGATCTATTAAGAGCGCATTAATAGAAATAAATAGCTCTCAGCTGTCAAATTAAAATTAATAATAGTTTATATTGAAATAATTCAACCAAGTACCCTTAGAAAACATTTTTATTTCTTCTACATGTTTCGGGTAATAATCCCATTTTCAAGAAGTGTAAATGTTTAAGCTTATTTGGTAATATTAATCTGTAAATGTAAATAAATATCATATGATAATTTTAAATTTTACTGTATATAACTTGGCGGAGTGTGTTAGCATGTATTATTTCTATCTTGTATTATTTTTTCATATATAGGATTCTTTGTTTCAATTTGTGAAGTGTTTAATATGTTGTTTTTATCAATTTGATAGTGAGCGTAAATTTGGAATTCTTCTTTTGTATCCAATTTTCTTCCTTTGTGTTCAAAATTCAATATTTCCATATTATGTGACATACTAGTGTAATTGTGGTTTGTTGAAAGAATGTGTTCAGCAAACGCTGATTTTTGTGTTGTTTTGTTATTTGATTTTAGTGCTTGTATGTGCTCTTTGAATTTTGTTTGATTTCATATGCGGTGTGTCTTGTTCTGTAACCTATCTTGAATTTTTGTTGTGTAAATGTTTTCTGTATGGCTTTGTTTAGTTTTAAATTGTATGGCACAATTTGTGCCATACAATTTAAAATTTAAGTTAATAATTTATTTTTCTTTATATTTATTTGTTTAAGTTTTGACGGTTATATAACAATCAGTATCTTCCTTGCAAACACGAGGTCCTACAAGTCTTATCAGTGAACGGACTTTCTGCTTGTAGTCTTTTAAAATTGTAAAGTGTAACACAATTCTATGTTAATTTCTTATTTTGTTAAGATAGCAATTTGAAATTAAGTATTCCAATTTTATACTTGAATTAAAACGAAGGAAAAAATCTCATCAGAAGAACTCCAACAGTATGCAGGAAAACAGATAATATACAAACATGTTCCATTTGTGAGCTTGACCTTATTTAACACGTTGCAAACAAATTGATTATAATGACAAACAATAACGCCAATGATATTTAATGGTGCTGGGAGAATCATTGTGCTTCAACAGGGTGAAAGATGAAGAATTTCACGTTTACCTTAGCAAATTTTGACAGGAGAATAAATCTAGGGGAAGCAAGTGATACATTTCGCACCGGGAGGAGAGGCGTTGGGTGATGAATTTGTTGACGGTAGTTCCGCTCTTACGCGGCAGGGGGTGCCGTTGCCTAGGGTGCGGGTACAGAGGATATCATTATACGAGTATTATTTAACACTTGTAAGAAAAATATATTATTTTGAACAATTGAAAATAGTATCTGTAAAAATAATCATATCCAAAACCAAGCGACCTATTTCTGGATTACAAACCTTTAAATCAGATTATAAATTAAGAATCAGAAATAAATTCTTAAGATAAAAATTAAGTTGAGCCCTATGAATAAATATCAAAATAGGCTTATTATAAACACTATTTTGTTCATTTTTATTAACAGAACAATATTAGATTATTCTGTTCAATGGAGCTCTAGGTGGTCTATACGCCTCTCACCTTATATAATTTGGCCATTTATAATTTGTTTTAAAATAGCATTTTTGACATGGATATGTCAAAAATCTCTGGGGGTGTGTTGGCGATTTTTAAGATGGAAAACATGTAACAGGTTTCCATAGAAACTACCAGAACTATTGTGTTGAATTTTTTAATATAAAATAATAAGACGAGCTGTTCAGATGAACTGAGACCATTCCCTTCAGACATCCATGATCTAACCTATTTCCCACAGGGAAGTAAATACAAACATTTTTATACTTTTGATTTATCGGGGTAAGGTATTATATAACACTTATCACACAGTGTAAATTAACTACTGTTTTAGACTGTAGATACTAACACTCTAACTGTAAATTTTTTGGGTTACTGCATCTTGCTAGCCTATTGGTTAGCGTCTTGCACATCGGTGCAAAAAGGTACGGGTTCAAATTCCAGAATTCCCATTTGGGTTTTAGACCACTTTCCCAAATATCGTTATTGGCTAATAACTTTGTGCCTCTGTTGAAATGTCTCTGACGTTGAAAGGACTAAAAAAAATTAAATACATGTACAGTTGTAGTTGTAACTTATAATTGTATAAGTAAAAATTATTGTACAGTATTTACTTCTCTGTGGGAAATAGGTTAGATCATGTATATGTCTAAAGGGAATGTTTTCGGTTCTTCTAAACAGCTGTTCTTATTCTTATATTTTGAACATTTAATACAATAGCTCTATTAGTTACTATGGAATCCTGTTTCAAATTTTCATCTTACAATTTGCCCCTCCAGAGCTAAGACATATCCATGTCAAAAGCTATCTTATGATGATCGAAATCACATTTATATAAATGTTTTGGTTTTTGTTACCTTTTATTGTAGTATTTTCTTTTAATGTTTATCGAGGGACTTACAGGATTAGCTAAAAATTTCAAGGACTTAGTTTTTACAAATCAATAATCTCCTAATCCACTTTCCACCTAGAAGTGTTCAATGAGTCCAAATTAGAGGACAAAGCCGAGAGTCTGGACACAAAGGGCACGCGTCCGTGACGTGTAGCCAATAAAACCCCGCCGCCGCGCCGCTTGTGCCAACCAGCAGCTACCCAGCTGAAACGGTTCACTAGCCAGGTCATCTGGTTACTGTTCACAACATCGACACATTTTTTCCACAACATACACGTTAGAAGTTTTATGAATTGAGGAGTAGGATGCAAAAACAACCCGAGCTAGCTTAGATAGTTTTTGTGCAACCGTGTTTATTTTAACTGCCATTGGATTACGAGTATCTTAGTGTTTGTTATGTTTAAACGTCTTAAAAAAGGTAAAGTTATGCCATTATATGGTTCTGAAGTACAGTGGTGTTAGCAGCGCGATCGAATACAAGAAAAACACCTTCGATGGTGGTTGATCTCAGCCAACGAATAAGCGAGAGAACATTATTTTCCTTCAACAGCTGATTAGGCAGGCCATGTCGGTCATCAAGGTTCCTCTTATGGCACATTATTAGTATCACTGTAGACTTGGGTTGATGTGTTGCGACTTAGATGTTGGTATGAGTATTTGCATTCCATGGATACAATAGACTCCAAGGCTATTTGCATTCATCTCATTCAGTCAACCAATAAAAGTGTCCCTCATTAATTTCATGTTTAGGTATGGTCTTTGACCATTTACCTGGGAATACTCTCTGTTATGTTTAAATTATATTTCTTTTCAGTGCTATCTAATAGTGCGGAAGGAATTGGTCTGGGTCTCATAAGGTTCCCTAGCTCAGCCGTCACTACAAGTTGTACACCTTCTCCGGATGATCCAAACAGTTTTCAGGAAACCTCAAATTTATCTGTAAATCCTAATAGTAGGGTTTGGGGAAGAAAACGATGAAACTTCTACTCGCACATCACATCTACAGGAGCTGATGAAACAGTTACAGCACTGAGACGATCTAAAAGACTTAAAAAGCCTCAAAGACCATGTAGCTGTTGTAAATGATATTTAGTAAAATTCTATTGGCAATGGGGAGACATAAGTTTCCTACTTAAAATTAAGTGGGGGAGAACTATTATGTCTTTATTATATATTTTTTACTGTACTATAATTTATGTAATCACATATTGTTTGTTACTTTAAAAATAACAATAACAGATTTGTTGTTCAACCTGGATCAATAATGAAGAACGATTTTGATTATATCTAAAGAATAATTTATATTCATAGAACATTTATAATACTCTCTCAACCCGTCATTTATAAAGAGTATTTTATGGTATGATAGAGAAGAAAATTTGTTGATAATGGTTTGTTTGACAAATCTAAAGATATACGAGGAAGAAATACAAAGCTACAAGAACAAAATTTTGTGGGTCAGGTATGATGTGGTTAAAAATAGTACTAATAATTTTAATTTTACTATATCCTATTTTTGAATTTAAAGAAATTAAAGAGAAGACAAAAAATGATCACTAAAAATGGCATCAAAAGTAATTAATCAATCATAGAGATTTACGAACACTTTTTGTCCTTATATGTGTTTGTGATAATCCCTGTCTTAAGTCATGTTACTTCTATAATTTTAATCGCACTAATTTGTGCTTATTAAGTATCCATTTTGTTTTCTACGAAAACCAAATTGTTATCAAAGAAGTGTATGGTCTGATCAAAGAGAAAGAAAATTGAAATAATCATGATGAAAAAGAATATTTGTGAGATCTACAAAGATCTGGAAATTATTGACTTAATCAAAAGCCAAAGACTTCGATTGGGAGGATAGGTATATAGGAGACCATGAGAACATTTAAAGGTACAGTCCCTGTAGGAAGAAGATTTTATGGACACCCAAGGCTACGACGAGGGGACAAAGACAAAAAACATGAAGAAGAATGACCATAACAGAAGAGATGATGGAGGACTGAGAAAGATGTCACAGAGGGCTAAAATTTGATTTAGTGGCCAACTAGGTAAGGCATTTACTATCCTATATGAAATACCTTAATACACCCTGACAAAACATCAAATTATTTTACCATTCAAGACTATTTAACTATGCACAAATAACAGCGAGGACGACGGCTGGACCAGGCGACGTAATGAACATTCCTGAGGTCACATATCACTCCACCGCGACACTCCATTTGTCTTGCGGTCGCCGAGTTTTGTGTCTCTTCAAACAATCTACGCCATTATTATTGAAAAATACTCATGAATATTTCGTTTTATCTCTGACCAACGTTAAAATTATTACAATTATGTACACTTTGTACGCATATTAAAACATCTCCCATATTTTTGTATTTCTATAAATCTCCCGATTCTTTATTATTGTAAACATTTTATACAATTATTTTTTCCAGTACTTTCGTACTATACCGACCACATTAACTCAACGTATTGTATATCCAACATCCCGCGCTTTGCGGAGTTAAGTTAGGTTGGTTTTATTTAGTAAAATAATATTAATAGGTTAAAAAGATCAATAGCCTACCTAACGTAACTCCGCAAAGCGCTGGATGTTGGAATATACAATACAATGTAGGATTATGAATGTGGTCGGTATAATACGAAAGTACCTTTTTTCCTTTCTTTTGTAAGAAGATCTCAAATAATATTATCTCTATATATAACAAATAAATCAGACTCACTGACTGATCACAGTTTTTCAAAAACTACAAGGCTTTTGAACTTCAAATTTGGGACACAGATTCTATTTAAGGTCCAGATGCGTACTAAGAAAGGAGTTTTCGAAACTCCCAAAGTGCCTTACTGAGGGCCAAGGTCCCCATGTTAACCTTATAGGGAGTAAATTTGTTTACAAAATTTCTACAATCAAAACACTTGATTCATAAAGCTACAGCTATACTTTACATTATCAGTGTGAATAGTTATTCAATGCCTTCTATATCAATAGTCAAATTAAAACTATCACGTAAAAAGAAATATTGTACAAAATGAACAATTTTACTTTTCCTATTTTTTATTTCGTGTATAATTAAATGGCATATGTTAATAAAAACCATATTATTGTGTATTCATTGTTTATTTTTATTACCTATCTATATAATAAAGCAACGTCGTGTTAGTTACACCATTCATTACTATACCGTGACCCAGAATATCTAAATCTTTCACAAAGAAGCCGTAATGCTATTTGACTTCGGAACATGGCCAATCTTAAAGTTAACACGTATTTACTGTAGGGTGTTAAGAAGTTCACCGGGTCAGCTAGTTTTGAATAATTTAAAAGAAAAAAAACTCCAAGATTTATTTCCTTGTAACACCCATTTTAGTGAACCCTTACCAATTCTAATATGGCGGATTTTTTCCAATATGGCCGCATGTTTCATGACGTGATCGTGCCAAGCATATCTTTTCAATTAAAACTTACTCAAATATCTTCTGCTTGCAAACTGTTCCAGCTACAGTCTTTGTTAGCAAGCATCACTGCAATAGGTGTATGAGCCATGCATAAAAATACAATTTGCCAAATGTATGTACTAAGCCATGTATACGTGATGTCATGTTTGTAGTACAGCCCAATGACATGGGGAGCGCTGGTGTCTGATCACAAACTGCGTCCTGCTCGACGCAACCCCGACAAATCAAATTCGGCGACGGGTAACTTTTGAATTATAAATTATGACACCCTTTGAGCTGGATTACATCGATCTCTCGTCATTTTGTTTAAAACCCTCACCTGCTAGATTATACTTCCATCGCAAACTCTTAAAGAGGTTTAAACTATACGATAAAACCTAAATATCTTTATGTTTAGAACTACTTATTTAATTTTGAAGTTAGTTATCTTATTTCTTATTGTAATTACTTTGTCCTGTATTTTGCTAAAAACTGTTTCAAATAACCATTAATGGTGATATTTTGTAAAACATTATACATAAGGATATTTAATAAAGGTTGAATTAATATTATTCTCTATTAATTTTAAGTTACCTCAGCACCAACCTTGATAGACCATGAGTGAAAAGACAATCTACTAAAACACCCCTTTTAATATATTTTCAAAAGAATGTGGTAAGATTCACCTGTTTATTATTTTATACGAGATAAACATTGAGAAAAACATTTAAATTACACATTAAATATTAGTAAATATTTGAGTTAGGCTTGATTTGGCATTTGGGGTTTGAGTAGTATTCATTTTGTTTAGTATATTTAATATTTGAGTTATTATACTTTTATTTGGAATTTCTTTTGTTATAAATAAAGAATCAACCCCTGGATGGATAAGATAAACACATAACAGAATGA
Organism: Nephotettix cincticeps; assembly: GCA_023375725.1. Classification (NCBI taxonomy): domain Eukaryota; kingdom Metazoa; phylum Arthropoda; class Insecta; order Hemiptera; family Cicadellidae; genus Nephotettix; species Nephotettix cincticeps. The sequence goes on along the minus strand of CM041786.1, from coordinate 22,261,711 downwards.
TAATACGTAGTTGAAGTAGTAATGTACTATATTCTGGATTCAGTTTAGATGCAGTAATTTGTGTTAGTAAATTTTAACAACGATGGTATCAGTTTTGAAACATTGTAATGACAAAACCGAAACCGACCCAAGAGTTTTAGTTCGTTAGTTATCTGATAGTTGTTGACTGTTTGTTTTAGTCCGGTATTTTGAGGAAAGACAAAGTACCGATATTTCAAAATTTTAGAAACGTTTCCTACCATTTAATTCCATATGTTGTTATGAAAAACTGCGTTTGACTTCGTTGTTAAATCTAATATAATGTTTCAAACCACGTGCAACTAGTACAGGCCTAGTGACGTGTGATACTGGAATAGGGTATTGGTAACTGTGTATCTACATTTATATGAATAAAATGAGAATTTTGTCTGTACAATGCTTTGAGTTATAATATATTTGGTTATATCTATGTTTTATAACCCCTGAAAGCCTAAATGAGTCTTATATCAATTTTTTTCTGTATGTCTGTAAAGCTAAACAAGATTTGTATTCGTCTTTTCCGTGAAAACGAGAACACCCATAGTTATGAAACTTTATTTTTCTTTTATTCTATTCTATACCTTTTGGAGAAATTTTTTGTTTTCTTCAAACTGATCCACATATTATAGAAATAAAATAATAAGCTCTCAAAACCCCAACTTTGGTCTATATCAGACATATATTTTCAGTTTACAGAACATGTGACCTATACTTAAATGAAATAATAGAAAGTAAAACAAACATATCTCGAGCTAAAATCGATATTATTTGTTTACATTGATAATTTATTTCAAACCCATTTCGAAATTATACTATATTATAGGTTATCTTAGCGTATAACGAATTTTAATACTGATAAATGTTAGTATACATATTTTTTTAATTTAATGCTAACTAATTAATCTGATGTCTTCTTTATATTTATTTGCTTAAGACTTCAGGTTTGTATTTTATCATGACAATGGATTAATAGAAATAAATAACCAACAGCTGTTACATTAAAATCAATATTTAGTTTCCTTAGTTAAAGTAAAAAATTTTAATAATGGTACAAATTTATTCTAATGTATATACTGTAATTGCAATCTATGTAAACTAATACCGTACTAATTGACTAAGCTGAGAATTAATTTTTTATTTTCTTTTTTTTAAATTTCAGATTTTCAATGATGATAAGTATCTTTTTTCTTAACACAGAATCCTACAACCCGTACAAAGGACAGGCATACTGCTAGTACAGTGATAAATATTACATGTAATCGGTCTCTTTTTTAACGTTTAGGTCTTATAGCTGATTTTATAACGTAGTATTTACTTACCTAATTGTCGAGTTTCATTGAGGATAGGTCTGATTGGGCAATAGACCTAATCAATCAAATTTAAACTTGAACAGTCTGTGGTTACTTCAGTTCAAGTTGCTTCAACCCTATTGAACAAATACACCATTAACAGTTTTGGAACTTTTTTAATTACTCTAAAGTTTTTAAAGATTTTTAATTTAACCTAGTATTATCACTTCCATAAAAATATTTATTCTTTAAAAGTTAAGTTATTTTTTGCATCATCGGAAATTAAATCTAGTTTTATATACCACTATACGTTAAACTCTTTTTTATATCAGCTATTTCATCAGTAGCACGTCATTTAGACGTCAAAACTTGATATTTTTGACCATTACTAACCTCAATATAACACTTTTTTCAAACAGTATTTTTATTTTTCAACTTATATAAACCCTCTAAATATAGCATAAACATATTTACTAAGAGAGTTATTTACTATTTTACTTATTTACTATATACTATTTTTCTCTCTATGTATTTCCCGAATCGTAACTTTTATACTATCGTACATATGTATACATCAAAATAAAATACATAGCAACAAAAACAATTAAGTTTTCTTTACAACTTTTAGTATAAAAACGAGATTTTTTATCTCTATCTTATCAATGTCATGACATTGCGACAGATGATTTGTCATTGAACTGTGAACTATTGATTAATCCATAAATTTTTTTGTATAAAATTAAGATATGAAAACAATAGTATATTTTTCGTAAATTAAATTAAATACTTCACACGGATAAAATCATTTTGTTTTATTATATATTCATTTCTTGAATTATTTAACATTTAAGACGAAAGTAAGTGGAATTTATAAAAAATTACTAACTATATATGGGATATTCTAAATTGTTACACAACAAAACTATTAACAGATTTAGTTTTAAACAATAAATTTGAACAAGATTTGAGAAGGGGCTTATTTGGGGAAGGTCCCGGAAAAGCACGTAAGGAGCGGTAAAAGCAGGAAGTAATGTAAGAAACGAATGCGTTGCTTCTGTTTTATTGGTTCGTGATAGCTGATAATACTTCTAGCACAGGTCGTTAGGAACAATCGAATGCTTTCTTAATAGCTCAAAATTTATCGTATTGTGCCATTATTTATTTGTAATAAAAACTTAATTGCTTCTTGCGATGTTTGTAATATGCATATTTTAATTTTAGTAGTATATATCGTTTGAAATATTAAATTTTACATAACTATATTTGTATAGCTTTGATCGCAGATTACACTTATCAATCCCAGTAGCCAATTGGACGGTTTTACGGGGCTTCAATTGTTTTCCACATATCGACATATGTTTGCAATACAATATTTGTTAAGAAAACTGTACATAATAAGCATTACTAGGTCTTTTTAAATATTTATTCGTGGTTTATTCTATTTCGTATTATAGTCAACACTCTATAACACTATAAAACAGTTATAGATTTAGTAACAACAAGGCGAATGAAACAACCAAATATCAGGTGTTCCAGTAAGAAGTTCATAAAGTAGACTACATTTATTTTATGGAAAGCTAAATGACCAAGCATATGAGTCTACTCTTGGATAGTTATAAGGTTTGGATTTTCATAGCTTCGCATAATGCAGTCATGGTATTTGTTTAAGACCAGTCTTGTGTCTTCAATAAACCCATTTATTTGTTACCAGGAAATAGTTTTCATAAACGTCCAGTGCAAACATCGAACAGGAAACACTGAATGATCTTGAGACAGAAGGTTAAAGTCCAAACTCCTGTTTAGAAGCGAGTCTGTGAATTTGTTTCCTCCTCGTAACACGTCTGGTCTCAACTTATCGCTCTTTTATTACTGCACCACTACGTTCACGGTTAAACAAAGATCACAGATCCGCTCAGAGATTGTTGTGCTTTGGAAAATAATCACTGTCTGAGGATTATTTTAGTTTTATAATTCAATTTCGTCTTAGTTATTTTTATAACAATTTTTATCAAAATTTAAGCAATACATAATTTAAGCATAACAAAATTAAGCTTTTTTCATTTTATTTTATTTTATTTTGTGTATTTCTACGCCAGTGGCATTTTTAACGTTTTGATGGGGAACGGTCCAAACCCCGGTCTTGTTACTACCTAACGTCGACCTGTTGTTAGGAAGCATCATTAATTAGTAGCCCAATGACAAATGGCGACTGGGTCCAGATTCGACCCTTGCGGGATTCGATCCGGCGACCTTCAGTTTTGAAGGCGGGTATTATAACCACTACACCACCCAGCCAGTTAAATGGCCAGTTAAACCTTTTTAAATGGGAACAAACTATTTTCACTTTGAATTTCATAAGCTAAGTGCTCTTCATACGTTATAAAAATTTACAGTGTTTTGAAGGCTCATTTTTTCGTTAAATAACCTTGACTTTTTAGTTTGAAATACCCTTAACCACAGATATATATATCCTGATTTAATATACAATGAAAAAATAGGTTTGGTTATGAAACCAATTGCTCTAATTGAAACATTTAACACTAGTTAAGGTAATCTTTACTCCCAGGAATTTCCAAATCCTCAAAACAACTAAGCAGAGTGCTATCATATGGTAAGAATAGTTCCGGAAATACATACGAGGAACGTTAAAAGCCGGAAGAGGGGTGAGAGAACAAAGTGCTGTTGTTGCTCGGTTTTATTGTTTCGTGATCAGCAGTATTAAAACACCACAGAGCAGTATTGGACACTATTGATTGTGTTGATGGCGTGAAGCAGCTTGTGGATATTGAGGATGATATACGCTCTAAGTAATCTATTGTTACATTTTTAATTCCGTCTTAAAAACTAGGAAACCTTTATGACACAGTTAATATACTGAAAGGCCCCGTCTATGCCTTGTACAGGCTATGTGGTACTGGACTTTATTAGTCCCACAGTGTTGTGTACAGCTCACCTCTCTGTCCCAACTACAGCTGTGGAGAGGACGAGTGTGGCTGACACAGTTGATGTACTGAGAGGTCCCGCCCTTGCCTTGTACGAGCTACTCTATACTCTATGTGGTACTGGGCTTTATTAGTCCTACAGTGTTGTGTACAGCTCACCTCTCTGTCCCAACTACAGCTGTGGAGGACGAGTGTGGCTGACACAGTTGATGTACTGAGAGGTCCCGCCCTTGCCTTGTACAAGCTACTCTATACTCTATGTGGTACTGGGCTTTATTAGTCCTACAGTGTTGTGTACAGCTCACCTCTCTGTCCCAACTACAGCTGTGGAGAGGACGAGTGTGGCTGACACAGTTGATGTACTGAGAGGTCCCGCCCTTGCCTTGTACAAGCTACTCTATACTCTATGTGGTACTGGGCTTTATTAGTCCTACAGTGTTGTGTACAGCTCACCTCTCTGTCCCAACTACAGCTGTGGAGAGGACGAGTGTGGCTGACACAGTTGATGTACTGAGAGGTCCCACCCTTGCCTTGTACAAGCTACTCTATACTCTATGTGGTACTGGGCTTTATTAGTCCTACAGTGTTGTGTACAGCTCACCTCTCTGTCCCAACTACAGCTGTGGAGAGGACGAGTGTGGCTGACACAGTTGATGTACTGTACAAGCTACTCTATACTCTATGTGGTACTGGGCTTTATTAGTCCTACAGTGTTGTGTACAGCTCACCTCTCTGTCCCAACTACAGCTGTGGAGAGGACGAGTGTGGCTGACACAGTTGATGTACTGAGAGGTCCCGCCCTTGCCTTGTACAAGCTACTCTATACTCTATGTGGTACTGGGCTTTATTAGTCCTACAGTGTTGTGTACAGCTCACCTCTCTGTCCCAACTACAGCTGTGGAGAGGACGAGTGTGGCTGACACAGTTGATGTACTGAGAGGTCCCGCCCTTGCCTTGTACAAGCTACTCTATACTCTATGTGGTACTGGGTTTATCAGTCCTACAGTGTTGTGTACAGCTCACCTCTCTGTCCCAACTACAGCTGTGGAGAGGACGAGTGTGGCTGACACAGTTGATGTACTGAGAGGTCCCGCCCTTGCCTTGTACAAGCTACTCTATACTCTATGTGGTACTGGGCTTTATTAGTCCTACAGTGTTGTGTACAGCTAACCTCTCTGTCCCAACTACAGCTGTGGAGAGGACGAGTGTGGCTGACACAGTTGATGTACTGAGAGGTCCCGCCCTTGCCTTGTACAAGCTACTCTATACTCTATGTGGTACTGGGTTTATCAGTCCTACAGTGTTGTGTACAGCTCACCTCTCTGTCCCAACTACAGCTGTGGAGAGGACGAGTGTGGCTGACACAGTTGATGTACTGAGAGGTCCCGCCCTTGCCTTGTACAAGCTACTCTATACTCTATGTGGTACTGGGCTTTATTAGTCCTACAGTGTTGTGTACAGCTAACCTCTCTGTCCCAACTACAGCTGTGGAGAGGACGAGTGTGGCTGACACAGTTGATGTACTGAGAGGTCCCGCCCTTGCCTTGTACGAGCTACTCTATACTCTATGTGGTACTGGGCTTTATTAGTCCTACAGTGTTGTGTACAGCTCACCTCTCTGTCCCAACTACAGCTGTGGAGAGGACGAGTGTGGCTGACACAGTTGATGTACTGAGAGGTCCCGCCCTTGCCTTGTACGAGCTACTCTATACTCTATGTGGTACTGGGCTTTATTAGTCCTACAGTGTTGTGTACAGCTCACCTCTCTGTCCCAACTACAGCTGTGGAGAGGACGAGTGTGGCTGACACAGTTGATGTACTGAGAGGTCCCGCCCTTGCCTTGTACAACACTCTATACTCTATGTGGTACTGGACTTTATTAGTCCCAGAGTGTTGTGTACAGCTCATCTCTCTGTCCCAACTACAGCTGTGGAGAGGACGAGTGTGGCTGACACAGTTGATGTACTGAGAGGTCCCGCCCTTGCCTTGTACAAGCTACTATACTCTATGTGGTACTGGGCTTTATTAGTCCTACAGTGTTGTGTACAGCTAACCTCTCTGTCCCAACTACAGCTGTGGAGAGGACGAGTGTGGCTGACACAGTTGATGTACTGAGAGGTCCCGCCCTTGCCTTGTACAAGCTACTCTATACTCTATGTGGTACTGGGCTTTATTAGTCCTACAGTGTTGTGTACAGCTAACCTCTCTGTCCCAACTACAGCTGTGGAGAGGACGAGTGTGGCTGACACAGTTGATGTACTGAGAGGTCCCGCCCTTGCCTTGTAAAGCTAGTCTATACTCTATGTGGTACTGGGCTTTATTAGTCCTACAGTGTTGTGTACAGCTCACCTCTCTGTCCCAACTACAGCTGTGGAGACGAGTGTGGCTGACACAGTTGATGTACTGAGAGGTCCCGCCCTTGCCTTGTACGAGCTACTCTATACTCTATGTGGAACTGGACTTTATCAGTCCTACAGTGTTGTGTACAGCTCACCTCTCTGTCCCAACTACAGCTGTGGAGAGGACGAGTGTGGCTGACACAGTTGATGTACTGAGAGGTCCCGCCCTTGCCTTGTACACTACTCTATACTATTATACATCTTACAGGTATTTATTACTTCATATAAATGAGGTATGGGAAAATTTTTCATTTAGTGCTCTCTGTTTTTGTATTGTTTCACAAGAAATATTTATTGTAAAACAACAAAACAAAATGTTCATTTTGTTTAGTTAAAGACTCTGCAGTATAATTTATTATTAGGTATAGTTTATTTGAACATCAACTAAAGTGAGAGTTTTCACTCGCTTAATAAGTAGTTAATAAGAAAATTTACTAATAAATTAACAGACATCTGCAGTAACCTAGATTTCTAATTACTAAGAAGTGTGTCTTTTCATCAGTTTTCGCTTACAGGAAAATTATTATATCATATAAGTATATAATAAATGGTATTTAAATATAACTGCCAAAAGACTTCTCTGGGTCTCCCTATATTTATAAATAAAAACCCCAAGTATGCCAGTTTTAATAAAAAAAGTGATATTTTCAAACAATCAGGACGATAACTCGTAGAATTAGTTTCTAGTTATGAAGTATTGTGGCGGTTTAATCATTCCGACTACAAGAGAATAATGTAAAAGGACCAAGTATGTAACGAAATAGGAGTTTTAATATCCAACAAGTGTTTATAGACCAGCAAATTGAACTTCCCCCCACTATCTCGTTTTTAGTAAATGTCACAACACGGTTCACTGTTTCTTATAACGAAGCCATCAACACATTTCTTTATCCTGCTGGTCTTTAATCTCCATCAACATCATTGACCCTTGCCCCGTAGATGTAACTATTATTGCATATGGCTAGTTTAAACTATGCTCTTACAACGAACCTTTTTGCAGTGCAGCTAGGAAAACACTGCCTGCGTCTGCTACAAAAATTGAAAAGAATGACGCAGTGCATCTAATGCGCGTCTATACGTAGTATACTCGAAATACATTATCAAGGTAGCCGCAGCGACTCTAGTTCTTATTTTGAGCTATGTGTCTCCATAGACACGATCTTCGAAGGGCTGCGAACCAGTCTTCCACCCCCTAGAAAGATGATTTACCTCCAGGACGGTGTGCGCTCTTCCTGGGATTGGTAGTGTCGCTAGCTCGGGTGATGAGACGCGTTATAGCTTCGGCCACAACTTCTGCACAGCTTTTAAGCAGCTAAACAGCATCCTTCCGGTCCTTCAACACGTCAACGGTGTCGTGTCCTGCTACTTAGAGCTACTTACAGCTACTTAGAGGTCACGAATTATGGATAGTTATGAGTGGTGATCCGTGCATGTAATATTCTCTTGATATCGTTGATTTAATACAACGTTCATCTGCTGAGACCAACCTCATAACAAGACCAATTCGTAATTCAGAGGTAAAATGGTCCCACGTGAAACTGTAGGTCCCTTAGATGGCATTGGCTGTTTGGTTATTAAATTAACAGTCTGGTCTACGGAACATGTCAGCCTTAGTCAATAACAGGGCTACACGATCGCGCCACAATCATCATCGTTCACTTATTTATCATTCATACTTTGCTACTTATTTACCTGCTTAACCCAACTCAGACTCAGCCTAATAAACTTATCCTATCTAATACTTACTTGGATAGGTCACCATTTCAGAAAGATAAAGGTAATAAAGGCAATTCCATCTCAATAATTCAGGATAGCAAGGTAGTGCTGGAGGATGTCGTCCGCAGGACCACTCGAAAACAACTCAATAGTAATTTGTAATAATAGCGCAGTCCTTCATTTCGAAACGTATCACGCTTTAACTCTTCCAAGAATCAAATGAAGTTAAATGACACATTTTTATTGGAAAAAAATATATTTACAAATCCAATATAAAATAGCCTCTCGTGGATGCATGACAAGTGCGTCGATTGTGTTCCACAATCCATAAAACCTTAATCCCAAAATATGGATTGGGATTAAAAGGAAAAATGTTAGTATATACATACCTGTGGGAAATAGGGCAGATCATGTCTAAATGTAATGTTTTCACTTAATCTAAACAGCTATTCTTATTCTTTTGTATTAAAAATTCAATACAATTGCACTGGCGATTTCTATGGAAGCCTGTTACATATTTTCAATCTTATAAATCACCAACACCTCCCGCAGAGCTAAGATATATCCATGTCAATACTATAATAATTGAACTATAACCTATAAGTGAAAACTATCGTATCAATTAATTCCAATGATTCAATATATCTTATTAATAACCAACGCCATTATGGATTCTGTCAATTCTCAAGAGGTATAGAATTAAGTTCAATATTTTAATTTGCCAAATAACTCAGAGTTGCGAAATTACAAGAAATCAGCAACTTAAAACACGGTCTCGCTTCTTAAGCGATCTGGTAACATATTGGGGCCGAGGAATATTGGGATCGGGAAGGAGTCGACAGGGAGGAGATTTGGAGAGAAACAACGTCGTGAGTCCACGAGGAAGTCGGGGAAAAGAGGTTCGGCTCTTGGTGCAAGTCTTGTGAGACGTCAGGTTTTAGAGTCTACAACTAAATTGGAAGAAAAACTAGATAGAGTATCAATAATTCTATAAATTTCCATTAATTTTTCTTTTTAAAAAGCCATTCCAATAAGAAATAAAAATAAATTGATTCTAATGCAGTAGTTATTGAATTTGTAACGTTTTAATTTTACTTTCTCAAATTGCATTGCAACTTTCATTATTAATATTTATTATTGGACCAATTTGTGTAGTTTATTCCTTGGTACTTTGCCAAGTCGACTCAGGTGGGCTACATCCTTACAACGTGTATAAAATTATTAACAAGTTTATTAGTTAGAAAATATTCATACAAGATTGTTCTAACCATGTTGTCGTAAACAGGTGATTAAACATTTAATCACTATTAAATCTCATTGAGTTTACATTTATTTTGACATTATTCTAAGACTTTTGAATATTTATGACATCTCTTAGAACACCTTAAGAACATTGTCAAATTAAGGATATTTGGTTAACAAAAGTCAGTTAAAACTTACTTCTGGTAGAATATTCCCCTAAAAATGTTATACAAAATAGCAGCATTATTTTATGAGAGGAATTTTTAATGATGATAGTACCGGACGAACACCCTCGCCATCCCTCAACCCCCACCCTCGGTATAGAGGGGATGTTTGTTAACATATTTGAGGGCGCGGTCGTGGCGGCGGGCATTGCTGTGTTTGGTTGTTAACATCAAAGAGTTTCATCGTGATGTTGCTGTTAAAAAACAACATCGTATAATGTGATGTCACCTCAGTACAGGTTATCGGATGAAACAAAGCATAGACGAGTGATATGCTTGTTTAGAATGATTTAGGTTGTACTGTTATACAATATATGTGTATAGAATAATACAAATTTATTTTGTGAATTAAAAATAAGTAAATTGTAAAGGTAATATTTTGAGGTATTATATATATATATATATATATATATATATATATATATATATATTGCGCTTTATAGCAGCATAGACGAATAAACTGTTTCATTTCACTTTTCGTCCTAGTACTTTGTGAGTTAGGCACAATACGTAAAATAATATTGTAAAATATCCCAGAAACAACGCATATTCATAAAGTTTTTGTATTGTAGAGTTGTTATTTTTTATAAGTTCGAGTTATAATTGATCATACTGCACTGATGTAAGCAACTAGAAAGTTGAGTTCTTAAATGCCCTATACAAAATAAATGAAAAAGAATATTTGTTATTAAGAAGTAGTTGATTATAAAATTAGTTTAGCTTACTCAATCCGTGTTTTATCGTTCACTAAGGAAATATGCTACATTTACAATCTGTATGTTGAACATTTTAGTTATTTATTAAGACAAATTATATCCATCCGAAGACCTGGAGTGCATACATGGATATTCGCGTAGTCCCTTTGCCATGGTGTCTGCGGTGTTTGTGTATACGTACACAGTGCTCGCATTCCTTACCTCATGTCGTGATTCAACAAACAACCACTAAATTCCCGCACTCTACCATATAGTACGCTTTGAGCTTTCCGATAAAAACTAGCGACAAAAACAGCGCAGAGGAATGTTGCCACCCTGTTGAACATTCCTGAGGTTTTTCTCATTTTCGGAATAAGGTGGGCCCATAATATATCACTGCGCAAAGGAAATATGTGGAAATATTATACTTTTACAGGACCAGTAATCATTGACTTTAATGCAAAGCATTAATTTTTGTATAAATTACATTAACTTAATAGTTTAAGACATTAATAATAATTTTAATATTTTTTCAAAGATCAAGTGCACATCGAAGATGTTTCTCTCGAACAAATTATTCTTCAAAGAGAATAATTACGCACTCGTATAGAACAGTTATTTTAAGTGCGGTAGGGGCACTTTGCACTTAATCTGCAAAGTCAGCCAAATATCGAATAGTATGTCGAATAAGCTACAGTATTAACATTTCATATTTATATTCTTTTATAATCTTTTTCGGCATACTGCTATGAAATTTATTCTTTTAATATATGCTTTTCGGGTCAAAAGTAATTCTTTTCCAACCTTGGGAGGGATAGAAGTGCATGCAGGTTAATGGTAAATTATCGATAGTATCGGAAGAGATAATCGATTTTTAGTTAGTAACATTACATGAACGAAACTGACAGACGATTGGTTGACGTTAAAGTACTGTAGTGTGGAATCATTACAACAAAAATGTATCTCACAACGAGCTAAACTACGACATAACGACACTGTGGTGCTACCTGAAGCATTGTACGGAGTAGAGACCACACTTATCTTTGGACACACACGTATTAGACAACTTGAAAAATTATAGCGAAAAATACTCCCAAACATATTCGGGGAAAAAAATTAAATTTTTTATCTAGATCATGAAACCAGTACAACTGTACTGTATAAGATCAGAAAATGCAGGCTACAATTCAACGAACACTTTCATAAAATGCCACCACAAAGATCAACTAAAAAGGTCTTTGACTACCCAGTCTAAGACGTTTATAGTAGTTACCCCAACAACAAATGATTGACTGAGGTACAAAATGACCTGAACCAACTCAAAACTACACCAGATACAATTTATGTTAAAACGCGGAAATATTGTAATATAAGGCAAACAAGAGAAACACTGTGCCAAGCGATCAGGCGCAAAATGGACTCAAGAAAAAAGCAAGAGCACAGATAGAAGATGGAAGACATTTGGGCAGCTAGGAAGGAAACCAGGAAATCCCAAGACACATAAAAATTGACAAAAACTGAAAAACCATGAACACAACAAGTGGGGGATTGGGCAGCACGAAGGCAAACCAATGATATGATGTTTTGTCCAAATGTGCTTTTTAAGAGGAAAACGTCAAAATCAAATTATTATTTATATTATTATTATAATTAGCTGACCATTGAAAATAAACATGAATCTAATTAAAATACAATTTTACAGAATGACAATCCAAATCAATCTAATTCCATCCATTTTCATTAAACTCCATAGCAGCTAAAAGCCAAAGTTTGGTATTAGCACCCTCTGATTTTCTTGTGCTGCAAATCCCTATCCAACTGTGGCTTACCTTAGTTAATTAATTGCTGAGATGGGAAGCGGGGAGTGATGCAAACCTTGATTGATCTCTTGCCTGCACGTTGGCGTATTTTCAATATTCGTACAACTCAAAACTATTAGATTACAACTGATAAACTCAACGACTTAACTATAAAGCTGTGAACTTAATTCGTTACATGAGGCATACTTTTTATATAAAAGTTTCCTGGCTATTATCTTCTCTATTTCATTTCAATGAATGTTTTTGGTATTTTGAAATTTAAATATCATAAAATCTTTAGTTCTGTTTATACCACAACTACGAATTTTAAACACTGTGAATTAATCCCTTGGCCGGGCGTCCAAACCATCGAACAAGTCTGCAGTTCTATAAACTCTTGGTGCGTTTTATATTTTTAGAAATGTGATTTCAAATCATATTTTATATTGTTATCTCATACATTACTTATTTGTTCTTTGAGCGTTCACCTCTGGCTAGCCCACGTGCTAATGATTCTACGACACTTCACTGTTTTAATTTTACCGTACAGGCTTTGATTCTGTAATTTTGGGCATCTGAGGTGTTTCATAAAAAAAAGTAACCAAAATTAAATAAAATTAAATCCATATCTTGGGAATTATAACATTTTTTACCATAGGGCATTAAGTTCCTTTTTGAATTTACATCTTCAGTAATCCTGATAGTTTAATTTTTAATATAGTATGTAGTACGAGCTATGTATGACTAGTATGACTTGTAGCTCACGAAAAATTCAAAGTTCAATGTTGCGGGCAAGTTCTTTCATAAATTATTAAAACAAGGCTTATCTTTTGATTTCACCCTCTCGTAGATTTTTAAAAACAAAATAATCTTTATTAGCTATCAATTAGGCGTAAAACTACTATATTTTTATCCATATCTTAACTGTATTCTTTCAGATATATCAGTTTAATTCCTTCGCACTTTTTGAAGATTATTTATAAACTTATTCTCAATAATTTCTGCTTTAATTTTTCCAAACTTAGACTCGAAAGTAAATTTATGTCGTATATATAATAACAATGTAACCTATAAAACAAGAATACAAGTTTATATTATAAATCTTTTGCATCCAACTATTACAATAACATTATAAATACCGAAATTCAATTGTGATATGTTGGCGTTCACATTCGTAGTTTCCAACAGAACTTTCGGCAGTTATGATATTTATAGGTAGTAAAACTGTTTTTCAAACTGTATTTGAACTCCACCTTTTCGTTGCATATTTTTTCAGAATACGGAACCGTAGCTTAGAATGAATTGTAGTTCATATTATTATACTTCAGCTTCTCTAAAACGTTACACTGTACAATTATTTCATGTTCTATTTATTATTCAAAGCTTATAATAATTTCTGTAATGAATTTTAATGTGCCAGATCAAAGGCTGGGCTGGGAAAGTTTTCCTTTATGAAAGTGCTTGGTTCTATCCGGTAGTGTGGCCAATGTAGGAAATTCATGATAGACCTTTGTTAAGTAAATTCTTACCGTTGATGGCATGCTTATTTCCAAAACACTAAGCTTGTTCAATAATATCAGATGTATAGTTTGATATAGAAGTACCGTGTGGTGTGTACACCTACCCACAAATTTCACATAAATCTAAACAATACCAAAACAAAATTACAAATATTATAAATAGATGTGTTAGGAAAATGCTATTTAAATAAACTTATTCCATCAAAGCTATTTCTGTAATACGGTTTAGCTTTTCGTTAAAATATGCAATGACTACGTAGAGTTAGAAACAATGTAATAAAACATGCTTACTATTCATACACAACATTAAAACTGTAGCACAATTTTTCTACGGCAATAAATTTGTATACAGACATTTCAAAGATAAATAAACGTAAATTATTATATGATAGTAATTTCTGAGCCTATAATGCAATATATCTAGTTAGCTTCATACTAATTTAGTTCTAAAATATCTTAAACACAGCATTAAGAGTACTAAAGGTCCAAATGAATGGAGACGGAACCGTGACCTGTAATTCAGCTACTTGATGGTCACGAATTATTCACGAAGTTAAAAGTGATGGGAGTGTGCCATGGATACGATATTCTTTGGAGTGGATTAACGTCCACACTACTTAATACTAAATTTATACGCAAAGACTATCCTCATAACTAGACGAGTCCGTAGTTCAGATGTGAAATTGATTGGTACAGATCTAACGTCAAACTGTAGGTTCCTTAGATTAACAGTTCTATGTAAGGAACATGTAGGCATAGTCAGTAACGGGACTATGAGATTGTGCCACAATATACTCACACTCATGTAGTTTGCTTAAAATATCTACCTGGGTAGGTTGATTTTTCGTTTGAAAGCAAAATATGAAAAGTAAAACAAATTTTTAATAAGCAGTATATAATACTAAGTACCTGGTGACCGAGCTTTGCTCGTGTACAGTAAGACATGTATTATAAAAATTAATTAGAAAAATTAAAACACATTTATTACTCAATGAAAACATTTATGTGGTTTAAATAAACCCGATTTAATACACCATGATTAATATAGCACTGAACAAAAGGTTTTACCGCTGACTGGGATGGAACTCGCGACCTTCAGTTTACGAGGCTGACACGCTACCGCTGGACCACGGCGTCTGCCAATTGAGCTGCGCCGTTTAAGGTCTTTTAGCCAACCTCAATCGTTTTAGCCGTTCATTTACTGTTTAATTATCCATACAGTTATTATTAGCCTGTGATCAACTGATTTTGTAAGAAACGGAATGAGGATTGAAAAGCAAAAGAGAAATTTAATTTATACCAGTTAATTGGTTTGTTACAGTGGCTTCAAGCAATAGAATGAATACGTTTTCTTTCAAAACACAAAAGTTTTTTTGAGATACTTTCCTCTGCTTTTATTTCGCACAGTTGTTTTACCCTTAAGTTTTTACACATTGTTTTGACAGATGTTTTGATTTGTATTGTTTACATTTTGATTCTCCATAAGCGTAATGTTAATTTTTTAAATTTTGGACTTAATGTTACAAGAAACCCGGAATTTTCCTGGACTTTAGACCTATCTAGAACTTATTTTCTACTCAGAAATTAGTTATTTCCAAAATTTAAAGAAATTCCTTAGTGCTGTTTTCGAGATCCGTGTGCAAATATATATATATACAAACCTTGCTCGTATTATAGTATTGGATAATTATGATCATTTATTAATTCATAATCTATTAGAATATGACAAGATATCCTTCATTTTAAGTTATCCATTTTATTGATTACATATTATTATTAAACTACTTGCATGCAATATCAGAATAACCATTAACCTACAATTAATTTTAGCAAATTTTAGAAAATAAAGCCTTTACCGTAGTCGTGATGTCAAAATCCGGGACCAGCTTTTTCGTAAATGTTCATTCATCCAACCAAGTTTGAAAACTAGCCAAATCGGTCTATCCAAAAGGGGGTTCAGGAAGAAGGGTTTACCCCTAGATAAGGTTTACATATCACTTATTAAAATACAAAATTTTATTATAATCATTGGGATCAGCTATAAAAAACAATTTATTATTTTGAATCTTTGCTCTATGTCAAGTGGTTACTGAGATGTAGAAACAATCAAATATAGAACGTTGTCTTTTCAAGCTGAAATGTTCATCTTATGCGAAAAAGGTTAAAACTGATACCCTGCTTGTTATTGGAGAAATGGTGATAACACAGTTCCATATAGCTATGCCCAAAAATGCTGAGAAGGACTGGGGGAGCATACTGGTCTAGGGGTAGAGCACTGGATTTTTCTGCCCAAGGTTCAAATCCCGCCAATCACCAATGGCTTTTCACTAAGGGATAATGTCGCAACCCACTAGGTCTAGTTTAAAGTAATGTATAAAACGGTTCCGGGTGATGGCCTAGACTAAGTCCTGGGATAAGAAGGAATATCATGATAAAATGTGTGATGTTACAAGATAAAGCGTAGTTTGTGTCATCTCAAATACTTCATAAATAAATGTAAATTCACTGAGTACGCAGGTCTATTGCTACGGGGGTATTTATCCTTTGTCAAGAGTCAGGAATGTAATTTATTTGTTTAGCTTTACATTGTCAACTCCCATCCTGTTAATTTTAAAACGGCTTTTGGCAAAAAAGTACAAGTTAGCTCATGAATATTCGTATAAGGGAAGTGTTGGCCGTCAGAGTGTGTCACGCGCCCCTCCCATCGCTTGTCCGCCGGTCCGTGCATTTGCAATCGTCCATTTGTAAGAGTGATGTATACAGTATTTTACAAAACAAACAACTGCATACTATTATCAGTGTGTCGTAGTATTCTAAATAAAAATTTCCATAATCCAGAATGAAGCTATTTAGTGATCAGACTGATAAAAAGCATACACCCAATATGACATGTGTGCGGATGTAAAAACAAAATATTTTACTGGAAGTTAAACTTTAAAATTGAAAAATATTTATTTTAATATTATTTTTATGTTTTACAATTTTATTGATAAATAGTAAAAATATTCATGTAGTACATTTGTATGAAACCTTACTGTACTGTATGTGTTATGATTCAGAACTTGCCTTAATGATACAAACGTCTACAAAAAAAAGAAAAGAATAGCTTGTTTCTAAAATGCACACAAAGGTACTTTGTCTTAAAACAAACCTATATACTAAATTGTTCATTGATCTTTACACCGAATCTTATACAAGTTTGAATCAAACAAAGTTGTGCACTACACTGTTCACAAACTCAACCCTTATTACAATGATTTCAACATAAATCGTACACAGCTTTTTACAAAAACTCGCACATAAGATCATTTAAAATATCGTACACAAAATCATTTTTACAAACCATTTCACAAAATCATTTAAAAACTCGTGTAGTAGCTTTAACAAAAACTTATACATAAACTAGCACTCAAAGTCGTTCAGAAATTTGTACTATTAATGATTAAATACAAAATTAAACACTTTTCAACTTTTCCATAGAGGATTTATAACTGCGACAATAAAGATACAACGTGAGAAGACGCGATTTTGTCAGATAATGTAAAGCGTGACGTAAAAATGTATATAATGCTGGTTATCCGTGGTGCGTAAAGGGAAACTTTTCCCAACTCGGCTTTTGATCTGACATTAAAATTCATCACTGAAATAATTATATGCTTTGAATATAAACCGAGGTGCGGCAACGGTGCTAAATTTAGACGCCGCAAACGTTGTTTAACTTTTATTGTTCTTATTTTCAGATAAAATAAACTACAATTTCAGATAATTTTCCATACTTTTCTTTACAGTAGTAAAATATTATGAAACTTTTTATGTTTTATATGATTTTGACATGGATATGTCTTAGCTCTGGGGGATGATTTGTAAGATGGAAAATATGTAACAGGTTTCCATAGAAACTGCCAGAGCTATTCTATTGAATCTAAATATATAAAACAAAGTCGTGTTAGTTAAAACACTTATAACTCGAGAACGGCTGGACCGTTTTTAATGATCTTTGATTTTTCGTAGTCGTCTCTGCTCCGGTCATAATTTAGGTATATTCAGTTTTATTTTAGTGTTTTAAATTTCTAATGTTATCCTTATAGGGAATAAGTTTGTTTACAGATTTCTACAACCAAAACATTTGATTTATAAAACTACAGCTGTTAGTTTACTGTCCATTAGCAATGTGATTTGCTATGCAATGCCTTCTGAATCAATCGTCAATTTAAAACTAAAAGTAAATAAATACTGAACAAAATGAACAGTTTTACTTGCCACGTTTATACTTTACAGTTTTGTGGGTTTATGTAGCTTTTTTATTTAGTGTCCAATTAGATGTTATATGTTAATAGATGCCATAGTTGAAAATTAAATCTAAATATAAAAAACAGTCGAATAAGTTACAACATTTAAAACTCGAGAATATTTAAATATGTCTTATAGTTTGAATATTGTTATTGACAATACCACAACCCGGAATATGTAATTTTTCACAACTGTGATGCTATTCAACTTCAGAATATGGCCAATCTTAAAAATAACACGTATTTACTGTTAGGCGTTACCAAGTTCACCAGGTTAGTGGGTTTTAAATATAAAAGAATAAGAACAGCTGTTTATATGAACTGAAAACACTACCTTAAAACATATCCATAATCTAACATATTTCCCACGGGGAAGTAAATAAGAAAATTTTCACATTAGTAGTTACCAAATTTCGACATTCTTTCATTCAAAACTCAGTTTCGAATGAAAGACGGTCAACTTCTTCAAAGAATAGTTGTTATATTTTTAGCCTACCAAGAATCTTCTTCATAAACAATAAAAGTTATGTTTTTACAAAATATAAGTAAGTTTTTTTAATGGCAGGATACGGGAAATCGGCATCGTCCAATTTGTTTAGTAATAAAAAAATATATCAGGTCTTAGTCTATTTTAACGAAGAAAACAAATCATGTTCATCGGGTTTTAGACCTAAAACTATATTTATTTAAATATTGTTTAGATATTTTAGTGCGCAATAGTAGAGTATTTACAGTGAGTTACAAAATATTAAATCCTGCTAAGATAAATAACACTGTGATATGGAGGTTGTCTTTGATGTTTACAATAAAACAAACCCCTCGGTTCGCAACCACTGAGTATACACCGCGAATATTTTGGCGTAGTAAAATCTGCACATTCTTTAAGTTTAACAAATTAGGGATGTAATAAAACATTTTACAGATATTTTTGAATCCACACGTGTTATTGAAACCAGCTATGAATTTAACAATTGCATTAATTTTATAAACCACAATAGCGTCAGATAAATTATTTTTAGTAGTAATACTTAGCCATTACATAACTATTCTTGTTACACAACAAGACTAGTACTACAGTTATTACTTAATAACACGAAAGGAAAATTCAAATATTTTAATAAATCTCGCTTTTGATTTGGTTCATTTTAGTTTTTATAAGGTTTAAATAATTTTGTAATCTCTTTAGCTATTTAGTTTTATAAGGTCCATTTAAGAAGAATTATGATTTAAAAACACTCAAAACATATAAAAACGTATATGCTTATAGTTTAAAAGAATTATTTTACAATGTAGTGTTAGTTCTTAATGTAAAGTATTCTATTATTAGACCTTCGGATGAATACATCAAATATAAAAGTCAAGCTTAGCTGAAAAATCCATGCATGACTGATGTAAAAGTTTCCACGAATAATAGATAACGGATGAGTGGTGAGGGTCTAGGTGGCTGTAGTGCCAATTTCATAATTTATAAGCTACTGGTATATCTTCTACGTTATACCAACAACATTTAGTAATGGTTTGACCGTCAACAGAGCTGTTTACGTTAGTGTAATGTTTTCTGGATTATCAATTAAAAACCTTGAAATAAAATGTTTGCATTTAGTTCCCTGTGGGAAATAGGTTAGATCATGGATATGTCTAAATGGAATGGCCTCAGTCCATCTAACACAGCTGTTCTTATTCTTTTATATTAAAAATTCAATACAATAGCTCTGGAGTTTCTATGGAAACCTGTTACTTGTGTTCGATCTTAAAAATCGCTAACACCCACCCCTCAGAGCTAAGACATATCCATGTCAATAAATCAACTGGATATTGCCATAATCAAGACATTATTACAGCATCGGGTTGTCAGAATTTTTTATTAGGATGTCCTTTTAGTGTAGTGATTAGCGTTTACGATTTCAGTTTATAAGTCAGGGGTTCTATTTCCAAGATATCAGGTTTTGGATCGCCATCTCCAAATTCATTTGTGTAATTTTACTACATCACTCACTAAAATCAGACGTAAATGTTATCAAAAAAATTGTTTCTCACTTTAATTTAGGTTCATCTAAATGAGTATCTTAATGTTTGTAGTTTTGTGCAGTTATAGGGGATGAATTAATCCCCATAACGATGAATTAGTCACCACAGTTTTGCACAAAATTTACCCATAAACAAAGTCTAATATTTTATACAACTGGTGTAATTAGCTACTCCGATGCATTTGCCCTCATATGTAAATTCAATGTATCTCGTTTAATTAATCACAGAGAACAGAAGGACTCTGAAGGCGGGATTGGGCGAATCTAAATTAATCTGCGTCTGACAGGCTTGGTTATCCCAGAGCTGCACCTCGCCCTCCACTAGGCCTAATAGCAGTCCCGGTGATCCAGCTTTCGTTCAACTCGTTTTATTTATGTTTATTGTCGATGTTTGATGCTCTGTTTATAAACTTAACTTTAAGAAATC
This sequence comes from Nephotettix cincticeps, assembly GCA_023375725.1. Taxonomy (NCBI): domain Eukaryota; kingdom Metazoa; phylum Arthropoda; class Insecta; order Hemiptera; family Cicadellidae; genus Nephotettix; species Nephotettix cincticeps. The sequence continues at coordinate 22,241,124 of CM041786.1, read as the reverse complement.
CTGACTTAATTACTACCTATTTATTTTAAGAGTTTTGTTTTCTTGAAAGGATTAACCTCACAATAATTAGGTTTTAGGTTATTTTTACTTTCGCCCCCTATATGATAGTATATAATTAAAATTTTTGTTTTTGCCGGAATTTTAGAATTTGAGTTGTACATCAGATCATGGATATGTATAAGGGATTGTTTTCAGTTCGTCTAAACAGATATTATTATAGGATCTAAACACTTCCACAGCACTCTTTGAATGATAAAAATCTGCTTATACCCCCCCACTCAGTGCTTAGACATATATATGTGAAAAGCTAAAATATTCTCTACAATGTTTGAAATGCAAAATGCAAAGACAATTTTTTGACTCTACTAGCACAACTCTGCTTATAAAATGGATTCCACCTCTTTTAGCGAATTTTTCATCGGGAAGAAGCTATTACCGTAGGTCTCATGGCAAGACTTAAACGAAGGACCATGTTATTTTTTCGTTTTGAGGTGCTCAGAGACCAAAAACAATGATCGTTAAAAATTATATACATATGTGTGTGTGTGTGTGTGTGTGTGTGTGTGTGTGTGTGTGTGTGTGTGTGGGTGTGTGTGTGTGTGGGTGTCTGTTAACACGATAATTCTCGTAAAAATGGTCCAATCGTGACCAAATCGGGTAGAGAAGTGTATTCCTACATTTAATTGGACGAGCTCGTAATCCAGACATACAGGTAATTGTTCCCCAAAATAACCTTTCTATTTTGGGAGAGTTTTGTACCCCAGAAGGGTTTATTGCATTTTTCACATTTGTATTTTAACCATTTCTAATTTTATATTTTCATTAGAATAAGCTCTAAAAACTACACAATTTAAAACTTTGAAGTTTTTCTATCTCCAACGGTTATCGAGATATTATTAAAACTAAACACAGTACATTGTATTTTTCGCTCCTATGCTAATCTTATTGAGGATATGGAAAATTAATATTTCCCCTATTAACCAATATTTTTGGACGAATTTTAGTATTAAGCTTCATGTGGTTGGGATCCATTTATTTATGCTAAAAAAGCATAGTTCATGAGTTCCTCACAGCAGAAAACCTGCACACTCCTCCCCGTGTTAGTCTTATAGAGAATTGGAGAATTGGCAAACTCCTTTATTTATGGACTGATACTGATAAAACTTGGTACATGGTCAAAATAAAAATAAATGCATACTTTCTGTGTTCCACACAGCAGTAAACCTGCATACTCTTTCCCATGTTAATCTTACGGAGAATAGGCAAACATGTTGATAACATCATAGAAAAGCAAACGCGTTTGACGAGTGGTTTGATCTCATTGCATGTACGGGAAATAACTGTTACATAACCAGTATGAAAAACACGTAACAAGTTCAGGAAATGTGTTTTTACTGGACGAGTTTGGTTGTCCCCGACCGCCAGGATGTCGGGTGCGAGATTACCATGCGAGTCCGGTACACTTTTCGGACGAGTGATGAACGTATTTTACGCTAAAATATCGATATATGATACATACTCTCATTGCTTAAAATAGTTCTAATTGGATAAACAGTTTAAACTTTTGATTTCGTTCACTCAACTACTGAAATTAGAATTTTTCAGACCAGTTTACAGTCCAAGAAAAAATCCCGTATAGTTCGCTAAAGGCCTATTTCCAGGACTGAATACACCCACAGGAAGTTCATTAAAAGAGAGTACATATTAAGTACACGTAAGGCGTGACATTTTGAGTCATTAATTAAGGTTATTTATGATATTTGTAAATGTAAAATGATTTATTGTTTTAGCAAAGGTAAAATAAGTAAACTCTCACAGGCTGCAAAATATCTCTTGTACAGTTCGACAAGCCAACAAGATGAGTGAAGATTTTCATCTATCCTTCTCCCCCACAACAATCTCATTTGTATTCAACGCCTTGAGTTTGACTGGGGAATTTAAATTGTGTTTAATTTGGTTGTGCGGGTAGCTTTGAATTGTTTGATAAACTCTATAGGAAACAAATATAAAAATTAACACTAGTTTAGAGAGGGGTCTCAAGAATGCAAGAGCTACAGGTAGTAGTAAAGTTGTAATAGAAATTTCTAAAGACAATACTACATTTTCGATAGGTATAAAATGATAAAAAAAATTATATCCAAAGACCTACATTACATTACACAAAGAGGCGGAACAAAATTGAAATAATTAATGGTACAAACCTTATTATGTCTATAAAACTGAGAGTCAAGATACTTTTTAAAATTAAAATACGCATTATTTTGCTTGTGTCAAATATATATAATTACCTTCCAAGATATGGCAGATTTTTAATCACTTAAAAAAATTATTCCCAAAAAATTTAATCCAAATATTTTAGATGTTTATTAAAATTTTCTATAATAAAATAAGTTAATCTGTTGAATGATACTTTGATAGTAATAATTTAATATAGCTTTTCGACTTTCTACAACTAAATCCAAAAATAGTGATTTCCAGACATAGCTGTTTTAGTTATTTCCATTTTATTTTGAATAATCATTCTGAGTAAATAACTTAAGAAACGTTTGTGGAACAGAAAACAGGTAAACTGGGTAAAGGGAAAAGTAAAAACTTAAATTATTGACAAAAAATGTTTACGTAGATTTAAAAAAATAATTTAAGAAAGCCTTCAGGAACTAAAATATCAGGAACTAAAACTATAATAAGTATATTATGATATTCTACAGTATAGTGGTGTGGCTATTTAAGGTTGATCATTATCAACAAAACATCTCGTTTGGATGTATAACAAACCCTGTCGAAATCATTCATTTCTTAGTAAATAATACTAAAGCTATTTTAGTTTAGTCGTACCTCTATGATAAGATCAAAGTATTATTTAAGTTACCTTTTTGGATACAATTATACAACTTATGTCATACAAAAGAATTATCTAAAGTGGAAAACCTCTGTGCAGAATAAAAAGGTTGCATTACTTCCGTAAAGTTTACGTTGGCCAAAGTGTGTTTATGTAGTCTATAAGTTTGTCATATAAATAATAATAGGCTTATAGATAGTAAAGTTTCTATAAGTTCAGTTAAAACAAATGCTTTCCTCAGCATCACACTAAACCTCGGTTTCACTACAGCTTCCGTAAGCGCAATGAATGCTATACACCAAATGCATCGCCATACACGATCGAGGATGAGAGTTTATATTAAAATCCCAGGTCAAAGGATGACCACACACGACCTCATTTACATTTTAACGACGTAGGGAATGAGTTTACCGCACCTTGGTTACCTTCCAAGTCCACTTTAAGTGGGCAATTTCTAAAACAATAAGTTTCATGCATAGTTTCTTGTAATGTAGGGCCTACGCTGGTTGACATTAGTTGCGCATTGTCGGTCTTCGTTCACCTCAATTCTAGAAACATTAGTGGTATAAGAGGTGTGTAACGTGTTACGGTTTATTCTAACAGATTATTAACAGATGTTGATTTCAATTAACAATCAACACCTGTAAGTTGGTCGAACAGTATTAAATTTTTAGGTAAAAAACCCCGATCATATGATTTAATTAGAGCTATATAATAAGATTTTTATATTACCACTCCTTTATTTGTTCACCTGGTAATAAAAGAATTGCCAAAAAAATGGAAATAAAAATTGCCTTGAAATACGTTTCCTTGGTGTCTTGCTAACCTAGTGGTCTGCGAATTAGACTTCGGTACAAGTGGTCTCGGGTTCAAATCCTGGGAACATCATTTGGGTTTAACTCACATTTCAAAAAAGCGTTTGTGTGTAGCCACTACCAGACTCAAAATTCCTCTTGTGTAGAAAGAAGTAATATATAGGCTACGATAAAATTATGACATCATCTGAATTCCTAATATATAAACATATATATTTATACATTCATTTCCCTCCAATAAATGTGGAAAAAGTATCACCTCGCCATTAACCTACGAATTATTGTTATTTATCTTTAATGCTAACATTAATTAGGTCTTACATGACCTTGAGCTATTCTGTAAAACTGATTGAAAGAAAATATAAGCTGATTATCTAGAGGATACCAGAGAGTCTAAAATTCCTTCCTCCAAAATTTTGAGGGGTATTGAATTAATCATTTATCATAAATCATCACAAATATTTAGATAAATATTTTGTTATAAATGTATTCTACAAACTTATAAACTTTAAAAAGTAAAAACTTCTTACTTGTTTACTTAAATTATGTTGACAATTTTTTTAAACTCGCCAGAATAATAACCTGAGTCAAGTCGATGAGAACCTCTTAAGTATTATTGACGTTTCAGTAGAATAAGATAAGTATTCAAAGACAAAAAGCTTATCAAAAGTTGGTAGAAGTTGCATTAGTTCATGGCTAGAATTTAAGCCTCTTGATGGCTTTTTTAAGTCCAAAGTATTGTAATCCACCAGAATATTCTTTATTGAACTAATTTCTTAAAAATATATAAGTTTTAAATTCTTTTTTTCTTCCATCCTACATATATTTTATGAATACTATAAAATTAAACGAAATGCTTATGATTTTATCTATTACAGTGGGAAAATATATAACCAATAGTGGAAATAGTAATTAAAAATCATATAGTTATGAAAGTCAATGCTGAATACTATTCATTAATATACTTTCATATGGTATGATGTTGTGCTTGATTTAATTAAAATTTATTTAATTAATTTTACCGTTAAAATGCTTATTAGTTTATCAGTTAGATAATTGGGAATGGTCAAAATCATACTATGTTTCGTTCTATGTTCTTAACTCATTGAGAAGTGGCTGTTAAGCAAGTAAAACTTACTTTTTTAAACATGAAAACTTCCTTAAAACTGTACTTTAAGTTTAGTAGAAAATAATTTTTTTGCAAATAAATCATATATAATTCAACATTTATTATTTACAACCAAATATGTGACAAACTAACTGTGTAAACTATCTGAGAAATAGTTTACCACTTCTAGTTAACTATTTATACGGTTTTTACACTCAGAATTAATTTATACAAACTTGTTTGAGTATTATACTTCTAAAATTGTAATCTTAGTAGTATTTTTTTGAACCATAGGACACAAAACTAAGTAATATATCTATAGTTTAAATTTTAAACATATTATAATTTATAGTAATGCACTTTAATAGTACGTTTTCTTCAAGAAAAATCATTTTCTGCGTTTTAAAAAACAAGGGAAGTTATTTGTCAGGAATTTTTCTTGAATTCATTCCAGTTTATAGTACATATAAAAAGTTTATAGATGTATCAAAATATAAAAAATAATATAAAATTTGGAAAGTCGAGTTTAGTTTTCATAACATTTGCGAAACCATATGTACAAACAATTTCACAATCCACCGGATCTCGTGTTCTCCAGTCATGAATTAGTTTGGTCAAATTAACGGTGAACATTCCCCTATCGGTCTGACACACCCAATTGTTATGAGCATAAATAAATGTGAACCCCGGTGCACCACAACCCTGCCTCTGATATGGACTTCTGATAGAGGGAGGGATTTGTTGATTTTATTACCCTTTGTGTTTAACAACGACCTGAATATTTTACATGGAAAATATTTTACATCGTAAAGTTATTATTTTCAACTTACAAGAAATGTTCGGACCACTACGTCTGTGTAGGCCTAATAGTGTTAGCCAATGATTACCAATCGTTAGCCAATGATAAATATACGTCAGCTAATGGATACCAATCGTTAACCAATGATTAGCAAATGTCAGCCAATGGTTAGCAATCATCAGCCAATTATAACCAATCGTCAGCCAATGATTAACAAACGTCAGCCAAGGGTTAACAATCCTAAGCCAATGATTACCAATCGTCAGCCAATGATTAATAAACGTCAGCCAATGGTTAGCAATCCTAAGCCAATGATTACCAATCGTTAGCCAATGATAAACATACGTCAGCTAATGGATACCAAATGTCAGCCAATGGTTAGCAATCGTCAGCCAATGATTACCAATCGTCAGCCAATGATTAACAAACGTCAGCCAATGATTAACAAACGTCAGCCAAGGGTTAGCAATCCTCAGCCAATGATTACCAATCGTTAGCCAATGATTAACAAACGTCGGCCAATGGATACCAATCGTCAATCGTTAACCAATGATCAGCAAACGTCAGCCAATGATTAACAATCGTCAGCCAATGATTAACAAACGTCGGCCAATGGATACCAATCGTTAACCAATGATAAGCAAACGTCAGCCAATGGTTACCAATCGTTAGCCAATCATTACCAATCGTTAGACAATTATTTTCAATCGTCAGCCAATCATTACTAATCGTTCCAAAAAGTGATTTTTGGACTCATGTTTGTCAGTCTGTGAACAAACTTTGAGACCACACGAATTGTCTGCTTTGTCTGAAATTAGGTACGAAGCTCACTTTAGCTATATATCCAGAATAAATTGTCATTTTCTTGAATTTGTTTGGTGTTGTTTAATATTAAACCCCTTAAAACTATAAAAAATATTTCAAAATCCGCTCTAACGATTTTGATTTTAATTTCATGATTTGTAGTTGTTAAGTTTCCAAATAATATGACACCACCATTAGGTCTCTAAGACTAATGGTTTAGTGAGATTATAGATGTCAAAAGTTTTAAAGTTTTTTGGCAAAACTATGACGTTTTTAAATAATTTTTCCACAGCCATTAGAACCAAGCTAAATTATCTCAAAATAAACGGATTATTATTTTAAATTTTTAGTCTATTGTGATAAACACAGTTTAATTTAATTCTAAATCTGGAAAAAGAATATTTTATAAGATGATGTCGGCGATTTTCACCCGAAACTCAAGCCTACTTACTCAAATTTGTGTAAATGGCTGCTTCTTGCGACCTGAGTTGTTGTCTGTTAAGCAATAAGGATGATAATAACCATTACAAATATTGTTACAGAATTGAAAACTGGATATTTATAAGGAATTTAGCATATTATTGACAGTGTCTCTCCTCTCTTCGACGTTTACAGAAATTTCCAAAAGTTCATTGCACGGTATACCGTTTATATATTAAATATATACAGTATATTAAAATGAGAATTGTTTTCAATAAGCATTGTAGTTTCTCTAGTAACTTCATTATGGAATATCACGTATATTGATAGTATTTCAGGGATTTGCTTAGAAAATATCAAGCATATGACTACCTCAAACAAAAAATATTCGTTTACGACACAGCAGCCCTTTATAACCATAGTGACTTTTGCGTTTCACAAATTTTTAACAACCTCCACCCAAGAGCTTAGACATATACATGTCAAATAAAAATTTCGTTTAAAAATAATCACGTCACGTTAATTCATGTTAATTTATCGTATCTTTGACGGGAGGCGTATAAATGACCGAAGCCTATTTTAACATGGATATAAAATTTAAAACAGTGACGTTATTTTGTTAGTGACGTCATAGTTAGGTTATAATAACAGCTCTTTAGATAAACGGGAAGCATTACCTTTAGAAATACCCATGATCTAACCTTTTACTCACAGGGAAGTAAATACAAACCTATTTTATTATTATTCTAGCCACCTCGGGACATCCTGTATTCCTAATACTTGACCTAATGTCCTAATATTTGACCACGTGGAGGTGACGAGTAGGGCTTAGATCGCGATACACCGTGTGATAGCCTCTTTCTCTCACACTCTCTCACTCACTCACTCTCTCTCTCTCTCTCTCTCTCTCTCTGAGTTATCTGCCCTTCCCTTATTGGCCGGGTCAGGCACTCCAGTCGAGGGTCCTCTACACTTTAAATTGCTTTACTTTCCATCCTCACCCTCCCTCAGTCACCTGGGCCGAACAATAAAAAAAATTATCAATAAACTTAAAATTTATTTCGTTTTATAGTTTGTTAATTAATTTAAATATATGTTTTATTAACATTTAAATGTTCTAAGCAAATACAATTTCATTTTTCATGTTTGGTTTTTTACCAATAAATTTCTAAATGCAGTTAACATAAGGAATAAACGTTTACTTTTTTTTAAGTTTATTATACCACATAGTTGTGGCAGTCATAGCTGAGTGGGTAGAGTACTGGCCTACCACCCAAAAAACTCGGGTTCTATTCCCGGTCATGACACATGAAATTTAATTTCTCAGACTGCCACCGTGCTTCGGAAGGCACGTTAAGCCGTTGGTCCCGGCTACATAAGTAGTCGTTAGGTCACGTTAGAGGCAGTAGTGCGACCTGAAAACTCTAACATTAGACCTTGGCCAGAAGGTTACACGGAACTTTACTTTTACCACATAGTTTTCTAAATGGCTACAGTAGTTTGACTGCAAAGGTAGTGGACATATTTAAATATATGTTCAGGGTTGAAATATTTGTTTAGCAGATCTCTGAAGCCAACAAAATTATTTCGTATTTTCCCTTTCAGTCCATCGGTCTGTTTTTTACCTACTTTAGAATTTATTACAACGATTTAGTTTGGTTATATCTTTAGGCACTGTTAAAAAGTTTCTTTCTTTCATTTTAACAGGTTTTCCATCTATGATAAAATCGAAATTACAAAAATAGTTGTAACGAATTGTAAGTTTTAAGGTTACACTAAATAAATTTATTATACCTAAAAATCAGTTGACCCATTGAATCAAAATCATTTAGCTTAAACATTTTTTGTTTAAAATATAATTATGATAAAGTATTCTTATAAATGATCCAAATATTTAAATAATCTAGTATTTTAAATTATTACTCTATGGCAAAAGGTAATTAAGATGACTGTCATTTACGAGTGTTATTACGTTGTCAGCGATGTCTTCAGGATGGTAGTAAAAGATGATTGTATTTACTTCCTTGTGGGAAATAAGTCAGATCATGGATATGTAAAAGGGGATGTTTTCAGTTCCTCCAAACAACTATCGTTATAGTCATATGACGTCACTGTTTCAAATTTTGGTCCTGCAAATTGCCAACATTCTGCCAGAGCTAATATCATAAGCTAATCATAAGAGAAACATTATTATTAAACAGTAGAACAAATGACTATGAAATCATAAAATAATTTAAAAGCATAGAGTATTAATATCCAACCGCATTCATTCCATTATCATTGTGTATTTTGTTCATCTAAACACACGAACATCTAAACTACTTGTATTTTGGTGTTTTACCCCAAACGGTAAGTGGTTGGTATGAGAGTACTATTTTAATCGACGATTGAAATCATTCATAATGAAGGACCGGTCCACAAGGGCAATTCATTTTTATTATAACTTGTTCGTATGTTAAAACTTATACCTTCACAAAATTCAGTTCAGACGTGAGTGGACAATGGCTCATTCGACCCTATTACAGGTTCACGCTGGCACTCCGGGCAACTAGTGTGTAGCAGGATTTTCTTTCTTGATGTTCGCACCTAACTCAAGGTTTTCAATATTTGGGAAAACTTTGGAAATTACTTGGATGTCGCTACTCCGCACCTGACACTGATTTCTTTATGACTGTTGGTTTCTTAGTTTTAAAAATACAAAATAAAATAACGCTTTCACTTGACTGGGTTTAAAATGGAGAAGAATGTACAATATATATAATGTAGTAATATGAAAAATTAAACTAAAATGCTACTTATGGAGTTTAAATGGGAGCCTATCAGTCGTGAGCGATGAGGAACTTTGCAAACTATTACTTCGAAACAATGATGTCTGAAGACAAAGTGGACATGAATTCTGTGGCTGTGATACTCGGAATTCCGGTTAGAAAATTAAATAAGTGTTCTTCTATATTATAAAAAATACTTAGGTTAAAGCTCAAAACTCTTCTTTTTTTCTTTAAATTAAACAGTTGGTAATAATCGGTTTCAGGCCCAGAGCGATGATGCCAGACACGGGGGAGACTAGAGGCTCCACCTAACTCCCAACATGGTGCCCCTCCTCTGGCCCCTTCTCATCACCATCTTCAGTGTCAAATTTGTTGGTAAGTTTGGTCAAGATATTTTTATATAGCTTGCAAATACTGTTCAGGGCCGACTGATAGCGTGAGGTAGCATACACATAACCACTTACATGGGTTTTTAGTTGCATAGATTAGTTAATAGATTTGCAGTTGGTTACCAACTGCATGCGGATTACCAAAGATTCGGACTCTCAGAACACAGATATTAGAATGAGTGGAGCAACGAGTATTGCGGCCAACCCGAGCTAATATTGCTCTTTGTAAAAAAACATATAAATGTATAGGGACTTATCAGTTGTTTTACTCAGTATACTTTGAATGTATTAAGATTATTGCAGTACCATTAATCAAAAACTTTGTTAAAAATAGTTAATTGAAAAATAGTATCTTAACTACGCACAATTAATAATTTTATTATGCTTATACTTACTTTATACTTTTAACTGAAATGGCGACCTACACAGGTAGGTATTTTAAGCCAAGTACATTCATTCCTCATTAGGAATGAATGTAGGATGATTGTGGCGCGATCTTGTATTCTTGTTACTGACTAAGGCTGACATGTTCCTAAGACATGAATCTTCTGGGCTATCTATCCAAGAAATTGTGGTTCTGCTTTATAGTTGAGTTTTGGTTTTTTGCAGATAATTTACTAGAAAATTAAATATTTACTAGCACAGTTTCAATCAGCTAAAAAAACAATCAATTCATTGTTTTGAATCTTTGTTTTATGTCAAGCGGTGACTAAGCCATTTTAAGTAATAAACACAGTACGTTATTGAGCGCCAAGGGGAAAAGTTAAAAATGATACCCCGTTTATTGTTGGAAAAATTATGATAACAATACGTATACAGTTGTATACTGAGAAAATATAATAATCTATGCTATAAAATTAAGAAAATAATTGCTCATAGCTTCATATTTCCTTACTCATTCCCCATTTTATTCTCAAAGAAAAAAAGCGAATTTGCATAACATCTTTATTATTAATTTATAAAATATTCGTATTGCAATAAAAATTGTTATGCACCTTCTTCTAGTTTGGGTGTACTATTAATGTATGTAAAAGCATAATTTCAATATGTTTACTGACAGCAAACCTTCTAACTCATTACCCAAGTTCTTCTATGAAGTATGAGTAAAATGTTTATAAATTACTTATTTATAAACTTGACCTTTGACCAAGCCTGGTTTCTATCATCTGAAATACTTCATAAATAAATTGAAATTCACTGAGTTCGTATGTCTGGTTCTAAGTATCATTTACACATATTATATTTTGTAATGAACTTTTTCCAAATTTTCCAAAAAAACACAATTTTAGGTGCATCAAATACAAATCTATCAAATCACATCACATCAAGTACATCAAATCTATTGTTGCTATAGATATTTTTTTGTAAAATCGTTTGGGTTTCTATTTAAAGTGTGTATTCTTTTATATAGCTACATAATTTTCACTAATATAACTATATCTTCATTATCAATGCAACTGTGAAGTATATTTATCATTTAACTAATTACTGTATGTTTTAAATCTCTATGGCAGTTATTCCTTACGATAATAAGTCGATAATGTCATTCAATTCTGATTATTCTCTGTTTATTATTATTAAAAGCTACAAAATTTGTTAACTGGATATTTTATTTACAATCTGTTTTTAAATTACAAAACAATAAGTACAAAATTGACATTGACACGAACCACTTTTTTAGTGCCTGCCTCTGCTGGCATTAAAATTTGTTCTGCTCTTTGTAGCAGAACAATTGAAGTGAGTAAGCTTCATGTCGGAAATCTAAGCGACAAGATGGAACTACTTTTCAATCTATATTTGAATCTATAATAGTCTTGAAAGTTAACAGCAAGATAATTTGGACGAATTTCATGTTTTTTAATCTAATTTTATTAAATTTGGCTATCTTCCTTCTTCAATAGTTGGGATTTGAAGGTATTAAAGTAAGCTTTTGTTTGAGTCAAATTAGGAGCATCGAATATTTCTTAAAGCTTTGGATTGGTATCTTTGTATAATGTTTATATTCAATTTACATGCAGACCCTCACAGCTGCTCACCATATATTCAAATAAGGATGTTTTTTCCCGAAAACTCTAGTAGGAGTGCACGTTTATTCTAAACACAAATCCTGGACACAACACATATCGCTGAGATCTTTGTAGGCAAGTAGGCCTAAACATCTATGCTCTGTATATAAAAATAAACAATTCGGTAAAACAATTCCATTTGAATTTCCATTTTAATTAGAATTAAAATTAGGTTTTGTTGGATTCCACTTTAATATTGTTGACACGATATAAGCAGCCTTCTCGCAATCATTGTTTCGTAAGTGGGTTAATGCTATCTCGAACACTTATGATAATGACATTTGAAAAACAATGTTAATGGCATTTATATATACTGAATTAATCTGTATTTCAATGAACTCCCAAGATAGTTTTTTAATAGTAAGTTATAAGTAAAAGCCATTTACGTTTTATAAATGAAAATATATTTATTTCGAACAGTTTCATTCGTTTAACAAATTATCATATTACTAAAGTAGCAAGTATAAAAACTATCTAAAATTACGCTATGTTCCATTATAGTTTAGTATTTTCTTTACATGTTTAATGATTTTACATATTTTTTTAAGAAAAACAATAGTATATTTTGTTGATATGCGTTTTAACAAATAATTAATTTTTCACATCTTATAACGTAATGCTAAGTTCAAAAAACAATTTTGAACATAAGATAAACGGCTTCGATAAATGCATTATTGGCTTCAAGTGTCAAACATAACCAAACCACTGTTGGAGCTCATAATTTGAGCCAAAGTTTTGAACTTTGAAATAGCCAAAGTCTCCTCTGGCTAGGATAAAGAACAACGCCCCTGATTTCTCGCTATGTTTAAATGAACCACTCATGTGAACTGTTGAGATTGGAAGGTTTCAACCTTCTTTGTCATTTTAATTCTTCACTATTATACTGTAATACATATATTATATTACACAGTTCCAAAACATTAGCTATTGTAAAAGCAAGTCAGTTAAACATCATGTTTGTAAAAGATGTCTTAAGACAAAGCGGCGACGTTTGGATGAAATGTTGTTATTGCATTTGAATTTTTATTATTTATTTTTTATACATTATTTTCTTACAATTTGGTTGTCCGAAAAGGGGCAAAAATATAAATCCTAAAATTATAATAAAAGTGGCAATTAGTGTCCAGATTGTGGCGCAGCACCGTTCCAGACAACTACCACCGTACTGTTCAATTTCAGATTTTGACATGGATACGTCTTAGCTCTGGGGGGGTGTTGGTAATTTTAAGATGGATAATATGCAATAGGTTTCCGTAGAAACTCCCAAGGCTATTGTATTGAATTTTTATATAAAAGAATAAGAACAACAGTTTAGATGAATTAAAAACATTCCCTTTGGACATATTAATGATCTAACCTATTTCCCACAATGAAGAAAATACAAACATTTTTAACAAAAGGGTACACTTTTATCAGGAACTACTGTAAATAAATAACTGAATTATTTTGAGTACAATATTCATTAGAAAGTTAATACACAGCACAAAAAGTTTTGATATTGTGGAAATAAACTTTAAAATATATTTATTACTTAAAACAGATCAAATTGTTGCACTTTCAAAAACAGTTTTTGACATTTATTTTATTTCTAACATCATAGTGAAACCTTTAGTGTGGCATACGCATATAATATAATAACCAAACATGAAAAAACCTCAGCCATTCATCAGCAATAATTTTTTAGAAAATGTACCTATATGCGGTTAATTTAACATTGCCAGTAGTGGGCCTCACAACTCCCCTTACAATAAATTATGTTGTGATTAATCTGGAAGATAGATTGTGAAAATAATTGATTTTATAGTATTTACTTATGGTGTATGGCGAGCTAATTTTCAACCTGCTTTCCAAGCAGGTTTGATATAAATTTACGTGTTACATAGATTGCATATAAAAAGAGGAATAATTACTGGGTTAGTTTGTAAACATAAACTCCATTGAAAATATATTTTATGAAACTGTAATTTTAAAATACTGTTCAACCGTGATCAAATAATCAGAATATTTCATATTTACCTATTTGTTTGTCAATCATATGCTTATGTGTATACTCAATGGGGAGCTATAACAATATTTTTAACATTATTGCTGATCCCAGGCTCCCATAAAGGACGGGGTTGGTGGGTAGTAGGCTCTTATGTAAAATATAATTGTCAGGTTTGATTAAGTAAATAATAAACCCGAAAACTTTCTCCTTCCGTTAGAATGACTTACCAAAAGAATTTTTAAATAGGCTGAATATTTCAAAAATATATTTCAGTTATAAATTAATGTGGTTCAGTTTGATAAATCTGATGAGGATCTTACATCTTGGTGTTTTACATCAAAGGTTGTTTAGCTTTTTATTAAATGTAAAACGTACTTTTTATGACCCCTATGTGCTCCAACACAATGAACCGTTTTCACATTCATCTTCATAGGTAGCATGTCACTTATCACAGTCGCAGCGCCACTGCCGCGGTCACCCCTAAAGCCAGCAGGGCGTCGCCCCTCAGGCTCGGAGCCCCGGAGGTGGCGTTGGTCCTCGGGCTCAGCCCCGCCGCGTACGCCATCACATGCGGTATGACGGTCTGCTCGTACACACCCACCAGCAGGTGTGCCCAGGGCCCTCGCGCGTACACCGCCACGTCCTCTCCACCGTGCGTCTCTGAGCTCAGGTAGAACGTGGCGGGGAACGTGTAGTTCACTGCTCCTGCGACATGAAAATAATAAACAATAAAAATAATTATTTGCTTCATTAGTTTTTGATTTGGATATGCCTCAGCTTTGAAGGGGAGGGATTGACAATCAGTGAAACCTAAATTTGTTTCGGAAGTGACCTTATACCGTTAAAGATGTCATATGGTTTAAAATAATACAGCACCAGACAACCATGCTTCATGCCTTCACTAGTTTGGGGAGAACTGTAAACCGAAGAACTGTAAACATTCCCTTTTGATATCTCCATGATCTGAACGATTTCCCAAAGAGAAGTAAATATATTTTGACATGGATACGTCTTAGCTCTGGGGGGAGAGCAATTTGTAAGATGAAAATTTGAAATAGGTTGCCATAGAAACTAACAGAGCTATTGTATTGAAATTTTAATATATAAGAATTAGAACAGCTGTTTAGATGAACTTAAAACATTCTCTTTAGACATATTCATGATCTAACCTATTTCCAAAGGGAAGTAAATACAAAACTTTTTACCAACGAAAAGCATATCTAATGAATAACGTCGTTGATACTGTCTGCCGACGAAGCTGTGAAGAAGAGAAAACCTCCGCGTAATCTTAGAATTCTAGGTACATGAAGCTAGAATGAGAGAGCTCGTTGGAGCCTCTGAAATAAGAGTAGAGTCATGTTAACTCCCTGATAATGTCAAAATCTTTCTGGAGCTCACTCTAGGCTCCAATACCTGAAGGAGGAAATATTAGGGCCCTGGGGTAGAACAATAAGCCAGTCGACCTAACAAGTATGTCCAGATAATAGTGTCCAAAAAAATCCGCAATCTAAAATTTCCAACGGAGTTTTACTATAACAACTTATTTTTCCTACAACTAAGCGACAACAGGCACATTTTGCACTGTTGGCAGAACGTATAAGCAGAACATATCCGCACTAGGGTGAATATGATCTCATATACACCCTAGTGCGTATATATAGTTGGCCTATCACATGTTCAGAACGCTCCAAATATATATGAAACTAACCAATAGCAAGAGCTAAGCGCTCAGTAAGCTGGTAAACGTTCCTACAACACTAACCGGTATTTTGCAATGAAACTGAGGTTACCGGAAAGTTGAAAGTTAGTTACATTATTTATCCCAACGGGAAAACTAACCTAAATGACTTTTATTGTATGCAAAATCTTGTGTGTAATAGTGCAATAGTGTCTTGAGTGCAAACTGTCATGCCGCCCTTGAAGTTCTGGCACCAATCAGCTGACGCTTAGTCCTGCCATATGAACCTCTCGTGTGTTATGGTATTGTTACACATATAGCTATTTCAGGACCAGTAAATTCACTGATCGTTATGCTATTTGAACCCAGTTATCCGTCCACATGTACCTCTATTGTCACTGACGATGTTGTGTCTGCTACCGTTCTTCTCGAAGCTGTTGTTCGTTGGTCCATTGGCGTAGGATAGAGTAGAGTACTTGAGGTTGTCGTCGGTGTTTTGCAGTGTTGTCAGGATCTCACTCCCCCTCTGAGGATATCCGCTCATGGTCAGCGTGTGGGCATGATCAGCCGTCACCACTATCAGTGTGTCCTCCTCACTTGTCATCTCCATTGCCACCTGCCAGTATTTTTAATTATGTACGATTATATAACTGTCTATATCTATGTTTGTAGTGAAATCTAATATTCCCTCGTTTATAAGAAGAGTTTTGTTGAGTGGTCAACTTTTCCAGATAATCTGTATCCGGGCAAGGATAAGTAACATTATAGACAAATTCCTGATTTGGGTTACTTATGTTTTATATCCGCAACAAACAGGAGTATATAAAAGACATTTTTACATAAAGTATAGAATATGTCTATCAGAAGTCATTGGGGACAGCTAGATAAAATCTAATAAAATTTGGTGGACCAAAAATTTACTTGTTTCGCAATGATTTAGTTATCAATGTGTGGTATTATTAAAATACATGTAAACAGTCTTATCCTCTTTCACTTCATTTAGTAATACAATAAGACGTTTTCAACAGCAGATTCAACATCAAATCTTTGAACCAATGTTTTCTAATTTGCAGCTGGCTTACAACGGAGTGTAAAGTTAAAAAAAACATTCCCTTGAATCCCACCTGAATGGCTTTATGAAACTCAACGACCTCGTCTAGCGCGAGATGTGCCATGTTGTCGTGGTGGCCGTGGTCAATCCTTCCACCCTCGATGAACAGGAAGTAGCCAGCCTCCTCCTTTTGCATCATCCGTATAGCTAAAGTCGTCATTTCCGCCAAAGTTGGCTGCATAGTGGCGTTCGAAACTAAGTGGTAGTCCATGTGACTGTGATGGAACAAACCTAGAGAATTTAAATTAAATTTAGAGATTATTTAATTTTTTACCTGAAACGACGTTAAATCTAGTGATCAATCATCTTTTTTTGAACCTGTGGAATTCAAGCAATTCACCTCTAATTCAGAAGTTAAAATGGTCTTAATCTAAATATATAAATAAAATAGGAAGAATGCATATTTGATTGTATGTATGTTGCCTATAGACTCTAGAATCACTAGAAATATAATAATACAACTTTTAGGCATCGTTCATCATGATTCGAGGATTGATCCTGTGAAGTTTAGTGCAAATCCGTCCAAAGAGCCGCAATCCAGAAAAGGGTGCAGTGTCAGGATTTATAAATTTAGTGTTTACAAAATTAACAGCTATGATTGAATAATTTGAAAGTTTCTTTAAACCGTAATTTGTTCACATAAATATGTGTTGTTTACGTTTGAACAATTTAAACGATAAAATTTATTATTATATAATGTTACTATAGTTTATTTAGGCTCCTATAATTGATCTGTAATGAATATACAAAAGGCTTCCGACCCAGGGGGTATAAAAGGGTGAAATGTCAAGTGTAAAAACGCGCGCTGGGTAAAGCTAGTTATTTATAAATTAAGTAACAAAAAAATACAGTATTTTTGGTTAAACGTTTCAAAGGTCCTCACCAAGCAAGTAGTCCGTTTTATCCACATTCACAGCCATCAGCTGATCTCTGTTTGAGACGTATCTAGCGTTGACCTTGGTCGTGTCCTTGGAGTTAACCCACGCCTGTATCAGGTCCTTGCCGTCCCCGCGAGTGCCGTTGTGGCCGTATCCATCCTGACGATCCTTCGGGAGAAACGTCGCTCTTCCACCACCCATGATTACCTGAGCCCATAGAACAGACTTCAACATTAACGTGCCTCTGAATCCATCAAGTACTTCTATATGTCCTGGAAGCATCTCTCAATTCGTGTGAAATGTCTGGAAGCATCTCTCACAAACAAACCTAGAGAATTTAAATTAAATTTAGAGATTATTTAATTTTTTACCTGAAACGACGTTAAATCTAGTGATCAATCATCTTTTTTTGAACCTGTGGAATTCAAGCAATTCACCTCTAATTCAGAAGTTAAAATGGTCTTAATCTAAATATATAAATAAAATAGGAAGAATGCATATTTGGTTGTATGTATGTTGCCTATAGACTCTAGAATCACTAGAAATATAATAATACAACTTTTAGGCATCGTTCATCATGATTCGAGGATTGATCCTGTGAAGTTTAGTTCAAATCCGTCCAAAGAGCCGCAATCCAGAAAAGGGTGCAGTGTCAGGATTTATAAATTTAGTGTTTACAAAATTAACAGCTATGATTGAATAATTTTAAAGTTTCTTTAAACCGTAATTTGTTCACATAAATATGTGTTGTTTACGTTTGAACAATTTAAACGATAAAATTTATTATTATATAATGTTACTATAGTTTATTTAGGCTCCTATAATTGATCTGTAATGAATATACAAAAGGCTTCCGACCCAGGTATAAAAGGGTGAAATGTCAAGTGTAAAAACGCGCGCTGGGTTAAGCTAGTTATTTATAAATTAAGTAACAAAAAATACAGTATTTTTGGTTAAACGTTTCAAAGGTCCTCACCAAGCAAGTAGTCCGTTTTATCCACATTCACAGCCATCAGCTGATCTCTGTTTGAGACGTATCTAGCGTTGACCTTGGTCGTGTCCTTGGAGTTAACCCACGCCTGTATCAGGTCCTTGCCGTCCCCGCGAGTGCCGTTGTGGCCGTATCCATCCTGACGATCCTTCGGGAGAAACGTCGCTCTTCCACCACCCATGATTACCTGAGGCCATAGAACAGACTTCAACATTAACGTGCCTCTGAATCCATCAAGTACTTCTATATGTCCTGGAAGAACTCATGAAAGTGTGAAGCATCCTCTCAATCCTCGTGTGCTTTCTAAAACCTTTCTCTCAGTACCCAGTAGGCTCACATTTTTATTTCGAAATAGTTTATGTTTCGATTATAGCGATAATGAATGTGAAATTTTTAATAGAAAGGGTAAGGCCAATTTCACTCGTAGTTAATTCTAAGAGTTAGGATTAAGTTCTATCAGTAAAATTCTTAATGCAATAGAGTTTAAAATTACATTTAGATCGATGATTTTGTCAATCGCCCTGTTATTCTCAAATTATTGACATGGATGCGTATAAACATATTAACAACACGCACATTTGGGGGACTATTGAGTGATTATCATTCATATTACTGTACCTTGAAGTTGTTGCCGGGGCTGTTTTCCACCAACTGTCGTGTAATATCCAGAACCCCAGTTGCGTTTGGGTCGTCTTCCAGGATAGCCTGATCCGTCTGCCAGTATCTACAAATTTACACATAAACAATTCAAACGCACTGCATTTTCAGGCTGAGAATAGAATCTAGGTGATTGTCAGGCATTTTTTCCACTTTGTAATCTGTATAGGCTAAAACCTGTTATCTTTGTAATACACTTTGTAACATGGAGGTGCAGGGTTGAATCTTGAAAGTATTCCGTTGCAATGGTTTGATTTCCGGACTCAGGAGCCTTTGCTTTTTGAACTATCAATTTTTGATTCTAATTTCAAATGAAGAATTTGGAATCAACACAATATTTGACTGGTGAATTCAGTAACTACATGAGAAGTGAGGTCGATTCCTTTTAGCCTTATTTAACGAATAGGTGCCACCGATGAGTGCTTGTGAATAGCATCAATGTATTTGAGAACAAAAAATATACTCTATCATGAAAATTAATTCTATAAACGTTCGTTTATGTTGGATAAGTAACTAATTAACGAATCAGTATTTAAGTAAGTTCCGTGTAATCTTCTGGCCAATATCTAGTGTTTGAGTTTTCAGGTCGCACTAGAGCCTCTAACGTGACCTAACGATTACTTATGGATCAACGGCTTAATGTTCCTTTTGAAGCACGGTGGCAGTCTGAGGAATAAAATTTCATATGTGTAACGATCGGGAATTGAACTCGGGTCTTTTGGATGATGGGCCAGTACTATACTCACTCAGCTATGGTTTAACACATCCGGATCAGGGTAAAATATACATTTAGAATACTAAGTAGTCGCTCTGAAATTATGCCAGTGTAAGTGGTCATCTATCCCCTCACTGGAGCCAAACTCAGTTTGAAGTCAATTTAATTTCAAACTAAGTCATTGGGCTTATTAATCATCCTGGAAAATGGATCATATAGTCTTCGTCAGTCACAAAACTATATATGTAATCACATCCGTCACACTCATGTTCACTCTTCTCTCATGTTCACCATGATCACCACCCATCAAATTAGGTAAGTGTCTTTTATAAGAACACCATACTCAAAAACCTAATAATACCTATTTCGCAAGTTGCGAGATATTTTATTACAGCTTTAATTGCGAATTTATTATGGAAAGGTGAGCTATTCACTTTCCCCGCATGGCCATGATAGATGTTCATAATTCACCCCATGAATACGGCAATGCGATCTGACAATATTAACTACACTTTTTTCATATATTTTTTTACCAATGGATTCAGCTGAAAAGACACGCACATTTAGTATTTTATATTATGACACTAGATCAATCAGTTACTGAGATATTTATAATAGTAAATACTGTACGTCGTCTAGTGTTAATATTATGGAGAAAAAAACCTAATAACTCCCTTATTTACTTAAATAGTCTTCTAAAATTTGGTAAGCAGGTCACCTAGCTAAATTTTATTACTACGTCCATAAAAACCCCAATTTTTACGTTTCTTATGGTAGTAAATCTACGTAGTCATTGCCCATGTAATTCTTAAGGAGAGTAGATAAATAGGTATAACTCGCGTATTGACATAATTTTATAACATTTGGTACTTAGTTAATAGTCTTAATATAAGAATATTACCATATAAAACAACCCTTATTCCAACAAATCTATATATTTAGTTCTATTCGATTACTATGATGGGAATAGTAAATGTTCTATGTAATTCGCTTTACTCACGCCAGCGTGCTTTGTGTGACTCTTTTTCCTTAACATTACGTTAAATATAATGCTAATGTTTATGCTAATGCTAAATGTGTAGTTTACACAAGTTAGGGGGAGTTAGAGGATCACCTGGAGGCAGTGTTGGCGTAGGCGGCCGTGGGGGAGGCGTCCGTCACCTTGCAGGTGGTGACGATCCCCGCACCCTTCCCTGCGTCCTGGGCCCACTGGGCGATGGACGTCGTGTGGAACCGAGGGTCCGCCATCCCTCGCCAGTCTTGGTACGCCACATCCGCCGTAACGCCGATGGTGCGTCGGTTGTTCTTGACGCCGCAGAGGTAGGCGGTGCCGGAACACGCCGAGTCGGCCACTTGGGAGTCCACGCAGTACGTCTGACCGGGGAAAGAAAATTATTTGAAATTATAAAACATTTGTTGTCTATGATCATACCATGTACATAAAACTTTAAATTTGGACGTTTTGAACGACTTTCGTACATAAAATTGAAATATTTCCCAAAAATTTACACGCCTTAATCACCTGAATTTAGAATCAAATTTTCAAGTTAAATTTTTAATACATTTTCTTAAGCTGTTGTAGCATATTACCCTTCTGTGTATATTCAGAAGAAATTATAACCATCGACGTAATGAATGATTTTTTACCAAATCTAATACCTTATCTACCAAGAAAGAAGGAAATAGTGTAGTTTTTTTATTATTAAACTTTGTTCCACTCAGCGTAATATAGACGGTTGAGAATAAACGTACTGTGTTTCAAAAGTAAATAAATTTCAATCAAGAGGAAATAAAAATATGGTTTAAGGGAAATAAAAAGTAGCCCACTGACTAGGCCCAGTATTCAAACAAACTTGAATCTGAAGTGTATTTTACTTCATTGGTATTATCCTTAGGTTTAAACATTTTGTAGTCAAAAAATATCTTGTAGATAAACAAAATGTCGTCAGATATTTTTACATCTTAATTCAGATTAAAACGTTAATCTTTAACAATATTGTTTGGGTGGTTCAGTGGTTATAATACTCGCTTCATAATCTAAATGATCCTGTGAGCAAAATCTTGACACTATTTTTTATGGTTCGATTCTGAACCCAAATGTCTTTAATTATTGGGCTATTAAATTAACAATCCTGGCAAATAAATAAGTTGATATTAATCAGTAGAAAAGTTATATGTCGTAAAATCTACTACAATTCATCGCAAATAACAAATAAATTGTCACTATTAAGAATCTTTAAGAAACACAAACTGTATAACCTGTTTTGATGTGTATCCTGTATATAAATATATACATATATTTATTTGAACAGTAAAACCATTAATTATACTCAATGAAAAAAGTGCCTGCACATGGAATGAGCCCCAAGGGCGTAAGCCAAATTTAGGCCTAGCCTGTTGTAATGTAACAAACAGTTCCAGGTTAGAAACCTAAAGAGTAGAGGAGGTTTTTTTAGTGGGTAACCCCGCTTTTTAGGGGAGTCCCACACTACAGGCTGGCCACCTGTGTGCATAAAGCATTTCTTCCGTCTCCACCTCAAAAAAAATTATACTCAACCAATACGTCTATATGGTATAGGCCCACTCAACACTAGCGAGTGATTTAGAGTGGACGCTTAGTGGATGCACCTTAGATAGACCAGTGTAAGGAAACGTCTCGAAGCTGAGCTGCTGTTCCTCGCCCGTCAGGTTGGCCAACTGTCCCAGGTAGATCCTCGCGGCCGTCACCGTGGTCGGAGACATACCATCCCCCAGGAACAAGATCAGGTTCTTGGCCACCCCCTCCCGGGGACGGACCCCCACCCGAGCTTGAACCGCTGCCGAACTCCGATTGTACCAGAACTGGGCCTCTGAACACAAAAAGGAACCTTTGTCTACAAAAATTGGTGTTAATTCGTATTTACTATAAAATCCTGGTTACAGCAAGTGGCTGTAACCAAAAAAAATTACTACAATCACCGGTGACTTGAAGATAGGTTGTGATTCTGGAGAATTGGGACTCTTTAGCAAAACCGACTAGGCACGTCTCCTGCGGTACATTGTACAGCCATAAGAAAGAATGGATTCATAAGGCTAGGAAAGGGAGGACACGCCCAGTCTACCTAATTTTTAGAGAAGTAAAAATAACCTCCAAACTAATCCAGATACGGACTCGGGCCACGCAAGGTCCTAGGAGGATTCATACTCCAACTCAGAAACTCTTAAGTGCTCAAAAAATAAAAGGCCTACCCCAAGGGCCCACACTCCCATCCATATACCCTAGGAACTTACACCCCTACCTGGAAAACCACAAGAGTGTGCCAAACAAGCAACCTTCCTACAAGTCACCTCTCCTTGGTGGACAGTAAGAAGATACTCTAGGTCCTACTTTCTGAGAATTCCGGTCAGACGTAGTGTCATTCAAGCCCTAAGGAGAAAGAGACAAGAGGGAACCAAGGTGATAGGGAGGCCATAATATAGGAAGTATTAAGTCATGTAATTGGTAATAAGAGCGGGCAATTTAATGAACTTTCTCTTTATCAGTTATTTGGGCTGAGTTTTGATCTCTTCACTCTATGGGCTACTTGGCTTCTTGAGGCTATTGAACATAAAGCTCTATGATACCACCAAAGAGAGGTGCCTTATAGAAATGTTGCTTGTTTGGCACACTCTTCTGGTTTTCTAGGTAGGAGTGTAGGTTTCTAGGGCGTATGAAAGGGGGTGAGGGCCCTTGGGGTAGGACTTTTTTTTAAGGCACTTAGGAGTTTTTGAGTTGGGGTATAAACCCTGGCTAGAGTGTTAATCTAGTTAATTAAAAAACTTTTTCGTCACAATAACTTAATAAAATCGTATTCATAAACAAAGCATTTCTATAAACAAGCCAACATTCTAGATGAACTTAGTATAGTAGCTATATGTAATTTTGAACTAAACATATCCTGCCCTACTAGTAAGTTTAACCTAGTTAGGAATATATCAACATGGAATACTTTTTTAATTTAAATTTGGTTTTCTATTGGCAATATAAAATAATATAACAGGCTAATTGTATAATTTTATCATCAAACGTCTCCACAGAGCGCTGCATGTCTAAATATACAGAGCTAAAGAGTTATGTTATGATGATTTGACGTTAAACTTATTAATAAATTATACTTTATACTATTCTTATTCCAACTATAACATAGTATAGTAACCAACCCTACTCCACAGAGTGCTAAATGACGGAGCTGTGGATTAGAATTTTGCACAAAATATCAAAAGGGAGAGCGGGTCGGTTTGATAAGAAAACACATACCCAACTACTTAAGGTTAAGACAAGTATTGGGCACCGTCTAATTTTTGTACTTTATTATCTGTAAGCATATATAGTTGATATTGTTATAAAATCTTATATTAGAATTATCGTCTTATAATCTTTATCTAAAAGTACATATAGTTACGTATTACATAATTTGTGTTACATTGATATAGTTTTAACATTGACCATGATGCAAAGCTAAGCATATCTACTTACAAACAGCTTACTTAATATTTCTTCACTAAATATTACTGACTACATATCTTACTGAATATTACTAATTACTGAATATTACTTACTATTCTCTTCGGGGTTTCTCTGTCCTTTCGTTTCTTTAATGGTTTGTGTCAGACTAAGAGGTCCAAAAGAAGGTGTAATGTCTGCAACAAATACAGTACAATGTTCATGGAAAGGTTTTGGGTACAAACAATTTTTACATACCCAATGTCACACATCATTCATTATTATGTTTTTAATTTTTAATTCTTTTTATTTTAAATTATGAAATACTAAATTGAAAACAAATATATTCTTGAAAATCTCAACAAACTAAATCAGTAAGCTATAAATTAAGATAAAATTTAATATAGTAAAAATTTAAAATAGGTTTAAAAACAAATTACCAACGTAAACAAACTAATATTGATTTTAATATGACAGCTATAGGTTATATTTCCTGTTACTAAATCAATTTTATACATAGCATGTTCTGTAAAACTTAGAAAATATATGTTTACTATTGCTCAAATTAGTATTGTTTTTTGAGAGATCATTATTTTAGTTTCATAGTGTGGAGTCAAAAAGGTATATAATAAGCAAGTTTCATTACTGTGGATGCTCTAATTTTCACGTAGAAGCATTACAAAAAACTTTTTAAGCATTACAGAACGAAAGACAGACCGACAGAAATTGAGATAAGACCACTTTCATCTTTTCTCGGTTACGTAAAAATAACCAAATATAGCATAATTCCAATCAATGTAATAATTCAAAGCTTTGATGATGGTACCGAACTATAATTCGCGTACACTAGAATCGGATTACAATAAAAAGTAAAAATAGTACATAAAACACAATTATTAACGTTTTTCATTCGTTAAATCAAAAAGCATAGTTCATATCATTCCATACACTTGAAATCAATCCCAAAGTTAAATTATTGAAAAACTTAGTTACTTATTTTATGTTTATTTTTTGCCAAAATTCACCATTATAATTTTATAACAACTGCGGTCTATGCACAGGCATACGCCCATGTAGACCTATTTCGTTAAATTGTGGTGAAAATTGATGTGTTTATTTGTATTATCATATTATATTAAAGTCACTGTATTTACTGCATGTTTGGCTGTGGAAATAAACTATTATTTTCTTCAGTTACAGAAACTTTTATTTAATTTAGGCCTAAATACATATAGAAAATAAAAATAGAATTTACCACTCATCATTTCTGAAAACTATTTCGTTTGTTAACATAATATAGCCTATTAAATATATAAGTCTGAGTGGTTAAACCACCGCATATAATATGTCATCGTTTAAACTACAAGTGACTAAACTGGACAGCAACTGATAAGCACCATGAATATCTGAAGGAGGAAACGAGAACTAATACTGGGAATATACAAAATGCATGAAATGGTTAGGATTGTTCCGCCAAACAATATCGCTACAAGTTTGAGATGGAGTTGTGAAAGCCAAGCATTAGCGTGGAGTTGGCGCGCACAATACCACCTGTTGGCGCGCCGCGCTCCCCGGTTATTCCACCTCTGTCTATTGTTTTGATACAATTCCTTGCCTGCCCACTCCACCTTGTCATAATATTCTCCTTAAAATTTCGTCGTTTCATATTCAGAAAATATCTGATCGTGTGTTGAAGAGAAGTTATGAGTTGAATATAGAATTAAACCTCTCATTTTAATGGTTTTTAGTTCAGTCTTTTTCGCACAAAAATAATATTTAGTACTTTGATATCCCAGTACATAATTGTTTCACTCACCCAACTAGGTGCGTTTTTAGGTGAATATGAGTGAAGCCTGATGTTGATGTATTAATGTATTTCGGATTCAATCAGTTCATTCATTAGCCAGGATCATTAATAATTAGTTCAATGAAAAAAGACAACTGGGTCCAGAATCGAAAATCAAAAATACATTTGAGGTGAAATTCGAGTATTCTCTTTATATCGTACAGATTTATAACCAGCAGATCATAAATTAGATTAGATTATTGAAATGGCAGCCTACCCATGTAGGTGTTTCAAGCCAATTATGAATGAAAAATGAGTGTAGGATGATTGTGGCGTGATCTTGTAGTCTTGTTACTGACTAAGGCTGACGTGTTCCTTAGACAGAACTGTTGATTAATAGCCCAAATAATAGCCGATTGCAACTAAGGGACCTACAGTTCAACGTGGAATTCGAACCACATCCTCTGAGTTACGAACTGGTCTAATTGTGAGGATGGTCTTGGATGTGGATTAACGCAGTATTCAATAGTGCGGACGTTAATCCACGCAAGAGAAAACTACACCTACCGACCACAAATCCAAACTTTCCTTAGGATAATCCAATTTATTTTCCTTAGGAAACAGTAATTTAGTTGTAGTTAATAATGTTGAACGAAAGCTATGTGTTATAAATTAAAATTCAGAAAGCCCCCTTTGAATAATGAGTTATCATTAAGTTTTACATCTAAATAAAATAACATAATGTAAAAATAATTTTCGATGAAATTGCATCACTAGAGTCCTAAATTGGATTCAGCCACCCATCATTATGTCATACCCATGTAAGGTTCCTTCATTTGTTTCTGAATGAACCTAAACACAGTTACTGTTAAAATATAATGAGATAAGTTTTAAAACTATTAAAAAACCGATCGAAGGGCAGTTACCCCGAGGGTGATAGTGGGCTGCGATGCTGGTCAGCCAGGTGAGGCAGAGCATAGCGTAGGTCCACATGTCGCCGCGAGATGTCGCTGGCGCTGTGATGCGACGATGGCGCTGCAGCGGCGAGGTGGGGAAAGTCTAAACAGTGTCAGGTCGAGCCTCCTTTTATACTGATACATCATAAAACTGATTACACAGTTAAGAAATTAATTAAATTTTACTTAAGAAAACGAGATAGTATTTAGATAACTTTAGCCTCGTAAGTTAATCTTGTTCTTTTGAACACGTGAAGTTAATGAGAACGAACGAGAATGTGGTTAAAATGAGTTAATTTTAATTAAGGATTATGCTTGATTAGGTTATCACGCTGGGCTTGATGAATTTTAAGGCCGTGGTTTAAATTTAAAATTAAGTTTGAGAGGTGTCTTCAAGGTGTATGCTTTCCTAAAGATTTTAAAATAATTATATATTTCAACTAGTATTTTTACAAAAAAGTAAACTTTACTAAGAATCAATCAATTTGTGATGGTTTTCATTTGCGCGCAGTTGATGCACTGTTTTCGAAGTGCTGTGGGTAGCTCAGCGTTTTCAAGTACAACTACCCACACTACAAATGAAATGATGTGCTTTTAAAAATCACAATTTCGCAGTCGTGCCATTTCACGGACAGGAGATATTTTTTGACTCGAGCCTCTCCGGATCTCAGTATTTGCGATTTTTTTTTGGGGGGGGGGGTTTCTAAAGTCAAAGGTGTACATGAACAAACCCAGTGCAATGGAAGAACTGAAACGTGTCAATAACTTCAATCGGCCACCTACCTAATGCTGGACAAAGTGTGTGGGTGTCTTGCTAGCCTAGTGGTTGGCGTCTTGGACTTGTGTGCTAGAGGTCACAGGTTCAAATCCCCGGATCCCCATCTGGGGTTAGACCATTCTCTTAAAAAGCGTTTATGCTATATCACTCCTTTACTCTATTAAAATGTCCCTGGCGTAGATATAAGCAAAAAGGTCTTACATAGTTTTAATGAGAGATTGGAAGAGTGTATGGCAAGGAATGAACCCTTGAACTATTTTTTCTTTTTAATCTATGCGTTACGTGTGTGTTTTTGCAATAAAGGTAAATATGTACTTTATAGTGTGGTTTTCATCAATTGCCATCCTTTTTCGACCGTCAGTTATTTTACTTCATACTGTATTAAATATATTTTACATTTTGTAACATTTTCAATTGGTCAAATCTTACTTCATCTTACTAAAGTAGAATAAACTCAGTATGTATAAATACTATAAAAAACTAATAAAAAACGAAAAACTGGCTTCTTTAATACGAGTATAAGTTGTTTTCCACTAAAAGTTTTTTTATATGGCATAGGCATAATACAATGGGCAAGTATATATAAAAAAGTCAATTTTGGTCCGGGTGATGAACTATATTTTTCGTTATACTGCAAATAAAATGAAACAAACTTGTTAAAGATAAAGTTTTGTCGCTTTAGACTAATCTACTGTTATGTTACTTAAGTTGAAGCAATTTTTTTGCTGATTCCTTATTAGTTTTATGACAGTGTTAGTTATTATTTCGATAGTTCGATCTGAACCATTCGATAGTTCAATTTAATAGTCAATTATCAGTTTCACAATCGATATCAAAATACACAACAAATCGATAGTGATTGTTGCAGTTACTTTATCGATTACTTACAATCGAATGGTGACCTCGAATCAAGCATAATCAACAATGATATTTTGCGGCCAAGGAATCAAAAACCGTCATAACAATAGCACACTAGGAAGAAAAATTACAATGTTTGCTATTCAACACATGTATCTAAAACAGCTGTTTTTGAAGCAGTATGACAAAACCGTAGTACGTAGGAGTAAGGTTGGCTAAAACACAGCTGATGCGATGGTTTCGGATGCTGAATTGCTGTCAATTGATATCAATAGCAGCCGGACATAATAGCGTAATACCTCTGACTGATCAGACCCGATGTTCGACGATCCGCTCTAATCTCCGACGATCAATTGAAACACAACAACTGCGCTCCGCCTGGAATAATCATTGGATTACTCCAGATACACTTTGCTAACATGTCGAATGTATATTTTTTTATTTCACGGTTTTATTTAGGTTTATAATTTGAAATGTAAGGTAAATTCATATTTTACCTTCTTTCTTACTTTTTACGTACTTATTAGCCATCATTTTGTTCATTTTACTTATATACAGTTTTTAATTAGATATACTACCATTAACTAGATTTAGATAACTAGATTTTACATATTTCCTTATTTTATACGAATTATGTGTACAATGAATGAAAATAATTAAAAATATGTTTCCTCGTGAAAGAATTTCGCAACCGTAAAAACAATTAACACTACAAATTTTTGTAAAATCTTTTTTTCAACTAAAACATTTTATTCAGTTTAAATGATTTAAAATATTATATAACGTTAGTTGTATAGGGATAGGGTAATATTTTTCATGAAATAATAATATTTATTAGATACATTTCAGTCAGGTATAGATGTCACAAGATAATTATTTCGTATAGACCTAAAAAGTATTATCTAGGTGATATAAAATGTTTTTATCTAAATATTTAGTATATATCCATCAATGGTTGAGTTTTAAGCAATATTAAAAAAAATAAAGTTCAAATCGTTAACCAATTTTTGGCCAAAACCAATCTTAATTAAACTTCTTTTGGTTCATTTAAATGCGAAATAGTAAACCTCTATTTTCATAAAGCAGTAGATTTTATGACAAATGTAAACGTTTATAACATTTTTATTTTTTAAATAAAACACAAACTTCCTCTATGGTGAAAAATTACTTATTTACGTGTCCTGCTACAACATTGGCATTAGGGACTGTGTAGAACTGACAAATCTAACAATATACTGATCATAGAAGTAGAACAAGCATTGGAACGACTATCGAAACCTCATCTACGAGTATTAATTGTATTTTAGGGATCATAATTATCCTATATAAATATATGACCGGATACAACGTATTCAGATACATAAAACCCGCATAGCATCAGACCTGCAGCACACTAAGCAAATTCCATTGACTTTAGGAATGAACTGTGAATAAAATGAAAATAATTAAACAAAACGTAATCATAGGTTGAACTTGAATGTTAATTTATCAAGTCTACTTAAGAATGACATGAAAAAGCAATAGGTAGGCTTGTTGCAAACCAGCAAAATAATTATTTTAGTTGTTTTTTAAAGAAAAATATTTTAAGGAAGAAAACAAATTAAGTTTTTCTTATAATATACTTATAATCGATATTATGGAATTCGTGTCGATTACCTTACTCTCCCTTAGAATGAAATGGGGAATGTGACAGTAGGTTTGCTGCCAAGAGGAACAAAACCATTAGATTCATCATGCATTATTGGATCTTAACTATTTGAAGCTATAAATAAAGGGTCAGGTATAGTATAGGTAATATACTATAAGTTTAGGTATATACAACATTCGGTATATACCGGACTTTAAGGAATCTATTTTGAGACCTCAAAACGGATATTTAACATAGTCCCTGACCTAATTCTGACCATCTCTATGGGAAGTTCGTTTACAATAAAAATTAGTGTTGTTGTAGCTGCTTCTGAACATGGGTGTCTGAGGATGCGACATGTTCATTTGCAGTTCTCTTACATGTTTCAATGTTCTGATAATAAACTTAATTAGCCGTTTCAATGGTACTGGAAATCGTTTTTAGTTAAAATCTAGTCAATACTAATAATCAATTTAGATCAGGAATCACACTAAATCTAAAGCAGCAATATCAGAGTGACGCAGTTCACAATACGAGTAGATACGATATTATTATCGTGCGTTGTGAGAGACCGCATGGAGATTACCGGATATGTTTCAATCAGCTGATGGTTGCTTAATTGACACTGATTTTCGCGGGAAACCCCGCGGTACGGCTGTCAATCTCGGGCACTTTCAATTCAATACATTAGCCGGCCTTACCAATCAGTATTTCCCGATAAACACTTTATTCCGTCTAAATAATTCCATTAATAAGTAGAATACTATGCGATTTTCGGTTGTAAAGGTAAAACCAAGCCATAAATGTTAACGATTCGTAGAGAATATAAAAAATAGAAGTCATAAACATTTTTGATCAAGGTATTTGAAAAACGAATAAGGTATTTGAATAAATAACATATATCCTATTTATTTTAAAACGCTTCTTAAAATTATACAGCCAATGATTAAAATATATTTTTAAGATTAACTGGCTCCTTTATCATGAAAGTTTATCTCAGAAAAGTAAGTAAATGTTGTTGATTTTCAAAAGTACGAGTATAGTATACGATACTAAATACTAGTGTACGAATATACTCGTACACTAGTATTTCAGTATGTATATAATTTAGCAATTTTTAAATCATGTCAAATACTGCAGTCTCCAATGCTCTAGTGAGGTTTTTTCGTATTAACTATCATTACCTTTGAATAGTTTTCAGTTTTACCTAAATCACCCCAAGAGAATTTTCACCATGCGAAAATTCATAGATGTCGAAGTTTTAAGACACCAATAACGCAGTAGCAAAAGCTTGAAAATGACCTTAGATAAACATAAATGTAATAGATCTTAAAAATAATAATGTTTTGGGAGAAATATTTTAAATTTACTTTAGTTTTATATTTAGAATGTCTGTGTCTTTGTGTGTGTCCGAGGTGATTAAACCTAGTAATTAGTGAAGATAAATATCCAAATGTTTTACTATTGATTCACTAATCGTTATTAAATAATGTTTATATACTATACAGTTTTAAACTATACAAGTAACATGTCATTAGCTTAATTGCACACTAGATAATAATCACCAAATAAACTCAAAGGGAACTGGCAGGGCTGACGTGTGATTCGGGTCCCTCAACGTTGAATTCTATAGTGGTTTTAATATTAATTGAACTTGTTAAAATTTTTCAGTACCTTTATAATGCGTATTCAATGTACTTTACGTTATCACATTAAAATTACGTTCATGGTTACAATAGTTAATATTAACTAATACTGTAATTTATAAAATAATATTCTGAAAATATTTCTTATAGCGATGTATTAGTTAAATGGCTGACATAGTGACTCCAATAGTTATCAAACATTTAAATAGTATAATGAAATTAAGAGTTATCGAATAAGTGAATAACGACTCCAAGAGTTGTCTAAAATTTAAATACAGTAGTTTAATGACTTTAAGAGTCATCAAATATGTAAATAGTATAATTACTCAAAGAGTTGTCTAACATTTAAATACAGTAGTATAATGACTTAAAGAGTCATCGAATATGTAAATAGTATACCGACTCCAGGAGTCATCAAACATATAAATAGTGCAACGATCCGAAGATTTATAAAACATTAAATAGTAAAACGACATTAAGATTTATGGAACATTTAAATAGTATAAAGACTTTAAGAGTTGTCAGAGTTGTCCAGCATTTAAATGGTGCATCGACCTAAGAGTTGTTGAACATTTAAACAGTGCAACGACCCCCTAAGATTTGTCGAACATTTAAAATGTGCAACGACCCTAAGATTTGTCGAACATTTAAAATGTGCAACTACCCTAAGATTTATCGAACATTTAAAATGTGCAACGACCCTAAGATTTATCGAACATTTAAACAGTGCAACGACCCTAAGATTTGTCGAACATTTAAAATGTGCAACGACCCTATGAGTTATCGAACATTTAAACAGTGCAACTACCCTAAGAGTTATCGAACATTTAAACTGTCCACAATTTCTTAAACGTGCTCATACACAAACTCGTATTATAGGTGAAGTAAGATATTAATTAGAAGGCAAAACTAAGCTATTATTTTGGTAGAGGAAAGCATGGACTCCTATATCATCTCTTTATTTACTATTAATTTTGCTATTAAATTATATAATTATATATGTATATATAAACCCTGTACATGTTTATAACGTGGACTGTACATGTTCTGTACATGGTGATGAACACTCAGTACTCATTTTCAGCATACTATCTATTTAAAAAAAATCTAAATTTAAAGTATTCATGCATTTTGCAATCTTACCTTTGTGTCATATTCTTTTACATTTTTCTATTTATTTTCATAACATTGACTGAATTTGCTCGTTTTATTTAAATATATTTTAATTACTTAATATATTTTCTCACATAGTATGATTTTATTTTATCTGATTTTAATCTATGAATCGGTCCATATTTTCTAAGAAAACAAATTCTAGCGTATAAGTTTTTATTTTCAACAATTGCCCTCTCTCAGAGTAAGGATTTCTTGGTAAGGAAACAATTATTCAAAAAAGGAATAACCTTCGGTTGTATAATCAACTACTTCCTAGTAAGAAAATAAATCATTCTTATGTTAGTATTCCTAAGTTCGTAGGTTGTTCCTTATTATGTTAAAAATAAAATTAAGACTACTTACAGAATAAATTTATCAAAAGTAATTTTAGTTTACATCGATACTGAGTTAAAATGTACAAATATAAAAAGCATTATCTAATAAGCTTTTTTTAAACCAAACTTTTTTAAATTATCATGTTGACAAATTAAATATGAAAATTATATTAAAAAGGTCTTAAATATATGACTTATTTTTTATCGTACCTTATGTTTATAGGCTTAAAAGGATATGTTTAATAAAGATTTATAATCAGACATATTTTTGGATGTATATTATTTTTTAAACATAGATTCAGTTACAAAAAAATATTATAACAATAATAGTAACAATAAAAAATTGTTCAAAACAATAAAATCAAAAACAAGTATAAAAACGTAAAATATCACTTAATTTTCTTGCGTTTCGTCCAGTGCTGTACTGAAAGCTATTAATTTTATCATAAAATAAAGCTTTTACTGAAAAACGTCATTGTAAATTAATAAATTGAATACAAATAAAGACATAAGCTATTTCGAATTAAAAAAAATTAATTCATCCATGACTACGCTATATTGCGTAAGTTTTCAATGGTTTCGTATAATCCAGCAGAAAAGTCTTGTTTTTTGCATGACGTAAATTTTACATAAAACAACTAATCATTACGACAAAAACTTGAATTTTTTAAATCTTGGATTTAATCCAGATACTTCTATATAAAAATGTCTGCAATTTTTAATTACGTCAGATCGAAAAAAAGGTATTTTCTTATTCAAAAATCTGAGATTCACATTAATCAAGGTAATTAAAAAGGCCTTTAAGGCAGGCCTACTCGTTAACGTTTAGAGTCCACGGTGTTGACATCTGTTCAAGGCAAGTCTCATAATACTGTTACTGAAGCAACCTCAGCACGCTGAAGGCGGCCAGGAGGGCGAAACCCCCCAGGGACACGGTGGTTGGAGCGGAGGAGGGTGCAGCGGTGGCCATGGGGCCAATCCTGGCCGCGTAAGCCATCACGTGTGGGATGAGGTTCTGCTCGAAGCTGCCCACCAGCAGGTGTGCCCAGGGTCCGCGAGCGAAGACGGCCACATCGTCTCCGCCGTGGGTCTCGTCCTTCAGACGCACCAGGGACGGGTATCGGTACTTGGGGTCGCCTGCAAAAAAACAGATTCAGACTGGCTACTGTGATTCTGATTTTTGTTCGGTATTTTAGTCAGTAGGTTTTATAAATACTAGATTTATCTGAAGTCCATTTAGATAAATATTTATTATTTCAAGTGCGTAACGAGAGCTAAAAGGTTTCTAAACCCGTTCCACCAGACATATATGACTAAGTGTATGGATAATCAGTATGTGAAAGGGATCACTAGCTCAATTTTCCTGAGTGCCCAAGATAATTTTGCTACTTTATTCGCTTTTACTCAAAATGTATTATGGTACCTTCAGTAAAAACTTTAAAAGCAATCAAGGTTTAAGTATATATAAAATTTCTGATATTATCAACACTGTGCATGCAGCCAGACAAATTCTAAGGCAAAATATCCCCAGACATGTTTAAAATCACATCGTAGTATTAACGCGCACAATATGTTTTCACTGTTTTATATCACATTTTTTATAACATTTTCTCTAAGTATTTCTTTATATCTCGTATAACAAAGCGATTTTTCATATATTTAAATGCTGGTAACACAATTACTTTTTGGTGTTATGTGTTTGTCTTACGTTATTTCCCCCCAAACTTTAAAGCGTCTGCAGGAAATTTGCGGCCACGAAAACTGCCTTGCATTATTAATTTTTAGTTTCTAAGTTCTGAAAATAATGTATATATACATATATAAATGAGCACTCAGAACCTAATATAAGTAAGAAGTGTTTTATGTACCTTTAGCACCTGGTACCTGTGAATTGGCCGCTGGCCCAGGCTAACAGGTATCTTCAAATTATACTGTGTCTCTACTCTGTACAATACATTTTTTACTCAGAAAATAAGTAATGTCTGGTGGGCCTGGGCTCTTGGACTATTACTAGGCCAACCCCTTGGAACTGGTGAAAAAGTATTGCGATGATAATTTTTATGTTAATAGTGAATTTAAATACACAGTAAACAACTTAAAGAAATCAACTCATTAACATTTATGAAGTAGCCTAACTGTTAAATCTATGAAGTTAATAGTTTCTCGCAAGCATAGTGAAAAAGGCTCGATATTTTAATTCAAACTGGAGGGTCTTAGGCGTCTCAACGAAATTAAGTTTGGAGAGGGCTAGAACATTGGAGTAGAGAGTAGAGTATAATTTCTTAAAAGCTAGAGAACTACACTAAGAGCATTCTTAAAGTTAAGGATTCATCACAAGTAAAGGCATCAACTTTGGGAACCACGAATAAAGAGATAAACTACCTTTCAACAATGTATGTTTAGACTGGACCTAAGAATGTAGAAGTTTTTAGATATAATTAGTTAATTATTCCCTAAGGGCTCAAACGCACTACAGCTGCTGCGACCAGACCAGTGATGCGACCACGGTTAAGACTTCGGATGTAACTTTCTTTTATTCTGTTGGAATAATCTTCAGATGTTAAATCCCACAAAGATGGCCTTTCTGTTACCACTACAATGATGCCCTTTGAACCATCACTGGTCACTAGTAGAAATACAGGAGTAGTGTGCGACACCCCATCCCCATTGTATACTAGACGCAATTGTTTTAGACGCAAAACCAGCTCGTGTCACTGCGGCAGCACTCCCAGAACTCTAGACTCTGGCCGCTGCGACTCGGGAGAGGCCAGTGGAGCTACTTTGTCTAGTGCGTGCTGTTCCATATGATTCAATGTTAAATTTGGCCGCCAGCGGCTGTTCGCCCCCTATTGAGCCCTAATAAAGCAACAACATGGGCACCAGCACCAACCCCTATCCACTCACTGAGGTCATCCCCACTGACGTCCCTCCTGAGACCCGTCCTGTTGGTCTCTGCGGACGGCCCGTTGGCGTAGCTGAGAGTCGTGTAGGGCAGGTTGTCCTTGTCTGACTTGACCGTGGCGCCTAGGATGTCGTCGCCGCGCCTTGGGTAGCCGGCCATGCTCATGGTGTGAGAGTGGTCCGCCGTTACCACCACCAGAGTCTCCCTCTCGTCAACCAGTTCCAACGCCCTCTGCACACAGCCGCATCAACATTACCAAGTCTTGAACTGTGCTAGCATCAGAGGTTATAGAATGTATGGAGAGAATGCATCATAAAATAATTTACTTGTAACTTTCCTACTTTAGTTTGCTACATCTCCGCCGCCACCGCTGGCCACCAAGTCCAAAAATACGATGATTAAACCTTCAACACATACTTAGGAAAAATATTTAATACTTTAACCTGAAATTGCAACCTGCCCAGGTTGGTATTTTAAGCCAAGTATGATATAGGAATGAGTTTAGGATAATTTTTGTCGCGATCTTGTAGTCTTGTTACTAATTTAGGCTGACATGTTTCCTAGACAGAACTGGTAATTAATAGCCTAACAGTTAATGGCATATCTAAGGGACCTACCTAACGTGGAGTCTGAACCACTGCCTCTTAACTAAGAAATGATCTAATTATGAGGTTGGTCTTTGAGGATTAACGTAGTATTCAATAGTGCGGACTTTAATCCACACAAAGAACACTACATCTACCGACCACCGCTCACAACTAGTTCCAAGTAGCTTGTGACCTCCAAGTAGTTGGATTACAGGACACGCCATGGTTCTAATCTACTTGGTGAATACATTGGTGAACAAATGTGATTCTTATACTTATATATACATAGTACATAGTTTAACTTTTGTTGTGAACCATTATATTTGACTATATACTTTATATACTGATTTTATTAATTAGATTAGACGGAATGCACTCTTCCATTTCATGATTACTACTCCCCATGACTATAAAACAAATATTTTTAATGGCTATCCACTATTTAAATACGTGTTTTTGGTATAAATGAGGTATAAAAATGCATAATTTAGTAAAAGTTTTAAGGATCCTAGGTAATATTTTAAGTAAGGTCTGTGATGGTTAGATGATAAACCGAACCGTTTTGGTCAATGAGGAATGAATTAATGAGTACTTTGGTTTTTTGAGTTTCTTGGACGAACGTCCTTTATTTAAGCTCTAATCTAAGTAAAGCCTAATTTACACCATCTGTCTCCAAACTCGAAGAATTAGGCACTAGGTAAAATATAAATGAAAAGTAAATATTTCTTACATGAAGACTAAATGAATAACATTTCATGTCATCCTCTATTCTGTTTCAACAAAACTTCTTATCCTCTTTCATCATTACCATACTATCTTTCATAGGCTAGCAAAACTAGTTACATGTCGATCATATAGTTCTTCAGTGCTCTCCTCATCAAAAGCTCACTTCAGAACTGTGTCAGACCAACCAGGAACACCGACTTCACCCCCAAATCCTCAACCAAGATTACCTTGACCGCCTTGTGGAACTCCACTGTCTCGTCCAGCGCGCGCCTCGCCCTGTTTTCGTGATGCGCCATGTCGATTCTACCGCCCTCTACGAACAGGTAGAACCCTTTCTTCTCCTTCTTCAACAACTTGATCGCGGTCTCCGTCATCTCCTCCAGAGTTGGTTGAAGTTCGCTGTCCTCCTCCAGGTGGTATTTGAGGTGATCGGGTTGGAATAGTCCTGTAAAGTTAGTCAAGATTTTAGTTTTTAAACCAGTTTTATGATTTAACAAAAAAACATGTTAAAAATTGATTTACGAATCTTAGGACCGTAAAATTGGTTGATAAGTTTTTAAAGCTGGAGTTCGGTCACAGATTAATCTTATATGTCGTGTTATTAATATATTTACATTTTATCTTCGTTCATCCATAGTAATATGATAAAAGGGGGGCTGGGTTAGTTTGAATATTTTATCTATACTATTTTTTATTAAATTTTATAGCTATATGTGAAAAGTACCTACTTAAAGTAAATAGGTATGTACTTGTGACTCTTTATTAATAGAATACAGTGTATTTTATCTTAAACTTTGTGGAAACCAAATTTTTTAAACTTGCATTACTTTAATACCTTTAAATATTTTATCAAGTAATCCATTAAATGTTTATAAAACTAAATCATTTAAATTGTTTAATTTACCTAGAAGATAGTCAGTTCGTTTAATATCGACATCCAATAGTTGTTTTCTATTGGTGACGTAGTCCCAGTACCCTCTGTATTTCTTGTCTTGCTTCCACTCCTCCACCAAGAATTTTCCGTCTCTCCTCTCTCCCTCTCCAAATTCCGAGTGGGGTGGGCTTTTGGGATAGAACTTTAAACGACCACCACCAAGCAGTACCTTCAAGGATTTTAACAAAATTACAATTATTGATTACTTATATGTTTCAATCACAATTTATATATGCATTTATTTTCATAAACGATGATTCAAAAACGTAATACCATCATTATTGTATGCTGGATAACGTATGGTAAGAACAAGAAACCCCGTCTGGTACCAACGTTACCTTTGGATGATGAAAGTTTTCGAGAAAGGCTGGAAGCGAAATTTTTAGCTGTTAAAGGAAAAAGAAGTGATTTTCAAGAGTGTAATAAAAGCCATTAGTTGTCTGGTCCCATCAGGTGCGTTCATTGTTATGCAAATTGCACGGAAACGGAAGCGAGGCACCGGAAGCGCGATTGACGGAAACGCTGATCTGCAAGTCTAAGGGGCAAACAACCCCTTTCCCTCCAGACAAAGACAAGGCTTATTGAATGTCCCTTGGCCAACTTCGACTTTCCGAAGGGGTTTTGTTTGTCCAATAAATGTTTTATCCAATAATTTATAGTCTCTCATTTCATGTTAGTATTGTTTATTTTTACCTCATGCCATTTTACCAAGTGTAATAAAGAAAATTGTGAGTGATCGTAATATGAACCAAAATTAATTGTTTGGTTAAAATTATGTTTAATTTTTTATATACGATAAGCCCGTCAATGTGGGAGTATTACAGTAAGGTTTAGCTTTCACACCAACGAGGAGTTTATAGTATACGGGGTAAAAATAACTCTTTTAGTCTGCAACTCCTACAAGTGGTTTTATCGCTACTTCATTTCAGACTTCACCCTTTCATTGGATAAACTTATAAGGAGAATGGTACTTCTTAAGTAACAACAGGTCTCTGACAGAGAGTTCACAACAAATTCGACTTTTCTTCGCATTTTTATTATTGAATTACCGGTTCGCGATCATTTCAGTGTTAAATATACATAAGTTATATAAATTAGAAAACTTTTTTCAATGACAATTGATTAGATTATACGGTGAAAAGTACCGGTGAGCCTATTGATACATAGATACAATTAATGAATAATTAATTCTTTTGAAATCATTAATAACTAACATTGCATTCTTCATCTCCATAGCTTACCGAGAATTCTCACAGAAATAAAACGCAAAAAAGCTATGATACGTATACGGTAGTTCAACTTTGTACATTGCCCATATATCTATTTGAGTTAACAATCCACCAAATGCTAATTGAAACTATGTTTGAGTTAGGCAGGAACTATTCGCACGTCGACGTTCGCCGTTACCGCACACGTCCGTTTCACATGACGTCAATATTTCTTATAAAAACTAGTGTTCAGAAACACATAATGATAATACCTTTAATGAATATACAAATAACCTAACCTAACCGAACCCGAGTCCCAGAATGTTTATTTGCACGTATAAATAGAGACCTCATTGAAATTACACACTCTAGTAAATGAACGAAATTTTATAACCCTTTACATAAAGGGACTGAAATTATGACCCCTTTATATAAGTAAATTTCACTTTTCTTTTCATTGCTTAATTTAAACCATAGATGAACGGGATGAACGGATAATAAAGTAGATAGTGCACGCCCGTGTTAAGGATGAAGACGGTACATCGTACCGCCAATTGACGTAGTAGGTACTGCCATCCTCAGATAGCGCTAGTGTCGCAAATGACACTTATGACAAATGACACATCTGAGTGGCCTAGTTCACCGCTAGATCCGACAGATGGCAACACTTGTCCTGAGATTTGATCGTCTTCACTAAGTCCCATAAGGTGCCTCCTCTCCTTATAATATAATCCGTTCCTCTATGGTTAAACACATCAAATCTATGAATGAATGAGTGTTGGTTTCACAACCGTACCTTGCAGTTTTTACCAGGAGCGTTGTGGATCAGCTGGTGGGCGATGTCCTCACACGTGCTCGGGTCCGCCTTGTACTTCTCTGTGAAGAAGTTTTCGTCACTCTCCCAGTCGCGGTCGGCGATGTGCGCGTAGTGGCCCGCGGGAGACGCGTGCGTGATGCGGGTCGTCGTCACCAGACCAGTCGCCTTCCCTGCAGCACCCAGACATTTACACTGTGTTTGGATACATCGAGGAGGACTACAAGGTCTTGGAAATGCAAGCCATTAATTCTACAGGGTTTTTTCAGGGTGAGTGTTGGATACTTTAGGATATTGTTCCTCAAGGTAAAAAAAAACAAAGATTTCTGTGAAAATATGACCTATCTCACTCCGTTTTCCGTCTGTCGATGTGTATGTACTTTGTTTGAAATTCATTACTTGTAATGGTGGATTGATGTTATTTAGATTTTAGATTATTGCGGACATTTTCTATCACGATTTTATGTAAAACAAAGTTTCACGACGTTTCGGGATCTGGAATCTGACCCGTTGTCAGGTGAACTAATATCTAAAACATAGCACAATTAACAGTATCCGGACCAAACCGGTATAAAGCTGAAAACGTAAAAGTTTAAAGCAGTAAAAAACTTACAAAGAAACCATTCACTAAACATTACACACATAAGAAACCAAACACGTCCACTCGTCATGGAGACTCAAAGACAACTGAGTTAGTTGTCTTTGTCAGGTGTTGTCAGTTGAATTAAACATTGATAAGTTGAACATTGTTATTCACCACAGGCACACTTGATCGTCTTTAAAGTTTTGTGGCCGGTATACATAAGAAATAATTAAAAACAGAAACAAATGTTTCATTTACTTCCTATTCTAATATTCTATTAACACATCGGAAAGTTTTCTTTATCCGCAAATTTCGTAGCTAATATTTAAATTGTTGTAAAGTGTTTTACATTGTAATACATTCATAGACAAAAATGCTCATCACATCCACTTCACTCTTGGCACTCACCCTACAGTCATATTCACTGTAAAAACCCAACAGTTTGAGTCGGTGTCTTATAGATGTGATATAAATTTCAGTATCAAAGTTATATTTCATATAATATAAGGGGGTTCACTTCTACTTATTTCATTTTTGGATCCATCCACCA
Source organism: Nephotettix cincticeps (assembly GCA_023375725.1). Taxonomy (NCBI): domain Eukaryota; kingdom Metazoa; phylum Arthropoda; class Insecta; order Hemiptera; family Cicadellidae; genus Nephotettix; species Nephotettix cincticeps. The sequence continues at coordinate 22,199,192 of CM041786.1, read as the reverse complement.
CAATTATTGTAAAAAATAAGAAGATTAGGACCGAGAGGCTTAACATTCAAATTCAAACTATTTTATTTCACGTAAGATTTGTTAACAAACACCGTTACAAATTTGGTAAATCGTCATTATACTATATTAATATCTATATATATTTACAATATAAAATGATGAACAAAAAGAATGTTTCCAAACATGTCAAAGATAACTTGAGATAAAATGATCATGAATAATATAATAATGAGAAAGAATAATTATTTAGATAAAAACTCATCAATGGAATAAAATGCCTTGTCAATTAGCCATGATGTTAAAACACGTTTAAAGGAGGGCAAAGAATGATTCCCCTTATTTCCACTGGCAACCTGTTAAGGAACCTTGCTCCAGAATAGAGTGTTCCTTTCTTAAAAGCTGAAGTTCTATGAAGAGGAAAATTCAACATTGATCCTCGCCTAGTATCGAATCTATGTCTAATCTAAGTCACCAGTCCTACTAGTACATGAAATATTTTTGAACGTAAAATCAAAACATGGATGTACAGTGAGAAAATTACATGTATTCGGGATTTTTATTGTTGGATTTTATATGTGTTACAACATTTTCATCTGCATATGATAACAAAATTGTTATTTTAAATAGTAGTTCGCAAAATATTACTTAACCAAGTACAAACGTCAAAATTCTTGTATTCGTGTACACTATCGATATTTTCAGTTGCAGCACTCACCAGCTTCCTGGGCCCAAGTCAGGATAGTGTCCACGTGGTGCTTGGGGTCGCTGGACAACGAGCAGTTGCCTCTCTTGACCGACGCCGTCACCCCCAGGGTGCCGTAGTTGGCCTTGACTCCCCCCAGGTAGGCGGTGGACGAGCATGCCGAGTCGGCAACTTGCTTGTTGACACAATACGTCTGCGAAGGAATGCATGACTGATTAATAGAAACATATCTGCTAAACATATTAAAGTGTGGCTGTAGGTACTATCATATTGAAATGCGTCAAAAATACACAAAATAATAGACACACTTTAAAACTTCATAGTTATAATAAGGGGAATGTTACGACAGTCATTACATTATCATATTAGGAGAGATCTCGAAGAGAGGAAGAGAGAGAGAGAAATAGATGAATACACTAACACTGATAGAAGTAATAGGACAGAGAAACAGAGGATGAGGCTGAGGACCTTTATAATGGGTTCTGCTGAAGCATCTGAACAAAGGTACTAAGGAGAAGGCTAAGACGGCCATGACCCAATGAGGCTAGGAGAGTTATCTAAGAGAGATAAGAATAGATGAAGAGACTAACATTGATAGGAAGTAAGGAAAACACCACGTTAGTCATGGCACTATATAGTTAGGAGAAATATCTAAGAGAAAGATGGATAGATGAACACACTAGCGTTGACAGAAGTAATGGGATAGAGGAACAGAGGATGGGGCTAAGGACATAGATGCGTCCTTACATCGGGTTGTAAGACAGTAGGTTCTGCTGAAGCATTCACTACAAATATACTAAAGTATAGACCAAGACAGACATGGCATTATCAGGTCAGGAGAGATATCTAAGAAGGACAAGTTTAAATGAAGACACTAATAATGATAGAAAGTAAAGTAAAGACCACGACAATCATGATACTATCAGGTTAGGTGGAGATATTTAAGAGAGAGAGGGATAGATGAAGACACTAACATTGACAGGAAGTAATGGGGTTAGTGGGGTGTGGTGTTGTGTAGACGGTAGGATTACTAAATTCTACTAAGGTACTATATTTTATATTGAATATATTTTATATTCAAACAATTCTACGGATATTAGGAAAGTTCTCCGCCCTTGGAAGGAGGGTGAATCGAAATACCATTAAGCCCTCTGGTTAGTCTAACGGTTCCCGGGACGGCACAAAATAGAGATATGGAAGCGTTCCTGTCTCACCTGTTAAAATACTGTTGCTTATTACGATTAAATTACAAAACATTACTCACCCTGGACAGGCCGGTGAAGGGAAGGTCCTCAAAGCTGAGTCTTGTGTTCTCGCCGGAGTGATTGTGTAACTGTCCGAGGTAGATCCTGGCCGCGGTGATGGTGGGGATGGACATCCCGTCGCCGAGGAAGAGGATAACATTCTTGGCCACCCCTTCGATGGGGCGAACCTGTGTCCTGGAGAATAGGGTGTCCTGCGCCTGCGTCCGCCAGTGGGAGACGTCTGTCAAGGAGAAAATCCGCAATTAGATTGGATTAGAATATTGAAATGGCGACCTACCTCGTGGTACAGTAGGTATTTTAAACCAAGTATAAATGATAAACGAGTGTACAATGATTGTGGCGTGATCTTGTACTAAGGCTGACATGTTCCTTAGACAGACCTGTTAATTAATAGCCCAACAGTCAACGGCATATCTAAGGGACCTACAGTTTAACGTGGAATCCGAACCACAGCGTCTGAATTACGAAACGGTCTAATTATTAGGATGTTTTTTTGCTGATTAACGTAGTATTCAATAGTGCGGACGTTAATCCACACAAGAGAACACTACACCTACCGATTATAGTTCACAACTATCCACAATTCGTGACCTCCAATTAGCTGGATTACAGGACGACGCCACCGTCCAAGTCATGTTAACATTACAATCATCGATGTAAGACAAACTATCCACTGGCAACATCCTCTATCAATAATAATCATTTCACTTGATTAGAATCTATTTTTATGTCTTGCTCATAATTTCGGATCATGTATTCATTAAAAGTACTAAGAAAATAGAGGCACAACTCAATATAGTTTTAAAATATAAAAATCTATAAATATTTTTTTCTCCACCACAGATGGTAACGTTGCTGTTTATAAATATATTTCTATTTGTTTTCTGTTGCACTCTTTGATAAATTTCCTTTATTTAAAGTTTGTTATATTGTTTTGTGTCTATTAACGCCTCTAGCATTTCTAAAGCCTTGACATTAAATGGTCCAAAGCATTGTATCGTCACTATGTAAAGTATAACCGTTGTTAGAAAATTGTTAAAATACGCACACTGTTATAAACTAACTGCTCGTAAATAGTTTTCCAGATAACTATTCTTGAATTATTTATTATATTTCCATACATTTGAATTTTACACATAATTGTTGATCAATAATTAATTATGAGTTTATGCACGATATGAAGTATTCTCAGAACGATGTCCATAATAGATTTCATCACTAGATTTTTAATTTGGGGTCACCTATGACACTGGATGCAAATATGAATAAGCATCAAACAAATAACCAAATAGTTTAATTTTAATTGTTTGAAAATTCTGCCCCTATCATAAAATATCATACATTGCTCCATTAATTCTATGCAAAACATTTTATATAAATTTTCGTCGATTTTATTACTACATTTCAGCTACAATGGAATATTAAAGGTACTATACGCTCAATTTCAGTATTTCAGCTGAGTTTCAATTTACAAGTATTCCTCATGTTAAATATTTGTTACTCACCATAAGATATTTTAAAAGCTAACTTTATTCCACTCTGTTTAGTTTTGACCTCAGGACACCGCTCCTCATACAAACATACCCATGCATAACTTGTACACCCGAAGTTGAGCTTGAGAAAATATATTTTTCCAAATATAGTTGTATAAATATTTTTGGGATTTCTAGGATCCGTTTGTTCTACGCGTATAATGAGTCAGGCCGATACGGGGTGCAAAGTTGGAAGAGGAAGCAATAACGCGGGGGTGTTTGAGTTGTCAGGACGAGTATCGGCTAGCACAGGGGTGGCTGGCGGCTGAGGGGTGGATAACACACCACTTAGACCGTAATGCAATCTGCATGCGAGAGAAGTTTTCGGTCTCGTATAATATCGCACCTACCCTTTGATCCCGCGTTCATACGTTTGCACACGCTGTAGAGCCCCCTCGACGACTGCCGGCGTAACGCATGGAAAATTGTAAAACCTATTATACATGCTTTTTCTGGTTATTTATGTTCGAATAAAATATAATTTAGCATCTTTACAGGCCAAAACGGGTACATTTAAAATGGTTTCACTATGAAATGTCCTATATTCTAAAAGTATTACATTTAATTTGAAAAGTTTTTAGTTAGTATTTTTTTATTTGACAGAATTAGTAACTTCTAAATTTCAGAAGTTTTAAACAATTGCTAACTTACTTTACTATAATAGTAAATATCATATAATATAATATAATATACTTTACTATATCACGTTTTCAGTGTGATAATTAAAACCAAGTAACGGATCAGGAACTCCAGATTTTTTTTAGTAAAAAAAAATTGTTTGTATTTACTTCGCTGTGGGATCATGGATATGTCTAAGTCTATGGAAAGGGAATGTTTTAAGTTCATTTAAACACGGTTCTTACAACCAAACTATGACGTCACTAACCAAATAACGTCACTGTTTCAAATTTTGGTCTCGCAAATTGCCAAAACCCCCCCTCCAGAGCTAAGACATGTCCATGTCAATAAATACCATTTAGAGTTAACCTACAACGTCTGTTTTTAAACCATATTATTCTTAGATGTATGCTGAAAAATATTGTGCAATACTGTTTTATGGTAGTTTAACAATCTAACTTTCCTTAAACCTAATCAGGAACAGACGTAGGCGACTATATAACTGGGTTTCCCCGGTTGCAAGCCGCGGACCCGCCAAGGTCTTTTCCTCCTGCCCCGCGGTCAAACACGTCACGTGACCAAGTTTCCTCGCCGGCACGTACAGATAGCGTTACTGTCAGCAGTCAGGAGTCTCACTGTCTCACTGTCTCACAACGACGTGACGACCGCGCTGCATCATGTGTCACTGTTAATAAAACTAAGGCACGTCCGTCTCTTGGGCATTCGCCGACAGTATATTCTCAACGAGAGTCACTTGGACGTTTAATTAGCTTTACAACACACTACAGTACAATATTTCATAACCAGACACATTTATACTGTAACGTGTATATTGCTGTGTCATTTAATTGAAAAAATATAGATCCCTTAAACTTTATGAGCAATTTTTACGTAAATATTAAAACAGTTTTTTTATATTTAGCTAGTCATGAGCTTAGTCTCGAGATGGAGATCCACGCTCAATATTCACATTCCTTAGGGAATGATTCTCCAGAGAAGGATTCCAATAATAAAAACTTTGTTTCGATCAACAGTGCAGGGGGTTTTTGAAATCTTTGGACTTTTTATGAAACCCGTATTTATTAGGAATCAATGCTAACATATTGTATTTTAATCCTTCAGGTTTTTAACACCCCTTTCCTCAATAATTATAAAACATCAGTTGAGGTGCACAACTAAGATATTTGTTATACTTATGTTTGTTTACTCTAGCTTTTATTTTAATGTGGCAATATAACGGTTTAAACTATTTCCCCCTCATCGACCCATCTACTCAGCTGTTTATTTTTTGCTGTTTATACGGGGATAATTAGATACAAATTCAGGAAACAGAGACAAAATATCTCTGTAAAAATGAATAACTTCCTTCCCTGTGGGTAATAGCTTAGATCATGGATATATTAAAAGGGGGCTCAATTGACCTAGCTGTTGCTTATACAGCTATAAGGATGATAATAGTTACTATGATTAAAATTACCTAGGCCTGATTAGTTCTTCCGCTGGTAGAAAGGAATAAAAGAATATCTAATTTAGCTATTGCACATAATGTTAATTTGTATTTTAAATTAGTAATTCTCAACTATTTGTGATCTAAGGAGTAAGAGGTGAGATACTCGTAGTTCGGATGAAAACGGATTATTCATGAGAAATTCAGTATAATCTGGTTTCAATTCACTCGTCGACGTTTAAGGACCAGTTTCAAACGTTCGTTGGACGACATCCCATTAAACATACAGACCAGTTTCTTAAAAACTGCTCGAAGTTAAAAAATACAAATTTTAAATCCAATATGTTGTCAGAAAGTATTGTAGTTTCCCATAACTACATTATTTTTATGGAATATAACGTAACATTTTAGTATTTCAGGAATTGCTTGAAAAATATTATCTACATTTCGACAATTTGAGTAACATAAATATAAAATTGAATTTTGTCATTTCCGTTACACTTTGTGCGTCTCAAAAGTGGCTAACTCTAACTATATATATACGAGTGTATATCTAGGTCAAAAACATAAATATTTTAATTACGTATGTTCCCCTTATCCATGGTATTTATTGAATAAACACTGTAAGTATTCTGACTTTACAGGGTCAAATATATTTTTTCTTCTTGAGAAACAAATTGAATTTAATTTCCAAGAAACATTTAGTTACCACGTAATTACACCTGATAATAGTAATGTATTTAAATTAATACAACACGAAAATATTTGGCTACCACCACCTCGACGATCGTGATCATGAAGTCAGTCATGCCATCAAACAACTTTGTTCTAAAATGGCTATTACTATAAATTAGAAGGACTAAATGAATCTGTCACTATAATTTAATATAAAAACTGATTGATTAAATGGGTTTTTGCGCCCAAAATTAATACCGGGTTTTTTATGTCAATACGCGTAATAATCCCACACTTGGAACTGTCGTAACATAAAGAAACGTGACTTGACATTTAGTGGTTGGGTAAAAAGTAACTTTTGGCCTTTGGAAGTGATACAAGATAAGGGGTTACGGACTCGACTTGCGGCCTTCCCGATGCCCGGGTAATCTTATCGTGCCGGCGCCCGCGTCAGTTAGCTCCTACGATATATAGCTTTTGTAAAGCGTTTAACATTTTTATGACAATCCCTTTCTTTAAAATGTTTAATAGGCTAATTCAGGAGTAAATAATTTGGTCTAAAACATAAAAAATTAACCGCATTTTTTCAGAAAATAAAAATACGTTAAAACAAATACTAGTTAAATATGAGAAGTATTTTACTTTCTCGCCTTGTATATTCTATCTACATATATAAAACCCAAATCGGACTCTCTGACTAACAGACTGACTGATCTCAGTTTCTCAAAAACTATGCGGCTTAGGAGCTTCAAATTTGGTACACAGATTCTATTTATGATCCAGATACGTACTAAGAAAGGATTTTTCGAAACCCCTATGGAGCTCTGCCCCACAGAGGGTCAAAGTCACCATATTAACCTTATGGGGAATACCGATTAAGATGATGTTTGATACACCGGAGCATTTTAGCTATATCTCTAGAATATTTTCTAATTTTTTAAGCCTAAAACCCCTTTAAAAATTTGAAAAATACAAATTTCTCAAAATCCACTCCAACGATTTTCATTAAAATTTCATGGTTTATTAAAGCTATTAAGGTCCCAAATAATATGACCTTACCGTATGTCTACAAAACTAATACTTCAAAAGTCATGAGCTTTCAAATGTAAAATAAGATTTTTGTTAATTTTCTGGCAAATTAACAATTTTATAAAATCATATGACTATCACCGCCAAAAACTAAACGAGTTTGTTTGTTGAATCATAGTTTATGGTCACATCACCCAACAAAACCCACACAAAAAGGTTGGTATTTCTCGGGGGGGGATGTCCAAAAATGTCAAACAATTAATTAAACTTTTTTCTCTTCTTGATAGTTTAAGGAATTGGACGATTATTTTAAAAATATCACTTTTAAATTTTTATTAAAGGTTTTAATTTATTTATCTGACTAAGGGAGAAAGAATGTGTTTGTCTATTGATACCGTTTATTTATCTTGCGTCCTGAGGGGTTTTACTATTAAAATCAAGAAAACGTGTACGTTATACATAAAAAATATTTTTAGTCAAACACATTAAATAAATTTTTTATTGTGTTTTCCATAACCAATACCATTTTTTTAAATAATTGTACAAGTAAAAAATTATATTATTTAAATTTCTATTTTTATCTAGAATTTTTATATATAGCCTATAATTTATTTTGGAGGATACTACAAGGCATACCGTTCATATCGTTAAATTGAACACTTACAGATTAAGACTATAAACAATAATTAAAACATAATATACTGTTAAATAATACATAAAATATAACCCATACTATACGTATACTTATTTATATGTTACATAATTAATTTAACAAAATGATAGCTGCCTCTGAATCCGTGATATTATTTCCTTTACACAAGTGTTTTACAAGTCTCAAAGTTAAAGGCATCTTTACATAGTCGTGGCATGCATGCGGTTTTAAGTGCTAAGTCATGTATTGAGATTAGAATTATCTTGTTTTGTATTTCGTGTGAGAACTTTTATAGTTTTAAGCACTAAAATTGGAAGCCCATTTTAGACGCAATAGCTGCTAACTCTAATTTTAGCTATTTAACTCCAAGACAATAGCAATTTTCCACCACCTCTTTCAACCATTCACAGTATTCACAAGCGTACTCATTCTCCCATACTCTAGTAGAACCTTGAATATGTCGGCAGTACATGACAGGTGACAGTTGATGTCATTTTAAATTATGGACTTTTAATCCGAAGGTTAAAACATTTCTGTTTATGGCACACAGTTTAGATAAAATAACAATTTTGATAATTTAACTATTACAGAGTTAAGCTGAGAATACGGGGTATTTTATGTATACTCTGTGATGCAAAATAATTTAATTTTTTAAGTTTTAAATGAAAGTCTTACATTATGCTGGAACGTCATTGGTTTTTAAACGATGTTTCAGAATTTATGAGATAATACATTAACGATAATGATCTCAGGAACCTATTTAACTATGTCTATTGAGATTTCCTTTACCAGAAACAACTGAATTAAGCAACAAACATAAAGATTCATATCAAAGCAATATTTATGTATTTTTTATTTTTTATTTAACTATGAGATGACATTTTTCACCAGTTATGTTTTTCTAATATATGAAATAAGTTGTTGATGCAAATGTACACTCTGATCTATTTAAGTAAAAGTAAGAAGAACTTGTATCAAATTAAAGCTTAAAAAAGGAGAACAAAAAAATATTTTTGACCAACCCCCTTAAAGGGAAAAAGTATGTGTCAGTCCATTGATACCGTTCATTTACATTTATTCTATTTCATTATTATAATCATTCTTAGTTTATCTTATAATTACCAACTTATTCTATATTTATAAATTAAAATTTATAGATGGAGGGCCAGGGGCGTTGTTTGAGGTTTGAACAGGTGTTCGGCCGGTGTAGTGCGCGGGTAAAGTGCGGAGGTGGTCAGGGGCATGTCATGGCATGGCAGCTCTAAGTGCGCGGCATGCTTTAACAGACAACACGAAGTCATCACCGTATGAAGGCCTACACAGGAGCAGAGCCGTCGCTTGACGTTTAACGCAAATCTCAATAACTCGAAAATTATGGGATTTACAAAAATGAAACTCAAGACAAAAAATTGCAAAATTTATTTTCATTTGCGAAAATGTACGTTTTAACAGGATCATAACACTAAATAAAGTAAGTAAATAGGTAAGTAAAATCAAAGTTATAACTGTCAATTTGGGCCTTAATTTAGCAAGTGTGTAGTAACTTTACTAAAATTGAATTTTCTCCTTTATTTGTGTAATGAGCCTATTAAAATTTTATATTTCCTTAAAGGAGATTAGATTTCGTAGCATTTTGTATTCAATTTCTTTTTTGTAAATCTTTTTTTGAGTTATTGAACCTTGAAAAATTTAAATAGATTTCATTTTAAATGGTACAAAGTATACAAAGTAAACGGAGCCAGATAGGCCATATGTTTAAAGAATATTTTTTTACCTCTGGTACAATATACCAAAGTTGTTCGGTGTATTTCAGAGACACTCTGTATAAATCATGAACATTCACACGGTTACAGTTTTGTGTCTATTACTGTATTGTTTGAAAATGAAACTTGCACATGGAATTATGTTTGAAACCACAGTTAGTTGCAACAACTACGGATCACCTGACGATAACAGACCACCATAGCAGCATTGAATTTATAACACCATTTAATTTCTAATCAGTGATCAGGGCTTATCACTATACAACATATGATTTATGCACAGCTATTGATTGTGATATGTATTGTATTATTGTTCCTAACTATTGTTAACTAGCTTACAACCGTGGGAGTATTTTACTTCCTGAATTGCTATTAACTTATTGTACTTTTTCTAACACATGTAGCGTTTTTAAACTAAGTTTTTGGATGTGGTGATGCTTCTCCATATATATACATATATTGGCCTTGGTTCGGAAAATATTTTTAATCATAATAAATTTTTAGTTAGTTTGTGTTTTGTAAAAATGATTATGTTAACTTTAACCAGTCCTTTGTGTTACCGTAACTACAATAATCTGTTTATGTAGATAAAAAGATTAGTCACTTGAAAGCGGGGTGAATATAATAACCTATAGAAACATTGTGTAGTTTTTAAACACAACACGCGTTGGAAACATCAAATAAGTTAACTCTAAATTAAATAACTGACAGATTTTATATAAATTTTAAAATAACCGAACAGTTTTGCACTTCACTATGGAACTTAAAAAACTGTTTCACCCATTTTTCTCTTTCATGTATACTCACCATTCTCCTCGGGGTCGTAGAGCTCTTTTGAGCTGTCGATCGGCTTCACGTAACTGTACTTTGCAAGTCCTGAAAAAAGGAGAATATTTAGTATTTCCATGTAGAAGTCAAATACGTAACATCATTTCCACCGATGTAGAGTTGACAATAATTTTATGAATGGGAGACGAGATAACGCTACTATACGCGTATCATGAGACTGTGGAGATTAATGTCACGTGACTCAGGGAGAATGAAGTCTGTGAATGGAACTACACTCCTACCTGTCCAAGACATCTCCACCGTCTTGAGCTCTTACATATTAGAACCGAATGGTAACATATTTTGGAGGGAACATTTAGGCTGTTTGCTTTAGGTTAGCGTCACGTTTATGTTTTATTATGCTAAACTGGAACTGGCCTCGTTTTCTGACTATTGATAATAGAATTAATAGTCTAACAAATCGAACTTGCTTTATAACATTTTATCAAAACCCATGATGTACTTTGACTAACTATTGTTAATCAATTTAATTGAAGTACGATTATAGCTATTTTGAGAAATACATTGACCATCGATAGGATAGATATATAATACAATGTACTCTGAAATGTATATAGGCTTTTGATCTATCTATTGTATTTCTATTTTTACTCATTAACTGTCATAATAAATGTAGTAAGTTTGCCTGAAACGTTAGTCCATGTAAACACATTATTATCATAAGCCCCTAGCATTTATAACATATAGTGTTCAAAGTGCTATGATGCGATTTAAAAAGATCCAAATTAAATTTATTAGTTTTAGAATACATTTTTCAATCCTGCATGAAATGACGATTCGTCCTCATTTCCAAAAAATATTGTTAAAAGTTAATAAGTAAATGCTTAAAATTACTTACTGTTTTTTTCTTATTTTCCAGTTGTAATGAAAAACTTTACAAAGAAACTATTGCAAATATATAGTATTGTCGGGTACAGTCTTATCCAAAAGAGAAAATATACTTTGCTCATTTCTGTGGCGTCAAAAACGAAAAACTATATACATATACATCTAAATTGTAATTAAATTCTTAAAAAATTACCGCCTAACATATTAGTTTGTTTAAAAGAGGTTTTACGTTGAATGAGAAAGTAGATTAATGTTAATGGAAAGAATGGACAAATCAGATAAAGAGTTTATATATTATAATTCTGAGTACCTGAAGTGAAATTTAAATTAGAATAATATTGACAAAATCTACCATCGGTTTGTATTCTTAAAAAGCAAATATTTTTATTTGGAAGAAAATAATGTCGAAGTGTTACAACCTCCGATTCATTGTGGTAACTGGTTTACATATTTTGGTCAGTTGTAGTGTATTTTAATATATAAGCTATCTTTGTGTCCTTTACCGTAGACTCTAGGGTTACCGATTGCTAAGCTTATGTGATCTTAATCAGTAGTCACAGGAGTGTATAGGAGCCTTTCAAAGGGCCCCACAATTTTGTATACTACAGTATAAATTCGGCCGGAAGATATGCTCGTATAAGATAAGCGTGTCCAAGATTCATTAACATGTTCTATATAATTACAAATTAATCTCTATATATAAAAATGAATGTATGTATGTATGTCCTTTATGCGTTGCCAAACTACTCATCCGATCGCCATGAAATTTTAGGAAGTTGCTCTATATGTGTCCGGGAAGGTTTTAGTGAAAATCATTTTTCGAAAACTCCATACGTTTCCAGTTTATGAACTTTTAAATTTCTAATCTTAACTTTATGGGGACTACATTGGTTTACCAATCTTCTGTAATCAAAACATTTGATTTCTTAAGCTACAGCTGTTGGTTTACTTTCCATTAGCCATATTTTTTACTATCCAATGACATCTGAATCATTCATAATTCATTCATTCATTCATTATATTTTTTATTTTCTATCTGATTTAAAGTCACGTGTTTATTTGTTGGCCACATAAAACATTTTTACGTTTATTATAATGATCAGCTCTTGTATATCTAAAAATATATAACAAAAGCCGTGTTAGTTACACCATTTATAACTCAAGAATGGCAAGGCATATTTTAATGATAATTCATTTTTTTGAAGCGAGTATTATTTTTTTTAAATGCCGTGATTCATAAAATGTAATCTTTCCTATAAAAGCCGTACTACAGTTAGGTTTGGTTTGGGTTAAGTTGGATTATAAAACTGAGAAAAGGATAAGTTGGATTACAAAATCAATCCACTTAGATTTATTTGTTTTGTAGTAATGTTATTAATAAATCGTATCGTATCAGTATTGTTATTCAATATGCCGTGACCCAGAATATCTACACAACGAAGCCTTAATGCTATTCGAATAGCGTTGCTGCTTCGTTGTAAAGGATTAGATATTCTGAGCCACGGGCTAGTAAACAATAACTGATGGTGGAGTTTGAAGTATAGACATGTAGGAGTGTGATAACAGGTAAGCTACTATATGGATGAACCAGTGTTATCGGTGCGACCGTGAAATTAGACATCGAACTGAATATTGACACAGGCCATGATAAGGTTATCAGTGGTACCCGTGTGTGCTGTTATCAGTTGGTCCTGTGAAACGTTTGTGTTGCTATCAGGGACAAATAAATAATGCGTCGTCTCATCGTAAATAGTGTGACATCCTCAAACACACCTCTGACAAGCAGGGGTTGATAGAGATGCGGACGTTCCTCAAGGGCTATTAGGTTGATCATCCCTGTGTTTTAAACACAATTGAGATTCCGTATTACTTGCCTTTTTAGTGAATATTTTTATTCTAGTTCAATTTTTTCATATTTTTCACAGAAAGTTTAAAAATATACTAATTGATAATACTTGTTAGACGCCCTTCATTCGAAAACGCCCTACTGCAGAACACAGCTTTGCGCTTCGTGTTTGGTATCCGTAGACGACAACGAATATCCCATTTTTGGGACACCGTGGGGATGATACCGGTGGATGTCGTGTGCAGGATGCAGACTTGCAACCTCATCCACAGGGCCTTGGTTCAGCAGGAACCCCAATACCTGGTGGAGAGGCTTGTACCTCGTGGGGAGATGTCCAAAACATGCACAACGCGTTACTCCCAACAGTGCAACTGGAAGTGGGGAGGAGAGAATTCTCCTATTTTGCCCCAGGATCTACAATAACCTCCCCTTAGGCCTAAAAAGCTCGGGGTCCTAGCCTTCAGGTTAAAATCAAAACAGAGATGGACATGTAAATAAACAATATTTTATTTTGTTCATATTTTAGTTGGCACCTTTCTATACATTGTATTTGTAATTGAATTAATTTCTGTATTTTGAATTGAATAGCTTTGAAAATCAATTTTGTAACTGAGAGACGCTTAAAATAAAGGCATTTTTATTTACTAACACTAAACTGACATTAAAAAAATAAATGAATAATTTTTAGCCATCGATATTTATAGAATGATTTAAGGGAATGTTTTCATCTACCTGTTCTTCATAAAGTTTGTAATGTGGCAAGGAAGCTTGTGGAAGCCTTGAATTTTAGACATGTTACAATATTTATATATTGTAACACGTCTAATGACAATAATGTAGTGTTATGACTATATTATTTACGTGAAATTTCGTCACAAACTCAGGGGCTAAAAATATGGATCTTATATGTATCTCCATAGTTGGCACTCCTAAACCAATAATTAGTTCTTCTGATTTAAATTAGAAAGAAACAAAGTCAGCTGGTATTTTTTGTCAAACAATCTAATAATAACTAATCTGGTAAAAAGTGAAGTCATTTTTCCGGTGATTAAATTTTTAAGTTTCTCAAAAATCATGTTATAATAAATTAAAGCACGTGGATAAAAATTTGTTTTCGTTTTTCGTTAGAAATATTAAATATTTAAAAACAAGAATGTTGTTTGGTAGTCACAATTTATATCTAATTATTCCGAATTTTGCACAAAATTTATTTAGTCTACTAATAGTTACGTTTAAACACTTGACCATGTGAATTGAATCTAACCCATTAGTTACCTCCCCAGATACATGGAAGCTCAATATGACAAACACAAGATGTTTGAACATAGAAAGTGAAACAGCAGATTACAGTATAGTAGAAAGCAAAAGAGGCCTGGACTTCCCCAGAACCAGTGAGATCGTGACGGTTACGTACGTTCTCCGTTGCCCGATATCTAGCACACACATCTATGTATGACGTCAGAGTTCTGTGAAGCACATGGACCAAATTTGAAATTATTTCGTACAATACAGAAATATATTATAATTTACCCCAGGCTATAACTGGTCTGTATATTTCGGTGTGTAACCAGCACTTTACATACACTGTCAAGAGATACTAGACTATACCATTTGTTTAATTAAAACTTAATATATTACCTAAATGGTAATTTAACTATAATCACATCATTATTTTTGACAGAGTAAATTATGGTGATTATTTATTAAGAATATTTAAATATTATCAATATAATTTTTGATAAAATTTGACTAAAACTTTATGTAATAAAACATAGACATTTTCATCATGTCTGATGAATTGTCAGGATATTTTTCTTAGGTAGAAAAAAATAGAATTCTATTAGATTTTAAAAATTAAAATAATTTAAATTATTCTCAGCCACTGTTTATGATGTATGATGGTGACGTTCTGTAAAGAGGTGACGTACATAAACTAAAGGATGATATGTAATTGACTGTTTGCAAATACAGTATATTTAACCACCGATACTAACTACAGTATATACAATAATTGTGACTTTCTGATTAGTTCTTGACTCCTGCACACTTGTTTGGAAAACTTTTTCCCAACGTTAAGCTTATGGGGACTATATACAATTGGGTGACGCTAAAACCTGTGATTAAAATAATTTTGGTAGTATAATAAATATTAAAAAAGTATAAAATTTTATTATAGATCAAAACCCTGAGAACCTCAAAAAGGGGTTTCTCAATTTTGACGGAAATATCAAAATCAATTATAGTATGACAGTTGGTTATTAAAATAAGTAATAATGAATTTCACAACACATTTTTTGAAAATTAATGTATCATTAATTGTAAATAGGAGTATTTAATGGTATTACTGAATATATTTAGTAATTAAAACTGTTTGATACTCACGTGGATCGTCAGGAGCAGTGCGCACCATGACGGCGCAGACGGTCAGGAGCAACGCAGCCGAGGTGAACATGGCGACGGCGATCAGCTGACTGGCGGCATGTCGGGTCTGCAACAATACGCGCGAAATCAGCTGTAGGTCCCTTGAGACCTTGAGCCGAACAATGGCAATGCTGCCAACACTGTGGCGAGGCGTTTCTGTTCTGAATATTAATAATGGTCTTTTCAACGATAGCCATGTTTGTAGCTAAAACGTTATAATTGAAATTAAAATTTCTCCGTTAGAAATTTAGTTTTAGTATTATTACTATACAAGGATGTATTATGAAAGTGTCAAAATTATATAGTTTAGATTATTGAAAAAACGACTGTACCACAAGTTAGGTATTTTAAGCCGAGTATTAATGAGAAACGAGTGTAGGATCAAAGACAACTTATATTAGAATAAAATTGTCTTTTGTAGTATGATTGTGGCACAATCTTGTAGTCTTGTTACTGACATGTTTCTTAGCCAGAACTGTTAATTAATAGTCCAACAGTCAATGGCATATCTAAGGGACCTACAGTTTAACGTGGAGTCCGGACCACTTAAATATATATTAGTATAGTATAATATTTTAAAGGGTGTTCAAGTTTATTTAATTTTCTAATAACAGTATGGTATAAATATGTATTATACAGAGGCATCGCTTAATTTTTTGGCGTCCGGGCCGAGATGTTGTTAGGCACCCCTATCAATCCCCAATGCACGTTGGCCCGTTGATGTTTTGATGGGTTGTGTCATCTACAGAGTTCCAAGTAAAGTTGTCAACTGATCGGACAAAAGAGAGGTATAAAATTGCAGGGACTCGGGCGTATAGAATCTATTCAATTTTGTGACGATTTTTAGTTCGTCAATAACTTGGCAAATTTCAAACATGATAATGATATTTGTCAAACAAATGCCTTGTTTGATAAATTTATACAGTACAATGTAATATTCAAAGTTCAATAGCACATCACCTTAAAGCCAATAAAAAAGTATTACAGTATTGCTTTTACTGTGGTGCTTGTGGCGCTCCCCAAACTGCCGCTAACCGCGGGCCCTGTCTGTATACATAATGGATTAAATAAGTTTTTCATTTCAAATAAAACCTGTTAGCTACAGATTAAGGATTAAAGTGCGTTCATTATCACTGTTTTAAGAATCCATGACTGTAGGTCAACCACTTCCCACGGTAAAGTCACATTCAGAGCTTCATTTCCCAGTTCAAGAACGCAAACACAGACTAGGTAATTGTCCATCCATTAAGTAATCATCGAATGTTATAAGCTTTGTTTTCCACTCTAGTTTACTTCAATCACTCCCGGCGTTCTGTAACACTAAAACTACAGACAAACTCTGCGATATGGAATGCCGGTATAATTAAACTGTACCTTACCTAAGCACTCATTCATTCATTAATAATTTTTTTAATTTATTGATTATGTCAAAATATCAATTATGTGGTGTATATTGTAATATGAGTGCCAAGTTTGAATTATGAACGTAGATTAATGAACTAGAGATTTTGTACAAAATTTTCAAACAGAATCATCATTTAAAAACCACTGCAAAATTACCTCAAGATTTTTCATGTAACCAGAAATATTGACATCACTACGCAGTGAAAATACTCGTTGTAATACACAACTCTTCTAATTATAGAAGTTTTTTCACTATGCTAAATAATAACCGAAGTGTGAATATTCCTAAAGAGTGTAAGTTAGTATTATCAATTTAATCTTAAGTTTGTTAGTTAGTATCTACGGTTTAATGTGGCGCATTGGAGGAGTGAACACAAAAGAAATTACCTTTTAAGATTTCATGTTCGTGTTTAATAAATATAGCTATGTTAGAATACAATAGTTATATTTTTTAATAGGATCAGCTGATTTGTTTACTTTCATTATAATTTTTACGGATAGGATTTAGTGTTTACATTTAAATTCACCGTGTGTGGAAAAACTCTCAATTTTTGTCTCTCTATAGTAAATAAAAACAATAACCAATATCAACATAACTGCTTGACAATTTTACACTCTATTGACTATTTATTGTGAACTTAATATAAAAGGAATATATAACTTATGCAACATACTGTATCTTTGTATACTATTTATAACTAGCGCTACCCAGTGCAAGTTACAGCGCCCAAATTTAGTTTTTAGATGAATAAAACTATTTAATAATTTTTTTCAATTATATATCTTGTGTTCCTCATAATTTTCAGCTCCTTTTGCGGCAGTGTGTTTTGTTTTGACTAATTTTCTGTCGATTGGCGGGGTTTTTGTGATATTTGTATAAAAATAAAGTTAATCAATAAATTATTTGAAGTTAAGATTCACTTATCACAATGCATACATTATTATTAAGTTCACACTTAAGAACGTACACTCTATTACGTTAAGATATTCATTTCAATTCAGTTCCAGTAGCTTAAGTAAACTATGACAATATTACACTACAATAAATAAGTTTGTTTTTATTGGATTGTTTACATTAGAACGAATACCAGTTTAAAGAATATTCAAATTATTGAATAAAATCCGTTAATTTTGTAAACAATAAATTTTTAAAACTTGAAACTGCATTCTTTCATGCCCTCAGAGCCGGAGCCCTTTGGACGGACTTGCACCAAAAGTCTCAGAAACCATCCTTAACTAAAGTCTGACAGTTTCATTACAATCTATTAAGCGGTTCCGGAGACTATAGGCAACATACTAATTTCTCTTTTATACAGAGTGTCTATGAAAAACGTTTCAGGACTTCGGTGAGTGATAAGGTACATTAAAAGGAAGAAAAAGTTTAAAAACTTTAAATGGCCGCCAATTAACATTTTGAGCTTGGATCATGTTAGTTATTTTTTCAATCATAGTAGTCTACTAGTATAAAACACATGCTAAATTTGGAAATAATCCGTAAAAACATTTTTAATTAAAAAATATTTTATGAAAAATACAAAATGGCAGATATCTGAGAAAATAAGCGTTTTAGGCCATACCTCCATTAGACCTTTTTTCTTTCTTTTAATGTACATCCTGCATATTAGGATTTATAATGGCGATGTTTATAGTGGTTTGTGCACATGTTCACAAATTCAATGGCTGCTAGAATGGTCACGGTCACATGGATGAGCAAAAAATGTATTGTAAAATTAAATAAACGTAGATACGATTTATATTTATACTAAAGCACCCCTACTATTTACTAGCTATAGAATCATTTACCTTAGAAAGTGTCAACATTACGATGTACGATGTTTCGAGAAACTAACAAAACTTTGTACAGCATTTGCCCGATAGCAATTCTCGTGACCGATGCCTTCCCGTTGGTCACGTGGTTGCCATTGAAGTCACGTCCTTTTTAAATAAAACAAAACACAAAGCGACGAGGACAGAAGCGGACACTGACTAATTATAACTTTGTGTTTCAACAAATCTACACTTGTTTAACAAACTCAGCACGAATTCTCTCTTTTGCTCCCTTATTGTACTCATTATTAATTAATATAATCATAGGTTATACAATGTCTGGTACAATATGTTCGAAAATGTAAACAAATTATGTAAAACTCATATTAAGATATAACAAGTTTTGAAATAATAAGATTATTCACTTTAAAATATGACTCACATAAATCTAAATATTTTAGTCTAAAATATGAATTATAAAAGTGAACTTTTAACATTTGAAAACAATAGAACGAGTACATAAGTACATTTACCATTGTTATAAATCAACAATGGTTTACTTTAAAGTCATTAGAATATTACACCCCGGAAAGAGTTAGAGGTTCCTTATTGTGTTTGTTTGCTTTATGTTTCAAAATAAAATCTCTAGAAAAAATTGATTCCTTGGTAACATAAATATACCATTTTAAACCATCGGTGACATTAACAGTTAACAATTAATTGTTAGATTAGATTATTGAAATAGCGACCATACCACAAGGTAGGTATTTTAAGCTAGTATGAATGATGATTGAGTGTAAGATGATTGTGGCACGATCTTGTAGTCTTGTTACTAACTAAGGGTGACATGTTCCTTAGACAGGACTGTTAATTAATAGCCCAACAGTCAATGACATATCTGTGGGACCTACAGTTTAACGTGGAATCCGAACCACGGCCTCTGAATTACGAATTAGTCTAATTATGAGGATGGTATTTGCGGATTAACGTAGTATTCAATAGTGCGGACGTAAATCCACACATGAGAACATTACACCCATCAACCATCGTTTACAACTATCCACAAATTCGTGACCTCCAAGTAGCTGGATTACAGGACGTCGCCACCGTGAACATTAAACTGATTGGAACCATGATGATACTGCGTCTTATAAACTTAACTGAAATCTAATATTCAACTTGAGTTTATAATTTAACAAAAAATAAAGTAAAAGCATCTGACACATTGCGACGGTTCATAGTTAAACGCTAAGCAAGATAATAGTATTTTAGATATTTATTTTGTGTATTTTGACGCCAGAGGTATTTTTAACGTTTTGATGGGAAACGTTATTGGTCCGAACCCCGGTCTTGTTACTGCCTAACGTCGACCTGTTAGGAAGCATCATTGATTAATAGTGCAATGACAAATGGCGACTGGGTCCAGATTCGACCCTTGCGGAATTCGATCGGGTGACTTTCAGTTTTTATTAATTAACCACTACACCACCCAGCCAGTTAACCTCAAACTTATTAGCCTTAAGCTTAGAATAAAGGATATGCAAAATCGTAAATCGTATAACAATAGTAGTTGCCGTAATTAGTTATATTGTTATAAAGAGTCGTATTTAACTGTGAAGTTGAGTTCCATTTTATTTCAATATATTACATTATATGCTTATTTAGAACAATAAAAAGACTATTTTTTCGAAAAGATCATTACAGAACAACCCAGTGAATTATTAAAAATGCATTACGAAATACAAACATAAAATCGGTACTATTTCATATTACAAAATTTTACGCTTACACAAATTACACGTTAGTTCAGCTTATGCTTATTCAACAAAGTATGAATACTTATATATAGAACAATTAATATCAATAGATAACATTTTCGATCTAACAATATACAAAATAAATTGTACAAATGTAATCCTACCTCCGTACTTCTTTTTGAAAATAAAAACAAAAGCCTCTGAGGAAAAATCCTGCGTCGAAACCTTTCATAGGGACTGGGTGAGAAAATTATTTTTCAAACGATTAAATAATTTAAATATTCAAAACAAATTTTTATTATTATTAGATCTGAATGTGCTTGATAGGACACCCCTTATCCAAGTTGACTTAAAATTTATTTCTGGCATTTTTTTTATTAATTATCCAGCCTTGTCTTACACGGACTTCATAAAATCTAATAGTACTTAGGCAAACCGAGCCGCGAACGTAAATAAAGACTATTTTCATTTACGGAGATTAAAAAACTCGCGCACTCGTATACACTCCGGATGCAGTGTTATCTGTTTGTGTTGGAATTCAAATTAAACAGTGAGGTAGCGCAATGAGGGGGGGTTGTGTGCGAGCACGCGCCTTGTTCTTTATTATGCAACACATTTCTGTCTGTCAACTTCAGTTTGGTCTTTTACCCCCAGTCGGCGTCGCCGCAGATCAGCTGATCATATGTGATGTAGAATGTTACAACAATCGTCTATGGAAACTCTTTGACGACCGGAGCCATTTTAGGTAGGCTATGCGAAAAATAACATATGAAATCAGCTTTTTTGTTATGGTATATTAAAATGTTTGTTCTGAGACCTATTTTTAAGATATCTTAATACATTTTTTACTGAAATCCATCAATTAGCTACTCTAGCCAACCGATAATGATATATTGATGTTACATATTTTAAAATATACACATTTGAACTGCACATAATATAATAATTGAAATGGATTTTTTTCTTTTCAATTTACCTTACCATAGATAACAAATTAAAAATAATTTTACCACAGGAAACGTGTGTAAAAAGTTTCATGGGATTTAGACAAAAAAATAAAAATTTTAGAAAATATCGATACAACATATGTTGTTTTCATTCCACAGTAAACAGACGATCAAAAAACGCATTATTTATTTCTGGCTGTATTGACAACAACAAAACCATCCAGACAGTAAAAGAGGAAACCAACGACATCTAAAATGAAATGAGTTACAGTAGATTAAAATGTGCCATAGAGCATATAGCTTACTGTATGAACAACTACGGCTGACAATATTTCGTCAGCGTCTTTTTTTGCAGTACTAGCCACTGACGATATATCGTCAGCTTGGTCCTCAAAGGGTTTTAATATAACACTACGAGTTCTACAACTTGAATTTATTCTTTACCCATTCCAGGACTAACGCAACTGATCTAATCCGTCGTACACATTACTTGCTAGTGGCACGAGCATGCAGCGAGAAGACATTGGTATTCGATGGGATTTGAACCCGGGACCTTAAGACAAATTTCCCGACAATCCCTAAACATCCGTGGTCCTCGCACATGTCAATACTAAAAATTATATTGTCAAAATAATAATTTTAATTGAATAAGTAAACATTTTAAACCTAAGGTTTTTGACAGAAATTAAATTGGGTTTAAAATAATGTGTATAGCTATTGGATCTCTTAAAAAAAACTCACCCGGTATAAACATAAAACATAAAATGGTAAAATATTTTTACACCATTACCATCATGAAGATGAAAGGAATTAAAGAATACTATAAACTGAGGTTGGTTCGGATTGAACATGGATCCAGTCTAGTAACTCCCTTGATATAAGGGTTATTAAGGTTTTATGTTTATACCGGGTGAGTTTTTTTAAGTGATCCAATGGCTATCTTTGTCATTACACTACGTAGCAACACGCATAAAATTTGAAACTTGCTCAATTAAGTTTCACTCAAGAATACAATTTCAGATTTTCTCAATATAGCCTCCATAATCCAAAATGGTGGCTAATTTTAAAATGTCTTATAGAACACTGTATGTTATTTTGTTTTTGGACTCTACTCCATAAAATAAAACAAAACTTGTATATGAATTTTCTTCAATATCACTAATGGTTTAGGAGTAATGTGGACAGGAAGTTTTCATCATCAGTTGCACGAATTCTTAAAGCATGTTTAATACCCAATTTAAAGCGTCCTGCCAAATCACGATATTAAAATGTTAGCTACTGGATTAAGTAAAAACCTCACATCAGTGAAATCAAAAGTTCAAGTCCTCGTAACTTCTAAGCCGTTAGACTTAATGAAAAACACCCAATAAAAATACTTTATTTCAGAGAATAGGATCTAAGAACAAAATAACATACAGGATTATCTATAAACATTTTTTTAATTTTGCCACCATTTCAGAAAATGGTCATATTGAAAGAACCTTAAATTATGTTCCTGAGTAAATCTTAAATCTGAGCAAGTTACACTCACTCTGATATGTAATTGACTATTTGTCGGACATACATGTAGTTTGTGTAAAAATGATAGTGGTATTAACAAGTAATTTTTATCTATATTCTGAATATTTTTCATTACACTTTTCCATTGGTTTAGGCCCATGCGATGTTCACTGAACCATCGAAAATCGAATAGTTAACCGATTGATTAATCAAGAGAAGGGTGGGAGATTTCCCACCCTTCTCATCAAGCTAAAGTACACTTAACTTATTGTATGCATGATATATTTACTTTACTGAGACTGGTCGATATGATGTTATTTTAGTTAAGCTGATATGTAATCTTATTTTTCTCTACTTCCACCCCTAGTTTGTTTTGGTATGTTTTATTAAATTATTTTGGGTTGCTTAGTTTTGTATTTTACTAAACTATTAAACTGGGATGGTAGCATCATCCTGTAATCCAGCTACTTGGTGGTCACGAATTGTGGATAGTTATGAGCGATGGCGGTAGGTATATTGTTCTCTTGTGTGGATTAACGTCCGCATTATTGAACACTACGTAAATCCATCCTCATAATTAGACCAATTCGTAATACAGAGGCCGTGGTTCGGATTCCACGTTAAACTGTAGGTCCCTTAGGTGCCATCGGCTGTTGGGCTATTAATTAAAAGTCCTGTCTAAGGAACATGTCAGCCTTAGTCAGTAACAAGACTACAATATCTCACCTCAATCATCTTACACTCAATCCTCATTCATACTTGGTTTAAAATACCTACCTTGTGGTATGGTCGCCATTTCTATATCTAATTTAATCTAATCTAAATGCCTTTATTTTTAACACTTTGGTGGTGAATTGTTTATAAAGATATTTAATGAAAATTGTTCGTTGTTAAGTACAAAGATTAAGGAATGTATTCCAGTTTAGAAATATGCTGCCAAAAATTTAAAACAACGTGCCTACCCTAAACTATTAATGGTTTTAAGTTAATATTCTTTGGTTTTGATAAATTATAAAAATAAGGAAAGGGACAATTTGTTAAATGCATTGAAATATGTAGAAATAGGCTTCACCGACGAATTTGTAATCTCAGCTAGGATATTGCTGTAAATAATCTGTTAAAACCTCTAAATAAAATCAAAATACCATACCTCAAGAAACAAGCCTCGGCCCTAGGAAGGTGCCCCCGCTGGCAGAGCTGAGCACTGCTCAATATCTCAGCCTAGCGCGCTTTTTAAACCCTGATAATAGTTAAACTTTGCCGACTCAGATAAGAGTCCACCATTGACCCGGCGACGTTCCGGACATAAACACAGCCTACTACAGCCACATTGTTGGAACACGATAAGATGTCTGTGTGGACAACTGCAAAGTACCACTATCTTAGTCACTAATGAAAATGACACAGCGGTTTGCTATTTTTGTTCATTTATAATGGAAATCATTTCGGGGTTGGTTCAGCGAAGTGAAAAATTCTTGTTGTTTTCAATTTCGTTTGATGATCTTATTAAAAAAAAATCATTTTTGATCATATGAGTGAAGCATTATCGTTTACAGCTTCAAATCTATCAGTAATAAAAAAATTTAAATATAAAACCCATGGTGAAGAATAAGACGAATTTCCAATTTGGTATTCTTTATTCTAACATCAATAATAAAAATAAATACACGAACGATTAAGTTACAATTACTAGAAGCTCAGTTATGTAACAAGTAAAGTACCCAAAGTACCCGTTCTTCGCACGGGCTAAAAAGGCTGAAAGGTGTAGGCTCTACTGATACATTTAAGTTGTTGTTAATTAATTCTTCATTGTTTACAAAATGACAAAACAGGAGTGTCTACAACATTTCAAAGTAACATATGTCAAATATTGGGAGAGGATAAGGATTAATGTAATAAAGACAGTCGTCGGAAAAAAACTTAAAATCTACCATTCCGCTATTTCAAATAATTCACTAATGTCGATCCAGCAGTTTATCTGAAAAATCAACTTTATTTCTTCTTCTTCCCGAACTGTCAAAATATAGTGCAAACGGATGTTGTCATTAGAAAATGTAAACATTGAAACCTAGGACGGTCACGGCAGCTCTTTCTTCTTCTTCTCCTTCTTCTCGAACTGTCAAATTTTAGTGTTCACAGCTGTTGACATTCAAGTAATTTTATGTTTTCATTCTCTAAAAATGTAAACATTGAAACTTAGGACGTTGACAGGGCGTAGCCCGAGAGGATTTTAAGGAAATGAGTATGCCTATGTGTTGCATGAGTTTAAGATCTACCTTTGTGTAAAATTTCAAACCGGTCGGTTCAGTATTTTTCGCATTTACTTGCCACAACAAACCCACAAACCCACAAACAAACATACAGAAACCACCTCTTCTTTATAATATTATAGATAACTCCGATCAACCATAAAGTCAGCATCGGTTCAATCACCTAAAACTGTGTTTGAGAAAACGAGTTCAAGAACCAAAAAGAAGTGTAAATGTATAAATCATACGTTTTATTATGGAGGGAGATTATCACAGTAAAAAACTGAAACAAATATGGTAGTAAATTTGTGTTCATAGACAGAAAGATTAAGAAAAGAAGGGAGAGAAGATTAAACAGACAATTAAAAGTACAATAAAACAGAAATTTGTTACTTTACACAGAAACATTATTTTATATTTTATTACTGTATAAAATATAGGGAAATATTAAAATACGTAATTTATTTGAATAACACATTTCTCCTTAACCTCAAAACTGTGATACCGGTGACGTTTTGACGAGACACGAACACCATCGATGCAAATGTGAGACGTAATGCACTCGTTTGAATAGTATTTTGTAGGTCTATGTGTACTATTAAATATGCATTTTAGTATTTCAACCACATGAATAGCCTTGAACTGATATTATTAGACCCTAAATATAGTACACAGTTTGTATTACAATTCATGAACTTGTTGTTATGGCAAAATGTCCAGCCATTATGGCAGCGTACAAAAGTATCCTCAAGGAGTGAGTCGTTTATTATAAAACAATAAACATGCGTAAAACATTAAATCTATACTCATTATATATTTTTGGTAGTCTTACTAAACTGACTCAGACTTACGCGATCTGCCCGGATGTCAGATTTGAGGGGATGACGGAAACAATGCGTAGTCTAAATATATATTTTAAATGCATTAAGTTACATTTAAAAATCCACAGCATATTAGTTTATCAAAGCTATTTCTAGTTATCAATGTTACAACAAACAGTTGTGCTGAATCATTGAAGGATGACTTGTTTAAAATTTATGCCGGGAAGTCCAGGAGGTTGCTTTGCCCAGAAGGGCAGTATATTACGTCATCGTATGTGCTTTCACGATGATAAGGAAGATAGCCGAGCATATTGTAAAACCCTATATCAAAAAACATTTAAAATTTACTTAAAATTAAAAGATTTTGTCTATTATTTCCACAACCGACATTGGTAAAAGATGGTTTCATTTAGTTTTTATTTTATTTTATCATTTCAGTGATCGTGTGTGTTAATGAGATTAAAATATTTTCATTTTTTCTGGTACAATTTTCTAGCCTAAATCTTAACTGTTTCGAATTGTTTGTGAGTAACAAAATGTGCTGTGCAAATGTGCACTATCTTTTAAGTGAAAATTAGGCTAATATTTCAATAACATTTATTCAGAATCAATATTATTTTTTATGATTATCATTACTGAAATTATTCGATTGATTCAATCAGAGTGTATCTGTAAAGACGATTTATTCAACATTAAATACTACATTCATCTTCCTAAGACTATGATAGTGATTACAAAACCAAATACAAAACAAGGCTGGGATCGAATAAGATAATTATTAATATAACTACCATAGCTACCACCATATACAGTATTAATAAATTATTGAATTTTGTTATCTATCAACTGGAAAGTTTAACGAGACTTAACAATTCTTAGCTTTAATCATTTATTAATTGTAGATTTAGTTCATTCCTGTAGCGTTTATAAGTTAAAGTAAAGCAAAACTCGAATGCTCTCCCTGCTTAAAATGGTCTTTCGTGATACCAAAAAATTATATTGTGAGAATACATTTTTAATAGCTTTAATTTTTTTAACAATTAGTCGGGTTTACATAGTTAGTGTTATTTATTTTAAAAAATGAACGCAACTTCGTCCTTAAACGTATGATTTCCTACAATATTGTTGTGTTTGCCTACAACGAAGATGGTGGTTGGATTGTTTTCTCTAGTGATTTGTGTGAGTTTATTACTGAATATTACTTTACCTTGACCCTGACAGATGATATGACGTCACTTGGACATTCAGCTTCTACAAATGCTACAGGACGAGTTCGCTAGGATCATTATTCCTACTAGTGTAGTTTTTTGTTCCTGTAAAGTTTTTTACATCGGTTACGGAACAAGATTTTGTTATGTTATAAATAGAATCTTTATGATATCATATTCATTAAAAAAGCTTTGCCCAATTAAGTTCCTTAAAGTTTTTCTCTATCTTTTAACATTATAGAGAATATTTCAATAAAAAATCTAAGATCAATATTCGATGTTTATGATTATCATTACTGAAATGAAAAGATTCAATTGATTTCATATTCAACATTTACATTTACATTTAATCTTCCTGACTCATGATAGTGATTACAAAACCAAATTACAAACAAGGCTTGGGATCGAATAAGATAATTATTTATCTAAAACTACCATAGCTACCACCATATACAGTATTATAAATTATTGAATTTTGTTATCTATCAACTGGAAAGTTTAACGAGACTTAACAATTCTTAGCTTTTAATCATTTATTATAATTCTAGATTTAGTTCAATCCTTAGCGTTAAAGTAAAGCAAAACTCGAATGCTCTCCCTGCTTAAAATGGTCCTTCGTGATACCAAAAAATTATATTGTGAGAATACATTTAATAGCTTTAATTTTTTTAACACTTAATGGAGTTTACATAGTTAAAGTTATTGATTTTAAAAAATGAACGCAACTTCGTCCTTAAACGTATGATTTCCTACAATATTGTTGTGTTTGCCTACAACGAAGATGGTGGTTGGATTGTTTTCTCTAGTGATTTGTGTAAGTTTATTACTGAATATTACTTTACCTTGACCCTGACAGATGATATGACGTCACTTGGACATTCAGCTTCGTATAGCTCTACGAGTAGACATTTAGCTAGGATCATTATTCCTACTAGTGTAGTTTTTTGTTCCTGTAAAGTTTTTTACATCGGTTACGGAACAAGAATAATATGTTATGTTATAAATAGGATCTTTATGATAACATATTCATTGAGCTTCCCTTTCTTCAAGGTCTTGATAATTATGTTTACTCCATACACTTAAATTATATTATATCTAAGAGTCCATATTGACTAATGTTTACCGTTTCGATGTTTCATTATTCCAATATAAAGATATTATTTTATAATACCTTCTTTTTAAGTGTATATCTTTTATGTGCATCAATTTAAATGTTGTTTATCTTAAAATTAATTTAAAACTAATAGTAAATTTCTTCTAAAGATTTACATGTTCATATATTAAAAAAAAAGACCATTATTGTGATTTGATCTTTATAAAGGAAAGAAGTACCAATATTGCTTATCCGTTTTTTATATTCATTCGTGATATTTTGGTTATAGTCTCACTTCAGTTTACAAATATAATATCAAAATGTTTCGCCCCCGGGTGGGCTCGAACCACCAACCTTTCGGTTAACAGCCGAACGCGCTAGCCATTGCGCCACGGAGGCTCTTATATTATTTACCAAAATTAAAAATCATTATTTAATTAGTACCAATTTTTATTATGTTACAACAGATCATCCGCTAAGGTTCGTGTCCCAAAGATACAAATATTAAAGGTCTAATTATTAACTTCTTTTAAATTCTTTCGTTCAGTTCTGATATGGCAGACGATTAACTCCACGCGTCATTTTTTTATAAACAGCGATATTTTCCCCAAAAAACTATGAAGAGAATACCTTTTATCCCATAACGCTTTCGTCCTTTTATCATTACCATATTGCAATGGCCAGTTTTTTCTCACATTAAATTTCCCTTGATGCACTGTAACAACAATGCTCTATATTATACATCGCTACCATTAAGCACTGATATTATTTATTACTATATTCCATTAACAATTTGTATACACAATACCATTTCTCAAGTAGCTTTTTGGGGATAATGCACTTTTGATCCACGTCTTGTTTATTGCAAGATAATTAATTGTGTTACTAATTTAATTTTTTAGCTATTTCATTGTATTATTAATTTTTTCCCACAGTGATGATATTCCTTTTTAAACACTGTGACAACAATAATCCTTACCAAAAATCTCTACCGTCCTTTTTTAATTGAGAATCTATATTTCAATACCTGTTTTTACCCACAATGACATTTCTCGCGAAGCACTATGACGAAAATACGATTCACTAGCCATCTCTGTTGTCCATTGTTGTATTGTATTGAGATTACTATGTTTCAATACCTGTTTTTACCCACAATGACATTTCTCGCGAAGCACTATGACGAAAATACGATTCACTAGCCATCTCTGTTGTCCATTGTTGTATTGTATTGAGATTACTATGTTTCAATACCTGTTTTTACCCACAACGACATTTTTCGCGAAGCACTACCATTCACCAGCCATCTCTGTTGTCCATTCCTATTGATGTAAATATATTTCATCACCAGTTTTACCCACAATTACATTTCTCGCGCAGCTCTATGATGACAACACACTTCATCGCACATCACTATCATCCATTTCTGATGCGGTGGCTTGATGTGACAGTAATGTGATCATCAACCGAGCTCATGGTCACCGGGAGATACGGACTCGTAACCGCAGTTATGTCTGCCAAAATCACATACAACATACAACATTACACTGAACGTTTATGACTTACATGCAATCTGTGCTTGCATTAAAATTAATGCATATTTTCATTATTGTCATTTGTAAAATTTATTTAAATAACGTGTTAATATATTAAAATATTCGTGTGTTTACTGTTTTGGGAATAATACCTGGCTGAGTGATTATGGTGCCCGCATTCATCATCTGGATTTTGCTGGATTGAATTCTGC
Source organism: Nephotettix cincticeps (assembly GCA_023375725.1). NCBI lineage: Eukaryota > Metazoa > Arthropoda > Insecta > Hemiptera > Cicadellidae > Nephotettix > Nephotettix cincticeps. The sequence continues at coordinate 22,169,074 of CM041786.1, read as the reverse complement.
AAGGATCAAATCTAGATCAAGTGGCTAGTTTGTCATTGTGCTATTATAATTGTTTCGAAAAACAGGTTGACATTAGGTAGTAACAAGACTAGGGATTGGTTCTCCATGAAAACGTTAGAAAATTTCCCAAAGGTGTACAATATACCAAAAGGAACAATACTTATGATACATCAAAGAGCTTGAATTTGGGGAAATCAAACCAGAATCATTTCAATGTCTACTTGAAAATTAAATTATAAGTCATACTATTGAAATTAAGTTTTGTTCACCAGACCCCTTCCCAGTACCCAGTTCAGTCACGACAATTTTATGTGCAACGACTCCAGATTATGCTACAATCTCAGGTAATTCATCAATTAATTGAATGTGTAAAATTTGGGCTATTTGTGTAAAATTTGTGTTCTTGTATTAATCACTTTTGGCTGTTAATATATTTGTTAAACGTATTTTCTGTTAAAAAAGATAATTTTTCTTTCCTCAGAGTGGGTTGAATTAACGATAATTAGACCTTTACCTTTTCATTGGTTAAATCAACGTTTCTGTCCCAAGAGTCCGCAACCTCCGCCATATTGGATGTATAATTTCCAAAGTAATAGTTAAAAATCTTAAATATGTGTATTTTCAAAATGTAAAAATGCGTGTTTATCATAAAGATGTGTTACAGCGATATATGATAACATGTTCATTGACTATTCTGGAATTAGTCTAAAATATCTTTGTTAATAGCTTCCATTTGATCCACGTAATATATCCATGCAATCTTTATAATACGCTTCCAAATCATATCAAGTACAATCTTTATGATAGGAAACAACGTCAACCCTTTTTTTAATAAAACTTACGGGAAGAAAATAAAATAAAGCATGGATGTTGCGTATTCTTAGCGAATCATAAGAAACTTTATTTAAATACTAGCTGACTCGGCAAACTTTGTAATGCCCTACAGAAAATATGCGATAACTTTCAAATTTACCGTGTTCTGGAATCGAATAGAATTACGGCTTCTCTGTGAAAGATAAGATATTCTGGGTCGTGGGCTAGTTAATATCAATACTGAAACGATGAAACATATTATTAACGCTCTCACAAAACAAATAAATCTGAACGGACTGATTCACAATTTTCTAATCAAACCTAACCCCAAACCTAGTACGGCTACGGCTTTTATTATAATAAAGCTGATTATCACAATAAACGTAATATGTGTAAACATTGAAATTATTTTTTATTTGGCCAACATTGGCTATAAGCATGTGACTTTTAATCAGACAGAAAATAAAAAATATAAATTCATAATTCCCAAAAACTGTAAACTATTAACAAACTTACTCCTAGTAAGGTAAGCATTAGACATGTAAACTCACGCCATAAAATGGAAACTCAATGAGTTTTGGAAGGATCTTTGTCGCTAAAACCTTACCGGATACATAAAGAGCAACTTCCTAAAATTTCATGGCGATCGGATGAGTAGTTAAACAACACGTAAAGGACATACATACATACATTCATTTATATATATAGATTATCTATATAGCACTCTGATTTCAAAAAGCCAGAGATTTCTTATTTTAAAAGTCTGAACAAGCATTAACAACACAATACTAAGGTAGTTACTAATAGTATTGCGTTCTTTATTATGGCGACTTAAGAGGTACTTGACCTAAAATATAAAGATTGAAATGCATGCTAGTTTAATTTATCTTAACCATAATCACAATGAAAAAATGTTCAAGACGTTTGATCTGCAAAAGACAATTTCTACTGAACTAAACTTATTTTTAGCGAATTTCCCATAGGGAAGAAGCTATTACCGTAGGTCTCATGGCAAGACTTAAGCCCGAGACGATGTTACTTTTTCTTCTTTAGGTGCCCAGAGATTACCTTTATATTTAGATTTTTCTTCAACCATTAAAATCAGCTTAAAAATCTACACAATTTAGTTCCTTGAAGTTTTTCTCTATCTCTATCTACGTTGTATTTTGAGGCTCCAATGTTAATCTTATGGAGGATAATGAATAATTAATATTTCACTTATTAACCAATATTTTTGGATAAAACTTGATATTTAGCTTCATATGGTTGAGATCCATACATTTATGCTTAAAAATAATAGTTTATGTTTTTATCATGGCAGAAAACCTGCATACCCTTTTCCCATGTTTAGGAGAATAGGCAAATACCTTTATTTATGGACAGATGTTGATAAAAGTTAGTATAAATGTTAAAAATAAAAATGTTAGATGGTATAAATGTCTACTCTCAGTGTTCCCCCAGCAGCAAACCTGCGCACTCTTTTCCATGTTAATCTTGCGGAAAATAGGCAAATAATTCTCATGTTTATCGACAGATTTTGACCAAACTTGTCATATATTATTATTATATATTTGATTTGGAAATTCGCTGAGTACGCAGGTCTGCTGCGACGGGGGTATTATACTATCATTTTAATAGTTTTACCATGGTATACTAAAAAAATATATCAAAACTATACTTTAAAATGACGCTTCATGTAAAGGTTTAGTCTCTAAAGTGGTTGTAATTAAATTTATCAGCCATTATAATAATATCTAGAATTTAAGAAGCCATTTTATAAGAAATGAATCTGAGTTAAGTTCTATTAACATTTTAAAATAATCGTAATGATCTACGTAAACATTTTTCATTACAGTTTTATCAATAGCGTATTCGTCAGTTGTTCTGTAAACTATATTTTATATTCAATGAAGTAAACTAAGACCCAGTGAGTGCATTACGTTGACAAGAGATATTATTTTACAGCCATAGCAGACGGTCTACAATTTCTCGCCAGACTGACTCGATTTGGCGCGAAACATTGTTCTTCCAATTTGTCTTCTTAATGTTACAACTACAATTTAACACTAAAATATCACTACAGCGCGCTTCTTTTACTTAGCTTCATGGTTTCGCGTAATATTTTACTTTTTTTACAAATATTCATTCCATACTATATGCGTTTAAGTATACGTATTTGCATAATGTGTAATTTTGTTGAATTAGAAGGTAATAAATCAACAGTTTGTATTTTTATTCTTTTTTATTTATTTTCTATTATTGTTATTTTTCCTTTATATGAATTATACAATTTTTTATATCAAAATTCTTTTACGAAACTATGTACCTTTATAAGGCGAGTAAAAGAAAAATCAAGGAGATCCAAGATAAAGACTGATTAACTGTATGGGCTTGGCATTAACTACTAAAACCCAATTTTCTTTCAAAATATTGAAGGAATAAGCACGCTTTAAACGACATGTAATTTTATTTACTTTGACATCTCGTATACATTTCATTTTAGTTCATAAATGTAGTTCAGTCCTTCACAAATAAATACAGCTCTAAAATCTCTAATCTATCTGCTAAAGTATTCCACAGTAAAATAAAAATGTTGAACTATATATATATACTACAGTATTTCTATTAAAACTAAAAAAGCTATATATAAAACATTATTTTTGCTATTTACAATGGAATATTTAGTTGTATATTGTACGAGTAAATTATATTATAGTTCTGTAAAGTTTACTCTGGGTGGATTATACAGTACATATTTCGTTAGCGTGAGGGACGATTATTTTACTCGCGACGCCACCCTCCAGGCAGACACCCTGTAATTTCCCGCCAGACTGACTCGATTTGGCGGGAAAACATTCCTTCATCCATTTTGTCTTACTAATGTTCGGTAATAATTTAGTTTGAGACGAAATTGTTTTATTTTTACAGCTATTTTCATAAGTGTCGAGGGTTTTTTTTAGTTTTCCGTCTCTCAAATTTAAAATTACGTTATAAATAAATCGCCTAAGGGATACTTTCTATTACTTATTAGTGTGATAAAAGACAGGGTGGTTTTTTTTTTAAATCATACGCTGATCTGTGCTGTCCGTCTGTTATTACTCTTAGTTTAGCACATAAGTTACCTGAGGTTTTGGATCTAGGAGGTTCTGTAGTTTAAGCCAAACAACATAAATAAAACCTTGTCAGTAATGAATTTTAATTCAAAAATTAAGTTAGTGTATAAAATGTACTAACATATATGTGGATTTACTCACTTTCTGAGTTTTTCATCGACACATACATTAGATACATACAATTAAAAGGGTTGAAATAATTTCTAAAGGTGAAAGAGGGAAAGACGACTCCCATTGTGTGTTGCATGTCATGTGACACTGTAACGATCAAACGTTCACGCACATTACGATACGGCAGCCGTGATGGCCAGTTCCGCACAACAGCCAACACTGATAAGCTCCCGCCATCACGCCTGTCGTCCACCCACGTAACATACCACTGCTCTCTACGTGTCGTGAAGTCCATAGATAGCAAACTTATCGCTATTGTTAGAGTATAAAACATTTTAAATTTCATCATAGATTAAAAAATAGAGGGTGATTCATGAAGAAACGTTACTTTGGACTGGGATGGTGGCGTCATCCTGTAATCCAGCTACTTGGAAGTCACGAATTGTGGATAGTTGTGAGAGATGGTCGGTGGGTGTGGTGTTCTGTTGTGTGGATTAACGTCCGCACTATTTAATACTACGTTAATCCGCAAAGACCATCATCATAATTAGACCAATTCGTAATTCAGAGGCCGTGGTTCGGATTCCACGTTAAACTGTAGGTCCCTTAGTTGCCATCGGCTGTTGGGCTATTTATTAATTAACAGTCCTGTCTAAGGAACATGACAGCCTTAGTCAGTAACAAGACTACAAGATCGCGCCACAATCATCTTACATTCAATCCTCATTCATACTTGGCTTAAAATACTTACCTTGTGGTATGGTCGCCATTTCAAATAATCTAATCTAATCTAACGAAAATAATTTAAGAACGTGTCCTACTGGAGAAAATTATTAAAAAAGTTTATATAAACATGGGTTCAGGAATTCTTCGTTAGCGAATTACGGTTGGTGAAAAATCTTTCCCGATTTTAGGTGAAATGCTGCCCCCGTTAGAATTAGGCATACTGTTGTTTTTTTGGAGGGAGTGGCTTCAATTTAAGTATCAAACGTAGTGTATTTTTATGTGAAATGAAAAGACAAATTTAATTAAATTGGTCTTGGAACTCTAAGACGAGTTGTTTTTTAGAAAGCAGGCGTAAAACAGAAAAATTGTAGCAAAAGTTCCCTAGACAAGACTGTTAATTAATAGCCCAACAGCCAATGGTATCTGAGGAACCTACAGTTTAACTTGGGATCCCAACCACAATTTTTCCTGTGAATTACAAAATTGTCTAATTATGAAGATGGTATTTGCAGATGATAGTGTGTAACCGTACAGACGTTAATCCACGCCAGGTTATCCATATATTACGCCAGGTTTTAGATATTAGTTCACCTGAGGACGGGATCAGATTCCAGATCCCGAAACGTCATGAAACTTTGTTTTACATAAAATCGTGATGGAAAATGTCCGCAATAAAAATCTAAATAAAATCAATCCACCATCACCAATAATGAATTTCAAACAAAGAAAACTCTGATTTACTAATAACTTATCGTAATTTATTTCTACGGTATCATATTTATCTTTTAACTTTCGATTAATAAATCTATAATTACTATCGTAAGGTATATCGCGATAAAGTATATATTTGAAACCTTTTTCAAGTCCATACCAAAGTTAACAATAACAAAATGTCAAGAGTACTCTAGTACCTACGACCTACACTCAATTATGGACATCAATTACTTTGAAAGAGAATACGTGTCGATTGCATAGTCCATTAGGTATCATCCGAGTATGACGAATGATGCCTGTTCAACATGGTAGCGTAAAGATGGTTGCGTGGCTGTTATTGAAGGTCGAATAAACGAGTTTCCAAATACATTTGACCGAACTCAAGAGAAAAGTACTTTAATTCAACGTCATCATAGGATTGATCAGTCATTACAGAAAATCCAAGACACAACAGCTTAAAGAGACACATTATCATCCCATGATTATTAATATTTTTAAGCGTCAAAGTAGTAGAAGAGCAACTAACTTATTCGTCTACTAGTATACAACCGTTTAAATGTCTAATAAGCCAATATTATTAATGGGTAGTTCATTACGCTGTAGAAGTTTTAACCCTTGAACCTGGAATGTAAATAATTTGACAAAATAAATAAAATAATATTTTCCAGTTAGAACTCAATTTAAAAATGACCTTCAAAAATTCCAATCAAATAGCAGGAAATAAATTCCTTGCTCGTTTAATTACTCTAAGCGACCCTAATTTACCTCTAATTACCCTACATAATTGATTTACTCTAGTCTGTGTGGTTTTAGGTAATTAGAGCTATTGTATTTGAAGAGAAAATGATAATTAATTATGCCCCTAAACGAAGTTATTTGAAATATGCTTTTGTATGAGATGACGTGTTTGTCCACAACAAAGATGGCGGTCGGGTTCATGTGCGTTTATTTCTGTGTGTTCGCTTGATGATACTAATGGAACTACTATTGGCGAGCTCCAGTAATAGAGAGACACTCTCCAAGGTTGGATGCTGTGTAGTGAACTGTAGTTTGGAATTTCCATTCCATTTTTCTCACTGGTACGAAACTCTTTACTAGACAAGTGTTCTATGAAAAGTGAATCTTAACGATAATCTATTGATCTTTGTTTTCTCCAAAGACCTGACAGTGCCCTTGACAAGCCCTTTCAATGTTTTTTCCTTCTTCCTTTAGGTATCCATTCCGCAATTTAAGTAACATTTCCATTCCCAAGCATTCCACATCTTTTTTCAAAAAACAGTACCAATCCAGCGCTAACAAACTTTATAACAGCCTTCCATTATCCTTAGAAGTCGAATAAGATTTCGTTAAATTTAAGGGAGGATTAAAAAGGTTACTCTTGAATGAAGCTAACTACAGCGTCCGGGATTTTTTGAGTGGTAGTCGTTGAAGGTGTTATGGTATTTTCTTGTATTAACATTTTCTTTTATAAGATCTTGCTTAGGTAGCGTTTAATTTTCATTGTTGACTTGGCTAATGCAATGTATACTTTGTTAATTTGGCTGAATAAAGACTTATGACTTATGTACCTGAAATATATTCTATCCAAGAATATAATAGGAATATAGGTTTTAGTGAAAAATTAAGTTATTAAAAATTTTATTTCTTAAGCTACAGATGTTGGTTTACTTTCCTTTAGCTGAATAGCTTCACTATGCTATATGCTACCAATATGCTTCACTATCCAGTGCCATCATTAATGCAAAACTATACAGTAAATATGTTCTGTACAAAATGAATAGCTTTCTTCGCCACGTTATTAGTTTAGAGTTTTTGGGAATGACGTATTTAATTATTTTTATTTCCGGTCTGATTAAAAGTCACGTGTTTATATGTTGGCCAAATAAAAAAGTACAATTTTTATACATATTAAGTTTATTATAATAATCAGCTGTTGTATATCTTTCCTACTCGCTTAAAAACTGCTAGGGAAAAAGAATGATACAGGATATTTAATCTCCGAACTATTCAATAATAAATAAGTACCTGGTGACCGAGCTTTGCTCATATAGAATAAGACATGTATTATAAAAAATAATTAGAAAAATTAAAACATATTTATTACTCAATGAAAACATTTATGTGGTTTAAATAAAACCGATTTAATACACCATAATTAATATAGCGCTAAGCAAAAAGTATTATCCCTGATGGGGATTGAACTCGCGACCTTCGTAATACGAGGCCAACATGCTACCGCAAGACCACGGCGTCTGCCTATTAATTGGCCGTCGCCGTTTAAGGTATTTTAGCCAACTTCAATCGTTTTAGCCGTTCATTTACTGTTTAATTATCCATAATATAGTTATTATTAGCCTGTTATCAACTGGTTTTGTTAGAAACGGAATGAGAATTGAAAAGCAAAAGAGAAATTTAATTTACACCAGTTAATTTGTTTGTTACAGTGGCTTCAAGCAATAGAATGAATACGTTTTCTTTCAAACCACGAAATATTTTGGAAATACTTTTCTCTGCTTTTATTTCGCACAGTTATTTTACCCTTTAGTTTTTACAAATTGTTTAGTAATTTGATAATTTTTTATTTATTTATATTTATTAATACACATATTTATTTTATACATAAAATAAATATTTATGCAAAACCTCTATTCACATATTGCTCAACAATATCTTCAATCAACAACTGTCAAACGGTTACAAACATATGTTTTGATTTGTATTGTTTACATTTTGATTCTCCATAAGAGCAATGTAAATTTTTTAGATTTTTAACTTAATATTACAAGAAAACCGGAATTTTCCTGGACACTAGAGCTATCTAGAACTTATTTTCTACTCAGAAATTAGTTATTTTCAAATTTTAAAGAAAATCCTTAGTGCCGTTTTCGAGACCCGTGTGCAAATATATATATATATACGAACCTTGCTCGTATTATAGTATTGGATACTTAATGGGCTTTGCCACTTCTGTGGTATGTATTAGCACACAATATTAAATTTCATAATATACCAAAATTGTAAATAGATTTTTCAATAACGCTTTTTCAATAACGCCCAAAAATGTACATGAATGGTATCGATATCAGTGAATGTTATGAATGCTGATAATAAATAAATATTGTTGAATTCGATGTTTTATTATTAATTTTTAGGAAGAAAATAATTGATCTTATTTTATTAACCGTTGAACCAAGGTTTGGTTTACTAGGTTCTTTTACGACATGTGTATATTGGTATTTATCTAAATTTTATGAAAATTATATATTCAGTACATTTAAAAAAACTCTAATATCAATAACATTGTTTTAATATAATCTAAAACAAATTTGTTTTGTTTCTTTTCACATCAAACATATTACGCGTTAAAACGTTCATAATTAAATATATAGAGAATATAATTACCCTAAATATTTGATAAATCAGTTCTCTCGTTAAAAACCGATACAGGGGTTAATATGGCAACAATAAGTAAGTACTTGAATCACTGCTGTCAATCAACGACAGTAATTGTCATGTAAGTGAATCCTTTGTATTCATTACTAGGGCTTAGTCAACAATACCCAGTGTCCATTTCAACCATTTGCTGTCAATTAGGAAGCGATAAATTATTTCATATCCATAGCCTACCTCTGTTGGATCGTTCTGGTAAACACTAGATTTAATTGGTACAAATGGATTACACGACAAATTATTCCATTTAATTGAATCTATTTTACTTCCTCCTCTATTCATAGGACATGGAAAAAGTATTGTTTCGCAAATTTTAAAATTTGCGTTGAGAGCATAAATATCCGTTTTGAGGTTGCCTGAATTAAAAAAAATGGTTTACAGGCTGGTGTATTTCGTCCTTTTCCTTTTCCTGGTTGTCAAGTCGTCTGTCTGTTCGTCCGTCTGTGTAACGACCAAAAACCCTAACTAATTGCCCAATCGTATTGCAATTTTGTGCCAGTACTCACTTATCACCGCGCAGTAAATTATGCTTTTTGCAAATTTTTAAAATTGTATGTAAAAAACTTTAAAATTCCGATTTCTTAAAAATGGGTTAAACGATTTTTATTGAAGTCACATAGTTCTTAGCGTCCTGAAAAGCATGAAAAATCCTGGATATCTGTGAAAATAAAAGTTTAAAAGTTATAAGTTTTAAAATGACAAAGAATTATCTTTTTTAATCTATAGATTTTTATAGTAATTCAATTATTACCATTAAAACTAGGTCAACAGTGGAACAAATTAGGATTTTGAATTATTATTCTCCAACTAATTGTTCCAATGAAAAGTTGAATTTACTGTCCGTGGTAAACACAGTACGTTGTCTAAGAGCACCTACTGTTATTCTTATGTAAACTACTAAAAAATCTAAGTATTCTCCATATATCGATTCAAAACTTTTACAGTTATACAAACAAACTGCAATACAATGAAGACATTTTATCTCCTATCACACATTTTTGATAGTTAACAGCACGCCATTTCAAACGTGTAAGTTTGTTTCTATTTCAACTCACTATCAGTCTTATTAATTAAATAGGGATATTTTTTCAATAGCATACAAAATACTTAGTGTAGTTTTTTCCAAACAAATCTAACATGACTTAGATTGAGGGTAAACTTCTTTTAGAAGTCAAAGTGGGTTAAAACTATTAGGACCAATAGCAATTCGGAATTTCAATAACAGAAATATAGAATTTATATACGAAAGTACGTAGTTCAGTATATTTTCCTCTTTATTTATATTAAATTATATGCAGAACTACTATATTTTACTCACCTGATTTATTAGTTTAGCTTATTTTACATAAATAATTACAAACATAGACTTGTAGACTTGCGATGAATTTTACGCACGCAATATTTACTGTAGTTAGCCTCCAACCCGGGTGCCTTTAATGATACTAGATCTCCCTATAGGGACAGACCAGTGCTACCAACTTGCTAATGTACCTGTAATGTTGTTTCACCTGTATTACGCCTACTGGCTATTTTTGAACAACCGTAATTATTCGAACAGTTACTAAAAACCCTGTATTTATATAGTTAAAAATTGTATTTAATGAATATTAATGTGGTGATATGATCGAAAATGTGTACTTAGCATGAACTAAATCGGTTTAAAATTGAGGTATTATCTCAGTAATGCATTGATGAATGCTTTAACTATACATATCATCCTGATAATGCTTGAACGTTATAACTCGGCAGAACAACTTTGCAAATATTACCTGTTTATTATCAAAAATAACTGCGATACGTGTACGAATATATTTTACCGTAGTGTGTCGACATTCAGTAGTGGGGATGTGAGCGTGATACTCTACAGCTGATAGGCCAGCATAACTACAGCTGATATTCTGAATGTCATTCTGGTGTCATCGCTGTCAAAACTCGGACAATATCAAGTCGCTGAGGTGTTTTCAACCAATACTAGATTTTTTATATAGAAAGGTTAAAATATAACGTACGATTTTTCAAACGCACCTAACACTAAGCGTTTGTACTTTTATATGAAATATTCACTATTAAAAACTTTCCCACACGCAGGGTAAAGTTATTTTTAACGGTAGGGAATTTTAAACTACTCTTATTTTAAATAATTACACCACGTATCAACATTATATTAGGTTTTCTGAATGAATTATAAACGTTTCATAGTGTGTTATTTTATGTTGTCTCCACATGTTTAAGTTAAAAAGTTGTTTTATACAGAGTGTTCTATATGTAAAGTGCTAACCTCTGTTAAATGGTTTTAGGGGTCAAAATAAATTAAAATCAACAATAACATTTTTAACACTTTTTTATCAGAAATCCGCCATTTTGGTTTTTTACAAAATAATTTATATATGAATAAAGTTTTGACCGATTGGAGTCATACTTAGTATTGTTCTTACTTTGGTCAAAACCTAGTAATAAAAAATAACCAGCTTTGTTTGATAACACATTTCAAAATGTCGGCCATTTTAAAGTTTTAAATAAAAATTACTAGAAATCTGTAACTTTCATCAAAATATATTTGGAATGCTTTGTTGAAGCGCTTTTCATTACAAACCGAATGGTTTAACTTTGAACACTATCGGACGACGGATACCACCACAGCATCGATCAGTAGTTTGAAATACATGGAATTGATGGACATATTAATTACATACAGAATAATTAAAATAGAAGAGACATTTTTTACAAAAACAACTTGATGCTGTGGTTTTTATAGTCTGACTGTTTTGAGAGCTAAACTATTCAATTTCTAATGAAAAGGGCTACAATAAAGCATTCTTGAGATTTTTTTATGAAAGTTACGGATTTCTAGTAGTTTTTATTTAAAATTTAAAATGGCCACCATTTTGAAATGTGTTATCAAACTAAACTGTTTTTTCTTATTACTCAGTCTTGACCAAATTAAGAACAATACTAAGTATGAATCCAATCGGTCAAACCGGTGTTGAGATATAAATTAGTAATAAATACAAAATAGCGGATTTCTGGCAAACAAAGTGTTTTTCGAAAAGTGTTATTCTTGATTTTATTTTTATTTTAACACATAAAACCCTTTAACAGAGTTTTCCACTTCACATATGGGACACTCTGTGTATATAGGTAATTCTTTATGATCAATTTTAAATAGTAAGAACAAGCTAGTTTTTAAATTGACAGATAGTGTATTCTATCCTTATTGTATAACTAGTCATCTGCGATTATAGACTGACTATTTGTAGTCCTTATTCTCTAATTCATTCTCCGATATCGAATAATTGATTAACGAACAAAGTGAGAACAACATGTTTTGCGGATATGCAACATAATACGTCACTGACCACGGTGGAAGGTTTCTGAGATCGTAACCCAATTACGAGAATATTTTGCAGTACTATACTAGTTTATAACTGTAAGCGTTCTGGGGCGAATGTGTTAACATTGTCTAGTGCCATCTTTATGTTAGCCTAGGCTATGTTTGGTAATCCGATCCAACATTCATGGACCTCTCTATCTACCCGTTTCCCTCGCCTCTAGCACAGCTATTTCCCTACCCTGGTGCCATAAACCGGACATCAGTTGACTTACTAATAATATGTTACAGAACTTTCGTTAACTGGTTAAAGTTACATATGCACTCTCTTTCAGTCCCAATTAATCTATTGGGGCTCTATTCACGGTTTCATATAATCCTATTTGTAACTCACTGATTCTAAAGCACAAAAAAAATGAATTTGAGAGAACAGGGAATAGAATGTTTTGATGCTGGTATGTTTCGTTATAAACACGCTCAATTTTAAAATACTTAGTTTTAGTTTATGAATCAGTAGGTTAGATATTTATTACAGCTTATAAGTGGCGACGTCCTGTAATCCAGCTACTTGGAGGTCACGAATTGTGGATAGTTGAGAGAGATGGTCGGTGGATGTAGTGTTCTCTTGTGTGGATTAACGTCCGCACTATTGAATACTGCGATAATCCACAAAGATCATACTCATAATTAGACCAATTCGTAATTCAGAGGCCGTGGTTCGGATTCCACGTTAAACTGTAGGTCCATTAGTTGCCATCGGCTGTTGGGCTATTAATTAACAGTCCTGTCTAAGGAACATGTCAGCCTTAGTCAGTAACAAGACTACAAGATCGCGCCACAATCGTTCTACATTCATTTCTCATTCATACTTGGCTTAAAATACCTACCTGGGTAGGTCGCCATTTCAGTTAAAAGTATAAAAGTATAAAGTATAAAGTATGCTTACCTCAAATGCTGTATTCCAACTGGAAAGGCCAAAATTAGATTTAATGGCTTGGTACAATTTTCGACCCTTTATTAATTCCCGTTTATATATTAATGAGTTCTAAAACAGAGTTATAGTAACCTCGCCAAGGGTTTTTTCTCTATATCTATTATTTTTATGCCAAGGCGGAATTTCCCTTGGTGTAGAAAGACTTGACTGGAACCAAATGAGTTCCCAAATCGTAAGTTATGGATATGTAGTCAGAATTTTGTATATTTTGTCTACATATGAATCGGTTAAGTTATTGACTATATCATTTTTCAGGTTGTTTTTAAAAAGCTGCGTTGTAGTGATATTTGAAGAAGATTAAGTAAAAATTAAGTAAGGATTTTAAAAGCTTTACTACTTTATTTATGGTGTGATTGACGTCAGATTGAAATTTTTATTAAGGTCAACTTTACGTATTTTAGTTAAACATAGCAAATTTCATCCATTATTTTTCTCAAAATCAACAAATGTATATTTTTATGGTTTAATATGGAGCAAAAAATACAATTATTGAGAACAACCGAGTTAAATTAACAGTCTTGCACTGAAAACACTTAATTAACTACAGTTTAAATTAAATTGGTATTTTTTAACACGAATATATATATTCCTAAACTTTTCAAATTAAAATATAGATATGTTAGTTTAAAACAACTTAACATGATATTTTATACCAAGTATTGGAGGTCATGATTGTTTTTCAACATGGACAGCCTGAGCTTGACAGGGAAATATTTCATCTGTCAGTTATCTGCCTCACCCAATTACTGGGCTATCCGGATTGTATTGACCAGCTGTACATTTATTTTTTCAACAATATCTATACATATGATTAAATGTATAAAGTAACATGCTACCAAAATATTGAGAGTAATTTTTCCTCTAAGAGTTATTAACGGATTTCGATGAATTTGTTGATAATTAGAAAGGTTGGGCACAAAATCAATAAACAACTATGTGTCCTAAGATTATAAATACCAATTATGTTTGTCGTTTACCTTAATTAGTTTTATGGAATATTATTTTGATAATGAACTCTTTTTAGAAGTAAACTCCATTATAATAGTCAAAGTCATAGTAATTTATTTCTGAAAAGATACAATTTCACAAATTTGATATTTGATTTGTCAAAATAGTAATATAAAAAACATATAAAAACAAATTAACAGTGAAATTCCAGAAACATTATACAGTCGCGATTATATATATACTATTATGATTTATCTATGCAGATAGGCTATAAACTTACCAATATTATAAGGTTCTTTTTCCAAGAGTTTGTTTTTTTACTTTAAACATTCAAACATTTGTTATATTACTGGGAATTGTATTGTATAGTTTAATGTCAGAGTGAAGCACTTCTGATTTGGTTTGGGATAAACGGGTTAGTGGAGGGAGGAGGTCAGTGTCATTTCAGTAGGGGTATCAATGATTTTCCTCTACTGTTTGGAGGGAAATAAGAGGAAACGGGTGCTTGTTGCATCACCAGTAAATTGAGATACTGTATTGAAAACTTAAATTTACTCGTTTGTATTAAAATGTAGAACTGTAAAAATAATACTATCGTGGATAAGAATGAATATAAGGATTTTGAAAATATGCATTTTAGAATCCTTAAAATAAAATCTAGACATCGTATTTCTAACTAACATAAATACACCTGAAAATAGATTGAATATTCAAATTAAGTCTAATAATCTAATTTTGTATTGAATTTCACGGCCGTTTGAAACCAGGCGAGCTGGCTTTAAGGCGCTGTTGAAGAACGGAGTTTCATGTTCCCTGACGTCTCTCTTTCACCATTCTGTTATGTGTATTGACTTTTATAATCCATATACTTAAATGTCAAAATATATTGATCCGTTATTAATAAATATATACAAACAGTAAGTATCAATTAACCGTATTATGTATTTTATTTGTGGTAAATCAAAGCAACAAAATTACATTAAGCATTATATTATATTGAAAATTAAAGTTAATATTTTTATTATTGTACTATTTTCAGTTACATTTTGGAAAGTTCACATCATATTCTCCTTCTTCCAATTTAAAAAAATATATATAGTACACATATATAGACAGTATATATATATATATATATATATATATATACTGTATATGTCTGTGAACACGATAACTCTCGTAAAAATGGTCCGATCGGGATCAAATCTGGTAGAGACGTGTATTCCTACAATCGCTCGGACGATTTCGTAATCCAGACATATCGGTCAATGGGAACGGGTAGTTTAGGGGGGTTTTGTACTAAAAAGTTGGGTTTTTAGCGTTTTTCATATGTAATATAAACAAGTGAAAAAATTTAACATTTACATTTTTTAGATGTTATCTTTTACCATTAGAATCTGCTTAAAAACTACACAATTTAGTTCCTTAAAGTTTATCTCTATCTCCAACGTTTACCGAGATATAAAAAAATCTAAACACAGTACGTTGTATTTTGAGGCGCCAATGTTAATCTGATGGAGGATAAGGAAAAATTAATATTCCACTTATTAACCAATATTTTTGGATAAAACTTTATATGTAGCTTTATCTGGCTAGGACCCATACGTGTTTATCATGGAAGCAAACCTGCATACTCTTTTCCCATGTTAATCCTTTAGAGAATAGGCAAACTCCTTTATTTATGGATAGATGTGGATCCAAGTTGGTATAAATGTTAAAAATAAAAATCTTTGATGGTATAAATGTCTACTCTCAGTGTTCCTCACAGCAGCAAACCTGCACACTCTTTTCCATGTTTTAATCTTATGGGGAATAGGCAAGTAATTCTCATGTTTATCGACAGATTTTGACCAAACTTGTCATATATATTATTGTTATTATTGATTTGGAAATTCGCTGAGTACGCAGGTCTGCTGTGACGGGGGTATTTATGTTTTCCAGTCATGAGTGCCTTCTACTGATATGTCGAATGATATTGATTTGTCAACAGATATTGATTGATCAATATGTTTTATACTTATATTATTATTGCCATATTATTGCGAGAAATTCGCTGAGTCCGCAGGTGTGCTACGACGGGGGTATTTTTTGTCTTAGAGAAAAATTATGTATATTATATATAACTATATTATTTATAACAATAGCATAGTTTCTCTCTGAATTTTCTAGTTTAAAAATGTTTGTAGTTTTGGAGTAAAAATCTATTACTTAATTCGTTTCAGAGTTCTTACTGTCTTAAGTAAAAATTTCACCTCAGTTCGTTAATTAAAACTCTTAAAATTATAAAACGTAATTATGAAACGTACTTGAAATAGAAGGAAATCGAAGAACAATTGTCAGAGGCACTAAATGTCATGCGACCAAACCTTTGTGTAGCAACAATGAGTTGACCAATCGAGTGTCCGATTCAACCGTTCACTGTCAATTAGAGACAAATAAATTATTTCTATCCATCACAGACCACTCTTCCACCAAAGATTTTATCAAATATTTTCAAACAAATGCATAACCTAAAAGCCGGATTTAATGTTTCATTCGGGCTTTGGAATGACATTGTATTTTCATTGTTACAATTAATATTTGTTAAATTCAATAATGTAAACAGCTCTAATATATACTGTATATACATTTGGTAGCAGAGCAGTAGTAATTTGATAGTAAATATTACTCGCTTTAATAAAAGTAACTAACATCTTAAGATGCATCATTGAATAAATATAGACACTCCAACTTACACATTTGTGTTTTGAGCCTAAAAAATCATGTAATAGTAAAGATTTACGGTAACTTGCCATAGTCAATGATCCTCACACTTGAAAAAAGTTGGCAGTATTTATATCTAGCATAAACAAACCTTACCCATCATGATTAATAAAATAAAGTTCCATGACGTAATGTGGCCTCGAATCTGATCCTGTTCTCAAGCAATCTGGTATATAGAACGAAGTCGTGGAGCACAAGTAAGTTCCTCAAACTCTTGTGACATGTTGAGTGAGTGAATTTTTCTATTGCAAGCTTTTTGACTGCTTAAAATGTTTTTCAACTTTTGACCGGGGTTTTGACGTCTGTTCGTCCGTGTATCTGTCTGTGTTTGTGTGTGTGTGTGTGTGTATCTGGATGTGTACAGAGCCACAGCCTACCTCGTTGGTCCGATTTAGATGAAATTTGTCATGTATATATTCACGGTACCTCCAGGCGTTCTTTTATTTATTTTTTAATTTTTGTTTTTTAGGTAGTTCACCTCTAAAAACCCTTAAAAAACGTGAAAAATCCATATTTCACAAAAACTGCTCAAACGATTTTTATTAAAATTTGATAGTTTGTAGTGCACATAGTATTAAATAACATAACATCACCCGCATGTCTGTAAAGATTACGGTTCATAAGTTATGAGCTTTGAAACGTCAAAATAATTATTTTTTTAAATTTTCAGCGAAAACAATAAAGATAAGGTATAACTTGACTGGCACCATTGAAACCAGCTTCAAAAACTAAACAAATTAGTATTTTGAATTATTTTTCTACGACTAACGGTTCCAGAGAAAAGTTAAATTTACTGTTAATGATAAACGAAGTACGTTGTCTGAAAGCGCCTAATGTTATTCTTATGGAGAATTAAAAAAATCAATTTCTTCCTTATTATCCAACCGTTTTCCATGAAACTTGGTATGAGGCGTAAGGTCAAATCGCCCAACAAAACCAACTCAAAAAAGCTCGGTATTACCGGGGGAAGGGGGGGTTCCCCCATGCGATTAGAACAATTAATTTATTTAACTTTGACTCTCTTGTTTTTATTTTCAGAAATGGGATGATTATTTTTGAAACAATCAATTATTAAATGATATTTAGATAAAATTTGAAGAACATGATAGTTTTATTACGGATTGTCTTTTTTAAATTTACTTAAGGGAGAAAGTATGTGTCAGTCCACTGATACCGTTTATTTTTTACTAGTCGTGATTGAAAATTTCCGCAATAACAATTTAGATTACGTAAACATCCCCATCAGCAACAATTAATGAATACACACCCTCTCCTCTACTTTTTAACATATATATTGATAGCATTCAAATTACGACTAATGATAAAATAAAACATTTATGTATAATTTCGTATATAAACAGACGGATAGATAGGGACTCATAACCAATAATGCAACAATAGCTCATTATCAAATGTTCAAATGTTGGTGGAATCATTGCAACCGTCAGAATGATATCATTATCCAATCGGACGAAATAACTGGTTCTATCAGTGTTCTATGTTTAGTAACAAGGTTTATTTTGTTTTGGAACTCATGCAACAGTAACAATTGGGTCTCCGATAACAAATAACAACCTGTGTTCCATGATGTGCAATTATTGTTCACGTGGGCCTGAGTTAGAAGGGGAACCAAATTGTTAAATATAAAGTGTCTGCAACGATGTTTTTTAAAATGAATCCCTCGCCGAAATTTCCCTCTGAACTCTATGAATTTTTATATTTAATAAAATAAGGACTACCATTACTGGTTAGTTCTTCAACTGGTCATTTAATTAATGACGAGTTCATATCATTTTTTTATGTCATCGATTTATGGAATATACTTTTCACATAAATTATGAAATAAGATGTTTAAAGTTAAAATGTGTGTGGTTCATAATATTTAAAATTAAAGTTATAATACATTAAGTTTAATATGCACATAAAGTTATTTTATTCATTTAAGTTCATAAACAAAAATATTAATTATTCTAAATCCGCTTGCGTCGGAACACGAGCACTAGCGTGGCACCAATTAGCCACCTATTTTTTGTATGTTTTGAAAGTTTTTTTCTCAATAATTATAATTATGAAAGGTACTTAAACATAGGATATTAAAAACTATGTTTCAAAAATGTTTTAACCTATAACATCTATTAACTTGCAAGAGATTAGGATACTATAGCAAAATACGTTGTCTCAAGAAATACTTTTTTTGTAAATTTACAGTTTGTATTTGGGTGTAAGTCTACTTTATACCAACATTTTCATCTAGATTTTCGTTATAGTTGTTACATGTAACACTATAGTGACCTTTGAAACTTTTTTCGCGTTCGAGTATAGCCGCAATTCAGGACACAGTGAACTAATGGTCATATCTGAGACCGAAATAGCAACGATCAAAATAATAAATTACTACCCCTTTTTCGTAGTGGTAGTAGTAGGTGAGGAATACATCTGGGGTATACATGTACAAAAGTTAACATGTATTGACTGTTAGGCGTTACGAAGTTCGCCGGGTCAGCTAGTATAATATATAAACTTACCTTAATCCGTGAGATTAAATGTATATTGTATAATGATTTTAATAAAATCAAAGCTATTATGTTTCTTACGTTATTCTTATATTTACATACCACTTTTAGGTTAATAATCAGCACGGTATAACTCATGGGCAACACGCTGGACTAGTAAGTCAAAGGTTGCTGTACTGGCCGGTTATTTCCGTCAGAGGTTACACAAACCTGTTATGTGACTCACGCCTTAACGGTACCTCGTTATCATTATTTCGCCACACAGGCATAAGACCTATGGTGATGGCCAGTACAGCTTTTTTAAATAAATTTTATTTTTTAAATCATTAAGTTCAGTTTATAAACATTTCTAATGTTCATTAGACTTTAAACCACTCACACATTTTGGATTATAGAGGAGTCAATTTACAGGTTTGGTTAACTAAACTAAAAATGTTATATGCTATATATAAATTGAGGTAAAACACCATTGTATTAAAAAGATGTTGAAAATGTACTTAAGATCTACATAAAAAAAACTTAAAATATTTAAAGTGTTGTCTATTTAGTGTATTATTAGTACAAAATAGAATTAAACTAAAATAGAAACCTTCCAAGTATTGCTGTGTAGCATACAACTAAAAAAATATATAAAATAAATAAGTAAACCTAAATTTGCTATATAACGCAGCTAAAGCTATTTATAATGTATAAAAAATATTAAATTTCATCAAAAAAAATTTTCAAAACATATATTTTAGTGATTTTAGGAGCGAAGTGAATGTGAATCGTAGGCTTGGTTGCTTTTCACCACGTGATTGGATTTGTGGAGACAAACCAATTGTGAGGGATCGTTTATACGTGCCAGGGGAGAGTCCCATTCGTCCCATGCAATTTGCTCCTTCACTTAGGTGTCCTTTAAGCAGTGCTGAGCCTCTACATGCTTGTGAAAAGGGTCAACTATTAAAAAATTGTTTCAAAAATATTGTTAAATTTAAATGTATTTAGTTAAACTCACATAAAAACATTTCTACATTCAAACAGAAACAATATTTCCCTCGCCCCTAATAGTACCGAAGGTACGTTTATAAATTAACTTGTAATGATATCCATCGGCAAATCGCTGCAGTTGAAGCCTCACGCTGAATCCTGAATACGAAACCTCACTACCGACCAATACATCAATTACTCCGGACAAAGAAGCTTTAACTAAACTATCTAATAGAGATTGCATCATTTTCGTTAGATAATACCATTGAAGTGATATATTCACTGAATATAAAATATATTATTTAAAAAAAACCATCCCATATCCACCACAAAATACGTTGGACTATTTATCTCACTTCCAGTAAATAACCTTTTTATATATTTAGAGTTTTTTTTACTTTTGATTTTTAAAATATATGAAGTCATATATTCAATGTATAACTTTAAAAGTGTGTACAATATAAATAATCTCAATAAAAATGTATCTATTTTTAGCATTATCGAATTGCTATTTAGTATTGTTATTGTTATTTGAAACTATTTAAAAAAACTAAAATATAAATAATTGTTACTTTTCTTTCATATTACTGGGTGGAAAGTAAAAATTCCCACCTCTTGAGAAATTATAATAGAATTAATTTCTGAATGTGAGAAATACCACATCCAAAGGAAAATTTGTGACGTTTTTAAAACAAAAATTGGTTATACTTTATACTTTTCATTGAAATTGCGACCTAGGTAAACAATCCCTCAAGCCAGCTTATTATGAAAGGGAAATGAGTATAAGATGATTGTAGATCTTGCACTCTTATTACTGCTGAGACTGACGAGTTCCTTTGACAGGACTATTAATTAATAGGCTATAATTAACAGCCAATGGCATCCAACAATTATGTTCTGAATTACCAACCGATCTACATATGAGGATGAACTTTGAGAATGAATAGAGCGAATGGTTCAATAGTTTGGACGTTAATCCACACCAGGGATTTTCACATCCACAGTTCCTTGCTTATAACTAAACACAATTTTTGTGACCTTCAAGAAGCTGGATTACCATGTAAAAATACACTGAACACTTTAAATAATGTCAATTGGAAAAATATTAAGAAGATTGATTCAAATTGAAGCTCCGTTTCAAGTATGAAAATTCCAAAAATAAATAAGTAGTTTTGGGGTATTGTTCCAGGAGTCGGTTTTATTTGAGGGAAGTTAGCTAAGAAAGAATCTTAACAATCACTGTCTTACATGAAAAGCTTACATTTTTCATCTTGGTTAAAATGAGGGGGCTTTAAAAACTGCATGTGGAGGAACAAACACAACTTCCTTGTAGAGATCTCTACGGAAAGTCTTAGAGCACGATATAGTCGGGGCATGTACGTAAGAATTGGCTCACGAAGTTTTCCCTCCTTTTAAACGTCCGATTTCAGAAGTTAACTCTGTTTGGGTACTATTTAGGATGTCCAGGAATACTACGTATAGAGAATGTAGGGAAAATAATAATATGCTGTTTCAATGAACTTTATCTAAACCAATATTTAACACTGTCATAATCACTGCAAATATATCATTAAAAACACTATGAACGTACAAAATATATATTCTGAAATCTACATTGTTTAAAAATATATATTATAACTGCTAAATCCACTTAGCGAGTTGAAAATGTACAGTAGGATATGCGACATGAAGTCTTCGTCATGGCCTTTTTCATTGATCATGGTCGTTGATAATGGTGAAAATGTTAGCCTTCTACTAATGCGTAATCTTATAAGATCCATCGAACTTAAGTGCTAGCGTAGCTACAAAATATTTCATGCGACCTGTTTTCTTGTTCTAAATAAGTTTAGTCGTCTATTAATGTTGAAATATTTAGACCCTAGCTTGACGGTTACAATCTTTTCTTCAGCAGTTATTTAACGGTTGTTTAAGTTATTTAACAAGTAACTTAATCTGTGTTTGATTCTAATAGCTAGTCTCTCATCCACACGTGAATCCTCTCAACTTGTGTTTTGCCATTTAAAGAACTAGCCTAAATTCATTAAGTTTGTTCGAATTTTTATTTATTTCCTTAACTTATTATTGAATCATCGTTTTGAAAACTCATTTGTTTCTCACATTGGGAATTGACATAGTGAGAATAGGATTGGCGATAACCTGTTCCCTCAATTGTTCTTGGACAGTTTTAGAAACAGTTTACATCGTGAAAAGTCAGTTATAATACGTTCGTGTCAGAACATAGAACACTTTGACAAACTACGGATAAGAACATATAGTACTTTTTAAGTTCGAAATCGGCAGGTAGCCTACATGGTTACATTGAGCCAACCGAGCGTGGGGTATTCATAGATTCTTTATAACTAAAGTAACAAATCTTGGAATCAACTTTATAACTTAAATATCATAGAGGAAGAATTTTGGTTGTAGCACTATGTTCAATGTACAATATTTTTATTTAACCCCTTAACGGGTCTTTCTCCCCTTAAATGTCTCAAAAATGTATATGTTTTCAAATTTGTATGCGTTGTTAAGGAAAGTATGATTAAGGATATTTATTACATTTACTAAACCTATTTCATGTGACAAAAATTATTATTTAGATTCTTATTGCGGACATTTTCCATCACGATATTATGTAAAACAAAGTTTCACGACGTTTCGGGATCCGAAATCTGATCCCGTCCTCAGGCGAACTAATATCTAAAACATAGCACAATTAATTAACATCGTCGTGAAACTTTGTTTTACATAATATCGTGATGGAAAATGTCCGCAATAAGAATCTAAATAATATCAATCCACCATCACCAATAATGAATTTCAAACAAAGAATTGACAAAAATTGTTGTTAAAGTTACTTCTTTCTTTTTCCACTTTTACATTTTAGGCATAGATTTAAAGAGAAAAACTGTAATGGACTTGTAAATAAAAATATTGACAGTTCATAAAATTTTAACCCTTAATAAACTAATAACAGCCAACGTAAAAAACAAACACGACAGTAAATAACTTTGCCGGTTGCGAGATGTAAATGAAAACTGCACATTTATAACATTATTCACGTCGCTTGAGAAATAAAGGCGTTAGAAAGAGTCATTAAGTGAACACATCATAGCAATCAACTAATGAAATATTACGGAATATCACGATAGAAAACAACAAATAACTTTGTTTTACCGAGAAACGATATTAAGACGTCACTAACTGTTTTTAGCACCGTTTAACTCACGACTCGCATCTTAAAATTCTCCTACTGACAGAAATAGGTATGAAATAAAACTCCGAGGAACCATAGATACATATTATGATCAAATATAATACTCATTGTGTTAGTAAAGTAGTTCTCAGATAAGTATGGGCAGAGTGCAGTGCCAGCCCACCACCTGTTGTATATAAAGTGCTACTTATCGCAAACCCTACCACCTCACCATCACTACCTTTCATGTTTTAATCAGAAAATTGTAACACTTGTATTGGGTGAATGATACATTTTTGAATGTGCACATAACATCCGTTTTCTCACAACCCATGCCACATATTAGTGTTTACATTTACACTTCACGATGGTTTCTGAAGGGCCTACACACGAGTGTTTCAGTGTTAGTGACATGTTACACGATGTCAAGTGTGCACATGTCAACATAACTGTCTGTCCCATCTGACTGAGACGATATATGTGTTCTCGCAACAAATGCTACACATCACTGTTTACATTTACACTTTACGATGGTTTCTGATTGGACTACACACAGTGTTTCTGTGTCAGTGACATATGACACGATGTCAAGTGTGCACAATGCACATGTCAACATAACTGCCTCTTCGATCCGACCGGCCTCTATTATCACATCTCCACCAACTAAACATTATACACACTCATCACACAATATACACACGGTGTTTTCAGTGTCAAATATCACTGTTGTAAAAACATCACTTTGTCATAAATTTTTATATATAAAAATCATTTATTCATTTTACGGTTTTATTATAAACATTTTTGTTTATTAAAAACACGGCACAGTTAATCAAAAACTGTTTTTTATAATGAATGTTTAACAAAGTAAATATGTTTATAATAGGTTAGAAAATTTAGTGAACACATTAATTACATTCAAAAATGTTTTATATAATATAGTTTAAAAAGTAAATATAATAATTTGTATTGATTGCTCACAATACGGTAGTAATATGAAAGAAAATTATGTAAGTTGCAATGAAATAATTTTCATTATAACATATATTGTTTAAAACAAATTTTTTATTTCAAGGTACTTTATAATCACGATTTTTAATTTATAATAATGTATGTGCACATGTAAAATAATTCCTGTAGACTGAGAATATATTTTGTTAAATCTTAATTTACATTTCGAGTTAATTATCAATTTTTCTTTAGTCATATCACGATCAGTGTACAGCATGTCACCTATATGTCCAGTCTTTTATCACATCTACATAAACATTAACCCATCACAGACAGATAAACAATATCACGGTGTATATCAGTGTCAACATACTTTGTATTTTTATTTAAAAAACTCTATTTTTTTTAATTTTTAAAAAATAAATCAATGGGACAAGATTATATTTTACTGTTAGTATCTTAAAAGTTTATATAAACTGTTTATACACATTAAATACATCAAAGAAACTGTTTTAAAGTAATAATGAATTTTTATATAGTAAATAGAGTAAACTTATGATAATGTTATAAATTTCTATTTTATTGCTATATTCATTTTATTGTTCAGTATATTAAGTATAAAAAAAAAATATGATATTGATTGTGCTCACCTATTAAACATTATATATTTAATTAAATAATGATAAATTTCAAAGCTGGTAATATATTTTAATCTTAATTTATTTTGTTTTAATACGATTATCTTTTTAATTAATCAAGGTTTTACTTTAAAGTCAATCACGAGAACTGAGTGTAAGCATTTTATAACTAATATGTTCGCTTCAGCCTCTTACATATCCAGATTATCATAATTCAGAGCAAGTGAAGCTGAAGTCCCAACGATTCTGATCCAATTTCGAGCCCAGGATTAAACCATTTGTCAGTGGCGTCATTTGTAGTTCCAGTGATTGACAGCTCACCTACCTTCTAAATCATCGTTTAACCTATCAATCTAACCTAAGATTTTTATTTACCCGTTATCGTAGCTTTTGAAGTACTAATTTTTATTTTTATGGTAATACTCTTATTAATATTATTTTTTTACTAGGTACAGTACTTTAGTATTGTTAAAGATTCTAGATTTTTGCTGTATAAAAAATATGCACATAGAAAATCGAAAAAATCACACAATGTTTTGGTCCACATATTCAATTAATTTCCAATTGCCTTCTTCAAAGTGTGTAATGTTTCATTTCTCATTGTTAGAGGAATAAACATATTTGGTTTGTTAGCTCTGAATTAAGATTTAAAATTGAAATTTAAAAAAATGTCTTGTATAATCCCTTAGTTATTATGCCGCTATTTTATTTGCTAAGTATTTATTCAAGGTATAAAGAAGAAGAAGACTATGATGAATGGATGAACCTCATTACCAACATTTATTTTTCGATATATACGTATAAATTCCAAAAAAATGGTAAAATGTTGTATCTGTAAAAAGCTTTTATACTAGAATTAAAATTATTGGAAGCTTCAAGGTCACTCATAAATGCAGTTAAACTGTATAGCATTTGGTTGGAAAATAATAGTAGGGAACCCATCGATGTGACGAATAAACCATTTAGACAATGCATATAAAATATCACCCAGCTCGTAGCCTTATCATCTTTCCTTCCTCCCCACCTATGTTGAGTGACGGCGGATTACGTTAATCCCATTACATGAGTCAATTTGCGATGATTATTGAGCCATGCGCTCGCGTCGCGGTGCAAGGCTAAACCCTTGTCAACCACGTCTCGGGTAGATTAGTATTACATAATCTCAACCTATATGCGTATCACTAACTTTTTAAGTTTTTTGACAGTAGATATCTGTAAATGATTTTATCTAACAGTTCAAATATTTACAAAATAATACACAGATAACCTTCATGACACATTAAAATGTGACCTAATAAGAGCAGAAGAGAAGTTTTTCGAAGTTTTTGTTTTGTCTTACTGCACCTTTCCTCATTTTTTAACGTTTTGATGGTGAGTTCCAGACCCGGTATCGTTACTAAATTAACGTCAACCGGTTGTTAGGAAACATCATTAATGATGAAATGTCAACTACTACTAATGTCCAGATTCGATCCAGTTTTGAATGCACTCTAACCACACCACCACCCTTCCAGTTATGTATTTATAATTTTTTTTACATAAATATTCAACAATAATGGTGGTTTTAGGAAAAAAATTATGAACCGTTTATTTCTGAAATTATTTATTTATTTTATTAAAATCAAAGTCCCAAAAATTAACTTTTCAAATTCTACAACATGAAAAGTGTTCCTCAATGAATTCGTTCAGAATAAAAGACATATTTATTAAGTAAAAGTTGTCAACTTGAAACACGATCGAATTTGTTCAACATGGTAATGGCTCATAAAGAGCTTGGTGCGGCAGCGTTGCGCCTCTCTGTATATAAAGTGCTGCTTACCCCCCCCCCAAACGGGGGTCAGCGCTTGGTCCTGTTTAGCTGTTTAATTTACTTTTTCCATACAGACTAGTTAATCTGCCGGGTCAGTGAGATTAGATTGATATTCACAATGTCTCAAAACCCTGTTTAAATACAAGACAGAGATGAAGTAGTTACTAAAAGAGAAGATAAAATTAAACATTTTATTCAAGTCCAATTATTATATATGAATTATTGGATTTCCTTCTCTGTTGGAAATAGGTTATATCATGGGTAGTCTAAAGGAAATGTTTTCAGTTCACCTAAACAACTGTTCTTATAGCCATATGACGACACTTCCGCTGCACTGTTTGCGTTCCACAAATCTGCTAGCACCACCCCCTCCAGACCTTACACGTATGAATGTCAAAAATAACAACCCTACGACTATTTTTCTCTTTGTCATCTGTTGTGGGTTTAATGGATTTTAGTTCATATCGCAGAGGAAAACCAGTTTTAAAATAGTAAATACCAGTCGTGAATGCTACATTGTATAATAAAATAATGTTGAAATAATTAATCATTTTGCTGCAATATTTTGAAAATGATGTTGCAATTTGTAATGAGTCATTTTGCTCCATTGAAGATAATCTTTCTCTTCATATTATCAAACTTTGTATATACTTAAAAATTAAATTAAACTTTTAATTTTTATTTATTTATAGTATTTTTTCTAACTTTAACTTAATTTATTTTTTCTTTATTAGAATGTTTTCTTAAAAAAATGTTAGTATTTACATCCCTGTGGGAAATAAGTTATATCATGGATATGTATAAAGGGAATATTTTCAGTTTATCTAAACAGCTGTTCTTATAACCAAAAATTTAATACAATATCTCTGCTAGTTTATATGCAAAAGGGATCCAAACACATACGCTACACTTTTTGCTTTATACAAATCTGCTAACCCCCCTCTATAGCTTAGACAACTGTCATTCATGGGTTTGTTATGTTAACATGGATATGTCTTAGCTCTGTGGGGGGGGGTCAATACGTCAGAACAAAATAAGGACAGCTGTTTAGAAGAACTGAGAAAATTCCCTCTAGACTTATTCATCATCGAATAAATTTCTCAAAGCGAAGTAAATTAATTTTATTTCATTTAAATTTTAGTCCATTTTCTTAATGTAAACGACGTAAAAGCTCTGCGGGTGATTGCAACGTGCTTTTTTAAGCAATGCAATTTACGTTTACAGTGTGTTTAGTGACTGTAGTGATGTTATTGTCTGACACAGCTGTATTGTTTCAGCACTCGGTCTGGAACCTGACTTCCTGTACCCGCTGGAGAACGTGACCATCCCACAGGGCAGGGACGCCATCTTCACCTGCGTCGTCAACAACCTGGGAGGGTACCGGGTGAGTGCGGATCTGGCGCCGGCTAGGGTGTGTATAAACCTCAACAATACATATATCTGTCTCTACTTCTCTCTATCTCTGCACAGATCTCTGCACTTAGATAGAGTAGGTTGCACCGCACCGCATTGCACCGACACACTTCTACACTATATCTACTTACCGCAATAAACAATTAACTACAAATTACGTTCAGAATGGTACAAGAAACAACTACTTAGTTTTTGCACAATATTTTTACTTCCAAAATATAGCCTAGGTTTCTGGCACTGTATCTTATAAGTGATATTCTCTCTTTTGTAGGGTTCTACGTTAATTTATTTAATTTACTTCATATACGTCATATAGTTTTGAATTTTCTTTTTATTTATATAACAATTTCCCCTCTCTCTTCATCACCGTCTTAGGACATAAAAGTATTTTTCAACTAATAAAATATTCAACATTTTTACGGACTAAAGGCTATAAATGTTCTTTTAGGCTAAATTAATAGTACACGTCAATAAATACCTTTGAAATTTCTGCACTGTAACCTTGAAAGAAAGACTAGAGTAAACCACACGAAAGTAGTCCGTTGATTCAGTGCGGTGTTGCCAAATCGCCCTGTTCTATTATAAAATACATAGACAAACCAAAATAAAACATAGGTTAGGTTTTTTAGTTGATGAAGGAATTAAAGTATATGTTTGTCTGTTTGGATGTCTTATTTTGTACTACCTAAATTGCTAAATCTTCTCAACAATATTTTCAGTAGGTACTGAGTTCATATCCCGTGCGAAGTTTATTTATTATTCCCATAATCAACTGTATTAGATTAACCTTGCTTTAGAATATCACATCTTTTGACTAATAGCCTAACCCATATTAAAATAATTTCATTATACGTAAAATAAATAAATATTATACAATTACACATAAATAACAATTATACAAAATATAGTAATAACATTCTCAATTTATTTTAAGTTTATAGAATATTTATTTACTCTATAACAATGTATCAGTGCAACAGAACAACACAACAGATTAAAACTATTAATGTCGTTGGTATCAAAAATTGCCATTTGCATGCAAAAACTCTTACACCGAAAAAGTGTTGTTTATTATAATAGAACACTGTTTTTAAATTTCATTTCTTTTGCCTCCTGAGTATTATTTTTTATTTTAAGATTCATTTCGTTTAGGCTAAAACATGTATTATACTTGGTTTTTTGTTAATTAAGATAAGAAAATATCATATTATTACTGCTGAGATTGGTTTTAGTCGGTCATGTGCAATTCAATGTAGTTATTGACATCTTTAAAATCCCAAAATTTAATTTTACATAATGTTTGTAAGTTATATATAGCGAAGAAATCTATAACGGATCAATCACGAATACTGTCAGAATATGAAGCTACTGCTACAATGCAGGGTTGCCTTGTATTTTAAGTTCTATGTTGTTAATACTGAAAATCAACTCTAAACTGAATCTGATTTTTTGTATGATTCTCCTGGCTTAACAGCAAGTTGTAACTGTAAAAAGCAGTATTTAACATTCGGTAGCATAAAATTAATCACAATTCTGACTTGGAATCTCCAACAAATTCCAAATATTGCCTAGCATTGAATAATATAACATAAATTTTTAGCAAAAACTGTTTCTAAATTTTATCAAATGCTACTTTCACATTTTGAACTTAAATGAAAGTGGTGAATTCTAAATCACAGTTTAAGACTTAATGTTTTAGCTGTGTTTAGGGGTCTCAGGTTTAAGAATATTAAATCAAATGTTTTTTAATAGATGGCTTTTACCAAACTATTAATTTACTTATGGAACGTACTGCTATATTTTATAATGGTTTCATATAGTAAAAGAAATTGAAGACTTATACGTAAGTGATTTCTAATTTACACAACTCTTTACGAGAAACACGGAGACCAATTTCCCATAAAATTGTTGTTTTTAGCGAATTTTCCATGAAAAGAAGCTTTACTGTAGGTCTCATGGCAAGACCTAGGCCCAGTGACATGTTACTTTTTCGTTTTAAAGTGCTTTTTAAATTTTGGTCTCCCTCTCCACATATTTTTACTCAAAATGTTCCAGTCTCCTCTCAAAGCTTCCAATCATGTCACGTTGTAGCTTGTAGTACATATATCTCGATGAAGATAAAGATCAAGAGGATGCTATCCAAAGATGTTGATTTTACTCGTCTTTATTATTTAAAACACGACTTGATAGACTATTCTGGAATAAAATTTAAAATTTTCCTAAAAATGTCTCTCGATGTAGCTAAATATGTACCAATGTTATTCATTAGTAACAAAAATTCAATTTTTTACGAAATTAATATTTAAAAATATTATTACAAGTGTTTGAATTTAGTATCGAGGCTTATCAATTGAAAAATGACAACTGGGTTCTTAGTCTGAACTGGCTTATTACATATTTCTAGAGTCACAATTCCACCTCCACTCTTCTAAAAGATATCTTCATTTCAAATTGTTTTCTAATCAAACTATACAATTGGCCTAACGTAAAAGTACATATAAATACTGGCAAACGCTCTTATATTAATGAGATTTTCATAGAGTGAAATCGAATTCAGGAACAATTTAAATCGCAATGTTATAAATATTTATTTAGACCATTAATTCATTTAACTTTGTAATATATCAAGTGAATTGTAGATATACAAACAAAGTAGACTCATGTTAATTTTGTTTTTGAAGGTTACTTTAGTTTCTCTGCATGAAGAAGAAGGATTTTTTACGAGATAGGTGTATAAATGTTTAAGCACACAGTTGGCCAGCCTGTATTGTGGTTCACCATATTGCAATGAACGGAGATACGAGGTTACCATTAACCCCTCTTCGTTCTTCTTCAGACACTAACCTGGATCTGTTTACCACACTACAACAGGTCACACTTACTTGATGTATTTCCCTCAGGGCTGACTCCTTAGTACATTAAGAAACGCTTGGACCTAGTCTGCAAAACCGTCCAAGTTCAGGGAGTTTCACGGAGAATACTCTGGACTAGTGTTGGTACACAGTTACAAATGACTTCACCCTCAATAATCTTTTCGACCAAGTCCGCAAACAGCAAACCGAGTTTTCTCGAGGTCTTCAAGCAGGGCCTTTCCCTTTTTACGCGCAGTAAAAAAGTATTCTCAGTGAATACAGTCGGGTGAACTGACTTCTTCTTTAGGTTTCATGTACAATCGAAGGTATCAGAGATATGATAAATACAGTAAATACGTGTGTTAGTAATTCATATCGCCATTGTTTGACTTGAGGTATAAGACGCTCTGGAGATGCAAGATGGAGCATGAACTTCGAAGGGTTTATTGGAATCTTCTTACGCACATTTTAAAATTTAAGTTGCAGTATTCAGTGTAATTATTGTTGTATATGTAATGTTTAGGTCAAGTAGAAAATATGTAAAGCGATTCATGCTGTCGTTTGTGGATTTTAAGGTGTGTTTTCCTTAATTTTTCTTATTCTCATGCTAATTTCGATACTTTAAAACATTGTTTTACTTTCACTATCATTCTATTTTGGTTGATACAAGTTTCAGTTTTCAGACTATCATTTTCTTTGATACAGTTAATTTATTTAAATTTTTGTTTTTGAAATCCTATTATTTGGGAATTAAAGTCACAAAACATTTTTCAGGGTTAAATATTTTTATACTTAAATACATTTTTTTCGTACACTCACCTTAATTAACTGATTGGAGAGTAGTTTTGTTTTGTCAAAAAAATCCATCGCATTCACTAAAATCACACAACGTACAAATGTGATGAATGTATTTTTTAGGAAGCCAGACAACCAGTGAAACCAGTGCACTTACGTGAGTGCGCCCAAAAATGATGGAAAAATAAATATTAACCCCTCAACAATAAAACGTTGTCTTTTAAAAATAAAGATTTTTGGTTTATTTTTTAGAAACCCCTACATAAATAGGTTATAAGTCCTAAATATTAAGACTTAGAAGAATCTGTTGACCAATCCAATAAATTTGTTACGTATTTTGAACAACGTTACCATCAATGAAAAACACAGGATAATATAATTGTATCAAAAAAATAAAATGTTATACTCTTAGAATAACATAATGATTTTTTTATGAAGGTATCTGAAGATATGCACTGTTATAAAAGCCTAAAAAATTAACATAGAGGATGCTAGGTCTATAGCTACTCGACTTCTAGTATATATTGTATTATTGTGAGACCCAATAAAAATTTAGTTTTTTATTATTTATTTCGAAAAGGATACTTGCGAGAATAAAGTAATTGGACAGAGGAAACTCGAGATAGTGTAGGCGAGAAGACATTTTTGTTAATTGATGAGCACCCTTTCGATTTGTATGTTTTCTATTGGCCTAATTTTCTCATGAAAGCAAAATACCGTTATTTCATTAATATAAAGTTTTGTAACTGAAAATGATAAGGTGAAGAAAAATATACTTTAAACGTTTTAAACATAAAATATGGGTTATGTCTAAGCTTCGAATTGAAACTAAAAACATACACACATTTATTATATTTTTCTTACTTAGATTTAGAATTAAATAGATTCGTATCAAGTATTCGTTTTAATCAACAATTTACGTTATATCGTTTTGTTTCAAACTATTAAAAATACTTTCTACATACTTTTAAACAAACCCACTGTAAAATTAATCAATTCTTTGACTAATATACCCTGTACAATTTTTTTGGGCTGAATAGACAAGATAAGAAACAAAATGAAAATTGTAAGAGCGGGTTTATCAATCTGAGTAATTACTCTTTAATTCTGCTAGACTTAATATTCGATGTTCAAAGAGAGAACATCAATTTCAAAGCTATTTTCCCCAAAAAATTGTTCCGCATTAAATAATTTCAAATTTTTATCAAACTAAAAAATTGAGAACAGAGATAGAGAGTAAGAAATAAATTTGAACTGAAAAGCTAATAAAGTTAAATAAAATAAAACAATAAAATTGTATCAATGAGGTTTGCACACTGTAGCCCAGGTGGCTTAACTATTTCTTGTTTTAAGTCAGATATGTTAATAGTTACAGCCCGCAGTAACATCCCATAGTTATGCACCCCACTGAACACCGAACAGCGAACATTGCATGGCAGTAGCATTAGATAATGTCCACTCCGCACTAACCCATATTATTGCAGGATTATGTTTCGTCAAATGCCGTTACGCTGTGTACATTTTATTGGTGCCTTTACAGTTTTGTTTCATGGTCGCCATAATCTCTGCTGGAACGATGGCTTTGCGTTTTCACAATAACATTTCAGGTTCATACTCAACAGCTTTTATGGAACTACGTCACTAACGGATGTGTATAATTGTTTATACCTGACGATGTTGTCTGCAGCTGTACTGTTGGCAAACACAGGGGATTACTGTATAGCTGTGTTTTTAGATCTTCAGTTGATAATTTGATTTTTTTAAATATTATTTACCCAATTTAGGTTAAATTAAAGTAGTTTTTAGCGAATTTCCCATAGGGAAGAAGCTATTACCTTAAGGTCTCATGGCGAGACTTAAGCCCGGGACCATGTTATTTTTTCTTCTTTAGATGCCCAGAGTCACCTAAAAAATTTATATATATATATATATATGTGTATATATATATTGGTAAAATAATTATTATAATTATTTTATATATTATATTATATGAATAATTATTTAATATATATATATATGTATATGTATATGTGTCTGTGAACACGATAACTCTCGTAAAAATGGTCCGATCGAGACCAAATTTGGTAGAGACGTGTATTCCTACAAATGCTCGGATGAGTTCGTAAACCAGACATATCGATCAATGGGAACGGGTAGTTTGGGGGGGTTTTGTACCCCAAAATGGGGTTTTTTGCGTTTTTCACATGTAATTTTTAAAAATTTCTAATTTTATATTTCACCCTTGGAATAAGCTTAAAAAACTACACAATTAAGTTCCTTAAAGTTTTTCTCTATCTCCAACGGTTACCGAGATATGAATGTTAATCTTATGGAGGATAGGGAAAAAATAATATTTCCCATATTAATCAATATTTTTGGATAAAACTTGATATTTAGCTTCATGTGGTTGAGATCTATCCATATATGCTTAAAAATCATAGTTTATGTGTTTATCATGGCAGCAAACCTGCATACTCTTTTCTCATATTAATCATATGGGGAATAGGCAAACTTCTTTATTTATGGACAGATGTTCATGAAAGTTGGTATGAATGTTAAGATAAAAATTATTTATGGTAGAAATGACTACTTTCAGTGTTCCTCACAGCAGCTAACCTGCGCACTCTTTCCCATGTTAATCTTATGGAGAATAGGCAAATAATTCTCATGTTTATGGACAGATTTTGATATAACTTGTCATATATTATTATTATTATTATATTGATTTGGAAATTCGCTGAGTACGCAGGTCTGCTGCGACGGGGGTATTTTGACATTTATTCGTAGTTAGATGTATCTTCTTAGTTACATTATTATTCTATTTGTTATATTCAACATCTTACAGTTCTAGAATTCAATATATCCTTTGTTTTATGACAAATAATAAATCTTTTAACTAAATAAATGTTTCCAAATCCATTAAAGATAATGATAATTCAGGTATTTTAAGGAATTAAGTGTAATTTAAGAATTGATGTAGAAAGTTTTTATACGGGTTGTTCGTTAAAAACGAGATATAAAGAACAACATCCGAACCCGAAAGCTGGCAAACTAAACAATTATTTTGACCAATGTTTTGGTCGATGTGAATCACGGCATATATAATCTGGACAATGACCTTGAAATACTTCACTCACGTAGTAAAGAAAATAAATTGGACAACCAAGAAGAGAAACCACCCCAAAGAGAGTAATTGAAAACCCCCATTCTAAAAATTACAATATCGAAAATGTTTGGATGGCAAACTACAATTTCAATCCCACATTATTTTCAAAAGTATTTTGAATCACCAAATGAGACCTAGACCGATAGGACAAAGTACAAGTGACCCCACTACGCTCAGGAGTCTTCAGACAAGACTCAGAGACGAACTTGTGAAACATTTTTATGTTTTGACATTCTTTGAAAACGTCTGAGCTGATTGATGCGTTAAAATAGAATATTTTTTAAATTTTTTAGTCTATATATCGGCTCGGGGACTAGAAAACATTTATCTATATTATACCTACTTTAAAATTATACTTTAACTCCATCATTTTTATGCTAATGTAACCAATGTTACGAATGAAAGAGAACAAAATATTTACAAGTAAAAATATAATATAAAACCACTACCCAGATAATGAGCTAAACTTTTTCATATATTTAGATACTATTTAACGTAATTAATTAATTTCTTCATTCCCAACACTGTTTCACACAATGTGTACAAAGGACGGGCTTATTGCCAGTTTTTAATATACATATAAAATACAATATCGGAAAAAAATAAATGAATCTACAGTAATTAGTTGAAATTTATTTATTTTCTCCTCCTTATATACTCGAGTAGATCACATATGTTTATTACCTTGACATCCGTTGTTAAAAGATTGTCTCCCTCCTTTCGTCGACGCAGCCCCAAGCGAGCCGTTTCAAGAGGAGCATTTACGGTTTTATAATTTATATCCCGCCCTGATTCTTCATTATTGTAAGAGCTTTCAACCCAGATTTTCCTTGCTGTACAATTTTTTATGCTTTCAGGAGCTATTTTTACGTGTTTCAACTAGATAGATTCACGCGGCATTTAGGTTAATCCTTACTGTAAACATTTACCTACAGAAATTAAAATCACGTCACGTTTTTCACAGACAAATAATAAGTATTATATTTCAAATTAAGTTTGATTAATGAGTCATTGAACAGTCATGCATTTATTTATTGTTCTATAGACTGTATAACAATAATAGATTTTAATTTTGTTACATAGATATGTCTTAGCTTTGGGAGGGGAGTGTTGGCAATTTGTAAGATGAAAATTTGAAACAGGTTTCCATAGAAACTATAGAGCTATTGTATTGAATTTTTAAATAAATAAGAACAATAATAGCTGTTTATATGAACCGAAAACATTCCCTTTAGACATATCCATGATCTAACCTATTTCCCACTGGGAAGTAAATTCAAACGTTTTTTATTTTAGATGGTCTATTTCTAATTGGCTTAACTGAATGATAAAGTAACTAAGCTTATTCACACTGATAAATTTTAACAAAGAAATAGAACTAATTTGGGTCATAATATACCGATGCTTTAAAAGTTATCATTAAATAAGTATCATCATGAAAAGACCCAACTTATCTTCAATCGTAAGTATAAATTAAGGACTAATATTTTTGTTGAACTACCCTACAAGAAACACAACTGACAAAACTCCATTATTGATTTACAATTATGAAAGTATTTCTAAGGTATACTTACTTTAAGGTCACCGAAAAATCATGTCATTAATGACGTTAAGGAGGAGGTTGTAACATCAGTTAATGTAATGAACATATATTGCGGTATACCAGACAGCTTAGAAGACGAATTCATTAAACAATGATACCTAGACAACATCCTGCTAAGTCGTGTTTGACAATGGCTTTAGGTTGACGTGACGCGGAGCTACGAGCATCATTGCTGCTAATCTTTGCTTATATACTTATGAAAGTTCAGTAATGTAGATATTTTATACCTCCAAGGTGTTCTCATTCTAATCCCTATGTATTCTCTAAGAACTATTCTCAAAGAATTAATCTCTAAGAACCAAAATATAAAGAATAATTCTGTTAAAACACCTTCCACTGTGGTTTCTGTGTATAAATTTAGTAACAAACCTTCTTCTTATCACCACTCCCACATTTTAAAATTTAATATTCTCTAAATATAAAAATGAATATATATATATATGTATGTATGTATGTGTGTGTGTGTGTGTGTGTGTGTGTGTGTGTGTGTGTGTGTGTGTGTATGTCCTTTATCCTTTGCCAAACTATTCACCCGATCGCTATGAAAATTTAGGAAGTAGCTCTATATGTGTCCTGGAAGGTTTTAGTGAAAAAAACATTTTTGAAAACTCCATAAGTTTCCATTTTATGGCGTTTAAAATTTCTAATGCCAACCTTATGGGGAATAATTTTCTACAATCAAAACATTTAATTCTTAAGCTACAGCTGTTGGTAAACTTTCCATTAGTAATATTCATTACTATCCAATGCCATCTGAATCATTCATTAATGTGAAGTAAATACTACGAAATACTTTGCAGTAAATATGTGCTGTACAACATAAACATCTTTATTCAGAAAACTGTGAATCAATCAACTCAGATGTATTCCTTTTGTGTGAATTTTAATAATACGTCTTATCGTTTCAGTATTGTTATTAACTATGCCACGACCCAGAATATCTACACTACGAAGCCGTAATGCTATTTGACTTCAGAACATGGCCAATCTTAAAGTTAACATGTATTTAATGTTAGCCGTTACGAAATTCGCCGGGTCAGCTAGTAATCCAATAAAGAAATAACTAATAAGTCTGATAAAAAGGTCTATGCTATTTTACATTATTATGTTCAGTCTATTTTAATAATTAAAACCGTTAGTATGAAACTGTTTTAATTACAAATTCTAGGTGCTTCACAGGATAGGTTGAGTAAATCTGTCTCAAGAAATCCCTTGATTCATGTTAAATAGTTTCTTGCCGAACAAAAGGAAAGTTTTTGAGATTGTTTTCGATTATTAAATTAGTTACAAATTTTGATATTTCTCAAACAATTTACAGTAACTCATGTGAAGCTACGTTCAGTTATGACAAAATGTCGTAAACGTAAGTCTATATATCATAAAAAATTAAAGTTACAATTTAAATATTTTTTGCTATTACAACAAATTCCCAGCAAGCTTTTTGGGTAACTGGTAAAGGATGGATGTCAGAACACGAACTCTTAATAAGATTTGAGTAATGTTATTTGTCACTCAACATACGTGTACATGAACGAAATAAAATCTTCATTAAAATAAATTTATTAAATCGTTGTAACCAGACAGAACCCCTTTATTGTATAGCTTCATAAATTACAACTCTTTCTCTACAAACAGTTAAGATTTCCGTTAGTTTTCAAGTTAAATAGCTTAAAACTTAATGAAACGCAGTTAGTTAAAAACTCAATGAACATAGGAAGTTTAAATATATGTAACATATAAACAATGGAAATTTCTGTGTGATTTGTAGTTATTTTTCTATTGGTCGACAAAAACAGCTGTTTTGTGTTTTGTCTCCCACCAGAAGTTAGTTCAAATTACGTATTTTTATTATAATGCTTGTGACAAAATAATAGTCATTTAATGTTATATACATAAAAAAGAATTCTCGAAATCTCATATTTTCAATGATATCATAGCGCGTTAAACCCGTTTTCGGGCTTTATTTTGTCGATAATACCATGTATATAATGGTAATACACAACATGTCACGGTGGTCCATTGATGGATCCTACCATTTCACAGTTGAAAAATACTGGTCTATTTTTTGGTACTTTGCCAGATCTCTAGTTAAATTCAATATACCAAAACTCGTACACATCAACGTTTTGTTTGAAGGAGTTCTATATTTATACAGGATTTATTAAGGGCTTCTAAGAGATTGAACATCCGTCTACAGAGTCAATGAAAGTTTCTCCATTAAAGGTCCTGATGTAGGCTAACAGACACAGACGCCGAGTTGGAGCAGCTTCAGTGCGAGCCTCTCCATCCTTTGATCTTTCTATTACCACCGATCCAGTTTCCCTACGTTACTCCTTTTCACTTCCATTAGAAATTCGTTCCTCGAATTATTTGATACCAAAACAGACTGTCTGTGAAGCTTGAGAAATGGTGGGATTTTATACTGACTCACTACGTTGGTTATTCCTGAAGCTTGGTACTTGTGAGTGAGATTTGATACGAAAACATATAGAATGTCTGTGGAGCTTGATGATTTGTGAGATTTTATACCGACATATTCCTACTGTATGTGTAATTTAGTCTTGAAGCTTGAAGCTTGTAAGTAAGGTTTGATACCACAATATACCGAATGTCTGTGAAGCTTAATAATTGGTAGGATTTTATACTGACTCATTCCAACTGTCTATTTAAGTTAGCCGTGAAGCTTGTGACTTATCAGTTGCTTGTGAATGCCCCGACAAACTCTAATTCTCAAAAATGAAGCTTGTCAGTATACTATCACATTGCAACATATGGTGTTTAATGCCACTTACAAAAACCTCTGTAACGGTACATATTTAATCGAAAAAAATGACAAGGCAAATTTTAATGTTTACTTCTACAAGATCATAAAGTTTATACAATCTTAAAAAATACTTCAATTGTTGCATGAGTTATACATTAATTTTATATACCAATTTAAGGTTTTGAAACTTTTAATGTTTTCTGATGTCTCATTAACACAAAATATAAATCATTCATGGGTATATTTTCTTAACTTAAATAGTGTTACTGTATTACTTTGGTGCAGTTTCATAGTTGACATCGGGCTTCGCTATCTCAGTTTTATTCACGGGGATCTCCGTGAGAGAATCAAAACTTTTACTACTCACATTGTCAGAAAACAGGAAATAATGTTTAGTGGTTGTACCCTGGCCACTAAAAAACTAAAGTAAGTAGTAGACCGTGGTAAACTTTGAATTTGAAACTGAACATCTCAGATTTGGCAGATAGCTCACGTGCTGATCCTTAGGACGTTTGTTTTAGCAACTCAAGTCGGTCGTGTTCAGTTGGAGAATTATACCTTTTAAAAAATTTTTTAAAGTTTGGTTACGATTTCAAACTTTGACTTGAAGATTTGAAAAACTGGTTGCGATTTCAGTTTTTCAAATCTTAATCAACAATATTTCCTTAGACTTGGTAGTTACCAAGTAACTAAACTGTATAAGTTTAGTCAATTAAACTGTACAAGTTTATACAGTTACCAAGTCTAAGGACCATAATTAAATTATATAAGTTAATTATGCCTGT
Organism: Nephotettix cincticeps; assembly: GCA_023375725.1. Lineage (NCBI taxonomy): Eukaryota > Metazoa > Arthropoda > Insecta > Hemiptera > Cicadellidae > Nephotettix > Nephotettix cincticeps. Next base: position 22,128,662 of record CM041786.1, on the reverse strand, counting down.
AAAGTAAAAAACAAATTGCATCTAAGAGACATGACCCGTCTGAAGAAATTGATGAACTCTGAATGGTGGATATTCATCCTAATATTTTCTTAACGAGTTTTTTCGTGACTTTTAATATTTTATTAATCTTGAAAAATAAAACCAAGTCATGTAAATAAGAAAACAATTAAAAAATAAAATATAACCTAACAACTTACTTGTAATAACTTACTCATAAACGTCGAATTTAAACCCTCGATTAATCATCGTTTAGAAAACGACCAGCATGGTAGTTCCAGGGTTAAAACTCTGGCCCAGTTAGTCAAAGGTTGCTAAACCAAAACGACTGACATGGTAGTTCAGGGATAACACTCTGGCCCAGTTAGTCAAAGGTTGCTAAACCAAAACGACTGACATGGTAGTTCAGGGATAACACTCTGGTCCAGTTAGTCAAAGGTTGCTAAACCAAAACCAGTGGCCGACGACTCCTGTAAGATCACAAGCGGTTACCTCTGGCGAGCCTATGAAACCTCACAACGGCACCTCGCTGTCTTTAATGCACCACACAGGTTCTAGGCTCTAGGTTATTAAAAAAATTATACTCTACAAAAGTGTATGAAAAACATAAACAAACAAAAAAGAAGCTATTTGTTATGTATTAAGTTTTGATATTTAAGCACCTCCGTCGCAGCAGACCTGCGTGAGGGCTCAGTAATTTGCACTTTTTCCGTGCTATTTTTTTATTGTCTAACAAAATCGATTAAGTAAATCATTTTTCGTTTTCGCTAATTCAAGTAATCAGAAATATATTCAAGCTTTAATTTGGTTCATACATTTTCGACTTTATTCTACTATTTTTATAGTCTTTAGTTTCGTAAAAGCTAAATTTTCTTCTGAATCGTACTTTTTTGTGTTTAAATCTACTTTAGTGTCGTTAATTTTCATATAGGAACGACTATGATTAAGTTTGTTTCCATTCTCTAATAAAAATAACATGGCAATTTTAAAGTTATCAATGACAAAGCGCTAGGTTCAGATCAAGAATTTCTGCCACCCAAGGAAATTGGAGGTGGGAAAATTAGTAATGAGTAAATATATGAGGGCTTTCAATGTTATATGTACACAAAACACAACACAAAACCCCTGTACTAAAGCCACAAAACTTTCACTTGGCATAACCGCAAGAAAAGCACATGATTGAAATATCTTTAACTAATTTCCTACTTTATGAATGTTTTAGAAATATTAATTCTGTAAACTGTTTGTACCAACGGTGTACTTAGGTAACAAGGACTGTTTTACAAAGATAAATGTTGTTTATATGATTTAAATCATGATTCAACGACATCCTTTATACGCAGCTCTTTAATTTTACAAAACTCAAAAATTTTCCTTGGAATTTTTCCATTTCCTTGGAAATAAACAATTTAAAATTAAGGACATGAAGATTTCCAAATTAAAAATTTATTTCAAGTACTGAATGTAAAATAAACCAGACAGTTTAGTGAACAAAGAAGGGGGGTGGTTAAAACCGTATTGTCAATTCTTTGACAGCCTCCGAGGTGCATTAACAAATGAAAGACTTATCTCCGGGGCCTAAGTAATTATTTCAGGGTTTCTAAAAGGGAATTAAGTACTGTTGAATGCGTTTTTGTGCGTGTTATTGTGTAGCGTTTTCATTTCGGAAAAACCTGGTACTTGATAATACTAATTATATATTTTCGATCATCAATAATTGTATGCTACTCTAATAAATCATACTTCATTGGGCCCTCCAAGGGTAGATTTGAAAGTAGGAATGATATGAAGCAATTAAACAGTTAACGAAATTGTATGTTTTACTTCAAAAATAATGTGAAACGGTTGTATTTGTTCTTTTTAAAACCATACCAATTTCTCTAAATATTTTTCCGTAATACTGGGTTAGTGGTTTAAGAATCATAACTGGAAATTCCTAAAAGTAGTCATAAATACATACGAAAACAGTGCGAATAAGAGAAATTTCATTAATAATACGAATATTTCATACATCGTTTCATTCAACGCCACAATGATATGGCTGCAACTTTGAGTAAGACAAATGGAATACGGATTTAATGTTTCCTGCATAGATGTTTCCAACAATGTTTCCTACAACCTTAGAAAGCTGTATTTTTTTAAAATTACATTTGTATTTTAACATGGATATGTCTTAGTTCTGGGGGGGAGTATTAGTAATCCGTCAGATCAAAAAAATAAAAGTGACGTCATATGGTCATAAGGACAGCTGTTTATGGGAACTGAAAATATTCCTTTTAAACATATCCATGATCTAAGCTACTACGCAAACGGAAGTAAATACATTTTTCAGAATGTATAGCTTGATGTAGGAAATATGTTTTTCACTCCAATAAATTAAAAATGACCAAGTTCCACACTCAAAAAAATCAATATCACAATATCACGCCAAATTAAATAACTGTTTTCAATAATGGGTATTACATTATTATTAACATCCTTTGTTTAGTTATTGATACGGTATTTAATTATTTAGAAGACACTAGCTACAAAAAGTAAACTATTGAGAAGTATACAACGGCACAAACCGAATAAAACCCCAATAGTTGTCGTGTAACGGCCAAATTACCGTTTCACTCAACTAGAAGTAAACAAAGGGGTGGCTGAAAAACAAATCATCACCGGAAGTTGAACAAAGGTTCGTCTGAGCTCACCAGCGCTACCGTGGGGGATTTATGAACCATTTCTGTTACCTGCAGTGGTCTAGCTTGTTATTAGGCAAACTGGGAGTAGATTATTGTACTTTTATTTTTTTATTCATTATAGCCTTACAATTGGAGAGGGAATATTTCAAAGGAAAATAAATTAATACTAATGACATTTTACTGTTAAAGTTCCACAACTATTTCAATAGTTTCAGTAAATATTACACGTTAATGGTAACCAATAAAAATCGAATTTTTGAAAAACCATACAAAATCTGAAATTATTTGTCTGAAGTCGTCAAATTAATTTGTGTTATTAATATATGAAGATATTTTTTAAGAAACTCCTTTGATAGAAATAGACTGATGTTATGGATAAACGTGTTAAAAATCTGTGCTATTATGTTTTTGGACATTTAACATCTTTTCTGTTGTCAAGAGAAATGTTCACTGCAGACTCAGAACATACACTAAGACTAACATTTTAAGACATGTTATAGAAATTACGTTCAATTAAGGTAAGCTCAAGTGCTAAGATAAAGATGAATCAAATAGACCCTACATTTCCACACTAATCTCATAAGATTATTCATAATACGCATCTCCTAGAATTAGGTGTAATTCATAACAGGCTCCCTCGTATACAATACGTGAACCAGGATGTTTTGTAGAGCCTACTCCTTCTTTATTGACGAATTGTATATTAATTTTTGAGTGGATTGATGAAATTTTCCACATACAATAAATAATATTCTTGTGAGTCTTTTTTTAGCGAATTTCCCATAGGGAAGAAGCGGGACCATGTTATTTTTTGTTTTTAGGTGCCCAGAGACCAAAAACAATAGTCGTTAAAATTTATATATATATATATATGTATATATGTATATATATATATATATATATGTGTGTGTGTGTGTGTGTGTGTGTGTGTGTGTGTGTGTGTGTGTGTGTGTGTGTGTGTGTGTGTGTGTGTGTGTGTGTCTGTGAACACGATAACTCTCGTAAAAATGGTCTGATCGAGACAAAATTTGGTAGAGACGTGTATTCCTACATTTGCTCGGACGAGTTCGTAAACCAGACACATCCGTCAATGGGAACGGGTAGTTTGGGGGGGTGGGTTTTGTACCCCAAAAATGGGGTTTTACGTTTTTCCCATGTAATTTTTTAAAATATCTATCTATATCTTTCACCATTAGAACCAGCTTAAAAAGTACACAATTTAGTACCATAAAGTTTTTCTCTATCTCCAATGGTTACCGAGATATTAAAAAATCTAAACACAGTACGTTGTATTTTAAGGCTCCAATGTTAATCTTATGAAGAATGAAGAAAAATTAATGTTCCACTTATTAACCAGTATTTTTGGATAAAACTTAATATTTAGCTTCATGTGGTTGAGATACATCCATTTATGCTCAAAAATCATAGTTTATGTGTTTATCATGGCAGCTAACCTGCATACTCTTTTCCCATGTTAATCGTATAGGGAATAGGTAAACTCGTTTATTTATGGACAGATGAAGATTAAACTTGGTATAATTGGTCAAAATTAAAATTTTTTATGCTATAAATGCCTACTTTCATTGTTCCTCACAGCGGCAAACCTGCATACTCTTTCCAATGTTAATCCTATGGAGAATAGGCAAATAACTAACTCATGTATTAATCGACAGATATTGATAAAACTTGACATATAATATTATTATCACATTATTGATTTGGAAATTCGTTGAGTACGCAGGTCTGCTGCGACGGGGGTATTTTTATTTCAGTGGACTAATTTGTAACATTCATTTCTATTTAATTATAATTATAAATGAAAAATGAAAGAAATAAAGAGCGCCGTGAATTCCCAAACGCAAATGTTTGCAGCACACATATTGCCGCTGGCTCCTGCAGGCGCATCGTAGGTCATCCTCGGTTTGACGTTCAATGTATGTTATTTCTGTTTTTGCGGTTACGATATTTCCATAAGAAACATTTTATCACCTAACGATCAACATGTCGATGTTGAACAGTAAAAAAATGATCATTTTACTACACTTCTATGAAATGGATTAATTAACAAATTTAAATATTTTTATCACGTTCGATTTTTGCAAATGTTAATAGTCTGTATCCTGCTGTATTTTAAACGTGAATTTAATGGACTAATTTATGTACTGAGTTTTCCGAACTAATTTACTCAACTCTCTCGTGGCTGTTTGATTTAGTCAAAGGCTAGTTTCATTAGACTAAAAGCTACTTGCACATCGCCCCTAGAAGCAGGTTCCCCTAGAGCAACAAGGGCCAGAACACACAAGACGTCGCGTAGTTAGGCCTCCGCCTACCACTTGCAGAATCAGCCTATTCACTATGTTTCTCGGAGGAAAATAATTTACCAATCCACGCTTTTTACAATATCGTGAAAGACGCAACTCTACAGCATACATACTCGTAATGTATTTTGTTTTTAATTTTAATTTAATTTCCAATAATTCAAATGTTTGTGATTACATAGATCTTACTTTTGTATTAAACTATTAACATTAATCTACGGAATATAAGAAAATTTCACTAAAAATAGAAAGTTTTCGTAGAGTGAACGAGTACAGGTGAGATACAATAATTTCTATTGGCAGCCCGGGTGTACATTAGCAGATGAACGTGATCCGCGGGGGCGGTTAAGACTGGCAACGTAGCTAGATTTATAGAACTGTCGAGGAAAACATTGACTTTGACAAACATATTTCATTTAAATAGGTTTGATAACCTTAATTGGTTAATGAGATTTCCATACTAAAACATCAGTAAGCCCGTCCTTTGAACTGGTTGGAGGATTCGGTATTGGGAAACGAGATACTTATTAAATAAAAAAAATCCAAAACAAATAAATACAACGTACAAAGAAGTACAAACAAATAAAAAATCCACAGCTTAACTATTTGGCATTAACTTACAATAAGATCAATTAAATCAATTTGTATACTTATTAAATAGTGTTATAAGTTAAGATAACATTTTAGTTTAGTATAATTTTTAGATATGTTTAAAATCAAAGATTAATTTTATCAAACTAACATCTATTTCAATTTTACAGTCAATTATTTTTTATTTATATACTTTTATAGATCACATGTTCTGCATAAGTTAGAAAAACATGTTGCTCAAAACTGGGTTTTTGTGAACTTATTATTTTAATTTCACAGGGCTTGGGTCAATTTCAATTAAATAAAATCATTCTACAAAAAGAATAAAATAAGGAAAATAAGTTTGATAGCTATAGTTTGATGGGGGCTTACGTTGTTACGGAAAAGCTTTACAAAAGGATATTTTTTGCGTTACAGAAAAACATATACAGACAGACGGACATAAATTGAGATAAGACCCATTTCGCCTTTTTGAGTTATTATATGAAAAATAATTAAAGATATCATAATAATTCCAATCAATAATACAAAAGTCAAACTTTATTTATATCGATTTGTTTCTACAATTAGGTCAAATTTTATTCTTAAGGTTTAAAAGTTATTGGGTGTTAAAATTGAGATCAATATAACTAAAAGTGTATGTTTAATGTTGAAATAATAAACTTTAACTGATAACAGAATGTACGATTACGATATACGATTGACTATGACAATTAATATTTGTATATTACAGCTTATAATTAAGAAACCAAAATAATAAATAATAGGTCAGATACTTTCGTAGCTGCTATGTGTCTTAGCAAAGCCTTTAGTTCACACGACAGCTAAGATTGTAACCTATTATTTATTCTAGAAACGTGATCCGTAAAAAACATAATCATAAAACAAAAATAGTTTTCATAATACCAATTACTGATATCACATTTTATGGATTTCTAAATTAAGCCTAAAAACGATAAATTACACTGGAGTTATTTCTGAATGAGTTTGGTAGTCTGGATGGCAATTCGTAAAATTGATGTATAGAAATACATCAGACTTTAAACTTCCTTGCTAAACATTGCCCATCATTTTTCTGAGACAGACTATCCTATGTCCATCGTAGCTAGGACATGTGCTGTGCAATGGAAGAAAGGGAATTGCCGTAGCGACGGTAGTCTCACAGCAAGGCCGGTAGTAGACCGGTAGTAGAGTCGGCCTCGCTCATAAGCCAGGTAAACGTCAATGGTCACTCATGATTTCACAGGTGTTTCAATCAGGAATCGTCTGATTTCTTGCATCAGGTAACTTTAAACTTGATCTTTATAATTTGATAGGTGGGTGAATTTAGTTTAAGACGGTGCGAGAGGCGTTTTTTGCACATTTAAAAAAAATTGGACCTCTAAAATGACATATTTTATAAGATTATTGGATAAAAATGAGACTTTAAAAATAATTTTCTGTAGGATACGAAATGTTTTTTCTTATTTCAAAATCTCACATAGTTTACGTTAAAAAGGTCTGTTATTCATCCACGTTCCTAAAATTTCAGCTCAAAAGCATAATTAGTTTCCCAATCTCCTTACACAAAAAACTCCAAATTTCCAAATTAATCATCCTGTAACTCGAAAAGATCCAATCAACAAATAAACAATAAAATTATGTTTTATTAAGATGGTCGATTTTTTAACTCGCGCCACCTAAACATGGTAATCATGAATGTTTGCAACTCCGGTGTAAGCTAATTATATATAATGTCAACTCAAGTTGCAGTTAGTGCGCGTGATATACTCCCTTAAACCAATGTATTGTCGCAGCACCTGTCACCTCTAGCTCTCCTTGACGCAATCCCTCTCAAAGTCGTGTCTTTGTCTCGCATAAACGTCTGTCTGTTTGGTAACAATGTATTGTTAATGGGACACTCTCGATCATCTGTCTACAAGTCACAAGCCACTCTTAATATTCTCATTAGGTGGGGTTCAGACACAGCTGTATTATTCTAATCATATCGGTGCTACATTTCTCATTCAAAATGAATAAACTCAAATCTCTTGTTATTACAGTTTTATATTACTTTCTTAATTATTATATCAGCTTAAAAATTAGTTTTACTCACAGTAGAGTCAATTCCCAGTTTTAAGAACCAACTTTCTCTCTGTTTAGCTCATCAGTACCTTTAAAAACCTTCGATAGTATTAACGGTCATACAAAATTAGGAAGTAATTTTAAACACCAGTGTACGATCTCATAATTGGAAACATATGTTAAAAACAATATTAGAAATGAAATATCTCCATTCGCCTACTGTATGCTTGAGTGTGGGCTATTATGTTTAATATTAAAATAAGAGCCAACGTTCGAAGTTTATCAGGATGTCAGTCAAAAATCCTCGTATTTTCTGTGGTTACTTTAGTATAACTGGTAGTGTGATGAAAGCATTTATGTCTTGAAACATAATAAAGTCTTTCATAGTCAAGCTCATTAGAAACGCGGTTGGCTGCCGAGAAAAGTCACTTTTGACTGTGATGAAAGTTACTAGTCCATTTAAGTTTGTTTTATTAGTATTATGTGTGGTACATGATATGAATTGATTTAAGAGGTATACATATGTTTCTTTGAATTTTAATATCTTAACATTTCAAATTAAGGTACACCAGTAGTTAGTCGAGGTAATTGTATTGTAGTTGAATCAATATGATTTTATATGTGAATATGTAAATGTGTGTGAATATTTTAGTGGTATATGAGTGATTATGATTATGTAAATTTTTAGTTTTTTGTTTGGTATTTTGAGCAATCATATGTCCATATTCATATTTATAATCACTCAAATACCACTAAATGTTTACATATTCACATTCATGGTAAATTTACATATTCACAAATAATTTCATATTCATAATCACTCAAAATAACACACACACATTTAAATATTCATAATAACTAAAAATGTACATATTCATAATCACTCAAATACCACTAAAATATTCACACACACATTCACATATAAAATTATATTCATTCAACTACAAAACAATTACGTCAACTAACTACTTACACAGACCCTCCCTCCTGGTTATTGTGAGGTGAATACCAGGAAATGTTGAATTACATGAACTGAACCCACTTGATGCCACGAGTCTGTAGTTTGGCTTATAACAAAGGACAAACGGTTTGTTTGTCATTGAAATCTCTCAAACTCATCTATTGATCATATCTATTTATCAACTAAATTTAACGAAACAAACTTAATAAATTAATAAATACGGATGTGGGAAAACTTAAATCATTATTTGACGGTCCATTGAATCCAAACTTACCATTTGTTAAAAACTATAAGATATAGGATACATTCATGATTTCACATTTTATAAACTATTTTATATCATAGCCTTAAAAAAACATGGATCCCGCTCTGGGTTTTAATCTTTTTCCTAAAAACATTTTTGGGTGGTAAAATGTACTTGATCATTACTGATCAAATTCCTATGATGTAAAAACAAGAGAAATAAATTAAGCTAATATTTTCCTTTTAGTAGCTTCCACTTACTATTGGTATGATCATTCACCAAACGGGTTGCGCTTTAGCATGACGTAACATTTTCAGTTTCCATTTTAAGCCAACAGCTAGTTGAGTTCCTGCTGTAATTCGTTAAATTATTTAGTACAATTAAGTATAAATAAGACTTTCAATATTCCATTTTAACAACCAAATAAACTCTTGTCTCATATAACTGTGAACAAAGGAAGTAACTGGGAAACAAATCAGCTACGGAAGTGGAACAAAGGTACAATTGTGGGCTCACTAGCGCTGCAGTGGATGATTTATGAACTTGACACTCTCCCGCTCCGGTCATCTGGCTTAAACCGTTGCCTTATTATATCAACAATGTTTTATAATAACAAATCGTCTAATGTAGTATAAACTCTTGAAAAGTTCAAGCTTGCGAGGTTTATAGCCTATGCGATCACATTATTACAATTAATGATTAATATAGAGTTTAATATTTATTTACTTATTTTGTATAATATATTGTAAAGTAACAACACAGGGAATAGATGGTAAGAGGTAGTAATTGTATCGTGTATCCAATGTATGAAGGCCTACCGGGTGTTCCACGAATAGGTTTAAAAGTTTGATTTTGTATTACTTACCCATTTATACCCCGAAAATGTTGAAACTTTAATTAAATTATAAAGTAGGTCGTAAAATACTCTGGGAAAAATTCTGCTCCGTGACTCTAGTATTAAAAATACCCAAATCGCAGCAGACCTGCATTCTCAGCGAGTTTCCCAATCAATAATTTAATAATAATACATAACAAGTTTTATCAATATCTCTCGATAAATATTAGAGTTTACCTATTCTCCATAAGATTAAAATGGAAAAGAGTATGCAGGTTTTCTGTTGTAAGGAACATTGAAAATAGGCAATTACAGCATAAAAAATATTTATTTTGATCATATTTATACAAAGGTTCATCAACATCTGTCCACAAATAAAGGAGATTGCCTATTCTCTATATAGACTGGGACGGTGGCGACGTCCTGTAATCCAGCTACTTGGAGGTCACGAATTATGGATAGTTGTGAGAGATGGTCGGTGGATGTAGTGTTCTCTTGTGTGGATTAACGTCCGCACCATTGAATACTGCATTAATCCGCAAAGACCATCCTCATTATTAGACCAATTCGTAATTCAGAGGCCGTGGTTCGGATTTCACGTTAAACTATAGGTCCATTAGTTGCCATCGGCTGTTGGGCTATTAATTAACAGTCCTGTCTAGTCAGGAAATATGTCAAGGAATATGTCAGCCTTAGTCAGTAACAAGACTACAATATCGCGCTACAATCATCCTACATTCATTTCTCATTCATACTTGGCTTAAAATACCTACCTGGGTAGGTCGCCATTTCAGTTAAAAGTATAAAAGTAACATGGGAAAAGAGTATGCAGTTTAGCTGCCATGATAAATTCATTAACTATGATTTTTAATAATAAATGGATGGATCTCAACCCCTTTATGCTAAATACCTATGCTATGCTTACCTTATGCTAAAGTTTCATCCAAAAACATGGATTAATTAGTGAAATATTAAAGTTTATGATTCATTGCTTAAGCGCTATTATCAGTGTAACGCTGTGGATAGGTCATGGGTTAAATAATTTTAGATTCACTGGTAGAATATGCTCTAGGCTCCTGTATAAAAAACCTCATTCCCCTATGACGTGATAATACTTTAACAAAAACCAAAAAAACATTTTCAATGTTTTATATGATGATTTTTCAATATGCCACCATGTTATTCTACTAGAGTTAGGGGGCTAAAACTTTCTTATTTTCAAACCCTTCTTTCTAAATTTTTTAAAGTTTTAAAATGTTCGGTGCAAAAATGGAAAAGCATGGTAATATGAAATTAAAAGTTTAAACCTCTTTGTGGGACACCTTATGCTTAGCCATAACAACTATTAACTGATAAACCATTATACGAGTAGTTTAGTTTCGAATCGTGTATGTGGACCTTTGGTTATTTCTCTATGATTATATAGTTAAATCAGCAGTGTCATTTTCTTGCTTCATGCTTTTTCTGGTTAAAACAAAAGCTTAAAAAATTACTGATGCTGTATACTATTCGTTTGTATTTGCAAAATCTTTAATGAATTTTTGATTTTGTTGCAGTAATGTTTGGAGTTACAGGCTGCTGAGTCCAAGCTCTAAAAAAATAATGTTTACCACTTTATTTTTCAGGTTTTTTGAGCAACATTTATGAACATATGAGTGAGCGTCAATTAATTCAATATCATAATTATTTATAGTGTATTATTTTCATTGTATATAAATATTTACTTATATACTTAAACTTCAATCACAATTGTTTACAGGGGCAAGCTCTGTAAAAGGTAAGGTGGTTAAGAACTATGGTTGCATTTCATTATGAATGATAACATATATATTTAGAGCATATTTAGACCAAAAACTGTTTGATTCCAGTGGTTTTTGGTTGGCGGTTATTTTTTAGTTGAAATATGCATGCATTCCTTGATGTCTTTCTCAGCACTTGCACATCTTCTACACACTGTGCATCTGGATTTTTATTTCACTTTGACTGCAAACCAAAAACCACTTATATGAACTAATACCTTTTTTATTTACTCGTATCATACCCATTCACATGAATATATTTATCTCTAGTAATATCCTCTAAAACAATATAACTGTAGCAATGTCTGTTTAAGAACTGTAAAGTTCAAGCGAGTAAAGATCCAACGAAGATTTTAATGTCAGATCAATATGACTGTCCATTTTGAGATATTAATGATTATTGAACTCTCTTAGTAAGGCTATTTAAAACTATTAACTTTTCAAATCAAACGCAACCAAAACGGGGTTTTCATATCGTGAACCATTTTCACCAATCAAGACCTGATGGCTGAAATAACGTATTCAGAGGAATTTCTGCCATTTCATGCTAGCTATGTCAGTTGGCCTCTTTCTTTTCGACCATTTCGGATTATTCTAAATCATTAAAAATATAGAGGGGTATTTTTGTTGCTGAATTTGTTTTTAGGATGACAACTTAGCTAAATAATTTACTTTTTAGTTTTAATGTTAGCAAGATTTATTTAATTACAATGCTAAACCTTCTATTACAATGAATATTTAGATTAAGTATGGTTCTTAACTCTGCGTTACTTGCACACGGTCTCACGTTCCGGGCACCGGGTATTTTCGTTTTTATTACCGTTTGGGCTGGCAATAGATTTTTGGCGCCAAGGTATTTTCAGTATCTGCCCCCTCCACCGACGATTAAAGAGACAACCCTTAGTTCGAGGTGTGACCTTATGGTAGAATGATGTGTATTAGTAACAGGGTTCTGAGCCCGATCTGTTGTTACGTGCGACAAATCGGGCTACATTAATTCTATATTTTTCCATTTTATATTCTTTTACTATAACATCATTTAATAATTCCTTACATAATAATTAAAAAGTTTATCAACAAAACAAATTAAAAACAACGAAAACCGCGTTTTTTATGTGCGGTGGTTTTCAAACAAAATTATTATTGTTTTTATAATTTGTAGGTAGATGTCATGTAAAGATTTATAACGTGTGAAAAGTTGTGAAATATCTTTTATCTGTTTTCTAATTAAAGGTTTTTTACAAGCATAGTCTAGTTTTATTGCACAACCCCCATTTTGTCGGTAAAAATGAAACACGGTCTCTGAGTCCGTGCGCGGGTATTGCTGTAATACACTTAGCGCGGGTGACGCAGGGTTAAATTCAGTGATTCTTAGGTAATATTATGAATACTGTACTGCAGTTTCGGGTTCATAATTCGGCCAATTTCAAATCAGATCAAAGTATAATCATATCAGACTAGTATACTCGTACTTAAAGTCTAAGATAGTTATTTACAAATATTATAAACATTTATTTATAATTTATTAACATCAGTTAAAGATTTGGTTTAATACACACATTAAGAGGAACTCCATTTTTTATCTTAGACTTTGACAAAAAATGTACAAGTCTGATGTGGTTGTCCGATTTAAAAATATTTGAATAATGAAAAGGAAAAGGCAAACAAGGTAACTAAAGCACCTTTAACGTTTTTTCTAGTTTGCCTACCCCAGAGTAAGTATTCCTAAATATAAAGCATTCGATTCTGAAGGCATATACAATGAATAATTTGATTGCGATGTTCTTAAGGTTTTATGTGTAAACTTGTGTAGGTTAAAACATTCTTAGACATCCACAGACTGCCCATTATCTTTGAAATGTAGACCAACCTTCATTGCCGATATTCTTTACTAATTGATTGCAATATCCCTGAAGGTCGCGTGGATAAAGGCAGATACAAAAGCGATCTTGGCGATCCATGAACACGTCATCACCAACAACCAGAGGCTGTCGGTGACGCACAACGACTTCAACACGTGGACGCTGAACATCAGAGGTGTCAAGAGAGAGGACCGGGGCACGTACATGTGCCAAGTGAACACGGACCCCATGAAGAGTCAGGTAGGCCCTACCTTAACTGGTTACTGATTGAAGAGTCAGGTAGGCTTTACCTCAACTTGTTACTGATTGAAGAGTCAGGTAGGCCCTATATCAACTTGTTATTAATTGAAGAGTCAGGTAGGCCCTACCTCAACTGGTTACTGATTGAAGAGTCAGGTAGGCCCTACCTCAACTGGTTACTGATTGAAGAGTCAGGTAGGCCCTACCTCAACTGGTTACTGATTGAAGAGTCAGGTAGGCCCTACCTCAACTGGTTACTGATTGAAGAGTCAGGTAGGCCCTACCTCAACTGGTTACTGATTGAAGAGTCAGGTAGGCCCTACCTCAACTGGTTACTGATTGAAGAGTCAGGAAGGCCCTACCTCAACTCGTAGTCACCAAATGGTATCGAAAATTCTTTCCTAGAAGAACCGGTTTCAAACCAAATACGGTTTAGGTTTATCAGCTTCTCCCCGTATCGTGTCATATGTCCACAAATGTTTTTTGTAATAAATACTAACATAATATATCACACTTAATCACGATTTAATATGCTGTGTTGTTTTATATTAAAAAGGCCCTTAGTAGTAAAAACATACATATAAAACCATACGGGAAAAGGTGATAGTAAGTAGTAATTGGTTAGGAACCTGTTCTTCGGAGGAATAATTTTAACACCATTTGAAGACCACCATTGGCAATAATTTATAGAAATAGTTTTTAAGGACATTCGGTATTTTGTAATAGGCAAAATTAATGTATGTATGTATGTACGTATGTTCTTTTTACGTTGCCAAACTACTCATCCGATTGCCAAAAAATTTTAAGAAGTTGCTCTATATGTCCGGGAACGTTTTGCTATATAAAATGAACAGCTTTATTCACCACGTTAATAGTATACGGGTTTTTAGGATCATGTATTTATATTTTTTATTTTTTTGTCTGAATAAAAGTTACGTGTTTATACGTTGGCCAATTGAAAAATAATTACGTGTACACATACTATATTTACTATCAGCTGTTGTATATCATTCCTTTAAAAGTCGTATTACAGTTATATTTGGTTTGGGTTTAGGATGAATTAGAAAATTCTGAATCAATCCATTCAGATTTATTTGTTTTGTGGGAATGTTACTAATATGTCTTATCGTATCAGTATATTCACTAAGTCGATCTTAAAAATATCTATACAACGAAGCCGACTATTCGACTTCAAAGCATGGCCAATCTTAAAGTTAACATGTATTTACTTTTCGGCGTTACGAAGTTCGTCAGGTCAGCTAGTATTTTATAAACCTTTCTGTGAGTTTTAAAATTACAGTAATGCCAATTTTTCTAGTCGAATATATTAAGTATAACATCTAAATGTCAAGATGATTGGCTCTCCTGGATAAAAAACTTTAGGTAGGTAGGTAGGTGTGCCGTCAATATTTTCACTTACAATGTACAATATAAAATAGTTATTCTCATAGTACTTTCTTGTTCAAGACATGGTATGTAATAAATATTTGGAAATATTTTATAAATGTGATGGTTTAAAGCTGTGATTAGAACACACCGAAACTTACGCATCAGAACATGACAGAGTGTGATTGATTAAATATAATTTTAGCAAACAATAGTCATTTGTTAGCTTTAAGGCTCCAATAACTTCAGATATAATTATTGTTAAACACTCGGCTCGTTCCTCAGATGGCCTTCTTGGAAGTGGTGATTCCTCCAGACATCATATATGAAGAGACCTCCGGTGACATGATGGTGCCGGAGGGGGGCTCCGCCAAGCTGGTGTGCAAGGCGAGGGGGTTCCCTAAGCCCAAGGTGGTCTGGAGGCGGGAAGACGGAGGCGACATCATCGTCCGGACTCCGGGCAAGTCCAAGAGCACCTCGTCTGTAGAGCACGGTATGCATACTATATTGATCTGTGTTCAGTGATCTTAACCAGTAAAGGTCTGATAAAGACAAATACTTGGACACAATCAATTACAAATCACTTTATAAGTTGATTAATTTCGATATTTAAGCAGCCAACTCAAACATCGAAATTTTACGTTTTCAATCAAAGATTTTACGTAACATTTTCCATGCACCTTGGTATATCATAAACGACACTATACACAACGATACAAAAATACTCAAAGTCAAACAACAAATTTCAAAATTTAACATCGAGTATCATACCAGACTCGAAATTCACATAAATTTTTTCGCCCTGAATCTTATAGACAACAATAAACACACGTACAGGCTTGTCATCCACACATTTTAAAAGTATTTTTATTTGTTACTATTTGTTGACATTACCTCATCATCATAGTTTGTCAGTGCCATTACCCAATGGCACTATGTCAAATTGGAACTTATTTCTCAACTAACATCATATTTACTCATTGTTCATCAGAACTGAACAGTTTGTAAATTATAGAAACACATAAAAATATTTAGTACAAGTATTGAATAGTTACACTATGTCACATTTTTATCATGTTTTGAAAACCGTCTCAAATATTTAGAGATATGTTTAAAAGTCATACCAAGACCAATATTAAAAGTTCTACAAGTCCTCATTAATCTCACATATTAGCAGTAGCTTGGAGGTGACGTGCTGGTCCAGAAATTAAACGAACCAAAATCGAATTCAGCAACATCATATCAGGAGTATACTGTTACATGTACCGTGTAACTTTTTTCACTACGGTACACGATAGGCTACGTGAATGTGGTTGTTGAGAAACGGAAAAATAAGAAATTAAATGTGGTATAAGATAATTAGTATATTAGGATGTAATGTTTTACAATTTTTTGGTACGTTAAAATTGGTATTTTTAAGGAGACTAAATTCTTGCATATTTTAACTAAACCTTTTGTATTAATTCACCTAGTTTTTTGCGAAAAATACCAAAAAAACCTATGAGCTGTCCCTCTGCAATGTAAAAAATAATGAGAAAACTCGTTATTGACGAAAAATGTTCATGCACGTCATCGTTGAAAGGTTTATAAGACCCGTGTTACGGACTCGTTTAACGTTAAATTTTCTCACGTTTCTTAGGAAGATCCTAAGAATAATGACGTTTTGCTACTGAAACTGTACCTCTGCTAATCTGTTCAGTAGCCACGGTGGAGGGCGAGGTGCTGACGCTCAACAAGGTGACCCGCTCAGAGATGGGCGCCTACCTGTGCATCGCAGCCAACGGCGTCCCTCCCTCCGTCAGCAAACGAATGATGCTGCATGTACATTGTGAGTATAAATTATCACCGGTACTGGTAGAATAGTTCATCAAACAGCTGACAATTTGTAATTTGGCATAACTGCATCATCATGAGCTGTTAACGAAAGTGCTAATTACTTCGTCCACTACAATTCGGTCTAAAAGTTTCAAACTTCTTTGGTCTTTGACCAATAAAAATATAAATAGAAAACTATACCTTAACCGAAACTGTTATTCCTATGAAAATGTTCACCAAAGTCATAGAGAAGTCTACGCGACCAATTCTCCCTCAGCGAATAATGTTCGTTGTATATTGTGAGTGGAAACTGAAAGGAAATATGAAGCAGTTTAAAGGTTTATAGTATTCTTGAAATTTAAAAGATGATACCGTTGAAAACACATATATGTGTGTTAATGTTGTTGTCTTAAGTCTAAAGGAGATGACCAACTTCCGCTTCTCCAACCACTAAACGGCTTTGATCGTGGCGAACAGATTTACACAAGCCAGTAATAGGACACTCGATCTTCCCTTTTGTAATTAGTTTCTAAAAGCTCTAGACCTTTAGAGTCTCTCAAGTAAGGTAGATATCTCCATCCTGATATCGTTCCATCGACCTGTCATCGAGTGATGCTCCAGAACCCTTTAGTTCATGTTCATGTTCAAGAGTGATGTTCAAACAACCGAGAGTTAAGCTCCTAGAAGAGACATACATAGCCCAAATTCAGTTACACCCAATGTACACTGTATACCTTGAACGAGCATGCCCTTCCATTGACATAATTTAACATTAGAGACCTATAAAAGCTAATTGTGTAACTAGAGCGAAAACTATGTCATCTCGCACGAGATGTTCATATTGCCCGCCGCTCCTTGAAAAGTAAATAACGAGCATTTAAAAACCCACTTTATATGCGATATTAGTCGCATTTTGCTTTTTGAAAAACAAACAGCTGTCAAATTAAAAACAATATTAGTTTGTTTACATTAATCATTGATTTTAAACCCACATCGAAATCATACTATATTAAAATGTTATCTTGACGTATAAGGAATTTTTAATACAATTAATAAAATATAACAAATACTTACTAATGTAATACTTTCTGAACTGATATAATTAATTTTATCATGTTAATAAGTAGTTTTTTCTCTTATATAATATAGGTAATAGTTAATAACATGTGATATCTAATATGATTATCGGTAAATATTATATCAAAATATTTCAAGCCACGTGGATAACACGTTTTTAAAGCTCCGATTGTTACTATATGTTTTATTATGTAATATTGTCTAGTTTGAAAATCATTCAACGCCTATTGAGTGGCATCTGACACTGTATTATCAGATAAAAAGTTTGCTATACCAGTCTCTTTTCCGGGAACAATTTTTGACATACTTAAATGTCAGACAATTTACGTTTGACGTTTACTCTGTCTTTTAAAGTAGGAGCATGTAAATGACTGTAAAAACACAAAGTGACGTCATAGTTCCGCTTGGCACCTGTGGCGGGCGTGACGGGGTGTCATCACAATGTAAGTGACTCTATACATGAATTGACAGCGTTAATCGTTCTATACATATTCTTAAGGGTTTTCGCAAAACGTTTTATATTTTTATTTTCCCAAACATCAATTTTGTCTATTCCTTTGATAAAATACTAAAAAAAGGTTCAAACAAAGTTGTCAATGAAGGATAAAATTCGCTACTATCATCTTTGAAAAGCATGTTGACAGTTTTAATTTTGACGTCGACGCAGTGTTCGACGACAGGGATTTTATCATGGATTTCAAATACCAACTCTGTGCTAGCACCTGTAAGTAAACTCTTAAAATCTTAACAATTACCCCCTTCGTTTACGTTTACCACACAAATAGTCTTTAAGTTCAGTTTTTAGAGAATATCCATTTGGTTTGATAGTTTTTATTTCGGTTTTAGACACTGACAGTATTTCAAATATTTGTACTTCAGGTAACAAATGCTTTATACTTTATGACTGAATGTTTCATCTATAAGCTTTCAACAATTAGTAGAATTACTTTTCTTGCTTCCTTTATCTTTTCCACAGCGTACTGAATTATCAATACAAGTATCGTCAGTCTCATCCAAATTATATACAAATATAAAATGAAAATGATAAAATTCTTACTTTACATTAGTTTAGGTTGATATAACACGTACCTGATTAAAAGTTTTGGAGGGTGTAGTTATAGGTATAGCTAAATAAATTTACCACTGGATTAAGACAGCTGTTAAGTGTACTACCCACTAAAATGTATGATTTAACCGATTATAAGTTGACATTTTAAGTATCTGTGATGTTTACAAACCAAAACGCCATTACCTAGAAACGTAATGAAAGATTAAATAAGCCTTTTGAGGTTAAATTTTGTTTGTGACCCAAAAGAAAGTCTTTAAAAACTCTCTACTTTAATAAGTAACATTCAATATCTATAAATACTCGTATATCAGAACATCGTTATTCACCTGCCTAGATTGGGAATGTAATTGTTTTGCTTTACTGAGAGCTGGAGACATCCTTAATAATAAAATAGACAATATATTGAAAATGGTAACCGATAAAGTAAATTTCAGTAAGTTAGAATAAATTTAATAAAATGTATGAAAATTTAAAAAAAATTGTAAAGCACGTAAGCAAAATAATAATAATGGACTAATAATTATTCACATATATAAAAAGGTATGATATCACAGCTCTGTGGAGAAAGAAGACATTGTGATAATTATATACCATTGGTTGTCTAGGGGGTCTCTAGGATTATTAAACTAAGCTATATGTGCTTCAAAATGGTCCCTTCTTACTTTTCGTTTAGTTATCATTCCCTTTCTTCCGGTAGCTACAAACAAGATACAGTCATATAGTACTGAATCTAAAAAAACAAGCATAAATTACAAAATGTTACAACTGGTTTATTTATTTGTAGTCAGTATTTGATAAGTTAATTAGTTGATGAGTTAATTTGTTTTTTTAAGAAATGTGTTACACTAATTTATTAATAAATTAAAAATGTTCCAGACAGTTAAAGATATTTTTAGAATGTAGTTAATTCCAAAAATAGATTTTTATGGTCCTTACATGCAGGTCCCAACAACAAGCTACTGAGGGGAAATAGTAGCAAAAAAGGTAATTAAACCCTTGTCACCGTTTGATCTGGCCCAAGGCAGAATTACCTGGCAGCCTATTACAGGCTACAGGAGCCCCACCGAGCAGTGAGCACTCAGGTCACATGGTTGGACAAAGCTAGTCTGCTATTGACACCCCACCAATCACACCGATACCCACCCCCCCCCCACCCACCACGGAGATAGCATACTCTTTGTCCGCTACCCCTTATTTATTGGCTCCTCTGTTTCCCTTTTCCATTCACTCCCTTGTTATCTTCAATAGTTAAGGCTTCTTTTAAAAGCCATACATTTATTGTCACGTGAAATTGTTTCTGATCGTGTTATTGCAATCTATAAAAATAATTACACTTATTTTTTATTGCGTGAAATTCTATATTTGTATTATTTTTGTAATAAATAACACTTATCAAAAACATTGTAAATTTCTATGATTGAATGATCTATATATATAAAACAAAGTCGTGTTAGTTACACGCATTATAACTCGAGAACGGCTGGACCGATTTGAATGATCTTTGGTTTTTTGGATTCGTCTCTGCTCCGGTCACGCTTAAGGCATATTCAGTTTCCATAAATTCAATTATTTTCCATTTCATAGCGTTTTAAATTTCTAATGTTAACCTTATGGGGACTAAGTTTGTTTACAAATGGTCTACAATAAAAACAATTTATTTCTTAAACTACAGCTGTTGTATTACTTTCCATTAGCAATATGCTTTACTATTCAATGCCATCTTAATTATTCATTAATGTAAAACTATGAAGTAAATGTGTACTGTACAAATGTTACATGTTTTCCATCTTAAAAAATCGCCAACACCCCCCCAGAACTAAGACATATCCATGTCAAAATGAACAGATTCATTCACCACGTTAATAGTTAATGTTCTGTCTGATTAAAAGTCACGTATTTATAATTATGTTGGCCAAATAAAAAATATTTACGGTGTTTATACATATTACGTTTGTTATAATATTCAGCTGTTGTATATCTTTTCTATAAAAGCCGTATTACAGTTAGGTTTTGTTTGGTTTTTGGTTGGATTAGAAAAAAATGTGAATCAATCCACTCAGATTTATTTGTTTTGTGTGAATGTTATTAATATGTCTTATCGTTTCAATATTGTTATTAACTATGCCGCGACCCAGAATATCTAATTTTTCACAACGAAGTCGTATTGCTATTCGACTTTAGAACATGGCCAATGTTAAAGTTAACACCTATGTACTGTTAGACGTTGCGAAGTTCGCCGGGTCAGCTAGTATTACATACAATACAAAAGGTCAATGTACAGTAACAAATTATACAGTACAAGTACAAAAGGAACATTAACATGAATTATGTATTAGTGCCTGCTATTGCTGGCAGTAAAAATCATTAGCCTATTTTTGTAGTTAACCCGTATTTACTGTTAGGCGGTAGGCTACGAAGTTCGCCGGGTCAGCTAGTTGATCATAATTCCATAATTAATCCATTATTATGTGTATTTCCAAACATGACATTTTAAGTAAACCAATTTTATTAGACTAACCTAGAATTTGAGGTCATGGGTCAGGTTTACGTCGTTGGTTTAACAGTATTTAAAATATTAACTAAAACAATTATCTTTCCTGATACTGTACTATCGTATAATATGGAGGAGAAAACATTTAAAAAACCATCATTAGAGACATTTCTTATAACAACTATGAAAACCAAACTTTTATCTGCTTGTTATGGTTACAGTTAACAATGTAGTCTCACTTCCATAAAGAAGGAAATCCCGTATTTGCGTATTTCATATAACAACCCTATAAATGACTTTGAACTTCTGGTATTCCTGTATTTCAGGTATTGGTCTTGCTGACGAACTAATGCGTAGCACTATTTCCACACTTTCCGCATATCGCTCCCTACAATTACAAGAAAGTAAATAAATAGATCAGCCTTTTATTCTGTATGGTTACTCTAGTACCACATTTTTTCAAAACTAATAACGTCAAATTACCGGCAAGTTAGCTCAGCGGCTCTGGCCCAGTAAGACAGAGGTTTCTGGATCGAAACCAGTGACTCCTGTCTGATTATCAGCAGTCACTTCTGGCTAGCTTACGTAACTATACTGCTAGGGTTCTTCGATGTCTTTAATCACTGCATATGCCCTAGACCCATGGCGATAGGCAGTTGAATAAAAAAATTAAACAACTACAGTACTTAGAATCGTACTACTTGTAGTTGTACTACTCAACAAATTATATAAATAAAATTAGAGTTTTGTCTGTACATTGCTCAGAATTATTATTTTTTTGTTATTTTTACTTTTTGTGCGTTAGAGAAGCCGAAACCGGTCTTATCTCAATTTTTGTCTGTGACGCTCCAGGAGGCATTTTACGCCGTCTTCTCCGAAAACACAGGAGAACTAATAACAATAAAAGTTATTTCATGTATTCTCTACATTTCAGAGAAGGTTTGTAAATGCTTGAAATTGCCCGCCGCCTCTTGAAAAGTAAATACTGAGCATTTAAAAACGCACTTTTACGCGATATTACTCGCATTTTGATTCAGTTTTCAATGAATAACCTACTGATAATAATCAGCTGTCTTTGTAGTTTAAAGATTTAATAGAAATAAAAACAAACAGCTGTCAAATCAATATTAGTTAGTTTATATTGGTCATTGATTTTAAACCCATTTCGAAATCATACTATAGTAAAGTTTTCAAGTTTTTTTCATACTGAAGTTTTTTTAACGTATAACTAATTATAATAATTGTATAAATGTTCTAATCTATTTAATTGTAAAGTAATGCTAAATAATAAAGCTGGGTATTGATTTATATTCTTTGTATTGATTTGTTTAGGATTTCAGGTTTACATTTTGGTATGATAATCTTTCTTCATTAAACTGAGTCCTACAACCCGTACAAAGGACTTACAAGGCTTACTGCTAGTAGAAAGTAATTGAACAAAATAGCGGGTACATTTTGCTGAAAACTGATCAAAAGGTCATACTAGACCACTGATGTGTTAATGCACAGTTTACTGAGTGGTTTGTGTTGTTGCAGTCCACCCGCTGATACAGGTGCCCAACCAGCTGGTGGGAGCGCCGACGGGGACCGACGTTCCCCTCCTGTGCCACGTGGAAGCCTCACCCAAGGCCATCAACTACTGGACAAGGGAGACAGGTCAGTGGTCAGTGGTGGTCGGTCGACAAAACTTTCATTAAACTGGCATATTTACCAAAGAAAAAAATAATTCCAATGTTTATTTTGACATGGACCTCTAGAGAAGGGGGAATTTACAATCCGTCAGACTAAATTTTGAAACGGATATGACGTCATATGGTTATAAGGACAGCTGTTTAGTTAGAGGAATTTAAAACATTCCCTTTAGTCATACCTGTGACCTAAGCTATTTCCCAAAGAGAAGTAAATACATTTTTTAAAGTTACTGGTACAAAATTAACATCTGCTGCAATATCTTAGCAACTGTAGTTGCATTCAATGAACCATCTTTCCAAAGTTGACCGCTGGGATAATTTTTCGATCCCTTACCAACACCCTGAAAACACAGTCATACACTCGAATCATTAAGGCAACTGATTCCCGAATCAAGATGGAACCGTCCCAGTAGAAGTCTTTGTTTATCAGGTGTTCATTCAGGTTTGTTTTTAGTTTTATCAGGTGTTTATTCACTCTGGCAGAAGAAAGATATAGATTTTACGCCGAGTTTATTTCACAATCACTCCCGATGCTTGCTTCTGATTGCTGATCTTTTAAGAGAAAAAATGATAATTCTTTTTTAAATGAATTCATCTTCACAATGAACACTTTTCCACACCGTATGATGAAAGAGTAATTAGAAATCCACGATTCTAAACAGCGTACGGTGATGCCTGAACACATTAAATCATATTTAATTTGTGTTGGAAATAGCTTTTTAACGAGCTTTTCTAATTGCAGAGGCTTTAGTAACTTATTAATGATAATATTGAGATAACGAAAGTAGTGATGTTATACGGTATAAGTTCTCACAAATGTGCATTGCTGGTGGTAGGGGGGTGAGACAGATAGTTGATTTATGCGTGACGTCACACCATGACGTCATTGGAAGTAACGTCACAATAGAATGACGTCATGACTCCATGGATCGATAATTTCATGTTTTTTTTATTTTATTTTATTTTTCCAAAACAAAGAGCCTAATTCATTCTATGTCCCGAATTTGGTTCTTTGTCCTGAGTAATTAGTTATGATAGAATGATGGAGAAGGAGTAAATGTTTTCCTCCTAATTTAGGATCAGGGTTAAGGGAGGGGGTGAGTAAGGGGTAAGGAGAGGGAGAGAGAAGGAAGGGCCATTTTTAAAAATCTTCTATATCATTCAACCTTGACATATTTACCAGACTTATTCTTCCTTTAAAACATCTTAAAATAGTAGTGGTGAAATTAGGCTTCTGGTACATAACGTACAACGATCACTTATTACAACGAGTGGTGTAACTAGTCTTACCAAATGACTTTTAGTGATAATAGTCTTCATTTTTATTTTAATTACTCCTACATACTCACAGCACTTGGAAAATGTATTTTTATGATTAATGTTTTTCAAGTCAGTATAGTAGAAACTTTATACATATTGGAACAATTATAACGTTTAGTGACATAAAAATACCTGATAGCACAACCATTTTGAGAACTATAAACTCCTTTGAACCCTTGCTATATTACAATTGTGAGTAACGTTTACAAAAATAAAACACCACTGCAAGCAAGGAACTTATTTTCGCGTTGTCTGTAAAAGCGTCGCAATCACATACATTGTTTGCAGTTGTGAGCTTATTCCCGGATGGTCTTCTCACTCAAGTGTGTAAACCATTGGAAACAGATCAGAAATCAGTCTCTCTAACCTTTCAATTCTTATTTATTCCTTATCAGAAAATGGCCTGAAACACGTCTCTATATGTTCTTTGCGGCACTAATGAAATATAGTCACCCAGATCATTACTTTTTCCTCTTCATTCCCCTGTACATTCGGTTCTACCAGAGTGATGTTTCCCTTCATTAAAATGGAAAAAATATATGTACTAATGTATTGTGTTTTCTCCAAACAGATTCTTTTCTATCTATCTTTATCTTTCCTGGTGTAGTAAGAGTATTTTTCTGTTTATTTTTAGTATGTTGCACGTTTAACTAACCATCTTATTTCTTCCAATTACGGTTTCCCCGTGGTTGAAGATTCTGTCAAATCTAGCACCCGCATTAACCATCTGCCTCACCTATGACGTCAGATGTGACGTCATGTATTAATTTGCACAAATTTGTGATAACGTCTGTATAACAACCCTTCTAACAATAAAGTAGGTATTTTATACTTTTAATTTTTATAATAATTGATTATTGTTTTTAGGAAACAAACCCAGCTGCACTTACTCGCTTATCCCTCCAGGTGCTAACATCTCACTGTGAGATGTCAGCGAGTTGCAATTGTATAGCGCTATCGAAGTCAAAAATTACTGTCACGGTGCTGCCATCTGCGAGCTAATACATGCAACTACTCTGTAGTTCCCTATTCTGACGCTTGAGTTCGTTATTTTGCCGCTAGAGTATGCTTTTATAGCCAAATAAGGGCTTTCTCAGACGGTGGTCCTTTGTAGTGTAGTGGTTAGACTGCTGTGCTGACGAGTACAACAGTTGAAGCCATTCGGAGGGACGAGGGTTCGAATCCCGACCATGAGCAATCCCAATTTGGCTTGCGCGGGGCACGTTTTGTGTTTTTTTGTGTATGCTTCGTATTTTATGAAGAGTTTCATAAAAATTACAAAATTGAAATAGTCATAGCACTTGGAGGGTTAACCTACTTATAAATCATGATCGTTAAACAGTACTTGAAACATTTTGATCTGAATTCTCCTACTCTAAGTTTAAACGAGTTTAATATTTTCTTCAAACGTTGTGGCTTGCCGCAGGGGAAATGATAATCACTAACGACAAGTATGCGATGTCGGAGGAGTCGAACTCCTACTACAGCACAGCCATGAAGCTGGTCATCAAGGACTTCCAGACAGCTGACCTTGGTGGCTACAAATGTATCTCTAAGAACTCCATAGGTGACGCCGAGGGCAACATCAGGCTTTACGGTAAGAATTTCACATTTTTAACAACGAGCTTTACAATAATAAAGTAGCAAAAATATTGAATATACGTCAGTGTGCACTGGCTAATAAACGTAGTACTGTATTTATGTAAGTTTTACGATAATCGTATTTGGTGCTTCATTTATATTATGTAGCATTATTTAACTCTAACTAGTAATTCTAACTAGAAATTAATACATCACATTCAATAATTGCCCATTGTTTCTAGTAGCATTTCCAGATTTTTTGAAGTTGTAAAATAGTTTTTAATGTTTCTTTACGAGAGTAAATCACCTGATATTTTATACCCTCTGAAAGGAATAGAATACTAAAGTGAAAGTGATTAGAAGAATTCATTTTAAAAACACCTTTTATAAAATATGAGATGCGTACACCGTTAAAAATACTAAAGTGAAAGTGATAAGAAGCATTCATATTATCGAACACCTGCAACATAATATGGGATGGGTAAATCGTTTAAAGTAGACCTCCCTTCTTAGATAAACAGAAAAAGAAAAATAGTTTTATTGTTACGAAATCTGTTCGGTTTCCCATCTCATGTAATTAAAAAAAGGAAAGCTAGTTCAGTCCCTTATCTAGTGGGACCTATTTACATACCAACGTAGGGGGGTTATTGTATTTACACCTAGAATAGAAGGGTTAGTCATCTCATATAACTTCACCAAAAGTTAGAGTGGGGAATAATTTTTCTCGCTATAAATTGATTTTAATGGGATTCGGTGCATTTTACAGCTCCAACTTATACCTATGTTGCTACTTATGATTTATCAAACAATTCATAATAATTTAAAGAGTTGAAATGAAATAAATGGGTTTTTCCTCATCGGATTGTCCTTTTATCGGTTGCAGAGGTAGAGATGAAGAAACCGCCAAAGCTGGAAAACGCGGAGGACAACGAGCTGGGAGAGGGCCAGCGACTGACCAATGGCCAACAGGGCTCGCTGAGGGAGGGTGGCGAGGGGAAGGCCAGTGAGGGGTTGTCAGCGTCCTCGGACAGCACGCAGTCTCTGGGGTTGAGGATCACGTCATCCTTCGGTGCAATCCTTACACTGCTTCTGCTACACCACCTGTGAACAGATTGAGGAATAACACTCACTGTGGGAGGGAGAGAAAATGTACATTCCATCTGTACTATTAATATTCTAATGCTCTATGCGTCACAAACATATTACTTTTAAAACGCGTCAAAAATAATAAGACATAAAAATCGCTGCTTGATATACTAAACCTGATTTTTATGTTTCTCGTACATGTACAATACTCACGATAAGTTAAAAGAAAAAAATTTAAATTTACAATAAAAACTTGAATTTTAACAATATTTTATCACCACAAAGCTGTACAAGTTGATAATACCGAACAGAAATATGTATTTCTACGAACTCAAAGTTTTAGAAGTGTGATAAAAGTGAGTCCTTACATAAAAATCTAAAAGATACGAATATTTTCTCGAAGGATATTATTATAAAACCAGAAAAGATTGTAATCCTTTCTCCGTTGGTGCAACTCTTGATGTTAGTTTTCTGAAGTCATAGCCTCTGTTTTTAAACACGTAATAAATTAGCACTTTAGAGAAAGCAAGGAACTTTTATGTAAAAACTAGATAACTAAAATTACTGACCAAATTATTAAAATTAACTGTAAGGCAAAACAGTGGAAAAGTGAACGTATTGTAGTAGGGTTTGTTAATTTTCCACATCATGTGTCATGACACTCTTTATTTTTTACCTCAAATGAGAGATTTATTACTTTTACTTTAGTATCCATTTTAATCTAGACTTGACTTTAATTAATTCATAGGTTTCACTTCTCCCTCCTATAGTGGCATCAGCAGTGTATTTCTCTTAAATCATGGGTTAAAGTGCGAGTGCCTGCCCAAATTTGATAGACTAATTTCCTTTTTAACAGATGCGTGTCCTTAATTATTCAACTAGTGGATTGTTTGTACGACATTAGTAAGGTTGATGGAATTGCCATTAAATATTTTGTGAGAGCTGAAATATATCTGTTGAATATAAAACACTAATACTTTTTTTATTCTAGTTACATTTGTCCAACTTGATTTCCAAGTTTTTTTATTATGTAAACAACACTAAAATTTCTCCTATTATCAATTGTTTGTCTATTGTGTGATTATTTGTTTTAGAGTTGTTTACTTTGTAGAACAAATAACTTTTAAATTGAACGCTACCAAGAGTCAACCTTACTAAGATGTACTTGGTGTAAATAACTTGGACATAGAAAATAATTATTTTTAACCACGTGCAGTACAATACTCTCATCTATACCTAAGTCCAGTGAACAATAACTGTTGATTGTTACTTAATGTTTTTAAAGAACATAACTTACCTTAACTGGCCGTAACATTGATTTCATCTAGCTTAAACCTCTTTTATTTAGTTTCCCTTATTCTGTGTAACTTAGATGTATATTCTACCCTTCACATATCATTGTAAATAGATACTTATTCGAAATTACAAACTACGGTTCATTTTAGGTTTTTTTTGGCTTTCCACAAAGCTCTTCAAAATTTTCGATAATATTATATGGAACGATGTAGAACATTTTAGATTATTTTGATCACATTATTGTGAGGCCAATACTTGGTAGGTACCTATCCCACCTCCCATGTAAGGCCAATACTCACTAGGTACCTATCCCACCTCCCATGTAAGGCCAATACTCACTAGGTACCTATCCCACCTCCCATGTAAGGCCAATACTCACTAGGTACCTATCCCACCTCCCATGTAAGGCCAATACTCACTAGGTACCTACCTCACCCTAATAACTAGG
Organism: Nephotettix cincticeps; assembly: GCA_023375725.1. NCBI lineage: Eukaryota > Metazoa > Arthropoda > Insecta > Hemiptera > Cicadellidae > Nephotettix > Nephotettix cincticeps. Next base: position 22,099,807 of record CM041786.1, on the reverse strand, counting down.
CTAAATACTTAGTGGGTAGGCCTACTTATTCTACCTCCATGTAAGGCCACTCCTACTGTAGACTTGTCAATTTATGTAATTCACCTGTAAGGCCAATAATCCTATATGTATTTCTTTATACTAGGTACCTATCCCAATTTGGCCAATAAAAATCGTGGGTGCTGTGGAAAATATTACAGTAATTTTCACAGCTAGCACCTTAATGTAGTCTATCCCGAAAGTATACTTTCATCGCAATTTTTCATTTTCTAAATAGTAGATACTGTATCTTTTTACTTAAGTTTCCAAAAGATTTTCTTGGCTGTGGTGTTCTAGCTTAAGATATTTATTGCATAGGTTAATGATATCATTCGTTTAGTTTACTTAAAATTGTGTAAAGATGTATCATTTTTTCCAATAGTGTAAAAAATTGTAATAAATTTAATAGTATGCAAATGTCCAGTGTATAGTTTAAAATATTTGTTACATGATTTTTAAGAAATATGAAGTCTTTATTTAGTAAATCTAAAAAAAACCTTGAGTAATAAAGGGCATTTCCAACATATTGTAAGTGTTACCACTGTTGCGTATAGTTGTTATAAACTCTAAAACATTTTAAACGATGACATTGACATATTTGTTTGGCAGTTCTGCTACAATAATTGTTACTAACGTTATTTGTAAATATAGTGTAAGAAGCAATGTAACATATACCATATCAAAGCAAAAATTCGATACTCCATTAAAAAAGATCGGAAATGTGTACTGGTTTATGTTTGGTACTGTAACTAAACTATTGTGAATACATAAACTCATTTTACTTAAACTAAAAGAGACATATAAATAAGTGTAAATGTATATCTATTGTAAGGCAGTAAATGTTAGAGATCTACGTTCCGTTGTTACTCGTTTGCCGGAAGCGCTTCTGTTTCTATGAGAAAGGTGGTGTAGGCTGTATGAATAGTTTTGTTGTACAAAAAGCAAATAAACTGTGTGCCAAACAATTCAAGTGATTTATAAACCTCTTTACTATCCCAGGTAATCTTTTAAACAGCTTCAAAATCATGAGTTTTTAATACATGTTAGTATACCAGGGTAACACTTTGGATGTAGGGTATATTTTACATGTATAATGAAAAATTTCTCCTTCATCTTGCTCATGGGTAGTAGGCAACAGAAGAGAGATAGTTTATAGTTTATCTTTGACAAAGGTGAATATAAGGTGAGGAGGGTGGTAATTGTATAATATATAGTTTTATAATTGAAAGGACGTTTTAATAAGCTTTCTATGATCGTTAATACTTCATATTAGTAACAAAACCTTAACTTATTAAAATATATATGGCCTCGATGCATTAACTTAATATACTTTCATTTGTACCTATTAACTTTCTCTAACTCCTTGGCCACTTAAACCTTATAAACATTTTTGGTTTTCCAACAAGTTTCAAGCTGTGCTCTGCCACGCAATTGTGCAGAGAATAGTCCAGAGATGGCCCAATTATGAGTAAATCCTTTTGGACCTAGTCTTTCCATCACTTCTTCGAGTTTTCCAGTCGGTAAAAGCCTCGTGGTTGTCCACTGACGATTTTCTCAAGTGTCCTTTTTTGGACACATACTACCCATCTCAGTCGTCACTTTCACATGTTATACAAATATATACCATATATGTATATATATATATATATACATAAATATATGTATTTATATTTAATTATAAATAGAATATAATTGAATAAGTGGTTAAACAAGTAATAAAACCAAAAAATATTACACTATAAATCAACAAATCAAGGTTCGTTTTCCTCTAAATTTATTTTTTTCGCACTTACCGTTTTATCAACGGTTTAAACCAACAATCCAAACCAACAATCAGCACTGAATGATTAGCACGGAACCGGTTGACCAAAATCCCGATAGAAACTCGGTTTGTCTGAATACCGGAAACTGTTATAGCCCGGAAATAGCCAATGTAACAGGATGGCGAACGGTCGCCCCCTAACGCCGTTTGGGAATGAGTGTTATTTTGTTATTTCGCCCGCTTGTAATCTGGAGACCCAGTCGTAAACGATATTTTTGTTGTGTTGTTGTAACTGACACTTCGAACGTTTTTGTAGCGTTGGCTGTTTATTTACATTTTTTTGTGGGGAAACTACAAACTATATTCAATTACTAAATGCTTTGTTTAATTCTATGACGTAACTTAAAATATGAGTTTGAAAGGAAGCGGTTAAGACCTATACCTGTAATGTTAAATTTAACCATTTTTAGGTACACTTTTCTCAAAAGTTAAGATTGCCACAATCTTGAATCCAAAAGGTTATTGCGCGGGTAGTCAGTGGACTGATGTACGAGATGGTGGCGAAGCAGGGCCGCCCCGAGGGTAATAGGTGCCCTGGGTGATGTTTTGAGCTGCGCCCCCCTCAATTAATTGGCCAGATTTCCCCTCGGCAGGGGCGCCACCGGGGCGCATTATGATGTTGTACAGAAAAAAGAGGTCAATCTCCCAAGTGTTGTTAAACTCATTGAATGCGTAAGAGACTTTTTGAATGGGATGAGGTCCGAAAATGGACTCAATAGTGTAATCACCCACTACCAGCTGGCCGAAAAACTAGAAATTCTGCCAGAATTATCCTTTGAAGTTCAAGTGAGACCAAGGAAGGTGAAACGGCAATTTTCATATGATGATATCCATCATCTTTTTGCCGGTCTTGTTATGTTGTTCCAAATAGAAGGCAGTAAACTCTTAAGATTAAATATTTGAACTTCTACGAAATTATGCGTCGCAACTACTGACTGTTGTTAAGCAGAGTTGTGAAATGAAAGTGGGATTTTGGTATCGTTGGTGGAAGCCAAACCGGCTCTGGGACAAAACCTTAGACGTGGTTTTGTTGTGTGTTGTGTTGTTGTTTTGTTTTGTGGTTTTGTTGTTTTGGTTATAGACCGGGTGCAGATCCAAAAAGCTTGGGACGACGTGTGTTCTGTACCAAACCCAGATTTCGAGGGGTATGGTGATTCTGAAAAAAATGCATTTCTAAATGTTTTATTTTCTCTAAAGAGAAAATTTTTTAATCGATCTAAAAACGGATCAGAATATTCAACAGACATTCTAAAATAATTGAAAAATATCTTTGTCATCATTCTTCAGGTCTTCAAAAAGTGTTTGAAATAACCCACATCATTTCTCCTCATATTTAAGGGATGTACTCAGTGAATCCGATTGTGTGGTCTTCAACGAAGCAACGAATCAGTAAACACAACGCAATTACCTGTTCCTGCCCCATGTCACAAACAAATTCAGACGGACTCATTTCTGAAATGCAGTCAACCGTTCGGGCAAAAACCGTGCACTAACCGTGCTTAATATGAAAGACCAGCTCACGGGTGCAACCCGTACGGGTGAAATCGTATAGTGTGAAAGTGATGTTAAACGCCTCGCCTTAAACGGCCTGGAAACAACCACTTTCCATACGTCTAATCAACTATACTATTTTATTTAACCTCACCGATCCTAATGTTCCACAACAAATAACTGAATATTGAAAGTGTGTGAAAGTGGTCCAGTAAAACGAGTCTGAAATGCAATGAAAGGATTAGGTAACAAATATAAAACTTTGATCCGTGATGGTTTATCAAACTGAATTCCACGGTGGGAGATATATTCATGAAAAATGACACCGGAATTGCCGCCATCAATATGAGACATCCGCTGACCTCAAACACATGACGCCCTCCCTTTCCCGCTACCCGATGATCCATGAGTTGGCCAAAGCCATTTTATTACTTTTATAAATGTCTGTTATAACGAGTCATTTTATCTCCAATGGGTGATTTTAAAACACCGGATACCTGTGCAATAATATATGGAAATGAAATAACAACCTGAATACTTTAACTGGTGGTATTTATTTTCAAATTCTAGTTAAACCTTAACATTCAGGATGTAAAATAATTTAATAAGGTTTCTTCAGATTTTATTATTTGACAAAATACAATCAATTCATAATTAGGTTTAAATTCACTTTAATTTATTGGACAACTAACTAGTTAATTAAAAGTTAATTAATATTCTTGTAACAGATTCAGAAATCTGTTACTATTTTCCCTGCATACGGCAATTGTATCTCAAAGAAGAATTTGAGAAGGATACAAAAAGTGCAGAACAATGCAGTAAATTTGTGTTCTGCCTAGGCCGCTGTGACCATGTGTCACCTTTCAGAGAGGCTTTACAATTACTCCCAATGGACACCGCTTCTACACATTACATGCCACTAATGGTCTATAACGTCAGCGTACTCAGACTCACATAAAGGAATTAAACATTAAAAGTCTAATCGTTGCTAGGCAACCCTGGTAGTTGAATCAATGTGGGTGTTTGGAGACAATAGAAAATATAAAATTTGAACTTTGCTTATTTTAACGAATTTCCCATAGGGAAGAAGCTATTACCGTAGGTCTCATAGCGAGACTTAAGCCCGGGACCATGTTATCTTTTCTTCCTTAGGTGCCCAGAACCAAAAACAATAGTCGTTTAAAATTTATATATATATGTGTGTGTGTGTGTGTGTGTGTGTGTGTGTGTGTGTGTGTGTGTGTGTGTGTGTGTGTGTGTGTGTGTGTGTGTGTGTGTGTGTGTGTGTGTGTCTGTGAACACGATAACTCTCGTAAAAATGGTCCGATCGAGACCAAATTTGGTAGAAACGTGTATTCCTACATTTGCTCGGACGAGTTCGTAATCGAGACATATCGGTCAATCAGAAAGGGTATTTTGGGGGGGGTTTGTACCCCAAAAATGGGTTTTTTGCATTTTTCCCATTAAATTTTTAATAATTTCAATTTTTATCTTTCACTATTAGAACGGCTTAAAAAACTGCACAATTAAGTTCCTTAAAGTTGTTCTCTATCTCCAACGGTTACCGAGGTATTAAAAAATCTAAACACAGTACGTTGTATTTTGGGGCTCCAATGTTAATGTTATGGAGGATAAGGAAAAATTAATATTTCCCATATCAATCAATATTTTTAGATAAAACTTGGTATTTACCTTCATGTTGTTGATACCCACCCGTTTATGCATAAAAATCATAGTTTATGTGTTTATCATGGCAGCAAACCTGCATACTCTTTTCCCATGTTAATCATATAGGATATAGGCAAACACATTTATTTATGGACAGATTTTGATGAAAGTTGGTATAAATGTTAAAAATGAAAATTGTTTATGGTAGAAATACCTACTTTCAGTGTTCCTCACAGCAGCAAACCTGCACACTCTTTCCCATGTTAATCTCATGGAGAATAGGCAAATAATTCTCATGTTTATAGACAGATTTTTATAAAACTTGTCATATATTATTATTAATATATTATTGATTTGGTAATTCGCTGAGTACGCAGGTCTGCTGCGACGGGGGTATTTACTTTCACTGAAAGTATTTTTTCGTAAATATTGGAAAAATCCGTATTGAGGCTCACTGAATATTTAGTTTTCGGACTTATATCTATCAGTGACTATCTGTCTGTCTGTATACCCAGAGACGACATTGATCGTCTACTTTTTTTAAATTAAACGGGTAAACGGGTGCACCTTGGCTATATCTTGGGAACATTTTTTAGCATTTAATATTTAAATTGTAGTTTGCCCCTAAAACCCTTGAGAATTTGAAAAAACCCAGATTTCTCCAAATACGTTCAAATTATTTTGATTATAATATCATGGTTTATACGACAATATTAGTATGACTAATGGCTCAAAATCTATGGGTTTTAAATGAAAAATTTATAACACAACAGCTTTATACAATAATTTGACTATCACCATTAAAACCTGCTCATTTAGTCAATGACTTGGGTAAATAAGTGTTTGACTAATTTCGTTCAAGGGAAAATTTTAATTACAGTCTACGGTAAGCACAGTACGTTATCCCATCTTATGAGTGATCAATTTTATTCTTATTGTTATGGTTAAAACAATTTTACTACCGTTTTCTATAAAATATAATTTTATACACAACCCTAGACATTACAACAAAATTTTATTACCTTGGAAATGGTTCTTTCTCTAACATTGTTTAATATTTAATGTTATTAACATTTATATTTTATACCCTGGGATAAATGTGATAAAAAATTTTTATATTAAAGTTTTTTAAAAGGAATTTTTTACCATAGAAATAAAAATAAAAATATTGATAATTTTTAAAAGCTGATATAACTATAAAATTTTTAATAAATCTAAATTTTTTTTTAATTATAATATTTATAAATGTTATATAATAAATAAAATTTTTATCATTTATAATTTTAAAAGTTGTAAAATATAAATAATTAAGTATATTCATATTATTAAGTATCTTTTATTTTATTATTACTTTTCCAACGCATCTGTGTTTTTAACTATAAAACGTTTCTGGAGTTGGATAAATCCCTCCCGTTTTCAAGTGATTACTTAATAATTTATATTAAAAATTGAACGTTCAAGTTACAGATATTAGTTATATCATGTTGTCAATAATACTATACTCTCCAACTCACGTCCTAGCGCAAGCTAAGTTGCGTCGCCGCACGAGCTCAGAGGCGGAGTGTTGTGGTTATTTGATGCTTTATCAATATAGTTTTGTATTGGGTATAACAGATAAGTATAGTATTATTGAGGACATGATATAATTAATATCTGTAACCTAAACTTTAAATTTTTAATATAAATTATTAGGTAATCACTGAAAAACGGGAAGGATTTTCTCCACCTCCAGAAACGTTGTGTAGTTAAAACACAGACGCGTTAGAGAGTTCAAATAAAAGATATTGGATAATTAATAACCAATGCAATTTAAATTTTTAAAAGTTCTGTAGTTTCATAACTAAATAATAGATTTAGTCCACTAAAAGGAGAAAGTATCTGTCAGCTCCTGATGCAGTCTATTTTAAGATTCCTATAAAGTGATATACATGAAGTAATGAGTTCTTTATAAATAGATACATGTACTAAAAAATGTGTGAGCTATGTGTATGGAGTTAATTGGTAACACTAGAAGTACCGTAACAATCAATTAGGTAGTCCAGCACTCAGACCTAGTCCAGTTCACGTTAACAACTCTTGTTACAGTGATAAAGCATGCTTGTCTGCTTAGTTCATCTTTTTCAAAAATACAAAATTGTTTCTTGTATATAAAATAGGCTAATATGGCACCATTCGAAACTGTTTCAATAATTACAGGGGTTGGTTTAACTTATTAAATATAACTTTTAACTATAACTTATAACATTGTGCTAGCGTTTTATGTTTTTCAAACTGCTGTAGTAATAATAATTAATTGTTCTACAACCAGGCTGAACTATTTATTCTCATGGAAATATAAGAACGAAACAAGTAGAAGGAACAGAAACGGAAACGAAAATTTGTGAAGCTAGAGGAAAATATTTACTTTTATATGTTAATAAATTGGACGTATCACGTATACAGAGATCCTATAGTCAAGTGCCAAACTCTGAGAAAAGGTTAAAAAAAAGAGAAAAACAGAGTTTTTTTATTCTTTCTTTGTCTATCGTTGTCAACTCTTGCAAAGGACGGGTTTACGCTAATTTTAAAATAAAAAATATTTCAATCCTCATTCGAAAAACGTTTGAAATAATTATTATGATATTGAACCTGTAATTAATTAATTAATTATTTGCTTAAGATTTTGTTCTCTTAGTTTACAAACCAATCAAGTGGTCTGTTAAAGCTGAGTCGAACACTACTTGGCGACAGAACTCGCGACTTGTCTCAGCTGATTAAAACCAACCTCAGCTCTTCGGCCACAGCTCTCTCACATCTCTCGAACCGTTTGCTGTTAAAATATTGTTCAGCCTTAAAAATTTCTCATATTTCAGATTAATGTTTTATATTAATTATTTGTATAAATGATATAAAACGTGAGTTTCACGAAATTTTATTTTAATAATAAAAACGTGACGCTTTTGAAAACGTTCCTCAAGACTTTTTGTATTGGTTCTTAGTTGTTTATACAATGTACGTCATGCATAACACAAAATCTTGTTTCCCAAAATAGGTACTGTGGTCCCTGGCAGTAAAACATGGGACAAGAACATTTCTGTTGTAATAATATTTTATTATAGTTTATTTATTTAGTCAGTAGTATATATTTAGTGTATATGGTAGGAAATAAATTAATAGAGCACAGAGTACCCTGTTATTTTACGTCGTTACTTCTTATGAAGAATATATAAATTGGTTTAACTGACTTGCTTATTGATATAACTTGAAAAAAATTGGCATGTGATTTTACTTACGTAATAGCCTTCATAAAAGCTTATTACCATGTAAAACCACCCTTATTTCAGCAATTCCTGCATGCTCAATACTATTCGATCACTATGATAGGAGTAATGTAAGTTCTATGAAATTTGCCCTATTCATGCCACCGTGCAGCATGTGATCTTGTTTATTATTTATTTAATTACATCATTGAGGCACAAAATTTAAATTTTTACTATTTTATATAAAAATTCAATATAATTTATTATATGATTATATACTGTGTGGTTTTCTCTATGTTCTTTATACATTATTTAATCCTATGCAGAGTCCTTACCTATGTCACCATTCCTATATTGAGTATACCCTAGATATATTATCTAGTATCATGTGTTGCTGGTGGTATATCCAATCCATGCATTATTATTTTTTATTTTGGAGTATGTGGCTGCAAAAATTAAATCACTGGGGACACAGATCCTAATAATCTGCAAGATTATCAAAACTTAAATTTATTTTATTTTTCGTTAACTTAATTCATACCCTAAACATAGACTAGACTCGGGATTGACTCCCCCTGATTATAATAACATAATGAAATCATATTTAATTATTGTTTACAACTGTAAAAAGTAGTAAATAATTTACCCCATGTTGTGTGATCCGTGACAGGACTTGTCCAGGACGTCAGCCAGAGTAACCTCTCAGACTAAGCTGTGAGGATTACAACCCTCAATTATAATATTACCTCTCAAGTGAGACAACTAATTACTCATCATACCTGTTTCAATCTAATTACCACATGGTGATTCCACTCGCAAACTTTTGATTCGATACTGAATAACATTACAAACATTTTCAAAGTTAGCCAACGCTTCCACAATATTTTAACTGCTGTATATTTTGGTAACTGTAAAATAAACTGTCACATATTTTCATGACGACTGAACGGGTGTTACTCGACTATTACAGAGCACAGTGAATCTGGTTGTAGTATGAGCCTATTTTGTGTTAATTTTATTTTACTTTTAGGTTTATCAATGCCAGTGGCATTTTGTAACTGTTTAATAGGGAAGCCCCTAACCCTAGTTTTGTTACTACTTACTTATTTTTTTAATCCCGTTCACTCCTTCTGGAACATAGGGCCTCGACTGTTCATTTCAATCAGACTCTGTTGACTGCTTCTCTCTTGATCTCTTCCCAACTTTATCTGACCTTCTGCTCAATATAATTTCCTATGGAAATAGAAATCACGTTATGTGTGACGTATATATTAGTAGGTACATGTATGTGCGTGTGTGTGTGTAAACCCGCTCCGATCGAGTATAAATTTGGCAGTTGAGCAATCCTATATCTATTTTATTTGGATGAGTTCGAAAGCCGTGCGAACACTTTATTCGAAACGGCAGTTTTTAGACATTAATTGTGTTTTTTCAGCTTTTTGGGGGACGTTAATTCACACCAGGAATAACACATACACCGACTATCGATTATATCCATCCACAATTCGTGACCTCCAAGTAACTGTATTACAAGACACGGTAACCACCCAGTCATAATTTGATTCACCCAATTAATGTATATTCGGTTCCTTCAAATGTAAATATTTCGTTTAGAATCATTGCTATGAGCCTATTCGTCACTGAAATTCCAGTCTTATGAATTGTTAAGAGCACCTCTTGCTATGTCATTATAGGGATATTAAAATTCTTATACATTTTTAATACATTTTTATAAATATAATCTATCCGAGAGATCTATATGGCTATAAATGAAACTGACGATGTAATATAAATTTAGTTAACTGATCACAGATAAACCAGACTTACCAACTTACGAGTACAGGGAACACCTGCGGGGTACCTTTACCGAAATTAATGTTTAAATAAATGTAGGTAGTTACTCAGACCATGTTGAATTTCAACCATGAAATAACTATGTCAATAGTTTTAAATATAATAACACAGAAAAGAAGATTGAGCTGTTGAGAACATGATAGAAGACAGAGAATTTCGAATTATTAATTGGAAGTTGTTCTTGTACAAAAGCGTATTTATTCCCATAGAGCTTAGACATATTCATGTCAACATTTTTTGGCAAAAATAACTTAGTAGAATAATATGTTTATCACCATAAAAATAGCTGTAGACTCGTAGCCGACGTCACGGCCGTGACGCTTGATGCTCCCGCCAAATGTCAGTTACGAGGTGTAATCCGTTTTCTGCAAGCAGAAGGATGTAATGCTACGGAAATCCATCACAGAATGAGGAAAATGTATGCTAACAACGGTATTAGTTACGGTAGTGTTCGGGAATGGTGTCGAAAATGTAAAGAAAGATGAACAGGAGTCTATGATTACCTTAATCATGGACTCCTGTTCGTCGTTGTCACCTTAGACAAGGTAACAAGTCTTATATAATCTAGTTTATAGAAGATTATCATTATAAGTGTATTACCTATAATACTTTACTTTTTCACAGCTGAACCATTTTTGCAACAAAATCCCCCCTTGAATCTGTTACGAAATTAAACTGTGCTCTTATGAATTATTAAATTCAAATATGGTGATACAGTATACTAATAAATACTTCTATGACGGAACGTCACAGGCCCATCACTTTGTTCGGTAATTTTTTAAACAATTTACATACTGAGGACATAAGTAGAATATTTTTTTAATGTTTTACTTCAACAGTCATGTTTTAAACCCTTATTGTTGTAAGCTTATCGTAGTTTTAAGTAGAACACAAAAGATGAGCGTATTCAGAACCCGGCAGAGTATGGAACCTCCGACGTTCGCATAAGCCTATTGTGTGAGCATTTGCTCACGTCAGTGTGATATTGTTGTCACCTCTTCGCATGTTAAGCTGATTACAATTCCTTACACGGCTTCCATCTTCTCGTTCTGTCTACAGGTCTCTCTATTCCTCGAATATTAATTTCTATACAATACGTAATCGAAGTGATAAATATTCAGTATTTGTTTTTGAACAGTTATTTACAAGCTGTTATGATTTAAAAGTCTTTGTTATCATTGGAAGGATATAAACTGTCACAGTGCAAAGTTCACTATCTGCTTACCATTGCCTATTTTAGTTAACTTCAAATTATTGACATGGATTGTCTAAGCTCTGGGGGGAGGGTGTTAGCAGATTTGTATAACTCAATAGTTTGCAACGCAAAAAGTGCAGTGGAAGTCTTTAGATTCCTTTCCCATAGAAAACAGAGCTATTGTTTTGAATTTTTTCAATGGTTATAAACATCCATAAATTCTTATCCAACCAGCTGTTAGATAACCTGAAAACATCCTCTTTATACACATCCAAGATCTTACCTATTTCCCACAGGGAAGTAAATAATAACATTTTTTCATTAATTGATACGCAATTGCATCAATTAAATTTTTTTAAATTAAATTAAATTAGGTTATTTAAATGGCCTACCCGAGTAGGTATTTTAAGCCAAGTATGAACGTGAAATGAGTGTAGGATGATTGTGGTGCGATCTTGTAGTCTTGTTACTGACTAAGGCTGACATGTTCCTTAGACAGGACTGTTAATCAATAGCCCAACAGCCGATGGCAACTAAGGGACCCACAGTTTAACGTGGAATTCGAACCACGGTCTCTGATTTACGAATTGGTCTAATTATGAAGATGGTCTTTGTGGATTAACGCAGTATTCAATAGTGATAGTGCGGACGTTAATCCACACAAGAGAACACTACCCCCACCGACCATCGCTCACAGATATCCACAATTCGTGACCTCCAAGTAGCTGGATTACAGGACGTCGCCAACGTCCCAGTCTCTATCGATAGATAATCTTAATTGCTAGCACTAGGAAATCCATCAAGCTATCGTTTTTAATTACAGTAATTTTTTAATTTAATAAGTTAAAGTTTAAAGTAGACATTTATGTGCAAGGAAGAAGTAATTTTCTTTGAACCAATTAGAAGAGGATACATTTTTAGTCCATTAACAAATCACAAGATAGAAATAAATTAGTTAAACATAACTTCCAACCATTAATAGATCAACATTACAATAATAAGGTCCTCCGCCTTGTTTTTTTTTAATTTTATTTATTACTCAGACCAGAGGCAGTGAGACAATGGTGACACATTTCCAGCCAGTGATAAACCTATTGTTAAGCAATAACTAAAGGATTAAAAGGCATTTCTCTACATTTCATAATTTATTTCCACACGTTTTCCACGAATATTATAATACAGTTGTCCCTAAAACAATACTGTACTTGAGGGAAGCCGGGTTTCACTTCACAGACAATGTATCCCCCTCAACATGTGCATAACGGTGGTACAATCTACTTTACTGCATTTAAATACAGCTATATTCATATTAATTTATTAATAACTTTAAAAAGTGTTTACGTTTAACATAGATTCAGTATACTAACGGAAAACCCAAATTATAAATCTGTAATTATATGAAGATATGTGTTTTTTAATTAGGGAAAAAGTTGAACACAAAATGATTGTATTTACTTCCCTATATGTAATAGGTGAGTGGGAAGTGGGGGAGGGGGTTAGATCACTGTTTATGTATCGTTTTATGATCTAAGACATTAATTCTTCATTTAACAATATAAGTCATAAAATTATCCAAAAAAAACCTAGAATGAGTTCTAAGTATAAAAGAAATGTATAAGAATCAAACATAAGAAACCTAAACATTATATTACTCTGGTTCTTCTTAACTATTGACCGGACCGAGACACCTAAAAATAACTCAGTACAAAGTCGGTGGATAGTTGTGAGCGATGGTCGGTGAGTGTAGTGTTCTCTCGTGTGGATTAACGTCCGCACTATTGAATAATACGTTAATCCACAAAGACCATCCTCATAATTAGACCAATTCGTGATTTAGAGACCGTGGTGCGGATTCCACGTTAAACTGTAGGTCCCTTAGTTGCCATTAGCTGTTGGGCCATTGATTAACAGTCATGTCTAAGGAACATGTCAGCCTTAGTCAGTAACAAGACTACAAGATCGTGCCACAATCATCTTACAGTCAATCCCCATACATACGTGGCTTAAAATACATACCTTGTGGTATGGTCGCCATTTTAATAATTTAATATAATCTAATAAGTTAACCGTGGAGGGCATGTATACCATCCGTACATCCACCGTCTAATGATTGCATTTTCTCGTAGTTTGGCTGAAGGAGCATGTTCGCAGGCGAGAGGACAGTTAATCTCCTCAGACAGCCGCCTTCACTCTGTCTCTTCCGTAATCTCCCCGACCTATTGGGAACTTTGTAATTAAACTCATTTGTATTGTTTCCCACTTTGATTCAGATGAAAATTATACCCTTAGAACTGTTTGTACAACTCTGTTCTAACATGTATCTAGTTACGAAGCTCCAACACGCAAATGCTTATATTTTACTTAGGGATTCGTAATTTTGTGAAAAACATTTAAGTTTATCAAAATAATCACAGGGTGTGTAGGTATATTTTATTGATATTTACATTTTATACAACCTACTTTTTCAGTTTAACAACATTTAGCTTACATTCAGTTTTTAAACAATCTTCCTTTGGCACTTATACAACGTTTTGTTCTATTCATTATATTTCTGAATAGTTTGAATATTACTGAATACTTGGTTATGTTTTTTGTTTCCTACACAACCGGCTTCTTAAAATTTTCGAACAAGTCTGTAAATAGAAGATTTATTAGATGCTGAAATCTCACTTGTAAACTTGATTTCGAACATTCTTGGCACAAAACGAAAGATTTATTTTTTAAACACTCTTCTAAGATAATAATTAATAATTGGAATACCTTTCAGGAGCACATTGAAATGCTGCTCAGGACTGCTCTCCAGAAACATGTGGGAACACTATTCAGAGACATGTTGGAATTCAGTTTAGGCACATGTCAGAATTCAGTTTCGGGACATGTAGGAATTCAGTTTAGGGACATATTGGGATACCGTTTAGGGATATCTTAGATCACTGATCAGGGACATGTTAGGATTCAGCTCACAGACATGTTGGAATTCAGTTTAGGCACATGTAAGAATTCAGTTTCGGGACATGTAGGAATTCAGTTTAGGGACATATTGGAATACTGTTTAGGGACATGTAGGAATTCAGATTAGGGACATATTGGAATACTGTTTAAGGACGTCTTGGAATACTGTTTAGGGACATCTTGGAATACTGTTTAGGAACATGCGGGACTATTCAGGAACATATTAATACTGGTCAGGAATAGAATGGATTACCGTGCAAGTGAAAATACTACTTGCACAATCTTATTCCATTTTAATTACTGCAACTGATTTGCGGTAATTAATGGTTTTCCACTACAGACCTTGTATCTAATTTTAATGACAACAATTAATTGTAAAAAATGTCAGTTGTAATTATTATTAATTTAGTATACCCTTAATTGACCCTTTCTGTAAAATATGTTTACTCAAATATTTGACTTTTAAACATTTTACTGCAAACATAGTATAATTTTTATTAATCTATTATATTATATCAAAATATCCTAAGCACAATCTCAAAATTGCTTTCAAAAATATTTCCATTTATATCATAATAGTAAGCCTAAATTGATTTAATATATCCTAACTAACATTCAGGAACACATTTTAATTAATAAATTAGATTATATTTATTAGATTAAAGAAAATTTTCGTGAAATATTTTAATTGTTTCTGGTAAATACTTTTTTAAGTATTCTCAAATATATTTTTTAGTAAATTTTTATACGTACTTTTTCTAAAAATGAAAATATTAGGTATGCATCTGGATCTGGAAGAATTCTATGCTTATCTTTATACAAATATTTTGACAAGTGTAGCTTTTCACAGTTAATGGTGTACGCAATAAAATTTCCTTTACTGGAATAACTTTACAGGAAACCTGTATTTTCATTTAGACTTTTATTCTTAAAATTTGAAAATGCATTATATTTAGCATATTTTCAGCTAAATAACCTAAGATACCTGGTTGAGATGACATAATTCACAGGTAAGAGGTCATAAAAATGAGATCTGCTGTGCTCTTAGGGAAAGCATAAGTTTGAAATGTGATTTACTCGAGAGTCCACGGTTTGACTCTCAGATTGATATTCGGGACTCGCAACGTCTGCAGTGGACTCTTTGACATCTGAAACAAGTTTACAGACTTGACTTTTGACCTCGCACTTTCACCCATTGAAATTCTTGAGACTAACAAAGGATTTGCTTCCATCTCGAATAGTTATTATTTTTAATATAATCTCAATGTATTACTTAAACAAAATGGCAATTTAAAATAGTCAAAGTCTTGATCATGTAATATTTTTCATGTAATTATAACACTCAACTCAAAATATTTTTATCTCGACTCAAAAAAAAGTTTTTGTTGTAACACAAAACATCCTTGTAACAGAAGGAATAGTGGCTGTGGCTGTGTACCAATCCAGATGCATATATATAATTTTCAAGGACTATATTTTTGGTCTCTAAGCAATTCAAAACTGAAAGGTAATACGGTCCCTGACACGAGGCTTGCCATGAGATAAAATTCGCTCATACAATATCAAAACGTAATAATTATTAAAGACTCTCATGTTTATTTTTGCTTTCGGGGATCATCGCTTGTGTAACATCAGCTGGAACTCCTAGAGTAACCTCGTGCAAGTGTGATCTGGGACTCCTAGAGTAACCTCGTGCAAGTGTGTCTCATGACTCATGACCACTGCAGCCACTAAGGTATGCATTAAGCCTCTGCGTTGGGAGGACATTACCATTGCATCTGTAGCAACATCTGGGACTCCTAGAGTAACCTCGTACAAGTGTGTCTCATGACTCATGATCACTGCAGCCACTAAGGTATGCATTAAGCCTCTGCGTTGCGAGGACATTACCAACGCATCTGTAACTACATCTGGGACTCCTAGAGTATCCTCGTACAAGTGTGTCTCATGACTCATGATCACTGCAGCCACTAAGGTATGCATTAAGCCTCTGCGTTACGAGGACATTACCATCGCATCTGTAACTACATCTGGGACTCCTAGAGTAACCTCGTACAAGTGTGTCTCATGAATCATGACTACTACAGCCACTAAGGTATGCATTAATCCTGTACGTTGCGAGTGCATTACCATCTTAAAAATCTGTGTCCACTATCGTTCTTGATTTTACGTAATTTTTTTGAATATATTATGATTTTTTATTTCTCTTAATAATTAGTTTTTGATCCATTAATATACTACTCTTTAGCGAATTTCCTACGGAAAAGTGAGCTATTCACATGGCCCGCATTGTGACAGTTAAGCCCGGGACCATGTAAATCAATAACTCATTTATTTACTTTAATATTCTTCCAAAATTTGGTATGCAAGTCCATCTAGATAAGTTTTATCATTAAATCCATAAAATCCCCAAATGTTATTTTTCTTATGGCAGCAAACCTACGTACTCTTTGCCCATGTAATTTTTACGTAGAATATATTAATATATATATATATAACTCGTATAGCTCGCTTAATCATCGGCATAACTTCAAAACATTTTCTATGTGTTTTTTTTAGTTAGCAGCCTTTATATGTACCATATAAAACAGCACCTATTGCAGCAAACATGCATACTCAGACCTATTCTATTACTATGATGGGAATAATATTTAAGTTCTATGAAATTCGCTCTGCTTACACCAGCATCCTGCGTGTGATCTCGTTATAATTTCCAATAAGCAGAATAATCAATGATTTTTTTATAATTCATATTTTTAGGTGTATTAAAATGATACTTTTTACGTTATAGTTTATTTTTAGTCAAACATTATGTTTTTTTATAAACTAAACTATTGATAAATACTTTTAAAGTAAAACGTACTTGTGCCAATATATTTGTGCTAGTGAAAATATTCTACTTGATTAAGTGATATTATACAGAAAATATATATTATTTTATTTCATTGTAGCTATTCTCGTCAAATTAACAAAAACACTTTGGACACATAAAAAGGTTGAGCAACCATATTCAATAATGTTTTACCCAATATTTTTAGCTTATGAAGCCTTAGCTTTAGCTTCCGAAGCTTTAGCCTCCCGTATAAAACCCTACCCACGTTATTTGAAATTTAAACGATTAATTATGAAACCCCCCATTCAAAATTGGACATAAATGCATTTGGCATAGATAATAAAAAATTATAACTGGTTAATTTTATGTAACGTTTTTCATTAAACCCTATTTTTTTTGAATAGGTACAATCTATTTGCGTAATACTATGTAGGAATCATTTTCTTCGTGAACGCATCGGGAAGGTCTTGAGGGAAGATAATGAGCTTATTATTTGGAGGCTAACAACAATATAACGCTTAGACAAACAAATATTCCTATCAGGCTTTGAAATCCTGCAAGCTTACGTATACGTTCATCGGCTTTTGTGTGTTGAGAAGTGTTTCCCTATGTTTTGTAATGAACATGTTAAAATTTCAGTCACAACTATTGTTGAAGATTTTCTTGTTTGCGATAAATCTGCTAAGTAGTAATGATTGTTTATTAGTTAGTTAGTTGGCTAGCTAGTTAGTTAAGCAAATGGCAACCTACCCAGGTAAGTATTTAAAGCTAAGTATGAATGAGAAATGAATGTAAGATTATTGTGGCACGATCTTGTAGTATTGAGCCTGACTAAGGCTGACATGTTCCTTAAACAGAACTGATATTAATATCCCATCAGTCAAAGGCATATCTAAGGGACCTACAGTTTTACGTGAAGTCCGAACCACTGCTTCTGAATTGGTCTAATTATGAAGTGGTCTTTGCGGATTACCGTAGCGTCCAATGCGGACGTTAATCCACACAAGAGAACAATACACCTACCGACCATCACTCACAACTATCCACAATCGTGACCTCCAAGTAGCTGGATTACAGGACGACGCCACCGTCCCAGTCATGGACTATTATCTGACATGTTATGGTATCTCAAGTGTAGCAAAAACTCAAAAAGGTTTTTCTAACATAAGAAGGATGAAGAAACATTTTATATAAGTATGTAGAGCTAAAAGAAGAATATGTTCAAAAATAAATCTAATTCATCCCAAAACGTTGTGTTATTGTATCTGTTGCCTAATGCTTGTTGAACCACTCTCGCTATTTCCTCCCAGATAAGTCCACTCTGTTTGAGTGTTTTGCTAGCCTAGGGATTATAGTCTCGCTGCAAGGGGCCACGTGACCAAATCCAGGGTTTCCCTTTTCGGTTAGGACTGCACAGGTGTAGAAAGAACAAAAAACCATTGATTGTTGTAATAGTATTGCAAAATGCTATAAATATATATAAAGTTTCAGATAGAATCTGAAAATAAAATCAGTTATCATATAAGCAATAAACTGAAGGATTATTCAGTTGCCTTAACTGATTATACGGTCCTCACTCCCTCTCATGATAACTTGGTTTTGTATATCCATAGACAGTGTCGTAAATTCTTCTCTCATCAGTATTTACTAATATCTCTTCTATCTTGATTGCTATAAAGAATATTTGTAGTTGTCGAGGTAGATACTCAAATTCACTCATTCTGTGATGAATGATTATTTATAGAGGTAGAGGAGAAGAACCCCAGTAGATAAATATCACATTTATATTCCTTTTATTGTAAATGTGCAATCAAAGCTCCGGGGATATTTTGCGTTTAAAATGTTGTAATAACGAAACTTAAGTCTCTCTGAATGGTTGCGTACAGTTGCGTTGATTGAATAGTTTATACTTTGACAAAGGAACGTTTCAGCCTAACCAAAGGACTGAGAATATTATTTTCTGTGACGGGGATTTTAGGATTTGTCCTTCTAATATTTATCTTTATTGTTATAAACTTTCCGATTTAATAATTCCCAACGTTTTCGTCTGACCGAGCTAAGAAGCTAGAGATGGAATGCCAATATGTGGCTTCCCCTAGAGGGCCAAGTCGGTTCTTAGCTAATAACATTTTATTGGATAACTTTTTAATTTAAAACTTTTAGCAACCTTCCGGGATAATCTATAAAATACACTTCTTAAAATTTATTTTATAATAGTTTTGCTTATAGTATTTCAAATAATTACAAAAGCCTACTTTCGTAGCAGTAGATACCAAAATATACATATTCAAAATACTGTTTCAAAATTCTACAGTTCCAAGTAGAGATATTACCAAAATAGATTTCTACAACTATTGTTATGAGGGCAAAACATTATCGGTTTTATCAAAAGATAAGAGAATACAAAAAATAAATTTCTCTTCTGTCTCAAAAAACACACCTTATCTCGTTATTTATGAAGTTTTAATTCCTCCATAGCTAGTGGAATTTCATTTATGATATTGCAAAGGTATTTATTTCTCGTCGTTGATTCTACCTCATATTTGGTACTTACATTATTTACAATTAACGAAGACTTTCTACTTTGCATTTTTTTGTTTCAGGAGCAGGAATTAACTTTTATATACTGTACATCATTATTTACAGTTTCCTTACATGTTTGGGTTTTTATCTTCTAGATCATAAATGCGAGATACAGCGTCAGCTATATTTTCGTGTCCCGGACGGTGCCCTACCGTGAATGTTAAATTTAGAAGGCGTTCGACGCAACGAGATAATTGTCCTAATGTTCGTTTAATGTTTGAGACATAACTTAGAGCTTATTGTCCGTTATAGCTTTCAATGTTTGTATTTCAAGATATTCGTGCCAATATTCAATACATAAATCCATAAGTTTAATTTTCAAAAATACTTATTTACATCCAGCATCCTAAAAATGTTTGGAATAGCATTTCATCCCCTTCTTGATTTAATTGCATTAATAGCCCTCCACAACTGAGCTAGGAGGCATCCAATTGACTTAAAGACTCACTTTAAAACTAAAAACTTTCCAGTTTAAACATATCTCGATTGTAACATAATTTTAGCAGAATTTTTAGTTTTTGCACGTTAGACTTTGATATCTCTACAATAGGTAAACCTCGTATTATTCTGATAACAGTCTGTTTGGGAAAATAAATTAGTTGAGAATTTCACATGCCGTATCCATCATCAATATTGCAACAATTTATCAGCACATATGCATGGACAACTGCCAGTGAGAGAAATTGCACTAATTTATTTATAAATGTACGTTCCAAATAAAATACGATACGAATAAAAGTACATCGATATAGAAGGGAAGCGATTTAAAAGGCCACCGGATATCGCACGGATGTCGACAAAACAGATTCACTGGCAAACCGGATCATTCGTCACATCCGGTGAATGAAGCCACTCAGATCTCAGCTTCACCGATAAATATTCATATACCTCGGATCAAAAAACATGTTTTATTGAGTTTATGAGGATTATGTTTATTCCAGGTACCGTCGAAATTATATAGCGTACATCAGAAATGTACAGGAAAGATATTTTAACGCGTAAGAGACAGTGGACCAAAGGAATAGCTCAGTTATACAGTAGTCAGTTAAGAGTCGAGTATACAATGTAAAATTCTCTAAGAAAACTACATTATTTATGTAATTTACTCTATTTTTCACATAACGACTAACTTACCTTCATTAACGAATTGCGAATTGCGTTAACGTTAGGTTAAATACAACAAACCAATTTTTTTATAAACTTTAGAACTTCAGAACTTTTTATGTCTTTATAAAATCAATTCTTTAATGATTTCACTAAAAGCGGTCACAAAAGTGAAAGCTCTGGTTTTGAGCAAACTTAAGACCACCAGATGGCTTGTCTCACGGTGTAAGTCTAATACCTGCAATAGGCTTTGTTTACCCACTGTGAAATGTTGATTTACATTTCAAAATGGAGAGCGTAGACTACTCAAGGCACATATTTCCCACCGAGAAATAATTTCTCTTAAAGATCAAACTTGTGCTTTATAATATTGTCTATTTATTTCAACACAATGCACAAGTAAATATATTATTTACTTCACATTACCTAATAAATCTTTAGGATAAACATACGTAAAAAGATATCAAAACGAAATTTGGAATATTTTTGTTACTTATTTCTCATCCGTTTTACCTGAAACTTTGTATGCAACACAAGGTCACGTCATCCAGTGAAATCCAAAAAAGTTTTTTATTACCCCAGAAACGAAGTTGAAGAGAGCTAAAAAATCTACTATTTTTACTTGTAGAAAAGGGATAAGTAGGAGTAAACGTTTTCAATTTCCTTTTTTTAATCTAAAAAAATAACATTAAGCTTATGGAGAATCAAATATAAACAAATACAAATCAAAACATCTGTTTATAACCGTTTGACAGTTGTTGATTGAAGATGGTGGTCAACAATATGCGAATAGAGGTTTTGCATTAATATTTATTTTATGTAATAAATGAAGAGTTATTAAATTAGTAAACAATTTGTAAAAACTAAAGGGTGAAATAAATGTGCGAAATAAAATCAGAGAAAATTATTTCCAAAATCTTTAATGTTTTGATAGAAAACTTATTCATTATATTGCTTGAAGACAATGTAACAAAGCAATTGGTGTAAATTAAATTTTTCTTTTGCTTTCCAATCCTTCATTACATATCTAACACAATCAGATGGCAGTCGTAGCTGAGTGGGTAGAGTACTGGCCTACCACCCAAAACCCCGGGTTCAATTCCCGGTCATGACACATGAAATTTAATTTCTCAGACTGCCACCGTGCTTCGGAAGGCACGTTAAGCCGTTGGTCCCGGCTACATAAGTAGTCGTTATGTCATGTTAGAGGCAGCAATGCGACCTGAAAACTCTAACATTAGACCTTGGCCAGAAGGTTACACAGATCTTTACTTTTTACACAATCAGATGATCACGGGCTAATAATAACTGTATGGATAAATAAACAATATATTATCATTTCAAACAATTGAGGTTTGATAAAACACCTTAAACAACATCGTTGCTTAGCAGAAGCCGTAGCTCAGTGCTAGCGCGGAAGGTAAACTGCCGAAGGTAATGAATGAGATCGATCCATGTCCGGGATAAATAACATTTTTGTTCAGAGTTTATGCAAGTCAGTAAAACAGGTTTATGCTATATTAATTAAGATGTATTAAATCGGGGTTTAAAACCCATATAAACTGTGTTCACATTGAGTAATAAACCTGTGTTTTAATTTTGGTAATTAACTTATGTAATACATGTCTTATTCCATCCGAGCAAAGCTCGGTCATCAGGTGTTGCTTTTAAATGTTAAACGATGTGTCAGTTCATTGATGCCGTTTATTTCCTACGCATGACTAGTGGTTGAATGAAGCCATTTTGGTGACCTCCAATAAGCAGCCAGTTTTTGTGATGTTAACGTGCCCCAAGGCCCAGGAAACATCGTCTACTCTCCCATGTATGAGTATTACTGCCTACGCCGGGCCGTAAATGAGTTTACTCAAGTGTTCTCTGTAAAATAAACAGCATCAGTGATCTTATATACTCCTTCTCCCTCTAAAAGTTAACACATTTTTATTTATAGAAATTTTACAAATTTCCTTTTTTACCGTACTCCTGCATTTTTTAATCGTTTTTAAATCGTACAGGGGGGTGATCGACACCTCCACCTTAGATGTAATATATCAAACTTTTCAGGGGATTTTATTGGGTGCATTTTTAAGCAGCAAAACAAGTTTAACAAAAAATTACTTATTCTTGAGACACCGACATAAACTAAGTGGGTGAAAATAAGAAGAATCAACAATCGATAATTAATTAATGATTTTTCTGTGAAATTGGATAAAGATTAATGACAAAGGCAAGGGTGCCATTATCGATCAAGCACCAATTTAAGTAAACATCTTTCCTAAAACCACGCAATAACAGTCACATTTCGCAACTTTGGTAGAACGTATACATATCCGTCCTAGGATGGATATGTAACCGGCCAATCACATGCGCGGAACGCTCCAAACCGATATGAAACTAACCAATAGCATGCGCTAAGCCCTTAGTCAGCTGATATACGGTCACAGTTTCTGCAACACTTACATCCGGTTTTGCGCAATTAAACTGATTTTACCGGAAGTGAGTAATCGTTTTGTATTTCAGAGATACATTACCTGTCAAATAATGACGAGCTAAAAGTTATGTTTACATTTATCTCAAAGGGAAAGCCAAACATAACCTAAAAAACGTTTTTGTAGGAAAAATCTAGTGTGTAATACGAACGCAAACTGTCATGGCCGCCCTTGAAGTTCTGGCAGCACGAAGCGTTAGCTGAGTGCGGCCATGAACGTCTCATGCAATATGATATCGTTTACACTCTTGATATACAAATAGCTATTTCTCATGTTAAGACTGGAGACCTTCAGATTATGAAATGGGTACTTCAACCACTGAAGCACCAATCTCAATGCAAAACGGTTGTAAAAGAGAGAATTTTTTAGACTCCCTATACGAAAGACAGACTACAAAACGATACAAAACAATACATACACTGAAAATTCAAATTCTAAATTGTTAACGAAGACAATACTTTCTCATTGCACTACGATATAGGTAGAAGAAATTAAAAATCAAATAAATTAATTGATAATTGTTTGCTAGTTTGAAACAATATAAATTTCAAAACCACCTAAATCGGAATTTTTTCTCATACATTTTGATGTAAGAAATAAATTTTTTAAGCAAAATATATCAGGCTGGATGCGGCACAGCGGATCAGGCTGGAGAACAGAATTTTCAAAATCAATACACATTGATTTTGAAAATTCTGCTCTCCTTCGAACATAACAACAAGAATGAAAATTATTTTTAACATAAATTGAATGGTAATTGAAATGTAAAATGGATTACAAAAATTGAAAAATGCAGTAAAAATATTAAAACTATTTTAAACTTTAAATTGTATCTATAGTAAAGGATTTTTGAGACAAATAGTTTACGCTTCAAATTTTACTTTATTATTTTCACATTGACCTTATTTTAATTCAAAGTAAGAAAAAGTTAAACTTCGACAACTTTAGTTTTAAACGTATGTAAACAAATTGTAATTAAATTTCAAATTATTATCCTGGGGAAAATTGAGTTTCCTCTATTAATAACGAAACTAATTGGCTTTTCAATGAAATTTTTCATTTAAGCTGCACATTGGGAATTTGTTTGAAACTTTTTAAAATTTAAACATAGTCCGGCATTTCCATTCGATATTAAAACGATCCCATTACTTGGAAATTCTTAGTTGATCGTTTTAAGTAAAACAATAACTAACTAATGTTTATAAATGTATAATTAAGTAGTTGTTTGCATTGTTTAGAACTAATAAAGCATTAATCGCTCAACAAAGTTTACTGTCAGCCCCTTACATTCCTCCCTCAAATATCGATATCCGAACTTTCCTGATATAAAATATAGTGAATAAACAGATCAGTCAAAAAGTATAACTTAATTCAGTGTCAGGAAATGTGTCTTTTTACATTCACCCCTATGGAGAAAATATGGTTTTCGACAAAATTTTCGACTTTGTATTGAATGTGGATGGTAGTGAGGCGTAATAAGAACTCATAAATATAGGTTGATTGAATGTATTTCAATGACCTAACCTCTAATGCAAAATAAAACAAAACATTTCTAGATAACAATTTTAGACGTTGCCTAGCAACGTGTCAGCTGGTCGCCGCACAGCTTCCCGCAGAGACCGGAGGTCCGGGAGGTGAAACTTCACCCGTTTTGCAGCACTGCGGACATAGAATGAGGGCGATGAAAGCAGGCTTCACCCGATCAAGACTGCCGTTCAGTGCCGTTGATGAGGATCGTCATAGTCTTGTCCCGTGCAATGACAGGGTGCGGACCGTTGAAGGGTGGCTCCAGGGAACTCCGAACTCTGTCATCCCTAAGGAACACGTGCCCGCAAGATGAAAGCTCTTGGAACACGAATGGGACCTGAGAGTCATGACGCGTAGCTGGAACTGGTTGGAGTTGTGACATCTGTTGACGGAGGCGGACGAGGAAATTGTTGGTATCGTCATGATGTTTCGGGCCGGCTGCAGGGCTAAGGATTCTCCGTAGACCAGTTCGTCAGGGGAAGCTTTGAGGTCTCATGGGCTGACTAGCGCTAACAGCTCATGATCTGACAAGAGTTGCCGGACGCTGGTTTCGATTAGCGAGCACATAATACAATTATAACACAATTCTATATGTTTTCTGGTTTCGATCCAGCAACCTTTCACTTACCTGTACTGGGCCAGAGCGCTACACCTGAGCTACTGTGCCAGTATCTCTGGGGAGTTAAGTTAGGTTAATTAATGAAATTATTATATTATGAATTATATATACTATTAATAACCAACCTGACGTAACTCCGTAGAGCACCTGCTGAAGTAAAATACAATGCAACGTATGGGTGTGGTCGGTATAACACGAAAGTACCGTTGGAGTTGAAGTTAGCCCTAAATATTTGAATTTATTTTGTAAATGTTTATGTGTGTTGTGTGAATCTTTTTTAAATATATATTTGCATTACTTTTTAATGTTTTTATCATTTAAAAGCTGGAGTTAAAATTAGCCACAAATTTGTAAATTCAATATATGAATACTAGTTTGTTTTCTTCCATGCCACCTAAAAGAAAAAAGCACTGCGAGTGTGTGTATTTACCGGGTTATAAAATTATAAAAGGTACCCGGTGTAAGATTATATAGTCTTTCTCAATTTCATATATGTTTTAATATCTCAAGTACGCATAGATACACTCATTTCTTATTCATAGTTTGTCTTTAAAATACCTGGATAGATCATTATTTCAGGAAGCTAATAATAATTATATTATGTTTAGAATTTGCTTAATTAATCTGTTTTGTACATCATAGCAACGCGCGACAAGTATACTAGTTTTTCATAATATAAAGAAAAGTTATGTAAGGATGAAAATATAAAATTAGTAAATTAGGTAAACGAATTAGGTCCCTATTCATGTTGTTCAGAGCTATCTTACCTCAATAGAGGAAACCTTATCTCAATAGGAGAGTCCTAACTGTAGCGGTAAGATGCTCTCCCGCAATGTGTCCAGTGGTGAGTAGTTATGTAACATCTTACCAAGATTTGTGATAATAATAGAATAGTAATAAAATAGGTTCATTTTTTGTATGGGACTTTTTACAACAGCAAACTTATTATTTGAATATGCTAATAAACATTTTTATAAGTTAGAACAGTAGGGGAGTATGATTCCAGAAGCGTAGTTTAAAGTTTACATTTTAATAAGGTTTTTTACTTTTATATTCTCAAGTAGAGATTTGCACTATTACATAAACATGCAACACCTACCCTATATACGTTTGTATTTATGGTATTTTAACGTCAAAAAAATGCGGAAAAAATACTACGATGTTGAATGATTGACTTTCGCATCCGGACATGTACAACCTGTCAAAGTAACAGCATCGATTATCGATGTTATCGATTGGTAAAAAATCTGACCATCGAATATAAAATAAAAATTTTAAAATTAACAACTTTTAAATTTAATTAATATTTTATAATTTAAACCATACATATCATATAAGTTGTACTTTTATTAATTATTGGAAAGGAATGATTCTAGCAGTTCTTGAAATACTGATTTCTAAGTATTATTTCAAGACAACATTAATCCTTTAAGATAACGTTTATTATATTGTATAGAGTTTAATAAACAAGTATATTCTTGCAACAATATAGAAGGTCTTTACATTTTAATTTTACCGATATTAAACGTTTAAATTAAGATTTACTGTCTAAATTATTATGAATGATGGCAATGATTGCTCCTAGTGCTTATTGACTGTTGTGAACATCCTACGTGCATTTTCGACGGTTTCGACAGTTGTCTGTGTATTTCGTACATTTTCACATTGAACGGTAGTGAAATTTTAATTTCAGACTGATAAATAAATCTGCTATATTATAATCTGATGAGTTTTTTTCATTTGAAATACAAAAAATGTGCTTTAGCCAAATCATCTCTGTTTTAACATAATCCAAAAGGTATGCTAACTCATTCCTTTAGTTGCTTTAGTACATTCTCTTTGGGCATTATGAACAATCCGTGTAACCAAACTTTCACGTTTTTACTTATCAGGTAGTCACTATCTCCAATCTCATCTGAACTCACTATTAATTATCTTACCCCATTAACCTAGTAGCATAGTTGCAAAGTTACACTCGGAGGAGCGAGGGTACATGGTACAGCAGCTCGACATGTACCGTATATACACGTTGTCACGATAAGAGGGTTGAGTGAAACTGTGGCACGTGCCTGCCATCCGAATGTTCCTTCCCACTTCTCCCTACCTGCGTGTACAGCAACGTCCAAATGTTTTTGTAATTATATCTATATTAATAACTAATTAAGTTTCGCATGGTTTGTGAAAAAATAAAAATTAATTTTAGAATTAAAACAAGATCGCACGCCGCATGCTGATGTCAATTTCATAGAACTTATATTAATCTTATCATAGTAATTGAATAGTACTGAGTATGTAGGTTTGCTCCAATAAGGAGTTTTGTACAGAGTAATGTTCTTACATTTAGGCTGTTCACTAAGACCCCTTCAATATTTTATCGAATTATGTCAATAACTAAGCTAGTTATACATATTATCTATTCTCCGTAAGAATTTGGATTGAAAAATATCTTTATTGCTCAAAAATACAACAGTTCAACACATTACACTGAATTACAATTATATATATATATATATATATACCAACTTTCTCTTTTATAAATATAGATATATATAAATTGTTTAATGACCCCCCCAAACTTTTGTAATACTTAGCCAGGTCTCCTGCTGGCAGGTCACCTCTAGAAGCAACAACTCCAGCATCCCTTGCTGTTTCCTTTTAAGGTTTATAGTGACCCAAAAAAATAATGCATTAGAGAAAATTTATTTAAACTAATTTTTTAACACTTTGTAGGAAAGCTTAATAACTTTTATAAACTCCAACTTTGTAATACCAAACTTCATCGCCTCCTCAAAAAAGCGAAGCCTTACGAACCGAATTTACTTCCCTTTGGGAAATTGCTTACATCTGGGAATGTTTTCAGTTCCTCTCAACAGCTGTTCTTATAACCATGATATCACTTCCATTTCAAAATTTGGTATGTCGGATTACGAATACCCTCCCCCCAGAGCCAAGACATATCCGCGTCAAAATTTTGAAAATGTACATATCCAACTATGTTACTTCTAATTAATTATTTTCTAAATAGAAAGAAAGATTCTACGAGGACGCTATTGTGTTTGTAGTCCTAAAACATGACATAAATACTTTCTCTACCCTAGTGCAACAGTTTTACCTCAGAACAAGTGTTTGAACTCGTAAACTAAAAGTAGTACTTTTAGGGATTTTAATTCATAAACGTCTTAAGAAAGTAAATTGAGGGAGTCCCAGTGGTATCGATCTGATAGTATCTCTAAGTTGGCATGCGATCTTGCGATGTTGCGGTCAGTGGCGTGCAGGTCAGGGGCGATGGAGCTGCTAACACACAAGTGCGTGGCGCTGCTAGTGCTGGTGTGTGCGCGTCTGTGCGTCGGTCTCTCTCCTCTGGTCATCTGCAGCCATCAAGATAGCAATAACAGTCCGTGGGTATGTGAAATATTTTCATGCTAACTCTTTAAATCAACAATTATAGTACACCTTCGTAAAATATTATTCTCCAAGTTTAAACTGTAACTTGTATAAAACCTAGCCTCGTTAAATTTCAAAAAATTATTTCAAATTTTGGGTTAAATAATAGCTATGTTGATAGTTTTTAGTCTTTCAATTCATGATAACAGAAAGTTTTTAATCAACAACGTTAAAAAAATTACCACAATTGATTGATCTGTTATGCTTTTTTGTGATTAGCGTTTACCAAAGGTTAGCATTGGGACAAATTATCTTTTATTTTTGATTTTTAATAAATTGTGGGGTATGTAATAGTGAAAAGAACCTCTTAACTCTAACTCCATCCGTATAAATCAAAAACCATTTTAATCACAAATCTCGCAGCTAAAATGTAACTATTTTGCTGTGATGGGTAATTTTTTTATATTTTATATTAATATATATTTTTATATTTTTTTCTCAACTGTCCCTCACAGTGGTCCTTGTGCCTATTCGGTAAATTAAAGACAGCCCCGTAACGAAAAGTGTGACTCACATAGACTAGCCAAAGTACCCGTTCTTCGCACGGCTAAAAAGGCTGAAAGGTGTAGGCTCTACCGATACATTTAAGGTATTGTCAATTAATTCTTCATTGTTTACAAAATGACAAAACAGGAGTCTACAACATTTCAAAGTAACATATGTCAAATATTGGGAGAGGATAAGGATTAATGTAATAGAGACAGTCGTCGGGAAAAAAACTTAAAATCTACCATTCCGCTATTTCAAATAATTCACTAATTTCGATCCAGCAGTTTATGTGAAAATCAACTTTATTTCTTCTTCTTCCTGAACTGTCAAAATATAGTGCAAACGGATGTTGTCATTAGAAAATGTAAACATTGAAACCTAGGACGGTCACGGCAGCTCTTTCTTCTTCTTCTCCTTCTTCTCGAACTGTCAAATTTTAGTATTCACAGCTGTTGACATTCAAGTAATTTTATGTTTTCATTCTCTAAAAATGTAAACATTGAAACTTAGGACGTTCACAGGGCATAGCCCGAGAGGATTTTAAGGAAATGAATATGCCTATGTGTTGCATGAGTTTAAGATCTACTTTTGCCTAAAATTTCAAACCGGTCGGTTCAGTATTTTTCGCATTCACTTGCCACAACAAACCCACAAACCCACAAACAAACATACAGACACCACCTCTTCTTTATAAAATTATAGATAACATGTGAAAAACAAATAAACATGGTTTATTCTTTTGTTAAATTTAAAATAAACAGGATGTGTGTATTTGTGCTATAACTAGTAAGTGGAAGTTTCCTTTTTCTGTTCCCATTTTGTACCATTTCATTGGGAAATTCGACTTTGTAAAAGTTATGATTATTTAGTATCTTTGTCCATTATCTATTGTAAAATTGTACCATCTAGTACCAAATGTCAAAAAAATAAATCAAAGTCATAGATAAATATAAACTAGTTACATTTTCGCATAACATTCTCGCTCGAGTTTATGTTGAATGTATTGTTATATAATAAAGGTAATAAAAAAACATAAAATGGTACAGTAATGGTATCTTTTGTACAAAAACATGTCTTGTTTTTACATTTAATAGTCTTGTTTTAATGTTAGCTTACCTTTCTCTAATAGGACCTCTAATATTTCATGGGTGGGTATTTTAAGCCAAATAATGTGATGTGATGAATGTTGAGAACGATAAACGAGTATAAGACGGCTTATTCAAGTTACAATTTGAATATATTCAAACCAATTTCTATTTTATATTTTGTCGTTTAGTTTATGCAATTGTGATTCGGATAACCTAACTGAGAATTAAAGGGTTATTTGAGTAAACAAAATCCATGGGTTTGAGTTCGGTTTGGTTTTCAGCTTTACGTAGCCTTTGTATGAAATACATAGTGTTGGCTTATATGTATTCTTATGTTGCAGGTGGACCTTACTTTGGCCTTAGCTTTCTCCCTGGCCGGTGGTGTCCTTCTAGCAACGGTGTTTCTCCATATGATGTCGGAGGTGTGAATTTAAAAAGTTTACTTTTATTTGTTCAGAGGTTCTGCAAAGTTTACCTTAAATTAGCCCCAGAAGTAGCAAATATGCTATTCTCATAAACACGACTCATAACTTATATTTTGTTATTTACATACATAACTCACTTAATTATTCATAACATAAAATGAAACATTCAAATACATTGTCTAATGCGAGAGTGCAAGGGGAAAGATCACTGCCCGGTGAAACATGCATAAACGTGAATTATTAAAATATTAATTGGCACAGGATCCTTTTAAACATTTTACTACATCGCTTAAATATCTCTCATCCTCTAATTCAGAGACTAGCGGTGTGTCCTGGCTGTATATGAGTTCTTTGTAAAGATTAAAATCCAATATGGTTTGGAATAGATTTAAAATTAAAATAATCCCATTGATTTTAATTTTATATTTGATTATTCCTTTCGGTTATATCTCTTTACTGGGGCACATGTTTAGTAAAAATACAACAAAATGTGTGGAATCGTACAAACTGAGTTTTTGAGCTCATTATTTTATTTTCAATGAATGAAGTTTAAAATGTAAAAAACGTTATCCAATATGTATAAAATAGAGGAAAAATGTTTCATAAAAATGGATTCTCTTCTATTTGCAGAGAAGACGAGCAAATTTATCTACTTTATCTACTCTAGTGTTTTCGAAAGACAGACGACAGACAAAGAAACAAAAATTATATTAAACTATATAGCGTATTTTAACTCTCCTGGTGAATGAAACATACAAATAACAAAAAAGACACTATTGCAAGCAACGAACAGACAAAACTTTATTTATACAGACAACATGTAAACATGTCATCTTCGTGTAATACAACAATTGAACAATCAATTATGTACATACAATTGATCTATGTATCAAAGTAATACATTTTGTTTAACAGGTGTATAGACATTCTTATGAAATTATTTGAATCCCCATAAGACAATGGATATTGGTTTACTTTGTCGACTGGGGCGGTGGCGTCGTCCTGTAATCCAGCTACTTGGAGGACACGATTTGTGGATAGTTGTGAGCTATGGACGGTGGGTGTAGTATTAATCTCCTGTATAGATTATCATCCGCACTATTGAATTCTACGTTAATCCGCAAAGACCATCCTAATAATTAGACCAGGTTTTAATTCAGAGGCAGTGGTTCGGACTCCACGTTAAACTGTAGGTCCCTTAGATATGCCACTGACTGTTGAGCATATGTTAATTAACAGTTCTGTCTAAGGAAAATGTCAGTCTCAGTCAGTAACAAGACAACAAGATTGTGCCACAATCATCCTTCACTCGTTTCTCATTCAAACTTGGTTTAAAATACCTACCTACCTTATGGTACGGTCGCTATTTCAATAATCTAATCTAATCCAACCCAGTACATAAGATATGGAGAAAGTGTTGTTTAAAAAAAATACTTAATTTGATAATAAAAATATCCATTGTGAGACTCTCTGAATCCAAAAGGTAGTTTTCAAATTATTGTCTGTCGACTGTCTATTTGTTTTATTTTACAGGGAAAGAGTAAGTCAGTTCACTAATACCAATTATTTTAATTTTAAAAGGGGTTTTGCAGAAACTCAATATTTTTTTACATAGGACCTAAAATAACTTGATTACTCAATCAGAAATTAGTTGTTTCTGAAATTTAAAGGAATATATTGAACCTTTATTCTTTTGTCTTAATGTTCACTAATATGGCTACTATTATAGTAATGTAATACAAGTAAACACCATAGTACCCTTTCATAACTATATTTTAACTATATGAACCTTTATTATAGACAAACCTTAGGGATATTAATGGTAAATTACACAAACAGTAAATATTGGAAAATAAATAAAGATGATAAATAATCGTAAATAGTAATATGCCATCAATATCAGCTGTTTTGTACGTTTCTATCAAATCTCTTGCACTACTTGTCCACATTTATACTGTGAGGTCATCTGGTGTTTAATGGAAGCGCTTCACTATAATTACAGCTCGTGTCTCATTGAGTTGTCCTTCAACCAAAAACACTACTAAATAGATCGGTTGAGAGGAGCTTGTGGTTTCATTTCTACCTCTATGTCATAGGTCAAACCTAACACTACTAAACAGATCGGTTGAGAGGAGCTTGTGGTTTCATTTCTACCTCTATGTCATAGGTCAAACCTAACACTACTAAATAGATCGGTTGAGAGGAGCTTGTGGTTTCATTTCTTACATACATTTATTAATACTATCATATTTTAATCATTATGCGAGTAAAAAATAAAAATCTAGCATCTCAAAAATATTCATAAAATTTGATTCAAATATCCACTTACACAATGTTTAAATTTTTAAACGGGGTAGGCTCTAACAGCAAACCTTTTACGTGTATTCAATTGAGTTATATGAAATTAAAATACTTACCAAGTTTCGTGCAAAACGGTTGAGCAATAAGAAATATACAGATTTTTTAACTATCCATTAATATAACATTGAGTACTTCCAGACAACGTAGTTACAACGTAGTAGTTTACCACGGGCATTGAATAACCTTTTATCTGGAACCGTTTGTCGTAGACTAATAATTCAAAGAAATAAATTGTTTGGTTGTTTAACTCGATTTTAATAGTAGCAGTCCTTACCCTAGGATTGAAAATTTCAATAATAATATTGTTATAGCCATTGGAGAGAAATGGGTCGATTATGTTTACCATAAGTATTTTCTAGTCTTAATTCAAGGAATCAATTGACTCAGTTTACTGATACACCCTGTATATATTACCCTTTAGCACATAATTTTTCACTTGTTTCTAAAAAACTTAACAATTCTTTTTCTTTCGATGGAGTTTGGGACGATATGAATTTTTTCAGAAATGCAGCATCACTCACATGCAATTGTGCCTTGTCGTTTAGGATAATACTCAGATGAAATTAACCATTTCACAAAGACGAATAGGTTTTTGATCTGTTGTATCTGTTACTTTGGCTACTTTTCAGAAAAAAACATGTCAAATAGGCCTACTCTATTTTCAATAGTCAACTATTCTTATTTTAATGTTAGCTAGTTTATAAACCCTATTGGTTTCCAGTTTTGGAATGGTTGAGAGGAGCTTGTGGTTTCATTTCTACCTCTATGTCATAGGTCAAACCTAACACTACTAAACAGATTGGTTGAGAGGAGCTTGTGGTTTCATTTCTACCTCTATGTCATCGGTCACACCTAACACTACCAAACAGACATACATTTATTAATACTATCATATTTTAATCATTATGCGAGTTAAAAAGAATCTAGCATCTCACAAATATTCGTAAAATTTGATTCAAATATCCACTTGCACAATTTTTTAAATTTTTTAACGGGGTAGGCTCTAACAGCAAACCTTTTACGTGTATTCAATTGAGTTATATGAAATTAAAATATATACCAAGTTTCGAGCAAAACGGTTGAGCAATAAGAAATATACAGATTTTTTAACTATCCACTAATATAACATTGAGTACTTCCAGACAACGTGCTGTATTTACCACGGGCAGTGAATGACCTTTTATATGAAACCGTTTGTCGTAGACTAATAATTCAAAGAACTAAAATTGTTTGGTTGTTTAACTCGATTTTAAATAGTAGCAGTCCTTACCGTAGGATTGGAAATTTGAATAATTATATTGTTATAGCCATTGGAGAGAAATGAGTCGAATATGTTTACCATAAGTATTTTCTAGTCTTAATTCAAGGAATCAATTGACACAGTTTACTGATACATCCTGTATATATTACCCTTTAGCACATAATTTTTCATTTTTTCTAAAAAACTTAACGTTTCTTTTTCTTTCGATGGAGTTTGGGACGATGTGAATTTTTTCAGAAATGCAGCATCACTCACATGCAATTGTGCCTGATATAATAAGACATTGAAAAAACTTGCCTTGTCGTTTAGGATGATATTCAGATGAAATTAACCATTTCACAAAGACGAATAGGTTTTTGATCTGTTGTATCTGTTACTTTTCAGAAAATAACATGTGAAATAGGCCTACTCTATTTTCAACAGTCAACTATTCTTATTTTAATGTTAGCTAGTTTATAAACCCTATTGGTTTCCAGTTTTGGAATAAAGCTACATTATATTCAAAAATGCATTACCAAAGACAATCCAATGTAAATTATCTTTGGTATTACTCAATTGCCTAATAGTCCATTGGTAACGAGGCTAGGCTAGTCTTCGGACATTATATAGAAGGCTTTTACACTCTGTGAGAAATGCTGCGACAGTTATTGGCTGGTGTATTGTATTTATTTCCCACACAAAATAGTATATTTCATAACAAGGGCCGAAAATGGCCCTTGAAGCCTCTCGTGGTTAGGAACTTAACAATTGGATGCATTGTATTTCCGGTTGCTAAGCCACTTCACAACCACCGGTTTCCGGTGGCTTCCAGTGGTTGGGTGGTTATGCAATCCTATTGAACCTTATATAATCTATTGAATTATATATGTATACAATGTATAGTATATACATATTGAATACTGTCAGATCTTCTTAAAACAGATGTTATGAATGTTTCATGTAAGCCTAGAACCGCTAAATATTATTTTAGTTGCTAAAAATTGAGATCGAAAATAGTTTACATTCATATCATCACATGACTTTCACTTATAAAATTCGGCAGAAAACTTTTTGTTCTGTTTAAAAAACATACCCCATTTTGTCTATTGTTACATGTTAATCTTACACATGTCAAATCCTATTTTTGCCGGTCAGTTCTTTTCCGATCAGTTTAAAAAGTTACAAACGCGACGTAACAGCTTACTTTCATTGTTGTCAAAACAACTTTAACTAAAGTTAACCCCTCATTGGTGTTACACTATTGAAGAAAATTCATCATACATTATATTGACGCTAATCAGAATTATTGTACTCCTGTTGGATTAAACAATACACAACTCCCTCACGCTACAGAAGTAAAGTATTTAGGCATACATTTAGACAGAAAACTGACGTGGAAACACATATTTAGACAAAGAGACAACAACTAAAAAAATTTTAAAATTAAATTGGCTTCCTGGATGCAAATCTAAACTTACCATGAACAATAAATTATTAATATTTAAATAAATACATTTTAAAACCTTTTTGGACATACAATATGCCATATGTACAGTTATGGGGGTCTGCATGTCAATCGAATATAGACATTGTTCAAAGATATCAATCCAAAACGTTAAGAAATATTGTTAACTAGTGAAGAAGAGATTACCAAATCTAGTAAAAATTACATTTTTAAAAACTTGAAAATTATTTTGCAGTCAACTTGCTAGGTAATTCTAAATTAAGATATTGATTGAAACGACGTCCCATCATGGCGCATGGATTTCTAACATAAAGCTTCAAATGCACTTCAAATTGTTCTGCTACAAAAATAGGCTAATGATTTTTACTGCCAGCAATAGCAGGCACTAAGACATAATACATGTTAATGTTCCTTTTGTACTTGTACTGTATAATTTGTTACTGTACATTGACCTTTTGTATTGTATGTAATACTAGCTGACCCGGCGAACTTCGCAACGTCTAACAGTACATAGGTGTTAACTTTAACATTGGCCATGTTCTGAAATCGAATAGGATTATTCGGCTTCGTTGTGAAAAATTAGATATTCTGGGTCGCGGGTTAGATAATAACAATACTGAAACGACAAAACATATTAATATTATTCCCACAAAACAAATAAATCTATGTGGATTGATCCACATCTATCCAATCCAAACTAAACGTAACTGCAATACAGCTTTTAAAGAAAGATTAAATTTTATGAATCACGACATTGATTATAATAATATTCACGTGATCTAACATTCAATAATTCCACTCGCTCAAAACAAAAAAAACAACTAACAATAATTACACTACAACACAAACAAACCAACCAGTAATCTGTACGCTTAAAAAATCACAAACATTAGATGGAAATGACGCACAATGGCGTTAGCTATCGACTGGTGAAAATAAATCAAAACAAAATTAGCTGTTAATGTAATATTGACATCATTGATGTACGCATAATCAAAATCCATCACGTCTTTTCCTTATAAGCTTAAGTACCTGGTGACCGAGCTTTACTCGGATAGAATAAGACATGTTTTTACGAGTTAATTATCAAAATTAAAACAAATTTACTGCTCAATGAAAACATTTATGTGGTTTAAATAAAACCATTTTCATACCCCTTAATTAATATGGCATAAATACTGAACAAAAATATAGCCCTCGGGTGGGGATCGATCACGCGACCTTGCGTACGTGAGACCTGAGCCCTACTAACTGAGCTACGGCGTCGGCTAAGTTGTAATCGTCGTTTAAGAGTTTTTGGCCAACCTCAATTGTTTTAGCTAATCTTATACTGAATTTAAATGTCCCTAAAGTTTGTTATTATTATCCTGTGATCAACTGATTTTGCTAGAAAAGGAATGAGGATTGAAAAGCAAAAGAGAAATTTAATCTACACCAGTTAATTGGTTTGTTACAGTGGCTTCAAGCAATAGAATGAATACGTTTTCTTTCAAAACACAAAAGATTATATTAAATAATTTTCTCTGCTTTTATTTCGCACAGTTATTTTACCCTTTAGTTTTTACAAATTGTTTAGTAATTAGTTAATTGTTCATTTATTACATACATAAAATAAATATTAATGCAAAACCTCTACTCACATTTTGTTTGCCACCATCTTCAATCAACAACTGTCAAACGGTTATAAACAGATATTTTGATTACATTAGACCTATCTAGAACTTATTTTCTACTCAGAAATTAGTTATTTACAAAATTTAAAGAAAATCCTTAATGCCGTTTTCGAGATCCGTGTGCAAATATATATACAAACCTTGCTCGTATTATAGTATTGGATTGGATAAATACAAACTTTACTCTCCAGTATGGCTTAACCCTAAGGTTAAATACAAAATAGAATATGCCTATAAGCCTACTCGGCGCAAAGACGAGTCCAAAAAAATCAAAGATTTTAAAAATCTCGAGTTATTAATTATGTAACTAACACGACTTTGTTTTATATATTTGGATACAATTTTTTAACTAAGGCGTTTATTGACATATAACATTTAATTAGACACTAAATTTAAAAAATAGGTACATAAACCCCCAAAACTGTATCAACGTGGCAAGTAAAACTGTTCATTTTGTACAGTATTTATTTACTCTATTGTTTTAAATTGACCATTGATACAGAAGTCATTGAATAGCAAATCACATTGCTAATGAAAAGTAAACCAACAGCTTTAGCTTTACAAATCTAATGTTTTGGTTGTAGTTTGGCAACGCATAAAGGACATACAAAAATACATTCATCTATATAAATAAAATTTTGTATGTACATTGCTCAGAGTTATTCATTTTGTTGGTTATTTTTACGTTTCGTGTGTTAAGAGAAGCCGAAACAAGTCTTATCTCAATTTGTGTCTGTCTGTCTCTCTGTGACGCTTCAGGAGGCATTTTACAACGTATTTAAAAAAACTGGAGAACTGATAACAATGAAACTTATTTCATACATTAACAAAGAAAACATACAAGACTTACTTACAAGAGAAGGATTTTTCAATGCTTGAAATTATCCACCGCCCCTTGAAAAGTAAATAACAAGCAAGTAAAAACCCACTTTAATGCGATATTAATCGCATTTTGCTTCCAGTTTTCAATGAATCACTTACTGGTAGTAATCAGCTGCCTTTGTAGTTTAATTATTTAATAGAAGAAAAACAAGCAGCTCTCAAATTAAAATCAATATTAGTTAATTTATATTGTCATTGATTTGAGACCCATTTCTAAATCACACTATATTAAAAGGCTATTTTATACTATAACTAATTTTAATAATGGTATAAAGGTAATGCTAAATAATAAACACCGTACAAAGGGCGGGCCAACTGCTAGTTTGTATATATGGTTATTAGGACTAAGCTCGGCTATGTGTATGCGCGTACTCAATGTGGTTATCCGGACTTAAACCTTTTTTCCGCAACATGTAGGTACGCCTCCTGATGCAGCACTTCCTTCCGGACCATCGCCTCCCTGTGACAGAGCTGTTGGTGACCGCCGGCTTCCTTCTCACCTTCCTTCTTGACGAGATGATAATCAATTTCAGATCATCCAAGGTAGCTACATTTGAAATAATTCTTCGCAATGAATATTTTAGCTTTTGAGAACTCGTCAGATATTGAATTTTTTATTACTTTTATTTATTTTTGTGTGGAATTTTGAAATACACTAGTTATAGTAATTTATTGTTAAAGCCAGTATATACTTAAACCCACGCTCTCTTTATAACACAATACAAAGTTGCTGTTGTTTATAAGGAAACCTTCAAAATTTCAATCAAAACTGAGTACTGTATATTATCCTTCATTTAACAACCTTTAATGTAGATTATATAGATTATAATCGTTCTCATTGGTTGGTCGGAAGTTATAGCTGTTCTCTGATTGTTTTATGTTGCCCTAGGTAAATCTTGCGGGATGAATGGGTCTCTAAAATGTCATGATGTACGCTGGCTATTTTGTACGTTCTGCCCTATCGTGTATTGCTAATTTATATCCTACTTATAAAAAATGCAACAAAAGAGGTGACAACAGTAAATAAGACCTCGGCCAGGTTTCTATGAACTACAGATACTTAAGACTAAATTCAGCCCCCCTAAATTTTATGTATTCCATTTTAACAAAATCTTTTCTTAAGTTCAGATCATTTCCAAATTTCCTCCAGGTGTCACCGACTGTAGACGAGGACGAGCCAAGCCGCCCCAGCTCCTCCGTTTCTGACGTCCAGGTCGTTCCGCGAGGGGCGCTACTGTCCCTGCACGGCCTCGGCCAGGGGATGGCCGTCGGACTCGCCGATACTGCGGCCTCCACGTGGCTCATGGCCGCGGCCGCTGGGATCGCCGGCTCCGTGGACTCTGCCTCCACCTCCAAGCGACTACTCGGCGCCAAGTCAAACAAGACTATCATCCTCTTCTGCTTGGTTGTCACTTTCGTTATGGCGACAGGTAAGCGTCCGTATGATTTTTAACCGATGGTGCATATTTGTGACCTTAAGAATTTCTAGTGTATATCGAACCTGCAAATACGAATGGAAATACGTCCATATAACAGTGCTATAGGTGCCATATTACGGAAATACTAGATCACGCACCTTACAAATATATTTTGTTTACTTCCCTTTGGCTTATTACAGCTTAAATAATGGATACAGTATGTATGTCTAAAAAGAAAGTTTTCAGTTCCTCTACACAGCTG
Organism: Nephotettix cincticeps; assembly: GCA_023375725.1. NCBI lineage: Eukaryota > Metazoa > Arthropoda > Insecta > Hemiptera > Cicadellidae > Nephotettix > Nephotettix cincticeps. Next base: position 22,059,669 of record CM041786.1, on the reverse strand, counting down.
TCTTCAAAACCATATGGCGTCATTAACCATATGACACCACTGTTTCAAATTTTGATCTTACGAATTAGAGGTCACGAATCATGGATAGTTGTGAGCGATGGTCAGTGGGTGTAGTGTTCTCTTGTGTGGATCAACATCCGCACTATTAAATACTACGTTAATCCACAAAGACCATCCTCATATAACTTATAGACCGGTTCGTAATTCAGAGCCAGTGGTTCGGACTCCACGTTGAACTGTAGGTCCCTTAGATATGACATTGACTGTTGGGCTATCATTTGACAGCTCTGTTTAAAGAACAAGTTAGCCTTAGTCACTAACAAGACTACAAGATCGCGCCACAATCATCTTATACTCATTTCTCATTCATACTTGGCTCACAATACCTACCTGGGTAGGTCACCATTCCAGTAACTAATTAACTAATATTCAACAGAAATAGTGCATATCTAGCATAACCCAGACTTCGTTATCCTCAGTAAGTGCTATCTACTTCTCTAGTTATCATTTATCCCAGTTAAATGTACATCCCACCATTATCATTAACCCTTCTCATCAGTTTTTGTACAATAGAATGAGGTTCTATCCTTCAAACAGGGGATTATGGTGGTCATAAACGTAATTCAACACTCACAGGGACTGATTAATAACGAAAGTGGAATGAGCACGGTAATATATTAGAGAAGAGTTTTATTGATATTGGATCACATTCACGTTTATTTAAGTATTTTGATCTTAGAAGACACGACGAGTCGTTTACATCTACTGAGGTAGTGTTGTGCATGTCGGAGGTGTGGTGTTGGGCACGTTGTTGTGGAGTCTGGAGGTAGAGGGAGCCGTCTTGACAGTCCTCAGAGGCATCGCTGCAGGCAATCTACTCTACCAAGCCGTCTACGAACTGCTCACCAGGGAGGTGCGACAGAGAGCTATGGGGCTCTTGTCTCTCTTCGTCTGTCTCATGGGCTTCTTGGTCATATTGTTGCTGCAACTACTGGGTGAGTAGCTCATCTACTCAAGATGTGATCGCTCTGTAAAACTCTGAGTCTCACCCCCCCCCCAACACCACCACTGTATGGGGGGCATCCCCCTACTACACGCTCAGAATGCACGATCAGTAATTACGTTTTGAGAGATTTAAACTTCAATCTTTTTTCATTTTGACCAGAAGTTAAATTCGTGCAATTTATTTTAATATTTGCTTTTACATCACCTCTATAGACAGTGTTTTATAACAAAAAGAACTATCATTACTTGGATAGTTTAACATTGCAATTACTTTGGATTTTACACTAGTTTATTTGGTATTACGGGACAGTATGGGCTATACTACTAAGGTATGGGCTGATACGGATGTATTATACGGACTAAGGTATGGGCTTACGGACTAAGGTATGGGCGGATACGGACTAAGGTATGGGATACGGACTAGTATGCTGATACGGACTAAGGTATGGGCTGGGGATACGGACTAAGGTATGCATACGGACTAAGGTATGGGCTGTACGGACTAAGGTATCTGATACGGACTAAGGTATGTGGGGATACACTAAGGTATGGGGTTACTACTAAGGTATGCTTACGGACTAAGGTATGCTTTACACTTATCAGGTATGACTGGTATGATATAACTAATATGGGCTTACTCAATCTATAGACTATGTGGGGATACGGACTAAGGTATGGGCTGGGGTACGGACTAAGGTATGGGCTGGAGTACGGACTAGGATCCTGGCTGAGGTATGGACTAAGGTATGGGCTGGGGATACGGACTAAGGTATGGGCTGGGGATACGGACTAAGGTATGGGCCGGGGATACGGACTAAGGTATGGGCCGGGGATACGGACTAAGGTATGGGCTGGGGTACGGACTAAGGTATGGGCTGGGGTACGGACTAAGGTATGGGCTGGAGTACGGACTAGGATCCTGGCTGAGGTATGGACTAAGGTATGGGCTGGAGTACGGACTAAGGTATGGGCTGGGGTACGGACTAGGGTCCTGGCTGGGGTTCGGACTAGGGTCCGGGCTGGGGTACGAACTAAGATCCTGGCTGAGGTACGGACTAAGGTATTAGCTGGAGTACGGACTAAGGTATGGGCTGGGTCCGGGCTGGGGTAGTGACTAAGGTATGGGCTTGGTCCTGGCTAGGGTATGGGTACAGACTAGGGTACGAAAACCTACCGTGCTTGTCACTCAACTACCACGTTGATAAACAATTTTATATAACAGCTTTATTTCATAGTTTTAACTAATTTTATTGTTTATAAATTATTGTTTTCAGATATAAAATCGTTAGATAAGAGGTATTCGACGAGTTCAGTGAAGCCCCTTGACCCAACACCGCAGGAGCCAGAGGGGGAGCCCGACTATGAGCAATCATACCTGGACGACAACCGAAACTGAATCAATTAAATTGTTTTAATACATTTTAATAAATATTAACTGAGATATATTTTTGTTTTCATGCTTCCTCAACTAGTTACGGATTTAAATAATATTCCGATTAGTGATTTTTATTCAATTTTTTACTGGGCACTTCAACTGTTAAAGAACTAAAATTATTATTTCCTTTGGTTATGAAGTTTATTATTCAATTATTATCAATGTTACTATTCAAATCTTTTTGTACCTAATTTTTTATAAAATATTTATTTTTTTGTTAAAATAAATTCATTTTATAAGAATATTATTAAGTCTTAGTACAAGATAAAAGTGCATTATAGCCCAATGATTGGTTTGGCAGAAAAATTATAGTTTGAGATTGCATATTTACAATCTGGGATGCCGTAAAACTCAAACTATAATAACATATTTTGTAATAATATTTACTAATCTATTAATTTTATTATTTATAAATTATTTTTATAAAAAATGGTTTAGTGTGTGGTGGTTTGGGGTTTTCATGAGTATGACCACTACAAATTTAATACATTTTAATATTAACTACATATATTTTTTCATGCTCCTCAACTTAAGAAACTTAGTTTACAGTATAAAAATGAATTTTATTATTCATGTTAACACTAAAATTTTATTAAAGCAGAAGTTATATAAAACTATTCAATGTTACAGTTTTATTCAATCTTTTTTACATTTTATAAAATATATTTTTTTTAAAATAAATTATATTTATTTATTATTCGATATAATTCAGATTAAAGTCTTATTACGTCAATGCATTATAGAAATATTGGTTTGCAGAATATATATTAGATTGCATATTTACAATCTGGGATGCCGTAAAACTCAAACTATAATATTCATTATTTTGTAATAAAATATTACAACAAAATAATGAATTATAATTTGTTCGGTACAGTTTTACAAGAATAGTATCACTAAAATTGTAGTTAGGAGGTGTGTAAATTGTCTATCCTGTTAATTTTCCTAATCAATATCCTTATTCTAAGATGATTTTTTCATCTAATTTCGTAAATATAGTGTGATTTTTGTAAAAGAGTGTATTAAAAACTGAAGTTAATTTAGGCCTAATAATTAGAAGCAACGTAAATTCTATCCTGGAGACAAATTAGTGGAAATTTAATTTCCGTATATGCTTTGTGAGCCACAACCCTAGTTACTCACGAGTTGTAAAAATCGTGTGATAAAAAGTTGTGAGGGCCACAGAAAAGTTTCGCGGGCTGCATACAAAGCAGGGGCTATCTTGTGCGGCCACCTAGCGTCGCTTCACAACTTTCATGTTAGTAACTTTTATTCAACTTAGTTTATACGTGCTAGATTTATATTGAAATAAATTTCCTGAATAAAGATACATTTTGCAAGGAAAATATCACAGTTTTTAATTAATCAGTATATTTTTTACAAGACATTATTAAACTGTTTTAGTACGAAAACTACTTTTGGAATCTGAAATTGATAGGCTGGGGGACAGCCACAATATGATTCCAACAAATTATTCCTGCAATAAAAGTTATATTGACGGCGAAATTTAGGAGGAATACCGAGGCGGTTATTACTCTCAATCAAAAAACGTAATAATGTGGGCTGTAAACTGAAAATTGGCCCGACGGTTTATCGGCTCTGGAGGGGAGAATTACAAAAACTTATTACTTATTACTCCATGAAATATTACTTATTACTCCATGAAGTATTATAGTTTAAAGTAAACAAATTAAAATATACTACATACTATCAGTAAGCCCGTTCTTGGTCATCTGCTAGTCTAACAGTTAGCGTCTTGGACTTCGGTGCAAGAGGTGACGGGTCGATCCCCGGGATGACCACAAAATTTAGATGAGAAACATTGATACACTGTGAACTTCGAGGTTACCTAGCGACAAGCTGAGCCTGCCAAATGGCAAACAAGATTTTAAAAAAGCCCGTTCTTTGTACGGGAGTGTTAAGAAATGAGATACTTATTATCATGACAAAATATAAACCTGAAATATCAAACAAAGAAAAAATCTCAGTTCAATAATTCAGCATTAATTTACGATAGGATAAATTAGAAAATTTGTTTAGTTGTTAAAATTCAATATACGTTACGATAACATTTTATTATAGTATAAACTTTAAAATATGTTTAAAACATTGATCAATGTAAACAAACTACTAATGATCTTAATTTGACAGCTGCTATTTCTTATTATTCTTTCTGGTTATTTCTTTCTATTAAATGATTTATAGACATCAAATTTTCTGAATAACTTAATATGTCTAATATTGCTTAAAAACTGGGTTTTTGAAAGATTATTTTCTTTACATAGTGCATGCGTCAGTTAAAAGTATACGAAACCCTTTTCTAAAAGGTATAATAAAGAAAATAAGTTTTATGGCTGTTAGTGCTTTAGGTTTCGTGGAAAAGTAAAAAACCTGGTTTAGCGTTTCAGAAAGACAGAAATTGATATAACGCCCATTTTGGGTTTTCTGGGTTAGGAAAAATTAGTCTAAAATATTATGATTCCAAGCAAAAACCACTGACAAAACTTTAATTTTATTTAAATAGATATTTTATAATAAACCCGTAGTGGATCTCAAAACAATCTGTATACAGACAAAAATTGTGTTTTTCTGTTTATAGCGTCTTTCCTATAGAAAATTCACTAAAACAAGTGGGTTTGACAAAATTGTCATCGGGGTCTCCCGACGTTGCATAAAGAGGGCTCGACGGAACCATCTCGAAAAAGGTTTCCTAAGATCAGCTGATTTATTGATTTATTTTGCTTTTACATGTTTGAATTCTTTAATTTAATATTTTGTTGACGTTGTTCTGCTTGCTAATACTCTTCATACTATATTTATATTGTTTGTTTTTGCATTTTTACAAAATATTTTGAAATTCACTGGTTAAAACTTTTAAATAATCTATATATCTTTCTCAAGAAATAGATTAACACGCTTACTGAGTAATATTTGATATTAAAATGAGGAAAAAGTCTTCATACAGTGAGGAGAACTTCTTTTCAACAAACTCTGCTAAAGGTAATTTAAATATTTCTTTGAGGTTAGATTATAAATTACCTTAAAATCATTTTCAGAAATCTAAGTTCTGTTATACGGTAGATATATTAATTCATAATATTTTTGATAATTTTACTGTGCCAATTTTAATAGCTATTCTAGAATTGAATTAGAGTAGATTAGGTTATTGAAATGGCGACCATACCACAAGTTTGGTATTTTAAGCTAAGTATGAATGAGGATTGAGTATACGATGATTGTGGCGCGATCTTGTAGTCTTGTTACTGACTAAGGCTGACATTTTCCTTAGACAGGACTGTTAATTAATAGTCCAACAACCGATAGTAATTAAGGGATCTACAGTTTAACGTTACCATAGAAAAATTGAGCTATTACCGTGGTCCTTGTGGTAAGACCTATAAGTTTAGGACTAATAATTTTATTCCGTTATATAAATATATATGGGGGGGTTTTATTTTTTACTACATGTTTGTAACAGGTTAATATCTGTAATATGGCATCACCTTAGGTGATGGTAATATGGACCCCATTTAATAATGTAATTTAATAATGAAAAATTCTCTAGCAACATCCGCGGGAAATTATGGGTACCATGCATATGCGTGGTACCTCAAACTAAGTATGTTTCAGTAGAAGTAGGCGAAAATCCAGAAATGTACATACCTTTTAAAGTTTTAAAATCAGCAAATACACATTTCACCTCACAACTACCGGTACTGAGCGACTGAGCCGTATGGCTTCCGGTGCTAAAAACGGCCAATTAGCATACTATTAGACTAGTATCAGCTTTATCCACTAGATTTCAGCACATAGTTTTTTTAAAAATGTAAAATTTGAGGGCCATATAAAATGCAGAGTCCATATTACCACCATCTACCCTACTGTTAAAAATCTAAACTCTATTGTTACTTATGGCAGCAAACCTACATATTATTTCCATACATATTGTTTGCATTGCATATTATTAACCAGAGTTAGACCTGCGAATAGACACTTCGAAACTGATACTTGTTCGATGTTTCATTCAATCCATTTCATTTCATCGAATAAACAATCATGATAAATGAGTTTGACAATCTAGCCCAACGCTGTTTCACGATGGTTTCGTGATGTCAACAGTAGTTAGGGCCGGAGGATCGAGTTGCTCATCGGCAACATAACTAATGATGATTTCAAATAATTGCGGCATAAAAGAATTTCCTCGACTATGTATAAGATCCTAATACAACAAATAAAGGATATTAGTACAAGAATGTTCGAAGAATATCACAAAATTGCCTTTGTTATCTTGTACTGTAACATGAACAGAAGTGAAAAAATAAACATTATTGTCGAATTATATTAGGACATGCTTATATAGGTACTTGCCTCTATAGAATAAATGCTATTTTACTCCTTTTTGTCTAAAGGGTACATTAGCATTAGGTGCAAATGCAACATTGGATTGGTAATCTTCTTTTATATTGTCCTAGCTGCCCAATCGCACTAGCGGCAATTAATAGTGGAATTTAAAGCAGTTAACACGCTCTCATACATAAATGTTTATCCAATCATGGGCTTCTTCCATCCATGACTTGCCTTCTGCGGGTTAGCATATTGCCTGGTCGGTCCCTGGCAGATAAAATACCTATAATCTAATCTAATCTACATCCTTCCCTCCTGACTGACCCATCTATTCAAACACCCTTAGAAAAATCATGTATATTACTAACAAAAAAACATACAATTAAAATATCACCATAAATGTTATTTAGCTAGCCCAAAATGTTTTCTGTTTTACAGATTAAATACACACACCTTAATAACCCCCACACCACCATCAAACATTTTAATTGATAAAAACACGCCACAAAAATAAAAGGAACAAAATACAGTACAACGTAGTTTTATGGTTTAACTCTCAGCTGCCTTTTTAAAGGCAAAAGAAAAAAAGGGCAGACGAAATGTGGGAATTATTTAAACATCAGGGCATCAGGCATCTGATCTGACACACTGGTATTTGGCAATAGCAATCGAAATTTGAAAGTATTACATCAATTAATTAAGTATTACCAATAATAATTAACTTTAATATGATATATTACTCAAAATTGAAGTATAAATAATTCGCCTCATTTAATTATTTTGCCGTAAGTATGTTCTTAATTATTATCTTAATAATTTTTAAATGCATTAGTAAATTTCATAATTTTGTTTGTACTTTCAGTTTACCCTATGTTTAGTTTTAACAGTTATTTGTATTGATTTTTCAGTGTTTATTAATAGTCATAGTAATTAATCGTTGGAGATGATTAGAGGATTGTTGGCTCAATAAACCTATTTAGACTATAATACATAGAACCCATAATGATAGAACCACATTTGTCTGTCTAGGCTGTAAGAATGTTCATATCCAAGTATCAAAACCCTTAAAATCTTTAATTGCTAGGGCTTATTTATGGCCATAATGAAAGTTTAAAAATTGATGCATTCCTTACTTTGTTCAGCCTACACTTAAGATCATGTTACATGAATGGTCATAAAACTTTGTACATGCTAAAATATTAAAACAACCTAAATTATTTATAGGTGATTTTGGGCTAGCTAATCAGTAAATTTTTTGTACAAATGGTAAATTAAGTCTGATACCTAGATGTGTAGCTTACACTATTGCTATATTCAGACTAGGCGAATTGATCAAATGGGAAGTTGCCTTGATAATGTCATAAATATTACAGGGTTGGTCCTGTGAAGTGCTAAACTATTGAAAACCCTGAGGTTTTTTGGCCCTAGGCTGAGTTTAAAGACATTTCATTTAACCCACCTTCAAGAACGGTTCATATGCTATACTTTTGTGTGCAAGAAAACTTCTGTAGCATTAAAAGCTTCAGTAAACAAGCTTTTTTTATAGCATCATTTTATGCTATATTAAATATCCATTGAATAATCTTACCAGTTTTAAAACACCAATCACTTATTTAGTTTCAGAATATCTTCGCCAAAATCCTAGACTGCCTAAGAAAATGAAATCATTGAAGTCAAAGTAAGTTACCTGTACTGTACTCTTATACTGAACTGAAACACCTACATTTTAAAACTGCTAATCTATTAATTACACATATCCAAACTAATTTACTCTCAGAACGTTAAGTGCCCTTCATTTAGGTCAAACAATAATTGTTTGAAGGTATTATTGTTAAACTACTTCAGAAACAAACACCTCTCACGTTTATCAAAATCAGATAAACAATATGGCTATGAATTAATCATGCATCTGTCAAGTGTATCATTAAAATTAGTGTTCAACATATTTTTATAATATATAATACTACAACAAAACCATCTCTAATTAGGATTACTTACCAATTACCTGACACCACTTCATTAATTAGCCGCTTGTATGGGCTAATTAATTTACCACAGTAAAAACAACATATATATTTTTTTGTCATTATTTCCTATATTAATTATAAGAAATATTCTACCTTATGCTCACCCTAGGAGCCAAACGTTATTCAGCATTATTCCTCCCAGTCTTACAGGTAAATTTTTTCTGATTTTAGGTATCCTAGTCCGACTGTTCGTACAGTTGGTCAGTTGAGCTGTGGAGGGAAAAACACATTTTCAACGTCTCCTTTAGGAACCCAAATGTGAGTCAGCTTTTTGTATATACTAAGGTAATTTTGTTGGTAGGCTAGCTGGGTGATGGAGCGTGGTGGTTTCTCAAATTGCCATGTGTCTTGCCAGGAAGACAATGCTGTTATATTTTGTTGATTATTCATGCATTTACACGTAGGCTAAATAAAATTATAGTTTTGTCTGTACCTTGCTTAGAATTATGATATTTTTGGTTATTTTTTTGTTTTATACCGCAAAAAACCGAGATGGATATTATCTTAATTTCTGTCCATATGTCTTTCTGGAATACTTAACAGGGTCTTTTTTTAATGATTTCCTGTGAAAACGGAAGGACCCACGGTTATGAAACTGGAATTTTTTTTATTGTATCCCTCTTTTGGAGGTTTTTTTCTTTAAACTGACCCATGCGCTCGGGAAATAAAATAATGTGCTTTTCAAAACCAAATTTTGAGCACTATTAATCAAGTTTTACAGTACATGTGACCTATAAAGGTGATTTAATAGAAAGAAATAACTACCCGCTGTAAAATTGAAACAATATTAGTTTGTTTGAATTAATCGTTGAGTTTTAACCAATTTTGAAACTATGCAGTGCTATATTAAAATGTTATTAACGTAGGCATATTGCAAATTATATTAATGATACAAATTAAGAACTAATGCTAAATAATAGAGCTGAGATTTTATTTTTTGTTTGTTTTCAGGTTTTTTTGTCATTATAATAAGTATCTTGCTTCTTAACTCTAAATAATACAAATCGTACAAAGAACTGGCATGCTGATGGTTTATTATTAAATCAATTTATTTATGATTGTATTTAATGTATGTTCTGAACAATATACATTCTCAAACAATATTTGTTTGACGATATTTACTGAGTACTCTCCGCTTGTGTTTGTTGTGGATTGTTATTCCGCCTACACTGTGATGGAATGTGTTACTCAAAATCACTGGTGGAAGTTCAAAGGCCAAATAGAAAATGATATCAACTCAAAAAATATTTACTTATTTTATCAATAAAAACAACATTTTACAAGACAAAAAATTAGGCTAATAAATTTTGGGGATTTTTTGTCGATTTTAAAATTTGTTGGAAAAATATAAACATGATATTTAACTAATTTTTAGACACATAAATACTAAATATCAATAAAATCGGGCTAATTGTTTTTTTCTGAACTTGAACTTTGTTTTACCAATTTGCTTTTGTCATAGCCCCTAACTCCGAATGGGCTTTCTCAAATTATAAAGGCTAATAAATAGATACTTCAAATTCCAGTTTTTTACCTTCATAACTCATAAAAATCTTCATAACTCATAAAAATCAATATTTTTATCAATCTTAAAAATAATTGATTTAGTGTGATGGACAAAATATTCAAAAATGGTTCTGTCTGGATATAAGGTTGTGTTCCTTACCTCAAGACTTCAGTTATTGATCATTATTTATGATTTTTCAACTAGGTACTTATATGTAATAACTCCAGTTTAAGTGTTTTAATTTTTTCATTATCTAATATTTTATAACCATTTACACCAAAATTCTCTGAACACAAATTTATAGCCATTTCAATAAAAAGCATGGTTTTCCCCAATCCACTATTATTAATATTCACATTTTCAATCCATTAATTATTCTTTTTTAGTTTAAATAAAAATTTTGTCCATAAAACTATAGGATTTTATGCATTTTAATGTGATTTTAATGTTCAATTGACAAGCATTGTTTGTAGATTAATAATATATACTAGACAATAAATTATGCTTGATTGAAACCTGTTTATTTTAGGATAGGTGGAGAACCTCTGAGGAACTTATCAGAACATGACAATCCATGGTCGAAGCTGCATCGAACCTTCTCCAGCAATCATTCTCCTCGGAACTTCCCTCATGCCATGCAACACCCTCTTAATGAACCAGCCCGTTTTTGGTATGATGGTTTTTAATTGTAAACATTCATACATGTATACTGTAGAACCTATTATTAGAACCCCATCTATCCAAATCTCACATTATTCTTATTGATTTTTGGAAGTATGAATGGGTAGGAATGCATGAGATGCAATATGACGTTGAGCTGGGGGCGATGTGGGGGGTTAATTACCCAATTCAACCTCGTTTCTATTTAACTTGAATAATTGGCGTTCTACTATAGGTTCATCGAACAACAATCATGAAGACCTTAGGCCTGTACAGTAACGACAAAGTTAAACTGAACTGAAAGCCTATTTTGAGCTTAAGAGTCTGTTAAAAACTCTTAAACATGTCGGTCCAATACAAATCGAGACTCAGTCACAATTTGTAATTGTGTTATTAATTAATTACCTAGTGGGTTATTAATTGACAATAGCAGAAATGTTTGTTTCTTTTTGACGCTGTTCACAGTATATTATAAATGTTACTACGCTGTGTAGGCCCCCTACTGTATTTGTACATTACTATAAATGAATAAAGATAAATTTAGTTGAATTGATTAACTTAAGTATTTCTTGCTTAGCGATTTAAAAATGTTGCCTCTCTTAATCAAGATGACCAATAATTATTTCAATATAGTTATTTTTGTATTTATTGTTCCATTCATTATTTTTATTTTCATTTATTTTTTCTGGAATAAATTTTATTTTTAAATGTACAGGCCCTACAGTAAAAACTCTTTAGTAAGAACCTCTATAAAAAACCCTCTCTAAGACCAAAATTTAAAAATCCCCTTGTAACCTTTATTACTATAAATGCTAAAAACACTTCTAAATGATGTAGAAATTCGGGCCATACCCTCTTTAAGAAGTTCTTATTGTGGTCTGTGACTAGGCATAAAGCCTCTATACAGCGAATAGCCTGTTCTTCTTTGATACATCTACAAGACGTACTTTAAAACCTCTATAAGGCGTAGTTCCCATACGGTCAACCTCCATAGCAGTTGGTTTTCAAAAAAGACGCTTGACTGACTCAGACATGAGTAACCTCTATAAGACAAATAGCAGTGGTAAAACACTTGATTAAATGTGATGTGATCCTAACTACACATAACTCCACAAGAAGAATTTTTTCCATACTTAATCTTAACCATAAAATAACCATAGGCCTAACCATAATCTTACAGATCTCCTGCACTCAAAAATGTTATTTGATCACATCGGAATATAATTTTTAGCAGCATAACTGACGTAAAAGAGGAGCCATCATCAGAGCCCCAAGAACCACCTGTTTCTCTGACGCACAAGACAGAGAGCGGAGTCCAGGTGAACATGTTCCATTGTAAGGAATGCAGACGACACATCAAATATGGCAAGTACGTACCATCTTAAATTCTTTGTACTTCTCTTTGTACTTGTAATCTAATGTTACCAGGATATCCTATCATAATTATTATTAACTAATTACAAGAAATTAAAATTTTTACACTAACTGTAGCGTCAATGGTAATTTTAAAAATACTACTTATGTTCTGTTCCATCTATCTCATGTCAACTCAAGAAGACCTCTCAATGTCAGCTTAACAAACTTTAATCTTTATAATAACATTCAACTTACATACACTTCAATTATTGTGTGATTAAAAGTTTTTATTAAATTATAAAAAGTAGTTTCTCAAGTGGTGTGTACTGTCGAAAATGTTAAACCTCGGTTATGAAGGTTTTGTAAATTGACTTAATATCTCAGAATTGTGTAAACAGTAAAAACCTTTGTATTAACCTTTCGGAAAAATCTTATTACAGAGTATTTTTGTGCATTGTATCAGTTCTACAGACTCTTTATCACCTTACATAAATGGAAATCACTTCTCATAACACCTCTGTGCCCATTAATTTTTTATATCTACACCAACAGCATTTTGACAGGAGAATACTCTTAACACTTTTAAGGAAAAACGGCCCAAACCCATCAAATTTTGTTGGACATCCCGGGTATCGAACCCATGACATCTTTCACCCAAGTCCAAGATGCTAACCGGCTAGCAAAATGCCTAAAATCATATGCTCATGATATCATATATGGAAGCTCTGTACAATATGTGAACTAAGAGTATTGTGCACTATGAATATTTATTTATTTATTTATTTATTTGACGGAAAACCCTTTTTTTACAAAGACATAGCCAAATATGAATAAAAATAAAAATAAAAGAATATAAATATAAGAATTAATAAATATGAACATAGATTAGAATAGATATAAATATAAAAATTAGATATAAATATAATATATAGGAAATGAAAAGAATAAATAAATATAAGAATACAAAAAGACATAGTGAACATTACTTAGCATATACTGATAATTATTACAAAACAATGGGACTGAACAGTAACATTAAATAAACTATATGGAAAAACAACAACAACAACCTATAAACTATTAAAAAATATTATAACAAATAAATAAGCAGCAGCATTAACACATAGTTATATATGACTATGTTATATTGACTAAGAATATTAGAGTCAGCACTTTTTAGATGTAATGTGGTTTTATTGTAGAACATTCAAGTTAGAAAATAGCTGTTCCGAAAGTGATTCGGAAAACCAGTTGGCTACAATCGGTTGCTCTAACTGTGAAAGGTAAGTTATGCTGTGTTCTAGACTCATTTTGTACAATCACGCTTGCAGCATTACCTTTCTGAAATTAAGACTTACCCAGGTAGTTAGTTTAAGCCAAGTATGAATGAGAAATGAGTGTAAGATGAATGTGGCACAATCTTTTAGTGTTGTTACCAAATAAGGATTCCTTATACAGGACTTTTTTTGGCGAGGAGGTAGAAATGTTGGTTATGCATGGAATGTAGGACTTTCACCTACTAAAATCTCCCCCTCAGCTCCAAGGTACTAAAACCTCCTGAAACCGTTATCAAGGCTAGGCCCCTGTTCGTTGGCTCAAAAGAGACAACTCCGGAAAGTAATCCGTCACTAAAGTCGATCAAGTTCGAAGTTCTAAATCTTCAGTACAGCCATGATGAAATGTGCCATCCAATTCCAAGTCTGGTCCCAATGAAGCATTATCTCTAATACAGTGTTCGGGTCGAAAAATCCAACCTCGAGCACCAGTGACACTCGCTACGCTTACAGTCGACTCCCTCTAGTCAGGAACCAGATGGTTCGGACGTCAGATGATCTGGACTACTTCTGGCGCGGTCACATTTCTCAGGGCATCGACAGGATTGAACGTGTTTGTTTCCGGCCTAACTATAAATAAATAAGCAACATTAATTCAATTTACAATTGCGTTCGATACAGATCCTCAGTGAAGCAGGAAACGCCGGTGTGGGAATTTTGATTATTTTCAAAATCTTCCGTGATTTGATAGAAAACGTATTCATTGTATTGCTTGAAGCGACTGTAACAAACCAATTAGTTGGTGTAAATTAAATTTCTCTTTTGCTTTTCAATACTCATTCCATTTCTAACAAAATCAGTTGATCACAGGCTAATAATAGCTGTATGGATAATTAAACAGTAAATGATCGGCTAAAACAATAATTGAGGTTGGCTAAAAAACCTTAAACGGCATCGTTCATTTCGCAGACGCTGTAGTCCAATGGTACCGCGTTGGCTTCATGAATTGAAGGTTGCGAGTTCCATCCCAATCAGGGGAAATACTTTTTGTTCAGTGCTATATTAATTATGGTGTATTAAACCGGTTTTATTTAAACCACATAAATGTTTTCATTGAGTAATAAATGTGTTTTAATTTTTCTAATTAATTTTTTATAATACATGTCTTATCTTATACGAGCAAAGCTCGGTCACCAGGTACTCTTAGTAATATAAAGATAGAGTTCTGTTTTTTCATAGTGTAAACTAAATGTGTAAAGGTTCAATTTTCAGTGCTTTATAATTAAATGTTCATTCCTATTTATGGTGACATATTTAATTTATCAACATCACAAAAAAACTATGATCCACTGAGTTGGAAACAAAGGAGTTGATTTATATAGTTTCTGTACACTATTACAGGTTGTAATTTATGTATACGGTATAACTGCTGGATGGTCCAGAATTTTTTTAATCCGGATATGGCTCCGGTCCCTAGGTGTTCGGATTAGAGGGAGTCGACTGTACCACCTGCTGCAGGCAAAGATGGTGTACTCTACGGGATCAGGAAGATCCGCACAGTATATACAATTAGGGCTGCCTGTCTGTCTTCCCAATCTTACTAAGGAATTTTTGGAAGTACCTTTGACCAGAAACAGTCCTTTGACAGGACTGTAATCAATAATTCAATTAATCTTCCGTGATTTGATAGAAAACGTATTCATTGTATTGCTTGAAGCGACTGTAACAAACCAATTAGTTGGTGTAAATTAAATTTCTCTTTTGCTTTTCAATACTCATTCCATTTCTAACAAAATCAGTTGATCACAGGCTAATAATAGCTGTATGGATAATTAAACAGTAAATGATCGGCTAAAACAATAATTGAGGTTGGCTAAAAAACCTTAAACGGCATCGTTCATTTCGCAGACGCTGTAGTCCAATGGTACCGCGTTGGCTTCATGAATTGAAGGTTGCGAGTTCCATCCCAATCAGGGGAAATACTTTTTGTTCAGTGCTATATTAATTATGGTGTATTAAACCGGTTTTATTTAAACCACATAAATGTTTTCATTGAGTAATAAATGTGTTTTAATTTTTCTAATTAATTTTTTATAATACATGTCTTATCTTATACGAGCAAAGCTCGGTCACCAGGTACTCTTAGTAATATAAAGATAGAGTTCTGTTTTTTCATAGTGTAAACTAAATGTGTAAAGGTTCAATTTTCAGTGCTTTATAATTAAATGTTCATTCCTATTTATGGTGACATATTTAATTTATCAACATCACAAAAAAACTATGATCCACTGAGTTGGAAACAAAGGAGTTGATTTATATAGTTTCTGTACACTATTACAGGTTGTAATTTATGTATACGGTATAACTGCTGGATGGTCCAGAATTTTTTTAATCCGGATATGGCTCCGGTCCCTAGGTGTTCGGATTAGAGGGAGTCGACTGTACCACCTGCTGCAGGCAAAGATGGTGTACTCTACGGGATCAGGAAGATCCGCACAGTATATACAATTAGGGCTGCCTGTCTGTCTTCCCAATCTTACTAAGGAATTTTTGGAAGTACCTTTGACCAGAAACAGTCCTTTGACAGGACTGTAATCAATAGCCCAATTGATTGTTCTGAAGCAGTAACAGGAGCAGAGGTAACAAACATTTATTTCCTCAGCTCCTGATCAGATAACAGCTTGGCTACTTCACTCTTATTTTTCAGGAAAGAAGATGGAGACATTTCCATTTATATTCTGTGCCAAATGGTTCATAGTATTAATAAAGTTAATGATTGTCTGGTAACTACGTTCAGCCCAACGGATGTCAACAGTCAGTTATCCTTACAGTTCCTAAAAACAAAAATGAGGGATACAGTTTTTTCATTATTTATTACAAATTAATTGACCTTAACCACTCTAGCTGCTAAGGTCATTTCTCTAGTTTTTCTAAAAGTCTCTCTTAAGGAGTTAAAGGCAAGGTGCCTTTACTTACAATGATAACTATGCAACAGGTAATAATCAGTTTGTATATTATTTATTGATATCATATTTAATAAGAGGAAAGTAAAATTCATGTTATATAATACTTTTAGATACATATTTTTCTAGGAAGCAGAACATGATCAGCCCTGCTAAAAAAATAACTGAGGATGAGTCAAGTAGTGAAATGTAAGTAAACTGGACACAAATAGATAGCTTACAACAATAATCAGAGGGAGGTCTCATTGAGTCGCTTTTTAGTACATATCCTACTGATCATCAGCCATCAGTGGCATACCTAGGCCTGGAGGGGCCTGGGGCAAAAAACTTGAGATCCTCACACTTTGTATAGCTTATTTTTTAAGGGGCCCTGGGCAGCCCTTGTAGCTACTCCACTGTAACCATAGATGGCACCAGACAGCTTCTCGTCTGAAAAAGTTGACATTACTCAGTTGTGTTACATTGGAAAATTTTTTAGTGAAATGACCTGGTGAATTTCCCAATTATTTTTCATTATTTTTTGGCTATATTCTACATCAATGATTAAACAGCAGACTATACATAATAATAGTTCAGGAATGAGTTTTTCTTTAGGGATACAGTTTTTTCATTATTTATTACAAATTAATTGACCTTAACCACTCTAGCTGCTAAGGTCATTTCTCTAGTTTTTCTAAAAGTCTCTCTTAAGGAGTTAAAGGCAAGGTGCCTTTACTTACAATGATAACTATGCAACAGGTAATAATCAGTTTGTATATTATTTATTGATATCATATTTAATAAGAGGAAAGTAAAATTCATGTTATATAATACTTTTAGATACATATTTTTCTAGGAAGCAGAACATGATCAGCCCTGCTAAAAAAATAACTGAGGATGAGTCAAGTAGTGAAATGTAAGTAAACTGGACACAAATAGATAGCTTACAACAATAATCAGAGGGAGGTCTCATTGAGTCGCTTTTTAGTACATATCCTACTGATCATCAGCCATCAGTGGCATACCTAGGCCTGGAGGGGCCTGGGGCAAAAAACTTGAGATCCTCACACTTTGTATAGCTTATTTTTTAAGGGGCCCTGGGCAGCCCTTGTAGCTACTCCACTGTAACCATAGATGGCACCAGACAGCTTCTGTCTGAAAAAGTTGACATTACTCAGTTGTGTGAAACATTGGAAAATTTTATTAGTGAAATCTGACCTGGTGTTGCTAATTTCCCAATTATTTTTCATTATATTTTGGCTATATTCTACATCAATGATTAAACAGCAGACTATACATAATAATAGTTCAGGAATGAGTTTTTTAACTTACAGTCCAATACAGTAACATACGTAAAGCTATCCTTTGGTAATCAGACATTTTTAACAACCCAATACCCTCGGGTCTTGTAACTGTTGGATTATTGTGAGTCAGCTGTATTTAGTAATTTGACTAATATTAGTTTCCTAAATTTGAAGGACAATTGATCTAAGTAATTCATTGAAATTAAAAATCTTTCACTAATTGCAGTGAAGAACAAATGCATGAGCAACGCACCTCGCTGCGTGATAGAGATTGTTCCCCCTGTAAATGCAAACCATCAACGCCAAGAGAGCTGAAACCGCCAACTCCAAGGGAACACAAACGAACAACTCCAACAGTGCACACTGTGTTGATGAGTGGTAAAGAATATGTACATTCATATATAAATGCTGTATTATTCATACATTTAATTGATTTGCTCAGAGTAACTTTCTTGTCCCTATCCGTTACTTCCTTCGCATAAGCTCATTACACTCATAATCTATTTTCACTATTGTGGTAGCCCAGGGTAAAAGTTTTGGCCCGAAAAATCAAATATGCCCAGTTTGAAATATGTGGTGGATAACTCTTTATCATATCATGAATCTCTGGCTAACATAAATTACTAATACCCCTCCAGTCCTTACTAGCTTTAATTTAGGTTACATTTGTCTTAGCATTACTGGCCTATAATAGTAAAAAAATTAATTATCGATATGATAAATGTTAACTCCAGAGATGTACCCTTATCTCACTAAAAAATTGTAAAATTCATTAAATTCAATTTGTTTGCAACCGTACAATTTTTGGTACTAAATATTGCTTCTAGTTAATTAATTTTTAATAGGTATATCCCAAAATTACAGAAATAAATATTGGTAGAAGTAAGAACATATTTAAAACTGTCTTAAAATCAGAAACGGTCGGTTAACAAACTTTGAATTGTAATCACTGGCTCTAAAAAAAATTTACATTTACAATAATCCAATTTATATATTTATAATCATTCTGCATACCGACCATACTTACAGGAAGTATCCTTTTGGTGTGTCAAATTTAGTCCAATCCCACTTCATGATTATATTGTCATTATGACAAACACATAACGCATATAGTATGCATAGTAGTAGTAGAAATAAGCAGAAGTTTGATTTTCCCATCAATCACAAAGAACCATACTAGAGTCACTGGTTTCGAAACAGGCATGTATGACGTATTGGGCTAGCACATTAAGCCCAAGCTACTGAGAGTGTTTTCATTTTGTTTTAAATAGTTGGAAAGCTGTAGAGGCCTATTCATTGTAATAGGGCTCATTTACATGATACATCATTTTATATTGTTTCTTGGGAAATAAATTAAACAATGTATAATAATAACTATTATGGATAAATTATTTCCATAAAACTGAAAATACTAATTAAAAAATACAGTGGAACTTGGTTATAACGTCATTGAAGGGACCACACAATTAATGATGCTATATCAGAGTGACAATATAAAAGAGGTTACATAATTTTAATTTAAAACCGAGGAAAAATAGAGAAACACATTTTATACATGAAATTAAGAGATTTAACGAAGGTAATTTGAAATACACATAAAGGTTTATGTTTATGACTGACTGAACTACTATATAAAATATCTGTACTATATAAAAAATCGAATTTGAAAATATTGCAATGAAGTTCGGCATGGTGAATTCAACTGTTGGTTCGATTTTAAAAAACAAGCACGAACACACGTCTGCTATCTTACGTACCTCCTCACATGCTCTTATAACTCACACCTTTTCTTCAGCAAAACCTTTCTCTTAACACTTGCCATTATTTTTCAAGACTTTATTTGTAAATTAAAATAACGAAAAACAAACTGTAAAAGACATACACTGAACTAAAGATAGCTGCACGAACTGTAGGTACGTACGAACGGCATCACAGTGCTTTGACGCGACGTGAGTCAGCAATAAAATGCCGTTTCTAAAAATAGAATGTAGCTAAACAATAACCGCAGCCCTCACGTTGCACCACCGACCGAACTTTCTCTATTTAGCTATACTTTGCCTTCATCTCGGCCCGATTTTCTTGACGTTATATACGAGGTTTTACAATTTACTGACGATATATCCGAGGTTTTACCTATGTAAATACCTATAGTTTGACGGGACCTAAAAATAAATGACGTTATATCCGAGTTGACGTTAAAGCTGAGGTCGCAATAACCAAGTTGCACTGTATATTCTATTTTATCTCCTATTGGGTGGTTTAGTTAGAAGTAAAATATAACATATTTTATCCCTCCTATATAAGGTAGTGAAGGAAGGAAATTCCAGGAAAGGAAATTCCATATACACACACCCTTTCAGTGCTGCGGCACAACACATCAGTTTTAGTGTCTATTCCGAAAATAGAAGTGGTAGCGGCATCTGTCAACAATTTAGTGAACATGTTAATTGCTATAGTCGCCGGCCGTGCTGCCATCTATGAGATGTTACTAGGACGATCTCAAGGATTTAAAGTTGTTTACCTTTTTTTAAAATGCCATGAGGTGTCAATGATTTATACTTTTACGCTGTACACGTTTCGGACCTATGACGGTCCACCTCATCAGCATACCCCATTATTCAATGGTTTTCATGATGACCTTCACACACGCACATTTACGTCTGAATAAATATCCATAAACACATCGGTACACTCAGTTAAAACATAAAATTTGTTGCGCACCGACCTACTATCGGATCTACTTGGATTCCCAACCATGAACAATTTCAATTTGGCTTGCTAACGTGTGGTAAGATGATGGAAGGACCACCTAAAATAAACGATAACTGGCAAGGGTGGAAGTTAATTAAATCTTTTATTTTAGCTAATTTCCCATAGGGAAGAAGCTATTCCCGTAGGTTGGCAAGACTTAAGGCCGGGACCATGTTATTTTTTCGTTTTGAAGTGCCCAGAGGCAAAAACAAAAGTCGTTAAAATTTTAAATATACAGGGTGTTCATTAAAGTTGGAGGAAAACTTCAAGGGATGATAGTACTCATGAAAATAATGTCCTGTAATCATATGTCGAAATATCATTCAATTAGCCGCTAGCCGCCATTTTGTATTTTTTACAAAAATCTTTACATCTGAAGAACTATTAAGTCTAAAGAAATCAAACTTTGCACACATCTTTCTTCGCTAATGAGTAAAATATTCACAAAGTATCATTTTAATTACTATTATACTTAAAAAATGGCGGTGGTTAAAAATCTTTATTTAAATAACAACAAAATCATTAACTTAATACAATTTTTATAAGACATTAAAGAGGTTGCAATTTTAATTTCAAATCTAACAATACTTTGATGAACGAAATCCGTCCACAGATAAGCAAGAAAATACACTTATAATGTTAGCTTACAGAGCCCATGCGCTACCGCAGCACAGACGTGGGGGAGTTCAGCTGGCACAGCTTCGCCACGGCCATGCCACGGTAGCGCATGAGCTCTGTAAGCTAACATTATAAGTGTATTTTCTCACTTATCCGTCGTCGGATTTCATTCTCAAAGTATTATTCGATTTGAAATTAAAAATGCAACCTTTTTTATATTTCGTAAAAGTTAATGGTTTGGTTGTTATTTATATTGAAAGATTTTTAACTGCCACCATTTTTTTAATATAAAAGCAATTTAAATGATACTTTGAGAATACTTTAATTGTTAGCGAATAAAGATGTGTGCACAGTTTTTATTTCTGTAGATTAAATAGTACTTGAGATTTAAAGATTTCTGTAAAAAAATACAAAATGGCGGCTAGCGGCTAAACAAAGGATTTTTTGACATATGTTTATAGGACATTTTTTGTTTATTTTTATGAGTACTATCACACCTCGAAGTTTGTCCCCGACTTTAATGAACACCCTGTATATAAATGTGTCTGTGAACACGATAACTCTCGTAAAAATGGTCCGATCGAGACCAAATTTAATAGAGACGTGTATTCCTACATTTACTCGGATGAGTTCATAATCCTGACATATTGGTCAATCGGAACGGGTAGTTAAGGGGGTTTTGTACTCAAAAATTGGGTAAAAAACCCACCAATTTATATTAAAAATGCCTACTTGAAATGTTCCTCACAGCAGCAAACCTGCACAGTCTTTCCCATATTAATCTTATGGAGAATAGGCAAATAACTCTCATATTTATCGACAGATATTGATAAGACTAGTCATATATTATTGATTTGGAAATTCGCTGAGTACGTAGGTCTTCTGCGACTGGGGTATTTTTGTTTTATTTTATGGCAATAAATCATCTTTATTTTCTTGTTATTTGTAGACTTAATTGGGATATTAGTGGACAGCTATTTTGCTTTTTACAATTAAATAATGGTTGAGGGGGTGGTCTCATTTAGTGTTTGTCTGGTGTTTATTACTTGTTTAGTGTAACTATAAATAAACGGTATCAGTGCACTGACACATACTTTCTCCCTTAAGTAAATTGAAAAAAAGACAATCTGTAATAAAACTATTGTGTTCTACAAAGTTAATCCAAATATCATTTAATAATTTATTGTTTCAAAAATAATCATCCAATTTCTAAAAATAAAAACAAGAGACAACGTTAAATTAATTGTTCAAATTGTATGGGGGAACCCCCCCCCCCGGTAATACCAAGCTTTTTTGAGCTGGTTTTGTTCGGTGATTTGACCTTACGCTTCATACCAAGTTTCATGGAAAACGGGTGGAAAGTAAGGAAGAAATTGATTTTTTTATATTTTACATAAGAATAACATAGGGCGCTTTCAGACAACGTACTGCGTTTATCTTGGACACTAAATTTAACTTTTCTCTGGAACCGTTAGTCGTAGACAAATAATTCAAAATACTAATTTGTTTAGTTTTTTAAGCTGGTTTCAATGGTACCAGTCAAGTTATACTTTACTTTTATTGTTTTCGCTGAAAATTTAAAAATTTATTTTTTTGACATTTAAAAGCCCATAACTTTTGAACCGTCATTTTTACAGACATGCGGGTGGTGTCAAATTATTTAGTGCTCTGTGCACTATAAACTATCAAATTTTAATCAAAATCGTTAGAGCCGTTTTTGAGAAAATTGGATTTTTCACGTTTTTTAAGGGTTTTTAGGGGTGAACTACCCTTAAAAATCAAAAATTCAAAAAAATGAAAAAAACGCCTGGAGATACGGTGACTATATATATACATACCAAATTTCATCTAAATCGGACAAACGGGGTAGGCTGTGGCACTGTACACATCCAGACACACACACACACACACACACACACACACACACGGACGGACAGACATCACGCCAAAACCCACTTTTTTGGATTCAGGGGACCTCAAAACGGATATATCCACCCTCAACTCAAATTCGAAAATTTTGACGAAAACAATACTTTCTCCATATACTATGTATAAGGGGAGAAAGTAAAAATGCAGTAAGCATATGAAATACATAGCACTCGGTAACAATTTTACATGAACAATCATAATCAGGAAACAGTGCTATTTGGCTCTATGTTACAATAATGGATGTCACTGAACATTGTCTTTGGGTTATAAAAATTCTCTTTTTTTATCCGTTCCTGAATAATCAGTCAAAATTTTTCCCATTGCATCTGTTTTTATATTTATAAAAAAAATCAGGAATGTGTATAAATTACAAAGTTGAACCAGAGTGTGCAAAAAGAAAATATGGTACAATATTTTTAAAAAGTACCATATCACAAGGTAGGTATTTTAAGCCAAGTATGATTGAATATTGAGTGTATGATGATTGTGCTGGTGGCTGACATGTTTCTTAGTCAGGACTGTTAACTAATAGCCTAACAGCCAATAGCAACTAAGAGACCTACAGTTTAACTTGGAATCCGAACCACTGCCTCTGAATTACGAATTGGTCTAATCATGAGGATGGTCTTTGCGGATTAACCTAGTATTCAATAGAGTGGACGTTAATCCACACAAGAGAACACTACACGCACCATCGCTCATAAATAACCACAATTCGTGACCTCCAAGTAGCTGGATTACAGGATGACGCCACCATTCTAGCCACAATATAAATTTAAAGGTAAAGAAAAACAAGTGCCCAGATTAAGTGAATCTTAGTATAAGGTAAGATATTACACATGGTAAGGACTGAATAATAGTAAATAATAATAGTGTTATGTTTTAGGAGATGGAGTTCTTCAAGGCAATGAAAATAGCTCTGAATATATGAAATTTACATGTGGTAAAAAAGGTGATCCTAGAGAAAGTATTTTTAGAAATTTTAATAAATTTGGAGTAATTTGCTAAATAAACAATAAAACCTTTGGTAATTCGACATTTGTTAATTACATAACACTGTCAGTTCTTTAGTTCTTTGACACTGAGCTGAAATGTTAGAACTGCAAAAAAGATAATTTAAATATCTGAGCTAGTGTTTTTCACTTGAAACCTTTTCACTGTTACCCAAGTATGTTAGTGTGTGTTTCCCACACTAACCCCTATCCTGTGTCACCACCTGTCAGTAATAGGCGTTGACCATTATCTTTCACTTTCCCTCAGTTAATCAGTCATTTAAACTGGTCTTCGATACTCATGTGAGTTTGTGAAACATAACTGACAAAAACATAAAAGGGTATATACTAAGGTGATCATGAAGTTGATTCATTAAAATGAATCACTAAAATGTTTGATCGAAGGGAATAAGGAGGAAAAGAGTGAGGAATGAAATTTATAATCCTATTCAAGAATTATTGATAGTTAACAGTAGACTACCTAGTTAGTACAGACTACCTACTAAATTAATTTATATTTAAATATCCTATGGCTATGTAAACATTTACTTGAGTTTTGATCAATTAATTTATCCTCCTATAAATTGATTCTTAAGTTTGGAACATAACAGAAAGGGAATGGAGTAGGGTTCAGGCAGGGGAAATGAAGTTTATAAGAGGGATTAAAGGTAAAACAAGATTAGATAGAATGAGAAATGAAGAGCTGAGAGGAGGAATAGTCGAAGAAAGTTTGAGAGAACGAGTAGAGAAGTCGAGATTGAGATGGTTCGGTCACGTAAAGAGAATGGAAGATGTAAGAATCCCAAAGAGAATGAGCGAGCTGCAAATGAATGGAAGAAGACCTAGAGGAAGACCCAGAAGAAGGTGGATCGACGAGGTGAAACGGGATGTAGAAGCAAGAGGAGTACAATGGCAGTATGTGGAGGAAGAAGAATTGTGGAAGGACAGAAGAAGATGGAGAGGCCTAGTAAACACCCAGACCCGAAGATAATCGGAACGGGACAGGATATGTATGTATAAATTGATTCTTATACCTACCGAGGTAATTGGCCCGTCTTAGGACACCCTTTTTATTCCATTAATGAATTTTTCTTTTCAAAAACTGGATTTTAAATCAACCTAGGTAAAAAATAATTTAGGATAATTGTATTTTTATTGAATAAAAAATCAGTAACATATATGACGTAATTCTACCACTTTTTATCTGCTCTGTGTATGTGTCTGGCTGTGTTTGGATATTGTCGATTCTGTACAGTACTTATAACAGTAAAAATTATTTGGTTTGATGTAAAAAATGGAGGACTTTATAATAATGTCTAACAAATATTCATTGGCTAATATTACCTTTATATTTTAAGTTGCTTGTCCTATAATTCTTTTTCATTTAGTGTAAGAGGGTATCTCTTTAAACTAACAAACCCAATATTTATCCTATAAATTTTTCATTGAATTTTTGCAAACCATTTTTCCCTTTCGGGATACAAATTGTATTGAATTTAATAAGTAGCTCATGATTACAGCATTCCCAAACAACTCAATTTAAGGGGAGGTCAGCAGGATTTCAGTCACAACGTAATCCATATGGGAGAACGTTAGTTCACTTAGGTACAATTTAAGAGAAAACTATGAAGCCTATGATGTTGAAAGTTTCACCATACACTCGTTATGGTATGATGAAAAATTATCATAGTTATAAAAACAAAAAAATACCAACTTGAAAACCAATTTTAAACTAAAATAAAATTTAAATTGAAAATTATATTTTTTATATAAAATATTTTTCCAACCCCCACTTTTAACTTGTTTCTTATAATGATAGGTAATTATCTTAGTTATTAAGTGTTGTATTTATATATATTTGAAAACAGCGTGAAACGGAGAATATTTTTCAACAATACAAAATTTATGATTTTTTGATCCAAAACTGCTGACCTCCCCTTAACGAAAATTGAACTTACTTCTCAAACATACCACATTGTTACCATTGTTTTTACGAGATGTTATATTTTGCCAAATATACAAACTGGTCCATAAGACATTCTGTAACTTTATTCAACTGTCTTCTATGGATAGTAAAATACATTCAGAAGGAACACCACATTGAGATTAATATGTGTTTTTCTTCTAGGTCCCAATCAAACTTGGCTGACAAGTATCAAAGTGATGACTTTTTTAATAGTTATCGCACCAGTAATTCTACATATATCAGATATACTGAACTTTATGACCACATCATCAAAATTCAGCAATTACTTAAGAAACATTATAACACAAGAAGAAATTGAAGAACACTCTCTCATTGGTTGGGTCCTTGATGTATTCTTTGGTGTGAAAGGATATGCTAAACCCCTTCCATTATTTTTGTATTTTTTTTAGAAAGTGTATATAGTAAAAGTTTAAAAACCAAAAAGTATTAATTTTACTTTAGATAGTTTAAATTATATACATGTTCAACTTAAAATGCTGTATATATATATATATATATATATATATATATAACATTTCACTATTTAGTTCATCAAATAGGGCTACAAATATAATTATCTTTAAATAAGTCAACCGAGTACCCTTAGAATTATCAAATTAGGTTAAACATTTGTACTTCTTGATGATGGGATGATTCCCGAAACATGTCGAAGGAATAATTAAAATGTTTTCTAAGGGTACTCGGTTGACTTATTAAAGATAAATATATAAAACATATATATATAAAACATCCTTGATACTATATACTGGATTTACTCCATTTGACTGGAATAGGTGTACTTTTGGTACATCCATTTATAATCCTATTTATGGATTTCAAGATTTAAAACATCTACTCTTAGTTACAGTTTTTAGAATTTTTACCTAATTCAGTATATCAATTAATCAAGATTCAATATTTTTAATCTGATTATAGGTGACTAACTAATATAATATGGGTAGTATAAATGTACTGATCCAGACCCACCTTCCACTTGTAATTAGGCTCATAATTCACCTGTCCAACAAAATGCCAACGTTAGAAAAACAAGTTTGGGGTTTTAGACTTTTCCTTATCAAATGTTAAAATATGCCACACTAGCATAGAAAACTGACAAAACAAATAAAATAAACAGTCTTTCAAAAAGAAAAACAAGCCTGTTACTCTGGCAACTAACAGAAAAACTGTTAACCATGGAAATAGTTTAAAGCTTAAATCAAGTTTCAGCGGATTTCCCTATTTATGTGAAAAATGCCATAGGCAAAAGTTAAGCCTGGGATCATTTTTCTTCATTTTGGGGTCCACAAGTGCTCAAATCACCTTTCCTTCAATTTGTGTTATATATATAAATAGGCTATATGTATAGTATAGTACCTTTAGTAATACCCCGTCGCAGCAGAAATGCGTATTCACCAAATTTCCAAGTCCATAATATGACAATAATAATATATGATAAGTTTGATCAATATCCATAATAAATAAGAAAGTTTGCATATTCACCATAAGATTAACATAGGAAAGGGTATGATGGTTTGCTGCTGTGAGGAACACACAAAAATAGGCATTTTTACTATAAACGATTTTTTTTACCATATGACAGGTTTTATCAACATATTTCCATAAATAAATCAGTTTGCCTATTCTTTATATCAATAACACTTACCAAAACCCTATTGGCGGTAACGCCAACCGAAACCCTTGCTCTGAGAGAGCCCTAAGCCTTCTACCCCATATGGTTACAATTATGCACTTATAAATTTTTAAATTACTTAATATAGGTATTTAAAGGTTAAAAAATATTATCAATCGTTAAAGAAGTAAATACCGGTAAGCTTTTTTACAATTAATAGTGAAAATAGTAAAATAAAAAAACGAAACAATCATTTAACTAGTAGACCTAACTTTTATTTTTTAAAGAAGCAAAGATCTTTTCAAACATGAGAAACGTAAAAATAGTAATATAAAATAAGAAAAAATACATGAAATTTTTGATGACATACTTTTACCAAACCCTCGGCACAGGAGACCAACATACATCCTCAATCACAGACTAAACAAAAGCTCCAACATGGACTCAAAAATCTATATAATGCTCCCAGAAAATCTTACACAAATAAATAAAAAGTTTCTAAAAATGCAACTCAAAAATACCACTTAGGCCATACAAATATCTACAAGAGTTTATCAATGAACCTAGGCCCGGATTACCAGTCCTATTGCATCCAACAAGAAAACTGACAACTCCCTGGTCCTGGAAACTACGGAGAGGACATCGAAGGTAAAGGTAGTGCAGCATTTCTGAACATCGTAAAATCCACTGAGGATGAAGATCTGATGTGGCAGGGGCATGGGTGTGAGTCCTTTTGTTTTTATTTATACGATAAATTTCAATGATTAAAAATACAAACAAGTTTACTTTTACATATGCTTATATTTTTAGAGATGATAACTATAAAAAAAATTCAGTTTCTGATCAAATTAATTTCATGAATATATAGGCTAGGCCTACCGGTAATGATACATAATTTTTTTCATGAGATCGACATTCAAACATCAAATCAGCCTTTGCACAAGACACAGTTATAGTATATTATACGACACGAACTAACTATATGAAAACTTGACAATTGAAAAAGTAAGAAATAAAACCTAAAATACAAAATTATAGTAAGTTCACTGAATTGCTCAAAAAATAAAGAAACCCCTGCGTTTAACAGGATCAGTTTATACTGTCATCAAGTTTTTTTAGCAAAGGAAGCTCTTGATGTGATGAAGAATTATTACTTAAGTGCATGGGTACCCATCCCCCCAATGGCCTATGTAGCAAAATCCCCTCCCCCAAAACTGGTTGTATTTACTTCCCTGAGGGAAATAAGATAGATCATCGATATGTCTAAAGGGGAATGATTTCATTTCCTCTAAACATATGTCCTTAAACCATATGACGTCACCGATTAAAATTTTCGTCTAACGGATTGCCAATACCCTCCAGGGAAGTCATAATTAACCATGCCAAAATTAGCATCCATGAACAAATTCTAGCAACTAACTACACATGTAGTCCCTCAGTCTCCATGTGGTCTCTCAAGCTATTTACTCGTTATTACAAAATTTGGGTTTAATTTAATCTCCGCAATTTTATCATATAGTCACATCTATTATTGTAGGCTTAATCTTAATTACCTAGAACTGTGAATCATAATTGTTAATGGAACTCACTAAACCGAGATTACCCCACTATGTTAGTATAAAATAATATCTTGAAGATAATATTTTAAAAGAACAGATGACCAAACATAAAATAATAATGATATAATAAGTTATAAAATTATTTTTAATAGGTAAATATTTACCTATTACATATACAATATATGTATATATATATATATATATATATATTTGATCTATATAGCCTAGTTCACTTTTAAGGATTACTGTTTTATTAAGTAAAGTTACAAAAATTACCTGAGTATCCTTGACAAACATTTTTTATTTCAACGACATGTTTCAACCTTTAAAGGCCATTTTCAAGTTAATTCAAAATGATAATTTAATATAAACAATATTTAGATCACATATGTTTAAATCAAATAATTTCAATTTAATAGATGTACCTGTGTTCTTGAAGAAGGTGGTTAAAAATTGTTGTATATATATATAAATGTAAAATGTGATTATATGTTTTGTTTGAGTTTTCTGATTTTTTCAAAAATTGGATTGTTTTTTGTTATGTGGCTGTTAAAAATGTTTTGAGGGTCAGTTTTCTGCCCTGAATAAATGTAATATTCTTCTTTTGTATCCATGATACAAATATCATCATGGTATCATATATTTGTATATTAAAAAATATATATCATACCTGTTTGACCTATGAAGTAGTTGTTGCAGTCTGAACATTTTAATTTATAAATGCCTGATTGGTTGTATTTATTTTGTTGATGTATTTTATTGTTTGTTTATATATATATATATATATATTAACTTGGCTTAACTGCATAGGGAAGATTCTCATTATTTGAAATAATAACTTATCTTATTTCTTCATTTTTTGAAATTTCTTTTACGCTTTTAAACACTGAGGTACAGAACACCAGGGTCCCAGTAATCCGAACTAACTGATGAGGAAAAAGGTTATCTGACTGTATCATCGCTCTTTAGCAAAATACTTTTCGAACATTTGAGTTGTCCTCCAGCAATGCCAGTGATCGTGTAAAAAATAGGTAGTTCTACTGACGGCTAGCTGTTTAATCATAGTTTGTTTGTGTGTAGTGATTTACATTTAGGCTATAATGACAAGTCCGTAACGGACGAAACCCCCTTCAGGAACACTTGATGCAGTTCAGGCAAAACGTTTAGGGGCCTAGTGGGCAACCCTATATGTGAACTGTGGTAAGACGTCTACAAGTTAATTGATCTGAATACACAGTTTGGGTCTGAAATAATATATTTTATTATTTTAACGCAACTGTACACTGAATTTCTGGATTATCTGAACAGGGTTCGGTCCCAATTAGTTCGGACCGGGACTCTGGTATACTAACAGAACCTAATTGAAAAAATAGCAAAATTATTTCAGCTAATATCAGATCACAAATAATTCAACTGTCTCTGAACCTGAGTTAGGCTATCTGAATTACAAGTTCCACTCTCCTTTTAACCAACCTAAATACATAAACCCTCATAAGTAGTACAAAATAGATGTCAATCAAGATAGGATACAAACCCGTGATTTCACAAATACCCTCTAGCAGTGAGTAGATGCAGAGAAAACTCGGTTAACGGAATGTAACAATCCACCTAGACAGAATCCAAGGATGAAATTGATTGCATTTTATCTCTGTCAACTGAACTTTATTCTAACATTCATTTAGTCTACTACATTGTAAACATGAAAACCATAACAGCAAAGCTTCGTTTTACTCAATGGCTGGAAGGGTACTTGTAGTGGATGCCATCAGAAGGAAAATGCTGTTTTGCATGTGGCAAGCTAAAGAAAAGCTTGTATTTGTTGCAAAGATAGACAGGAATACCAAATGCAAGTAAGACACCGATGTACATCGCATTTTGTTTCCATGTAGGAATTATTTGTTTCTCTTCATGATTACAGTCCCACCGATCTTCACTTATAAAGTTGGACCATTCATGCATAGGTTCTCCCCAATCTTTCTTCAAGTGTGGATGATCCCAATTGTAGTAATCAGATCTTGAAGCAGCAGAAATATCTGGTAATTTGGGGTAGTCTCCATTCCCCTCAGGATCAAAATCGTATTCCTCTGGTAACAAACCGTACTTCTTGGCTGCAGCAGCTCTCTCTTCGGGTGTTTTCGGAGTTGGCCCTGGCATAAGGTCCTTGTTCCATACAGCAGCTCCTCTTAAAGATTGGGTAAACAGAAATTTAGGAAACTTGGTTTTTAGAACACTAATACCACTGACGTTCATCTTCGAATTTGTTTTAAACAAGGGCAGTAGTTTGCGAACACATTCAAATAACCTTCAAAATTTCTTCATTTTGACAGAAGTCCCGTTTTGCTGCAATATATCTAAGTAAAACACCTGAGTTGATTGTTCTCTTAAGTGTTGCCACCTGTCTGAGCTAAATGTCCCTAGAGTTAGGAATATTTATCCCTTTTTATTTATTTATTTATTCACAGTAACAACAATTTACAATAATTATTAATATAATAACCATTTTTTACAGCTCAAGATTTTCATAAGACATAGCTAACATAATATATTTTACAAAGAGATCATGAATGGGCATATATACTGTTATAATAAATTAAGGTAGCATACAAACATATATTTACCATTTACCATTGAAGTCTTCACCGCAGTCCTCAGAGACCGGGGAATCGTCAGCTTTTTTTGTTTTTTCTTTTTCTTTCTTCATTTTGTAAGTGTATATGTATGTGTGAGTATAGTGTTTGGAGCATGTTAAGTTAGGCTATGATCCTTAATGAAGTCATTGAGTTTGTAATAAGGTTTTTGTAATAGATATAGCTTGAGTTGCCTTTTAAAAATGGAAATCTTATTTATTTGTTTTAGTTTATTAGGCAGCATATTGAAGAGTTTGACTCCCATATATTTTGGGGTTTTGCTAGTTTTGGTTAATCGATGATGGTTTGAATTTAAATTTGTTTTGTTTCTTAAATTATGTTTGTGGCAATCACTTCTAAGTTGAGGGGGATTGTTTTTTACTATTACTATTGTTTCAAAAAGGAATAAAGATGTAACAGTGAGGATTTTATTGGATACTAGCCAAAGTACCCGTTCTTCGCACGGGTAAAAAAGGCTGAGAGGTGTAGGATCTACAAATACATTTAAGTTATTGATAATTAATTCTTTATTGTTTACAAAATGACAAAACATGTGTCTAAGTATATATCTAAACATGACAAAGTAACATATGTCAAATATTGGGAGAGGATAAGCATTAACGTAATAGAGGCAGGCATCGGGAGAAAATTAAAAATCTACCATTCCACTATTTTGAACTAATAATTCACTAATTTCGATCCAGCAGTTTATGTGTAAAAATTAAATTTATTTCTTTTTCTTCCCGAACTGTCAAAATGTAAAGTAAACGGATGTTGACATTAAAAACTGTAAACATTGAATCCCAGGGTATTTACAGCAACCATGTCTTCTGCTTCTCGAACTGTCAAATTTTAGTGTTCACAGCTGTTGACATTCAAGTAATTTTATGTTTTCATTTTCTAAAAATGTAAACATTGAAACTTAGGACGTTCACAGGGCGTAGCCCGAGAGGATTTTAAGGAAATGAGTATGACTATGTGTTGCATGAGTTTAAGATCTGTCTTTGTGTAAAATTTCAAACTGTTTGGTTCAGTATTTTTTGCGTTCACTTGCCACCACAAACACACAAACCCACAAACATACAGAAACCACCTCTTCTTTATAATATTATATTGGATATAAAAAAGGGTTTACAGTGTGCTCTTGAGGTCCAATTTGTTCTATTATTCTTATGGCTTTCTTTTGTTGAATGAGAATTGTTTGAATTTCTTTTTCACTTGCTGAACCCCAGGCAACGATTCCCATATATTATATATATTATATTATATATAATATATACATAATATATTTATACATAATTTATGCAAAATGACATTTCCAATGTCCTGAATTCGAGCCACGATTGACTGCTTGCTATTATGATGTCTTCGGGTAAACCGGTCTCTGGATCTCGTGGTGGATGGAACATGAAAATAAATCTTCTCAAGAAGATCAGGGCAATCCACGAGACTATTAACAAGTTCATAAAGGAATACAACATGCTGCACATCACGCCTGGTTTGCAGGTTTGGTAAACCCAGAATGTTGGACATCATGCTCAGAAGGACATTAAAATAGAGGTAACCAACTTGGAACCCCACCATTCTCAAAAATCGATCTCGGAGAGTTGTTCGGTGAGGAGCCCATACTATGTACTGAGCAATACTCCAAGAGAGGCCTTACATTACAGTAGTAGAGTGTTCTAAGTACCCACAACTGGGAGAGGTATCTTGACGAATAAACAAGGAGTCCTAGGGCTTACTAGCCTGTGAACGAATCCTCTCAACATTAGCTTCGGCATTAAAGGATGGCAATAACTCCACTCATAGATCCTGAACAGACACAGGTTCAAGTAGAACCTCTCCTTCCAGGCATACAGTTGGGGAATAGTTTTTCTGTGGAAAGTAAAGGCTACACACTTCTTCAGATTCATTCTATTGTCGGTGCACCACTGTAGAATGGCCTGCAAAGTATCCTGAAGTGCCCTCCAGTCCTGTGCAGTTTAAATTGCCTTAAACAACTTAAGGTCATCCGCAAACATGAGATATTATGTACAAATACAGTTGCCATTGTCGTTGATAAAGATGAGGAACAGTATGGGCCCCAGAATTGACCCCTGAATTTGCTATGATCTCTTTGGATATTGCAGAGGAAAACCTCACATATAGTAGCCGATTACTCAGGAAGCTGGAAAACCAACTAAGTGCTCCAGTAATTCCAAAGGCGTAGAGTTTGTCAATAAGCGTCACAAAAAATTGCTAGCTACGCTGCTGGTACTGGATGGGATAGGTTAACAGCTTCAGGAGACTTCATTTGCAAGTTTTGAATGCTGTTTGACTCTCTGTGGTCCAACTGATTGGTGCATATTACCTTTGAGATTGGTCTTTAATATGCTCTGCTGCTCGGAGGTATGAGGTAACCTTAGAAGTTGAGCAAGGTCTTTGTGGTCATAGGTTTTAGGTACAAATTAATAGTTTTCAACTTTTCCAGTAAAGGCTTCATATACCTTCAGCAGATACTTCAAAACCGAGGGACTTGAAAAAAGAAACATCTAAAACACACTTACTCGGATTGACAAGAACTCCGTATGTCAGCAGTTCGAACAGCTGGCGAAAGTGGGAAAGATGTTGCTCTTCAGAGTCTGAGGCTACGAGAATATCATCCATAAAATCATAACAGAAGTCAAAACCTCCAAGCCATGCCCTCGCTCCAGCACCCAAGCTCAACCAACATGGGAGGCATGTCACCATGAACATGGCGAGGGAGCATCCACAGCCCTACCGAAATATGAGAAGGCTATGGAGGACGAAAAACAAATCAGAGCTAAATGGTTCAATAATCTCCTTTAATATTTCTGGTAAATCTTTACATAAAAACTTGAAAATATGAAAATGTTAGCCTATTACATTTTTGCTCCATTAGCCTTACCTCCTGGTTTACAATCCTAGTTTTACTATCATTCTTCAATACATAAATAAGACATGAATAAAAAAGACATTATACTATAACACCTGACTCCAAGCGGCGGACTTGTCCCGGCTCACTTCTGAGTATATCGTCAATGAAGCGCTGGAATATTTGGGCAGCGTTACTAAATCCAAAAGGCATATGAAGACCTGAAGTAAATTTGAATCTTAATGACTTTCTCAACGTTTTGAGATAAG
This sequence comes from Nephotettix cincticeps, assembly GCA_023375725.1. Taxonomy (NCBI): domain Eukaryota; kingdom Metazoa; phylum Arthropoda; class Insecta; order Hemiptera; family Cicadellidae; genus Nephotettix; species Nephotettix cincticeps. The sequence continues at coordinate 22,024,599 of CM041786.1, read as the reverse complement.
GTTTTTTCACCGACAGAATGTGTGGAGTCTCTCGGCCCACACATTCTGTTGGTGACCATAGCAACTACTAAGGACAGTTGGGGCACTTCGATCAGAATATATCTTAAACTGGCTTGCTTCATAGATCTAATTTCCAGTTATAACTAAAAAAATTTCAAAAATCGCACTTAGATCCAGATTTACTTCAGGTCTTAATATAAGGAAACTCAAATAAGCCAAAAGGTGTTGTTATAGCAGTTTTATGAATGTCTTCCACAGACACAGGCATCTAGTGATAAGCCTTAACAAGGTCTATAAATGAGAATATTTTCTTACCGTGAAAATATGATCTGTATTATATTTTACCGTGAAATATAATGGAAAAACAAGGGTAGTATCGAGATATTTATTTGATTATATATTTTTTTTCCTTCTCAATATTCACTAATAGGGCTACTATTATAGTATTGTAATATACCTAAAACCATAGTACCCTTTCATAATTACATTTTATTGTACTACAACATGTTTCATGTCATCATCCAAAGATGGGATGTTTTTGTTTTTACAGACTATAAGATTGGATGATAACCGGAAACATGTCATGGGGTTTCAAATGTAATTATGAAAGGGTACTATGGTTGTTAATTGTATTATAGTATATATATATATATATATATATATATATATATATAATTTGTAATGACCCCCAAAACGTGTTCAGGGGAGTGAGTTATGAACTTCTATCATGATCCCAGGCTTAACTGACACCATGTGGGTCATGTGAATAGCTCACTTTTCCATAGGAAATTCGCTAATAAAGCCCTGCAAAACAAAGCTAAATTAGAAATTATGAAATCATGACAACAGAACATTGTTTAAAAATTATCCTCCGAGTCTTTAGGCAAAATTTTGCAAAAACCCTGTCAAAGTCAATAAGATTAGAAAAGGAGGAGGTTCAGAAATTGGGAATCCCTGTAAAAAATAAATCTCTCAAAACAAAACAGGTTATTTTAGTTTCAACAAATACATTAGCATATTTTTGACATAGTCTACAAATTGAGCATACAAGAACAAGAGATTGACACTATATAACATTAGCTAGCTTATATAATAAGAAGAACTAATATAAATTAAAAAATATCTAGAACTTATTGCAAGTAAAACATTGCATTGTACACACACATTGGATTGTATTGTCAAATTAGTAGTGTTGATCAAGTACATAAAAGATAATGTTTATACAGCAAACTTTATAAGATGACAAATTTTTGAGAATTGTTTTTTTTAATTACTTACATAGTTCAATTTAGTAAATAACCCTAATATAGTAAAGAATGTTTTACCTATTGGAGTTTTGTAACATGAACTAAAAGAAGTACAATATTGATAAACTTAGGTTAATGCTATTTTACTGAAAAAGAGACACAACAGTTCAAGACTAGTAAAACTTATTGACATGGAAATGTCTGCTATTAAAAACACAAGTAGGCCTATAACACTTCAATTATGAAATTCCTCATTCAAAAACAAGTTTTGTTTCTAAAATATCATATAAAGTGTAAGGAGAATTATTATTTATACCATTAATCTACATATAATAAGTCTTAGACTCGTAAAACTAATAATAACAAAATTAAATTAAATGAGATATGAGAATGCATTAACTTTTAGAGTGTTCGATAGATACCACTGTTCATTGATTTAGGTTCTAGTTGGATTGCACTCTTGTTGGTGATTCCCTGGATGAAGGAGAGCACAATTTTTTTCAAATACCCAAAAAACCTGCAAAAGTGGAGGAAAAGATTGACACATCTTTATTTATTTTCATTTACTTTAAGCATTTATTATTGTGAGATAATGTTTGAAAATAATACCCCTGTTGCAGTAGACCTGCGTACTCTACAACTTTTCAAATCAATAATAATATATAACAAATTTCGTCAATATCTTTCGATCAATATTCGAGTTCTTTACCTATTCTCCGTAAGATTAACATGGGAAAGGGTATGCAGGTTTGCTGCAGTGAGGAACACTGAAAGTAGGCACTTCTAGCATAAGCAATTTTTATTTTGACCATTTATACCAAGTTTCATCAACATTTGTCTATAAATGAGTTTGCCTATTCTCTATATAATTTTAATATATATAATTTAAAGCCCTCACTCACTCACTCATCACTAATTATCCCAATTCCCGATTACCTAGGAGAGGCTGAAATTCGGTACACAGGTTCTTTAGGCGTAATATAGGAAAGTCTGAAAGTTTTTGTGACGATTTTCCCATAAAACTCTACCCTATACGCCTTCAAAGTTCCCATGTTAATCTTATGGGTAAATAATTTTGTTTTGGATTCCAACATATTATATCTTACCAGGTTATATCTTACCTTTTAAGATATAAACAGCAGCTGTTTTTATTTGAACCATTGAACCAAGCCAAAGAAGCAAGCATAAATTAGTAAACACTCAATGGTATCTAATTACTGTATAAATATAATATTTCTCAGAACGAATTTTTGTGATTATGTTTTAGGATTAAAAATCAAATGTTTATTATTATCGGTACGAAGATCGCCGGGTCAGCTAGTTAATAATAAAACTAATGAAATAATAATTAATAATTATTCTCTATATGATTATATAAAACTTTTTACGACTATTTTTCTTGGCCTCTGGGCACCCCAAAACGAAAAAGTAACATGGTCTCGGGCTTAACTCTTGCCATGAGACCTACAATAATAGCTAATAGCTATAGCTATTAATAACAATAGGTAATAGCTTCTTTCCTAGGAGAAATTCGTTAAAATTAAAAAAAATTCATCTCCAGCTATAAGAATTTAAACCAAGTTGAGAGTATTCAATGTGAGAACTTTACATACTCAAAAATATTTTCAAGAATTTAATGTTTGAAAGAAATTCATTTTTCTAGATTTTGCTCAGGATCAAACCAGCAACCACTAGTTTACAAAGACGGATTACTATTACCTTACCACTGAACTAACCTGTTGGTTAAGTAATATAACTGAGCTAAAAGGATTATCTTACCCAAGGTTGATTTCAGTGGTGATTTCTTTATGAAGTTTATAAGTGGCCTGAAGCATAGTGTTCAGTTTTTCAAATTTTTCGGTGACAGTTTCCGTTTCCTGAAAGCTTCCACACAATCCACTTGAGGAAGCCTGAATCTTGTAATCAAATGTAGAGAGGCCATTCTCCCTAAAAATTAGCCAAGAAGAAACATTGTTTTCAGTAAATCCAAGAAAAGGTAAATGAAGTACACACTTGCAATCATGGCCAAAAGTTTAGTTTCAGTTTTTTTTACACAGAAATAAATTGTTCTGCAATGTTTTCTAACAAAATGAACCCATGTTTTACATTTCATATCCAGATTAATTGTCAACGTGGTCATAAACAATAGATTTTCTTTTACATCTTGATTTAAAGAATTTTCTCCTAACAACATTATTGAAAATAAATTAAACTTTATGAACCAAAATTAAATAATTTGTTTGATGAAGTAATTTGTCCATACTCATACTAACTACAAAAAACACCTTATGTATTTCAGAGATAACAAAACCCCATTAAAATCAACAAGACTTTTTCGAAAAAAAAAACAAAAAAACGTAAGTTCATTGAAAAAATGTATTTACTTCCCTTTGAGAAATAGCTTAGTTCGTATGGATATGTCTAAAGGAGATGTTTTCAGTTCCTCTAAACAGCTGTCCTCATATGACTAACTTCCATTAAAAATATTGGTCTGACAGACTGCCAATACCCCTACACAGAGCTAAGACATATCCATCACAAAATTAAAACAGGATAAACATGAGTAAGGTTTGTGTATACAGTATTAATAAATTAAATGAACTTGAGCTCCCTTTAAACATTTTTTTTTACATACGGTTATGTATTATGTAAAATATAAAATTTTTAAAGGGAGCTCAAGTTCATTTAATTTAATAATAACTATATTAGCTGCCCTTACTTGTAAACTACATAATCATATATATATATATATATATATATATATATATATATATATATATATATATTCACAAGGATCTCAAAACGACTCTAACGAATTTCTTTCAATTTTAGAAATAACTAATTTCCGAGTAGAAAATAAGTTCTAGATAGGTCTAATGTCCAGGAAAATTCTGGGTTTCTTGTAATATTAAGTTTAAAATCTAAAAAATTAACATTAAGCTTATGAAGAATCAAATATAAACAATACAAATTAAAACATCTGTTTATAATCGTTAGACAGTAGTTCAGTGAAGATGGCTAACAATATGCTCTTTGTGAGATGTAAATAGAGGTTTTGTATACATATTTATTTAATGTATGTATGTAATAAATGACAAATTATAAAATTAGTAAGCAATTTGTAAAAACTAAAGGGTAAAATAACTGTTTGAAATAAAAGCACAGAAAGGTATTTCCAAAATCTATCGCGTTTTGATAGAAAACTTATTAATTTATTCATTATATTAGTTGGAGTCACTTTAACAAACCAATTGATGTAAATTAAATTTCCCTTTTGCTTTTTAATCCTCATTCCGTATCTAACACAATCAGTTGACCACAGTTTGTTAAGTCGTACGAATAATTATGATTGCTCCAACAATAACACCTGGGTAAAACAAGCTGAATCACATCAGCATCTTAGCTCATTGCTAACGCAGCGGACTCTTACGTTAGAGATTTTGAGATTGATCCCCAACCAAGGTTGATAAATTTTTGCTTAGAGTTTATGCAGTTAAGTAAAAAATGTTTGCGTTAATTGTTCAATAAATAACTATCATTTTTGTTTTTATTTCAAGAAAGCAACTAACAATTTACAACATTATGTTCTCTTGGCGACATAAGCAAAACAATAATTATTAAACTATTTGTATTATTAGTGACCTGGTGACCGAGCTTTGCTCGTATAGAATAAGATATGTATTATGCAAGTTAATTACAAAAATTAAAACACAATTATTATTCAATGAAAACATTTATGTGGTTTAAATAAAACCGATTTAATACACCATAATTAATATAGCACTGAACAAAAAGTATTGCCTCTGACGGGGATGGAACACGCGACCTTCTGTTCAGTTGAGGCCAACATGCTACCGCTGGACTGCGGCGTCTGTTAAGGTATTTTAGCCAACCTCAATTGTTTTAGTCGATTATTTACTGTTTAATTATCCATACAGTTATTATTAGCCTGAGATCAACTGATTTAGTTAGAAATGGAATAAGGATTGAAAAGCAAAAGAGAAATTTAATTTACACCAACTAATTGGTTTGTTACAGTCGATTCAAGCAATACAAAGAATACGTTTTCTATCAAAACAAGGAGGATTTTGGAAATACTTTTTTCTGCTTTTATTTCGCACAGTTATGTTAACCTTGAGTTTTTACAAATTGTTTAGTACAGTAACCTGATAATTTTGCATTTATTACATACGTAAAATAAATATTTATGAAAAACCTCTATTTGAATATTGTTCCCCACCATCTTCAATCAAGAACTGTCAAATGGTTATAAACAGATGTTTTGATTTGAATTGTTTATATTTGATTCTCCATAAGCGTAATGTTAAATTTATAGATTTTAAACTGAATATTACAAGAAAACGAGAATTTTTCCGGACATTAGACCAATGTAGAACTTATTTTCTACTCGGAAATTAGTTATTTCCAAAATTTAAAGAAATTCCTTAGAGCCGTTTTCGAAATCCGTGTGCAAATATATACATATATACAAACCTTGCTCGTATTATAGTATTGGATTATATATATTTATAATTTAAACAAAACAGTGATGTTAAATGAAGCTAAATGTTTTAGTTCTTTTTTGCAATTCACCATTTACTTAAGAAGTAATTATCGATAATAAATTAATTATTAATTAATAAAGATAATTGACTGGCTGGGTGGTGCAGTCGCTATAATACCCGTCTTCAAAACTAAAGGTCGCCTGATCGAATCCTGCAAGGGTCGAATCTGATCCCAGTCGCCATTTGTCATTAGGCTATTAATTAATGATGCTTCCTAACACGTCGATGTTAGGTAGTAACAAGACCGGGGTTTGGACCATTCCCCATTAAAACGTTAAAAAGTGCCTCTGGCATGGAAATACACAAAATAAAGATAAAACTTAAAAAATAAAATAAAAAAATTAAACTAAAAATTTTATTTGCGTCTTCTTTTGTATGCTATATAAAAAATCAATTCCAGTCTTTGTGTAATCGTCATCAAAACTTTCCTCCGTTATTTTAAATCGGTAAGAGCTCCAAATCAGGTAATAAAAGCACTAAAAACCAACATGAGAGACAAAATACCCCCATCGCAGCAGACCTGCGTACTCAGCGAATTTCAATATCAATAATATAATTATATAGGACAAATTTTATCATTATCTGTCGATAAATATGAGAGTTATTTGCCTATTCTCCATAAGATTAACATGGGAAAATGGTCCGATCGAGGCCAAATTTGGTAGAGACGTGCATTCTTACAAATGCTCGGACGAGTTCGTAAACCAGACATATCGGTCAATGAGAACGGGTAGTTAGGGGGGGTTTTGTACCCCAAAATGGGGTTTTTTGCGTTTTTCATATGTAATTTAAAAAATTTTTAGATTTAATCTTTCACCATTAAAATCAACTTAAAAAACTACACAATTAAGTTTTTTATAGTTTTTCTCTATCTCCAACAATTACCGAGATATAAAAAAATCTAAACACGGTACGTTGTATTTTGAGGCTCCAATGTTAATCTTATGGTGGATAAGGAAAAAATAATATTTCACTTATTAACCAATATTTAGCTTTATGTGGTTGAGGTTTATCCATTTATGCTTCAAAATAATAGTTTATGTGTTTATCATGGCAGCAAACCTGCATACCAGTACTCTTTTCCCATGTTAATCATATGGAGAATAGGCAAACTCCTTTATTTATGGACAGATGTTGATGAAAGTTGGTATAAATGTTAAGAATAAATGTTTTTGAAGGTATAAATGTCTACTCTCAGTGTTTCTCACAGCAGCAAACATGCATACTCTTTCCGATGTTAATCTTATGGAGAATAGGCAAATAATTCTCATGTTCATCGACAGATTTTGACCACTTGACTTGTCGTATATTATTATTATTATATTATAGATTTGGAAATTCGCTGAAGATGCAGGTCTGCTGCGACGGGGGTAAACCCTCCAATGGTTTACTATTTGACCCCTTGAGGTTTACCTCTTTTTGGCACTTTTGCAGGCTTTTACAAAAAAATTCATATAAAATAGTAAAAATATAGTAACTATAACATATTATACACCATTTTAATCTACATTAAATAGTCTATAAGATAAAGGCAATATGTTTTATTTTTACTTTGGTTTTGATGGGTGCATCCAATTGAAATTGATAAAAATTTGTTCAAAATATTTCTCAAAGTATGCTCCCCCACAAAACACAAAAAATAAATGCCAGTCAAAATCTAAATATATAAAACAAAGTCGTGTTAGTTACACGCATTATAACTCGAGAACGGCTGGACCGATTTTATTGATCTTTGATTTTTTTTATTCGTCTCTGCTCCGGTCATGCTTTAGGCATATTCAGTTTCCATAAATTCAATTAGTTTCCATTTTATAGTGTTTTAAATTTCTAATGTTAACCTTATATAAGTCAACAATAAGTTTGTTAACAAATTATTTACAATCAAAACATTTGACTTCTTAAACCAGTTGATTGTTTACTGTCCGTTAGCAATATGCTTTTCCATCCAATGCCATCTGAATGATTCAATGTAAAACTATGAAGTAAATATGTGCTGTACAAAATGAAGAGCATTATTCGCCACGTTAATAGTTTACGGTTTTTGATAATTATGTGCTGTATTTATATTTCTTTATTTTCTGTATGATTAAAAGTCACGTATTTATTTATTTGCCAAATAAAAAATAATTACAATGTTTATACATATTGAGTTTATTATAATAATCAGCTGTTGTATATTTAAAGCTTTCACAAAGAAGCCGCATTGCTAATTGACTTCAGGACATGGCCAATCTTAAAGTTAACATGTATTTACTGTTAAGCGTTACGAAGTTCGCCGGGTCAGCTAGTTGAAGATAAAATGGAAAAAAATATATATAGTTTTATACACTTACGTCACTGCTATCAATTTTAAAATTGTGAAATTAACATCAGAACACCATACAAACGTGACGAGAACATGTAACGCAACCATTGTAAACAAAGTGACATAACCGCGCAACTGAAGACTGATGTTTTAACTAACAAAGAACTCTGACGCATAGAGAAAGCAAAACAAAACATACCTCGGTGGAAAGCGTATGATCTGTAGAAAACAACGATACTATATTCAGTAGTTTTAACCGAAAATGTATTCACACCATTGCTTTTTGTAAAAGCTTACCTACCTTCAATAAATCGACGGTGAACCTTCGACTACCGGGCGTGGCGTCGATTAATCGATAGTAAAACCTTTCGAGGGTTAAGCATGGATCTCAACCACATGAAGCTAAATATCAAGTTTCATCCAAAAATATCGGACAGTAAGTGAAACATTAATTTTTCGTTATCCTCTATAAGATTAACACTGGAGCCCCAAAATATAACGTACTGTGTTTAGTTTTTAATATCTCGGTAACCGTTGGAGATAGAGAAAAACTTTAAGGAACTAAAATATGTAGTTTTTTAAGGTGATTCTAATAGTAAAAAATACAATTTGAAATTTTTTTAAATTACATGAGAAAAACGCAAAAAACCCATTTTTGGGGTACAAACCCCCCCCGAACTACTCATTCCGATTGACCGATATGTCTGGTTTACGAACTCGTCCGAGCAAAAGCAGGAATACACGTCTCTACCAAATTTGGTCTCGATCGAACCATTATTAGGAGAGAAGAAAAAAGAACATGGTCCCGGGCTTAAGTCTCCCCATGAAACCTAAGGTAATAGCTTCTTCCCTATGGGAAATTCGCTAAAATACATCAACCGGTCAGCAACCACTCTCAGTAGCAACTAGATCGGGTGCTATGAGCGGTGAAAATAAAGCAGAAGTGTCAAGTGGCACTGGACATTAGTAGAATGCTCGCCAATCTACTGTGTGATTTTCGAGAAGGGACCGATAATTAATTAGCCCCAAGATATGAGACTTTTTGAATGCCTAAATAATTTCTTGGTAATCTTATGATAACACTAAATATACTCATTTAGTACTCAAAACCTCATTATATATATTTTCTTGCTTTTCATGGTATGTGCGGACTATCCGCCCGCAGATAAACAAGAATTTAGTGTTTCAAAATTGTTATTCATATTGCATACGTACCTTTCTTTAATGGCTATCTTTTCTGCAAGGAGAACTTTATCTTGAATTTGTTTCATCAATATGTTGCCAAATCGTATCAAATCAGAGACTTTGAACGTGGAATTAAGGAGCAATGCTTTTTTCTGTTGAAAAATTCATGTTAGTGGTATATAATTATCTAGTTACATTACCGTATAGGTAGATTGTATGGAGTAAGTCAATTTTCAAGAATATGAACCGAACTGATCAAAATGGTTGCAAATTCAATTTTTTTATTACTACAGTGCAACTCGGTTATTGCGGCCTCGGCCATAACGTCAACTCGGATATAACGTCATTTATTTTTAGGTCCCGCCAAACTATATGTATTTACATAGGAAAAAACCTCGGATATATCGTCAGTAAATTCTCAAACCTCGTATATAACGTCAAGAAAATCGGGCCGAGATGAAGGCAACATATAGCTAAATAGAGAAAGTTCGGTCGGTGGTGCAACGTGAGGGCTACTGCTATTGTTTAGCTATATTCTATTTTTAGAAACGGCATTTTATTGCTGTCTTACCGCTAACCACCCCCAACCCCCTCCCCTACCCTATATCCGCTGTCGCCGGTCATCAAGGTCAGTGTCAGTGACTCACGTCGCATCAAAGCACTGTGATGCCGTTCGTACGTACCTACAGTTCGTGTAGATATCGTAAGTTCAGTGTATGTCTTTTACAGTTTGTTTTTCGTTATTTTAATTTACGAATACAGTATTGAAAAATAATGGCAAGTGTTAAGAGAAAGGTTTTGCTGAAGAAAAGGTGTGAGTTATAAGAGCGTGTGAGGAGGGACGTAAGATAGCAGACAAGTGTTCGGGCTTGTTTTTTAAAATCGAACCAACAGTTGAATTCACCAATCCGAACTTCATTGCAATATTTTCAAATTTGATTTTTTATATAGTAGAGTAATCAGTCAGTCATAAACATAAACTTACGGTGTATTTCAAATTACCTTCATTAAATGTCGTAATTTCATGTAAAAAATATGTATCCCTATTTTTCCTCGGTTTTAAAATAAAATTATGTAACCTCTTTTATAGCGTCACTCGGATATAGCGTCATTAATTGTGTGGTCCCTTCAATGACGTTATAACCGAGTTCCACTGTATATAGGACCAATTCACACTAAACAGCAAAAGTTATGTTTTGGTATATCTAATAAATAATAAAATGCTCATTTTCAATTATAAATTGCTTATTTTCAATAGTAAAATACAATTTTTTTCAAAATCCTAAGCTCTTACCAAGTACAACTAACACCCAATCTAAAAGGTTACAAAAGATCATGTTTTATTTTTTCGTTGTTTATAAGCATAAATAAGTTGCAGTAATAAAATAATGCCACCGCAGCAGACCTGCGTAATCAGTGAATTCCCAAAGCAATACTATAATAATAATGTATGACAAGTTTTATCAATATCTGTCGATATGAGAATTATTTGTCTATTCTCCATACAGTAAAGAGTATGCAGGAGCTCCCATGATAAACACATAAACTATCATTTTTAAGCATAAATGGATGGATCTCAACCACATGAAGCTAAATATCAAGTTTCATCCAAAAATATAGATTGATAGCTGACATATTCATTTTTCCTTACCGTTAACCATTAGAGATAAAGTAAAAGTTTAAGGAACTTATTTGTATCTGTATTACGAACTCGTCCGAGCAAATGTAGGAATGTCTTTACCAAATTTTGTTTCGATCGAGCCATTTTTACGAGAGTTATTGTGTTCACAGACATACACCTATATCTATAAAAGAGGATGTATGTATATATATATATATGTATGTATGTATGTATGTTTAAAGTTTATGCACTCGGACACCGTTGAAAGATTTACCATAAAAATTAGTACACTTATGTAAAATTTCATGGAGAAGGTTTATGGTTCATCATTTTTTAGGGACAATAGGCAAACTCTCTTATTTATTATGGATATTGATCAAATCTGTTATATGATGTTATTGATTTGGAAATTCTTTGAGTACACAGGTCTGCTGTGACGGGGGTATTTAAATTGAAATATACTCAGCTTTTATTTCATAAGTACTGTATAACTGTTAAGATTTTCACAATGGATTCTAAAGTTTTCCTTAAAAGAACTTATCAAACAATAGTAAAATAAATTAAATTGTCCACCTGATCATTGAAATTAAGAAAGTCCAGGGCTAGGTCTTCACATGCAAATGTAGGTCTACTACAGGGATCATCATCTGAAATGTATTGAATTACTTTTTAAATAAAAAATCTTAACATCAAAATAATCCATACACAAAAGCTTGGATAACAGAATAATACAGATTACTACAATTGTTGACAAAGCAGTAACGGAACAATTTTTTTGCAAACACATTTTGGAACGTAAAATTTGAAATTTAGGTGCCCCAGTATTTAGAAAAATTCAACTTATTATTGAACAACGTCAGAAACGTCTATTTTGTTGTTTGGTAGTTACATGCAGTTTGCAGCACCAATAACTAACTGTTCATCTATACATTGTAGACGTCTATCCTGTTATAATTTCGGATTATATGGATTTTTAGCTATCCGGATTCAGACTCTGCCACATTAATCTGGATAAACTGTAATACCTCAAATATAGGAATTGAGATATTGATCGAAGTCATAGAAAAACTTTATATGTAGTCTTAAAACCTTGCATTAGAATTGGGGTTTGTTCAACCTTTATAAATAAAATGCATTTAGAAATAAAATTAAACTATTTTTTCTAATACTAAAATTTCTAACTTGAAGAATTTTTTCACTGTGCTTTAAGTATTTTCTCTTTCAAGGGCTGTGGTATGACTATTCACCGCCACCTTGATCTGTAAGACCTATTGTGGTACCCTGCAATTAATCTTAATACAGTTTTTTATTCCAGCCAAGGAGCTGAAGCTTCTAGCAAGCAAGCCAACAATGGACAATCCAACCAGACCAGAGGTGTACTTTGGTTTAAAAATGGTTGCAATGGTCTCTTGCTACCTCACCAGGGTCCCAAAATATGAATTTTAGTTCAAAGAATTCATATATTTGCCTGAATTTGAAATCTGAACTTCATTTTTTTTCCTCATAAGTAAATAAATTATATCTACATATATCATGTTTTTAAACAAAATATACCTATGCAATTATGGCTAACCTAGGAATTAATTTGGGGTCATTCTTAGAGACATGATTCTGCTCTGTTTTAGAATCAAAATTCCAAAACTATCTGATTCAAACCCTAACAATTATCTGATCCAAATTTAACCTATCTGATATAAAAGAAAATTTCAATATCTAAAAACCTCTGGTACAGTAATCGGTCATGCTATCTACTGTGCCGGTAATAGATACTTCTCTCATAAGGACCTTTGCCTTAAGGTACTTTAAGACAAATACTTACATTGGACAAGATCCAAACGACCTGTTAAATCCTTAGATATTTTTTCAATAATATATTCTTTTGCAATTTCAGACCTACACTTCATGATTTTACTGTTTATTGTTAATATTGGGGCAACGTGCTTAGTTTTCTTCTTCTTACAAGCAATAACATTTTTATCTTTCATTGTTGTTCCTTGTATTTTCCTTTTACCTCTTCTCCAATTCATCAGTGATTTGGCAGCAATTTTTTTTGGTTGCAATTTTAGTTTTTCATCATTATACTCTCTGTCAAGGTTCATATTATTTGAGACAATATTATTTCCAAGTGGGTCAATTTTCTTTTTAGGTATAGACTCTTTCAGAGTCAGTTCTTTATTCTCTTCATTATACTTTTTCATTAGTTTAAACGGAACAAGTTTTGAACCAGAGTGTGACGATTCAATTCCTATAACTCGATTATTTATACAGGGTTTTAGTTTGTTTCTACCATATTTGTTATTATATGTCAATACTTTTCTTTTTTGGGGAGAATTAAAAGCAGAATATGTACAGTTTTGGAGGAAATCATATTGTTTTTTAGGATTTCCAACGGTGTTACTTATTTCTGAATATTTTTGAGGTTTTTTTAAAAATATAATTCCTTTTGTTCCGTCTTCTGAAGTAGATTTTGGCTTAGTGTCTTTACAAATATTTAAAGATAGTACATCTTCATTTTCTGAATCACCATCATTTAATGGTAACACATCAAATTCTTCCAGCTCTTCACAATTAAATGGCTTCAGCATTTTATGATGCGTATAAGTTGCTGATTTTTCTTGTTTTACATGACCAATGTTTTTCTTTTTTATGTTAACCTGGGAATTCATAAGACTTTCTTTTTTTGCGTTGTATGAAGGTACTTCGATTGAAAGTACCTGATCTTGAAAAGACTTCATGTCTTCTGCATTACTCTTTTCTAGGTAATACAGATGTTTTTTCTTTAAGTTAGTATTGAATACAAAGGTATCTTCTTTTTTAGGTTGGTTAGGAGTTTTTTTAATTCTAGCGTTGACTGAAAGAAAATTTGTTTTAGCATTTTTATTTCTTGAATCTGCATCTTCTGATTTATCAACATCTACATTTTCTTTTGAATGGCTAAAATTATAAGATTGTTTTCCACAGAATCGATCACCAACTTGTAATTTTTTTATTTTTTTACCCTTTGGCATGATTACATTTTTCAGGAAAGTTTTTTCTTCAGTAGTGTTACTGTCCTGCAAAATAATTTCATTTTCTTTGGCTACTTTTCCTTGGGAGCTTGTTTTATCTAGCATCCCCTTTTTACAACTTGTATATGGTAAGCCATCCAATGTCTTGACACCAAAAAAGGACGAGGAACCTTTTGTTTTATCTGAGTCCTTGATACATTCTTTGATTACATTATCAGGTATCTGGAAAGATTTATAGATACAGTATGTAGTTGAATACAGAAGACCTTAAGAGACATCTTAATATTATAAATAATAATAGAAAACATGTCAGTATTGAGACCTGGACATAATATTTATCTATTAGTTTGAATTTATACTGTTTGTCATATTTGGGCAATTTTTAGATCTTGCTCCTATGAATATATTTTTCACAAAGTTTTTTTTTGTAAACCAAATCAGAAAACCAAGTCAACTTCTGATTATTGAGGGGGTCTTCATCAGGGTAATATTTAAATAATTTTATCACAGTAAGGCCATTTTATATTTTTTATTTAACCATTCGAAAATAGCAACAACAAATATGATAAGCTTACTATGGCGTAGTATTTTTGTTTTTACCATGATATTGGGTTAGCCCCAAGGTATTGGGGTGATATTAGGAGTAGACACCCAATTAGTAGTGAAAGTTAAAATTGAAATTAGTCATGAAAATTACTAATTGTGATAGAAAATTTAAGTAAAAATAATTTAAATAAATAATACAATTACAATTTCACCATCACCTATAATGTCTTTCAACAAAGAATAGATGATTGCAAAAATACAAACAAATTATATATTTTACCTCATATTTTCCATCAAAAATCATTTGTACAACAAACTTAGTTTTTATGAATTCGTCTCTTCGAAAGTAAATCTTAACTTGCTTGGGTATTTCCCATTCAGGGGAGAGATTGGACGGATCCATGATTAATTTAAGTTTAACAGCTTCAAATCTCTCCCCATTTCGTGACTGGCAAGCACTGAAAGTGAAATATTTTTTGTAATGACAGTAATTGTTGATTTTATTTAAAAAGGAATGATCGATGTTCATCCAAGGTACAATCATTCTTTAGAGTCTACATAAAAATGTACCAGACTACAAATGTCCCAACAAGTTGTTTAGATTAAAATTTTTCTTTAAGTGAAAAATGTTAATGAAAAATGGGGAAAGAACAACAGTTTTGAAGGTTTGGAAAGACTACTTCTGTAAACTACTAAATGGTAGTGAAAACGAAAGATACGATAATGATAATGATGATAATAATATGACTGAATCCATTGAATCCACAGATGATCTTCCTGAACCTACACTTGAAGAAGTAATAACTTCTATAAAATCATTTAAAAATAGCAAAGCTCCAGGTGAGAGTTAAATCACTATGGATATGCTTAAACATGGGGGCAGGAGTCAGTGATGTATGCTAAAAAAAATTTCTATTTAATTAGGAAGGCCATTATTCTTGGAATGGGTAGTAAAGTCTAAGTTCCTCAGTAAGAATTGCGTGGTCAAACGCGAGGAATTGTGTAAATGATTTATCTATTTAAAAAGAATTTCATAACCGAATTATATATTTAATATTATAATAATTATATATATATATATTAATTTTGCTAAAGCGACTAGTGATGCTCCTGGAGTACCTTTTTGTATTCATGCAAAGTATTGCAGTCAAGGCAAACGGTCTCTTTAGTAAGGGTTCGCTTTCTTTTAGAAGAAGAACATATTTGTAAATGAGTTTACCCACCACATAATACGGAGGAAAATCCTCCAATTTTATTTTGTAAAAATCACCGCAACTTCATCGATATTAAAGGCTGTTCCGTAGGAAGAGGGTGTGTTGAAATAAATATCTTAGACGGAGATTAAAATTATTAGGATTTAAATGGTTGAAGTCTGAAAATACAAATAACCTCAACAATTCTTAATCAGCCTCAAGTTTGTTGTAAAAATTAATATATTTTTGAATTAAAAAACTAGATACTATAAAAAGATATATGGTCTTCAAGTAAGCCCTAGTGTCTAATTCTGGTGTTACGATATTTTTAGGTTAAGGTTAATGTGAAACGCCTAAAATTGCCTCGATATTGTGTGTTGATCATGAAATGATGCAAGCGACTCGCTTACCTACCACTCTATAAAAAGGCAAAGTACAAGTATAAAAATCTGAGTTTCGGCTGCACGAGCCGTGCCGGAGCGCCGCTCCGGCTGTAAAAATGTACGTACAAGTACTTGGGTACTACACCACTGGCAGGAGTGTTCAGGCATATTTACATAAAATAATTCTTAAAATTTGGAGGTTGAAGAAGATTGCCAAACTTAAGGAAGCAGTGATTATCCAATTCATAAGAAATAGAATGAACTGTAAAAACTATAGAGGTATATCTCTTTTAGAGACAGCATACAATGTAATCGAAATTGTGATGAGTAGACTGAAGATACACATTGATGACATAATTGGCGATCACCAGGCAGGATTTATGAAGGGGAGGTCGACCTCAGATCATATCTTTGTTTTAAAAGATCTGATCAGTAAATACTGGGAGTTTAACAAGATATTTATATGCTGTTTATTGACTTCAGTAAAGCATATGACTGTATTGTAAGAAAGGAAATGTGGTACCTTTTAAAAAAGTATAAAATACCACAAAAATTAATCAATTTAATAAAAATGTGTGTAGAAGGATCAAAATGTAAAGTCAGGGTAGAAAAAGAATATAAAGAGAGTTTTGAAATAAAGACAGGTGTCAGACAAGGCGATGGATTGTCTCCCATATTATTTAACTTGGCCATAGAGGAAGCGTTAAGGAAAGTAAAAGACACACGAGGGGGAGCTTATGTGGATGGAAAAATAAATGTTTTAGCATATGCGGATGACATTGCACTCATTGCAGAAAACAGGGAAGACCTAAAGCGTTTGGCAGACAATTTACTATTAGAAGCCAACAAAGTAGGTTTGATTGTAAATGAAGAAAAAACCAAATACATAAAGGTTTGTAGGAAAGAGGAGAATGAAGAACCTCCATTAAAAGTTCTGGATTATAGCTTTAATTCTACTAGTGAGTTTAAATATTTAGGCATATTGGTATCTTGTGATAATAGAGAAGAAACAGAAATTAAACATAGAATTAAAACTGCTGATAAAAACTACTGGGCGCTGAACAAACTACGAAGCAGTAAAATACTTAGAAAGAAAACAAAAATCCAGATCTACAAGACTATATTACAACCAATAATTCTTTACGGTTCGGAAGCCTGGGCATTATCAAAGTCTTCAGAGAAAAAGCTCATAACTTTTGAGAACAAAGTACTCAGAAAAATTTTTGGACCTGTTTGTGAAGAAGTAGTCCGGAGAATTAGGAAAAATAGAGAGTGAAAGGAATCCTATCGCGAGCCTGATATAATAGCAAACATAAAAAGTAAACGATTGAGATGGCTGGGCCATGTATTGAGAAGGGAAGACAACAATATGATAAAACAGATGTTCAACGGTAGACCGGATGGCAAGAGACCACTGAGAAGACCAAGACTTCGTTGAAGAGACCAGGTTCTGAAGGACATAAGAAGACGGAGTGGAAATGGAGATGGCTGAAAACAGAGAAGAGTGGAGGCGGATCATTGGCGAGACCACAAACCATCTTGGGTTTATATGGCCACAGGAGTAAGAGTAAGTGAAAAATGTTGGACAACACAAGATTGTAGTCATTATTTCAGCTCAACATTTAATAGTTATTACTTAAAGCTAACAGTCTTGAAAATTGGCATGTAGGTCACTAAACAGTAGTCAACATTAATCCTCATGTATAAGATACTAGAAGAATAAAACACAAATTCTTTTGTGTTTGGAGTTTTATTTTTTTCTGTCACATTATTTTCGCGTAATAAATACGAGTATGATTTGTCATAAAATGTTGTAAAACATCATTTGCTACTCATGTGATTGCTAAGTGATACATAAAAACAATAATAAACACACGAAACACCAATAAAACATGGTAACGAACAAATTTACCTTACGTTTCTCTTAACGTTTTAAAAATTATGTTTCGTTATAAGTGTTAAGACTATTTTTTAGGTACCGGTATTAAAAAAGTGATTTTTGCAAAAAAATCGCATCAAATTCAGGAATGTCTGGATGAGCCATTTCAGTTTATATCTATCATTTACATTCGTAAACATTAATATTAGTATTGTATGAACAATACTAATATTTATTGCTAAAACACAACACAAATAAACACACCTAGGCAAACAAACAAGGTTTAGAAGAGTGGAAACAGCTGGCCATAATGACTCGCGTTTATAAGCTCAAAGAGCAGAGTGGGAGTGGATGAATACTGGCCACCGTTGCCTAGCATCAGATATCAGTCACCAAATATTCCAACAAGCTGCCATATTGATTTTGTGAGTGTATTGAGGCAAAAGTAACATAACCATGCATACTTTGCTACATTTATGAAGCGCTAGCCTTCCAGTAAGTGTTAATATAGTTAAGTCTGGTTTATCCAAATTATCATGGAGGAGTCCGAATCTGGATAGGTGAAAATCTGGATAATCTGAAAATATAACATGATAGACACCGAAGGTGCAGAGACAATGATCGTGAATATTGCCTGTAGTATTAGTGCTGCAAACTTCATAAAACTAAGGTACAGTAGAACCTCGCTAATCCGTCACCTGCAGGACCAACATGGTCGGAACAACAAAAAGGTCGGATTATCAGAGGAACTCGTATATAAACATAAAAACAAACTTAAACTGTATTTCGAACATAGAATATTGCATCAAGATTTTATAAAAAGCTACTGTACTGATGAACGCTACAGAAAGCCTAAAAACATTAAATAAATAATCACATATACACACTCACGATGTCACCTGTCGATGTGTCATCGACAGGTTTCAACTTGAACGGAGTTACGAAGTAAACAAATGCTGTAAATTTCCGCTAGCGTGGTCGGACTAAGCGAGGAGAATGCCGCCGAGGACGAATTAGCGTAAGTCTGTTGTGCCGATGGGGGCGGTCGGACCAACCGAGGAGTCGGACTATCGGAGGTCGGACTATCGAGGTTCTACTGTATAGCAAATAGTCACAAAGTATCGCAAGCATCTAACTTGTTAAAAGATTTTAATTTGATCGAAAAATAAAAAATTATAAACAAATCTGGAAAAAACAAAGTAATCAAAAAAAATTTTGAAGGCGTTCGAGATCCAACCTCCATTTTAACTGTTATTAAAATGTTTAACCTGATACGAATAAGCCTGGATCCTGATGATTCAGATCCAGATAAACTGGACTTTACTGTAATTATAATTAAAAATTAAACACAGGCAAAACCACGGTGGGTGCTGCTAGTGAGATATAAGTTTTTCATTTTACCTCTCTTTAGCAACTGCACTTATAACAATGTCTTGAGGCAAAGTCAATAACTCCCCAAAATCTGAGTTGCCTGGCTGGTAACAGAAAGATACACTTCGTGATCCCAGATTGAAATCCACCCAGAAATCACTTGTGCCCTGAAAAAAGATTATATTGTTAGTTAGATAGAAACTAGTTAGATTAGACTTGTAATCTCCACATATCTCTACATATCCATATTAGTTTTCAAATATGATCATTACTTGCTCAATGATCATAGTTGGTTTCATGATATACCATATACCTGGTCAATGAAACCAGCTAGTATGGCTGTTTTGACATGGATATGTCTTAGTTCTAGGGGGGTATTGGCAATCTGTCAGACAAAAATTTGAAACGGAAGTTAAGTCACATGGTTATAAGGAAAGGTGTTTAGAGGATCTGAAAGAAAACATTCCATTTAGACATGTCCATGATCTAAGCAATTTCCGAAAGGAAAGTAAAAACATTTATAATAGAAATACAACAGCCGATAAAACATACAAATACAAACAACAAGTTCATTTAAATAAATATATCTAGGAATACATAAATTAAACTAAAAATTGATCATAGACAAATTTTTAGGTTCTGTGTGTGAGGATGTTGACAGCAATATAAAAATATTTTGATCTCAGTTTTAATGAATAATTCAGGTTTTTAATACTCGCCTCTTTAGTTTTAGGGACTGGTGAACACAGGCATCTCTGGATCAGAGTTTTAGGGGGGCGCCATCCCAATTAGCTCAGTAAAATACTTGTTTGGTAATGAGGATTAAATAACATTCTGACAAACATGATTCCTACTTTTCTTAATTTTAAAACATTTTTTACGTCTTCAATTTTTTTGTGTCATCACCATATAAGAAAACCTTTTTTTCCTACTACGACTAGACTATGACACTCCGAAAACTAAATGCAGAGTTTACGCTTACAACACAGAAAAGGAGTATCAAGAAATTATACAGCAAGTATTGAATTATTTTGCAAACATATTTTAAGATACTTACGATCGGTTTACTCAAACGGTTCTTATCAGCAAATATCATCATGCAAGGTAAAGAGAACACTTTTTGCTGTACCCCAAGAGATTCATTTATTTCATTGAGAAACAATCTACAATCCTAGAACAGTATATAAGAATATACATGTATTTTTTAACATTTTTAAAATTTTTATTATTTTATAAGGTACAATTATTTGGTACAATGGTTTAGTTATAATACATTTTGGTATTGTTTTATGGTGTTAAAGCTCCAGATATACATTTTTTTCAATGGTAACTCACCCATCAAAATAAGAAAGTACACATTTCTCAAAATAGCACCAACAACTTTGATTTATCAATACCGATGATTAAAAGTAAGGTATTAAGAAAAAGGTGGCATTACAATCTGAGGATATGTGGTGTAAATTGGTACTTTTGTAAATTAGAATATTTTGTATGGAATAGCCTATTTCACTCATATTTAAAAAATTGAAAAATACATAATACTTACTGAGTCAAAATTGAGAAATGGAAGATACTTTTTAAATATTTTACCAATTTGTTCATTCTTGGTAAATATTTTATATTTATGTTTTAGATCTAAAAATATTTGGGATCGTGCTAGGATTTCAGTTACAGAAACTTGGGTTTCATAGTCATCACATTTGACTAAGTAGCTAGAGAGTTCATTCCTGTAAAAATAATTAGTGATTAGTTCTGTAGGGGAAAAAATTTAAAAAACATGCAAGCTAAATATATAAAACAAAGTCATGTTAGTTACGCGCAATATAACTCCAGAACGGCACGACCGATGATCTTAATGATCTTTGATTTTTCGGATTTGTCTCTGCTCCGGTCATGCTTTAGGCATATTCAGTTAGTTTCCATTTTATAGCGCTTTAAATTTCTAATGTTAACCTTATGGGGACTAAGTTTGTTTACAAAAGTTCTACAAAAAAAACATTTGATTTCTTAGTCTACGGATGTTGTTTTCCTTTGCATTAGCAATATGCTTTACTATCCAATGCCATCTCAATCATTCATTAATGTAAAACTATGAAGTAACTGTGTACTGTACAAAATGAACACATTTATTCACCACGTTAATAGTTTACGGTTTTTGGGGATTATGTATTTATATTTTTATTTTCTGTCTGATTAAAACTCACGTGTTTATAATTATGTCGGCCAAATAAAAAATAATTACGGTGTTTATACATATTACGTTTGTTATAATAATTAGCTGTTGTATATCTTTCCTATAAATGCCGTATTACAGTTAGGTTTTGGGTTGGATTAGGAAAATTGTGAATCAATCCACTCAGATTTATTTGTTTTGTGGGAATGTTATTAATGTGTCTTATCGTTTCAGTATTGTTAATAACTATGCCGCGACCCAGAATATCTAATTATTCACAACGAAGTCGTAATGCTATTCGACTTCAGAACATGGCCAATCTGAAAGTTAACACTTATTTACTGTTAGGCATTACGAAGTTCGCCGGGTCAGCTAGTTGCATATAAATTGTAAAAGGAACAAAATAATTATGACGTTAATAATATGTATAACGGTGCAACACCTTCTGAACACAGTTATTATGATCAAAGCCAGTCCATAACTAGTTGAAAAAGAGTAAAATTATACTGATATAAAGATATACTCTTGAATAAAAGTTATTTTGAACTGGTGATTTCACAGTCATTGTTCAATGTTTGCTGGAAACAATAGCATGATATGTGCATTACAATGGCGTAGTCATCGGGCCCTGTGGGACCGTGCTGTGAAGAATATGTGACCTTAGGGGACCTGCGAGCCTTGGCCGGAGTTTTTTTTTTTATTTTGTCACGGCCCGTGCCCTTCAGAACCTGCTACACGGGCCCTCCCTCCTATCGTAAAAATATTTATGATGGTAGGCCTATTTTCAAGAAATTACTAAATAAAGCTTTAAAAATAGCTGTAATTGTGCATAAAAGTGGGGCCCCACTGTGCATAATTATTTAAGGGCCCCATACACAGTCAATATTGATTGTACAATATATTTCACAATCACATTGAAGGCGCAACTATACACAGTTCAATAAATTTGTACAACCAGTTGAAAAAGTCATCAATATTGGTTTCAATATTGGAATGACTTTTAAGGTCATAAGCTGTAGTTATAAGCAATCATTGTGTTTATTTACCATGTGTGATATAGATGCTGCTGACATCATATTGCTGACGAATTCAAAGAAGAGGATATGGATGAAGGATTGGTTGGAAAAAAGGAGTGACTTTACTCATGAAAGACTGCTAAATTAGCTTCAAACAAGTGAACTTTAAAGTGAAGTGACTTTAAAAAAATAAGGGCACACTTCAATCACTACCAATAAAAACTTCTTTTCATCTACACGAGCCATTTTCACTAAAGAATTTTCCAAAAACACAAAAACGACTATACCTCTACTGCATGACAAACATCCAGTCCTCTAGAGATAAAATAATTTTAGATATTGGCAACTCCTTCTTTAGTTGTAGTCAAATTGCAGAATGGTATGGTTGATTTACTTATTTTTTTACAGAGCCGGCGATGGACTCCTGCCGATGGATGGAGTCCATCACCGGCCGGTGTAGCAGCAACGTAACGAGCACAGCTTTCTATGTCAGGCCTAAATGTTTGATGTTGAACATTTTTGTTTTATGTGATGTGTAAGGTGACAAACTGAGATTTGGCGATAAAAGTTTTGAACGACCTGAAGATGAATTGAAATATGTATAGTCGTATAAAAGAACAGAACTGTTGACTGAAGGTTTGTAACCTAGGTAACATAATTGTTTCTGCTCTAGTCACCAGAAGTAACTTACAGAATCCAAACCTATTCTCTAAGAATCTTAACTTGCTATTTATTTTACTATTCACTGGGAGAGTAATAATTGTGACAACTTTGCTGAAGTAGAGCACTCAAACACAAAACCAAATTCATTATGTTTAGATGTGGCCACAAGACTTGATTTAAGGCACGTGTTTATTTATTTTGTTTTTATGTAGTTTGCTTGTACATACACCCTGAATTTTTGACATCATTCAACACTTACAAAAGATCCATGGTGGAAGGAAGAGTCTCATAACGAATTCTCCTGGATGCGTTTTGCAGCAGCGTTCCAGTTAGATTCATTATGAGAAGTCTAACAGGTTGTGAGAGCTTAGTTGATAGAGAAGATTCTACCATTGTCCGAAATGTGAACTTCATCATGTTATCGGCAATCTTGTCCACTTTCTCTGCCAATTCCTGTGTAGCCATAATGAAATTTAAAATAAAAACAATTTAATGATCATGATTATGATAAAAAATGTTTAAAAATAAATAGAACTGCATGGCTCTGTCTGAATGCTTTGTACATGCATGTTTTATCATGTAAGCACATGGCGTATTTTTCCCCCAAAAAACATTCCACCTGGAAATCACACACCAGTCACCAGTTTCCTTTCCTTCACATTCTCTAGGCCACATGTTGACCGATCTAGTCACTGGAAGATATAAGATAATAATTTTTCTTTTTGTTAGAGCACATCAATGAATTACGACAAAAAGCCATAATTTTTTCTGTACGAAATTGTTAAAAATTAATGAAAACGTCCCTAGTCTTATATCGTGTTTCCTATTTTTATTTGTGTATTAACCCTTTGCGCTCGGATGAGTTTTTATAATTTGTCCTGTGCACTCGGGTGTCCATCTGTACTGGCCGTCACCATTTTCTCGCCAAAGTCGAATTAATTTTCACATGAGCTGTCCTCGCCGCTCAAATGGCCAGTGTTACTGGACAAGATTAAATCCGAGTTGTGCTCGGAAGGCCAGCAGATAGACTGGCCACTAAATATAATCATCTGCGTCTTTTGTAAATATTACGTGCTAGGTTTAGGATGTGCTGCAATCTTTCGGGAAACTAATGAACTAGCGAATCAGATAAATTCCCGCTTCTAAAACCAGATAGATATGTGTTGGAAATTAAGGTTATGCTTAGTATGTTGTTCTGCTATTCTACTGTTGAGTTTACTGAAAAGTGGTGATATTTAATGCTTCTAACAGCTGTTTTTTTTAAATAACTGTACATTTTATTAATAATTTATTATTTATTTTAGTAGTAACCACAATAGATAGTAAGTAAACATAACAATAAATGATAATTTAAATTTGGATGACTTGAGGCAATTATTGGAGGAGTATGACAAAATGTTTCGTCATATTATTTTATTGTGAAATAGATAATGTTGTAATGACATTATTCTTTATTTTCGCTTGTTGTTTGCTTTTTATTGTCCTTACAAACATTGTTGTAAATAAACCAAGTTTGATACAAAAATAATTCCGAGCTGGTGGGAAAGGTTGGCGAGCTGACAAAGGATTGTAGCGCTGGCCACCCGAGCGGGTAGGACAACATCACGGAAAATAATTCCGAACCGTCAAGGCATTAGCACGGCCAGTGCTACTGGCCAACCGAGCGCAAAGTGTTAAGATTTCTTTCAGGTTCTTTGTTGGATAACCAAGATTTTTAACTATGCTGATTCTTTTTAGAATAAATGTTAAAAATGGAATTTCACCCAAATTTTACAATGGAATACTAACTCTTCATACTTGTATATTAAATATACGTAGAATGTATTTCACCTTAAGATATTAGTCCCATGAAAGCTCTTTAAAAATATATATTTCTGTTACATGTGTTGTACATAGGAAGGTAACAAGGAAGATGTATTGATGTTAAAAATGAAATTCAGAATTAGAGTACATTTAGAACAACCATTAATTTGTCAAATTAGGGACAAATGTATTCAACACTCACAGACATACTAGGCCAGGGATCATGAAAGCTCCTTTTTCTGTGAAACCAGGAAACCATCTTGAATCATAAAAATACCTAAACCATCTGGTGAAGTTTACACTCAATACATACAATTTTCAAGGACCAGGAGGTCCAGGCAAAGCAGGACAAGCAAATTTTTCCTAATATTTTACTCCTACCAGGAAAAGGGAATTTTTAACACATTGACTATGTTTAGATATTACTATGGTGCGTTACGAGAACTATAGGTTTCAGATGGCGCGATTACAACCATCGCGATTACAACGATTACAACCATACACGAGACCCCGAGGTCTCGCTGCACAGACATTTTTGCATATCATAACCTAATAACAAACTGAGATAGAGAACTCTTTAGTGTATTTTTGTAAATAAGACACTGGTGCCAACCTACTGCTTGGTCAATTTTTGGAAATAGTGTAGTAATACGAGTTCCCGAAGATTCGTACCGCACAGAAATAGAGCTACTGTAAATACTATTGTATTAATCTTTAAAATAAATATATTTTATATTTAACTACTTTCAACATAAAATTACATGTACAAGTTATCCAGTTATTAGATGTGAATGTCAAAATTAAATTAATTTTTAAAATTTAAGCTAATTTTTTAATAAAAAAATTTAAACCATACATAACATAAAATACTAGAGTCATATTGTCAAAAACTCATAGGCTTAAAAAACTCCAAGTACTTTCTTTTGTGCTTTAACTATGTCCCACCTTAATCTATTAGAATGAAAAGCCCTTCAAGTTGTTTACACCCTTAGAAGAGTGTTCTACACATTTATTAATGAGTAATAAATTACTTACAGATATAACATTCACAACTTTCTCAACAACAGAGTCTTCCCTGATGAAACAGGAGGAAAGAAGAAATAAATTATCACAAAGTTTACTTAAATCTTCTGATACTTCTATCCATTTTTTAGTATCCTGAAAACACAAATTAAAGTTTTATTTTCTTGACTGTTTGATTACATAGCTATAGTTGATTACCGTATATTTTGAATTATTATTGAGATGATGATGATAATGATTATTTGGTCAGCAGGGTCATATAATAAAGGTTCCACATCAGGGGCTATAATATATTGTAATTTATCAAGCTGCTTTGTTATAGTTCATACATTTCAAAATAAATTAATACCAGTTTGTAAATGGGCTATAATTCAAGTGCATTTTCAAGACACTTATGCACATCCTAATCATTGTAATCAGTTCTCCCGTTTTTTGGAGAATACAGCGTAAAATGCCTCCTGGAGCGTCACAGACCAACAGACAAAAATTGAGATAAGACCGGTTTCGGCTTCTCTAATGCACAAAAAGTAAAAATAACCAAAAAATTAATAATTCTAAGCAATGTGCAGACAAAACTCCAATTTTATTTATATAAATAATTTAAACTAAAATCCAATAATAAAACCTTGTTTATGTTATAGTAACAATCAATATCTTATATTATACATAAATTACAAGCATTTGCTTGCGTTTAACTTATTCCCAGCATCATTATTATGGTTGGTTAGACCGCGCATAAACCCTGGTGTGGCTCGTCACTGCGCGAGTTCTGGAGGGTTAAGGCTTCACTTTTACTATCGTAATTAAGTGAGCAAAACCCAAAACTGATCTTAACCTCTACAAATGTTTGATTTCCATATCTTAGCAATAATACTTTGTAGCACCGAAGAGGATTTTACCAGGGGGGGATTGATTTACTCTTGTTTAAAAGGCTACATATAACTTTATAAACCAAGGTCAATCAAATTAATTAATTGTTGATGTAAGACTTCAATTTAGCAAATTTCCCTATAAAAAATATAGCCTATGACACTTTGCTAAAATGTATATATATATATATATATATATATATATATATATATATATACATAGCCTACACATATATTTTAACGGAGGTTTTGGGTACCGATCTATAAACCGAAAAATGAAAAAATAACATGGTTTGTTCCCATGTAGTAAAATTCACTATGACGAAAGAAATAATGAATAAAAAAACTTACTGAAATTGTATTCAGAAAATGATGCAAGCAGGATAGAACACAATAAATGTGCATTGTTTTTTCTTCATGCTGAAACACATTAATTAAGAGTTAGTTTTCAGTATTGTCTGGCACCAAATATTTTGTACAATTGATGATTTAATCATGATATTTAAGTTTTAATAACAAATACAAAAGAAAATTGGATCTGGATGTATAATGCAGAGTTATGTATGTAATGTTTAGGCCTACACACGATGTAAATGTTAAAACAAAAATTTTTAGGAATTAACACGTTCGATACCGAGCGCCACCGCATATATGTGACGCTGTAGTCATACCCACAGACCAAGTAATACATTTTTCTAACACAGTGACCGGGTGTCTGGTAGTTGACAGTACCCTCTGGCCATGATTGAATACCTGTTGAAATGAGATAATTTACCTTCTAATAACAGACTTCAATAAAACATATTTTTGTTTTTTCATCGATTTCATTACTCTTTGAATTGTCGAACATTTGTGACGCCCAATCTATAGCACAGAAAAGTGAAGAATTATATAGAGTTTTTTGCAATGTAGGATTTGTGCGACATTGCAATTAATTTATATTTCCTATTTTTTTTAGTGGTTTATGATGAAACACTTAATTTAAAGTTTTGCTACCATTGTACGCCTAGTTAGTAGAATGTAACAAAACAAAATAGATTTTTTTAAATAATATAACTTAAAAAGCTACATAGTAGGCAAAGCCTTACCCTTTTGGTTTATCCAATACTATAATACGAGCAAGGTTTGTATATATATTTGCACACGGATCTCGAAAACGGCACCGAGGAATTTCTTTAAATTTTGGAAATAACTAATTTCCGAGTAGAAAATAAGTTCTAGATAGGTCTAATGTCCAGGAAAATTCGTGTTTTACTGTAATATTAAGTTTAAAATCTAAAAATTTAACATTACGCTTATGGAGAATCAAATGTAAACAATGCAAACCAAAACAGCTGTTTATAAACGTTTGACAGTTCTTGATTGAACACGGCAAAGAACAATATGTGAATAGAGGTTTTTCATAAATATTTATTTTATGTATGTAATAAATGTAAAATTATCAGGTTACTGAACAATTTAAAAACTTTAGGGTAACATAACTGTGCGAAATAAAAGCAGGAAAGAGTATTTCCAAAATCTTCCGTGTTTTGATAGAAAACGAATTCGTTGTATTGCTTGAAGCTTCTGTAACAAACCAAATAATTAGTGTAAATTAAATTTATCTTTTGCTTTTCAATCCTCATTCCGTTTCTAACAAAATCAGTTGATCACAGGATAATAATAACAAACAGTATGGACATTTAAATTCAGTATAAGGTTAGCTAAAACAATTAATTGAGTTGGCCAAAAACTCTTAAACGACGACGCGAAATCGGCTGACGCCGTAGCTTAAGCGCTTAGATCTCACGTATGCAAGGTCGCGTGATCGATCCCCACCCGAGGGCTATATATTTGTTCAGTATTTATGCCATATTAATTAAGGGGTATTAAAACGGTTTTATTTAAACCACATAAATGTTTTAATTGAGCAGTAAATTTGTTTTAATTTTGCTAACTAACTTGTAAAATACATGTCTTATTCTATCCGAGCAAAGCTCGGTCACCAGGTACTGCAAATGTAACATTGTTAACTCCCAATTACAAGTGCTAGAGGAACTTTGGCCCCTACACACATTCTTTTGTGTTTTTTGACTTGTGGCTAGGTCATCAACACATAGACAGGGATGTAGCAAGGGGTAGCAAAGTCAAAAATGTTTGGTAAATTGTAGTGTAACATCACTAGTCATTATATCCACAGACTAATCGTTGCTTTGTGATTGACATCCTTGAAGTTTACTACAAATGGATTAGTGCTTTAAAATAGACCATTACAAAAATATAAGCCATTTAAAAACATAGGAACACCAACACAAATATGTGATGTCAGTCTATTTCAATGTGACCAGCCATTGTGTGTATGTAACAGCAGTCAGTGGGAAAAAACTGGTTGTTGCATAAATACGTCACTGCAATGCAAACATGTTAAAAGTGTTCAATTTCAGGTGTCCATAAACTATTCATCATATTCTAATCACTATATATAAAGATGAATGCACATTATGTATATATGTCCTTTCTGCGTTGCCAAACTACTCATCGGATCGCCATGAAATTATAAGAATCGTGTCTCTATATGTGTCTAGGAAAACTCTATAAGTTTCCATTTTATGGTGTTTTAAATGTCAAATGTTAAACTTATGGGGACTATGTTTGTTTACAAATTTCCTATAATCAAAACATTTGATTTCTTTATCTACAGCTGTTGGTTTACTTTCCATTAGTCGTATGCTTCACTATCCAATGCTGTCTGAATCATTCATTAATGTAAAACCATTGAATTTACATACTTCATAAGTTACTATATGTGTCTTTTTATATGTGTCTTATTAATTAATTGCAATGTTGCACAAATCCTACATTGCAAAAAACTCTCTATAATTCTTCACTTTTCTGTGCTATAGATTGCAAATATTCGACAATTCAAAGAGTAATACATACATAGGGTACATATGTACATACTTATGCAGTTATAAAATCAATGATGAAACTATGTTTACATGTTAACTATGTTAATAACAAAATTAACACCTTTATTCGCCACGTTAATAGTTTACTGTTTTTGAGGATTATGTATTTATATTTTTTATTTTCTGTCATATTAAAAGTCACGTGTTTATATGTTGGCCAAATAAAAAATAATTACAATGTTTATACATATTACATTTATTATAATAATCAGATGTTATATAACTTTCCTATAAAAGCTTTATTACAGTTATGTTTGGTTTGGGTTTAGGTTGGATTAGAAAATTGTGATTCAATTCATTTAGATTTATTTGTTTTATGGGAATGTTATTAATATATTGTCCTATTGTTTCAGTATTGTTATTCACTAACCCACGACCCAGAATATCTACACAACAAAGCCGTAACGCTATTTGACTTCAAAACATTGTCAATCTTAAAGTTAACATGTATTTACTGTTAGGCGTAACTCACTCAATTTTTGTTCCACGACACTGCGACTCATATGTTATTAAAGTGAAATTTTCCAAGTTTTATAAACATATGTTCATTGTTCATTATTACGCATTTTGTTTACTTTCATTGTTGTATTAAATGATACCTACAGTTAAAAAAAGCTGCTTCTATGTCTTAAAATATGATAGAATATTTTCTTTAATAAGCTTAACTGTCAAGCATGAGTTCTTCAAATACTTTGGATATGCAACACATGTATATTTAATGCATATATTTCCTTAGAAAAAATATTTAATGTTGAAAACCCCTAAGTACGCTTATGGACTATCTAGCAGCACTAACAAGACACACCGGCAGTGTTTTGAGCCTCCTGAAAAATCAACTTTTCCGACACTAAGGTACACTTTTTTACTTAACCTCTAGAAGAATTGGTGTGATTTTTTTTTCTGTTGTGTATTACTGTATATACCACAATGTTAACTAAGTTTCTATGGTTAATTACCTAAAACCCTACCAGAGCTCTGAAAAAGAATTTGCATTGCAGTGACTACAATAAGCCGGAATATACGTTTGGGCAGAGTTACAACATAGACTGGAAACATGCTTTAATGTAAACGGACAGCATATTGAGCAACTTTAGTGTTATAGAACAAAACTTGAGAAACTTTACCCGTCAATTCATGAAATTTGTAGTAGTATTCAATAAGTATCAGTTGTTTCAATAAGTTTCAATAATAAGTATTGTTCAGTATTCATGTAAGTTCAATAAAGGATTTTAAATAGGATGAATATTTTATGGACACCTAGTAGGCTACTTAGTGTCACAGTAAGCTCTATTTGGTTCTCTGACTGTATTATAAAAATAATAAGAACACATAAAAAAATATAAAATAAAAAAACAGAGATAAAACTCTTACTAACCTTTTCAGACATCTTCAAAACTTCTGTCAACAACAAAACACAGTCACCATTTAAAAAATCCTGAGAGACTTTTAATGATGATAGATAATTCTGCAATTTGACCAGCGAATTGTCTTTAAGGGATGCCTCAATAACGTACTTCAATTTTTTCAATTCACACATGTTTAAATTCAGAATCAAAATTGCTTCAACTGAAAATATATGTTTTTTATTATGTTGTATTAGTTTAGTCAAGAGTAGTAACTAAAAAACTTTGGATTTCTCTAAAATTTTCTAACATCTTCAAAACTTCTGTCAACAACAAAACACAGTCACCATTTAAAAAATCCTGAGAGACTTTTAATGATGATAGATAATTCTGCAATTTGACCAGCGAATTGTCTTTAAGGGATGCCTCAATAACGTACTTCAATTTTTTCAATTCACACATGTTTAATTCAGAATCAAAATTGCTTCAACTGAAAATATATGTTTTTTATTATGTTGTATTAGTTTAGTCAAGAGTAGTAACTAAAAAACTTTGGATTTCTCTAAAATTTTCTAACAAAAAGTATACTTCCAAACTAGATCTAAAAACACATTTTCACATTTGCTAACACATTTTTAACTTGAAGGATACACCACAAAGTTGAGCAATTAGAAAAACAGTTAAATAAATCCTCAAAGATTATAATCCCTCACGAGCTATTAGAGTTAGTTAGAGCCAAATAGTGAGGGTTTAACAATTGCATGAGTCCCCATTTCTTATATTTGTTTGCACATTGACCTAAAAAACCTCCAAAGATTTTCCGCAAGTTGGTAAAGAATAGATTATAATGATTCAAAATCTTTCTTTCCATCTCCTTGATTACTGTTTTACAAAGATGAGGTGTATTGGGGAAGAGCTACAGATTGGACTGACACTGCAAGACATGGTTATCAATCTGTAAGACATGCCACTGATGATGAACTATGTCGGATGATAATTTCTGACTAGGACCTTTTCCTATGATGAGGTTATATAGTATAACCTGGAGTATGTTTTTCTCCACATGCAATGGTTGGTTCTGTGGAAAGACTAAACCCTAAGATTGTGTACTGTATTGGTTTTATTTGTCCGTTTTCAAACCTTTAATGATTTATTTTGCTTAGAAAAACATTATTATAACAGGTATACGGCACGATATGATCACGTATGATATTGCATCATATGATGTGAAAAAATGTGATACGTCATACGATATGAAGTTACCTAAGGAAGCACCTGTTACACATTGATGTGTTCACCTGTGTGTTGAGCATAATATTTGGTGTCTGCAGAGACACCTGTTGTAGCAGTTACGGGATAAAGAGTAGGCTATATTAAGTTTGGATAGTTTACTCATTGGAAGATTAATTTAGTCCTTGTCTAAGACTAAAGGTAAAATGAAAATTTTTGAAACAAAAATGTAAGTTCTCGAAAACTTATATTTAAAAAATTTGAATTTTTAAAACCTAGCACAGGAAGGAGACAGAGGTACGATTGCAGGCTCCAATTATGTCTTTTTGCTGGGCATTTCAGTTGTAATTCAGAGGAGCCATGCCGTGATAAATGGAAGAAAGTATATTGAATACAATAGTATTGCCAAATGGTTTCAGCAAAATCATCTGAGCCTGGAAGCAAACAAAATAACATTGTTTGAGTTCAAAATCTCACTGTGATGTGCTGGTTAGTGTCTTGATTGACAATAGGTTCGCTCTACTAAACATGAAGTCATGTTTTTCTAGGTATGGTAGTTTACGTTGTCATCCCACATTA
The DNA here is from genome assembly GCA_023375725.1 of Nephotettix cincticeps. NCBI lineage: Eukaryota > Metazoa > Arthropoda > Insecta > Hemiptera > Cicadellidae > Nephotettix > Nephotettix cincticeps. The sequence continues at coordinate 21,991,649 of CM041786.1, read as the reverse complement.
GGCCTAACTACGAATATATCAAAACTTAAGGTGGTTGCCAAGTGAAAAATATGACGGATCTTACTTTTATTTTTGAATTTTTTTTACACAAGACAGAACTGAACACAATAAAAAGTATCCTACTATCTGAAAGCATTCCTGTTCATTACCTTTTGAAGGAAATGGGAATTTATGAAATATAGCCCGTTTAGAAATGCCTTCACATAATATCACATATTTAAAAAAAGTTGAATTAATACTGAGTATTTATAATGATTGATTAACGTTCTTGGGCTATAAAAATTATAATTTAATCATAATATGGCACCACTCCATATACTTGAAAATATACTTAGGAGTAGGTATATTTTCAGGATAAGTTAAGTGAAAAGCAAAAAGATAGAGAGTATACCTATATAAAGAGTATACCTCAAAATTGCAAGATTAATCCTGTTCAGTGTACTGTTGCCTTTGTTGTTTGGTTAGAAAAGCTGTTTATTGTTAGTAGTAAAGTAAAGTAAGTAAAGTAAAAGTAAAGTAGGCCTAACAGTTACATAAAGTATTAAAATTCATATTCTGAATACTTTGAAATATTGAACCTCAGTCTTAAAAAGGGGATAGTGTAATAACCAGTTACAACATTGATATCAGTAATTAATTCATTTACGAGCAGTAATCAAAAAGCCCACACATATATTTTTTATAAAATTAGTAATTAAGTACTAGTAGGTATAAAAATATGCAAGGCATTTTTTTAAAAAGTTTGAGATAGGCCTAACTATTTTGCTATCTTTTAATGTTGTATGTATTTTGACCATTGGTTTAAATAAATAGCCTATTAATCAAATCAAATTTTAAGTATATACTTACTCAACATGCAAAATAATTCCCGAACAGATATACCGGTATACTTAGACGCTAACTCACTAGAAATTATAGTTTTATTGAAACTTGGAGCAGTTATTTCTTCTTTGAAAATATTAACCTATATAAATCGTCTTTAACTACGGTCATTAAACACTTTACGCACAAGTTCGTTTTTCTTGTTAGTTAATACGGAAAAATAATACCATTGTTCCCTTGCCAGTTTTTACATTGTTGTCAAATATTTTTCTTTTCACTTCCTATCGCCATATCAGTCAAAAATAGGGTATACGCATAGACTAACGGATGGATATACATATTATCTGTCTCCGCCAGTCTATGCTTTTTGATTACCTAGTACTGTACTGTATAAATATGAAATACTGTGTCGTAATGTTTGTTCGTTATTTAGATGGTACATTGTACCATCTAAAATGATGGTAAATGTACATTACTATACAGTATAATATTAAATTTATTACCCTACCTGAACTATGGGGTTGCTATTTGAGAAAATCCGAGCACTCAAACAAAAATGCTTTTAAAATCTTTAGGTGCCCAGAGTCCAAAAACAATAGTCGTGAAAATTTATATATATATATATATATATATGTGTGTGTGTGTGTGTGTGTGTGTGTGTGTGTGTGTGTGTGTGTGTGTGTGTGTGTGAACACGATAACTCTCGTAAAAATGGTCCGATCGAGACCAAATTTGGTAGAGACGTGTATTCCTACAAATGCTCGGACGAGTTCGTTAGCCAGACATATCGGTCAATGGGAACGGGTAGTTTGGGGGGGGGTTTGTACCCCAAAATGGGTTTTTTGCGTTTCTCACATGTCATTTTTAAAAATGTCTAATTTTATATTTCACCATTGGAATCAGCTTAAAAACAATTATGTTCCTTAACGTTTTTCTCTATCTCCAACGGTTACCGAGATATTAAAAAATCTAAACACAGTACGTTGTATTGTGTGACTCCAATGTTAATCTTATGGAGGATAGGGAAAAACTATTATTTCCCATATTAATCAATATTTTTGGATAAAACTTGATATTTAGCTTCATGTGGTTGATATCTATCCATTTATGCTTGAAAATCATAGTTTATGTCTTAATCATGGCAGCAAACCTGTATACTCTTTTCCAATATTAGTCATATAGGGAATAGGCAAATGCCTTTATTTATGGACAGATGTTGAAGAAAGTTGGTATAAATGTTAAGATAAAAACTATTTATGGTAGAAATGACTACTTTCAGTGTTCCTCACAGCAGCTAACCTGCACACTCTTTCCCATGTTAATCTTAAGGAGAATAGGCAAATAATTCTCATGTTTATAGACGGATTTTTATAAAACTTGTCATATATTATTGATTTGAAAATTCACTGAGTACGCAGGTCCGCTGCGACGGGGGTATTTAATTTAGTTTACCTTATCTTCCATCATTACCGTCCTTCATTCTTATCCTTACCGTCATTCTTTCAAAGAGATTTTCAAACAAATCAAATATTCACATTTTCTTGACAGTACATTTTTCAGTGTTTAATATTCGTGAAAAACATTTCAATTTCTTTAATACTCCGGTGCTCGAGTGGAGTGCGGTGGCATTCCAGTCATATTGTTTTGTTCATAAAACCTTTATACTCACTGATAAAACGTAGTTGACAGCACTTGTGACCTTGAGCATATTCTTCCAAAATTTAGTATCTAGGTTCATCTAGCTAAGTTTTATTGATGCATCTTTAAAAATCCCAAATTTAATGTTTCTTATGGCAGCAAATCTACGTAATCATTGCCCTTGTAATTCTTATGGTGAAAATACTGATTGTTATAACCTGCTTAGTTATTTCACTGAATTTTAATTATTGACTCAATTTGATAAAAATTCGGCATGTGATTATATTCACGTAACAATCTTAATAAAATCTTATTATTTTGTAAAACAACCTTCACTGCAGGAAACGTGCATACTATTAGATTTCTATGAGGGGAATAGTATAACTATGAAATTTGCTCTAGCAAATTCTTTCTAAATTGAATCAACAGTGTAACTGTACACATTCATACTCACAGACATACACACACACACACACGTGTTACTTCAATGACACGTTTTCAGGTTCAGGTGACTCCAAAACGGATACAAAACACTGAAAACTCAAATGACTCGTACTATTGTATAAGTTAAAAAAAATTGTTTTAGCAAATTTCCCATAGGGATGAAGCTATTACCGTAGGTCTTATGGCAAGACTTGAGCCTGGGACCATGTATTTTTTCATCTTAGGTGCCCAGAGGCAAAAAAAGTCGTTAAAAATTTTATATACAGTATATATATATATACGTGTGTGTGTGTGTGTGTCCGTTACCATGTCAACTCTCGTAAATAGGATCCGATTGAGACCAAATTTTGTAGTGTATTTCTACATTTGCTTGGACGAGTTTGTAATCCAAACATATCGGTCAATCGGAACGAGTAGTTAGGAGGTTTTGCACTCAAAATTGGTTTTTTGCAATTTTCAAATGTAATTTTAAAATATTTTTAAATTTTACCTTTCACCATTAGAATCAGCTTAAAAAACAACATAATTTTGTTCATTTAAGTTTTGCTCTTTCTCCAACGGTTCCCGAGATGTTAAAAAATCTAACAGTACGTTGTATTTTGAGGCTCCAATGTTAATCTTACGGAGGATAAGGAAAAATTAATACTTCATTTATCAATCCATATTTTGACATGGGTATGTCTTATCTCTGGGGGGGTGTTGACAATTTTTAGGACGGAAAATATGTAACAGGTTTCCATAGAAACTACCAGAGCTATTGTATTGAATATCTTTTTATCTTCTGTATATATAAAATTCAAAGCCCTCACTCACTCACTCATCACTAATTCTCCTACTTTCCGGTTACCTAGGAGGCTGAAATTTGGTATACTGGTTCTTTAGGCCTAAAATAGGAAAGTCTAATAGTTTTTGTGACGATTTTTCCATTAATCTCTACCCTATACGCCTTCAAAGTTCCCATGTTAATCTTATGGAGAAATAATTTTTGTTTTGGATTCCAACATATGTGTATCTTACCTTTTAAGTTATAAACAGCAGCTGTTTTTATTTGAACCATTGAGCAAGCCAAAGAAGCAAGCATAAAATAGTAAGCACTCAATGGTATCTAATTACTGTATAAAAATAATATTTCTCAGAGGGAAGTTTTGTGACTATGTTTTATGATTTATAATCAAATGTTTATTATTATCGGTACGAAGTTCGCCAGGTCAGCTAGTTTAATATAAAAGAATAAGAACAGCTGTTTAGATTAACTAAGACCATTCCCTTTAGACATATCTAACCATATTTACCATGATCTAACCTATTTCCCACAGGGAAGTAAATACAAACATTCTTTGATGAAACTTGATATTTAGCTTCATGGGGTTGAGATCCATCCATTTATGCTTAAAAATCATAGTTAATGTGTATATCATGGCATCTACATACTCTTTTCCCATGTTAATCATATAGAGAATAGGCAAACTCCTTTATTTATGGACAGATGTCGATGAAAGTTGGTATAAATGGTCAAAATAAAAATTTTGTATGCTAGAAACGTCTACTTTCAGTGTTCTTCACAGCAGCAAACCTGCATGCTCTCTACTAAGTTAATCTTGTGAAGAAAAGGCAAACAACTATTATATTTATCGACAGATATTAATCAAACTTGTCATATATTATTGATTTGGAAATTCGCTGAGAATGCAGGTCTACTGCGATGGGAAATTTTATAAAGTCAAATAGTAGGACAAACTTATTGACGTTGAAGGTTGAGGTATTAAAAGAAACCAAAATTAACTTTACTGGAATTTTACTGGAATGTAATAGATCCACAATATTGGATTTAATTTACACAAAATGTATTTATCAATATTGACACATGTTTTTGTAAATATTTACAAGGCAATGATTTAAATTGGCACCAATTTACAAAACTTCTCAATGGACAACTTAAACTAATACTGACAACATAGATGTTTTATATACAAAGTTAATTTATTATTGAGTAGAACAATCAGAAGTTGAAAATGCATACAGTATTGCTTTCTCACAATCAGGTACAATTTTTAGCGATGCACTTTAGAAATTACAGGCACTCCTTTCCTCTTTTGCCCTGAGTAGCTCAAAAATACTCAGAAAATTAAAGCATAAGGTATTATAATTCTAAAAAAAGAATTATTTTCTGTTTTTGGCCTCAAAAGCCAAAGTTAATATAAACAATTTATTGAAAACTATATATTATAATGAATAAATTATAACAAAAATTGTAATTATCGTTGCAAAACACTCTTTGACATAAAAAAAAACATTTCCATATCCTTCTAATAGATTGAAACAATTAAGCCTTGAAACTAGAACTCATGCTTGCAAAATGCCTTGATCCATGCAATTAAAAATACTTGTAATTAAATAAAACTATAATAGAACCTCTACCAATCGTTGCCAATGAGATAATGGAAAATGAAACTATAAATGGGGGCAAACCAAACAAAAACAATTACAAATTCAATTTTGAACTGAAATTATTAAACACTGGATGAAACGACACATAAACCTATTTTTTCAGCTGTTATAGAGTTTTGCTTGGTTTAACCCTCCAACGGTTCACTATTTTACCCCTTGAGGTTCACCTCATTTTGGCGCTTTTGCAGGCTTTTACTAAAAATTCCACATAAAATAGTAAAAATATTGTAACTATAACATATTATACACCATTTTAATCTACATTAAATTATCTATAAGATAAAAGTAACATGTTTTATTTTTATCTTGGTTTTGATGGGTGTATCCAATTAAAATTGATAAAAAAATTTTTTCAAAAGATTTTTCAAAGTTTGCTCCCCCACAAAACACAGAAAATAAATACCAGTCAAAAATTGAAGATAGCCAAGTTTTTAAAAATTTAATAAGTAAAATAAAAATATATAGTTTTATACACATAAGTCACTGCTATCAATTTTAAAATGGTGAAATTAACATCAGAACACCAAACAAACGCGACGAGAACGTGTAACGCCACCATTGTAAACAAAGCGACATAACCGCGCAACTGAAGACCGATGTTTTAACTAACATAGAATTCTGACGCATAGAGTAAGCAAAACGAAACATACCTCGGCGGAAAGCGTATGATCTGTAGAAAACAACGATACTATATTCAATGTAGTTTTAACCGAAAATGTATTCACACCATTGCTTTTTGTAAAAGCTTACCTACCGTCGATTGATCGACGGTGAACGACGTCACATAAACCTATTTTTTCAGCTGTTATAGAGTTTTGCTTGGTTTAAAATGCTAACCAAATATTGGTCTTAGTTCTTATAAGGTTGTGTCCCTTAACCCTCCAGGTACTACTAGTTTCACTGATTAGTACTAAGCATTTATAAAGCGCCGAGCAGACATATTTGTAAAACATCTTATTAAATATAGGTATGGAATAATATATATTATATATCAATGTGTTCAGGAATAACTCCAGAATTATTTAATACTACCTTTTTATAATTTACCGCACTCGATGTGAAGTACAGTGCAGAAAATACGAAAACAAAAGAAGTAATTTTTTTTAGTTTGAGGTTTGAGAGTTTGTTACTTTTTTATTTTTCACTCAAGCAAAATTCCAAAATATAAAAAAAGGTTCCAAATATAATACCAAGCACAAATATGTATTGTTATGTACACTTTTATCAATAATAAGAAGTTTTATAAACTAAAAACGGAATTATATGGCACTTAAACAACTCAGTTCACTCATTTTATAATAATAATGATCGCTAACCTAATTAAATACATTTATAAACTACCTAAAATTAATTTCATTAATACTACACAAACTGAGAAAAAAACTTGAGAAAAAACACAGTCCAAAATGTAAACAAACACAAATAAAAATAATTACGCATCTGGCGCAATTTTCCAACAGCTGACATTTGACTACACAGAATATAAATGACAACTAATGTTTTTTTTTTCAAAGCCAAAGACAAATTTGCACTGCCTGCCGGATAGAGTACTTCCTGTAAAACTATATAAAAAACAACCTATTTGGGTTTGTATTAGAGTTGTTATATCGAATTTACGAATCAAAATATTATCTGTCGATAGCACTTCACAAGGGGTCCAAATCGACACATTATGCGTTGATAGCACCTGGAGGGTTCAAATCCTTAACAATGCTTCCACGAGTAAGTAAATATACTGTGACTTAAAAGGACTTAATAAAAATTTGACTATGAATTTGCATCAAGAATAATATCTTAGAAATAGGGCAAAAGTGACGGAAAATCAAGGTTTCTCTATCATTGAGGTATACTACACAATCTACAATAAAATTGATTTCTATAAAAAAATACAAGTGTACAAATACAATATTATCACGAAACAAAGATTTTTTTAATGTGTACTATTTAAATAAATGATACTGTATTTATGTAACTATTTACAACTAACTTACTGAATCCCTTCTGTCTATTCTGTTATTATGAAGCTTATCTATTCACAGCCCAGTTAAAGCACTAGACACAAGTTGTAGTACATAAACGTTTACACAGTGTCCATCTAAGCAGTCTATTATTAATGCTGGAATTTTCCTTGCAATAAACCTTTGGAAAACAACCTTTTCATCATACTGTCTGGAAATAATCAGTTTTCAATTCTCTAAATCGTCCACAAAATCATTGTTTTCAGGTCACTTAAAATAGAGAAAAGAAAAAAATATGGTAAATTTTTCCGTTTTCTAACCCCAAAATTTGGTATGGCACATTATAAATATTATTTACTGTGTGTATGATATTATAGGTTATCTTTAAAAAACAACCTAAAATATCGTGGAAGGATACAGATGTAAACATTGATGAGGACTTTGTATAACTCAAAATTATCTGATTTAATTTTGTAACAACTAGAAAGCTATTTCCATAGTATGATGAAAATAGTTGTTCACCACACAGAACAAGAGTATCTTTTTGGGGCTTAATCGTATTTCAAAGCATGGCTATGCAAAACTCGATCACGTACCAAAAAGATCCACTTTCGCTCCTAGTTATGAAAACTACAATTCCATGGGGAAGAAAACTTACAGATTATTAATATAGGTTTCTCATACTCCATAATAGTTTACTTCAGTCTCATAATCTGCATTATATTGTTTGAATGTAATATGTATGCCTTAAAAATGTTACAAATGTTAATGACTAGCCTTAAACCAGCAAACTGTTATCAATATTAATGATCATGTAATGTGAAAAATGTTCACTTATGAAGTACTCAGGATTAACCGTTGGTCGAGGTCACATGTGTTACGAGAATGGTTGAGAGGTGTGCGCTCACTTTTTCAAACACATTTTTAACGATTTATATTTAATAAATTTTGAACGAATTATATCATGCCACTTTTCATTAACTACTTTTATAACCTTGAAGTATATACAAAACCAAAAGTAACTAACTTCACAATAAAAAACTCAAACTCTAAAATTTTTAATGAATCAATTGAGCTATTTTGAATCAATTATTTAATACACAGGACGTTATTAATGAGACATTTTGCTAATTCTCAGTGTATTACAACAACAAAAATGAATATACAAAACACATGATACTATTTTATGAAGCCTTAAAGGTCTTTTTAGCTGTGTTTACTGTACTGTAACGCATCACAAAACATAGGTGTGAAACAGACTGAAGGTCTAACTCAAACCCGACTACTCAAACAACATGTGCTGCGACTTTCAGGCCGATACATTATAAACTCCATGTTTTGTAGAAACTTAAAATGAAAATTGAGCGCTGCACTATCCCCTCAACCTACCGCGGGCTAATCAATGATTAAAAAAATATTTTAAACATTTCAAATTTATTACACTTGTCAATTTGTCAATAATATAGCAAAAAGTTCAAAATGTTTTTGATAAAAAAGGTTTTGCATGTGCGTACACAAATCACAATCACACTTTATCTGTGAAGAGAAAGGTTTAAGTAACTAATTCAATCTTGCTAATTGCATTCAGGATTGATTCAAGACCAAATTATCAAGGTTACAGCATATACCTCTTTTTCGTTATCAATCCAATAGTTGACAGAAACACTAATCGTTTGACAAATATAGGATTGGCGAATTTGTATACATTAGATTATTAGTGTATTTAATATTCTAGTTTATGAAACATACTAAATATGTTGAAGAATCTTTAGAAACCTTGATAAATTATTTGTACAATATTTATAGATTTTTATTTACCTCAATAATAAAAAAAAAGTTTTCTATGAATGTCGTAAATAATTTGTCACATATGGTAAAAAGAGGTTAATTCTAAAATAAATGTACAGTAACTAAACATTTTTCATTTTGGCAAAACATGTAGAAAAGTTAAGAATATACTTGAATAATTCAACAAAAAATTAATCTTCCTTATAGTATTGCTAAAATATTGAATCTTCCAAATTATCATAGGATGATTAGAAAATTAACTGAGAATACTACAACTTACAAATTACAACCTTGGCGATAATAATCAATCATTTTTGGCTAAGCTTAATATTATAAAAGTGTTTATGAACACACAAAATCAATAGTGGTAAATTAGAAACACAAACAACAAAATTATATTATTACTCATAAAGCCCTCGTTCACTCATTCTAGAAAACATTACACAGTGTAAGTCACATCAAATTTTAAAACCAAGGATGGTTTAAATAATATCCAGTAGACTCTCATAACCAAGTTAATTCGAACCAAAACCATAAAAAATATGGAAAATTGCCTCGCTTTTACTCTATATAAGAAGACACACAGATCATCTTATCTTAGATATACTTAAACAATAATTGTTAAAATCTAATATTCACCTATCAATATCCATTACAGAAGAAAACTCTTCTAGGCAACACCTAACATAACAACCTTACACAAAAAATAACCTTCTTTATTATCATTCTATTGTGGTATTGAGAGTTTATCTAACTTTTTATTTTCAGATTACTAGCTTTTTTATTGACCACATCTAGTTTGATTGAGAGTCTACTGTATTATATATATTATTGTTTTATTAAATATTATGAATTCGAGCTCCTACATGATTAATGCAAAAGCCCTTGCACAGATAACTATATGCATTTTTATATATTGAAAAAATATACTTTATTCTTAAGTTAAATAAATATTTTATACTTAGTAACGAATTAAATAATGATTTTGAAAGAACTTCAACAGAAATAATACATTTCAATTAAAAACATTTGAAATAAATATATCAGTGAGGACTTCAAACCACTATAGTAAGACTATTATTGCATTTTGTGCGTCAGCAGTGATCAAATTTGAACCCAAATCAACACAGGGAATGGATGTGCAGTTAGTGGGAACTTCACAAAAATTCTATAACATAAATACAATATGTACATACATGCTATTACTGATCATCAGTACTACACCTTTAAAAATAATTTTTTTAGCTGAAAGGTGTAAAAAAAGTTAAAACTTTTTTACACCTTATAATCAAACTATCCAGTTAAACGCTACTAAATAAAGCAGACCCTCAGAAAACCTCACAATTTATTGGGACTGGATGATAAAAGATTCCTAAATTTCAAACTCAATCATATATTGCTGACCAATAAGGCCCTGTCCTGATTCTAGCCACTTGAAGAGCAGCAGCTACAGCTGAAAAGAAAATGCTGCGATTCGCCCAAATGAAGTCCATTTGCCCGTATGTAAGTTGCTCATACATGTCTGGACGGATGGGGGAAGGAGGGTTTAGTTTGGATATACACCGCTTAACGGTGAAGTCACCACATAACCCTTGCAGGAAAGGGGATACTCATAAAGAGTTAGCACCTGTCACCATGGGCGGATTTAGAGTTTACTCGTTGGGGGGGCACAGAGTTGGTGACCTAGTTTTTGTCACAATATAGCCTAAAAATGTAGAAAAAAAATTAAATTAAAACTAATGTAATACCACAGCAAAAACCCATCAAAATATCTGTGTCAAAACAAAAATTATGACAGAACTGGTAAGATTGGTAATAAAATCCAAAAACTTTCAAGAGGTCTGGAGAGGCATTGCCCTCTCATGCCCCTCCAACTCTGCCCATGCCTGCCACTAAAAACAAAAAACCGACCAATAAGATCATATACAGAAAATTGTCCCCATATCTCCCTACATCCAAATAAATAGCCTCATTGTATGACACAGACACTTATAAATTTCTGTAAGTAAAATACAATGGTTCTATTCAGCCACATTCAACGGCAAGACTGGTTTGTTATGGGTGAATAAGAATCTGGTTAATCACATGCACTCACATCAAATTAACTTACACTTTGGTAAGTTACAAGTCTCAAAACAGAAGAACCTCTACTAACCGGCCTTGGCAATCCGGGTCCTTGGAATATCTGGCAGAAGAGATATCAAAATGTATTTTCTACGGCTTACGGACACACAAACACGTAAAGTACAAGCTAGCTTCCGCTACTCGAACGTTCTCAGAGTTTTTGGAGATTACAACTCAGTTGAGCTACTGTACTAGTTTTAAAGGCTTTATTTCACCAAAAACTAAACCTGCCATCCTAAACTCTTTAGGTTAGGACTAAAGGAGATGCTCCTTTATTCTTTGTTTGTCAAAATTTCTTTCCTCATAAACACTGAAATATTTTTTTTGGTTATGTTTGACGTGAACAATCACGTCAGCCTAATGTCAAGATAGTTCTTTGCCACCTCGATTTACTTTGAACTTTCAATTTTTTTTCATCAAGAATTTTGTGTTTAGTGCTACAGGGTCATTTTTAATGTTCAAAAGTAGTGTACAAAAAATTTAATAAACCTTCAAAACAAAAACCGAGGTGACAGTCAACGGGAGACTTAACTACTTCCTTTCCATCAATATGAGCTGATTCTTGTGCTGTGTGGTCACACTCTTTTTTTTCTGTGGTTTTTAAAATAAGGGCCCCAACCCCAACCAAGAACCTCGCTAACATCACACTATGATATGGGCTCTATAACCATTTAGCCACCCTATGGATATTTTTATTTATTTTAGAATCTCTGTTTAAAAGAGAGTGTAGCTAAATAGAACCATTGAATTTTATGCTTATTATCAGGTAGCCTCTACATCTACGTGCTTTTTCTTGAGAATTGAATGATTATCTGAATAAACATGTGGAGATATTAGTGGAATTCAGGCTAATAATGCTCTAGAAAGTGAAGGCAATATTCCAGTCACAGATTCTGAATTTTATTTTTGACTAATTCTAAGTCTGTTTGTTTGTGTTTCTGAGAGTCTGCTGTATCTCGACATTCAAGCTTTCATCAATAGCAGCTATCCCTCAACTGGATCCAGTGTGACTGTAAGAGGTCGACGTGACGTCAGACAGACCCTGGCTTGCATCTGTCGGAATTGCCAAGAGTCTTCTCCCGGACGTATTTGCTTTGAACAACGTACTGCTCCCTTTCTCTGGATTTTTTGCAGTTGCTGTTGCAGTGTTCAAATTCCTGTAGCTTCCGACTTGGAAATTGCAACAGAAGTGGTACACCTGTATACAAAAATGGAGTTTAAAACTAGGATAGAGAAGGAGAAAGGTTTCAACTTTGGCAGGTACGACCAGGTAAGTAAAGCAGAGAAGTAAACCAGGGTTATACATTTTTAGACGTTAAAAGAATTTTTTAAGTGTATAACTCATTTATATTTAATATTAGTTAGATTACTTCACTCAATTTAGTAACTATCAATTTGGTAAGAATTTGATTTAAAAACTTAAAACGAAGAGATGTGATTACAAAGTTTTTAACTCTACATCTTGCAGGCATCGTCTGCATGCCACCAAGTGTGAGATGGCAGAGATTTCATAGATTTGTGGTAGTAGGTACATAATATGGTTTTTAAAATGGTTATACTGAACAATATCAATAAAAAAATATATATATATATATTCTGTTTTTTCATAAAATGAAGCATCAAATGGTAGCAAATTAAAATTTTATTTTTTACTAAAAAATTAAAATTTAAAAAATACAAAATATTTTTTTCTAAAATTAAGATTTAAAGTTTGATCAAATGTTACATGTTGGTAACATTTTTTCCTAATAATGATACATTGAGAAAAGTTGAGTAATATATTGGTATTTACAACCATCCAGTAATGTTTTTTACTTTCTCCCCTTATACGTAGTATATGGAGAAAGTATTGTTTTCGTCAAAATTTTCGAATTTGAGTTGAGGGTGGATATATCTGTTTTGGGGTCCCCTGAATCCAAAAAAGTGGGTTTGGAGGTGATGTCTGTCCGTCCGTGTGTCTGTCTGTGTGTGTGTGTGTGTGTGTGTCTGGATGTGTACAGTGCCACAGCCTACCCCGTTGGTCCGATTTAGATGAAATTTGGCATGTATGTATATATTCACGGTATCTCCAGGCGTTTTTTTCATTTTTTTGAATTTTTGATTTTTAAGGGTAGTTCACCCCTAAAAACTCTTAAAAAACGTGAAAAATCCAAATTTCTCAAAAACGGCTCCAACGATTTTGATTATAATTTCATAGTTTATAGTGCACAGAGTACTAAATAATTTGACACCACCCGCATGTCTGTAAAAATGACGGTTCAAAAGTTATGGGCTTTTAAATGTCAGAAAAATCAAATTTTTAAATTTTCAGCGAAAACAATAAAAGTAAAGTATAATTTGACTGTCACCATTAAAACCTGCTTAAAAAACTAAACAAATTAGTATTTTGAATTATTTGTCTACGACTAACGGTTCCAGAGAAAAGTTAAATTTACTGTCCATGATAAACACAGTACGTTGTCTGAAAGCATCCAACGTTATTCTTATGGAGAATATTAAAATATCAATTTCTTCCTTATTTTTTAACCGTTTTCCATGAAACTTGGTATGAAGTGTAAGGTCAAATCACCCAACAGAACCAACTCAAAAAAGCTTGGTATTACAGTTCGAACAATTAATTTAACTTTGCCTCTCTTGTTTTTATAATCAGAAACGGGATGATTATTTTTGAAACAATAAATTATTAAATGGTATTTATTTAGATGAACTTTGAAGAACACGATGGTTTATTACAGATTGTCTTTCTTGAACTTACTTAAGGGAGAAAGTATGTGTCAGTTCACTGGTACCGTTTATTTATATTTACTAACAGAAAGTAGATTCTTACTAATTTTTAAGTACCAAACATTTTCTAATCAAAATCATATTTCTTTCCAGGCACTATAAAAATTAGTAAAATTCCAAAAATAAGCAAAAGTATTATACAAATGTACATTCTTTTTACTAACAATATAACATTTATTTTATTGTCACTATTTTTTTATTGTCTACTAAGACAAAAATAAGAAAAATCAGTAAAATTATTAAAAAAATGTTTTTATCTCAATTTTATAAAATAATACTGAAGTTTGAACACTCATAAGTTTTATATTAATTTGACTAGAAAAAATCCAAAATATAGGTAGCCTATATATTTTAGCAAATTTATCACAGAATTAGAAAATATATACTTTTTACAACTTTCATACTAGACAGTGTTTGGCGTGGCAACATCGCAATTCACTGCCTTGCATGTTATATTGCGTCATTGTAAGTCCTAATTAATTTTCATGATTGCTCGCATTTTATGTGAATTATTTTCCATGAAAAAATAAATGCCAGAATCATGAAAAATATTATTATATTGGTAATTATAACTGTTAAAATTATATTTTGACTTGTTAATAGGTGATTTTTTGAAACATATTACGTTTTTAATAAATAATTTTATATTTTATACCAACTTTGATTAAACACTGTCCATAAATAAAGATGTAATTCAATATGATACTAAAAGAGTATGTGTTTTTTTTCACATATATGATTTTTATTGTATAAATGTAGATCTCAAACATGAAGCTAATATAAATTTTTATCCAAAAATAGTTTTTAAATATAATTTTATACTATAAGATAACATTAACAATAATTGTGTTTAGATTTTTTATATTAATTTAATAGAAAAAAAATTTATAATTGTTATTTTTTATATTCTATTAATATAAAATAAAATTTTTAAAATCATGTGAAAATCAAAAAATTTTTTACAAAAAAAATGTTTTTGAGATGTCTGGTTAACGAAATTAGATTAGGAATACACGAAATGGCGACAACAAGAGACGTACAGACACATATAAATATATAATACCATATAAATTATACATAACATATTATATTTTATAAAATTTTAACGACAGTTTTTATTGCTGAGCATGCTGCTTAATCTTAATGAAATTTATTTCAAATGAAAAAAACTAAACTACGCCAGTTCAAGTGAAAAATACTTTATTAAGAAAACAATGAAATATCAACTGTACACGTTCGTACTTTTACTCTCGAAACTTCCGTTAACGGTATTTAGTTTTTAAGATAATCCGTCATTTTCTTTTGATTCTTTCCCCGTCGAGCTTTTCAGGCGGTCATGTTTCTAATTTTTCCGAGAAGAAGCATCAGCGTTTAATAATTAATCGTTTATTGTCGAGTCCCAAAACTACACGTTTCCGTTTCTTAGCCATAACAGAAGAACATTACACACTAAGTATAAACAGCACTGTCAACAATAAACAATAAAGCACGTAAAACACTAGTGGGCATTGCACTCGAAATCGGCAATAACTTCAGTTCACTGTAGTAAGCCACGCACCACACTGAACTGAAATGAAACAGTAGCAGTGGAATGCAAAAGACAGTGTAAGGGATTAAACAGGTGGGTCACTACCCTTGTCGCCAATGATTCACACACAGTACAGGAGTACAGTACAGTTGTCTCAACTCATCATAGAGCCTCAACAGATCTGGCTCGGCGCTGACGCATAATTCTTTTTGCGCTAGTGGTGTGGCGGTTAATAGAGACTGACGGTTAAAAGGGTGACGGTTAATCGAGGTTTTACTGTACCTATAAAAACAAAATGTAAAAATCAAACAAAAATGAATGGCTGGCTAGCAATGGCGCTAACTTGTTGACAGCACAACGAAAAGGCGAAATTCAGATTATCAGGAACAACAGCCGTTTGACACAAAGGTTTCCAAGTTAGTACAGTCAAAAGAGCAACTTTCATACTTTTCAGTGATATAAATATATTCGTATGAAATTAAATAAATATATATTTGATCCCCTGGTATTTTATGGAGATGAATTTTTCCATACAAACTGTGTTTTGTAATTATTTATTATAACTTCTAAACTACTGCTCAAATCAAAAAACGTACAACAGGCATAACATCAACTGTCCAGTGATACCAATCTCTATTTCTTGGGATCTAAAATACTCTCTACATAGAAGAGTTTGAATTTCACGTAATCAAAGAACAATCGTCTGCTCCAGTGTGACCCGAAATTCAGCAGTTTTGAAAAATTATACCTGGTGATATAAAATATGTACGGTAATCTTTAATGTATGCTAATAAAAGTTTAGAATCTTCTCTTTCTAATGATATAGCATTTGTTGCGTTTAATACGAGTATTATAGCAAAAAAACTCTTGAATTAGATTGATGTTAAAATCGTCTCTCAGAGAGAAGCTGCCATCTCATGTTACATTTAAAAAATCGTCTCTCAGAGACGCTTGCCAGATATAGGGTTTAAATTTGAAAAGTATTATATAAATAATGATCCAACATTTATTATGTAACAGTCAAAATTCAACTCTTAAAAATCATTGGAAAACATAATCTGCTGAAAATGTGTTTATTTACATACAATCTTCATGTACATCATTTCATTGAACAAGTGGATTTTATACTATGTGAAATAGTTGACAGGAGGCGTACTGACCGTGTATACTCCAAGACAGGATCCGAGAACAGAGCCAGCGAGCACGTCCCACCAGTGATGTCTGTGGTCGGTGATCCTGGTCACGGAGCAGATGAGGGCCCAGGTGAACAGCATGACTTGTAGCCAGGCGACCACCAGCGAACTGGCCCCAACTAGTCTCTGCTGGAAGTACCACTATAACATACGGTAAAAAGTTAGTGGGCTACAACAGGCCCCGATACACTATATTTTATGTTTTATTTCGCAGTTTACTAACAAACTACGAACAGCCATAAAATGTTCTCAACGTCTGTCAATAATGTGGTGTTGTAGAATTAAGATACATGCTTTATGGCATTAGTGCAAGTACAAAAAAGTAGCCACCATTTGATAATACAGTTTGAGTGCATAAATTCGTGTCAGAAAATTTCTTGGAATGGTGGATGGAACATTGTTGCTCTATCACCCTTAATAAGGGTCATTTATATGTAAACAAGGGATCAAAGGATTTTCTTCCTCAATTGGTAGCCATATAAAATTTAAGGTGACTGAAGGCACTGAAGCTGAATGTACAATAAAATTAAAACTTTTTAAATATTTTGTCTTAATAGTAGGCTTCAGAACGCTGAAAATAATAACATTAAAAAATTAATAAATACTTGAAACTTGTACTCCTTGTTTCTGAAAATATTGTTGATTAAATTTATTTTAATATTATATCTCTATAGTTCTTTGGTACATATTGGCTACTAGGAGAAAATGTGGAATGGTGTAACATGTGATGGATGACATTATTATAATAACTGAGCAGGTTATACCTTAGTAACTTAGCACAAACAAATTTTGTTGACTCAGTGTCATTTGTTAACTTACTATCTGAATTTATCATTTAATAAAGACCATAACATAAAAATAAGAAGTAAATTAAATAATTATTTTTTTGTTAAATTAAACTAGAAGCACATTTAACAAAACGATATTCAACGGGATGGTCGGACTCAAAGCAATTACACCGGAAATGTCAGTAGATTGTAGAGATATAGAGATATTTATATCTTTTATTTAAAACAAATCACTTGCAAAACAGTTTGGCAAAAGCCTCAAGAAAAGTACTGCAGGATTGCAATTTTAATCATTCACCTCTTGTTTGTCGCAATAATGAAGTTTTCCAGATAATTATAACCACACATTTATAGCTAATTGGTTAAACAAATACTTCCTTTTTATCAGGTTATTAAGTCTGTCTAAGAACATAAATTTCAAATATCAAACTGATCCTTTAAGACATTCTTCCATTTGACTTCGCTAACAACTAACACTATACATATAGTAGATGTTGGTTCTCACTCTGTTTATCCAACAACTTACAGCACAAAATGTGAAGAAGTACATAGTCAGAGAAGCATGCCCCGACGGGAAAGACTTGCTCGCATCTCGTAATCTGATGTTACTCACATCCTGGTTGGTGCACGTGTAGCTGGAGACGTACCTGGATAAAATGTTTTTGTTTCAGTTTTAAATTTCACTGGTGAGAGTAAATGTTAAAGTTTAATATGCACACTTTTGAAAGTTTTGGCACATAACAAAATAGGCCAATTAACCCTAGAAGTGGTAAGCTTTTTACTTTTAACTATAACATAAAAATAATTACTAATATTTTCTTGAAATATTAAGTATAAAAAAAGCATAAAGCATGCCCCCCCCTTATGACCACTAACCACAAAAGCAAAACAGGTGTCCACTGAAATCCCAACTAAGCCTACGAATACCGTCAACTTCCACCCAAGCCAGCCACCGTTTATTTAAAGTGGGCACCACACTCAGCTATACCACACATTTGCAAGCCAAATTGGGATTGCTCATGGTCGGGATTCGAACCCTAGCACTTCCGAATGGCTAGAACGTTACGCTCATCAGCGTAGCGCTTTAGCCAGTTCAGCCACCAGTGCATAGGAGTGGAAAGCGCTTACTTGGTTATAAGACATGCCCAGTGGCAGTCTAGTGCACTTCGTGAGCAGTTTCGGTTGCTCGCAAGAGGGCAACACGGTTACGTAGGCACTATTGTCTAACAAGTTCACTAAAATGACGACAGATGCCTCTACCTGCCACTTCTTATTGAATTTGTAAATCTGTCGTGAATTACGACTTTGCCAGTTCAAGGGTTAAGGACTATATATCTTTGAAAAATGACGCTAGCTGTTCTTATTATTTTATATTAAAATTCAATACAATAGCTCTGGTAGTTTCTATGGAAACCTGTTACATGTTATCCATCTTAAAAATCGCCAACACCCCCCAGAGCTAAGACATATCCATGTCAAAAACCTAACCTAACCCAATTATCTTTATCTACATTTTGACATGTGAATAGAAATTTCGATAAGTTTTTGTTGTTGTTAAACAATAACTATTTTCAAACAAACACTTTTCAGCATACTGCATATTATTATGAATGATGGGCAATATTAAGTTATCTCGCTAGCCTAATCGTTAGCGTTTTGGACTTTGGTTCAAGAAGTCACAGGTTCGATCCTCAGGATGTCCACAAAGAATTTATGGGTTAGGACTGCTAACCCTTAAAAGTATTTGTACATTCTCTTGTAAAATTGTCATTGGCGTTGACAATGGCAATTTTACCCAAAAAACATATATTTTAGGACAGGCTCTTGGGCAATACCAAGAAGTTACATAGACAGAACTTCTCTTATCACCAGCAATATTAGCTTATGAAAGTTAAGCGTCAACAAATATGTCGTTAAAGGAACAGTAAATCTGTGATTTGATTTTTGTTGTTTTTACCAAATTATAAAAAAATAGTAGCCTAAGCAATCATAGATTTAGAATATAATTTTTTTTTCAAAATGTAGGCTAGTTGACCACAGATTTTTACAAATAGTGGAAAAGCCACTTAACTTATGGTCAATTTGCCACCCTTAATTATTATTGGTATGTCAACTGGAGTTAGGAAAGGCTCCTTCTACACCTGTACACAAGCAAATTAGCATCCTGAGGAAAGCTAGGTTTACACTATGCAAATCTATCCCTGCTACATGCATTTTTATTTGTAGCAGAGTTGTATGTAGCTGATGGAGCTATATAGCCTCATTTTTATTTAGCTCTACTTTAAAGCTGAGAGATATATAGAGAGTAAACTCAGTTGAATACCTTTATCAGGTTTCACAAAAGCTATGAATCGGCACTACAAATAAAGGAAACAGATATGGACTACAAACGTAAATTTGAATTTTAGGTTAGGTTTTGTTTATTCTGAGGTCTTAACGTTTACAATTGAAGTTATATATTAACTGAATTCTTGCGGTAGATTTTTCATTCCTAGAAGGCATTGATTTTCTTAACAGACACACATATATCCATATATCATACCCAGAAGTACAGTTGAAGGCCTGGAATGGTTTGCACGTATCAAGAAAGTGAGGTCTTGGCTCTCCTACAAGGACTTTCGCCACACAAGTGAGGAAAAAAACGATGAGAAGACCTGACAGATACTCCCGATACCAAGCGAGCGACTGATAAAACCACGACCACTGTGTACTGCTTACTCTACGGCTGGAGTAGCAGCTGTACTCCACTCCGCACATCTGTAAAAAGTAAAGAGAACTGTCAATGGTTCATTGAAAAACAAACTGGAATGAATCATTGTAATAGTAGTTGGAGTTTGCTCTCCCACCACATATCTCTCTTCAGACTCTATAATATCAATAGACCTATCATTAACAAAAACGTAGGTTTTTTCAGTAAATAATTAAACTTATAAAATAACGTGTATACGGGTAAGTTAAGCAATCTACGTTTGGCAGTACGTTGTTTAAAATAATTTATTTTTAAAAACACACTTTCAGTTTATAATATCTTGTTTACTTTCATGGTTTGGTGTTTTGAGTATGATATGTTCAAGTGCTGCTAGAGATTTTTCAATGTTCAACATGAAATTTGTATTCAAACTTGAGAAAACGTTGACAGAAACTTTTAAACTTTTTAGAAACAGGCTTATGAGTATTATTTTCTGATCTGCACATAGACATGAAACGAATCACTATATGAGACGAAAGTTGGGATTACAGCAACAACAATGGAATAAAAGTGTAATTTTCTCAATGGGTTTACAAATGATTTGCACCCATATAGAAGGCAGTCCTGATTCAATGTCAAAGTAATGATAACTTCTTATCAATTTCAATGAAAAGCATTTTTATTCCTTGCTTTGAGATGACACAGTGAACCAAATATAATATCAATGTGTTATACAATTGTGTGACAATTTAACAAAAAGCATCCAGTTGTGGACAACACAGTCTCCTTGACAATGAGGAAACCACAACAACCAAACATTCCAAACATTTCAGAAAGCATTTTTGATGTTAAAATAACAATGTGCACGTAGATTCAGCTTTGCAAGTAAAAAATTAGATGACTGCCCCCCTCAACCTCTGTATTAGCTATATCTTTCTCCTTGTGATCATTAGTAAAATTATGCCATTGAAAATCCTTTTATGAGATTTCTTACAGTGCTTTAAAGTAATTTGTATTAAGAGCGTTGACTAGAACATTTTGAATACCCTATATCATAAAAATTAACTTATCAGTTTAATTCATGACTTCAAACAAACACTTATATTTACTATTTTTTAACCCTAGAAGTGGCAAGCTTTTTACTCTTAACTGTAACATAAAAATGATTACTAAAATCTTCTTGAAATATCAAAGTTTAAACAAAAAAAGCTGAAAACATGCCCCCCCCTTATAACCACTAACCACAAAAGCAAATCAGGTGTCCACTGCAATCCCAATTAAGCCTAGAGCTACAAATACCGTCAACTTCCAACCAAGCCAGCCACCGTTTATTTAAGGTGGGCACCCCACTCAGCTATACCACACATTTGCAAGGCCAAATTGGGATTGCTCATGGTCGGGATTCGAACCCTAGCACTTCCGAATGGCTAGAAAATTACGCTCGTCAGCGTAGCGCGTCAGCCACTCAGTGCATAGGAGTAGAAAGCACTTACTTGGTTATAGACCTGCCTGGTGGCAGTCTAGAGCACTATGAGAGTAGGTTCGGTTGCTTGCCCCCAGAGGGCAACACGGTTACGTAGGCACTAATGTCTTACAAGTTCACTAAACTGACGACAGATGCCTCCACCTGCCACTTCTTATTGAATATGTAAATGTGTCGTGAATTACGACTTTGCCAGTTCTTGGGTTAAACTGAGATATTTTAACAACATTAACAATCACGTCTCATCAGAAATTCTGGTGAGATGGATCCAAATATCTACGATATCTAGAGGCAAGCCGTAAACACGTTCAAACGTTCTATTGGACGAAGCAGAATTCTATTTCAATACATTTTGGAATGGAAAATTTAAAATATTTTCAAGCTTTTATTTCCATTTCACTACGGCAACAAATTTATTTCAATGTTTTAAAAACTCAACATATAAAGTAGGCCTATAATTAAGTGTCCAACAGACTACTATTTCAATCATAAAAAAATATTTTCTACATAAGATATGATAACTTACTAAAAGCAATGGGAGAAGAAGAGTTGAAGACAGTAGTATCTTGAGGGTGACTGTGTCTCCAGTATACTTGTGTGAAATCTTTGGATCCCCGCAGTAGAAGCCAATACTCTGGATCTCAGGTATTATGCCATACTCCATTAATATTAGCAGTGTTAATACTGAAAAATGAGAAATATTGTTAACTAATACAAATAACCATCAAGTGTGTAATCGAACATGCTCTTTTGCCAAATGAGTATTTTAATTATTTTCACTTATTAGATTAAGTTTATTTTTATTTTTTAGATCTCAACTGCCCATCATCCTAAGGGCCTAAGGTCTAAACAATGAATTAAGGATAGCAAAGTCCCATAGCATGGTAACATAGACAAGTTAAAGGTGACCGTTCATGACCTGACTGGAGTCACTGGCCACTGGTTTTCGATCCAACAACCTTTGACTACTAGACCAGCACGTTACCCCTGAGCTGCCATGCCCGTAGCTCAGCCTGGAGTGGTTTAGCCTGAAAAATTGTACTAATTTTTTTCCGAATTGAAAATAATACTAGGTATTTTCTTTCTGAAATGAGTGTGAAATAATTAGCTAAATGATAAATATGAAGCTGACATAATATGACTTGTGATTATATAAGATATTTTCATTATTTGGAAAAATCAATAAAAATTTTTATTCTTGAAGAATGAGATTTTGACCCTCCCAGGTTGATACTTTTATATTGAATACGAGAGAAGAGTGGGTGTGGTGAGTATGATGAATTTCACGACATAAAGCTTTGTTACTGATGAAGCCCAACTGATCATTAATTAATAGTTTAATGTGCAAAGGAAACCACATTAAGTTTATACCTGCAATATGTAATAACTAATAAGAAAACATAAATCTAACCTTACTGTAGGCTACATCCTGTTTATTCATACTATCTAGGCCTACTTGAGATATAAATAAGTTCAGCCCCTTCTCATTTGTACCCTAATATTGAATTTGATATTGACTGAAGCTGGAGCTTCGTGAGCTCTAGTAGCAGGTTAACACTATCAAAGAAATTACATGAATTTACCCCAAAAGCCTCACATTCTAAGGTGATTTGGCGAGGCAGTTTATTCTTTTTCTCTGCATGGTAGATAATAAGTACTAAACATCTTTATAAATTTAGTTCCAAGGTATGTGTATCTTCCCAAATGGAAAAGATGACTGGAATAATAATTTGCTTGTTCCTTTAAATATTTAAAAATTATCCTCAACCATCCTCAACTAAACATTAATACATTAACACATAAAGGGCTAGGGACTGTGAAGTGAATTAAAGACAGCGAGGAGGTACCGTGGTGGCAAGGGTCACATAGGCTAGATAGAGGTGACCACATAGGCTAGGTGGACCACTAGCCACTGATTTAAATTCAGCAACCGACTTGTCATTTTTAATTACGATATTGATATAACTATCTTCCAACAGGTGGACGTTGAGACGTAACAAAACGAAGGTTTGGAACATTCCCTATCAAAACATGAAAAATGCTTCAATCATTAGAACCAGTGGCACTAATAAACATAAACATTTAAAATGCATAAACATATAAATTCAAAAACCTTTTAAAACAGGCTAATGGGATACAAATATCCAAATAAAGTACGTTTAATAAGAGGTTTCAATTTTTTTAAGAGGATTTGTTTAATTTGAAGAAATTATAAGATCATATTTATGTAATTCAAATACAGCTTAAGTTTATATTTATAATCGTAACTATTATCTGATTTATAAAGCTAGACCCTTGTTCAATATATAATATACTCACAGATAATATTTCGATGCCTACGTCTCATTGTGAAGTTACTAAAACTCTATCATAAATTGGGAAGGTTTTTGAGATGTGTGTAAAGTAATCAGCTAATTGAAGTAATTATTTAAACAAACAATTAATTTATTAAACAAACAAATATCACGTAACATGTTGTTACGAATTTGACATCAACGACCTAAACATAACACACGACCACGATACAAATAAAAAAGTTAGACTACAGACGACAGTTATTTTTTTATCTCTTTTGCTAACGGCAAATTCAGTTAAAGCTATGTAGTTGTAAAATATACTATTTTTTAATGCGTAATTATTATTCTTATTTAAATAATTCTCATTACTCCTTTAACCACAGATCAGTTGACTTTGAATATCATCAGTAACACAACAACGAAAAAACATATTACGTAATATAAGTAAACATATTGATATTTATGGTATTTTGTTAATAATAGCAAAGAACAAATGAATAACAGTATAACCAGAGAGGAACGGATTATAAGGAGAGGAGGCACCTTATGGAACTTAGTGAAGACGATAAAATCTCAGGACAAGTGTTGCCAAGGTGTTTCATTTGTCATTAGTGTCATTTGCGACACTAGTGCTATCTGAGGATGGCAGTACCTACTACGTCAATTGGCGGTACGATGTACCGTCTTCATCCTTAACATGGGCGTGCACTATCTACTTTACTATCCGTTCATCTATGGTATAACAATAGCAGGAAAATTACCTAAGGATATGTTATCAGACCAAACTTTTACATCTTACAATATCTGTAATACTGTAATCAGCTATTTTTCCTCAAGGTTCTTCCATTCGATGACTTGTAAAAAGAATTATATTTGCTAGCCTGTAAAAAATAAATTATATCATAAATATGTCTGAAATACAGTAAATGTTTTCCGTTGTTCTGAACAGCTGTTCTCATAGCTGTATGATGTCACTTCCGTTACAATTTGTGCGTCTGGCAAATTTCTAACCCCCCCCCCAGAGATTAAACATATCAATGTCAATAATCAAACAAATGTTTGGGCCAAAATCATTGGTAAGTAAATAAATTTAAATGACATACATGCGATCAAGTTTAAAAACGAACCACATCAGTCCATCCAAAAGGGGAGTTAAGTTTCATATTACTTTCTCCTCTTCTACATATGGAGAAACTATTGTTTTCGTCAAAATGTTCGAATTTGAGTTGAGAGTGGATATATCCGTTTTGGAGTCCCCCGAATTAAAAAAGTGGGCTTCGACATGATTTCTGTCCGTCCGTGTGTGTGTCTGTCATTGTGTGCGTATGTGTCTGGATGTGTACAGAACCACAACCTACCCCGTTAGTCCGATTTAGATTAAATTTGGCATGTATGTATATATTCACCGTATCTCCAGGCGGTTTTACGTTTTTTTTATTTTTAAGGGTAGTTCACCCCTAAAAACGTGAAAAATCCAAATATATCAAAGATTGCTCTTACGATTTTGATTAAAATTTGACAGTTTATAGTGAACAGAGTACTTAATAACATGACACCACCCTCATGTCTGTAAAAATTATGGCTCAAAAGTTATGGGCTTTTAAATGTCAAAAAGATAATTATTTCATAAAAAAACAAAAGTAAAGTATAATTTCACAATCACCATTGAAACCAGCTTATAAAACTTAACAAATTGGTATTTTGAACTATTTGTCTACGACTTGTTGACGGTTCCAAAGAAAGGTTAAATTTACTATTCAAACGCAGTCCGTTGTCTGAGAGCGAATGTTATTCTTAGGGAGAATATTATAAAACTATATTTTTTATTTTTCAACTGTTTTTCATGAATCTTGGTTTGAAACGTACATCACATCACCCAACAAAATCATAAAAAGCTTGGTATTACCGGAGGGGTGGGGGTTCCCTCATAAAATTCTAACAATTAATTTTACTTTGTTATTTAACTATATGAACTTGTTGTTATTATCAGAAATTGTATGATTATTTTTGAAACAATAAATATTTTTTAAATGACATTTAGATAAACTCTAATTAATATGAGTTTTATAACAGATTTTCGTTTTAAATTGACTTAAGGGAGAAAGCATATATGTGTCAGTCTACTGATACCGTTTATTTTTAATGGCGACAGCAAACATTTCTTTCCTATGATTGATCATAGTACTATCATCTCCAAAAGAAATACAATTTTACTTAGTATACAGGACTGGGATGGTGGCGTCATCCTGCAATCCAGCTACTTGGAGGTCACGAATTGTGGATAGTTGTGAGCGATGGTCGGTGGGTGTAGTGTTCTCTTGTGTGGATTAACGTCCGCACTGTTGAATACTGCGTTAATCCGCAAAGACCATCTTCATAATTAGACCAATACGTAATTCAGAGGTCGTGGTTCGGATTCCACGTTAAAATGTAGGTCCCTTAGTTGCCATCGGCTGTAGGGCTATTAATTAACAGTCCTGTCTAAGGAACATGTCAGCCTTAGTCAGTAACAAGACTACAAGATCGCGCCACAATCATCTTAAAATCAACTCTCATTCATACTTGGCTTAAAATACCTACCTTGTGGTATGGTCGCCATTTCAATAATCTAATCTAATCTGCTTCTACTGCTATGGAGCTATTTGATTGTACGTTATTATAGCCTACCATATACTAACTATACAGTAGTGGAAGTAGCACTTCTCGTGCTATTGTAAGGAATTAAGCCGGGCTTCGTGCTTCCACTCGGGCTTTATTGAAATTATATCTTGTAACTCTAACCTAGGTGGCATTTTTGTAGTAACTGCCCAACATGACATACAGTTGAAGATTTACCAACATCTACACGTACTGTGTTTGTACGTTGTATTTTGGAGCTCCAAAGTTAATCTTAACATAAGGATAAGGAAAAGTTAATATTTCACTTATTAACCAATATTTTAGGGCGAAACGTGGTATTTAGCTTCATATGGTTGAGATCTATCCATTTATGCTTTGAAATCATAGTTTATTTGTGATTTGATGGTTAACCTGTATACTCTTTTCCCATGTTAATCGCATAGCAAATAGGCAAACTCCTTTATTTACATAATATAATGTAATCTTATATAGACATATGGTCTAAATAAAATATTTGGTTATGCTAAAAATGTCTTTTTTCAGTGTTTCTGACAGCAGCAAACCTGCATACTCTTACCAATGTTAATCTTATGGAGAATAGATAAACCCTCTTACTTATCGACATATATTGATAAAACTTGTCGTACAGCGTCAACTGAGCAAAGTAAAATTATTTATATTAAGAATGCAGCATTATAGTGTTCCTCATGGCAGTCAACCTGCTCACTCGTTTGCCTCATACTGTAATTCCATAAGGTAAATTTTCTCCAGAAAGTGAGTGCTTCGAAATGTACTTTAATCATCTCAAAAGCCAATGGGAAATCAAACAATATAACGTAAGAAATTCCTCCCAAATTAATTCTGGCATATCACTTCATATTTCAAAGAAATATATGAAAGTTTGTACTGTAATTGTGTAAATATTTATATACTAATATTTTCATGTTTATATTTTAATGGTATTGATTTGGAAATTCGCTAAGTACGCGTACGCAGGTCTGCTGCGACAGGGGTATTTACCACTTGCATAGATACACTTAAACATTGTACAGTAGTTCGACCGATAGCCGATTAGTGTGACCTTCCCCTTGACTGCCCTTGACTCGTTCATGTCCC
Organism: Nephotettix cincticeps; assembly: GCA_023375725.1. Classification (NCBI taxonomy): domain Eukaryota; kingdom Metazoa; phylum Arthropoda; class Insecta; order Hemiptera; family Cicadellidae; genus Nephotettix; species Nephotettix cincticeps. The sequence continues at coordinate 21,963,930 of CM041786.1, read as the reverse complement.
CTACCTGATCGAGTAATCGAGTCAATTGATATTAATACGGTCGACATAATCTTACCGGAAGTTACGATTCGGTAAAAAGGAAGACTCGTAAAATCCTCTGACAAGTAAATTACCCCCCGTCGCAGCAGACCTGCGTACTCATCGGATTTCTAAATCAATAATATATAAAAAAATTTATCAATATCTGTTGATAAATGTGAGTGGTATTTGCCTATTCTTCATAAGATTAACATATGAAAAATATAATCAGGTTTTGCTGCTGTGAGGAACACTGAAAGTAGTCATTTCTAGCGTAAATAATTTTAGTTTGACCATGTATACCAAGTTCCATCACCATCTGTCCATAAATAAAGGAGTTTGCCTATTCTCTAAATAATTAACATGGGAAAACAGTATGCAGGTTAGCTGCCCCCATAAGCACATAAACTATCATTTTAAGCATAAATGAATAGACCACAACCACACTAAGCTAATTACCAAAGTTTTATCCAAAAATATAAATTTGATAAGTGAAATAATATTTTTTTTCTTATCCTCCAAAAGATTAACATTGGAGCCCCAAAATAATACGTAGCCTACTGCGTTTAGATTTTCTAACACCTCGGCAACCGTTGGAGATAGAGCAAAACTTTAAGAAACTAAATTGTGTAGTTTTTTGAGCTGATTCTAACAGTGTAAGATACAATTTTAAATTTTTTTAAATTCTGTAAGAAAAACGTAAAAACCCCATTTTTGGGTATAAATCTCCTCCCAAACTACCCGTTCCGATTGACCGATATGTCTGTGTTACGGACTGGTCCAAGTAAATGTAGGAATACACGTCTCTACCAAATTTGGTCTCGTTCGGATCATTTTTACGAGAGTTATCATGATGGCGGACATATATGTATGTATAATTTTTAACGACTTGTTTTTGGCCTCTGGGTACCTTAAAGAAAAAGTAACATGGTCCCCGGCTCAAGCCTTCTCATGAGGCCTGCGGTAATAGTTTCTTCCCCATGAGATCGCTTATAACGGCGCATTTATGGCTGAATGACGTCCTACAACGAGGAACTTCAATCCTCTGTTTTCTCTATACAGTATTCTCGGACGTTTCCTAGGCAGTACCAGTTCTAAACAACTCCTCTCTAGCGCCATGCATTTAACATGAGGCAATAACTCATCTCAACATAGTAAATACAATTTACAATGAAGTGATTACTTATCTCTACGGGCTATCCCAGGGCGTTCAATTCCTCTTCCAGTCCATTGTTGTCGATTAATTTATTCAATCAAAGTGATAAATGAGTTTAAATTTGATAATTGCTCGCATTACATTTCCAAGATAAACGGTGAATGAATAGAAAAAATGATATTAGGCATGATAATTCGGTTTTTATTACTGTTCAAACACTCACTGATTTAATTATGCATATCTTTCGATAATTTAACTTACCTCAAAGTCTGAGTACTGTTTTCCAATGATAACAAATCATTGGAAATTAATTAAAATACTATAATTTATACCGTACTATGTTCTTTATGTTTTTGCCACGTTTGTGTCACGTTTAGGTTACTTGAAAAAATAATTTATATTTATGAGATTCAATAATGATTTGAAATTTTAATTTGTGTAAAATAAATAATAAAATGCAATACATTTAATTATTTAATTATGTATAAAATGACAAACTTTGTTGTCATTAATTCTGTAAGACTCTCGAATTCAGAATGTTTGTACACTATTAATTTGAAAGTTCCAGCTCCAGCCTTGTACAGCTGTTTGTAAAACTATAAGTCAATCAATAATTATTGAAAGTCAAGGCCAGCTCATAAGCCTTTGCCATTAATGGCTAGACTGGTGACTTCGTGTGCGAAAATGACGATTGCTGTCTTTCGTGTTGAATATTTTGTAGTAACAAGGTCCTAATAGTCATTCAAAAACGCCATAGCGTATACTATAATGAGAAAAAACTACACGAACGAAATATACATAAAATTAGAAGTATGTCAAAAATGAAAAGCTATTAATAATGAAATAATTAATTACAACAGGATTTTTGTTTTACATCTTGGGACTTGGGACGAATTTACATGTTCTCTTATACGCCTAATATTGTTGCAAATAAACAGTATCAGTGGACTGACACATATTTTCTCCCTCAAGTAAATTTAACATCGACAATCTTCAATGAAACTATCATATACTTTAATCGTTTAATATTTAATTTACTGTTTCAAAAATAGGCTAATCATCTAATTTCCGAAAATAACAACAAGAGAAACAAAGTTAAATTAATTGTTAGAATTTTATGGGGGCGGACAACCCCCCCCCCTGGAATACCAAGCTGTTTTGAGTATGTTTTGTTGAGTGATAAGACCTTAAGCTGCATACCAAGTTTCGAAAAAAAGTGGAAAATGGCTGGGTTATTACCCAGCAATTTTTCACTAGCTTACTTCTACCTTACACACTACCTTATTAGGTAGAAATTGATTTTTTAATATTCGCCTTTAGAATAACATTGGGCGCTCTCAGACAACGTTCTGCGTTTACAATGGACGCTAAATTTAACCATCCTTGGAACCGATAGTAATCGTTCAAAATACTAATTTAATTAGTTTTGTAAGCTGGTTTTAATGGTAGTAGACAAATCATACTTTACCTTAATTAATTTCACAGAAAAGTTAAAAAATTGATTTTTTACATTTAAAAGCCAAAAATTTTTGAACCGTAATTTTTACAGACATGCGGATGGTGTCACATTTTTTAGCCCTCTATGTACCATAAACTACTAAGTTTTAATCAAAATTTTTGGACAATTTTTGAGAAATTTGGATTTTTCACGTTTTTAAGTGGTTTCAGGGGTGAAAAAACTTGTTATATATTATTATTATTATATTATTGATTTGTAAATTCGCTGAGTACGCAGATCTGCTGCGACGGGGTATTTACTTTACTCTCACGACTTCTGCCCCGGCGCCCGCGGGTGTAGGTTGTAGCGCCCATCGCTGAGGCAGCACCCGACGGCGCCAACGTTCCACGAACACTCCAGGATCCTGATGCCGTGGGATCCCGAAGGTCAATGAAACCGGAAATACGACACTAAGATAAACCGTAGTCGGTGTGTCAACCGAACTGATCTATTTATTACGATGCATTTCACGTGTATTATAGATAGCGGTTAACACTTTTTTAGAATATTTTTCTTCTAATCAGTATCTTGCTTATGATTTCATCACCAAGATTTTCAAAGAAGACACAACGTCAACATCACGGGAATAAGCCAAACGGAAGGTTCCAATTTTTAAAGGTATATCCAGATGTATACAGTAGAACCTCGGTTAGCCGAAATCGGGTTAACCGAAACGGTCCCATAAATAATAATAAGTATGCAATATGTGAACAGCGATCTTCTATCTCCAGAAAGAATTCGTACGTGACATTTTGGTGATGCGCGGCCGACATAGACTAACGGCCGACATGGAGTGGGCCTATTCCATAATTTAATAATGATTTCCGATTGTTTTGATCATTGAAAAAACATTGTGTTTGATTTTAGATGTCTTTCTGTAATTATTATAGTATTTAGACAAAAAATATTCATATCAATTATTACTTAGATGGCTGTGGAAACTGTGTCGTCCTGGTTACATTACGTTGTCGTCTGCATCTGACTCGTTTCGTATCGGGCGCCGGTCGCATTGTTTGTTACAGCTGACAATCTTTGTGTACGCTTGTGTTTTAATTTATAGTTATTATTGAAATGTTAACTAGTGAAATTTTGAGATAAAATGAGAATCTGCAGGGGCGGCTGAGGTCTAAAAAACGTTATGGGAAAGGGTTAACGTGTTGCAGTAGTGTACCGTTTGTGACTAGCAAATTTGTGTTTTCGGATGTTTTTAAATTAATTTGTTTAGTTTATTCTATTTTATAGCCCATTATAACATTTTTAGCTGAAATAAAACACTGTATTGTAAAGACTTTGTTTGTAAATCATTTTTTTGCTTCACACCATATTAATGGGAAATTTTAAGTATATAACAGTTTAACCGAAAAATTGGTTATCCGAAACGGCTCTCCCCCCTTTATTTCGGTTAACCGGGGTTTTACTGTAATACAGTAGTATAATTTTCGTTTTTCAGTTGAAAGTTGAATAGATGATTTTTATCTGTTCTAGAAGTTGTATTTTACGATTAAACAATACATTGTATTTTACTGTTTGTCCCTGCCGCAAAAGTTGAAACAAAGTTTTGAAGAATCCTTTTTTGGAAAGCATTGATCGTTAAGCGCAGCGCGTAGTCAACAGGGTGTGATATAGGAAAACAAATTATACTAACACTGATATGTTACGTTCTGATTTGTTAAAAAACATTTTAAAACTCGGTTGTAGGCTAATAGATAACAATTAATTCATTATTTATTTTAATTTCAGCCAGTAACAAGACTACAATATCGTGCCACAATCATCTTACAATCATTCCATACTTGGCGTAATATACCTACCTTATCTGGGTAGGTCGCCATTTCAAAAGGTAATCTAATCTAGGTCTAATACAATTTTTATAGAAACAGAATATGCCGACATAATTATGTAACAATTGTCTACTCTCTACCAAAGACAATTTATATTTTAATATTTCCCGAAACTATGCAACTTTTCCCTATCCTGAAATATTCGGTGATATAGACCCTTGCCTTAAAACAAAATACCGATGGAAAAAGTTTTTAATGATACCTTTAAACGTTTGTATTTAAAACAAAATATACTTTGGATAAGTCCAGTAAGTTAATAGTAGGCCTATATCTTTACAGATTCCTTTGAAAATTCCCAAATACCCGCATCAATTTAAACAAACGCGACATCAAACAAAGGCATATCTGCGACATACTTTGTTATTGGGTAAATGTACGATAGCGTTGGGTGCGAGTTGACAATAGATAATGGAATCTAAACCCGGCAATCTAGTCTGTAGGCGGGACTATCAGGTGATTATGTCTACAAAATAGACAACATTATAACCTGAACCTACACACTGGGACCTCGGGGTCGGAGATGACAAGCTGTGTAGGAGTCCAGCAGACGACGTTCGTAAACAGATGAAGTTAGTGTCAGCTGTGCGGGAATCAAACTAATCAGAGGGAGTTTAGGCCTACTCTCCACCTGGATGATTCAAAAGTTTCTAAAATATGATTCAAAAATAGCTATACAGTATGTCTAGAATGTTTTCAGTTCCTCTAAACATCTGTCCTTATAACCATAAGACGTCACTGACCTTATGACGTCACCTTCGTTTGAAATTTTGGTCAGATGGGTTACCAATACCCCCATAGCTAAGATTTATCCATATAAAAAAGATGTTTGTATTTACTTCCCTGTGGGAAATAGGTTAGATCATGAATATATCTAAGGGATTTTTTTCAGTTCATCTAAACAGACATATCCACGACCTGTTGTGGGAAAATAAAATTAGCGTTCCAAATTAGGCTTTAATAATTTTATACGGAGATAAATAAATGTGAATTTTTGTCAGTACGTCCAGTTTTAAAATTGGAAATAAAATACTTCTGAGCCTCGTTGTCTATTATGAACAGCAACTTAAAATCCAACCACAAAGCTGTGTGGCACAGAGGTTTTAGTCTAGTAACCACCTTCAAAACTGAAGGTCGACGGATCGAAACCCTCAAGGGTCGAATCTGGACCTAGCCGCCTTCCGTCATTGGGCTATTAATAAACTATGCTTCCTCATAATAGGTCCGCGTTAGGTAGTAACAAGATCAGGGTTTGCACCGTTCCCCATCAAAACGTCTAAAAATCTCCGGAAGGTGTAGAAAAAACAAACAAGCAGAGCGTACTCACGAATTTATCAATAATATAATAATATATGCAAGTTTAAAATCTGTGTAAACATGAGAATGCCTATTCTAAAAATTCAGATTGAAAATAGTTTTCTGCTGTGAAACAACTAAATAAAATATATACCATAAAAAATTTTAAACATTAGACCAATCATACAGTCCTAAATAAGAGTTTGAATCTCCATATATAACCATAAAAGAAGTACTGCTCAATGATAAACATCATAAACGTTTTAGCACTGTATGGATCTAAAGAAGCATATTTTCATCCATATGATAATAATATTTTTTTTAATCCTCCTAAGATTAACATATCAAAAATACAAGATTTAATTTTTTTATACTCAGAACGTGAAGATAAAAAAATTTTGTCTTATGTGTAGTTTTTACGAGATAAATATAAAATTTTTTGCCTTGTAAAAAAGCCCCATTTTTGGGTACAAAACACTTCAAACCATAGCTGTAAGCGAGCATTTGAGAAACCCGTCTCACCAGTCTCGATCGACCTTTTTCGAGTTCGTGCAGACACTAATATATTATATTCTATATATTCATATAAAAATAACGACATTGGGTCTCGCACCTAAAAAGATAACATAGTTGCACCTTGATCAATCAAAAATCTCCAGGAAATTGTAAAAAACAAAACAAAGAGTTTCTTATCACTGTATTTTATCGTTTACGTATACACTAATTAATATCGTGCAGGTTTAAAATAGATTGAGAAATTCCCGGGTAATTAAGCCAGACGTTCTTGTACGTGTAAATAGTTTTCAGCAGCTGAAACAAACCTCAAATAAAGTCACGCAGGAATAAAACAATCGTTGGACGATCAAAGACACATCCATCACACCTAAACGTTGTGCAGGACTGCAGGAGCACCGCCTGATTACGTATTCCAAGTTGGCCACAACTCGAATATTTTACTCCAAGCGTGTAACAAGCCCCGATTGAATTCCCAACGCCTATAACGTAAAGCTTCCGCCTAAATTACAATATTTTAAAACATAATTGGTCATTTGAAATTACTCTTCGAGAAGAAACAAAAGCACAACAAAGCTTTAGGGTGATTTGTGGCTGCGTTACGTGGCTGTGGACCTTTTTTGGGGAGGAGGGGTGACCCCCTGACCCGAGATCATCAGTTATGTCCGTACTAATAGGTATGATTTGTGTCGGTCTATTAGAATTGTTGTTTCACTTCAAAACTGGTTTCCTTCTGTGATAAATTACCGTCACCGGCCCAAAACTTTCTACAGTTCTGTCACACAAATGTAACTCGAGAGTCAAATATTAAATGAAATGAAATTATTTATAAACGAAAAGTCCTAGTAATTCATTGATAATCGAATATCCAAGAACGATTAACCAAGCATAAGCCTATTCATATTCATATGAGACACCGACCCACCCTGGGAGTATTTTAATCTAAATAATAGCACAGACTAAACACTAATAGCAGACTAATAGCACAGACTATGCGGCCAATCACCATTGCAAGCGGTTTCTCTACACCTCCTTTCGGTGTATAAATCATTATTATTAACATCGAAACAGTGAATAAATTAATATTTTGGGTCATTATTTCCACGAACAGTACAATCGTCGTTTATTGTATTAAAAGTGTCTATATTTCCCACCAAATAATATTTAAATGGACCGTCTTTTAATACATGTGTATTGAATTACATTCGAAGTTTATATCCTCACGTCTTGAGGCCTTCAACTAAATTAAATAATATCTCTAAATCATCCAGAGATTCGATTCGATGTAATCGACATTGCTTTCTCTGTCGTGAGAGAAAGCTACGTAATAATTCGCTTTGTTGGTAGCGCGCTCGCCTCGGCGACAAAGTTATCCATTGATACTCACAACTAACTAACTGAAAGCGTATTGCTTACAGTTTATCCTGCAGTGGAGGCCAGCCAATAAGAACTCTAGGGCCGAGTCCTCCCGTTCACGAAAGAAATGATTGAAAGTGTTTACTTCCCTGTGGGAAATAGGTTATATCATGGATGTCTAAAGGGAATGTTTTCAGTTCATCTAAACAGCTGTTCTTGTAACCATATGACGGCATTTCCGTCAAAACACTTCTGCTGCACGTGTTGCGTTCCACAAATCTGCGAACATCCCCAGAGTTGAGACATTTTTATGTTAAAAAATAAATTCCAATTTTTTTCCACAAACACCCACTCCCAAAACTTATAAATATCCATGTCAAAATAGATAAATTAAGTAAAAACTCAGTTTGAATAAAAGTCAATTGAGAATTATTGTTAATAATTTTACATTCCCATAAATGATTTTATGATAGGCAGTAGTTGCAAAGAAAATGATTCGTTATGACATCAGTGATGTTTTCGAGATAGTTAGTATGTAGGAGCAGCAACATTGAGTCCAGTATGAGACTAATCAGCCAATCATAACATAGAATTTGGCTTTAATTGAAAGACAATACACACACTGGGCCGAGTAGTTTCAAACTTCGCCGCATGAAAGCGCTTCATGCAGGGATGTAAACAAACTAAAACTATTATGAGTAATCCGTGTCGACTACTTAGTTGGCGGTTAAAGAGGTTATGTATGCCTCCAAGACAGAAAACAATGGTTACATTCGTAACCATTTTTGATTATAAGGACGGTTACTTGCACTATTGTTATATGAAGCACATATAACTGATCAAAACTATATGTAGAGTAGGCCAGTCGTACTTAGACTGCGATGTATAATAATTGGCCAGTCATCAATTATGATTTTTGATGATTGGATAGTTTTACGATATATTTTTTAGTTATATATATTTTTTTCCTCCCAATGGGACTCACTCATCCCACGAGCCGCCACTACCTACCTGTGTAATATACCGTAATCAATGGACATAAAATATTATACGTATATTCATAATATGTAAGCTACAGTATACATATATGTACTTATGTTGGAGTAATTAATTAGTACGATGGTTTCATAGACATAATTATGACTTTTCCGAGTTTGTTATTGTGATGAATATTTGTCGATTAATCCCAATGCTTATTGAATTAATAATTGGGCAATTGGGCAAGTTCCTGATTTTCATAATTTCCTTGGAAATATAGGTTTTTTTATTTTATCGGTATTATTACATATCTTACTTATTATAGTAGCTCTAGGGTGAAAAATCAAATAGTTCTATTATCACCCGAGTTACCGGTAAATCAAGCAAACCAATATGTGTTTTGAAAATGTAGACAAAACATTTTTTTCTTTTTTAAAAAAGAATATTATTTTATGGTAGGTATTAAAAACCCCCAGTACACATTTCAACCACTGTATCCTATCGCAGATTCAAATCCGCCAGTATTGTTGCAGGATAGTATCGATATTTTTCGAGGTTAATCTTCACCAGTGCCGCCATACTGAATTTAATTCCCATAAGAACTATGTTACACTGTGTACTTCATTAATCTTCTACTCCACAAAACAATTGAGGTTCTAAGTTGATCCACTGTTGAACCGGTTACTCAATAAATTAAAATTCTATAGCGTAATCGATAGTCAACAGTTATTGATTGATTTTTTAAAAATTTTATTAGTATTTTTTTATAATTTTTAATTGTGTTTATGTCCCTCGTGTGACCTGTTCTACTGCATATTATAAATTAGCTTGGTTCTAATAGGGGTAAACCCCAATATACCGCCAGTTATGAAGACTCCTACAAAGGAATCTTTAAAGAAACCACAGTTAAAAGATTTTACCGTAGACAATTTATACCGAAATAAGCAACAAAATAAATAAGTTTAATGTTTTTCCAATTTTGTACCGTGTTTAGAGTAGTCTTAAATTCTCGAACTCACAAATTAATTTTATTTCAACCTTTACAAAAGGAGGTATATTTTTTACACTTTTTATGAAGAGAGTTTTGATTTTTTATAATGTTGATAAAATATGGTGACAAATAACCAAATCTGACACGTGTCTTCTTCGAACCATAATTTACCTCGGCGAAGGATTATTTCCTGCTGAAAAGTGTGACGATTTACATACAAAGACGAGATATTTTACGCTCGCTTGAACAAGAACATTAACAATCTCGCGTCAGTAAAATAGTCCCGCCCAATATCAAAATGCGGCCGAAACAATACGTATCTTCATCACAAAAGTAATCTAGATGCGTTGTTACTAGCCACACAAATCCACTAGTTGAATCTATTCTCGACCTCTGGTTTCATTTGTCAATTTGTTTAAATATCCATTGAGTGTTGAAACATATAAGTCATTATTTACATAGTTTACACAACTGGAAACAAGTGAGAGTGATGTTAAATTTTTAAAGTAGGTAATGTAAGAAGTTTAAACGAGATCGCACGCAGCACGCTGCCGTGAGCAGAGCGAATTTCGTAGAACTTATATTATTTACATGACATTAATCGAATAGTACTGAGTATGCAGATTTTCTGCGATCAAGATTTTTACATGGTGTATATAAGCCTGTTAACTAAGGAAAAACACATACAATTGTTCAAATTATGTCGATAACTTAGCCAGTTATATCAATTTATCGATTCTCCTTAAGAATTACATGGGCAATAAGTACGTAGGTTTTCTGTCCTAGAATACAATAAAATTGGGTGTTTTAGATAAACTCAACTAGATTGACTTGCATACCATATTTTGGAGGAATATTTAAGAAAATAAGTGAGTAATTGATTTTCTAGTTATTCTCCATAAAATTAACATTAGACAACCTACTGTATTTACCATTTCGAATATCTCAGTAACAAATATCTATAATATTATAAAGAAGAGGTGGTTTCTGTATGTTTGTTTGTGGGTTTGTGTGTTTGTGAGTTTGTGGGTTTGTTGTGGCAAGTAAATGCGAAAAATACTGAACCGACCGGTTTGAAATTTTACAGAAAGGTAGATCTTAAACTCATGCAACACATAGGCATACTCATTTCCTTAAAATCCTCTCGGGCTACGCTCTGTGAACGTCCTAAGTTTCAATGTTTACATTTTTAGAGAATAAAAACATAAAATTACTTGAATGTCAACAGCTGTGAATACTAAAATTTGACAGTTCGAGAAGAAGGAGAAGAAGAAGAAAGAGCTGCCGTGACCGTCCTAGGTTTCAATGTTTACTTTTTCTAATGACAACATCCGTTTGCACTATATTTTGACAGTTCGGGAAGAAGAAGAAATAAAGTTGATTTTTCAGATAAACTGCTGGATCGAAATTAGTGAATTACGTATTTGAAATAGTGGAATGGTAGATTTTAAGTTTTTTTTCCGACGACTGTCTCTATTACATTAATCCTTATACTCTCCCAATATTTGACAGATGTTACTTTGAAATGTTGTAGACACTCGTGTTTTGTCATTTTGTAAACAATGAAGAATTAATTAACAATAACTTAAATGTATCAGTAGAGCCTACACCTTTCAGCCTTTTTTTATCCCGTGCGAAGAACGGGTACTTTGGCTAGTATTACATAAAGAATCAACCCTATCAAAATTTATAATTATCAGACAATGATTGCAGCCGTTATAGAGCCGTGTATATGTGATTGTACATATATTTAAGTACAGTATACACAGACAATGAATTTGAATGACCCCCAAAACGTGTTCGTGGGGGTTAAGTTATGAACTTCTATCATGGTCCCGGGCTTAACTGTGGCCATGCGGGGTCATGTGAATAGTGAATAGCTCACTTTCCCATAGGAAATTTGCTAAAAATCTAAACAAGTCGCTCTTGTTGTGGTCCTTGTTTGGGCAAGAAGTTACAGAATTTAGTGCTCGCTCAGTATCAGTAAGATTATTACAAACGCTGGAGACGATTTTGCGATGTTTCCTACAGGACCTTAGGTGATGTGGTTTCTGACTCATTTCACCTTTCAACTCCGTTCGACGTACTGTACACGCGGGTGCCAACGTCACGGGCGCTGCCGGTCGCCGTGTTCTACACGCAACCGGCGTGTTGAATTAATTCATTGCTCCGATTATTTATTTGGAGCTTCTTAATATTAGAGAACGCTCTCTGCATATCTAGCATAATTGTTTTTGCCATTCTGCTGTCTTTGAAAGGAGGAAAACTAAAACAATCTCATCTGGAAGACAGACGATACCCACTTGGTGTGTTGTTTGTTTACTGTTGTCTGATGTAATGTGGGAAGGCAACGTTTTTGTGTTAGTTTGTTTTGAACTGAAATATAAGTTATTGTCTCTACAAGTGTTGTGTAGTGTCGAAATAGTAAACATGAAATGGAAAATTAGATGAAAATTTGAAATTGGAAGAAAACATTTTATGGTAAATTGACATTGTGAGCACTGCCTAGAACTAGGTTATTTTTGGTCATTTTCCATAAAATATTAAATTGTAATAGACTTAAGACGATAACATTGCATTGTGGTTAGGTGAACAGTTATCAGTTACAGGCTAGGTTTGCTAGTAGTGGTCCAAATCCCAAAATAATGTCGGGTTTGAAGCGAAGTGATCCAAGCAAATGATCGTCTGTTGTTCGTCAACAAAGGACTGCAGGCTACATGCTACACGTCTTCTCCGGCCTAAATTAACCAATGCCACTATTCGACTTTGAATCAATTTAGAATGATCACATTTCTGACTGATCGAGTGTTCTGGTTCATAAACATCACACTTTTTAGACAATTTTCACTTTTTATTCAACACGTTTAAACCGAATCTTGCTGAGTTGCAGCACTGCACATAGTCTTGCACTCGTTCATATCACTGGTTCGTCCTTGGCCCGTCACCGTTAATATCAACCAAACAAACCTAACATTGTAAATAACCTAATTGCCACAAAGGACGCTAGGTGTCGCGCCTAGCGCTTATCAAAATTATGTAACAGCCGCGCGATGGGTGAAATAATACCGGGCGCAACTAATTAAAACTGGGCATAAATAATTACAAAGCTGCGGGAAAGAGACTGGGAGCTCTAGAATCCTGAGAGCGCACCGGGGGGGGGGGGCAAAACAGTCGGGAGCGTGGAGATATGCATCTTTTTGAAACACAAACTGAGTTTCGTCACATGGGAGGGACCTGTTTCTGACACTCTAATTTTGGTGTTTATGTTTGTGCCGAGAGGAATTTTTTGTAGGCTACTCACCCTGAAATCACACGTGTAAATATGAATTCAATTTCCGGATCCACAATTATTCCAATTGTCTGAATTAATAGTTATCAAGTAAGAAAACCATTTGACCCTAGAAACATATGCAACATATTGATCAGAAATTATCATGTATTTAACAACTGAACCCGAACAAAGTGTATCCCATACAACTTAAAAAATTTTACCTCCATATGTAAAAAATATACAATTATGAAGCCATAATGTCCTCGGGTATTTTACAACGGTTTAATAAACATCATAATCATAATTAACTACGCCAAGGAATATGAGCGAATATATTGTGTAATTTTTCTATCTCCCTACAAAAGAAAAAGTTTAATATTTTCAATAAAAATATTTATGTGAGTACAATAATTATTGTGCAAAAATTAGTTAAACAATTAGAGAAGTTTGTCTCCTTCGTAACCGAATAAAACTGAAAGTTCCCGACAAAGTTTCTTTGAGAGTGAAATCTTCCTGAAGGCGCGCCATTTAACTGTTACCGGAGAAAACAAATTCCGTCTTTGGCCTGAGCTTGCCGATAAAATCTGTTCAAGAACGTCAAGAGGACGAAAACAAGCCGTAAAACCCTAATAAACGGTCGTCGTAGGAAGTCCTAATGCGGCCACTTCGACACAAATCTTCCCACGGACTAGAAATATGTGCGGGAGAAAAATGTAAGGCATTCATTCTCAGTACGCGGCCCATTCTTAGGGGTTAAAACCAAATTTAAAATTATGAAAAAATTACAAAATACTATATATATTGTATTTTCTAATCTAAGTAAAATACATCATCCAATTTTTTTATATTTTATTAATTAATTAATTATATTCTTTGTACGTTATTTAACGCCACTTGTACTTTCGGACTTCTTTATCACAGGGAAGTAAAGTGTTTTCAAGTGGTAGTTTAAAAAACAGTATTAGCGTTTATTTTCAAAACGTTTCCCTTTAAAACTCTCTACCCCAGACGTGTACTCCTTGAAAAACGATCAGGAGCCGCCACTGTTTGCGGCCCTGGGGAAAGTTCTATAAAACCAATTGTAAAATTGAAAAATATTTGTATTTACTTCCCTGTGGGGAATAAGTTAGGTCATGGCTATGTCTAAAAGGAATGGTCTCAGTTAGTCTAAACAGCTGTTTATATCAAAAATTCAATAGAATAGCTCTGGTAGTTTCTATGGAAACCTGTTACATGTTTTCCCATCTTAAAAATTGGCAACACCCCCCAGAGCTAAGACATAGGCATGTCAAAAATATTTGTATTCACTTCCCTGTGGGAAATAAGTTAGATTATGGATATGTCTAAATGGAATTTTTTCAGTTCATCTAAACAGCTTTCTATGGAAACGGGATCTAAAAAGTTCTGCTGCACTTTTTGCGTTATAAACTTTTTGCGTTACACAAATCTGCTAACATCCCCCCCTAGAGCTTAGACATATCCATGTCAAAATCCTAGTGTGGATACCTGGGCTTTTAGATAGATATTAGAAGTTTTAGAACTATTTAGTTGAAAAATTATTTTCAATTCTCTTTTACGGAAAATTTTAACACGATTAAAGATATATTTGTCGTAATTTTTTTCAACAATTTTGTATCTATGTCTAACTGGAATAATCCGATGAAATTAATAATTAAGTACAACCTTTTACTAATAAAGTGTTAAAAAACTAATTTTTTCGTGACTTGTTTGGATTACAAATAATTTCATACCTTCGACAAGATTATTTGAAGGCAAAACGTTGTAAAACCTCACATGATATGATGATTATCATTTCGGCCCTTGGAGCAAACTCCCCTCATACACATTCATAACAATTAACCTCCTCGACCGGACATCCAATTAAACGGCCCTGACTGGCCGATTGGATAATATCGGAAGTTGCCATTCAATGATCATCTAGGAAGTGTTCAGCTCTTCCTCCAGTCCTCAACGAAGCTTCAATGACGTGTGTAAAGTGACGTAACGACCGGGCGAATGACTGCTCAAGAACTTACTGATCAATCTGTTTTGGCATCGTAAAAAGCGTTACGTAATAGTGGTGCTCAAACGTGACGTAATAAAAAATACGTGTTTTTTCTAAGATTGTGGCTCAGTGATAACGCGATGGACAAGAGTCTGTTCCTTCTGGTTAAATATTTTGTTTTAGCCACATAAGGACAATTCTAGTTTTACACCATTATCGGGTTATAATTTAAATTAAAGGTAAAGTGGTTTATCAACCCAATAATCTTTTTACGATTTTTGAGTGGTTAGTAAATTACTAGTTTTGTGACAGAATTAAATGCTGTCACAAAATAAACATTGTTCTTATGGGACTAAAATCGAAGATGGTGGAGGTCTTGGAGTCACTCACCTGAGGCTACCGTGTTTGATTGCCTGGACGGGTACAAGATATTTTTGTGTGTTTCGCTACTCGCTACAGTAGTGTAGTTATTTTTAATCTATACAAATAAAATTAAAGTTTTGTCTTTAAAACATTGCTTGTGTTATTCATTTTTCCCTATTTTAGCGGAATTTTCCATAAAGATATATTTCCGTAGTCTCAAAGAGTTAAGGACCCATGTTATTTTTTCTTCTTTAGGTGCCAGAGATAAAAAACATTTAAGTAAATTTTTTTTATAGTATATATATTTTTTGTAATATTTTTTATATTTTTAGATATATGTTTTGAACACGATAACGTTGTCTCGTTAAAAATGGTCCCCAAATCCCCTCGAGACCAAAATTTGGTAACAATTAATTCCTACAAATGCTCGGACAGTTCGTAAACGGCCCAGACATATCGGTCAATGGGATAACGGGTAGTTATCGGGTTTTGTACCACAAAATGGGTTTTTGCGTTTTTCAAGTAATTTTTAAAAACTTCTAATTTTAGATTTCACCATTGGAATCAGCTTAAAAAAACTACACAATTAAGTTCCTTAAAGTTTTTCTCTATCTCCAACGGTTACCGAGATATAAAAAAATCTAAACACAGTACGTTGTATTGTGGGGCTCCAATGTTAATCTTATGGAGGATAGGGAAAAAATCATTAT
Organism: Nephotettix cincticeps; assembly: GCA_023375725.1. Taxonomy (NCBI): domain Eukaryota; kingdom Metazoa; phylum Arthropoda; class Insecta; order Hemiptera; family Cicadellidae; genus Nephotettix; species Nephotettix cincticeps. Next base: position 21,947,937 of record CM041786.1, on the reverse strand, counting down.
TTCTCATATTATCAATATTTTTGGATAAAACTTAATATTTTTATTATTTTTCATGTGGATCTATCATTTATGCTTAAAAATCATAGTTTATGTGTTTATCATGGCAGCAAACCTGCATACTCTTTTCCCATATTAATCATATAGGGAATAGGCAAACTCCTTTATTTATGGACAGATGTTGATGAAAGTTGGTATAAATGTTAAGATAAAATTATTTATGGTAGAAATGACTACTTTCAGTGTTCCTCACAGCAGCTAACCTGCACACTCTTTCCTGATTGATGGACGGGTACAAGATATTTTTGTGTGTTTCGCTACTCGCTACAGTAGTGTAGTTATTTTTAATCTATACAAATAAAATTAAAGTTTTGTCTTTACATTGCTCAGAGTTATTCATTTTTTATTTATTTTTACTTTTCCTGCGTTGGAGAAGCCGAAACCGGTCTTATCTCAATTTTTGTCTGTTTGTCTGTGACGCTCCAGGAGGCATTTTACGCCGTCTTCTCCGAAAAACCGGGAGAACTGATTATAATGAAACTTATTTCATGTATTCTCTACATTTCAGAGAAGGTTTATAAATGTTTGAAATCGCCTGCCGCCCCTTAAAAAGTAAATAACGAGCATTTAAAAACCCACTTTTTCGCGATATTACTCGCATTTTGATCCAGTTTTCAATGAATAACCTAATAGTAATAGTCAGCTGTCTTTGTAGTTTAAAGATTTAATAGAAATAAAAACAAACAGCTGTCAAATCAATATTAGTTAGTTTATATTGGTTGGTTTATGTTGATTTTAAATAAAGCAGGACGTTGATTTATTTTCTTTGTACTGATTTGTTTAGGATTTCAAGTTTACATTTTGGTATGATGATCTTTGTTCTTTAAACTGAATCCTAAAAACCGTACAAAGGACGGGCTTACTGCTAGTATCGTCTAAATTCGTAGTGGTTAGCGTCTTGGGATTTGGGGATAATATGAAGTTTAACCGTGGGTGTAACAACCTGATACGGTGACACATGGACAGAAAAACAGTGAATTAGTTGATTGTTTACTATACTAAACAGTAACGTAATCAAAACGCAGATCACTATTTGAATCAACTCACGTTTTCTCAAGGATACTCGACGCCTCTAACTGGAGGTCGAAGTCCTTTGATCACGATTGGATTTCCGATTACTCTAGGCTATCGAGCCATAACTTAAATTTCGTAACCTCTTCTATGAGGAATAGAGTTTTGAAGTCATTTCAGATGGCGGTAAACGAATTTCTCAAAATTTTGAATTTTATAATTATTTAATATTTACTAATATAAAGTGCCCTTAATTTACTAAATGAATGACGATCACAGACTTTATTCTTTCTCGATGTGAAACGAGTAAGAATGTAAACTCTCTCTTAATTCCTAAAATAACAAGGCATTTTCACAAAAACTGTAGTAAATTGTTAGATGATAGAATTGTAGATGTATTTAGACTTCGCCGATGAATTCGATCTTAACAAATCTTTACGAAAGCTCACTTTACATTTCATCCGGCCACTAAACAAACATAGTTAATGCCTGATGAATAATGTAATCAGAGTCGTGTCGGACTTAGCGTTACTAGTAATTGTAATTGAGCAGGAAATCGTGCGTCGCGCGTAGGCTCATTGCAACGTCATCGCGCAAGAACACATTCATCACGTGACAAAGGTGAGTAAATGCGTCTGGGCGCGATGGTGAATGGCTCGTTTACGGCTGACCAACAGCTGATCAACAGCTGACAACAGCGTGACTCATGGCGGGAGAAAGTCACACTGTCACTACTGTGCCGGTATCTGCCATCATTAAATGCACCCCTAACTGATGGGTTTGTGTTGTAATTAGTGCCCGATTCATTTATGGCATAGGTTTGATTACGTGATTAATGAACTGAGTGAGAAGGGTTACAGAAATGCTAGTAAATTGTAACGAATATTTTCATTCCGTCCCGTTAATTAAAATATTTTAGTTAACGTAAGACTGTGGCGCGTCCTGTAATCCAGTTACTTGGAGGTCACGAATTGTGGATAGTTGTGAGCGATGGTTGGTGGGTGTTGTGTTCTCTTGTGTGGATTAACGTCCGCACAACTGAATACTAAGTTAATCCGCATAGACCATCCTCATAATTAGACCAGTTCGTAATTCAGAGATAAAAGTGGTTCGGATCTCCAAATTGTAGATCTCTTAGATGCAATTGCCTGTTGGGCTATTAATTAACAATCCTGTCTAAGGAACATGTCAGCCTTAGTCAGTGACGAGACTCCAAGATCTCGCCACAATCATCTTTCACTCATACATGGCTTAAAATACCTACCTGGGTAGGTCTATATTTCAGTTTAAGGATAAGTAGTTAAAGATACGGCCCACGGTATTCAATGTCTTTTTTGTTTTAATCACACTTATGCACTTATGACACTTTACATTGTCTATTTACAACGACTTGAGAAATATATATGAAAATCACGATCAACAATCCCGATACCAGTTGCACTCTCTATTGCTACCTGGTACGGCAACTGGTTGTTATGTGCTTCGCCCGTATGGTCTCCGTACACGGTTAGCGACAGGATTGGTGTCAGTGCAGCGGCGTTTTGTACAACTGGCTGGAGTCCGCTCGGCTATGGCTATGAGTACTTGCAGGTTCTGGTCGAGGATCTATCCAGGACATTGAATTTCCTCTTCTAACCGTGAGACGGACGCTTATGATGTTGTTTTCCTTTTGAAGATCATCAATAGCCACATTCAGTCGCGACCTTCTAGATGAGATAAATTTCACTAGAACTAGATTCCGTAAACTGCTAAGCCGCAAATACTATTCCACAAGATACGACTTGAGCAGTCCCCTGGCTCGAATGGTCAGACTAAGTAACCGTGTTGTGATCTCTTCTCGGACAGTCTGTAGCTGATCCGTGCAGCCCTCCATCTACTAGAGGCTGTTCCGCACGATGAAGTCTGGTGCCTGAACCCGATTCAAATATAATTTGTATTATCAGTCTAGCTTGCTAATTGGTATTTATCCTAAAAAATTATTCTAGTCCATTAATGTTAGTTAGCTAAAGTTAAAATAATAAGATTGTTCATGTAGTTTATGATCTTCTTATCAGTTTTATAGTTTACTTCAGGGTTGTTTTAATATTTTGCATAAAATACGGTTTTTTACACATATATCACTGTTATTCTCATTATTATCATATTATGTGATGTTAATGTACCCAAAAAAATGTACCCATAGCGTAGTTAGGTGGTTTTTTATCGTTCTTAATATACATTGTTATTGTTGAAGTATTACACTATTTTTATGCTGATCACCTGCATAAGTAATTTCTTCGTACTGTAATTATCCGTACTGTATTGCTATTATTATTATCTAGTCTATCTCGCGTGTATACACTTTTGATCTAATTAGCCGCTTGTCGTTAATAAATATATAATTAAACAGCGAAATCATCGTCTCCAGAAGGGAAGCATTCACTTTTAACACTATATCCACTTGTATCTTCTAAACAATGGTTGTTCAAGATGGCGGAACTCTGACACGCTTAGAGACAACAATGGCAGACATTAGGACGAATTAGAGAGTGTTTATTGGCTTATAAAACTCAGCTGTAGTTTGTGTTGCGTTGAAGTACGGCCGGAAATCCGCTATAAAAAGAGATATAAGAGGTTAGTGTCTTCTCCTCGGGACCCTTGTGTGGTTTATACTACCATAAACCATAAACCGCCTCGGGGTCTGCCTTGCAGACGTAGGCGGGCTCTGACAGACTGGTGGCAGTATTATAGGACTAGCTGCACAGAGAAAAGGCATAAAGACACTGATGCAGTGTATTGTGTGTATTATGGGCGAAGAAGTGTGAATACATGTTTAACCAAATGACGTCACTAACCAGATGACGTCACTTTTTCAAATTTTGGTCTCGGAAATTGCCAACACCCACCAGAGCTTAGACATATCCATGTCAATAAATAGCCAAAATAAACAGTGTGAACTCAATAAAGAAAATCCGGTGATAACAGACTTGGAGGTAAACGAGTAAAATAAAAAGATAAAAGATAAGTGTTAGATAAAAATGTTATTATGTTAGACAAATATGTATTTACCTCCCTGTTAGATTTTAGGTTAGATCAAGGATATGTCTAAAGGGAATGTTTTCAGTTCGTCCAAAAAGCTGTTCTTACAACCAAGCTATGACGTCACTGACCAAATGACGGCTAAGACATATCCATGTCAAAAAAGATCAAATCAAGATCTAAACCACACAATTAACACTAACGGTGTTCTCTCGGTAATAAAACTTAAACAGGATATTGGGTACGACGTTACGATGCAAGTGCCAGGAAACAAGAGCCCGAGGCCTATATACAGTAGCAGCTGTCCAACACCATCCATCCAACCAACCATCCATCCATCCATCCATCACGCCAGACGGGTGGAGCCCAACGCCGGTTGTCAGGTTAAATTAGGCCTAGGCTCGGACGTAACCATTAGGCCTTCGCTATTAAGCTTTAATAATATATTCGGCGGTTTAATTTTGGAAGGGGAGTGCATCGCGATGGCCCCAAAATTTAATATGTGGGTAGTAGTTTGGGATGGGACAGAGTTGAAACGAGGGAATATTTTGGGTTTGGATAAAATTTAATAATACGAATTTGTGACCGTTTCTGTAACAAATTAATGCATACTAATATATCCACGCGACTCTAAGCGTCAAAAAACTGATGCTGTGAAATGTTCGTTTTTTAATTCAATAAAAAGGGACATCTTATAAAGATAAACATTCAATAATATAATCAGTCGAAAATTCTACTAGGCTTGTAACACGAAAAATTATGAGATGTCAATCAAAAATATATATTCATTACGAAGCTTATGCTATAGGCTGTAGATCTATTCCTGCTCACCTGTTAATATACAAAGTCTTTCTCAAATTTTAGGAAAACGAACCTAAGCGAGAAATAATTTCGAAAATCTAAACCGTTATTGCAAAACTACTAACCGAGGTGATTTTTGATACTTTAAAACGTTAAGATCGTTTAAGTAAGATATGAATAATAAGTGTTTACCATTAATCACAAAATGGCGCCACGTAGTAGGCCTACAGGCCTTTTAACGGTTTGCCTAAAACTGATTTTGCTTTAAAATAAACCGTTATATGGGTCAAGGGAAATTAGTATGAAATAACCCTGGTTGGTATTAAACCCAAAGAAAGTTGTCTATGTCTATCTCGTATATCAGGAGACTGAAACAATATATAACGCGTAACTTGATAGTCTTCTAAAAAAGTGACCAACTAAGACGTGTAGAGTAAAAACACGTAGCCTACCGCGGTGATACGAAATCTCTTCTGTTTAATATTGCACGTTTCGGAGGTTCAGATTACTGTATATAAGGCGAGCTCTTGCTAGTGTTCATCCTTAGTTATTCGTAGTACCGAGAACCACCTCGTTAACGAGGTTCGGATTATACACGGCGAGCTCTTGCTAGTGTTCATCCTAGTTGTTCGTAGACCACCGCGCCAAGTAGTCACGCATCGTTTCCTCCGCAGCTCCGCACTCACTGGACGTATCGATGTCGGTAAGTGTTTTCACGGTTCGCGTCGCCTCTCCTCCGCCACCGGAAGGGTGGGCCTGAAGGGTGCAAGTTACAATTACCCTGGCGCAGGATGTTTACCGCGAAGGATTCGCACTTCAGTTAACCCTGTGACTGGACTCTACCGGTCTGTGACCAGCGAGAGACCCCGGTATAATTATGATGTACTAACAGTAAGCACGGTTGTATGGTGAAGCGAGGAGTCGGAGGCATGGTAATCAAACAATGACTATTTATTTCATTCGCCCTTTGAGTATTAGGAGGCCTAATCACTTTAAAAGTATATGTTGAGTTGAAAGTGGTTGAAGCTGTGATAGAGTCGAGTGTAAACATTTTATAACTTACAGTACATGTTCAAGAAATCAAATCTTGTTGAAATATGAAATAACTAGAAAATACTTAAGTAATGCTCTTTCTTAAAACTTAACAGATTGAATGCGGTTATGTGATGAAATTGATCTTTTATGTTGAGAGTGTAAATCAAGTAGGAAGATGATTTTCTGAGATAAAATGTAACTTAGCTGCTTACAACATAACAAAATACTTAAAGGTAATAGGTAAGTACAGAACCTAAATAAATAAATTCTTTATCTCCAAAATTTACATAAACAGTTCTCATTATTTTACAAGTTGCTACAAGATATTGATGATAAATATATATTGCATGATTACATATTTTTATACATGCTTATGTAGCATCTTACAGCTATAAGTAAAAATTGTACAACTTGAACCTATGTTAATAAGTTTTCATTACTCTTTCATTTACATTTATTAAATTGTTTTACTTTTCTTAAAGAATCTATAAGTGTAGCCTAATACGTGACGTTTAATTGTAATTTTTAAAAGGCTGAAATTGATATTATTTTTTATTCTCTTCCTGAAATGGCGACAAACTCAGGTAGGTATTTTAAGCCAAGTATGAATGAGAAATGAGTTTAAGATTGTTGTGGCGGGATCTTTTAGTCTTGTTTCTGACTAATGCTGACCTGTTCCTTAAACAGAACTGTTAATAATTAATAGGCTAACAGTCAATGGCATCGAAGGGACTTACAGTATAATATGGAATCAGTCCCAAATTCTAGCTTTAGATTACAAACTGGTCTAATTATGAGGTTGGTCTTACCGGATGAATCCACACCAGGGAATATCACATCCACTGACCATAACTCTTAACTATCCACAATTCTTACCCAAGTAGCAGGATTAAAGGACATGTCACTGATCCAGCCTCCTCGCGCAGCCCTATGCGTTCACATTACCTCAAGCTTTTTTGTGAACCATTTAATTTGAAGAGTTGTTTTCAGAACGAATATATTCTAATTATATAGATTTCAATACTCGTTATTTATTACCCGAACGAACGAACGAATCCTCTATTTGTCTTTCCGATTGATAAATCGACTAAAATAGGTAACAGTACCTTCGACCTGTAACTCTTAGTTTAGTCAGCAGGCAACTAGTTTCGGGATTCTATGGTCCCATTTTCAAGCCTTTGTCAGTTACTCTTAATAAATCGTCATCATAAATTAAAATTAGACAAAAACACTTAATTTTACATTACCCATTGAACACTGTCGTGTTGTGATCTCTTTTGCCGTCGGTTTACTCGTTAATAATTTGTGTGGGGCCCAGTGTTCAAGGTTTGGTGTAAAATTTTAATTTAAATTCATCATGACGACTTGTAAAGAGTAACTGACAAAGGCTTGAAAATGGGACATAGAGTCCCGAAACTAGAGGCCTGCTGACCAAACAAAGAATTGAAGGACGAAGTTACTGTTGCCTATTTTAGTCGATTTACTTTTTTAGAAAATACTTTTTTAAATGGTCTTTTAGACTGTTGGTGGTCTGAAGAAGGAGTTGAAACGGCATTGTTTACGGTGAGGCCTCGGGGGACAAATATTTACAGGGTCTTTAAAAGCGCCATTTGGTGAGGACCGAGGACCCGTCAGAACAAACTTGGTTGGTGTTTCGGGAAGCACTCCAATGTAGAACCGTACTCGTATTTGAAATTATATACCTCTCTATAATGTCTCATATGTCTTTCCCAAACAAGGCCATATATTCAAATTACATATAAAAGTATGTTTTATTTTCATAAATGTTGTTTTAACTTGAATTTTCGCGTTATAATTCTAGCTTATAACATGTTTTAATATTCTAATGTGTTTTTTCTTATATGATACTAGCTGACCCGGCGAACTTCGTAACGCCTAACAGAAAATACATGTTAACTTTAAGATTGGCCATGTTCTGAAGTCAAATAGCATAGCATTGCGGCTTCGTTGTGAAAGCTTTAAATATTCAACAGCTGATTATTATAATAAACCTAATATGTATAAACATTGTATTTATTTTATTTGGCAAACATATAAACACGTGACTTTTAATCATACAGAAAATTACAAAGTATATAAATACAGTACATAATTTCCAAAAACCGTAAAGTACCAACGTGGTGAATAAATCTGTTCATTTTGTACAGTACACATTTACTCCATAGTTTGACATTAATAAATGATTCAAATGGCATTGGATAGTAAAGCATATTGCTAAAGGAAAGTAAAACAACAGCTGTAGCTTAAGAAATCAAATGTTTTTATTGTAGAACATTTCTAAACAAACTAAGTCCCCATAAGGATAACATTAGAAATTTAAAACGCTATAAAATAGAAACTAATTGAATTTATGGAAACTGAATATGCCTAAAGCATGACCGGAGCAGAGACGAATCCGAAAAATCAAAGATTATTAAAATCGGTCCAGCCGTTCTTGAGTTATAATGCGTGTAACTAACACGACTTTGTTTTATATATTTAGATGAATAACAAAATTTGAACTCAAAATTTATAAGAAATGACTTTCTACATGTGAGTGAATTTTATCTTCCAATATGTTCTCAATGGTAGGCAACAAAAATTATTTTAAACTTAAAAAATAGTCTTCTTGCTTTTTCGAACTAATAGTGATCCAATATAGAAACGAAATTATATCATCAAAGACAAGTTGACTAAATTCGATGATTATTTATCAATTTAATTCTGCTAATGCAAGTCCCGAAAGCAAAACATCCGAAAGCAATCATAAGATTTTAATGTCAGGTCAAAGTTATTTATATTAAATGAAGTAATTTTAATACAATTAATTGTTTCAGTAAAATTAGTGATATAATATCATTTAAAATCACCAAGGTAACTCGAGTTGCAGTTTATTCACGAGTACGAAGAATTTCACTTATCAAGTGATGTTCAAGCCCCACGCAGTGCGTTAAGGTTGGCTAATCATGGAAAATATATAGCCGATTATTGCATTAGACCGTTTATTCTGTTATCTTGGCGTTTCACATCTTTGGCAAAGATCCAGAGTGCGTAAGAGGAGATTGCGATGTTGATATCAGCTGATGCAAAATAAAATCCACTTTCTCGCTTAAGCCATGTTGTATGACGTAATCTCTCAGGCTCCATGTGTATTTCTAACAACCGTGTTTATGACATTCAAGAAATCGCTTACAATCACTTATCGAACGATTTGTAATGTCCTTTAAAAACTAAAATATGGTGATAAGATTAAATTTTAGCTGCATCATTCAGTTCTTTATTACAGTCAAATATTAAGAAAATTATAATTTATTATTGATGACGTCATACAGTCAAATCACAAGCAGTTGATTATATAAATTATTTCATTTTTTAAAGACATGTTTTTTGATGAGGTATATTCCATATTATCTGTTTTATTGGGCACACCCACCTATTTTTATTTTTTTGTGGCTGGATCTCGTCAGTAACACATAACATACACAAAACACACACAAAATATCGATTCAGACACTTTATTCCGACATTTCGCGGGACCGAAACATTTACGTCAGGGTTAAAAAAATATAAAAAAATAAATAAAATAAATATATATATAAATTATTTCATGATATGACACTGTTGTAACTCATCTTATTGATTCGTCGCTCTCACTTCACTTTAAATACTATAAAATATACCAAAATGCAAACCACCATGAGTATAAAATTCAAACTGTCAACAATTTTATTTGCTTCCGGTCAACATTCGTCGGTAACGAACCTGAACAGCTGTTTGAGTGTGAACATCAGCTGTCAGATCAGTTGATGTGTCATGAAGACCACCACGAATGACCAGCTGATTTTAATATCCAGCTGGCGGCTACAACGGCGTCCTTGTGTCAACACTGTAACGGGCCACAACTTACTCCCTAGCCGTCATGTTGGACACGGCCCTTGTTCGTATATGGTAATACAATGGATGTTAAATTTAAATGCGGGGACATGGTCAGTATGTCGACAAACTCATTTTGAGCTTAGAATGGGTCATTGTGTGCAAAATATACACGTCAAAAAGTGAATTGAACATTTTATGGTTTCCTTACTTGAATTTGGTACTGGGGATTTGAATCTTTTATTTATGTGTGTTTCTGTATTGTTGTAAAACTGCTTAAACAATTTATTTAGTTTTGAGTGGGAACAGCTGTTTTATTCAACCAGATTTCATTAGAAAAATTAGTTTAAAAACTGGTTTAAACTAAAATTGGACAACCGTGTACTGATAATTATTTAGCATTGCCAATTATACATGTAATTATTATTTTTTTATTTAGATAATGTAATGTAGCCTACTGTGTTTAATTTTTTAATATTAGTAAGTTTGGAATAGAAAAAATTAAAATTAATTTCTATTTTTTAAGATTCAATGTTGACAATTAAAATTTTTTAAAATTACATGTAAAAACCAAAAAAATTTTGGGACAAAAATCTATTATGGAAATATGTCTGTTATTGAGTTTGTAGAAAACCTCTACCAAATTTTTGATCCATTTTTAGATTTATGTGTGTAATCAAAAAAAAAAACAGTAAAAAAACAAAAAAAAAAAAAAAAAATTTAAATATATGTTATAAATAAATTTTTATAAATTTTAAGTTTGTTTTTTTTGGATTATAAAGAAGAAAAAATAACATTTTTTAACTCATTTTGCTAATACTAATATTTTTCTTAAAATTTAAAAAATGCCTGAAGATATAACCAACTTGTATCAAATTTCATCAAAATCAGACCATTGGTGTGGTTTTGGGGTCGTTATAAAGACAAACAGACCGACGGATAGACATCAGTACAAAAACGTTTTTTGATTCATGGAGCCACAAAATGGATAAATCCACTCAAATTCGAACATTTAGTCTAAAATAGTAATTTCTCCTAGCATGCATAGTAGTAGTCTATGAATAGGGGAAGATATTAAAAAGAGTAGGCCTAATGTTCTCAAAATTTTAATAATACTTATAACTTTTAGGGTTCTGAGTGGATTTGCTTATAGAAAGTTAAGTATGAACCACTACATCGATTACTCGACTTTTGATGTGCACCCAGTACGTAAAATCCTTTTTCTTGAGATCAAGATTTAGCTGTACTCCTTCATAAAAATGATAACCAGGAAACGCTTGTTAGATTATACTTTGAACGATGTATAACTATACTAGGAATCAAAATCTTAACAAGTAACGACACCTTAACCTAGATCAAAATAGGTTTTTCTAATCCAATCTAAAAACCAATTTGTTGCTATTTAATTCGCTATTGTATATACTAACGAATTCTTGTTAGTATTAATCTAGTATTTTAGAATGTATGTAGGCCTACCCGAGAACTGGTTGAGGTAAAATATTTAATAAATCTATTTTTTACATTCTGGTGAAAAATATCACTGGGCACCATAATCGATCTTCTAGACTCGAAGGATACGTTGGCCTTCAAGTGTTGTTGGTCCACTTCAGTAAACCACTTCCAGTCCACTTCTCAAGCCATGCATCATAGATAGGCCCTATCACGACATGCGCCGCGCCGCGCCGCGCTGGGTCGCCGTCATTTCTATCATGAATAAATTAATTAATGAACAACGGCGAATGAAATAATGTGGATCTATTATAGGTACGTTTTTGACCTTACACGCTCCTCAACTGAATTCGGTTCATAACAACTTATTTCGCTATTTTACAAGAATTTCAATAAGTTATACATGATCGAAAAACAGTCATATTGGCCACATGCAATGGTTTGGTGCCTTTGGAAAATATCATGACAATTTCAAAACTTTAATATATACTATTTTCACATTAGTATTGATGTTGTGATACTTATTAACACAATGTAGTATTTCAAAACTAAATACGCAAACGTTTCACTTCGACTCTGTCTGAACTAACAATAGTAACTACTCGGTTTCTAAATTTATTGAATTTATATATTTATATGTAGTTAGATAGTGTGAATTATTTTGTGTATATTAATTAGCTTAAAAGATTATTGAATGTATGAATATGTATTAATAATTTATCTTGCCATTTTCCTAATATACTAATAAAATACTGTTTGGGAACAATTCACTGTGCAAAGAAACATGACTGCTTAAAAGTATAAATAAACTTGGTTGAACTAATAAATACCGATGTACAGTTTTGTCATCTGAAAGGAAGGTGGATACTATAGATTGAATTTTAAACTCTGTGATGGACTACATTAGTTTCCAAAAAATACTCTTTAATTGGAGATTGAAGGATGCCTGTAGAACTCATTTGATCCCGACCCATTTATGATAAGTCATCAATAAAATACTTATTTATTTGTGCATCAAGGGAAAAAGTGACATTTTTTGTCCACGAAGGAAACTGTTGCCCGAGCCGATGCCGACGATTTCCTGGTAGACAAAAAGGTCTTTAATCCCATGATGCACACGCAGTTTTTCCTCCACCTACAAATATAATAACACAAGTTACAAATATTCCATTATTAACTAATCTGTCAATCACTATCATTTTCCAAGTTGGCTAACATAACCTCAAATCAATCAATGCAAACTATCAGCTGACCATTCAGGAATTAATTACCACTGCCAGCTGCTATTATTTCTGGAGGTTCTCCCATGCCATTTTTACGGGATCACTTTTAGTCCCGAGGGACAAAAAACTACATACTTTTTCTCCCTCGGGACTAAAAGTATTAATTTAGAACTCTATTTAAGAGAGTAAAGTACGGGGTTTCATAGTAGGTGGTGGAGAATACTGTTTTTTTATTTGCGAATAATATTTTGAGCTGAAAGTTACTATGATGTGCTACGATAGTTTTTTCTGTGGAACGTACGCAGCTCGCACGTTGCCCAGTTGTGAGTGGTGAGGTGTGCATTGCGCGATGCCGATACTCGACCCACGCACGCCGAATGTTAAGTGGATAAACTGAGGACGTTTCGCGCCGAACTTGAAACTCCGCCCTTCCTCGTTAGCTTTGCTGATTCACACAGAGTAAACATCGCTGCGTGGGCGTTGAATTGTCGGTTGCGTGTGAACTCGTCCTTGTCGAAACCAGCGGATAATAAACCACTTCTTCATAAGTACCGTTAGTTAAAGGTGGGATTAAATTTGTTAAAAATAGTCGCACACAATAATAAATGTAATCCTTTATTATTGGACGTCCAATACTCTATGATTTTAGACGATACTAAACCATGTCTAAGGTGCCGACCTGTCAGATCGTCGAGTTTTAAAAATTTTAAAAAGTTGAGAGAATTTGCAATCTGTTGAGGCCGCACGAATCGTTGGTCTGACATGCCTGTTCTCGGTAGATTGCCAATTCTCTACTCCGATACACCATCTGTTCACAAATCGTTGATATAGAGTATTTCCAAATCAACGGGGTTTCAAAAACTCCGTGATCTGATTGGTGCACATGATAGAAAGGCCGAATAAGTTATCTGAGGGCGACCATGGACTCCGGCTCCATTACTGTCGTTTTACTACTTTCAATCTTCAATGGTTTACATTTACTTATTTTAGCTAGATGCAATTAATTAATTTTTGATTAAGGGCCCAGAAATAAAGCTTATAGGAAACACTCTCAGGGCAGACTAAACCTTTTTTTCGTATCAGCTGAACCTAACCTAAAGTAAAGCGAGATAAGATAACGAAACCGCCTCTTAAAATTTAAACAAGGTAATCCCACATTCTTAAAAGATTATCGTCACTGGATTAAATTTTACACAAAAACAAGTGTATATGGGACCTTTTAAAGGATCTTTCTACCCCAGCTGTGTTATCGTAAATTAAGGTTTTGAATCATATAGGGCTAGGTCACATTAATAGCGTCAGTGGTGGGCAGTAAACAGAATTTGTGAGAGAAATTTTTAACAATCTTCTACCTTCTTATGTTATGTAAAATACTCCGGTAAAGTGGACGAAAACTGTTTGTTTGAAATTCATGATATCGATGGATTTTCAATTATTTATTTTACAATTAATAATTTGACTTTTTCTATTGCTCTTGTGTTTTAAACTACCCAAAGTTTCTAGAGGTGGAGAAACTCCTCCCGTTTTCAAGTCATTTCCTATTAATTTACATAAAAAATTGAATGTTCAAGTTACAGATATTAATTATATACATTATTAGTTTAATCTTAAGAATTTCTAGTTTCCTAATTTTTTTATCTGATTCCGGGTCCTCGAAGGAAAGGTAACACTATATTGTTGGGTATCACGTTATCCATGTGGTGCTATGAATTGGTTCAAAGCCAACCCAACCAGTAAAATCTGATTATGTATTGTCTTAAATACTATGAAATCTAATTATTCATATATATAAAACCTTTTTCTCATTTTCTATCGTGAAAAGATTTTGCAAATTGGCATTAATATTTCACTATCATTCCTTAAAACACCACAGTCCTTAAAAATTAAAAACAAATAAAGTCGTCCACGCACAGTCCACACAAGACTGGAAGTTGAGGTATAATGGTTGGGACCAAACAATTGGGCAGTGAAGTGTGTCACTTGACTAGAAAGTGGGAACTGTTACCCTGGGGCACGATGGGAAATGGTTTGGTTTCAAAGTCGATTCTGAGATTACCATCAGTCAGAAGCTAACTACTCACGTACGTGGTTGGTGGATAACGTTATTGTGACGTCACCATTACAGAACCGATCCCATGGCTACTCGTATACACAGATTACCATTGGTCATAAACTCTTCGTGTGTACGTACGGTAGGTGGGATACTTATAACTACTTCTGTATCATCAAGTAAATACGTAAGTCTATTCATCCTGGTGTAGATATTAACTTAGACTAACATTTCATTTGTACGGTTGATTTCTACGCATAAATTTCTCTTTCAATGTTGTAACCAAGAACCTTAATTAAATGGCGCTATACATGTAGAGCTTGTTAATTTAAAATATAAAAAATGTTTGTATTTACTTCCCTGTGGGAAATGGTTAGATCATGGATATATCTAAAGGGAATGGTTTTAGTTCACCTAAACAGCTGATCTTATTCATTTATATTAAAAATTCAATACTACAGCTTTAGTAGTTTCTATGGAAACCTGTTACATATTTCCATCTTAAAATCACCAACACCCCCCCCTCCACAGAGCTAAGACATATCCATGTCAAAAAACTATAGTGAATTTAGTAAAAGCCTTTAATTTATTCCGAAGATATAACAACTGACTTGAATTCTTAGGCGTTTAATTACCTAGTTATCGGCGAGTCCCATCGAGGGGGTGACAGGACAGCGTAGATCTGGCGCAACCCTCCTCCCGTTGCCATGACAACAAGGCGACACCTGTTGGACTTTTTTCTGCGCCAGAACAAAGCTGGAGCAACCATCTACACTAGGGGCGGCAGGTAGCTGAATACATCGAGGGAACAGGAATGCGTATAAATTGATAGACGGATAGACCAAGGGGTGAGAACTAAATTGAAGTTACTTAGGCAAGACGGAGTTTCGCGTGAATGCAAAAAACATCAATCCTATGATGTTCACTGATATTTGGTATTCTAATTATGTTCTGGAAAAGCAAAATGAATGCTTTGGGAGTGAATAATAATGAAGGAGTAACTTTAAGCTTTTAGAATTGACAAAGTACAGCACTCATTTATATGGTCCATATTTAAATTCCAAAGGTACAGTACAAAAGATTTTCTATAAATCAGTTATTTGCACTAATCTATGAACAGATTGACTATAGCTTGTCGAGCAATAGTAACGCAATTCGGAGGCTTATAGATGAGAAGTTTAAAGTGAAATCGAGCGATGCGTTTATTGTACTTAATTAGCTTATTTAAACTTAAAAAAAGTAACATGGCCTACCTTTCCATTTCTCAACTCAGCAGTTCGTAAAAACCTACAACGCAGTCACCAGTCTTCGACCTACATGTTGGAGGAATCGTAAATCTTATAATTAATTTATATAGTTTGACTGGAATCATAAATTTACGAAAACCTACATCTTGAGGTGGATTTCACAACATGAAGAAAAATTTGACTGTGAGTGAATCGAAATGCAAGGTTCGTGGTTTTTAGCGAATTTCCTATAGGTGATCAGTAGTTAATGGTCCTCATGACGAGACATAGATCTGGGGACCGTTTTTCTCATTTCATGGTCCCCAGATACCAAAAACACCGTTCGTTTTATACATTTTTAATTTATACATTTCCAAAAACACGTGTAAAATAACTCCAACCTCGATTGTATTGGATACAGATATAAAATGCGCGAATATTCAATAATCCAGCAAAAGCAGTCCATACAATCCAACCTAAGGGGGGTTCCGTTGTTATTCTTAAGGAGTATACGTAAATTATATCCCTTATTTATAAAAATACTCTGATAAAATATTGGAATGTGGCTTAACCTATGCCTATGATCGAGCTTAGTTTCTATCAACTCAAACTATTTGTAAAGATATGGAAATTTCCTGCATAGGTCTATTACTACGGACGTATTTTATTCTAACTGGATTTAGAGCAAAGATTGAATTACAGAGTCTATTGTAATCTATTTGTCTATTGTAGAAATTTTTAAGGGGCTTATTTTATTCACACGGTCTATATGTTTTTCAGTTTTAACAATAAGGAAGTTCTTAATTTTCCTACCTTCACAGTTAAGTCGCGCTCTCATTTGATTTCAATGCAACCAGAAGTTGGTCATTTTTGCGGCGACGCAGTTAACTTAATCACGGCGCATGCTGTGCAAGATGCTGCGTAGGAAAACTCCTCTTTAAGAAACATATTTTTTAACAGAATGTAAACTTATTTAAAACTAAGGTTATTAGAAAGACAGACAGGTAGGCAAAGGGTTAGGTAAACAAAACCGATGACGTCACTAGTCAAGAATGCTTGTTTACATTTTAGCGACCAGAAATGTCAAAACATTTCCAACTTTATGATATTTAACACTAACCTATTAGATCAACACGTTTTACAACTACTGTAGCTGTATTTTTTAAACGGACAGTTTTACCTTTTAAAAATGAGTACGATCCCAACCGAATATCTTTCAATGTTAAACTGATGTACACATTTAATATCTTATGTCTAGATCACAATTTTTACTAATTTATTTCAGGAGAAGCTATTTTCAAGATTTACTGTCAGTGACACAAAGGAAGGATTCCATTTTTTCTAAATATTTCAACACCATTATGAGAATGTTTTAACGTAATTGGCATATTATATTATATAACTTTATAAGTTCGTGTTGCTCACTGGTTACAAACGTGACCTATCCATAAATAAGTATAATGCCGGGAGTTTTAGCACCCAAACTAATCCTCATTCTCATTAAATGGCAATGTTCTTGAGTGTTTGGTTGATATATAATTTCAGACACAAGCCACTTTGAATCTACTGATCATGCAAGTAGATAAATGAAAACTTTTAAAGAAAACTACGTTAATTAATTACGTTTACTGTAGAATAATAAGAGAATTCAATCACATTTTAGAGGTTAACCAAATCTAAAAATACAATTTTTTCATTTATTTATGTAAATAAACAGTTAATTACTTCATAAGTAACAAACTACCATTTTATCTTTGGCGGCAAGTTTGTTCGTGACCCATACCTCTCTTCCTTTCTGGTTAGGTATGCATAACACTTAAACCTAAACAGTGGCGGAGTCAGCTGTTTAATCATCTTGGACCTGGACAGCTGAACGCTTTCACAGCTGACTTAATTGACCTCCTATCAGCGGCAATTCTTACGTTATTGTTACTTAGGATTCTTCTCACCTCTCTAAATTGGAATCCAGTTTCTAGATAAGGCAAGTGGATATGGAGGCAGTAAAGAGATTAGATGATTACAGTTTCCTTTACGTCCACCGCCACACAAGACCGTGGCCACAAATAGAATAACTAACTGCTTATCTTTCCTCATCGTGAGATTTTTATATATACAACATAGAAAAGGTTTCAATTTTCATAAATTTTCTAATCTTAACTCTGAGTCAATAAGTAAACCTTCCTTCGCTTATCTCTTTCCAGTTTTATGATTAAGTGCTTTATTTTTTGCCAATATATCTAAAACACAATATAAGTTAAGTTTGTCTGAACATTGCAATAAGTTGTGATATTTTTGGTTCTCAATTTATGTATGTACGCTAAACAATTTATTTACGCTTATGAAAACAAGAACACATACAGTTACAAAACTTATTTTCTTTATTCTCAAAATATTTTGGAGAAGGATTCTTTTCTTGAAACTGACCCACACACTAAACAAATACGAGTTAATTTTATATGGGAAGTACCTTAGATCATGGATATGTCTAAAGGGAATGTTCTAAGTTCCTTTAAACACATGTGATCTATGACGGGACGTCACTATACTTACGTCAATGTTTTAAATTTTGTCTTAAACATTGCTAACACCCTCCAGAGCTAAGACATGGCCATGTTAATATAAAATTATGAAAAAAGAAAAAATATTTGTATTTACTTCCCTTTGGGAAACGGATCATGGATATGTCTAAGGGAATGTTTTCAGTTCATCTAAACAGTTGTTCTTAGGTTTCAAATTTCTAACACCCCCCCCCCCCCAGAGCTAAGACATATCTTATTAGAGTTAAGACAAAATTTTAATTATAATAATTTAAATTTGTTTAACTTAGGTTTAACCCTAGAGCTGGCATTGGTGTAGCGCTTTACTTGCACAGAGAAATTATTGGTTTTGTAATACAATGTTCAAATCCTTATAAAAATCATAAATAATAACATAACTATGGCTCGTTATAAATAAATTTATTCAAAATAAAGTGAAGAATCGTTGTACATGCAGTTTATATGGATACCATAAATATAAAAAATGTTTTTGTAGTATAATTAAAAAACATTAATTTGAGATAAATTTCAATTATATTCTGTCATATAGATCAGTTCAGGCAAGTTTCATCAGCAAATTATAAGTTATAAGGTTATAGTAAATTTTATGCAAATTCTGAAAATATATAGTTTATATAAGTTATATCTTTCTTTTTTTATTTGTATACCCTTTCATATAAAAAGAACGGCATCAATTAGTTCTCTCAGACCTCTTGAACAATTACTACAGTTCTTTTCCATTTCCAAACATTTAATTCATCATGTACTAACACTCTGAAATACTTACTTTCAATAATAATAAATAAAACAATTTATTTTTTCATTGAAACCATATAAAAGCTTCGGCGATCGTCATTATTCAAAACCCCGCTAGACCGCTTGACGGCAGACGACGGACAACAATACCCCCGTCGCAGCAGACCTACGTATACAGCGAATTTACAAATCAGTAACAATATAAAACAGGTTTGATCAATATCCGTAATAAATAGAGAGTTTGTCTATTCTCCATAAGATTAACATGGGAAAGAGTATGCAGATTTGCTGCTGAGAGGAACGCTGAAAGTAGGCATTCTTACAACAAAATATCTTTATTTTGACCATAAACCAAGTTTTATCAATATCTGTCCATAAATAAGTGAGTTCACCTATTATCCATAAAATTAACATGGGAAAAGAGTTCCAGGTGCTGCCTTGATAAATATATAAACTATGATTTTTGAGTATAAATGTATTGGTCTCAGCCACATGAAGCTATATATAAAGTTTCATCCAAAAATATTGATTGATAAGAGAAATATTAATTTTTCCTTATCCTCCATACTATTTAGGTTTTTAATATCTCAGTAACCGTTGAAGATAGAGCAAAACTTTAAGGAACAAAATTGTGTAGATTTTTAAGCTGATTCTAATGGTGAAGGATAAAACTTAAAATGTTTTTAAAATTACATAGGAAAAAATCAATTTTTGAGTACAAACCCCCCACCAAACTACCCGTTCTAAATGACCGATATGTCTAGATAACGAACTCGTCCAAGCAAATGTAGGGATACACGTCTCTACCAAATTTGGTCATGATCGGACCATTTTTACGAGAGTTATCGTGTTGACAGACACACATATATACATAAAAATTTTAACGACTATTCTTTTTAGCCTCTGGACACCTAAAGACGAAAAAATAACATGGTCCCGGGCTTAAGTCTTGCCATGAGATCTAGGGTAATAGCTTCTTCCCTACGGAAAGTTCGCTAAAAGTTGCTATATTTCATGAGCTTTCTTTTGATACAAGTTTAAAGGTCGTTAGAACCAATTTTATACAGAAAAAATGGGGTTATCCCGGCTCCTGAATTATCCGGCGCTTTCCTGCTCTTGGGTTAACAATTAACTATCGAAAAACAAATATTGATCTTAGTTTGACAGTTAATGGCTGTTTATATCTATTGGATCACAAGATATAAGAAGAAAGTAACTTATTATCATGACAAAATGATATAAACCTGAAATCAAAACAATTAAATATGAAGAAATACATACAATGAAAAAGTAGATTTTCAGCTCGATTATTAATTAGCATTTAATAAATGCTAATCTAATCTAATCTGTAATTCAGTCTAATTTACAATTAGACGGAATAAGATTTTTTATAATCACAGTACTAAAATTCGTTATATTTTAATAAAACATTTTTTACACAGTGTAGTTTCGAAGTAGGTTTAAAATCAGTGATCAATGTAAACAAACAATAATATTGATTTGAAGTATATATCTGTTGGTATTATTTTTATGAAATCGCTTTTAAAGAACATGTTCTAAAAAACTTAGAAAAAACATATCTATTATTGTTCAAAACTTGGATTTGGGAGCATATTATTTGATTATCAGAGTGTATGGGTTGGTTTAAAGTAAACAAAACACCTTATTCAAAAGGTATAGAATAAGGAAAAAAGTTTCACAACTGTTGGTGCTCTTGTTTACATGGAGAAGACGAACACAAATTCCAAATGTAAAGTTTAGCATTAAAGAAACACAGATAAAATCGAGATAATACCAATTTCGGGGTTTTTTGAACGCAGAAATAACCAAACATTAATTCCAATCAATATATAGAAACAACTCTAATTTTATTCATATAGATGGACATAAACAACAAATGCAGTGTTTACCTGAGCAAACTATGAGGACCTCAAAGAGGATTTTCCACCGTCTGGGGCTGTCAAGCGTCATCCCGAAGCTCGCGGGATCTACAGCTGAGAGAGACAGACAGCGGACAGCGGACTACCTGCAGCTAGACGACTACCTAGCGCCAGCGACGCGCGGCCAACTAACTGCCGAGAGCCGACTGGTGGTGGGCAGTTGTTGTTGACAGCCCCCACCCCCTCCCCACTACAAGACGCAACAATCAAAACATACACACGGTCATTGCTCTACTTGTTTAGTTTAATCCTTCTCCCTCTTATACGCGTTAGTGTTCACGTAAAAAATCTAGAGGTAATCTATATAAATAAAATTACAGTTTGTTTCTAACTAAGTACATTGCTTGAAATTATAACATTATTGGTTATTTCTATATGTTATTACCCCGAAAAGCCGAATTGGGTGTTATCTCACTTATTGCCTGTCTTTCTGTAACTCTAAACATTTGTGCAGTGTGCATTTGTGTTCGTCTTCTACGTGAAAACGAGAAGACCAATAGTTATGAAACTAATATTCCATATTCTATACCTTTTGGAGATGACTTTTGCTTACTTAAAACCAACCCACGCACTGTAAAAATCAAATAATAAGCTTTCTAAAACCCAGTTTTGAGCAGTATTGGACATTTTTCTAAGTTGTATAGAACATGTCATAACTAATTAGCTAATTATAACTTATTTCACTAAATAACTGATTTCGTATGAATAAATAAAAAATGCCGTGCTCCCGTGCATCAAATAATTAATTAAGTGATTATCCAGGAGCCAGTCATTGACTACCATCTTGAATAAGGCAAACCTAACTAAAACTTAACTAACTCAAACAAGGTCAAACTCCTCACAGCTGTGTGTAAGCTGTTAAATAATAGTTTTCCTAAAAAAGTGAAACAATTTATAGATTTACCCAGCCTTCCTGTTGGTGAATACATTATCAACTATTCCTTGTTTCATAATCATGGACATGGTTATTTCTTAGACGGTACCATTAGTTTGCCTTAATTTCTAGAAGACAATGACATATCTATACATTATAAACTGTAATAATTCTGTTCTGGCGAAAAAGAGGCCGACAGAGATCAAGATACTGGGCTCCACCAGAGATGAACGGACGTTCGGTTCCTCTCTAACTCTACTTACCACCCTCAATGTCCTATTCTCTTCCATGTCAATACACTAAAACCTCGTTTATCCGGTTGTTATGGGATCAGGGACATTTCGGATGAACCGTTTTACCGATTTTCGGAAGAAAGAGCTAAATAAACGCCTTCAGTTTTTTCTATACCGTACCCGTAAATCGGGAGCGCATTATTGCTTGCGTTTCTTTGATTACAGTTGTTATACTCAATTAACTTTTTTTCGACTGACCGTATTGTGAACGGTCGGCCGAAAATGCCATGCAGTACCGACCGAAAATGCCGCGCAGTGCCGGCTGAATTCGCAGTGCAGTGCCGGCAGAATTCGCCGCGCAGTACCGGCCGAATTCGCCGCGTAGTACCGGCAGAAATCGCCGCGCAGTACCGGCTGAATTCGCCGCGTAGTACCGGCAGAAATCGCCGCGCAGTACCGGCCGAATTCGCCGCGTAGTACCGGCAGAAATCGCCGCGCAGTACCGGCCGAATTCGCCGCGCAGTGCCGGCAGAAATCGCCGCGCAGTACCGGCAGAAATCGCCGCGCAGTACCGGCTGAATTCGCCGTGCAGTGCCAGCCGAATACAGTCCGCATCGTTTAGGTTGTTGCAAATCGCGCTGTACTTTTCCAGAAACAATTTTTTTATTTTTCTCTTGGAACCATTTCGGACTAACGGGAATTCCGGATAAGCGAGTATCGGATAAACGAGGATTTAGTGTACTCTACTACAATTATTGTAATACGAGATATAGAATTTGGACTTCTTCGGTTCCTGCGCCTTGATAAGAAGACAGGCGTCATCGTGATGACGTCTTCGTTTATGCGATTCGATGAGTTACCAAATGCAATAAAATTAATCCTACTTGCTGTATCGTTATTTTTATTGACTATCCTTATCGGTTATGAAATTCCCTTAACGGTTATGATAACCGGAAACCTAAAATTTATGTTTACATTTATACCAACAGGAAAATCAAGCACAACCTAAATGACTTTTTATTCTAGGAAAAATGTAGGGTGTAATACGAGGGCAAACTGTCATGGCCGCCTTCGAAGTTCTGGCAACACTCAGTTGACGCTTCGTGCTGCCATATGAACATCTCGTGCGATATGACACCGTTTGCGTTATAGTCACACAAATAGCTTTGACGGTATGAATTTGTTAAAACAAATCACCATAAAATGTTATAAATTTTTTACTTCTTGTCAGAGGAAAGTTAATTTGAATTTAACTTAAACAGTTGATACATTATATTATGTTTTTTACATTGTACTCAAGGTTCAAGTTCTGTATTGTTTTGGTTTTTGCTATTCTTGTATTTATTTCATATTTTCCTTTAATTAAATTTATCATTTCTCAAATTAAGTTTGATTATTAGAAATATATTAACAGGTTATGGGGCCCAGGAATACTCTGTAAAGTTTGTGTAATGTTTGTTTACTGTGTAAAGTAACATTGGAAAGGCTAGAAGGTTATCAATTCATGGGCTAGGGATTGTCATAAGAAAAGATGGGCTGAAATTTCCTTGCATAGAATAAGTAAGCTTAATCTTTGTTCTCCATCTCGTCAGGTTGCAAAGAGGTTCCTGAAACTTGGCAGGAAGGATGCCAAACTTGTCACAGGTATCGTCTCGGTAATCTGAGGAAGCATCAACTACGCATGGGGGTCTTCAACGGTAACCCTCTGTGTAGGAAATGTTGTCTGCAGGAGGAAACTGCGGATCATCTACTTTTTGATTGTATAGGGCTGGCAGAGGTGAGGTCCTCCACTCTGGGCAATTTGGTTAGGGGTCGTTTTCTGCCTCCTGACGAGCTCGTCGACAGGTTAGGTTGCTGCAGTTTTCCAGGTCTCTTCATTTAGAAGATTCCTGATTCTCCAGGAAAGAGAATTTTAGGGGTGCGCAAAAAGTCGCTTCGGCTGAAGCGCCTTGGGAAAATCCGCCCCTTCGAATGAATGAATGAATGGAAGACTAGAATTACCTAACTGGCCTGGATGGAAGAGTAGATTGAGTTGCTTTTAAAACATCAAAACATCATGAAGTGTATGACACAACTACGGGTGAGGTCAAATGTCCTACTGAGGATCTTGTAGAAATAAAAAAGTGGAAAAGGCAGATGCTTTGGCTCAAGTTATTCTTGTAAGTAACATGAATGATTCCAATGTGGATATTACAGCCACCTGTAAATCAGCACATGAAATCTGGAACCAACTACTTTCGATTTATGAACAATCCTCTGAACAGCGTCTTGATAGGCTGCTAGAATCTTTTTTCTCAGCTGGAAAACTTGACAAAGAGGTCATTGCAACCTTTGTGTCCCACTTGCAGAGACGTTTCACAGAAATAAACGATGAACTAGTAAAGATGTCCACAGTAAAGTTACCTTCACTTTTTTAATGAGTGCGTTACCCTTAGAGTATTTTGAGTTCAAAAACGTATGGGAAATTATACCGATGTCTGAAAGATCGATAAGTTTAATAATATAAGATAAGTTTGATACCTAAGTTTATTGATTGAAAGGCTTAGACTTACAGAAATGAGGCTTCCAAACATTAATGGTGCAAATGGAGCTGCACTGGATGTTTCCTCAAGATATAAGACTCCTAACAAAAAGTCTAACGGTCATATTATAAAGACAGATATAAAAAATATCAAGGGGTTTTCTTGCAACTAGATTGGTCATTTTTCTTCGAAATGTCCTTTAAAGAAGTTAGCCATAGTAAAGTCGGAAACAAATTTTTGTCTGACTGCTGAGAGTAGTTTAAAGGATTGCAGACAGTGGAGCATCAATCATATGACGTTCAGTAAGGACTGGCTTGAAACGTACAAAGACTTTCCTAAACCACATGAGTTAATTATTGGTAACAACCCTAATGTTAAGGCTGTATAGGATAAGGAAACGTACATATTGAAATCTCTATTGGACACATCAGGACTCTGCTTGTCAGAACGATAGAGAATGTGTGGTATGTTCCCGATCTTGGACGGAATTTGCTTTCAGTTGGACAAACTGTGTCTAAAGGGTTTACTTTCAAGGCTAATAGTAACAAGTGTGTTTTTTTAAGTCAAGTGAGGCTAGTTTTTTGGTAAACGCACTAATGGGGTTTTCGAGTCGGTGCATGATGTCAGCAGACCTAGCAGTAAAGGTAAGGCACATGCAACTACTAAATTACTCACTCTCTTACAGACAACGTCTTCTGGAGGAATCATCCTAGCTGATTTATGTGGACCTATGGAGGTGAAGTCGCTTGGGGGATCTAGATACTGCCTTGTAATGAAGGACGACTACAGCCGTTTCAGGAGAGTTTTCTTTCTGAAAGAGAAAACGGAAGTAAGTATTGAGTCATTTCTCGCTGAAGCTAAGACTGCAGGTAATGTAGTTAAGACCTTCATGAGTAATGGAGGAACTGAGGTTTTGAACAAACAGGCGAGGGATATTCTTAATAAGCATGGAGTTACATTCAGAACCGTCATGTCCTATATATACCGGAACAGACAGAGGGAGTTGATCGGGAGATGATAACTTAAGTTGTAAGTGCTCGCAGATGTGGTCTCCAAGGTCTCAAGGAGGAAGGGATTCTGGTCGGTTATTGTGGTGGGCGAGATAGATATTGCATCTACAATGGGCGAACTGCGTTAGCCTCAGCCGATGTTGTTTTCGTAAAAGACAATGGCAACTGCGGAATGACACAAAGAAGACAACGGTATCCTGTTCTCAGATTGAATCCCAAGAGTCAACTGTATCCTAGTCTCTACGAACTCCACGTAAATCCGATTTAGAGGGGGAGAATCGAGAAGAAGGTGATGCACTGGATGAGGGATAAATTACAGAGCATGAAGGCAACTCTCAAGATGGCTCTGAAAATGCATCCGTTGATGAAAACGTCACCAGGAGATCTGAAAGAGTAAAGACTACTTTAGAGTATCTGAGGCATTATGTTTGCACCATATAGATGTGTGGTACAATAGCAGAAAGATGTTCCAACATGTAATAGCAAGGTAAGGCAGATCAACCAATCTGCGTTCGAGTTTCATAGATTTGTTCTAGAACCCCGCCGAACCGAGGTTATAAAAGCAACCCTAAATTCGATTCGGCCTTCTGTTCGTTCAGACCTCAAACAGTAACGTTGTGCAAACCACTTTTCAAAAGTTTAGTTTTTCTTATACCCCAAATTTGGGTGAGTACTTTATTCAATTGTTAATAGCTGTTTAAATAGTTAAAAGAGAAACAAATTTTATCTAAATTAAGTATTAAGTAAATCATTTTATCGAAAATCTTGCATTGCTAATTTGTAAGTAGTTGAAATACCGGGTAATTCATAATTTTGAAGCCTTTATAAACCATTTAAAGTAAAAGAAAAAAAATGATTTATAACTTAAATTTGATTTGTGTACATAAAATACAATAATATGATTTTTTACAGGTTATTAATTTTAATGTTAAATAATCAAGAGCATTTGAATAATAACTTAATTTTCGAATAAAGAAGATGATTCAGCCAAATGGAATAAAATTACAATTATTTATTTAAAATCCTTCAGGCGATGAATTTTTTTATAAAACTGTACGCCAACAAAAGGCGGTACATGTTTCAGTGCTTCTGAAAATGTTTGTTGGAGCGATACAATGAAGGGTTTTCATTCCCTCCAGGAAAACGATGTATTTGAAGTTGTCGGTCGTCCTAAAGGAAAGAAAATTATAGAAACCAAGTGGGTGCTGAAGAAAGGTTACGGTCAGATGCTTCAATTATTGATCGTCTGATAGCAAGGCTCGTTACAAGAGGATTCTCGCAGAGAAAAGGAGACTACCAAGAAACCTTCAGTCCTGTGGCACGGCTTGAAACTTTCCGCACTGTCTTAAGAGTAGATGTTAACAAAAAACTGCAGATCTGACAGTTTTATGTGAAAACGGCGTTCCTATATGGTAACCTAAAGGAAGAGCTGTATGTGACTCAACCTGAAGGTTTTAGGGACGGTACCGATCGACGAGTACGGAAACTTAATGGCTAAAAAGTTTGTATGGCTGAAAGCAAAGTCCAAAATGTTGGAATGAAAGACTTGATACATTCATCAAGGCACAAGGATTTCATCGATGTAAATCAGATCCATATTTGTATGTACAGAACCAAAAATGGAAGAAAACTGATAATTGTTTGTTATGTCGATAATGGATTAATTGCTGGAACAAACTTTGAAGAAGTAATGAATTTCTTGAAGAAACTTGAGTCTGAATTCAAGATTAAAATTTCCGACCCAGACTGCTACCTTGGTTAAAAGTTATTAGAACAAACAGGAAAATGGAGAAATAGTTATCAGCCAGCGAGGCTATGTTAAGACGTTGTTGATAAAATATGGAATGGTTGATGCCAATCCTGTCAAGATTACTCCTTGAGCTTGATTTACCTGTCTTCTGGTACTAGACCAGATTGCTGTTAGCATGGCTGCGCAAAAGATAGAAACACCCAACTAAAGTACCTTGGAAAAAAATTAAGAGGATCTTGCGGTACCGTAAAGGAACCATAGACTTTGGTTTGACGTCTGTACCTTTGCCATTGGCGTCTAATTATATTTTTAATTTTATAATTTGAAGGATTTTAACTGTAGGATGGTGAAAATTATTAGATCTCGGTAGAAACCCCTTTATAATCGCAATCTTTGTTGAATCCTATAAACAGACTGTAAAGCTTTTAATTGCATTCTCAACTTCGTCCACAGAGTACAATTTATTTGGGACGTTGAGAAAACGGTCCAGTTCAGAACGGAAAATATCCCAATCAACTCTTCCCCTGATAAGCCGATGTAAATCAGGAAAAAGATTAGGCTGCGTTAGGAAACTAACACTAACGGGGAAATGGTCAGAATCTAGTTCACACAAAACTTGCTGCATTATTGGGATTGTGAAATTTTTATGGAGGACTATGTCTAAAATGTCTGGTTGGAAATCATTTTGCCTAGGATAATGTGTCGGCTCCGAAGGATCAGAGATATTTATATTCGATTCATTAACTGCAGAAAGCAGTCGAACGCTGTTTGTATCGTTCGCTCTACATCCCCAGTAACAGTAACGATGTTTACAGTTTAAATCTCCCAAAAAGAGAGTAAGAAATTTGATTGATATAATTTCAGAATATACTCGATAAACCAGAACAACACATAGATTTGATTTAAATTTATCACACAAAAAGCATCAATTTATATGATGATTTATAAAATTATTGCCACCGCCGAATCATTATACCTTGTCAAAATAAATATCCAAAACATCTAATCTGTGTTTTAAGCAACATCATCATGACGAAAAAAGATGCAAAGACATTCTTAACATTAAAATACAAAGATAACGAATTAAATTAAAAATTTATAAAAACAATCATTCACCTCATTATTATGCTGCACTCATTCACTCATTATTTGATGCTGCACGAATATATCTTGTCTTGCAGAATTGTTTACTTGCATTGGGATTTTGCGATTGATTCGATTCTGCGTGATTCATAAAAATAAATGGGTGAGATTTTCAGAGATTTTGATTTTTGATAAACGATGGGTAGGTCTAGTATAGACTTTTTTGTTTTTAATTTTGAGGTATTGACAGTATTTGCAGCCTTTGAAATTGGCTAATGTGTGATTATCACCACAGTTGATACAGACACAGGAGTTTCAGTCTTCTTTTTAAGACAGGCAGAGTAAAGGTGTTGACCCGTACATCTACCACACCTTGGATCAAGTTTGCAAAGGTTTCTGGTGTGGCCATATCTTTGGCAACGTGTGCATTGAGAGACATTAGGCGATTTCCTCTTGGGCTCAACATGGACTACAGAATAGCATAATTTGTTTAGCTGCAAAATATTTTTCCCGGATCCATTGTTCTCCAAAGAAACTATGCAACTCTGGGATATGGCATTTGGTCTTTATTAGACAATCTGTATACCAGGACAGGATAGTTTTGTTAAATACCAGGACGAGTTCTTCTTTTATTTCATCCAGGAGTGAGAGAAAACGGAACGTTTTTCAACACTTCTAACTTTGCTTGAAAAGTAAGAAATGTCGTCATAGAATTTGGTCAAAGTCATGTCCTTGACTTCAATTGAAAATTTATACTGAATTATGTTTTACGTCTTTCACAATTTCGTAATAGTTATTTATGTCATGCACAATAATTGGAGTTGGTTTTACTGCTTTCGGAACGTCATTCGACACAGTATCTTCATCCTTATTAGTTGAGTCAATGGATGATGATAGCGTATGTATGATCTGTCAATGGTTGGAATTTGTTATTCTCAAGAAGCTGATCATAGTCCAGAACATTTCTTTGGTTGGACGTTGACTGTTGAACTGGCAATTTTTTCTTTTTGGCGGTTAAAGAAAATGATTTGAAACACGCAAACTTGAACCGCTTGGTCTAGGAATGTTATGTGCATAACATGTTTCTAGTTCAGCAGAGGCCCGGGTTTGTTTGAAAAAATACAGGTTTTGCTATTGCTTATATGTTTGTTTAGGTTTAACTAGTGAATGTTTGAAGATAGTTCTTTCACGAATTTTCACAATAATGGATCAATATAGCGACTAAATTAGAAGAAAACTGTAAGGAAACACGTAAACACAAGATTGTGGAAAACACACTTAACTGGAGAAAAAAGATTTAATTTATGAAGTAAATTGAACACTAGCTTCTTTTCAAAACAAACAGCCTTTGATTGACTCAAATCCGTCCAAAGGGCTCCACTCTAGAAGGCATAAAAAAGTACAGTCGCCGAAATATTCGTTCTTAAAGCTATTGGAAGCCAATTAACCACATTGAAAAATTAAACGTCAATCGCATTACATTGAACAACAGGACCTGATCTGCTGGGTATGATATTTCGTCCATCAATCGATCGCTATTACGATTGCGATAGCTCGATAACCACAATAACAACAAGAATAATAACATTGTCAAACTCTTCTTGGAATCTTGTTCTTAACAATTGTTTGGTATGAAGTATGAAGTATTCGTGTTCGACTCTTGAATCTGCCTCAGCTTTAGTAACTAAAGTCTCGCTATATTTGACTCGGGGCCTATTTGTGAAGTAAGTACAATCAGCTAAACTTTAATGAATCTGTAGTAGGGGCTATATTGAGGGACCTTACTGGTCTTAGGTTCTTTCTCTCGTCTATTACCAAATTAAAATTAAAATTTAATCAAACCCAAAGCTTAATCAATTCATTTCTCTATTTGAGGTTTCTGATGGGTCCCATAAACCAGGGGTTCTCAAACCTATCTACTCAAGGACCCCGCCCCCACCCTGATACCCTTTGCAAAAGAAAGGGAAAACAATATTTCCTAGCTCAAATGCATGTGTTGAGTTAACACATTTACGGTTTGACAGAGACCATGGTGTGTTCTGTAGCCTAATCCAGCTAGGCCTACTTTGAGGTCAAGAATTGTAGATACAGTAGATGCTCTCTTAACCAGTCACTACGGGACTGTTGTCTGGGAAATTACGTACCCTATGCTATCAATAATGTTATAAACACATATCATCGTACAGTACATTAATTCCTTATCGTTAACAGTACTTTTTCCAAAGGTCAGTTTGTCACATATTTTTAGACTGACTCACCTTATCAATTCGTCCTATGGCAGC
The DNA here is from genome assembly GCA_023375725.1 of Nephotettix cincticeps. Lineage (NCBI taxonomy): Eukaryota > Metazoa > Arthropoda > Insecta > Hemiptera > Cicadellidae > Nephotettix > Nephotettix cincticeps. The sequence continues at coordinate 21,917,207 of CM041786.1, read as the reverse complement.
TAGCTTTTCCTTCACAGTCAAAACCATTCGTTTGCTGACTCACTTCATTAAACAAAGTAAAGTTAAATAAATTTAACTTTAAATTCAATACAGTACAGTACTGTACTAATATTAAATGAAATAAAAACTGCAGTATAAATTGAAAACTAATTTGAAAACACACACAACACTAAACAACATCACATAAACTCATACAGTAACTAGAGATTAAGTGTTGACTAGCACTCACAATCTCATCCGATCAACTGAAATATTTCTAAACAATGTTTTCAGACCAAAACTCCCAAAATAGCTGAGCCTGTTGTGACAGGTCGATGACACATCGCTTTGCAGATAGTGGCCGGTTAAGAGAGAGGCTTCTGTAGTTGTAAGTGATGATCGTTGGGTGTAGTGTTCTCAGTGAAAGTTCTGTACCCCGTATCGATTTTTTTTCAAATTGATCTCCCTTTCTCACTTTCTATTAACCTAATTTAGAAGTTCCACTCTGCGGAAGAACCGTTTTCCGATGTATTTGTATGATTTTAGGCTAAAATATGACACTCTGAAATCATCCCGTCTAGCTAGGGGATCGACGGGAGTCGGGGTTCTGGACGGGGAAATCTCAATTAAAACTCAAATTCATTTAATTCACTCTCTTAATAATATAATTAAGACGAACAACTCTGTGGAAGAACGTCTTTCCGACGTTTTCTGGCCGAAATAATCACCCGTCAACAATCCAGTCAACCTTGGCGATCTGCAGGTATCGAGGTTCTGGTCGGGAAGAAATGGGATATTTGAGGTAGTCTGGTGTTGATCAAAGGGTTGATTTTAGGAAATTTGGGGTAAAATTGGAGATTCTTGTGATTTATAATTTTGAACTAGAAAAACGTGTTTGCATGGTAAAATGTGTTCCCAGGATAAAAGTTAATTTTGTCAAACCGAATTAAATAAATTAGTTCAGAAATATTACTAAACAAGGAAAATAGCGCAATAAATCATCAGCTAAATTAATTTATCATTAATATTAGTTCATTTTATTGTCTATCCGCTGATCAAAACTCCATTAGTCCTTAAGCCGTCTACCGTCAGTCGGGGAGATATAATTGTCGAATTTTCTCCTTGTAGCCTAAGTGTAAACATTCATAACAGTTAGCCATTATAGCATTAATTAAGTGTTATTAAACTCAGAATATAAATCGCTGACAAACTGCGCTAAGCGGGATTACGAGAGTTTGGTTACAGTATTTATTTATTTTATACTATGGTTAACATATTTTAACTCCGCAGAGCCCTGTTTGTTGGCGAAATGTACTCATTGAGTTACATGGTAATATACACGATATTGCTGATATATAGCGCTCTGCTCTTAGATTAGATTGGTTTTTCTTATTTTTGTCTTGTTAATAATATTTTAAACTATTGATAACCAGCCTGACTTAATTCCGCAGAAAGCTGTTTGTCGGGTATCAATACCCGTTGCGTTACATCTAATATACGCAGAATCATCCACATACAGTGAGTGCTCTACGGAGTTAAGTTAGGTAGGTTATTGATAGTATAAAATATTATGAACAAGATAAAAAAATAAATAACCAACATAAATCCGCTCAGCAGAGTTCTGCACGTCAGCAATATCGGCGTATATCACCTCGTGATATACACGTTTTAGTTATGAGTAATATGCTTACTTACTGCTGGGGCACTAAAAATCTTAGTCGATTTTTGCCTCGTATTTAAGCCTCTTCCATGCTTACTTTATACTTTATACTTTTAACTGAAATGGCGATCTACCCAGGTAGGTATTTTAAACCAAGTATGAATGAGAAATGAGTGTAGGATGATTGTGGCGCGATCTTGTAGTCTTGTTACTGACTAAGGCTGACATGTTCCTTAGACAGGACTGTTAATTAATACCCCAACAGCCGATGGCAACTAATGGACCTACAGTTTAATGTGGAATCCGAACCACAGCCTCTGAATAACGAATTGGTCTAATTATAAGGATGGTCTTTGCGGAATAACGAAGTATTCAATAGTGCGGGGCACACAAGAGAACACTACATCCACCGACCATATCTCACAACTATCCACAATTCGTGACCTCCAAGTAGCTGGATTACAGGACGTCGCCACTGTCCCAGTCAGATGCCTCTCTCTCCGCTGCCACGTCCCTCCACACTGACTCACATCTTTCCTTACTTCTTCATACCTTCTCATTCTCCCCAGTGGACGCTCATTCTCTTTCCAGCTGGTACAGGTGTGTATACCCCCTTCAGTCTAGTACCTTTTTCACTTTGCAGTACATGTCCCAAACTAGTCTTTTCTCTTTTATCATAGCTAGGCTTATAATAATATAATAATAATAATAATTACTATTATTATTTTTATTATTATTATTATTTTATTATTAATATTTAATTATAATTTGATTGCGTGATCAAAGTACATATTAATAAAAAAAAATTTTAAAAGCCGATCAACATAGTATTTCTAATTAAATAATTCCCATAATTGCATAATGCATAATATTCACACCAGTGAAGTGACATAATAACTCTTGGTGCCATCTCTAGACACTCATGTTTTATTATTATTTCAGAGTCTCAGGTGATTAGGATATTTTAACACGTTCACAGCTATGCCTATTTTCTGAAACCCTGGTCGCCATCCTGAAATATAAAACTATAGCAAATTCTTACTTTGTACTTTAGTTATGCTTGTATAGATCTCTTTTTGACTCCCTCAGCTGTTGAAAGTGTGAAAATGGTCAACTACCTCTGGACGCAATTGCTACCACCAGCACCTGGGATTAGGTTTGCCCTGTTGAAAAGTGGGGCTGTGTATCCTTATAACTTTGAAGTGTTTGCTTATGTTCCTTCTATTGTTTTTTACACTAATACAAAAAAAGAAATCGTTACAAAAAATACTAAAGAAAAATCATGTGGACGCAAAAAAGTTACGTGGACACATTTGCTGCCACGAGTTGATAAAACACTATTGTGTGAAAAAAACCTAATTCTGTACAGTTTTTTTGTGTGAAATATTAATTTCATTTATATAAACTCTCTACAATGAATTTTAGGCTTTTTTGGCCGGTTGCCTGACTCACTGAATAGCATATCCCGGGGCTTGCTTCTGCCGTGCCAGTAGCAGCACCGTCCAAGACAGTCTACGTTAACATGGTATAAAACGTACTATTGAATAGTGCTGGCACAAGATTCAAAGTTCTAGCTCTGATCCTGTAGCAGAAATATGACATGAAAACATGCAGTACTAGATGGCAGCAAATGCGTCCATCAGGATGGCAAACAGGTACCTCCGTGGAGGAAAATGCGTCCATGTAGCCATGAACGTTTTAAAAACCCCTGTTGCCTCTCAAATTTACCCTTATTATCCTGAGTACCCTAAAATATCCCGTTTATCCCTGCCCGCATATCGCCAATCTTGACTGAATGGTTGAAGGGTGTCTTATTTCTGTCAAAACACATAGGAAACATCGGAAAAAGGTTCTTCCACAGAGTTTTTATCCTTAATTATTAGAGAGTGAAACATTTGATTTTCTCCCCCCCCCCCCGCAAAGAACCCTAATTACCGTCGATCTCATAGCTAGACGGAATGGGTTGAGAGGATCATATTTCAGCCTAAAACCGTACAAAAACGTTGAAAATCGGTTCTTAGACGGAGCAGATCTTTTAGGTTGTTAGAAAGTGAAAAAAGTTAATTTGAGATCAAATTGAAAAAAAAATTGTGGGTACTGTAATCTGTACTTTTACCCTTCAATATATAATTTAGCTTGCAGTTAATAGGGCCTATTTACTACTTGGAGACCGAGCTTTGCTTGGATAGATTAGAACATGGATTAGATAGCAAAATTCAAACACATTTATTATGTACTCAATGTAAACAGAGTTTAAATATGTTTCAATACACCTTAATAAATATATTTTACATTTGAACTTCAAATTGTTTCCTGAGTACACTTGTAGCTCCTCTCCTATGCAGATTCTGAATATATTTTCGTTTTGGAGGTCTGCCGTGTGTTTCATTTTTAATTCTAACAATTATTCTTGAAGAATTTTAACACGAAAACATTTGTAAAAAATAAACCAATTCAATTGAACTATCCTTTATAACATTTTCTGTGAAATTAAACCAAACTAAATATAACTATTGTACTGTTTCTTTCACGAATCTCAAATTAAAACATTCATTGTTTACTAAGAAAAATAAGAAAAATCCCAGAATCAGCTTTTTTGGTAAGCTGTAACAACCAAAAAGGTTCTTAACGATAACATGGATGCTTTGAAGCGCTGTAGAACAATAATTGGTTTTTCCAGTTTGGAGACTTGCTCTTTTGGATTTCTTGTGGCCAAATTCTCTGTATTAATTTAGAATTTAAGCTTTGACTTGTGCTAGTTCATGATTTATTCGTTCAATCAGTCAACACGCCACAAACCGCTCCGGCACAGATTTTTTAGCTCTACACCACTGCTCATAGAAGTACTTCATTAACAACCATTGCTATTTAGCAAAATGAACAACAAGACCAATAATTATACCCAAACTATGTTCATTGACAACCCGATATCTGTGTGGTCTAAATCACTGGTCTCTGAAGCTTGAGGTCGTGGGTTTGAATCCCACGCTTGGTGGTTGGTAAAATTTACACCTCAAGACCCCTGGGACTGGGTCAAAACCATGAGGCGATTGGGAAGCTTTGACTCTAGTGATGCATCCTGGTCTAGAAAGCTCACCAACGCGGTGAAGAACACGTTATGCTGACCACATGCCTTTCATTGTACTAGAACGTACAACAAAAGCCGTGGCTAGCAGGCAAAATCCCTTCATAGGGATGTAAAAGCCACAGGAGTATTATTATTTTTTAAATCATACTTTGTCCTTTGAAATGGCAACCTACCCAGGTATTTTAAGCCAAGTATGAATGGGAAATGAGTATAGGATAATTGTGGTGTGATCTTTTAGTCTTGTTACTGACTAATACTGACATGTTCCTTAGAGCAGAACTGTTAATTTTATAGCCCAACAGTCAATGGCATATCTAAGGGACCCACAGTTTAATGTGGATTCCGAATCACTGCCTTTGAATAACGAACTGGTCTTATTATGAGGTTGGTCTTTGGGGATTAACGTAGTATTCAATAGTGTGTAGACGTTAATCCGCACAAGAGAACATTACACCAATCAACCATCGCTCATAACTATCCACAATTCGTAATGTGCAATGTTAGCCAAAAACAAGAGGGGACAGATGAGTGTTGCCATGCCTTGTGCATTAATTAGTACATGATTCATATAACTTAACAAAGTAAGTTTATAAGTTTACAACATATAGTTTGTTAACTTATGTAAGTTAACAAACAATATTTTCCAATAATCATAATTTAATATTGGCGATAACTTAGATACAGAATGCCTAAAGAGTTCTGCAAAATTAAACTCGGTACCGGTACCTAGGTTATTGAATGACAGGCCCATGAATGACTCCTACCCATGACCTTTTAATATTTAATAATATATTCTGTATTTAGACTTCTTAATCAAACCGATATTGATTATATCATACTATAAATATTGACTCTCGAAAGTCATATTTTCAAGGATACAAAGAGATTTACCAAATTAATTGATGTTTTAAAATTCATATTACATCATCTTAACTAAGCAGGTCTAGGTTATTTACCTAAAATTACACTCTTCCTCCTAGTGAACAAAAAATCTACTGTATATAATATCTTCTCCTTTTGTTAAAATTACGTTGGGCTGGTTTCTCGGATGGTTGTGTTGACTAAGCTGGGATGACAACCTACTTAGGTAGGTATTTTAAGCCAAGTTAGGTAGGTATTTTGAGAAATGTAAGCCAACTACCCCCTATACCCCCATCCCCTATTTAGCAAGACACTTTACCACATACTCTCCAGCTGACCGATGTGTAATCACAGCCCTCTCACAACACACTGGCACTCCATCGCTTCCCCTTACCTTACTTCTTGGCCACCACATCTGTCCAACAAAGTCCAACATCTGTTCTTCGAATCTAAATCTCTTTCATAGGTTGGGGAAGGGTTAAAAACTCTCAGTGTTTAATTAATGATATAATGTATAATATAATGATATTTGCTATAATGGTGCACATTTTTTGCAGGTTGTACCGGATACCTGACTATGAAATGACATTGGTAAATTAATCAATTATCATGATTTGGAAAAGCAGCTAACCTTGATCAAGTTATCTTGAATTGAATCTACAAAATATACTTTTCTCTCTTTAGCCTATATGCAAAAGAATATTTCAGTATTCGGATTCAGAAGTGGTGTGTTATATACTGTCATATTATGATTCCATTTGACCGCTTTGTGTCAGTCTGAACACGAGTCAAGTCTAGCTTATTCAATTAATTAGAAAATCATTCTAACAAAAATCATTTCCAACATAAAATGAATTTAGTAGGAAAACTTGTTGCTGGGGATACAGTAAATAATAGTTTATATAAGGCTATTTTTTCAGGAGATGTTGAAAAAGTAGAGAATATTATTGATACATATGGTTTGTCCCACTGCCCAAATTGGGCAGAAGGGCAGGACTTGCTGGTTAGTGCTGTTGAATGTAAACATATAGGAGTTGTGAAACTACTCCTGGAGAGAGGTTGTAAGATTGAACTAAAGGAAGAAGATGAAGTGCCACATATGTTGAAAGAAATCCTTTTTCTGGCTGGAAATAAAGGCGATTGTGAACTAATAAGCTTGATCCTGGACAAAATTGATGATGTTAAAGTAAGAGCTAAACTTATAGATTCAATAAATTTACTACATATTGCTGTCAATAATAAGCATAAGGGCGTAGTTGAAGTATTGTTGGCCTATGGTGCAGATTGTAATTGCAAAACAAAGGATGGGGAACTAACACCTCTTCATATAGCTGCTGTGAATGGAAACCAAGAAATCGTTCAGTCACTTTTAACTGCAGGGTGTCATTTAGAGAACAAAGACACAAAAGGAAATACAAGTCTAGCTCTTGCTGTTTCAATTGCGAACATAGATGTAGTAACAATTTTAGTGCAAAGTGGAGCTGATTGCAATTGCAAAAATAAGTGTGGTCTGAGCCCTCTCATAGACGCCACAAGTAAAAGTTACTTGAAAATTGTTGAACATCTGTTAGCTTTTGGAGCTAATGTCAATGACAAAAACTCCCTAGGACTAACACCTCTTCACATAGCTTGTATGTTGAAAAATAAACATCTGATTTCAATTTTGCTCGATGCTGGAGCTGATGTTAATGCTACTGATAGTTTTGGTTCCGTACCTTGTGATATTATTTTCAAGAAACTCTCACCAGGAACTATATTTTTTGAAAATCCATCTTTGTCTTATTTCTTAGCAAAGCAACTGGCAGTTTTGAAGACGGGTGGATTTTACTTAAATAAGAAAAATGATACATTGTTCAATGTGTTTTGCAGTATGTACTGCAACAATATCACTGTGAACGATTTACTTTTAATTCCAGCATCAGATGTAATGAGATCCACTATGAAGAGTTGTGTGGATGAGATAAACAAAATGAAAAGTGTGAAAAGTAGCAGTGGGTTTACCATCCATGATATATTCCAGAAGATGAAAAGTCCACTGAGTTTACTGTCTGAAAATGAAATATCATTTTTGGAGTCCATTGACTTGAAAGAAAATTACCCTATGTATGAGAGTATTATGAGGAATGGTCTAAAAAAAGTGAAATTGCGAAATGAGCTGATCGCTACTAGTCAAGATTGGCTTCTGTTTCTCAATCAAAACAGGGAGGATACGGTCTCGTGTTTACCTGAAGAAATGAGAATTCATATTGTTTCATTTTTAACAAATGATGAACTCTATAAGTTTATAGAGTGTGGTAAGGAAATTCTTAAGGGAAAATCCGGAAATTAGTGCAAATGTACACACACACACACACATATATATATATATCAAATACCCACATCTAAAATTTTAAAATCAGATCATTAATGTTGTTAAAGACAATTAACCCTTCCCGGACTGGTGATGAACATATCCGCCAAAGTCTTTGGCAATAAAGGATGGGTGCTGTATGTATCAGCTTATGGTTTTGATGTTCCGGAAGAAAGGTAAATAGTAATAAATAGTAGTAAATAGTCCAGAGTAAAAAATTATTTTGAAAGTCTGAAGGGTTCCATTGTCTTTGTTTAATGTATACTAGTATAACAAAACAAAAAAATTATGAAAATTTATTTTTATTTTTTTCCTGAATTATTTTCTCACCCTGTCATGAATTGGCCTGTCCAGGAAGGGTTAAATATCTAAAAATGTTCAAAAAATATTTTTTTACTGCTAATACATTCTGTGTAATACCACTCATCATGTTAATCAAGTTTTTTTAAATAACTAACAACTGATGACAATTTGCTTCCCAGTGTATTTTTTATGTAAATAAGTTATTATAAACATTAAGTACTAGCTAAAGTACCCGTTCTTCGCACGGGCTAAAAAGGCTGAAAGGTGTAGGCTCTAATGATACATTTAAGATATTGTTAATTAATTCTTCATTGTTTACAAAATGACAAAACAGGAGTGTCTACAACATTTAAAAGTAACATCTGTCAAATATTGGGGGAGGATAAGGATTAATGTAATAGAGACAGTCGTCGGAAAAAACTTAAAATCTACCATTCCGCTATTTCAAATAATTCACTAATTTCGATCCAGCAGTTTATCTGAAAAATCAACTTTATTTCTTCTTCTTCCCGAACTGTCAAAATATAGTGCAAACGGATGTTGTCATTAGAAAATGTTAATTGAAACCTAGGACGGTCACGGCCGCTCTTTCTTCTTCTTCTCCTTCTTCTCAAACTGTCAAATTTTAGTATTCACAGCTGTTGACATTCAAGTAATTTTATGTTTTCGTCTCTAAAAATGTAAACATTGAAACTTAGGACGTTCACAGGGCGTAGCCCGAGAGGATTTTAAGGAAATGAGTATGCCTATGAGTTGCATGAGTTTAAGATCTACCTTTGTGTAAAATTTCAAACCTGTCGGTTCAGTATTTTTCGCATTTACTTGCCACAACAAACCCACAAACAAACATACAGAAACCACCTCTTCTTTATAATATTAAGAAGATTAGTACCACAGTAAAACCCATCTCAGTACATTTAATGTAAAATTAATTTTGCTGAAATGTAGATGAGCAGCTAATAAGTTGTATTAAAATCTGTGGAAATTATCTATATGCATTTTAGAAAAGTAGTAGGTAAAATCTATGATCAAATGTATAATAAAGGGCCATAATTTGTCTAATTGTTATTGAAATTATTTTATCTATTTAATTTAATTTCTGATTTTATTATTGTATTGCTGAAAACATACTGTATCCTCTAAATCTTTTACATACATCTTGTATATTTTATGGATTTCTCTAGAACTCAAGGGAGTCAGAATAAGACTTAAAAGAGATTTAAAGTGCCCTGTTTGAAACATTGGTACTATTCATGTAATTACTATCACATACACCCTTGTTCAGTACAATTTGTTTACTATAATTATATTTCACAATATGAATTATACGAGTATAAGTAGTACCATGCCTTTATGCAGATTTTATTCAAATGAAATGGTTTTTTGTAATATTTACTATGGTATTTAAAATAATATTAATTTTTGGTTAACATGAGTTTTGTATGTGAACATTTCTTACTTTAAAATCAATTTTTCCATTCTAGGGCTAGATAATTTTCACTTATTAGTGTGCAATTTTTGTCCAAATTGATGTGCCCTTATACTGCTATAGTAAAAAAATGTTATAAATGTGCACTGATAGAATACATCATTTCCCATTATTCTTAACCCTTTGTGAGCTAATTATTTTATTATATGGGGAATATATTTGTTTTACATGGATTATGTTCAGAAATGGTTGCACTATAAATCCCCACCTTTTCGTTCAAATAATTGTTTTTTATTTTTTATTTATTTTTTTTTTACTGCACCCCTATCTGGGGGATGCTGTGCACGGAGGGAAGGGATGCACAGCGTCCCTCTGATCCTTTAGCGGAGCAGACCAAGAGACTAACGTCAAAGAATGAATGTGGCGGATATATATCTGCTTGCTGCTCTTGATGCAAATAAAATGTGCGGATATATCCGTCAAATGCGCCCAAAGGGTTAAATGACTAGTCAGAGATTTTAAAACATGGAAATAAATGCATCCAACTAATCTAAATCCTTGTTTTGTATATAAATGTGTTAATGAAGTCGTAGTATATTTTAAGAAATATATTTAACATTTATAATAAAATACATATATGTTTTCTTGTTAATAAATTATTTTGTTACTTCAAAAATGTTTATTTAACCATCTACCTGAAGGGGCTGTAGCTAATAATGAATGTGGAATAAAGACTTTGAATTATGACTGGTTAAGTGATTTAGTTAATAATTTTTTAGCTAAAAATGTTTTGTAATATATAGACTGAATGAGTCATTATATTGAGCAAATATTAAGTACATTTACATGATAGTGTCATTTAACCGACAACCTGCAGGTTTACTGCAATAGGGGCTGTTTTACATGGTAATGTGCCTATATTAAGGCTTCACTAAGCATACTTTTTATCAAATTGTGCCAATAACTAAGTGAGTTGAACCAATTTATCTATTCTCCTCTATAAGTAATACAATGAATACGTAGGTTTGTTGCCATAAGTAACATAAGTTTTGTGGGTTTTGTGGATGTATTAATAAAACTTAACTAGATTCACTTGCATGCCAAATTTTGGAAGAATATTTAAGTAAATAAGCAAGTTCTTGATATTTGGCTATCATCCATAAGATTATTGTATAATGTAGGCTACTGTGTTTACCATTACAAATATCTCAATAACCAATAGACCTGGAGTCATGATTCAAAGTACTAAATTGTGTTTTTTTTTAGTTGAATCCAAATGTAAAAAGGAAAGTTAGATCTTTTCAAATATGTATTATACATACATAAATTGAAAAACCCATTTTTAGGGTCAAAGCCCCCCAAAAGTATAGGTAATATAGTCTGATTGCATTGTCCAACGAACTCATCCAAGATTTTATAGAAAAAAACAATGCCGAATTTTATAATAATCACACAATAATCACGGCTGTTATCTTGTGACACATATATACAGGGTGTCCATGAAAAACGTTTCAGGACTTGGGTGAGTGATTAGGTACATTAAAAGGAAGAAAATGGTTCCAATAGAGGTAAATCCTAAAACGCTTTTTTTCTCATATATCCTTTTGTATTTTCCACAAAATATTTTTTATTTCAAACATTTTAACGGAATATTTTCAAATATGTTACGTGTTTTAAACTAGTAGACTACTATTTGTAAAAAAATAACTAGCATGATCCAAGCTCAAAATCCACAATGGCGGCCATTTAAAATTTTAAAACTTAAATACTTTGATAACGGTAAAATTTAAAATGGCCGCCATTTTGGATTTCGAGCTTGGATCATGCTAGTTGTCTTTTAAAAATACTAATCTACTATTGTAAAACAGATAGCAAATTTGTATATTAAATGTATATTATATATAATTTTGAATGATCCCCCAAAACGTGTTCAGGGGGTTGAGTTATGAACTTATTTAATGGTCTCGGGCTTAACTGTCACCATGCGGGGTCATGTGAATAGCTCACTTTTCCATAGGACATTCGTTAATAAAATTATTGCCTGAATCCTAAGAAAGTAATTTCATTTAAAATTTTACCAATTAGTCATCTTGGCTTATGTTGGACGGTGCAGATATAAACATAATGCTATAAATCTCCATACTACATATATATATATATATATATATATATATATATATTTATATATATGTATAATTAAATGATTTATTAGTCCTGTTGATTTAAATTGCTTAAGGGGTAGGAATTATAATAATTGAATAATTAATCAATAATAAATAATTGAACTAAAATAATTGAATCATAAAATAAAATTACCTTCAAGCAACTTGTGTTGGCTTGGACTTTTGTATAGCCTATAAAAGCTTACATAAAGACTGGCCGCTATTTTAAGTAACCAGTGTAGTCACGAATTTTGTTATTTACATGAATTAAATACTAATGCAAAAAGTTGTAAAATATAAAAGTTTACAAAACAATTAATTATTTTACATATTTGCCTTCTTTAAAATACTTAGACTTGAAGTAATAATCTTAATCTCACAATTACTCAATTATTTTAAGTTCTTAACTTTACCCCATTGTAAAACTACAATTTCATTCATAGTCAATAGTGGTAACCTCTGTGAGAAATGAATAGCACTTTACTTTAATGAAGAAAATTATTTAGTTATTTTCATATCTAATATTAAATTCTGGTTTAGAAGTCCCCATTTAAAAACTAAACTACCGGTACAGATATTTCAAGCAAAGTTTTAACTGTACAGTACTTAAATGTACAACACAGGAAGGTATCAAATTGAATAAAAAGAACAGTAATAAATTCAAGCCTGAATATTTTAGTTCTAGCTCAATGGTGGTGATAAGTGAATATTTAAATTGTTATTGTAGTACTTATTATACTGATGTTGATGTTCTCCTGAATTTTTGCAGCGCTTCGGATTATGTCCGGAGACATTATGTTGTTAAGACCCTACGCTATTGTAAAGCGTCCAAACAACAAAACCAGTTATTCTAGAAAATTTTAGGGTGGCTGATAACTCGCACATTGCATTACTGCTAGTATGCATTTGACTCGTAGGCTAGGAACCTCGTTTCAGCTCCAGAGGACGTCAGTCACAGGTTCGAGCCCAGTCAAAAAAATTCATCGACCGAAGACGATCAAATCTCCGTGGCCATTTCCATAAATTGTATTTCATTATATACAACTTGTTTAGGGAGCAGTACAAATTTCAAATAATAAAAAAATCTCTTTTAATGTTGTTTCCAGGCAACCAATAAAATGACCTTCATTAAAAATAATGTTTATATTGGTTCTAGTTTTTATATACCTATATCATAGCAATGTGAAGATAAAGAATCAATCGAAAATTCACAGGAAAAAACTTGTAAAATAATTGCTTCAGTTAAATCGTTAAATAATAAATAAACTGGGATGGTGGCGACATCCTGTAATCCAGCTACTTGGAGGTCACGAATTGTGGATAGCTGTAGATGGTCAGTGGGTGTAGTGTTCTCTTGCGTGGATTAACGTCCGCACTATTGAATACTGCGTTAATCCGACTTGGCGCAGTGCTTGGATAAATGAGTAATTCTGATTAAAAAAACACAAATTTATTTAACTACAAGCAACATTCCAACTCTCATCAAGAACCTCTGACACAATAACATAAACATAAACAAATGCAACAATTCTTAAACTGGTCCCTTAGTTGCCAGCGGCTGTTGGGCTATTAATTAACAGTCTTGTCTAAGGAACATGTTAGCCTTAGTTAGTTACAAGACTTCAAGATCGCGCCACAATCATCTTACACTCAATTCTCATTCGTACTTGGCTTAAAATACCTACCTTGTAGTATGGTCGCCATTTCAATAATCTAATCTAATATTTACCGTAAATATTGAGATTTATTGCCACCACCAATCCACGCCTTACGCATTTCCATTGATTAGGCCTAAGGGTTTAAATATTTTTTTCTTGTATATGCCTGTAAACTATTTTTCTGATTGTGTTAGGGTAATGAAAATACCAGGATGATTTTAGGTCAATAATAACCATAGTTTGTGGTCAAAAATTAAAAAAAACTGCTTAGATCATGGCGGATCCCCTTAATTATTAAAATCTATTTAAGAATGAAGATCGAATTCAACGATAAAACCCTATTTTTTAAATTCTGGAGTTTTGTGTATTTACTAATAAATTTTTCTTACAGCAATTTATGATGCCGTAGGGTCATTTTTGGCTAACTTGGGGTATAACCGTATAGGTCTTGTGGCAACATTGCCTAAAATCATCACTGTAAAGTCTGTCATAGTTGTCAGTCCTATAGCAGTCAGCAAGTCAGCTGTCATTGCGTCATTCGGTCATTCAATATTCGTCAGTCAGTCGTCATATGTTGTGTTTGACATCATGACATCGGGTCTCAAGTTCAATAATTAGTGTTGTATTGGTTGAATGGTTGATAGTGAAGTCAAACAGTCAAGGTTAAAAATATCAACATTTCTAGGTTAACTGTGAATTTTTTTGTTCAGGTTCGGCGACGAAATTTTTTAATGGATCTCATTTCTTTGTGGACTAGTGCTGTAAATTTCTTTACATTGTCCAAAAGTATAATGTACATTTAGACCTATACCCATAGATTTTAAACTTATATTCTTGGGTATAACTTAACTTCTCTGGAAGACTGAGATATGATGATTTGACTTGTGACTGTGTTCGGTATTTGATTTTCAAGATGACTATAAGACGTCCTAGTAGTTATTCAAAAACCTACCTAGATACATTTAACAGTGTTAATGAGCGAACAGTTGAAGACATATCCATTGAATTTTTTTACAAACCTCACACCATTACTCTATTGGCAGTTTCAATAGCAGCAGTTGTATATTCTTCATTTATAAGGTTAGTTTAATCGTATTTTCTATAGGCTGTAGAGAACAATTTTTAGGGGTTAATACTCTATATTTGAGTAACCATGAGGGGAATAGAGTTAAATCAGTAAACATTCCTCTCTACTCTATTCTCTTTAAAAAAATAAACATGAATTCATGTGTATCATAAAAATGAATTGATGTCCTTTTTTGTGTTTGAACATGCTGTGTTTTTCTCTGCAAATTAAGTTTTTTGTTAATACATATTATTTAATGAGTCTCAGCAGTCATGGCCAGCTCAGTACTTCACGTGCCTCTTTCTCGGAACCCCCAGAACCTATTTTTAACTCATTTTCTCTCATAGTCAAGTTTCAGCTCTGAATTAGTAACATTCGGTCAATTTGTAGAGGTTTATTCTGCTGGCGCCCTATAGCGTAGAGCTATGCTTTCTACTCCCAAGTCCCATGACCCTCATGGCAGGCCACGGTTAATGACCCTCTAAGCCTGGCTTCCCTCTGTTACCGTGTACCAAACTTTAATAACAGGAGATGGTTGCTATTCTCTTTGCCATACTCCCGAACTGCATCACATGCCGGCTCGCCTATTTTCTGGATGATGGGCCAATATAATAAATATTATTGTTTCTCAAGTTGACGAAATAGACATTTTTCTAACTCTCAGCCTAGCCACTGAGGATGCCACTTCACAGCAAGGGCGAAACGTTTGGCAATACTAACAACATGACAATGCGGTTTACGCCGAAAAATCAACTTGACATTGTTGACACTGGCTGCGAAAGCCTACGTTTGAAGACTTTTCTAACTTATATATATAAAAAAAGTTGTATCGAGAGTTTATATTACCAGTAGAATAAAAGAAAATATTTTTCTTTACCATCCATTGTTGTTAACATGTTTTTCATTCTTTATTTATTGTTATTGTTGTTAACTTATTGTTTATAGTTACAATTATTGTTCATGTGTCATTTATTGTTATCATTTTTATTCATGTGTTATTGTTATATTTATCAAATCACTTTCAATCTAAAGTTAAATTGTTATTGTTGAAAATATATTTAGCCTATTGTTCTGTTTGTGTTCACTTAAGATAAAAAACAAGTGATGATAAAGGCGGACTCATTTAATTTAAGATTGAAGAGCTACTTCATTGCATTAGGCTAAAACCTGTTGTGAAGCATGTAAATAAATAAATAAAATATAAATAGATGGGTTAATAAACTTGGCCTATTGTTTTACATGTGTTCTCTTACACAATGTTACAATGTTTTTCATTTTTAATTTAAATTTTAATGACAATTTTATTTGTTATTTCAGAGATGAACAAGACATTAATTCCAACATTAGAGCTGGAGTTTTCTGTGTGATTTTCTTTTTCATGATAATATCCATATTGGCATTTCCAAATGGACCTTTTACAAGACCTCACCCAGCTGTGTGGAGAATGGTATTTGGACTCAGTGTTCTGTATTTGATGCTTCTGGTATTCTGTTTGTTCCAAAACTACAAAACTGTCAAACAAATCATCTACTGGTTTGATCCAGAACTTGAACATTTTCATATCGACATGGATAGGGTGAGTAGATATCAGTGATTTTCAGCTGCTTATAAAAATTAATCCTTTGCATGCTGAAAATTGATATATCCGTGTGACTGACCCAAACGCTGAATACCAACATATCCGTATACACCATTCTTCACTGTCTAAATATAGTTGTCGTTCGCCAGAGTTCCGCTAGAATGCAGAAGCTTCTTGGTGATTGATTTATAGATAGGTCGAGCATAGATTCGGCGTCAGTAGATTAGGTCATGTGACTGACTGGGGATGGGAATTAATCCCGCCCTGCTGCGCACTATGCCTGAGTTCTGGCTTCTGTGCAGAATACAAATATATATCCGACGGCCATCCAACAACTCTCGGCGCATTACTAATTTGTTATGTACGAATTAAAAACTGTTTTTCCTGTTTACTTTTAACTGTCAAATCAAAAACTAAAATCAAGAAAATTAAAATTTTTTAAGAGGTTCACCTCTTTTTGGCACTTTGCAGGCTTTTACTAAATAATTCACATAAAATAGTAAAAAATATAGTAACTATAACATATTATACACCATTTTAATCTAAATTGAACTATCTATAAGATAATAGTAATATGTTTTATTTTTATCTTGGTTTTGATGGGTGTATCCAATTGGAATTGATAAAAAAAATTTCAAAAGATTTCTCAAAGTTTGTTCCCCCACAAAACACAGAAAATAAATACCAGTCAAAAATTGAAGATAGCCAAGTTTTTCAAATTTTAATAAGGAAAATAAAAATACAGTGGAACTTGGTTATAACGTCATTGAAGGGACCACACAATTAATGACGCTATATCCGAGTGACGCTATAAAAGAGGTTACATAATTTTAATTTAAAACCGAGGAAAAATAGGGAAACACATTTTTTACATGAAATTACGACATTTAATGAAGGTAATTTGAAATACACCGTAAGTTTATGTTTATGACTGACTGACTACTCTACTATATAAAAAATCGAATTTGAAAATATTGCAATGAAGTTCGGCTTGGTGATTTCAACTGTTGGTTCGATTTTAAAAAACAAGCCCGAACACACGTCCGCTATCTTAAGTCCCTCTTCACACGCTCTTATAACTCACATCTTTTCTTCAGCAAAACCTTTCTCTTAACACTTGCCATTATTTTTCAATACTGTATTCATAAATTAAAATAACGAAAAACAAACTGTAAAAGACATACACTGAACTAACGATATCTACACGAACTGTAGGTACGTACGAACGGCATCACAGTGCTTTGATGCGAAGTGAGTCACTGACACTGACCTTGATGATCGGCGACAGCGGATATAGGATAGGGGAGGGGGTTGGGGTGGTTAGCGGTAAGACAGCAATAAAATGCCGTTTCTAAAAATAGAATGTAGCTAAACAATAGCCGTATCCCTCACGTTGCACCACCGACCGAACTTTCTCTATTTAGCTATATGTTGCCTTCATCTCAGCCCGATTTTCTTGACGTTATATAGGAGGTTTGAGAATTTACTGACGATATATCCGAGGTTTTTTCCTATGTAAATACATATAGTTTGGCGGGACCTAAAAATAAATGATGTTATATCCGAGTTGACGTTATGGCCGAGGCCGCAATAACCGAGTTGCACTGTATATAGTTTTATACACTTAAGTCACTGCTATCAATTTTAAAATTGTGAAATTAACATCAGAACACCATACAAACGCGACGAGATCATATAACGCAACCATTTTAAACAAAGCAACATAACCGCGACACTGAAGACCCATGTTTTAACTAACAAAGAACTCTGACGCATAGAGTAAGCAAAACGAAACATACCTCGGTGGAAAGCGTATAATCTGTAGAAAACAACGATACTATATTCAATGTAGTTTTAGCCGAAAATGTATTCACACCATTGCTTTTTGTAAAAGCTTACCTACTGTCGATTAATTGACGGTGAACCTTCGACGACCGGGCGTGGCATTGATTAATCGACGGTAAAACCTTTCAAGGGTTAAAAGATAAAATAATGTTTTATGGTATTTTGACATATTTAGTGTATGGTATTTCATGTTCAGCATGCGAAGGGTTTAATTTGATTTATCTCAATTATTTTACACTTTATATTTGCTTATTACCACCAAAACCCTATTGGTGTTAACACCAACTGAAACCCTCGGTATGAGAGACCCCTTACCAGTTTTTAACCCATTTGGTTACAATTATCTCTATATGAAGACCTGAATTAAAATAGGATCTAAGTGCCATTTTTGAATTTTTTGAGGTCTAACCTCAAAATCTAATGAGGAAATGTGATATATGAAGTAAGCTAGTTTAGGGTATATTCTGATCTAAGTGCCCCAACTGTTTCTAGTAGTTGCTATGGTCATCAAATGAATGTGAGGGCTGTAGGCGCCCATGCATTCTGTTGGTGAAAAAACCTTGATATCTCAAAACATTGAGAAAGGCACTTAGATCCTAATTTACTTCAGGTCTTCATGTATGAAACCCAAATCTGACTCACTGACTGACTGACTGATTACAGTTTCTCAAAAACTACAAGGCTTTGGAGCTTCAAATTTGGTACACAGATTCTATTTAAGGTCTAGATGTGTACTAAGAAAGCATTTTTCAAAACTTCCAAAGAGCTCTGCTATACAGAATGTCAAAGTCTGTTAACCTTATGGGCAGTAAATTTGTTTACAAATTTTCAACAATCAAAACATTTGATTTCTAAAGCTACAGCTATTGGTTTACTTTCTATTAGCAATGTGAATTGCCTATTGTATCAATCGTCAATTTTAAAACTATCAAGTAAATAAGTACTGTACAAAATGAACAGTTTTACCTCCCACGTTAATACTTCACAGTTTTGGAGATTTATCTACGTAATTTTTATTTTGTGTCTAATTAAATGTCATATGTAAATAAATACCACCGTATTGTATATTGATTGATCTATTTTCATTATCTATCTAAATAATAAAACAAAGTCGTATTAAACGAAGTTTCACAATGTTTCGGGATCTGGAATCTGATCCTGGCCTCAGGTGAACTAATATCTAAATCATAACACAATTAACACATAATCCGGACTAAGCCGGTATAAAGCTGAAAAGATACAAGTTTAAAGCAGTCAAAAAACTTACAAACAAACCATTCACTAAACATTACACACATAAGAAACCAAACATGTCCACTCGTCACGCAGACTAAAAGACAAATGAAAGGAGTGGGCATAAAAAACGCAACAAAAACCTGAAATCCAGGTGAAATATGTCTAACAGATATATTTATTTATTTTATTGTTATTATTTTTAGTTCACATACATATTCTTCCTAAAAAACATGAAATATTGCAGCACTAAATTAACCGTGATGGAAAATGTCCTCAATAAAAATCTAAATAACATAAATCTGCCATCACCAATAGTGAATTTCAAACAAAAAAAGTCGTGTTAGTTGCACGATTCATAACTTGAGAACGGCTCATAATTATACCACTACCCAGAATATAAAATCTTTCACAACAAAGCCGTAATGCTATTTGACTTAGGAACATGGCCAATCTTACAATTGACACATATTTACTGTAGGGCATTACGAAGTTCACCGGGTCAGCTAGTGCACTTATAAATTTTGGAATGACTTAAAATAAGTATTAAAGGTTAAAAAATATATAACTGCCATGAAGAACTAAAAGCTTATTTGTAACAATTTATAGTGAAAATATATATAGTAACAATACAATCATTTAACTTGTGGACCTTATTTCTAAAATCGTCATAGAAAGCAAAGATCTCTTTTCAAACACCAGAAACCATGTAAATTATAAATATGATAGTATAAAATAAGAAAACAATACATATAATTTTGTGTACATACTTTTATGTACCAAACCCTCGGCACAGGAGACTGGCTGCTATTTGGAGAGGTGGTGAAAATGTACTAGCATGATGGAAGGCACTGCTCAAATTTTTTTTAAAATCTTTGTTTCTATGATGGTTATCATGGTCAAAAATGTTTAATAATAGTGGTCAAAGTATGTTATCAGTGAACTGAAATGTACTTTACTATTTAAAAATACAGCAGAAATACATTCAATGATAAACAAATCTCTAATGCTAATAAAAAGAAGGCTACAGTAATTAATTAATAATAGTTTTAGAAAAACTAAACTATTAATTATATACATGCTTTCATTACTAGTTCAATAAAGATTTTGGGGGTATCTAAATTCTTTGCCTGTGGTAGTCTTTTCAGTATACTGCCTGGACATGTGCAAATTTGGTGTTCTTAGAATCCAGTTCATGAACATTCGAACCTTTTCGTCACAACGTTTTCTGTAAAATTACACCGAACTAAATATAACTATTTAAAAAGTTTCTTTCAAACTAACCTAAAAATAAAACATTCACTCTTTACAAATTTTATCATGAAAAATAAAAACAACCTAAATCAGCTGTTTTAGTTTACTGCAGAAGGTTCTTAACGATAACATGGCTACTATGATCAATCGATTTCTCATGGCCAAAAACACAAACAAATCCTAAATCCTTGGGCAGAAAAATATTTTTGCCTGGAAAGTGCTTGTTTTAGAGTATAATATTACTTCCCTATTGTTGACTGGTACCCTATTTTATTTATTGTAGGCAATTATTTTAAAATATATTTGATTGATTTGCTGTTGTAGGTCTGGTTGCTATTATGAGTGCAAGAACATACCATATAAAGTACGATAACAGCTTATTTTCTCATAGGAAATTTGTAAAAAACATAAGATTCATAATGAACTATTCATCCTTATTCTATTGTCAAAATAAATGGTATCAGTGGACTGACACAAATTTTTTCCCTTCAATAAATTCGAAAACGACAATCTGTAATAAAACCATACGGTATCATATTCTTCAAAGTTTATCTAAATATAATTTAATAATTTATTGTTTCAAAAATAAACATCCAATTTCTGAAAATAACAACAAGAGGAAAAAATTTTAATTAATTGTTGGAATTTTATGGGGGGGAAGTACTCCCCCGGTAATACCAAAGCTTTTTTGAGTGTGTTTTGTTGGGTGATGTGATCTTACAAAGTTTCGTGAAAACTAAGGAATATAGAGATATAAGGAAGAAATTGATTTTTTAATATTCTCCTTATTCATCCTCATACTAAGTTTTTTAATAAGCCAGTTCGTAATCAAGATTCAGTGGTTCGAATTCCATGTTAAACTGTAGGCGGCCCCTTATATATGCCATTGACTGTTGGGCTATTAATTAACAGTTCTGTCTAAGGAAAATGTCAGTCTTGGTCAGTAACAAGACTACAAGATCACACCACAATCATCCTACACTTGTGTCTCATTCATACTTGGCTTAAAATACCTGCCTCATGGTACGGTTGCCATTTCAATAATCTAATCCATTCTTCATTTAGTTAGTTAGTTACTAAAATTGCAACTTTTCCAGGTATTTTTTCCTATAATAACAGCTTTAAAAAGTTATTATTATTATCCAATTTTAGGCAAAGTACATCATTATGTACTCAAATTGAAATTTGTTTTTCTTTTGTTCATTGAACTTTGGTACAAACTTAGAACTACCGTACCGTATTTTTCAGTGCACTGCAGACCCCTAAAAATCACATAAGACTGTGATTGTAATTTTTGAGGATATTTTGGGAGAATACTGTAGATATCTGACATAGTATTTAGTAACATCCTTAACGCTAGAAGTGGCAAAGTCGTGATTAACTAAACATTTACGAATTCAATGAGAAGTGGCGGATGGAGGCATCTGTCGTCAATTTGGTGAACTTGTTAAATACTATCGCCTCCGTGACCGTGTTGCCTTTTGGAAGCTGATACAGGAATTGTTGATACAGTTCTCTGTTCTCCCGCTAGATTATGCTTTATAGCCAAGTAAGCGCTTTCTCTGACTATCCACGGTGGGTGAGGTGGTTAGAGCAAGTAGCTGACGATTGAACTGTTTGAGGCCATTCGGAAGTGCTAAAGTCTGAGTCCCGACCATGAGCAATCCCGATTTGGCTTGCAAATGTGTGGTTGAGCGGAACACCTTAAACGGTGACCGGCTTGGTTGGAAGTTGAATATATTTTTAAGCTTAGTTAGGATTGCAGTGGACACCTCTTTTGCTTGTTTTACGATTGTATGGTTAAGGGAGTGGCATTTTTTGTGTTTTTCTTAATACTTAATATTTTAAGAAGACATACGTAATTACTTTTATGTTATAGTTAAAGGTAAAAAGCTTGCCAGTTCTAAGGTTAATGTTTATAAATTTTTGGCAAAATATAAGCAGAATAAACATTGGTTCATAAAACTAGAGATTTGATAATAATTATGTTATAAGATTGAATTATGTTATAAAAGATCAATATGGGTAAAAACAAACTTTGCATCCTTAATTATTTTACTTAATTTAAAAATAACAAACACCAATGTTTCCAGGAATATGGTGTAAATTGTTCAAATATCACATTTGAAAACATTTGGAATCATGTGGATGTATTTGCTGTTGCCCATTTCCTGGGCTGGGCTTTCAAAGCCCTGCTTGTACGACATCTAGGAATACTTTGGGCTGTCAGTGTGATGTGGGAGTTTACAGAGGTAACTATAGTAGTCTAGTAGTATGTCTATAACCCTATATTACTTTTCTTGTTTCATTGTCACGTTGTTCCTTTTCTTTAGTAAATTTTACTACTTTAAGTTTTTATTTAATTACATTCTATTACTATACATTTAGAGAAAAATATAGTTTCTATTTATTTCTTTATTGTTTTTAAGTGTTTGTAAAAGAATTGGAATAAGTTTTTGCTATATATCTTTTGAATAAAAAAATTTCAACACTACTAAAAAAAGGATTTTTTCCGAAACAAGGGTAAATTTATGTATTTAAAAATTTGTTTATTGGATAAAATCATTAGATATTTGTAAAATACACATATTTAAAATGTTTACTGTGTATAAAATGTGAAATATTACACTGTTATTGTTTTTAATGTTGGTTTTTATTGTATTAAATTGAAATTCCATTTTTTTAGATTGCATTCGCACATCTTCTACCCAACTTTTCCGAATGTTGGTGGGATGCCTTAATTCTTGACGTTCTTGTCTGTAATGGTCTTGGTATTTGGGTTGGCCTTAAGATTTGTAAAATGCTTGAGATGCGAGAGTACAAGTGGGTTAGTTTAAGGTGAGTTCCTTGTTCAATATTTTCTTTGAAAAGTTTTGTTTGGTTTTAAAAATGTTTTATTAATAAGCTTGGTTTCAAAACACAACAGAGACATAAGCAATATATTTTTAAGGTGAAAAATTTATTTATTGCAAAATCTTTATATTCAAAGTCGACTATAATAAAAATAGGCTGCCTCATGGAAATAAATAAAAGAACTCTTAAAACTTTTTAACATGGCTTACTTAACTTAGACTGCCTCATGAAAATAAATAAAAGAACTATTAAAACTTTTTAACATGGCTTACTTAACTGAGGCTACCTCATGAAAATAAATAAAAGATCTATTAAAACTTTTTAACATGGCTTACGTAACCTATTTTATTTTATTTGGGTGTATTTGGGTTTTTTTAAATTAACGTGAAGACACACAAAACTTTTACAATCGTAAGGGTAGATTTTGTCCTTCAATTTTAATTTGATGTTAAATCCTTGTTAAATTACTTATATAAAGATAAAGAATTAGAATTTATACAATATAATTCTGATTATACCAAAGCCAATCATTTTGAATAGATTTTTGGGAGCACCAACAGGCAAAATGCAAGGGTGCAAAAGAAACAAAACAACGATGCGTGGGAAGCAAAGTTGTTGAGGCAGTGATATGGTGCTGTGGTTTCTTTGCTACCGTTTATCCACTAATATGGGGTTTGAAAGCTATGAAATTATGTTTGTAAAGGATGTAACTTACGTTATATTTAATCGTTTTATAACAAGTAATAATACAGTACCGTAGTACAAAATACCTTTGATAACAAAATTAGAATACTTCATCTTATTTAGTTAGAAACATGGGCATGGAACATCGTGGAGATACTGATAGCATCTCCGAGATGAAAAGGAGCAATGGGTTAGTAAAAAATGGTGTAAAAGGGATTTTAAATTTTGTCAAATAAAATCACTGTGAACAATGTAGCTTTGCATCATTACAACAAGACGAGTGTCTGAACTATTTGGTAGGGTGGAGCAATTTGTTTCTGTTTTTGACAAACTCTCATCTTATATATTGCATTTTACACTACATAATAAACAAAACAGCATCAGTTTATATAAGTAAAATACCTTTCACTGTGTGTTCCTAATGTTTTCAAACCGTGTTATGGGGTTTAACACCATCTATACCTGGTATAATTAAATATCATCGAGGGTTAGTATAGATTACTGCTCTATTTTACACTGTACACCGCTGTGTTACCGCTACAGTTCTCCAAATCTGAATTATATATCATCTGTTTATGTTTTTTTTAGTCACGATTTACAAATTTAATGCTAACAATAAATCAAATCCTATGGTGTAGGCCTGTGCTAAACTTGTTCCCTTTTGCTTCCATTTTTTTCAATATTTTGCACTGGAAGATTGAATAACATATAACCAACACTATAATGAGGAAGTTGATCAGTATAACAAATCACCATAGAGAGAGAAATTAAGAAAAAGGGGTAATACCAAATGGGCGTGGAACGCCAAATGGCATTTGCTGCAAGTGGCATAATACTCTGAAAATGCCATTTTAGTGTTTGCTGCAGTGAAAATTTCGTAGACAATATTGCACTGTTTCAACCCAATTTTGGCTTTATAGACGTTATTGTGTCATATTCAATTTATTTAATACCCCTATTTCAATCATGGTTTTGGCTACCCACAGTCATACAACCAGCCATAACCTTAGTTACTTGGAATTTGAATTGACTTTATAGACTCTAATAGTTCTAATAGAGTTAATGAATGCTTAAAATTACACAAAATTGTGACCTTGCAGATGGCAAAACGTACTGTAACAATAGTACCTGTTTTAGGGGTAAGCTTTTAAATTTCTATTCTTACAGTAGACTTTAACTATGGCTATGTCATATGTATTATTATTGTTATTATTGAATTATTTTTATTATTGTTTTTTATTCTATTTCCATTTGAATTTTTTACGATTGGATCTGGACTAAGATAATTGTGTGTTGCTCATGTTAAAGGAATTCTATAATGTTACTATCAAAATGTGATGAAAAATTACACTCTGAATGTAGCATATTGTGTTCCACATTATATTCTCAAATTTTTATTAGATGGTAACCAAATTCCAGAATAAAGGAAGATAACTTGGCACATATTTGTAACTGTGTGATCATGATGTTTACAGAGACATTCACTCGACCACAGGAAAGCTGAAGCGCGTGGTTTTGCAATTCACTCCCAGGGACTGGATGCAAGTACGGTGGCTCGACCCTTCCACAACTTACATGCGATTCTTCGCTATTTGCCAGCTGGTCATCTTCTGGCAAGTGTGTGAACTCAACACGTTCTTCCTCAAACACATCTTCGAGATGCCACCGTCTCATCCTCTTGTTCTGTGGAGGCTTCTTCTAGTGGGGATAATTGTTGCACCTTCTATCAGGTATAGGAAAGCTGAGTGCGGAGAAAGAT
The DNA here is from genome assembly GCA_023375725.1 of Nephotettix cincticeps. Lineage (NCBI taxonomy): Eukaryota > Metazoa > Arthropoda > Insecta > Hemiptera > Cicadellidae > Nephotettix > Nephotettix cincticeps. Next base: position 21,891,444 of record CM041786.1, on the reverse strand, counting down.
TCTAAACAACCTGTTTAGTTGTTCTTGTACATCTCATTCATTAAAGTGATGATTTTAAGATACACTCAGGTCCAAAAGCAAATGATATTTCTCTTTGTTGTTTGTGATGGAAATGTCACAAGAATGAGTAGTTTCATAACTTTCGGGGCGGAATCATAATTTAGCCTAAAAAGGTTAACCCATTCGCATACAGCGACGGCGTTCTGACATTGCAGTCCAGCTTGCCATCACGTGAAGAGACGGTGAATCACTGTCTGTAAATATAAATACAATAGACTCCTGATTATCCGAGGCCTGGTTAACGGAGCCGTCGAGTTAACCCAGCTAGTCCTCAAAACATAAAATAAAATTAAACTCATAACAAACGATAAATAAGATTGATTTTTTATAGCACGTGCAATATTTTAAATAGATTGCTGTTGATAGGTCGAGTAATGTGCCTCTTCTGGCTGATGCTAGGTTGAGAAGTTGAATTCTAGGAATTCCGCTAGTTCTTAAATATCGTTTTCCGCTGAGTCTGAATCTGTCTTGTTCAGCGGGTGTATTTTTTAGTATTGCGCTTGCCACAATTGAAGTTACAATACATCAACTTGGTATATAGTGTTTGTTTTGTTGTGTTTGGTGAATAGTGTTCGTTTATGAGTGGAAAACGTAAGGGAATTGTGGTCTCTCTTGAGAGCAAGTTTAACGCTTTATGACGCTTTAAGACAACGGTGAATAAAAAAAAGTAGCTTTTGAGTTAATGAAATGACTGTTGATAAAAAATGAAATCTCTTTTTTATTTTATTGTCGGCATGTTTGTCTCATTGAAAAATTTAACGTTTTTCTTTATAATAAATATTTCACATGTATTGCATATTTTCTCAATTTTTTACATAATAGTACATAAATGCTGTATTATCAGAGTTTTTCCCGTTTCCGAGGTGGCCTTGGTTCCAATTACCACGGATAATCGGGGTTCTACTGTAGATTGTGCCAAGTTAGTTCCTCAGAAATCCAATAGATTGCATAAGCTTTGTATTCTGTAAGGATCAGGCTTTATTTTGGTTATAATTTCATCCTCTATGGCCAGCCCTATCGCTAAAAACAGCTGATTGTAAACAATGTTTCATCAGCTGTCATTGTCTACTTTGTTTTTGTAAACAATGTTTCTCAAAGAGTTAGTAAGATGTTAATGATATTTTTTTTCATTTTTCATCATAAATTAGTTGTAAAATGAGTAGAATTTTTTTCATTTTAGTTTATAAGTGTGGTGAATTATTAAATAGAAGGAATAAAAAGGTGAATGTGACAGTGACAGTGATTATAGTTTGATTAAATATTTTATTGTGGTGAATGTAATTAATATTGGCATACATATTGATCATACAGTTCATTCTGAATAAGAAAATAATGCTATTAAAAATGAAAATAACGGTATTATGGGATAGAAAACCAGAATTGACTCCTAATAAGTCACATAAGGTAATGTTACATAATAGGGCATGTGGTGTGCAAAGTTCCACTCACACTAATTTGGTCTCTAAAGTAGTCTAAGTCTACTTTAACTTTTCAGTATAAATTTTTTTTAGTAGGCAAAATGGACAATGGCTTTATAACAAGCGACAAATATAATAATTGTGATCACTCTTCTTCCAATAATTCATGTATGGACTCAAACGATCTTTCCCATTCAATGACATCTTCTTGAGTAGGTTCACTATACCCACTCGCATCTTCATTTATTACTTATTAGCAAACAATTGTCTTCACAAGGTCCCGAATGCCAGGGATAGTAATTCTTCCCTCTTCTTGAATTTATTTTTTTGACACTATCAAGTAAAGAAAGCTTACATTTTATGGCTTTAACTTCCATTGTAACAAAAATATATGTAACAAAAATCATAAAAAATAGTTCTTATATTTAAATTATAATACATTACAAACACACAGTAACACAAAACAAGATGATTTGACTAAAATTAATTCCTAAAAAGTGTTTTAAACCACTACTGAAGAGGGCAAGGGGGGGCACAAGTGACTGCATAAATACTGACATAATAGGGCACATGGCATACAATAGAGGACACAATATGGTTAAGTTTGACAGCGAAAAGCAGCTAACTGGTTTTCTCTCTCATGGTAGTGTATAGGGATAGTGAGAGGAAGATAAGGTGAGAGATGATGGGCAAGGCTGCCGAATTGCATCAAATACAAAAGTAAGAACATTTGCAGCAGAGTTTTTTAGGGGTCTGCGGTGCACCGAAAAAATCGGTACGGTACGGTTCCAGCCTTGTACCGAACCTCGGTACGGTACAAGAATTTTTTCGGTACAAGTTCGGTACGGTACAAATAAGGAAAAATTAAGTCACTTTCCAGTCTAGGTTGCCATCATATGCCAATATAACTGTGGAATATCTCTTGCCGAAATACATTGAATAAAACCCGACCGTTAAAGGCTTTATACTCTACAAGTAATGTAGAATTACAACACTGCCCAGATGAACGGCAAATACTGACTGAACGTAAGACTGACTCATAGCGTGTTGGTGAATGATCATTTAAAATAAAACAATTTCACCAGGACTCAGGAAAATCGGGCAACCAGCCATCTCCCTGCCGGCTCTAAATTATTGTGCATTCCCGGCTTGTTATCGTATCCACGTATAGCAGCTTACGCGATCAGGGAACCGTTCCTCCTTTTGACGCAACAAAATAGTCGTACCAGTATGACGCTAGTATTAATCGTGTTTCAAATAGTTATGGGAATACCTGCGATTTTTAAATCACAGTGAAAACCTTTTAAACTGTGATTCATGATTCTTTCAATTGATTCGTTCTTTTTCCTCTGACAGCCTGTTGACGATGTTATATGACCAATACAGAACTGTGATTTGCCGTATTGATCTCGCTCTTTCGGGATTTTCACTCAAATAAAATAAAAAATCATAATGTTAAGGATATATTTGAATAAAGGAAATAAATAACTTTTAATTTTTTTAACAATATGTTCTGTATTTCCTCATTAGTGAAACCTCTCAAATCCGAACTCATTGGGACTGAAGCCTGTTCTTCCAGGGAAATAAATACTATGCACTTATTTCATCACTGTATTCGCGCGGTAACCGACGGGTTATACAGGCTGTGCGTGACTCAATAAATTCATTATGGGCAGTGACCTTGGCGGGTTGAGCCTGTGCTAAAAATAAACCATTCTCCCCCTACCCTTACTAACAGAGATGCTAATCGCGTCTGTCTACTTTCTGTCTCTAGTTTAGTGAGCGTTTACCTGCTGATAAGTGCGTATCTATAACAACCGACGTGGTTTGGAATTACGGTCAAGATTTTCTTCATTTCAACAGTTAAAGATAACAGACTTTAAGCGAAAAACCCTGACTTTGTTAAACCTTGAAAAATAAGTTTATATGATTAAATGTTTTTTAATTTCCAGCTATTTCTTTTTTTATTTCCCAGAACATGTTCAGATTTTAGGGATTCCATTGTAATATTAAAATATTAACTACTTTATACTAAAATAACTATTTTAGTCTAATTTTAGTCTTTGACATTTTATGAAAGTGTTTGATTTAATTTGAACAATTATTGTGATTGGTTGAATTAAAAATAATAAACCAGGACAATATAAAACATAGGTCTTGGCTAGGGGGTATTGACTCAGTATATTTTCTGTATTTTTTGTTCTGCAATAAAATACATTATAGTGTTTTATTTTGTTTGTTCATCCTTAGTTTCATATAGACTTGAGAAGATTATTTCCCCTTATTAATTAGTTACAACATAAATTATAATGTTTAAATAATTATTAATATGTTTAATGTGATATGTTTTTTAAAGAATGGATTTAAAAATCATATTACAGTTTGAAAATTAGTACGGTAAAATATTTCTTCTGACATTGTATATCTTTTTTAAAACTCCTTTCTCTATGTTTTCACTAATTAAATTCTGGAAAATACTTATGAATAAAAGGATGAGATCAGTCAATGTTACTGGTGGCATTATTCTCGTGTGCCGTACTGTACCGAATTTGTACCGAGAACCGAGGTACAACAATTTGTACCGTACCGTACCGACCTCATAATTTCCTGTACGGCAGACCCCTAGAGTTTTTGTACACCTTGCTCCCAATTAAAGGTTACAAGAGGGAAAGTTAAAGCTATATGACATTAAAAGTAAAATGGCCGCAACTTCGAGAAAATCTTAACGTAAAGTTGTGGTGATGGTTTTATCATATAAACATTAAAAATTTTGTGACATGTCTCCAAGATGGGTTACAATTTCCCCGAGAGAGGTATATGATGTGTAGCATTTCACATTCTGAGCATGTGATGTCTAGTTTGGCCCAGGGAGAGGGCCTAGTGAGACAGAGGTGGATATTATGGTCCTTGTGGAAACTTAGATAATGTTCCCTATTACCCGATAGTTCATGTATAACTTGTACAGTAGTCAACTCACTGCACAGGCTCCACTATCACAGTGTTAAAATAATAAAAAAAGTAAAAAAAGATTTTCAAGAACTGGTGATGAATGTTTAGGTACAAAACTCAAAGAATTTTGTTGTAAATAGTGGATATCACTTCAGAGATTTTGTTCAATGATGATTTATATTAATTTTTATCGTGAACACTTAGTACAGCCGGTTGTTTGTATAGTTAAGTGGCTTCCACATTGTTAATTGTCAAGCAATTGCATATTACGACAATATGGGTTATATAACTGAAATATTATTAAAATAAAAAATTGAATTTAAGTTTGGAAACTGTTATAGGAAATCTTGAAAAGATGTGAAGTTGGCCTTTAATGCAGATGAAGTAGAAAAAGATTAGAATAAAATGTATATGTAAAAGTAAAACTGTATGAAAAATAATAAAAAAGATGCTATTACCTATACTACACATGGCCCCAAAATAATGACATTTGTGCAGATAGATTTAACCATTTCTTTATGAACTCAGTAAATTAAATTAAGACAGTATGAATTTGCCCAGTACTATCTTTGGTTAAAAGCACATGTATTGATGGAGAGAATTTATTTTTCAAAATGTCACTGTTGGTGAGGCCACTAAGGCAATAAAAAGACTGAAGAATGTTTTGTAAATTTGACCCTGTCAATGCAACAATTTTGTAAAATGATAAATAAAAAAAATCATTTAATTTCATTAATACATTAATGAATTCCATTTAAAGATTCTAAGCTTTGAAACTTTCACAAAAGTAACCTTTACTGTTACAAATAAGATTGAATTTAAGTTAAAATGAAGTAAAGGAAATACTATGTAATGATTCCCTCAGTCGTACCTTTTTTCGGTTACAGACAGTACTACATGTACGCAACGGATCCCAGCTGCAAGCGGGTCGGGACCCAGTGTTGGGTCTACGGCGCCATAATGGCTACCGAGGCTCTCCTCTGCTTCAAGAACGGTAGAGAGTTGTTCGGCCAGACCCAGGCCACCAACATCTGCATCTGGCTACTCCTCATCTTTATACTCTCATGCCTCTGCGTCTACGGCTGCGTCTTGTGGCACAAGTACTTTCAGGTCAGTCTTATTTTGCGATTTTCTCGTCTGGTCGTTTTCTTTAACAAGGTTGTATGCACTTTACATATTTTTATGTTAACCTTGTCATATTTTTTTTGCACCCAGCTTCCAAGACGTGAAACTGTGACATAACGTCAAAGAGTATTATTTTTAATGTGGGGTGGTACACAACTTGAATACTCTGAGTGTTCAGATATAAGTGGTATTCTAACAAAGAAATTTATTTTGACGTAATTTCTATGAAATTCAAAACATCAATGGAAATATTTTGCATTTCTAAAACCCTAAATCATTTTAATGATATAATGATTTTTTAGTAAAGAGTGTTTTTGATTTGGGAGGTTTTCTTTGAATAGTTTCATCTTAGTTTTGTACATTATGTTTGAGTAATTTTCTTCTGAGGATTTGTGCTCTGGCTCAATCCAGTACTAAGCCAGTACAGTACTATCTTACTAATCTTACCTCTTGCCGATTACCCTGGGTAATCGAGTTTCTACTTTATTTACTGTTGTTCTGTATTTTTTATGGAAACAAAATCATTTTCAATGAAATTGTAAAATTATCCGCTTTAAACAAAAAACCAAAGGATTGTAATTAATCCCCATTATTTTACCATCAGCCAGTAGTTTTCTATATTCACTCTATATTCAAAAATCATGATATCATGACTTGAGGGTTTTAGAAATTCAAAATGATTTCCACTTGATGTTTTGAATTTCATAGAAATATCTTCAAAATGCAAAAAATACTACAAAGCTACTACAAAATATTTTTGTAATATAACGTCACAAAACAATTGAAGTAAAAAATATATTTGTTAAGTTGATTAACATTCAATGTCAAGCAGACAAATTCCACTACTACTTTGTAATATAATATTTAGCCCTAATAGTATTATTATTGAAAATTATTGTGAGTTATTTTGTGAATTAAGTTAGTACCAAAACCCTAAGTCCAAATTTTACTTGACCTAAATTATTTCTCCTCCTCTAGTCAGGTAGACACAAAAACTTTGTTAATGTTTTATTACTAGTTTGAAGGAACAATAAGATTGCATAAAATCACGTCTTATTGTATGTACGAGGGTCGTCCAGAAAGTAAAGAACGAATGCGCATAGCATGCGGCGCAGATCCCCCACCACTGCGATTGCGTGTGCGGCCGCTTGTCCCTTCCTTTCGCTTCAGTGTGAGGTGAGTCTCGTTGCTGTACGGTTACGCTTCTCGTTTTCGCAGCGTTTTAAAATGGCGACGCCAATAGAAAATCCCGCCAAATGTGAAGTGCGGAGTGTGATTCGCTTTTTGAACGCTCAAAAAGTTAAGCCTATTGAAATTTATAGGCAAATTAAAGCTGTTTATGGTGAAGGTGCGATGAATGAGTCATCTGTGCGAAAATGGTGCATCATGTTTAACCAAGGAAGGACCAATGTGCATGATGAAGATCGGAGTGGGAGGCCATCTTTAGTCACAGATGAACTGAAGCAAAAAGTTGAAGACAAAATTCAGGAAAACCGACGTTTCACTTTAACAACTTTACATGACCCTTTTCCGCAAATTTCACGTTCACTCCTACATGAGATAGTGACAGATCATCTTGGTTACAAGAAAATGTGTGCTCGCTGGGTGCCTAAGATTTTGACGGACGACCATAAGGCAAAACGAATGGGGGCAGCTCTGGAGTTTTTAACAGAATATGACAATGATGGGGACCGATTCCTTGATCGTATTGTTACTGGAGATGAAACATGGGTTTCTTACAAGACTCCAGAAAACAAGCGTCAGTCAATGGAGTGGCATCACGCTAATTCGCCCTCAAGACCAAAAAAGGAAAAACCATTATTGCAGACTCGCAAACTCATGGCAACGGTTTTTTGGGACCGAAAGGGGTTAATTCACGTTGAATTCATGCCACGAGAAGCAACGATTAACTCCGAAGCATACTGTGAGACCCTTCAACGTCTTCGACGTGCCATCCAAAACAAGAGGCGCGGAATGCTGTCGGGAAAAGTGTTTTTCATTCACGACAATGCACGGCCTCATGCCTCAGCAAGAACAAGGCAAGAACTCCAACATCTGAAGTGGGAAATTTTTAATCATCCTCCCTACAGCCCAGACCTGGCATCCAGTGATTTCCATCTCTTTCCAAAGTTGAAGGAATTTTTGGGTGGAAAGCAGTTTGGAAATGACGATGAACTTAAGGAAGCAGTGGTAAAATGGCTCAAATCATTCGCGGCTGAAGAGTATAACGTCGGAATAGAAAAACTAGTCCCACGTCACAACAAATGTCTCGACAAGAACGGGGATTACGTAGAAAAGTAATGTAAGGTACTGTGGCATTGTAAATAAAATTTGGTGGAGAAATCTTTTGTTTTTATTTTATCATGCTAAAACGTTCTTTACTTTCTGGACGACCCTCGTATAATGGTTTGTGTTTTACAACAATTACATTACTGTGCTGGTTCACTAGTTGGCCCAACACACAAAATTGCTACTGAGTAACTAAGGTTCAATTTTGAGAGGTCTAGTTTAGGTGTGTTGTACAAATTTTTGCCCAATTGAGGTGTTTTATATCAACTAATACATTGAAGTAGCTCATTTTTAATAGCAGCAAAACCTTTAGTTTCGGATAGATGCCAGATGATGTCACACTTTAGTTGTTAAATAAGAAGCACCTGTTCACCAGTTATGTAACGAATCTGGTTTTAAAATATAATGGCAAAGGTTTGGTTCTAATTGATGATTTTGTTATTTTGATTCAGTATTTAATAGCAAAAGAATTGCAACAAAAATACATTGCCTGCTCTACTACCCTGTGATATTTCATACAAGATCCTCTGTAGAATGATACTTATTAAGTTCTTTATCATCGTACTTGTCTTAGTCTTCTGTTATTTCTTCAAATAATTTTAAAAATAAAATTACCCAACCTATTACTGTTATTAAACTGATTAAACTTTAATAATTTATTAAAAAATAAGGTTTATACTTTGTCACCAGTTGAACAGTAGGAAAAATAATTCATTATACATGTTTCACATTAATTTAGCCAGTTCCAGGCGTTTTTACGAAAGCTTACTTTATAACATTAAATACAATTGGTTACATGACAACAAAATCACCTGTCATGTAAAGAATTGTGTCTTCAAGGTTGTAAGGAAGAATTTGTAAAACGCTTGAAAATAGCATCACTAAGGTGATACATATATTGGCAATAATCATTTCTACAGTTGAATTATTGCCAAATTATGTTTCTTATTTTTAATAATAAAATAGGAGCTACAAAATGTATTTTAATTTATTTTATAGACTAGGTTAGAGTACACCAAGTCCCGGTAATCTGAACTAATTGGACCGAACCCTGTTCGGATTATCCGCAGGAGCAGTATAAAGTACATTAAAAGTACTAACTAAGTCTATTACTTTAGAACCGAACGGTCTAAAATAATTTAGCCCAATTAACTTACGTCTTATCACAGTACACATATAGGCTTGTCCACTACATGTTTTGCCTGAACGGCATCAAGTGTTCCTGCAGATATGTTCTATCTGTTATGGACTTGTAATAAAAAATAAAAAACATGACACATAAAAAAACAATGATAAAATAGTGCTGTCTGAAGGCCTACTTTTTAAGCGATCACGGTCATTGCTGGAGATGAACTTGAATGTTCGAAAAGTAGTTCGCCGACAAGCGATTATAAAGAGTCGGACCGTGAGAATCGAATCTATTGCGATGCACTGTGGGTGTAGCTAGACATCGCCCTACGTTATCTCGATCAACAGTTTACTGCTATATCTGAATACTTGATATTTATGTTATGAGATGATGGCACTACTTTGTAATGGCTAATAGGTTATCTTTGTTATGTCGAAAGACAATACCTGAATTATTATGTTCCAAAAAGAGTTATTGTATATTATTAACATTGTGTACGCGGTAATGTAAAATCACAGTTGTTTATCCATGTTTCAAGAATAAAATTTTATAATTGAGATTACATTTCTTAGTTTTTAATTTAAACTCAGTAGCCTTTTCCCCATCAGGTTGTTCGGATTAGCCGGACGTTCGAATTACCGGGACTCTAGTGTATTAACCCATTCCTGTCTGGCAGAACGGCTGACGCCTGAGGCCACCCGTGCTGAACGAAAATCGAGCCTCGTTCACTACGACCGCGTGTCACTATTAGCGTGAAAGAATTAACAGTAACTTCATGAATTATATGTTTTGATTTCTTTGCTCTGTTCCTTATACTCTTTAACTGCGTATACAATCACTTTTGGCAAGAAAACAAATTATTACTGTACTTTTTCACCAGTTCCAAGCTGTAGACTTAGAAACAAGTAGGTATTTTTGTTTCGTCAAATTTTACTTTATTTTCAAAAGATTCCTTTATTTTACTTGGCAGATCTACTTCTAGTTACCTGCAGTAATAAATAGTTAATGATAAATCTTTAAATAATAATCATTATAACTGTATTATCATTAATAAATATAATCGCTAAACGAATTGTGCGAACGAGAAAATAATTTACTGTCAATACGGAACATCTGACACTAAATAAGATGATAAAAGAGGACGCCAACACCATCTGTCGGATGAGAAATGAACTAGAACCCCTAACGGTGGAAAAAAGAACTACGTCGAAGTATAAGCAGGCAACGTACATTGTTTGCTCATAACCACCCTGCGGCCCGCGCCGCGGGACGCACGGCATTAGACATCTGTCTAGCGAAATACGCTGACGTACAATGTACGTCATTAGACGGGAATGGGTTAATGTAATAATTTGAATATTGATAATAATAATAGATTATATTAACTAAGTGATCACCCAAGTTATATAACGAAACATAACACCAAAGGTATTGGTTATAAAAAATTTAATTTGTACAACTGTTTCTAAATATGTATAATTATTGTGTTTTAAAAACACTGTACACACAATAAATGTGTAAGTCTAACCAAATAAAGTAGCCTCAATTTCACATTTGCTTAGCCATTTCAGTAAGGAATTTAGATTAATGCCTATAATCATTTGTTGTACAATCCTTGTCCATTATCATTCACTGTTGCTTCATTGAAAAGTATGTAGTTTGTTGACCTAATTGGAGTATTCAGAATTTACATAGATTGTCGTAGATCTAAAAATATAGGTTCATCTTAGTTAGCTGTAATTAACATGTAGTAGGAAAATTTTTTGCATCGTTTAACATGTTTTAATCTTTGGGTTTGGGTCTGACGCCACTGGGCTTAAGGATATTTGCACATTTTTAATAAAATTTATTTCTAATTCACTTCAACTAATAAAACAGTTCTATAACATAAATGGCTGTTTATATTATCTCTGGTTTTGTATTTTTCGTTTGAAACAGTTGTTTAGAGCACAGTTCTAGGTTGATCTCAGAGACGGAAGTAAGTACGGCTTGTGTGTGGGAGTAACCAGAGCATGTGTGTGTGTTTATTTTACAGACAGAGAGTGATTTTTCAAGAGAAACATCTCCATGTAAATCTCCCTCATCAGAAATGTCTGAAACTCTCTCAGAGTCCAGCCTGACAAGTGCAACTGTCAAAAGAGGTTAGTATTTTTTCATTAGTTTTGAAAGAACTAAACATAAATTTAAAAGGCCTGACAAAATATATTAATATTGATATGATGTACTGCTACAATAAGGTCAAATGATTTAATTACAGTAGAGCATTGATAATTAGACATCAAAAATCTGGACTGTCAATATTCAGATTTGTTTTTACCTGAGATCCATATACACTAAAACCTCGTTTATCCGGTTTTGATGGGACAAGGGACATTTCGGATAAGCAAATTTTCGGATAAATCGTTTGACCGATTTTTGGAAGGAAAAGAAAAATAAACGCCTCCAGTTTTTCTATACCGTACCCGCAATACAGAAGCACATTACAGTTGCATTTCTTTGATTACAGTGTTTATTCATAGCTGACTTTTTTTGACCGACAATATTGTGAATGATCGGCCGAAAACGTCATGCAGTACCGGCTGAATCGCTGCGCAGTACCGGCCGAAAACGCTGCGCATTGCCAGCTGAAAATGCCACGCAGTACCGGCCGAATACAGTCCACACCATTTAGATTGTCGCAAATCGCGTTGTACTTTTCCAGCAATATTTTTTATTTTTCTCTTGAAACCATCTCGGATAAGCGAGTACCAGATAAATGAGGTTTCAGTGTAAATAATTCATGTAAAAAGCTAGCCTAAATCACATATCTTTTTCAAAAATTTCAGTCTTGTATCTGTTTTAATGTTCTGCTAACTACATATTACTGTATTTTCCATTCACAACTTCAATATGGCTTATGTCTATGGGGTGGTTCTCATTTTGCTAAAAAAGCTTATGACTGGCAAAAAAAACTGTTAGGGCAATGCCTGGGTTTAGAGGCCTATATGAATCATGTAAAGAAAATTTTTCAGAATTAAATATTTTAACATTCCCCTCTATGTAGTTCTACATCTTCTGCAATTTTATTCATGTAAAAACTAACTTTCCCCAATTTTTGTCCCATTCTCACCTATAAAATACCAGACACAAACAAAATCTAGTAACTCCATAAATCCGCCTTTCTAAAACACAAAATTTCCACCTGTACTTACAATATGTTTTTTCCAATAAACTGCCTTTTAATGTCAGAGAGCTCCCCTTAGCTAAGTTTAAGAACAAAATTAAAATATAATTAAATAGTAAGGAGTTTTATTCTATAGAAATGCACTTAAAATGTGACTCAGCCTATCATAGTGGATATTGTATAATGGCAGAAATAAATCTAAATGAATCAAGAAATAAAATTTCGTACCGACAGCCCTTGCACTAAGATCTTTACTTGAGTAGGCGATGGAAGGATGGTGCATGCATACTGCATAGTGAGAAGGGGTGGCCATCTAAGGGGAGGAGGGGGTGTTGTCAAGGTCATGTAACTGCTTACCACTGGCCAGTCGTGTAAATCTACTGACTGACCTTCAGCGGTACTAATAAAATATCATACAAAACTTAAAAAAATATTATTAACATTTATACTTCTTTTAGACCTTTTGTTGTACTTGCCTATGATTGAAAATATAGAATTTTAAATAGGTTTTTCTCAAATAGTGTGTGCTAGCACTTTCTTTTAACCCTGCATTACCCGCGCTAAGTGTATTACACCAATATTCACCCACGGACTCAGAGACTGTGCTTCATTTTTACCGATGAAATAAGGGTTGTGCAATAAAACTAAACTATACTAGTAATAACCTTTAATTAGACAATAGATAACAGATATTTCACAACTGTTTACTCATTATATATCTTTTCATGCTGTCTACCTACAAGTTATAAATATCAAAGTGTTGAAAACAATTGTAAATAAAAAAAAAACTTGTTTTCAGTAGATTTTAATTTATTACGTGGATAAAATCATTAGATGATATTACAGTGAAAAATATAAAATTGAAAAATATGGAATTGATGTAGCCAGGTATGTCACATGGAACGACATACCCGGTTAAGAACACTACTGGTAAAACACCTCTTTCTACCTCAAGGCAATAGGGTTTGTCTCTTTAATCGGTGCAAAGGGGCAGACGCTGAAGGTAGCTTGGCGCACCAAATCTATTGCCAACCCAAACGGTAGTAAAATGAAAATGCCCGGAATGTGAGACCATGCGCAAGTAGCGCAGGATTAAGCTAATTCTTAATTCTTTAATCCATTAAATCAGGATTTAATGATACGGATGGGGATTCAGTCCCGATTAATTCGGATTATCGACGTTCTACTGTAATTTTAACATATCATTTTCACTTTTTCCTATAAAAATTTAAATGATATGTCTACGCTTTTACATCAATTACCTTATTCATATTGACGATGAAGGAATGCATATTTTTACTTGTATACAGAATGTTCTCAGATCCCTGGGTTACGCATCAGTTGTGTCAACTTTTGAGTTGCTGCTTCATTTATTAGTTGCTTCTTAAGAAAACTCTAATAATGTAATGGCCTTTATACTTTCCATTCAACTACTTCCATTATGTGAGCAGTAAAAATTAATACAGTGCAACTTGGTTATTGCGACCTCGGCTTTAACGTCAACTCGGTTATAACGTCATTTATTTTTAGGTCCCGCCAAACTATAGGTATTAGGTATAACCTCGGATATATCGTCAGTAAATTCTCAAACCTCCTATGTAACGTCAAGAAAATCGGGCCGAGATGAAGGCAACATATAGCTAAATAGAGAAAGTTCGGTCGGTGGTGCAACGTGAGGGTTGCGGCTATTGTTTAGCTCCATTCTATTTTTAGAAACGGCATTTTATTGCTGTCTTACCGCTAACCACCCCAACCCCCTCTCCCTACCCTATATCCGCTGTCGCCGTCATCAAGGTCAGTGTCAGTGACTCACGTCGCGTCTAAGCACTGTGATGCCGTTCGTACGTACCTACAGTTCGTGCAGCTATCGTTAGTTCAGTGTACGTCTTTTACAGTTTGTTTTTCGTTATTTTAATTTTTTTCCTTATTTTAATTTACGAATACAGTATTGAAAAATAATGGCAAGTGTTAAGAGAAAGGTTTTGCCTAAGAAAAGGTGTGAGTTATAAGAGCGTGTGAGGAGGGACGTAAGATAGCAGACGTGTGTTCGGGCTTGTTTTTTAAAATCGAACCAACAGTTGAATTCACCATGCCGAACTTCATTGCAATATTTTCAAATTCGATTTTTTATATAGTATAGAGTACTTCAGTCAGTCATAAACATAAACTTTTATGTGTATTTCAAATTACCTTCATTAAATGTCTTAATTCATGTAAAAAATGTGTTTCTCTATTTTTCCTCGGTTTTAAATTAAAATTATGTAACCTCTTTTATAGTGTCACTCTGATATAGCGTCATTATTTGTGTGGTCCCTTCAATGACCTTATAACCAAGTTCCACTGTACTACATTTAAAAAAAAGGTGTTTATAGATTCATCAGGTTTTAAAACCTTTTATTAATACTCAAAGAAAAGTTCTTAATTTTTTGTAGATACCTGTACAAGTGCTCAATGTGCTGTCTATTAGGCATATAATAAGGTTCCAATTTTTCCTGTACACTGGACATCTGGGCTCCAGAAGTCATCTGGCAGCTTCTGCAGGTTTATTGATTCTATGGCAATGCAAATCTATTCACAAAGCTCTTATAGCATTTGAGGCATTGGCGCTATATAAACTTTGTCCTTACAGAGAATAAAAAAAAAACACACCATGATATCAGAAGATCGAAGGGGGAATTTGATTTTGGCCACTATTGTTATTAGATCTGCCAATCCACCTCTGAAATAGCTTCTTATTTAAAAAGTTGAACTTCAGAGTGCTAGTGATGCGGAGCCCCGTCCTGCTGGAATAAAAAGTCTTCTAAGTCGTCTTCTGATTGAGTAATTACCTAGTGTTCCAACATGTCATGGTAGCCGATCCTAGTAACTAAATACGTTGGGTTTTTGATATCACAATGAAGGCATTTAACTTTGGAGAATCTCACTTTGGAGTTCTTGGAAAGCATGTAGAGGTGCAGATGCCCAAATACAGATATTACGCTGTTTCACTCTTCCACTCAAATTAAATGCAGCTTCATCTCTAAATATGAAACTACTGGAAAAGCTTGTCATCTTACATATAGAAGAAGTTGCTGTCTGCAAGGTTTTATTGAAAAATAAGACATAAAATCTTCCACCCTGTATAATTAGTGTACTTCTTGCATTATCTATGGACTATTGAGATCCTTGTTCAAAGAACTGTCTAACCCTAGCCACTGTTTCTTGGTGGCCTTAGAAATAAATGAAACCTATGAATCATTCATAAATAATATATATTTGACATATATTATCACATTCACATTCAGTTGGATACATATAAAGAAGTAACTTTAACAGAATTACCTGCATTTTATTTTAGACCGGTCTACCCCAAAATAAATTATGTTTATTAATTAGATGGTGGATTTTTTAACGGTTAGAGATAGATAGCAATGAGTTTGCACAAAACACCCCTTTATTACAGTGATTCCCTCCCCCCTTAGCGCAATGCATTGTCCTTACTGTGGCCATGCCTTTATTCTTCTGACTCTCAGTAAATTTATGCCCATACATTTGAAACAAACTATTCTTAAAAAATAAATTAACAAAATAACAAACCAAATAAATAACGTTAAAAACCTGTTTACCCTAGGAATGGTTGTTTGAAAATTTGTTATGTTTTTATTTGTGATCAAACATGAACTTGGTAGTATTGGCATGTTTATGTTGTAAATGTACATAATAGTGATTTCTTGATGTATCCAAAATCGATAACAGTACTGGGACATAGCCAAATTCGATATTTGACTCTTAGTACCAGTAATAATGTCATTATAAAAATAAATAGTAAACACTCCTATTCCTTAAATACCCTATAATTTAATATCACATTTTAAATTATTAAAGAATAATATCAGGATTATATTATATTAAACAAAATTAGCTATTTTTAATAGTTTAGTTAAAGGCTGTTTGGTCAAAAGGGTAATCCGGCGATGGGACCTGGTAGGTCCTTAAATTGCCACACGCACAGCTAGGATGAGAATTTTGTTTTATTTTGGTAAACATTTAATCATTTAAAAATGAATATATTTATGTACGATTGAATTTATATTCATATATTCTGAAATAAAATATAATCTTTAATATATTTAAATGATGTTATTTCCTGAATATTCTACACTTGGGTTTGTGTCGACTGCCTACACCATGAGGGAATGATTGTATTTTAATTTAAAAATTTGTGGAAAAATTATAACATACTCTATAAAAAGTTTATAAAAATAATAATAAATGTATTATAAAAATATAATTCATATTACCTTTCAGATCACCAACAATCAATCACTGTCTAACTAGAAACTGAGTGATTTTTAAGTTATATTTTTGTTTTTTATACTGTTCCATTGTTGTTGTAGTGAGATAGAAAACATTTGCCTGTTTACTTAGTGATTTTAAGTTCATTGTAGAACCTAAAATTATTCAAGGATTGTTTGATGGGTAAGCATGAAAGGTGAAGTCAAAGTAGTTAAAATTTGTCAATGAAGTGTGAGGAAATATTTTTAACATAACTTTGATAATGATAAACAATTTTAATTACTATTAAATACTTTCATTTTATTTAAAAAAATTGTGTGACTTGATATTATAGTAGCCTTATGTAGTGAGTACACTTAAGCATTATTATTTTTTCAGCCCTACTTTTTAGCCCTGAAAACACTAGTGAAGATCTGAAGAGGCGGCACGTCAACGGGCTCAACAGTCAGTCCTAGTTTCCTTCTCAAATTTCTAGTCAATGGTTTGAGTTACCGACCAATGTTGGTCTTTTGTGTGCAACTAACATGAGTGTAAAGATTACAAAATATGTATAGTTTTGTCTCGATAGTTGTCAAAACGATTTTCAAGTTTGTCTTTTTTTTCGATAAAATAAAACCAAATCATTTTATTAAACATATGTCATAAAGATTTTGAAATGATATCATATATGATATTAAAATGATCATAAAGATATGTAAAATGGAAGATAAAATTAAAGTTTATTATTAATCACATTTGTAAAAATCTTTGTGCTTTGAATAAATAGTTCTAGTTCCATTTATACTAAATATTTTTTATTATCTGAGTTGTTAGTTTGTATTAATTTCTAAATTTAATTCTGTAACTTTCAACATGAAAAAAGACATTCTAATTAGTAGGACTAATTTGTGAAGTGTATTCATTAAAAGTCTTTTAATGGTGATAAATGTTCATAGTGTTTATTTAACACCAAGTGATTTAGATGATATTATTGGTTACTTGATTTTTTGTTATCTAAACAGTTAGTTGTAGTTTTTTTAAACAGTGGTTCCCTATTGTAGCGTGGTTTTGTTTATATTTCTATGTGGTGATTTTCTATGCACAGTAGAACCTCGAATAACCGTCACCCTTTTAACCATCATTCTTTATTAACCGCCACCCCGCTAGCTCAAAAAAATAAATTTTTCTGCGTCAGCGCCGAGCCGGATTGTCTGTTCAAGCTCTATGATGAGTAGTGACGACTGTACTGCACACTTGCACTGTGCCTGAGTAATTGACGACAAGGGTAGTGACCCAGCTGGTCAATCCCTTACACTGTGTTCTGCATTCCAGTGCTATTGTTTCAGTTCAGTTCAGTACTGTGCGTGGCTTACTTCAGTGAACCGAAGTTTGCCGATTTCGAGTGCAGTGCCTACTAGTGTTCGTGCTTTACTGTTTATTGTTGACAATTCTGTTTATACGTAGTATTTGTAGCTCTTCTGTTATGGCTGAGAAACGGAAACCTGTGGTTTGTACTTGTTGATATTTCATCATTTTCTTAATAAAATATTTTAATAAAGTATTTTTCACTTGAACTGGCATAATTTTGTTTTTTATTTTTTTAAATCATTTTGCATTAAATACTGTGCAATAATGATGACAATTAGGACTTACAATCGGACCGTTATAACATGCAAGGTAGTGAGTTGCGATGTTGCCACGCCAAACACTGTCTGGGTGCTCAGTTGTAGCGGCGTTATTATTATTTCTGTTATCTGTCATAGTCCCGGTCCTGAGGGTGAAGCTTAACCCTAGATCTGATGCATGAAATTCCCCAGTGATAAGCCATTTCCATGCTTCCTGTATGGAACTTTTTTTAAATCATGAAAAATATATATATAGTAAACCAAGTATAGTGTATTATATGTTATTTTATTCTGTAAAACATGCCTAACAGGAAAATAGCACACATGTTATAGATACCTTGTGTTGGAGTAGGAATAATCCACTTGAAACACAAACATAAAAAAAATTCCACTTTGTAAATCTGCCCTTCTAAAACTATTTGAAAATTACTAAAGGTTTAAATATACAAGGGGGTCCCCAAAAGTAACCGGTTTTCTGGTAGTACGGGTGAACACCACTAGGGCGTGTCTAGCGCAACTCCTTGCCAGTTCAGTCCCGTACGTCAGCGCCGAGCCGGATCGTCTGTTCAAGCTCTATGATGAGTAGTGACGACTGTACTGCACACTTGCACTGTGCCTGAGTAATTGACGACAAGGGTAGTGACCCAGCTGGTCAATCCCTTACACTGTGTTCTGCATTCCAGTGCTATTGTTTCAGTTCAGTTCAGTACTGTGCGTGGCTTACTTCAGTGAACCGAAGTTTGCCGATTTCGAGTGCAGTGCCTACTAGTGTTCGTGCTTTACTGTTTATTGTTGACAATTCTGTTTATACGTAGTATTTGTAGCTCTTCTGTTATGGCTGAGAAACGGAAACCTGTGGTTTGTACTTGTTGATATTTCATCATTTTCTTAATAAAATATTTTAATAAAGTATTTTTCACTTGAACTGGCATAATTTTGTTTTTTATTTTTTTAAATCATTTTGCATTAAATACTGTGCAATAATGATGACAATTAGGACTTACAATCGGACCGTTATAACATGCAAGGTAGTGAGTTGCGATGTTGCCACGCCAAACACTGTCTGGGTGCTCAGTTGTAGCGGCGCTATTATTATTTCTGTTATCTGTCATAGTCCCGGTCCTGAGGGTGAAGCTTAACCCTAGATCTGATGCATGAAATTCCCCAGTGATAAGCCATTTCCATGCTTCCTGTATGGAACTTTTTTTAAATCATGAAAAATATATATATAGTAAACCAAGTATAGTGTATTATATGTTATTTTATTCTGTAAAACATGCCTAACAGGAAAATAGCACACATGTTATAGATACCTTGTGTTGGAGTAGGAATAATCCACTTGAAACACAAACATAAAAAAAATTCCACTTTGTAAATCTGCCCTTCTAAAACTATTTGAAAATTACTAAAGGTTTAAATATACAAGGGGGTCCCCAAAAGTAACCGGAATTCGTCTGCCGAGGTCGGAGCTTTGGTAGTACGGGTGAACGCCACTAGGGCGTGTCTAGCGCAACTCTTTGCCAGTTCAGTCCCGTACGGGTCATTGAGCTAGCACATTCTGTTCGTCTGTAGCGTCATTTTTTGCTGTAGCTGTTTCACTGTTGCTTTGTTTTTTATGATGGCAAGTTTAAGTGAACAACGCAGACCTCAGCCTTGTAAAATTGACTGTCGTAAATTACGACATTATCACTTGACAAGTGGTGTTGACCGTCACATCGGTAATTCACAACGGTCATCAGTATGAGGGTTAACGAGGTTCTACTGCATGCTAACAATTATACCTATGCTGGACTGATAGCTTGGAGGGTAGGTTTGGCATTACTTTGAACCTTTGTTTTTTTGAGGAAATAAACACATGGGTTTATCAATTATTGAGACTTATTAAATATCCAGTAATGATTAACACTATCTAAAAAGTGTTTGTTGACCTAAGCGTTAGTTCTTGAATGACTGAAAAGTGAGCATATTCTTCCAGCTGTATTACTCATTAGACGAGTACACGAGTCTCTTCTCAAGGTTGTGAACATTTTGAAGAAATAACCAAAAATTGTTGTATTTGTGGTTTTGCCAGTAAAATTGCATCTAGGTTGATAATTAACTGATCAAAGAAGGTAGCTTTGTAACTTAGGTAAAAAATTGTCAAAGGAGTTAAACTGACGCTACTTGAATCTTTTTCTTCTCTAGGTTTTGTTTTACAAAACTGTAAAATATAACCTGAATGTTTTGACTTCCTATAAAATACTCTTAAATATTTAAAGTCTTAAAATAATTATTATGGACCTAGTACTTAAATTGTTTATGGCAGTAAAAGTTCTTTATAGGGAAATGAACTAAAATTTGATCCTCCACATCATGATAAAACTATACAATTTTTGACAAACATGTTAAAATTAACAAATTTTTAAATTTTTATACTACCTAATCCTTTTATTGTTTCTCCTGCCACAGGGTACGGTACTTGTATGTTGGGAACCACTGGTTTAAAAGTACATTGACATTCTTGTTACAATCTTAAACAACAATGTAACAGATGTTTTAATTTTGTTCTTCTTATAATCTTTGTATGTTATTTTCACAGCTGTTGGAAAAGATTTAATGAGTCAGAGTAAGTATGTAAAAAAGTATGTTATGATTGAATGAACCCAGAAATCCTTTTTACATTTTGGAATGGTAAGTCCAACTAATTGTTATTTTGATCAGAAAATCCAATCCAGTGACAGTTCTTGCAATTGTGTAGTTTTGAATTCTGAGATAAAAATATTAATCCTGGATTCCCATGTTATTAACATCTTTAAATATACACAAAAAATATTTTAAAAAATGGGTGGGTGAGTGATTAAATATTGATTGATTTAAATATTGAGAGTGATTTGAGTGATTGTTATTATTTGGAGCTGAATAAGTCTTAAATGGTTCAGTAACATCTAGCTGTATCGTCATGTCCAGCAATCTTTTTCAAAAACAAAATTATAGAATTACAATAGAGAAGTCATTGTGGGATTGGATTATCTAGCTATTTTGTTTTTACACATGAGATCCAATCATTATTTATATGTTTTGTGATATAATAAAACTATAAATAACGAATATTTTGCTTACTTGTATGTTATTAATATTATGTGTGTTTCGCTAAGGCCCACCTAATGCAGTGTTTTTGTTTTACTGTATATATGTTGTTCATAGTTATTACAGTTTATTGTAGTTGCCTTGGAATACTAATAGTTCAAATATAACCAGGTTATATAGTCATGAATATCAGGAATATATCAAATAATTTATGATATAGGAAGTGGTAGGATACTTTTCTTGGCAATGTTTTTTTTTCTTATGTACAATATGTTCCATGAACATGGTGTGGGAACCATTAAAAATATTTACATTTTATAAGACTGAGAGTTTAATGATGTTGAAATCAGTCTGTAATATAAAGTAGTAATAAAATGTATCTTACGAATTTGTCTATCATTAAAAACTGTATTGGTTTTTAAATGACAATTTTATTATATTTTTACATTTTATGATCCTGGAGAAATGTATAAAAAGTAATGGATGATTTTATGCCAATATAGAAAATTTGCCATTACGTTTTCGAATAACCTTTTACCTAATATACAATAAATGTCGGAACAATTTAAACAAATTGTTTTGAGAGGTTTTCAAAATGTTAGTTTTTATGGTAAAGTTATAGTTTATTAAACACCTTGCCAGTTAATTAGGCCCATAACAAATGACACAAGTACAGGACTCACAACCTACCTAGATTTTCTCTGAAGGGACCTTTTATGTATACGTTTTTGACAGTAATAAAACAGACATTGGATTAAATTAGTGCTTTAATGCACTGTCATCCATCCTTTACAGATGTTCTAATGATGTCTAATATTATTATTTAAGGATGTCCATTTTTTTATTGTCAATTTGAAAATTCATCCATGATAGGGATCCGAAGGAGAAATCATTAATCATAGTTATTGATGCGTTGAAGTAGAATGAATATTTGCTCAGTTTTGCCAAGAAATATTTGGATCTCAAGTGTAGCTTGTAGATTTGCTATGTATAATTATTTAAGAAAAAAGATTTTATCCTTCCCAAAGTTATACAGGATAAATGTTTTGAGTACGGTATATAACATTTATTATGTACAAAACTGATAGTTTATTTTGATTTTTTAGTAATTAATTAACTTGATTAACTGTTCATATATTTAAATATCCTTTTCACGATTCAGATACATATTGTTTCTTTATAATTTGGGAAGGGTTAAACTTTCAATATATGTCACTTGTGGAAATATTACACTTTGTTTTACACAATCCTTACAATTTCCTTTCAGTTATGAAATGTTGTTTATTTGTTAGCATTTATCATCAAATTAGTTATTTTTACAAGTTTACTATTTAATGTATTTTCTGTTTATGTAGTCAATAATCAGAAGACTCTGTGATTAAACTATAGAAGAAAATGTGAAGTTTTTTATACCTTGAGGTTGAACTCACGTAAGTGATTTGGATTCCACGTTAAATTGTAGGCCCCTTAGTTATCATCGGCTATTGGGCTGTAATTCACAGTCTTGCCTAAGGAACATGCCAGCCTTAGTCAGTAAGAAGACTTTCAGATCGTGCCACAATCATCTTACACTCAACCTTCATTCATACTTGGCTTAAAATACCTACCTTGGGGTAGGGTCGCAATTTCAATAATTTAATCTAATCTAATTTTTCAATACACATTTTACTATGGTATATAGTACTATACCATGGTATAAACGGAGTAGGTCTGGTACAATTATGTTGTGATTGTGGTATAACGGTTCAAGCTGCAACCAGATTGGTCCATTTCCTGCTCCCTGATTGTTTGGTGATAGGTAGTGAGGTCATTGTTCATTAAGGTTGACATGTTAGTTTGGAACTAGAGACAATCTGTTTACCCAAGTTACATTTGCGATTTTGTGGTGGTTGGAGCGAATAGGTCTTCTACAATTAAATACATGAGTATGTGATACTGATATAAAATATTTTAAGAGGGTGGGAGCTTCTTTCACTTATACTTTACTGGCTTACATAGACTGCAGATCTTTGTGTGGAATGTATCAAAAAGGGACAAGGGCCGAAACTTCTAGGCGGACAATGCTGATAAATACTTATTGGCATCTTCGGGATCCGATAAAGGGCAATTGCTGACTCATCCCATTCTTGCTGAGTTTGTCATGATACCAACTGAGCAATACACTTATCCATAACTTAATAATATACATTACATAACCTTATACCTATAACTTCATCTAATGCCAACGTAGTGGGATTAATGGCACCAACACAGACTTACATAAACACATATATTTAAAATACTTAAATTGTCACTTCCGGCGAGCTACAAATGAGTAAATAAGTCATCATCCATAAATTCCTGGATAGTGTAATAGGCTCTGTCCCTAATATAACCAGTTAAAACTCCTGAAACTAGATGTTTCCAGCTCTCTAACCATCTATGGCAGTCTATTGAAAAACACAATAGACGAGGTGGTGTAGCTAGCCTGGGTTCGTGAGAGCTGCACTCTAGGAACATCAAGATGGCCACGATGTCTGGTGTGGTGCGCATGGATGTCCTGCCTGTCCACCAAGTTCAAAATTCAAATTCAACCTGACGCGCATAAGGCAGAGCAGGATATAATGTCCAATAATCGTAAGCACGCCGAGTCTTGCAAAAAAAGGCTTACAACGAGCACGCTGATCCCTCCTTGTTATAATCCTGATAGTGCACTTCTGAATTTTGAGAACATCAGGTGTCCTGGATGAGTGACCCCACAGCAGAAGTCCATATGTTACATGACAGTGAAAAAGGGCGTGGTAGGCCACCAGCAGGAAGTCCCGCGTCACACAGCCTCTTAGAATAAAAAGAATAAAACAAACTCTTGATAATCTAGTGGTCCTTTAGTAGTACCTTTCTGAAATGCCGGTGTATCACAGTTTAAACTATGAAGTAGTGTAAGATGATTGTGGCGCGATCTTGTAGTCTTTCCGACTAATACTGACGTGTAACAGGACTGCTAATTACAGACCAATAGCCAATGATATCTTGTGGACTTACAGTTTAACAGAGAATTTGAACCATAATCATGCCTCTGAATCAGTCTAAATTACGAAGAGGTCTTATTATGAGAATGGCCAATCCATACCAGGGAAAATATCCACCGACCAACGCTAATAACTATCCACAATTCGTGACCTCCAAGTAGCTGGGTTAAGGACACACCTCCGTCCCAGTCAAGGAAGGGCTCACCTACATAAGTGGTCGATAACGGATTCCGGCGGCAGGTGCTGGTACTTGCAGCACGCAATACGCTGTGACGTAGTGATGTAGTGGAACACCATTCCGGCGGCAGGCGCTGGTACTTGCAGCACACAATACGCTGTGACGTAGTTGTGATGTAGTTGAACACCATTCCGGCGGCAGGCGCTGGTACTTGCAGCACGCAATACGCTGTGACGTAGTGATGTAGTGGAACACCATTCCGGCGGCAGGCGCTGGTACTTGCAGCACGCACTACGCTGTGATGTAGTAAAACACCATTCTGGCGGCAGGCGTTGGTACTTGCAGCACACAATACGCTGTGACGTAGTTGTGATGTAGTGGAACACCATTCCGGCGGCAGGCGCTGGTACTTGCAGCACGCAATACGCTGTGACGTAGTGATGTAGTGGAACACCATTCCGGCGGCAGGCGCTGGTACTTGCAGCACACAATACGCTGTGACGTAGTGATGTAGTGGAACACCATTCCGGCGGCAGGCCTGGTACTTGCAGCACACAATACGCTGTGACGTAGTTGTGATGTAGTGGAACACCATTCTGGCGGCAGGCGCTGGTACTTGCAGCACGCACTACGCTGTGATGTAGTGGAACACCATTCTGGCGGCAGGCGCTGGTACTTGCAGCACACAATACGCTGTGACGTAGTTTTGATAACACAGTTCCATATTTCTCACGTACGATACACAAATAATATCAAATCAAATAATCTTTATTCCATCCATGTAAACTTGTACAAAGAATACAGTCACAAAAATAACCACACTAATGTGAACAGTATACACCGACAGTGACAGTAAAACTGACACTGGTAGTGATATACAAATACAGGAGTTGACATCGTTCCTTACTATAAAATGATATTGTTAATGGCAGTGATTCAAAATGTAACTAACACATTTAATTAACAACTTTTATTTGTATATATGGATTAAAATATATAAAATGTTGTATGTTTCATTTTGAATAGTTAAATTGTGATGAGTCTATATTCCTTATAAATCTAAAAAACAGGGTGAAAACACAACATCGATGTTATAATTTTGGTGATTAATAAATCAAATATAAGAAATAAAAATTATGTTGTACTATTATGCTAACATTGCTATTTTATCAAGATTAGATTAGATTATTGAAATGGCGACCATACTACAAGATAGGTATTTTAAGCCAAGTATGAATGAGGATTGAATGTAAGATGATTGTGGCGCGATCTTGTAGTCTTGTTACAGACTAAGGCTGACATGTTCCTTAGATAGGACTGTTAATTAATAGCCCAACAGCCGATGGCAACTAAGGGACCTACAGTTTAACGTGGAATCCGAACCACGGCCTCTGAATTACGAATTGGTCTAATTATGTGGATGGTCTTTGCGGATTATCGTAGTATTCAATAGTGCGGACGTTAATCCACACAAGAGAACACCACGCCCACCGACATTCACTCACAACTATCCACAATTCGTGACCTCCAAGTAGCTGGATTACAGGATGTCGCCACCATCCCAGTCGCACTTACTACTTACCAAGAACTTAACTACTTAGTATATAAACGAAAAGGAAAGAACCAAAGAAACTAGGAACTTGGATTTAGGAGTATAAATATTTAACTGACTGATGGCACAAGATCAAATGTGAATCAATAACAAAGTTGAACCGGTCGCTGACGTGATGTAAGACCTCAGATCGTGAGCAATCAGTATGATTAGCGCACCGTTCCTGCTTACGGTCTTCAGTCCATCCTTACTATAAACCCGCATCTTTTGCGAACTTTAAAACCCTTTAAAGGCTCATGCTCTTCAATAATTTGATTATTAAAGTACCAGGTTAAATTTTAAAAACTTAAACATAGTAAGTTTGAATTCTAAGGGTGTTTTGTCGACTATATGTAAATATACCCCCGTAGAAGTACTAGCGTACTCAGTAAATATACATTTATTTTTTAATTACTTTAGATAATATAAACTAGCCATAGGTTAGGCCATGTACCAATCAGAATCAGAGTATGTTTATAAATACCCCCGTCGCAGCAGACCTGCGTACTCAGCTAATTAACAAATCAATAATATAATAATATATGACAAGTTTTATCAATATCTGCCGATAAATATGAGAAGTATTTGCCTATTCTCCATAAGATTAATATGGGAGAGAGTTTACAGGTGTGCTGCTGTGAGGAACACTGAAAGTAGGCATTTCTAGCATAAAAATGTTTGTATTTACTTCCCTGTGGGAAATAAGTTAGATCATGGATATGTCTAAAGAGAATGTTTTAAGTTTATCTAAACAGCTGTTCTTATTCTTTTATATTTAAATTCAATACAATAGTTCTGGTAGTTTCTATGGAAACCTGTTACATGTTTTCCATCTTAAAAATCACTAACACCCCCCCAGAGCTAAGACATATCCATGTCAAAAGTTTTTATTTTGACTCGGCAATATTAATTTCGAACCAGCAGTTTATCTGTAAAGTGAACTTTATTTCTGTTTCTTCCTTGACTGTAAAAAGTAGCCTAAACAGATGGTGAAATTAGAAACTGTAAACATTGAAACCTAGGACATTTATAGCAACCGTGTATTCTGCTTCTAGAACTGTCAAATTTTAATGTTCATAGCAAGCTGTTGAATTTTATTTTTTCATTTTTTGAAAATGTAAACATTGGAGCTTAGGACGTTCACGGGGCGTAGTCTGAGGGGACTTGAAGGAAATAAATATGCCTATATGTTGCATGCGTTTAATCTCTACCTTTGTGTAAAATTTCAAACCGGTTTTGTCTTGCACACAAGTTATTGAAATAATGTTTGTACAATATTAAATGTATAGTTTATTTCGATATATTGACATTATTAAAATCTATTGGATAGTATAATTATAGAATTCAATATATTACATAATATATAAAAAAATATATATATATATATTAAAATCCAAAGAAGTTAATCTAAAAGTTAACACAACATGCATTACTGTTAGGCGGTATGAAGTTCGCTGGGGCAGCTAGTCTTTAAATATTGAATGGTAATAACAGTGTTGTACTGTAGATCCCCAGGTTGATGTAATATGACTGAAATTGACCAAAGAACAAGGATCTGTCTCACTGAGTAGGTCAAGAACTAAAGTTTTAATACGTAGTGACGTATGACTAATAATAGAGTAATTATTATTTTTGAATTCTCAACTACTTTTAACATGGTTGTGATTTAATTCGTTAAGTAACATTTTAATTTTAAGTTATAAAAATGAATTATATATACCATCCCTTTTGAATAAATAAACTAATAACTAATTGTCACTTTCATTAAACTTGAACGGTCTAAATAGTCTGCAATAAAGTTCTCCGGTTACTAAAAATCTAAGCTTGTGTTGTTAAGATTCAAGGAAACTTCAATAAAGAGGCCTTCAGTGAATCCCCCAATTTCACGCCCAACTGCCACTCCCCAAACAACTTTCGAAATTCTAATCCAACTCCTATTTTGAGTTCGACTGCAAATTTACAATATCAAAACTTTATTGTTGTCAAGATTGTTTTTAAATTATTTTGGCGCAGCAAAAAAACTAAATTAATTTTTTTCTAATACGTAAATGTCTAATACGTTAAATGTATATAATGAAGTAAGTTTATGTTTTTATAATAGGTTTTTTATAAAAAAACAAAATATAATAAAAAACAAAAAAAATACAGTAAGTTTGTTGTAGACATTTAGAGTTAAACTTAGTTATGTTAATTTACCTTACATTTACGTTTTAATATTTCAGTGGTAGTGGTAAAGTGGTAAAGTCAAAGTAATATAAAAATACAAGAAATCATTGCATTGCATTAAAATATTTAAGGACGTATGAAACTATTCTAGTTAGCTTTTTAACAGTCGCGTTTTCGTAAGGTGCGAAACGAAGCACGAGGGAGCTTTGCTGAATGTGCCTTTTCATAAGGTAAGTGAAACGACCATATGATTGCCGTACATTTAAGCTCACGGGACCAAGTTTAATCAGTCTTAGTCAGTAACACGACTACAAGATCGCGCCACAATCATCCTATAATAGTTTCTCATTCATACTTAGCTTAAAATACCTACCTTGTGGTACGGTCGCCATTTCAATAATCTAATCCAGTTTAAAAGCTTTTATAAATGTATTTCTCAAGTTTAGAACTAAAAATATGCTCTGAGGCTCTCATATTTCATGTTTCAAAATTGAGTAGAAAATGTATGATTTAGTTAAAAACGCAGGAAACTATTATAATATCACCTTAGTTAATAATATGATAAATGATCAAGCAAATTTAAAAACTGCAGATTAAAAGTATCAAACTAGTTGCTGATGAGGATTTTCAGCGAATATATTTTTCATATTTTAAAACCCTCTCAACTCAGAATTAGCTCACCGGTGGCGGCGAGTTCACTAAGTTCAAAAAGTTCACTAAATTGACGACAGATGGCACTGCCTCCTTATTTCGTAACGCTGTTCGTCGCCAAAGTAATGTTCAGTGGTTGTTGGGTTAAATGATATCCGGGAGGGACAAGCAGATATAAAAATGATGGTAGAAAGGGTAAAAATAAAAATAGTAAAATATTTTTAATAGTTTGAAAATAAATGCGGAGTAAAATAAAAGATTTATTTGTATTTTAAGCGTTGTTAATATGATAAATCAAAAGTTTATTAGATCTTCAATCGATTTTGAACGACAAATAAACAAAATCACTTAATTTAAAATAAAAATTAACGCTATATCATTCATTAAGATCCATATATAAGACATTTTTATTGCTCCTATTCTGGATGGCTATATGATCAAAAAAGAAATCAATTTATTACTTAAAAATGTAAATATTTAATAAACTAAAAATGCTTCTTTTGGTGTTTGTGTTTCATAAAGTAATGTATTGAATATATCTGTATTTTTAAGTATACTAGTTACTTAACCCATGATTTTTTTTGCCATAAATGCAATATCGTTATAGAAAATTAAACTACCAAGTAAACCAATGAAAAGTATAATTTCACTTTTAAGTCGAGTCATATAAAACTAGAATTTAATCATAGTTAAGAAGTATTATTAGAAATAGTAACAAAACTCAATATCTCTCCCTCAACATATAATTCCAGAGTCCCGACTGACAGCCAGTATATTAAGTGACTGTTGCAGAACTGGGATAGATTTCACCAGGACGTGCGGCAGAACACAGATGGCAATGACGTCACTTCTGCAATTTTCCGTCTTAGAGATGGAACTGTGTATTTACTAGCTTTTCTTTCCGTTAAGTCAATTTTTGAAAATTTTAACCTAAACAAACAACTACGTGAATAATTATCTGGGAAAAACAATAGTTGTAATGTTTGTTTTGTGTCTTAAATTTGACATACGTTTCAGGGTGCAATTACGTGTTATATTGAACGACTAATTCTATGTAATTAGAACCCTTCATTGCACCTGCAGTAGAACAGAC
Source organism: Nephotettix cincticeps (assembly GCA_023375725.1). Taxonomy (NCBI): domain Eukaryota; kingdom Metazoa; phylum Arthropoda; class Insecta; order Hemiptera; family Cicadellidae; genus Nephotettix; species Nephotettix cincticeps. Next base: position 21,861,679 of record CM041786.1, on the reverse strand, counting down.
GAGAGGGTTCATGGTTAGAAAATTTCAATAGTCATTACCCCAGTAACAGTAGTGATTTGGGTAGCTACTTAGCTTTGCTTTATGTTATACCCTTATAACTGAGCCCATGACGAATAAAAATCAGATGAATTGTAAATTCCTGATTCCACAGACATTCTATTTTAGGATTAACATAGAATTAATATTTTAATTTAGATTATTAACTAGCAGTAAGCCCGTCCTTTTACGGATTGTTGGATTCAGTTTAATGAAGAAAGATAATCATACCGAAATGTATACCTGAAATCCTAAACAAATCAATACAAAGAAAATAAATCGATACCCAGCTTTATTATTTATCATTACTTTACAATTAAATAGATTAGAACATTTATACAATTATTATTATTAGTTATATGTTAAAATAACGTTTTAATACAGTATGATTTCTAAATGGGTTTAAAATCAAAGACCAATATAAACTAACTAATATTGATTTAACAGCTGATTGTTTTTATTTCTATTAAATATTCAAACTAAAAAGACAGCTGATTATTATCAGTAGGTTATTCATTGAAAACTGAATCAAAATGCGAGTAATATCGCGTTAAAGTGGGTTTTTAAATACTCGTTATTTACTTTTCAAGAGGCGGTGGGCGATTTCAAGCATTTATAAACCGTCTCTGGAATGTAGAGAATACATGAAATAAGTTTCATTGTTATATATATATATATATATATATATATATATATATATAGATTAAACTTGTGCTAAAGAGTGTTAGCGAACTTTCTGCAGGAAATTGAGCTTTAGGGGTGGTCGAATTGGCACACGTTTAGTAGGTTCTGGCGAAAGGTTCAACTGGAACACTCATTAGTGGGGATGAAGAAGTGTTCAAGATCCTCCGAGAAGTGTTCGCTGGCGCAGCCGCTTGCCAGGTACCGGCTTCAAAACGAGGGAAAAGGGAAATTCCTAGGCAACCCTCGCGTATAAGACCTCAGGAAATGAGATCCTATGGATTTGTAAGCTACGAAAGATTCATGAGCAATTTATAATATTGTTATAACAATATACAAAATGAATGCATATATTAGTACCTGTTGACTTAGCGTTGCTTGGTGAAATATATAGGGACCAAACCTAAAAATGTTTTAATATAACTACAACCTCTTCAACCTTTCATATTTTAATAGCTATTAAACAAAGAACAACACCCGTTCGTCTTTACCATCCCAGTGTCTAATTGAATATAACAAAGCCATGTGAAGTGATTTTGTTTACAAGACACTTTTCTCAAATAAAAATAATACTCACTCCTACTCACAAACTTAAGTCAATTTTATAGCTATAATTAATTTGAAATGATTTACGGCATTTGACAACAGACATTTTATTCTTATCTAATATCTATTATACTACCTGTATGCATTATTGTGTAAACTATACCCTTCATGCCCGTAAAACTGGTATTTAGTTACCAAATCCAACAACTTGTAATACATTTTTTGTTTGAAATTAATTATTGGTGATGGTGGATTTATGTTATTTAGATTTTTACTACGCACATTTTCCATCACGATTTTATGTAAAACAAAGTTTCACGACGTTTCGGGATCTGGAATCTGATCCCGTACTCATGTTAACTAATATCTAAAACATAAAAAATTAACATATAATCCGGACAAAGCCGGTATAAAGATGAAAACATTAAAGGTTAAAGCAGTCAAAAAACATACAAACAAACCATTTACTAACCAATACATACATAAGAAACAAAACACGTTCACTCGTCACGGAGACTCACGGAGTCAGGAGATCACGTCAAGAAACACAACGTCAAGTGTCTTTGAGTCTCCGTGACGAGTGGCGGATTAGTTCACCTGAGGACGGGATCAGATTCCAGATTCCGAAACGTCGTGAAACTTTGTTTTACATAAAATCGTGATGGAGAATCTCCGCAATAAAAATCTAAACAACTTGTAATAGTGTTTGCTATTTTAAAATCTAAACAAATTAAACTTCAAAGAAAATTTTTAACAGAATTATTATTTTTTGGTTCCATTACGTAATTATTATAATCAACATCTAGTACAACAGTATGTCTTAAACATAATTTGGAAACATCTATAATGGCTAATTCTTACATTATAACGTACTAATTATGAGATTAAAAACTGTTTATTAATCTAAACCACTGACTTTATTCCACTAATGTTTTGGAAACAGTTTAAAGAGCAACCGACAAGTTTTTTAGATTAAGATATCGTAGCCCATAATCCATAACCCATTTCAGAGCGCCAGGAAGAATATGAAATAGAACGATGCACAAGGCTGGAATTTTAATGAACCGGGAACCAACTACTTCAAACGCAGAGTTGGCAAGTTTAAGTGCGGCAATAAAACTGTGGGTGGAGAATCGAGAACACTCAGAGTTTTAATTTCACATTTCATCCCGCTGGAGCTCTTGTCGCTTCAGTATTGATTTTAAAAACTGAAAAAAACTTAATTTGCATTAAATAGTCTGAGTGAAAATTGTTATGCAAGACCACGGTCGATATTTACGTAAGTATATAATATAAGTACGCGGTTGTTGTTTTGGATGGAATCCTGGAATTCATTGTGTATTTGATCTTAAAAAATTAAAATATTAAATTTAAAATGTTACTACATTAAGGAAATCGTTTATTCCTGTTTATACAAATAAACCTAATTTTTCATTTGGAAATTTTAATACCTAAAAGGCACACATTAGTTCGAGCTCACATTCAAGTGCCGCCCGCATTCGAGCTCGAATTAATGTAAACGCGCCATAAAATTTGGATCTGCATTCAAAAACTATGTTTTATGGGTGATGTAAACATTCAAAATGAAAAACATCATTCCGGGAAACAAACTGAACTTTTTGTTGTAATTGGGTTATCATAAATTTATTATTGTCACCATTAGAATCATCTCATAAAACAATCAAATTAAGTATTTTGAATCTTTGTTTCAAACGGTTACTGAGATATTCACGGTTAGTCAAAAGTGTAGATACATGATACATGACGGATGAATGGGTCGACTAAACACAGTATAGCTCAAAAATAATGAAAACAGACTGTTTGATGTGAATAACTGGCTTTTTAACCTGCCCCAAAACCCATAGTTTTGGAGGAATCAAAATGTTTATAAGGAAGCCCCATCGAGTGATACATAATAATAATAACTATAATATTACAAAGAAGAAGTGGTTTCTATATGATGGTTTGTACGTATGTTGTGGAAAGTAAATACTGAACCGACTAAAGGTAGATCGTAAATTCATGCAGCACACAGACATATTCATTTCCTTAAAGCCCCCTCGGGCTACGCCCCGCAAACGTTATAAGTTTCAAATGTATGTTTACATTTTCAAAGAATAAAAACATAAAATTACTTGAATGTAAACAGCTGTGAACACTAAAATTTGACAGTTCGGGAAGAAGAAGAAAGAGCTGCCATGACCGTCCTAGGTATCAATGTTTACATTTTCTAATGTCAACATTGAAATCTAATTACACTACATGTTGACAGTTCGGGAAGAAGTAAGAAAGTTCATTTTCACACATAAACTGCTGGATTTAAATTAGAGTATACCGCACAAAAATGGACCGATGAGAGTTGATACAACGCCAAATCTCTGCTGACCCCTTGCAGAATATTGTTTACGTCATTTTATTAACATAAAAATCTTGAAAAACAGTCAGTTTCAATAAAAACAGCCTACAATCATTGTTTACAAATTAATCGTCGTTTTATGTAGGAATGTAGTATTTTTTAATGAGCTTTAGTGAAATATAATATTTAAAGGAATAGATTTCTATTTCCATTAGTTTTAATCAAAGTTTCAAAAGTTTTACTGCTTCAATTTCCTCATATTACATTTTATTGAAATAAATAATGCTTCACAAATTTCTTTCTGAATTTTTGGTCCATATCCTTTTGATTACTGGTGAAAATATACCAAGTAAAATTCACAACCAGAACTGTGTTTGATCCTATAATAATAACTGTTAATAGATACGATAAAAGTAGATATGTATTTTTTTGAAAATGTGAAATACATTAAGATAAGTTTCGATCTTTTAAACTCACTCAAATTCACTTCATCCGGTCATCATAAAGACGGGGTTGAGAAATGGTAGCTGGCGTGATTGTGTCTGAGAAGACATTTTTACCCATTATTACTCACTTATGGCATATCCCATGTTGTATTGTAGGCTAAGTAGATTTTAAGTTTTGCTCCCGAAGCCTGCCTCTATTACGTTAGTCCTTATCCTTTCCCAATATTTGACAGGTGTTACTTTGTCATGTGTAGGCACTCGTGTTTTTTTCATTTTGTACATAATAAAAAATAGTTAACAATATTTTAAATGTATTAGTACACTTCTCATCCTTTTGTACCCGTGAAAAGAACGGGTACTTTGGCTAGTTAAACATAAAGACTGAAAAATTGAGTAGCAGTGTAAGAATTTGCTAATACATTTGACTCGAACGTATTAATTACTTACTTATCCGGTGCTCCATCATTGCAGGGTGGTGCCAAGTGAAGGTCACCGCTGATACATAGAGGCTAATGTAGCGTGAACATTGATAAGCGGCCATTGATGGGGTCGATAACGAGCTAGGGGTGCGGCACCCTTACTACATTATCACACATTCATTTTTGGCAAACTTATAGCTCATAGCAAAATAGATCATAGCCACGCCAGCACAATAATCTTAAAAAGCTAGGGTTATATGCTTTAGATGTTGACATAAAATTGAATAATCAATTGAGGTATCACGACAAGATATTCCAAAGTCATGGTCAATATGTATCAACAGCATGCTGCCAAGGTTCAGCGAGGTATGGTAAATATCAAGTGAAGAGTACCTGTCGCAGTGGAGGCGACTATAATCCTAACACGTGACCTTCTGACTACCATGTCCAGACTCCAGAGGTGGCGGTAGATGACGTGTCAAGAGTCGTGGAGGAGGCCATAATCCTAACACGTGACCTACTGACTACCATGTCCAGACTCCAGAGGTGGCGGTAGATGACGCGTCAAGAGTCGTGGAGGAGGCCATAATCCTAACACGTGACCTACTGACTACCATGTCCAGACTCCAGAGGTGGCGGTAGATGACGCGTCAAGAGTCGTGGAGGAGGCCATAATCCTAACACGTGACCTGCTGACTACCATGTCCAGACTCCAGAGGTGGCGGTAGATGACGTGTCAAGAGTCGTGGAGGAGGCCATAATCCTAACACGTGACCTACTGACTACCATGTCCAGACTCCAGAGGTGGCGGTAGATGACGTGTCAAGAGTCGTGGAGGAGGCCATAATCCTAACACGTGACCTACTGACTACCATGTCCAGACTCCAGAGGTGGCGGTAGATGACGTGTCAAGAGTCGTGGAGGAGGCCATAATCCTAACACGTGACCTGCTGACTACCATGTCCAGACTCCAGAGGTGGCGGTAGATGACGTGTCAAGAGTCGTCAAGAGTCGTGGAGGAGGCCATAATCCTAACACGTGATCTGCTGACTACCATGTCCAGACTCCAGAGGTGGCGGTAGATGACGCGTCAAGAGTCGTGGAGGAGGCCATAATCCTAACACGTGACCTGCTGACTACCATGTCCAGACTCCAGAGGTGGCGGTAGATGACGCGTCAAGAGTCGTGGAGGAGGCCATAATCCTAACACGTGACCTGCCGACTGATACTATATCGCTGACAATTTCCAATAATGATTAAAAAGTACAAGGTTAGTAACCGTTAGTTAATAAACGCTTTCACTAACATAAGAACAATCATCCTAATCCGTTTATTTTAAGGTAACATATATAACTACCTCTTATAAGAAATATAGTGTTTTATAGTTTTTTTTATATTTTCATTGTAATGATTTTTGGGTTGACGTAGTGATATTTAGAATAGATGGAAATTCTATATGGGACAATTTTTCAAAAGAAACAGGAAAAAAATATTCTTCAAAATTGCAATCAGGACAGTTAGAAAATCATTAATGTTAAGAAATTTTTAAAAATTATAAAATATTGACCTTTTCCTCTATACTTATATTGGAAATATTGATTTTTGTAAAACAAAATGTAGAATTTATTAAAACTGAAAACAAGCCAACACAGTTTAGAAATAGTTCTAACCTCAAAATTTGTCATCACAACGTCATTTAAAAAATAAATTTAACATACTATAGAATGAAATTTGTTTAGTAAACTACCTGCAACCATAAAAAAGAAAACAACATCACTATATTAAAGAAAATATTTAAGAACCTACTAACAGCTGAAAGAAGCCCTCTACAAAATGGAAGACTTCCGAGAAACAACTTTAAAATTATAAATTAGAAACCATGCAATTTTATTAACAAATACAAATTAGTAGGCCTATTATAATTTTAAGGAAAATGTATATATATATATATATATGTATGTATTTATATAATAATTCATAACTATTAGTATTTTAAAATTAATGAGGATCTTCAGTGTCTGAGGCTATTTATCTGATGATGTGATTTTCTTTTGAACATAAAGAAATGCGAGGGAAGCCCTCATCGCGGGAAGGGCCTTCGCCTCGTCTCGATGTAAAGCCACCTCTCCACTCCTACTGGCTTCTCATCTTCTGTACAGAGATGAACACCAACCTTCGGACGATCCTTTCATTCGTTTGTTCTCTTTGTTATAAGAGTGATATGCTCAATCGATAATTCAAACTATTTTTCCCCTTAAGATAAATTTTCTGTACATGTATTGACTCCAAGCATGTTATACATATTTGATCTCTTTTTAAACTTATTTATGAAAACAAACAAAATTACGTTTTCAACATGACTATGGTTAAATTTTAATTTTCTATCTTGTATGTCATGCTTTTTGACATAAACTAAAGTCCAATTGCCTTTTCAACAACATTAAGGAAATTAAAACGGTTTAGATAATAAATATTTCTTTCTTATATTTTTTTAAAGTATAAAGTTGTTTTTTTCTTTATCAAAATCTGGGTGCATAATTTATACTTTTTACTTATCTTTATACTTTTAACTTAAATGGCGACCTACCCAGATAGGTATTTTAAGCCAAGTATGAATGAGGAATGAATGTAGGATGATTGTGGCGCGATATTGTAGTCTTGTTACTGACTAAGGCTGACATGTTCCTTAGACAGTACTGTTAATTAATAGTCCAACAGCCGATGGCAACTAATGGACCTACAGTGTAACGTGGAATCCGAACCACGGCCGCTGAATTACGAATTGGTCTAATTATGAGGATGGTCTTTGTGGATTAACGTAGTATTCAATAGTGCGGACGTTAATCCACACAAGAGAACACTACACCCACCGACCATCTCTCACAACTATAGATCCAGATAAATCTATTACAGTACAGATAAATCTACGTTGTAAAAGACAATCTGCCTTCTGACAAAATTACATGAACATTCTTTATTATTTCGAGTGTTTCTTTTACCAATATCATAGTTTACATTAGTTTAAGTACACGTAAAATGTTTTGGAATCTACTCAAATACAAACCACGTTATCGTGTTATTTTTACTATTGATATTTTTGGTGTCAAAAATTTATAAAATCATTGTTATTTTACCGTATAATGTATTCAATATTATATATATGTATATATATATTTAACGTGCCTAACCTTTCCCCTGAAACCTAATGGGTCCTTTGCCAAATGCTATGGTGAACGTAGTATCACTAGAGTTGACTTTTTTATCGATACCATATGAAATTACCGTGTAGTTTAGGTTGCCTGCGTCAGTTAGGTCGTCGTTTAGGTCAGGACCTGCGCACTGCAAGGGAAGAAACAAAGCCTTTGTTGGTAAAGTGTAACTGGTAGTCTTCGGCAACCTCCTACGTACAAGTAGTGCAAGAGAAATGCAATGTATTAGTCTATATTTTATTCAACAGGGATATTAACCAAAAATCAATCAACTTGTCAATAAGTCTTTATGTTTCGTTTTACCTTATACTTTATATTTTATATTCGCAATAATATCATTATTTAAAATGATTTAAAATCATGGGATTCATTAAATATATACATACCCTAACTTTTGTAGTAGTAAAAAACGGAAGTGAGGTCTTAGATGTAGAAGTCAACTTTAAAATTCTTTATGAGAAGCTTGTCATCCGACATATAGCACTGCCTTTCTCCTCTAATTACAAAGCCACAATTTTAATTAAAAAAGTTACACAGTTTTCAAAATATCCATATTTGTCTATGATGAAGGAAAGGGCAATCTTAGGATATCATCAGAACCTTGCCATACGACATATCAAATGACACTGCATTTACCTCCTTAAAACAGTGGTGCGATTAAATTCAAAAAAGTTTGAACCGCTTTTAAGATATGCATACGTTTAGGTTTTAGACTTCAGCATAATATAATACAGTATTAATAATACTAATAACAACGAATTCTTGCCACAGCATTTCACCCAAAGTGCTACTTGATGTTCAGATTAAATTCACATAAACATTAAAGGACTAATGAAACATATATTGCAGAGTTGAACGTATGTTATTCATACTCATTGTACTTATTTTTATGCAAGACTAAACAATTGGTCAATTTATTTCTAATTTTTAACCAAAGATATATACAGTAGTTTATAACTTTTTGTTCTTATTTGATTTAAATAAAAAAATTATAAATTTACAAATAAAAATGTGATGAAAACGAACCTTTTTGAATTCAGATTGCGGTATTATATTCAGAAGGCGGTGTTATATAATATATTGGATGAAAAGCTTCTGATACAGTTAACTCCTTGTACCTAAGGGAACACCTTTTTTTTAACTACAACAAAAGTTTGGGTATATTTCCTACGTATCACATAATTGAGAATCACTTTAAATTTATACTGTGGAAAAAAGGTAGGAGAAGGGACTTTTAAACCACCTGTATAAAGGCAACATCAGCTGACGGCTTGTCACATGACCCCTCAGCTGACCGTTAATCAATTAAAACTAAAACTTACCTATATCAGACATCGCTTTATTGTTAACTAAAATATTTAAATGCCGGTATCAAACAAGTTAAAACTAATTATTTGGGCAATAGTGCATACCTAAAGTGAAATCTTAATAATCTCAGTGAAGTAAAACTTTTTTAAGGGAGAAAAACTACTCACTTGAGGCACACAATTTTTCTCCCACCTACACAAATAATATTAGCTATAAGATAATAATTTATCTTGCAAATATTTACGTTTATATGATCCTTTACTGCAAGAAGCTGGATTTGAATTACATTATAAATAACGCACAACGCAGGCTATGAACAAAAATTAATTATATTCACTATATAGAAACAATTAAACATTTGTACATAGCAAAGGACTTTGGCTCACTTCTCATATACAATTTTAAAATCATACTTAATCGACTTAAAATACCAAAAATATCTAGCCCATGCCCTATTTTTGTTAAACATTGTCATCTCAACAAATACTATGCTGAATACTGTACTTCATACTGGCTGCCGGTGTCAAAGTGTTTCCGAATTTCTTCCTATTTTGTTCTTACGTTATTGTGCGGGAATTGTAGGAGTAAGTACCTAACATATTGTGAGAGAGAAAAATAAGTCATTAGGTCTTTTGGCTTCTAAAGAAGAACTTTAGATTTTCTTCTTTGTTTTTATGTCTTTCTTTGCATTTTGTCATTTTTTTGCGTTTCGATGGGGAACGCTGCAAACCCCGATCTAGTTACTATGTAGCATCAACCAGATATTAGAAAGCATAATTGATTAATAGACCGATGATGAAATGTCAACTGGGTCCAAATTCAAAACTTGCGGGATTCGATCCGGCGACCTTCAGTTTCAAAGATGGGCACTATAACCACTCTGCCAGTTTTGCATTCTATCCCAGAGATTAAAGTTCGGATATAAATAGTAAGTGAAAGAAAATTATTTTAATGTGGACTAGGTCAAAGTTTGATACATTACGGTAGGCGTGAGATAACATAATATGTTCCCGAAGGTCGCCGTGAGTTTAGAAACAACCTTAAGATTTGATGAGCTAAATTTTCTTTTTACTAAAACAATAATTATGACCGGGATGTGTATTAATTTTGCACACATGTCCAGAATGCTCATTGACGGCTGCGATGTCCATGTTGCCATGTCATGGAACACGCTACAGTACTTACAGTAGTGAGATGCAATTGGATGAGTGTTTGGAAACGATTGAAAAAGCCTCACGGACGCCGGGAAATGTATAGCTGGTGGATAAACAGTATTTACGGCAGCGATCTGCTGAGTTTTACCCAAGATTAAACGAGCTCTTGGGCCTGATTTATTGACAAAACCTACTTCTTCCTAACGTCATTGAATTTATTGCTCCAGTTGAATGTAGCACAAAGTGTACGTACTAATACAATTTAATAATCATAAAGGTTTAAGCAATTAAAGCCTCGGTGAAACGCTTTATTATGTTCTTTCGTTATAGTTCGTTAATTTCGTCTCACTATTTCTGGTTTTTACATGGATATGTCTTAGCGCTGGGGGGGATGTTAGCAATTTGTAAGACAAAAATTTGATACATAAGAACAGCTGTTTAGATGAACTGAAAATATTCCCATTAGACATATCCGTGGTCTAACCTATTTGCCACAAGGAAGTAAATACAAACATTTTTACTTTAGGTAAATCTCTTATACGTAAAAAATTAATTGATTTTATAAATATAATAACTAAGTACCTGGACCGAGTTCCATTCATTGTTAAAAAACGTAATGTCTAATAACCATAATATTGGTTTCATTTAACACAATTATTTAAATTAGTATCGCTTTACATACAGAAGGCTAAAGGTTGTACTATTATCATAATTTAATTAAATGCCATTTTAAAAGTAAATAATTGACGTGACTTATAAAGTCGTAAGTAATATCTAATATTAAAAATCAAAGAATATCGTGTATTTTTACAGTTGTGTGTTAAACCAATATTACTTTACAGACACACCATTTTTGACATGTTTAAGAATGGCATGTTGAACAGTTAAATCGAGCTGAACTTATGTCGAAGTGTTCTAACTTATTTGTATACGAAGGATAGTTCCCTGAGGGAATGTGTAAATACATGATAGTTTACATTATTCTCAAGGTCAGTAGTAAAATGTTTTGCACTGAACTATAAAAGGTTTATATAAGTAAACTGGCAGGGGTTTCAAATATTTAAGAAGGTAATTTTAAACCTCTCCTAATTTTTGAACCAAACATTTTGTTTTGGATTGTTGTTTTAACTTATAGCACTAAATTATGGCACAGGAGATCTATAATTTAATACCATTCTTGACCTTTGCAGCTACTCAAATATTTCAGTGATCAGCTCACTAACCATTTACGCTACGAAACAGTCCAAAACTATATCTAACTTGACTGGGATGGTAGCGTCATCCTGTAATCCAGCTACTTGGAGGTCACGAATTGTGGATAGTTGTGAGAGATGGTCGGTGGGTGTGGTGTTCTGTTGTGTGGATTAACGTCCACACTATTGAATACTACGTTAATCCGCAAAGACTATCATTATAATTAGACCAATTCGTAATTCAGAGGCCGTGGTTCGGATTCCACGGTAAACTGTAGGTCCCTTAGTTGCCATCGGCTGTTGGGCTATTAATTAACAGTCCTGTCTAAGGAACATGTCAGCCTTAGTCAGTAACAAGACTACAAGATCGCGCCACAATCATCTTACATTCAATCCTCATTCATACTTGGCTTAAAATACCTACCTAGGGGTAGGGTCGCCATTTCAAAAATTTAATCTAATCTAATTTTTCAATACACAATTTATTATGGTATATAGTACTATACCATGGTATATACAGAGTAGGTCTGGTACAATTATGTTGTGAATGTGGTATAACAGTATATTATATAACAGTGTATATTTACACAATGTATTTTTTCATAAGGTAAGTCTAACTACCCTACGATTGCCGTACATTTAGGCTCACGGGACCAAGTTTAATCAGTCTTAAGTCAGTAACAAGACTACAAGATCACGGCACAATCATCTTACATTCAATCCTCATTCATACTTGGCTTAAAATACCTACCTTGTAGTATTTCGTTGCCATTTTAAATAATCTAATCCAATCTAAATTTGGTATAAACATTTTAACATTTAACATACTGTAGTTCGTAATGTTTTCCTAACTTCAGTTTTAGCTACAATTACTTTCCGGTTTTTGGAAGGATGTCTGTCTATCTGTTTGCCCGTCTGTCTGTCTGTGTACAGACCCCGAGACCTCACTGATAGTCCGACTTTTATGAAATTAAATACACGGGGTATTAGTGTTATAAATTAAATTGAATCATTAAACCCAGCATAAAACCTAATAAATTGCTAATTCGAATTATAAGTCTATGACTTATAGTTCCAGAGTAAATTTAAATTACTACCCGTGGTAGGCATAATACGTTGTCTAAGAGTACGTCTGTTATTCTTATGGAGTAAAAATCAATTTTCTCCATATTCCTCAACAGTTTTTCATGAGACTGGGTATGAAATTTAAGGTCACATCATCCCATAAAACTCACACAAAGATCTTGTGATTACCTCGGAAGCAGGGATAAATTGGGTATCCCTCTAAAAGTTTTTAACTTGTTTAACTTGTAGTAAGATGGTGTCTGAAAAAATTTGATGACTATATTTCAAACGCCAGATTTTTTACATTATTTTAATAAGCGAACTGTATGTAAATTACTTGATATGGCTTTAATAAATGTGGGTATATTTATATTGTTCTATTTTAAAGGGAGAAAGTATGTGCCAGCTTACTGATACCGTTTATTCATTATTCACATTGAAAAAGAACAGGACTTTGCTACAAAGTAAAAATAAGTAAAAACAAAAATAATTCTGAATTTATCACTGAAATACTGTATAGAGTCTAGTAACAGATTTTAGAAATTCTAGAAGTAATTAATGATCTTTGAATGATCATTAATGATGAAGAAAGCTGATCTTTGTCATAAACTTTGTCAGAAGCGATATGCGACATAATCCATTACACTCATTCTTCACTGATATTCGCCTTAAATCGCACTACGTCGGTGTCTCAAAGAAAATGAATATATTTTTTCCATTATTATGAGCTCAGAAGCTGGATTATAATTTAGTGCGCAGTCCATCGAAAAAAAAACTAAACGAGGTAAGAAAATATCATCTGCCAATTAATTAAGGAAAACTGTTTCAGGAGTTGCAAGAGTGGAGCTAAAGTTAGCTAATTATCATGTAAAGTTTTCTAGTTAATAATGAATTGATCAGGTGATAAGAGGTAGGTAGTAGTAAAGCACGTGAGGGTATGGATGTATTTCATTAACGATTTAGGGGGGAGGAGACTGGCATTGTCTAACAACCACCTCCGCCCTGGGGACAGCCGCCCCCCGTGTACTGGGCTATTCCTGTCTTTCTGTTACACTAAACGGTTTTGTAAGGGACTATTATACTAGCCTAGCTATAATTATGAGTTATTTTTATTGACGTATTTAACTTTGCTGTAACCTTAAACTACTGCAACGAGTCTGTGTTTAAAAAAAAATAATTTACTGAATTTTTTTTGACATGGATATATCTTAGTTCTGAAGAAGGGGTATTGACAATCTGTCAGTCCAAAATTTGAAACAGAAGTGACGTTATGTGGTTATAAGGACAGCGCTTTAGAGTAACTGAAAACATTTCCTTTAGGCATATTCATGATATAAACCAATGGAAAATAAATATATTTTTGTAGGAGACTATTACAAAAATACAAAAATTAAACTAGAGTAATATTTTCAATGATTTTACTTTGGAATTTATTTTAACTAGTACAAATGATACTAACCAGTTCATACAATCATATACTCAACACTTCATATGCTTTTGTTTAACTGAATTAAAAATATATTGCTTGTATATTTCTGTACAATTTTACTGTGATTTTTATTGCTAATGTGTGCGTACTATCGATACCATCTCCATCCTTCGATGGCAACAACCATTTCACTTCGAAAGATGAAAGAAAAATGTTAAGGTTGAGAATGTTAGGGGTTAGGAGTAAGAGGTTGTGTGTGGTGTAGTTGGGTCTGATAAGAGCCTTGACCTTCTCCAATCCAATGGTGTGCAAAATCATATACACCTGTTTTTTTAACTGCAAGTAATGGTTAGCTAAATAAATTACTAAATCCAATATGTTCACTTAAATTTGGAAAAAGTGATGCACGTGTTAATATCTTTACATACATCAAAAAGTGCGTCAGATATTTTTCTTATCAATGCGAACCCCAAGTTGAGTCTCAAATAATGCTACGTTGTTTGGAAGGTATTCAACTAATTGCTCCTTTGCAACTCTCTATTATGATCTATAAAATACACAAGTAATTAAATCAGGCGAAAATTTGTTTTATTTTTTATATCCTTATATTTATATTGTGGAAAAACGTTTGCTATTTTAAAATTAAATGGGAAACCGACATATCAAAGATTTAATAAATGTGAAAGAGGTTTAAATAAAAGTGAATTTTGTTTGAGTACGTCAGACGAGATCCCATCCAATCCCGGAGCCGAGTCGATGTGTAGTAGAACGTCTTATTCAGTGATTTGTCTCAGAGTGAGGGCGATGTCGAGTCTATAGTTGGCGTCATTGACGACTGGGTGATGCAATAACTCGGTGACGAGTCCTTTAGGGTCACTGCTTATGTGGTATGATGGAGTAGCAAGGAATTCACCAAGGAGACGAAGTGGTTCTTCATAAACCAACTGTGCACTGGAAGCGGAGATGTCTTCCTTCAATGCTCACCTTATTCCGTGAGCCACGAGTGAGAGGGTTTTAGTCCGGCCAGAGTTTTGGTGTACCATAATAGCAGCCCTCAGCTGACGATGCATTCGCTCAACCATCCCGTTGGCCTGAGGCATAACCCCTCGAACAAATCACAGAATATTATTATTCATGCCTTTGCAACATGTTGGATAGCACAATTTAGATACCCACTAACGTTGGCCTATGACAGAGGGATGTAATTCACGTCAGTAGCATTTAGACATTTGGCCCGTAGTTTTGGTGTCGATGTAAAGTTCACTTGCAGTTGGTGTCCTCAGGCAAACGGGAAGGTTGGAAGACTGTTAATTTTAAATATTAAGATAACCATGCGGCGTTATGGTTTTAGAAATGTAATAGAATAAATACTAAAGTTAAATGCATTACGAACTGAGTAGAAAGATGTTTGTTTGTCAGAAGGATGTTAGAAATAATACTGTGATTTCATGAATATTTGAAGTGCTTTTAGTAAAGATTTTTTATGTGTAGAAACTGAACTATTTGAGCTGGGATTAAATCCATGCATAGTAATGACATATCCATACTATCCAATAGGTCCTTTTAATGAGATAGTTCAAAGTGAACTTTACTAATAATCTGTCATCAGTATATCAATAATTAAACTACGAATCATGTGATATTGCGAGTTAATCAATCAATGTTACTTGCATCTATTTCAGTCATCTCATATCCTAATTATGACAAATGTTTTAGTGTGAATTTTTTAACCTGATGATTGTTGGTATTCGTACATTAATCTCGTTCTAATTCTAAAATAATCTCGTTTATAAAGTTTTAAGAGGTACAACGTAACATGAATACAAACAAATATCTTTATCACAACAGTGCTCAAATCAGTGCTCAATCTTATTGACTATTGACTATTGACTATTTTCCTTATTTGAGCTTAAATGGTATTGTTCTTCCACGGTTGTAGCAAGTGCATCAACAGGGGCTGAAAACTGGTTGAAAATTTGCATGTTTTTATATTTCACGTATCTTTAAAATGTATGAAAGTAATTAAGGTTTTTAGAATTGAGTGAACGTGTTCTCATAAAACATTGTGTGAAATATAAATTTAGAATACAGTTAATTTAGAATTTGTGTGTGTATGTAGCTAAAATAACTAACTTAAATAAAACTTGGTATACAGCTCCATATAGGCTTAGTTAAAATATTTTAATGTATGCTGAAAAATAGAAATTATCCGTGCCTTGCAGCAGAAAAACTACATTAACTTACTCACTACATTACTACTTACATTACTCACTCTATATGTTGTTCTTATGGAGGGTTAGCGAATTAATATTACTTTCTTATTGTTTGTAATATTGCGATAAACTTATTAAGCATCTTCATCTAGATAAGATCCACCTACACACACACACACACACACACACACACACACACACACACACACACACACACACACACACACACACACACACACACACACACACACACACACACACACACACACACACACACACACACACACACACACACACACACACACGCACGCACGCACACACTGAATCCTCTGAATAGTAATTTACATTTTGATAAAAATTGCTTCAAGAGATCTTAAAAAAATTACGTCATGGTAACAATTATTGTAATCATACAACTATTTAAAAGTATTAAAAGAAACCAAAATAATTATTCAAAATATCATTAACCTTGAATGTCAGCCACTGTGTAAAAAGACGTGGTTATGGAAAACAATTAAAAATAAATTAACTGAATGTTTTTAAAAGCTTATAAAACGCCATCGACTTCGATTAACTGCGATTTCAGTACATTGGATGATACTTTAAAATGACTGCATTTTAATAACCTCATTACTCTTGAATATACTCTCTCAATAAAATCAATTACTTTTTTTGTTATAAACTATATATTTTCTGAATCAAAGCTACAGATCCAATGCACGCAAATTAAACAATAAACAACAGAATAAAATAGACAGAACTATTTTATACAGAATACAATAAATATTGAATTTATGCAAATTGTAGAAATAATTTAACTTAAATCCACACAGAAAACTAACTAATTATATACGATTATATTATAATTAATACAATAACGAATAGCATTAATATTCTTAATGAGATTACCGCTCAAGGGTGTGAAATTGTAGATTTCAATAAAATCTTTGTTAATACTGGTTTTAAAAATTGCATATACAAAATTAATATTACAGATGTACATTTACGTTCCTTCGCTTTTATACTTACTTTTATTTTTTAGATTACGTTAACATTATGTTCATTTATTTGTTAATTGTGCACTTTTCTAAAATGCATTTGTGTATAATCACTCTCAAGTAGTAAATCGGTAAAAATGTCTCTGACGTAGAAGCAAAATTGTGGTTTGAACAACCGTTAAACTGTAGGTACGATCGACGCCCTTGGCTGTTGGGCTATTGATTAGTACAAGGAAAATAAACGGTTACAGTGAACTGAAAAATAAGTTTCCTTTTAAAAGTAAACTAAATTATACGACTACAGGTATTTATGGAACCATTGTATTAATAAAATAGCAATTAATAGTTTTAACGTATCAAAAAATAGTTATAAAATCTCTTTCAGATACCTTCTTACTATAAAAAGGTTGGGGATTCATCCCCCAATGTAATAATACACTTTTTCAGTAGGTTTTAATGGGTGGTGTGACCTTATGCTGCATACCAGATTTAATTACATTATTATCCATACGGATAATTTAGATGCTGTCAGACAACGTTCTGCGTTTACTACAGACTGTAAATTATTTTTTTCTCTGGAACCATTAGTTGTAGATTGATAATTTAAAATACAAATGTCTTTGGGTTTTTCCAGTAGTGTTTGCTGGCAATGGATAAATTATTTTAAAATAGTTTTTGCTGAAAAATAAAAAGATTTGGACATTTAATAGATTTTTAACTGTTTTACAGGCATTTTGGTAGTTTCACATTATTCGGGATCATAAGAACTGAAAACCATTAAATTAAAATTCAAAGTCAGTAGAGCTGTTTCTGAGAAGTTTGGATCTATTATTTAACCTCTTAAAAATGAACTAATGGGTCAGCGATTTGCCAGGCTGCACACTTGTACAAATTTTCATAAAAATCGGATTATCGTTGTGGTATCGAAGTCGTTACATACAGATAGACATCAATCCGAAAACCACACTTCAATTCAAGAAGCTTGAAAACGGACATTTTCGCATGAAGTGCCTTCTTCATTAGTGGGAGAAAGTAAAAACATTGTTAAAACAAATGGTGACTTATACAATTTATCTAGATATTACAATTTGAAACATTAGAATATTTCACAACTCATTCCTTTTCGTTTGTTTTGTATTGTTAAAACAATATTTTTAAAGATGACCTTTATGTAATGTTATTTTAAAATTAGGTTAGAATGATATATGGTAGTATTGATTTATATTTGCAATAAAAAAGTGCAATTAAGTGGGAGTACGTTTAAAGCCTTCTCACTGTCTGAGCCTTGGTCAGGCGCGAAATTGAAGGATTCTCCGTCAGCGACTTAACCGCCTCATGTCGGATCGCTTTGGCAGAGAAGCTTAACCTATAATTTTCCCTTGCATCAGGTTTAAGCTTTAATTTAGACTTTTCAAACTTAAGCTTATTTGACGAGAAATTAACATCTTACTGAGCATAAATACCCCCGTCGCAGCAGACCTGCGTACTCAGCGAATTTCCAAATCAATAATTTAATATATGACAAGTTTTATAAACAAAAGTCCAAAAACATGAGAATTATTTGCCTATTCTCCATAAGATTAACATAGGAAAGAGTGTGCAGGTTAGCTGCTGTGAGGAACACTGAAAGAAGTCTTTTCTACCATGAATAATTTTTATCTTAACATTTATACTTACTTTCATCATCTGTCCATAAATAAAGTAGTTTGCCTATTCCCTATATGATTAATATGGGAAAAGAGTATGCAGGTTTGCTGCCATGATAAACACATAAACTATGATTTTTAAGCATAAATGGATAGATCTCAACCACATAAAGCTAAATATCAAGTTTTATCCAAAAATATTGATTAATATGGGAAATATTAATTTTTCCCTATCCTCCATAAGATTAACATTAGAGCCCCACAATACAACGTACTGTGTTTAGATTTTTTAATATCTCGGTAACCGTTGGAGATAGAGATAAACTTTAAGAAACTTAGTTTTTTAAGTTAAGTAAGTAGTTTTGAAGTGTGTAGTTTTTTAAGCTAATTCCAATGGTGAAATATAAAATTAGAAGTTTTTAAAAATTACATGTGAAAAACGCAAAAAATCCCATTTTGGGGTACAAAACCCCCCCAAACTACCCGTTCCCATTGACCGATATGTCTGGTTTACGAACTCGTCCGAGCAGTTATAGGAATACACCTCTCTACCAAATTTGGTCTCGATCGGACCATTTTTACGAGAGTTATCGGGCTAACACACACACACACACACACACACACACACACACACACACACACACACACACACATATATATATATATATATATGAATTTTAACGACTATTGTTTTTGGACTCTGGGCACCTAAAGACGAAAAATAACATGGTCTCGGGCTTAAGTCTTCCCATGAGACCTACGGTAATAGCTTCTTCCCTATGGGAAATTCGCTAAAATTAACTTATACTTACACATATCATTGGTTATTTATACATTCTGTTTCGTGATATTTTGTAAGACGAATGTTTTGCGTTGGAACCTTAATATGAACTATTGTGGTCAGGGAAGATGGAATATTTCATAAGATTGAATTGTCAGAAGGCAATTTTGATGATTAATAAATTTTATAAGACATCCGGCAGTAGTGAGTGAATAAAAAAACGCGTATATTTTTTATTGAAGAAAAACTGCTTATTAGAGTATTATAAATGTAAAAACGGCCCGGAATTAATAAGTGGATGTTTAACATGTAAAATTTTAATATCACATAAATTTATAGTTTTCTATGAAAATTTCTAAACTTTTTACATAGTTGAACATAAAGGCAAACTATATTTATAAATGCAGTCAACAAATAGAATGGTTTTGCAGGTACATACCAATAATGGAACCTCATTTTTTGGAATGCGCCTATCAATACATCTGTGTAAGACATCCCAATTTCAAGTTTTGGTTGAGCATGGACCAAAGACTTATTTTTTACTTTCGATAGTACTGTCACAATTCAATTGTATTAAAAATTGCGATTTTATTTTCATACTAGTTTGTGAAAATTATTTAAAGTTCCAAGTTGTCTTCATTATTGAAATTACAACACATATTCATAAACAGAATGGATGTAGTGATAAATTGTTAGGTGATATCTAAAATAACTAATGAAGATATATACTAATAATCTACATCACATGAACGTTGAACACTTCATCTGAAAATGAACTGAAAAATTGCGGTGGAAAGGCGAACAGAATATGAAACTCGGGCGCAGATGGCATTGACGTCACTAGAAAGCCCTTCGTAGCTGTCAGATACGGATGACGCCTGAGATGACTTGAATCGCTAAAGATTTCCTCTGATCTATCGTCACACATCGAGCTGTAAGTTAAGTAACAATATATGTCACGCTAATATAAAAAAAACAGAAAGAAGTTATACATGAAGCCGAGTTGACATTCCATTTACTCTTGCATAAAACACATCTCGTTTAATTATAATTTATGTATTTTTAAGTGTAATTTATGGTGTCCATTTATATAGTAAATGGACATACTTAATCATTAGTGTCCCTGTGCAGTTCCAAATTTATTATTGTTGTAAACAAACAGAAAATATAAAATTATAGATTATAGTTAGTATTGCATTTTATAAAATTACATCGAATCGGTAATTTTTGCCATATGTCTTAGCCATGGAAAAAATAAGCTCCTTTTTTGTGGGAGGGGTGGTTGTTAGCAATTTGAACGACCAAAATTTGAAACATAAGAACAGCTATTTGGATAAATGAAAACATTACCTTTAGACGTATCCAAGATCCAACCTATTTCCCACAGGGAAACATTTTCTAAGTTTTTAACCGATTCAGTTGTTTCAGGTTATTTAAATTTCATTCCTTTGTGGTTTTCTAACAGCATAGGTTCATAATTTTATCAGTACTAACATATTTACAAATCAGTAGCCTATTTAAAAAATCGATATTTCTTAACTTCAATTACGTAATTACAAATATTGAGAATAACTTTTAATATGTAGAAATTTAGTAAATAAAACGTCTTGTTAGTAATAGTTGTGATAGATCCGTAAGTTCTGAGAAGTATATTAATTAATGCTCAATACATAAAATGTATCCTGAAAACTAAATTTCAATGTTGCAACCCATGTGCAGCATTGTCTTGTATCCAGGGTTATAGCCTTCCTCTTTCAGAGATATTAAAAAAAAAATATTAAACAGTGAGTAAGGATTAATAATAATTTAGTTACCTAGTTTAATAAAAAAATTTGAATGGCTCAAAGGTGATAAGGGGAGATTAGATAATCACTTGATCAGGTAAGCAAAGGAGAACACGTGGGCTGAACAGGGTATAAGAGGATATTAAGTGAGATCTAATAATCAGGCGAGTTTATTAGATGATTATAGTTGATCAGAGGATCAGAAGATATCAAGTAAAATGATTAGGGGTTAAGATGATTTGATAAAGTGATCAGAAATAATAAAGTGAGATACGCAGATGATCAGACAAGTTGAATAGGTGATTATAGGTGATCAGGGGCTGAGGTGACTTGAGAGGTGATCATGGGACTAGGTGAGTTTATTAAGTGATCAGGCGATAAGAGATGATCAAGTGGTAAGGTGAACAGATTATCACAGGAGTTTATCAAGCAACCAGGGGGTCAGATGAGTTTATCGGGAGATCAGGAGATCGGTCGAGTTTATCAGATGATTGTAGGTGATTAGTCAAGTTGACTAAATGATCAAAGGGGGCTAGGAGGTTGATCAAGTGATCAAAGGGGACCAGGAGGGTTGATCAGGTGATCAGAGATGATTAAGTGAGATGAGCAAGTGATCAGGGGATTGATTTAGCCGTAAAATAGAGGTTGAGGTAAAATGGCAAAAGGTAAATTGTGAGATTAATGTGCCGTGAACATTGATAAGCGAGCATTGATTACAAGACAGAGTGTTCCCAATAAGGTATAAAACATAGCATTCCTTTTCACTTTCGTGGTAATGTTAAAGTTAGAGATAATTATAAGATATTACCTTTTATTAATACTGTTTAGAAATTACAATACTGTATAACAATTATAACACATCACACTGTTTTACTCTGTATAATTTCTAATTTTATACAACAATTTTTATTTTAGATTAAACTAATAATAATCTTCTTTCAAAAAGTGTGGAGGTTTTATCGAATAATAATAAATAGTGGGTAGGTTTCAACATGTTCAAATGTTAACAAAAACGGTAAAAATGTAATTTTAATGTTTTTCATACTTCATAATTTAAACAGTCTAATGTAAAACTGAAATTAATTTAATCTAAGTACTAGACCTATTTTAGTTTCTCTAGAACCTTTATTATACAATTTGTGTAAAAAATAAATAAATCAGAGAGCTTTGTTGTTTTGTTTACCCTTCTGTTTATTCAATTTGTCGTGTTTTAAATGATAATGTAGTAAATTAAGACCTAAAGTTTATTTTGTATGTACTTTCTGAATAAATATTGGTTCATTGGCTTATTGAACTGGCTGGGTGGTGTAGTGGTTATAATACCCACCTTCAAAACTGAAGGTCGCCGGATCGAATCCCGCAAGGGTCGAATCTGGACCCAGTCGCCATTTGTTATTGGGCTACTAATTAATGATGCTTCCTAACAACAGGTCGACGTTAGGTAGTAACAAGACCGGGGTTTGGACCGTTCCCCATCAAAACGTTAAAAATGCCACTGGCGTAGAAATACAAAAAAAATTGTTGAAATTAAATAACAATAATTATTGAGATCAATACTATACGAATGTAATTCATGTTTCAAAAAGGTTTTATGGTCACATAATAATTCGATTTCAGCATGATTGTGCAGCACTCTACACATTTGAACTCTCAATGAACTGAATGTCACACATTTTCAAGCTATCGAGTCAAATGTCGGTGAAATGACCTTTATACAACAAAAATATTTTAGTAAACTTCAACTATTATGGTTTAAATAATTGTGGTTTATATTACGATACAAATTTTTGTATTTACTTCCCTGTGGGAAATATATTAGATCATGGATATGTCTAAAGGTAATGTTTTCACTTCATCTAAACAGCTGGTCTTATTCATTTATTTTAAAAATTCAATACAATAGCTCTTTTAGTTTCTATGGAAACCTGTTACATATTTTCCATCTTAAAAATCATCAACACTCCCCCCAGAGCAAAGACATATCCATGTCAATATTTCTTCATTCATATCTGGGAAAGCACTTGTAAAAGAGTAATACACGCTCGCGACGGCGGGGGCTTATTTTTGAGCCATGCCGATTTTTTGCAATGACATTCGTGGTCCTCCTGAGACCCACGCTCAGCATTAGCAAAGTGTGTCGTGGGCCTGAAGAGGACCACGTTTGCATTGAATTACTATGACTATTGTAGTGTTCCCGGCGACATGTTAACAGATGATAAATAGTGTAAGTCAAAAATAAGAATGTTTTTGATTGACTGTCTTTGAAACTCGATGTACCTCTATTGACCCACGGCCGTATAAATTTGAAGGGCAACAAAATATATATGTATAAAGTCATATGTATAAAACATATAACGTGTTTATTATGAAAATAAGTGTTGAAACATTGCTTAACTCATCATGACATATACAACACACATACGAAAAAACGCATTTCTGGTATTTGCAAATATAGCTTAATATTTTAACCTGTATATTTAAAATATCGGCAAAACTACAACCGTCGCGAACGTGTTTTAATACCCAAGCACTTACTAATGCTCCAAGGTCTTTTTACGAGGTCATAATTATTTTAGAAAAATAATATTTTTGATCGTTTCATTTAAATAAATAAAAGAGGAATAAGAAAGGATATGTGTTGATTCTTTTCAGTTTTGTTTCATACAATTTTTTATTGCTTCAAACTCCCGGCCGACCTAACTTAACGAACACTTTAGATAGCATTTCAACAATTTTATCAATGTCCTCAGCTGCTAGTTATTCGATTTTTTCATGAGCTTAAATATCATAAGTATTGGTGTCATTAATTGAGTATGGTACATTATGCCTATTTGTAAATGTATGATTGCATAATCCTACAAGTATCTCTATAGGCGTTTAAATAAATCAAAGAAAAATAATCGATAGTTAATCTAGTTATCAGTAATATAGCTTGTACGGTATAGCTATTTAGAGCAGATATAAATGTAAGAGTTATTTTCATAGGGAATATTCATATTTTTATAGGGATATTCCATTTTACAGGTCATTCATTATAGAGACGAAAGTCTATTCTTTCCAATTTTTATTCTGGTTAGATAACAACGTTTTAATTAAGCCAATAGATGTATTGAAATAGGACTACAACGGAAGGGTTGAAGCGGTGGGAGGGGAAGGTCTTGGTTTGCAATTCTCGAACAACCCTCCATACCCATGGGACTACCCTTGGTAAATGAATCGTTCTACGTTAAGTCTAACTGGGACTACTACTGGCGTTAGTTCCCTCTTAGAATTAATCGATAAGGGAATCAAAAACAATCCCTTGTAAAGATTTATACCAACGTTTACCACCAGGACCGCTTGTGCACGTATTTTTATTTATTTATTTATCTTAAATATGTCGTTATCGTATTTTACGTTACGTATTCTCATTGTAGTAATGCATACGTCACTTGGACTAGTCCGTAGCGAATATTACAGATATGTTACCTTTTGTTACACCATTGATAACGCCGTCAGTATCGTGAACACGATAATTCATTTCATACTGGAAAATAGTTCACAAGCAAGTCGGGTTCAAAGTAACTCATTTTAGTCAGTTGGCGAACATGTTTAGAAAAAGTGAACATTTTTAAACTTTCTGTACGAACGGGAATGATACATCCCTGAAAATACTGCCGTAGTTAATAGATTGGAATACTATTAACTCCACATACTGAAAAAAAACTGGGAGAACCAGACAAGTAACTTTGAAACAATGTTTCATTCCAACTATTGAATCTAACTGGGACTAACTGGCGTAAGTCTTAGAAAAATCAACATTTTTTTAATTACGATGATGAAGAACAATAACGTGTTAACATGTCCTTACCACCAGGAACATAAAAAAGGCATCAGATATAATTTATTAATAGTCCAGGCGAAACCGCATATTAATGCAATACCTCCCATTGGTATGTAATGCGTAATAATTTACAAAACCGTTTTGATAATAACAACCATGTACTGATGAACTTTGGCGCGTAATGCATAAACCTTTGAGCGAAAATAGTTAAGGACTGATGAGTTCCTGAATATAGAGATGTAGCTATCTCCATTGCTCACATCGTTGTGGCTGGATGGTGGCGACGTCCTGTAATCCAGCTACTTGGAGGTCACGAATTATGGATAGTTGTGAGCGATGGTCGGTGGGCGTAGTGTTCTCTTATGTGGATTAACGTCCGCACTGTTGAATCTACGTTAATCCGTGAAGACCCTCCCGATAATTATACCAATTCGTAATTCAGAGCCATGGTTCGGATTACACGGTAAACTGTAGGTCCTTTAGCTGTTGCCATCGGCTGTTGAGCTATTAATTAACAGTCCTGTCTAAGGAACATGTCAGCCTTAGTCAGTAATAAGATTATAAGATCGCGCCACAATCATTTTACACTTAATCCTCATTCATTCCTTCACTTGGCTTAAAATACGTACTTTGTAGTTTGGTCGCCATTTTAATAATCTAATCTAATTAAACGTTTAAGGACAAAATCATATATTTTTCAACGTAAACGATTATTCTGCCAGGTCATATCCATTGTTCGTGAGAAAAATAATGTCTTTCATATCACAAAATCGTAAATAAAACACTAACGAAATAATAAAAAAAAGGTCATGATAAAAGAAACAGAATGAAAATGTGAGTATTGGACTCGGAAGTAAAATGTATTCCCATAACTTCTGATTTGTGTGATATAGAGTCTGAACATAAATGTTCCAACACACCTGAAAAAAGATGATTTTCAATTTATTCTACTAACAGTATATTTTTGTGACCAGATTAGTAAACCTAAACTTAAAAAGGATGGATAATTCTACAAATATAAGGTGTATAGCCAGTAATATCAGCAATACCTGAATTTAATGCAATATGTCTTATTAAAAAGGTTTTAAATTGTGAGTTTCCATTTACAGTGGACAATACACTCGGCGTTGCTTTTAAGAGTCCATCTTGGTAGCCCCGTTGAATTTTTCTTCAGGCAATATTTTACTGTTTGTTTATTTTTGTAATGGCAGTAGTAATTTTTTAAATTTTAAATCTCAAAATACTATTGATCATTAAAGAGTGCAGGACCTTTTAATATGTTCAAAAATTTTTTAATCGATACTGAAAAATGTTTTAGTAAAAATACACATCATATTTTATTTTTATATCAATATTAATGAAAATAAAATTTCTGTAAAATGTGGACACTTATTACCGCCCAATAACGAGCATATAATTGATATAATGAATTAAACTTACGCCAACGTTGTAAGCCTACAGAAATCCATCGATGAAGCCCTCAGCAATACGTCTCTCGTCTATCTCTGATTGGAAAACTGTTTTATGAAAGGCGAAACGTTTTTTTAATTTTTCTCTGATATTTATTGATCTGGTAAATAATCAAAATTTTTGTGCGAAATAGTTTAAAAAGGTTTTGTTTATATTTGTAAATTTTGTAAAGAATATCAGATTCACTAAAATATCTGCAAAACTTTATAAAGTAATTAAAATAAATCATAAGTTAAAATTTGTTCAACGTAAATTTTGACAGTTGTACAGAATAAAATATTGGTTTATTACATTTATTGTTCGTTGACAATGTACCGATGTTCTAACCTAAATGTGAATAGAAAATATTTTACAATAGGTTGATTTTTGAAGTACATATTAACAAAAGAAGAATATAATTTCATACAAATAAGTTATTATTACGAAACAACGATAATATTGGTACATGTCAGTGAATAACACCATCAGGCACTACAAAAATTTGAATATCTGGTAATTTTAAATATATAAACTAGGTATTAAACATAAACACATAGGGAAGTTATACGAAAACAACACTTTCATGACCCAATTAGTAGACTGTAATTACTGTGTTTTGATTTCTTGCTACAGGCCATTTTCTACCACATTAAACATCATCTACAACTAGACAGGGAGGGTTTTCATATCAAGTGCATAAGATACACACGCACTCTGGTGAGTATTAGTATGAGTGAAGTTAGTGTGATGAGTGTAATCATGACATTATATATCTTTGTTTCTCACAAAGACCAGAAGTAGTTATTTCATTTGACAGGTTCCTTCATGAAGAGCCCAATTAACATATTATGTAGTTGGGTCCAGTTCAACTATAATAAAATGTTTGGATCTTGGACAGGATCAAACCGGCAACCTTCAGGTTATGAAGTGAGTCGTAAGAGTTTAACCAATGACTCACCTAGCTAGTTTTTCTCACAAAATGAGGAGTGCATAAAACCAACACGATGTTCGGTTGAAAAATGTTTGTATTACTTTGCTGTGGGAAATAGGTTAGATCATAGATATACCTAAAGGGAACGATTTCAGTTCTCCTAAGCAGCTGTCCTTATAACCAATGACGTCACTAACCATATGACGTCACTGTTTCAAATTTTGGTCTCGCAAATTGCCAGCACCCCCTTCTTCCAGAGCTAAGAAATATTCATGTCAAAACAGATGAACAATTATTTCTCTCCTTATTAAGATTGAAAAGACATTACACATTCACAAAAATGTATGTCCAAAGATTGCGTTCTGTTTCATGACAATTTTATTGAAATATCTGCTATTAGTAGAATTGAACTCATAAATACTTTGAAAATAAACAAAGAATTCAATATATGTTTCATCGACTTTACAAGGAGTTCACTACAGGTTGCTTCGGAGTGGCCAAGTGGAGTGGAAAATTGAAGAGTGCTTTAAAAGCCATTTCCCGAGACTATTAGCTCTAACTTACGGTGTATTTCTGTGAACTTACCTAAAAATAAAACATAACTAAAAGCTCCCAAATAGTAGGTTAACAACAGCTTGTTCTGCACAGATAACCAGTTAGTTAATTACGTGATTACGTAAAGTGTCCTAAGCAACGTAAATATGGTAATGAGACCCGGGAAAGTATAGCAAATTGTATTTACCTGTACCTAAATAGTTTAGATCATGGATATATCTGAAGGAAACGTTTTCAGTTTTTGTAAAAAGTTGGTATCATAACCATATGTCATCACTTCCGTTACACTTTTTTGTCTCGCAAATGCTACTAAAACCTCCCTCCAGGCATTTCCATTTCAAAAGTATAACGTACTAGTTCCAGTGCTATTGGAAAAATTAAAAGATAATAATGAGGAAGATTCATTTAATTTTTAAAAAGTACTGGAATATTACGTTATAGTTTTAACATAGAATGGAAATTTTATAAATAGTATAATGGAATAATATTTTCGAGATTTTACGTGATCTGGGAAGTGAACTCTCAAAAATATCTCGGAACTTCTGCTTAGAAGTTGAAATCACTAATCATCCACTCAATTAATCAGTCCCTAAACTAGTTTCATATTTAATATAACTGTTGTTCAGTGTTTTTTGTTTAAACAAACATATGTTTTTATTTAAATCAATTAAAAAATGTAAACAAACATGGATGAAATGTTTTGCTTTAATACATCAAACTACATCACAGATATGTCTTTCATTTCAAGTTTTTTTTAGTGTAAAATCATATACAACCAAGGAAGTCAACCACGTAAATCATACACCGCAAGGTCCTCCGCACATCCTAACAAATTAATGGTTCCTCACAGGGCCGGATAAATTGAATTTCATCTATGAGCTATCAGTCTTACTGCTTCACAATTCATTCTCATTTTAATTTTTGTGTTTGATAATACAACATGCCAATCACACGCAGTGAGGAGTTCAAGCCATCTACCTTTTTAAGGTCAATAAAGATTTTCAAGGCTAGGTTGGACTCAATCAATATTGTTTTAACTTCATCCAATCCTGAACCTGCTAGTAGCAAGGAAAGGCGTCACTTCAACATGAATCGTTCCTCTCCCTCTACATTATGTACCTGCTTGTTTGTATAGGCAACCCATACCATTGTATTTTATTGACTAAGTTGTATATGTGTAGTGATCCTGGAAATATATTACATATTGTCATAAAAAACATTAATTTGTTAGTATGTGCGGAGGAAATTGCGAAGTATGATTTACGTGGTTGACTTCCTTGGTTGTATATGATTTTACACTAAAAAAAACTTGAAATGAAAGACATATCTGTGATGAAGTTTGATGTATTAAAGCAAAACATTTCATCCATGTTTGTTTACATTTTTGAATTGATTTTAATAAAAACATATGTTTGTATAAACAAAAAACACTGAACAATAACTTTGATTCCGCAATTGAATCACTCAATTAATATTTTGAACCACGTATAGTCTTTACAGTACTCTAATAAAAACATAATAGTAAAAAATCAAATATGCAAATGTAAATGTGACATTGGCATGTACACAATCAAATTTCATAAATATCAAATTGGTCTTATGACTTCCTCTCGCACTGAACATAAGTTAAATAATGAACATAACTCAATATAATAAATAACTTATATGTGAAATAATTCGCAATTTTCTGATTACTGTATATGTTTTCTTACAATATTATTATTTCCTTGGTAATAAGGCCCAAACATTTTTTAAAACTCATATCAAGTATTTTTATCAGTGCTAGTTACTATATATGTCTACTGTCCTGTTTCAATTATTACTTAATGATTTATTTTTTATCATTTCAAGCAGAAATTGGATACTTTCAAACACAGATGGTGTCCCTAGAACACAACCTTTAAAGATAATTAGTGCGGACACAGTATATTGCCAGGAGGAAAGTAGGTAGTTGTTTGTACGTTTGTGGGGGTACAAAAATGTCCACGTTACTTTTACAAAGACGTGTTAATATATCACGAGTAAAAAAATAAATCAATAATCAATATTTAGGTCCTTGCTACTGGAAAACTACATAAAAGAGAGAAAAATTGTAGTAGTAGTTCTATCATAAATAATACTCTAAAACTATGACAAGTACAGTAGTGATGAACTACTAAGGTTGTAGTATTTCTGTAATAAGTAATACTAAAAACATGACAAATATGACAAGTAAAGTAGTGATAAACAAAATAATAATATTCAGATTATAAATAATTAGATTAGATTAGATCATTGAAATGGCAGCTATACTACAAAGTAGGTAAAAATTTCTACACCATGTCAAAAATGCTATGAAACAGTAAAAAATTACATTTAAATAATACTATAAAATTCCATACAATTTTGAAAATTACTACCTTTTTGTGATGGATTGTGTTAGCTGGATTCATTTTCTTCTACAAAATACTTTATAATGAAGTGTCACTTGATGGGAATTTGTTTTTTTTTACAAAAGTTTTGAGCCTTCTCAAAAATTCTCCTTTTTGAAGGAAAGTGAAAAATGGTGACACTAACAACAAATAAACACCTTTTTTGTAATAATTCTCACGGGGATTGCAGAAAAGGGATATCCATAATAATTTTGGCTAACCCTATGTACTCTTTGAGAATTTGACGATCACATTTATTTTATTTATTTATTGTATTTGACCCACTTTCTGTTTGTATTATTTTGATATATCCACGTCATGGTCATTTTACAGAGTAAGGGAGTAATTATACACAAAAACCTTTGGAGAAATCGATTCAAATGGATTGGAAAAAATGTATGGAAATGGAAAAAATGAGTTGCACTTTTTTTCTCGTGACCTCTTACATCGAAGTCCAAGACGCATAGAAATGCATGAAAATCCAATACGTTGTGGTTTCGCATGCAGTACCCGAATGTTCAACGATGATAAGAATATATTTTCTGTAAGAAACTCTTTTCCACAAAAAGCGAGATTCCCCGGAAGGTGTTACGCCACTAATGCTTTCCACGCCCCTCGCCACCCCCTCACCCTCCAACCCCCATCGTGCCCATTAGCTGTATCCTTGGGTTTTTGAGCGCCAATCAAGATAGAATCCACCCCAGGGTAATCAAAAAGCTATTAATGCGGGATCAGTAGCCGACACATGCTGGAGATTTTACTCTTTATTGGAATTCTACTTTTTTGTACTTTTCACTAACAAGCTTACAAGGATGGAAGCCATTTCTTTGATAATCCATTTTGTGATCTTATTTAAATGGTAAAGGGAACAACCAGCATGCTCATGTTTTTACTATTAACACCATTGTTTTATTGAGAAGACCATTTAATATTCCATCAACAAGAGACCAGCTTGCTAGCTGGTTATGCTACGAAACAGTAAAAAATACATCTAAATTTGGTATAAACGTTTTACATAACTAACACAGTTCATTAAGTTTTAGCAAAAAATGGTTTGGTTTGAATACAAATAAATGTCGTTTTAGGACGACTCTCGTTTATAGAAAGACCACTTGGTTGGCTCCAAGTGACAAAGTCGAGTGGAAAATTGAAGGGCGCTTCTAAAACCATTTACTGGGACTATTAGCTCTATCTACTCATGACTCTGTAGCTACATCTCAAACTTAAACTCACCTAAACCCACTTGTGTCTTCAATTGAATTATCTGAAAAAGGATTTCAATAGAATAATCAAATTATAATCTACCTACCATTCAATTTATTATAGTGTTAAATGTTTATTAACATATACGAGGTATCAATTCCCATTCTTATTTTCTAATATTACAATTTCTTCTTTAATACTGTTTTAGTGGTATATCAAATAGAGATATCTGGGGTAATTTTAAATTTCCAATTAAAAGAATTAATTACAGGAAATGTCAAAAAAACTATAAAACAATTTCACATGCTATGTATTTTTATGATGATGTAAAAATGTAAAAAAAAATTTCTCCCCTTTCATAGCTTTCAATATAAAGGTGTATTACACAATCTATGTAAGGATAAAAACAAAAAATATTTAAAGCGTTTAATGCAATATCTTATCCTTAGGTGTTTATAATAATAATGAATAAAACTACATTTTACTGTTTTTTGTGTGTCTAAACTCTAAATGTACATAGGAGTTCTAGTGAATTTTCCATAAAAAATTAATGTTGTTTATTTATAATACTGAAAGTGAGTATGATCAGTAGTTCTTGTTACAATCTGCTAATTAGCAGCACTTGGATCACTGTTTAACAACAAAGACAAACACCACCGAATTGTTCTTGGTACTAACGTACATTACTTGTATTTACCTTAATCGTTTAATTAGTTCAGATTGTAATTCGAAATCTTTAATTAACAACAAATAATTTGCTTTCTTGGCACGAAATCACTTCGCAACCAAAATTATAAGAAAATAAATTAAATTACATAACCTAAAATGACCATTGAAAAGAGAATAAAAATATGAAATATCAATTAATTAGTACTCGATTATCATTTCTATCAAGATATTTTGTACTCTTGTGCGCGTGAAATATTTTAAGTCATGACAAAGTTGAGGTTAGTGATAAATCATTCTTGTGTCGGAATAAATATATATTTTAACTTTTAAGACAACTTTAAGGTTTGATTTTATTCAAACAACGAAACTAAATGGTAAATTAAGCGGTTTTAAATAATAATTATGGTATCAAATATCTATGTTGTAATTTAACCAAAATAAGATAAATAAGTGAAAAGCATAGACGGATGTAGTGACTAATTTTTCAGGAGGCACCATGATAGAAGCACAACGACAAACGTGATCGGGTTAATTCACTTCGTTTCACAAACATATTGTATTCTTATAACTTATTAAAATAATTGAAACATATTGTTTAAAAAATTAACATAAAATTCATTTCACTCACTCTCCTGTTAATTTATTGTCTTATTAAATAATTCATAAATAAATTGAAATTCACTGAGTACCCAGGTCTCCTGCTAAGGGAATATTTTGATTTGAGTAGTGTACATTTTCTGCTTGAATATGCAGAATAACAAAGGTAATTCTCAGTGTTGCACTTTTTGTGTGTCGAACGATGCAAATCTTATATAATGTAGAGCCAAATGCACATGTGCTTCCTCCCGTATTGTTCAAATGAATAATAATGATAATAAATCTGTAGAAAATCATTTAGCCTGACATAATATGTTCGAACTGTTTGTGTAGTGTGCGTTTTAGTCGGAAGACTATGCTATAAGAAAGCACCTCTGGGTTTTAGGGGCTTTCTGCGTGTCAGAGAATAACTGCGTGTTAAGATTATTGTGTTCTCCTTCATTAAAACATTACTACTACAAATAATATTACGATGAGTCAGCCAATTTGTGTTATTTCATGAAACAGAATAAAACTACAGTTTAAACGTAAACGATTTTCCAAGTTTTCTGTATTACGGAAGTGATATTTGTAAATGTAATATTGGACGCAAAGCATCGCGTCCAAATGACGTTTTCTCACATTTGCAATTTATATTCGTGAACAAGTGACATCTGAACATCGCAGTTCGATACTGAATGAATTATTCACGTATTCATGAGTGTGGTAATTTTGATACTGTATTCCCCAATAGCGATAAAAGTAAAGCTATGCAATATATATATATATATGTAATAAACGTACTGCTAAATCGTTCTTTACCTATTATATCGTCACATTAGCAGGCAGAATTGCCATTGGGATATTAATTAATAATGCTTCTCAACAACAGATCGACGTTATGAAGTAACAATATGAGGAATGGTTTGGACCATTCCTCATCTAAACTCTAAACATGCTGAGAGGCCTAGAAAAACATAAAAACGTGAGTAAAATACGGGAAAATAAATAGGTTTACTGTTTGGAGTAACAAAATAATTTTGATTGTTCAACACATAGAATTAGACCTTTAATTGATAAAGCTGTACATCTTGTTTAGTCATAATATTTTTCCAAATAGTGAGGAAGCTATCGATTCGATTTTTTCCTTGGTTTAAGGAACATTAACATGGAGAATAATTAAAGAGGTTTTCTGCCAAGAGGTTTGGAATTGGATTGTTAGATTTCGATATTCCAGAATTCAATATTAGAACTTAGCTATATGAAGCTGTATACCAAGTCTTATCACATTATTTAAAATAGTAAGCGAGATGTTAAATTGTTATCTTCCTAATGAGATTAACATTTGAGTTCCAAAAGACAGCGTACGACCAGTTTGTCTATCTCAGTATTTGACGGAAAAAGAGGAACGTGATAGAATATTTGAACATTTACATGTCTGCACACAATGCTTGGCGAATTTGAAATTGCTCAAAATTATCGTGCTTGCGCGTGCCCCCGCACACAAACGCACACACAAAACACACACACACACACACACACACACACACACACACACACACACACACACACACACACACACACACACACACACACACACACACACACACACACACACACACACACACACACACTAGCGCGCGCCCGTGCACACACACTGATGGACATTAAAAGTTTGACTCCGCTAACAATAACCAACACGATACATAGATATTCTCAATTTTGTCCATCTGTCTCACTTAGTGGTGATAAGTAAAATATGCTAAACTATAAAACTGGAAACATTGTTAAACTAGTTACCTGGCAACAATATTTCATTTTTAGTTTTGGAAAAAAAATTGCCAAGACTTATTATTATTCCTTTTTCAAGAAAGTGTGTAAGGCTGAATCGTGAGTTCTAGAATAGATAAAAAAACAATAGCTAGTTTTTCATAGATTTTTCTTAAATTCTATAAATCTTAAAGGCTATTTTTGGAATAAGGTGTTTTCAGTATACACAATTGAACTTTTTTGTGATTTTTAGAGTTACGATACAACTATATTCTATCATCTCAAGAAAATGAACGTCAATATAAAGAATTAAAAGTTTTATTTTGAAAAGACCTATAGAATAAAGTTCCTTAACTATAATATTTTCATATCAATGCATTATTGCCAAGATTATCCTTTAATATTGTTATTTAACATAATGTAGTCAATGATTGAAACAACCATCCAAAAATGTATTAATATTTAATGCAATTACAGCATCGTCAGTTAAGAGTAACAACCCTACAATTATTTCGATGAAACAGTATTATACAAAGGTTTTCTCCGCTGTGAATCAAATACATTTAAATCGATTAAGTTTTCACAAGCATTCACTTATAATGTGCACACACTATGAAATTAATACACCATTTTTAAATTAATTGACATCTGTATAATATTATCTAATTTTGTGGAATTTGTTACGGAATGAATCGTGAGACAATTAAATACGATTAAACTATAAATAGGTTTGCTATAAGGTAATAGGTTGTATAAATAGGTAACAAAAGGAATTGATATTGTTATTCTATCAAAAACACCACCAACATACTTTTCATCATACATTTTTGAACAAATTATATTTTATTCGGAATCATACGGAAATTCCCTTGTATTTCGCACTATAGAATGGTACTGCTTTAGAAACTGAAAAAGACCTACTTTCAGTAAAGTGTCTTTAAATGTAACAAAACAAATACTAACCATTTACAAAGGAATTTTTAACGGAAGTATAAAATTTGTAACTACTTATTTTTACTAAAGGTTTATGCAATAGTTTCTTAGTGTAACAAATTCCAAACTCCTAGCCTCCCTTCTAGTTTCCTAGTCCTAGTTTCTCATATAAGTCCAAGGAAGCCCTGCTCAGTTCGTAAGGTGAGTTTGAAAAAATATTTTGTAATATATGACTTATTTTTTTGTTCTTTTGAATAAGATAGCTTATTGAATAATCCAAGAAAATATAAAATAGAATAAAGAAAAAAATATAATTTGTCTTTATTGTTAAGTTAAAATATGTTTGAAACCTTAGTATTTAAAACTTTAAAGATATTTAAATAATTCTAATCTTAATAGTTTATAGCATAAATTTATGTAATTTTCCAAGATAACAAGGGAGTAAATTTTATTTTCATGATGATACAAATATAGATCATAAACCGGCTTTTTAGTAATCAGTAAATGTATGTTCTTGATTATGTACAAGGTTATTAAATTATATTCACCAAATGAATTATAATTTATATATTTAACTATAAACATACTCGTATTTGTTTTTATGCAAAATAAGTGGACGGTTAATCACTAGCAGTTACTCAGTAACTAGTAAGTCAACTAACTTGACTACACAAATTTTGTGATTTTAAGAGTTAAGTTTTTATTTGGTCTTTTATGATATAGCTTACCATTTGGAAGTATCATATTTAAGTCGGTCTTATTAGTTTGTTTTTTTTTCTTTTGTTCCAGATAACCTTTGAGGAAGAAATATAAGGCCTTACACTTTTTAAACCCTCACACCAAGGTGGTTCAACAATTCATTTACTATAAATAAACTATTCATAACCCCTTAAAAAAACTTGATAGCGATAATCATTCAAATCCAGCATTAATCAGAAAAACTCCCATTGATAGTAATTTTCTCCTTGACTACAATACATAATGCGTTTTCCTTAATAATTAATCAAATTAAATATTTTGTGTTCTCCCAATCCCCGATTTTCTGGCTACCTTGTCCCCTAATCAACCCTACGACACTACATATAAACCTACACCTCAGAAGTCCAAGTATAGTATGTTCACTCTTCGTGAGTGGACCGAACCCTTCTAGGTGTCAGATGAGGCAACTCACATACTACACTCTCCACCTGGATATCCACCATGACTTCCAGACTTATCCAAGATCCAATTCCTCTCTGGGATCATCTTCAGCTTCCATCTTCCCTTCCCATCGTAGTGCTCACTGAGGTAGAACATCTACCAGCCCACGAGGTCAATGCCCATATTCACTCCAGAGAGGATTTATTATATCAGGTGTGTACAAAATAATTTTATCTAACTATTATTTTTGTTTGTATACTGCCCCAAGGAAAATGTAAGTACGCATTTTGAATTTTTTGTTTTATTAAGAGTTTGGAATTTGTTACATTTTGCTGCAAACATTAATTTTACGCTATAATTCGTCTATGCACTGAGGTTAAATTTACCTACGTATTAAAATAATATGTAAATTAGGTAATGGGTTTTAAACTAATTTAAAAATTCCGATATGTTAGAAAACTAGCTACATGATAGGTGAGAAGCTATGATGAAATTGATAAAATACTAAATTAATAAAACCAAAAATAAAATGTTGATACCAATGGTGATGAACACTGATGATCATTTTGTCTTAAACGATTTCGTGCAAAAAATACCGTTTTCAAAAAAACATTCCCAAGCACGCAACAAAATAAACATTATGATTTTCGAAGAACCGCCGATGATTACATGGTATAACATCTTTCATTGGCATTGTACTGAGTTTGTCACATGATTTCTGTGCAAGAAATTAGGTAACAAACTGAAGAAAAAAGAGAATTGAGGAGAAAAACATGAACATACGTTTATATTGATTATTTTTTCTAGTTTGGTTAGTATCATAAGTTATGATCAATAAATTACGGTGATCACTTTTTACTGTCCAAAACATTGAGGTGAAATGAACAACATTAATGACGATAGAAACTTGTAAAACCTTCATCTTCATCAAATTCTAAATTCTTCATCCAAGGGAAACTATATTACTAGGTATTTTTGCAGTGTAAAATTACTGTATTACTGTTCCACCAATAATCATATTCCAACTACTTCTTTCTGACCTTTCTTTTTATATACTACATGTCGAGCTTTGAACTAGCAAATCCAGTGGATAAGCTGTTTAGAGCTTTTATTATACATCTAATAGTAGTTGATATAGTTACATTCACGATTAGTTTGTTCCATAGGTTGCATAAAACCTTTGGATATTAGTATTAAATTAGATTTTTCATTAGTTTTTCCACAGTGTTAAATTAGAGTTTGGAAAGGTCCCTATGAACACGTTTAAAATTGTCCATAATTGTCCATACTCCCGTTGCAGTAGACTTAATTTCCAAAAACCTAATAATCATCTATCAAAATTACTTTCAGTTTTTGTTTTAATATTTTATTAAAGTGTTAATATTCCACGAAATTTTGAACACACCCTTAGTTGATACTGGATAGACTCAGATTCAAACGTCTTGACTTTGGCAGTTTACAAAACTCTGTAATATTGACAATGGATTTTTTCAATAAAAATAAACCATTAGCAAAATTATAAAGTATTTTTTCTACAGACTATACTAGGTTTTTTTTCGTGACAACAAGTAATATCAACAACTTTACAAACAAATTATCAAGCAGAAAATACTTAATCATATCTTCAATACTTCTGTAGCAGTTTGCTTTGGACTTAATGAAGATTGATTGGGAGAGCATTAAAAAATAAAACTCCACTATACGAGGAATGATTCAGAACAAATTTGTTTAGTACCTTTAAATTTAAAGTTTTGCTTAATTTATACTTAGTGGTTAGTTGGGAAATAATTTAACGTTTTCAAAAAAACATTGAATTTATGTTGTAAATTGAAAGGAAAGTTGAAATTATATCGGTTTTGTAAAGTGAGTTTTGTTAAGCTTGAAATTTTAAGTTGAGATAAATACCTACAATTTCCATAATTAACTTTCTCTTAAAATGGTCTTTAAAATGAAGTATCAATCGATGGACATCCATTTAAAAATTGTATCTGCTTTGCCTTAAAAACCCAAATAATTTTGGGGCAGAGACCCCTAAAAGTTTATTTTTATTGCTTTGCAGGTAGACTATGTTTTGTTAATCTTACTTTACCCATTCAAAAGTTATGTAGGATTATCTATAATTTTGACTAAGCCTGTATATAAGTTTAAAACCAAAATACTATATTCTTTGTTTTTGACCTAATTATATGGTGCTAAGAATATCCATGTTTTAAATCAAATAACTATAAAAATTAATAAATCTGTTTATGGGTTTGTTAAACGCCATTTAAAATACCATTTATATAGAGTGTTATGCCTGGCTTTGGAACTTAAACCTAAAAATCGTCCTTTACACGTATTTAGAAAATTTAATAATTTCATAAATGGAACGAATGGTATTATTAGCATTTTGGGTCCCCTAACGAAGAATATTCTGTACCAGATACCGGTGTTACCACGATAACTACTTTAACAGCCTAACTTTTTATAGGAATGTGATAAAATAAAATAAAAAAATACCATTTCAAGTCAACTAAATACAGCTAATAAATATACGAACTTTTATACGACGTAATTTCATATCATTCACATTAGGTTTTTGGTTATTTTTATTAAATTGCTCTTGTGTGAGATAAGAAATTACAAGAAGACAGATAGTATAAGCGTGTTTTAACCTACACGCTAACCTCGTTTTCCATGATCAGGAGAGATAACAGCTGACCCAACAGCCCCCGTAACTGTAGAACGTGACAGTGCAAGGGTCTAATGTGAATAAGAAAGAAAAACAGCTTTAAATCCTGTCGCTTAGTATCTTTAGATAATCTGGGTGGATTATAAACATTTTGACATGGATATGTCTTAGCTTTGAGGGGGTGTTGGTGATTTTTAAGATGGATAATATGTAACAGTTTTCCATAGAAACCACTAGTGCTATTGTATTGAATTTTCAATATAAAAGAATAAGTACATTTGTTTAGATGAACTGAAAACATTCACTTTAGACATATCTATGATCTAACCTATTTCCTACAGGGAATTAAATACAAACATTTTTTAGCTAATCAAGTTTTAAAAGAATTGGTTGGTGTAAAATATTTTTTATTAATTTTAGGTAAATGACACGGAAAGTTATTGACATGCCAGACGTGTTAAGTTCAAGTGCTATTGTGTTCCAATCACAACATTTATATACACCTATGCAATGCAGTTCATTTTACTTTCTCCCTTTATACATTGTATATGGAGAAAGTACCGTATTGTTTTCGTCAAAATTTTAGAATTTGAGTTGGGAGTGTATATATCCGTTTTGGGGTCCCCTGAATCCAAAAAGTGGGTTTCGGCGATGTCTGTCCGTCTAGGTGTCGGTGTGTGTGTGTGCGCGTGTGTGTGTGTGTGTGTCGGGATGTGTACAGAGCCTTAGCCTACCCCGTTGATCCAAATTAGACGAAATTTGGCATGTATGTGTATATTCACCTTATCTCCAGGTGTTTTTTGAATTTTTGATTTTTAAGGGTAGTTCACTCCTAAAAACCCTTAAAACCGTGAAAATCAAAATTTCTCAAAAATGGCTCTATGGCTCTATTTATTTTGATTAAATTTATAGTATAGTTCACATAGTACTAAATAATTTGATACCACCCGCATGTCTGTAAAAATTACGGTTCAAAAGTTAAGGGCTTTTAAATGTAAAAAATCCAATTTTTAAATTTTCAGCGAAAACAATAAAAGTAAAGTACTGTATAACTTAACTGACACCATTGAAACTAGCTTAAACAAATAACAAATTAGTATTTTGAATTACTTGTCTACAACTAACGGTTCCAGAGAAAAGTTCAATTTTCATATAAACCATACGTTGTCTATCACTACCCAATTTCTTTGAGGAATTAAAAAAATCAATTTCCTCCTTATTTTCCACCTTTCATGAAATTTGGTATGAAAAATTACTCACCAAAAAAAAAACAACTTAAATTTTTTTACCTGCAATATTTTTCTCAAACAATTAGAACAATTAATTTAACATTGTCTCTCTTTATTTTCAAAATGATTATTTTTAAACAATAAATTTTAAATTATATTTAGATAACTTTGAAGAACATGATAGTTTTATTACAGATTGTCTTTTTTAAATATACTTAAAGGAGAAAGTATGTGTATTCACTGATACCATTTTATTTATTATTGCCAAAGTACCAGTTCTTCGCACGGTAAAAAATGAAGTGTAGGCTCTACAGATAAAGTTATGATAATTAATTCTTTATTGTTACAAAATGACAAAACACTTCTGTATATATCTAACATGACAAAGTTATGTCTATTGGGAGAAAAGCATAACGTAATGACAGGATTGGGAGAAAATTAAAAATCTACCATTCCACTATTTGAATAATAATCACTAATTTCGATCCAGCATATGTGTAAAAATTAACTTTATTTCTTTTTCCTCCGCTGTCAAATGTAAAGTAACGGATATTGACATTAAAACTGTAACCATTAAACAGGTATTTATAGCAACATTTCTGCTTCTCGATAAATTAATTCACAGCTGTTAATCAATATTTTTTGTTTCATTTTCTAAAATGTAAACATTGAAATTATCACGTAGAAATTTTAAGGAATGAGTATGCCTATGTTTGCATGAGTTAAACTGTCTTTGTGTAAAATTTCAAACTGTTCAGTATGTTTCTTGAAACAAACCACAAAAACAAACCCACAAACAAACATACAGAAACCACCTCTTCTTTATAATATTATAGATAGATTATATTATTTACTGTTGAATAAGAGTAAAATATTACGAAATGGGAGTATCTGTAAAAAAGATATATTTAACAAAGTATTCTCTTGGCTGGTGGTGGGAGATATCGTGTAAAAAATGATATCACATCTGAGCACTTGCATAAAGCAACAAATGTGGAATGTAAATTTTAACAATACTCCCGGGCCGTGTGGGAGTGCTCAGGGGCGTCTCCCACAACCCTTGTCATTTATGCTCCTTGACGAATTTCCTAGCCTAAATATAAATCATAGAAAGAAAAAATGTACGAGAAGTAATCAAATTTAGTGTAGATAGTATTTTTGAACGATATGCAGACGTACCATTACATAATTCTGTATCGGTTTGCACGAGTTACAGTTGAGTTTGATACTAATCCTCAAATTGATTACTCACACATTTTGAGGAAAGGGAATGTATAGCATTATGCATTTTATAGCTTTGAAAAAATATTTAAAACTGTATAAATTTATGAAGCTCTACAATACATCAATTAATATATTTTTAATAAGCATGTACACTAGGAATTGAACAGATACTAATAGACCAAGGCCTCAAGGAATATCTGATCTTCTTTGCCTTCAAGTAACAGTGTATCGAATTTCCTCTTCTAGTTACTGAACTAAGTAGGAAATTGATAGAGATTGATCTAAAACCTTCCCATTATTTAATTTCTAATTTTTAGGAATGAAACATTTTCATACTAAGTAACCTACGCATGTCTAGTACAACAATTTGTATACTAATGTGAATACCCTTTTATATATTTTTCATTTTTTATATGAATTTACTTTGTCTCAGCTCTGGGGGGATGTTGGCAATTTGCGCGGCCAAAATTTGAAACAGTAACGTCATTTGGTTAGTGATGTCATAGTTTGGTTTTAAGAACAGCTGTTTAGATGAACTGAAAATATTTCCTTTAGTCATATCCATGATATAACCTATTTCTCACAGGGAAGTAAATAGAAATTATTATCAAAAGTAGATACATATATTCACGTTTTCTGCTTGGAATAAAAACAAACTTATCAAATAATGATTCATAAAATTAAACTTCCTATTCTAAGAAATATTGTCGTAAGAAACAGAATATACTAATCACAAAAAAGAGGAATAAGGAAACTCAAAGTTCAGAGATGCTTTATTTTTCCCACTCGAGTAACTCTTTGATACACGGGGAGGGAAATCGGTTTTGGGAAATTAGAGACATTCAGTCACGTCAGGTTGGCGTCCCTGCGGCGCCATGACGATGGAGCTGTTGTTTCCGCCGAACAACTACCGATATGTTACGTTTCTGTTCTCTTATAAAGACGCATATCAGCAAAGACTGAACAGCCAAGTATATACGGTTACAATGACACAAAAAGTAGTTCTTCGAGAAGTGTGTACACCAGATTGATGTTTCCAGAATTCTTTATTCATGTTATGATTAAATAATCTAACATATTGATACCGCTGGAATAATATTTTAGTTGGAATCAGCTCAAAAGCAAATAATTTAGTGTATAATAATGTCATTCTTGAGAAGAATAAAGAAACTGGTATAGCTTTCTTATGTAACAATTAATTGTAACGTACCGAGTAATTAAAAGTATTTTAGGAATTCCCTTAGTTACAGGTTTCGCAGGTATATTATTTCGTGCCAAAAACAATTTATTTATAAACATTTTATAGTTACCGTTAAAGTTTACCGAAATTATCAATCAATTTGGATTGAACTTGGTATCCACTCTTATTAAAGATGCATAACTACGCTGTAAATGCAATTAATTTAACATACAATTTACAGTTTATTGGATTGAACAGTTCCAAAAAACTTAAAATTTAACTATGTGGTTAGTTGAAATTTAGCTTTCTAGATTTATTTGATAATTATTGTATGAATGACACATTTATATTTATGACATATTTGTAATTATTGTATGATTGATTTTAATATATCGTATGAAATTAGTGCGATTGCTAGTTTTTTATTACATCATAACTAAAGAAACTATATGTATACTTCTACCTGACTTGTAAGGATAAAACTATAAGGATAAAATTTAACTAACTCTTTGTTAAACTTAACTCTTTGTTAAGTGTCGAGCGTCTCGATTGCGCTAAAATTGCCAGCCCTCTAGGTACTCTGTTAAAAATGCCGGCCCTTTTCCCCGAAAAACGCAAGCGTTTAGTTGAACAATGAACATATATGAAAATTTTATTTATTAACCCTAGAAGTGGCAAGCATTTTACTCTTAACTGTAACATAAAAATTCTCCTGAGGGCAACACGGTCACGTAGGCGCTAGTGTTTAACAAGTTCACTAAACTGTCGACAGATGCCTCCACCTGCCACTTCTTACTCAATATGTAAATGCGTCGTGAATTACGATTTTGCCAGTTCTAGGGTTAAAATTTCTTATTTTTGTTATACTTAGGATAATATTGTGCATCAAAAACGTATATAAGTACAATAATTTGAAGTAAAAAAAAAATATTTTTAATGAGCATATTAAAAAAATTCAAGATTGAATTAATAAAACATTTTTTGACTAACATTTGCTTCGTAGCTGCATCATAATATTAAAGAGCAATAATTTGAGTAGACAACAATTTGAGTAGAAATCGTATAAAACATATTGTTATTCCTTTTTAACTATGAAAAATTAGTTAATAAGCAAGAATATAATCTAAAAATGACTATTCTAATCTGACTAATCTAATCTAAATTGAGATCTAATCAAAACTGACAAAAATTGTGTTTTTGGTAATTTTTAGCGTTACATAGAAACTGTTATATAAATGAGCCGCCTTTTGTTATGGTCGTCGCATCTGTCGCGAGATTGTTTATGATTGATCACGATCTCAGAACGCATTTCGCCATAGAGTAAGTGCATAAAATAAAGCCAATATCCCTCTGAAGCATTTGGTGTAATCTAAGCCAGTTATAATAACTTCTACATATACTTCTACATATAGGTTTTCTGAGAGTCTCGGAGAGAGACATTTCTCGCACGGGCATTACCGTCTCGATTGGAGACGCTCAGCACTCAAAGGGTTTTAAATAAACACAGTATCTAAAAAGTATTTTCTATCTATTTAGGCACAGCTTAAGTTCAAGAAGTTGTTGACATGGATATGTCTTAGCTCTGGAGGGATGTTGGCAATTTTAAGATGGAAAATATGTAACAGGTTTCCATAGAAACCATCAGAGTTAATGAATTGAATTTTTAATATAAAAGAATAAGAACAGCTTTGTAAGTGAAAACTTTCTCCTTAGACATATCCATGATCTAACCTATTATCCACAGGGAAGTAAATACAAACATTTTTCAGAAAAGTGCCTTCATACTTGCGAGAAAGGTAACTGATGTACA
The DNA here is from genome assembly GCA_023375725.1 of Nephotettix cincticeps. NCBI lineage: Eukaryota > Metazoa > Arthropoda > Insecta > Hemiptera > Cicadellidae > Nephotettix > Nephotettix cincticeps. Next base: position 21,816,841 of record CM041786.1, on the reverse strand, counting down.
AATACACGGTAGATCTTTTTGTGAACTGAACAAACAGTCTTCCTTTAAAAGTATTATACTTACTTTTTTAATATTAACTAAATAAGTATTGAGTAAGTATTACGTTTTACTTTTAAAATATTACAAGTAAATCCTTTTTGACAAACTGACCCAAGACGAACCGTATTAAGTTTGATTAAAAAAGATGAAAGCAGTCTTTTTTGTAAACCCTCTACAAATATTGTGTACACCAGGTAAGTACTCATCCATAATGCTGGTTTCAGGTAAAATATTTCTATACCCTGAAATGCACTGTATATACCTATAGTCCACATATGTGATGTATGTACATATTGTCCAGATGTGATGTACTACACATATTTTGTATGTGTATTGCACTATTACAATGCAAAGAAGAAATTCGAAACAAAAGTAAGACAAAAACGCGTAGACCTACATTAGTTTTATTGTCAACATAAATTTTACTAAATCAATTTTTCTTTAGATGAACTAGACTCAGCATTTTTAAATTACTCTTTACTTTTAACATGGTAAATTATCAGTGATGTATATACATAACAACTTTTTACTACCAATCAAATATCGTTTGAACCATTTGTGGTTAGGGAAAATAAATAACCTTTATGTTTTAAATCCCGTTTTTTATAATAATTCTTTTTCGAAACGGTAGTGATAAAAGAATCAGTTACTATTGAATATTACAATATATTTTTTTAAACTTTTATTATTCATACTGAATTAAAATGACTTGGTTAACCTAAATAAACCGGAAATGTGATTCAAACGAGGAGACGCCAGGCGTCAGCCGAGCGGAAGCCCTGATCGCGGTCGCTTCTCGCATGCTGATGAACGTATTATCACAGACTGTCCCAAGTCGGGAAACTGATATTCGTTTGTTTCGACTATTAGCTTTTATCGTCTAACATTAACATGGATAACAACATTAACGAGGCGTTATAGCCTACTGTGTTTTTAATGCTGGTGTCCATCGGATGTGTTGAGACATTGAATTTCAATTTTGAATGGTTGTCATTACAGATTATTAAAAAACTTATAACTGCAGTTGATTTTTATTGGATACATTATAATGTAAAACTTTAAAGTATACTTTATTATGTTATTCATTGTCACCTTATCATTTGCTCACATCATTTGGAGGGGAAGCACGAGATAGAGTAATCATGCATAATAGCAGATCCAGTGTTTTGTGTGCGATAGGTGTGTATTATTTTTGTGTAAATTAAGTTGTATTAGTTTTTAATAGACTGTGAGTATAATATCTGCATTAACTATTACTTAAACCCCAAATATAAGTAAATATTACTCTTAGTTTGCGGGTTAGGAAGCTGGGTCAAGGTCATGTGGTCCTATCTGATATGATCCAGGTTCGAGAGTGCGACATGACTCTGTCCATGGAAAACCAGACTTAGGCAGTCTGGTAATTGTCACGTAATTTTTTTAATGATTTTGTGTAAGTGTGTTTTATTTCAATTATGACGAAAGCAGTGCTCGATATACAGGTTTGACAGAAAAGGATATGCAAATTAGGCCATAACCATAAAAGTATTATCCGTTAGAATATCCAAAGATTGACAGGTCTGTAGCGAATTTTATTTTAGGACTTTTTTCAATCCAGGAGGCATATTATATTTATTAGGTTCGCTGGCCAATATAAAACATAATGCAATTATTATTACCTTTCTCAATTTATAACCTATCCAGGTATTTTAGCCTAAATATTTGCAAGAAATGAGTGTATTCATGTGGGATAGAAAAAAAATTATTAATACCCCCGTCGCAGCAAACCTGCGCACTAGTTGGATTTCTACTGTTTATGGGTAATTCCTAAACAGTAGAAATACATTTGACATAAGCAGCAGAAACATTTTGATATAAACTAAGCTCAATCATCGAAGGTTAAGCTACATAAAGAAAGCTAAGTATATGTAAGTTTACATATTGTTTATAAGAATCGCAGAAAGAATGAGTAAATACATTTGCTAAGACGATAAAAAAGAGTTACATCTTTCAACATACATTAGTATACTTATTACTCGTAGATGAAGCTATATACCAATAACGTTTTATTTTTATCATAATATATCAAATATGAAAGAAGAAACATCAATTCACTTAAACTCTATAAGAATACCATAGTGGATAATCGCCATACAAAGACTATTTGAGCAAAGTGCAGTTACAAAACTAATTCTGCAGTATGACAATTATTGATTGTGGTTCAGTTCAGCCACTGATCACCTGACGGAAGTAAATTCAGTGAACGGATGTCTTAATTATTCAAAGGCTAGTAAGGACGTGACCTGTGGAAGGCCTTTGGTTCATTACGTTTTTGCTCATCGTGGATTTAAAAATATCTTGTTACAGGAGTTTCCGTTAATCAAAGCAACGCTAGTTCATGTAGGTGACTCGTTAGTGGAAAGAATATTCTATTCATGTATAGAATTTCCGAGGTACAAACTCCAAACTCGTTATTACAGGGATTGAACCTAGGGGTGCATCGGTGGAAGGCCAGTACTTTATCCACTCAGCTGTCATTGCCACTTGTATAGGATTATTATTAAATCTCTCTAAATTTACTAGATGTAATTCAGTGTCAACTGGATTTTGATGTTGTTTTTAAGTGTAAAAGATTATACTTGCCAATGAGATGTGTTAAATTAATATGATGCTAAAAAGTTAAAAAGGAGTGCGAAATGAGTTTTTAAGAAATATTCAAAATTATAATATTGGAATTGTGGATTAACTTATTATAAACCTCACCAAGATACTCCACCAACGTTTTTGTTCAAACATGAGCTCGTTGTTCATGTTTGTAGTTACAATGAAACCTACCCTAGCAGGTTTTTACATCTGGGGAATCTCCCTAGGCTAGAGCTTACAATTCATTTTGCTCGCTGTAAACGTGTAGAATACAGAATTACGGAAAAGGGAAAATTAAATTAAATGTTTTTGATACAATTGGAACCAATAACCTCACAATTACATATGAGCTACAAGTTGAGTAAGTAAATATCCAACCTTATTTAACTAATGCTAGAACTACAAAATTTTATTTCAATTTAAGTTTTACACATCAAACCCTCATTCCGCAATGCTGGATAACATTCGAGCAAACTGAACCAGTCGAGCTTCGCTCGTGTTAACTATATGGTATAACTTTATGTGAAATCCGTTTAACGACTCAAAATAACGATGAAATAGCTCTCTTAGTGGATTTTACATGAAAATAAAGCTATTACTGTGGTCATCATCGTGAAACCAAGGCCGGAGATAAAATGTAAATATTATATTTTATAAATTTAAAACGAAAAAAGAGATATCAAATCAAAATTTGAAATATCATTACTGGTAATAAAAAAGCTACTTTTTTGTGTAAAATTAGCACAAAATCCAAATATTTGTTAATAATATACGATATCAACCTTGTATACATTTCAGATAGTGAAAGCAAAATATTTATTTATTTACATGTCAAACTTACGGGACAAGCCCAATTACAATTTAATTTTCAATTTTTCAATTTAATAAAAAATTAATTTAATTAAATTTTTAATTAATTTTATTTATTTTTGATTTAATTTTTTCAACTTTAATTTTAATTTAATTTTTAACTTTTTATTTAATTTTTTAAATTAAATTTAATTTTTTTCGAGGTTACCTTTTTAGTTCAGATAAAATATAAAGATACATGTATGTTTATGTGATGCACTGCATTTGCCCACTAAGAAATAAAATTAATAAAAAGAACTAAATAACTGAGCCTTGTTCCTCTGGCCATAAAGAACCATCGTAGTAGTTCAATATTATACAAATAATCAATTTATAAAAGTATTCTATTTACTATCTACTGATTGCGACGCTATATAATAAATATACTGTACCACTATTCCACTGTGCCACTGTTCAGTCTATTGAGTTATATTCAAATGACCCTAGATAGTGTGTTGGGCTGGAGCCGGGAAACGAAGTATGCAGTACAGTCACGTCCGCTCTCGATGTACAGTCCCGTCGGGGCCGTTGGTGCTGATTGCGACGCTATATACTGTATATACTGTGCCACTATTAGACTGTGCCACACAATGGCAATATACGAACTTCACCGGAGTTATGTATTGTAATACATCGCCGGAACGGGCCTTTCGCGTAGGTTACCGGTCCGAAATTATTTTGGAGCGATCGCTTTTAGTTATTACACAATAAGGAAGATCCGATTCCCAACTTATTGTTCCCTATGTGGTACCCTTTGGAACTTTGACTTGTTTTATGTTTTCGTAAACGGCTTATCGCGTAGAATCCGTATCTGAAACTAATTACGCTCATTGCAACTCAGGTTGCAGACAAAAGTTTCAACCCAGGTAGTTCATTATCACTGCCTTATAGGTGAATTTTGAACTTAGAATCTTTTTTAATCTTTAATCGGTTTGCCAATATCGGATAATTCCTAAATATTTCACCCGCCGCTTGCTACCGGGTCTAGGATCGACTACCAGGATGCTGAATATGCATCAGAACTCTAGGAGGGAGAGGTAGGTATCAGGAGTACGCAGTATTCCTAATACATCCTACGGATCCCCAATTCCAAATACGTGCCTACGCTAAATACCTAAAATACCTAAAACCAACAACAGGTAAAGGCTCTATCCTATTCCATGTAGCAAAGAGCGACCTGTGCAGCCATACGATGCCAAATATTCATCGGCAAACTAGGAAGGGGGGGTGTAGGATGTGCGGAGGACCATGCGGTGTATGACTTACGTGATTGATTTACGTAGTTGTACACGATTTCACACTAAAAAAACACTTTAAATGAAAGACATGACTGAGATATAGTTTGATGTATTAAAGAAAACATTTCATCCATAATTGTTTGTTTACATTTTGATAATAGCAATAGATTTTAATAAAAACATATGTTCGTATAAACAAAAAACACTGAACAGGGGGGGTTAGGTATTAGGCTTATTGATTGATCCCCACTAAACCTACTAATCCCCTATCGCAATCTCCGACTTCTCTGACATCCCCAAAAATCCCTAAACTCAAGGTCAGGTATGGGATTGAGTGGTCTGTGCAACTATAGGATGCTGAATATGTATTGCCAATCTAAGGAAGGAGGTTGTAGTTATAAGGGTGACTATTAGATCCTAAGTATAGGCTAAATTCTTGTCCAACCCAATCTAACCCCACTAATTTGCTAACATCTCGAATCTTTAAGTTCACTTTAAATATCCTACGATCAAACAATGCGAGTTAATAATTCTCTATTTAAAATACAAATCAAATATTAATCTCGTAGTTAAATGCCACTACCATGACAGTTGAGTCTAAATTAACAAACAATCATATGCACATAGAATCAATAGCAAATCAAAAGTAGCACAATTCCACAATAATTCAAATAATTCACTTAATATATTAATGATTCACCTCTTCAATTAATAATTAACACATCGACAATTCATCTATAAATTGGCAGAACTTACATTAGACAGCTTATTCGGAATGCTATGTATATGTTAGCACTTTACAGTTAAATTTAAATTTTAAGTAATAGTCCATCTATAAATTGACTAAGCTTACAACAAAAATATTCTGAATGTTATGTACGATAGCAATTTATAGTTAACCTCAAAATGCTGCTAATGTATAAATACTGGCCAACTTTACGCAGTAGCAATATCGTAACCAATGAAGTTTAACTGAGGTGCGATTATTGCTAACTGAAAATAAACGGTACCAGTGGACTGACACATACTTTCTCCCTTAAGTAAATTTAAAAAAGACAATCTGTAATAAAACTATCATGTTCTACAAAGTAATTCTAAATATCATTTAATAATTTATTGTTAAAATTGTATGGGGGGAACCCCCCCCCCCGGTAATACCAAGCTTTTTCAGCTGGTTTTGTTCGGTGATTTGACCTTACACTTCCTACATGGTTTCATGGAAAACGGTTGGAAAGTAAGGAAGAAATTGATTTTTTTATATTTTCCATAAGAATAACATTGAGCGCTTTCAGACAACGTACTGCGTTTATCTTGGACACTAAATTTAACTTTTCTCTGGAACCGTTAGTCGTAGACAAATAATTCAAAATACTAATTTGTTTAGTTTTTTAAGCTGGTTTCAATGGTACCAGTCAAGTTATACTTTACTTTTATTGTTTTCGCTGAAAATTTAAAAATTTGATTTTTTTGACATTTAAAAGCCCATAACTTTTGAACCGTCATTTTTACAGACATGCGGGTGGTGTCAAATTATTTAGTGCTCTGTGCACTATAAACTATCAAATTTTAATCAAAATCGTTAGAGCCGTTTTTGAGAAAATTGGATTTTTCACGTTTTTTAAGGGTTTTTAGGGGTGAACTACCCTTAAAAATCAAAAATTCAAAAAAATGAAAAAAAACGCCTGGAGATACGGTGACTATATATATACATGCCAAATTTCATCTAAATCGGACAAACGGGGTAGGCTGTGGCACTGTACACATCCAGACACACACACACACACACACACACACACACACACACACACACGGACGGACAGACATCACGCCAAAACCCACTTTTTTGGATTCAGGGGACCTCAAAACGGATATATCCACCCTCAACTCAAATTCGAAAATTTTGACGAAAACAATACTTTCTCCATATACTATGTATAAGGGGAGAAAGTAAAAAACTGACTGGGGACAGCTGGTCGAGCTGGTTTTGTGACCGCCAGACCCGGTCATGCGCAGAGACGCAATTTTTCAGTCGGACGTGGACTATGGGGCGGTTACAACTCGGCTGGTGCTAACTGCCTTGCCCAGCCGGTGAGGTTACCCTAACCTCAAAACTAAACGCACTTACCCGCACTCAACTTAATAACATCTTCGTTCAAAACCATATTAAAACAAATAAATATCGCTCACATTATAAATGTAATTTAAATAAATATAATTAAATAAACAAAATAAATAGTGAGGGAAAATCCGACACCCACAATACATCGATACAAGCTTAAGCTTAAACATGTTATTTTTTATATATTGTGGTCTTATATTATCAGGTCCTGGTGAAGATTTAATAATCAATTTATCAACAGCCAAGTTACTCGTAAATAAATCATCATTACGAAATTCATGCTTAACCTATCTCCTGTTGTGAGTATGGTTTCATTAAAACTATTTGTCAAATCAATATTTTGCCCTTACATTTTTAACATAATATCATCTATTGTACTCTTAATGCTATCCCTAAACCTATTTGTTAAATCAAAAATGTATTAACCTTCTTCATCTTAAATTATGTTTTATAACTTTAACAATTGTCCGCCTTTCCTTTCAGTTTAATAATTGATTTACAGTGTTCCACGTTTTCCTACTGTCATATAATTTTCCTTGTTAATAGTTTCTCTTATTAAAGCATAATTTTACTTATCTCTTTTTTTATCAGACCTCATAAATGTTTTCCCTATCCATTAACATTTGAATATCCATATTAAGCCATGGATTTTGTTCGGGGATTTTACTGTATTTAATTTTACTTATACAATTGTTATATATCCTGTTGAACCTAATAGCCAACTCATTTTATTTATCATCTGGATACCTTAGATCTAACAAAGGCCACCAATTATCTTGTTTTAAAGCTCTATCCACTAATCTGTTATTAGTATATCACTTATTATTTCCTTCCAATCACATACTTCATTCATATAAATATTTTTTATATCAATAGCTGTTTCTATCAAAAAATTATCCGGTATTTTTCTTCAGTAAATTTTTTTTATATTCCTCATAGTGTAACTTAACAGTAGCATGATCCAGAAAAGTAAGAAAA